>JAPFRF010000011.1:111482558-116282558 GCA_029282475.1 Phrynocephalus forsythii
GCATACTCGCGTGTGTAGCCAGCAAAACCCATCTTTAATATCTTACCTACTTTGAAAGCTCCAATGGTTACTATAACTCTGATGTGACTTGACAGCATGTAGTATAGAAAGGGCTGGGTTTCCACCCTTAGAGCAAACTGCCCAAACCATACTCAAGCATGTTCTTTTTGGGCGGCCAGAATCTTATCTTCTCCTCCTCCTTTAACACAGAAAGTTTGCAAACCCTGTTCACTGCAGCCTAAAGTGGATCCGTTTTAAGTTACCAGCTGAACGGTGGCCTAGAGCCCAAATGTCAGCTATACTTAATAGCCGCCTAATGCTGCCACTCAGAAGATTTGCATCTGGGGGTTGTGTGGGTGGGTGTCCAGCATGACCATGTTTGTGCAGCAGGAAAAGGTCCTTTTAAAAACCCTGGGCTGTCTCAGGGTTTTTAAACCCTCAGAACTGCTTCCCAGCCTGACTGACCTCAGTGAGTTCCATGGCTGAGTAGGATGCTGAACAGGGTCCCACTTTCTAACCACTAGACCTCACTGGCTCCACCGACCTGGCTAGGGTTGAGCCACAGGCAGCTGTTGTGCCTCTTGGGCAATTATCTAGAGCTCCTCCAGGCATGCTTGGGCCTCTTCCTCCCCCCCCAAAGGAACATCTTAGATTTCAGAGCACAAGGAATCTCAGACTTTTTCCCTTGGCCAGAAATGTCTGTTCCCCACACAGCCCTCCAGCACTATCACGACCCAGCCTATCATCACCCATCGCTGACATTTGACTCCCCTCTCTCCACTGCCGTTGTTCCAGACCTTCTGGGCTCTTGAGGGCTTTGTGGCCAGACAAAAAGGGAAGCTCCAGCGCTGTTGTCACAAAAGAAGGCAGCAGTCAGCAGCCAAGCATCCCTGCCATCATGGCTGGCTGGGACAGAGAGCAGAGAAGTACTCCCAGCTTCAGACTGACGTTAGTATTCATTTGGCTTCCAGCCCAAGAGACCAAGCGCAGGCCTACCTCTTCAGGCTGTGGTTTGGTGCTCCAGACATTTCAGATGACAGCACCCATAATCCCTTGTGTGTGCTGGGTGGGGCTGATGGGCATTGCAGGCCCCAAACCATGGACTGCCTTGCTAAAGGAGTGGCATTGCAGTGAGAGTATCCTGTAGAGCTACAGCCAGTCAGCATAGTCACAATGAAAGTCAACCTCAAGAATATGAGACAGAATGAGATCCCAATACAACTGACCAATTGCAAATCAAGGGGATGCAGGTAGCTGAGAAGACAAGGGGAGTTCTGGTGGGGAGGAAGAGGCCAGCAAAGACAGAGCCGTAACTGAGCAATATTGGAACAAGAAAGAAACATTTAGTCCAGAATGGGATTCCCATACATAGAGACAGAAAGAAACAACACATGAGCACTTTAAAAACTTGTATATTTCCACATAAGCTTTTCTGGATAGATCTAATTCATCAGATGTATTAGACTGGAGGAAATCTCTAATGAATCTTGCATCTGCGGCAACCAGTTAGGGTATCATTATACTCCTTGCTTCTAATCAGTGCAGCTCTATCTGACAGACTTGCTTGAGACAATCCTAGCTAAAGCATATAATGGACTGGTTCTGGAACCGCAAGATCTACAGGGACAGAGGCTGGTGCAAAAGGCAAACGTTAGGGATGAGCACTTGTCTGCTCTTATATGGGGAGTTTGCTTCTTGGCAGTTGACCGAATGGAGGAATTCTGAGCCCCAAAACTTGTTTGGACTAACAGAGGTGAACAAAACTCACAGTCCTTCCTAAAAAAATTCCACTTCTTATTATTCCACCCTTCCCAACACACACACTTTATTTTGGCATTATAATTTACAACAGAGCAAAATCCTCATGCCGTTGCTACCATTGAGCAACTGGGAATCCGAAATCCTTGTTGATAGGTTGCAGATCATCCCAAAGTTGCCAGTCAATGCTTTATTTTGCCCAAGTCTGTGCCACATCACAAGAGAAATGCCAAGCACTTATTCTTTCATTGCTCGGGTGACATCAGTATTTCTCCTCTTCTCCAGTGAGCCTTAAGTAGCAATTGTCCCCCCACTTTTGTCCTCTGTGAGACAGGGTGAGAGTGAGAGTGTGCCACTAATTCAACATCATCTAGTGAGTTTCAAGGCTCAATGAGGATCTGAACCCAGATAATCCAGCATTCATGCCACCAGTTGTTTCTCCTATCAAAACAGCTTTCTCAAACTGGAAACAAATCTTCCAAACTCCAGTAACTCACAGATCCTTCAAAGAGGGTAACAAAGCTGTTTACTGGAACCTAGTTCTCCTTAGCACACACCTGCCCTGGATCACAGTCTAACAGGGGACCAAGAAATGCATGCATGACCTTCACTTCCATGGCACTTATTAGAAATATATAAACCCAGTCAATTTTAAAGTGGGCCTGGCATCATAGGATGGCATTTTATTGGATTATTGTAGACCACATGAATTTCCTTAAGAAATTGGTTGAACAAGATCCATCAATGGGCTAAAGCTGCCACTCAACAACTACCTGGAAAAGTCATTTCAAACTTCACAGGTTTTGGTGCAGATTAATCAAAACGTTTGGGTATAAATTGCATCGGGATTCATTCAGGACTTGCAGTGATAAAACGTGTTAGCTTCAAGGCAAGTGTTGTATAAGAAGATACTCTGTTCCCCTGGAACAATATTAGCCCCTGAGGCATTTGAAGACTATTAATTAATCTGAGGTTCCAAATGTATCTTTCCATTGGTGGCCTCTGGCGTGACAAAGCTTAAGATACATGAGGTGGGTGGGAGCACTTGGTTGTTGTTGTTGTTTTTTTAATTAAAATAAGATGAACAATAAAGGCGATCGCCTCACCAAGGCTGAGGAATATTTAAGTCACTGAAAGAGATGCAAAGCGCATGGATGAAAACTGTCAGGGTGAAATAATGGGCCAGCCTTGAAAATTCACAGCTTTCATTGGATGGTTTTGGGGAACACCTTGGCTGCGGCCCACCTGCCAAATGTATTGAATTCAGAGCCAGACATAACCTCACCCGCCACAACCCAGGCCTAGGTACAGGAGGAACGCCATCAAACTTTGCCCGACCCCCCCCCCCCAACTTCCTCAGAAGCCTAAAGGACGAGACCAAAGGGTAGAAGTTTGATCGAATGTTATTCACCCAATGCAGACTGTCTTTCCCCCCTTCCCCCACCGTCTTCCAGACATGAGGGCCACCGGTGTTCATTTCCAGATCAGGGCACCGGAGACTTGTCGCCTTGTAGCCAAACCCATCTCCAGGCCTTCAGTTTGGGAGAAACGGACCTAAAGCCTGGCGATTGGCAATGGAGAAGGAAGGAGGGCCTGTGGACATTGCCTTCAGCCTCCTGGCAGCCTCGCAGCCAAGCCAGACGCTGAACCTTCGCGGAGCTCCAGCCCGGCCCGACGGGGGCTGCCATCACTTCCCGACAGAAACCGCCCGACGGCTGCCGGTTTTAATCCGGTTATTTGGCAGGAACTCCAGAGGCCCTCTCGAGCTCAGTTGAACCTCTTGTGAGAAGGCTCCGCCTCAGTCCTGTATTCGATCCCGTTCCCTTTCCGAGATAGATTCGGTCCCTGCTCTTCGGCCGAGGAACGAACAAGGAAGTCCGCGCCCAGTCGCCAGAGAGAAAACCCCAGAGACACTCCGGACCAAAGCGGCTCCAAACAGAACTGAATAAAGCTCTTCCTTCCCGCCAGAATCCAGTTGTTTTAATTCCTCCAAAACTTCCGCGCGGACTTCCACGGGAAACGGTCGCTTGCAGGCTGCTGCCCATTGCGTTCTTGAGCTAGCCAAGGCATGCAGTGGAGCTCAGTGGAGCTTCTGGGTTACTGCGGATATAGGATCGTAGCGAGAGCCTCATCTTCTTTTACAGGAAGGCTCGGGATAGTCTCAGGAGGTGGCGCACGGGTTTGCTATGTTTTTAAAAAATTCGATTTTGCAGGACGCCTTGGAGTGGACATAGCAAACCCGTGGGCCACCTCCTGAGACTATCCCGAGCCTTCCTGTAAAAGAAGATGAGGCTCCCGCTACGATCCTATATCCGATCCTATAGCTATACATTACTGTCTGTACAACATAAAAAATTCCGGAGATAGGGGAAATTTGCTTAACAGAATTGTCTATGGGACGAATCTATACAACATAAAAATGGTCGCGATTAGGGATTACTCTGTTTTCAATGCTTTCCTATGGGAAATTTATATACAGGAAAATTGGCTTAACAGAATTTCATTTGGAACGAATTCATTCCTTTATACAATCTACTCTCTCTCTCTCTCTCAAACAGGACACTATATAAAATTACATAACTAAATCAGCTGGATCTATTGCCCATTCAAACCGGGTCACATCTAGATCCAATAGATTTACTCCAATTTAGCTCTCACACTGATTTCATCTGGGACAGTACTTATTTCCACTTTAACAATCCTAGGTGTCTCTGCTCAAAAGTAAGTCTCTCTCTGAGTTGGCAAGCTAAATTAGTGTGCTAAGAAAATCAACTCAGTCATTGTCCCTTGGAAAGGCATGCCTTCATCCTCATTTCGCAAATGTTTTCGGGAACGTTTTCGGAAATGTTTCAAGAGTTTCAGATTTTTTTTTTTTTGCGTAACCCTTGGCGGCTTATTGATGCCTTGGGTCGCAAACCATTAGATAATTATTTGGCTTTTCTGGCTGGGCTGTGGACCCTGTTCAGATCCACCAGGCATCTTTAGACGTTTGAATGGCTTGAGCTTCGATTGCCAAGTTCCCTTCTAGGGAATTTTACCAACGAGAGACGTTCAACATGTCAGGCGTATGTTGTTTACGAACATTTGAAGACACATATCACTCTGTTTTTGCCTGCGCACATTTATTGGGGGCGAACTGGCTGTGGCATCTTTTAACCTCCTTGAAAAACAATAAAAGCAGAACAACCTCAATCTGCGTCTGGAATATTTTCTAAAGGAGAACAGCCCTCCCCGCCCCGCGCAAGTTGCGCGCGTTCACGTGTCCCAGACGCTTCCTCTTATCACGAGGGCTTTATTTCCAGGGGTACTTTGCGTTAATTAGGCATAAGAAGAATCCATACAAACACTTTTGAGAGTGAAGTAAATTAGACCCCACTCCTCCTGGTTCTGCA
The DNA here is from genome assembly GCA_029282475.1 of Phrynocephalus forsythii. NCBI lineage: Eukaryota > Metazoa > Chordata > Lepidosauria > Squamata > Agamidae > Phrynocephalus > Phrynocephalus forsythii. The sequence continues at coordinate 111,487,709 of JAPFRF010000011.1, forward strand.
GTAATGCCATTATAAATAATAATAAGAGGCAGAGCCCGCGGCGGTGACCCTAAACTGGATTTATTTTGGGGGAGGGGGGCGACGCTATGTACAGGCTGCCGTTTGCTGGCAAAAAGAGTCGCGCGCCTATTTCTGGGACGTTAAGATACGTGGATATAAACGGTGGCTTCTGTAGGTTTTTGCAGAAGGGTGAGGTAGCCTTGCTCTTCCAAACCAGGCCTTTTTCGCCTGGTTGTTTATTATTGCTGTTACTGTTTTTTTTTTAAGCGTTTATGGATTTTGATTTTTGAGCCAAAAAGAGGCCCAAAGGGAAAACTGCGAGGGTGCCTATAACACACAAGAACACACACACACACACACACACACACACACACACACACACACACACACACACACACACACACACACACACACACACACACACACACACACACACACACACACACACCCTTTATTAAAGCAGCTCGGCAGCGAGGTATGTTAACGATTAAATCGGTTTCAAAGGATTAATCCCCGAGCTCGGGGTGGAAATGTTTTAATGTTGTTTTCAGGCGCTTATATCAATCATCCGACCTAACAGACCATTAATGTCCATTTACATTTTGAAGACGACAAATTTTATATGACTTTTTTCAATCACAGCTCCCCGAGCAGTCTCTAGCGGCTTCGGGAGCCCCTTTAGAGGTCGACACTTTTGCCTCCTTATTTGTTACGAGAGGCGTTTAAAAGCCACTAAGCCCCCCGGTCTAAACCTTCCTTTCCGAGCTGATCAAGGGAACAATCCGGTCTTCTCTGGCTATAAGAAGGCCCTGTAATTCCACGAGCCGCCATCTCGCCCTCTCCTTCTCGCGAGGCAGAAAAGAAGAATCGGGTTTATATTACAGGGCTTCCCTTCCTCAGCCCCTCCCGCCTCACCCTAACCCTAACCCACACACCCTTCCCTCCCCTAAACACACTCCATCCGCCTTTGTTCCTGCCGTGCGCTAACCCCCCCCCCCCCATTACGACCCCCTTAAACGAACGAGGTGGAAGCATTTGTTAGTCATTACTTGACCCTTTTTATTTAGTAACACGTGTGGCGAGTGTGTGTACTGGGGGGGTGGGAGAGAGAACAAACCAAGGAAACGGGGAAGTTCCGCAGCCTTCGTCGATGTTCAGAGGACTTTTTAATTTTTAAAGGAGAAGCCACGATCCAAGCATCAACGCACGTGGCGCTGCCAATTGCTTGGGAGGAACTCTCCTAAACTCCATGAATAACATGGCGCTTTGTTTATCTGTGGGGGGCGGGGGGGCGGGGGGGCGTGGATTTCCACGCTTCTTTGGCTGCCAGGAGCAGGTCTTCGCTGCTCCAGAGAGGCACAGGGACATAAACGCGCCAGGATCCCCACCCTGATCAAACGTGGCATCAGTAATAACCGACTGCATATGGACTGGATATGCAGAAGCAAAAATTCTAGAACCGTGAAAAGATTCTTTCCCTCCCCATCTTTTTTGTTCTCAAAAGTACGCAACTATTCAGGACACTGAATTGCTAATCAATATACCAAGCGATGTACTTATTTTATCGGGTTTGGGCTGTAAAATAAAATTGATTGATTGATTGATTTAGTTATTAAGCTTTAAAACGAACGTTTATAAGGCAGAGACAAACAGGGGTATTTATTATTTTATGTATTTATGCATTTATTTCATTTTTTTACCACCTATCTGACCAAGGCCTCTCTGGGCGATTAATTAGAATACAATTTAACAGAAGAAAAATTAAAAATGTCAAAAAGACAAGCAAACAATACAATCAAAACAGAAACACGCGGTTTCGTAAAAAAAAAAACACATTTAAACATGTTCTCAAACTTAAACATCTTCTTGTTAGAAATGTAAACATGATAGTGGTACTTTCTACCACATGTGGTGGACATGTAAAGAGGCAAATACATATTGGAGAAAGGTAAAATTATTTATAGAGAGATCTTTGAAGATTAAGCTAGAGCTTCAACCAGAACTTTTTTATTAAATATAATGGATATAAATATTTCTTTTGATCAAAAATATGTACTCCATCATGTAATAGTTGGGGCAAGGATATTATATGCGAAATTTTGGAAACAACCTGAAGCGCCTATGGAGAGAAATCTTCATGACAAAATAAGAGAATGTATCGAAATCGACAGGCTTTCCGGATTTCTGAAGGGAGAATATGAAGAGATCTCCAAAAGAAGATGGCAAGAAGTAGTTCACCTACTAACACTGATAATATTTTGTGATATCTTGGTATGTATAATCGCCATCTTTTCGCTTGATGTATTCAATGTAACTTCTTATACTGTACCCCCCTTTCCCCTTTCCCTCCTTCCCCCTCCCTCTTCCCCCTAAAATCAATAAAACTCTTTAATTAAACATCTTCTAAAATTGATTCATGTCCTCTCCCCCCCAAACACAGTTCCAAACTGTATCTCTTTTCCAAAAAGGGGTGGGGGTGGGACGTTTCTAATTCAAGTTTCCCAGGGAACTAAGAGATGATGGCTTCCGTCAAACCATTTTCTAACGGGTTTAAGGCGGAGGCTCAGTCCCCTTCTCCTGGGCGCCACTGGCGGCTCATTTCTCATCTGGCTTTCTCGTAGGTAGGAAAAGCGGCGGCCCGCCTTGCCCTGCACGACCTCCGATCCACTCGCTGGGGCCGTGGAGGGGGCGGAGAAGAGGTGCAGGGACCCACCAGAACAGCTCCGATTGATTTATTCCTACTAGCCCGCCAAAGAAAACGAGGACGGGGTAGGGGTCGATCTCAACACACACACACACCCCTCCATATACACGCCCTACTTCTTAGGAGGCTTATTCTGCTGCTATATGTCTGAACGAATGCACGAAAACGTCACATTAAAATATGAAAGTTAATCTTTAAGGTGCCACATGTTTGTGTCTTTTGTTTTGATCTGTTTTATTTTTCTTTGATTTTTGCCTGAAATTCTGAACTAGGAGGTGTCTCTAGGCTATATTAACATGCTCAGTGCATGGTGGAAAATAATAGCATGGTGAAAGAATAGGAATGTGTGACACAAATCTTCCGGGCAGCCACAACAGAGCAACATCAATGAGGTCCTATTTGGTTCTTCGCAGCTCTGCAGCCTGTGGGTCTGTGGTTTGGCTGGCTGAGTCCGTTCACATGGAGGTCCTCTTTGATTTGAAGATGGTTATGTCACGATTCCAGGAAGCATCTATTGTATTTATAGGGATATTGCATTGTAGCAGGAAGATGAGGTAAGGGGAACCAAGCATTTGGTTGCTCATTCTATTAATACAAACCAGTGGGGATTCATGCTGAAGAGTTGGTGGAAAGCTCAACTTCAATCATGGGGAAGGGGCTTTTTTGCTTTTCAACTCAGTACTGATAGATAGTTCTTGTGGGGGCTCTGTTCTAACCTTCCTGCCCACCCCATTTCCAAGTATCAGCAATAAATAATGGGCTCCAATACACTCCCTCCCTTCCAAATGAGACAAAGGCTCTCTTATCAATGTGATTCTTCCTTTGACATAGATACATTAGGTCTGGGACCAAGGGCTTTGATTAAATAAATGAATCTGATTTTTATGACCTGACAGTGGCTTCTTGAGGATTACAGGAAAAAAGTCACCATTAGAATGTTCAATTAGGATCCATGTTTTTGCAGCACAGAAAAGCCACGCACTGAAGGATCTGTGATTTCTATGGCACAGTCTGTATGAGCTGTCGAGATCTAAGAATCGACAGTGATTTGTGGAGGACCAAACCACTGTCTTGGATTTTGTGCCAGTGAAAAGCCATATGCTGAAAGATCTGTAATTCCTGTAGTTTAGTTTGTGGGCGCAGATGAGATCTATGAATTGATGGTGGTTTAAGGAGAATCCCAAGTATAAATTAGGTGAATCTGCGGGAATTCATGCCACGGACTCATGTTTTCACACCACAGCAAAGATATGGGCACAGATAGCATTTATCATCTGATGGTGGCTGGGCTGGGCTGGGGGAATCCCATGTGAAATTGGGTGGATCCTCTTCAAAGTCATGCACTTAAAGTCCCATGATTTCTGTAGTGTAGTTTCTTGGGTACAGAGGGGGGAATCTATGCTCTGGCTGTGGTTTGGGAAGAATCCCCAGCATAAACCATATGGAGCTGCACATTGGAGCCATGATTTTACAACACTGCAGAGCGATGCACTGAAGGACCCCTGATTCAGGTTCAGTTTGAGGACAAGATAGAACGTATGATTTCATTGTGGTTTGGCAAGGATCTCAAGTAAAAATCATACAAAACCATGAGGATCTCTTTTTATTTTTATGGGTCCAGCTTTTGTTCAGTCCAAATAGACACTCTCTAGATGTCTTACTGTCTTTCCCACTTTCCAGGCTTGGGGACTGCCCCCCCTTCTCCTCTTGCTTCTAAATGCTTGTGTGTGTGTGTGTGTGTGTGTGTGTGTGTGTGTGTGTGTGTGTGTGTGTGTGTGTGTGTGTGTGTGTGTGTGTCTGTGTCTGTGTCTGTGTCTGTGTCTGTGTCTGTGTGCAGCGCACTAGATGGCCCTCTTTCTTTCTCTACACTGGATTCTTTCAACTTGCTTTCTCCATTTGTTTCCCCCAAATGGTCAGTGGCTGGCTCTGTAGGAAACTACAGTAATCAGATTCATTTATCTAATCATATAACCTTCAGTCTCAGACCTAGTGCATCTGTGCCAAAGGCGGAATCTTGTTGATAAGGGGGTCTTCATCTCCATTGGAAGAGGGGGAGGGCCGTCTCTTAAAGGACCACCTGGACTGCTTAAAATGCAGTGACACTTGAAACCTTAACTGTGGCAAAGGCTCCAGGTGCCAAGGGGAGACAAGATCCCAGGTGGTGGAGTTGTTCCTGTTGCCTTCCAGACAGTCCAGTGGGGAAAGGTGATAAGACGGTGTGATTACCAGCTTCATTCCTTGCATTTGCCTCTTGCTGTCCTACTGCTGTGGTTTCCCTTTTTTGTTCATATAGTTACGATCCACACCTAGAATAGGCATATATTGCAGCTGGGGCTTGGGGTGGTGGTGGTGGTGGGGAACGGACTATGCAGAGGGGTGGTAATGTGAATGCAGGGGCCATCTTAATGTTTGCTTTCTCAAAGAGCTGAAGGAGCTACATCCTGCCTGGCAGCCACACTCTCTGAATGTCATAAGAACATAAGAAGAGCCCTGCTGGATCAGGCCAAAGGCCCGTCTAATCCAGCTTCCTGTATCTCACAGTGGTCCCACCAGATGCATCTGGGAGCGCATGAGACTAGATCATTAATATCATTTTAATGATCCCATAGAGGTACCACTCAGCCAAGATTTTTCTTGCTACTGGTCAATTTCACTTCTACCTATTTAATCTAACCTGTTTTATCTAACCTGGACAGTACTCTTATTTCCATGTAGACAGGTGCCACCCTGGGCAGTTGGTGGTGAAGGAAAGAGAGGGCGGGTGCAGGAGCCTGAGATGCTGCAGTCAATGCTGAAACTCACTCTGGGATGACTTGGGGATTAGTTTCACTGAATTTAGTAAAGCGCCGGAATTAAGATTGCCGGAAGAAATATCAACAACCTCAGATACGCATATGATACTACACTGAGAGCAGAAAGTGAGGAGGAATTAAAGAACCTCTTAATGAGGGTGAAAGAGGAGAGTGAAAAAAATGGGCTGAAGCTCAACATAAAAAAAAACAACCTAAGATCACATCCACCGGTCCCATCACCTCCTGGCAAATAAAAGTGGAAGAAATGGGGGCAATGACAGAGTTTATTTTCTTGAGCTCCTTGATCACTGCAGATGGCGACTGCAGCAATAATATTAACATGCCTGCTTCTTGGGAGGAAAGCAATGAAAAACCTAGGTAGCATTTTAAAGAGCAGAGACATCACTTTGCCAACAAATGTTCAGATAGTTAAAGCTATGGTTTTTCCAGTAGTGATGTATGGAAGTGAGACCTGGACTATAAAGAAGGCTGATCACCGTAAAATTGATGCTTTTGAGCTGTGGTGCTGGAGGAGAGTCTTGAGAGTCCCCTGGACTGCAAGGGGATCAAACCTATCCATCCTGAAAGACATCAACCCCGAATGTTCACTGGAAGGACAGATTTTGAAGCTGAGGCTCCAGTACTTTGGCCACCTCATGAGGAGAGAGGAGTCCTTGGAAAAGTCCCTGATGTTGGGAAAGATTGAAGGCAAAAAGGAAAAAGGGACGGTAGAGAATGAGAAGGTTGGACGTTGTCATTGATGCAACCAACATGGATTTGACCAAACTCTGGGAGGCAGTGGAGGACAGAAGCTCTGTCCATGGGGTCACAAAGAGTCAGACACGACTGAATGACTGAATAACAACAACTCTTTAGTAATCATGTTCTAAAGCATAGGAGTCCTCCTGAGGGCATTTCCTCATTTGACACCAAGGATGCAAATTTGGACATGCCTTTGAGCTATAAAAAGGTAAGGATTCCCCCAGCACATGTGTGCTAGTCATGCCCAACTCTAGGGGCGGCACTCTTCTCTGTTTCTAAGCCAAAGAGCCAGTGTTATGCAAGTCTATGGCCATGTGGCCGGCATGACCGAATGCATTTCTGTGCCTTATTTTTTTACAACTACAAATGACACTCATATACAGTTACAGGGGTTTGCTGCTTAATGATCCATACATTTGCAGAAAGCATATGGAAACATCAAGTTATCAAGTATACTGAAGAACAAGCCATTCTACAAAAATACCACCCCCCAAAATAATCTACTTTCTTCCAGAGTGCCAACAAGATTGTGGGAATAAATTATATATGTCATGTACCTGGGTGTTCAAAATATTTTTGACAAACACCTTCATTAAAGACAAGTGAGTAATCACAGGTGGAAATATTGGAGTTGTGGATGAGAGCTAGATCAGAATATTGATCGAGAAAAAGATAATGTTCGTACTGGGGATAATGTGCAGCATAATTAAAAATAAAACTGTCAAAAATACAACTGCCTTAAAAAATTTGTCACAACTATTGTTGGAATACTGTGTACAATGGAGATCATTGACTTAAAAAATCATTATGGAGCTGGGGAAAGTGTGAAGAAAAAAAGGAGGGAGGATTCAGAAGATTGGAGAAGGTTTCCTATGGGGAAGGAACATAATGTTTGGAACTACTTAAAAGCCTTAAAAGGGACACGTTTAATGTAGAATGCAGCTCTGGGTGCTGTGTCATGCTATCCAGAATCTGAGGCAGCCTCCCCATTGTTAACTAGTTGGTGGGGAAAGACAGGCCCTGTTAGCAAGCTTCCCTTGGATACATCCAGCTGATCACCTCTAGAAACGGAGGTAATCCACTCAGTGTCACCAGGGGTGGAATTCGAAGCCTGTGTGGCTGACTTGAGTCTGAAACTCATGTCAAACAAAGAAACATCTTGCCATGGTTTCTGGATGTTTATGTTTTCTGCACACATTTTATATTGACACAAATAAAATAATGTCATGAGCTAAAACACATTTAAAAGAAGCAAGCAAAAAACAAGTGTGATGCTTATAGACCATTCCATAGTGCTTAAAACACTCTCTAGGTGGTTTACATTTTAATTATGCAGGCTTCACATTCACAGTGAGCTGGGTATTCACTTTACTGATCTTGGAAGGATGGCTGACTGAGTGAACCTTGAGCAGGCTACCTGGGATTGAACCCCAGGCAGTGAGCCCAGTTTTGGCTGCAGTGCAGCAGTTTATGCACTGCACCACCAGGCTCAACACACAACAACTCATTAGTAGGTCAAGAAGGGAATGTTTGCTCAAAGAGAAATGTGTTGACTTGCTTGCAGAAGGACAGCAAAGGTGTGTGTCAGCCTGGCCTTCTGGGGGAGTTCTAGAGCTCAGGAGCCATGATAGAGAAGGTCAAAGGCTAAGTTCTGGTTGTAACTTTTAGTGATCTAATAAAGGCATTCCTCACCTTTGCCTTAAGATTGTGTACCCTGACCACACGGTTTCCCACCACCACTGATCACCCTCCCATATTCTCCTTTCTTGTTTGTTTGTAGAAACTGCAGATGGGACTAGCTAGGCTTCTAGTCTAATCCAGATGGCTGTGTTATGCTGAAGACAGAAGAACTGACTGGACATCACTGTAACTAGTGAAAGCTCCCTTTCTTGTTGCTGATGTAGAAAACTGTATCTCTGCACACCATATATGGTCTCTGCTGGCTAGAGAATTTCATACAATTATGACTTAATCATGCCCCCCCCCAATTCTCTGACCTTGGAAGCCATCACCTGAATAAATACAGGAAAAAGACACACTTCCTGACTTTTGCTTTCTAAAGAGACCATTTTTTGTTCAGCACCTTCTAAATTCAGGCAGCAGCTTTGCTTTCGTTAGCATTATTCAAGTGCCTTTGGCAAGGCCTCCCATTGCAAATTGATGGGATAGACTAGAGAAAGGAGAGTATGCTGTCTCTCCAGACACCTGTTTTATCTCTAGGGATTTTCACGCACTTATCAGGACACCTTTGGCCAGAGTCAACCATACATAAAGATCATGTCAGTTACTTTGTGCTTGATTACCATTCATATGTGCTCATCATTATCATTTGATGATGATGGAAGTGACTGGCAAGAAATTAACTGGAGCAGAGTGGTGTCCAGGTTGCTTCTATTACAGGCCTGCCTGCCTGCCTGCTTCCTTCCTTCCTTCCTTCCTTCCTTCCTTCCTTCCTTCCACTTGGATTTTTTTCTGCATGGGAAAACAACAAGAAGAGAGCAACAATAAAAAGAAAGCTATCTAAGCAAAGATAGGTAAGTCTTAAGACAAGTATCAAGCACTATTGACTGAAATCCTGTTGCTTAGTCTAGTAAGTCATAACTAGAGTAGGCCTACAGAATCTATGGAATTTACCGAGGACTTGACTCACCAAATCCCCACTGATTCCATGGGTCTACTTCATTCATGTGTTACTACACTAAGCAACCAGATTTCAGCTTATGTGCCCATGCAGTTAGCTGGGGGACAAAAAAGAGTTGGCTTAAAAAGGAAATGTGATGTTGCTGTTTCCAGAATGAACTTGCATCTTGCACTGATTAATTTCCTATAGCAGTGGTTCTGAGCCTTGGATTACCCAGGTGTTCCTGGACTGCACCTCCCAGACACACACACCCCCAGCTGGCACAGCTGGTGGTGAAAGCTTCCGGGAATTGCAGCCCAAGAACACATGGGCTACCAAGGCTGGGAACCACTGTCCTAAAGGCAGAGTAGGGAAATTACATGCCCAGGAGATACATTCAGTCCTCTCCAGAAGGCCACAGTTTATTCTTTTTTAAAATGCCTGTTTGTAAAAAAAAACACACACACACACAAAAATCCTGAATCTTCTGCAACTAGAAATAACTTGAATAACTTGAATATTTTTTCTTTCTTTCTGAGCCTTTTGGCATAGCTGTGCAACACACACCTTTCCCTCTTCCAACATGTACAGTACAAAATTGTTACAATTGTGACCAACTCTTCGTGGCCCCATGTCCATAGAGTTTTCTTGGCAGGAATACTGGAGTGGTTTGCTAGTTCCTACTCCAGGCGCCAACAGCAACTGGTATTCCCTGGTGGTCACCCATCCAAGTACTAACCAGGGCCGACCCTGCTTAGCTTCTGAAACCAGGCAAGATCAGATGTGCTTTTAGGGCATCTGGTTGCTTAAAATGAAGTCCTGCTGAATGCAATGGAATTTACATGCCCAAGTATGTTGTAAACTTGCAAACCTATCTTGTACAGATCTACTCGGTAGTTAGACCCATGGGACCTTGCTTCCAAGTAAGTGTGCACAGAAATACAAGAAGACTTGCACAATTCTTTCTAGCAGTTGTGAGTAGTGGAGCATCACTTATTGGAGTGAATGGCGCACTGCCCCCACTTCAGGCTCATCTTACTTCCAGCCATTCCAATCCTGCTTGCACTTCAGATGAAGGAAGATTGTGCTTCCCTTCCCCATGGGAGCTCCCTTCTTGCAGAACTCACATGCGAGCAGGAAGGGAACAAGAAAACCGAGTGTCTCTGAGGGCGTTTATACACGACCCCTAAGCTGCGCTGCAAATGGCTCCCAGCTCCAGAGCTTAGAAATGTTTTCCCACCAGCTCCGGAGTTTGGAGACAATTAAGTGCGACCCCGCCCACTTTAGCGCGACCCAGCACATTTTTCATGTACCTGCTCTCTGCAGGTGAAAAACATTTGATGTGGATAAGAGTGCTGGGCTCTCCTGGCTTGTCTGTTGTTTTTTTGCCTCCCGCCCCTTTAAGAGCTCCTTCAGGAAGTAAGGGGGGGGGCACTGGCAGGTTAGTAAAGGCTTCTTTTGTCCTTTTCCCCCCTCCCCCACCTCACGCCGACAGGAGCAGGAAGTGCTGAGGGGTGGGGACAGAGGAACAGAAACGAACCCCCAAGATCTCTGGTCCGAATTTAAGGGACCAGCGGATCTTAGGGGTCGTGTGAAAAGGCCCTCAGTCAAGCGGTCAACTTTGAAAGTAGACAAGGCAGGATGTAGTAACAATTAGGAGCATTTCTATTGGGGGCAAGGTGTTTTTTTAGCTCCTGTGTAGTGAACGAATGTAGGTGGTGGGTGGGTGCAAATATGTGGTTGTTAGTCCAACACTCTTTTACAGGGACGTGCCTTTCTATCTTGTCCTAAATATACTTGTCTTAATGCTTTCTCTCTCCGTGTGTGTGTGTGCCTACTGCTGCACTCAGGACCTCAGCGTTATGACAAGACCGTCGGGAACCCAGCACGTGTGTGTACACACGTGCGCGGGAACGTTCACTTTGTCCTTGGCTATACGCACCAGGCGCTGTTCTACTGTTCTTCAGCCCCCTCGTTTTCCTTGTACTGTATTAAATTGCACAGGCCTAGAGACAGATGGAGAAACCATCACTCCCCAACCCAACCCAGAAGAAGATCACACAAACACAAGGGTGGGATACCGCTTTTATAGGATCGCTATAAAACCATACAAATTTCAAGCTTTTTGTTTTGGAGAAAACCCCATTTCCCTGCATTCCCACCCTCCAGAGCTCCTGCCTTTCTGCTCAATTTCTAGAAACAAAACAGGGCTGCTCCATCGGGATTTTTTTAAAAAAGAAAAAAAGAGAGAGAGAGAGCAATCCAGGGTCCGCAGCTGGGCTGGCGCTGGGAAAAAGTCCACTTCCAAGCGGCGTTCGCCAGGACACGAAGAGCCAACCGCTCCTTCCTAAATACGCCCTCCTGCATTACAACAACCCCACCGGCTTTCCCCGCGCAGGGAGCAGAAAAAAAGAGTTTATCGTATTTCGCGCGATACGGCTCTGGATTGGCGCAGAGAGAGCGCCCGCCTTCCCGTCCCCACCAATCCCCGGTGGCAGCGCCGATTTCCTCCCCGCCCCCTCCGCTCCCCAGGTTTGTTGCCGTTTGGGTTGGGTTTCTTCTTCCCTTGCTTCCTTCCAATATACGCCCTTCGGTTCTGCTCCGCAGCGCCCCTGGCGGCGGGAAGGGGTGCCCGCGGGCGCCTGGCCTGTGAGGCTTGGCGGGCCGGAGGACGCATTCTTGGGCTGCTGCGCTCGCGGCGTCTCTCCGTTGCTGCTGCTGCTGCTGCTGCTGCAACCCAGCGGGAACGTCAACCCTGGCACGTCCTGTGACCTTGACGCCATTGGCAATCCCTTCTCCGGACACAGTTATCTAAATAGGGCTGTAAATCAAGCCCGCGTCGGCTGGCGTGCCATTAGAGGGGCTCCATAAAAAGGGGGGTCTGCGGCCGTGCTGTTTACATAGCAGCCCCGTAAAATATTCGCCCTGTCTTTTGTATTAGCGTCTCCCTGTAACATCCCGTAAATCACGGCCCTTCAACGTGAGGAATGGCTAAACCCTTTACATATTTTTGGAGGCATAAATAATGTCAATTCTTTTCCACTGCAACCCCGGCATGAAGAAGAGGCGGCCCTGAGGTACGAGACGATCATACCTAGAAGCACAGCACAACCAGGAAGGAAGGACGCATCTCATTTCCATGCTGTCCTAAATGAAAGCTGCGGTGGAAGTTTTCTCCTGCGCCTTCAGACCTGAAACCTCACTCCTGTGCGGGAGGTGCATAGCCAGGAGGCCCTCAAGCCACTGATGTTTGATAGCTCCTCTTGGGGGAGGGAGGTCTAGCTTTTTAATGGAGAGAGCACTTCTGAGAATGTGCAGAGTGCAGTTTGCCTGGCCATAAGACGGTCAGGAAATGGAGGTAAGCATGGAAGAAAGCACTGCCTCAAATATTATGGTACAGCCCCCGGGCCATGCCTTATTAATTCATTTATTAAAAAAATATACCCCTCTGGTTCATAAATGTGGGATATTGTGCATCTGTGTCCATAATTCAGAGTGCCAGGAAATTGCATAATATCATGCCCGTGTTGCCAACAGGAAAGGGGATGCCAAGCTTTACCTAGCAAAAGGCAACTGGAATGTTGCTAACACGAATAGCAGCAATCAAGATGGTCAACACAGGATACCCTCTTGTGCACCTGAAGGAAGGAGTTCAGAAATGTAGCTGCTGCAGTTGGGAAAAAGCTGTCTTAAATATGCTCACTTGCAGTGACAAAGGTAGCAGAGTTTGTCAGTGTTAACTTCTAGTAGACCAATGGCTACCAAGGATGTTCTTAGACTAAAACTCCCCAAAGCCTTGTCACTAGTTGTGGTGGCCTGTACATGGCTGAAGTCCTTTGCCTTTGCCTAGTAAGTTGCAGCTAGAGCATCACTGAATCAGTGGAACTTATGGAAAAGTCGATTCATCAAATCCCCACTGACTCAGTAAGCATACTCTACTTGTGACTTACTTCGCAGCAGTTCAGTCATAGTTACCAAAATTAATGTCTGAAGCTGGACCAACCCAAATGCTATGGAAATGTGTAGGATGTGTATTTATTTAATCAATTTATTTAAAATATTTTTACCCTGCCTTTATCCTTAAAAAGGAACCAAGGTGGTGTAGATTTCCAAAACTTGTCAGCACAACATTCCATCAAGTCAATTTTGACTTATACTGACGCTTTTCAAGGTTTTCTAGCAAATAATACTCAGAAGTAGTTTACCATCCCTTTCTTTTTTTGGGGGGGGGGTGCCCTGGGACTGTGTACCTTGTCCAAGAACACATAGGCTGGCTGTTTTTCCAAGCGCCACAGTGGGGAAATCAAACTCACAACCTATGGCCCTGCAGACAGATATCTAAGGGCCTTTTTACATGACCCCTAAGATCCGCTGGCCACTTAAATTCGGACCAGAGATCTTAGGGGTTCGTTGCTCTTCCTGCGTTCCCACCCCCTCCGCACTTCCTGGTTGCTGGCTGCGTGAGGGGAGGGAGAAAAAGAGAAAGAAAAGCATGCGGCTCACCTCGTTCTGCCTCTTGTCTCTGTAAAAGTAGCTCTTAAAGGGTCGGGAGCCAAAAAACAACAAACAGAAGCAAGGAGAGCCCCGCACTCACTATCGTTACACCGGATCAAATAATTTTCACCTCCAAAGAGCAGGTACCTGAAAGGTGCGCTGGGACGCGCTAAAGTGGGCGGGGTCGCACTTAATTTCCTGTTAACTCCGGAGCTGGTGGGTAAACATTTTTAAGCTCCGAAGCTGGGAGCCATTTGCCCCGGAGTTTAGGGGTCGTGTATAAACGCCCTAAACTATCCAGCGGGCTTCTCTGCATCAGGCTAAAGGTGCTAAAATTAAGGGATTCAGAAAGAAGCATTTGCATCTGGAAACATGATCAGATAGTCTGCAGTTGAATCCACAAGATGGAGGTGACAGACTGAATGATCAACTATTTGTTGTGCAGGGATCACCTTTGTAACCAACATGCAGGTTGGGATAAAAAGGTAATGGGGCTGCTCTGAAAATGCAGACCTAGCAATAACTCAGGGTCCCGTGGTGCAGTGGTTATATGCCTGTACTGCAGATAGAACTGTGCTCACGAGCTGGGGTTCAATCCCAGGTAGCCGGCTCATGGTTGACTCAGCCTTCCATCCTTCCGAGGTCGGTAAAATGAGTACCCAGCTTGCTCGGGGGGGGGGCAATGTGTAGCCTTCATACTATAATTAAAACAGTAAACCACCCAGAGACTACTTGAAGTGGTATGGGGCGGTATATAAGCAGACCGCTTTGCTTTTGGTATTGCCACTCATCTTAAGAGAAACAGACAGGTTCTTCAGGTGACATAAAGTACAAGGTTAGAATGTTACTGTACAGAAGTTCTTACATAAGCACTGCTACTATTAGGGTTAAAAAAAACCCTTTAATTAATCAAAGTCAGATTGGGAGTATTACTTAGAGTCTTTGGTGTGATCCTTTTCACATTTTGGAATTTTTTCCTTCTGGATAGTTCCTGTTCTAAATAAATAATTATGGCACCTTTGCCGTTTACATTGCTGAAATATTTGTCAAGAAAAGCAACCTATTTATGGTAAACTAACCACGTGCCCTGATGGCTTGAACAAATCACAACTCAAATAGGAGCTTTATGGGGAAAGATTGTTACATTTTCCATGCCCTCTGAGAAGAAATCTGTCTAGCTGTTCGTAGTTTTTTTAAAGGAAAAAAACGCACACCACATATTCTAACTTGTCAATGACAGTGAATTTACAAAGATTTTATGTCATCAGGATAAAATCACAGCTCAGTTTCTTTCCCCCTTGTGTCCTCTGCAGAGAAGAATGTGCCTTAAGAAATGTCCAAACTGAAGGAAGGGCTCATTTTATTTGAAAATGTATAGCTGCCTGGTTAGGCAAAAGTGGCCCTCACATTTCTTGCTATTAGTCTGGGGTGGAAAACTGCCTGTTTCTTTAGATGCAAGATGCTACACCCTGTTTTTAATTATGCTGGCACCAAATGTTGGCACTGGAACTTACAAAACTATAGGTTGGAGGTACTAACAACAGTCATTCTCAGCTGGCACAAAATCTTGTCTCAATTTATTTATTTTTAAAATTTAAAATACTTTTAATCTGGCTTTCTCCTTTAAATGGACCCAAGGCAACTTGCATTATTAAGATGTAATGTTTAAAGCTAAGAGCAATTTGTATACAAAGGTCTTTGTTTGTGGAAGGACAGGTCCAATCTGACTTCCTGTGGGAGGGAGTTCCAAAGTCAGGGAGCAGTAAAAGAGAAGACCCTCTCTTGTGTCTACCCCAAATACACCAGTGAATGTGGTGGGAATGAGAGAAAAGCCTCTCCTGATGATCTTAACACCCAAGCCGGGTTATACTGGGAGATATGGTCTTTGAGATAGCCTGGATCCAAGCCATTTATGGCTTTATAGGTTAAAGCCAGCACTTTGAGTTGTGGTTGGAAATATATCAGCAGCCAGTGGAGCTCCTGTAACAGGGGGTCCTTGTATCCAGACCCAGTCAACAAACCGGCTGCTGCATTTTGGGCTCACTGAAGTTTCCTGGTATATTTGATATGTAGGCCCAGGAACAGTAATCCAGCTAGGATGTAACTAAGGCACGCGTGTCACTGTGGCCAGATCAGGCTTCTCTAGGAATGGACTTGGCAGGCACACTTGTTTTCTAAGTACAAATACAGTCCTGACTGCTGATAAAACCTGGACATCCAGGCTCAGCAACAAAAACTCCCGGTACTCTCTGTTTCAGCCTTGTTGTATTTTCTTGGGATGTGATCAGATGGGGATTTATCCCTTAGTGTTGTCCGTGATGGCTACTTTTTTGGGTGTCCATCAGGCAACCATCAACCAGCCCTTCGGGAGCTACTTGATTGTTTTAAAGTATAGATATGCTAACTTTTATTTAGTTCTGTTTCCAGCATCATTGAAGAAGTGTGACACTTATAGGGGTTTCCCTTCCCCAGCCATAACGTGCTATATACTTTGGGTGGCAAGTCAATGAAATGGCTGTGAAGATTCTTAGTCACCCAGGTGAGTTTATCTGGAAGCTGAGTAATGGCAATTGGACTTATTTATTTATTTATTTATTTATTGTTATATTTATATCCCGCTTATCTTCTACGGGTAGAACTCTAAGCGGCTAACAAGGGCTATCAATAACAGCCAAACAATCAATACAACAAATATAGTAAATTCAAATCAACATGACATAATAAAAACAGACATAATAATAATAATAATAATATAAAACCCTCCTGCATCCCAGCCTGCAGGGGAAACGAGTCTTACCAAATTAACCATCAAAATAGTGACGGTTAATAGCGATGGCGGGGAAAAAAAAAAAAAGAATACCGTTAAACTAAAAATCGCCAAAGGCCTCCCGGAATAAGTAGGTCTTCAATGCTTTCCGGAAGGCCTGCAGGGACTCTGCAGAGCGCACTTCGCTGGGGATTGAATTCCATAAGGATGGGGCTGCCACTGAGAAGGCCCGGTTCCGAGTAAACGTCTTCCGGGCCTCTCGTGGGGTGGCAACCCGCAGCGAGTGCGCTCGCACCTGCCGAACAGGACGGGCCGAGGTGGATCGCTGGACGATGCGCTCTGTCAGGTAGTCCGGTCCCAAGCCATGGAGGGTTTTATAAACTAAAACCAAGACCTTGAATCTAATCCGGGCTGCAACGGGCAACCAGTGCAAGAGGACCAGGACTGGGGTGATGCGGTCATATCGACGCGCACCCACCACCAGCCTGGCCGCCGCATTCTGTACCCGCTGCAGGCGCCGGAGAAGAGTCAGGGGCAGCCCCATGTAGAGGGCGTTGCAGTAGTCCAGCCTCGAGATCACCATTGCCTGGACCACTGTTCTCAGAGAGTCAACATCCAGGTACGGGCGGATCTGGGCGACCTGACGAAGATGGTAATAAGCGGCCCTGGTCACCGACGCCACCTGGGCCTCCATGGTTAGCGCTGGGTCCAGGACCACGCCCAGATTCCGCACCCTCTCCACCGGCTGGAGGGAACCCCCCCTCCAGACAGGGAAGAGGGCCACCGTACCCAGATGGTGAACTCCCAAAGAACATAACCTCCGTCTTCTCGGGGTTGAGCTTAAGCCCGTTCGCCCCGGTCCAAGCCAGTACGGCCTCCAGGCACTCATCAAGGATCCTCACAGCTTCCACTGCAGAGGTGGAAAAGGAGAGATAGAGCTGCGTGTCATCAGCGTACTGATGACAGCAGACTCCAAATCTCCTAATGACCCCAGCCAGCGGCCTTACGTAGATGTTAAACAGCATAGGGGACAGCGACGACCCCTGTGGAACCCCACAAGGGAGAATCCAAGGAGCCGACAACTCCCCCCCATGCTGAACGTACTGAGGACGGCCCTCCAGGAAGGACCGGAGCCATCTGCAAGCAGAGCCCCCGATCCCAACCTCAGAGAGCCGATCCAACAGGATACCGTGGTCGACGGTATCAAAGGCCGCCGACAAATCCAGGAGAACCAACAGGGTAGAGCAACCCCTGTCGGCCGCCCGGATTAGGTCATCTTGCAGCGTGACCAAAGCTGTTTCGGTCCCCCGACGAGGCCTGAACCCGGACTGGCAAGGATCGAGGCACTGCCGGTCCTCCAGGTACGACTGCAACCGAACCGCCGCCACCCTCTCGATCACCTTACCCAGAAACGGGACGCTAGCGATAGGACGATAGTTCGCTAAATCGTCCGGACACAGGCCAGGTTTTTTGAGAATGGGCTTTACCACCGTCTCCTTCAGACGGGAGGGAAAAACCCCCTCGCTGAAGGAGGCGGTGGCGATGACCGAAGCCCACTCGGCCATAGTCCCGCTGGCAGCTTTTATAAGCCAGGCAGGGCAGGGATCGAAAGGAGTAGACGCCGGCCGGCAATGAGCCATAGCCCAGGAGGCCTCGACAGCAGAAACAGGCCCAAGCTCCTCCAACCGAGGCGACGAAGGTGGACCAGCAACCGGGGATGCCGGGGCAGTGCTACTGCAACCGGAGTCGAAGCCGGTCCGGATGGCCTCAATTTTTGTTCGAAAGAAGGCTGCAAATTTCTCGCTACTGAAATCAGTAGGAGGAGGCCTTGCCAGACTAGGATTGGTGAGGTCCCGAACCACCCGGAAAAGCTCCGCCTGGCGGCTCGAGGCCTCACCAATTCTCAGGGAGAAAAAAGATCTTTGGGCCTCCCTGATCGCGTTGGAATAGCGCCTAGTCTGGGAGATAACGGCAGCCTTGTTATTAGCCGTCCGGGTTCTTCTCCAGCTGCGCTCTAGTCTTCTCCTCAACTGCTTCATTGCTCGGAGCTCAGATGTGAACCACGGTGAGGACCGAGCTCGGCACCGGAGAAGACGCTTAGGGGCGATCCGGTCGATGGTATGGGCAGCTGTATCAAACCAATGGTTAGCCACAACCTCGGCCGGCGCGCCAGCCAGTTCTCCAGGAAATACCCGAAGGCCTCCTGGAACCGTGAAGGGTCCATAAGTCTCCGGGGGCGGGCCAAAACAAGAGGCCGATGGTCCCCGCGAGGAGGGGCCGGAATCGCCAAGGGGAAAGAGAGCAGGTGATGGTCTGACCATGACACAGGCAGGGAGACAATGCCCCCTACCTCCAGACTCGAATTCCCCGACATGGAGGAAAACACCAGATCCAGGGTATGGCCAGACCTGTGAGTGGGGCATAAAACATGCTGAGACAGACCCATGGAAGCCATGGATTCCATGAATTCCAGAGCTGCACCAGAGAGTTCACCGCCGGCATGCACATTGAAGTCGCCCGCAACCAAAAGGCGCGGGGACCTCAATAGCGCAGCGGCGATAAACTCGGCGAGCTCTGGGAGGGATTGGGCTGGGTTGCGGGGAGCACGGTAACCCAGGACAATGCCAAATCTGTCCCGCTGTCCCACTAACAGGTGAAGGCACTCTAACCCCTGGCTAACCAATGTCGAGGCCCTGCAGACATAGTTGGAAATAGTGTTTCTTCTTTTCTTGAGAGATTGAAATGTTTCACTGCTCATCCAAACAGCTTCATCAGTCTGAAGAAAGTTAGTTGCGAGTCTGCCATTTTATACAGTTGACCCTCTTATAACAAGCAGTTTGTTTAACAGAAAATATGTTTAAAGGAAAAAATATCTGGAGATAGGGGGAAATCACTTAAAAGAATAGCCTATGGGGCAAATCTATACAACAGAAAAACAGCCGCGATTAGGGATTAATCAGTTTTCAATGTATTTATATGGAAAATTTGTACAAAGGAAGATTTCCTTAACAGAATTTCATTTGGAATGAATTAATTCCTTTATACAAGGTACCACTGTAGTTCACTTTGATTAGAGTGACATGAGAGCAAAGTGAACTATAAAATGGAGGACTTGCAACTAGCTTTCTTCAGACTGATGAAGCTGTTTGGATAGGCAGAGAAAAATTTCAATATCTCAAGAAAAGAAGTCCATTTGCCATGACTCAACTTCCAGATCAATGAAACGGCGTACCACTTAACACTAAATAACATAAATATTTATAAATATTTATAAAATAAATATTTTTTTTAAATTCTAATTTTCTCTTGAGAGTGACAGGACAGGGCACGGAGGGTGATCTTCTCACACTTACAATCCATCCCTGTTTCACTCTGGTGGCAAGCAGATTCAGTGATATATCATTTACCATTTAAAAATAATTAGCATTATTCAACCCTGCAGTGAAGGGAAGACAGAAAGGGAAAGAGGTGGGGGGGGGAGAGAGGATCTCTCCTCCTCTTTGCAATCCGGTGCAATTTCATTTTCTTGGCAAGCTAATGCAGTGATATACTGTATCACCTACTAATACATTTTAAAGCCAGCTTCCCTCACTCCCTGTAAGGAGAAGGAGACAGGAAAGGAGGTGAAGGGCATGGGGGTGGGTTCCGAGGAACAGACTAAATAGTGTCATTTTGAGGTGCACTGTGGGTTCCTGACTGTATCAAACTGAGAATACACAAGAAGAGTCATTCTAAATCTCAGACTGCATTTTCAATCCACCCTGTTTAACTCAATCTAGCCTGTGATGTCTTCACTGTCTAGTCATACCCTTCGTCTATTACTAGTCTGTCTTCTTTATAGGACTCAGCAGATCTCATGTATTCATTCTTAGAAGTATATGCCAATGTTTCCATTTTGATAAAAGCTTCCAGTTGAATACTAACAACATTCCTAAAGTGGTAAAAATCAGAATCATTTTCATAATAATGATACAATATAATAACAATTAAGAGTCCAACAAGTAGGGATGCTAAAAATTCTCAGGCCCAAATCTGATTGTACCTCTCTGAGCAGACAAACTGACTACTGAGTCAATGACAGATGCATAAGTATGGATTTCACACATCCCCTTTAATCTAGATGATAATCCTGTTGCTTGAGCTATGAGATGTTGCCCTCAATCTTGACTTTGTAGTGTTTTCTGAATCCTGTCTGCCTTCTTGATGGATTGCTTGCTCTCATCTGATAGTGTAGCTTTTTTCTTTTCCTTCCACCCATTTTTTCATGAGTTTTTTTTTAAGCGGAGTGGATGGGCTAATTGACACATTTTGCTATTTACGCAAATTTTGTGCATTTCCCCAATTGCATACATTTTCCAATTGTATGCATATACATAGACATTTTAGAAATATGTGGATGGTTTTTGTGTATTCCTCCTGCAAAAAAACATACCACAAACATCACATAAATGTAAATCTTTTTAAAAATATATTTCTAATTTTAACATTATAATCACACAAATTATATGCATCACAAATAAAAAACAAAAACAAATACAGTACATATAATAAAATACAATTATGCAAAATACAAATTTTGTATAATACGAAATATGGAACTCCAAGCTACTGTACTCTTGTCTCACAAGATGTCTCAAAGGTATACCTTGAATCAGGAATGTTGACTTCAGTGAAATTCTGATCCTTCTGATCCTTCTTACCAACAAAACATTGAGCACTCTTAGTTACCCTCCTAATCACTGTCACATTCATCCTCTGATTGTCTCTGGGAATCTGAAATTAATATCCTTTAGGCTGCACTACTGCAGGTAAAACAGTTCATTTGATCCTAGTAATTTGATGCTGTGTTGAAAAATCATTTGTGTGACCTTGCCTTTGTTTCTTCTGCATTTGTTTTAAAGTAGGATTAAGAAGCTATCTGTCTGGAATGACTGGTAAACCTCCAGTTGATCAAAAATAAAGCTTGCATTGGCAGTTTATTACAAGGCCAACACACTGAACATTTATCTGCAATGTGTGTCTGAGAAATATGAACTGAAACACATTACAGTTATGACTATAAATAGACATCACAAGTTAATATGGCAGTGTTATTATTCTTTCCTAGTTTCTTTTGCCTGTCAATTCAAGCAGCAATGTATCTGAAATCCAGGAGGCCTGGTAAAAGAAATTCCACCTTGACTGGGATGTTAGTTTCCATTAAAGGGTGTTCTGTCATTATTTTTCAAGGGAGGCCTACAAAGCAGAATGCACCCATCTCTCGTGCCCAGTTACATATTTCCAGAATTTTCTGAGCTCAAACTCAGACCAAGAGATGCTTGCTGTTTCTCCCCCAGTTGTGGAGAACAAACATCTCCTATGTAACAACATAACCTCCGTCTTCTCGGGGTTGAGCTTAAGCCTGTTCGCCCCGGTCCAAGCCAGGACGGCATCCAGGCACTCGTCAAGGATCCCCACAGCTTCCACTGCAGAGGTGGAAAAGGAGAGATAGAGCTGCGTGTCATCAGCGTACTGGTGACAGCAGACTCCAAATCTCCTAATGACCCCAGCCAGCGGCCTTACGTAGATGTTGAACAGCATAGGGGACAGCGACGACCCCTGTGGAACCCCACAAGGGAGTATCCAAGGGGCCGATAACTCCCCCCATGCAGGACATACTGTGGACGGCCCTCCAGGAAGGATTGCGGCCAACTGCGAGCAGTGCCTCCGATTCCAACCTCGGAGAGCCGATCCAACAGGATACCGTGGTCGACGGTATCAAAGGCCGCTGACAAATCCAGGAGGACCAACAGGGTAGAGTAACCCCTGTCGGCCGCCCGGATTAGGTCATCTTGCATCACGACCAAAGCTGTTTCAGTCCCCCGACGAGGCCTGAACCCGGACTGGCAAGGATCGAGGCACTGCCGATCCTCCAGGTATGACTGCAACCGAACCGCCGCCACCCTCTCGATCACCTTGCCCATAAACGGGACGTTAGCAATTGGACGATAGTTGGTTAAATCATCCTGGGAAAGGCCTGGTTTTTTAAGAATGGGCTTTACCACCGTCTCCTTCAGACGAGAGGGAAAACCCCCCTCGCTGAAGGAGGCAGTGGAGATGACTGAAGCCCATTTGGCCATGGTCCCGCTGGCAGCTTTGATAAGCCAGGCAGGGCAGGGATCGAAAGGAGTGGACGCCGGCCGGCAGTGAGCCATAGCCTTAGAGGCCTCGACAGCAGAAACAGGCCCAAGCGCATCCAACCGAGGCGACGAAGGCGGACCAGCAACTGGGGGTGCCAGGGCAGTGCTACTGCAACCAGAGTCGAAGCCGGCCCGGATGGCCTCAATTTTGGTACGAAAAAAGGCTGCGAAATTCTCACTACTGAAATCAGTAGGAGGAGGCCTGGCCAGACTAGGATTGGTGAGGTCCCGAACCACCCGGAAGAGCTCCGCCTGGCGGTTAGAGGCCTCACCAATTCTCAGGGAGAAAAAAGATCTTTGAGCCTCCCTGATCGCGTTGGAATAGCGCCTAGTCTGGGAAACAACAGCAGCCTTATTAATAACCGTCCGGGTTCTTCTCCAGCTGCGCTCTAGTCTTCTCCTCACCTGCTTCATTGCTCGGAGCTCAGTCGTGAACCACGGCGAGGGCCAAGCTCGGCACCGGAGAGGACGCTTAGGGGTGATCCGGTTGATGGTATGGGCAGCTGTATCAAACCATTGGTTGGCCACAACCTCAGCCGGCGCGCCAGTCAGTTCTCCAGGAAACACCCCGAGGACCTCCTGGAACCGAGAAGGGTCCATGAGTCTTCGGGGGCGGGCCAAAACAGGAGGCTGATGGTCCCCGCGGGGAGGGGCCGGAATCGCCAGGTGGTGGTCTGACCATGACACAGGTAGGGAGACAATGCCCCCAACCTCCAGACTCGAGATCCCCGACATGGAGGAAAATACCAGATCCAGGGTATGGCCAGACCTGTGAGTGGGACATACAACATGCTGGGACAGACCCATGGAAGCCATGGATTCCATGAACTCCAGAGCTGCACCAGAGAGCCCACCGCCGGCATGCACATTGAAGTCACCCACAACCAAAAGGCGCGGGGACTTCAATAATGCAGCCGCGATGAACTCGGAGAGCACCGGAAGGGATTGTGCTGGGTTGCGGGGAGCACGGTAACCCAGCACAATGCCAAATCTGTCCCGCTGACCCACTAACAGGTGAAGGCACTCTAACCCCTGGCTAACCAATGTCGAGGCCCTGCAGACATAAAAAGAATCCCGGTGGACGATAGCGACCCCTCCTCCCTTCTGACCCTCCAACCTTCCCACACCCTGAACCAGATAACCGGGCGGGCACAGCAGGGAGAGCGAGCCCCCCCTCGGCACCCACCCAGGTCTCGGTAATAAGAGCCAGGTCAGCCTGCCCATCTTGGATGGAATCATATATGATAGGGATTTTATTATGGACTGACCTGGCATTCAACAGAATGCAAGAAAGGTTGGAGGCGCTGGAGAAGTGACTCCCGGACACGTGGCAGCGAGCCAAGGGGTCAGAACGCGGGACAGGCACAAGATGCCTGACCCGGGTTCTTCTGATCTGACCAACCCCCCGGGACCAGCTATACATTGTGGAAAATGGTTGTGCTAATTGCTTTCCGTACAGAAGGATTCAGCCATTGCTGGCACTCGGAGCAAGGCAGACTGAATTGAGACTGGACATCTATTGTACAGCCAGTTACTACTTATAGTCGGGGCCAACTTTACTGAAAGGCACTTCAAGGCAGACGCAGAGTGGGACTGGGATCGAACGTGGTGGGGTGCAGAACAGGGCCAACGTGCAGCAGCAGCTGTTCTCGGATGCAGATAAGGGTGTGGGCCTGTTTCCCCCATGGCCGAAACAAGAAACATTCAGCACAACTGTGTCTGTATTCCTGGGCTAGGGCTGGGAGCAGGTGGGAGGGAGCCAATTTGTCCTGTAGTTTGGGCAGCAAAATGTCTTCATTCATCCCTGCCCATAGCATTGCCAGTGCATTCAGCCTGGGTTGACTTCTGTGAAGATTTCACCTCTGTTTCTAACAGGGTCTTGCTCTTTACTGATAATAAATAAATTCAAGTCACTGCCTTCAAGTCACTTATGATGATCCTTTACACAGGATTCTCTGGTACTTGCCCACTAAAGTGACATCCATTAAATAACACTCCCCATCTTAGCTGGGCCGTCTGTAGCTATAATTTTATTTATTTATTTATTTATTTATTATGGAGCTTCTATACCGCCCATCTTCCCGAAGGAACTCTGTGTTTAAAAACAAACAAATTTTATTTAAAAGAAAGTAATTATTTAAATGTTGATATTTTATGTTTGGGTCTTTTATTCCTATTTTATTGCCTGCCCAACAGGTATCCGATTTATGCCCAAGGACTACCACTTTCTACCACTGTTTTATGTGTTTAAATGTTTTATGATAATTATTTAAATGTTGATATTTTATGTTCACTTTTATTCCTATTTTATTGTATCCGATTTATGCGATTATGTATTGTACCTTGTCATTTTTTTGTTACTTCTGTAATGTGTGTGTGTGTGTGTGTGTGTGTGTGTGTGTGTGTGTGTGTGTGTGTGTGTGTGTGTGTGGGTAATGTTGTAAACTGCCCAGAGTGGTCATGGTTGCCAGATGAGTGGTATTAAAATTTAACAAACAAACAAACAAACAAAGTGTGGTTTACTATTTCCTTATTCTGGGGGGCATAGTGGGGGACTGAGCGCACAGTTTACACCTAACTACCTGAGCTATCCAGTCAGCTACAGATTCTAAATAAATGTATTAATAACAGCAACATTATAGTATAATTTAGGCCAAATAGTACATTCACTTTTAGACTATGTATAAAATGCTTTTTTCCTTCGGTCAGCAGATGCAGTATTGTCAGGGGTACAATAAAGATCTAATGAAGAGAAAGTATGTCACAGAATTAGAGATGGTCACAATCTCAGAATCAGAGATGGGTATGAAGTGCTGATTTGGTGATTTGTGCCATTTGTTTTTTGGCCAAATGGGTGTTTAGCAGTTCCTGGCCTCGGCCGTTTGTGCCCATTGCTACATAGAATAAAGATCTGCTGAGAACCCATAGACTCATAGAATCATAGAGTTGGAAAAGACCTGAACGGCCATCCAGTCCAACCCCCTGCCATGCAGGAACCCCCATCACAGTACCCCCGACTGATGGCCATCCAGCCTCCACTTAAAAACTGCCAAAGAAGGAGACCCCACCACCCTCCATGCCTTTGAGCACATATACCAGCAGAGAACATGCTATCTTTTTTTTCATATGGCTCAGTGGTTTATTAGGATCGTTCTGTGATGCCATGTAGAAAGAAGGTATCTTGTCTCTGGCTGACTCCACGCACTTCATGGGTGATAGATTGGGTGGGTGGGTGGTTGTACTGTGAGTTCCGCTTGTCACCCTCCCTTCTCAGCTTTTGAAAGGGTGAGCTCTGAAGAGGGAGTTGGAGGAGCCAGCTTATTCCTCAGGCTTCCAGCTCTGTTATAGTAATTTTCTCTCATTAGATTAGAACAGGGGTTGTGGGGTGGGGTGGGGGTTGGTGAAGAGTCGAAAGTGAGTTTGGTTCCTGTAGAATCTCATGTTAAAAAAGGTGGCGGTGGTTGTTTTCTTAAGTCCAAGCTGAAGGAAAAATCATTTGAAAAGATGACAGGCTTGATTTACAGTGTCATTAACCAGAACTGAAACCCTACACAGGCGGGGTCTCCTGTGTAAACCACATTACCCTCATGCTTTGCAGCTGATGTTTCTCTGATGATAGCAGATAAAGTCCATTGTGGTTCTGTCTCTCTCAGTAAGGTTTCACTTACTTTATAGGCACACTAGAATTTGCTGCCATCACAGGCTTAGACTTTATGCATTCTCTCTACCAAATGCAGACAAATAATCCAACCAGATGTATGTGGCTTTTTATATTATAGTAAAATATATAAATTATGGAAATGAAATGGCATACTAAACAGCCTCGCATTTTCCATTTTCCTCAGTTGACCAGGCCTTGTAAACTTATAAAATAACAGGAACATTTTCCACATTAAGACTTTTTCAGTTTTGCTGAGACATTGCTCTTTTATGACTACAGTACTTGAAAGATGTATTCAGATAGTGGCTTCACAAAGCACTTGGTACATTCCACATTTTATTTTATTTTTAAAATCTACAAATGATTCATCCTTACTAATAAGTCGGAGGGAGTGTTCTATATGAATTCCATTCACCACAATCTCCACACATCTCTGGAAAGTCTGTTTTTCTTAGTGCTCAATGATACCCAGGGCCAGAATACTATAGTAACATCCACTGGCATAACTCAATGGGTAGACATCTCAGCAGTGAACTGTTGCAGAAGCCAGCATGGACATCTGCTGTTGCTCACCAAGTTGTTCTTCTCAGAGCCTGACAGCAAATGACTTCCTAAGAGCATTGACTTCTTAAGTTCTGACATTTCTCCACAGAGTTTGATGTGGACTGAATTATGCCAGTATAATGTTCTGCTGGATTTCAGCCTATGTTTCTCATGATGCAGCTGAGTATTGCATTAGTTCTTTGGCTGCCATGCCACCGTACCATGTTAACTTGTTTAGCTTGTGGTCTACTCAGATCCACTAGGGCAGTAGTGGTGAACCTTTGGCACTCCAGATGTTTTGGGCCACAACTCCCAGAATTCCGAGCCTAGATTGCCAATGACAAGGACTGTGGGAGTTGTGGTCTAAAACATCTGGTGTGCCAAAGGTTCGCTACCTCTGCCCTAGTTGCTTTTTTTTACACATTTCTGCCAGGCCAGGTGTTACTCATCCTGACCCATCCTGACCAATGACCCTTTTGTGTCATTGACTTTTCCTGCCTAAATATAGGACTTCACATTTTTCCTTATTGGAACTCATTGTATCTGTGTTAACTCCCTTCTCCAATCTACCAACAAGTGGGCTAACACTGGATATGGATATGGATTCTTATATATTAGCAACCCCTGCCAGTTGTTAGTCATGGGGAAATTTTATAAGCATGCCCTCTACTTCTTTATACAAGTCAACTGCAGTGGGACAATAAGTGAGCCCTGAGACATTGCACTTGCCACTTCTCTCCAGGATGACTTGGAACTATTGGTGAATTGTTATAGATTTGTGTGTGTGTGTGTTGCGTCGTTACAGTCGTGACCAACCCTTCATGACCCCATGTCCATGGAGTTTTCTTGGCAGGAACATTGGAGTGGTTTGCCAGCTCCTACTCCAGGTGCCTACAGCACCTGGTATTCCCTGGTGGTCTCCC
The DNA here is from genome assembly GCA_029282475.1 of Phrynocephalus forsythii. NCBI lineage: Eukaryota > Metazoa > Chordata > Lepidosauria > Squamata > Agamidae > Phrynocephalus > Phrynocephalus forsythii. The sequence goes on from JAPFRF010000011.1 coordinate 111,515,154, forward strand.
ATCCAAATACTAACCAGGGCCGACCCTGCTAAGTTTGTATTGGACCTAAAATATGAACAGGGAAATGGGCACTCAGTGGCACTTTTGGAGGAAAAATCAAATCTCATGCATTGTTTCCACCCCATTTTCTGTTGCAGCAACAAGTCACACGAGCAATATTCGATAGGAAGGAAGGAAGGAAGGAAGGAAGGAAGGAAGGAAGGAAGGAAGGAATACCAAAGAATTATAAAATGCACAAACTAGAAATGGCTGGCACATCTAGGTAACACAATGCAAGTAGTACTGTTGGAAAGCAAAGAAAGAGCAGGACATAAGACGGACTTTAATGGAAACGGCACCATCTAAACTGGAAGAAGCCCCCTAAGTCTTCTCCCCTCTGAGGAAGTGTATAAGAAGACCACATTTCTTTCCATACTTTAATGGGTACATACTGTAGGCACCTATATAACACCGGAAGCTGCCATCAGCTTGCAGTTTCCTTTCAAACCTACTTGTAGGTCTAGCAGCCAATATAGACTCACTTTAAGAAAATCAGTTTGTAAGCTTGCCTTTACCAACACATCACCACACACATTCCCATCATGCCGAGAGCACATTTTAAGGCAAATGTGTAAAATCTTGGAACAATCACCTAATTTTTGCTCCATATCCTGATTTTTTTCTTTTCATTTCCCTTTCCCACCATCTTTTATCTGAACCTGAGCATCAGAATCACCATAAGATTGCCCAGAGTCCTCGTGGTTTTGCCCCCCCCCATCCTTCTCATGCGTCGTTTCCCACGAACAAGCATTCCAGGTCCCCTTGGTATCTGCAGGTAGATATGATCAGTCTTCTGTCTAGGCTTCTCTCCCTTCTGCCTTCTAGCTAGTTTGTGAAATGAAGCCTGCCTGAAGCGTTCCAGTTTTGGAATGATTCAGAAATGGCCACTAATGACTCCTTGCTCCTCCTCCACCACCACCTGAATAGGTTAGCGATAAGAAAAGAAAGGAATGGGAAAAGATACTGTAGAGATTGGTGGGTGGGGTGAGAAATTAACCCCACAACTCTTATCCACATCTTCAATTGGGAGACTTGGGTAAAAGGCAGCCAGGTTTCCTTTCAGGTTTACTATGCCCTTTAAATTAAATTGAGCTCAGTGAGTACTCTGGTATTTCCAGGTTAAGTGCTGGTGATCATGGTTGGCATCAGAGATGTTTGTCTGTACAGTATCATGATTATGGGCAGGCACTTCTGCTCAAAACACTATACAGAGCTGAAAGGCCATATGCAGTACATGGTATTACCAATCCATCAATGAATAACATTTGAGATCAGACAGAGATTTAAGGAGTCTGAGAAAGGTTTCATGTGCCATGGTGAATGCACATATTTTTCCTTTCTTCCCCATCATTTCTTCCAGTCAAAGAAGTGTTTAAGTTTTTGAAAGGAAAACCTGCAAACCCTGTTTAACCCAAGCAAATGTGATCTGAATGTACACACTATAAACACCTTTAGTACTCAGCAAAAGCTTTTGTTTCTTCTGGACATAAGGTTCAAATAGCACTTTCCACACTGCTAGCCTCATGAAATAAAGGGCTCCAGGTGGCAGCATTTGTATTCTTCCTCCAAGAAGCTCAGAGGGGCACAAAGAGCTCACCCCCATCATTCCTGCCCACTCGGACCAGGGTGCAACTGGAGGCCAACACACCTGGAGGTGAGATGCTCCAAGAACTAACCACGTTCCCACACTGTGTGGTGGAAACAACTCCAGTTTGCTAGCTGTTATGAGTGACTGCCATTGCCCAATGCCCAGAGGCTGACAACAGTTTACATCATGTCACCAGCAAGTTAAGTTATGTAGGTTGCAGCAGTCACAGAGTCTGATCCCAATCCCTTGTCTCCTCTAGGCACCAACAAACTGGAGAGTGTTAGTAAACACAGCTTATTATAGTCCACAGTTGTAAGATGCCTTTCTGGTAACCAAAGCAAGGCAAATGTCTTCAGGGGCAATTGAGGAAACCCAGGTAATATATTATTAATGCTTATCAGTGTGGAGCCAAATGGCCCCAGGAGAGGTCATATCCTGTGGAGTCAAAGGAGCTGGAAATGCTTTCTCATTGGGTGAGTCTCCTCGATGTTCCCGAGGCTCCAGTGGTATTTAAATAGTGGAATGGTGCTCTGAGCTGCAGCTACAGCTTTCCACAAAACAACACCAAATACCAATCTATCTGCAGCCAGCAGAAGGACAATAGTTTCTCAGAGCTTGGCTAAGTTACTTATTTAGGGAACAACTTCCACTGGAGTTGTATTCCAAAAAAGTAACTTTTCCAGTAATTTTCCTGGGCTTTACATTATTAGATTGCAGTCTGTGGATTAAAATACATTTTTCTATCTCTAGCTGTTTTGAAGTTGAAGAAATTTGGCACTTCTCCATCTCATCTAACTCCACTATTCAAAGGTTCCTCTAAATTTACAAGAGGACAGACTCTCTATTCATAGGCTTTAACACAGGCAACTGGTTTTTTTTTTTTTGAAAAACTAAAAATAAATTTGAAATGTGTATTTATCACAGGATGCTAAGAATGTTTTGGATTAAGAGGAAAGCTTGTGAACCAATAACGAGGGTGACCAATGAGAATGTGTACTAACAGGAATAGATGAAGAGGGGAAAATAATGAAACAGATAAAATGCAGAGTATTGAAATACTTTGGTGATGATAAACAAACAAACAAACAAACAAAAGATTTTTACTGCTGATAATTCAAGGTAAAATAAATGGAAATCGAAGGGGGTGCAGAGAAAGAACTTACTAGCTGGGGAAAAAATGGTTTGGATGCAACATTTTTGTTTACACTCGTCATGTCCAAGGTTAGCACAGCCAAGCTTTGCTAGGATAGGAGCAAGAAGGACATCTAGAAACATAAATGTTCATAGACAAACATCTGATCAAGAGAGCCACAATAGCTTCTTGCATACATACACTTGTAGCCCAAATGATTTGGTCCTCTAGAGCAGCAGTTCCCAGTTGTTCTTGGATTAAAAGTCCGAGAAGCCTTCACCTCTGGTTGTTGTCCAAGAACATCTGGGGGACCCAATGTTTGGAATCACTGCTCTGGAGGATGCCCCTGAAAGAGCTGATGTGCTCTTGCTGCTGAACGCGACAGGTACAATGACAAAAAAAGCCACTGCAGTTGCATCGGTAGCTGCTGCTGCCCCACTGATGGGTTTCGTATTCAATGCCATGACTCACACATAGCATGAGTTTAGTGTTGAGAGCATTTCATGGCCTGAGCAATGGGCTCAGAGTCATTAAAGTGTTAATTTAATAGGCTTACCTGAAGTTTTCAAAGACTTGGCTGCCTCCCCACCCCCAAACTGGCAGAGTCCCAAATCTCTTTAATGAAATACAAATGTAGATACATCCATCCCATACTCGGTCCTCTCCCTTCTCCCCACTTCAATGGCACGTCCCCATTAAATGTTAATGTGTGATTATGTTGGCCGATGTCATGAATCCAGGACTGGAGAGTGTCATTGTGCTTGAAAGGGAGTTATTTACTTATATGAGTCAGAGCGTTTCAGGACATCCTCCTGGGTTCAATCACATCAAACAATTTTTCTATAGTCTTGAAAGCTGATCCGACTGGAGCAGCAAGGAATAGCCTTTCCGAGTGGCATGCCTTCCATTAGGCATTTCCCAAGGAGACGAACATACTGAATTTTGTTTTACTTAACCAGCATTTAAAAGGGATTTTCCCCCCTCAAGGTGTGAGGCGGGACTGCTCTCAGAGGGTGTGGGTGGGCAGTTGTTAGGAGAGTGAGGTGGGCTTTCCCAACATCTCCGAACCAGACTTGATTCAAGATTATTTCCCACCAGAGACAACAGACGGTCAAGGTGTTTCCTCCCTATACCATAACGTGGTCCCTGAGAACAGCAGCTTAGGCAGAGACAAGACAGCTCATGTGGCTCACACAGCTCTCGTTATGTGCTGTCAAGTCAGTTTCAACTTATGCCAGTCATATGATTTAATGATCTGCAAAAGGTCTCATCTGTAACAACTCAGGTTTTGCAAACTCAAGATCATGGTTTCTTTTAATTGAGTCATGTTTAGTTTTTTTATTCTTAGCTTTTCTTTTATGTTCCTACTGCCTTTCATTTTTCTTAACACTATTGCAGGCATGTCCAAAGTCTGGCCCGGTGGCCAAATGCAGCCTGATTTAAAATTCTGAGTGGCCCTCAGCCTCTTTTCCCTGCCAGCTCAGCCTGTCACTCCGCCGGCCGGCCCCTCTCCATGTTGGCTGGAGATGTCAGCCTGCAGTTTTATGGTTTGCTTGCCCTCCCTGCCTCCCATCCCCTCAGCCACCACCCTGCCTACCAGCTCCTGGCTCTGTTGCTGCAGCGTCCCCCCGCCTCCTTGCGAGGGAGGGCAGCATATGCGAGCAGTGGTGCATCTTGGGTGCGTGTGGGCTGATTCTCAGCCCATACAAAAGCTGCTGGACCCTTACGGACCTTGAAACTGAAGCATTTGTGGCTGTTGCAGATGCACATGGACCACGCCCTTTCTCCCCCTTCAGGTTCACATTTTCACCTCACCAAATCTGGCCCTCCTTGCAAAAAGTTTGGACACCCCTGCACTGAGACTGAGAGTCTACTCTGGTTCATGAGACTGCATGTCCATGAGATACCACCACAGCTGCCTGCCAACATAGATCGAGTGCCCAAAGTGCAATTCAAAACCCACTAATTTTTCACAAAGTGAATATAGGTGGCTGTGAAGGGGCAATGTTGGGTGCCCACAGAAAGGGCTCCGAGTGCCACCTTTGCCACCCCTGCCATAGGTTTGCCAACACTGTCCTAGAGGCTTGTTCAAAGTCTGCCCTGGGGGCCAAATGCGGCTAAATAGTCAGCCCCCACACATTTTCACCTCACCAAATCTGGTCTTCCTTGCAAAACGTTTGGACACCCCTGGCCTATACCGATTTTGCAGTTGAGTAACACATTTGGCCGCAATGTTCAAAGCAGCACCAGCATGGGGTGGGAGTGGGGAGAGATGGCAAAGAATCCTTAATGTGTCCCCCACATGCAATTTTCCTTTTACCTCTCCTCTTGCCATTAGTTTTCTCTAAACTGAATGCCTGGCCTCAGAACCAGGCTAAAATCTTGCTTCTTAGCTATCATCCCTGTCCATTAATGCCAGGTCTGAACAATTATGTGCCATCAAGTCAATTCTGACTTAGGGGGCCCTTTTAGGGTTTTTCAGGCACTAGGAATTGGCTTACTATTCTTTTCTTCAGGGGGCACCTTATGGAACTTGCCCGTAGGGTACACATAAACCACTACTAATCAATAAAATTTGTTGTAATGCTTCAGGATCATTCTAGTATCTTTCTCTCTGGTTCTTCTAAGTCTGATTCATGTTAACATTTATGTACATTTTGTTTCTCATTGGGGATTACAGGAAAGGAATCCTTACCTTGGGAGAAAAGGCCCAGAGCAGAAGAGTTTTCTATAAAAACAAAACATGTGTCCCAACTGAGCACTAAGGTTCTGATCCAAATCAGAATCACTCACATTTGCTTTTAACTTTAAAAATTGTGGGTGTCCCTCTTGGTGGCTCTCCTACATCGATTCTAATTTTCCTCTTGGTTTTGATGACTCACAGCTGACAATGTAACCTGACTCCTGTTGAAAACCTTACAGTTGATACGAGAAGCAATGACTGGAAACTTTTCCTCATTGTGTTGGGTCTGCAGAATCACCTACTATTTTATTTATTTATTTATTTATTTATTTATTAAATTTATATACTGCTCCATCTAGCTACATGGCTACTCTATAACTAGAGTACACTATAACTAGTAAACAATATATAACAACAGCATAGAACAGGAGCAAGATGGGCTACAGATAAAAGCAAATAAATATATAATAGCAATCATTATTAGAACAGATTAATATCCGGGGAGAGCCTTTTTAAATAGCCACGTCTTTAGATTCTTCTTAAAGACTGGGAGGGAAGGCGCCAGACAGATCTCAGGAGGAAGTTGGTTCCAGAGCAGAGGGGCCGCCACTGAGAAAGGCCGATTTCTCATCAAAGATTTATGGGCCTCCTTCAGCGACTGCACCCTCAAATGTCCTGCCTGAGATGATCGGGTGTTATGAGCAGTACTTTGCGGCAGGAGCCGTTCTGCCAGATAGCACGGCCCTAAAACGTTTTATAGATAGCAAGGTCCTAAATTACTATTAGACAATTCTTCTAAAGGCACATTTTGGCTCTCGCTCTCACCCTCTCGATCCTTCCGTTGTGCTATCAGTGGATGGGTTAGGGGTGCCCTGTGGATATGCCACCAAGAGCATCAGCACATCTTAAGTCGTTCTTCCTTCACATGTTGTAAAAAGTCTTACTGCAATGGGGGTCAAATGACAAACATGCAGTTCCTTAACTGGATGAATTAAAGTATAGGACAGGGTTAAGCATTGTAACCACGATAATAATTACAATTTTAAAGAACTGTCAAATACAAATTTAGAGACAATGCCCCCCTCCCAAACCCAGAATGTTTATGAGACAAACCAAGTAGGCAATTGATGTGGGGTTTTTCCTTGTTGTTCTTTTTAAAGTTATGAATGCTGTAAGTAATTCTTCTACTTTTTGATTCATCATAGAAAAGGACGAGAAGCATAGCCTATTCAGGATTTTAAGCTAATAAGCTACGTTTCTAATTGGCCAAACTTTGGTGGATATCCCTATATAACTGTACTGACTGAAAATGTCTTGCTGGAACAATTGTGGCTTCATGGCCAAGGCTGCTGTGCTTTACTGGCATACATATCACAAGCCAAATGGCTTGGATTTAAGTTCTTCTAGGCTTGTTAAGCAGGACTTAAGATCTGAGTACATAGTACTATACTGTAAGGCCTTAATTTGCTCACCCCAAGCAGACTGGATTCAATTGCTGAATATTTTTGTAAAACCCATCGACTCAAAGATTCTGTTCCAGTTGAGAGGATGGTTGGATCCAAGCCCTTGTCTTTCAGAAAGGGACTAGGAAAACTGAAACCTTTTGGTGTGTACTGTATATGTGTGTGTGTGTGGAGCAAAATCCTCTTCAACAGACACAGGAAGAATTAGTCTTTAAGGTGGCACAACATGTTATCCTTTCCTCTCCCAGTCCCTCACTTCTCTTGGTTTCCTCCCCTTCCCCTTTATTTTGGCAGCACAGAAATACTAATGCCTCATAAAGACAGAAGAACCCCTGTGATTCAAACCCAAGATCTTCCGAACATATGACCTATCTCTTCCAAAGGAGGCCAGGCAAAGTTTACAAATAGGGTACAAATGGTGTTCCATGTAAGACCATCATCATCCTGTTGAACAAATGCATAATTGGAATCTGGATGACTCCACAAGTGTGATCATAATCCTGCTATTGGTTGAAGAGCCAGTGCTTTCTTTCTTCATCCTGTGCCAGTTGTGTGACTCAGCACATGATGAGGAACACCAGCATGGACTCTAACCAGGGGCAAGTTGTTGCTGCAATATATGCCATTTGACTTATGCGTAGGTTATAAGATTTGAGCCTGTGTCATATAATGCTTCTCTACAACAGGAGACATTTTTAATGGTCTAGGTAGGATCACTGTTTTAAGACATCATGCCTTTTTGTTCTGTAGGATTTGTAGCTCTTTTGTTTCTCTAAGGCCTTTATATCCATATATAATTCTAGAACGTCCCTTTCCTGGGATGCTACACAGTGACCTGTGCCTGGTATCAGTGGAAGAGACAGCCTGCCTAACTTTGTTTATAAGAACATATTTCCGGTGATTGATGTTGGAACTGGGGAAGTATGTTTGCAAGTGAGACTTTAAAACATGAATCAAACACTGTTTGGAATACATATGCTCCTCTGTCAAACATTTCTCTTAGTCTGGAGTCTGCCGCTAGCCTGCTTCTCCAGAGGTATGAAGGCCTGCGTGGTGGAGTGGAGTCTGTATCAAAAGTTATTATTCTATTGGATCATCATCTGTCCTCTATGGCTGTCTTCGGGGAAGCTGAGATAGCTTGTAGGGAAATGTGCTCTGTGTACATGAGTAAGTATGTACAGGATGTGCAAGGCAGTTACTTCCTTAGACCCTTGTGTATACAATGATGACACATCGTTCTAGGCCTCAACATTATACACAAGACTTTGCAATCAATAGTAACACTCTGATAGCCCCAAGACATCAGTGACCATTTTTGAACATGTCTTTTTAAGGCTGCAACCATATTTGCATGGGAGCAAATTCCATTATGACAGGCTTCCAAATAAAGATGCAAAGGATTAGGATAAAAATGGATGAGGCCATGTTGATCCACACCGGCGAAACTTCCAACCCTACTGGGGTAGTAATACCTTTCTTGTGATCATCTCTAAATGCATTTAAGAGGCAAAGATAAAAGAGCATACCTGTGAGCAAAAATTAGAGAATCATTCTGGAACACTTGAGAAAGGAACTCACAAAGGGCAGCCCTGGAAAATACATGGAAGGTTGCATCTGAAAGAAAGAGGTGGCAGAGGAAAGGTTATTCTTGAGCCATGGCGATGTCACTGAGGAATCTCTTTTTATTCTGTAGGGCATCTCTTGATGACAACTTGAGCAGAATTCAGGGTTTACTAAAATAAGGGTATAGCAATTTTTTAAAAGGGAAAAATGGACAAGCTGTGTTTTTTCACCATTCTTCATTTGTGAGGACACTTGTTTTGTCTTGGGTGTAACAGAAGTCAGCAACCAGGCCAAGGCAGCCCCTCAGATTTCTAGGTTTCACATATGCAGAAATGTAGTGCTTGAAATATAAAGGTTTACCACTTATGCTGCCTTTCTCTTCATGAAAGAACTTAAAGTGACTCATAGGTAGATAGCTAAAGATTGGGATTAAAAATGAAAAAAAAATGAAGCAATTAAAAATAGTAATATTAAACCACTCATCTAAAAACATTTTTAAAGATATAAAAATGTATAAAAGACATTTAAAAGAACATAAACACAAATAAAAGGCATTAGATTTTAAAAGTCTGCCCTAGATCCAAGTCCCAAACCCCAAGCCTTGAGTTCGAGTCCCAGGTTGTTTGCCCGGCTTCTGATGCTTGGGACTCAGGACATTTGGATCTCCAGTGATCACCATCATCAAAGGCTGCTGCCTTCGCCCAAGCATGTGCTGGCCAGCTGATAGGCTCGGACAGTGCATGCCCAGAGACAGCAGGCCAGTTTTAGAACTGAAGCTGGTCCTGCCCTCTCTCTGCAGCTGGGTGTGCATGTGCAGAGACAGTAGGCTGACTTCTGTTCCAGAGCTGCAGCTTCCTTCACCCATTCATAGGCCATTATCCGCTGTTGCCCGTAGGAAATGGATAAGGCAGCTCTGACAAATGGATCCGAGTTGTGAGTTGAGTCCCTGATTCTTCACCGCCTGCAAATCAAGTCAGAGTCAAGTCACCACTGTGACTTAAATCAGGTCTGACTGCGACTTGTGAGTTGTGAGTCTCTCTCCCTGCCAAAAGAACAGGAGAGAAGGGATAAGCCTGGTCTCACATTCCATAACCTGGGAGCACATCCAAGATACCTTTAAAGGGGGTAGGGTCAAGAGGATGCCCTTCCTGGAGGATCTTAAGATCCAGAAAAGATAAAAATAATCCCCCATTTATTGCAGGGGTAGGGGCCCAACCCGACCCATGATAAAAGAAAATCCGTGATATGCGGATGTTGGGTTAGGTCAGGACTGGGGGGGGCTGTCTGGGGCCTCCTACACTTACCTGAGGCCTGGTGCTGCCCTGAACGGGCCTCTGACAGGTTTCCTGGGCCTGTCAAAGGTCCAAGAAGTGGTTTTGGGCAATCCTGAAGCACTTCCGGTTTCTCAGAAGTCACTTCCAGTTTCTCAGAAACCACTTCTGGGCCCCCCGACAGGCCTGGGAAGCTTGTTGGAGGCCCACTCGGGGCAGTGCCAGGCCTGGGGTAAGTACAGGGAACCTCATACTGGAACATACAGCTTACCCCAGAGGGCTTGCCTTTGATATACTGAGGCCCCACAATATACCGGGACCGCAGTATATGAACCACGAAATGGAGGGGGATGACTGTATACGTATTGGGAAGATACAGTGTGGCATAAATTAAAGTTCCTACTGCCCTTAAAACTTTCTTCTGGTCCTTGAAATGTTTACATTTATAGGAAATGTGAGCGAAACACTGTACTGAGATTATAAAGGAGAGATGAAGCAACTGAATTTATGGTATGTAAAAAGAAAATATGTGACCAATGAGTCAGATTCTGCTGTAAAAACAAAAACAAAAGAAGAGCAGGGAGTCGCTCCACTCAAGGGATAGCAGTAGAGAGAAATTATAACCAGCAATTATTTGCATGTGAAATAACAGTGGTGTCCATCCATATATGGTTACCACAAGGAGGTAAGTAATTAAGACAAATACAGTATGTTTCAGAATCTCTACACTGAAGACCACTCTATATTTAGTGATAATTTTCATAATCATATATAGCAATTAAGTACAATATAATAAGGATACAACACTACACTTTTGATATACGATGTATCTGGAATGTATTGTTTCACAAGTTGGGACAGAGTGGTACTGCAAAAGCAGAATTATGATATTTGGATGTAACTGGAAGCAGAATTTACAGTATGAATAGTGGGATGTATTTCTATATCTCCCTGCCCCCCAAAGGAGACCTTAAAATGTACCTCCACCAATAATTAAGGTAATTTAAAAACTGACATTTGGAATCTCTGGGGCCCAAGATACACTCCTTATTCAAAAAGATTTAAAATAGGACATACGAGCTAATAATCAAAAGGATATGAAATGTAGTTCCTAGCCAAGCATAGTTTACCTAGAACAAACCATGTGCGCATATGATGTGGTGGTATCTCAGTGCAGGAACATGGATCTGTGGTTGCAAAAGAAGTGCTTTACATGAGTGCTTGTGTGCATAGATGGACATAGTAAAATGGAAGCAAAAGATGGAGAACACGTTCCAGGTTGGCTCATTCAAGATGTTTCAGAGGATGTTTGAGCCAAGGCAAATGTTTCCTGCTGACTAACAACTCTCATGATTACTATTCCTATGAGATCCAAGAGTTTGACATGCAATACCCATCATCCACCAGAGTTGTGAAGATTCAGGATTACTTACAAATGTGAGCTTACCTGTATATCAGTGCAGTGTTGAGAGAGTCAACTAGAAAGTTCTTCCTTCAAGTGATGTCAGTCATGAAATTGTTAGGTGGCCTTTGGCAAGCCCCAGTCCTTTGAGCCTCCTCCACATATTTGCAGAGTGAGGATAATGCTACTAACTTACTTCATGAAATTATTCTGAGAGTTACTGAAGTTATGGTCAGAATCCTATTAGTACTTGAATAATTCACTGCTGCCAATGGCTGCTAATTTATGAGGTGCCTGGGTGCATCTTAATTGTGGGTTCAGGCATACAATGAGGCACATGAACAGAATGTGCCCTAGCACTTCATCTATTTATTTCAGTACATATAACAGCATAAAACTAGACTCAATTTATGCAAAAGCTTATCATTGTTCTTGTTTTCACAGTTACCAAGATCATCTCAATTTTAAATGTTCTTCTCTTATCTGTGAGTTCAGTTTCCTGTTCAGAAAAAGGGGTGGGCATGATCTACATTTAGCTGGTGGACATTTTAATAAAACTACACGAGATGTGGCCTTGCACATGCATTCAATAATCCTAGAAGCAAAGGGTTTTCTGTTGGAATTAACCATTCAAACCACCCAAGGGCCTGTCTTCCAACCTGTGTATGACAAGTGAGCAAGTGAGAAGGGTTGGCCTATCTAGCTCCTTTGCCAGGCGGCACTCTTCAGTCAATGAGATGCAGGAAATGGGGTACTTCCATCCATTTGAAGGGCTGCCAGAGATCAATCCTCCTTTTGGAAGTGTCTCAACCTCCATTTGAGAGGCTGCCCAGCCCAAATCTGATTTGAACATAAGGAAACCTAAGAAGGATCTTGATGTTGACCTCTGTGGTGTACATTTGGCTGGCAGCAGAATCAGGTACACAAGTCACTGCATACACTGTCTTTCCCACTAGAGGGAGACACAGTGTAATCCTCTTACTACAAAAATAATTTCGGATTCTAATTATGCAAAGTACTACATTGCGCAAATTAGTGTCCCCCTCTTTTTGGTCCCATATTTGGGAGATGTGTAAGTACCCATTTTATTGCAAAGACCCTTCCATCAGTATAAACTATTGTCTTTTCTTCCCCAGAACTGTTAGTTTTGACCAACAGCCTCTTTCTTGCATCTCAGGAAGAAAACGGTGTTTTACATCAATTATTATTTCATGCTTTTAATTACAGCTGCACATCATATTTGGACAAACCACAACTTCCAAATAAGATGAACCTGAATTGGACCAAATCTGCCTGAGATGAAGATCCAAGATTCAGTGCTAGAATGGACCAAAGCATTTTTATAAATCAATTCATGTCTGCAGCAGATATTAAAGATGTCTAGGTGACCTTTTGGTAGGCTTACTCCTTTCTCTATCATGTTTCCATAATTCATGTAAATCAGTGCAAAATAAAAAAAAATTAAAACAGTTGCAGCCATTTTTTATTTCCAGTGTATGGACTGTCCAGATGTGCAGATCAGTTTGAATTGGGGTAACAAATCCAGTCGAGTGGGAGCACACATCACTGCAGATTAGAGATGGGCACAAATTGCTTCATGCCAGGCTATCACGCTTCTTCAGCGTAGCACTACTGAGTGTTCCCTCCCCCTCCCCCACTCTGCCAGCTCCTCCACTCACTGGTAGGTGCATGCTGCTCAGCTCCTCCTTGTCATATGGCTGTCCATCCCAGCAGGAGCATCTGCTTCCCTTCTCTGCCTCCTCTGGCAGCCACCCACTCAAAGGCTATGCTGTAGGAATCCCTGCCCTGCCTCCTCATCTGGGTGGCTATCAGAGGTGGCAGAGGAGGAAAACAGACATTCCTGCTAGAACTGCACAAATGCCCAAAGAGGAAGAACAGCAGGGTGGGGATTGGAGAGAAGGGAACAGGCAGCATCTATGGTGCCGCACTGATGAAGTGTGAGGATACTGCACGAAACGAGTTGTGCCCAACACTATTACAAACTAAACTGGAATAGTTTTTGAAGAACTGTGTCACCCTACACGTGAAATTCCAGAACTCATGCACAGCCCTACTTGTATTTTAGTGAGCAAAATGTGACCTTCTAGATGTTGGATTCTAATCCCCACAATGACTTTTGTTGGATATGGCTGCCAGCATTTGCAGGCCGTCCGTCAACCATTTGAAAAGCTGGAGTTGCTCACCCCTGCTTTAACTGCAAATGCCAAGTGTTGGACATGAGGCATTGCTGCATGTCTCACACCCTAACTTACTGTCTTGACCATAATTCTGCATAAAGCACAAGGCCTATTTCTGTGTAAAGCAGTTAGAGAACAAGCCAGCTTTTTAGAAAACAGCGCAGTATTTTATACTGCATTTGGCTTACTTAGAGTGGGAAATAAGAAACCCATTGTGTGTTTAATGTAGCAATCAGTTAGGTTGTCACTGAAACACATACGTGCTTATATCATAGGTTCAAAGCTATAAAGTTCATAATTCTCAAATGACTAATAATCCCAGAGCAAACCAAAATGAATTACAAATTATTATTTCCCACACCACACTTCCATGCACTGCATGATTAAGCATAAATAAAGAAATAAAGAAAAAACAAAATCTACCATTTCATGCATATGGTATGGGCTGCAGTAATCCTGAAGAAAATCTGTACATACTACAGGTTAACATCTATAAGCACATAAGAGTTTTCTTTTAACCTTTCTTTCCCTCTTGCCCAAACCAATATCTTTAAAGGTCTGCACACGAAACAACAGGATGACTGATCACATTTCTGAAGGAACTATTATTTTCATTTGTACCTAACTCTTGTTCAGGCCTCGACATGAGAAGTACCCAATCTAGTGTTATTATTGCTTGAGTTTCTGCAGTTGCTGCTACCACTTCCTGAATGTCTCTCTTTCTGGTCTTTAGTAGACAAATACAAATGAAAAGAGCCAATTTAAAAAAAGAACATGTCGCAATGCACAACATCATTGGGAAAGAATGCTATCTAATGAATGGCATGTTTCCAGGATCTGTTCCGTTGAGGCCTATACACAAGAATTTCCAAAGGAATCTTGACCTAAGAGAGCACCTCTGTCCAAGCTTGCAAAGTTGGATTCATTATTCAGTGGGTTAATTGCAATTTCTGAGCAGGTAGGTTCTGCCACCACTAGTAATCAGATAACACTGCTGTCCGAATATAGCAAGCAGGAACGTGAAATCTAGAGAGCAAGATCTGAACTTTCAATCTCACAAGAACATAAGAACATAAGAAAAGCCATGCTGGATGAGGCCAACGGCCCATCTAGTCCACCTTCCTGTATCTCACAGTGGCCCCACCAGATGCGTTTGGGAGCGCATGAGACTAGATATCTGTCTCCTGATAGCACTCCCCTGCCTCTGGCCCTTGAAGTACCCCAGTTTTTTCATGTACAGTATATGATCTCTGAAAACCCTAGTGGGCCTTGATTTGCCATCACATGATGTATTTAAAAAAGCAGCTGCTCTTACATATCATGGGAAGCAACCCTTAGCTTAGAACAGGAACTTTATGTTATATATGAGAGAAAAATCTATGGGTGCGTGGACATTGTGATTCCACTCAAGAGATTATGCAGTTTAGCTTCCTAGCAAAAAATTCTGCTTTGAAGAAAGCATGTTTATTCCATGTATGAATGTTGGCAAGCATGAAAATGTCCCATGATACTGCAAAAGCCACAGAATCTACTAAACACAAATCCATATAGTGGAACACAAATGTAGAGATGTGGCACCTATGCCCCAGGTCACAAATGTAGAGGGCAACTGCACCCAGTGCCATGCTCCAGACTCTGAACCTGCAGCACTCCAAAAGTGTGATCTTGAAGCTGCAAGGTAAAAGTGCAATGGGGTCCTCTCAGAACGGTTTGCCAGGCAAGCATGTCATGCAACGACCACAACAAGCAAGCAGAAAAGCAGCCAGCCTGCTCTGGGTCCTACAGGCCAAGAAGCTCTTCACTCCCTGACAGAGATTTTCCCTGTCGGAGGGACAATGCAATGTCTCCCTGCTACGAGGAGAGACGGTTACTTCACGTCCTTCCTCGTTCCGAGTTGACGTTTGTGTTGTGATCACGTCGCTCACAGTCACGTGGTCTTGTCCTGGTACTATTCCTGTTCCCATGTACCCACGGGCATGATTGATGGTACCGTGACTACTGTTACTGCATGTCCTTGTTTTGTGACAACATCTGAACTTCTCAGCCTTCGTTCTCTGGGTGGTTTTTTTTTTTTTTGGTCCGACCTTCCGTTTTTCAATCTTTCGAATCTCCTCAACTTTGCCTTCAATGTGTTACAGAGCTAAGTTCAAGGCATTTGGCTTTTAATCTCTCTGCACTGCGTTGCTGACTCCATAGGGAATGTACTGGCAAATGGCACTTTGCACTCCTACGTTGCATGATGAGCCTTACCTCACGGGCACTCGTCTCGGAACGTGAACTGAGACAAGCAGATTCCTGAGCCCAGGGAGGGGTATGGCTCATCACGCTTTAATCTCAGTTCAGGGGGAGTGGTCGGGACGAACTCCCGTCATCATGCAATGGACATGCAGTAAGATTTCCTTGTACCGGTCCCAAGCGGGACCGTGAACAGTGATGAGAGGGATGTGAAGTAACAGGCAAAGGCAGCCTCTTAGATGGTTACTTCACATCCATTTTGTCTCTGTTAGTGTTGCGCTTAGGAGCAGTACAAAAATGGTTACTTCACATCACTAGTGCAACTTCTGAATTTTGTTTCAACCATGCCCCCGGAATTGGTGCTAAGCGTGACAATACTGTACCTGGTGCTGGGGTAGGGTCTTCCCTTGTCACTCTTTGTTCTCGCTTTCTGTTCCGAGACAAGATACCATGTAGTAACGACCGTCACATAACAAAACATTAGTTTCTCTCAGAAAACTGTGTCTGGGTTTTTTTATTTTGACTTTTCAGAAGTGATTTTTAAGCCCCCCCCCACCAAAAAAGGGAAAAGAAAGCTAGATAAATTCAGTGTTTGTCATGGTACAAGATTGTGAGGTAACACTTGTCATGAGACAAGTTATCATGACCATGGGAACACTGAAACGGGGACAAAACCATGTATCACGACCAACGCTGTCACGGTACAAAATTAGTTGTGGAACAAAGAAGAATTCAGTTCACCCCTCCCCACCCCACTTGCTTTTGGCTGCTGCATAACTTCTGGCCCGTTCCTTGAACACCATCTTAGCTTTGCTAAATCCCAGGGAAGTGTTTTTCACGCTTCTTGCTTCCGGGGGGGAAACCCTGCCACTTACACTGCTTACCACAGAAGGCCTGCAGCTTGCTTGATTGGCTTTCTTTTCTGAGGAAGAAGAAGAAGAAGAAGCTGTTTTGAAGGAGTATTTATAACTGCTCTCCCCAGCCCCCAGCCCCTCGCATGGCTTTGATTAGCCACAATTTCTCATAACAGATGGTGGGGCCTGCCCTCTTACATAGGTGTCCTTGACTAGTAAAAGACCACTTCCTCAGGGACTGACCTCTTCCTAATGGGCCTGCTGGGTGTTATGTTCAATCTGGGAGGTTCTGCTGCTGCTGGCGGAATTTGTGCCACAAGAGTGGCTGCGGCAGGGTCAGTGTGTGTGTGTGTGTGTGTGTGTGTGTGTGTGTGTGTGTGTGTGTGTGTGTGTGTGTGTGTGTGTGTGTGTGTGTGTGTGTGTGTGTGTGTGTGTGTGTGTGTGTGTGGAATCAGCCTTGTTTGGAATCCCTCCTTCATCAAAGGATATGATGCCCCTTCACCATTTGGCAGACCAAAACAAACTGGGCAAACTGGCAGCTAAATCTTCAAATGTTACTACCTGGGATTTGCTCTGCTGGCAAAATGGGTGGATTCGATGTATTTTTAACTGACCACTCGGCACAAAGGCTGATTTGAATTCGTTTGGCCCTTTTAGCTCTTCCAGTGCTTCTGCGCCCCCTCGCCATGGAGGGGGAAGGGTTCCACTTTTCAAAAGTCGGAATGATTCCAACAGGCTTTCCCCCATGTGGTTAGTTGTGATTTGTTGTTGTTATTCAGTCGTTCAGTCGTGTCCGACTCTTCGTGACCCCATGGACCAGAGCTCACCAGGCCTTCCTATCTTCCACTGCCTCCCGGAGTTTGGGCAAATCCATATTGGCTGCATCGATGACACCGTCCACCCATCTCATTCTCTGCTGTCCTCTTTTCCTTTTGCCTTCAGTCTTTCCCAACATCATTAGTTGTGATAAGGTATTCTAAAGATGTGTCTGTAGGTGGTGTTTCAATGATGGGGGCAGTTGGGGCATGATGTTTGGGACTGGGTGGGAAGATACAAAAGCAAAGGACCATGATTTTAATGTTGGGGAAACAGGTGCTAGTCCTGGATCCTGTTAAACACCGGAAACTTCAGCTCATGTGGCAAGGCCATTTTGTTAAGAAGCAAAAGCTTAGTGCTATCAGTGATTTTAATTAGACTTAAGAAGCTTAAAATGAAAGTGGACTTTAAAAGTTTGTCATGTCAATAGTTTAAAGCCATGTGTGATAAAAGATAATATAATTCTTGTGTGTGTTACTTAAAAGTAAGAGAAAATATTAACAGATGGGTATGGGAAGGTGAATAATGCTGGTGTGTGAATTACAATGGATTTTACCAAATTACTGTTCAAACTTGTGATGTTCTGTACTATTAACTGTTAAGTACCTTTCCAAGTTATTTTTCCTACAGAAAAGATTTTGAAAAATATAGTAATATGAGAAACGTGAGAAATCAGTTTCACAGTGAACCATAGAAGGATAAGCGGCAGCGGGGTGGTGGTGAATGAACGAACAAACAAACAAATGAATGAATGAATGAATGAATGAATGAATGAATGAATGAATGAATGAATGAATGAAGGGGAGGTACTTGGTGGGAATGCAACTCACATTGCATCCAGTGTGAAGAGTGAACTTCCAAATCAGTCTGCAGCCCTTGCGTGAGCATGGATTGTGATTTCAAATGTAATACAGGCTGTGAATCAAATTTCCATTGTAGTTGCACTCATATTTCAGCCATGTTGACATGGCAGAACACTTCAAAGCATCTAAAGACAGCAGATTGCTTTTGGTAGGGCAGGACAGGCTGTCTGCAGTCTTCAGCAAGGCATGCCATAGTTCTGGAAAGCCCACAACCTGCTGCCTGAGCCAGAGCGAGCTGGCTAGCTACCTTATGGTAGGGTTGGTCCTAGTTAAAATTGGACATGCTTCTGGATCAGTGCAGAATCTGGGGATCTTTTAAAAATCCTTCAAATTTTCAGAACAACATTAAACTAGCTGCAGTGGACAACTAGTTTAGAAATTACTGGTTTTTGCTGTATGGAATTCTTTTTTTCCCCCTGCTTTTAAAACCCCTTTTCTTGTAAATATGCTGAGAGATTTTAAACTGGAAGGAAACTTGTCAATATTTTCTGTAAAGAATAAATAAATGCTGTAACGAAACAAATAATTCATGGTGAAGAACATTACTAACTGTATATTTGATGTGCTTGTAGAATAAATTTGTCGTTGTTGCTGCAGCAATTGGCAATGTGGAGCCAATTTGGGCTATAGGTACAAGGCATGTGTGGTATGTGTGTGTTTGTGTACAAAGAATTATCTCTGTCTAGGACTTGCTGCTTAACATCTTTGAGCTTGAATTACATCTCCCATAAGAGTAGACTTTATCAACTCCTTCTGCGTTGTGATATTTGCCTCAAATATCTGAGAATAAAAGGGGCGGCAGTGATACTGTTTCAAACTCGAGTTAATAGTGTGTGTACAGAAGGGAAAGACATCTGTTTCTTTAACTCTATTCATTCAAGAATCTTGTTTCCTTGCGAAACCTACAATCAGCATAACTGCATACTCTCTGTATCCATTTGGCAACATTATGTCCTTAACAGGTGACTTTTCATTACCCTTTAACATGCCAAGATTTATTCACTTCACAGGTACTTTTAAGAGGCACTTGCCTTCTACCCAGTCTTTCCCTATTTAGTAGAGATTAGGAGATCATATTTCATGGCCTCTCCTGAATCCCACTTCTAAAGCTCTAATGAACTATGGTTGAGTGGGCACAATAATCCAGTATTTGCAGGAGCTTGTTAAAGTCACTGATTCCATTATAATAACCAGCTACATATGATCACATTACATATTGAAATAACAGCTCTGAGGGTCCAATGTTAAGGCCTGAACTTGCTGTCATGGAGATAAATGGGAGCTTTCCTGTCTACTTTACTGAAAGGTGAACACTCTCTTGAAAACACTGATGAGGTGGCGAACAAGGATTACATTCCAAGCTGAGGTGCAATATATTCTCTCTTCATTTGCTTTCCTGGACGATTCAGCCAGGGGTAGAGATGTGAAGGCCTGGGGGAGGGACAGGAAAATTCAGGAAAAATGTTTTTTCCTGTTTTTTTCAGGAAGACTTTTAGATTTTTTCTGAAAAATTGAAAAAATTGAAAAAAGAAAAAAATGATTATGGAATGTTTTATTTTAACATGATGAATAAAATATTTTAAGACAGGGTGTTCTAATATTTTCCAAATCATTTCTAAAAATATGCACAGTATCAGATTATTCTAATTACTGTGCACTGAGGACAAGCAAGTCCTAGGTTACAAACTGAACTCTCCAATGCAAGAACAAGATGCATTTCTTCCTTTGGGAGGTCCTGATATTGTCACAAGGAAAATAAAAAGGTTTCACTTTTGTTTTTGCATGTGCGTAGTGTGTTTGGTTCTGTTCTGTCCTCTTCACTAGGCCTCAAAGCACTGGAAGAAAATACAGAGCAACAAAAATGATTCTGATTAAATTTCATGCCCATTCATTGAAACTTAGCCCCACTTGCTTCCATACATCCCCCTCAATTTTATTTTTATTTTTATTTAATACTATGCAGAGGAATTATGAATTGCTAATGCTAGATTTTTAAACATTGTTTTGTAGAGTTTTTTTGTTCCCCATAAATTAATAAACAGTTCAGGAGATTGTTATGTCATTTGTTACTAACAATTACAAATAAATATTTTTTAAAAAGTAAATTCTGATTGTAATAATTGTTTGGGTACACTGTATTTTAATATGCTAGTTGTAATAATTTTATGCCAAGTCAAATTGACCATAGTCATATTTTATGTTCCTAAAGTAACAGAATGACTTTCAAGCTGTAAAAGGGGGTGGGGAGTGCTAATGTAGCAGTTTTTTCAATTTTCCAAAAACTTCCATTTCCCCCCCGGAAAAAAAACGAAACAAAGCTGGGGGGTGTTCCGAGCTTCAAAATTTCTCTAGCCTGGGGTAGATGCTGGAATAAGGCTAATATATCTATGGCACTGTATCCCCACTACCTACTTGGAATTTATTCATTATTTGACCAAGAGAAAGTTTTGTGACCAGTTTTACTGGCTCAGATCCTATTGGATAAGGTTTGCATAACTCCCCATGGCTAATCTTAACTTACTGATGAAGTGCAATGGTACATCTTAATTGCACATCCAGGCACTATGTGCACCACTGGGATGAAACCTGGCCTCCCCTTAGTTGACCATTGTTAGCTGCAGCACGTTATGCAAATCTATGTAGATCTTTTTCAAACATGAACAGAATTATGGCTATTGCAGTTCCCGTGGTTAATTTGTAGGTGGTGGCTCAGCAGGCTAGAGTGCTGAAAGTGTCAGCTGCAAAGTCGGCAGCTCGGAGGTTTGAATACCAGGTGCCACGCAGCAGAGTGAGCTCCCGCTGTTATCCCCACCTCCTGCCAACCTAGCAGTTCAAAAGCATGTACATGCAAGTAGATAAATAGGTACTGCTGTAAAAAGTGGGATATTAAACAGTGTTCCATGTGCAGAAATGCCTTCAGCCATGCCAGCCACATGGCCACGGACTTGCACAACACAAGTGCCTCCCCTAGAGTCAGACATGACTAGCACACATGTGCAGGGGGAACCTTTACTTTTACTTTCTACTAGACAAAGCTAACAATAGCTGCATCTATGTTGGCATTGCTGTTGACACCAAGATTGTTGGTGGCAATTAAAGCACCCCCACCCACCCTACCCATGGCCTGAGGATCCAGAAGCCTCTCCTATATCTAAAGGGACCCCAAGACAACCTCAGAATTTGAGGCGGTGGGTAGTAAACTTTTAATCAGTAATAAATGCCTATGGCTGAGGGTGTCATCAGCTTGTGCAGGTATAATTTCATGCAAGAGGATTTTAGCCATTTTTGGTAATGTACTACGTTATATCCCAAAACTGGCATAGTTTAGGGTGGGTCTCAGTGTGTTGTTCATGCAGTTTCTCATCCAGATCCCCAATTGCTGGGGATCCTGTTGGTGGCTGCTGGAATTTGAATGGGTAATCTTGAGGCACATACGGTATGTATGTGTGCGCCTGCCCAACATGATTAGCAACTAAATTGTAGGTTTCTAACCATTATCTGTCAAAATAGTGAAGAATCCTCAAGTTGCGTGCTCTTTCCACCCACTAAGGGTTGTCTGCAGGATGGTACAATAGAGATGAGGCCTGCCCTAAAATCCTGAATTTATTTATTATTTTAATGAACAAAAGGAGGTAGATCATGTTCCAGTGTTGTGTGTTCTTCCCACAAGTAATGCTGTTATGTCACTATGTAGGATTGTCCCCTTCTGGAAGAATTCCTGCGGACACTCTAGCAATGTACTCAGGATTCGTCTTTCCCTCAGACTGGACATGAGTTCCACTATGACAGGAAGGGCTTCCTGTTCCAGCTAAGTTTCCCCTGAGTAACAACCTTCCTGAGATCTGATACACTTTTTATATCTACAGTATTGAAGACTCCTTTCATCTTGATTCTCTCTCTCTCTCTCTCTCTCTCAGGTCGCCCTGGTTCCCTCTTTTAGCAGATACCTGAGCATAACTGCTGATGACCCAGCTTCTTGGGTGATCTTGGACTCCTGCTTCTGATACAGTCCTCACAGATGTACATTTGGATTTGGGGAACATCTTGTAATTCCTATTTGTCTTTCTTGGCACAAACAGCGTGCCTAGTGCTTCATGTATCGGTTCACTTACACATTTGGCCCAGTATTATTTAGAATAATAAGTAACACTATCTCCATACTTTCATGGGCCCTCTCCGCTGCACCCAAAGCAGAGGGGTGTGTGTGGAATGTGTGCATGTTATCATCTCGGTTCCCACACAGATAGGATCGTATTTATTTATAGTATTCTACCCTGACTCATTTGGTACTGAAAAACAGCTGAAAGTAGTTTTCCTTCCTACGTGGCCGTCATCCTCCCTGGACACACGCACAAAATAGTTGCTTTGTGTAAGAGAAAGACATTCCCTTTGAGAAGAATGTGTTTGTAAGATTTTAGACTCGCTCTGATCTGGACAATAACAGGCTCTGTCGAAGAGTGGTGGAATGATTCCCCAAAGGTACCACCCAAGTCTGGAGTATTATACTTCAGTACTGTAATTAGGGATCTGCTACTGATAAGGCAGCTGACCTAAGCCACTTTCTGCTGTGGCCAGACTCGCAAAAAAGGCCAGTGAATTACCTTCTCCCGCTAATAGGATCTCCCTGTTGAGCTGAATTCGAAAGAGACATAATCAAATGAAAATGCCTCACTGCAGCAATGGGCTTCAGATCTTTCATCTATGGTGACTGGAGAGGATAGTATGGTGGGTGGGTGTGGGAGGTCTATACAATTTTTCAGGATCTCAGCTGTGACATTTGTGCAGCCAGAATGGTAAAATGGTAACATTTCCAACAGAGGCCTTCTTTAAACAGCCCACAGCCAGAGGAGACACCGGGTCAACCCATTAAATACTCAACTCTTCCCCCCCTCCCCCCAACTCTGACTCTGGAAAACTTATACTTCAAAACATGAATCTCAGCAGTTGTTCTAACGCTGACTTTTCCAAGTCCCATTCATATTTATTTGCAAGTACGTTCAAGCTGCCTAGCGCATCCGATCTCATCTGATTTCAGAAGCTACGCAGGGTCGGCCCTGGGTAGTACTTGGATGGGAGACCACCAGGGAATACCAGGTGCTGTCGGTGCCTGGAGTAGGAACTGGCAAACCACTCCAGTATTCCTGTCAAGAAAACTCCATGGACATGGGGTCACGAAGAGTGGGTCACGACTGTAACGACACCACACACACACACACACACACACACACACACACACACACACACACACACACACACACACACACACACACACACACACACACACACACACACACACACACACAAACACATATTCCACTGAGGAAATTTGGCATAGGATTTCAGCCCAGCCAGTGGGGTCGTGGATAATCATGGAAATCTAGCCTAAAACAAAAAGAAAGAAAGAAAGAAAGAAAGAAAGAAAGAAAGAAAGAAAGAAAGAAAGAAAGAAAGAAAGAAAGAAAGAAAGAAAGAAAGAAAGAAAGAAAGAAAACATTTTTCTATACACCCTTACGATTCATTCCCCCTTCCATTCTTCAGGAATCAAATCTTACCCTCTTCCTTATAGTGTACTTGGTTTTTGTTGCCCAGAATGTTCACATGCTAATTATCTACTCTAGCAATCAGTAGAACAAAAGGTATTTTCCTCCTTACAGGTTCTTGCAAGGCTTAAAAAAGTATCCTAAAAATGTCTAGATTATGGGACGTGGTTTCAGTAGTAAAAGGGTGATTTATATGAGTCCTATAATCACCTCGGACAGATAAGGAGTAGCTGCCTCATGATGCTTGCTTCTTGCACAACTCCATTCAAAGAAAAGGACGGAATTCTTGCTCTTTGCCTGTAACCTTTGGGTTTTGCATTTATCTGTATTTAAAAACATTTATCTTCCATCTACTTCCCCCTCTATGCTGTAACAAAATAATCAATCTCTCCACAACTCTTTTGTTGATTGCAAAGCCTGAGGTCACCCATGGGGAGGGAACTCAGTTCAGACCTGCAGTACACTTCACCTCGTAAGTAATAGCCTCTCCCTGATCCACACAGGGCTCTGTCCAACCTGTGCAACCCATCTAGCTGTGTTCCTGCCATGGGTGGTAGGGCCTTCCCTGTGTTACACAAAGAGTTGGGCAGAGGAGCAGTTGGGATGTTTGCCTTTACTAAGCATACTTCTCAGAGGAGCATTCCACTGTCAAATGGGGAATATGGTATCTGGCGATTCTGCAACATTTCCTAAGGGCATCATGCTTTTATTCAGTGTTACACAGGCTCTGCGTGAAGATAGATCAACCAGAAGATATTCCATATGGCAATGACGCAGTGTGCCAAGATTTTATGTACAACTGAACTAGGAAACCTGCATGTATAAAATGGGAAGATATGCTAAATGAGGAACTCTGTGGCATTTTCTCCACATGGCCATACAATCACATTTTCAAATGGGGATGATTGTCCTAATGCTGTCTTTCCTGAAACCCCCACATGGCGGCAATGGGAAATACAAGTGCTGCTGGAGGAATAGAGTAAGTAACCACCTCTCAAACATTGATTTGCAATACAGATGGGCACAAAAAGAAGAAATACTGTTTCATCATTTCATTACGTAACAAATCATTTTGTTACAAAATCGTAGAACACCTTTTGTGATGAAATTAAATGAACCACCCTTTTTGGCTCTAGAAACAAAATGATGCATCCTAGAGGCACCAAATTTGGTGGGTAGCTTGCTTGGAATCTTCCCTGTAAGCCAGGGGGACCCATGTTGGAGTTTAATAACTTATCCCCCTGAACCCCAAACCTCTCCATATTTGGAGGGCTTACAGGGAAGATTCCAAGCAAGCTACCCACCAAATGTGGTGCCTCTAGGACCCAGGGGAGCCATTTTACAGCATAATGAATCATTTTGTTTTGTTTCATTTCATTCCAAAAATTCTTTTAAGAATCATTAATAAAAATGAAGCAAAAGGAAACGGAAAATGAAACAAAATGAAACAAAACATATTTTCATTTCGTGCCCATCTCTAATATTCAATATACCTCGGTTTACAAATTTAGTGCGTTTTCTGGGACTGTGTGTTTCGGGTACTGCGAAAAATTCATAAACTGAAATGCACAGGGGTGCAATGCATCCTGGAGAAACTTGCTTTGAAAAAATTCATAAACCAAGATATTGCAGGAAAAAAATCATAAACCAAGGCATCATTTTTAATAAGATTTTCCTTCGCAAACTGAAAATAACATTAACAGAGGCATTTGTAATCCAAGGTACGCCTGTATCTATGCTGTGCAGATACAGCAGGGGGGAATCTAGGTTAGCAACTATAGTTCCATCCTTTGGAATTCTGGGACTTGAAGTTTGGTCCGGTACTTCAGAAGGGTCTGCCACAGAGCTCTAGTGTAGCCATGCTCAACTTGTTTTGTCCACACCCATTAATACAACATGAAAGAAACAGAGCCAGAATCAAGATTTCATTAATCAAGAACATTATGGGGGTATGTGAAGAATTTGTTCTAGTCTGTGACCCCCTTTGAATGTGCTTTTCTAGTGGACTTGCATGAGCTGCAAGAGAGATTTATAAGGTCCTCATCAAATGACAGCTCCCAGGATACCATAGGACAGTGGTGGTGAACTTTCGGGACTCCAGATGTTTTGGAACACAACTCCCACAATGCTTTGTCATTAGCAATCTAGGCTTGGAATTCTGGGAGTTGTGGCCAAAAACATCTGGAGTGCCAAAGGTTTGCTACCACTGCCATAGGATGTACTCTTATTGTATCACAGAGGTGATGGGCCATGATTCAGGAACTTTGTACATCTGGGAGATTATCCAGGTGGGCTTTGTTTAGTCACTTTCTTCCAGAATACAGCACCTCATGAGGTAGCTAGGAAGATAAACCCACCCATTGTTGTACTGAACTATATGAGAGGAAGAGTGAGATGAACCTGAAAATTAAAACACACTCTGAGGTTACCAAATGGCATAAGTGTAGTGGTTCTGTCAGCCTCCAGATAAGCTATTTTGAAATTTGAAACAAGACACTGTGAGGACCTCAGCATAACGCAGCATAATATGACTCTAGAGCTCAAAAATTCAGCCCACAAGAACAATTTATGGGGAAGCTCCTTCCTATGCATGGTACTCTCCCAGAAAAAGGCAGCACAAGTATTCTTCGGTGAGATCTGAGTGTTGTAGCAGGAGCACTGAATCTTTCAGTTACAGCTTCTTTTGGGCTGTTGGAAAGGATCACCTTCTTTTCAAAAACAATGATCCTAATACAGTAAATGTGAATCATGACTTAATCCCTTTGAAGCTAATGGAACAAAGTTATCAGGATTAATGTCACATCCTTGCGACTTCCAAGGGATTTCCAATACAATCTCCTGCACACTTACTCCTCTCTCTGCCCCATTGTATTCACTTGATTTTCTTATGAGGTATCACTCACTCACTCACTCACTCACTTACTCACCCACCCACAGAGAGAGAGAGAGAGAGAGAGAGAGAGAGAGAGAGAGAGATTTCATGGGGATTCAGTTTTTGGGGTCAGCTGCCACAGTCTTTTCAAACTACTCTACTCCCACTGTTTTTTCCAGTTTCTGCCATGTATGATCATCTATATTGGTCCAAAGCAGCCATGCTGGGCATATCCTAGGGTGATACCATGCTGAAGAATATGGCAGTAGACAGGAAACATCTTCTGAAATGAGTATCTCTTATTTCTCCTCCATTAAAGTATTTCACTATAGTTTTCCATTCTAGCATTTTGTTAAAACAACACTGTAGATCCAAAAGTTATTACTGCATATCAATTCAGCACTATGTCACTTCCCAATTTTTTTAAGATGCCAGGAAGAGTGTGGTGTTATTGACAGAGGAAGCTGGGAACTTGTGGCCCTCATAAGAATTGTAGCAATGCTGAGATGCAGTGAGGACTCTTGCAGAAAATGTTCTGGAGATAATTAAACATTGTGTGTGAATAACAACAGTGCTTTAACCACTCTGGGAAACTATGAATTGATCCAAATCAATCTGGATAGCTTCTCTACCTAGTTAAACCTTAAACCACAAGTACTGTGATGCCTTAGAAGCTTAATACTAAATAAGACAATGGATATTCGTCAAACAACCACTTTTAAGACCTATGAATTAATATAATCTCTAGTCTATTTCAACTATACCATGCACATACACCCAGCATTTTCTGAATGTTCAGATTACCCTTTCCCCCTTCTTTAGTGTCTGGCTTTAAGACTCCGGAACTTTGAAGTTCAGATTTTTTTTAAAAGAACACTTGCCCTTTGATTATTACTAGTTGCAATTTGCACTTAAAATATTTCTGTCCCTCCCCTTTTCCATTCAGCACCTCCCAAAGGCAGCCCTTAGGATCTGTGATGGCAAGATAGCCTCTGGTGTGCCAAAGATGGGGAGCACCAAGCAGACGGAATTGGCCCACCAAACCCTTATCTGTCTTGTACACTCAATTGTTCTCTTAAGAGGCACCTATTTAGTTATTCAGACTTTCTAGTTCTACTGTTTATAGTAAGTTTGAAAAGTGGTTGTTAGCACAGTGATCATTATCATACCCTTCTCCTCCTGCCTCCCCCCACCACTGCCCCCGCCTTGCTTAATCACCAGCCTGGTGCCAGGGCCTACTTCGCTGTCCTGCCAAGGGATCTTGCAGGAGCCAACGGTTGGACTGTTTCGGTCGGCGTTCCCCATTCCACAGCCTTTCCCTGTCTCTTCCACTTCAGAGCTACAATGCTGAGAAAAAGCAGATATTCCCACTGCATTCCCCCACCCCAAGCTCTACACAGCAAAGTGAGCAGCTGTCAAAGAGACAAACACACACCGCGACGACCTCCGTGCGGTAGAGTTGGCTGGGAGGAGAACACGAGGCAAACAGGCAGAAGGGCAAGTTGAAAAGGGAGCCAGTACAGCGTCACAGGAACCCACATTTCCAGAGCTTGGAGAAGTGTTACTGCTTCAACTACAATTCCCCGAAGTCTAGACCAGCATGGCAGTGTTGGCTAGACAGGATTCCTGGACTTGTCATCCAAACAGGATCTTTTCCCAGGTTCTGCCCACTTCCAAGCAGCGAATGTATGTATGTATGTATGTATGTATGTATGTATGTATGTATGTATGTATGTATGTATGTATAAATAAATAAATAAATAAATAAATAAATAAATAAATAAATAAATGCAACACAGCAATCTCAGGTTATTTATTTATTTATTTATATACCACTCCATTTAGCTACATGGCTACTCTGGGTGGTTTACAAACTGAACAGAAATCAAACCATAAACAGTAAAATACAATATAACAGATAAGCACAAGTATATAAATAAAAACACTATAGCTAGTAAACAATATATAACAACAGCATAGAACAGGAGCAAGATGGGCTACAGATAAAAGCAAATAAGTATATAATAGCAATCATTATTAGACCAGATTACCATAAAGCCAGAGCTGGCGTACTGATTTTAGCAAAAATGTCCTGGATTTCATATCTCATAGGGGCTATCAGAAAGAACCACCGATGATTTGAAATCTGGTTCAGTGTTATTCCAGCAGAAAAGGCCTGCATCTTTGGCACACTCTCTTCAATGCTGTAGCATGGAGCTTCTGTCTTTCTTACTCCCAGGTAAACATGAGGGTCTACTCAGGATTAGGGCAATGACATTTCCTTCCCAAATGGTTTCCTTCCCGTAAACTGTCTCTAGCAAGATTGGGGTGGTGGTTCAGATTTCTAAACTCAGGTTTTTCTCTCTCCTTCCCACTAAGTAGTTCCTTCATCCCTCACAAATAGGGAGGCCAAGTTTGGAGGCCAAGTTTCAAGAGACTATAACTGAAATGTAAGGGGATTGTGGTGCTACTCCAAGTCTCCAGGCAAGAGAGACAAATCACGAGGCAAGCTGAATGAGGACAGCAGAAGACTTTACATTGGTTTGAAAGGTAGCATTTAAAGTCCAGGCACGGACCAGGCATGGTGCCTCAGTGGGCTAGAGCACTGAAAACTGTCAGCTACAAAGTCGGCAGCTCGGTGATTTAAATCCCGGGTGCCACGCAGTGTAGTGAGCTCCCGCTGATAACCCCAGCTCCTGGCAACCGAGCAGTTTCAAAGCATGTAAATGCAAGTTGATAAATAGGTACTGTTGTAAAAAGCGGGAAGGTAAAACAGTGTTTCCTTGCAGCCATGCCGGCCACGTGGCCGCGGACTGGCACAACACTGGTTCTTTGGCTTGAATACGGAGATGAGCACCGCCCCTAGAGTCAGACATGAGTTGCACACATGTGCAGGGGAAACCTTGACTTTGACCTTTTATACAATCTTGACACATTTCTGTCTGTCTCTTGAGCTCACTGACTCAGCACCCAGGAGAGTGCTGAGCAGCAAGAGGAAGGGACTAGAGCGAGACTGCATGAATGAATGCCCTTGGTCCCACGAGGCCATTTGGAACAGGTCAGGGAAGGAGGCACCAGGCATGTGATTGTGGATATGTGAAACCTCTTTGGGATTGTGAATATGTGTAACCTCTTTGTTTCACATATTCAGAGACCAGGGAAGCAGGGCATGGAAAAAGAATTTTCCAGTGGATGGTAGAGCCTTCCAGACATCCGAAGAGCAGGGTAAGGACCTGGCAAAACTCCCCGCACATAATGTGTGTTCCAATTAAGTCACACAGGGTGTGAACCATAGCATGAATGGTCCCAACCTTTGCATTTCCTCGATGCACACTGGTGTCTGGGCATCCAAATAACTGGGGTTTATTACTAACTGGGTTAAATCCAACTTCTCAATCTGTTTACCCAGATTCCCCTCACACCTCTTTCTAAATGCAGCTGACCTAGATCCAGTTTCATCTCAACTCCAAACGCTTGCCACTTGGCCTCTGTAAAATCATTGCAACCCATTCGCTGGTCTGTGTGTTTTGTTTTGTTTTGTTTTGTTTTGTTTTGTTTTGTTTGCCTGCATCTTAAGGGGTGGAACTCTGCCTGCTGGGCAACCCTGGGCACCAACGTTAAAAAAGGAGAATGTGAGCCTTCAATTGGTGGCAAGGAGATTTCAGGGAGGAACAAGTTTTCAGTGTAACTGATTTCTCTCCATTAATGCTTCAGAACACTCTATTTTATTTTTGGTTTGGTAAAACGTGCATACGCATGCCCTGTTCAGCAGTGGCAGATGGCTTTCCAAAGGTTTAAAGCCCAGGGTATGCGCATGTGAGGTAGACCCTCTCCCTTGTTCCACCTGGGGTTTGTGTCGGCTGAGAGGTGTGCCCGGCCCTTGAAGAGCCTTCAGCTTCTGCCCCCTTGGAGGGCTTTTTAGACCGGCTGGACTCTTCACTGAGGACCCTCTCCCTCCCTTTGTTCCACCTGGGGTTTGTGTCGGCTGAGAGGTGTGCCCGGCCCTTGAAGAGCCTTCAGCTTCTGCCCCCTTGGAGGGCTTTTTAGACCGGCTGGACTCTTCACTGAGGACCCTCTCCCTCCCTTTGTTCCACCTGGGGTTTGTGTCGGCTGAGAGGTGTGCCTGGCCCTTGAAGAGCCTTCAGCTTCTGCTCCCTTGGAGGGCTTTTTGGACCGGCTGGACTCTTCACTGAGGACCCTCTCCCTCCCTTTGTTCCACCTGGGGTTTGTGTCGGCTGAGAGGTGTGCCCGGCCCTTGAAGAGCCTTCAGCTTCTGCTCCCTTGGAGGGCTTTTTAGACCGGCTGGACTCTTCACTGAGGACCCTCTCCCTCCCTTTGTTCCACCTCGGGTTTGTGTCGGCTGAGAGGTGTGCCTGGCCCTTGAAGAGCCTTCAGCTTCTGCCCCCTTGGAGGGCTTTTTAGACCGGCTGGACTCTTCACTGAGGACCCTCTCCCTCCCTTTGTTCCACCTGGGGTTTGTGTCGGCTGAGAGGTGTGCCTGGCCCTTGAAGAGCCTTCAGCTTCTGCTCCCTTGGAGGGCTTTTTAGACCGGCTGGACTCTTCACAGAGGACCCTCTCCCTCCCTTTGTTCCACCTGGGGTTTGTGTCGGCTGAGAGGTGTGCCTGGCCCTTGAAGAGCCTTCAGCTTCTGCCCCCTTGGAGGGCTTTTAGACCGGCTGGACTCTTCACTGAGGACCCTCTCCCTCCCTTTGTTCCACCTGGGGTTTGTGTCGGCTGAGAGGTGTGCCTGGCCCTTGAAGAGCCTTCAGCTTCTGCCCCCTTGGAGGGCTTTTTAGACCGGCTGGACTCTTCACAGAGGACCTCTCCTTCCCTTTGTTCCACCTGGGGTTTGTGTCAGCTGAGAGGTGTGCCCGGCCCTTGAAGAGCCTTCAGCTTCTGCTCCCTTGGAGGGCTTTTTAGACCGGCTGGACTCTTCACAGAGGACCCTCTCCCTCCCTTTGTTCCACCTCGGGTTTGTGTCGGCTGAGAGGTGTGCCTGGCCCTTGAAGAGCCTTCAGCTTCTGCTCCCTTGGAGGGCTTTTTGGACCGGCTGGACTCTTCACTGAGGACCCTCTCCCTCCCTTTGTTCCACCTGGGGTTTGTGTCAGCTGAGAGGTGTGCCTGGCCCTTGAAGAGCCTTCAGCTTCTGCCCCCTTGGAGGGCTTTTTAGACCGGCTGGACTCTTCACTGAGGACCCTCTCCCTCCCTTTGTTCCACCTGGGGTTTGTGTCGGCTGAGAGGTGTGCCTGGCCCTTGAAGAGCCTTCAGCTTCTGCTCCCTTGGAGGGCTTTTTAGACCGGCTGGACTCTTCACAGAGGACCCTCTCCCTCCCTTTGTTCCACCTGGGGTTTGTGTCGGCTGAGAGGTGTGCCCGGCCCTTGAAGAGCCTTCAGCTTCTGCTCCCTTGGAGGGCTTTTTAGACCGGCTGGACTCTTCACAGAGGACCCTCTCCCTCCCTTTGTTCCACCTCGGGTTTGTGTCGGCTGAGAGGTGTGCCTGGCCCTTGAAGAGCCTTCAGCTTCTGCTCCCTTGGAGGGCTTTTTGGACCGGCTGGACTCTTCACTGAGGACCCTCTCCCTCCCTTTGTTCCACCTGGGGTTTGTGTCAGCTGAGAGGTGTGCCTGGCCGTTGAAGAGCCTTCAGCTTCTGCCCCCTTGGAGGGCTTTTTTAGACCGGCTGGACTCTTCACTGAGGACCCTCTCCCTCCCTTTGTTCCACCTGGGGTTTGTGTCGGCTGAGAGGTGTGCCTGGCCCTTGAAGAGCCTTCAGCTTCTGCTCCCTTGGAGGGCTTTTTGGACCGGCTGGACTCTTCACTGAGGACCCTCTCCCTCCCTTTGTTCCACCTGGGGTTTGTGTCGGCTGAGAGGTGTGCCTGGCCCTTGAAGAGCCTTCAGCTTCTGCCCCCTTGGAGGGCTTTTTAGACCGGCTGGACTCTTCACAGAGGACCCTCTCCCTCCCTTTGTTCCACCTGGGGTTTGTGTCAGCTGAGAGGTGTGCCTGGCCGTTGAAGAGCCTTCAGCTTCTGCCCCCTTGGAGGGCTTTTTTTAGACCGGCTGGACTCTTCACAGAGGACCCTCTCCCTCCCTTTGTTCCACCTGGGGTTTGTGTCGGCTGAGAGGTGTGCCTGGCCCTTGAAGAGCCTTCAGCTTCTGCCCCTTGGAGGGCTTTTTAGACCGGCTGGACTCTTCACAGAGGACCCTCTCCCTCCCTTTGTTCCACCTGGGGTTTGTGTCGGCTGAGAGGTGTGCCTGGCCCTTGAAGAGCCTTCAGCTTCTGCTCCCTTGGAGGGCTTTTGGACCGGCTGGACTCTTCACAGAGGACCCTCTCCCTCCCTTTGTTCCACCTGGGGTTTGTGTCAGCTGAGAGGTGTGCCTGGCCCTTGAAGAGCCTTCAGCTTCTGCCCCCTTGGAGGGCTTTTTAGACCGGCTGGACTCTTCACTGAGGACCCTCTCCTCCCTTTGTTCCACCTGGGGTTTGTGTCGGCTGAGAGGTGTGCCTGGCCCTTGAAGAGCCTTCAGCTTCTGCTCCTTGGAGGGCTTTTTTTAGACCGGCTGGACTCTTCACAGAGGACCCTCTCCCTCCCTTTGTTCCACCTGGGGTTTGTGTCGGCTGAGAGGTGTGCCCGGCCCTTGAAGAGCCTTCAGCGTCTGCTCCCTTGGAGGGCTTTTAGACCGGCTGGACTCTTCACTGAGGACCCTCTCCCTCCCTTTGTTCCACCTCGGGTTTGTGTCGGCTGAGAGGTGTGCCTGGCCCTTGAAGAGCCTTCAGCTTCTGCTCCCTTGGAGGGCTTTTTGGACCGGCTGGACTCTTCACTGAGGACCCTCTCCCTCCCTTTGTTCCACCTGGGGTTTGTGTCAGCTGAGAGGTGTGCCTGGCCCTTGAAGAGCCTTCAGCTTCTGCTCCCTTGGAGGGCTTTTTTGACCGGCTGGACTCTTCACAGAGGACCCTCTCCCTCCCTTTGTTCCACCTGGGGTTTGTGTCAGCTGAGAGGTGTGCCTGGCCGTTGAAGAGCCTTCAGCTTCTGCCCCCTTGGAGGGCTTTTTAGACCGGCTGGACTCTTCACTGAGGACCCTCTCCCTCCCTTTGTTCCACCTGGGGTTTGTGTCGGCTGAGAGGTGTGCCTGGCCCTTGAAGAGCCTTCAGCTTCTGCCCCCTTGGAGGGCTTTTAGACCGGCTGGACTCTTCACTGAGGACCCTCTCCCTCCCTTTGTTCCACCTGGGGTTTGTGTCGGCTGAGAGGTGTGCCTGGCCCTTGAAGAGCCTTCAGCTTCTGCCCCCTTGGAGGGCTTTTAGACCGGCTGGACTCTTCACTGAGGACCCTCTCCCTCCCTTTGTTCCACCTGGGGTTTGTGTCAGCTGAGAGGTGTGCCCGGCCCTTGAAGAGCCTTCAGCTTCTGCTCCCTTGGAGGGCTTTTTAGACCGGCTGGACTCTTCACAGAGGACCCTCTCCCTCCCTTTGTTCCACCTCGGGTTTGTGTCGGCTGAGAGGTGTGCCTGGCCCTTGAAGAGCCTTCAGCTTCTGCTCCCTTGGAGGGCCCATTTCGTCCTTGCAGTTTCTGCATGCCAAGCACCAAGAAGCGCTTCCTGGTGTAAAAATAAATAAATAAATAAATAAATAAATAGTGGCAGCTCTGCACGCCAAGCTTCATTGCAGGCCCCCCACGAACAGAGTGGGTCTGCATGGCATGAGCAGGCCTCACCAAGAAGAGGTAGAACACTGGTTGGGAGCATATGGTGTGTCCATCAGGGAGGCTACGGCTGTAGAAGGGGCACTTTTCATAATCTTTCCTGAGTGCCGTTAACACACCATGCAGCTCTTAGCTGTTTAATGCTGTGACTTAAATCAACAGCAGCTGGTGCTGCATGCAAGCTGAGACCCAAGAAGTCAAATGTCACCTTCTCAGGACTGGAAACCACAAGGCAATTTGGGGCAAGTGACTTTTCATGTGGGCTTCATTTGGGCTTCTTCACCTCTGGTAAAGTGTTGTCATCGAGGATATCCAGGGAGATTTGGGGGAGGGGGCTTAGGGCTGAAGGACTTGCCATGTCTTCCAAACAAGCAGGGTCATCCTTGCCACTACACTGGATGAGGCTGTCACCTTAGTGGTCATGGCAGTGAGAGTGGTAAATTTGCTCTCTCTCTCTCACCCCTTACCTGACAGCAGGACTCCTCTCATCCCTGACAGGCTGTCATTCAAATGCATGCTAATTCCCTAAGGATGTTGTGACGACACCTCCCTTTTAGACATGTAATTGTGATGAAAATGTGAAGTGTAAAGAACCAAGTTATTAATCTTCACAGGATCCTCTTGGTAATGCTGCCGCCTTTTTAATCGACGCCTTATGAACTGGGACAGACTCAGATGTATAATATAGAAATAATAATGATGTTTATTGAGAAAATAAATAAATATAACAATGACTGAAGTTGGTATGCATTGCCCTAAACATAAAATAGATTAAATCAAATCTTCAAGCCTCCCTGTCTTTAATAAACACTAGTAAATAGTAAAGCCCTCACACCTAACCTGCCTGACTGAACTCTAACAAAGCTGTGCTCTCTCAGCTCTCAACTCTCAACTCCCAACTCTCAGATCAGGCTCCACCCTTTTTATATCATACAATCCCCTGCCCTCCTGCTGGGATCGGCTGATAATTTACATATGTATTTCTCCCGAATCCTGGGTGTTGTCACAGATGCATGGCGACATGTCCCCCTTTGAGGAGTTCTGTTGCTTTCTTAAAAGCAAACCTGTTTTTGTCACCCCCCCCCCCTTTAAAGAAAATTGGCCTTTTCACTCTTTCTGCAGCCTTTCTCTCCAAATATTTCCCTCCTCTGCCTACAAATTTATACAGTGTTTCATTTTGTGGCACTCCTGCTGTCTATCTGTATCACACACGCTGAGTCTTATACTGTAACAAAGTGACTGTTTTCCCCTTTTGAAAGCCCCATTTAAAAAAAAACATTTTATTTATTTTCTACACTGAACTAAATAAAACCAATCACAATTTTTTGCAACATTTCAGCCCAGTATAATTTATATCTCCTTTCCCAACTTAAAGGAACATACTCTCATACTTAGTTTCCTTACTATCTCATCCATATTCTATCTTTACTTACATCTATTTTCTAATACAAAAAATATAGTCTGTCTAATCTCAACAGTATATTCAGTCTTGATGTTTCATTCTTCAATACTAAACAGCTTAGGATACATTTTAGCTAATTATATATATTCTAGATGTCATCCACGGTATATTTACTTATTCTTCCAAAGAGTATCTAATTTCAAAAGCCATCTCTAATTCAAGTTAGAACTTTATGGGCTATTATAAAAGAGCTACCTCCTGGACTACATGTTTCACTTTATGCATAAAAGTTCTTATCTGTACCTAACTACCGCAATTATTTTAAGGATCTAACAAATTAACATTTATTTATATTTCAGATTGGTCTTCACATTTCCATTTTCCATTTCCCCTATCATGCCAATCAACTAGTCACTTTAAAAAATCAAATTATAGAAAATATTTTTATGTCGTAGATTCACTAAACTAGACATTCTCTTTCTGAATTTTCTGTTTTTCTGCCAAGTCTGTTATCTTCATAAGCTGTTCTTTTATCTTGTTAGCATTCTTATTCTGCATAATTCTTGTTGTAGTTATCTGTAGACTGAAATGAGCTTTCTATTCTGCCTCTGTGTCCTTATCAGGGTTAAAAATCTCTGTATCTTCAGTGGTTGGGTCAGTCTGTGATGTATGTCTATTATTTTTTGTAATCCGCATAGGATTATATTGGCAAACTCTTCTTTTGCTAGGTTTTCCCAATTCATTGTGTTCTTGTAGCTCACAACAAAGAGTTAATATTTCTTGTAATTGTAGTTCCTGCCACTCAGTAGGGAGGAGTATAGAAGGAAGTGACTGGATTGGGAAAAAGGAAGACCCAAAGAGACAGGGAACAGAGATTTTTCAGCATTTTCTGAATCAGAAGAGTAAAACAGTTTTTAAATACCATAACTCAAAAACCTTTATTCAAACATCCCCAAATGTAGTACAGAGCAACAACAGGCTGCTAGAGCTGTGCCAAATTTAGTGCTGATCTGAAACCTAGTTTCAAAGGTATAAGTTGTATTTGAGTTAGCCCTACTTTTAGAATGACCTTGTAGAATATTGAATAGTTGTGCTGCACCATAACATAGATGCACTCTCATTCAACTATAATGGGAGACTTATAATTTAAGATTTTTGTCTGAGACTTAGCTAAAGTCAACTACATATTACTCTTTCCAGAGCCATCAACATCATAATACAGTAGTGGTCTCAGTATTCATATTACCACTTTAAGTTACCTTAACCATTTTAGTTCATTTTATGGTGTTTTGTGTATGTGTATTAATGTTAATAATGTTTTTAGCTATCACATTATTGTTCATTACTGTTTTTTTAATTATGTTATTGTGTTGTAAACCACCCAGAATGGCCTTCGCAGCCTAATGGATAATATAAAAGTCAAATAAATAATTGAATAAATAAATAAACAAGCCACATTGTACTGGTTTCACTGTCCCAAAGCCAAATAACGCAGAAGAAAATATTGTGGTTTGTATGGGTTTTTTTGTTGCTAAGTTTTTTAACCTTAAAAAATAAGCCTTTGTGGAATGCTTTGTAGGTAGGTGTATTATTTAACTATTTGACTTCATGGTTTTAATGAGTACATACAAAGCCCTAAATGGTTTGGAATTTCGGTATCTATCAGAGCGGCTCCTCCCACAGTGATCTGTCCAGATCACTCGTTCTTCTCAGGCAGGTGCTCGTGGTGCCAACTCTGAGAGAGCCCAGGAAAGTGTCATTGAGGAACTGGGCCTTCTCAGTTGTTGCCCCTCACTCTTGGAACCAACATCCTTTAGAAATATGCCTAGCCCCTTCAATTTAAGCTTTTAAATGCCAACTAAAAACATAGTTTTGCAGCTAAGTGGTTATTAATTAAATAATAATGCCCAACATGTTTACTTCTTCCATCTCAGGTTTGGACTCTGTTTAGCTACGATACTTTTGCTTGTTGTTCCCAGTTCTTTATTTTTATTTTCTGTTAGACTAGTTATCCCTTAGTTTCCTTAATTTTGTTTAGTTATGTACCTTTGTATATTTTTGCATTCATTGTTGTTGGTTTTATATTTTTATTTCTGGCATGTTATGAACCGGCTTCAGTAGTCTCAAGCTAGATGGTGTGGGTAGAAACAAAATAAATAAATAAATAAATTTCAACATTCTAAGCCAATGTTTTCATTTGGGGTAATATTGCTGTAGCCACACCCTGACCCCAGCCTCCATTCATGTCTTAGCTGCTGAAAAAAAGAGTGTTCATTAATGGATATTTATATGACTACTTTAGTCAAGTTTTAAAGTTAGAATCATTGTTTTGCCATAAACTTTCCTCAATGCATTTTTACCAAGATTGAGTCCCCTCTGCAAGGCTACCTTGGCCATTGGGAAAATGAGGTGATTTCCTCAGGTTGTAGCTGCTGGGTGCAGCAACCACTGTCTGTTTCCCTCCATTGGAGAACAGAGCTATCTATGGCATATGGTCTGGGTCTGGGATCTTCTGAATTATTCTGTCAAGAAACATTGGGTCATACACTAGCCACTTAGCAACAGTATCACAAAAATAATAACAAGAAGCTAGCTAACCTAAGCTAATAACCTAAGCTAATCTGGGCAGAACTTCAGCATTGTTACAGACCATATGCAGCATGGAAGCCCTATAGCAGGGCAACAGATAAGCAAAGCATTCTTCTAAGAGATAACTAGGTTACGCTGAGTAACTACTATTCCCCATTTTAAGGCCAAAAAGCCAGTTTCCACTATGTTTTCCCAAATTTACCAAAGAAAATAGTAACATGGTTTAAGGTGGGTAAAAAGATGGGGGGATCTTTTCACCCACCTGAAACCATTCCACTAAATTATTCTATACCAAGGATGGTGCTCAGTCCAGCCTTGGAGCTTCCTTTCTCACAGCAAATTGTGGGTGCATTCTTCCAACTAACAACAAGCACTTTTTCTCTCTTCTCCTGGTCAGCAAATCGCAGCTACAAACTATAAGGGCTACATAAATGTGATCTCTCCCCCCCATTTTCTCTCTCTCTCTTGACATAACATACTGCATCACATGTGATGGATGATGCTTCATCACTGGTGTTGGAAACAGTCTGCCAGGTTTTATACACCCAATAGGGAGGAAAGGGAGATTAAGTCATCCTACATGTATATATACATATACATATACATATTTCTATCCATGTTGTTTTCATTTATTGTCATCTTTTCTGATATACCAGTTTTATAACTGATTTATAATATTAATATTTTTTCTTTATCACAACCCTCTAGTAAGTCTCTTGTGCATTTGAAAAAAGCACATGCACAATACATATGTGAATGTTCTTTCACAAAGGTGTACCTTAAAAGGTATATGACTATCCAGTACATATGTGTGTCAGGGTGGATGTGTTTTGGTACTCTGCATGCACTAGAAAACATTGCAGTTGTAGTCTCAGCTAATGTCCTCTCACCGCTTATTATATAAATAATATAAATAACTGGGTCTTCAGACTTCAAACATGTCATGTCAGATGTATGGCAGGAGATTACAAAGTTTGTTAAGGCTCAAGTCTTCAATCATCCAGGCAGCTTAGAGGCTATTAACTAAAATGGAGATCAATGCTTCAATTTTATGGGGGGCCTGGCCCATGTGACCAGGCCCAAATCTTTTGGTTTATGGCTTGCTTATACATTCTTGGTGGGGGGAAAAACAGTTTACATTTTGGGGCTCAACAGGCCTCCTAAATCAGTTGCCAGGTTTCTGCAGCTGGCAGTAAAGGAAAATGCTGTCAGCGAGCTGCCCAGAGGTGAACAAATGAGCCGAGAGGAGGGTTCCTGACGGCCGAAACAAGGGCACGGAATAATGAACGGCTCCCTCGTTGGAAAAGAGCTGTTGCTTAGCTTTGCCCCAAGTACCAGAGTTACATAAAGGGAATTGTTGTCTAGCAGCTTATAGGGGTGATGCCAGGCCTTCCCACCTCAAGCCATCACTCATGCCGCTGGGCATGACAAAAACAGCGCTACTAGCATAAGCAGGGATTCACCAAAGGGGGCAACCCTGAGCTATAAAGCCCAGCTCCTGAATTTTGATGACAAAAAGGGGCTGCTTGTGAGCTGTCTTGAAGGTATCTGGCCCCAAAGCCAGAGGTTGGGAGTTCAATTCCCCCTCTGTGTGTCTCAGAAGACGAGCCAGCCTGCAAAAAATGGCATGAGCTTGTTAGCTTTTTTATAGATTATTTATCAGTATTGACAATTTTGTGTGGCAGATCTCATTACTAACATTTAAGATTTGGCGGGGGGGGGAGAACAAATTATGCTTACTTTTAATTTAAATTTAAAGTTTTTAAATTAAATGTCTCTTTGTTTTAAATTATAAATGACAAATTGATTTTATTGTTTAAGAGGAAAGGATGACAGTAAAGGAGAGACTGGGAAATGTAAGGATTTGTCCAAAAAAGAGTCAAGATGCTCACAAGATTGGAAATTGCTAGCGATAGATACTGCATAATAGTTAGAGCTAAAAACACATAGTTGCTGGAAATGCATGATTAAGGCAATTTGTATTTGCAAAAATCCAGCCTCAAAGGAAGCCCGGACTTTAAATCCTGATGATGAACCATAAAACAAAGCAGAGTAATTTGCAAATTGTGTGAAGGGAGGAATGGGCCTCTGCCCGTGACAAGATTTGAAGGAGCAATGAAAAAGTCAGTCCCACAGTGCTTTGCTCCTTGCCGTAAACTACCTTGAATCAGAGCCTGATCCCACTGACAACCCCACCCCCACCCCTCAGATTTTAGCATACACACTGGGCAAGTGCATGTGCAGAGTAATGTGCCGGGGGAGTGAGTTTTTTCCTGTCACACTGCCAGAGACCTGTTTATTTTGTGGCGGATCTGGAATCAATTCTCTGGAATGCCAAGAATCAATTCATATGTGAACACCATTGCTGCTTTTTTAAAAACACTGTATCCTGCTATACCAATACCAGCCTAGAACCAGATGGTAGAAATTAATAAAATAAAATAAAATACAGTACGACCCCTGCATTTGCTGATTCACCAACCATAGATTCAGTTATCTGCAGTTGGTGATCAGCGGGGGGCGGGGGGGCGGCAAGGAAGCAAAAAATTAAAAATAAAACTTACCGCCCCCAATGACTGCTGCCTTCCTCCTCGCTGCCACCACCACCACAGGTCAGCCAGGCACACTGTGGAGGAGTGGGGTGAGAACTCACCTGGCTGGCCAACTGGCCTTTGAACTTCCCGGTCAGTCGCAGGTGATGGATTGGAAGTTTTGAACTTCCCACTAAAACTTCCAATCCACCGCCCAGGACCTGAGCAGGGAATTCAAAGGCTGGTTGGCCAACGGGGTCTTTAAAGTCCACACCTCACCCCTTTAGACGGTGCCCAGCTGGCCAGCCGTGGCGATGGCAAGAAAGAGGGTGGCAGGCCTTGGGCCAGTAAGTTTTATTTTTAATTTTTTTCCCTCCTCGCCAGGTGACTGAGGAGTGGGCAAGACAGCAATTGGAGCAGTGATGAAACTGTGCTTTTATTTTATGTTATTTTACAGTAGGACCGCTGTATCCATGAGGGATCAGTGCCGGGGTGAAAGCTTTCACCCCCGACATCCCGCAAATGGCAAAGGAAGGGGGAAAGTTTTTCCTCCTTTCTCCTCACCACCAGACTCAGCTGCAGCAAAGGGGGAGGGAACTTTATCCCTCATTGCCTCTGCAGACCCACAGTGGTGGCGGCAAGGAGGGAAATAAAGGTTTTTTCCTTTCTTTTTTCTCCTTGCCGCAGCCGGGCCCGGTAGTGAGCAGAAAGGAGGGGGAACTTCCTTCTTTGCTTGCCATTTGGGGGATGTTGGGGTCGAAAGCTTTCACCCCAGCATCCCACTGCCCCTACCACCACCATCAACCTAGATAAGAGTGTTTGCTCTTATCCACGGATTTCACTATCCCTGGGTGTCCTGGAACCGATCCCCTGCAGATATGGCGGTCCTACTATAAAATAAAATAAAATAAAATAAAATAAAAGCACAGCTCCATCACTCCTCCAATTGCTGTCTTGCCCACCCCTCAGTCCCCTCTCTGCACACCCTCCCACTCCCACTGGTATCTGTGCCCACTCCTTCCCTTCCCACTCTTTTCCCACTGTCTCTCGCCCTCTTTGCCCACACCCCCTGCCCAATGGCCTTCTGCCCATCACCCATGCCTAACCTTGTTCTGACCACTGGTGATGGCAATAGAGGAGGCCTCCTCCCAGCTGGAGGATTAAACCCCTTTGCTCTTCCTGGTTCCTGGGCAGGGTTGAACAGTTGAGGGTGGGCTCTGCCAGGGGGAACCTGAACAGTGATTCAAACACCATGTGACTGTCACATGGTTTTGAATCACTTTCATTTGCCTCACTGAAGAGAGTGATATAAATTTGGCAATGTAGTTTGGCCCTTAGCCTGAAAAATAACCTGCCCTTATTTCAGCAAGCAACACAGAGAATCAGCTTTCTCAAGAGTGAACCAAATGCCATCAGAACATGGATTGCCAATTAGCCTTGGTCTCTGTTGACTTCATATCCATGCTTCCATCAACTGCAAAATTTCTTTTTGGGAGAACACCTGTTTCTCTTTTTCCTTCCTTCCTTCCTTCCTTCCTTCCTTCCTTCCTTCCTTCCTTCCTTCCTTCCTTCCTTCCTTCCTTCCTTCCTTCCTTTCTTTCTTTTTTTTACAATTATGAATAATGCTCAGGGTTTCTTTTTTACATCCTAAAAGACATACTATAGCTAGGAACAAAGAATAAGAAAATAACATTTCCTTTATGAGATGAAGGCTTTCCTTCTCCTTTATCAGCAAATATGTGGGGGAACTAATTGGAGCCAAAGAAAGCATCGGGGGGGGACCAAATCCTTCTGTGGGTTTTTATGTATTCATGTTTTCAAAGCTTGCTTACAGGTTATTGCAGACTCTTAAAAGAAAATGAATGATTGTAAACTCTGGCAGCTAC
Source organism: Phrynocephalus forsythii (assembly GCA_029282475.1). NCBI lineage: Eukaryota > Metazoa > Chordata > Lepidosauria > Squamata > Agamidae > Phrynocephalus > Phrynocephalus forsythii. The sequence continues at coordinate 111,557,769 of JAPFRF010000011.1, forward strand.
AACTGAACAAATGGTGCTGCTATAATATTTAAAATGCAGCATTTGTGTGGAAAATATGAAAAAAAAAACACATGTTTTCCCAGATGGCCCCCATAGCATTTGGTTTACAGAAATGGAGATTGAGATGTTTATTGGCTCACAGAACGGCAAAATTCTCTTCAGGCTATTGTTACAAAAGATGCTGAGATTGACAGCTTCTGCATAATAACATCTTCTGGTGGCCAAAGTAAAAGGGTACAGGGAAGGGCTACACCACCAGCAGGGAGCAAGCAAGTGGGGGCATCTTCAGAATGACCAGGTTTGATTAGGATTATCACATGGGTATGACTCTTACAAATACAGTAGGACCCTGGTATCAGCTGGGGATCGGTTCCAGGCCTACCCGTGGATAATGAAAAGTATGGATTAGAGAGAATGCCAATCCCACCAAAAAACTGCTATTTTGTGACAGTAGCTTGCTTTACGGCTGCTGAATTATTTATTTAATTTCCCCCTCTGCCAACCATGGATAACTGAATCAGTGGTTAATGAATCAGTGGATACAGGGGTCCTACTGTATTGTGAACTGGCTTAATGAGCAAACCCCTTCAATATATAAGCAAATTAATCACTTCAATTGCTCTGCAAAGGACAGTGGCAGTGCCAGTGTTGGGGGGGTGTTGTTTTGTTGTATGCAGTGTATCATTTGATGCACTGTATCAGATATTTAACTTTTTTTTTAAAATTATTTGCCCTCTCTTAAATACTAGTTGAGAAACTGCTTACAGCTGAAGCCACTGTGGTCCAAACTGGTATTTGGATTGTTAGTTTACTCATGAGTAAGTGTTGCATTTACTTGCAAGTAAGGACGCAGCAGTGGCCATGCTGACATGAGGAGAAAGCACTGAGGGGTGAGCACCTTTCTCCTCAGCCGGGGTTCTGAGTTGTCGTATGGGGGCAGAGCACACAGAGTCCATCAGAGTCTGCTATCATCAATATGCTGATGACACGCAGCTCTATCTCTCCCTTTCCACCTCTGCAGAGGAGGCGATACGCTCCCTCGATTTGTGCCTGGAGGCGGTCATGGAATGGACAAGGACTAACAGGCTGAAGCTTAATCCGGAGAAGACTGAGGTTCTGTTCTTTGGGGTGCCTTCTGTGGGGTACAGCGGCCCTCTCCCAAGCTGGGGGGTGCTCCCCTCCGGCTTGCGGATAGGGCCAGGAATCTGAGAATGGTCCTGGATCTGGCTTTATCCATGGAACAACAGGTGATGGCCGTTCCCAGGACCGCCTTTTCCCACCTGTGTCAGATTGCCCAGATCCGTATGTACCTAGACGAGGCCTCCCTCAGAACAGTTGTGCAGGCCCTCGTGATCTTGAGGATCAATTACTGCAACACTCTCTATGTGGGGTTGCCCTTGACCCTTGTCCGGAGACTTCAGCGGGTCTAGATCGCGGCGGCCAGATTGGTGGTTGGTGCGCGTCGCTATGACCGTATCACCCCAATTCTGGCTCATCTTGACTGGTTGCCCATTGTGCTCTGGATAAGGTTCAAGGTCCTGGTTTTGGTTTACAAAACCCTCCATGGTTTGGGACCTGAATACCTGTCGGAGTGTATCTTCCAAAGATCGACTGAGGCCCGGCCCACCAGAATGTCGCAGGCGCTCTCACTCCAAGTGGCCATGCCTAGGGAGGTGTGGAAATCAGTCACACATAACCGCGCCTTCTCGGTGGCTGGCCCCTTGCTCTGGAACCATCTTCTGAGTGAGTTGCACCTTGCACAGTCCCTGCCCGCCTTCAAAAAAGCATTAAAAACCATGATTTTCAGGGAGGCATTTGGAGACCTGGTTTAGTGTTGTTGTTTTTCCCCTGCCGTCTTACCGATGATTTTTTGACTCTTTTGTTGAGCTGTTTTATACTACATACCATATTTTACTCTATTATTTTTGTTTCTTATTTTCTTTTCATTGATGTATTGTTTCTTTGGGTCTGTCTTGCCCCTTTGTTCACTGCCCGGAGTTCCTTTGGGAAGATGGGCAGTATAAAAATGAATGAATGAATAAATAAATGAATAAATAAATAAATAAATAATAAGTCAGTCAGTCAGTCCATCTCTCTCCCTCCTTCTGTGAAGCAGCAGTGCTGAAGTGGTGGCGGCTCCACTAGCAGGCTCTAAAAACCAGAACAGGCAATCCAGACCCATGTGCTTTATTCTTCAGGAGGGTGCATCCATATACGAGTAAGGAAAACCAGTCTCCAAACCCAGTTGGTTTTCCCAGCAGTTACTTTTGTTTGTTTTGTTTGTTTCCCACTCATTTCCTCCCCCAACAAGCAACCCACTATGCCAAAAATAATGGGGGAGGAGGGAGAAATTTTGTCACCTATTGATGAATTGGGGGAAGAGGAGCCTTCCCTCCTTTTCCCATGGCTGTCATTCATCCTGACTTGGCAATGTCCTATTTTTGTTTGTTTGTTTTCATTAAATTAAATAAGTGACACAGCGAAACAGCAGCATGTCTGTTTAACAGCTTAGCATGATACACATTATACCGCCAGTGTATCATGTATACAGTATTTAGAATGGTGCTGCATCAATAGGAAGATATACTTTTCATTTTAAAAACTCCTTAGTCGAGTAGATGAAAAGAGAGGAGGATTCCCCCCATTATCCCTTTCAATGCCACAATGCAGCAAATATGTCCCGGCAGGGTTGTCATGTAATGCTACTCACAGCCCTATTTTGGAGCAGACTAGGTATCCACACAGGCTACATAATGGGCTAATTAGGAGCACTCTGAATGGTGCCAGAAAAGCTGCCAGGCCTAACACTATGGGGAAGATCTAAAAAAGAGGTGAGGTGGATTATCCTCATTCCAAACACATGTTTTTGGTGTTTGTTTTTTTCTCTCCTGCCCCTTGACGCCTCTTGCTGAGAGTTTCCCCCTCTTTTCTTGGTTGTAGTGCTGTTTTTAACTTGTAAACCGCCCAGAATTCCTGCTGGAAGATGGGTGGTATAGAAATAAAACAAACAAACAAACAAACAAATAATAAATGTGGATGTCATAAACCAAACAGCAACAAAAGCAATTCAAATAATGAGCTATTCTGCCCTGTGGCGCAGTGGTTAAATGCCTGTACTGCAGGTAAAACTGTGCTTAGGATCTGAGGTTCAATCCCAGGTAGCAGGCTCATGGTTGACTCAGCCTCCCATCCTTCTGAGGTCAGTAAAATGAGTACTCAGCTTGCTGCGGGTGGGGCAATGTGTAGCCTGCATACTGTAATTAAACTGTAAACCACCCAGAGACTACTTGAAGTGGTATGGGGCAGTATATAAGCAGAACACTTTTGCTTTGCCAGTGAGGATGTGCACAGTCTGAATGGATGCTGCTGCTCCCATTGGATGGCAGAGATGCCAAGGTTGTGATGGTGGCATTATATGCTCCCATTAGTCCGGGTTGGGGGAGGGGGAAGGCAGGGGCTCTACGGAAAACAAATCATCAGCAAGTGGTCTACGGGGCAAAAAAGTTTCGGGACCTCTGGGTTAGAATTTGCGTTATAGCCTCTAGCTACTATGCTACACCTCAGTATTACAGACAGTGTTTCTTCTATATTGCTTTCATTCCACAACATTCTAGTTGTCTGCATGGATAAGTTCTATTATCGTCCTCTTTTGTTTGCTTACATCAACTTGCAGTGTTTAGATTTTTTGATTTTGGATGGGCCTTGATTCAGATTTCTCATGTTTCATGTTCGGGTCATATACGTTGTGCAGCACTGGATCTTCCTTTAGCCTTTATGCACACCATCAACTGTACTATTCATGCTGATTCTCCGATGGTTAACTGTCTTCTCATCAGAGAGTTTCATTTTCCAGCACTATTTCTCATTGTTTCTTGTTTTTTTGGATTATCTCATCATAAGGGTTTTTAACATATAAAATGTAGTTTATTACTGCTTTTCTCTGTGGAGTACTGCTTGAGTATCATTGCTCTCGTCTGTTATCTTCTGCGGCTCCTGCCGCCTAGTAAGCACTAGGCCTAATATTGGACCTTCTCCAGATGCTAGTCATATAGCCTGTTTTGTTCCTATTTTGGACATCTGATGACATCCACTTGAACAGATGTCTGTTTAGTTGTCTGATGCATATACTGTACAATATTTACAAAAAGCTCAGCCTTTACCAGAAAAACAAGTGACTAGCCAGCTCCCCCTGCCCCCCCCATTCCCCCCAAATCCAGGCACTTGAGAAAAATAGTTTGTTGTCTTCTGTTCTGAAGGAGATTCAATGTGATTCCTGTCTGGTTTGTGCCAAAATAAATTATGACTCCTGAAGAACTGATATAAACCATAAAGGAAAATGGATTATTTGCGTGAATAGAACTATAATAAATGTTTTATATTTATGTTGGTACTGTATATGAATGCGGGTGTGCCCTTCCAGCCAGATCCTCACTACAAAGAAAAGAGAGAGAGAGAGAGAGAGAGAGAGAGAGAGAGAGAGAAGGAAGGAAGGAAGAGTTGGTAAGGAGTTTGCATGTCAGACTGGAAAAGTTTAAATAACTACGTCCATTGCACATGCTCTGAGAAGATAGAAAATCACTACCTCTTAAGGAGACCAAGCAATGGGTTTCAGATGTTCCTTCCTCAACTAGAATTTCAGCCAACAAATCAGAAGGTAGCAGAAGGTAAAATAAAGAGACATGTATATAAAAAGGAGTGGAATCTGGAGGCTTAAGCGTTTTTCTAAAATAAACCCTTAAAATAAAATAAACAGAACAAATAACATGTTAAGATTATATTTATATCTCCAGTCAACGTTTATTTCTTCTCTGTGTCTCACAAAGAGGGCCTATTTAACTAGACCATTCTTATTTTTTCAGCTATTTAAAATAAAAGCATTGTGTGCACTTGAAAAGCATCCCCTGTAAAGTCTCAACTGAAGCTCACGTTATAATGGTGGATCCATGTTTGCACATATGTAGCTGCCAGGGGGGGATGTGTGTGCAAGGCAGGACGAGTGGACCAGAAATGAAATAAGTGTTTAATTCCTCTCACCAGCCCCCCTCCACCAGTTCTGTTCCCTTTCTTACAGATGTCCTAAATTTATTTTTTAAATCTAAACTGGGCTATGAACTTTCATGAACGTGGCTGTAATCCATAAAGCTCACAGTGTGTAGGAAACCTGTTTGCTTTAAAAGCACCCCAGTGCTTTTGTTTTGTTTTGTTTTGTTTTGTTTGCTTCTGGTTTTACACAGCAATCTCCCTCACATTTTAAGATCCAGATTATTAAAAATTGGGACCTACCATGTAGGGAGTTTATGCTGAGATAATGGGAGCCCAGACCTAACTGGGCACCCCTGTTGGGGTGTTCCTGTTGAGAAGGATTCACCTGGGCTCAGGGCAATGAGGCAGGCATGATGGCAGCCATGATGCAGCCTTGTGAAGCAAGGAGGGGAAGCTGCCAGGGACACCGGGGTTGGTCCTCATTAGCTGACAGGGAGTGGCATTCCCCTTTCAGTCTGGCATTGGGCTGTAGGCAGGTGGGCGGTGTGGGGAGGGGGGGATCCAGATGAAAGAAAGTGGTACAGGCAGAAAAGGAGAGTTTCATGGTGATCTGCCAACCCATCTTAAAAATCAAAGAGTGGAGCTGCTTCCAATCCAGTCTGCTGCTTGCCAGCACCTTTTTCTTCTTCTCCTTCCTTCCATCCCTCTTTCATGGTGGTGGAATGATGTTTTGTTTATGTTGTTCCATAGACTGTAAAGATGAAGGGTTGGGTATCTTGCTACAGTATGCAAGTTAAGTCGGTTAATTTTTGACCTAACTTTGTTGGCAGATTGGGGCACTAGGGTTGGATCTGGACAACTTAAGGTCAAAGACAAGAGCCCACTTGCCCAGAATGGTGAACAAATCTACCCATACAGGGAGATTAGGGCAAGGTCATTGTGTGGTCCAGCTCAGGGGCCCACAGTCTCAACTTCTGCCCCCGAAGTGCAAGAATGATGGTGTGGTTTCCAGAAGAAAGCTACTTCTGGTGGAACCTTCAGTGGTTGCTGAAGTGAATGATGGTGGGCATCCGGTGGCCCTTGGACCTCTCAATCCGTGGGATCCAATGTCCAAATGCTGGACAGGAGCTGTTGCCAATAAGCCTGTGCTGTTCCCATCAAAGAATTGTGTGTGTTGTATTTCTTTCTGAAGTCTACCTTGCACAGGGTTTGGGGAGCCTGCTCAGCAATAAACCAACAAATCTCCAACCTCTGATAAAGGTTCTAGGCCAAAATATATGAAGATTGTAACATGGCCTAGTTTGGTCTCTTATTTCGAAGTTGCTCAGACAGATAAGCATTAGGCTTTGCATTGGTTTTCCATGGGCACACAGTTTAAGAAATGCTCGCTGTCATGCTATCAACTTAAATGGTATTTAAGCTCACCGCCACCACCAGCTGCAGCATCTATTCTTGCAGCTACAATCCAACAGCCCCTCTCCAACAGCAGATAAGCCCTCCTCCCTCCCTGCTATCAAGGCCTATAGCCTCAACTCTCTGCTTTGGAGGGAAGGAGGATCTTCTGGAAATGATTTGGAAGGCCATATATGTGCAAGGGGAAGGAAAGAGGCAGGAACTTCTGTTGCATGAACTGGGTTGTGTTCATTGTGGCCCCTTATTTTCTGTGACCTCCAAGCTGTTTTCAGGGTTTTTTTGAAGTATACAGAAGAGGAGGGTAAGCACATTCATTGTGAAAAGCAACTTTGCGAAAGAGGAGAGCCTCCTCAGCGTTCAGAGGATCTCCACACAAACCCTGAAGTTGAATCTTAGGAAGAGACTGTATGCATTCGGCAAGTTATCTTTTCAAAGCACTGTATGTGAAGACAATAATAAAAATTAATTAAGGGGGGGGCAGCACATTGGCACACTCTTTGTTTACAATTATCACATCCTTAATGTTAAATAGGGTTTTGCTGGTGACTAGTTTTTGCAGGATTGAGAGCTTTGCATATATCTGAGATGGGGAAGGAGAAAGGAGCCAATCTCTAAGGCGTGTTGGATGTGTGATATTTGACCTGCTGCCAACTCACAGGATCTGCCGCCCTGGATTCATTCTGCTGCTTCTTCGACTTCACAAATCTTGGCTTATGTCACATTTCATTTATTCCATGAAACCTCTGCTCAGCAGCTTCTGGTCACTTTCAAAAGCCATTAATACTGCTAGCCAGCAGTCAAATCAAGTGGAGCAGAGAGGACCCTCCTGGCATCATCTTCTCAATATCCTCTTGTACTGTGTACAATTCTGGCCACCACATCTCAAAAAAGACATAGTGGAACTGGAAAAGGTGCAAAAGAGAGCGACTAAAATGATTACTGGGCTGGGGGATCTCACTTATGAGGAAAAGCTAAAACATTCGGGGCTCTTTAGTCTGGAAAAAAAGGCACCTGAGGGGGGGATATGATTGAGACATACAAAATAATGCAAGATATGAGTAAAGTGGATAGATGGAAGCTCTATACCAGAACTAGGGGACATCCATTCAAACTGAGGGTTGGAAGAGTGCGAACAGACAAAAGAAAATGTTGTTTTCACCCAGTGCGTTGTTAGTCTGTGGAACTCCCTGCCACAGGATGTGGTGATGGCATCTGGCCTGGATGCCTTCCTGATTGGACAGATTCCTGGAGGAAAAGTCCATCACAGGTTACAAACCATGATGGAGATGTGTAATCTCCAGGCTTAAAACCAGGGTACTTCAAGGGCCAGATGCAGGGGAGTGCTATCAGGAGACAGATATCGAGTCTTGTGTGCTCCCAGAGGCATTTTGGTGAGGCCACTGTGAGATACAGGAAGCTGGACTAGATGGGCCTTTGGCCCCAACCAGCATGGCTCTTCTTATGTTTTCTTTCTTTATCTTTGAGTGGGGTGCTGCCATTACTGCCCTTTTGCTGCCTCTGCTTCTACTGCCATCTGGCAACTTCAAGGTGGAGCAGCGGCCCCTGGGGTGGGGGTCAGGGCAGCCGAAGTGACAAACTCTGTTGTACTATTTGTTCTATCAGTGAGTCTTCAAGCTGTTCTAATATTTCTGGCCTTCCTTCCCAGAGCCACCTCTCTCACTATCCTCCTACAGAACTAACTACCAAGATAGCTCCAAGCACTCCAAGCTACAAACATGTAAGGCCTGTAGGCTTTGAAGTTTCCAGCAAGGGCCCTTGTTTTTGTTTGTGGTGTGGGCTTATCACTCTGGAGCACCCTCCTTGTCGCGGGGAGAAGGGCCGCCTTCTCAACCTAACCTGGTTGTTTTGTCCGAGCAGGCCTGGCCGGGCTGCCGGGGTCTGCAGTCCTGCCAGAAAGCACTGATAAGGGATGATGGATGAGGAGGAGGCTGGCTCCACGAAGGCCCAATGGCTTCCTGGGAGCTTGAGAGCCTCTCTGTTCCAAAGCCCAGTGGAATGCTTGTTTAGAAGCCGGAGAGCAGCAATAAGAAGGGGAAAGAGAAGGGGGAGCATGATGCATCTCTTTCTCTCCATACAGATGAAACCCAGATGGGTCCTCACCCTCACTTTGATTGCAGATTTCGGCACCCTTCTTGAGCAATGATTTGCTCAGATGTTGACAAGGTGCTCTTTCAGCATGATGGGCCACCATTTGGTCAGGCAAGCCACTTATCCTGTCTACCAGGGGCTTGCACATTCTCTCACACAGGAATGTATGTTGCTGCTGCTGTTGTTGTTGCATTATAGTGTGTGCTATGTTTTAATGCTGCTTTATCCATTTTTTTCCTAACCAAACTTCTGACCTGAAACAAAATAACTGTAGAAATGCAGAAAATTACAAAACATGTTCTCATCAAAATGAAGCATTTTGAATTTCCAGTGAGGACAACGAGAGACATTTGGAATGCCATCCCAACTTGAATCATAGACTCATAGAGTTGGAAGAGACCTCAAGGGCTCTCAAGAGACCTCATCTAGTCCAACCTACTGCCATGCAGGAACCCCATCACAGCATTTCCAACAGATGGCCATCCAGCCTCTGCTTAAAAACCTCCAAAGAAGGAGACTCCACCACCCTCCGTGGCAGCATATTCCACTGCCAGGCAGCTCTGTCAGGAAGTTCTTCCTAATGTTTAAATGGAATCTGTCTTCCAGAGAATACACACTTCTCTGTCCGGCATGGGATTCCACAATGAGGAACATATTTTTGCAAAGAAGGGCAAGTGTGTTTGCATAAGCTACCTTTAATGCATGGGGAATATGCTTGTATCAGTGAAAGAAGCATTATTGTCAATGTTGTTTCTAGTCAGCCAACCAGACTGGGGCCATTTGTTTTGATTTGTACTCCAATACTCCAATAACAATCTATTTTATATTTATTTCAGCTTATCAAAAACTATATGTTTTGGACCAAAAAAAAACCCCACTAGACAATACACTGTATTTTGGTTATTTCACTGTCATATGTTTTAACCACCACAAAGCCCTTCTTGCAGGTGAGGGAATAAGAAGGCATCAGGGCCACAGTAGTAGTAGTAGTAGTAGTAGTAGTAGTAGTAGTAGTAGTAGTAGTAGTAGTAGTAGTAGTAGTAGTAGTAATTGTTTTATATTGTATCGTTATTGACTTGTTTGTTGTTTCCTATTGTATATTGGTTCTTGTTAGCCGCCTAGAGTTCGTCCTCGAAGATAGGCAGGATATAAATGCAATAATAAATAAATAAATAAATAAATAAATAAATAAATAAATAAAGAGGAGGAGGAGGAGGAGGAGGAGGAAGAGTTACTGCTTCTGCTGCTTCTGTTCTTGTGTGCCATCAAGATGCCTTTGACTCATGGGTGACCCCATGGATGACCAATCTCTAGTATGTCCCATTCTCAGCAGCCCTGCTCAGCCTCTGAAAATTGAAGCCTGTGGCTTCCTTTAGGGAGTTGGTCCATCTCATATTTGGTCTTCCTCTTGTCCTGCTGCCTGCAACTTTTCCCAGCATTACTGTCTTTTCCAGAGAATCCAGCCTTAGTAGGATATACACAAAGTGAGACAGCCCCAGTTTCATCATTTTTTCTACCAGAGAGAGGCTTGATTTGATCTACTCTGCTTTTAGGCAATGAATAACAGATAATGTTTGGCTGTGAGTGTATTGAGGGCTGAGTCATTGTGAGGGGGAAAGGGTAAACCAACCAGCCAACCAATCCTGTGCTTTAAAGAAAGTGTCATGGCCTCAGCTGCCTTCCTCTTCTTCCTTCCCTTCTTCCTTCCACTCTCTGCCTTGGACATCAGGAGACCTTGCACTAACCCTGGTGCCTGGCCAGGCTGCTGTCCAGGAGTTGCTTACAGCTGGCTGATTGGAAACTTGAAGGTCTCTTATTCTGTTTCTTAGAGCTTTTTATCTTCAAATAAGGTTTTAATGAGACTGGATAGTCCTTTTAGTGGAGGCCACCTGAAAAAGGAGGGCTGCCTTCACTGGCTCATCAGATGGAGAGCTATCTTCCCTAAAAGAAGCTACGGGGTCACCCTCTCCTTTTGATCTGAGCCTGCTTCTTAGGATCATTTTGTATTTCTTTAACCACAGGCTAATCAGAAAGAAAAGCTCTCAAGCAATAAAATAAAAATAAAAATACACCACAATCTAAATAATTTCTTTTAACAAATGAACATTACATTCTACATCTAAACCTACAAATGGAGGTAACGGGCTTGATTCTAGGAAACGAAAGCAAACCTCACCAAGAGCAATAATGCTGTTTCTTATACATCAACACAATGCCTGTTGTATATTTTCACCCTATTTGGCAACCCTGTGGGTTGGTGGAGGGACAAAGAAGGATGACATGGCCATTCTTGTGCGAAGCAGCCCGGCCTAGTCCTGCCTGTGGCACGGAATGAGGAGGGCCCTCTGACGCCCATCAACTGGAGCCTGTGACATGCTGCCAAAGACGGAGCTCCTGACAGGTAAGAGGCGTGTGTTGCTTGACGTGATGACGTGTCGGCCCTGCCGTGGCTCTCACTCAGCCTGATAGCTGAAGAGAGTGCAAGGCTACGTGTGGAGAGACTTGCCTGAGCAGGAAGACCCTTAACCTGTCATGTTCTGGATTCAGGGGGAGCTTAATTGGCTAACAAGAAGCTTACCTGCTAAGTCTGGTATTTTGAGCTGAGTAGATTTCTCCACACATGGGCTCACTTTCCTAAAATTGCACCCACATGGCTGCTTGCTGCCTTGGTGTGCCAAAAAATAAAATAAAATAAAATAAAAACCCACCAGGCTTCACAGAGGGGAGAGCTGTGTTTCTGTGATTACTTTCCACAAGTATAGTATATTAGGGGTTTCCACTTCCCTGAACATTTGTTATCTCCACTTAAATTGAGGCTGTAGCTAGATGAAGCTGAAGGGATCCCATGACTAAATCTCTTGCAATTGTGGAAAACATAGGTATGTTGGGCAGGGAAGAGGTTTCATTTTAATTCTCTAGGCTCTATCACAGCAGACCGGAGCCTGAGTCATGAGATGACATCGTGAATCAACAGTGCCTGGCTAAAATGGCATACAACATCAAGTATCATGTCGTGTGACAAAAAGCGACCGTTTAAAATCAAAGATCTATCACACCATTGTTCGACCTGTTGCACTCTATGGTGCAGAGTGCTGGCCAGCAATTAAAAAAACTGAATGTTGTCTTGGTGTCATGGAGACGAAGATGCGGTGATGGACTTCTGACCTCACATGAAAGGGTCATATGTGCAATGATAAAATCAGAGGAAAATTCGGCATTGCACCTATCACTGAAAAGATGTATGAAGCCTAACTGTGTTGGTTTGGTCATGTCCTGCATGCTGATGAGGAAACTCTGGCCAAAATGGGTCTCACCCTGCAGGTTAGTGGATCCTGACCAAGGGCTCGTCCAAAACAGCATTAGACGAACACCCTTGAGAATGGCATGAATTTGTCCCGGATTCACCTGGACCTAGCCCATGACCCAATCAATCCCAGGTAGCCGACTCAAGGTTCACTCAGCCTTCCATCCTTCCAAGGTTGGTAAAATGAGTACCCAGCTTGCTGGGGGGGGTTGTCAATGTGTAGCCCGCATAATTGAATTGTAAACCACCCAGAGAGTGCTTTAAGTACTATGGGGTGGTATATAAGCAGAACACTTTGCTTTGTTTGGTTTGGGGCTAGTGAATTCCATATTTGAGGAAGAGACCTTAAATATGGAATGATTTGATTTTTGTTACCTTCTGCAAATATGTTTGCAAAAGGTAAATATGTTTACCTTTTGCAAATATGTTTGATTTGATTTGATTTGATTTGTATACCACAAACCATCTTGCACGGAGGCTACTCAGGGCAGTGCACACCAAGCAAACATACAAGAAATATGACAACAACAATACATAAAAAAAAACCATGTTATAGACATAATATTAAAATATAATAACTCATAGATAAACAAAAGTAAGCAACAATGTGGGTATGGTTTTAATATTGTGCGGCATCCAATTCAGTCCTTGAGAATCTTGAACCAAAATGATATTTGCAACTCAGTTCTGTTCACATTTATTTCTCCCTTACAAGTCTTCTTCCTTAAATAAAAATTACTGAATTTTGTCAATGTTAGTCCATGTGGAGGTACACCGGTCCTCTTTTTTCATGTTTGCTCATTTAAAATGCCCACATTTGTTTACTCTGAACAGTGTTTTCAGTTGTATTGCTTAATGTATTCCCCCGCTTCTCCCCTTCCCTTTTTTCCTTCTGTGGGTTTCCAGCCTTGAATAACTGACCATTGCATGGCCAACCTTGCATGTGCAAACAGGTTTAGGATGCAAAAGCAGCATTCCTGCATTTGCTGCATCTTGTATCACCAATCACTTGTTATTTTTACTTCAAGATGTGCACATGTACATTGCAGGTCCTTGGTAATGTGCCCAGATAAATATTATTTTACATTTACTGGACCCATAGTTATCCCAGGTGCCCCAAAAACTTTATTTGAGTCCTTGCAGAATGGCCAGGCCAATCCATTGGTACAGTGGGAACTTCAGATGCCATAAGAGAAGGTAGCAAAAGACAGCAGGAGCAAGGATCACAAGGGAGAAATGGAGTGTTAAACATCAGATTAATGCTCATGGAGGCAACTAGGAACCAACAGCTGATCTAGCAACTGCATTATGATGTCATTTTATGCATTATGTGGACCAGATGAGACTATCCATCTCAAAGCTTGGAAAAGGTACTGTTTTGGATGGCAACTGCCAGAATCACCTAGTCCTTTTTCTGAGCTCTGATCCAGAGAAGAGATGTTTCACATTGGAAAATATACCAGCTATGCCCCTACCTGGACGAACGGAGCCTCATGACAGTTACTCATGCACTGGTGACATCCCATATTGATTAATGCAATGCACTCTACGTGGGGCAGCCTTTGAAAACGGTTTGGTGATTGCAACTTGTTCAGAATCATGCAGCCCGGCTGGTGGGTGGTGGGGCTGCCAGGGATCACAGCACACCGATTCTGTGTAACCTGCATTGGTTACCAGTTGTTTCCCGAGCCCAATTCTAAGTGCTTGTTGGACTTAAATGGCTTAGAACCTAGATGCCTGAAAGACCGCCTCTTTCCATATGAACCTACCCAGCAATTAAGATCTAGCCAGGGAGCCCTCCTGAAAGAGCCATCCCTGAAGGAGGTGAAAGGGATGGCTTGTAGGTCTAGGGCCTTTTTGGCAGCTGCCCCCAGGTTATGGAATGCCCTCCCAAGTGACATCCGCCTGGTGCCAACACTGATGACATTTCGACACCAGGTAAAAACCTTCTTGTTTCTGAAGTTTTTTTAAAATGACATAACATAGATTGTGGGGCCTGATGGCAATTTTAGTGTTTTGTGTTTAAGTGTTTTTATTGTTTTTAATTGTCCATTGTCATTTTAATTTTTTAACTGTTTTAACTGTTCATTTTAATTGTAAGCCACCCAGAGACCTTTGGGTAGTGGGGGGTGGCATATAAGTTGTATAAATAAATAAATAAATAAATAAATAAATAAATAAATAAATAAATAAATACAAACTGCCAACTTAGTTGTTTCACCAACAAAGCCAGGGATTGATCCAGGGTTCTTCCTTATAGGAGTTTTGCACTTTGTTACTGAGCCATATTCCTTTCCTTGGGAGTCAAGGTCATATGCTGACCTTTGGGTAGTGGGTGGCATATAAGTTGTATAAATAAAACAAAATAAAATAAAATAAAATAAAATAAATACTAAGTTTAAAAGTTGAGTTGCCTGGAAAAATGGCTGCCATTCTTCACAATACATGGGCATGGAAATTCTAAATGGAACCTTGTTGTAATACATGCCTGGTCTTCATCTTCTTACATGTTGCCCCAGAGAAGCCAGCCCATACCTGTGTGTGTGTGTGTTGTGTCGTTACAGTCGTGACTGACTCTTCGTGACTTCATGCCCATGGAGTTTTCTTGGCAGGAATACTGGAGTGTTTTGCCAGTTCCTACTCCAGGAGCCTACAGCACCTGTTATTCCCTGGTGGTTGCCCATCCAAGTACTAACCAGGGCCGACCCTGCTTAGCTTCCGAAATCAGGCGAGATCGGATGTGCTTAGGGCATCTAGGCAGTCAGCCCATGCCTATCCAAGGATAAATATTAAATATCCCTTCAAGGCAAGAACTTAGGAAGAGATCAATTTATCAAGATGCAGTTTAGCACTAACAACATAGCAAAAGTGAATTTTTAGCAAATGTAATCAATCGTATGTTTAAAATTACTGAATAAATCATTGTCCATGCAGCCTTGCCCTGATGTCCTTTAAGAATCTTAAGCAGGCACAGTTTCCCACCTAGTTCAAAATGAGATAAAGGCAACAGAATGGCTGAAATGCAAAAAATGTGCCCTTGTTGGATTATATCATCCAAGAGTAAGCATTGTTTAAGCTGTCTAGGAATGAGTGCCTAAAAGTACTCTGACAGTATAGCTACAACTGTGTGGTGGAAAATGATTTTATTTTTTCAGAATACAGTACAGTTTAACAACTTTTGCTTTCTGAAACCACATGTACTAGATCAGGGGTCCTCAAACTAATGCCTCAGGGTCGGATGCGGCCCCCCAAGGACCTGAATCCGGCCCCCAGGACCAATTGCAACCCCCCCACCTGCCCCCCGTTTTGCGAGCAAGCCAGCCTCCACAGCTGAGGCAGTTCAAAGCAGTGGGCTATGTCGCTTCTCCCAGTCCCCCCAACTACCACCCAGATGATCAGCATGCTGGCTAGGGGGGCATTCAAAATGGGAGGGCTACGGCAAGGTCCCCCGCTGCCCCCACCCACTGTCATCCGGGCCCCCAGTGGTGCCTGGGGCATGGTGGACCGGCCCGCTGTTTGAAAACTTTGAGGACCCCTGTACTAGATCTATCAACAGTCCCTCCCATTTAGGACATCTACATTGACTTTGATCTCTCTCACTCTAGATTTTCCTCATCACTGTTCCGGTATTTGTTTTCTGCCAGCATACATAGCCAAGAACTTAATTTCTCCTCTTCCAGGTTTTGTTTCCAAATAACCTAAGGCCCGTCTGTAGCCATTTAATTTAGACAAACATGCTACTGTGAATGTATCAAGAGCAGAATTTATGGAATCTCTCCCTCATAACATTTACCCAATTTCCCTCAAAAACTCGGCATTTTCTTACTTTCTTTTGGCAAGCACAAACATATCACAACTATTAATTGGAGTGCCTCATTCAGATTATGAAAAGCTTGGAAGAAATTCCACTGACTATAAATGTTTCCTTCACTGTTTTTTAAATGTGGAAGTTAGGCTTGTAATAAAATAATCATCCTGGCTCTCTGGAATGGGATGAAAGAAACATTTTAAAATATATTAAATGCAATCATTTTGGCAGCTCTCCTGAAATAAGAATAATTTGTAAATTTAAATGGCACTGTTATAATACATAACTTTGCTTCAGATTTAATCAAACCAAGATGTGCATTGCATATTGATGGAGAACCCAGATTTCCTCACGGGGAAAATAGCTACCTAGTATGTGGAAATACTGGCATTGTTAAATCTTAGGAAACAACTCTAAAGTACAAATAATGCATGCAGACTTTTAAATCATGAAACTGGCACTTTTGACCATGGGACTGTGCTATTATTTCTCATTTTCTGTAGTTCCAATGATGTACCACCAGATGTTTACACACTCATATCCCAGTCTAGCAATCCTGGTTCTTGTAGAGAAAGAGGCCCCATGTTATTTCAGCCGTATCAACAAAATGTAGCACTGCTTGTATGTAACCAATTGAATCCAATCAATAAGAGGGTCAAGCAATTTTTCTGGCTCTTTCAAAGTGCAAAATGCTACAATGAAGACTGTTTTGGGGATAAACCCATCAACCCATCTGGTTGGCCACTGTGAGAAGTAGGTTTTGTAGGCTGTTTGCTTGATGCACCAGGACTCTTCCTATGCTCATGTTTGGAATACCAATACATGAGGATGTTGGTCATTCAATCTAGAATGACCTTCTCTTACAAATCCATCAAAGCAAGAGGTTACAAATCCAGAATGTCCGTTGCCTTGCAAATGTGCAGCAGGATGCTTGATTCACACAGAGCAATGCATGGAGCAACCAAAAGTTCCCAGAGAGAGACATGGAGCAGCCAATGGACCCATGGAACATCTCTGCAGATGGAGAGGGAGGCGCATGTGGCAGAGATCTCCTGCTAGTGGTAGTAATGGTAGCACAAGCCTGCATTTAGATAGCTACTGGCCCTACAGTGTCCCAAAGAGAGTAGCAGATGGCATTGAAAATTGCACCACCTTTTTCCAGATCATGGAAGCTAGGAATCACAGAATCCCCCAATCACTTCATTACTGAGAAACTAAGTTTGGAAAAATCTAAAGTATTTTTCCATGTATTAGACTCCCCCTCCCCCCAAAAATTGTTAGACTAAAAATTGAGGGTTGTCTTATACATGGAAGTGAGTTGAGGAGTGAACCATGTGGTTGCAAAACTGTAATTTTGGGTTGTAAAAGTACAAGGGGGATGGAAAATACGGCAATTGTTTGGACCACAGCTCTCCACCCAGCATGCCCTTGGGTGGAAGGAAAGAGAGACATATCCAAACATTGACCTGTTCCAAATCCAATGGAATGTTGTTGTTGTTGTTGTTGTTAATGGAAGGGAAATAGGAAGAAAAATAGCTAAGGGAAAGGAAGGAAAAGCTGTTTCGCCGCCCTCCTCTGGGTGTTAGATTGGCCATGGAATTCTTTTGTCCTATAGGATCGCCCTATTAGTTTCTGAAAACTACCCCATCCACAAAATTCAGCCACCTGGAAGAAACGAACAATTGGACTATGTGGAGTCACATGTGTTTAATCTTTGGAAAGCAACATGTGTCATGGAATGCACAAATCTCTTTGAACATTTGTGTCACCTAAGAAAATATGTTCATAAAAGCATTTTAGAAGTTAGTCACACTCTTTGAGAGAAAGGGAGTGCTGACTTGCTAGTCATGCAAATTTAGCATATATGATTGTGCTTTGCGTACTTGCTGCTATCCTGATGATACTCAGGCAAGAACTGGGGACAGACTCACAAAAACCTTACCATTGAATCTATAATTTTAAAAATCAGGATTTTAAAAAATAATATAAATTAAAACTTCAATTTTTATTTAACTTGTGATTTAAATTATTTTTTAATCATTGATTTCTACCTACCCTATTTGGAAGTATTTTGATCTTAACTAGGCAATTAAGAGTCATTCATGTTCCAGAAGACCTCATCTTCATTTGTTGCAATGGTCTGATGGAGTGTATTTCTACTTTCTTGGTGCCATGCAATTCCATGTTTCCCACCACACCACTGCTCACCCTAACATGGAGGGATGGAAAGGGTGGGGTTTGGCTAGAAAAAGGCTGCTACTGCCCTCAGATTTAAATAACAGATGCTACAAAGCAACAGAATATCACTATGGAAATATTGTGTGCCTTTCAAATTGCTCCATGGAAGTCAAAGTGAATCACTTATTAGATAAGCACCATTACAAAGCATAATTAGACAACAATGTTATCTAACGGTGCTTTCTCAAATGTCATTTTTTTCAATTGAGGTAATTACTAGGGCAGTACTTAGGAGTGCCCTCATTTCTCCTCTCTCCAGTTTGAGAATAAATATTTAAGCCATTTTGTACAAAGTTTTGGAAGGACACTGAAGGTACTGCAAAGTGACTTTCTTCTTTGGTGGTTAAGGAGTCCTCTTTTTTGCCCATAAATCTAGCCTGAGTGAGTTCTGTTTATGCTGTCTATGGCAATTACCTAACCCATGTGAGTCTGTATATAAATCACAGCCTGACGTGATTTATGGGCAAACCTATCACCCCAGAGAGTGAGAGCAAAGTCCCCACACATAAAGCTTTTACAGAAACCATTTTCTTGGGGCAGGGGATAGGATATAAGAGCACTGGGTGCTGTGTATTTCTCTGCCATATTTCTGCCTCTTAGCTGCTTAGTGGAAACAAGGCATGGCCCCTATTGTGATTATCTGTCAAACGCAACCGACAACTCACAAAGGTGAAGTCATTTTGGCCTCCAAGTCCCTAATGCAGGCAGGATTGCCCATAGATCACCTCAGAGATGAATGTGTAATCCAAAATCCAACAGGAAAACCTGGCGTCCCTATGACTGGACCTGGATCCACACATGTCCTTTGGAAATACTTGCTCCTCAACTTGAAAGCACAAAGAGAGCACGCTCAAAGGGGGAAGGGGAGAGGGGAAGGGAGGGATATTATGAGGGAGAATCAACAGCTGGGAGAAGGCTGTGCCTCCTCCTCCTTCCCAATTCAACACTGCCAAGTACCTGTTCCTGAGGTTATCCTTTGGCATAAGGTGGTGAGGAATGAAGTAGCTGGTTGGTAACATTTTGTGTGTACAGAGACAGGGAAAGATAGTGACCAGAATTCTATTAATTATGTACAATTATGAAAGAACAAGGTATAAGATACAGACAGCAACAGCAAAATGCCACTGGTTAACCATACAGTACTTTATTACTACGATCAACAGATCAGAAACAAACAACACAGATCAACGACAGCTAGTTAACTAGTTGTTCCTTACATCGCTCATCAGAAACCAAAACTCATGTAAGTGGCACACAGTGAGAAATGCAAATAGTGACCTGTTTCTTAAGGGCCAATTCATGGCTGCAGTTTAAATCATTTTACCCGCACTGGAATAATTTACCAGTCTGGCTAATTTGCCTGTGCTGCCTGAGGTAATACCAAAACTCCAAGCTGATTCAACAAGTTTGCCATGACCATCTTTTCATAAGCATTATAACAAAGTAACATCTGGTGATTGTTATTTTTGGACTTAACTTGAATATGTTTTGAATGATATGGGCTGTATACTGTCCCTCATTATTGTAAGCCACCTTGGGTCCTTTTCCAAGGAGAAAGATGGGGTAAAATATTCAAAATAAAATAAATAAATAAATATTTAAAACCAAAGCAACTGTAAACAAATATTGCGACATATCTCCGTTCCTGCCTGTTCTGCTCTGCATCCCCAACCTATATACAGTATTTGCAGAAACCTAAATGCCATGCAGGCTCTCAGTGACATTCATCAGCCTCCCACTTGCCAAGACGCCAGTGAGGAAATGGTGGCCTACTTCAAATTTTGACAAATAACTGTGAATCAATCCACTACTGGGCTCCACATGTCCTCATGTGCCCGCTTTTCCTACACACCTGGTTTCACTGTTTATACCACCAAAGTTTGTTTTAAGCCATGGTGCCTTTGTTTGAAGTAATCTGTGAAACTGAAGCCTGCCTACAGGCCAGGATTTGAAATCAAGACCCAGATCACATCCACCCTTAACATTTGTCATTTTGGGTGCATCATGCCCAGGTGTTATGGGGACAGTCAGTCTGAAACCATCAATATGCCACAGCATTGATTCCTAGGAAATAATTGTTGATATGATCTTTCTAGACAAGAAGGTGCCCGGGCAGATAAGACCCCCTGATGATTTTCCTTTGAAGGCTCAGAGAGCAAACAAACCTTTCTCACCTATTATCTGTCTTTCTCCTGAAATGAAACTGATAAGACTTCAACTTCTAGACAACACCAGCCATCTGTTCCTTGCTGCCTTCTTTAGCTTAGCAGGGAGCCTCCTAGCCATAAGCTTGAACAACTGCTACAGACAGATCTGATTAGAAGACTTCCTTAAGTGACATACTGAGAATGAAAAGTCCCAAATTAGATGTAATGCAGTACAAGGGTTAGATCTCCCCAAGAAAGAAGTGTAAGAATAGTTGTGGGGTGCTCTATTTTAGATAGATAGATAGATAGATAGATAGATAGATAGATAGATAGATAGATAGATAGATAGAATGATCTAAAATGGTGTGTGTGTGTGTGTGTGTGTGTGTGTGTGTGTGTGTGTGTGTGTGTGTGTGTGTGTGTGTGTGTGTGTGTGTGTGTGTGTGTGTGTGTGTGTGTGTGTGTGTGTGGTGTCGTTACAATCCTGACCAATTCTTCGTGATTCCATTTCCATGGAGTTTTCTTGGCAGGAATACTGTGGAGTGGTTTGCCAGTTCCTACTCCAGGTGCCTATAGCACCTGGTATTCCCTGGTGGTCGCCCATCCAACCAGGGCCAACCCTGCTTAGCTTCCGAAATCAGGCAAGATCGGATGTGCTTAGGGCATCTTGGCAGCTTAAAAATTGTATAGCTCACACAAAAAGCAGTGGGAACATTGGTGATTAAGAACATAAGAATGTAAAGAAGAGCCATGCTGGATCAGGCCAAAGGCCCATCTAGTCCAGCTTCCTGTATCTCACAGTGGCCCCATCAAATGTGTCTGGGAGCGCACAAGACTAGATATCTGTCTCCTGATACCACTCCCCTGCATCTGGCCCTCGAAGTACCCTGAAGTACCCTGTAAGCCTGGAAATTCCACATCTCCATCATGGTTTGTAACCTGTGATGGACTTTTCCTCCAGGAATCTGTCCAATCCCCTTTTAAAGGCATCCAGGCTGGATGCCATCACCACATCCTGTGGCAGGGAGTTCCACAGACTAACAATATGCTGGGTAAAAAAATTTTTAAAAGAAGTTGTAAAAGAAGTTTCCTTTCCAAGGAGGATGGTGGGGTATAAATACTCAAAATAAAATAAAATAAAATAAAAATAAAATAAAATAAAATAAAATAAAATAAAATAAATAAATAAATAATAGATGCAGCATACAAAAATGTTTCTTTGCATCAATATTTGGAATTGGGCAAGATCCTAATGATCTTAACCATTTATTAGTTCATTTGCTTCTTCAATACCACAAAAATGAATCTGGGCTCCAAAGTTTGTCTCTCTGAGGTCCTTATCTGTATAATACAGTAGTTTGGAAAGAGCCAATATAGTTTATTAATACAACTAAGAGCAGAGGCTGGCTGGATTGAGGGGTATAGCCAGAGTGGCCTATGATGTGCAGTATATAAAGGCACAATCATGATCAAAGGAAGGGTTATGTGTGTCACTGCAGGAAGAAAGGAACTAGCAGAAGGGGGAAGAGGCAAGAGCCACCATGAGAAACTATTTGAAGAAAGGTGGGTTAAAAATATTGGTCCTGGTTTTCAATGTCAACATCCTGTAGCACTTTAAATATTAATAAGAGCCAAAAATACAGCCAGTGAAGTTCTATATTTTAAGTTTACATGACTCCTTCAACTGAGCTTCTGAACATTCTTTAAAGGCAGCTTCATGAGGAGCACATTATAAGAGTGCAACCTGAATATAACTAGTTGGTATAACTGTGCCTACTCTTCCTAGAGACCAAGCCAAGGCTGGCAGTTCTGTTTGGGTTGGGCTGGAGGTAAGATTAAAAGCAAAAGCAAAAAGCAAAGCATTCTGCTTATATACTGCCCCATACCACTTAAAGTAGTCTCTGGGCGGTTCACAATTTTAATTACAGTGTGCAGGCTACACATTAAGGATAAATGCCAATGGTTTTTGAAGAGAAATAAAAGGACTCCAGTGATTGGTACCCCACACATTTACTGCAGGTAGATATAAAATACTGAGCTAATGAGTTAGTTGTTCATCAGCCCTGGAAAGGATATTACTGGCTTTGGAATTTTCTTATCTCATAATAACGAGTCTACAAATGCTACGCTGCAACCTTGATGAGCAATGGAACATCAGGATTACAACGTGGGTAGATCTCACCACGTGGATTATTCAGACAAGATGGGGAGCTGTTAAGGAGCCTGTCAAACAAATTTCAAGGAATCCTCTGTTATCAGTATATATTGTGCACACAAGGCCGCAGCCTCTGTTGTGGTGGTGATAGAGCCTTTCTGTGCTGCCTCAACCCGTTACAGAACAGTATTGTTAAAGTAAAGGCGTCTTAAACACATGTCTTATACCTTTTCCCAGCAGACATGTGGCTTGCTGCCTTGTCTCTCAAAAAAGCCAACAGCATCTCTTATTCCTACACCACCAATCCCAGGGTCTTGAGGCGTTTCCCCCCCCCACTCCCCTCCCCCATCCCCAAGCCTTCACACTGGCGCATGGCTGCCAGTTTTGATGCAAACCATTGCATTCTAGAGAGAGGTGAGGGGGAAAAAGTGCACCCCGCCCGCCTCATTAGCAGGAATGCTGTCCTCGTGATTTCTCCTTGATAGACTGAGTTGTCTCCGTGCACAGCCCTGGCCTCGTCACGTTGCAGAGAGAATGAGTGTAAGATCAGACTGGGTCCTGGATGTTTAGTCTACCAATCAGATTGGTGACAAGGAGTCTAGCGGGTCGGCAGGGAGCACTTCTGTCAGTGCACCTCTTGCTGCTACCTTCTCATTCTTCTTTTATATAGGGGTGATGGAGAATGAAGAGCTTTTTTAAAGTGCTGTAAGTGGAGGGTAGTGGAGGAAGGCCCAGAGAATAGCTGAGCGAGCTAAAAAAATAATAATCCAGATTTGTGACAAGATAGCTGCACAGCCCGGAGACTATGCTAGAAGGGAAACACAGCGGCAAGGACATGCGCTTTGTATCATTACACACAGAACCAAGCACAGAACCACCAGTTTCAGTACAGTTTCAGTATTCAGTCCCCAAAGGTTATTTAGTTACCACGGTAGTTATAGTTTCACAAAAGTAACCACTTGCTCTTTTTCAGAAAGTAACTTTCCCCCATCATTACTTTTAACAAAAAATATTAGAATGATACAACAACTGGCCTGCAGTACTGTTCTATGATGAAATGCGCTTGCAACTACACACATACATTGTGTAACTATACAAATGACTGCCAACAGTTACCATTGTACAACAGAAGGAATGACATTTTCTTTATTACATGACTTTTATAGTGTAATAAATTATCAGTTATGCCTTCGTTGTTGGGATGGGGGAAGATATAATTAGTTGCCATGCCACTTGAATATTTGGAAATGCATGAAAAGAAGCCTTCTCCATAACATGGTTAACTCAATATCCTCCTTTCTCTGTCTTTTCATTTCTATTTTATTTGCAGACAACAAAACAAAATACTCCTTTCTCTTGATAGGATCTACATGCAGTGCACCAACACATCCCTAGGGGAGGGGAAAGATAGGTTATGCAGAGCCTGCATCCCACTTGCACGTACTTTAAACACTGGCGGGTGTTGTCTGAACCCCTGTAGAGTGAACCAACATAACAAGGTGCTAATCTGCTCATAATATCTGCAGGGCCCCATTCAATGGCAACACTGTCAGGAGGAATATGCTGTTCTCAGATGTTTGGTGAGGAAAACATCTGTCACAGACATACTGTACTTTGAAATTACAGATAAGACTTTCTTAAAGGGTTCTGACTAAACAATAGGATATTTCAAACAAGCAAGCAAGCAAAGAAACAAACAAGCAAATGCCAAGCCTATCAGTTTCCTGAAAGGGCCCTAATGGAAGTTGACAGTATTTGGTGGTTTGCAACAGTGGTTCTCAACCTGTGGGTCCCCAGATGTTCCTGGACTGCAACTCCCAGAAATCCTGGCCAGTTCAGTTACTGATGAGAAGACTTCTGGGAGTTGCAGTCCAGGAACATCTGGGGACCCACAGGTTGAGAACCACTGGTCTAGAAAATGGTTTAAGCAAACAAGCAATGGATGAAATTCATGCATAAAGTGAGACTACAAGGACCAGCACGTTGAATTGTGTCCAGAAATTGATTGGCAGCCAGTGGAGCTGCTGTAACGGGGGGGGGGGTGTTGTGTTGTGTTGTGTTGTGTGACACTGTGTCCAGTCCCAGTTAGCAATCTGGCTGCTGCATTTTGGACCCTCTGGAGTTTCCTGACAGTTTCCATAAGCAGCCCCATTGCATACCAATGTCTATATTTTAAGGAAGAACTGTTCGATTTACCAAACTGTGTTATTAAAAGGAACACCCTACTTTTCCCTATTGAAATCTGTGTATTTGTTCAACAGTAAAAATATTATGAATGAATTATGAGTTTCTTCCTTCACCTGCAGAAACCATTTCATTTAAACAGGAAACAACAGGGAAGAGCATTCAGTGACATTACATTCCTGTACAGGATTAGATGTTAAATTTAAATATTTGCACATTTTGCCATCACACTGTTACAGAGGAGAAACAGAGGAGACGGATAGGAAACTTGAAGTTTACCTGCATGAAGCCTGTAAAAGAATGACCAATTGCCTTGGTATTGTGCTGGGATTTAAGGGATGGAATGGATGAGCCAATTCCAGGCTGAGGTCAGTCAAGCAGGTCCAAAAGCATGGGGGGGGGGCAGAGGCAGGAGATGTTGACCAGGGAGCATGAAAGGGTGTACCTAACTATATGCTGAGCCAAAAAAATTGGCCCTAGGCTCAAAAAAGAGTCATGGCTAGCAATGTTGTCAGCTGGGATCACCTACCTACCAAAGAAAGAAAAAAGCTATAATTGGGAAGGAAGGAAGGAAGGAAGGAAGGAAGGAAGGAAGGAAGGAAGGAAGGAAGGAAGGAAGGAAGGAAGGAAGGAAGGAAGGAAGGAAGGAATTGGGCTGAAGGTTTTGCTTTTTGTTTTTTAACCCCCATCAGTGACTTTATTTCAGTGCCCTGTTAATTTTGGCACCCCAAGGCAACATCACACTTGCTTTGCTACCATTGTGGCTCCATTCACAATGCTTTTCACATGAAAATCTATCCCAGATTTCCCCTCCATCTTTTTGGAGGACCTGTCTGTCTTCTCCTCGTCCACTCACCCCATCCACTGTCAGTTTATTGCTAAATAACTGGGTGTTAGAAGTTCTTGCCAAGCTAATGCAAATCTCCCAGATCTCTGTCAGAAGAGCCCAATCCACTTTCCGCCCACCCTTGATCTCAGGAAAAGATCAATGGGTCCATCCATGGCATGGTGGACATCAGCAAAGTGGGATAGTTTGATACAACCTCCTTCCTATTGAGCAAAGAGGTTGGAGACTTGTACACTTCTTAGCAGTCACCTAGGCCAAAGACTCCATTGTAGATAGGACTACACTAACCTGATCCAAGGCGCCTTAGTGTTCTCTGCCAGATCCGCTCAGTGGCCAGTCCCCTAATTACAGCAATTTGAATCTCAGCTGCATTTAAAGTGTTCTGCTTCTATACTGCCCCATACCACTTCAAATAGTATCTGGGCGGTTTACATATTTTAATTATAGTATGCAGGCTACACATTGCCCCCCTCCCCGCAAGCTGGGTACTCATTTTACAAAACTCGGAAGGATGGAAGGCTGAGTCAACCATGAGCCTGCTACCTGGGATTGAAACCCAGGTCGTGAGCACAGTTTAACCTGCAGTACAGGCATTTAACCACTGTGTCATGGGGCTTAAGAGACTTACAAACTATTTTATAGAAATTTTCTAACATTTTGTTCAGGTGCCATTTGGCGTTTCAGAGAGAGAGAGAGAGAGAGAGAGAGAGAGCAAGGAAGCTGAAGCTTATTAAAACGTGGAAGTCAACAGCTGCTACAAAAGCAGGATTTCTTCTCCCAATCCTCGGTTTTATGACTGCATTGTGCATGTGTGATAAAACTTCACTGAAGGCCAGGGACTCCAATACCATGGCTATCACCATATCCAAACCTCATGTTCACAAGCTCATTAATGAATTCCTAGTGCTTTTTATATTTGAACATAGGAATTCCACATTTGAGGGCTATATTAACTTGTCTTGAGCATGCAAGGAAGCTCTCAAACCACAGCTGGGGAAACCTGATGCAGTTTCACTCTTTTTGTTGCTATGTGCTGTCAAGTCATCCCTGACTTAGGGTGACCCCATAAATGAGCAGTCTCCAGAATGCCTCCTTCTCAACGGCCATGCTCAGCTCTTGCAAACTCAAGCCCTATTTTAAGCAGAAGTGAGAGGTTTGATGAATAAAAGATGAACGGATGGAGCTCGTGATGACAAAGGTGGACTTTACCAGTTATGTTGATTATCTGAATGGCTCAGGAGGGATGCCTCGGGAGGGGTCAAAGTTGGTACCTTAGTCAGTGAACTGTCTGAATGTCACGCCATGTCTGAATGAACTGGCCCTTTGAGCCCACTGAGAGTGAGGCTTAGAAGGCAGAAAAAGCATTGTTATGCATCTGCACAAGATCAAATGCACACCGCCCTATGGGATACTGTCTATACATTTAGGGGGGTTCAACCCATGGTCGCCCCTTACCCAGTGATAAGGCAGACTAGTTATCAGTTCATTCTGGAAAGTGGAACCTCTGGATTCTCGCTTGCATGTTTAACAGGAGTTTTGTTTTTCAGGCACTACTCACGTGAGCAAACACATGGGGGGGGCAGGGCTATCCCTGCATGGTGCTGCACAGTTCATTGATTAAGTTACCAACACTGACAGTTCCCCAGGGCTAGCCCCTTCCCTTGTTGACGATCTGGGGAAGAACAGATCTTAAGTCAACAGTAAGTTGCATGCAATCGATTGGCAGAGCACAAATCAGAGAAGAGTGCTCCGTGTACCAAATTAATCCATCTCAGTGCAGAGGCTTCTGTTTGATGCATCTAGCTTTCGAAAGATAATGTGAAAACAGCTTTATTAGTTTGTTCTTTGTGAAGCACACAGCTAACGTTTATTTTCCCATGTCTCCAAAATCCAAAGTAACATGCCATGCTTTACCATGTCTTTTGCACTCCTGATGCTTTGAAACAAAATAAATAAAGCCATTTTCTGCAGTTGCATAGTATGTGTGTGTGTGTGTGTGCCAGAAGACCAGATCACACACTGGGTGCAATACTTTTGGGGGGCTCAGTCTGCCCTCCCTCCCACCATTGTCAGCAACATATGCCTCCTGGGCATACCCTGTCTGCCTGCTTGTCTGCCTGCTTCCTCCCTTCCATTCCTCACTGACTCAGTCAAGAGCCTGTCGCCAAGGGGCGCCATCTGGAGGAGACGGCAGGGGCAGCAGAGGCCCAGAGCCCTTGGCCCTGGCGCCTCTTTGGAGCACTGCCTGCCCCAGGACTGGCCCTGTGCCAGCCAGCCATGCCCAGTCTTCACTAGTGCACCCAACACCTGAATCTGGGTGGCTGCTGGTGTCACCAAGTGGACCCGCTGGCCCAGGAAGTCGATGGCTGGCAGGTGAGGCAGGGATGGGCTGTGGGAGGGAACCTGGTGGCGTGGTGAGAGGGAGGCTGGCGAATTGTGTGGAGGCTCAGCCTCCAAACGAGTTTGGAACCATTTTCTACTGCTCTCCCTCAAAGTCACTGGCTGTGACCTCCATGCTGGGAGAAGGGCTCCCTGGTCCAGCTATGGGGCTGGCTCACCTCTCCCTCCTGTTCCACCATTGTGGCCCTGTCTTAAGCAAGGAGAAGTCCCACCTATTTTTATATGTTGGGGCAAGGATTTGCTGATACTTTGTGCTTCTCTCCCTCCCCCCAATCCCTCACACCACTCTTCACTCAACCCAACTCCAGTGTGGGGGCAGGGCAGGCAGGGGCTGGTCACTGCAGGCAGGGGAACCCATGGAACCCCCAGGAAGGTGGTGCACTGATGGAAAGCCAGACCCCCCCCCCACAGTCTAGGATGTGGCCAGCCAGCTGGACTGTACTTGCTCACATGCCTATGCCCCCCACCCTTGGGCTATGGGGTGCAATATTTCACTTGCCCTGGGTGCTGGCAACAACCCAGAGTGGCCTTTGTTACCAGATGGTGCGGTGTACAAATCTAATAAATAAATAAAATAAATAAACCCATGCTATGCCACTGATGTTCACCAGGGTTTCCCGTGGAGCAGCAGACAAGATCTGGAGGTTTGAGAGGTGAGGTGCCATGGTCTATTGTGATTCTATCCCCCTCACTGGGTGCCACATCCCTTTTTATCTGGATCTGAATGTGTGCATTTAAAAGTGGGAACCCAGGACAGAATGAGGATTCTGTTGGTGCACCACCCACCCTGCTGATCAATAGTCTCCCTTCCTGAGTTCACTGAGCTGGTGTTGGTGATGGTGTTGGAGTCTTCTTAGCTTGTTGTACTGGGGGATTTGAACATCTATGCCAAGACAGCTTTGGCAGCAGTAGCTCAGGACTTCATGTCCTCCATGTTGACCATGGGTCTGTCCAAAATGGTATCTGCCCACACTCATACTACAAGGCACACTTTCCACCTGATGGTTTTTGTATTGCTTTGTTTGGATATTTGTTTTGTTTTACCTGGGGTAGATGTTGGTGATCTGTGTGTGGAAAACTCTCTGCATTTCCACTGTCATGGACAGATGATGGGGTTTAGACTCACTAGAACTCAGAGCCTCCGCAAGGGTGGGGTACCAATTAAGATGGTCCACCCCAGGCGGCTGATGGAAAAAATAATTTCCTGGTGCCTCATAGGGAGTTTCCTGTTGACTCAGCAGGCAACTCTGTTGACGCCCTGGTTGATCTCTGGGAAGGGGAAATGCCTGGGGGTCCAAAATCCTATCGTGCAACTACACACACGTAACTTGAGATTGCATTGTGGTTGTTAACTAAGGTGGAAGAGCTGCTGTCTATCTACGCCCCAAGTTTTCTTTGGTCCCAGGCAAGTGTGGAAACCTGATAGCTTGCAGGTGATCTTTTAGATAATTTAACAGTGTTGGCGAACCTATGGCACAGGGACCAAAGGTGTCACTCGGAGCCCTCTCTGTAGGCACCTGACATTGCCCCTTCACAGCCACCTGTGTTCAGGTTAAATTGCCATATTTGCACTTTGTGAAAAAATAGTGGGTTTTGAATAGCAGTTTGGGCACTCAGTCTCTAAAAGGTTCGCCATCACTGATCTAACATCTCCCTGATGTAATAGAGGTCTCTGCAAATTCAGCTGCAAATGCTGAGCATGAATCGCTTGTAAAACCTAACTGACTGCAGGGCCAAGGACAACATTAATCTTAGGCATGGTTGCATTTTTCCTAAGACATAGATGCATTTGGGGTGGAGATACAGATTTAGAATATGACCTCACCAAGAGAAAAAACTAATCTCTCCCTTTCTTTTTCCTTTGTCATACTCACAATCCAGATATCCCTTCACACAGAGAAGCACAATATTTATGAGTAAAGAAAATGCTATTTGTATGATGAATTGTTAGCCCTCAATTGAGAGGAGGAAGAGTGGTTCCTAGACGTTTAGGGCAAAAGTCTACGTGGGGCTGCCTATGAGGTTAATGTGGAGACTGCAGCTAGTGAAGAATACAGCAGCCAGATTGTTTACAGGGTTAAAAAGGGCTCAGTCAGCATATTACCCCCTGTACTGGCCGCTCTGCACTGGCTATCTATTTGCTACCGCATTGATTTCAAGGTTTTGATGTTAACATACAAAGCCCTAAACAGTTTGGGACTTCAGTATCTGACAGAATGGCTCCTCCCAAGAAGAACTGCCAGGATCACTTGTTCAAGCCAGGCTAGCCATCTGCAGGTACTGACCCCGAGGGAGGCCCAGAAAGTGAAAACAAGGAACTGGGCCTTCTCAGTGGTCGCACTTCACTTGTGAACCAGGTTCCAGAAGAGATTTGCCTGGTGCCCTCACTACAAGCCTTTACGAAATTACTGAAAACCTGGCTTTATAGATAGTTGTGAGTTTTTCAGGCTGTTTGGCTGTGTTCTGAAAGTTTTTCTTCCTCACGTTTCACCAGACTCTGTGGCTGGCATCTGCAGAGGGCATTTTAACTGCTGCCTTACAAATTTTAGATGCAGTCTGCTCTTCTTACATTTTTTTGTTTTCCCCCCGATATATTTATTTTTTAATTTTTCATTTGATCTTTTAGATACGGCTGCTCTACTTACGAACTGTTCGACTTATGAGCATGCATTCGGAACGGATTAAACTCTTAAGCAGAGGTACCACTGTATATTTATTAGGCACAGTTTCAGGGGTAAATATTGTTACTAGTCCCAAGCAGAGCACACCCAGTGGATCAATTAAATTTACATAAATGTTGACTTACTAAACTCTCATTGATTCAGTACCTGAAATCCTGTTGCTTAGTATAATAAGATGCAACTAGAACAGTGCCATTGAATCAGTGAGAATTTGGTGGGTCAACACTTTGATATCTTCCATTGACTTACATGGGTTTACACTGGTTGTAATTTACTACATTGGAATTCAGTGAATCCACTCTAGTCTGGACTAATTAGATTTAGGTCTTATTTAGTCTGCAGTCCAATTCATACATGCTTACATGGGAACAAGCTTTAAGCACACTAGGGCTTCCTTGTGACTAGACACACATGTGGTTATTCTGTCAGCATGTGTATCACAACAAACCCCATCGTCTGTGAAGATTCTCAGTCATCCAGGTGAGTTTATCTGGAAGTTGAGTAATCTCTCAAGAAAAAGAAGTCCAGTTGTCATGACTCAACTTCCAAACAAGCCCCATCAATACTGAACCATATAGACTGGCATTTTGGAGGACATGATTTACTGGCAAGTCCAATAGAGAGACAGACAGACAGACAGGCAGACAGACAGACAGACAGACAGACGGACGGACGGACAGATCCATTTAATCAGAGCAAAATGTGGCATGAAAACTCCATAAATATCATTGATTCAAATGGGTCTACTCTAGCGTGATTTACTACACTAAGAAACAGGATCTCAACCATTGGCCAAAAGCCTACTGCGCAACTATGCACACACAATGTGAGGTTGTGCCATGGTGGTTGTGCTATCACAAATGCAGAAGTGCTATTGTCAAAGCTCTTCCACCAGAACATTGTGCAATTGGTCATGCCAGAGATGTGCAATGGATTGTGCAGTTCCATAGTCCCAGTGAAATTCTATGTTATGTCAGCATGAACAGGATACTGGCCACTGCAGACAAACATATAGACTGGATCTACATAGTATATACCCATTCCTCAGTCTGTGGTCACTCCTGTTGCTTCATAGGATATATGTCCGTACTCTGGGTTAAAATTGTCACTCTTTTATTATTACTTTTTTGCTTGTGTTTGTTGTTTGTTTATTATCATCATCCTCTATAATGAATTGGAGCTCTGTTAAATTATAGATTAATCATAGATCAATATATATTTACATCAGAGTGAAGAGAAAGATGTATACTCCCTGAAGTCATTTTACAAGCATCTTGACCTGTGCTGGGGTGGCATT
The DNA here is from genome assembly GCA_029282475.1 of Phrynocephalus forsythii. NCBI lineage: Eukaryota > Metazoa > Chordata > Lepidosauria > Squamata > Agamidae > Phrynocephalus > Phrynocephalus forsythii. Next base: position 111,589,335 of record JAPFRF010000011.1, read on the forward strand.
CTTCATATGTGCAGATCCAGCCATTACTTTAATTCCTTGCATCAAGCTACAACTCTCTCCTTTTTCAGCTCCTGAGATCAATGTAGTACAGGAAAAAATAGAATTTTTTTGCAGAAGGCAGGCAGGCTAGTTTGACTACAATTGATAGTTTATCTTGGGAAAGAAAAAGAAAATAAAGTAAATTAAATGTATTAGTATATGTACATCCTGGGTGGAATGGAGCTCATGGTTCAATTAGATTTGCAATTTGCTCTCTCAAAAATATAGAGAGAGAAAGAAGAAGACAAAACTCACTGGGGAAGGCAATAATCCTAGGACAGTGGTAGCGAACCTTCGGCACTCCAGATGTTTTGGACCACAACTCCCACAGTCCTTTGTCATTGGCAATACAGGCTTGGAATTCTGGGAGTTGTGGTCCAAAACATCTGGAGTGTCGAAGGTTCGCCACCACTGTCCTAGGAAAAAGAGAGGCAGTAGAAAAAGAAAAAAATCAATTGGCTCAATAAAGAAAACCACAGACTTTCGTGTACAAAACCTAAGCGGTGTGATCAATGGTGAAACCTTTTGGAGGCAATTCATTCATTGGTTCACCATAAATCTGAAACAGCTTATCTGCATTTAACATCAGCATGATGATGCACAAACATTCGAACTCCAACAATGGTTTGCCCAAATCCCTGATTTCTACAACAACACAGCAGTATTGGGAGAGCAGTACCTGGGATATCCATTCTTACACGTGTGTGTTCAGATGCCCTTCACCTCTCTCCTGATCTATTTGATTTCCCATGGAAAATTCCCATTTATCTCTCCTCCTCACAACACTGCCGTCCTGTCCACCATTCTCCCTCTCATGCCTGCCCACGCCTCATGAATAAAATGTTTTATCTGCTAGAGTGGCAGGGCTCAGTAATCAAAGAACTGTGATAGGGGAGGCCGGATTAACCCTGGAGAAGGAAGAAAATCCCTCTACAGCCTCCTGCCAGATACATCAAAAGCAACATACCAACTGCTAATCTACTGTAAAATGCAACGGTGAATCACCGGGGGGGGGGGGGCTGTTACTGGGCACAGAATGGAAGGTCTACTTGGTTAACCAGCAGCCACCTTGTCAGTCCAACTGCAAATGACCTCCCTGACTTAACTTTTCAGTGTATTCATAATATCATAGTGAAGTTGGAAGGGGCCTACAAGCCCATCAATTCCAACCCCCTGCTCAAAGCAGAAGTGCAGATCAAAGGATATTTGCCAGGTGATTGTCCAAATTTCTCTAGAATGCCTCCAGTGTTGGAGCACTCATTACTTCATGAGGTAATTGGTTTCATTGCCGTACTGCTCTAACAGTTAGGAAGTGCATCTTGATATTCAGCCAAAAGCTGGGTTCTTTGAACTTGACCCCATTGTTGGGTGTCCTGAACTTTGGGGTGATCAAGGCAAATCCTGCCCCTCCTCTGTATGACAGCCCTTCAAATCACTGAAAAGTGCTATCATATCACCCTCAGTCTTCTTTTCTCTAGACTAAACATGCCCAATTCTTTCAGGGTTTTTTTTTCATAATGATTTCGTTTCCAACCCCCCTGATCATCCTTGTCACTCTCTTCTGAACTTTTTCCAGTTTGTTAGCAACTGATACATTGATTTTTATATGTGCTCAACATCAGAGATCTGTCATAGCCTACCATGTAACCAACAGGATTGAAGGAAGGACACCAATATATGTAAGTCAGTGTGAGGAAACTTGAACCCTCTGGATCTGGGGACTTCCAGAAGCCCCAGGCATTATGGGCAATGGTGAAGGGCTAAGAGAGAGATGCTCCAAAGAGTTGCCCAGACCAGATGTTTCAATTTAAGGACAGGCCTTCAGGTTCTGAAATCTTTTGGAAACTGCAGTGAAGTGGGTGTATTTGTATGTTTCTGAACAAATCTCAAGCAAAATGAGGAAGCTCAGGAAAGTACTTTGATCAAATTAGAGCTCTCCGAAGCACTGAATATTGCTTTCTTATTTCAGTTTTAAAAGATTTTTAAAACCCTTTTTTTAAAAAAAAATCAGAACTGAAATACTTTAACAGAATCTGGAAACTCAAAACAAAAGTAGTTTGGCAGCTCAAGCACTAATGAAAAGCCCAGGCTTTCTTGGAAATTACAGCCATGGACCTCCTGGAAGGGCTGAGCTTAACTAGATAACTTGCCTTGTCCCACCACCAATGTCTACTTCATGTTTTGGCAGAGGTGGGATGCTAGAGATTGTAATCTGCTTTTATTTTCAGTCAGGTAAGGATGAATTGCATCCCCCCATTTTGTCTTTTCTTTTAGGCAACTGCTGATCACTACATTGTACATTAAAATTCAAATGAATGTTTGTATTGTGAATGTGCAGTGATTATCTTGAATTGCTTGTGCGATTTGAGTTAGGGTAGGTCACATTATCATTAAGATTAGGACCTAATTTATCCCTCACTCTACCCCATTTCGTACTTTACTTTTAAAATGCCCAATGCTGTTTGTTATTCTAACACCTTGTGTTTTTTTTCCCTTTTTTCACAAGGTCTACTCATGTTCTAGAATGGGTGGCTTGAAAACGTTACATACAAGGCAATAATCAGATACTCTGTCACTAGAGAGCAGTATAGTTACTAACCGTGTAAGTAACTACAGTTACTATTGTAAGTACAGTAACTATAGTAAGTACAGTAAGTACAGTCTTAATCTTCTGTTTCTATCTTTAGTTACCCTTCATCATTTGAGTGATTTTTATGATTTTATTGTTGACTTAGTAATGTTTATTAAGTTGTATATTTATGTATTGTACATTGCTTTTCTTTGCCGAATTTTCTGTAAACTGCCCAGAGTGGCCTCGTTGCTAGATGGCGTGGTATACAAGTCAAATACCAGTAAATAAATAAACAAATAAATAACCATAATGAGTATATATACAGCTAACTAAGGATAGTTTTGTTTTATCCCCCTCCCCCAATTTTGAGCATTCAAATAGGTCTACATTTTTTAAAAAAATGCTAAGATACAAATAAAAACAGACTTTAAGTGAATTGGCAAGGTAAACCATTTGGACCAAATCAAAGTGAGTGGTATTCACATATCCCAGTTAAAATGGAAGTCATCCGGCTTCTCTCTTCGTCACCTCTCCCACGATTCTACCATTTAAAAAGCTTTAGTGTCTGTAATAATCCTTTTAATGATATGGAGGCCATGCATTTCCACTCTCCTGCGTGCAAGTGCAGTTGGCACAGGATCAGAGCACACAAGATTATTGTGAAAAGAAAAAATTGTGTATAGGGTGCTTTTATTACACAGAAACTCCTCCAGTTATTTTCCTTTTCAACCCTAAATTGGAACTGAATTACATCTGTGGGATAATCATATTTTCTTATGCAGGGTTCTCTGAAGCACCCGGCATAAAGACTGTCCAACCCACATTGAAATATAAATTATCTGTTCCAATAAAACGTCTAACTACAACCTACCCTATGGTGTTTTTCAATAGGCTTGAAATTCAGTTAAGGTCAAAGCTGGCCAATAGCGCCATCTGTTGGTACCTGGGCAAAGCAATGAAAACAGTTTCTGCCCCAGTTACTTTCTTGCTGGTTGAGAGATACAATGCCAACTGCATTCCCAGGTGCCTGCAGGGGTACTCTAGTCCCAAATACAATGTCAGGGTCATCTGGGCATTTAATTTGCCCCCTTGAAAAGCTGCCACTCCCAAGGTATTTCAGGGGGACGGGAAAATTTTGACCCTCTAGGTATCTCTTTGCCTAAAATTCCCATCTGTGTCAGCCAGCATGGGATTAAGACAGCTGTACAGCCAGACACCTGAAACACTGTAAAACATTATCCAGCTGTGCTCAGGGCATGCAAAAGTAACGTCTTGAAGTACTACTTGAAAAATCTCCCCTCCACATCAACCTGTGAAGCTTTGCTGGAAGCTAGAGTCCAAACAAATAAACAACCAGTCTCCCACTTGGCAGATATTAATTTTGCCCTTATGAGCTTGACAACAACAAAGGGTGAACTCTGGTCCTTGCAATCCTTTAAATTTGTTAATTACAGGTACCAAAAGACACAAGCCTTTTGGCATGAGGTATTAAATACAATATATTACTATCTGCCCAGTGGGAGAATTGTTGAATAGGCTACTATGGGTAAGTAAAACTCTGTTTTTCTGATAGAGCTTCTTTGGCTTTGACACAACAGGCAAAAATCCAGCTGCTGCTTCCTGCCCCGTTGTGAAGTCGATATGGTGCGCTTGTTGTGTTGTTGTTAAAGTGAGCTTCAGCAGAAGCCATGGCCAGTACCAGAAGAAAACAGGGCTGAGCATTTTCTCAGGGTCCCCAAGACTCAGCACTGGAGATCGGCACAAAATGAAAAATGAAATGCTGTTTTGACGTTTCATCACGTAAGAAATTATTTTGTTATGAAACGAAATGGTAGGACACATTTCGTTAAAAACTGAAACAAACTCCATTTTTCCTCTAGAAATTAAACAATTTGTACTAGAGGCACAGAATTTGGGGAAGGGGTTAGCTTCTTTGGACTCTTCCCTTTAAGCCCCCCAAAGTTGGAGAGGTTTGGGGTTCAGGGGACTGAGTTATCAAACTCCAAAGGGGTTGCTCCAGGAGAATTATTAAGGGAAGTGCTTAATCACTCCCCCTACGGGGAAGCAATTAAGCACTTCCATTAATAATTACAAATGATTTTCTCCTGGGGTGACCCACTTTGGAGTTTAATAACTCAGCCACCTGAACCCAAAACTTCTCCAAATTTAGGGGCTTAAAGGAATGAGTCAAAAGAAACTATCCCCAAAATGTGGTGCCTCTAGGACCCAGAGGAGCCATTATATAGTGTAATGAATTGGTTCATTTTAGTTAATTTCATTCCAAAAATTCTTTAAACATTCATTAGTAATGAAACAAAATGAAAGGAGAAACAAAACAAAAAACACTATATTTTTGTTTCGTGCCTATCTCTACTCAGCACTAAGGGTTCTCTCATCTTTCTTTATCTCACACACATGATGGAATCATTTCCACTCCAGAAGTTGTATTTTTTTTTAAATTTGGGACTTGAACTCCCATATTCATTTTTTTAAATTAATCCAGACCCTGTCTCCACACAGGAAGAGAAGAGGATTGGAGGCACCCTAAAAAACCCCACCTTTGGGATGTGCAGGCTAGGAGACCTCAGTCAAGAATCTATGCCTGAAGCATGCCCCACAGTTTTGGAACCAATTGTTGTGTGAATGAGTAAATACACTGCCTCCATTTAAATTAATCCCTGTTTGTACTGAGTATATTACTTAAAATCATGGAGTCTCACATGTTCTATTCTTTTTAAAATATATAAGAATAGTTTATTGTAACATAACTAGTAAATACATTAATAATAATAATAATAATAATAATAATAATAATAATAATAATAATAATTTATTGTCATTGTGTGTATAAACACAGTATACACATACAATGACACCCAGAGACCAGATTCAACAGACACACACACACACACACACACACACACACACACACACACACACACACACACACACACACACACACACACACACACACACACACACACACACACACAATTTCTCCCCTTACCTTTTTAATGCTTGAAATATATCATTGTTTTGCTTGTTGAAACCAAAATTTTTCCTTTCCAACTCTTTGAAATAATTGAATGGCTATTTATTAACCATTAATTTTATAATACAACCTACCCTAAGCCTGTATAATAGAATACTATCATGGCAAAGGGAAGGACACTTTGGGTCCTTATTTCCCATGCCTTACAACACAAAGACTATACACCTGTTACTCAGTTGTAAAGTTCATATTGTGGAGGGCTGTAAGAGCATGATTGCCTATCCATCTAGCTAGCTAGCTAGCTAGCTTCATGCATTGTGTGTGTGTGTGTTGCATTGTTACAGTCGTGACTAGAGATGGGCACGAAATGAACTTTTTTCGTTTCTGTTATTCGTTTTCCATTCCGTAATGAAGCGACTAACAAAAATTATGATGAAAATGGAATGAAATGAACAGAACCATGAAAACTGGGTTCGTTACATTTTGTTTTCGTTAATGACAACGCACAATGAAATGAGCTCTTTTAAATGTTAAAAAATGCCCTGAACATCCATAAAAACGCAGCAATAATTATTTATACTGTCTGATAATACCTACCGGGGGGGTTGGGGTCCTTAAAACATGCATTTATGTCTTTTCTCAGATCGCTGTATTTTTTTCCTTTAAGGGGAGTTAGGGGACATCGACCCAAAATGGCTCCCAGATGCCTAATATTGATTTCTTGGGTATTAAAATGCCCTGGACATCTGTAAAAACGCAGCGATAATGCGATAATTATTTGAAATTATTACCTACCAGGGGTTTGGGGTCGTTAAAATGTTTGTTTTTGTCTTCTCCCATCGCGATGTATTTTTCTTTTCCCTTTAAGGATGACAAAATGGATGTCTCCAGCCGCAAAATGGAGTCAAGCCACGTGATGGGATCATGTTCAACCAATAGCATGCCAAGGTTGCAGACTGGGCAGGTCTGGCAGCCACAGAGGGCATAAAAAGCTCTGGCAGCCCCCGGCCGCCTTGCAGTCTCCGGTGGGAGTTAGGGTGGGATTGCTGTCTCTGCGACTCTAGCTTCAGTCCTGCAGCCCCCCTGTGTGAGTGCGTGCGTACCTCTCGGTGAGTACCCTCCCCTGCCCCGCAGTGCAGTCACTCTGCAGCTGCCTTGCACCCTGGGCAACGCCTGCCGCTGCCTTTGCAGACTCCCTGTGTACCTAGTCTATACTGTGTCTCTGCCAGCATCATTTTTTTTAGTGTTTTCCCTCTGGTCTGGGGCGTTGGGGGACGCCCGCACACAGAAATGCTTTAAAAATCGTGCAAAAAGCGGGTAGAAACAAAAAATGAAAAAATGAAAAACGAAAACAATTTTTTCCAAAAATTCACAAAAAACGGAAACGAACTGAAACGGACCTCTCAATGAAAAACGAAAAGCTTGCCATTTTTTAAATTCGTGCCCATCTCTAGTCATGACCGACCCTTCGTGACCCTATGTCCATGAAGTTTTCTTGGCAGGAATACTGGAGTGGCTTGCCAGTTCCTATTCCAGGCGCCTACAGCACCTGGTATTCCCTGGTGGTCTCCCATCCAAGTGCTAACCAGGGCTGACTGTGCTTAGCTTCCGAAATCAGGCGAGATCGGATGTGCTAGGGCATCTAGGAAGCTTTTTCATGTATTATACCACCTTTTAGATAATATTCTGGCCCACATGAGAGTTAATAGATTTATGAAAAGGAAATAGCACTGAAATCACTATAAGCACACAAAATTCTATATGCATGTACTCAGAAGAAAGTTTATTTGTTTATTTTATTTATGGTACATTTTTATCTCACCCAACTAGTAGTGAAGCTACCACTCTGGCCGGCAAACACAGCCAAACATAACTACAATGGAAAGCAACAAAAAATCGGTAAGGAACATTCAAAATCATAGGACCATGATAGACGAGACCCAACAAGCTCAAAATCATAGGGCCATGATAGACAAGACCCAACAAGCTCATGGGCTGCAAAATAATAAATAAATAAATAAATAAATAAATTGCAGGAAGTACAGATTAATTATTATTAATCTTCCACACTATGGACTTGTAAATTGTACCACAATAAATAAGTAATGGCTAGAAGTTTTTGTAGAATTCAGGCACATGATCGCATGCACACAGGGCAACATTTGGAACATATTTTTAAATAAGCCTATTCCATTGAGACTAGCATTCTTGCTCTGGTTGGAAAAGCAAATTGGTGCAACATATGATCAGCCCAATAGGTTGTGTAGCCTTTATCAGCAGGCCAGATGCCAGTCTCAAGAAAGCTAAATCTTGTTGGTTCTGTAGAAAAAGGCAACGGTAAACTACTTCTGAATATTTATACCTTGATGATGGGACAATCTAAAACAGGCCTGCCCAAAGTCTGGCCCTTCAGGCCATTCTGAGTGGCCCGCGGCTGGCTGGCCCACCCCTCCCTCCCCCTCCTTCACCCACACATTCCCCTGTGGTGGCCACGGCTCCCTGTGCTTCCTTTGGTCCCCACCTCCCTCCCTCCCTCCCTTGTTCCCCACATTCCTTCCTTCCTCTCTTGGTTTCCACCTCCCTTCCTCCCTCCCTTGGTCCCCACCTTCCTTCCTGCAGGTGGAGTTGCAAGGGGTCAGTGGGTGGGGTTTATGGGTCAGTGGGTGGGACTTGCAGTGGGGTGGCAGGGTCAGGGAGCAACTGGCCCCTGACACATTCTCAGCCTCAGTCACCAAATCTGGCCCTCCTTACAAAAAGTTTGGGCACCTCTGATCTAAAATAAACAAACATAAAACTCTGAGGTCAATATATTTCAACAGGAATATTGACAGCAGGGCTTTTTGGAAGCCAATAATTCATGGTGTTCCCACCAGTCATAATTGGCTGTATGAAACGCAGTATCATCATCAACAAAAATTAAAAGGAAAGTTGGTGCCCTGTATTGGCCAGTTATGATCTTGTAGCTTGAAAATATTTGCAAACATTTTAATGGAGAAACAAAACAATGATTCCCTTGCCACTTAAGAGGAAGGCATAAAACATTAAAAATCATGTCAAATTGCTTCTGCAAATGTTTTACTTCACATTTTGGAAGACTTCTGCTTTGCTTCTTGACCCTGATTCTGGGCTTGTTTGGCCAGGTCTGTCCCTCGCTATTTGTGCCACAACCTGCCAAAAACTTATCCCTGGGACAAATCCTCTTGGAATTATGCGCAATCAAGTCAGAAGCAAATTCTAGCAATCCCAGATAAAGGCTTTTTCCCAAAGTCAATGAGATATTTAATGAGTGGTTTTCTCAGTTCCACCACCACCCTGTGAATTTCCATGGCCAAGCAGGCATTTAAGTGTCAGGCTGTTTGGTCCATGTCACTAATAAGCAGTATCTTCTGTTCCACTGAGCTGTGGAGCTTGAGAAGCAAAGCTTCCAGGAGGCAAGAGCTGACTGAGGAGCTTTTATAGATGGAGAGAGAGGCCTAGCTGTTTTGATTGTGAGGCCCCACCCTCCCCCTACAACTACGGGCTCTCCTGCCTGTATTTTAAGGCCCTGCACATGGTCGCCTGCACCGACCATAGGCTCACATCTGGTTTCTATCCCCCCTAGTGGGCCCTAATTGCCGACGATTCTTTTGAAGCCCTTCTCAATTATAAAAATGAAACCGAGCCCTATAAAAAGAGGCAGCCTGCAGTGACAGACCCAGCAGTCAAATGATTTTATGAACTCGCTGGCTGTAAATTTTTCACCAAACAAATCATAAGCTTTATATATTTCTCCTTCAGCTCCCCCTGTTCCCCTCCATTTTACAACCCGCTCTTTTCTCCTGCTTCCCATTGCCTTCTGCCTCGCCCCCCCGCCCCCACCCTTTTGTTTTAGTTACTGGCATTCCATACTGGTGGGATTGTTTTTCATGTACTAATCAGCACAAATTCAAGCCATGGCACATTATAATATAATGCTGTTCCGTCTGCTGAGTGGTCAGGTGGACACTCAATTTTTCAACAGCACAAGAGCTCTTTAGTACCTGGGCAGGCACTTAGGAGCCTTTTAACCCTTTGGCATCCTGTGGCGGAGAAATCCTTGCCCTCGGCCAATGAGGAGCTAATGAGCCAAATGAAAACCATCATGGACGGAGTAGGAAACAATTATCCCAACTGTTTGATTCATCTTGACCCACTGTTTGCTAGGAGGCCATGGCAAACTTGGCCTCAGATGGCCAAATACAGAAAAGTTTGGGATCCTGAATTGAGAGGTGCAGTTAAAAAATTATTCTAGGAATGGAAGGGATCGTAAGAATTACCTACATTCCAATGCAAGATGACCGATATGTGACCAATCATCAGGTAAGACTTAGCAAATGTATGCCTCCATATGCTTCAAGACCTCCATATTAGGCCTGTAAATATCTGCAGTGAAGAAGACCCAATAGACGCTGCCTCTAAACAAAAGTGGACCAGATAGTAGACTTTCCAGCATCCCATTCCCTAGATTTTCAGGGTCAATGCCTAAAGCCAAGTTACAAGTCTTTGTAGTATAACCAGGAGGCTAACTTATCAGCAAGGGCCACCACATGGTGTGTAACAGCCCATGTGGAGACTTAACAATTAATTTAAAGGCTGCTTTGGCAAGGAAGAAAAGAAGGGTGAATCCCTAAAGAGCAAATCTTGAAATTATTAGAAAGCCAAGATCTCAAGTTCCCAGGGCAGTAGCATCCCAATTCTGAACATTTCAGATTAAAAACCTGAGATCTGCAGAATGAGCTTTAAAAGCCAGTCTTGCAATCCAAACAAGATGCCTGGAAGCCCTAATCTGGGTGCGTTTCAGAGTAGGGAAATCTGTTTTGTAGAGTTTTTTTGTTCCACATAAACTAGTAAACAGTTCAGGAGATTGTTACTCAGTTTGTTACAATTACAAATAAATATTATTAGGAAGAGTAAATTATGTTTGTAATAATTGTTTGGATGCACTATATTTTAATATGCTAGTTGTGATAATTGTATGCCAAGTCAAATTGTCCATAGTCATATTTTATGTTCCTAAAGTAACAGAATGCCTTTCAAGCTGTAAAAGGGGGGAGTGCTAATGTAATATTTTTTTCAATTTTTCTGAAAATTTCCATTTTTCCTCGGGGGGAAAAGTGGAAAAAAACCAGGTCCCCCCTCCCGAGCTTCAACATTTCCAGAATTTTTGCATCTCTATGCAGGAAAGGAGGCGGGGAGTTTGGGGTGGGAAAAGAAACGGAGCCGCCGCCCCTTGGCTTGCAAGACACGGCCAAGGCCAGACAAGGGAGCCAATTTATGGAGGACAGGTAGAAGGGCACTGACTTTTTCTTTCTTTCTTTCTTTCTTTCTTTCTTTCTTTCTTTCTTTCTTTCTTTCTTTCTTTCTTTCTTTCTAGCACCATCATCAGTGGTCTAGGCGGAAGCCAAGGCACATGGGCTGAAGCACTCAGAGTTTTTGATTAATAAGGAGAAAGATGGTGTCCACCATTATCAGCGTTTCTTGGCCCCTTTGAGCATAGCTGCAGTCATCAGAGCCAAGGAGGCTGGGAGGAGAATCCTCCTAGTAAACAAAAGAATGCATTCTCCCAGTGAAAACATGCTCTCATTAATTTAAAACTCAATTGCATTTGCATTGTACAGGTGAGCTGTTATAATTCCTGCCTTTCCTGGATGTGTCTAAAACCTCTGTGCTTTTATCTTCATTTTTTAATCCTAGTTCTATTGTTTAATCCTAGTTCTGTTACAGTCTTGGTGGAAATACATTCTTCTTAAACTAATGTAAATGCTGGGCACACTAAGCAGTTTAGCAATCACATTAAACATTAATAATAGTAAGAGCTAGTAAAAAATTGTAAACTGCAAAAAGCAAGCTAGCACCTTCAGAGGAATCCCTGAGGCTAAACTTGAGGGGGGTGGGGTTGGAAACAGACTGGTCCTCCCCCCCCCATAAGAGCTAAGGGTTACTTAACATTTTACCAAATACCTATATATAAAAGACACTGATGTGTATAAGTCAATATGAAAACTAGAAATATTCGCCATGCTACACAAACTTTCCATTGAGTTCATACTTGTACACAATTTCCAAAGCTATGGCAAAGGGTAGAATGGATGCTAAATATATTTGTGTGTTGTGGCATACGTATGCCATCTGGAGGCCTGGCTTTGCCTATGTCTGCTGTACAGGAAGGTTGATCAAATCCTGTAGTAGATCATCACATGACAGTTCTGTTCATACAGTTAGGGGTATAAAGGGTGATGGTGATATAAAGCTTCCTATAGAAGTTTGCAAGCCACCATCCTTTTCTGTTTTTAGGAAGCTAATTAAGACCGAATTATCTAAAGCTGCCTCCTGCCAATTGTCAGCATGGTTCCAAGAGGTTGAAAGGGGTTTTAATTTGCATATTTTTATTTTAAAGGCCGTTTTTAGCTACCAACAGGGTTTACTGCATTTTAAAACAATTATTACATAGTATTTTTATGATTTTACTTTATATTGTGAACCACCCAGAGGCAACATGCACGACACAGTACAGAAATAAATAAATAAAATAAATCCACAATGGCCCTAATGCACTCCATTTGTGAACCAAGCAAGTATTCCAGATTAAGGTTCCACTCTTGTATTGTGGATTTTGTCTTACTGACAAATACAATTATAAAGATCAAAAGGCGTGGGACCTGACTACCTGGCAGAGCGGATCTCCCAGCGGTCAACTTCGGCCCGACCAACTAGAGTGTCGCGGGCGCACTCGCTGTGGGTGGCCATGCCCAGGGAGGCTTGAAAAACGTCTACTCGTGGCCGAGCCTTCTCTGTGGCTCACCTTACACTCTGGAACCACCTTCCTAGCGCCTTGCGCCTTGCACAGTCCCTGCCAGCCTTCAGGAAAGCATTAAAGACCTTGCTGTTCCAGGAGGCGTTTGGTGACTCCTAATTATGGTTTTTTTTTTTCCTTTTGGTCCGCCATCTGTCTATATGCACCTTTTAAACTATGTTTTAAATTGATTTTATTATTGCTCACATGCTGTATTTAATTGTTACTATTTTGCGTGTTGTGAACCGCCCGGAGTTCCTTCGGGAAGATGGGCGGTATATAAGCCTTATAAATAAATAAATAAATAAATAAATAAATAAATAAATAAGCTGTTTGAGTGAATGGTGCTCTTCTTTCAGCACGGCATATTGGAAGGTTGAATCTTCTTTAACCAGAGGTTCCTTGTGTTTCTTCTCTTTTCCACAGAGTTTCTTAGTTTTGGTCAGGTTCTTTGAGAACATCTTCTAAGAAACATGCAGAGGGAACAGCAGGAAATAAATCTACAAACTTCAGAGCGCCTTTTTCTTGAGGGCATTTCCCAGAAGCTCCTCACAGGAACAGCGAACCTTTAGCACAGAGGCAAAGCTTTCAGCAAACGGAAGCTTCAATTTCAATTCCCCCCCCCCCCCATGTCTTTAGAAAGCTGGTGTGACTCCTGCCATCCATATTCTAGGTGTGAAAAGAGGCGCCAGAGAGCAAAGCCACGGCCCTCTCCATAAAACCCCTGGTCAAAAGCAAGCCACTGAGCCCTGGACAAGCACCACACAGAGCAGATAAGGCTGCCTGTGCTCTTGCAGGCTGCTTCGCATTGGCCACAGCTTTAGCCAATTAACATTCCTGAAGGGCTTTGGGGCACGCCCCTTCACTCTCACCTAGTAAATGTCAAAACTGGCAAGCTAAGCAAGCTATTACGATGGCGTAATCGCATCTGAAACTCACTGCCCACTGGCCTCTGTGCCGGGTGATCAACACGGCCCCAGGAAAAGGCCGGGGAGGTGGGAGAGGGAAGGAGGGAGGAACACAGATGTCAACAAAGAGAACCCACATGTAAATGTGGCAGATTGTTGTGGCTAATCAGTGTCAAGTATGTGGCAGGAATATTTACAAGCCCTGCCCTGTAACTTGAAGCTGTTGGCTTTCTGGAACCACCACTTAAGCGCAATAGGCTTTGCACAAATGCTTGGCCTGCGCCAGCTCCCTAGTGGGGATTGATTTAGGGGCAACGAGGATGAGGAAGGACAGTGAAGGAAACAGCACAGAACTGGGTTTTGTTGTTGTTGTTTTGCACGCCTTTCAATGATGTAACAGACGGCAGCCCACTTTTCTGTTCTCTCTAAACAGTTTCTGCAGAAACAGTGTCCCTTCCGAAAATTGCCATTCCCAAAGCGCTGTGCCTGCTTGCCCGGCTTTACGGCACAAACCACTCAACTGAGAAGTATGTCACCCTGCCCAGTGCTGTTTACTTCCATGTCAGTAAACAAACGGATTGGAGTCTTTACACAAGAGGGGTGTGCTTATTTATTTATTTTATTTTTATTTATTTATTTTTATTTTAGAGTATTTTCCCGACCTTTCTCCTTGGGGGGAAAAACCCAAGGCGGCTTACAGTAATGAGGGATAATATACGGTTCAGTACGATAAAGACATGTTCAAGTATTCAGAGCAAGAAATTGAGGAACATCTTATAGCATTAAAAGATAACATTCCATCAAAGCTACAAGAAAACGCGAGCAGTTAAAAGGAGAGTAAAATTCCATGTAAAGTTATGAGTGATGGAAACTAACATTGAAAACAGTGTCAATGTAATCACACAAGTTTATACCTGCTTATAAACACAAAGTCTATGTGATCCTATAAATTCATATGAAAGATAATAGGTAGTCCATCATTCAGGGAGATCTTGCCTGAAGAGAAAGGTCTTTGCCTGTTTCCAGAAAGACATCAGAGATGGGGCAGTCCTGGCCTCTAGTGGAAGGGAGTTCCAGAGTCTAGGCACCACAGCTGAGAAGGCCCTTTCATGTGTTCCCGCGTGATGTACCTTTGAGGGTGGCGGGATGGAGAGAAAGGCCTCTCCTGATGATCTTAACACCCGAGCCGGTTCATACTGTGAGATTCAATCTTTGAGGTAGCTTGAACCCAGGTTGTACAGTGCTTTGTAGGTCAAGGTCAGCACCTTGAATTGTGCCCAACAGCTGATTGGTGGAGCTGCTTTAATAGGGGTGTAATATGATCTCTGTATCCCGCCCCAGTCAGCAGCTTGGCCCATTGAAGTTTCCTGAGACTTTTCGTCCGTAGCCCCACATAGTGCGCATTACAGTAGTCTAGCTGGGATGTCACTAGGGCATGTGTCACCATGGCCAGAGCTGGTTTCTCAAGAAACAGGTGTCACTTGAGTACTACTAACCTTGATTGTGCAAATGCACTCCTGGCCACAGCCGTGACCTGGGCATCCAAGCTCAAGGATGAGTCCAAAAGCATTCCCAACCAAGCTGTGCACCTCTTTTTCAGTTGGAGGGTGACCCCATCCAGTACATGTTGTATTCATATCCCTTGTTCTCCCTTTCAACTGACCAGAAGCACCTCTGTCTTGTCTGGGTTTAGTTTCATTTTGTTCGTCCTCATCCAGTTCATAACTGAAGCTAAACACTCATGTAAAGTTGAGATAGTAGCTCCCTTAGAATCCGGAGGTGATGAGAGGTAGGGCTGGGTATCATTGGCAAACTGGTGGCACCCCAAAAGTCCTGATAATCTCCCCCAGTGGTTTCATATAGATATTAAATAACATAGGACCCAGAACATAACCCTGGGGGCAATGGTGATCAGCGGCCGTGGCGTCAAACATGAATAATACCACTTTCTGCATTCTTTCCTGCAGGAAGGACCGGAGCCACTTTAATGCAGTATCCCCAATTCCAATTTCAGAGAGTCGAGTCAGGAGGATGCTGTGCTCTGTAGTGTCAAAAGCAGCTGAGAGGTCTAATAAAACCAAAGGGGACACTGATCCCCTATCGGAGGGCCTATCCATTTCCCTGCATGTCACCTACCAATGCAACCAGTGCTGTCTCAGTCCCATAGCCAGGCCTAAAGCCAGATTGAAATGGATCCAGGTAGTTTATCTCATCTAGAGACCTCTGGAGCTGCAAGGCTTATCAGAAGGGGCACCCTTTATGACTGCAAGGGGTGAGGTGAAGGCATGTGAAGTGCATGCATAATATGCATTTGCTATGAGCAACAAGAAAGCAGCGATCTTGGTCATAGACTCATAGAATCAAGGGCCATCTAGTCCAACCCCCTGCCACGCAGAAACGCCATCACAATATTTCCGAAAGATGGCCAACTAGCCTCTGCTTAAAAACCTCCACAGAAGGAGACTCCGCCACCCTTTGTGGCAGCATATTCTACTGCAGAACAGCTCTGTCATGAAGTTCTTCCTAATGTTCAAATGGAATCTCTTTTCCTGTAGTTTGAAACAATTGGCCCGTGTCCTAGTCTCTGAAGCCATGAAAAGCAAACCTGTTCCCTCTTCAATATGACATCCTTTCAAATATTTAAACATAGCTATCCCCCCCCCAGCCTTCTTTTTGACAGGCTAAACATTCCCATTTCCCTAAGCCGTTCCTCATAAGACATTTCCTCCAGACCTTCAACCATCCTAGTCGCCCTCCTCTGCACCCACTCAAAGTTGTCAACATCCTTTTTAAATTGAGGCGCACAGAACTGAACACAGCACTCCTGGTGGGGTCTGACCAGAGCAGAATAGAGTGGTACTACCACTTCCCTTGGTCGCTCACTTCAGCCTTGTCCTCCACTCTGCAAGCCTGATGCAGATCATGTTTTCCTCATTGCTGCCAGCAGTGGGGAAAGAAGTATGTTCCTTAATCCTGGCAGATGGTGTTCTGCAGGCCACGCAGAGAGCCACTCAAGGGCCACAGAGGGCCACACATGCCTGTCTGTGAGTTACTAGGGACTGAAAAGCAGTGAAGCCTTTTCAAACTGGAACAGGTGTCCTTAAATACCTTCTGGCTATCCATTCTCATGTGGGGCATGAGATAGAAGCCCTGAGCAACATTTTCACAAAAGTATAAACCCTCACTGTGTTGCTTCTGCAAAGGAGAGAAATTTCTCACCCTGGTATGGGATGGGAAGAATTTTAGTGATTGAATTTCTTCTTTTCACATAGTTGTGAGAAGCATTTCATCTTTTGTTTTTATTTGTACTATGCATGTGAAAAAGACTAATATGGCTACATTTCTCTCCAGGATACTTGAGCTGCCTCTCTAATTAAATCTGCTCAGGTGCATATTTATATTTTAAGTTATAAAAACTAAACGCCACAAAAGCAAATAATTGGCTGACATTCAAATCATAATTTTCCCTTTATTTAAAATCTTTCTAACGCACCTTTTAAGCCAGGTTTTCAGGGCAGTTTATGGTAGAGATTCGGAGTTTCAAAAAGTTTATTTCCCGTCAACAACTGGCATAATCTCCCAATCTTCCAGGCTGCTGCTTATGCTGGCTGGGGGATTTTGGGAGCTGTAGTCCCAAAATCACCTTTCTCACCTCTGGATGATTGAAATGGCAACACATCATCAAACAAAAAGGAGTACAGCAGCCAATTGTGCAAAAGACGCCACAGTAAGAGGACAGAATTCCTTGGAAAAATTGCCACCTCAAAACAGCTTCTTTTTCCTGGTATCTTTTAGGATGTACAGCTTCCACAGTATACACAGACATTCAGCCACCTAATGTTAAAAAGCAACATCAACCCATAGATAGACAAAGCCTTCCAGGCATGTAAGAGCTCCTTGCACTGTTATGGCACTTACAGAACTTTTTCTGCATGCTCAGAAATAACAGACACATTCCTTGCACATACCAAATATTTTCACCCTACATCCATCTACATGATACAGTTACTATTATTAGAGAATTCCTTTTATAGTTGGCAGTGCCTCGGGTACAAACAACTGCATAGAGAAAGTGTAAAAGAATAGTTTAGGTCTCAGTAGCCCACTCCTTTTCACAATGAGTAGTATTTTGTAGGTTAACAACCACTCTGGAAGCATTTTAAGCAAAGAGTAAAGGTACCTTTACTTACGGTTACTGTATATAGTTACAGTCAGTAGGAAAAAAAGGGAAAAATTTGAGTCTCCAGTGGTAGAGAGCTCTCGATGCTTCCTGGGTGGGGCCAACAAACAAAGGAAGTGAATCAAATGAACAGGAATAAGGAAGCCATCAGCCAGAGGTGCGGGAAAATAACTTTACCAGTAGGTTAATGGGAAATAGGAATCCCTTTAAGTCCTAAAAATCCCCTTTCCAGTGGAAGCCAATGTTAGAAAGCATGCATGATTGTTATTATTTCAACAGTTACATCTGTCTGATACTACTTTAACTGTTACAGCTGTATCCTGGAAAATCCTGGGATTTTCAGTTTCATGAGAGGCTTAAAGTTCCCTGCCATAGTGCAGAGAGCACTACAATTCCCCAGCACAGAATTAAGAGTCCTTGGATAGAATACAAATGTCAGGATACCGTAAGGTGGTGCCATGATAGCACTTTAACCAGCACACTGTTATAATCACTGTACAGTGTAGATTATTTGTCCATCACAGGTTACAAACTACGATGGAGATGTGTAATTTCAGGCTTAAAACCAGGGTCCTTCAAGGGCCAGATGCAAGGGAGTGATATCAGGAGACAGATATCTAGTCTCGTGCGCTCCCAAAGGCATCTGGTGGGGCCACTGTGAGATACAGGAAGCTGGACTAGATGGGCCTTTGGCCTGATCCAGCATGGCTCTTCTTATGTTCTTAAACTGAATCCCCCATTGCAACTAACAAGACTTGGTGGAAGAATAAATACTGCTGAGTATAATATATATCCCTCCTCCTGCCCCGCCCCCCAAAAGCTTCTCTAAAAAGCAGTGTTTTGGGGCACTTTGTAAAGGCATGACTGGGGCCTGGGGTGAGAAGGCCCTACTTTACAGTGGATTTTTCTGGGGCCGCTCGAGGTGTCGACGCTTGCAGAAGAGAGGTCTGTGAGGACATGATCAGACGGGCAGTCGAACTTGGCAGAAAAAAAAGGCTTTGGGGCAAGTAGTGAGCTCCCGAAACCCAGAAATTTGCAGCATTCATTCCTTGCACGGAGCTCTCTGGCTGAGATCCAGAAGACCCCCGTCCTCCACTGAGGACATACATAGTCACCTCCTCAAAGATTACCAGCAGCTGAAGAAGACACATTCCCAGGAATCTCCAGCATGATGTCTGGTCCAGATTCAGAAGATCTGTATTTTCTGCACATACGATCCTTTGACACCATGAAGACTTGAATGGGCTTTATTTGGCATAAGCTTTCATGAACAGCAGCCATCATCTGAAGATGAAACAGTGCCTTTAGAAGGCACTGGCAAAAGGGGGCTGCAGCTCATGGAAACATATTCCAAATGAGCCAAATGAAATGTGTTATACTTCAAGGTGCCACACGGCTGCTGTCTTATAGATAAAAAGTCCTTCTGTGCTCATGAAATAAAACACCTGTGATTTGCTGAGTGCATTTGAGTTCTGCTGAGTCACCCTGCCTTGGCTTTAAAAGCCCTGACGGTGCTAAACACAAGGGACCTGCCTTCCTTGTGGAGATGCTGGTGGCCTGTATTTAGGCGATGAGGAAGCACAGCCATTAAGCTTAAGCATCATATGGCAGGCTTTTGGAATGTGACTCGGCCATGGAATGCAGGCAAGGAGGAGGTGGATCACAGCTTCTAAGGCCAGACTGCCGGGTGAAGATGCTCCAGCGTTCTTGTCTTGATTTTCCTGCTATTCTCTTGGATATTATCCAAGCAGCAAACTCTTCCAGTGTGTGTGCCCATTTAGGCTGTCATGAAAAGCTGCAACCAGGTGACCATTTTTATTGATCCAATGAAACATCCTGACTGGGAGCCCCATAGGGGCATTTCAGTATCTTAGGAGGAAGTTTTCTGTGGATTGCGTAAGAGGACAAAAATTGTTGTGTTTTTATTTTGGTTTTTTTTTTTTTAATTGCCATTGTCTTTAATGCATTGGTGGGATGTTCACTGGAAGGACAGATTTTGAAGCTGAAGTTCCAATACTTGGGCCACCTCATGAGTTGAGAGGAGTCCTTGGAAAAGTCCCTGATGTTGGGAAAGACTGAAGGCAAAAGGAAAAGGGGACGGCAGAGAATGAGATGATTGGACATGTGTCATCGATGCAACCAGCATGGATTTGACCAAACTCAGGGAGGCAGTGGAAGACAGGAGGGCCAGGCGTGCTCTCCTCCATAGGGTCACGAAGAGTCAGACATGACTGAACAACTGAACAACAACAAAGATTGTAATCTGGGTTTTATTTTATTCTGTTAAAATTATTTGTTTGTCTAGAATAATTGATTGCAATTGTATTGTTTGTCATTTTCAGCTGCCCCGAGTGGCCTTGTAGCTAGATGAAACAAGAGCACAAAGAACTGGCACATCCAATGTGGCCGGCAGGCAAGAAGAGACAAAGTCTCAGGATACTATATAAAGAGCTAATGCTTTTATTAAAAAGAAGCCCAACCCGTTTTGGCTGTAGATTTTTAGAAAGTCTTCTTCAGGGCCTGTATTCTAGTATATAAAACTGAGGGACAACTGATAAATATCTAAAAGGCTTAAAACAACAAGTAGTACATATTCTTAGCAAAATAAATTAAATTTAACACCGAGTAGAAAATGCAAGAAATAAATAACTGTTTTTTATGAAGCCTTACAAGCCAATTATAATGGGGTTTATAGTTTAGAGTGACAACAGTGTTTAGCACTATAGATATAAACAGAAAACACTTTATCTCCATTGTAAAGTGTAGCCAGGAGGGTTATATAAATAAACTTCTCACAAAACACTAAGTAATACATGCTATAACAATGAAATAATATATCCAAATTCCATTATACATCATGTTTTTGGTAAACATCTGTCATGTTTAAGTAATGTTAAATAAGCATGGCATAATGGAATTATGGTTTGAAACAGTATGAACATTTTGCATTAAGAACTACAAGAACAGCTTATTTATAAAGATGTTAAGGTAGATGGACTGCTACTCCAACCTGGGGTAAGACAGCAGCTTCTTTTGTCCACTGTTGTCATGGGTGGTTTTTGGAAGTTGTCATGGGTGGTTTTTGTCTTCTCTTTTTTAAACCAATAGCCGATTACTTCTGAGGTGTGTGTGTGTGTGTGTGTGTGTGTGTGTGTGTGTGTGTGTGTGTGTGTGTGTGTGTGTGTGTGTGTGTGTGTGTGTGTGTGTGTGTGGTGTTGTTACTGTCACAGTCGTGACCGTCTCTTCATGACCCCATGTCCATGGAGTTTTCTTGGCAGGAATGCTGGAGTCGCTTGCCAGTTCCTACTCCAGGCACTTACAGCACCTGGTGTTCCCTGGTGGTCTTCCATCCAAGTACTAACCAGGACCGACCCTGCTTAGTTTCCAAAACCAGCTTAGTTTCCAAAACACAGCGAGATAGGCTGTGCTTCGGGCATCTAGGAAGCTTCTGAGGTATGTAGAGTTGTCTAAACACATTTTTGTCGATTTGCAGCAAGTCCTGTTTAAAACAATAAGTCCCCATGTGCCACCTGGTGGGCAGCAACAGGAGGACATGGAGTAGATCTATGGTGATTTAGAGACCCAGAAGCTCAGATAAGACTGGTGTTTCCCAAATGAGCCTTTTATGTAGCCAGAATCACGTGGTCTCCAGAACTGTCACTGTTTATAAATCTCTCTCTCTCTCTCTCTCTCTCTCTCTCTCTCTCTCTCTCTCTCTCTCTCTCTCTCTTTTTCCCAGCAAACAACTTATGTTAGAGGTCTCTGGACCAATCACAGGTGGCCACATGTCCATGCAGTGCAATATTCAGAATCACGTGCAAGCTACAGGATGCAAATAGCAAGCAAAATATGAAAAGGAGACAGCCAGCTAGCTGATGCCGCCCATGAGCTACAATGGTTAATCAGAAATAAGCCACATTGTACAATGGTTAATCAGA
This sequence comes from Phrynocephalus forsythii, assembly GCA_029282475.1. Taxonomy (NCBI): domain Eukaryota; kingdom Metazoa; phylum Chordata; class Lepidosauria; order Squamata; family Agamidae; genus Phrynocephalus; species Phrynocephalus forsythii. The sequence goes on from JAPFRF010000011.1 coordinate 111,610,775, forward strand.
AATAAGCCACATTGTCTTCTAATAGCTCTTTCTTCCTTCTAGGTCAGTGAAGGTGGTGGTGCAGTGGATAGATTGACAGAGAAGGACTAAGGAGACCTGGGTTCAGTTCTATTGGAGACTCAAGGCACATGGGGTTGAGTGGGTTTGGATGGAACAAGAGAAACCACTCCTTAAATATTTGGCTTACCTTGAAAGACCTATTAGGGTCACTATAAGTCCTTTCTAAGTTGACAACACATAACAACAAAGAAGGCATGCATATTATGATCATATTACACAAGTTAGGAGGGTGATGTTTCAGGGACTTGGCAGTCTCCCAGGATTCAATTTCCTTAAACATCGGCATCTATTGTAATATAAAGTGTATTTACACATACATTTAGGCGGTGAATTAGGTGAGAGATCACAATTAGAGATGGCCATGAATCAAAAGAGACATTGCAAATTTCATTAAAAAATTGCTAATTTATCAATTCATATTCTCCTGAATCGATACCCACCAACAAATACAAACCAATGATTTCTGGTGAGTTTCTATTTGGCAGACTATAGAATAGCTCCCCCGGCACCTAAAGACACCAACATTGCTGAGAAGCCTCATTTGATTCTGCTCTACAAGCCCTCCATGTTGGGTAAATACTGGCATTCTTCAAGTCAGTTCTTCAAGGGCATTTTCCAAGGATGGGGGCATTTTGCAGGTGTATAACGTGAATGTCTGAAACCCAGTCTTCATCAAACCTGCAGGGCTTGTAGAGAAGGGTTGAGAGAAGCTTCTCTGAGAATTTGGTGACTCTGTGTACCTTGGGGCCACTTTCCTATGGGAGCTCTCTTTGGGGTGCATAACTCAGACATCCAAAATGCAAACTTCAAACCTGCTGGGCTTGTAGAGGAAGGGCAGGGGAAGCCTCTCTGTAATTTTGGTGTCTATAGCCATTGGGGGGGTTATACTGTAGGGTTTTAAAGGCAAATATGAATTGACCGATTCATTGTAAATTGGGGGAAAGGGAGGAATCCTAAATTTGTTTTTTGTGACCCTAATGACCCTAATGAATCCAAAATAAAAACTAGTCACCATTTTTTCTGATTTCAGTCCATCTCTAGCCACAGTATTAACATTTTAGCAGATTCAAGAGAACTCACAGCATCCTAAGATTTCCTGTAGCAGCTAGTTCAGTGTTCTCTCTCTCTCTCTCTCTCTCTCTCTCTCTCTCTCTCCAAAAAGAGAATTTTTCTTGTGCTCAGGCCAGGCTCTGTGAGCATAGTCCCAAGCAAGAAAGAAATTGAAGGGGAAGGTTGGAAGAATCCAATCTCTTCAGAGTGCATGGAACCTGTTTTAAAACAACGGTAACAGAGGCCCAGCTCAGGTGCATACCACAAAGAAAGAAGAGCTCATTTAAGTCCAAGAGGACACTGGCATGGTTAACGAGTGGAGTTAGAGAGGCTCTAACGCGCAAGGAGAGGTCTTTCTGTAAATGGAAATCCTCCCCAAATGAGGAAAATAAAAAGGAACACAAACTCTGGCAAAAGAAATGTAAGAAGATGATAAGAGAGGCAAAGAAGGATTTTGAGGAATGCATGGCTAGCAATATAAAGGGTAATAATAAAAGCTTCTTTAAATATGTTAGAAGTAGAAAACATGCCAGAGAACCAGTTGGCCCTCTGGATGGTGAGGGAGGAAAGGGGAGATTAAGGAGGACTTGGAAATTGCAGAGAAATTAAATGAGTTCTTTGCATCTGTCTTCACAACAGAAGACCTTGAGCAGATTCCGCTGCCTGAACGGCCCCTCTTGACTAAAGAATTAAACCAAATACAGGTTAAAAGAGAGGAAGTTTTAGGACTAATTGATAAATTGAAGATTAACAAGTCACCGGGCCCAGATGGCATCCACCCAAGGGTTATTAGGGAACTGAAAAATGAAATTGCAGATCTCTTAACAGTAATATGCAACTTGTCTCTTAAAACGGCCACAGTGCCGGGGGACTGAAGGATAGCAGATGTCACACCAATTTTTAAAAAAGGAAGGAGGGGGGACCCGGGAAACTACAGGCCAGTTAGCCTTACATCTGTCCCAGGGAAGATGGTGGAAAGCCTCATCCAAGAGGAAATCTTAAAACACATAGAAGAACAAACCTTGCTGAGAGAAAATCAGCATGGCTTCTGCAAGGGTAAGTCTTGTCTGACAAATCTTTTAGAATTTTTTGAAAAGGTCAACAGGCATGTAGATTTGGGTGAACCAGTGGATATAGTCTATCTGGATTTTCAAAAGGCTTTTGACACAGTCCCTCACCAGAGGCTGCTGAGAAAATTGCACAGTCATGGGATAAGAGGGCAGGTCCTCTTATGGATTGAGAACTGGTTGAGATCCAGGAAACAGAGTAGGTGTCAATGGGAAATTTTCACAATGGAGAGAGGTAAAAAGCGGTGCGCCCCAGGGATCTGTCCTGGGACCAGTGCTTTTCAATCTGTTCATAAATGACCTGGAGACAGAGATAAGCAGTGAGGTGGCCAAGTTTGCAGATGACACAAAACTTTTCCGTGTGGTAAAAACCAGAGAAGATTGTGAAGAGCTCCAGAAGGATCTCTCCAAACTGGGGGAATGGGCTATGAAATGGCAAATGCGTTTTAATGTAGCCAAATGTAAAGTAATGCATATTGGGGCAAAAAATCAAAACTTTATCTATCAACTCATGGGCTCTGAGTTATCGGTGACAGATCAGGAAAGAGATCTTGGTGTGTTGGTAGACAGCTCTATGAAGGTGTCCACCCAATGTGTGGCAGTGGTGAAGAAGGCCAATTCCATGCTAGGGATTATCAAAAAGGGGATTGAAAATAAAACAGCCAACATTATAATGCCATTATACAAAACAATAGTAAGGCCACACCTGGAGTATTGTGTACAATTCTGGTCACCGCATCTCAAGAAAGACATAGTGGAAATGGAAAAGGTGCAGAAGAGAGCGACTAAAATGATTACTGGGCTGGGGCACCTCCCTTACGAGGAAAGGCTAAAACATTTGGGGCTCTTTAGTCTGGAAAAAAGGCGCCTGAGGGGGGATATGATTGAGACGTACAAAATAATGCAGGGCATGAGTAAAGTGGATAGAGGGAAGCTCTTCTCCCTCTCACAAAATACCAGAACTAGGGGACATACACTCAAATTGAGGGCCGGGAGAGTAAGAACAGACAAAAGAAAATATTTTTTCACCCAGCGCGTTGTTAGTCTATGGAACTCCCTGCCACAGGATGTGTTCATGGAATCTGGCTTGGATGCCTTCAAAAGGGGATTGGACAGATTCCTGGAGGAGAAGTCAATCACAGGTTACAAACCATGAAGGAGATGTGTAATCTCCAGGCTTAAAACCAGGGTACTTCAAGGGCCAAATGCAGGGGAATGCTTGCAGGAGACAGATATCTAGTCTCATGCACTCCCATAGGCATTTGGTGGGGCCACTGTGAGATACAGGAAGCTGGACTAGATGGGCCTTTGGCCTGATCCAGCATGGCTCTTCTTATGTTCTTATGTTCTTAAGCATGGGGAAGACAAAAATGTGTCACCTGAGCAGTCCTTCTGTCACCTGCAACTCCTTGGCCCATCCTCTTTCTCACTGAAACTCATCATCACAATTTTACCTAAGCTTTCTCTTCCCAGGTCTTTGGGAGACACTACCTCCATAAAATGTAATTGCTGACTAATTAAATTACTCGACTCAGACCTCAAAATATAGGGGTTGAGCACTTAGGCTTTTTCCAGTTTGTCTTGTTTGCTTTTGGAAGAACTGACCACAAATACATGTAGCTACTGTGTGACTAGTGTGGCAGTAGGCAGATAGACAGTCCACCTCCTTCCTTCCTTCTGCTTCTTCTAACTGAGTATGTAGATTGCTACTCTCGGGCCATCTTCTTTCCTCTTCTCTCTGAAATCACTTCTTGATTCTTACTGTTAAGTTTGGAAAGTGGCAGCTAGTGACTGTACATCCCTAAGAAGCAGCACTAAATCAATGTGTTCTGCTTATAAACCACCTCATACCACTTCAAGTAGTATCTGAGTGGTTTCCAGTTTTAATTACAGTTTGCAGGGTACACATTTCACACACACACACACACACACACACACACACACACACACACACACACACACACACACACCGCAAGCTGGGTACTCATTTTACCAACCTCAGAAGGATGGAAGACTGAGTCAACTATGAGCCTACTACCTGGGATTGAACCCCTACTGCTGCTCCACACGAGTTGCACATACTTCGAATGCAGTCATTCCTAAATTCCCCATAGCTACCATTTTGGTATGTGATCAGCATGTGGTGTGATTTGGCAAATGAAACTATCAGCCATGGAATTGTTGGCTTTTGTTAATGAACCGTGGTTTTCCTCACAGCTGGGCCTTTCATTGGCTTTCCTGGACCTACTTGAATTCTGAGCATGGCACATAAATCAAAAATTAGATATGGGGTGCATGTATAGTTCAAAAATCTGTTTTGATATAGTGATTAAATTCACTATTTTTTCTTATTCAGAAACAATTACTTTCTAGTAAAAGCAAACTCCAGAAGAAACACCATGTCTCCTTAACTTCATCCTCTGGTGTTCATGTTTGTTTGGAGATGTATATTTGCATTTGCTTTGTTCGGATGTAATTGCTGTTTGAGAGGTGCTTAAGTGTAAGGTCAGTGCTAGACAAAATCTGGGCATTTCAACCTGTACTGTATTCTTATGAATACATGGATAAACACAGGTTGCAAGTATCCTAGTGTGTTCCTTGCTAATCTTCCACCCTGCTTTTGTGTCCGGGTTTCAAAAAACAGTCCAAATCTATACACATTTTTAAAAGCCAACCTTGTGCTGGCTGTTTGATACAAGTGGCTCACCTCAATGCACACAGGCACGGAGAGGTGTGTAAAATCCTTAACCCAAAGGAAAAGCTACTTGCAGGTTCTCCCCGTCCCTTCAAGCAGTGTTTTTTGAAGATGCATTTGCCTGACTTTAACCAGAAGGTGGCGGAAAAGCCAATCTCAAGTTGTATTTCATCCTGTCGCTCTCCTGGCTGCTTGGTATTTTCTATTTTGTAAAAGTTGATGATGTTAAAAGGCACCCATTATCAAACAAAAGTGGCTTAGGCAACTGTGTTGCTTGTAGCTCATCATTCCATGCCCAGAGTGCATTGCTGGCTGCACATTACATTACACTTCACCTTACTGCTTTTTATCAAGCACAACTGCCCCTTATTGAAGTACAGCACATAGTGCCAACTTTATATCTTTTGGTCCTGGACTAATTATAGGGTACAATGAAAGGGGCTCCCTTTCACCAGTTCCAACCAATAGGTCCATCTCACCTGTTGTGACGTCTCGTGAAAGACAAAGTTTAGGTGGCTTGGCATTGGAGTGGGTATTATTGGAAGCTTGCAGAGGCTCACGGTCCTACAGGTGTGTGTGTGTGTGTGTGTGTGTGTGTGTGTGTGTGTGTGTGTGTGTGTGTGTGTGTGTGTGTGTGTGTGTGTGTGTCTGTGTGTCTGTGTCTGTGTGTGTGTGCGTCTGTGTGTCCAGCATCACCTGGATCATCTGGGCCTCTTTGCTGTTCTTGCTTTTTTTCTCTCTGCAGGAATACCATCAACCACAACAGGGAGGAGATGAAACAGCCTCCTCCAGTTCTTTTGTGAGCTAGAGCTGTCAGCTACACATACTTCGAATGCAGACGATCCTGGGTTCCGTTCTGGGCGTCTCTGCTAAGAAGGAGTAACCAACGAGAAAGATGCCTGCCTGAGGCTTTGCAGGGCTGCTGCCAGTCCAAGTGGGTAATACTAGGCTACACTGTCCGGCAGTCTTGCCCATGGTAAGGTGCTTCTGTATGTTCCTCAATAGAAATCGTGGCAGTGAGTGATATTTTTAGTAACGAAGTCCCACAATGCCTGCATCACTCAAAACTAGATCAGCTAAAGTACATTGCCGTATGCTGCTTTTACCAGCTCATGATTTCCTTTGGGCGTTTATACACGACCCCTAAACTCTGGGGCAAATGGCTCCCAGCTCCGGAGCTTAAAAATGTTTACCCACCAGCTCCGGAGTTAACAGGAAATTAAGTGCGACCCCACCCACTTTAGCGCGTCCCAGCGCAGCTTTCAGGTACCTGCTCTTTGGAGGTGAAAATTATTTGATCCGGTGTAAGGATAGTGCGTGCGGGGCTCTCCTTGCTTCTGTTTGTTGGTTTTTGGCTCCCGCCCCTTTAAGAGCTACTTTTACAGAGAGGAGGCATGCTTTTCTTTCTCTTTTTCTCCCTCCCCTCACACAGTCAGCAGCCAGGAAATGCGGAGGGGGGTGGGGACACAGGAAGAGCAACGAACCCCTAAGATATCTGGTCCGAATTTAAGTGGCCAGCGGATCTTAGGGGTAGTGTAAAAAGGCCCTTTGTTTTAGACAATGTGGAACCTGCCTCCCTGACTTCAGAGGTGAGGGAAACTCAGCCAAGCCCACTCTGCCTGGCCCTGTAGGGAGCTCTTGGGATGAGAGTGCAATCCATCTGCATGATGCTGGAAATACAGGCAATTACATCTAGCACATATGGCTCACCAAAGAAGGCCTCCTGTTTGTTTGATTGTTGTGCTTCTCCACATGTCTGGTCAATGTGGCGGCAACAGTCATATTCCCAAGGACTTTGTAGTCATACAAGAGGAAAAGGAATGGGAGACAACTCAGTGGGTAGAGGCTATACACATAGATACAAGCCAAGAGTTTGAGCTGTGTGGCAGAAAGGAAACATACTATGGAAAACTCTGCTCATTTTATAGCCTTTTGTTACACGATCAATTACGACAGTTACTACCTTCTGCTGCAGTATAAACTGCATATATTCTCCATGAAGAATATGATATCATATAATATCACCTTAAAGACCTGGCTCTTTTGCGAGGCCTTTGGCAACCTTTAAATTTAATTTAAATTTAATTTTTTTCCTTCTGTTTTTGCCCCGCCATCTTGCCAGTGAATTTTTATTGTAGTTTTATTATGATGATTATTATTACTAATTTTTTCTTTTCTTTTCTTTTCATTATTATTGTTTTTTTCTTCTATTTTTGTTACTATTGTTGATGTTGTAAACTGCCTGGAGTTCCTTCGGAAGATGGGCGGTATATAAAAAATAAAATAAATATAAATAAATAAATAAATAAATAAATATCAGAACTGCAAAACTCTGATTGCTCCACTTAATAATGCCTTTTCAAAAGGGATGACCACGACCATGAGGCCTTCTGAAAAGGTCTCCAGATATTTGTCATTCACCGTCATTCTTCCATCAGGTGACCAAAGGCAGGGTACACTGCCAACAAGCCCTGGAGTGGCTTGGTGTCAACATGGCGGCTACAGCATCAACCTTGATGAAATCCCTCTGTTACTGTCACTGAAACGGCTGTCCATCAGCAGTGTGGGTCATGCAAGCACCAGGCATAGCTCTCTTTTGCTGTTTCTAGCCATGTGTTAAAAGCAAAAGGCAAAGTGAACTGCTTATAGACCACCCCACAGTGCTTAAAGCACTTCCTGAGCAGTTATTTATTTATTAAATTTATAAACCACCCATCTAGCTACAGGTCCACTCTGGGTGGTTTGTGACAATTCAACTTAAAACAGTGGATACAATATACAATAAAAACATAATAACTCAAACAATATAACATAATATACATATATACTAAATATAACAAGAACATCACTCATAAATCAGAAATCAAGATTATAAATTAGGAACAGGCAATGGGGTAGCAATGTTGAGAATTTGATGATGCAGGCTACACATTGGTTAGGTATTACGAACTTTACAATTTAATGATGTACACATTGTATTAACGGTTTTAAGTGCAACTCCTACCAGCCCCACCCTTTATGGCAGTGGTGGCAAAGCTTCAGCACTCCAGATGTTTTGGACCATAACTCCCAGAATTCTAAGCCTAGGTTTCCAATGGCAAAGGACTGTGGGAGTTGTGGTCCAGAACATCTGGAGTGCAGAAGGTTCACCGCCACTGCTTTATGGCATGAACCACAACAGCCTGAGCCAGCATGGAGGCTATAAGATGGAGCCCAATCACACCTGGAAAGTCTCATGGTGCAGTGGTTAAACTGTAGTATTGCAACTATAACTGTGCTCACAACCAGGGGTCCAGTCCCAGGGCTTAGGGTTGACTCAGCCTTCCATCCTTCCAAGGTTGGTAAAATGAGTACCCAGCTTGCTGGGGGTGGGGGAGTGGGGATCCTGGGGGGGGGGGGTTCCTAGATAAATGAATTGGAAACCACCCAGAGAGTGCTTTAAGTGCTATGGGGCAGCATATAAGCAAAACACTTTGCTATTTATTTATTTATATATATTTTGCTTTGAAGTCATGCTTCCCCTGTCCAGTGTGCTAGAAAATGCCAAGCCTGTTTGTACTAAAGGGGAATACTTTTTAAGGGGAATACTTGGCCTGTTCCTTATGAAATCAGGCTTTATCCTTTTCTCGGCAGACTGACATCACTGAAGATCTTGGCAGAATGCCTGTGGATAAAGGGAAGCAAAACCTCACTAACAGACAACCTTAGAGTTTTCTCGGCATGCTGAGTAAGACTCCTCTTCTGTCAACTCATGCGTCTGTCCGCAGTCCAGTGAGTGATGAATGGTCAGCTCCTGAGAAAAGCCCCACTGAAATTCAAGGTGCCATAGGATTTATGTGCTGAACACAGTAGACAAATACAAGCTTGCTTGCTACAGCCTGTGTCTCTAATAAAGGTGTCTGTTTTTAAGGCCTGCTGATCAGTGCTGGGGACAGTGTATACCTGGGCAACCTCAAATCCTAGGAATGCCATCGATAAAAAAAATGTTGTGCCCACCAAGGTCCTAGGTCATTTCATTTTTCGGGCACATTTTATTTAGTTATTACAATGCATAAACATTACTGATTATAGTGGTGGTGGAAGATGGTTATGAAGAAGAAGATGATGGGGTCATCACAAGACAAACAAGACCCAGGGGCTCTAGAAAAATGCAGAGAAGAGCAACTAAGATGATAAGGGGACTGGGGGCTAAATTGTATGAAGAACAACTAAAAGAACTAGGCAAGTTTAGCCTGACAAAGAGAAGACTGAGGGGGGACATGATGGCAGTGTTCTAATACCTGAAGGGTTGCCACAGGGAAGGGGGCATTGATTTATTCTCAACTGCACTGAGAGTACGACAAGAACCAATGGGCAGAGCCAACCTGGAAATAAGCAAAGTTCAAAGGAGAAATTTCCTGATGATGAAAGCCATTAAACAATGGAACAGCTTGCCTTTCGATGTTGTGGGTGTCCCATCGCTGGAGGTTTTCAATAAAAGATTGGACAACCATCTGACTGGGATGGTATGAGGTCTCCTGCCTTGGGCAAGGGTTGGGACTAGAAGACCTCCAAGGTCCCATTCTATGATTCTATTATTTTATGATGATTGGGGAAGAAGAGAGCTCCTCAGGCAACAGATATAAACTGAACAAAAAAGAAGATTGCTCCAAGTGCAGCAAGCAGAGGGAAGATCTGCACAAAGAAATCCAAATGTGTGTTTTCAAAATAAATAAGCCTAGTAGTACAGCCAGTGTGCAAGCTTCGGCATCCTTTGCTTAACATCTACTTCAAATATGCATCCACTCTTCAGCTACCATCCTGCCCCTCCCAAACTGAAAGCATGGGGAGTGGGGTGGAATTCAGAAGATCTCTGAATTCTGAAGGAATCGCAGAGAATGCCAGGACCATTATGTGGAAAGGGGGGAAAATACCCACTTCTTATAATGGATGGAACCCCAGGCAAGTCTAGCCCTGGTCACATGGAGAACAGAAATCACTTAGGCTACAGAGCAGATTTGGCACAAAGGAAATAAGAAAATATCCACAGAAACACCCCAGTATGATTGCTAAATATATTTGATCATTCCTTCCCAATAGCAGGCAAGATCAAAAGCATTTGAGGATAGCTAGCCCAAGTTTGGGGGCATAAGTATATGGGCATAGGTCTGGATTTGCCTGTTCTTCTCTGCACTTGCAAAGTACTTTTGACCAATAAATAATTGTACCGTGCTGGTGTTTCTAACAGAAAGAAAGAAGGCTAGAGCATTTGAATTCTCACAAAGCTCTGAATGTTTTTGGCAAGGCGCGGAGCACCATCAGCTGACCTGCTAAACAAAAACAAAGTGCGGGCACAAGGGACAGTATTAGAATTCTGCTAGTACTTTGTATGTGAGGTGGGACTTTTCCAAACAATTTCCCTCCTGCATTTGAATATGGCCTGCCTGGACGACTGCTGAGCATTTGCAGACAGATCACTGGCCTTCCTTTACAGCAGACTGTCAGAATGTGACTGCCTCCTAATGGGTTGGACAACTACCACTACCCTCCTCAGTCAGCAAGTAGTCGTCCAATTGGGGGGAGGGGGCATTGTAATCCAATTCTTCTGGAGACCATCTGTGTGGGAAGGCTTCTGCACACTCTCACTTGTCTATCCAGGAAAGCTGAAATCATCTCTCAGCCTTACAGGTGTGTGTATGCTACTAACTAATCTATTTTCTCCATATATCACAGGTGTTGGACTAGAATGTAGGAGGTCTAGGTTCAAATTCCAACTCGGTTATGAAGCTGGCCTTCCTCACAGGGTTCTTGTCAGGATATTGGGGGGGGGGGTTGAGAACCATGTAAAATACCTTGGGCTCAATGGAGGGAAGGTAGAGTGTAGCTTTAACAGGGAGATAAATAAATCGAGTCGACTGGTGGCTCGCCACATGTTGTTGGACTGCTATTCTTTTTGTCTGTGCTTGCTGGGTCTGGTCCCCAGTCCAGTAATATCTGGAAGGCCACAAGCTGTCCAGCAACTTGTATGCAGTGACTTAATAGAGTTGTGCTATCCTGATTCAAGGGCTGGCAAGGATAGTGGTTTGGGAAAGGAGCAGAACTATTCCAGTGGCCCTGCTGCGCAAAAGGCTCTTGCTATCTGTTGAGCCCCTGACATCCCTCTGCGATGGAGCTCCATCAACAGGGCTTTCTTCCAACACTATGCACTGTCATTGACCTCCTCCCAACTCTGCCCTGTTCGCAGCTATCTTTGAGGCATTGGATGTTCAGTGTCTCTGGAACCCCACCCAGCCTGATCAGCCTGAGATGAAGTGAAGTGAAGTCTGCTCCCGGCTGATTAACATGCTTAGGTACAGCATTGTGAGGACCTGCTTGTTTATCACGGATGGAGTACTGCTGGCTTCATTATCACTCATGGTCTCTGAAACTTCTTTTTGAGTTCCTTGTAGCAAAAATAAGAAAAGAAAAGAAAACCAGCAGATGAAAGCATTTGCTCTGGCCCTTGTCCTTCTTGGAAAAGCTTGTCATGGCAATCAAAAGGAAACTGTTCAAGCTTCATAGATTGATGGCATAGTCTTCTCCTGGGATAGGAAGAAATCAGAGGTTCTCTGAGCTTTATTCACACTAGATACATTTTGGGATGAAGGAAGTGTTTCTTGGAATTGCCTGAGAGGAAGATAAAGAAACGCAACTCTTTGCAAACCACATGAGATCTCCAAACCATCCTTCTCAGATCTGAGCCCTGTTTAAATTCAATAAGACATTTCAGACACAGATGCCCTTGCTAGGAAACATTTCACACATATAATGCACCTCATATTATGTGAGTAGACAGTATTGGGACATTTATCCCCAGGCAGTGGAGAGGATAAGGTAGCCGTGAAAGTGGCACAGCCAAGGAAAGATTTGGGGGATCGGCACATAGTCGTTCCTTTGCAGATAATTGACATATAGAGAACAACAGAGAATAATCTCCCCAATAGAGAAGACAAAACAGACAGTAACCGGGACTGGAGCGCCACGCAATACTTTTCAAGAAAACGGACCAGGTAGTGGGTGATATTAGAGGCCTGCCATTGGAGATGGTAGCTCCTTCCTGCATGGCCCCATTTCTAAAAATTCTTAGGTTTTCAGCATGTTTAATGCTGCCTGGGAACTGACGTACACCTCTATGTAATAAAGCCCCGTGGGGTGCGGGTAGGCCTAGAGTTTATATGTTGGCAGCAATGAAAAATGTGGAAGATAATTGTTAAAGACAATAGCTGGTCATTTTAGCTCAGCAAAGCACTATCATGCTTAAAATGCTAGTGTCGGCAAGGTGAAGGGGCAGAGAAAGAGAGACCAGGGCACCAAAGACTCCTCAGACAAGGTGAGGCAAAGACAATTGTTTCCATGGTGAAGTATCTTAGCAGATATCCATTAGAGGCCAAGATTTTTGCCCATATTGAAATCTTCTTGGGGAAAATGACCAAGAAGGAATGATAAACAGCATACCTGCTTTCCAGAAGACGCTGGACTGGACTTCATGAAGATCTTGCAAAGATACATCTGCAAAATGGAGCCCTGGTCCAGGGGGAAAGGAGTGTCAGGGAACTATTTGCAGCAGTGAAATGGCAGTCAGGAAGGAAAAGGTTAAGAACTGTTTCTTTCCCATCCGTTTTTTGTCCTGTTACTTTTTCTCTCAAAGCAGGACCTTTGACATACATTTGTGTATGACCTGTGCAGAGGCGGGAGAGACAAGGGCTCCCTAAAAGCCAAATAATCTAGCTGTGTTGATTAGGCTTGTTCCTGACAAGACAAGAAGACACTGCCGTCTGTGAGTTTGTTGCCCTTGTGGAGGTCAGGAACAGAGGCAAACATTTGCAGCTCATATTTGGATTTTTGCCCCTTAAATGTGAGCAGGCCTCCTGTCTCTTTGCCTGTGCCAGCTCTCCTTAGTGCCTGGACACTTTCTGTTGTAGTGAAACATTATTTCTATACATGTGTTTACAAGCCGGATGTCAGATGTACCTGCAAAGCAAGGTCATCACTTGCCTTGCAGGTACATCTGACAACCTGAAATCTTGGGACAAAACTATACACTAGGCACAATTGTGTGGCTGCTTTCCTCTGGGGTTATTTCAAACCAAAGTCAACTGATGGAGGAGAGAGGTTGAGATTAACTTACAAAGCCCTAAATGGCCACCTTCTCCATCATACCAGGGATTTAAGATCAGCCTGGCTTCTGCTTGTGGTGCCCCAGGGTTGTGTAGCCCACAAGGCTGCTACAACATAGCAGGTCCTTTTTGGTGGTGGCACCTCAGTTCTGAAATCTTCTTCTAGTGCAGTCATTCTCAATCTTTTGTTGGCCAGGGCTATAAACACAATGTGAAAGAAATACAGGTCAAATCAAGATTGTGTATGTTGCATAGCAAACCTTATAATAGTGGTGGTGAACCTTCAGCACCTCATATATTTTGGACCACAACTCCCAGAATTCCAAGCCTGTATTCCCAATAGCAAAGGACTGTGGGAGTTGTGGTCCAAAACATCTGGAGTGTCGAAGGTTCGCCACCACTGCCTTATACGGTGGTGTGTGAAGAATTGTTTTCAGTCTGTGGCCCCCCTTTAAATGTGCCACCCACCCCCCAAAGGATCCATATGGCTCCTGCAGAGAATGGCTGTTCTAGAGAACTCTTGTCTTTCAGATGCCTCCTAACAAGCCATTGATTTATACACTCTTTCAAGAGATTAGGAAGTATCTAGTTTGTCCTTCACTACTACTTGTTTGTATTGATTTTATCATGATCAACTTATGGCTGGAGAAGTGGAGTCATACCCACACCCTTATTTGGGGTTGACATACTATTAGTTCTACATGCCATTGGTGGCTTGTGATTTTCTGTTTTCAGATATTTGTAATGGGCAATTTTGCACATTTGAGTTTGTATATATTGTTAGCTATCCTGAGCTGTTATGTGAAAAGGCAGAATAATTAATCTTTTTCCTACCAATCTCTACTTATGTTGAGGTCAAGTTAAAGAAAAGTTGAATTATTCTATTCCGTGCTAGACATATAATAAGCTCTAAAGTGATGTGACCTGAAAAATACACATTTTGTCTCAGGATGTAGTAAGAAGCAAATCAATAGAGTTATTCCTTACTGAAAATAAATTGATGAGTAAGTCTGGCAGTTTTGGAGCCATGAGTCATTAATGAGGATTCAGATAATACTAGGAGCTAGTTTGGGCAATCTCTGGACAACTGTTGACTCGAAAAGGGACAATTGCAAAGGCTGCTGCTGTAACGGAGGCAAGGATGCCAGTTTTAGGAACCAAAGCTACAACTGCTTTCATCCTTGGAGTAAGAGCAGACAGAGAAGCTCCAACAACACAGCATAGGCAGGCTTTCACTGGAAGAACCCTCAGTGGAGGCATGGAATGCACAGAAGCAAAGAAATCTCACATGCATTTATCTATGGGGAATAATACACAGGCATGACTGAGCCCAAAGCTCACCTGATGACATGGCACAGATACAAAAATAAAAAAGTCCTGCAGCAGGAAACTGTTGCAATGCATACAGATAACACAACTACTCTGTAAGCTAAGAAATATTCACAAGAGGAAGTGCAAGAAAGATGCAACCTCACAGAACTCCATGGAAGGCTGGGTGGGATGGGAACCCTTCCTTATTACGAATCTTGATAAGCATGGACCAATGCACCGAAAACAGCCCAACTCTCTTCAAAACAAGTAGAGCAATGAGTAAACACAGACTGGAAGGGTTCACATTCACCTGGTCAGGTGAATGTGAACTCTGAAGAAACGGATTAAAATTTAGAACAAAACTGTGGGATGCTTAGGACCAAATCAGTATAAGTCAGAGCTAACAGTAGAGTGTTAATTTCATGCAGAGCTGTGTGTTTGTTGAATGCTATGACCCAAGATCAAGCATAGGCCATTCTATTTGAGATACTCTATAGATGAAAACTCAGACCTAGCCCAAGGGATGACAACATGTATGCTCTGGGGCCAATTAAAAGGCTGCTCATGGTAAGTCAGCCCATTGAATATGTTTACCTTTTAAGGCTACTGTAATAGAACCAGTAGAGCCAACTAATCAAATGCCACAGAGAGAGTTCCTTTAGCTCTCAAGTAAAAACTCGAGGAAGAATGAGAACGCCGGGAATCTGTTGGGTCACTGAGAAAGTACAGGTTATCTCATACTAATAAAGAAGAAATATGGGTCGCTTAGTTTTGGCCTGAATCCCAAAGAACTTAGCAAACACACAACAAAGAATAGCTTGCTGTCCCAACAAGCAGGAGATTTCCTTTGACAAGACAAAGTTACTTTAGGATTCTTGTAAATATCATTAAACAAAACTAATTTATAATTGTGTACAATTGAAACACATTTGGGGTAATAATGTCTCTGCAGACTGCTGTTTGACAGTACAGTTGCCCACCCTAAAGTATACCACAGGTCTTATTACAATGCCAGTTTAGAGGAGTCACTGGTACTTGGTTACACGCCACCTCCCTTAGAGGAAGTCCTATGGAAGGATAGCCTAAGCAGTAACATCAGGTTTTAGGAGTATTAGGTAAAGGAATGAAAGTGGATAGACCCAGGGGGACGTGGTAGAAGATACGTGGTGAGTGGTGACCTCTGTGAGGCTACCTCTAAAATAAGCTTTCAGTTTGATTTCTGATGTTTGTCCTGGGGCAACCTCGGAACCAGAACCCATTAAGAGGATTAACTTTTTACCTTAAATAGTGAAGCTCACAAAATTGGTAATTAGCCAAGCCATGTTACAAATCCCACCTAGCTGTTTTATTTTCTACACGTATAACGAACCCTGACTCTGATGCACCAAAACTATAACATCTTTTAAAACTTTCATAATAACTGCAATTTATGTATGCATTTTCCCCGGACAATTTGTTTGCTCTGCATAATTCAGCAGCCGCCTTCAGATGACATCAACCATCTTTGTACACATATGATGTTGCTTACTTTAAACAATGTAGTTACTTCATGACATTCTGATTGTTCTGTAATAGAGATGGGCACGACTTGAAAAAAATTTTTTTCGAGTTGTCGTTAGTCGGGCCGGTTCCGTTTCGGGTCGTTTCCGTTTTTCGCGAAAAATCGCAAAAATTAGTTGGTTCGGTTTTTTTTTGTTTTTTTGTTTTTGTTAGTACTGGTTTTTTTGGGAGGGGTAGCGGGCTCCTGGAAGCACCTCTGTGGGGTGGGTGCCTCCTCTGGCCCGCTATAAAGGGAAAGCGGGCTCCTGGAGGCACCCGTAGGTGCCTCCTATCCTCACCCACTAGGAAGGGGAAGCAGGCTCCAAGAGACCCCTCAACATGGGGGTCTCCCCTCCTCACCTGCTGCTGCAAAATGGCATGCAATAGCCATATGGATATGCATACCAGTTGCAGACAGTGAGACCAGTGAACCCGCCAGAGGCATAGGGTGATGCCTAAGGCTCTCGCACCACCATGTCTCACAAAGAAGGGAATCGTACTTGCGTGTAAAATGCAAGTAGATCTGGCTTAGGGTTAAGGTGGGTTAGTGCAAGGGCTAGGGTTAGGCTAGTGACGGGTAAGGTTACGGTGGGCTAGTGGGTTGCACCTCTGGGTGCCTCTCTGACCCACTAAGAAGACAGTCTGTGACGTATGGGTAAGGAGTCAAGGATTAGGGTTAGGATTAGGGGGCTAGGGCAGGTTTTAGGGGGCTTTTTGGCACATCCCAGAAGTCTCCATGGCCAAGTGGCCATGCGATTGGTGGGATGGCTCCAAAAATTTGCATGGTTGTCCACTCCCACATGGCTGGCCACTCGGCCAGCCCATCATTGCGCAGGTGTAAATAAAATAAAATAAATAAAATCAATGGAGGACAGAGGAGGAGAGGTGAGAGACATTTTGTTGCAAGAAAAAACCCACTGCTACTGTGAAAAATCTGGCAGTTTATAAATTTTCGCGTGTTTCTGTTGTGCTTGTGTGTTTTTGGACCACGATTTCAAAAACAATATTGCGTTCACCACTCCATTTTGGATCCCCCACCCGCACCGCATGGCATGGCGAGTCCGGCTGCCCAGGACGGGGGGGAGGTGGGACCCCCCCTCCAGAAACCACCCCTCCGGTAGGTGCCCTGCGCCCTTAGTCAAGCAGGTATTTTTCTGCCTGCTTTTTTGGCCCGGGAATGGGTGGGGGAGAGTTTAAAAGTTTTTTCCTGTGCCGTCCGTGCCGCTTGCTTGCGCTTTAATTTGCCGGCGGCGCAGACTGGGCTTTTGCTGGCTGCGAGCCTGCGGCGAGTCCCACCAGAGCAGCCCAGGACGGGGGATGGGGGGGAGGCCGGGGACCTCCAGAAACAACCCCTCTGGTAGGTGCCCTGAGGCACGGCAGGCATTTTTCCGCCTGCTTTTTGGCCGGGAACCAGGTTTTTTTAACTTTTAAAAACTTTTTTTCTGTGCCACGTGGCATTGCGTGATCGCGTGATACAAGGAACGAGCACGACAAATCAGACCAAAATTGTTTGTTAAACGAGCTGTAGGCGGAGTAATTCCCGTTACCGTTTCCGTAGAGTAATGGAACTGAGTAACGGAAACAGAAACGGGAATACCGCTAAGTCGTGCCCATCTCTATTCTGTAAATTGGGGAAAGGACCCTACAGCCCTTGGGCCAAATTAATGAAGCCACAAAGAGTTCAAATGTAGTTTGCGAAGATCTATGGATGCCTGCCAGCCTCTGATTCCTCCTCAAACTCTACTCATATCTTACTTATGTCTGCCTCCTCTGTAGAGAAAAGGGGGAAATACCCTACGGGAGAGAAGGGCTGAGTAACACCACATGTGTGATGGCATATGGAGAATGCTGCCCAGCCTATGATGTAATTTGATCTGCCAGTCTGATCCTCTGGGGCAATCCAGCCCACTGGCACCAATGAATGTCGCCACCTTCGTGTAAACAAAACATATGCAACAACGGCAAATGAGTTAGCCATCCCATGTTTCCATGATACAGTTGGGCATTTTATTCATTTGTTTGATTCATTTGCCCTCCCATTCATGCAAAGCACTTATCTTGCCAATTTAAAGCACAGAAAAGTAAAATAAAACACAAGAAAACAGCAATAAGGTTACAGAGTGAAACAAATGAACAGAACAAATTAACCCAGTTATCCATACAAGGTGGAGTAACGCTTCCGTATAGTAAGCCAAGGCAAGGAAAATCAAACAGGGTGGCAATGAAAGCCCTCTCTGAAGAGGCACTATGGATGTGCTAGAAAATCAAGCACAAATTGAAAGCCTAGGACAAAAGGCAGCTTTTTTTGAGTTTTCCTTTCACTGGGCTTGTATAGAGCAAACACTTCGGCATCGCAATAGAGATCGTTTAGCCATTGCTTGCCTAACCACACATTCGTAAGGGATCCGGTCCTCCAAACCAAATGAACCACGTCAGGAGGCTTGACATAATGTTTGCACTTCCTGCTTGCCTGGGCTTGCTAAACCAGGTTGGGGGCAGGGGGGGGGGAACGTGCTTTCCTAGGACTGGGCAGGCCACAATATATGGTTCTTGTTCAGCATGGACGGAAAATAATGTGTAAAGCAAGCCTCTTTTATCCACTTGCACTCACAGAACAACATTTCCGTATGGCCAAGGAGATCACCCATGCATGAACTACTAGGGTAGTAAATGCACCTGCCTGTTGGCATGCCTCTGTGTTAATAATACTGCTATATATCTCCTAGCATAAGAGCACGGAAATTGCAACACATGGGCCTCATGTTGACTTGACCTTTGACAGCTTTTTAAAGGTACCCTTTAAAAGATCTTTCCTGGCACAGGGGAAGTTTTAAATTTGCCCCTCTATTGTTGTGCATTTTGGTGTGGACCTTAATGGATCTGGGAGGCAGAAAGCCCCTCTTGGGGTGTCCCTGGACTATTAGAACCTGGCAACCCCATCTTAAGAGCCCTTGACCCCTGCTCTTGAAATCACAGTAAACTGTCTATACAGGCAGGATGTAAAAGGATTGTTGGTTCAGTATTTTACTAGTTTGTTTGTTTTATTCATATTCTGCCTTTCTCCCAATGTGGGGACTCAAGGTGGCTCACAATCAGTATTACAGACAATGGAATTAAAAACATAATAAGTTAAAAAAAAAAAAAACAATTAAGCTACATGCTTATTAAAATACAATTGAATAATTAAAAGCAAGTAAATGTTAAATCCAGCACAAGTTTAAGAAGTGATTTGGGGATTCAAACATCCCTGTTGAAAGTCTCCCTGAAGCAGTGGGTCTTCAATTGTTGGTGGAAGGATAAAAGGGTAGGTGGCCAACATGATCTCCCACAGAGTATCCCAAAGCCTGGGAGCTACCACAGAAAAGGCCCTCACCCATGTACCCATCAGCTGTTCCTGTACTAGTAATGGGGCCCAGAGGAGTCCAACCTTTATATCGAATCTTTCTTCTGGATGAAAGTAACACATGTGGCTTTTCTACTCCCACTTTATATTCACACTAGCCATGTGAGACACAGTAGGTTGGGCTGAGAGACTGTGACTGGTCCAAGTTCACCCTGTGGGGATTCTAATTGAGTCAGAAAGCTGCTAATCACCCCCCACACACACACATGGGTCAGCAATTAGCAGTTTCCTGACTCAATTAGAATGAATTTCTCCTACAGGGACCCCCTTTGGAGTTTAATAACTCAGCCCCCTGAACCCCAAACCTCTCCAAACTTTCGGAGGCTTACATGGAAGAGCTTGAGGAAGCTCCCCTGAGATTTTGGTTCCTCTAGGATGTATTGTTTTGTTCCTAGAGGAAAAATGGTGTTTTATTTCATAACAAAACACATCCTACAGTTTTGTTACTAAAATGAAATGACAAACCAGTGTTTTGTTTTTCATTTCCTGCCCATCTCTATTCCCTGCAGATCCAGCACCAGCAATTGTGGCCTGGGATGGATGGGAGAATGACAATATGAATGTCTTCTCCTTTGTCCTCCTTTTTGTACATTCTGAGGCTAGCAGAGAAGCCGGAACCAGGGCCACTGCCTCTACCCCAAGATAAAATTAGCAAAGTCAAAAGCACAAGTTCACTCAGGAACACACGTTCAATTTTAATCATGAAAATGGAGTTGCAGGGAGGAACAGCCTTCTAGCACATCTTATTTAACCCATGCTTATGTGTGCTGCAGTCACTCCAGTGCATTTCAGATATTTCTTAACCAGGATCTGCTGATTTCTCAGTCTGAGATACCCTGTGCAGGGGACAGAAAGTCAGAAGAGACTGAGAAGGAGATAGACGGGTACAGAGAACTACCTTGTTCATAAGGGAGAAGTGTTACAAATTAAATGGAACAACGGGGCATGACTGATAAACAACACACTGTATATTCCAAAAATAACTTTGATACATATCTGCCTCCCTGTCTCTTCTCATTGGTGAGGTAGCTTGAAGTAAACAAAGACAGGGCTCAATGTTTCAGTGTGTGCTGTTAAGTACAAACACACAACTCAATGGTGATCCTTATTGATGGGTGCTGTCAGGTCACTTTGTACTTCGGACAACCCCGGTACAGTTTTTGAGGTTTGTAAGGAGCTCAAGGAGTGGTTTGCCATTACCTCCAAACCATTCAGTTTGTGCTGCATATATACTGCCTCAAAGTGCTTTAATAATAATAATAATAATAATAATAATAATAATAATAATAATAATAATAATAATAATAATAATAATAATAATAATAATAATAATAATGTGGATCATTGATGTTGCTATACCAGGTTAGTAGAGTCACCGAGAAACAACCTGAAAAAATTACCCAATATCGGGATCTGAAAATTGAACTTCAGAGACTCTGGCACAAACTGGTACAGGTGGTCCCAGTGGTAATCGGCACACTGGGTGCGGTGCCTAAAGAACTAAGCAAGTATTTAGAAGAAATTGTTGTTGTTGTTGTTGTTGTTGTTGTTGTTGTTGTTATATACCACTCATCTGGAAGAAAGCCACTCTGTGCAGTTTACAACATAAATGATCATGTCACAGATAGAGTATGACTAAAACATAGCAAATCATTACAGATCTAAAGCAATACAATTGTAGAGAGGACAATTACAGAAAAGAAATGTATTTATTAATCTGCACGTGCAAAACAAACCCTGTTTGAGGTTTTTTTTTTTAAAAAAGAAAAGAAATAAAGCTCTCTCTGGCTGTGTTTCAAGTTAATTATGCAGGCTACACATTGCTGCCCTCCTCACCACCATCAAGCTGGGTACTCATTTTACTGACCTCAGAAGGCTGGAAGGCTGAGTGAACCTTGAGCCAGCTACCTGGGATTGATCCCCCAGGTCATGAGCAGAGCTTTGGCTGCAGTACAGCAGTTTAACTACTGCACCACAAGAAGATAAGAAATTCCTGAAATATCTGAAATGAACAGGACAGCTATCCAATCATTGGGTTATAGCTTGCAACTAAGAAAGTGCGGAAAGTACACATATTGGATAATTTATCCATTTTAAAATGTCATTGGAATAATGCGGGTAGGGTGTGTACGGGGGCAAGAAGAAAGCAATTGTACAAATTTCTAAAATGTCTGCAGACATGAGGAAGGCAGTCAGAAGTAAATCAGGGCAGTTTAGCTAGTCAGAAAGGGATGATAAAAGCTGTTCCTGGGCAAGTTCTTACTTCTAAGAAGCTATTAAAGATCAAGTTGTCAGGCTCAGTTTTATTTTCCATCGGCACACCTCTGGTGAAAGAGTACAGTGGAACCTTGACTTACATACTGCTTGACTTGCAGCATATTTGACTTGCAGCAAGAAGGGGCCTGTTTGACTTGAGTCACAGGCTTTGACTTACATCTCGGAGCCCCGGCGCAAGGCACTGGAATCGGGTGGCAGGCACAACCCAGCATCGATCAAACTGCTCTTGCCTTCTTTCTCTCCTCCGGCAGCGCCAGCTCCAGCTTGGAGCTGGTCCTCGGCCTCACCTCTGCTGCCGGAGGAGAAGAAGGGCTGGGAGCTCGGGGCTGGCCTCGCTGGTTAGACAGTCGGCTCAGTCTTGTAAAAAATCTGGCTGCAGAAGTCTGGTCCACAATAGAAGCATTTTAGTTGGGGAGCTGTACAGTTGTGGGACTCTAATGGTAAGCATAGAGTTGTTCAGAACGTGGAACGTCAGGTTAAAAATCAGTAAAACTTAAATGTTAGACATTGTTGCTATGAACATTAAAAAGTGGAGGCATATAACTTGTGGACTATAATTCCACTGCCTCCTCCTCTCTTTGAAGAGACATTTCATTTACATCCCCAGAAGGAATCTCCTATCCCAGTCAAATTTGTGTTAAATTGCTGTTTTCGGGGGTCTTTTTCATCATCTGGAACAGATTAATCCACTTTCCCATTACTTTCTATGGGAAACGTTCATTTGACTTAAGTCATGTTTGACTTAAGTCTAGACCACTGGAACAGATTAATGACGTAAGTCAAGGTTCCACTGTAATGATCTGTTCAAAGGAAGAGAAGCATGTATTAAAGAATACCTGTGTTGAAGCACTCATCACCTCTTGAGGTAATTGGCTACATTGCCAAAAGCTGGATTCTTGAGCCCACTGTTGTGTCTCCTGCATGCTGGAATGATCGAGAACAGATCCTGCTCTTCCTCTGTATGACAGCCCTTCAAATATTTGAAAAAATGCTATTATATTGCTCCTCAATCTTCTTTTCTCTCAGCTAAACATGCCCAATTCTTTCAGTCTTTCAATAAAACCATGAAATAACAATCTTCCTACAATCATCCAACTTGTTTTTAATTTCTTACTTGCTTTTAATTTCTTGCTTCAATTTGTTAAAGCCATCCTTTTTTGGAAATTCTAAATTCTTTGGGATATTTATAAAAAAACATTTAATAGGCTTTTTAATATGAATATCAGTTTTTCCTAATTATCTCCTTTTCATTTTTATCATAACTAAACAACATCATTTCTGATTTATGCCAATCTATCTAAAAACCTGTTATCTCTAAAATTCTTTTAAATGTGATTTTACCCAATCAATAACTGTTAATGGATTCTCTGTTCTTAATGAAATGTCATCAGTAAATAAACTAATCTTAGTGCTATCCTTAATACCTATAACACAAATAAATGTATCTTCTCGGATAACATTTGCTAACAGTTCTATAACTAAAGCAAATATTGGGGAAAGGGGATATCTCTGTCTAGTTCCTCAGCCTGGGAAATCTGTTATTTACTAGCACATATGCAATGTTCTCTGGGACTTCCGGTTCTGGCTACAGCTTATCAAATTGAATTCCTCTGGATAAAGGGACTCTAATATGGATAAAGTTTCCTTGGAGGGGAAACGAAGAAGAGGCAGCAACTGCAGACCATGAAGGGAGTGGTGGCGAACTTTGTGGAAGCAGGAAAATGTTTCATCTCCCACCGGAATAGGACCTTCACTATGGCGAAGATGGAGCTGTTGGTGTTGGACATTCAAGCTTGTAAATACTTGGCATATCATGAGTAGAATGCTTTTATTTCTATCTGAAGCTTCTCCTTGGTATTTGGAATTTTTTTCCTTCAAACAAGCACTAAACCCCCTTGCTCTGAGGAAGCTGCTTTTAGCAAAGAAGGGGTGAATGTTTTTGAAAGACAAGCAAAGAAATTATTGTTTTCACATTATTTTATGAACTTGCTTTTCTACCTATTGCCTTCTTGTGGAAAATATTTTATGCCTTTGCTGCTCTTTATATGTGGTGGATTTAAAGACAAAATTTAAAGGAAACTACCTTATACCTCGGTGCTTTCTATATGTTGAATTTAAAGATGCAACTGTAAGAGCAGCGTTGGGAAAGCTGTTTCTTCAAAAAATATCATCTGACCTTGGAATAACCGCATGTTTTGAAAACAAAGCTTGAAGGCTGTTCTCCCTTGCTTTGGCTTCAATCTAGTCTAGTAATTCTCCTCGTATCTCTCTTATTTCAAACTAAGTGGCAGAAACTATTACAAACAATATTAACCCTTTCTTGTGAGCTATAAACACAATGGATTGGGAAAACATCTCAGAAGAAGATTTTGCCAACATAATTCTATGTGGTTTGCAAAAAAATTATAGATATCTACATTGACACAACCTCTGAAGATACAGCGATCTTCAATTCTGATAAAGACACAAAGGCAAAACTGAGACTGGAATGCAGTTTGCAGATTACTACAACAGCAACTCTGCAAGATAGACCTCAAGATGGAATGGTGAATAACACTGGGTTTCTAGAAAAAAACCTGAAAATTAGCTCTGATCAGGAGATTGAGGTAAAATAAACAGCTGATCTTAATCTACAGACAAACACAACAAGATTGAGCCAGGATAAATCTTTGGCTATGCCAAATTTACAAAATATGATAAACGTATCTACTGAAATTAGCCCGAGTCAAGACATTGAACCAGAACACAGGGTGGATCTTAACATGAATACAAATGTGTCAGGAATGGTGCAGGCTGGGCCTCTGGTCAATGGAATATGATGAGTGCATCTGTCTTACTTGATGTGGGTGCCAAAAAGAGGAAAATTTGGGACTTTTTCAGTGGTAGCGTGGCCATAAAGATTACTATCAAGATAATACAACAACCCATGAGGATGATTGATTTGGCAAGGGGGAAGAAATCTGTGATGATGGTGGGATTGGCTGGAAAAGGGAAAATTGAAAAAAATTACTTCTGGTTTAGTGAATTTATTACATAAAATGCTTTCTGTATTTCGATTGTCTAAGGCTAATTGGTTAATTGGTATGATGTGGGAAACAGAAAATGGAAATGTGAAGACAAACCTGATATATAAATAAATGTTAATCTGTTAGATTTTTTTTTAAAAAAATAGAGGCAGTTAGGTATAGACAAGAATTTCTATGCATAAAGTGAAACATATAGACCAGGATGTAGCTCTCTTAGCCCATAATGTATTAACTTGAATTAGAGATGATTGCTGAAATTGGGCACTTTTTGGAAGAATAGGTAAATATACTGTGGATGATATATAGAATATATATAATTAGCCAAATCTATCAATTGCTTAGTATCGAAGTGCTAAATAGCAAGATTGAATAGATTGTTGAGATTAGATAGGATATATGCTTTGTATTAAAATAGATGTAAGTAAAGTTAGATAGAATAGGGATGAGATAGTATGAAAGTACGGTCATTCAAGCTGGGAAAGGAGATATGAATTATACTGGGCTCAAATGTTGGGAAAAACTGTGATGGAATCAGTAACACAACAGGAAATGAGCAATATATTTGTTCTATGTAAATTAGTGTAGAAAATAAATAAAAATACAGTGGTACCTCAACTTACGAATTTAATCTGTTCCGAATGCATGCTCTTAAGTCGAACTATACTTAAGCAGGGGTACCTATCTAAAAATTGGGGGGGGAGGTTAAAGAATTAAAAAAATGAAAAAAAGTGTAAGTCAAGCAGACCATATCTAAAATTTGTAAGGCGGCAGTTAAAACACCAACAGTTTTCTGCTCTTAAGTTGAATCGCTCTTAAGTCAGGGTGCCACTGTATATATACTGTGTATACTCGAGTATAAACCTACTTTTTCAGCCCTTATTTTTGGCTGAAAAAAATGCCCTCAGCTTATACTCGAGTCAATAAGTTTTCCCAGTTTTCTGGGATAAAATTAGGTGCTCAGGCAGCTTGGGGAGGGCAGCGAAGGGCATGTCATGATCGGGTGAGCAATAGCAGTGCCTCGTCTTCCATATGATTCCAATGAGGTGGTTTAGGAGCACCCCCTTTGGAGCTTCATAACTCAGCCCCCTTATCCCTAAATGTTTCCAAATTTCAAGAGATTCCCTAAAATCGCTTTCTGAAGGTACCCCTGGTACTTTGATGTCCCAATGTAAGTAATTTTTTGAGTGCATACACAGTCAAAAATTGGAGCACTGTTGTCCAAGGAAGAAGATGTCAACATCAGGGCTGTGCAGAGCAGGGGCTCCTGGGAAAGCAATGGAAGTGCCAGGCTGCAGACCAGAAAACTGTCCCTTTAAGGCTTTTGTTGTAGAGGGCAAAGAGGTATTTACTGGCTGTATAAGAAACTTCAGTGCAGTGCCAGCAATGGAATTAATAGCCACTCCCATCCCATCGCAGGGGCTCTTAGAGGAACCCTGAATATTTCAGCTAAGAGTAGTGGGCAACAATCTGGATTGAGGTTTAGGGAAATTGGTAGGAAGAGGGTGTATTTGTGCTGTGTCTGCATTCTGCCCAGATACATGTTTTATTTTTATTTATTTTTGAATATTTTTACCCCACCTTTCTCCTTGGAAAAGAACTCAAGGTGGCTTACAATAATGAGGGACAATATACAGCCCAGAACATTTAAGACCTATTCAAGTTAAGGACGGGGAATTAGGAGAGGCATCTTAGAACATTAAAAGGTAAAATTAAAGCTACAAAGAGCATGCAAAAAGAAAAAAATCCATTATGAATGGTGGAAACTAACAGGGAAAGGACCCAAGTCTGCGATTTGGTATCACAGGCCCTGGTCTGCCTTGTAATCTGTTTCGTGGCCGTATTACTCATCGCCGTAGCTCACAAATTTGGGTTCTGTGGAATGAGAGGTAGACCAGAAGATTATAAAATCCAAAGAGTAATTTTGTTTTTTGGAGCGCCTATCTTATACTTACCATAGCTTGATTCACTGCTCTTTATCAGAAGGTGCAAGAGCCTCAGTGACAAGGAATCCTTGCGTCCAGGCAAAAACATTCATGGGCTATGCTCCAAGTTGTGACAGGTGGTTTACTGCACTACACTGGTGATGTGCCATTATCCTTTTCTTTTCTTAGATTCCACATCCCATTCTGGGACCTCCAGGTGCAAATACCACATGAGTGGATAGTGGAGTTATGTGACTCTGATCCCCAAACTGTCAGGTTACAATAGACAGTTGGCCACAATACATTTGCTTGAGGGGTGACAATCTTTGCCACTTGTTTGGGCTTTGGGTTCTTCCAGTTCTGATGAGGCTTTTGGCTGGGGGGGGGATGCTCTTGATCTAACTCCAAACTATTTACAACAAGGAACACAATATAAAGTATTCTTAATTATCTTCACTAGGTTACTAAAGCAAGTTTGAGTGCTTTGTAAGAAACCATATCTTCATCATAACTTATATTGCCGCCATCATTCTTCATTTGATATCAGTCTTGTTGTTCCATGATTCCCCCCCCCTCAATATGGGGTTTGCCCGAAAGAGCTAGAGGTGGCTTCCTAGGTGGCTAAGCTGCACCCCATACCACCTTCAGTCTCTGTCCTAGGCTGAGAGTCAAACAGCTCCCGGAGAGCAACAGCCGTGGCTAACTAAAATAATACTGTGCCCCAGCCAGAGAAGAGCCTGGCTTTTATTGCAAATGACTTCATCAGTGCCAATGAATGTGTGAACCTGCATTCTTTTCCCTGCACTGTTTATATATGCAAGCACGCTGTTGACACAGATCTCTTAATCCCTTCTCTCTGTCCCATGGACTGTGCTTGTACAATAGTAGCCCAGGGCCTATTGCTGGCATGGCATTTTACTTCACTGCTGAAATGCTTTTACCTCAGACTCGCTGACCAGTTGCTGACAGGGTGTTATTGGCAGCGAGGGAGCAATGAGATGTTTTGCTGGGCATGTGAACTGGTTAAAAGATTGAAAAGATGAGGAGAGAGAGAGAGAAAAAGAGTATGCAGACTCTGAAACAGCTCTTAAATACCCAGGAAAATTTTTGAGACACTAGGAAACTTAACTTGGAACCAGCTGGTCTTCCTTTTATTTTACTTCTTGTCCTCTCTAGTTGATTTGTTTCCCTCACTGTGTGGAATGAGAGGATACTTTATATTCTGTGAAGACTGGATATTAGTAGTTTGAAAAAGCTTCTCATATACTTGTCCACTGTAGCAGCTCTTAGTGTTCATAGAAATGCAACAAAAGCCAAACAAAAGGAAGAAAGGATATGCAATAAAAGCATGTTTTAGGAGCTAGTCATTCTTGTGTTTCTAATGATGGGGAAATCAGGTCAGTTCTTCCTCTTCCCGGTTAGTTTTCTATGTCTAGTCCACCCTATTGTATCTTTAAAACTTTCCACTAGAGTAGAAAATAAATATTGAGCTGCTTAAGGTTTTTACAGACATGGAACTGCCTGCATCTTCCCCCTAATTTGGACAGGAAAGTGTCAGCAGCCATGGGGTGTGCTGCCGACAAGTGCTACTGTATATGCCAGCTATGGGGAGGGCGGGATCGACAGCCTTTGGAAAAGAAGAGGAGGCTGAAGGGAAGATCTAAGTTAGGAAGGTCTCTTCATGGTGAAGTATAAGTAGACCTGATAAAAGTTCCCTTTTGCAGACAGGAACTCTCAGGAATGCTTGGGGCAAAGCTACAAGTTGTAATCCAAAAATAAAAGTAACTTAACCAAGTTCTGCTTTCAAAGCTGTTGAGTTTGTCAAGATGGTTGAAACCTCAAAAAGCCCACTCTCCTTTCAATAGAACTTTCAGAGTAAGATGCAGTCAGACAGCAAGAAAGGCCCTGGTCTGGTTGCATTGGAAGGGTTGCTTTTCAGGAAGCAATCTCTCATCAACTGACCTTTCCATCTGTCTCCCAGCTGGCCACAAAAAGTAGAAGCCCTACAGCTGGGGAAAAAAAAAGATCCAATTTGGGCATAGACTAGCATCAGGATGGAGCACAATTTTCGGTACATCATGTGATTGCTGGGAAAGAGATCACACCCAACTATGATCCAAAATGTGATCACACCCTAAGATAACAGAAGTTATTTATGCAGGAGTAAATTGATGGCTTCACTCCCAGGGAACTGTTACAAGGGAATGACTTTTCCCCCTCAGAAAATGATTTCAGCAACGCCAGCCCAAGACATATTGCAGTCTGGTACAAAAAAACAACACAATACCTTCTTGTAGGCTTGCTCATTGTTTACTTCTTGGAGGTTCCTGTTAGAGGATCCCTCTGAATAGCAGAGCAGCAACAGTGGTGCTTCCTGTATGAATTTATACTCACTTTACTTCTCTGCTCTCTGAAGCAAAAACAAATTGAGGATGAGCTTGAAGTGAAATTATTTATCAATATTTTTTAAGAAAACACTTTAATAGTGGGTTAACTCGTTCTAAACCAGAGTCATCTTCTAAACAGGTCAAGGGTGAACGTAAATGAATGACAGAAGCATATTCAGAGCATCAGTTATAATCTGCTTTGTTGGCTGTTTAAAGATAGAATAATATAGTCTCAATGCATGGGACAGTTGCAGTTGAAACTGTCCATGAATAACTTAGTTGATATGTTATCTTCCATTGGACCAAACTTGTCTGCTGGCCACAAAGTCAGCCTTCTCAACACTACACAGCTGTTCACTAAGCAAAATAATCAGAACAAAATACAAAGAAGATGGGCTGTGCCGGACTGCATTAGTTAATTATTAACACATCAAACGTTCTGATACAAAAGAGAACATTTTGTGTAAAAGGATTAGTGTACCAAAAAAAGATTAGATCAAGTACCTAGGAGCATCATTGTTAAAGACAACTGTCAGATTCAGAGTTCAAGTATTTAATAAGAAGTATGGTGCTTGTGAAGGTTACTTCAATGATATAAAAGATGTTAGGGATCTGGTCCTATCCTGGAACTCTGAAGCTAAATCCAGCTTCCTGTTTTGTAATGTTGGAAATAAAAAATAACATCCAAAATCTTATCGGATATTTACATATGTATAAGGGAAGATGTGGAAATAACCATAGCTAATTGCAGCTAATTGATAAAGTCCCTGCTATGTGCTGGATAGAGATGGGTGTTTTGTTTTGGAAGGGAACTGGTTTTGAAACGAAACACACCAGCACAGCTGGCACTCAGAACGCAGTCCCATCTTCTGGAACGAAATAAACCACTGTCTTACCTTGCTTTAGTTCGCACTGGGCGAAATTCCTACCAGGTAGCAGCCTCTAATGCATAATCTTTCCCTCTCCCTGGTGCTGGCCAATCAGAGAGGGAAGCAGGATTATGCATGTCCTTGCACAGCTCCTGATTGGCCAGTGCCAGGGAGAGGGAAAGATGACACGTCAGAGGCTGCTTCCTAGTTGGAATTCCACCCAGTGCAAGCTTCAACAAGGTAAGACTGGTTGATTTTGTTCCAGAGTGTGGGACTGGGTTCTGAGCATTTCTTCTAAATTTTCCCTTGATCAACAAGCAATGTCTTGATATGCAAGAACAGGAGCAGGTCACATGACCACAATTGATTTTGTTCTGGAGGGTGGGACTAGGTTCCAAGCATTTCTTCTAAATTTTTCCTTGATCAACAAGCAGACTTGAGGTTAAGGCTTGTTTTACAGAGACAATCAATCTGATATTTGGCCGTCCTCTTTTCCTGCTACCTTCAGCTTTTCCTGACTTTTCTCGTTGCTGTTTTTAATCCCTCCCATGAGTCTTGTACTCTCATGATCCACCCAAAAGATCAAGACTCACTTATTTGTCTTTCTCACAATCTATGTTATTTACTGAGCTCCCCTCCAACACTATATTTTGAACAGATCAATTTTCAGATAATTTTCTTCATTGTCTATCTTTTACATTTTTGCATAGTAATTGGGAATACAATATTGTGGGTGACACTGGTGTTGATTTCCAGTGACACATCCTTAGACTCGATTATCTTTTCTAGTTCCTTTATAGTTGTCCTTCTGTGTTACAGTATTCTGATTTATTTATTTATTTTATTTTATTTTATTTTATTTTATTTTATTTTGAGGCTTCCCAAAGGAACTTGCTCTGATCTCCATTTGTTTTGATGGTCAAGCCAACATATCCAAAATTGGAGAATTTTGAATAATTCCTTTTAGAATTAGCACAGTACCAGGTGCAAACAACTGCGCAGAGAAAGTGGGAGAGAATAGCTGTAGTCTTAGTACTCCAACACCTTTCACCATGACTAGCACTTTATGTTAAAAATCACTGGAGGCATTTTAAGTGAGGGAAAAGGTATCGTTACATAGAGTCACTGTCTTTAGTTACATTCAGCAGGGAGACATAAAAATGGACTCTCCACATGTGAGAGAGATCCCTCAATGTTTCCTGTATGTTCTGAGATCAGAAAGAGAGAGAGAGAGAGAGAGAGACTAACGATTAAAGCAAGCATGACAAAACAACAACAACAACAGGAAGAGGGGTGGCGGCTTGCCTCAAATGCCAGAGGCAGGAATTAGGACTTTAGCAATAGGTTAGTAGGAAGGGACAAATACTTTAAGTTTTAAGATGCCCCTCCCACTGTTACCCAGTGTTAGACACATGCATGAGTATCATTATCTCAACAAAATATTTGAACATGTCAATTCTTCGTTGTTAATATTAAAGTTATGTAGTTTTTTGTGTGATATTTTTCTTTTCAACAACTGCAATTCTGCTGCTTGTGTGCTTTCTCCCTTCACTGCCATGAGGACTCATTTCTAGTCATTGCTGCTTTCTGCCTGAAATATAAAGTACAGCTAATAAAAATGGCAAAGCTTTTGAATTTGTTAATATTTTGTAGAAGTGCTATACCTAGTAAAATATGACAATTTAGACCTTTCACTCATTCATATGGAACCGAAATTGTTCCTGAAATCTTGCTGATATCAACTTTTATCTAGAAAGGAAAATGCCAAAGCTTTTAGTGATTGCAGAATAATAAAGTTAATGATTCTGTAAGATATTCTTTAAAATAATTCATTGCAGAATTTACAAGATGCAGAAAGAAGAATTAAGAGGCACACAATTTGGATTCAAAGGCGTTAGAACCATACCCACATATGCATTTTTATATCATGGCATGAATGTGGATTTTTTTATTACTGTATATGCCACAAATGGGGATGTGTTTTCCTGTTTTATGAGCTACGAGAGTACTTTTGACAAAGCATAACATAGCAACCTGATAGGATTGTTGATAAAGCATAGTCTGCATTCAAGATATATTAACTGGTCTTCTATAGCTGCAAAAAAAGTGCAGGGGAACTTGAACATCTTGAGATATAGAGATAAGATGAGTATGAAAAAGAACATAAGTATATAAGAACAACCTTGCTGGAACAGGCCACAGCCCATCCAGTACAGCATTCTGTCTCATACAGTGGCTCACCATTTGCTTCAGGGTATTCCCAAACAGATGTCTTCACCTGCTTATGATTCCCTGCAATTGGCATTGAGAGATATCCTGCCTATCTCTCCAACCCAGAGGTTGTCCTTAGGCATCCAGAATGATAGCCATTGATACTACCCTTGTTCTCCATGAACTTGTACAATCCTTTGTTAAAGCTCTTCTGGCAGGCAGAGAGTTCCATAGACCAGGGGTCCACTGGGTGAAAAAGTACTTTCTCTTAATTGTTTGAGATCTAGCACCCCAAAGTTTCATGGAGTGCCCCCTAGTTGTAGTGTTGTGTGATAGGAAAAACAGTTTTTCCTTATTTACTTTGTCCACACCACCGTGTATGATTTTATAAACTTTAATCAATCAATCAATCAATTTTATTTCACAGCCAAAGGCCCGATAATAAACTTTAATCAGGTCACCTCTCAGGCATCATCATTCAAGAGTGAAGAGGCCGAGCTGTTGCATCCTCAAATGGTATAGGAAGGTGTTCCAGTCCCCTAATCCTTCTGGTTGCTTTCATCTGCATTTTTTCCATTTCCATAATATCCTTTTGGAGGTATGGTGACCAGAACTGTACAAAGTACTCCAGATGGGGCCTCACCATAGATTTATAAAGAGGCAAAATGACCATTGCTGACTTATTTTCTATACCCTTCCTAATGATCCCTAGCATTTTGTTTGCTTTTTTTCCACTGCTGCGGCACACTGGGTTGACACCTTCATTGAGCTGTCCACCAGGACACCAAGGTCCCTCTCCTGGTTTGTTGCACAGAGTTCAGACCCCATCAGTTTATAAATGTAATTGGGGTTTTTTTGCCCCAATGTGCATCACTCTGCACTTACTAATGTTGAAACTCATTTGCCACTGGTTTGCCCACTCCGCTCATTTGCTACTGGTTTGCCCAGTCATCCCCCGCCATTTCGCAGTTCATATACTGTGGTCCCAGTATATCACAGGATTGCAGCCTGGGGCAAGCTGTGCAGGCCTGTTTGAGGCCTCCTGCACTTACCCCAGGCCTGGCACTGCCCCGAGAGGGCCTCTGACAGAGCTCCCGGGCCTGTTGGAGGCCCCAGAAGTGGTTTCTGGAGAACCAGAAGTCAGTTTAGAAAACCGGAAGTGCCTTCCAGATCACCCAAAACCACTTCTGGAGCCTCCGGCAGCCTTCCCAGGAACTCCGTCGCAGGCCACAGAAATGGTTTCCGGCAAATCGGAAGTGACTTCCAAAAAAACAGAAGTACCTTCAGGATCGCCCAAAACCACTTCTGAGGCCTCGGAAAGCCCCAGGAATCCTGTAAGAGGCTGATTCCGGGCAATGGCAGGCCTAAGGTAAGTGTAGGAGGCCCCAATCCTGACCTGACCCAGCATCTGCATATTGCGGATTTTCCTTTATCGTGGTTGGGTTGGGTTGGGTCCCTAACCCCTGTGATAAACGGGGGATTACTATACACACTTGGCAATGCTTTTCAATATTTACTACAAAAATATTTAGAAAAGCACTTACTGATTGAAATGGTGGTGTCATCAGCACTGGAGAACCTATTAGTAACATCCAATATGCAGAAGACATAGTCTGCAAATATTACTTAATAAGTTCAGTGAAATAAGTAATTAGTCTGGTTTAAAAATGAGGTTAAACCTGGTTAACAAAACAAGACTCAGTAATCAGCAAAAGGAAAACAGCCAAAGAAATGCAATTAAGATCCGGATGTGTTTTTATTAAAAAAATATAAGAATCTCAGAACATGGTTGGATGAACAGTTGGACTGTGCCCACACAATGTCAGAATAGACATGACTTGAAGCTTCTTTCAGATAAATGAAGTTATATGAACCAGAAACCCTCAAACTGCCTAAATTAATATTATATCATGCTATGTATTCGTAGTTCTACTTTATTACGCCTTCCCAGGGATGACATCATCCCACTGGTTCAGGTATGTGGATGACACCTGGGTGAAAACCAAGACTCAGGAAGTAAAGGCCTTTACATCAATGCAGTGGACTCTAATATTAATTTCACTAGGGATGATACCCAAGACAACAGGCTGGCTTTCCTGGAATTGTCCAGTCATCATCAGACCTGACTATGGCCTGGGAGGAGAAATTTACAGGAAACCCACCCACACAGATCGGTACTTACTGTTTGACTCCCACCATCCATTACAACACAAATTAGGAGTCATCAGGACCCTAAACCACAGAGCAGAAACCATCGCCACCTCCACAGAAGTCAAGAAGAAGGAAGACAGGCACCTGAAGACAGCACTTAAGACCTGTGGATATCCAAAGTGGGCCTTCAGGAAAGCAGTGTGCCGACCCAGAAGAACAAGGGATTAGTATGAGACCCAGGACTGATGGAAAAACCTGGCCATTCCCTACATGGCTGGAGTGTCTGAAAAGCTTAAAAGGATAATTGGGAAACACCAAATCCCTGTTTACTTCAAACCCACAAACACACTAAGGCAGAGACTCATCCATCCAATGGACCCAATACCAAAACACAAAAGGAGCAGTATAGTATATGCAGTCCAATGCAGTGAGGAGTGTGCAGACCTCTACACTGGAGAAACAAAACAGCCATTAAACAGGAGGATGGCCCAACATAGGAGGGGTAACCGCTCAGGACCAGACTCAGCAGTATACCTTCACTTGAAGGGCAAAGGGCATTCATTCAAAGATGAAGATGTACACATATTAGATAGAGAAGATAGGTGGTTTGAGAGAGGGGTCAGGGAAGCCATTCATGTGAGTATTGAAAAACCCTCTCTCAACAGAGGTGGGGGACTCAGGCACAGTCTATCTGACAAAATAAGTGCAGAAGGAGATGAAATCATTGCGTGAGAACCTTGGGGACTAGTTTAATCTGAATACAACATAATTATTTAATGCTACCAAATCAAAAGCCATGATGACACGCAGCCTTTTACAGGAGAACAGCAAGAGGATGCTTTGTTGCTGTGTAATGTTCTGTGACTGATGGGGGTAGGGGAAGAAAATTAGCAAGAGGAATGGTGGGAGGACAGAACATCTTGAAATAGGCTGGCCAGAAACATGAGCAGAAGTACTTGGTGTGACTACATGTAGTTTCTGGTCTTACTGGTTTCATCGTTGTTGCAAGCACCTAGAGGAAACAGAACAGGGGTCAAAATATTTAAAGCTTTTAAGACATTCTTAGAGTTTCCTCCTTCTTGGAAATGATTTTCTGAGTTACTCGTCATTACCATTTGGTAATTCAACCAAAATTCAGCTGGGGAACTTCTAAGATCAGCTTCCTTTCTGTATGGAGAAGAAAATGTGGCAGATAACACCTAGTAGCTGTGTCAGCTTAGACAACAGGGGCTGCACTAGTCTTAGAGTTGCTTGGTGTCAAGAGTATGTTTATATTGCAGCCTGACTTTGCCTTTGCTCTGCACAATTCACTTGCAAAGAAGCAGAACCAGGGCAGATTTTGAATAACGTTGTTTTTGGCATGAAAATGAAGAGATCCCTTATACAAAGATTGCAATGCACTGTCCTATCTTAGAAGGAAATCCAGCTATACTCAATATTGTTTGGCTCCTGAAACCTTCTGAAGTTGCCCTCCCCCAAGGGTTTCATGAAGTATAAATTACAGGTAATTGCAATCAAAATAATTTGCACTATTACTAAATAGTAATTGTCCATACTGAATTTAATAGGATTTATGTGTATTAACATGTATACTCAGTATGTATACTTAGTTTGTCTACTCAGAGGTAAGTTAAGTGGACTATATTCCTTGCTGCCTATGTTGCAATTTGTCTTTCTAGGATTTAGGCCTCTGTTCCACCACCTTGCACAGACATGCTTTTTAAGAACATGAGAAAGGGCCTTCTTTCGCTGTGGAACTTTCTTCTAATGCAACCTAGGCTGGCCCTGACCCTCCCTATTGTCCTTTTGGCAGGCCAAAACAGGTCTTTGGCCACTAAAAGAGCCGAGGAGAGGCCTTGTAATGGTAGGTGCCCCCATGCTTTTATGTATTTTTAAAATGGTTTTAGTTTGGCACTTCTGTTCATGGGTGGCTCATAGACAAAGGGGGTGTCCCTTCACACCAAAGTTTCATTGAGAGTATGGTAAGTAATTATGCTCCAGTATTATACCTTGCTGTCTTTTAGATGTATCTGTTTTTAATTCATATTGTGAGTTGCTTTTGGTCTTACACTGGAAGAAAACTAGGATACAAATTTATAAAGAAAATGTTCAAATGAACACAACATAAACTTGGTTGTAGGGCCAGATTATACCCTGCCCTGCACTCCAAAAATATAAAGGTATTTACTTAAATCCTAAGAATTTTGCTTCGGAAGTTAGACATGTTGATTTCAAGGAGCTTTACTCTTAATTTTTGTTTATTGGAGAAAAATTGGTACACCATCTGTCAGATCTGCTTTGATTTGGATTCTAGCATTGGACTTGCACAGAGGGTTGGGCTTAATGTCCTTCTAACGCCCCTCCAACTCAACGATTCTTTAATTCCATGACTAGATGAGACTGGCTGCAGTCTACAAAAGGTTATACAAAGTCAAACTTATTAGTCTTCAAGATGTCACAATACAGTGTGCTGTTTATGCTGGAAGAGATTTAACATGGCCACCCCACCTTTGAAATTCTAATAAAACATCAGGAGGTGATAACCATGTTAGTCTGCTGCAACAAAACGGCTAACAAGGAGTGGATATTTTGCCAGAGGTTTTATTTTGTGGACTGCAGCCCACTTTATCAGATGCATGGAGGATGTTTTCATTTGGCAAATATTTATGCACAAGGTAGGGTGGGAATGAAAATGCAAAAGGTAAGAAGAAGGGATTATCTTAATAGTAGTTAACACATGCATGGTAGCAACCCACCTTATATCTAAGAAATAAATTTTAACTTCTCATCAGGGTAACAAGGAATAGAAACGCAGCAGAGGGAATTGGCTAAACAGCTGCATATCCACAAAAATATGCCGCTAAATTCAGGATGAATAGGCTCCTAAAATTCTGTTCCCATGAAGAACCACCTTTTTGGGGGAAATCCCTGCCCACGCTCCTTAAAGAGTGTTTTGTTGGAACCACCTCTGTGGGTAGGGTTTTTTTTTGTTTTTTTGTTTTTGCTTCTGTTCAGAAGTGGCTGGTCTCCTTTGCCAAGCAGATCGAGAAATTGACATTTCGTGTGCTGCGAGCAAATGAGGGAGAAGGAGGGAGGGAGCAGTGTGATATGTGTGTGTGAGAGAGCAGTACCTCGGGCAGCCCAGCCGGAGGGAGCCACAGAGGCTGTTGCTGCAGCAGTAGCTGCTTCTCCAGTGATGCCCCCCGACTGGATGGCGTCCCACCTTTCTCCTCTTCCCTTCTTCTTCCCTTCCTTTCCCTCTCTTTCCCTCTTTGCCCCCACCCCCTTTTGGGAGCCAAGAAACTGGGCCACATCTCCAGCCCCAAGAAACTGGGGCATGTCGATGGAAAAGAGCACCAGCGTCCAGCAGATGTGATGACTTCTTCAATGCTGTTTAGGTCACGTGATCGCATTAGAAGAAAAAGCACTTTTGAAAAAAAAGTGGATCTTCCAGCTCATGGGATAGAACTCTGGTGGTTATGCAGGGAAATCTACATGGATGAAGTGATTATATACAGTGGGATAAGAGGCCTCTGTCTTTACTGAAGCCAAAACAACTAGAGCTATTGTTGGAATTGACCTTTGACAGTCTTCCGCTCAGAGATACAGTTAAAAGGGATCAGAGTCAGAGGCTCAAATCCTGTTGCGTAGCATAGTAAATCATACTAAAGTAGGCCGATTGAATTCACAGGGATGTGTTACATCATCGTCTGTCATTGATTCAAACAGGCCTATTCAAATAGTGACTTATTTTAGGGTAGTACGTCACAATTAGAGTTTGTTTGTTTGTTTGTTTGTTTATATAACCACCAGATTTTCTCAAATGGGAACTCAAGGCCGTTAACAAATGTAAAATATCTCCATTTGAATCAGCAGAGGGTATTGATGGAGAAGGAGAAGACACCAAAATTCCCACTGTTTCAGTGGGCTTACTCTAGTGTGACTTCTGGATTTCAGCCAGTGAATCCTGGGTGACTAAAGGATTCCTCTTCTCGCTTTTGTGTATTGCCATTTCTGCTGCTATGTTTGTGTCCTTTCATTCTTTTGTTTCGAGACAGGCCTCTTTGCAAGGCATTGCAAGTAGATGTGAGCAAGTCCCCAAAGCATCAGCATCGACTAGAAATCTCAGAGTTCTGGCAAGCTGAGCAAAGAGAAAAGTAGAACACTTGGAAAGAAGTACAGTGTAACTGCAATGAGAACTAGAGATGCGCACGACCAGGAAAAATGACGTTTCGAGTTGTCGTGTGTCGGAGCACCTCTCTGGGGTGGGTGCCTCCTCTGGCCCGCTACGAAGGGAAGGCATTTAGCAGGCTCCTGGAGGCACCTCTCTGGGGTGGGTGCCTCCTCTGGCCCCCTACAAAGGGAAAAGGAAGGGTACATGACCGTGTAGCCATTGCGTACCAAGTGGCACTAGCAGAGGCACCTCTCTTTTGGGTGCCTCTAGCTCACTAAGAAGGACAGCATACTGGCGTACAGGTTTGGAGTTTTTTGGAACTTTGGACTGTGAGCGAGGTGAGAGAAGAATGCCTCTGCTGGGCGCCCTCTGACTCACTAAGAAGGACAGTGTACTTGCGTGTAGTGCAATGCGAGTACAGATCTGGCTTAGGGTTGGGGTTAGGGCAAGGGCTAGGGTTAGGGTTATTACGGGTAAGGTTAGGGTGAGTTAGTGGGCTGCACCTCTGGGTGCCTCTGACCCACTAAGAAGGACAGTGTACTGGCGTATGGGTTAGGGTTAGGGTTAGTGTTAGGGTTAGGGCTAGGGTTATAGCAGGCTTTTTATGCCCGACTGGCACATCCCAGAAGTCTCAGTCAAAACCTGGCCAAGTGGCCATGCGATTGGTGGAATGGCTCCAAAAATTTGCATGGTCCCATCCCATGGCCAGCCCATCATTGCGCAGGTGTAAAAAAAATAAAAATAAAAATAAAATAAAATAAAATCAATGGGATTGGAAACAGACGTTTATTGCAAGAAAAACCCACTGCTGCTACTGTAAAAATTCAGGCAGTTAAAATACCTAATTTTTGCATGTTTCTGTGTGGTGCCCCCACCAGAGCAGCCCAGGACAGGAGAGGGGGAGGCCGGGACCCCCCAGAAACCACCCTTGGTGGGTTTTTTTCGGACCACGATTTCAAAAAAATATTGCGGATCGCCATTTTGGATCCCCGCACCGCATGGCATGGCGAGGAATGGAAACGAAACGAGAATTTCGATGTCTAATGATGCCCCCACCAGAGTACTTTGGAAATTTTCTTGCACCTTCCAGTTTAACTCTCCCAAGCCTGTTAGTGTTGGCTTTGTGATACTTCTGTGCTGTTCTCCCCCTACACAAGTGTATCTGAAGAGATTAGATGTGTCTCAAGTACAGTAATAGGATAGAGGAAGTGTTGCTGTGTCATTACAATTGTGACTCCCGATATGGTTTATATGCATTGCACATTTAAAAGATGGCTTCAAAAAGCAAATACCACAAAAATTACATGTGTCAGTGGGAAGTATTGAGAAATTTAACAGTCTTGTTCTGGAGGTTCAGCTACATTCCATATTGTTTCAGACAGGGTGAAGTCAGCTAAATTGTCAATGGCAGTTGTGTCAGGAAGACCAAGAAGAATAATTGTGAGAAGGAAGGTGCACCCTCCTTTCCAAATAAAATGCCTGGGCAGGAAAACGCAAAAGGTCAGCCCGAACCAAAAGAAAGGGGAGTTGTATCCGCAGAGGTGGGAGAAGCAGGAGATAAGGGGGTTGGTACTTGGAGGATGGGTGGGAGAAGAGAAGACGGTGGAGGAGGAGATTGTGGAGGATGTAAAAGAGGATCCCTGGACAGGGGAATGGGTGACATTCAAACTCCCTTGAGAAATGGCAGAATGGGAATAGCGGGAGAAAAAGGCAAGGAAGACTCAATTTAGGGGACAGACAGTGGAGAGGGTGCAAAAGAGAGAAGCACTAGAGTACTTCACATGCAAAGCATGCCGTCAAGAGCAGCAGAGGGCTCTAGCTGAGAAACGGCACTGTACCCATGGAGCTGGGATGAAGATGAACCCAGGCGAGAGAAAGAACTAGCAGAACCGTTTGAAGCGACTATTCGACTATGGGTGAGAAGCAACTATTCGACTATGTGTCAAGCCCCGCACACAGAGCACACACACAAACAGGGTTCAGTTCTTTGCTAAGACCTTTAGTGGAAAGCCAGGCAAGTTCAAGTCCTTTGCCAACAATCAAGTGCCAGATAAATAACAGAATCCAATTCCCAGCAAATACCAGTCCAAGTCAAAACCAGAATATCTCACGGAAACCAGATGCCAAACTCAAGAGAACAGATCAAGCCATGGTCCAGGAAGCCAGTCCGAAATCAGGAAACAGAGCCAAGGTCACAGACAGGAACGTGGTGGCAAGGTCAAATGACGCGTTGCTCCCACAGAGAGCTCAAGGTGAGCTTACCAGCTTTATCCCAAAACAGGGAACCCACCCTTATTTCTGGAAAGGCTCCTGCTAGTACTCAGGGCTTCCCGACCTGATTCCCCGTCTAGCATCAAATACCCTTTCCCTAGTTCTCCTGGTAGCACATCTTTGCAGAATCCTGCTCATAGCCCTTCTAGGGGGAGAAGATATGTTTTCAGCTGAGTCATCAGACCCAGCTGCCTGCTGACTTGAGCTGCAAGGCTCCTCCAGCAGCTCTTCACCATTTAACCCCTCAGAGTCAGGTTCTGTAACAGGCAGGGTCCTGGCACTATCCCCCTCCCCATGGTCCCCCTCTTCCGATGGGCCAGGCCTATCAGGGTAACTGTCATGGAATTGTTGAACCAACTCAGGAGCATGCAAGTTGGACGCAGATTCTCATGACTGATCTTCAGGTCCATAACCTTCCCAGTCTACCAAATACTGCAATCCTCCACGGTGTATTCGAGAATCCAAGATTTGATGGACTTCATATTCTTCTTCTCCTTCTACTAAAATCGGTGGAGGAGGTTCAGGAGTCAGTGGTCGGTTGGGGTCAGGGTCTGCAGCTGGAACCAAGAGGGATTGGTGGAATACTGAATGAATATGAAGGGAATCAGGTAGTTGCAGATGAAAAGCAACTGGATTGATTTGTTCTAAGATGGGATAAGGACCGATGAACCGAGGATCTAGTTTTCAGGATCGTCCAGGATGTCTCAGGTATCGAGTAGAGAGCCAAACTTTCATGCCTGGATTTAGCTGTGGCCCTTCCTGTCTTTTCTTGTCCTCTGCTTTCTTATATACTTCCTTAGCATGGTCAAGTTGCTCTCGCAATAATTCCTGAATGCCATGGAGTTCTTGAATGTATGCATCCGCAGCTGGCACAGAGGTGGAAGGAAGGGTAGTTGCAAAATACCGAGGATGATAACCATAATTAGCCATGAATGGGGTCTGGCAAGTGGAAGAATGCACAGCATTGTTATATGCAAATTCAGCTAAAGGTAACAAATCTGCCCAGTTATCTTGTTGGCAGCATGTATAACAGCGTAAATATTGTTCTAAGGTGGTATTAGTGCGCTCAGTCTGACCATCTGACTGGGGGTGGTAAGATGATGATAGGTGAACTTGTGTTCCTAGTGCCTTATGCATTGCTTGCCAGAAGCGGGAGGTGAATTGTGGCCCACGATCTGAAATGAGGTGTGCAGGTAAACCATGAAGTCTGAAGAGGTGTTGCAAGTAGTGATGAGCTGTTTCTGATGCGGTAGGGGATTTAGGACAAGGAACGAAGTGGGCCATTTTGGTGAACAAATCCACAAAGACCAGGATGCAGGCAAACCCTTTTGAGCGAGGCAAGATCCGTGTTGAAATCTAAGGAGATAGCATTCCAGGGGCCAGAGGGTGTTGGCAAAGTGCCAGGACCCTGCCTGTCATAGAACCTGAATGTGAAGGGTTAAATGCTGAAGAACAGCAGGAGGAGCCTAGCAGTTCAACTCAGCAGGCAGCTGAGTCTGAGGATGCAGCTGAGGGCACATCTCCTCCTCCTATGAGGGCTAGGAACAGGATCCTTCAAAGAAGAACTAACAGGAGAGCCAGGGAAAGGATCTTTAATGATAGGCGTAGAATTAGATCTGAAAGCCCTGAGTTCTAGCAGGAGCCTTGCCAGAGATATGGGTGTGTTTCCTGGTTTAGGATAAAGCTAGCAAGTTTACCCTGAAACCTCTGTGGGAGCAACGCGTCACTTACCTTGTCACCACGTTCCTGTGAGTATCCAGACTCTGTTTCCTGACCTTGGACCGGCTTTCTGACTACGACGTTTCTCTGTACCCTTGAACTTGGCATTTGGCTCTGTAAGGTATTTTGGCTTTGATTTGGACTGTACTTTGTTCATTATCTGGATTACAACTAAAGTTCCTGGCAAAGAACTGAACTTGGCTTGCTGTGTATTCTGTGTGCGGGGCTTGACAGTTTGCTCCCACCCACCAAACTTATTCAAGCAGAATGGAGAAGGAGGGGGCTGTTGGAATGACTCCACTGGAAGCTTTGCAAAACCAAGTACTGTTTTTGTCTCAAGCAATTGTTCAATTGCAGCAAGCTCCAGCATCATTACAGCTTCATTGCCCTTTGCTGCCTCCTGACCGGTTTGAAGGCAAGTTAGAGGAATTCCCTGCATTCTTGGCTCAATGCAAGCTGTTCATTGAGGTGCGGGCTCAAGAATTTCTTACTGAGAGGTCTAAGGTCTGTTTCATTATCAGTTTATTGAAAGGACAGGCAGCTAAATGGGCGACTCCTTTACTCCTCAGTGCTTCACCTTTGTTGGATAATTACCAGGCTTTTCTGAACCATATTTCTTCAGCCTTTCAGAATCCCGTGCAGGCTGCTACCGCCAACAGGAGACTCAGAGCCTTGAAACAGGGCAAAGACTCAGTGTTTAATTACACTACTGCATTTCGTTTGATAGCTCAGGATTTGCAGTGGAACAAGCCGGCACTGATTTCTCAATATATGGAAGGTTTGGCAGATGAAGTGCTGGATGAACTCTGTACGGTAGAACAACCAAACACATTGCAGGAACTCATTACTCTGTGTCTGAGAATTGATGGACGCCTGGAAAGCCGTCGTCTCTCCCGAGGCCACAACTGCAACCAGAAACCTCTGCCTGCTGTGTCTCATCTGCAATCCCGGGAGGCTCGTGAAATAGATCCAGAGTCTATGCAACTGGGAGCTGCTCGACCATGCCTTACCCCAGAGGAAAAGGCAAGACGACGCTTTCATCATCTCTGCCTGTACTGCGGGGGGAGGAGGACATTTTGCTTCTAATTGCCCTTTGAAGCATTCCTCAATTAGAGCTGCTATCTCTCCAGCAGTAAAAGGGCAGCTCCATCCTTGAAGGAACCCACAGGAATGGAGCATACCGAAAGGTTCCCAGGTAATACTATTACACCTCAAGGACCTTTTCTGCTACCTGTGACTTTAGGGCTCCCTGATGGTCGGGAGATTCCGGTGTATGCTATGGTAGATTCTGGGGCAGCTCATTGTTTTGTGGATGCTGGGTTTGTGCGGTACCATAGGATTCCAGTACAAAATAAGGACACCCCTTTGCTGGTGGAATCCATTGAGGGTCGGTTACTTCGTTCTGGGCTGGTAGCTCAGGAAACCTGTCCCCTTACCCTTCAGGTAATGGATCATAATGAGCAGATTAGCTTTAATGTAACCCGTATGCCCCGGTTTCCTCTTGTTTTGGGACTTTCCTGGTTGCGAGCTCATAATCCACTGGTGGATTGGGTGCAAGGGGAATTATATTTCAAGGTCCCTTGTTCTAAGCAACATTCCTCCACTATCCTGGCATCTGCTCATGATACATCTGACCCTGTCTTGCCCCAGGCATATCAAGACTTTGCCGATGTATTTGAAGAAAAGGGGGCTGACAAGCTACCTCCACATCGATCCTATGACTGTGCCATTGATTTGATTCCTGGGGCACCTCTTCCTGTAGCACGAGTCTATCCCATGTCTGAACCTGAAT
The DNA here is from genome assembly GCA_029282475.1 of Phrynocephalus forsythii. NCBI lineage: Eukaryota > Metazoa > Chordata > Lepidosauria > Squamata > Agamidae > Phrynocephalus > Phrynocephalus forsythii. The sequence goes on from JAPFRF010000011.1 coordinate 111,654,834, forward strand.
TAGAAGCGTTAAGGGCTTTTCTAGATAAAAATCTTCGACGTGGATTCATACGCCCTTCCAAATCACCATTGTCGGCACCAGTGATATTTGTCAAGAAGAAGGGAGGGGAGCTTCGTCCTTGTAATGATTATAGAACACTCAACAAGATCACTATTAGGGACCGGTACCCTTTACCTTTAATCTCTGAACTTTTGGACCGGTTAAAAGGGGCTAAGTGTTATACTAAGCTGGACCTTCAGGGGGCGTATAATTTGGTACGTATCCGCAAAGGAGATGAATGGAAAACTGCATTCCGGACCCAGTACGGCCAATATGAACATTTAGTAATGCCTTTTGGTCTGACCAATGCACCCAGTGTGTTTCAGCGGATGATGAATGACATTTTCCAGGATCTCCTAGATCGTTGTGTGGTTGTGTATTTAGATGACATTTTGATTTACTCCGCTGACCCAGTTCAGCATGTTAAAGATGTTCGTCAGGTATTGCAGCGTCTCCGGGAAAACGGACTCTATGCTAAACTGGAAAAATGTGAGTTCAACATTGAAGAGGGTGAATTCCTGGGGCATATCATTTCTCCCCAGGGAATCCGCATGGACCCCAAGAAAGTAGAGGCTGTGTTGTCATGGCAGCGACCACAAAATCGTAAGGACTTGCAGCGGTTCCTTGGCTTCGCTAACTACTAGTGTCAGTTCATTCCTGCTTACGCTGACATTGCTGCACCTTTAAACTGTCTCCTCCGCCCCAAAGAGCCTTTCCGGTGGATTCCGGAAGCAGAGAAGGCTTTCTCTACCTTGAAGACCCGCTTCACTTTGGAGCCTATACTTCGCTATCTTGATCCACAACTGCCGTTCATAGTGGAGGCTGACGCATCTAGTTTTGCCTTGGGAGCAGTATTATCTCAACAAGAGGATCCCTCCCAAATCCCGCATCCCTGTGCCTTCTACTCTCGGAAATTAAAACTTGAAGAAAAGAATTATACAATTTGGGAGCGTGAACTGTTGGCCATCAAAACAGCTTTTGATGTATGGAGGCATTACCTTGAGGGAGCTCGACACCCTGTGCAAGTGCTAACTGATCACAGAAACCTGGAACATTTACAAACAGCTCGGCAATTGTCTCAACGACAAATCCAGTGGTCTTTATTCTTTTCCCGGTTTGATTTTCGTATCAAGTATATTCCTGAAGCTCAGAATAAGAAAGCTGATGCATTATCTAGAAAACCTGAATATGCGGCACCAGTGAAAGAGACCTTAGTGGCACCCATCTTGCCTCCCTCCGTGTTCGCAGCCACAAGTCCGTGTCCCAGCTTGGCAGAAGAAATCCGGGAGTCTCAAGCTCAAGATCCATGGACTCAGCACATCTTCAAGAACTTCAAAATGGGGAGCATGGAGAGTTTTCTGCACAACAAGGGTTACTACTACATCGAGGAAGGTTATATGTTCCTGCTGGTCCCCTTCGTAATCAGGTATTGCATCTTTCTCATGATTCTTTACCTGCTGGACACTTTGGACTTTATAACACCCTGCATCTTCTCACAAGGGAGTTCTGGTGGCCACAGGTCCGAGCTGATGTTACCAGATATGTGGGGTCCTGTGAAGTGTGTCGGCGAGCAAAGGATGTGGTGGCTAAACCTTCGGGTCTGTTGCATCCTTTGCCAACACCCTCTGGTCCTTGGAATGCTGTGTCACTGGATTTCATCACAGATCTTCCTCGCTCCAAAGGATTTACCTGCATCCTGGTCTTCATAGATTTGTTCACCAACATGGCCCACTTCGTTCCTTGTCCTAAAGGAACGTGGACCGCAGCAGAAACAGCTCATCATTATTTACAACACCTCTTCAGGCTTCATGGTTTACCTGAACACCTTATTTCGGATCGTGGACCCCAATTTACCTCTCGTTTCTGGCAAGCTATGCACAAGGCACTAGGAACCCAAGTCCACCTGTCATCCGCTTATCACCCCCAGTCAGATGGTCAGACTGAGCGCACCAATGCCACCTTGGAACAATATTTACGCTGCTACACATGTTATCAACAGGACAATTGGGCGGATTTGTTGCCTTTAGCCGAATTTGCATACAATAATGCGGTACATTCATCCATTCGTCAAACCCCATTTATGGCCAACTATGGATACCATCCTCGGTACTTTCCCACCACCCTTCCTTCCACCTCTGTACCAGCTACCGATGTTTACCTTCAAGAACTTAATAGCATTCAAAAACTATTAAAAGAACAACTTAATCATGCTAAGGAAGCATATAAGAAGGCAGTGGATAAGAAAAGGCAAGAAGGTCCACAGTTGAATCCGGGCATGAAGGTTTGGCTCTCTACCCGATATTTGAGACATCCTGGGCGATCCCGAAAACTAGATCCTCGATTCATCGGCCCTTACCCCATCCTAGAAAAAAATCAACCCAGTGGCGTTCCGTCTGCAATTACATGCTTCTCTCCATATTCATCCTGTGTTCCATCGTTCTCTCTTGGTCCCAGCTAAAGACCCTGACCCCAACCGACCACCAAATTCTGAACCTCCTCCACCGATATTGGTAGAAGGAGAAGAGGAGTATGAGGTCTGCCAAATTTTGGATTCCCGGATACATCGGGGGGGGGGGTTTACAATACTTAGTGGACTGGGAAGGGTATGGACCAGAAGATCGTTCTTGGGAACCGGTATCTAACTTGCATGCGCCGGGGTTGACTCAGCAATTTCATGATAATTATCCAGATAAACCTGGCCCATCGGAAGAGGGGGGGCCATGGGGAGGGGATAGTGCCAGGACCCTGCCTGTCATAGAACCTGAATGTGAAGGGTTAAATGCTGAAGAACAGCAGGAGGAGCCTAGCAGTTCAACTCAGCAGGCAGCTGAGTCTGAGGACGCAGCTGAGGGCACATCTCCTCCTCCTATGAGGGCTAGGAACAGGATCCTGCATAGAAGAACTAACAGGAGAGCCAGGGAAAGGATCTTTAATGATAGGCGTAGAATTAGATCTGAAAGCCCTGAGTTCTAGCAGGAGCCTTGCCAAAGATATGGGTGTGTTCCCTGGTTTAGGATAAAGCTAGCAAGTTTACCCTGAAACCTCTGTGGGAGCAATGCATCACTTACCTTGTCACCACGTTCCTGTGTGTATCCAGACTCTGTTTCCTGACCTTGGACCAGCTTTCTGACTACGACGTTTCTCTGTACCCTTGAACTTGGCATTTGGCTCTGTAAGGTATTTTGGCTTTGATTTGGACTGCACTTTGTTCGTTATCTGGATTACAACTAAAGTTCCTGGCAAAGAACTGAACTTGGCTTGCTGTGTATTCTGTGTGCGGGGCTTGACACAAAGGATGCAACAGACCCGAGGGTTTAGTCACAACATCCTTTGCCCGCCGACAAACTTCACAGGAACCCACGTATCGGGCAACATCAGCACGGACATGTGGCCACCAGAACTCCCTTGTGAGAAGATGCAGGGTTTTGTAAAGTCCAAAGTGTCCAGCAGGTAAAGAGTCATGTGAGAGATGCAACACCTGGTTACGAAGAGGACCAGCAGGAACATATAACCGCCCTCAATGTAATAATAACCCTTGTTGTGTGGAAAACTCTCCATGATTCCCATTCTGGAGTTCCTGAAGACGTTGCTGAGTCCATGAATCGCGAGCTTGAGATTCACGGATTTCTTCTGCCAAGCTGAGACATGGATTCGTGGCCGCAAACACAGAGGGAGGGAAGATGGGCGCCACTAATGTCTCTTTCACAGGCGTGGCATACTCAGGTTTTCTGGATAACGCATCAGCTTTTTTATTCTGAGTCTCAGGAATGTACTTGATCCAGAAATCGAACCGGGAAAAGAATAATGACCACCGGATTTGTCGCTGAGTCAATCGCCGGGCTGTTTGTAGATGTTCAAGGTTTCGATGATCAGTCAATACTTGAACAGGGTGTCGAGCTCCCTCGAGGTAATGCCTCCATACATCAAAAGCCATCTTGATGGCCAGCAGTTCACGCTCCCAGATAGTATAATTCTTCTCTGCAGGTTTTAACTGTCGAGAGTAATAAGAACAGCGACGCGGGGTTTAGGAGGGATCATCCTGTTGAGATAGCACTGCTCCCAGAGCAACGCTAGATGCGTCAGCCTCCACTATGAAGGGTAATTGTGGATCAGGATAACGGAGCAAGGGTTCCGAGGTGAAGCGGGTTTTCAAAGTAGAGAAAGCCTCTTCTGCTTCTGGAGTCCACCAGAAAAGCTCTTTGGGCCGAAGGAGACGGTTTAAAGGTGCAACAATGTCGGCGTAGGCAGGAATAAACTGGCGATAGTAATTGGCGAAACCGAGGAACCATTGCAAATCCTTACGGTTTTGTGGTTGCCACCAGGACAACACAGCTTCTACTTTCGTAGGGTCCATGCGGATTCCCTGGGGAGAAATAATATGCCCCAGGAATTCACCTTCCTTAATGTCGAACTCACATTTTTCCAGCTTAGCATATAGTCCATTTTCCCGGAGACGCTGCAAGACCTGACGAACATCTTGAACATGCTGAGCTGGGTCAGCGGAATAAATCAGGATATCATCTAAATAAATGACCACACAACGATCTAGTAGATCATGGAAAATGTCATTCATCATCCGCTGGAATACACTGGGTGCGTTTGTCAGTCCAAAAGGCATTACTAAATGTTCATATTGACCGTACTGGGTTCGAAACGTGGTTTTCCACTCATCTCCTTTACGGATACGCCCTACGAAGATCCAGCTTGGTATAACACTTTGCCCCTCTTAACCGGTCCAAAAGTTCAGAGATTAGGGGTAAAGGGTACCGGTCCCGAATAGTTATCTTGTTTAATGCCCGGTAATCATTACAAGGACGAAGCTCCCCTCCCTTCTTCTTTACAAAGATCACCAGTGCGGACAATGGCGATTTGGAAGGGCGTATAAACCCACGTCAAAGGTTCTTGTCCAGGAAAGCCCTCAAAGCTTCTAACTCAGGTTCGGACATAGAATAGACTCGTCCCACAGGGAGGGGTGCCCCAGGTATCAGATCAATGGCACAGTCATAGGGCCGATGAGGAGGTAACTTGTCAGCCCCCTTTTCCTCAAATACATCCGCAAAGTCTTGGTATACCTGGGGCAAGACAGGGTCAGATGTAGCATGGGCAGCTGCCAGGATGGTAGAAGAATTTTTCTTTGAGCAAGGAACCTTGAAGTACAATTCCCCTTGCACCCAATCCACCAATGGGTTATGAGCTCGCAACCAGGAAAGTCCCAAGACAAGAGGAAACCGGGGCGTCCGAGTTACATTAAAGCAAATATGCTCATTGTGGTCCATTACCTGAAGAGTAAGTGGACAGGTTTCCTGAGCTATCGGCCCAGAATGAAGTAACTGACCCTCAATGGATTCTACCAGCAAAGGAGTTTCCTTGTTCTGTACTGGAATCCAATGGCACCACACAAACCCAGCATCCACAAAGCAGTGAGCTGCCCCAGAGTCTACCATAGCATACACAGGTACTTTCCAGCCATCAGGAAGCCCTAGAGTTACAGGTACCAGGAAAGGTCTTTGGGGTGTGATTCTATTGTCTGGGAACCCTTCAGTATGCTCCATTCCTGTGGGTTCCTTCAAGGATGGAGCTGCCCTTTTACTGCTGAAGAGGTAGCAGCACTTACTGAGGAGTGCTTCAAAGGGCAACTGGAAGTGAAATGTCCTCCTCCTCAACAGTATAGGCAGAGATTATGAGAGCGCCGTCTTGCCTTTTCCTCTGGAATGAGGCGTGGTTGAGCAGCTCCCAGTTGCATAGGTTCTGGATCCATTCTGCGGGCTTCACCAGATTGCAGATTAGGCACAGCTGGGAGAGGTTGCTGGTTGTAGTTCTTGCCTCGGGAGAGGCGACGGCTTTCCAGGCGTCCATCTATCCTGAGACACAGAGTAATGAGTTCCTGTAACATGCTTGGTTGTTCCACCCTAGAGAGTTCATCAAGCACTTCATCTGCCAATCCTTCCATATACTGAGAAATCAGTGCCAGTTCATTCCAATTCAGATCCTGTGCTATCAAATGGAACGCAGTGGTGTAGTCAAACACTGAATCTTTGCCCTGTTTCAGAGCTCTGAGTCTCCTGTTGGCAGTAGCAGCCTGCACGGGGTTCTGAAAAGCTGAAGAAATGTGATTCAGGAAAGCCTGGTAATTATCCAGTAGAAGTGAGGCACTGAGGAGTAAAGGAGTAGCTCATTTAGCCACCTGTCCTTTCAACAAACTGATGATAAACCAGACCTTAGACCTCTCATTAGGAAATTCTTGAGCACACACCTCGATAAACAGCTTGCATTGAGCCAAGAATGCAGGAAATTCCTCTAACTTGCCCTCAAACCGGTCAGGAGGCAGCAAAGGGCAATGGGGCTGCAACCCAGCTGGTGCTGGAGCATGCTGCAATTGAATAATTGTCTGAGACAAAAGCAGCACTTGGTTTTGCAAAGCTGCCAACAGTGTCATCCCAACAGCCCCCTCTTCCATTCTGCTTGTAGAAGTTTGGGGTGGGAGCAAACTGTCAAGCCCTGCACACAGAGCACACACACAAACAGGGTTCAGTTCTTTGCCAAGATCTTTAGTGGAAAGCCAGGCAAGTCCTTTGCCAACAATCAAGTGCCAGATAAATAACAGAATCCAATTCCCAGCAAATACCAGTCCAAGTCAAAACCAGAATATCTCACGGAAACCGGATGCCAAACTCAAGGGAACAGATCAAGCCGTGGTCCAGGAAGCCAGTCCGAAATCAGGAAACAGAGCCAAGGTCACAGACAGGAACGTGGTGGCAAGGTCAAATGACGCGTTGCTCCCACAGAGAGCTCAAGGTGAGCTTACCAGCTTTATCCCAAAACAGGGAACCCACCCTTATTTCTGGAAAGGCTCCTGCTGGTACTCAGGGCTTCGCGACCTGATTCCCCGTCTAGCATCAAAGACCCTTTCCCTAGTTCTCCTGGTAGCACGTCTTTGCAGAATCCTGCTCATAGCCATTCTAGGGGGAGAAGATATGTTTTCAGCTGAGTCATCAGACCCAGCTGCCTGCTGACTTGAGCAGCAAGGCTCCTCCAGCAGCTCTTCATCATTTAACCCCTCAGAGGTTCTGTAACAGGCAGGGTCCTGGCACTCTGGGTCGACTATTTGACTATGGGTGAGAGTCCTTGCATGATAAAGAGTCTAGATGGACTGAATATGGGCTCAGGCCAATCAATTACTAAAGATCCACCAGTTTGGCGGTGGACTTCAAAGCCAGGTTTAATTCCCGGGCAAGTTGCTGAGTTCTGGTCGGAGGCGAAGCCTTTGATTCCCGAGAAGGGATATTGTGCCAGTGAAGACCAAAATGTTGATACAAATGTTGTTAATAAAAGTTGGAAGTTTGCAAGAGTTCTCTCATCATCCTTACAAGCCCAGACTGGGCAAAAGGGGGAGGTAGATGCTGGGGGCGAACCTCACAATAGTCTTCTCAGGTTTGCAGAAATGTAGATGTATCCTGAATAACCTACCAAACTACAGTAGTCCGTGGAGACTACCACGTCTTTAGATTTAGATTGAACCCATTTGAATTTTCCTGTTATTTCTCTTTTATGCATGCTGACATGACCATGGGCAATGTGGTGGTGTAATTAACCATATTGGAATGGTACTGAGGATTTGCAGTTCTCTGTGTTCATTTCTTTGGTGGTGTGTTCAAAGAATCTACACTCGCTACAAATTATACTTTATAATTATAGTCTTTTATAATTAATACATATGCAGACTGCTAGTGGCTAGTTTGCAGTCCCACACAATTTTAATTCTGTTAACAATAAAAAATGCAAATCAATTAGAGTTAAAACTCTAGAAGAGCAGTTACCCCGATTATCAGTCCTGGAAAGGTGGGAGAGAACTGGATCTGTACATAGGGTTGGGAGGTGGTTTGAAATGTTTCCCTCCGTGACTTTTTTCTGATCCGATTGCCTTCTTCAGAAACTGATTGTCCCCTGAGAAAAACAGACCTCTGCATAGGGTATACATGAGTTTTCTTCCCAAAAGGTGTTGGCAAACTGATCAAATCTGAAAAGCAGCATGAAAGAAAAAGTGGTGGAACACCTTACTCTGCTCTGAGCTCTTCGGAGGAACAGAGGAATAAAAATAGAATGTTCAAATGTGGTATGCACAAATGGCAATTCATATGGTAACATGGGGTGCAGATAAATAGTAAATATATTTACCACAAGCTTGGATTGTGAATATATTCAGTTCTTAAAAAACAAAACAAAACAAACAAATGAAAAACAACTTCAATTTATGAATGTGGGATATTGTGCTTCTATTTCCACAATTTGAAATGGAAGGAAATGACCCAATATTGCTGCACAATATAGAAGCTGCATTGTCAGCCCCCCAAAAAAAGACGCCAAATTTTATATTGCAAAGGGAAGCCTGAATATTGATGTCAACAGTCAAGATGGTTTACAGCAGGGATGTCCAAACTTCGGCTCTCCTGATGTTTTGGACCAAAACTCCCAAAATTCCAAGCCTGTTTTGTCAATGACAAAAGACTGTGGGAGTTGTGGTTCAAAACATCTGGAGGACCAAAGTTTGGACATATCTGGTTTACAGGATACCCTCATGTGTTCACTGCAACTAACAAAGAGACACCAAACAGGGGAAAATCCCAGAACACAACTCCATTTTCCATCAGTTAATAACTTCTAAAGTGAAGCTAGTTTCCTCTTTGAAAACTTATATAGGAAAACTGCTTGGTCTCAGAAATTCTGAGAGAACATTTACTAAAGATACATGACAAAATATATATTTTTCTAGAGGATTGTCATTCCATTACTTTTCCTAAAGCAAATCTGGTTTATTTTTTATTTGTTATAGAAAATCTGTCTTTTCAGTCAGATTCTATTAATTTTCTCTCTAAATATCTCCCTCCCCTGCCCACAACTGTATGCAATGTTTCATTTCATGAAGCTCCTGCTAGTAAGTGTATACTAGGTATGCTCAGCCTTATAACAAAGTGGCTTTTTCCCCTTCTGCAAGGTCTTTTTGAGGATCAACATTTCAGCCACTGTAGTCTGTCCCCCCCCCCCCAAATAAAAAAGAAGCAGCAGGTGGGCCCAACCATTCTCTTTAAGATAGCAAGACTGGTCTTTAAATTTACATTACTTAAATCTGATGACATTTAGGATTGCCTATTTCTGAATGGGGGGTTAAAATAGTTTTATTTTATTTTTTAAAATCATAAGTCAAAAAGCTTTCTTCAAGACTTCTCCAAATCTGGCACAGAACAAAAAGGACTTTCTGATATGTCTAATAAAATATCAGGAGGTGATAACCATGTTATTGTGTTGGAACAAAAACAAATAAACTTGGAGCATTCTGAACTGAAGCCCCGTTTCAGAATTATCATTCTTTTGTTAAGCTGCTCCATTTTTAAAATTGCTTTGTAGAATATTGCTTTGCTGTCTGGTAACAGTTATACTCTTTGGCAGCTATGCTTTGAATTCTCTCTCTCTCTCTCTCTCTCTCTCTCTCTCTCTCTCTCTCTCTCTCTCTCTCTCTCCCAAGCTACATCCAGAATATTGTTGTACATAATTTTGGTCTATGACTATTTTAGGTAAGCAAGCACAGGTTTTGCTTTGAAATCTGGTCCACATGTCAGAGGTGCTTGCCGGAGGCATGAAAAGTGCGGCCTTCTCTGTTATAGTTGCCTGGTCAATAGTATCCCATTTCTTGAAATTTCATCGTCAAAATCTAACACCAAGGGACATATTCTTATGATATCAGATGTAGCATACCTTTCAGCCACAACTGCAAGATGGTGTCACCATCTGTAAATACAGTGATTAATTTAAAAGCCAATGAATTGGCACTGAAGGCTAGAATGCAGAGTGGAAAACAAGGTCATTGCTAAAAGGAAAAAGAATCCTCTCTTCACATCTGAACCAAAGGTGGAACAAGCATAAATTCATATCAACCAGTACATATATGGTAGATTTGTAGTATGTCCGAATGAGCTCCAAAACGAGCCAATGGCTGTTGGATCAACAGGATCCAATTCCAAGAGATTTCAGTGCCAATGCCTATGATCCACAGAATGAACCCTCAAACCAGTATCAGAGACCGTACGTCACCTGATGCTGAGTGGCAACTTGTCCTTATCAGCAAAACCAACAGTAATGAATGAATAGTCCCTTGAACTTCAGGAACTTCTTTTCTCAATGCTAAACATGCCCGGTTCTTTTAGTCTTTCCTCAAAAGGCTTGGTTTCCAGTCCCAATCTTTCTTGTCATCCTCCTTTGAACTTGTCCCAATTTGTCTGCGTCGTTCTTGAAGTGCAGTGTCCAGAACTGAACATAGTAATCAATATGAGGCCTAATCAGTGCAGAATAGAGGGGAACTAGGGTTGGGAGCTCGGTGTTGCTTTTGTTTACCATTTTTAGTGTGGTATTGTTTTGGTATTTGTATATACAATATACAGTACTGTTCTTACCTTTAATGTTGTCTTTTAATGGTGCAACCTTGGGTCATTTTTAAGGAAAAAGGTGGAGCACACACACATGCACATGCATGCACGCGCACACACGCAGACACACACACAAACAAAATTTTATTTTATTACTTCTTTGTGGTACCTATTCCTTTTATTCCCTCTCCCTGCTACAATTAATGTTGTAATTTACAATGGTGTTGTAGGCTTAATAATGCAATTCAATGCCACACCTTATTATTATGCACTAAAAAAACAAACAGAATATCCAAAGTGCATATGTTCTGTCAATATTTGTTCGCTGCTACTCCTGCATTCAGTTTGCCTGATCTAGAAGATGTAACAAGTAATTAAGCAATAATATTTAGACAAATGGTTGTGCATTCACCCTTGTGCGTGCCTGGTTCTTTATTTCATAAGGAGATGGGTGCCACCTCAATTGAAGGAAAACACACAGTTAATGTGACAAACTAGATGACACATTCCATTTTGAGGCCCAAGTGAGGGTAATGGTGATGGTGGCAAGACAAACACTGGTATCTGCTGCAACTTCCCTGGAATTGTATCCAGTTGTGCTTTTCTGAGCAATGAGAATCTTTGGGGCACCTGAAAGCAAATGGGCTGGTGATAGAAAGATAGGCTGTTACAATTTCCCATGACTCACTGCTGACAATATCAAATTTTATTCAAACTGAATGGAACACTTTTGGTTAGAAGTATCACTGCCTCATTGGATGGGGGTGTGATGTGCCCCTTACACACACTGGGTTTTCACTCACTGCCACCACCAGATTGATTAACTGGACACTTGTATGTATTTGAGAGAGAGTCACACCAGGTTATATAGTGTTAAAACAAAACATGAAATGTTTATTAGTTTACAATTAGATGATCAGTATTATGATAGCTTTAGCCGATGTTATTGTATTGCATACATGAAATCTTATAATAATGTGTTACCTTCATAAACCAGACCCTTTTCAGTGGCAGGATCTCCCACCTGACCAACTGACAATCTAACTGACTCTCAGCTCTCTTAACTGAACTATCAGCTCTAACACAAACTGAACTCCCCATCACCCATTAGGTTCCAATATACAGTAATACCTCGGATAAAGAATGCCTCAGATAACAACTTTTTTGGATAACAAATGGAAATTTCCAGGTATAGGGCTGCTTCGGATAGTGAATGTTCCCTATGAGCTGCCTCGGATAACAAATGTTTCATAATGCCTTGCAAAAATGTGTACCCTGCAGGATGCATAGTTTGTGGAGGGGTGGGCGGAGTTAGAACATTTTCCTTGGTGTTTTGGAGCCATTTTGGACATGTTTTGCTGAGAGATTTGGACCTTTCAAACTTGGTAAGATAGGGAGCTAGCTTTTATTAATCTTTGCACTGCTTTTCTTTGCATTTTTGGCTGGAAGAGGCTAGGGTAGTCTTGCTAGTTTCTCCGTGTTTTCAGTCCATTGCTCTTGCTCTGCAGGCAAAAATGGGCTGGATTTTTCTTCCTGCTTATGTTTGTTTGTTTGCATCCCCCATTGCACTTTGGGTGGGAACAGGCTGGGGTAGTCTTGCTGGTTTCTCTTGTCCACGTTTGCATTGCACTGCAGGGGGATGTTCTGGAGCGTGTTCCAGCACTGCAAGCCTTTAAAGTGCATTTTATAAAGAGGTCCAGACCCCCCCCCCCGAGCTTGTTTGCCTTTTTTTCGGACCACCAGAACAGATTAATAGGTTTCCCATTCATTTCAGTGGGAAACCACATTTCGGATAACAATTTTTTCGGATAACAAATTGCCTCTGAGAAGAAATTAAATTCATTATCAGAGGTACAGCTGTATAATATTCTTAACCACTCCCATCAGCTTGGTGATTGGCTATTCAAAACACACTCGTGAATATTTATCCTTCTTTTACCCTTTTCACCACAGGAGGAAAGTCTGGGTTTCCTTAAAAGAGGCAGCAATATGCTCACTGAAGAAACTGTCTTTATGAAAGAAGGTTTCAGAGAGTTTAAATCGCTGTATCTAGCCTTTAGAGTAGACCTTAACCACCATGCCCCCTTTTTGGAGGAGCATGGGTAGCAAAATGTGTGGTGAAAGAGAAACTGTGGATGTTTCTGAAACAACCCATTAGGGTTTCTGGTAATGAAGGCTGCTTTGATTTTCACGGTGATCCTTCTCTAGAGCAGCAATGGTGAACCTTTTAGAGACTGAGTGCCCAAACTGCAATTCAAAACACACTTATTTTTCACAAAGTGCCAATATGGCAATTTAACCTGAATACAGTGGTACTCTGGGTTACAAATGCTTCAGGTGCTACCCTCTCTTTGGGAGGGAAAGCAAGGATCAAAGAGCAGGGGTGCAACCCTTTGAGAAAGTGAGGATCAAAGAACAGGTTTTTGAATTTCCTGCGGCCACAACACCTTTGCTATGGCCACGGAAAATTCAGAAACCTGCTCTTCGGAAAATTCAGAAACCTGCTCTTCGATCCTCCCTTTGCCGAAGGGTAGCACCCCTGCTCTTTGATTTTCGCTGTCCTGAAGAGTAGCATGGGGTGCTACCCTTCGGGAAAGAGAGGATGGATGAGCAGTTTTGAATTTCAATTGGGTAGCACCTCAATGTGACTATGGAAAATTAAAAAACACTGCCTCCCCTCTCTGCCCAGCTGTCTTCACAGAGCCATTTTGGCGGTCTCGAAATGGCTCTGTGCAGAGAGCCGGGCGAAGGGGAGGCAGTGGTTTGTGAGCTCCTTCGTAGCCTGTTTACTCTCCAGCCACAATGCTTTTGGGATGTCCAGAGTAGCGTGGCTGGAGAGTAAACAGTGACATGCTCCAAGTGCAGGAGGAAGTGCCGTGGCTGTGAGGGGGTGATGTCGCATGCCCTCAGAAAGGGCTCCGCATGCCACCTTTGGCATCCATGCCATTGATTCGCCAACACTGCTCTAGAGAATAAAGGGGCAACGTAACTATTGATTTTATTGTTGGTGGTTCGAACCTTTGCTTGAACTATCAATGCTGGCTCTGATTGTTTAATTACGTTCTGTCTCTGGAGCTCTGTATTACTACTAGTACTGATCGAGCATAAAAGTTCCAGATCTTAAGCTTTAGAATAATGTTTCATTGGCATGATGACATCCAGCTGTATATTCCAGTGACCAGACACCTGCAAGCGGTCACTACTGCTCTGAACTCAGTCACAAGAACAAAACAAGCAGGTTTAAGATGTATTCAGGTAAGCGGGAACTGGAGTGTGGGGGCTGGCTGGCTTGTGATGGATGGGCTGCAATTTTTCTGTTGCAAAGATGGGAAACTTCTTTCAGCCCAAAGGATTGAAATGGCATTAAACATGTTCACTGTCAAATAAGTTCTTTGGCTCCACATTCCAGTGGAGTACAGTAATGACTTAATGTGGTTATGGGTAACATGCACGGAATCAGCTCTTGCAGGGCCTGTGACATACATTGCAGCAGAAAGCATTTGGTGGTATTTATTTTCTTCCCAGGGATAGGTTTCTATGGGGCACAATTAATATACAACTGGCAGAAGATACTTATACTAGAACTAGAGATAGTATGAGCATGACATGACAGGTAAATATAAGTAGAGCACAGTACTAGTACCAAGAAAGCAAGTACTGCAGAATAATTTGTAGAGGCTGCAGGCATTCTTTCAAGTTTTGTAGTCATTTGATGGGAGTCTTCCACAGGCCAGTTCTTATCCCAATCAGATTTTGACAGATAAGCTAGAGGGAAGGACACAGCATGCTTACCCCCTGCTGTTTTTCAAAAGCATTTATATAAGCAATACTTTTAAAAAATCTACTGACCTATTAAGTCTGTTTATTTTAATAACGTAATGTTATGCATTAAACACTGCAGCCCTTTCTCACACAGTGCTTGTCTGAAAGTAGTTTCTAACCCACTCTGGGCTTGAAATGTCTTCACTTAAGAATTCATCTACTTGACAGGCACTGGTCCTCAAATTCTGAATAACAAAAAGTGCTCGGTAAAGGGAGAGATTCACATTCATGCCTTACCCTGTCCTCCAGATTCACATGCCAAGCTTGACTTTTCCTTCACAGGAAAACAGAGGCAGGTACCTTAGCCTTCTACAGCCAATGGTACACCTGAAAATGGCCTGCAGAGAAAAGAACAGAGGGTTTCCACTGTTCTCTGGTCAGTTGCTTGTGGTGCTTTACATTTCCCATTAGCTTGGAACAAAAAATGACCTATTACCTCATTAGGTAACATTACCTGGACAACAACCATTTCTGAGATGTGAAGCACTCTAATAGCATCCCCCTATCCATGAGGGATTGGTTCCATGAATTTAGTTTACTTGTTTTTAAGTAAAACAGTCCCAAAACATGAACAGTGCCATGCAAAAAGCATGCAGACATACTAGGTGAGACTTTCGCGAAGGCAAGTTGCACCATAAATGGATCAATTTTTTTTAAATCTCTGGCCCATTGTAAAAAATCTGAATCATATTTCAGATATTCCCATTGTTTCATATTTCATGTTTTTAGCCCAAGACGGGATTCGAACTGCCGAGCTGCTGACTCTGCAGCCGACAGTTTCAGCGCTCTAGCCCACTGAGCCACCATGCCCCTCCTTAGCTTGTCCTTAGTGATGACACTAAGATGCACCTTTGTTTCCCTGGTCAGCATTGCTTGTGGTGTTGTCACACCTTGTCGCTGAAGGAAGAGGAGGGTCATCATGGATTAACAGTCCCCCATTCCTTCATGTTGGTGAAGTTAGAATATAAAATGAATAATTAAGTAAAAGCACACAAATAGCAGTGTAAAATGGAGAAAGAGTACAATAATGTACATTTGCTTCACAGATTAATGTGAAGCAAATGTATTCAAGCATATTATTTCCCACCCAAGTATATTATTCCTGATATTTTTTTTTATCTAGACAGGTGATGCTTAATAAAGAAGGGCAATTGTACTATAATATACAACTTCAGAATCAAACTACAAGACGTATCCCCACGCTGCTGTGTACACAAGCAATTAACAGCCACTATGTCCTGGTTTGCCACTACTGTACGTCTCCTATCAACAAATTTCAGGATATACCCAGTGTGGTGTAGTGGATAGTGACAGGCTTGGGTTTGAATCCCTGCTCAGCCATGGAAACTCACTGGGGTTGTGGAACTGGAAAAACCATTCCTTAAATAGTTTATTTACCTTGAAAGATCTATTGTGTGTGTGTGTCATTACAGTCACGACTGACTGTGACTCCATGTCCATGGAGTTTTCTTGGCAAGAATACTGGAGTGGTTTGCCAGTTGGGTTGCTGTAAATCAGTTCTGATTTGGTGACACATAACAAACTGGTTTCAGAGTCAATGCCTGCCCCCTTCCCCATTTAATTTATCCTGCAGTTCTGACTCTTATGTCTGCAGGCACCTTGCAAGCAAAGAGTGCTCTGTGTGACTTTCAAGTTGTGGTCTTGATATAAAGCCAGTGTTGAAAAGTGGTTAGATTGAAGAAGGATGGGGAGATCGAGATTTCCATTCTCATTCAGCCCTGAAGTGTACTGGATAATGTGTCTCAAAAGATCGTTTGTGGAGACAAACTGGAGAGGACGATCAAGCCTTTGAGAGAATGGCAGGATTTGTTAACCGCCCAGAGTTCCTGAGGGAAAGTCGGTGCGGTCTAAAAATGCAAAAATAAATACATAAATACATTTTGTCAGGGCAAGTAAAGAATGAGTAGAGTAAAAGAGAAAAGTCGTAGTCAGAAACAAAATAGGAAATACTATAAGTGGGCTCAGAATTTACTGAGGTTGCAATCCGGGACACTTTGGAGAAGGCTGGAAGTCCCTGTCCCTTACTTCCCAATCATGGTGCTCAGTAATGTTGCTCATCTCCTCCTGATCTTAAGGCAACAATAAATGGAAGGAGATGCTTTCCCCGTACAGGGGTGGCCAGATGATGACTCTCCGGGGCATTGGCTAGCCAACAGCTGTCACGATGCTCTCTCTACCTCGATTCGGGCGGGAGGGACTCGCCGTGGAGGCCCCCTCCGAAGGGCCACACGTCGCCCTAAAAGATGGCGCCCGCGGGCTCACGGCCTCCAAATGATTCTGGAGGCTTGTGCCGGGAAAGGGAATGGGGGACCCAGGCCCGCCTCACTCTCAAGTACATGGGCTTGGGCCGTGGAACTTTGCATGGAGCTCTTCTGCCTGGGAATCAAGAGGGCAGCCCTTCTTCTTCTTCTTCTTCTTCTTCCTCCTCCTGCTGCTCCTACTGCTGCTACTGCTGCTACTACTTGAGGTGGGAAGCCGGTGGCCTGCCTGAGAGGAGCCCTGGCTCCGCCCTAGTAGGCCTTTGGCACCGCGGAGGCGAAGCACGGCGCTTCCTTCCTCTTCCCGAGCGCGGCGGCTGCCCCTTTAAGGAGCGTCTCTTCTTCGCCGAATTGCATCAGGCACGCGCTCTCCCCCCCGCCCCCCCGCCGCCCCAACTCGGGCGACTACACTACCTGCTTCTCCTCCTCCCTCCTCCCTCCCCTCCCTTCGCCGGCCGAGGCGCGTTCGCGGCCAGGGGGGGCCGGAGCACGAGCGTGCGCGCCCCCGCTCTCCGTCGAAGCCTGGCGGCGAGGCGGAGCGGCGCGCGCGCGCCCCGCCGGCCGGCCCAGTCGCGTGGTCTCTTTGCTTCTCCATATTGCTGCGGCGGCGGCGGCGGCTGGAGCGGAGACGGGGGAGGGGGGACGCCGGGGTTGGGCTTCAGGAAGGGTGGGGGGGAGGAGGAAGCCCGTGGGCCCCCCGTCGCTTCGGGTGGCGCTCTTTACCTGAGCCGCGAGGGTAAGCGAGAGGGCGAGAAAGGGGAGCGCGCTCGGGCTGGGCGAGCCTCGATTTGGGGGGCGCCCGGGGCTGCCGGCAAAGTTTTTTGGGGCGGGCGGGCGGGCGTGCGTGCGTGCGTGCGGCCGAGGGGGAGGGGAAGGAGCCTGGAGCCGGGGGGACGAAGGGGCTCTGCGGGGGCGCCGATGGCTACTCAGGTGGAGGCTCTCCCGCCGGCCAACCCCCTGCTGCCCTCCGAGGAGCACGGGCTGGTGATCAAGAAGCCCCAGGGAAAAGGCGAGCCCCTCATGCCCCAAGGAGAGAAGGCCGGCTCCGACGACGGAAAGGGGGGCGGCCCCGACAGCTGCAGCAAGGAAGGCGGCGGCGGCGGCGGCGGCGGCGGCAGTGGCAGCAACGTGGGGGAGCATCTGCGCCGGAGCGGGGCCCTCCTGAAGCCCCCCAGCATTAAGCAGCAGAAGGAGGACAGTAACCACCAGGAGAAGGAGAACCTGCTGCACCAGAGGAGCGGCGGCGGCGGCGGCGGCGGCGGCCCCTTAGAATCGAACCGGCTGCCGGGCGAGGCCAGCGGCGGTAGCGGCAGCAGCAGCAGCAACAGCAGCAACAGCAGCGGCGGCGAAGAGGGCGGCGAGCAGGGAGGAGGAGTTGGGCGCAAGGAGTTCATCGAGGCCCCTCCGCCCAAGGTGAACCCTTGGACTAAGAACGCCCCGGCCGCTTTGGTCACCCTCAACGGACAGTCGCCTCCAGGTGGGTACCCAGGTGGGGTCCCGGGGCGGGCGGGGGAGGCGGCGGCGGCGGCGGCGTGAGCTGTAGCCTTATTTTTTCCCCCTGCATCGGCGATTTTTAAGAGCCAGCCCTTTGGAGTTGGGAGCCTTGGCTCCTCTGCAATATGGTGTGTGACATTCCCTCTTTCCCTCTCTCTCTCTCTCTCTCTCTGCCGAGAACTCCACCTCGCCTTTGTCCACCTACTACGACTCCCTCCACTTCGCCCTGCGCCCCTGGATCCGGCTTCCTTGAAACCTGGGTGGCGATAGAGGGGTCCCTGCCGTAGAAGGGCGGAAAGCGTGCGGCCACGGCGGCGGCGGGGGGTGTCTTTCAAAACCGGCCCTGAGCCCTCGAAGGGCCCTCCACCGCCGGGCCGGGCCGGGCTGGCAGCGCCGCCTTTGATCGGGTGCCGCCCCCGCCCCTCCCCCTCCTTTCCACCTTTGGCCTGCTCGCTCGCTCTCGCTCGCTCGGCCACGGGGCTTTCCCCTTCCAAGATATCGGGGCTCTTTTTGGGGTGCGTGTGTGCGCGAAATCCCTCCCCTGCCAATCCACCCCTTCCACCAGCTGCCGTTGCGAGGTGCTGATGGGGGGGCGGCGGCGTCCGTGTTTGCACGAGCGGGAGCGGATCCCGACCTGACCACGCCGCTTCTCTCCAGCAGCCCTCGTGTGTGTGTGTGTGTGAGAGAGAGAGAGAGAGAGAGCGAGTCGGGTGGAGAAAGGGGCGAAGTTTTTACCAAGTGGGAGCCGAATCCGGCGGAGGCCACGCGAGGGTGGGGGGGAAGACCATGTTGGGCATGGAGGGAGGGTGGGGGAGGAGACCCAGGGAGGGTCGGATCCGCCGCCATTCACGCTGGCTTTTAAAAAAAGGCACCTTTATTTCGAATGTCATTTTAAAACCGTGCGGTGTTTCCGTGTCCGCCCGCCCGCCGTCAGCTGAGGAGGGAGGGCGGGGAGGGGGAGGCAGCCGCCGTGCCCGCCCGTGTGTGTGTGTGTCAGCTGTGTGTGTGGAGGGCGTGGGAGTGTGTGTGTGTGTGTGTGTGTGTGTGTGTGTGTGTGTGTGTGTGTGTGTGTGTGTGTGTGTGTGTGTCCCCGAAGGCCCGCGGGCGGAGTGGCGAAAGGCAGCGCCTCCTCCTCCTCCTCCCCCTCCGGGCCCTCCCGCGGGGCTCGCTCGGAGGCCCGGAGCGAACGTGCCGCCGGCGACGGTTGGGCCGTTCCGGCTTCTCATGCCTCGTGCCCCCCCCCCCACCGGGTGCCAGCGGCCGGGGCTGAGCGTGTGTGTGTGTGCCGAGGGAGGGGCGGCGGCCGTCGCTTCCTTCCGCCTCTTTCTTTTTTTTTCCCGGCATGCCACTGCAGTAAAGGCAACGTGGTTTTTTCTCTCGGTGCGAGCATGTGATTGCTCGGAGCTTCTCGCCTGGGGGGGGCGGCCACGTGGGCCCCTCTGGGTGTGTGTGTGTGTGTGTGTGTACGCGCACCTACTTTCGTGGCTTGGGCCCGGTTCCCCCCTCCCCCACCAGCTCCCCCCCCCACAGCCCCGGCCAGGGGTTTGTCGAGGCCCAAGGGTGACAGCGAAGGCTGCGTCAGAGGCCGAGGATCGAGAGGGAGGAGTGAAAGGGGTGGGAGAAGAAGAGGTTTTAGGCCTGTTCCACCCCCCACCCACCCACCCCCCACCCCAGGGTTTCCCCCAGGTGCGTCTCCAGTTCTTCTGACAGGGACATATAGCCGCCCTGTTGGCAGCGAGGTACCTTCCCCTGTGAGCCATGACACACACGTGCTCCCAACCCCGAAATAGACATGGAGGAAGAACCCCAGCCCTAAGAATGCATGTGGGACAAAGGTTTTGAAGCGTCCACGTGGGCTTATTCTTTTATAGTTTAATGCAACTCCCCCCCCCCCTATTTTAAGTACACGGTCGCTTGGATCGGTTCCTACCTAGATTTCCACCAGAAGTCAAGCATTCATTTGGGAGTACACAGAGATCATGTGGCATTCTGCTGAGGTCACTTTGGAGTATTCCTCTTATAACCACTTTAGCTGAATCAGAGAAAGTGCTAGGAAGCCGCTCCTTTTATTTATAATATCTTCTAGTCTGTTTCCAAACATGAGGTTTTTGGAGTTGGTGCTAAGAAGGAAGAGTGTAACATGACAAATGTCTCAGTTTGGTGGATATTTTTGTGGGTAGTTTATGGATGGGAAAGTTTAAGCTCTCTTTAATGTTAGGGAATGGGCTTACACAGAAATGAACAATTTAGAACAGATATCTGCCTGCATTGTGAAGCCTCCACAGTGGATTAAATTGTATATCAAAGATTAGTCATAGGTGCTTCTACTGTACGGTGTGATGTAGTATGATGAATCATCAAATTCTGCTGACTTTTGGAAGAGAAACAGCTCTGCAGCACCTGGCTGAAATGTGTCTCTCCATTCAAAGTAGAGGGACTGTGCTTCTTTGCATGTGCAGGGGTATAAAGATAATCTTAAATACTGAATCCAGTATGTACAAATATCTCAGTATTTCACATAATGAAATGTAACATTTGATAATGCTTGCTTATTGAGAGTCATTAAGGAATAAGCAAGCGATCTGCAGGTTCAAGTCCCAGAGGTTGTTTCTAGAGAGCTCCAAGTAATAGCACACTGAGTGCTTGGGAGGTTTAGCAGGTTGAGTAAATTGGGCTTCTTTATCTTTCAGTAAGTTAAATACAGGAATGCATGATACAAGAGCAACTTATTAACTTGTGTTTTTGTAGAAAGGTGCAATTTGTTCAAAACAACAAACACAACCATTCCAACTCTTATCCATGGTGTCAGTATATAGCACTCCCTTCCTAAATCTCTAACATAGCCTGTACAGCCTCATATGTTGCTGAGTTCCTGTTTCTGGAAGTAAGATCGGCAGAGGCTACTTTTGGCATATTCTTTGGCTCCTCTAGCACATGAAGCATTCCACCAACAAGCAGAAGCTTAGTATTAAGGTTCTGTCATGTTATTCCATTCCACCCCAGCCACTTAAAACAACAAGCGGTATGCAGGAGGGCATGCTTATATCTTTCTATCACAAGTGCACCATTCACTAGCAGTATTTGAGGAGGAAGGGCCATGTTGAAAATGCTTATAAATGTTCCATTTCTCAGTATCTCTTATTCTCAGTTGTTGAACCTGCAATGCAATTGTGTGATGCCTACATTGTATTCCAATGCATCATGTTTTGCTGAAGTTAAATAGAATGAGCCCTCCAGATATTCTGGACTACAACTCCCAGTTTCTTACCTTTTGGAGTGATGTGGACTGTAGACCAAAAGATCTTGAGGACCAACAAAAATTCAGGCCTAACTGATTCCTGGCTAAAACAAGTGGCACAAACATTTCTGCTACTTGGCAGCACTGACCCTAATTCAAACAATATTAGTTTTGGAAGATTATTTTGCTGTTTTCTCTTGTGACTTTGTATTTTGGTTTTTTCCCCCTGTTTGTTTCTTTTCCTTTAAAACACATTTGTTAACAAAATACCATGCTAGAGATCACTAGATTGAAATTAACAGTGACTGGAAGGTCTTTGATGATTTGGAGGAAGTTAAATACTTGAATGCTTTTAAAGTTAATGTCAGTGTTTGCCAACCTTTTTTTGAGTTGTGACCTCCTTTTCTGACAGCCAAGTAATCTACAACCCCACCCCCATCTTATTTGCCTTAGAAACATTTTAATGGAATAAAGAAAATGGATATTCATGGGTCTTCCTCTCAAAAAGCCCCTCAGTGAAGAGCCTTTTTCCCCTCCAGCTCAAACAAATACTTCCCCCATGTGCTCCACCACCTCCCCTATTCTCCTTCCTCACCTCACCTCAGCTTTTGCCTCCCTTGCCGTCCTCCAGACTCAGGTCTGGAGGCATTTCCTAATCCAGTTCCCCTCTCTTTGCACTCGTTCGTTGCCACACCCAGAAGAACAGGAGGCTCAGGTGCAGCAAAAGACGCTGCCACTGCAGTAACAACTTTTCAGTCTTGTCTCCATCTTACTAGCAAGCATCGCACACGCACCTCATTCAGGCTTCTTTGAGCCAGACTAAGTCTTGGATTTGAAGGGCTGACAGCAGTCATCCAAAAGTGGATATGAAGGATATAAGCAAGTGAGAACAGCTCTTTTGTAGTGAGTAGGAGTGATGTCCATGCACAAAAGGACAATCCACCCAAAGGGGGTCAAAAATAACTAAGAACTCTACATTACTGCTGTGGTTTAAGAGGATTCAAATAAAATAGTGCTATGTATATCATATTTAATATAACAAATATAAAAATAATTGCAACTAAAAATAGCCATAGTGACCCCTCCCCTGAAACCACTTTCCAACCCCCAGGTTGAGAAAGTGTGGTTTTTATCTTCTATAATATATCACACATATGTTGACAGATCTTGCAGCCTTGTGTACTCTTAAATAGGTACCTCTGAATTTTATGGTTTGGCGTTGTCTGCTTGAAGTTTTAATATAGTATATAAAATTGTGGAGGTTTCTCTGATAATGAAAACCTTGTTGCATTGTGGTATTCACTTCTAAAGGTGCATATTAACAAAGATGATATAGCATCTGGACTTGTGTCATACATAGAAAGTATTACTTCAGCAGTTCAAGCAGAACTAAATGATTCCAAATGGTACATTGTGTCACATTGCCACTTGTTCAATAAAACAAAGAGACTTTTATCCCAGAATCCTATTGTCAGTATATATGTTTGCATAAGGGAAACTCCATAGTTCCTGGTTGCAAATTGCTACCTGGTAAGGAGGGGATTGTTAATGGAAACATGACCAAGAAATGTGGTCAGTTCCTTAATGAGTATCAGTATTCTGATCCCTGGGTCCATCACTCTGTCCACTACTCCCCACCGGGAATTCCTCAAGGTAACATAACCCTTTATAGTAGTCCTCACCTGGTTGCCAACTGGTCAGACCTGATTAGCCTTGGCAAGGTTTTGGCATTGTTTTGGTCCAGAGAAGTGGTTCTCAACCTGTGGGTCCCCAGAGGTTCTTGGACTGCAGCTCCCAGAAGCCTCCACCAACTCCCAGGGGACCCACAGATTGAGAACCACTGGTCCAGACCATGCCTCAGGCTTCCTTCTTAGACTGAGATAGCTTCTTACTGCCGCATTTAGCAAACTGGAAGGGAGCATTCTGGATAAAGGTTTACCACTGTGAGTTCGCCATCTTCTCAATACCATTGGGTCAAATATTAAAGTGTTTGCAAGTCAACCTAAAGACCTGCTTGTTTATCTAGGCTTTGAACTGAATCTAAGCTGCTTTGCTTTGTAAATCGGTATTTGATGCTATATATGCTCTCCTCAACTGTTCTGGTGTTTACATGTATTAACTGAATGTTGTCATTGGCCGTGTACCTTGCTTTGAGGTGATTTTTGATAAAGAAAAATCGATTGCACTGAGTGTTAACAAATTAAAAGACACGAACACATCGTTTGTTTCTAGAATAACAAGCTTTGTGTTGGCACATTCACTCCTGTTTCTTCTTTGTTTGCTCCCCTTGAAAACCGATTAGTTATTAGGAAACATATTTGAGAATCATGACTTTTCCAAGTAGATCTAGGCTGAGGGAGAGAGATGTCCATAGTGGCTGGAACTTTCTTAATACATCTTTGTATGTGTCAGAAGCAAAGGGTATATAAAATGAATAAGAAACTAAAAAAAGAAAACTAAATTTGTAATGCTATATTTTCGAATTCCTTTGGGTATCGAATCGAGTTTGTTTGTTTATTTGTTTCATTAGTATCTGAAACGAGTGGATAAAAATCAGTGTTATTTCAAAAAAGCCAAATTGATTTAAATCATTATTTTAATAAAAATATATTTATTTAAATCATTAAAACGTTTGATATTTTGAAAAAATTGTGATTTAAATCAAATTTATTTAAATCAAATCCACCCTGATTTGAAGTAGCAATCTAAAATGGTATTTATCTCAAATTTAGGTTGTACTGCTGCCCACATTAGAAAGTCAGTTTCCAGATAAGGGTTTCTTTGGAAGAAACATGATGCAAGGCCCATTACTGATCTAAGAAAATCTATCTATCTATCTATCAATCTATCTGTCTGTCTGTCTGTTTGTCTGTCTATCTATCTGTCTGTCTGTCTGTCTGTCTGTTTGTCTGTCTATCTACATACCTGCCTACCAGCTACCTGCCTTCCTACCTACCTGCCTGGATAGTCTTAAAATGCACATGCTTGCAATGAAGTGTTCTATGATAGGAAGTGCTGCGCACCATTCTGGATTTTGTTTTTCTTAGAACTAATGCTGCCTTAGAAACAAATGATGTACTGTATGCTTCTTTCCTACTTGCTTAGTCAGTTGCATACTGGCCAAAAGCCTGTTTGTTATTTATGCCGGAATAAACTGCAGCGCTGACTTGCTCCTGGTTAACAAGTTAGTGCTTTTTAACAACAACGTATTAACTAAGAGCAAGTCATCACAACATAACTCATAACTGACGTGTAAGGTGGTATACAAATGGCAATTTACTAACTAATGGCAATGTGCTGTTGCAATATGCACTGTTGCCCTGGCATCACTAAGCAATAGGTCTCCAACATTTGCAGTAAAACTGTTGTTTTACTGTAAATATTGTTCAAGAGCTGTTGGTCTCCCTGCCCCACCACAGTACTTTAAAGAAATCATTTAGTTTAATCATGCTTTATTGCTTAGTGATCTTGTAGGATAACTAAGAATACACCTTTGTTCATTCTCTAGGCTTTTCAATCCTAACTGTCTTCTGATTGAAAAGGTTAATAAATAGCATATGACTCAGCTGACTATGCTATAGAAAAGTGAAAGCTAAAGTGCAACCCTGAAAGAAATCTAGCTGCTTGAAAGAGCCAGACAGACACCTGAGAATAATTTAGCTGAGAGTTCTATCCAGTTCAGTGTAGCTCCAGTGATCTTCCTGCAGTATGCCATGTTGTAAACAGCACAGTGAATGGCACAAAGTCAGCCTCTGCCTTCAGCAGCAAATGTGGTGTCTTTGTGTAACTCATAATGTATCGATTAATAGGGCAATGTATACATTGAATCCAAGAAATAAATAAGCACTGTTTCTGGTTAGCTTGGATTAGGACCAACAGTAAGTGAGGTTATGCTCCAGAAACATAATTCTTGCATGGCTAACTTTTCTAGGAAGAGGACACAAGCTGAAAAAGTGGTTTTCATGGCTTATGATTTGGGGGCTGCTGAGTTTCCCAGTAACTGGGTATGCCATGGTCTAAAATTCTAGATAGGAGTGGGGCTTCCCCCCCTCAAGTGTTTCTCTGAATGGTAATGGGTTGTAAATGGTTGGGTTGTGTGCTGCTTACAACTACCAGTACTTCCTAGTTCAGTAAGTATGAGTGGCTGCCTAGATCAGGATATCTGGATATTGAAATCCTTGGGCAATATGTTTGTGGTGATCTGGAAAGGTTTGAGATATGATTTCAGAGTATCTGCGTAGTCATCAGTCACAAAAGCTTTGAGATACTGCATCATGACATCTATGGAAGTGAGAAAACAATATGGAAATGCAAGGTTGCGTGCCTCCTTCTATGCAGGGCTTTTCCTCCCATGTGAACCCATTGCTACCATTTTTGTTTTGGCCACGGCAGAACCTGATGGGTGGAGTTGTGTACATGCGTCCATGCTCCTCCCACATGCAAAAGCCCAATATAGTGAGGAACAAAATTAGAGTGTCTATTGCTGTAATATGTTTCATGGATAGACAGAAGCAGGACAGACCAATAAATCTGCGACAAGTGTTGGGCTTTTGAAAACTCTTGCCTCCATGTGATATGTTTGGAAAAACTTGTGCTTATTGCAAGAGTCAGAAATTCCCATTGTGATCAGGACGTTAGACTTGGATGGGAAAGAATTAGGATAATCCCTCCCCCCCACACACACCTCGGCCATGAGGTTCATGGCTGTGTCAGTATCTCTCAGGTTTGCCCATGTTGCATGGGGAGGGGGCCTACGAATGCCTTGAGCTCTTGCTCGAAACAGTGAGACATGGCCAGAGCAATTAAGCAGGTGGATTCATTTCTTATTACAGTAGGATATTGCCGTATCCGCAGAGATTGGTTCCAAGACCCCCGCAGATAGCGGAATCTGTAGATAAGAGCAAATGCTCTTATCCAAGGATAATAATGGCGACGGGTGGTGGGGTGCCAGGGTGAGAGCTTTTGCCCCTGACACTCCCCAAACACTGGCTGGCGGCAGCAGAGATGAGGAGGGGGAAAAAGAAAAGAAAACTTAACCTCCTAGCCACATGCCAGCCGCCCTCTGGAGGGGTGGGGTGGGGATTTAAGATGACCAGCCTGGCCAACTGGGATTCGAGCAGGAAGTTCAAAGGCCAGTTTAATACAAAGTGTTTTGTGACACCTAAAAAAACCCCTAAATCTTCAGGAGATCCAACTTATGAAGGAGTTATGTGCCCTCTGTTTAACTATAGTGGCATTTTCCCCTACAGGAATGTACAGTATAAAAGTTGTATTTTTGTGCATGATGAAAAATCCAAGTGTCAGTTTCTTACAAATGGAATGCCACTATTACACTTGTAGCATTTGAGTAACAAAGAAGATAATTTTCATTGTTTAACAGACTTAAGGCCTAGATCCAGTGTGACTTGAATAATATTAACTGTGTGCTGTCAAGTCAGTTCTAATTTGTGGCAATCCTTTTCAGGGTTTTCTAGGAGTGGTTTACCTTCTTCTGGGGGCATCCTTAGGCTGTACAGCTTGCCCAAGGTCATGCAGATTACTTCATGGCTCAGTAGTTAAACTGCAGTACTGCAGCCAAACTTGTCTCACAACCTAGGGTTCAATCCTAGGTAGTCAGCTCAGAGTCTTCCACCCTTCTGTGGTCAATAATAGAGATGTAGAATTTCCGGAAATCTTGAAGCTCAGACACCCCCCCCCCCCGTTTTTTCATTTTTTTCTGGGGAAAAACTTAATGATTTGGAAAATTTGAAAAAAAAATGCTGCATTAGCACTCCCCACCCCTTTTTACAGCTTGAAAGTCATTCTGTTACTTTTGGAACATAAAATGTTACTATGGACAATTTGACTTGGCATAAAATTATCACAACTAGCATATTAAAATATAGTGTATCCAAAAACTATTTCAAACAGAATTTACTTTTAAAATAATATTTATTTGTAATTGTAAGTAACAGATGGAGTAACAATCTCCTGAACAGTTTTTACTAGTTTTTGTGGAACAATGTTTAAAAATCCAGAATTAACAATTCATATTTCCTCTCCACAGTATTAAATAAAAATAAAATAAAAACCTTATTTTATTAAAATGAATTGAAGGGGGGGAATGTATAGAGGGAAACAGGACTGTTTCAATGAATGGGCATGAAATTTAATCAGAATCATTTTTGTTGCTCTGTATTTTTAATCAGAATCATTTTTGTTGCTCTGTTTAATCAGAATCATTTTTGTTGCTCTGTATCAGAACACTTTCTTCCAGTGCTTTGAGGCCTAGTGAAGAGGACAGAACAGAACCAAACATGCCCACTCACATGCAAAAACAAAAGTGAAACCTTTTTCTTGTGACAGTAGCAGCACCCTGTACAGGAAGAAATGCATCTTGTTCTTGCATTGGAGAGTTCAGTTTGTAATCTAGTACTTGCTTGTCCTCAGTGCACAGAAATCAGAATACAGTAACCCCCGCATGTTGTGGGGGTTAGAGACCTGACCTGACCCACAATAATCGAAAGTCCATGATATGCAGATGCTGAGTCTGGTGAGGCCTGGGAGCCCTATATGAGGCCTCCTACACTTACCTGAGGCCTAGCGCTGCCCGAACAGGCCTCTCTGATGGGCTTCTGGGGCCTGTCGGAGGCCTCAGAAATGCTTTCTGGTGATCTGGAATCACTCCCAGTTCACCAGAAAGCACATCTGGGGCCTCTGACAGGCCCCAGAAGGGGTTTTCGGTGATCTGGAAGTCACTTCCGGTTTACTGAAAGTCACTTCTGGTTCGCCGGAAAGCACTTTTGGGGCCTCCGACAGGCCCCAAAAGCCTGTTGGAGGCCTTTTTGAGGCAGCGTCAGGCCTGGGTAAGTGCAGGAGGCCTGAAATGGTGCATCCACCTTACTCCAGGTGACCTTTGTTTCATATACTGTGGTCCCGCAATATACTGGGACTGCAGTATATGAACCACAAAAGGGCAGGGGGTCACTGTAATCTGATACTATGCATATTTTTTAGAAATGATTCGGAAAATATTAGAACACCCCATCTTAAAATCTTTTATTCATCATGTTAAAATAAGACCATGCACTCTTGCTGTCTTTCCTTGTGGAAAAATATTCTTCTCACTTTAAAGGGAAACTCTACGCTGCTTTCATCGATCTGAGAGGTGCGTTTGATTCTATCAATAGGAACCTATTATGGCATAAACTTGCTTCTTGGGGAATTGACTCTCGACTGCTTTTCTTAATTAGGAATCTTCACTCCTCCAATTAATGTCGGGTCCATATTAACCGCAAGGGCTCCCTTTCTGAAAAGATTACTATATCTAAAGGTGTCGGTCAGGGTTGTATACTAGCGCCCCAACTATTCAATCTCTTCCTTGCTGATTTACGCTCTCAACTCTCTCATTGTGATAAGTACGCCCCTTGTTTGAGTAACTCCCCATTACCAATTCTCCTTTATGCTGATGATTCAGTCCTTCTTTCCATCTCCAAAATCGGGGTACGCCATCTCCTATCTGCTTTTCATTCTTATTGTATATCTAATGATCTAATAATCAACTCCGAAAAAACAAAAATATTGGTTTTTTCTCATCTATGGAAACCGCTATCCTGGGGTATTGACAGCAGACCAGTCGAACAAGTTAAAACATTCAAATATTTAGTTATAAATTTCCACCACCGATTAGAATGGAATTTCCATAGAGACTTGGCAATATCTTCAACCAAACTCCATTTAAATGCAGTATCCTGTTTTCATTACCATAATGGCAACCAGTATGTACCTGCAGCCTTCAAGGTTCTTCAGACAAAGACCTTGAGTCAGCTTCTGTACAGAGTTCCAATTTGGATCAAGGCGGTTTCCACAAAACTAGACCTAGTAATTGCCTTCTTTTTAAGGCAAATGCTAGGTGTTCCCAACACAATCAAACTTTCAACCATGATCCTTGAGCTGGGCATTCACTTACCTTCCACTCTGGCATGGTCTCGGGCCATCAAATACTGGTTAGTGTTAGCCCTCCATTATAATTTCTCCCCTGGTTCCTTACTTTTCGACCTTTTAAAGGATCCCTTTATTTCCACCTGGGATTCCCTCTTTGTAAACAAACTCCACAACTTAGGCTGTACTCTTGATTATTTTGCCAACTTTGACTTTAAAAGAGCTTACTTGACCATTAAGGCAAAATTATTTGAAGAAGAAACTGAATTACTTTCCTCTAATCTAAATTGGACCTGCTCTCCACGTTTCTTTAACTTATCCCCTGTTTTTGGCCATGATCTCTGTTATTCCCGTAAGCTAATTAATCCAAATAAGAGACGTGCTTTCATGGTGGCCAGACTCAATATTTTCCCCTCCTCAGTACTCTCAGGAAGATACTTGGGTATACCATCGTCCCAGAGGCTTTGTAAATTTTGTCATCTTGAACCGGACACAGTCCCTCATATACTGTGCCGTTGCCCTGCCCATACTAGGTTATGCAAAGAGTTTTTAGATCCAATTATGTCTAGGTTCCCTGGCCCCCCAGAGGAATACACAAGCTTTTTACTTCGTGACAATTCTGAATGGGTCACCTTACAAGTTGCAGATTTTCTAGTAGTTGTTATTAATAAGAAATGAGAGTGTATCCCCTTTTTGGCCTTTTACCTATTGTTTTACTTGACAATGCCTTACCATCACTGTTTTGGTTGTGTTCTATTTTCTTTCTTTTAATGCCAATAAAGGTGTATGCATGCATAAATAAAACTTCTATAATCATATTTTCTTTTTTCAATTTTTCCAATTTTGGGGCAAAAAACCCAAACACTTCAGGAAAAAACCCAAAAAAACCCACCAAGTTTTTCCCCAAAATTTTCTGGGTTTTTTTTTTCTGGGCCTTCATATCTCTAGTCAGCAAAATAAGTACCCAAATTGCTGAGGAGGCATTGTGCAGCCTGCATAATTGTAAACTGCCAGAGAGTGCTTTAAGTGCTGTGGGATGGTATTTAAGCAAAATACTTTGTTTCTGGGATGCACAATGAAGAATTTAACTTCCAACCTCTGGTTCCATAGCCAGATACCAAACTCACCGAGTTATCCAGTCAGGCTCAATAATTATGCACTATTAAGTCAGTTCCAACTCAAGGTGTCCCTTTCCAGGATTTTCTAGATAGATATTGTTTACCATTCCCTTCTACTGTGGATGATCGTGGACTGTGCAGCTTACCCATGGTACAGGATGGCTCTTTCCCCAGAAGGCACAGTAAAGAATCAAACTCCCAACGCCGGGTTCTGCAGCCAGGGACTTGAACCACTCAGCTATCCAAGCCGGCATAATGTGCTGTTACGGCAATTCTGACTTATGGTGACCCTTTTTAGTTTTCTAAATAGATAGAGCTCATAAGTGGTTTACCATTCCCTTCTGGAGCCATCCTGGGACTGTGCAGATTGCCTCAAACCACACAGGATGGTACTTCTGTGATGCATGGGATAGTGGACGGGGAAAATTCAACTCCCTACCTCTGGCTTCATAGCCAGATACCTAACTCACTGAGCTATCCAGCCAGCAGTGTAGTTGTGTGCTGTCAAGTCAGTTCTGGTTTATGGCAATCTTTTGGTGGGAGGGTTGGTGAAGTGAATACCCTTCCAGTTTAGCTTTGCTGGATTTATCCATTATGCAAGACCCGTGAGCAGTTGCTTATACAATCGTAAACTGTTCTGGAGTCCTCTATTAAAACAGTCAAAAATAATGTTTGCTTGGAGAACAGGCCTTGGGCTACCACGTTGTTGCTGCTGAATTTAAATCTAACAGTGCTGAATTTAAACCTAACAGTGCAGTCCTATTCATGTGTACTTGGAAGATGTCAATGCAGTTTTGCAACTTGGATGAAGATGTAGGCATTAGAGGCTTACACTGAGCCCCCCCAAAAGACAAGGGATTTGGCAGAATTGACTTAAAACATAGCTACCTCCCTTTATAATCTTGATCAAAATTTACTGTCTGAAATGGCTTCTATGTGCAGTCTTTGTCTTGGTTTAATAGATAAACTGCTGCTTATTTGTCCTGTAATTGGTAGAGTGTGGTGCCAGTATTATTATAGGAAGTCAATGTGTTGGTTCCTTTTAAACATTTAATATGATAGTTCCATTACCAAAGATTAGTGTCCAACAGCTAGTGAGAAATAGTGGTTCCCAGTTATTGACTGTGAAGTTTTCCATTATCTCTTGGAGGTGTTACATTATAAGTATTAATGTTATTAATGCAGTGTTTGCTTTGTGCTTGGCTTTTAAGCATTTCATGAGAAAAAAGTTGTTCATTCTGAATTTTAACCCCGAAAAAGATAACTGGTATTGGGATTGCAGGAAGTAAAGTAGAACAGAAGGGGGGCCATGTGAGCAAATACAGCTGATGTACTTTGGCCTGTTTAACAATGAAAGCTGATTAGTAAGGAAAGGAGCTCAGGCCTTCACGTATAAATGGATTTTTAGAAGCAATTTGAAGGAAAACCACCAAGTTAGTTTGAGAGGTCATTGTGTTGGCAAAGGAGGAAGGAGGAAATAATGGGATAAATAATTTTAAAGCAGTAAGTTGTTTTTGCTGAAGGTATGTGAAGAACCTAGTAGGGTGAGTTTTGGAAACAATTTGTTTATCAAAATGTTTCTACCTAGTCCTATATCAACAAATTTCGTGACTTATAAACTCACACTTTACAATAAAACTCACAGAATACACTTTTCATGGACAGTATTTTGGATATATAGTAGGACCCCTGTATCCACTGATTCATTACCCACTGATTCAGTTATCCATGATTGTCAGAGGAAAAAAATAAATAAATAATTCAACAGCCATAAAGCAAGGTACTGTCACAAACAGCAGCCATAAAGCAAGCTACTGTCGCAAAACAGGAGCTGTAAAGCAAGCTACTATCACAAAAATAGCAATTTTGACTGTTCTCTGTTATCCACTGCCTCGTTATCTGTGGGAAGGCCTGAAACCAATCTCTAGCGGATACCGGGGTCCTACTGTATTGATAAGCAAATTGAAAAAGGAAGAGTAGGCTTCCAGATGATGGATTGTATCTCCTACTAGCAGTAGCTAACATCTCTAATGGTAAGAAATGCTGGATGTTCTGGTCCTACAACATAGGGAGGGGATGGGACAGGACTTTTGCCCAGCTCTGTTGTAAAACAGGAGTTTTCACAAAAACCTTATTAAGAGGGTGATGTTCAATACCTTGCTGGTCTTATTAGCCCTGAGGCTTTTATAAAGCTGGAGAAAACATATTTAGTTCGTAAAGGTTTTCTAAATGTGCTTCAGATATTTTGGTCTATAAACATGTTTAAATAATTCAATACAGTAATCAAATTAAATAGTTAATTAAAATGGAAATAGTTGAAATCTTGGTAATTAGGTTTTTACGTGTACTATACTATTGTATAGAAGAGTGTGTGAGTGTGCTCTTACTCAGTATTGGTGTGGAGTGTCTATAGACATCTAGTTGACTACTGTGGGAACAGAGCATTAGTTTAGGTGGACCTTGGGTTCAATCCAGCAGGGCTTCTGTTCTGTTATTACGTCTGGGGAAGCAATAGGGAAAAATCAAGTTAATAGTGTGGTTTCGTAGTGCAGTCATTTAAGCCAGCAGTTTTGCTTGTCTGAGCAGAGACAATAACTAATAGGAACTAGGATCTAAAGACACATTTGAATGAATCAGCTAACTGGGCATTGTGGACAGCCGGAATTAATGATTATTTGTATAGAAGCATATTTGGAAGGGTGCTGAGGGAGGCCTAGGATTTTTCCAGGGAACTCAGCTAGAATCAGATCTGGGATTTATTTGTTGGATTCATAGCTTTATCTGTATAATTTTCTTTATATTTTTGAAAAATGCTACTGCATATGTTTAGATGGTAAGTAGCTCACCCTTTTACTAATCTATGGCCTAATGGGGTGAAGGGGAAGAAAGAGTTGTGTTTCTGGAGATAGCTTCTTTCCACCAGCGGTCTCATTGGTTTATGTGTGGCATGCCATCTCTCCTCTGTTAGCTCATATAGAATTCCTGATCACTTATGGCAGGCCTGCACTACACGTCGACTGTGGGTGACTGGTAGCCTGCAGGCCTGTCAGAAGTCGCCCGCCAGGTCCCTGCCATCCTCCTGACCCGCTGCCAGCGGCAGTGTGTTGGGGGGTTGTCCTCCCACCTGCCCGGATGCTTGGTCCGAATTTCTACCCCTTTACCCCCTTACTCAGCTCCTCTGTAGGAGACTCCACCATCCTACTCAGGAACACTGCAAAGCGTGCACGCTTCTCAAAGTGGATTGCGGCGGCAGCTGAAGGTAGACCCCGGGCTGTTCAAAGTTTAACAGCCCTGACTTATGGTAAGCAGTCTCCTCTTTATGACAAGACTGGCCTGCTTTCAGTTTAAAGGATTCATAATACCATGGCTGTGTATCAGACTTTCACAAAACTGGTTCCATTTATATTATACACTGTGTTTTGGTGACTGAAATCCTGCTGTTTAGTTACACTAGAGTAGGCCCAATGAATCAGTAAAACTTATATTGGACTTCATTCATAATATCACCACACATTTAGAGGACCCACTTTACTGCAACTTGCTACCCTAAGTAACAAGATTTCAGCCAGCATGTTGTAGTGTATTGATCTTTTGTGATGGCCGATAGAAATGCAAGTTTGAAAATTAAAGGGATTTGTTTATATATCCAGAGCACTAGTTGAGCGACATGGGCAAAAACTCCCCGTCACAGAAACTTTGTGCATTTTGTAAGAAGTTGATAGTATGAATAGACACGAAAGGAAGGTGTTGATAAAGAGTGAGTGATCCCATAGGCCTGTACTTTAAATAGATAAGGTGTTTGTGCAAATAATCTTGAAGAAATTGGGAACATACATGAAAAAGAAAGTTGCAGATGGCTCTTCTTGCTGAATCAGAGAGCTAGATGGTCATAGAAGATAAATAGCATTTATAAACAATAAACATGCTTTGAAATTGTGCATGCATTGCAGCTTGTTTTTGCATAGCTTAATTTATGGAGCAGTAATCATCATCCTAACAGTAGTGTCATCTCAGTTGTTTTCTGTACATATAGTAGTCTCAATGAAGCAAGTGTATTTCATCAAGTAGTTTCAGAAATGCTACCTATAGCTATGATAAGGAGGATATTGTTTATAAAATTGAATCTATAAACATTGCTTATTTTATATGTAGCTTGTGTATGTGCTTGCAGATAATGGCTTGCATATAAAACAAGTGAATTTTTGAACGTAGGAGTGTGCAGCTGACCTGGGAGTTCCTGCCCTGGACTTATCAAATAATAAAATGAAATTTAGGTAGAATAAAATGTGCAAACATGTATCTGCTTTATGAAATTCTTACATTTATTAATTAGACATTCTTTAAACCCTTTCAACAGTTCAAGGAAAGTACATAACTGCAGTGGAATTCAGAAAACAGATTATACCTTGTTAAAGGGGAAATTGCCTGAGTCTATTGATATTTGGATTGGAAATGTCATTTTCTTATCATAGCAAATCTCTTCATAAATTTGCTCGCTTGCTTTCATTGTAATTCTGTTCTCCCCCCTAATCTCTGCTCTGTTGTGCTCTGTTATAAATATAATACACTGTTGTCACACTTGATCAAAGAATGGATTCAATTGACACTGCAATTTAAATAATAAAAATGATTTTTTTATTTATTTTGTGCTTTAAATCAAATTGACTGCAAAGCAATTGATTTTTATCTACCCTGCTTGGTTATATATTTATTGGTAGCAGTGGTTGCAAAATCAGGTTTTAAGCACTCCAGTGTTCCTGCCAAGAAAACTCCATGGAGATGGGGTCACAAAAAGTCAGCCACAAACTGTAATGACACAACAAGAACAAAAGATGGCTTTGGAATGGCAAGTTTTTTTAAAAATATATATTTATTTTATGAGGACTAAGCACATACACTTATATTTCTTACATCTAGTTCCATAAATATTACACAAACTTCATACGTCTAGTTCCATAAGCATTACACAAACTTGTTCGCCCTTCCTCATTTATCTTTCCCCTCCCCCAGCAAGCAACTAATTCCAATTCCCTTTCATGTTATACATTATCAAAGCATTGTGGAGTAGTCTAGCCCATTTCTCATTCTCAGGCTTTCCTTTTATCCATTCTATAAACTTCTCCCATTCCTGCAGAATTCTGTTTTCCCCCTCAATCTTTCCTTCTTGCATTATTAGTATCAATTTATGCCTTGGAATGGCAAGTATTGCAACGGTTTCAAAAACAGGCGGTTGCAAGGGAACTATCATTAAGTTGGAGGTCCCTGATTGCTCTCTGGCTTGCTCCTCCTTAACTGTGCTAAGCACCCAAATGCTTTGTTATAGAGAAAGACAAAGGGAGTGAATAGTCATCTGTGGATATATGATTGGAGAAGGACTGGATCTTAGTAATGTCCAGTAGGCATAATTGCGGTGTAATGGATTCACTGTGTTCTCGTACTGGATCAGCACCTAGTGAATTCTCTGAGCTACATTTATACAAGCTCCAGCCACAATCACCTGAACCTACCCGTGGCTGCTGCAGTCTCAGAGTCTTGTCTAGAAATACCACCACCACCCCTTAGCTTCCTGGGGGGGGGGCAGTGTAGCCTGCACACTGTAATTAAAGTTTTAAACCGCCCAGAGACTACTTGAAGTGGTATGGGGTGGTATATAAGCAGAACACTTTAGCTGTATATGTTCAATTCACACACAAACACTGAGTTACTACACAGTATGTACTTCACCCTTCTGTGTAATGTATGTTCAAAATTTTATTTATGTTTTTATAACCTTACTTAAAGATAAAAACTTGACAGGGACAGCCAGGGGACTCTGGACAAACAAGCTTGGGGAATATTGTTATTGTCCCTATCACCTCACTACCTGAAGCACTTGCCTCACTCTGCCTATTGGTAGAGCCAGCTTGTATTTAACAAAGTATTTACTTACACTAAGTAAGCCAGGACTGCCCCATCTCTGCTGTCTTTCCAGAAGCAGGCAAAGACCTTCCTCTTCAAGCAAGCTTTCCCTGAAAGATGGAATACCTATTATGTGACTTTTATATGGATTACCATGCATGAATACATTGATGGATTTCATAAGAACACCAGTGTCTTCCATGTTTACATTCCACCCCTCATAAAGGATTTTTCTTGCGTGCTCTTTGCAGTTTTAATGTTACCTTTTAATGTTCTAAGATACCTCTTCTAATTCCCTGTTCTTAACTTGAATACGTCTTAAAATGTTCTGGGCTGTATATTGTTCCTCATTCTTGTAAGTCACCTTGGTCCTTTTCCAAGGAGAAAAGTGGGGTAAAGATATTCAAAAATAGATAAAATAAAATAAAATACTGGAAATGGAGGCTCATGTGGTTTCACATCATTGAGAGGGAGAGGAAATATACCGTAGAATTCCCTTTCCTTGAAGGAATATGAGAATTGTACTTAAATGTATGTCTTTGTGGCAGAGCCCTGTCTTGAAACGTTATGTAGCCGTTGTTTCACTGTTCATGTTCAAGCATGATTCCTGTTTGGTCACTATAGCAGAGGCATTGTTGAGGTGTCTTCTTTCTGTAGCCTGGGACATGATTAAAATTTGTCAGAGGTGGTCCTGTTATGAATTTATTATTTTTGTTTATATGTCTTTCTTTTCTCTGAAGATACTCAGAATCATCTTGTATCTGATCTTCTCTGATTTTGGAAGCTTAAGCAGTGATGGGCCTGGGTAGTAGTTGGAATCTTCAGATGGGGTAAAAATGTTGGAAAGACAGTAGAGGACTAGATGAAAGGCTTGGTGGACGGATCCACTGTCTGAAATCCATTAGTAAGTCACAAATATAGTTGGTCTATTAGTGGGAATTTGTTGAATCAACTCTTCTGTAAATTCCATTAATTTTGTGGGTCAACTGTTGTAACTTATTGTCAGACTTCAGCCAGTTCTCTGAAGACTTTTTGTATTGTGATACATAGCCTGACTTTGATTTTGAAATCTACTAGATAGAAGTAATAAAACAAGTACATTGCCTTCATTGACCTATGAACATTGTAAAAAGCAGTCATAATAACCTATTTTCTTAATTGATATGGTTGTACCCTTTGAAAGCTATGTAAGAACATATTTAAATATTTCACCTGTAAGTAGGGTGGATATGATTCATGATTTAAATTTTAAAATTTGGATTTTTTGATGAATTAAATAAAAACATTATTTTTTTTAATTGATATTGTTGATTTTTATCCACCTTTCCTGTGATGTATTCTAGCACAAATCTTTGTCTATTAAAGCGTTATCAAAATATGGTCCCTTAAAATACATGGAGAACTGACTTACTGGAATAAAAAGGGGGAACAGTGTGGCCATTAAAAATAAAAATTGCAAGACTAGGCTATAGGCAATACCTTTATAGGTCACTAATAAAAACAAATCATTGCAATCATTCATGGGCAATTATCCACTTCTTCAAAGCAAGTACCAAAAGTCCAAACATGGCAAAAGGTGTGGTTTGCTAGGAGATTATTCTTAGATGTGAAGTACTTGGCAAGATGATTTTCTCCAGGCGAGTCTTATCTTGGATGAGACAGGAAGAATCAAGGCTGTTGTAAAGTTGCTGAAGCCAAAGATTGGGTTACAGTACTAACTTCCTGGAGTGTCAGATGCCCATCTTATTCCCCATTTTAGCTGTTTGTACTTTGTCATTTCTAAAACTGATTACCTACAGCAGTTAGGTCATTAAGGTGGCACAATGTTTTTGTCATATTATTTTATTTTGTTTTTGGTTTGATGTGCTAGGATAAACTAACACAGCTACCTCTTCTGAAACTAATAACACACAGATGATTAGCAATAAAAGCCAATCTATAAGTTTAGCTGAAGGGTTAATAATGTAATCAGTGGAGCTTAGGTTGTGTGAGTTTTGTTCCCTGAGCTTGCGAAAAGGGAGACTTGTTCTGAAATGGCATTAAAGGTGATGCTTTCTGTGGACATTCTGCAAGTTGCGTGTTATAAGTAAAAAGGACCTCTCAGCAATGATAACAAGGAAGCAGTAGAACAAGACTCAAATGATGGCCATAGACTTTGGCCAGGGTTGTCTTGTAGAAGGTAGTTTTTCAGGTGTCCTGTTCCCAAGGCATTTAGAATAAACATCTAGGAACCTTTCAACCCCTGAAGGTGAGAAATCATCAAATGTATATATCTTTTTACTCAGAAGTCCGTCCAGCCCAAGGAAGCAGTAGAACAAGACTCAAATGATGGCCATAGACTTTGGCCAGGGTTGTCTTGTAGAAGGTAGTTTTTCAGGTGTCCTGTTCCCAAGGCATTTAGAATAAACATCTAGGAACCTTTCAACCCCTGAAGGTGAGAAATCATCAAATGTATATATCTTTTTACTCAGAAGTCCGTCCAGCCCAAGGAGGTGCACAGATATTGGGTTGCCACTGTTTGTATTTTCTACCCATTCCTTTTCTTCCATTGACACCTGTGTGAATTATAGGCTGATAAGATTTTATGGAGATCAATTTTATACTAGCACATGAGTTCTTGTAATGACAGTGTGAACAAACACAGTTCTTTCCCCCTCTGCATAGCCCCCTGCCATCTTCTAGAATGTGTTTCAGAGGTGTTGTCAAGGAATCTTTCTTCCAGGCAGTTGCAGCAGCACTTCCTGATTAGGAAAGGAGTCATCTGTTAAGAAACCTTAACTGCATGTTGAATCTTGATTGGAGCGTACCTTGGTAAAGCAATGGGAAAGTTTGAAAATGTTCACACTTTTAATGTTTTCCGAGTTCTGTTTCTTGATTCAGGCGTGTTTCTTTGTGGACTTGATGAATTGCTGTTTATGAGTCAGACATCTTACAGTTCCATAGAGGGAACAATAGACATCTGGGCACTTGCATAGTAAGAACAAGATATGGATATTCGAATACTGTTTACTGTGTAGCCGGTCATATTCTAATTGTCTGATTATGCATAATGCTTGGATTCTGTAGAGCAAATTTTGGATTTGAGATACTGTTGTGTAGTGCTGTTGTCACTTAAGAAATTTTGGCTTATCCGTTTTTTGGGGAAGGGCAGTTTGCATACTTGGCAAGGAATTAGACCTCATATAAGCTGCCTTGGGTCCTTTTCCAAGGAGAAAGGCGGGGTAAAAATATTCAAAATAAATAAATATGTCAGACATCAGCTTGCAGTTAAAACCAACTCAATCCCTTCTCGTTCTTCCTTAGGTTGATATATATTCCTATTTACCTCCTTCATCTATAATTTATCGTGATGTTTGAATAGGGATATGTAGCATTTCTTTCATTATGAATAATCTGTTACATCTTCCATCCTGAACTTACACTGAATTTTATCAAACCTATACGGTATAGCTTTTCACTCTTTTAAAAGGCATACCATCCTCTTAGACTTATGCAAGAAAGAGGCATATAAACTTAATAAATAAAAAAGTTTCTTGTTACATTATGAAGTTGTTCTTTCATTTACATACATGTACTGTACTGTATTTTATAAGTAGGCTATGGTTGAGAACAACCAACATTCAGCTGAATTAGATGTCACAGGAACTGGTAACTTTAAACCTGCGTGGACCAGGAGGAAGTGCATGAATTATTGAGCTTTTGACTCTTTTGCTAATGTCTGAAGTGAATGTGCTTGACAGTATATCGGTTTGTTTTTAATCAGTGCAGCGTAGTTCATTTTATTAGTGGCCTCTGCTGTATTTTTGGTGAGTGTCTACAAAATAATTACCTTCTAATTGCCTTCTCCAGTGAGCACTCATAAATTTATTTTAGAATTATATGAGTTCATGAAGCAAATTAATCATTTTTGTTAACAAACAGGCTTATAGAAAGCTGATCTAAAAGAGTAGAAGATCATTCGTTTTACCTGGGGCTTCTTTTAAATCTCATGTGTAAATACAGTGTCTGTGTGATGCCAGAAATGTTGTAAGACATCCGAGGACCTGGTGATATGTGGTATGAACTGAGAATGCTTCAGTTCACATCGCTTCTCAGAACATGATCTTAGTCTATTTTCTAAAGTACGCTTCTCATAATGTATCTCAGCCCCTTGTCAGTATTAGGGATACTGATCTACCTTATATAGCTGTTGTAGAGATTACTGAGAGTTTGTGCAGTTGGTTCTGAGTTTTCCAAAGCTCTGTGCAAAAATGGCATGTGCTGTTATGATTTGTAGATTCAAGCTGAAGGTATATATTTTTAAAACCTAGAAATTAAACCGGTGTGGTGTTGTGGATAGAATGTTGAATTAAACCTGGGTTTAAATCCCTGCTCGACCATAAAAAATTACTGGGGGTGGGCATGGTGGCATGGGTGAAACTGCTCCTCAAATATCATTTGAAAACCCTATGAAGGTTGATATAAGTAAGTTCAATTCTGCAGCATATAACAACAGTAACCATAGTAAATGAGAGCTACCTTGATAGTTCAGCAAGTTGAACAGCTGTCTCCAGAGCAAGGTTTTGGGATTGCCTCTTGGGAGAAGAAGAGCCATTTTGTTGTGTTCATAAGAAAGCTATGCAGTCCAGAGTGCCCCCAAAAGAAGGCAGTGGTAAACCACTTCTAAGTACTTTATACGGTACAGTGGACCCTTGTATAACAAACAGCTCGTATAACATAAAATCTGTACAACATAAAAATTACGGAGATAGGGGAAATTTGCTAAACATAATCGCCTATGGGGAGAATCTGTACAACATAAAATGGGGTTGCTCTGTTTTCAATGCATTCCTATGGGCATTTGTATGAAGGAAAATTTGCATAACATAATTTCATTTGGAATGAATTAATTCCTCTATACAAGGTACCACTGTACCTAGAAAGCCCTGAGTCTGAATTTCTCTCTCTCTCTCTCTCTCTCTCTCTCTCTCTCTCTCTCTCTCTCTCTCTGTGT
Source organism: Phrynocephalus forsythii (assembly GCA_029282475.1). Taxonomy (NCBI): domain Eukaryota; kingdom Metazoa; phylum Chordata; class Lepidosauria; order Squamata; family Agamidae; genus Phrynocephalus; species Phrynocephalus forsythii. The sequence goes on from JAPFRF010000011.1 coordinate 111,696,053, forward strand.
GAAGTATTATGTACTTGCCATTTATAATCAAGGTAATTATTTCTTAAAGAGTCACTGATATCCTTTTTTTAAAAAAAAAAACCAAGAATCATGGTTTTTCCTATTCCTGCTGGGTCTTTCCTCAGTATTTATTTATTTATCTAGATTTGTCACCGCCCATCTCCCCAGAGGGGACTCTGGGGAACTTACAATATAAAACACAATAAAAGAATAAATATTAAAAATCTAAAAAACATCTAAAACTAACAATATTCAGTACATAAAAATAATTTACCTGTGATTTGAACTTGATTTCATTTGAGTCATTTAATTCACCAAGAAGAAGACAGATATAGATTTAAATTAAATGATTAAATATACCCACAGACTTGGCAGTAAGCCTCATGAACTATGTGAGATATGCTTCTAAGTAAATTTGTTTGTTTGTTTATATACCATCCATCTTCCAGCAGAGCTCCGGGCGGTTTACAACATATAGGATTTGGATATGTTTCCTCCTTTCTAAGAATTATTTAAAGACAGGTACACATACACAGTATATACACACATCATTTTTTATTTTCCATGGTTGAAGCAAAATGTAGTTTTTCCACTGTGATAGATGCCTTGGTAAGAATGTGTGTTGGCGGCTGTACTTGTTTTCTGTGAACACTCTGCTGAGAAGTGGCTAATATGTATTGGTTATTATGGCTTAGCCTGCCCTGATAAGGATGTAGGGACATGATCCCCCCCCCCGCCGCCAGAACAGTGCAATGTAGCAATGAAGGATTCTGATACTTTGTTTATGATTATTGAGTTACATATTGGGCTTTATTGAGAATTTGATTGTAAGATAAAAATGTGTTTAAATTGTGCTTGTTGTGATGAAAAATTGACACAGGGTGAGATGCTATGATACCATGGAATGTTCACAACCAGGCCACTTACTAATGGTCGCCATATCCTCATTGTTGCTACTATCTTGCTGTTCTCCCAATAATAACAGCACAGAATAGCCCTTTAAAATTAATGTAATGTTCTTTTGTTTGAGGTAGAACAGCACTGAAAATAAGAATTACCTGTGAAGTTGCCAACTTCATCTCCTCCAGATAGCTGTTCAAGACTGACTCTTCTAAAAGGGAGGGAAGGTGGAAAAGGAGAGGCAAAATCTCTTGTGATCAAAATGAGAAATTAACTGATATTGATTTCATAAACTGTCTTCCCATGCTATCCTTTCCTGTTTCCGGTACAGAGTTTTGCCTCCTCCATTGTTGCATAGGACAAGATGATGCTCTTAGCATTCAAGTATTTTGAGAGGATTAGATGAGTTTGTGTACAGCAGATTTCATGTTGATTCCAGTGCTGCTTTTCACTGGAATGGCCGTCAAGAGATTGATGTAACTGCCTATCACGCCTGTCACTTTTTAATATTAGCATCCATAGGTGACAGGATTTCTTGGCTGACAGGTCTTGATGTGACACATAACGTTTTTGGCTCAGCATAACTCCCCCCTCTTATGTCCAACCAGTTTCAATTCAGGCTTCCTGGGGATTAAAAAACAGTGCAGGAGTGGGTTCATCAGCTTTTTTATAAAGCTGGCAAGCGGGCATTAGTTTTATCTTGCTTGTTCTCAAACCATCTTAAACTTTACCTGAATCTTTACAACCCTCCCAGGCTGACAAAGGACAGTTTCCAGTTGCATGTTTGTAAGGAGAGAGAGGTAGCTAAGATAGGAAGTGTCCTGTTCAACAGATAGAGGTAATTAGCCTGGATAAAAACAGCGTGACCTTTTGATTTTATATGTTGTCGAAATATTTGATTATATAATTATATAATATTTGACTATAAAATCCAGTTGTGAATTAAAACTCAAATAGGCTTATTGAATCAATGATTTAGTGAGGCTATCAGGGTGGTTTTGATTTAAATCATGATTTACATTTTAAAATTCTTGTCTTTTGATGCTTTGAATCAATTTACATTGTGATTTAAATCAGTTTGATTAAAAAAATTAATGCAAAGTGAGGGCTCCTCTAGTCACAAATGCTTTATTTTGGTCAGTTCAGTAGGGCGACTCATAGTGATGTTTGTTAGAGGAACTCCACCTGCCATTGTACATTCATAGAGCAGTGTTTTTCAACCTTTTTGGGGCAAAGGCACACTTGTTTCATGAAAAAAATCACGAGGCACACCACCATTAGAAAATGTTAAATTTTTCAATTTTTCCCACGGCATGGCACATCTTGTCAATAGAGGGTGTGGCCTGCAGAGCCCTCAGTTGTTTCTTTCAACCTGCTTCTTTAGCTTTGCTGCCACCATCCAGATTTCCAAGGTTAAAATAACTGAGTCCCAGTCAAAGTGTAATGTGGAACCAAATAAAATAAGTTTATTGAATACAAAGATGCTTCATCTTATGTACAAATACTGTACTTAAAAGTTCTCAAAGCATTAACACTCAAGCTCTGTCTTTACTTCAAACCTCTCACAAACTAACTCAGCCCTTTCCCTCAGGATGAATCTTCCCTCTCTCAAGTGTGCAGTTTCCCTATCTGACTCTTAACTACCTCAGGTGGAGCTATTTAAGCACTAGGGCTCCGCCTTTGCATTCCTTATTTGGGCAGAAGCATTAATCCTTTATCTCCCTTCTGTATAGCCACTTAATCAAGAAAAGGATGAATGCTATGGAGGGTTTTAAAAAATAGTGATGGTTAACAACCTTTTAAAGTTCCAGTAGTTTGTTCACTGTCACCATATGTTTTAAAATTTAGCCATCGATTATAGTTCATTTCCCATCCTTTTTGTATGCATATAGTCATGTGAAAAAGAAAGTACACCCTCTATGAATTCTGTGTTTTTTCATATGAGAATATAATAAAAATCATCTCATAATCCTTATCAGGTCTGAAAAGTTGTACAGTATATAGAATCTCAGACGAATAACAATCTGTAAAATATTACATTGTTGTGATTTTTTTTTACAAAAATGTTAAAATGGAGAAGCCATGTGTAAAAAATTTAGTACATCATATGATTCAGTAGCCTGCAGAATCACCTTTAGTAGCAATAACTTGAAGTAAATATTTTCTGTATGACTTCATCAGTCTCTCACATTGCAGTGGAGGAATTTTGGCCCACTCTTCTTTATAGTTCATTGCAGGCATTTCTTTATGTACAGCTCTCATAAGGTCCCACCATTGCTTTTCAGTTAAGTTGATGTTCAGATTTGGACTGGGCCTTGCAACACCTTGATTTCATTTTTTTCAGTTGCAGATTTGCGGGTGTACTTGGGATCATTGTCCTTTTGTGTCACCCAGTTTCAGCCAAGCTTTAGCTGTTGGACAGATGGCCACATATTTCACTCTAGAATACTTTGGTATACAGAGGAGTTCATGGTTGATTCAATGACTGGACCTGTTAGATATGCTGTATCAGTCTCAAGGGTATATCTATGTAGAATCTATTGAAGTAGTCTATTCTTGAGCTAAAGAAAAGCCCTCATTATAATAGAATTTCAGGAAGAAAAGCATGTTAAAGATCAAAATAAACACATCAAGCTTTGCAAAACATATCTAATGTTTAGGTGGAATTGGGGAAGGTAGAGCTTTTTAATATTCTATTTGTTTAAAATATTTTTACCTCACCTTTTCCCTTAAAATGGGCCTAAGATGGCTTACATCATTAAAAGACAACATTCAAAGCTAAAAACAGTATTTATGGAAATATTTGAAATAAGATCAAACAATTAACACACTAAAAATGGTAAACAAAAGCAGTATCAAAAAACTTAAAGTTGTAAATGATCAGCTTTACATAAGAAGAGCCATGCTGGATCAGGCCAAAGGCCCATTTAGTCCAGTTTCCTGTGTCTCACAGTGGCCCCACTAAATGCCTCTGGGAGCACATGAGACTAGATATCTGTCTCCTGATACCACTCCTCTGGATCTGGACTTTGAAGTGCAGTGTGATCCCCTTATCCACTGGATCATTATCCACTGATTCACTTATCTGTGGATTGGGGGAAAATATTTTTAAAATAATTCAGTACAGTAGGATAACGCTCTTATCCAGGATGGCAGTGGTGGCAAGGAGGGGAAGTAAAAGGAGGTGGCAGTGGTGGCCAGGGAGGAGGTAAAAGAAGCCTTTCCCCCTCCTGGCCTGTAACCTCCATCCACTCCTGCCTTGCCTCCAGGCCAGGAGTTGCCTCAGCAGGGAGGAGGGAACCTCCCCAGCAGTGATGGTGGTGGCAGCTGAAGAGGCGCCCATGCCGTGCCACTTGCCCAGAACTTTGGGGGTGGCAGATGAGGAGGCACCCCTGCCGCACCGCTTGCCCAGAACTTTGGGGGTGGTGGTAGAAGAGGTGCCCATGCCATGCTGCTCACCTGGAACATTGGTGGTGATGGAAGATGTTCCCATGTGGACCTGCAGATGACTGCAGGAAGTGCGGGCGTATCTTCCGCCACCGTCTCAATGTTCTGGACGAGCGGCACAGTGTGGGTGCCTGTCTGCTGCTGCCCCCAGTGTTCTGGGCTAACAGTGCGGGCACCTCTTCTGCCGCTGCCCCCGAAGTTCTGGGTGAGTGGTGCGGGCGCCTCTTTTGCTGGGTACCTCTAAATTGGACTGGTCACTTTAATGACCTGCATGGCCAACCGGCCTTTGAACTTCCTGCTTGGGTCCCAGGTGGGGGACCAGAAGTTTGAGTGGGAAGTTCAAAACTTCCAATCTACCCGGGACTCGAGTGGGAAGTTCAGACTGGCAGGCCAGGCAGGTCCTCCACCCTTCCGGAGGGTGCCTGGTTGGCCCATGGTGACAATGAGGAGGAAGGCAGATGGCATTAGCAAAAGTAAGTCTTATTTTTATTTCCCCCCTCCTTGCCATTCCCCCTACCCCCACTGATAACCAACCGCCTATAACTGAATCAGCGGATAAGAGGGTCGCAAACAGTAGCCTCAAAGCTGGGAGCGAAGAGGGTAGCTGGCCAGTGGTGGTGAGGAGGGCTTGGCATTGGTAAGCTCTTTTGTTTTCTTCCCTCCTCATTGCCGCCAGCCAGTTGCGCTGTTTGGTGCTCAGTTCAGCAGCCGGCCTGCGGCAGCGGCAATAACAAAAAGGAAAGAAAACAAAATAAAGTTTACTGATGCCGAGCCCTCCTCAGCGCCACCACCGCACTGCCAAGTATTTGGGGGGTGTCGGGGACAAAATCTTTCACCCCGGCACCCTACCACCCTGCCGCTGCCATTATCTTTAGATAAGAGTGTTTGCTCTTATCCGCAGATTTCGCTATCCACGGGAGGTTCCGGAACCGTTCCCCCATGGATATGGTGGTCATACTGTACCCTGTTTTAAAGTCTGGAAATTACAATCCCCATCATGGCTTGTAACCTGTGATGGATTTTTGCTCCAGGAATCGGTCCAATTCCAGGCCAGATGCCATCTCCACTTCCTGTGGCAGGGAGCTCCACAGACTAACAACAAGCTGGGTAAAGAAGTATTTTCTTTGGTTTGTTCTCACTCTCCCAACCCTCAGTTTGAGTGGATGTCCCCCTTTAAAAAAAAGCTTTATAAAGGATGTGCTGGCCATGATGCAGCCAGGTTATTAACTGGGGCTGGTTACATAACCCCACTCTTAGAGCAGCTCTGCTGGCTTCCAATTGTTACTGGGCACAATTCAAAGTGGTGGTTCTCACCTATAAAACCCTGCACCAGTGATGGCGAACCTATGGCACGGATGCCAAAGGTGGCACTTGGAGCCCTTTCTGTGGGCGCCCGACATCACCCCTTCATAGCCACCTGTATACAGGTTAAATTACTATATTGGCACTTTGCAAAAAAAAAAAATAGTGGGCTTTGAATTGCAGTTTGGGCACTCGGTCTCTAAAAGGTTCGCCATCACTGCCCTACACTGATTGGATGCAAATCCTACCAACTTCACAGTTGCTTTTAGTTGGGACATGGGAGAGGGCCTTCTTTGTTGTTGCCCCCAGAATTCAAAACACCTTCCCACTGAAGGCCAGGCTGGCTCCATCTTTGCTGTCCTTCCCCACACAGGCAGGCGAAGACTGTTCTCTTCAGGAAAGCTTTCCCTTAGTGAGTGGCTGCCTGAGTGAGACTTTTTAAATGAATTGCTATACAGTACTTGATTATTTTGTATGTGCTTGGTACTTTGTTTCTCTGAATGTGTTTTAGTGTTGCTTTTGTTTACCATTTTAGTGTGATGTGTATTTGATCTTTTCAGTATTGTATTCTCACTCTTGTTAGCTTTACATACTGCCTTTTAATGTTGTAAGTCACCCTGGGTCCTTTTTTTAAGGAGAAAGATGAGGTATGACTGAATGAAGACTGATTCCCTCTGCATGTGTATTAAAATAGGTATATTAATTAGACAAATTAATATATAATTAGACAAAATTCCATACAAATGTGCAGTAAGCAGGAGAAAATGCACAGAATGTATATACTGTACATTTTAATGGAATTCTTTGAAAACTGAGAGTATTAAGGTTGGAAACATCCATACAGATCAGAGCAGCACAGTTGTGAGAGTGGAAAAACTTAGAAACGGGTGTAAAGAACTAGAACAGACAGGTCTGGGATTTCTTTCCTAATATTAGAATGAATGTCCTGGCAGTAAGAGCTTTTCAGAAGTGGAGCAGAATGCCTTGCAAGTTGGTGGACTCTTAAAACAAAGAATGGTTGCTCATCTGTCAGTGATGCGTGAGCTGTAGATTTCTTGCTTTGGCAAGAAGTTAGATGACATGGCCCTTGGGTTCCCTTTCAGCCCTACACTTCTGTTTCTCAGCAGGACATTGTGACCTCCTTGGAGGCAGCTACACCTATAGAGTCCCAATCTGGGCTGCTGTTGATTCATGTGATTTTAGGGGCCTGGAAAGTGACACTCTTGTAGGGCAGACCATCCAGGAGCAGATTGATGACAACTCTGTTCAATTATTTCAATCTACGCTCAAACTCCAGTCACACGTTGAACAACATGTTGTCTGCCTCAAAGCCCAGCCACATCAGTAATATTCAGTTTTATGAGTAAGCCTCTCAAAGTTATAGGTCTTCAAAATTGTTTACTTGCCTTTTAGTGATGGCAGGGAAAGGATGGAGCACTGCATGTTTATGGTGCATTTTATTGCAGTGGGTTTGATATTGATGCTTAAAGCTGAGGAGAGACAGAGGGTTTATCTCTTTTGCCAGCCCAGCCAGTTGCCTGCATGCAGTTGCTAGTTACTTTTGACTTCTAGACCTGTGCTTAAATTACACGACTGAGGTTAGCCTTGGACCTGTCTGTAGTTATTTAAACATTAAACCTTTTGAGGGATGCTTCAAAAATATCTTTCTTGCATGTATACCCCTAACCCCTTTTAAGCATACAACCTGAAGTGATCTGACCAATATGTTGTTCTGACCTTGTCAGCAGTTAATGGTTAATAAGGGCCATATTTTCAGCTCAGCAAGTGGTTGGAAGGACAGTGACATTAGATCAGGCCTGCCCAAAGTCTGGCCCAGGGGCCAAATCCGGCCTGCCAGGCCATTCTGAGTGACCCACGGCTGGCTGGCCTTCCCCCCTCCTTCACCCCATGTTTTTTTAAAAGAAAGTGGGTGGGGCTTGCAGTGGGGTGGCAGGGTCGGGGAGCAACCCGCCCCTGACACATTCTCAGCCACCAAATCTGGCCCTCCTTACAAAAAGTTTGGGCACCCCTGCATTAGATGATTATCTACCTTTTTAGTCCTTCACTGACAGAAGGCTTGAACATTTCACTGTCAGTCCAGACTGCTGTGGAAACTTTGGCAGAACCCTTTCCTTAGGCACTCAGTTACTCATTGTTTTTTTCTCCTGAGTTCTTTATGGGAGTGAGCAGCTGAAGTGCATAATGACAGAAGGAAGTGGCTCTAAATGTTTCTTTGTTCAGTATGTGGATCAGTAAGCAGAAGCAGAAGGAACAAAGCTGTTTCTTCAGACAAATAATGGAGCAGCATTATTGGAACTTGAAGTACAATTGCAAAACACCCAGTTAGATACTTGTATGTTGACATGCTCAGATGCTTGTCTGTGATTGCATATTCTCTATTGTATGAAGAGTTATTCTGTGCAGACTTCATAGTCTGGCATGGAAAGTAAGAGAGAGGAATATCTGGCCTACAGAAAATCAATCCCATGAAAATGTTGGTTCCTGGTTGTGAGACTTCTGAAGAGATAATCCTCAAGTCCCAGGCTCCCAAAGCTCCCTAGTCTTTCCCCCTCACATAAAAGACTGGAGGAGGGACAGATCTCTGTGTCATCTCTGATTTCTAATCAAGATAAAAATGATTCAACTGGGAAGACAAGTCAAGCTAAGAGAACAATGCTTTCCATTGGGCTTGTGGTTAGCGCAGTTCAGTCTAGGGTAGGCTCCTACACGCCCAGCTTAGAAGGCTTTGCTCCTTGTATTCTGAAGCAGGGAACATCACAAAGGTGGCACCTGATGTTGCCAGCAGTCTGTCTATGCCCTATGACCTATGGCATTGGTGGCGAACCTTTGGCACTCCAAATGTTGTGGACCACAGCTCCCAGAATCCCAAGTCTAGAATGCCAGTGACAAAGGACTGGGAGTTGTTGTCCAAAACATCTGGAGTGCCAAAGGATCACCACCACTGACATGACAAAATACATCATTAATTTGCTTGAGCAGAGGAATCAAGTCACTACTCCTGACTGAAGATTTATATTTTTAGGGATATTTCCAAGCTTGTTGTTAAGAAAGTGGGTGTTTTTGTTTCCTTAGCTTAGTTGGTATCAGTAACTTCATCAGCTGGGAGCTGAAGTTCAAGGTTGTCAAATTAACTTGTGTTCTGGTTTGTCCTAATAATCTTCTTTCTAGTGAACTCCATTTCTGCTTATCTCAAGTTCATTTTGTTGTGCCACAGGTGCAAAACTTTTTATCGAGGGTAGTAGTTTTAGGTCATTTCATTCACATTTTCCGGGGGGGCGGGGATTCCACAGAATTTAACTGGCATTTGTATTCAGTCAGAAGTCTGTAGTCATCAGTACTATCATCCTCACTTCAGTGGTTGAAGTCACGCCCTGGCATTTTGCTCCCTGGTGTGTGCTCAAAGATAGTTGTATATCAAGCATGAAGCTGAAGTGGGTGTGGAAAAGGGAAGAGAGAATTTAAAAATAAAGAAAAATACAGTAATAGTGGCACAATGCATTTCTGAAGAACATAAGAACATAAGAACATAAGAAGAGCCATGCTGGATCAGGCCAAAGGCCCATCTAGTCCAGCTTCCTGTATCTCACAGCGGCCCCACCAGATGCGTTTGGGAGCGCATGAGACTAGATATCTGTCTCCTGATACCACTCCCCTGCATCTGGCCCTTGAAGTACCCTGGTTTAAAGCCTAGAGATTACACATCTCCATCATGGTTTGTAACCCGTGATGGACTTTTCCTCTAGGAATCTGTCCAATCCCCTTTTGAAGGCATCCAGGCCAGATGCCATCACCACATCCTGTGGCAGGGAGTTCCATAGACTTACAACGCGCTGGGTGAAAAAATATTTTCTTTTGTCAGTTCTTACTCTCCCAGCACTCAATTTGAGTGTATGTCCCCTAGTTCTGGTATTTTGAGAGAGGGAGAAGAGCTTCCCTCTATCCACTTTACTAATACCCTGCATTATTTTGTATGTCTCAATCATATCCCCCTCAAGCGCCTTTTTTTTTCCAGACTGAAGAGGCCCAATTGTTTTAGCCTTTCTTCATAAGGGAGGTGCCCCAGCCCAGTAATCATTTTAGTCGCTCTCTTCTGCACCTTTTCCAGTTCCACTATGTCTTTCTTGAGATGCGGTGACCAGAATTGTACACAATACTCCAGGTGGGGCCTTACTATTGTTTTGTATAACGGCATTATAATGTTGGCTGTTTTATTTTCAATCCCCTTTTTGATAATCCCTAGCATGGAATTGGCCTTCTTCACTGCTGCCACACATTGGGGAGACACCTTCATGGAGCTGTCCACCAACACACCAAGATCTCTTTCCTGATCCGTCACGGATAACTCAGAGCCCATGAGTTGATAGATGAAGTTTGGATTTTTGCCCCAATATGCATTACTTTACATTTGGTTACATTAAAACGCATTTGCCATTTCTCAGCCCACTCCCCCAGTTTGGAGAGATCCTTCTGGAGCACTTCACAATCTTCTCTGGTTTTTACCACATGGAAAAGTTTTGTGTCATCTGCAAACTTGGCCACCACACTGTTTATCCCTGTCTCCAGGTCATTTATGAACAGATTGAAAAGCACCGGTCCCAGGACAGAGCCCTGGGGCACACCGCTTTTCACTTCTCTCCATTGTGAAAATTTCCCATTGACACCTACTCTTTGTTTCCGGGATCTCAACCAGTTCTCAATCCATAAGAGGACCTGCCCTCTTATCCCCTGACTATGCAATTTTCTCAGCAGCCTTTGGTGAGGGACTGTGTCAAAAGCCTTTTGAAAATCCAGATAGACTATATCCACCGGTTCACCCAAATCCACGTGCCTGTTGACCTTTTCAAAAAATTCTAAAAGGTTTGTAAGACAAGATTTACCCTTACAGAATCCATGCTGATTTTCTCTCAGCAAGGTTTGTTCTTTTATGTGTTTTAAGATTTTCTCTTGGATGAGGCCTTCCACCATCTTCCCTGGGACAGATGTAAGGCTAACTGCCTGTAGTTTCCTGGGTCCCCCTCCTTCCTTTTTTAAAAATTGGTGTGACATCCGCTATCCTCCAGTCCTCCGGCACTGTGGCCGTTTTAAGAGACAAGTTGCATATAACCGTTAAGAGATCTGCAATTTCATTTCTCAGTTCCCTAATAACCCTTGGGTGGATGCCATCTGGGCCCGGTGACTTGTTAATCCTCAATTTATCAATTAGTCCTAAAACCTCCTCTCTTTTAACCTGTATTTGATTTAATTCTTTAGTCAAGAGGGGTGGCTCAGGCAGCGGAATCCGCTCAAGGTCCTCTGTCGTGAAGACAGACGCAAAGAACTCGTTCAATTTCTCTGCAATGTCCAAGTCCTCCTTAACCTCCCTTTTCCTCTCTCACCATCCAGAGGCCCAATTGGTTCTCTGGCAGGTTTTCTACTTCTAACATATTTAAAGAAGCTTTTATTATTACCCTTTATATTGCTAGCCATGCGTTCCTCAAAGTCTTTCTTTGCCTCCCTTATCATCTTTTTACATTTCTTTTGCCAGACTTTGTGTTCCTTTTTATTTTCCTCATTTGGGAGGATTTCCATTTACAGAAGGACCTCTCCTTGTGCTTTAGAGCCTCTCTAACTCCACTCGTTAACCATGCCGGTGTCCTCTTGGACTTAAATGAGCTCTTCTTTCTTTGTGGTATGCACTTGTGCTGGGCCTCTATTATTGTTGTTTTAAACAGACTCCATGCACTCTGAAGAGATTGGATTCTTCTAACCCTCCCCTTCAGTTTCTCTCTAACTAGTTTCCTCATCTGAGGGAAGTTTGCCCTTCAAAATCAAGGGTTTTTATGTCTGATTTGGTTGACACTCTTCCTCCGACATGCATGGCAAAGGTAATTGCAGCATGGTCACTGTTCCCCAGAGGCCCAGTGACATTCACATCCCTGACGAGGTCCTGAGTATCACACAATATTAGATCTAGAGTTGCCTGTTCTCGGGTGGGCTCCATGACAAGTTGCTCTAAGGCACAGTCATTCAGCAAGTCGAGAAACCCAGTTTCTCTTTCTTGCCCAGAGCTCGCATTGGCCCAGTCAATGTGGGGATAATTAAAGTCCCCCATGATTACTATCCTATCCCTCTTAGCCACCTCCATGATTTCTCTCCTCATTTCAAGGTCCCCCTCAAGTTTTTGATCTGGTGGACGATAGAATACTCCAACTATCATATCACTCTTTGGACCTGGTAGTTTAACCCACAGTGATTCTATGGCGGAGTCAGACCCTCTGTCAATCTCCATTCTGCTTGATTTTATGCCTTCTTTGACATAGATGGCCACTCCTCCTCCAACCCGCCCCTCTCTATCCCTTCTATAGAGTTTATAGCCTGGGAATGCTGTGTCCCACTGGTTCTCCACATTCCACCAGGTTTCTGTTATGGCTATTATATCAATGTTATCCCTAGCTGCCAGATGTTCAAGTTCTCCCATCTTTGCTCGGAGGCTTCGAGCATTGGCGTAGAAGCACTTGTACAGTGGGTCCCGCAACAGCTGCTGCCTTGTTCTTCTCCCCCCACAGCTTTTATTTTCAGTAGACGAACTGTCACATTCCACTATTCTGCCAGTGTTAATACTTGCTATGTCATCTCTATGTGATTCTCTACCCTCTCCAACCTCATTCCCGAGGATGAGGTGTTCCAACCGGATGCCACACAGCTCCTGTCGGCTTTCCCCAGTTATCAGTTTAAAAGCTGCTCTGCTGCCTTTTTGAGGTTGAGTGCCAGCAATCTGGTCCCATCATGATTCAAGTGCAACCCATCCCTCCTGAAGAGGTTTGGCTTGTCCCAAAATGTTCTCCAGTTCCTGACAAATCTAAAGCCCTCCTCTCGACACCATCGCCTCATCCACGCATTGAGGCTTCTGAGTTCTGCCTGCCTGGCGGGACCTGCACGAGGAACAGGTAGCACTTCTGAAAATGCTACCTTGGAAGCCCGGGACTTCAATCTTCTACCTAGCAACCTGAATTTGGCTTCCAAGACTGACCGCTTGGCCTTCCCGACATCATTGGTACCGACGTGTACCATGACCACTGGCTCCTTCCCAGTTCTCTCTAACAAGCTATCTATATTTCTGGTGATGTCTGCAACCTTTGCACCCGGCAGGCAAGTGACCATCCGGTTATCATGCTCCTCACAAATCCATCCCTCCGTATTTCTAATGATAGAATCCCCTAGCACAATGAGCTTCTCTCCTGCAGCCTGCTCATCAACATGTACCTGATCTTGTATCTCATCAATAGTGATGAGGGAGAGATCCTCCGGCGGAACCACTTCTTCCTCTATGTGTGCCTCATGAGGTGTGCTGAGGGAAAGAGCTTCAAATTGATTGTGCAAGATGAGACTCTCTGAGCGATGCCTTGGCCTTCTACTCCTTTGAGTCACATTCCTCCACCCATCCACCTCCTGAGTTGGGGGAGTGACTTCCTCCTCTGAAGTGTGCCCTGTCTCTTCTTGGACCTGGATAGTCTCTTCCGCTCTGTCCAGGAACTGCTCAAGCTCCTTAATATGTTGCTGGTCCACTATGCGAGCCTCTAGCTGCTGGACCTTCTCTTCCAATAGCGCTACCAGCTTGCACTTGCAGCAGATGTAGTTCTGCACACGCTCTGTCAAGATAACAAACATGGCACAAGTACTGCAGGTAACTACAGCTGCTCCCTCCAACTCCATTTTAACTATTACAATAAAATGTATTCAAGGTCTCAAAAATGTAAACTTGCACTTTTTTTTTAATCTAGTAAGACTCTTTACTTCTTTTATTGTTTAGTAAAAATCTAACAGTGTCTACTCCAACTACAAGCACGTCAGGAAGTGTAGGACCTCCTGAGGAGTTGCTTGGCTTGGGAACTCAATTAAACCCAGAATTTCTTTTTTTTTTTTAGTTTGCACGTGCCTTACGGCGCGTGCTGCTGGTAGCAGCTATTTAAAGCTAAAACTCCTCCCCTTGCTCCTGCAAAAAGAAGAAGTTAGCTCTGCCCTTTGTTCTGTGCTCCTCTGACCAGCTCCTTCCTCTCTGCTGCTCTGCCAGAAGAGGACTGAGAGACTGCTGGTAGCAGCTATTTAAAGCTAAAACTCCGCCCCTTGCTCCTGCAAAAGAAGAAGTTAGCTCTGCCCTTTGTTCGTGTGCTCCTCTGACCAGCTCCTTCCTCTCTGCTGCTCTGCCAGAAGACGACTGAGAGACTGCTGGTAGCAGCTATTTAAAGCTAAAACTCCGCCCCTTGCTCCTGCAAAAAGAAGAAGTTAGCTCTGCCCTTTGTTCTGTGCTCCTCTGACCAGCTCCTTCCTCTCTGCTGCTCTGCCAGAAGAGGACTGAGAGACTGCTGGTAGCAGCTATTTAAAGCTAAAACTCCGCCCCTTGCTCCTGCAAAAAGAAGAAGTTAGCTCTGCCCTTTGTTCGTGTGCTCCTCTGACCAGCTCCTTCCTCTCTGCTGCTCTGCCAGAAGAGGACTGAGAGACTGCTGGTAGCAGCTATTTAAAGCTAAAACTCCGCCCCTTGCTCCTGCAAAAAGAAGAAGTTAGCTCTGCCCTTTGTTCGTGTGCTCCTCTGACCAGCTCCTTCCTCTCTGCTGCTCTGCCAGAAGAGGACTGAGAGACTGCTGGTAGCAGCTATTTAAAGCTAAAACTCCACCCCTTGCTCCTGCAAAAAGAAGAAGTTAGCTCTGCCCTTTGTTCGTGTGCTCCTCTGACCAGCTCCTTCCTCTCTGCTGCTCTGCCAGAAGAGGACTGAGAGACTGCTGGTAGCAGCTATTTAAAGCTAAAACTCCGCCCCTTGCTCCTGCAAAAAGAAGAAGTTAGCTCTGCCCTTTGTTCTGTGCTCCTCTGACCAGCTCCTTCCTCTCTGCTGCTCTGCCAGAAGAGGACTGAGAGACTGCTGGTAGCAGCTATTTAAAGCTAAAACTCCTCCCCTTGCTCCTGCAAAAAGAAGAAGTTAGCTCTGCCCTTTGGCCGTGTGCTCCTCTGACCAGCCCCTTCCTCTCTGCTGCTCTGCCAGAAGACGACTGAGAGACTGCTGGTAGCAGCTATTTAAAGCTAAAACTCCGCCCCTTGCTCCTGCAAAAAGAAGAAGTTAGCTCTGCCCTTTGTTCGTGTGCTCCTCTGACCAGCTCCTTCCTCTCTGCTGCTCTGCCAGAAGACGACTGAGAGACTGCTGGTAGCAGCTATTTAAAGCTAAAACTCCGCCCCTTGCTCCTGCAAAAAGAAGAAGTTAGCTCTGCCCTTTGTTCGTGTGCTCCTCTGACCAGCTCCTTCCTCTCTGCTGCTCTGCCAGAAGAGGACTGAGAGACTGCTGGTAGCAGCTATTTAAAGCTAAAACTCCGCCCCTTGCTCCTGCAAAAAGAAGAAGTTAGCTCTGCCCTTTGTTCGTGCGCTCCTCTGACCAGCTCCTTCCTCTCTGCTGCTCTGCCAGAAGAGGACTGAGAGACTGCTGGTAGCAGCTATTTAAAGCTAAAACTCCTCCCCTTGCTCCTGCAAAAAGAAGAAGTTAGCTCTGCCCTTTGGCCGTGTGCTCCTCTGACCAGCCCCTTCCTCTCTGCTGCTCTGCCAGAAAAGGACTGAGAAGGGACCTTAGTTCAGTTAGAGCAGTGTTCCCCAACCCCCGGGCCGCGGACCATGAATCGGCACCGGGCCGCCGCCGCGCCACCCCCCCGCAATCGCCCCCCGCCGCGACCCCCCAAAGCGACCCCGCCCCGCCGCCGCCCGCAACCCCCCACACCGTCCCCGCCCCCACAATCGTCCCTGTCCGCCGCCGCCGCTCCCGACTACCGTCCCGTCCCCGCCCCGCCCGCCCGCGCGACCCCCGCCGCAATACCTCCCCTGCACCGACCCGCCCGCCGCCGCGCCGCCGCCGCAACCCCCGCACCGCCCGTCCGTATTCCCGCTACCGCCGCGCAATAATCGCCCCCGTCCCGCCGCCACCGCGACCCCGCCCCGCCGCTGCCGCGCCGCAATTGCCCCCGCAATTGCCCCCGTCCCGCCGCCGCCACCGCGACCTCCCCCACCGCCCGCCCGCGCCGCCGCCGCCGCGGCGACTCCTCACCGCCGCCGCCGCACCGCCCCTGCACGCCCCCGCCCGCCGCCACCGCCGCGACCCCCGCAAGTGCCCCCGTCCCGCCGCCGCCGCTGCGACCCCCAAAATCGCCCCCGCACCGCCCCCCACCATCGCCGCCGCCGCTGCGACCCCCCGCAATCGCCCCCGCCCTGCCAGAAAGAAAGAAAGAAAGAAAGAAAGAAAGAAAGGAGGGAGAAAGAAAGAAAGAAAGAAAGAAAGAAAGAAAGAAAGAAAGAAAGAAAGAAAGAAAGAAGGGAGGGAGGGAGGGGGGGAAGAAAAGGGAAAAAAAGAAAGAAAGAAAGAAAGAAAGGAGGGAGAAAGAAAGAAAGAAAGAAAGAAAGAAAGAAAGAAAGAAACAAAGAAAGAAAGGGTGAGAAGGAGGGAGAGAGAGAGAAAGAAAAAGAAAGAAGGGAGAAAGGAAGGAAGGAAAGGAGGGAGGGAGGAAGGAGAGGAAGAGGAAGGAACAAAGAAAGAAAGAAAAAAGGAGGGAGAAGGAGGAAGGGAGGAAGAAAGTAAGTAAGTAAAGGAAGGAGGGAAGGAAAGAAAAAGAAAGGGAGAGAAGGAGTGAGGGAGAGAGGAAGAACGAAAGAAGGGGGAGGAAGGAAGGAAGGAAGAAAGAAAATGAGGAAGAAAGGAAAAGAAAGGGAGGTAGGGAGGGAAGGAAGGAAATAAAGAAAGAAAGAAGGGAGAGGAGAGGAGAGAGGAAAAAAGAAAAAAGAAAAGGGGGAAAAAGAAGAAGAAAGGAGAGTGGGAGGGAAGGAAGGAGAGGAGGAGGGAGGGAGGGAGAAAGAAAGAAAGAAAGAAAGAATGAGGAAGGAAGGAAAGAAAGAAGTGAAGGAAGGAGGTAGAGTGGGAGGGAAGGAAGGAAGGAAAGAGAGGGAGGGAGAGGGAGAGAAATAAAGAAAAAAGAAAGAAGGGAGAGGGAGGGAGAGAAAGAAAGAAAGAAGGGAGAGAAAGAGGAAGGAAGGAAGGAAGGAAGGAAGGAAGGAAGGAAGGAAGGAGAGTGGGAGGAAAGAAAGAAAGAGGGAGGAAGGGAGAGAGAGAAAGAAAAGAAAGAAGAGAGAGGGGGAGGGAGGGAGAAAGAAAAGGGAAAGAAAGAGAAAGAAGGGAGGGAGGAAGAAAGAAAAGGGAAAGAAAGAAAGAAAGTAAGGAGGGAGGGAGGGAGGCCTCATGTCAAGGAAGGGCGAAGGGTCCCAAGGCCTCACGGCGGCTGGGTAGCCCCCGGGGGGAAAATGCGAGGAAGTAAAAACAGTGTTTCCTTGCAGCGATGCCAAGGACTCATCGCACAACACTGGCTCTTCGGCTTGAGTACGGAGATGAGCACCGCCCCCTAGAGTGGGAACCGACTAGCACGCATGTGCGTCAGCGGCCGGGGGGGGGCATTTACATTTTTTATCTTATTAAATCAAAACAAGCGGGCCAGGGAAAAATTATCAAGCATTTACCGGTCCACGGTAATAAAAAGGTTGGGGAGCACTGAGTTAGAGTACTGCATGATCAATTCCAAAGTGTGGCTCACTCAAAGCACTGCCATTTCCTTTAGCAGACATAAAAGGCAGTCAGTCATGTTGTGGCAGTTCATGTCATTTAAAAAAAAGGGGGAGACCATGGGCTGTTAGGTAAGAATGCCAGTGGACTTCTAAAGAGGTTTCTTCTGTTATAAGGTTTTTATCTACCTTGACGCTAAGTGCTCTGCCTACATTTATTTTGTTGCTTTTGTTCCACTAATAGTCATATCCCAAAAAGTATGCTATCTTATTTAGACAGAATGTGTCTGTTGTGGGTGACTGGCAAAGCAATTTTTAATCTTATGTTTGCAGGGGCTAAGTTAGCAAAAGTGTATTTTAGTTTTTGGATAGGAAGTTCTAAAGTTTCTTCACTTTTGTAAATAAGCATACCTTCTTGACTAACATTTAAATTGAGTACATTTTGAAAAGAGAATTGTAATAGATGGATCTGTTTCTTCTTTGTTGTCTACCATTGCATTGATTATTTTCATGGATTTTTATTATGTTGTCTGCATGTTTGGAAGATGTAATGAGATCAATATTGAGACATTAAAACCAAATGTAAACTAAAATTTGCACAGGATTAACATTGTTGAGGGATAAACATGAATTGTGCCTATCGTGGGCTTAGTTAGAGGCCTTGTCCATTCTGTGGCATTACAAATATAATAAAGAGCTGATACAGCTCAGTGGGGAAGAGTGCCTGGCCCCACAGCCAGGGAGTGGAAAGAGGCCAGCCATGAGCCATCACTGTGGGTGTATGGCTAATAGAGTAATGTGCCCTGTCACCTGTGTAGCCTTGGGCAAGCTGCACCATAGAGAAGCAGTCCCAGAAGGAGGAACTTAAAATAATGCCTGAGTATTTGGTACCTAGAAACCCTAGGAAGGATGTTGTATATTAAGATAAGCCACTTTTTGTAATACTTCCATATTTTGTATGCTTTCTATGTCCCAAATACTTTGGCCTTATTAAAATTTTTGAGGTATGGGTCACCTGGTTCCTGTGTGATTGAAGGGGAAATGTAGGGAAATGCAAGTAAAAATAGAAAAATACTGGGTCATCTCCAGCTTGTATCTAAATTGGTACTATATCCGGGTTCTTGAATTAAATTGCTTCTTATCATTGCTATACCAGCTTTTCAGAAGGTCTTAGTAATGCAATGCTTCATGTGAATATTGAATGGTAATATTTTTAATCGACCATGATCCCTGTCATGTTTGCCAATATCTGGATTTTCTTGTTACCTTTTATACATTGCCTGTGCAAGCCCAACCAAGAAGCAAATAGTTGTCTGGGCAGTATTGTGAAATGGCTTTTGGAGATTGATAATTGTTGCTGCCCGAATTAGTTAATCACCATATGTTAGTCACCTTCCAGCTGTGAGTATTCCTTTAACAGGACTTGTCCACGTAGAGCAGTGGTCCCCAAACATAGGTTTCCAGCTGTTTTTGCACTACAGCTCCCAGAAATCATATCTAGTAGTGAAGGCCTTGGAGTTTTAGTCCCAACAAATCTGGGCGCTAAAGATTGGGAACCACTGACTTAAGAGGGAAACTAAGAGTGTTCTTTATAACATATATGCACTAAAGTAGAGACTCGGTAGGCCATTCCAGTCCTTGATGTGTAATGCATTTGAGGCAGTAGTACTTGTTTTTGCAATTGCTCCCATTTAAAGGCTTTATTTATGGCTGTTCTGTCATTTAGAGTCACAGGCGAAAAATGTGTCAAAATGGCTTTGCTTCATGGTGTCACACAACCCAAACTGTACTTCATATGTCTTTGAAGATTGGCAATAAGTAGACTCTAAGCTGTTTTATCCAAATATGTAAATTTTAGAGTTAGTCTGTTTTTTGAAAGATAAGACTGAAGTTCCTATTTACCCTTGACTTCAAGGAATTGTCTGGACAACTATTAATCAAGGCAGCTGCCCAAATTCCATCCTTTGCCTGGAAGATTGTCCATATTTTGAGGCTATTTAAAGAGAAATTTGTTTGCTAGAGTGTGTACTATGTCTCCCTAAGCAGTGATCTTAACCTTTGACTGTAAAACCACAAGTTGTGGCCCTTTATGTCAAGTAGTAGTTCCTTTGCAGCCTCAAATTGACATTGCAGGCATTCAGGGGATTTTTCTTTTCATGAACCATTGAAGATCGGTTAATAAAATGCTTCACATTGTTCCCAGTAGTTTTTTAGAAGCCAAAGTCAAACGTTAGTTTTGGCAGCAATGTAGAAGTTTCACAAAATTAAGTTAAAAAGGCCTACTGCATTATCAGTAAGCCTTGCGAAATATAAAGCATTGAATGAGTCGCAGTGCAGTGCAGTGCAGTGCAGTGTGCAGTGTAGTGTAGTGTAGTGTAGTGTAGTGTAGTGTAGTGTAGTGTAGTGTAGTGTAGTGTGGGGCTGCACAGCCCAGGAATTGCATGTAGCATAGCCTCATCCATGATATTTCATGGGATGCAACAACCCTTCTGCCATCAGATTCCTTTAGAGCAGGGGTCCTCAAAGTTTTCAACCAGCGGGCCGGTCCACCACCACCCAGACACCACTGGGGGCCGGATCCCTGTCCAAAAGCAGCTGCGGAGGCTGGCTTGCTCACAAAACAGGGGGTAGGTGGGGGGGTTGCAATTGGTCCCAGGGGCCGGATTCAGGACCTTGGGGGGCCGCATCCGGCCCGGGGCCTTAGGTTGAGGACCCCTGCTTTAGAGGGATTTGCCTTTTTAGTTGCAGCTGCTGCCAGCACTGCTGCAATGTGATTTGTCCCTCCTGCTGGTCTTTCATGTTGGATCACTTCTTGTCATGTCTCTGACCACTCCCCTTAGATTTCTTCCAGAAGGACAACCTAGCAACACTTTCAGAAAGTTTAAAAAAGACATTGGGTGGTTTATTATTATTTATTTATTTATTTGTTGCATTTATATACCGCCACATCTTCCTATAGGAACTCGGGGCGGTGAACAATAAAAACGAACAGGGAAGACAAGCATAAAAATGAGCAGGGAGCGATAAAATACAGCAGTACCTTGTATAAAGGAATTAATTCATTCCAAATGAAATTATGTTAAGCAAAATTTCCTTTATACAAATTCCCATAGGAATGCATTGAAAATGGAGTAGTCCCATTTTTGTGTTGTATGGATTCTCCCCATAGGCAGTTATGTTAAGCAAATTTTCCTATCTCCGGAATTTTTTATGTTGTACATATTTTATGTTATACAAACCGTTTGTTATACAAGGGTCCACTGTACAGTATTTAAAAACTAAAAGTAGTAAGTATGTACATGTTCTGTAATGTCAGATTGAAATGGACTTTTAGTAACCCTAATAGGCTTTTCAAGGTAAGATCTTTGAGGAGTGGTTTTACTAGTTCCACACTCAGCAGGTTTCCATAGCCAAGCAGGGAATCAAACCCTGTTCTCTAAAGAGTTAGTCTTTCATTCTATCCACTAACCACACTTGGAATTCTAAAAGACAATATTTAAAAATTAAACACAGTAAATATACAAATATATTTTCTTTAAAAATTAAGCAATTTGAAAATAGGAGTTTTAAATGCATTTAGAGGAGGTAGTCTTGCAATCTTGAACATGTCTTGTTCCAAAGGTTATTTCCTCTCTGACTCACTTTATTACCTTGTGAAAACACAGCTTTTTGCAGGTTGAAAGTTTTGAAAAATGCTGCAACCTGCAGGGCTGGTTCAGTGGTGAGCACTTCTTTTGCACATAAAAAGGCTAGAATTCAACCCCTGGCATTTGTACTTAGAAGCATCTCAAGGTCAAAAAAGACCTTTGCCTGACCCTTAAGATAGCACAGCTCTTTATTGAAGTACAAGTTAACCTTGAAATATTTGTGTCACCTTGATTCCAAGTCTCACCAGCTTATTTTCTTCCTCCTTCCCAGTAAACTGCAAATGAGGGCAGATGGATACTGAACACATAGATATTGTAGATCTGTTTGTTGATATTTTCTAAAAAGGTTATTTTAAATATCTGTGGAACTATGTAGGCAGAAATATTTCTGTGAGGCAGTAACTTACAGAAATGCCAGTATTTTTCCTTCCTTTTGTTAGAGACCTGAATGTAATAAAGAGTAGAGTTGGACAGTTAGTGTGGCTGATCACTTTGTACAAAGTGCCCAATGATTAAATAGAAATAAAATAAAATAAAATACAATTCTGTACTAGTCACCATCAGTGTGGTCCAAATATCACCTTTTTCTTGGCAACTCTTTAAGAATATTGATCTATTCCTGAGTTATTTGCATGGTTCAGATTTTAAAAATCAGATATTTTATTGTTTAAATTTTAAAAAAATCATTTTGGTTGTTTAAATCATGATCTATACTACTCTTTTTTAAAATCAAAATGATTTAAATTCTTATTTAAATCTTATTTTGAAGAGTCATTAATTAATTTTTTTATCCACCCGGGTTATTTGTGATGGTTCACCTGTCTTCCTGACAAGCTGCTATAATGAACGTTTTCGTGTGGAATGTGTTTCGGTGGTTGGATGTTATCTATTCCATAAAATTGTAATGATGTTTATGCAGTACTGAGTAGTAGTAGGGAATAGTTAACATCTCTTAGAAAAGTCAAGCTGTGTTCAAGGAACTTTATTTAATATAGGGCATGTGGGTTCTTGTATGAGATAGTCAAATGTGTAGGTAAAAAGATACTTCAGTGTACATTGAAATGGCTGCAACAGGTGTGCATGTTTGGGGAAACACAAGTTGAAATATCACATGGTATTAAACTGGTCAGCAAATATGTCACTTGGTGGTTTTAAAAAGTATTTGCCCTATTAATCTCTTCTCATCATCCTTTTTAATATACTGTTGTGAGTTGCTAGTAAAACATTGCATATCCTACAGTAATTTCCAGAGGTAGTCATGATACTGTGTTACAACAAAAAGAAAAAAATGGTATTTTAAAGGTGAACAAATACATTGTAGCATGCATGCATTTTTATAACCAAGGGTTGGTTTCATCCCCTTTATAAGCTGTTACCCTAAGTGGAGGTGTAGTAGTAGTAGTAGTAGTAGTAGTAGTAGTAGTAGTAGTAGTAGTAGTAGTAGTAGTAGTAGTAGTAGTATATGATTGCTAATATAATTATTAGATTATTTTCTTCTGAAATTGTCCTAACTGGACCATGTTGAAAATTTGGTTATGTAGGAAATGTTCACTTGAATTTGAGAGTGAGAATTTTAACTATTTACATTGTGCAGTGTGTACAATCCAGAGGCCAAAAGGCAAGATTAAATTACTTAGGTGATCAATAACTAGATATTTGCACATTATTTTGATGAGTTAAGTGCCACACAGCATAACAGATTTATCTCTGTTTGATTATTCTTAACTATTTGAATATTTCCCACTAGAAATGGTATTGCTCAGTAGATTGTAGCATGTGGTTGCAGAAGTAGGTGTGATAGTTCAGCTCCACCCTGCGCCTCCTGGAAGAGAGAAGATCATCCAGAGTGAATGTGACTGGTGAGGGTATATGTTCTGTCACCTGTGACCTTAGGCAAGATACATGTTTCCACAAGTGCCCTCTAAAAACTTGGAAAACTTGGGTCACTATAAATCACAAATTGACTTGATGGTGTAATAGTTCCCACTATTAGTTGATTCTAATACTCTTTGATTCTAGATGGGTTCTTTTAACAGTAAGAGAAAGTTAAACTCATTAAGTAATGTAGGCAAAAGTATCAACCTCACCAATCCTGGTCCTCCTGGGCCTCCTCCGAGTGATTTCATTTGTGAGTCGTTCGCAGCCTATTTTAAATCTAAGATAGAGGCCATCCGCTCTGAGCTGGAACTGGGCCGCCTCAGTCGCCCTGGCTTGTTGAGTTTGGGTCTGTTACACCTGAGGATGCCTCCAGGGCTCTGGGACATTGCAGGCCTGCGGCTTCTCCGTTCGACCCTTGCCCATCCTGGCTGATTAAGATCGCAGGGGGGAGCATGCCAAGATGGGCTTCGCTAATTGCCTCAGCCTCCTTCAGGGACGGGATTTTTCCCGGTCTCCTGAAAGAGACAGTGGTGAAGCCCATCATTAAAAGACCTGGCCTGGCTGTGGACGACATGTCCAACTATCGTCCCATAGCCAATGTTCCCTTTCTGGGCAAGGTGGTTGAGCGAGTCGCCGCCCTGCGCTCCAATCATTCCTGGAGGAGAACCATGTCCTGGATCCCTTCCAATCTGGGTTTAGGCCGCGTCATGGGACGGAGACAGCTCTGGTCGCTCTGCACGATGATCTGTTGAGGAGGGCCGACAGGGGTTGTTCTACCCTGCTGGTCCTTCTGGACCTGTCAGCGGCTTTTGATACTGTTGACCACGGTATCCTGCTGGAGCGGCTCTCGGAGGTGGGGATCGGGGGTCTGGCCTTTGGCTGGCTCCGCTCCTTCCTTGAGGGCCCTACCCAGCGAGTGAGCTTGGGAGGTGAGTTGTCGGCTCCCTGGACACTCTCTTGTGGGGTGCCCCAGGGGTCGTCCCTCTCCCCAATGCTCTTTAACATCTATATGAAGCCACTGGCTGAGATCATCCGGAGTTTTGGAGTCTGCTGTCATCAGTACGCTGATGACATGCAACTCTATCTCTCCTTTTCCACCTGTGCAGTGGAGGCCGTCCAGACCCTTGATCGCTGCCAGGCCGCAGTTTTGGACTGGACCAGGACCTACAGACTTAGGCTCAACCCCGGAAAGACCGAGGTTATGTTCTTCGGGGGCGGCCCCGATGGGTACTGTGGCCGTCTTCCCAGTCTGGATGGGTTTGCCCTCCAGCTGGCGCAAAGAGTGAGGAATCTGGGCGTCGTCCTGGATCCGGGTCTGACCCTGGAGTCCCAGGTGTCAGCCGTGACCAGGTCGGCCTTCTACCATCTAAGGATTATCGCCCAGATTTGCCCGTACCTTGACGAGAGCTCCCTGAGGACAGTGGTACAGGCTCTGGTCATGTCGAGGCTGGATTATTGCAACTCTCTCTACATGGGGCTTCCCTTGAACCTTGTTCGGAGACTGCAGCGGGTCCAGAATGCGGCAGCCAGGCTCGTGGTAGGTGCGCGTCGTTTTGACCGCATCATCCCCATCCTGGCTCGCCTCCACTGGTTGCCCGTTGCCTCCCGAATAAGGTTCAAGGTGTTGGTTTTGGTTTACAAAACCCTCCATGGCTTGGCCCCTGTTTATCTGGCAGAGCGTCTTCACCGACAATCAGATCAGGCCCGACCCACCCGTTCATCATTGGTCCTTTCGCTTCAGACAGTACCCCCGAGGGAGGCCTGCAAAACGAGTACCCGTGGGCGGGCCTTCTCGGTGGTGGTGCCGCCCATTTGGAACAATCTACCTAGCGAACTGTGGCAGGTTCCGTCGTTGGCGTCTTTTAAGAAAGGCCTGAAGACCCTACTTTTTAGGGACGCCTTCGATAATGGCTAGAGAGTATTTTTTTTCTCCCCCTTGTTCGGCTTCTCACACTTACACGTGTATATGTTGGAAGTTTGTTCCTGCCACCATCTTTGTTTTTTATCTTTGTTTTTTAGCTTTTGTTTTTATGTGAACCGCCCTGAGTTCTCGCTTGGGAAGTAGGAGCGGGAAGCAGAACACACTTTATATAAATGTGAAAATAAATAAATAAATAAATAAATAAATAAATAAATAAATAATACAGAATGAATTGGAATTAGGAATGCCTGGTATGGTTCAAAATCAAGAATAAAAGGTTTTGACAAGGCACCTAATAGATAGCATATTGTAGCGGAAAGGTTTCTCTCTAGCCATCTTTTGGACTTTTTGGCAAGAGAATGTGTGATTTCTGGTACAGCACAGCTATAGAATATCAAGGGAAGCTAGCCTGTGTTCCTTAAAATACCTAACTTTCATCATTGTGTCATCTATTGTCATTGTTAGAAAGATCAGATTCACTGGCAAGCTGCATTAAAAGGCCCATGAAGGGAAGATGTTGATCCAAGTGACAATACACTGTGTATTCTGAACCCACAAGGTACAACAGCTGAACTTGGTTCCAAAATGCCAGACATTTTTACGATATTGTTAGATTGAACTGTCATATTTGTGGCAGGTGCATGTATAAGGATGTGGTTTCTTCTTAACCTTGTTCAGCACACATACTATACGAGACTTCCAAGGGTTCTGGAGTCCCTAGTTGGAACCAGGTCCTAAACCGTTCAGCTTTACTTGCAATGCACGATGTGCCTGAACTCCGAGGTGTATACCCAGGGTGAATGGAGCATCTTTATTGTTCACCTGAATATTGGGAGTATCAGTTCAAAATGCCCATTTAAGGTTGTGCAGGAAATGGTAGTTTGTACAGTTGGGCTAAATTAGTCAGTTCTACTGGAAATTTCGATCACCAGTTTGTCAGCAGATTTAAAGGGGGCAACAAATATATAATAATAATAATATATACTTGTGTCTGGCACAAAGCAGTGCAGCAGTAACGTAGATAAAATGTCAGTATTGATATAAAGGGTTTGCAGAGTTAGTCTATCAGAAAGACAATGACAATGAATAGAGTAAAAACTCATATATTCATATATACATAAAAATATACACAGCATAACAACCAAGCATTATATATTTAAACTGTTCTCACCATAACAGTCCCCAAGTTACAAATGACAAGCTAGTGCCTTTTATACTATTCAGCACTAATTAACAATCTGATGCAATCTGATCTATCCATTACAAATCATGATGTTACAATCAGTTCCACTTGCACTTCATCACTTAACATGCCTGTGATTACGTCTCTAACACTTGTGGATTAACATCATGACACTGCAGAATCTAACTGCCTCTATTTTACAATTCACTTTACACATTCTGTTAAATATACATAACATATGTTTTGTCAACTTTTACATATCTTGACACAGTTCTGTTACTTTATTGTGCTCCAATGTCCCCATTATTTTTAATTTTCAGTGCATTTGAACTGTATAAATGGTTGCTTTAACAGCTGTGATTTTCCTCTGTGCTATGATTTTTGGATTTTTTAAAACAAAAGCAAAGCAAAAAGCAAAGTGGTCTGCTTATATACCGCCCCATACCACTTCAAGTAGTCTCTGGACGGATTACAGTTTTTAATTACAGTATGCAGGCTATACATTGCCCCCCGTCCCCAGCAAGCTGGGTAATTATTTTACCAACCTCAGAAGGATGGAAGGCTGAGTCAACTAACAGATTTTTGGATTTAGGAGTTTTGGATTGTTTCAGGCTACATAACCTGTATTTGTCCATTCTGGGAGTTATAAGTTACAGACAGACAGTAGTGTAGCTCTCTTGGGAGAAAAGCCTAAACCAGATCTTCTTCTATTCTTTCTCTGGTGCTAGCTGGGAGATTTCTTTCTGAACAGGAAGCTAGGTCTCAAGGCCTTCCTATTTAAGCTTTCTCCAAGGTGAACAACATTTACTTGTCTGTAAGGTGTCTGACAGGTGGAACTATCAGAATGGCTAATTATAGGATATGTAGTCCAAAAGTCTGAAAATCCCTTGTAATGGAGTCATCTTTAAAAGGGCAATGGTAAATTCTGAACAGAAATTTTGTATCTAAAATAATTGGCAGACAAAACATTAAGGGGGTCTTTAGGGTTCTCATGGATGATTGAGGCATAAATGTAGTGGACTTGGCTTTCGAAAGGCAAGGTTTGAGTCACATGACTTTTCCTTTTTACTCAGCTGCCAGATTGTACAGAGATCATGTATCTGACTAGGTAATAATTAACTGTTAATGAGCTTTTCATTGAGGGCAGACAATGTAAGGCTGTGCCAAGGCTCCCTGGAAGAGAAGGCTTTCATTTTGTATTACAGCCGTATCAAAATGCTCTCAGGTTGTAGACACTGTTTCTATAGTTTGGTGCTCTGAGTTTAAATAAAAATTGAGTTTTTATTTAAATTGCTTAAAACTCTAATACATTATTGTTTTTTGATCCCTTATAGCTAGACTGATTTTGTGTGTGTGTGTGGGAGGGGTTAGGCTGCATTCAAGAGCAGAACTGTATGCCAGTGGTCCAAGGTTCAATCCCTGCCATCCCAACATATGGGTGGGCAAAATAATTTTAAAAAAACCCACCCAAGGAAGAGTTGATGGTTAGTGCAAACCAAAGTCTAGATCCTGATGCCTTCCACATGTTTTTAGCAGAGCCCCATCCAGCATACACGCATGCATGCATGCATGCCCTTCCCCTGCCCTGCACACCTGCAGCGGCTGTTTTTCTTTGGTCATAATGGACGTGTACCAAGAGAAGGGAGAGTCCTGCGTGTGGGGGACCAAGTCTGTGCAGGAGAGACAGTAGCCTTCAAGTACCTGCTGCGGGAGGAGGAGCTTAATAAATTACTTGTCATTGGCTGGATTTGAGCCCTAGCTCTGTAGAATTTGTCCAGACAAAGATGGTTTTTTTTTTAAAAGCTGGCTGTTTGTGTTCATAAAGGTACGTTCTGACAGCTGAAAAAAATGTGTCATTTTCCCCACGAGTTGTCAGTCTTAGCCCAGGGTTGTGATAGATAGGTCCAAGTGGCTGGACATTTGAGATATACAGCTCTCTCCTGGATAGCCTTCAGTAATTGCTAGGGGAGTACCAGTAATTATTATTATTTTTCTTCCCCCTGCCTCTTGCAAACATTGTTTTGTTTGTTTGTTTGTAGATATTACTGTTTTTAATATTGTGTAAACCGCCCAGAGTTCCCATTTGGGAAATAGGCGCTGTATACAAGTTTGAAAATAAATAAATAAATAAATAAATAAATAAATAAATAAATAAATAAATAAATAAATATGGCAGAAAACCATCTTATTCCTATATGTATAGTATATTTCCTCTTCTACCTATTAACAGTTTTTTACACTCAGCACGTGTTTCTAGATTGGACTACAGAATTGGAGCATAGTTGAGAACTTGTGGTTTGATCTTACAACACTGGAGAAATATATTAATTGATGAACTTTAAATCTGACTGTTTCTAAAAAGGCAACCAATCATGGGATTATTCCTACAATTTTCTTACACGTTAAAGAGGCCCCGGCTCTTACATCATCACCTAACTGTTTAATAATTTAAGCAGGAATTTGGAGACCCTTTGAATTAAAATTGGGAAAGCATAACTTTTTGGAGTAAAATATCTTTGGCATGTAAATATTTGCATTGTTTTCTCTTCTCTTTAAATTATGTGGGTGTGTATGCCTGTGCAATCTAAGAACTACATGCTGCTAATATCAAAGTGGCTTTCTTTCACATCATTCTGTTTCTTCCATGTACTTTTACATCCTACACCAGTTAGTACAAGATCTCTGGAGGAATGAAGGGGGTAGCGCTATGTCATTTGCTGATAAAAGTACTTAAGATGTTAGCAAAGCATATTTTTATACAAAGGTGTTTTATAATAGTAATATGAATTAAAATAATTAAATGAACGACTGTTCTCTGACATCAAAACTACTACTACTACTGTATAGTCAAAGAGATATTTTGCTCTTTTCATGGAATGATCTCATAAATTGGGTTTTAGGACTTAATGAGATTGAATCCCAAGGATGTTTATGCTTATTATTCATCAACTCTGGATGCAAAATGGGTTTCACAGGATGCTGTAAGAGAAAAAAAAGCAATGCAAGTGGAGCTGTGTGATCCTATGTAAGAAAATGGAGGAGTCTTCATAATAATTTATCTCCATATTTCTGTGGTTTCCCTTTTTAATTGCATTTAGTACCTTGTGAAGCATCTTGCTCAATTTCCTTTACATAGTCTGTTGTTGCTTTTATTAAAGAAAGCTCTGAGCTTTTTAGAAAAGCATGTTCTGTCTTAAGATTCAAGGGTGGAGTTGTAGCTTTGCTCATCCACCTGGTTTTACTACTTTATCAGATGCCCTGATCTTACTTCTTTTCATCAACACATTGTGCTTTGAGGATTATTTGAAAAATGAATTGCAGTGTTTGCTACTAACAAAATGGAACCTGCACTTATGCAAAATGTTATTATTGCAGAAGGGTGTGGACATGAGGAATGAAAGAACTTGAAGTACTACCTGCAGGTGAATATGTGAATGTATTGCCCCAGCAGTAAAGCTGCTACTGAATTTAAATGATTTAGAAATAAATTTAGGATTGCCTTTCCCACTCCATATATGTTGGAATACCACTCCCCTCATCAGAATGACAGTGCTTTGGCCAGGGATGTTGGAATTGTAGGACGCATCTGAAGATCACCGAAGTAAGGAGGATTTGTTTTAAGTTTGACAAGACTGTGGTTGCCATCATCCATTCTTAAAAACTCTCTATACGAAAAGAATTTATGATACTGGGATCCTCGGGAGCAGTACCTTTGAGTGCCACTGTATATGTAATAAATGGTGGTGATCTAATCATTCTCATAATCTAGTCTTCTTCTTCTTCTTCTTCTTCTTCTTCTTCTTCTTCTTCTTCTTCTTCTTCTTCTTCTTCTTCTTCTTCTTCTTCTTCTTCTTCTTCTTCTTCTTCTTCTTCTTCTTCTTCTTTTTGTCTTTTGGGAGAAAGAACATTGCCTTGCTTTCTTAGCTTTGCTGTCCCGCCCAGATGAATATAGGATGGGGGAGCCTGCCCTGCTTAGTAATTGCTAAAGTTGAAGAATGCCACCGCCATTGGCAACAAAATCCAGAGCTATTTGCCAGGGTGTCTGTGAGCAGATCTAGGATGCAACATAGGTTATTATTGCTCTGGATCATCTTATCCATTGGGGTTGCTATCAGTGCTTGTGGGGAAAGGGCATTACATGCACACATGTTTACAAAAGCCCTTACTACAGTCCACATTTTCCAGAGCATTTAATTCAATATCTTGTAGTGATATCTGTCATATCTCCCAGTATATGCAGTCTTGGAATCTTAGGAGTTTTCCTCTTGGCCTTGCTGCCCTCACAGTGTTACCATCCCACTTCATGCGGTGAAACAACCATGGCATAAGTCCTCCTCTGTTCTTTCAAAGGTAGCGTGTGTGTACAGGGTGTAAAAGAAAGTTGTAATTTCTTGGGGTTTTCCCCATCATAATCGACTTAATTATCCTGAAGGCTTTACAAAAGTTTCACTCTGAACAGGTAGACATGAGGGGGAAGGGCTTGTGGCTTTGGGGTGCGTGTTCTGTATTTCAGGTCAGTACATTTTGTCTCTTGGTTCTAACAAATTAAAGATAATCATAGTAAAGTAGTGATTGTTTATGCCTTCCCAAGAGACAGGTTGCTTATTTGTGTAAATTAAGAATAGCCTGGGTTCAAAAGATATCTCTCTGAAGAGTGTTTTAGTTTCTGTGCTGTACTTTATTGTGTAAGTTAGACAATGAAAGTGTTTTGAGTTGCAGAGAGAAATAGACCCACACAAGATTAATGGGATATTTTTGTTACCCTCCAAGCCTTAAGTGTACTTTAGTAAGACAGGGAAAGTTAGTGACTATTTCTGTTCCTTGTTAGCTTTGGAAGGAAGTATGGCATTGTTGTAAGGGAAGATACAGGGCTATAACTTTTTGAGGAGATATTAATACATTTGTGGATAGTTGCTGATTAGCCACACTATTAAAACCACCTGTCTAATATCATGTAGGTCCCCCTCATGCTGCCAAAACAGCACCAATGTATTGTGGCATGAATTCCACAAAACCTGTGATATCTGGCACCAAGACATTAACAGTTGATCTTTTAAATACCGCAAGTTGCGAGGTGGGGCCTTAATGGATTGAATTTTGGTCTTCTAGCACATCCCATAGATGTTCAGTCAGATTGAGATCTTGGGAATATGGAGGCCAAGGCCTTAAACTCTTTGATGTGTGTCTTAAACCATTCCTGAACAAACAGTTTTTGTGGTCTGGCAGGGTTCATTATCCTGCTGACAAGAGTTCACTGCCATCAGGGAGCACTGTTGCCACGAAGGGGTATATGTTGTCTGCAAACAGTAGTGGTATGTTGTGGCTCAGTGGACTAAGGCTTCCGAAAACTGTCGACAGCAAAGTCGGCGATTCGACTCCAGAGTGCCGTGCAGCGGAGCGATCTCCTGCTGATAACCCCGGCTCCTGCCAACCTAGCAGTTTGAAAACATGTAATAAATGCAAGTAGATAAATAGGCACTGCCATTAAAAAGCGGGAAGGTAAAAACAGTGTTTCCTTGCAGCCATGTTAGCCACATGGCCATGGACTTGCACAACACTGGCTCTTCGGTTTGAATACGGAGATGAGCACCGCCCCTAGAGTCGGACATGACTAGCACGCATGTGCAAGGGGAACCTTTACCTTTACCTTATGTCATGAAGTAGCATCCACATGAATGCCACGACCCAAAGTTTCCCAGCAGAAGACTGCACAGAGTATAATATTTTGTAGGCTTGTCTTCCCTCCAGTGCATCCTGTCACCATCTCTTCTCCTGGTAAACAACGCACTTTCATCCAGACATTTACTTGGTCCAAAAGAAAATGGGATTTGCCACCCAGACAACCTTCTTCCGTTGCACCATTTCTGATGCTCGCGTCCCTATTGGAGACACTTATAGTGATGGGCGGGGCCATCATGGGCACTCTGACTGGTCTGTAGCTACGCAGCCCCATACACAGGAAACTCAGTTGTTTAATCCCAGTCTCTAATGCTTTGTCCCAAGTTCTGCTAAATGCTAAAAATCCATGTAAATAAATACAGTGGTACCTCTATCAGCAATTAAGCAACAAATATAATATTTACTTGTGCTTGACACAGAGCAGTGCAGCAGTAGCGTGCAGATAAAATGTCAGTATTGATATAAAGTATTGCAGAGTTAGGTTATGAAGAGACAATGACAATGGGTAGAGTAAAAACTCATATATTCATATATACATCAAAAAATATATACAGCATAACAACCAAGCAATATTTACAACAGACAAACAGAGTGTGGGGTTCTGTTCTCACCATAACAGACCCACCTAACAAATGGAAAGCTAGTGCTTTTTATACAGTTCAGTACCCATCAGATGTGAGTCATCACTAATTACAATCTGATGCAATCTGATACAATCATGATCCTATAAATTCTTTCACCTGTGCTTCATCACATAACATGCCTGTGATTACTTATCTCTTACACTTGTGAATTGACATCATGAGTCTGCAGAATCTAACTGCCTCCATTTTACAATTCTCTTTCCACTATCTGTTAAATATACATAACATATATTTTATCAACTTTTACATATCTTGACAACCTCTACTTAAGAGCGGATCGACGTAAGAACAATTAGACTTAAGACCAGAAAACAGTTGGTGTTTTAACTGCTGCCTTACAAATTTTAGATGTGGTCTGCTGTACTTACAATTTTATTTTAATTTTTATTTATTTCAATTTTTTAGATAGGGCTCCTCTACTTAAGAGTTGTTCAACTTAAGAGCATGAATTCAGAACGGAGTAAATTCATAAGCAGACGTACTGCTGTATTGGAAGTGAATACCTACTTATTTCAAATTGAATTCATATGAAACCAGAAGAAAATCATTACTGCAGGCTTGCCCAAAGTCCGCCCCGGGGGGGCGGCGGCGGCAAATCCGGCCCGTCAGGCCATTCTGAGTGGCCCGCGGCTGGCTGGCCCGCCCCTCCCTCCCCTCTTTTGCCCCATGTTTTTTTAAAAAAAAAAATCTTCTGCCAACACTGACACCGCTGGGAAGCTTGGGCAGCTGGGCGGACGAGCGGTCTGCCGCCACCGGCACCGCAGGGGAATGTGTGGGGGTGGGCAGGCCAGTGGGCCTCTGCCACCGCCAAGGAGCTTTGGGGTGGGCTGGCGGGCAAGCCGTCGCCACCGCTGGAGAGTTTGGGGGTGTGCAAGGTTGCACAGATCACCTCTTCCAAGGGGCGACCTGTGGCCACGGCTCCCTGTGCTTCCTTTGGTCCCCACCTTCCTTCTTTCCTCCCTCCCTTGGTCCCCACCTTCCTTCCTCTCTCCCTCCCTCCCTCCCTCCCTTGTTCCCCACCTTCCTTCCTTCCTCTCTTGGTTTCCACCTCCCTCCCTCCCTCCCTTGGTCCCCACCTTTCTTCCTGCGGGTGGGATTGCAAGGGATCAATGGGTGGGGCTTATGGGTCAGTGGGTGGGGCTTGCAGTGGGGTGGCAGGGTCGGGGAGCAACCAGCCTCTGACACATTCTCAGCCACCAAATCTGGCCCTCCTTACAAAAAGTTTGGGCACCCCTGCATTACAGTCTCACTTGCTAGCAGGTTGCTGTCGATTTGTAATAACACCATGAAGGAAGATTTCTAAAGGTCTTCCTGTTAATGGTTCTTACTAAGATTGTGTAAAGGCCATGAATTCTTTTATTGAACCGACCCATCTCATAGTACAGTGATGGCAAACCTTTTAGAGACCGAGTGCCTAAACTGTGATTCAAAACCCACTAATTTTTTGCAAAGTGCCAACACAGCAATTGAACCTGAATACAGGTGGCTATGAAGGGGCAATGTTGGGTGCCCACAGAAAGGGCTCCGAGTGCACCTTTGGCACCCATGCCATAGGTTCACCAACACTGTCATAGTGGCTATACAGTAATACCTTGGTTTGAGACTAACTTGGTTTAACAGTGCTTTGCAAGACAAGCAAATATTTCTTCTAAATTTTGCCTAAATCAACAAGCAATGTCTTGATATATAAGCACTGGAGCAGGTCACATGATCACAAGTGAGCCAGTGGTGGTTCTCCCTTCCTCCCTTCCCCTTCTAGATTGCAGGCGATTGTCTGGAATGTTCTGTCTCAGGAAGCCTCCAAAGCAAAGGGAAGAGAGAGGAATAGAGGTCTCCCTTGCACCAGCCAGGAACATTTTCAAAGGGCAGTGCAGGTTAGGGGTTTGTTTTATTTTTCTTTATATTTTTCTTTAATTTGCTTTCAACATCCTTCTTATTTTTCAAACCATTTCTAGTCATGGGGCAGCTAGTCACATGTGCACAGTATAGGGCTACAAATAGCACTTTAGTATTGTCACCTTAGAAATGCAGTGTAAAATCCATTTGTTAGTCCCAAGCAGAGCAGATTCCACAGCCAAGTACCTAACCCATGGTGTGGACGGGGACTTCTAGCCAACATTTTTTGTGAGTTTTGGCATTTTGTGCTTACAGTATGTGGTCTGTGGGGCCTCAGAACAAATAATCTGAATTGCCATTACTTCTTATGGGGAAATTTGCTTTGATATATGAGTGTTTTGATTTACAGGCAAGTTTCTGGAACGATTTATGCTTGTAAACTGAAGTATTACTATACCATATTTTTTGCTCTATAAGACACACTTTCCCCCCTCAACAGAACGGAGAAATGTCTGTGTGTCTTATAGGGCGAATAAACCCCCACTGGGAGCCTCCAGAGCGGCTGCTGTGGAGGCCTCCGAACCCGGTGCAGGTCCCAGCCCCAGCTGCAGCCCCAGCGGAGGCTTCCCAACCCGGCTGTAGTTTTCCAGGTGTTGAGATTCTTTGTGGCCAGATGATATCAGCCAGGTGCTCTCTTGAGTTATTGATGTATTATGTTTTCATTTTTAAGCATCTCTGTTCCATTTTTAGAGTTTCATAATACTGTTTTTGGCAGATAGGTAGATTTTTAATGAGCTGCTACATGTATAATGATTTAGATACAGCTAGCAATGTTTTCTAGAGAGCATACTCCTGGGCTAGTACCACTTGCAGTCATTTTGTATTTTATGTTTTCTGAATTAAAAAAACTGATTCAGAACTCCTTATCTGTGTGAATCAAGAAGCTAGGGTTCTAGGACAGCACAGTAAACTAAGAAATCCTGTAGGAACACCTGTGATAAGGGTGTCTCTGATTAGCAATCAATGCAGTGTGTCTGTATTCTTTGTTAAGTGAGAATAGCTATGAGTGTACATATCAACAGTATGCACCAATGTAAACAGACTGTATCTGTGTTGAATATAATAGGTGAACATTCTTCTCCTCTCCACTGCTACATCCAGGACTAGCTTTAGTAGTCCTTCATGGTCTCTGTACTAGTCTCTGTAGTGATCATTGTCATACAATAACACAATGCCTGCTAGGAAGTTGTGATTTTTAGCAGGTTTTTTAGTAATGCCTATTAATCTCAGGTGGCTGGATAGCATAACTTGCTATCTATCCGCAGAACTAAAGGTTGGGATTTCAGTTCCCCATTGTGCATCCCAGGAAAGCCAGCCTGGGTGCAGAGAGCAGCATTTGTAAGTCGAATTATTTGGTTGTCAAAGCAACCGCAAGTCTGTTTCCAAATAGGCTTGTACCAATGGGGGAAGGGCTACTACATATTGTCTTCTTCTCAATATTATGCAAGCACTGAATGGCCATTTCCATTGCTGGATCAGGATATGCAGAGGGTGCCAAGAATGAGACACTTGCTCCCTTGGCATCAAAGTCTTCCTCCTTCAGCTTTGATTCAGAGCACCCCCAACTCTGTGGGCAAGGTCAAAAGCTTTGACCTCATAACCAAGTGGGAACGATCCCCTCAAGGGTTCCAAGCCAGAAGCAGTCACTGAGATCAACCAAATAGTTGTTAAGTGTTGGAAACACTAGTCCTGAACAGGTTGAGGACAGGAATCTCTGGGAGATGCCTTCATTCTTAATCTCTCCCTTCCCTCCTTTCCCTATGGTTCATAGATTGTGAAGCTCCATCAAAAAGTTTGAATGCAGTAGTCTTGACACCATGGGCCACCTCAACCAACTCTCTCCTCCATATGGCAGGGGAGATTTATCATCTACCCTTAAGCCAGACCTGACATTACAACGTAACAGAACAATTCTCTATCTGGAATGTGCCAGTGTGAAGGAATTCACCTGCCATAAGAAGTATCCTGCTTAAAGCTTGGAAACTATTTACAAGGAAAGTTTACAAATATAAATGGACTCAAGTTTGTTTCCTTTGTAACATTACTGGGAGAGTGTTGCAGCTTTCCACTGCTGCACAGTCCCCTGTTTTATTCTACATCTGAAATAAAAGGAATTTTCAGTCTAAACTCACTACAGTAATGGCAAATGAAAAGGTAGGCTTATCAGCATCACAATTCTTAAAGCATGAGACACCATGGCGATATTTCCCATACATGTTCAAGTTGTGACCCCCTTTTATAATAGCCACCTAGCCTGCGACCTCCTGCCATATTTGCCTTAAAAGGCATTTTAATGGAGTAAAGAAACATATTAAAATAGATGGGTCAGAATATATTGTAATTTGTTAGTCGTTAAGGTGCCACAATGTTTCTATATCTTGTTGCTTTTTGTTTTGTTTTGTCTGATATGCTTAAACAAACTGACATAGCTACTTCTTTGAAAAGTACAGCCAGTATATTTCATGATCAGTACAATCTGAACCTCCAAGTTCCAGTGCAACCCACTACACCAGTGTTGGCGAACCTATGGCACGGGTGCCAAAGGTGGCAGTCAGAGCCCTTTCTGTGGGCACCCAACCACCCCTTCTCAACCACCCGTGTTCAGGTTAAATTGCTGTATTGGCACTTTGCAAAAAATTGCAATTGCAGTTTGGGCGCTCAGTCTCTAAAAGGTTTGCCATCGCAGACTACACCATGCTGCCCCCCTCCCCCATGGTATCTCTTGGAAGAAACAGCTTTCTATGTTTTTATTTTAGCACAAATTTGAGCTCAGTCCTGTCTCATCTGGACACAAATTCTGTTGCTACACTAAGAAAAGTCTGGCAACTCCAGCACCCTCTGCCTCCAACAGCAGTCGGCCAGTCACTCCCAGAAAGTTCAGCATAACAATCCACAGAAAAGCAAAAGCTAAATATCTTTTAGTGGGAACCCATAATAACCAGAGTGCAAAATACAGCCACCATGGCACCCCTAACAATAATAACAAAACAGCAGTCCTCATTCCTTGCTACCTTGTAGTCACGACAGGAAAGGCACTGAAGGATCCTCCCCAGGCAGCTCCTCAAGATCTGCCCAGTCACCTCTTGTGAGACTTTATCTGGCTGTTAGACAGGAGTCATCACAGAGTGATTGGCAGCTTTTTAGTCTTAAGAGCCAAACTGTACTGCAAGGATACTTGAGACCACAGCCTCACTAGCACTGACATCAAATCTCACAGACATATATCATCAGTTTTTGGACTCTTGTCGACAGTTTTTCTGCACTATTCATGAAGGGTTGTGTTCAGCCTGATGAAGTGACATTTACAGTTTGATATTTTTTTTTAGTGGACTAATAAAAGGTATCAACCTTTTTTTACATTTGTGTGACCTGTTAATGTGAATTGCCAACACCACATGTTACCTACCTGTTGTAGTTCGTAGAGCGGTCGTCTGTGAATTCATACAACCTCCCCTCTGGCTGCCACATGTTATACTTGATTCAGTGGCAGACATGGGAACTGGGAATTAACTGTTGGGCGGAGGAGCATGCACTGGGTGTTAGGGTTAGGCTTAGGCTTTTGAAGTTTCATAGGTCATCTGCACAGATATTGAACAACTCATTAGTGGGAATTCACAGATAGGTGCTCAAAGAACTATTGATATAGGTAAGTAGCTTGTTCTTTTTCTGGGCCAGAACACTAAGAGTGCACATGTTAAGAATCTTAGTGGATGAGGACTTGACATGTTGATCTTGAATATTATGTTCCAGTACACTGACCTTTCCAGGACAGGTGAGAGAGTGGGTACTTCTAGAGGCTAACCTGCTTCATCCTTAGAAAAAAAATAAATGCTAAGTGTGGTTGTACAAAATTATACAATGGGGACAGAAAAGGTGCATTTTATGTACAGAGCTGGTCTCATTATTCCATTGGTCAACTAAGCATACTAATGTTTGGTGTTTTGTTTTCTCTCTCTCTCTCTTTTGCCAGAGAATTCGACTCCAGCCAGGGTAGTGAAAGCAGCGAACCCACGGCAACGGAAAGGAAGCAAGGTACATGCTAATAAGTTATTTTTTGGATAGACTGTGAAGATCTGCATTAATGTGGCACTTACTGAATGTCAACGTGAACTTGTTGTAGACTTGTTATTTTATGATCTTACAATCAAATGGAGTTTGTCTGGTCTGTCTTGCTTGTGATTTGTTGATAAAACTTGGATTTATCTTCTGTCCCCTGTGCTGCTTCATTTGCTATGCTTGACTTCAGATACACTTTTGATGACTGCTGCTTTTTAGGCAATCTCTGCTTTTTTGTATTAGCCCTCAGTATGACTACATCTGTTTTAGATCTGTGGATTCTAGTTGTCTTATAAGTACAAGGCTTGATCTCTGTGTACTATAATTCCTGGGATAGGATTGTCCAAGAGATGGCAAGAGATTTATATAATTGAGACTGTATTTTGAGCATAGCCTTTATTTGTTAGTGCCACTGTCTTCGGTTGCTGTGTGTTGGAAAAAGTATGTCACTAGTATATGCAATCAGAAGAGAAATAGCTCTGTCAATCTAGAGACCAGTAAATTTCTTGAACCTCCTGCACTTTTTTTTTGCCAGTGGAACAACTTTTGAAAATTCTTGAGTCTATCGCTAGAAAGTTACAATTCTTAAATTATTTACTATTGTTCTAGAGAGCTTTTGAAATTAAACTGCTGCTGATACACACTATAGCTAGTGTTACTAAGAAAGTTCTTTCATTTGCCACCTTTCTCCCAATAAGGGGTCTAAGGTAGCTCACAATATCATAAGAAATAGGGTTAAAGCACAATAAGTTAAAGAATAAAAATAAATTAAGCTATATGTGTATTAAAATACAATTGAACAATTAAAAGCAGTAAACACTTTAAAAATGTCCATGCTGTTTTTGTCCTATCATCTTCGTCTTCTTTTGTACTGAGTGTAGTAAAAAATATTAAGGAAAGACTTTTGACTGTATTGTGATAATTCAGTACAAGCTTAGAGCAGGGCTTTTAAGTGACCAGTTTTATCAGAAGAGAGACTATTAAAAATCACATTGAAATATCAAGGGTTACAGATTGGCAGTAGCAGAAAGCAGGATATGTCACTGATCTATCTGATCCGCAGTTACAGGCTGGGCTGGAGGGCAAAGCTCACAGTGTGCCAGCGATTCAGAAGGTTTGCCAAACTTGGTTCATGACAAAGTGCACCAAATGTAACACCTACATGATACCCAGCAATGCAGGGCTTAGAAATGGGGCATTATTTGAAACCATAACATAAAATAGCAAGAGAACTGGGCTGAGGTAAGAGAGGGTTAGGGACATTTAATTTTGTCTACCCAATAAAAGGACAAGGGAGACAATGGGTCAAGACACTGGAGTCTTCCCAGAGAGAGGAATATTTTTTGCAGTGTCATTTGAATGCTCCTGCTTTCCAAAGACAGCCCTGCTTGCCATTGGAGCTTCTTTTCTAGTGCCTCTAGTGACTGCATTCCATCTCCCCTGCTTATTTGAAAATCAGAATTGCTCCATGCTGACACCTGCCTCATGCACTGTGCATGTAGAAGAATGAAGCCATGGTATCTTGCTTAAACAAACAGTCAAAAGTGCTATCCTTTTTTTTTTTTTTTTGCTAAGGCCATGGCTAATGCAAATAATTGAATGATGATGATGACGATAAACATTCAAAGTGCATTTTAAATGCAAAGCAACTCATAGGGTGCCATTTACTTATTCAAAGTAAATGGGTACAGTACTAACATTTGCTTTGCATTTTGCAAGACATGCAAAAGTCCATTTTTGTTCTTAAAAGACAGCTTCCAGAAGAGGAGCTGTAGGAGCATTTTAGCATTTCTTGAAATATGTAAAAATATCAGAGGCTCCAAGTTAGGCCCTTCAGAATGTATTCTTGCAATGCAAAAATGGCGTTTTGATTCCAATAGGAAAGGTGTTTGAAATCTTTACATAGAAGTTATAGCACTTACAGTTCCAGAATCTTGATAGAATCTGTACTTGTGTTGTAAATGTCCATGTTTTTCACTAGGTGGCACTGTGGAAAAACAGTGTATAGTTGCATATAACCTCTGCAACTTTGAATTGTGCTTCTTTTTTGTTACATTTTGAAGAGGAACAAACCAGTGGTACCTCACAAAAGTACTGTAAAGAAATACCATTCATATTTCAAGATTCTAAGTAATAGATGTTTTATGTACAAAAAACAAGGATAGCAAATTAAATGTGCACACTTGCAAGTCATGCTAGCAGTACTAGGGAGAAAAATTAAAGGTCGTGAGGTATCTTGTGGCAGTCTGAGATGTATCTGTTTGGAACTACAGATATGGGACAAGAGAACTAAAGAATGCAGGGCTTCACAAAAGCAGCTTATAAGAAGACTATGCTCCTTTGAATGAAGTCTGTATTATTACACATCTATAATACTATTTTCACACACTCTGAAAGATAGAAATAGTAGGTGCTGCAATTTCAATATTTTTCATAAGAGCATAAATATTTTCATGCTGGAAAATTGTTTTTTTAAAAAATCATTGAACCTGCAACTATCTCATTTGTTGTTGTTTCGATATCTCCGCTATTCTTACTAGGTTGGTGACTTTGGGGATGCCACAAATTGGCCAACACCAGGAGAAATAGCCCATAAGAGTGTACAGGTAAGGCACATTTATTTATTCAAGAAGGAAGAAATATCTGCTCTCGTGGCATGAATTATGATGGATAGGATTGCTGAGAGAAAGTACCTTCCAAAATCAGGCAGTTCTGCGGGTTTTGTGAAGTGAGCAGCTGCAAGACCTTTAGTGTAGTTTACCTACACCACAATTGTATTCATATTGCATTGAAACCTACTGCTAGGGAAATGTAGGATTTCCCTGCACTGTGGTTAGGCAATAATGTAATGCTGGAGGGACGCAGTATAATAGACTGTATATTGCAGTCTTTATGTCTAGTCCTCCCCCCCCCAAAAAAAAACCCTCCTGCTTCAGAAATTAGGCGAAAGCATGCACAAAAAATAACATGATACTGTCAATGCAGTACATCAAGGTAAGCATTTCTATACATCTTTGATAAAGTCTTCAGTGTTGATGTGGCATGTCTCTAGCTGTTTTTCTCTTTCCATTCTATCAGCGGTATATAACATTTGAGGTTTTTCAACACACACACAGAGGGGGTACTATTTTTATCAGTTTAAATTAGGATATACCTCATAGATTCCATATTAGTTTTCCTTGTTCATATGTCCTATTTGCACAGGTGCACACACACAAACATGCACAGGCCTAAAATACAAGGGTATAAACATTTGGAAGTTGCCATGGCAACTGGACGTCCTTTTCTTGTTCTTCATTCTGAAGAAGCTACGTGAATGGATGAGAAGTGAAGCATTTCGATCCCACAAGAAAACAAGTCCAGTTGCTATGACTCACCTTGGGATAACTTCAACGGCATGACTGAGAACTTCCAGAGACATAGGGGTATAAATATAAGATAAATAAAAGCCACCGCTTCTGAAAGCAATTTTAATTATCCTTTCAGAATGGATTATTTTGTGTTGGGAAATAAACTATCTTCATTGCATCAATTAACTCCTGGACTTCTATATTCAAATTTCTGTTTGTTTTTTGTTTGGTTTTTCTATTGGATAAGTCCTATTTGATTGAAATATCCTATAGGTAGCGCAACAACTTAATGGGTGGGAATGTTTATTCACTATAATGACAAACAAAAAGCAAAGTGTTCTGCTTATATACTGCCCCATAACACTTCAATTTTGTAAACCGCCCAGAGACTACTTGTAGTGGTATGGGGCGGTATATAAGCAGAACACTTTGCTTCAAGTAGTCTCTGGGTGGTTTACAGTTTAATTATGCAAGCTACACATTGCCCCCCCCCCCAACAAGCTGGGTAACCAGTTTACTGGCCTCAGAAGGATGGAAGGCTGAATCAACTATCAGCCTACTACCAGGGATTGAACCCCAGGTCATGAGCAGTTTTACCTGCAGTACAGGCATTTAACCACAGTGCAACATGGCTCTTTTAGTTCTTGTATTAATAGTAACCTGCTTATCCACTGAGTAAGTGCTCAAGGCAGTAGACATTTAAAGGATGTGACACCTAACAGTTTAGTGGTGCAGCCATTTATGCTGCCTTCTGTCTTGTTCTTGCAGATACTATAATTATTCAAAATGAGGGAGAATGCCTTAAACCTGCTGCATAACATAGTGACATTTTAGAGGATGATATTGCAATACTGATATGTTAACTCTGTTTTTCCTAGTATATTTATGAGCACACTATGGCATCCAACCAAAATACTGAAAACCAAAATTGTTGATATACATTTTTATGGCTCAAGCAAATCTTGACAATCACCCAGAATGATCCAACTGTCCGATTCGTGGGGGGAGGGTGGGCTCTTATAATTATTTAGTGGCCTCTATTGCTAGATGGTGCAGTATAGAAATCGAATAGACAGACAGACAGACAGACAGACAGACAGACAGACAGACAG
This sequence comes from Phrynocephalus forsythii, assembly GCA_029282475.1. Lineage (NCBI taxonomy): Eukaryota > Metazoa > Chordata > Lepidosauria > Squamata > Agamidae > Phrynocephalus > Phrynocephalus forsythii. The sequence goes on from JAPFRF010000011.1 coordinate 111,738,645, forward strand.
ACAGACAGGGAATCACATTCCGGTTTCTTCTCATTCACCCACATCCTGTGGAGCACTTCCATGGTGTAAGAGAGATGCCTCAGAGTCAAAGTAATTGAGCCCCTTGAAGTGCAATATTACAGAGAAAATGCATAATTTATTTGGAGTTCTGTCATAAACTGTCTTGTTATAGGATTGCTGTTTTTTTTTTAAAAAAGACCTGAATTAAAATAAAAATCCCACACAAGTGTCTATGATGCATTGGTAGCCTTTACATGGAATGTTAGCATTCTGGTTTAGTATTCTAAACTAAGTATTTAGTATTTAGTATTTGCTATGTATTTTTTAGTACACGTGAAGCTCAAAAAAATAGAATATCGTGCAAATGTTCATTTATTTCAGTAAGTCAACTCAAAAGGTGAAATTACATAACATTGATAACACAAGGATTGGAAATAGCACAATATCGGATCTCTGCAAAGTATAAGCATGCGTATGTACTCAGAACTTGGCTTGGGCCCCTTTTGCATCAATTACTGCCTCAGTGCGGAGTGGCATGGATGCTATCAGCCTGTGGCACTGCTGAGGTATTACAGAAGACCAGGATGCTTCAATACCGGCCTTCAGCTCTGCTGCATTGTTTGGTCTCATGTCCCTCATTTTTCTCTTGGCAATGCCCCATAGATTCTCTATGGGGTTCAGGTCAGGCGAGTTTGCTGGCCAGTCAAGCACAGTAATCTCATGGTCATTGAGCCAGATTTTGGTACTTTGGGCAGTATGGGCAGGTGCCAAGTCCTGCTGGAAAATGAAGTCAGCATCCCCATAAAGCTTGTCTGCAGAAGCGAGCATGAAGTGCTCCAAAATCTCCTGGTAGACGGCTATGTTGACCCTGGACTTAATGAAGCACAGTGGACCAACACCAGCAGAAGACATGGCTCCCGAAATCAACACAGACTGTGGAAACTTCACACTGGACTTCAAGCATCGTGGATTGTGTGCCTCTCCTTTCTTCCTCCAGGCTCTGGGTCCTTGGTTCCCAAATGAGATGCTAAAGTTGCTCTCATTGGAAAAGAGTACTTTGGACCACTGAGCAACAGTGTTCAGGAGTGGCTTGACAAGAAGAATATGACACTTGAAGCCCGTGTCCAGGATCCGTCTCTGTGTGGTGGCTCTTGATGTACTCAGCCCACTCCTTGTGAAAGTGTCCAACACTTTTGAATGGCCTTTTCCTGACAATTCTCTCCAAGCCGCGGTCATTCCTGCTGCTTGTGCACCTTTTTCTTTCACACTTTCTATTGATGTGCTTTGATACGGCGCTTTGGGAACATCATTTTTTTTTATTTTTTTGCAATCTGTACCTTTTGGGGCTTTCCCGCCTCATGGAGGGTGTCAATGATAGTTTTCTGCACAACTGTCAGGTCAGCAATCTTTCCCATGGTTGTGATTCCTACTGAACCAGACTGAGAGACAATTTAAAGGCTCAGGAACCGTTTGCAGATGTTATGGATTCATTAGCTGATTAGAGTGGGACACTTTGAGCCTAGAATATTGAACCTTTTCAAACTATTCAAAATTTCTGAGATTGTGAATTTAGTTTTTACATAAGCTGTACACCATAATCATCACAATTATACCAAGGTAAGGCTTGACATGTCTCGCTTTGCAATGAGTCTATCTCATATATTAGTTTCACCTTTTGAGTTGACTTACTGAAATAACTGAACATTTGCACGATATTCTAATTTTTCGAGTTTCACCTGTATGTAGTATTCTGCCCTACTAAAGAAGCTTCACGAGCTGCCAATCTGCTATTGAGCACAATTCAAGGTGCTGACCTTAACCTACAAAGCACAAAATGGCCTGGGTCCTAGCTAACCTCAAAGATTCAGTCTCGCAGTATGAACCAGTTTGGGTGCTAAGGCCATCAGGAGAGGCCTTTCTCTCCATCTCACCACCTTCACAGGTGTGTCTCATAAGAACACACGAAAGGGCCTTCTCTGTTGCTACTCTTAGACTTTAGAACTCCCTCCCATTGGAAGCCAGGACTAGGGATGGGCATGAAATGGAATAATTGCATTTCCTTTTGTTCCATTTCTCTCCCCACCTCCACATTTCCTTTCCTTTCGTTTCATGTGATTTTTTCCCCCAAACAATTCATACAAAATGATTTTTTTTTAAAAAATGAAATGAGGGGCCCCTGGAAAGCCCCTTCCTGGGTAGCCCACCCCTCCTCCTGCTCTGGGGCCCCTACTTACCCCTCCTGGGCTCTCACACTGGCAGGGGCCTTCGGTGGTGGTGGTGGTGGCGGCAGTGCCGCATAAGGCCAGCCAGGACCCTTCAGCAGCAGGAGGGCTTTCTACCGCTGGGCCGCTTAGCCTCCCCAGCTGGCCAAGGGCTTCAGCGGTGGTAGGGTTGTCTACTGCTGGGCTTCTCAACCTCTGAAGCCGGCTGGGGCATGTGGCTATGGCAGCAGAGGAGGAGGAGGAGTTCAGGCTGGCCTGCTCAGCCTGGCTGGTCCCCCCACTCGTGGCGGCTTCGGTGTTGGAGGTGGAGGAGGAGGAGGCCCTGGCCGGCCTGCTACTGCCGCAGCTCCTGCCACAGCAGTGGCAATGCAGGGGAGGAGGAGGAGGAGGCCCAGGCTGGCCTGCCAGGCCCGCTCTCGCGTGCTCCAACCTGGCTGGGTGGTCTCGGTAGTGGCAGGGTTGGGGTGGAGACACCAGCAGGTAAGGAACCAATTTACAGATGGAACAAAATGGTTCGTTTCAATGTAAAAATACACCATTTTGTTTTGTCTGTAATGAAATGCTGCTTCCTTGTTTCATTTCATTTAGTTATGTAATGACATAACGAAACAGCATTTCGTTTTTCGTTTTTTGCCCATCCCTAGCCAGGACTGCCCCATCTCTGCTGTCCTTCCTCTTCAGGCAAGCTTTCCCTGATGAGGGACTATTTACTATGTGACTTTTATATGGATTACCATGAATGATTACACTGACTGATTTAATAAGAACACCAGTGATTTCCATGTTAGTTTCCACCCCTTATAAAGGATTTTCTTTCTTTCTTTTTGCATGCTCTTTGTAGCTTTAATGTTACCTTTTAATGTTTAAGATGCCTCTCCTAATTCCTTATCCTTAACTTGAATATGTCTTAAATGTTCTGGGCTGTATATTGTTTCTCACTATTGTAAGCCAACTTGGGTCCTTTTCCAAGGAGAGAGGTGGGGTAAAAATATTTAAAAATAAATCATAAATAAAATAAATAAATTTAGTCTGGTATCTTCATGTGAGATGCCATTTTTACATTTGACTAATAAGGATCAGCAGGAGACTTCTAGCTCTGAAAATGATCATATATTCCTTGTAAACTGTATGTGTGTGAGAGTGAGTGAGAAAGAGAGTGCATACATGAAGGGACCGAATGAGAGTAACAGAATTCATATAACTTACACTGCAATGCAGTCTCCTATTTCTGCACCATTTCGCAAAGACATCAGTCTTAGCAGCACTTTTTGGGGGTGCTAAATCCTTGCTAAGGAGAAAGCCAGGAATAGCGCATTACCAGGTCCCATCCAGAGGATTTCCTTTTAGGGTTTCCCTGCCCACTGGACTCCCTAGCTCATTGGTGCTATTCTGGGACAGTAGCTCGCAGTCCAATCTAAATCCTGACCACAGTGAACCAGAGCATAGAAGGTAACTATGCAACTGTGGGATCACGGTGGAAAGGCAGGTTGAATGGTTAACACCAAGCCTCACTTCTTCAGCTGGTGTCTTGTACTTGATGTGATGTCTGCTGTGGGGCTTTAATGTGGGTGGTAGAAGCACTCGCAGAGGAGCACAGCTGTAGAGCCACTTAAAGCACACTTCTATTTTTGAGTTGCTCTCCTTTGGGGCAGTAACTGCTTCTTAACTTTGCAGTGGCTTCTTGTCAGCTAGTCCTTTCTCTTTTTTTACTCTCCCCCGTTTTCATTCATCAAAGGTCCCTTCTCAGATTTCTGAATGATTCAGAAATCACTGGGAAATATCAACAGTATCCATATACTTCGCATGGAGATTTCCCCTTTAATGTGATAGAGGGCTTCTTTTTTGTATTCCTCCTACTTCGGAACATGCTGCTGCTAATGAACACGGAACAAGATTGCAAGTATTCTGTTCATTAAGAAAAACTGTCCAGAAGATAACTGCTATTACTGCTTTTGAAATACCTGCTCTTTTGGGGGTAGGCATATTTGTGTGATGGGGAGTAAGTACTCCAGAGGATTAACTGATACTGTCCTTTGTCACTTGTCAGCCCCCCCCCCCCTGCCCCGCAAGTGCTGTTACGATTCTCACCTCTCATGTCTTGGTGATTTTTCCCAGTACGTGCCACAGAAACCCCAATCTTTGCGGAAACTTCCTGTTAAGAAAAACATGAAGGAGCAGGAGAAAGGGGAAGGAAGTGATGGGAAAGAGAACATGAAAACGCGATCAGATGAATCAGGAGAAGAAAAGAATGGGGATGATGACAACCAAAAATCTGCTCAGAAGAAGAAGGGTGAGAAGAAACTTATTTTGGAGGGTTGAGGCATTAATGGGTCTCTAAGTATTTCAGGATATGCCGCATGACAAACGAAAGATGAAGGAAGTGGACCCCACTGAAAATCAAATTTCCATAAAACTAAAAACATGAAAAGAGTAAGCTTAATATAAAAATTACAAGGAGCAATCGGAAAAACAATAAGTGCAATCTCAAAAAGTATCAAGAATTACTTGAACTGAAAGAAACAGGACCAAATAATTCCAACCCAATGATTACAAAATTAATGACCAGTTGTTGTTTTCAAACAACATATAAAAGCAAAGTTCCATTTTTAAATGTATTCCTGAAGGGCAAATATGGGTAAAACTAACATTCCGTTCCACACTGATAGATGAAAGAGCAGAGGTAAAGGTTTGTCCTGTTCCTTTTTAAACTATGCAGACACACCTTCCTGGAGTCTTGGCACAGCAGTTGTGATCCTTGATCTTGTAAGAAGGAGAGCACCCTTAAGCTCATGGAGCTATCCTCACTTGTCCCCTCCTTATACCACTTCATTGTCTCATGGCCTGATCACTACAAAGGCCAAGGATTGACACCTTAAAATAAATCTGTGTAGCTGGAAAAAAATGGCAGGTGTTCCTTTTGAATCATGAAGCAAGATTCTCTTCAAGTGTTTCTTTCATTTCTCTTTCATAGCTCTATTTTCAGAGCTTTCAAAGTCGGATGGGCCCAGATGTTTCCCATGATCCTCCATGTTAAATTTGTAAAGAAAATTGTATTAACTACTTAAAAGTAAGAAAAGCAACAGCTAAAATGGAGATACAATAGGTACAAATTATAACAATGCAAAAAAGGAAAAAATAATGGAAAGTATTGGGGGGAGAGGGTAGGGGAAAAGGAAAAGAAACAAAACATGTGTATGTATACATATGCTTCTGTAAAAGTCTTCCAAATATATTTTTAAAAATACATCCATGCATAGTTGAAATAGTTTATGCCATACATTCATTCATCAGCATTGTAAGGTCTCCTTTGTACCGGATTATTGGTGGTGGACATCTATGTTTCCATGTTTGCAAACTATTTTGCATTTGTATGGGCGTAGAGAGTTCATCTGTGCTGGCCAGTGGTTAACTTCCAGGAAGCAAGCACATAATGAAAAAAAGATTTATTTATCTATATTTATTTATTTATTTTTATATTTATATACTGCGCCTTCTTCCCAGGACGGGAACTCAGCACCAAATAATTTTGGGGTGGTATTGGTGGTAGGTGTGGCCCTCTAATGCCCCCAAATGTGTGTGGGAAGCCCCTTGACCCCTGGAGATAACACAACCATGTAGTCAATAGTCCATTTGGTTTTGCAGGCAGCAGACACAAATGGGTTCCTCTGCAAATAGATGTGAAGTCTGACGTGGCTAGGGACAAAACAGCTTCTCGCAACAACAGACAGAATGAGCAACATCGGCACCCTTCCAACAACCGAAATGAGTCCAAAGGTATGATAGAATGTCTTGAAAAAGCAGAAACGTTTCTCTCATGTTCTAGGTAGTACTTAAGGTTGTCTCCTTTCTACCGAGATATCTTGTCTGCAGCACAGTTTCACGTCTGTAGCAGTTTGGCAGGACTTGATACTTAGTTCTGTTCAGAGGTGGAATGTTTTTATCAAAGTGGTAATAAAATAGTGCTCAAGTGATGTGACTGTTTAATGTAGCAAATGCTGATTTGTGTTTTGACTAAGTGTTGGCCACACTGTGTCTGATGAGTGGGAGGAGAAGGGCTTCTTCACCTGTATCTATGAAGTGCATTGCTCCACACATCCGCAAAATCTCCTTTCCCTTCCAATTTTGTTTGCAGGTTGGCATCTAGATAACAAGCATGAACGAAGCTGGCCTGACCACGATGAAACGTCTAGTGTCAAGAGCGAAGGGGCGACTGTGCGTGGCGCCTTCAGGGGTAGAGGCCGTGGCCGAGGGAGAGGGAGAGGAAGAGGAAGAGGAGGTACTCGCTGTACGTAGGAGACTGTAATACATTTAGAGCTGTGCTTCTGTGTACAAGATGTTATTGATATCGCAGTTAACGAGCTGGCAGTCAACAAATCTACTCCCACTTGAAATGTCACTGACTGGAGGAAGCCGATTTGTTTTGGTGGGCGAACAGAGATGTTTGAACTGAGCACTATAAAATGCCTGCATCATACAAGTAAATAGCGGCATTTTAAATTTCTTTTTAAAAAGTAATCTCATCTCAAATGCCTGGTGCCACTGGAAATGATGGCAGTAATAGTTACTCAGTACTGGGTTTTTTTTGGGGGGGGGGTGTTGCTCTATAACACACACTTTTCCCACCCCCAAAAGTAAGGGGAAATGTCTGTGCTTCTTATAGAATGAATATACTAGTCCCCGCTACCTATATAGCACAGTTTTTCCTTTAGAGAGAAGTTACCTGCATGGAGCCCCTCCCATCCCCTGCTGCAGCTTGCATTCCACAGTTCTAATCACCTTGTTTGCAAGTCTCCCTTTTTGCGGCCAGGATTCCCTGGCCATGAAACCTTAGGCCAAACATTTTTTTCTTGTTTTCCTCCTCTAAAATCTAGGTGTGTCTTATGGTCAGGTTGTCTTATAGAGCAAAAAATATGGTATTTTGAGATAAGCTACTGTGCAAGTAAAGTATTAAATGGAGGTTTATAGATTAGAGGAACAGGTTGCCTGTATATGAATGCAATAGTCATTTTAGAAGTGGGCTGTCTGTATACATGTATAGCTATATAGTGCCCCTTATCCAGTCTAACAGTTGCAACCTACACTTCTTTCTGTTGTTTCTTTAAAATTTGGCTTAAATTAACCCCTTTGTTTGTAAAGAGGTCTACTAGGATGTTAACCTTGCCCATCTCTAGAGTCAGATTGTGGAAGAGATATATAGCCACCTGTTATGTATAATTTCCTGTAAAAGTTGAAAATGGAAAGGGCAGAATGTTCTTACTTAAATTGAGCTCTTACTGAAAGAATATCCTTTTGCTCTTTTCTTTCTGTAGCTCACTTTGATTATCATTACGGTTACCGGAAATTTGATAGCTCGGATGGTTCACGTACCCAGAAGTACACTAGTAACATCACATATTATTTTGACAACATCAGCAGCACAGAGCTCTACAGTGTGGATCAAGAGTTGCTCAAAGACTATATCAAACGGCAGATGTACGTATCAAGAAGCTCTCTGAACCAAGTCAAGTCCAGCTGGGTTTTTTGAAGAGTCAGTGGATATGTGGGATCCAGCAATATCGTTCCACTGACATAACTACTTTTGTCAGTGGAACTGCGCAGCCTCCCACATGCCTTCAAAACATCATCCAGAGGGCTAAGAAACCTTCCAGAACAGGTTTTTATGGAAGGACTGAGGACTGCAGGTAGCATGGAGGGGGCATAGAGAATCCCATTGCACTAGCAAGCTTCCGATATTTGTAGTGTTGGGTTTGAGTTAGTTAGACTCAACACTAGATTCCTCTGGTGGATCGGGGCAGGGAGTTCAGAGTCCTACCAACAAAAATAATGGGCATCGTTACAGCTGTATCTCAAGGTTGTGGCCCTGCTAGCAAGTAAGATCAAGCAGGGAATGTTGAACCTTCATTGCAGCACATAATCATGCTTCAGCATCTTACATGGGCACGCTGGCACCAAAGTTTAGAAAAGGGCTGGCCACCTGAAAGCACACAATGTTATCTCTGGCCTCTGAACTGGTAATGGCAGTAGAAAAGTCAAGTTGTGCTCATTCAACAGTTGAGCCAAAGAAATAGGCAATGTTTTTATTAGGTGCATTTCTGAGAGAACATCCACACTTGGTACGAATGATTGGTAGAGGGGAGCAGAAATGTTTCTGGTGGTTACACCATGCACTTCCATCCCAGACAGGTTGCACTGATGCACAGAGGAAACGGCTGTGTTGGCATATTCCATGTGCTCTAAGCTTGAAGTCGGTAGATATAAGTTTTAAAAGTCGGCTGCTCTAACATGGATTGAGTGTAGCATTTCTCCTTTGTGAGATAGCATTGCAGAGCTAATAAGTGATGATAAAAAGTTTGTTATTGTTTTTATAGAACCTGAGACAACCGTTTTTTTCTTCTTTCCCACCTGCATTAGAGCACACCAGCTAAAGAATCTTATTTATGCTGGGTTGGGGTTTTTGTTTTGTTTTGTTTTGTTTTGTTTTGTTTTATCTTTGCACCAAGTGTTTTGTTCTCTTGACGTAGAGTGTGGGTGTGGAGTTAGGACTACTTCTACTGAAATTTATGGGACTATCCTGGAACAAGGGGATTTAGGATTGCATTTTTATCCTTTGAAGATTCTTTTATTATTAAGAGGCCATTTAAATCCCATTACACACCCCTTTATACGTTTGGGAATGTTTTGGTTTAATCTAGTTCTAGATCAGGGATGTCCAGCTTTGAACAGCCTGCGGTCTACTTGCAGCCTCCATGTGTCCCTGCGGGCTACTTGTTGTGTGTAGGTGGGGCTTTCTCCCAGATGCAAACAAGTGCAGGATTTGCCTCTCGTGGTGGTTGTCCATTTCAGAGGAGTCTGCTGGGCTTTGCCTTGCCCGAGAGGGCTCCTAGGAGGGGGGGCATGCAGGGAATGGGAGGGTGGCCCCTTGTGCTTTGCACTCTGCGTCCTGTGGCATTGGCCTGCATGCAGCGCATGGCCGGGTGGGCTCAGATCCAGGTGACGGCCAGTTGCCAGCTGCCTGTAGCCCAGCGGGAGAGGTACCTGCCGGCTGCATTGGGCGGCATGGCATACCCGGACTGGGCTTGGGACCCTTGCGTGGATTGCGGGGGTGGGGGGCATGCGGGGACGCCCTCGGGGGGTGCCTGCGCTGTGGTGGTCAAGCGGAACGAGTCCTTGGTGATGTTGTCCCTGTGATTCTTACGTGGGACCCGGCTGCTCTTGGCATGCTCAGCCCGGTGTGGATTCTCCGCGGGTTTGGCCATGGCGGCTGGCTGCTGCCCCCAGGGATTGCTTGGTGGGGGGGGGGGCTGCTGGGGATGAGCATGTGGTGGGCGGGCGGCAACGGCGGCAACGAGGGATGGCTGAGCAGGTGGCATTCCGCCCTTCTGGGCCGAACTCAGAGCCATCAGGCTTGCCCTGGCACCGCACGGGGTCCTATCTGTTTTGGTGGTTGATTCTTCATGCCATATGACATGGCTTTGGAGCGCTTCCTGGGGCTACCAGAGATGCCAGGGGAGCAGCTCGAGCGCTCAGTTGGGGGTGGCGAGAGGAGGCTGGTAGACACCGGGCTCACCTGGATGAGGGGGGTGGCTTGGGAGGTTGCAGATTTCTATTTCCGCCCTCTCCAGGCGCTGGCTGAGGGAAGGCGAGTGACGTGGGTTCCAGTGTTTCTGGATCCCAGGACCACGTGATTCTGAATGGGGGTCGTGGCAGGGTTTTGGAGCTCCCGGAGATGGGGCCATTTTTTGTGCCCCTCCTGCCCCCTCAGCTGCGTTTCACCCACCCAGCTGCAGGCAGTCTTGTGAAGGCAGCGGGGAACTGGGGAATCTGCACCTCATGGCCCAGGGGGGCAGCCTAGTGGCTCACCCCACCTTGCACACTCCCCGCTTGGCTTGCTCTCCCCCTCATCTTCTTCCTCCTCCTCCTCCTCTGCCGCCACTGTAGCCAGCTGCAGGCGGCATCCCGGCCCCGGTGCAGGCGGCTGGTGGAGCGGTCCTGCTGCTACGTTGGGCTGCCCGGGGGGCTCAGGCGGCAGCTCGCATGCCATGGGCTGGGGGCAGGGTGGGGAGGAGGGGGAGGGGGATGGCACCACACCTGCTTTGTCGCTCACCTGGCATGGCTGCTGCCTCTAGCCGCCTGTTTGGCGCCTCTCCTGTGTGCGGGTCGGGAGGCTGGTGGGGACCTGGCAGGTGACTTCTGGTGGCCCCGCGGGCTACCAGTTGCCTGCGGTTGATGGATTGTGCAGGCCTGTTCTAGATGATAAGACCAAAGGATTGAGGAGGTTTTTTTGAATACCCAAAAGAATGCATTCTCCAGAGCTTAGTTAATTATGTATGTATGTTGTGACCTGAGACATGTGCCCATCTTTCACCACCCTGCTACTTGTTGTGTTCAGAGAATACTACTTCAGTGTTGACAACTTGGAACGAGACTTCTTCCTGAGGCGAAAAATGGACACGGAAGGCTTTCTTCCCATCACTCTCATTGCCAGTTTCCATCGAGTTCAGGCCTTAACCACAGATGTAGGCCTTATAATAAAGGTAAGTGATTATTATTTTGCTGTCTGCCTTGGATTTGGGCAGCTGGATTGAAATACTTTGATTCAGAATCTGGAGCATGGTCTGATCTCTTTGTGAAGTTTAAGATAAGAAAGCAATTTTGTATATGAAGGTAGTGAAAATAAAAAAAAATCCTTCATGTTTTAACTTCTAGGGAAAATTCTCAGACCTTAATCCTACAGGCTCACTTGAAAGATCTCCAGTGTTGAAGAACACATAAAAGAGTGTTTCTGGGGACATTCCTTGGGAGGTTCAGGAGAGGCTGTAGGAGCCGCACCCACCCACCCCATCCCCCCTCAGATTTCCCCTGAAGTGGAGGTAGAACTGCAGCAACCCTGGAGCTTTTATAATTCACTTCTTTCCCTGTGGAATTGGGGAGGAAGAAACTAAAGAGATAGTCCACATAAACCAGTTTTACTCTGTAAATGTTCAAATCATCAGGAGTGTTTCATGGCCCTTTTATTCTTTTTTTCTGCCTATTAACCATTTCCCGACAGTGCTTAACAGCAGCCTCTTTAGTATAGAAGACTTTGTTGTTTGTCATGGAGATTGGGATATGCTTATTGTTAAATGTTAACCACATATAAGAGCCAGCAACTAAAGAACCTCTTAATGAGGGTGAAAGAGGAGAGTGAAAAAAATGGTCTGAAGCTCAACATCAAAAAAACTAAGATTATGGCCACCGGTCCCATCACCTCCTGGCAAATTGAAGGGGAAGAAATGGAGGCAATGACAGAGTTTATTTTCTTAGGCTCCTTGATCACTGCAGATGGCAACTGCAGCAACGAAATAAAAAGACGCCTCCTTCTTGGGAGGAAAGGAATGGCAAACCTAGATAGCATCCTAAAGAGCAGAGACATCACTTTGCCACCTAAGGTCAGGATAGTCAAAGCTATGGTTTTCCCAGTAGTGATGTATGGAAGTGAATGCTGGACTGTAAAGAAGGCTGATTACCGCAGAAGGCTGATTGCCGCTTTTGAGCTGTGGTGCTGGAGGAGAGTCTTGAGAGTCCCCTGAACTGCAAGGAGATCAAACCTATCCATCCTGAAAGAAATCAACCCCGAATGTTCACTGGAAGGACAGATTTTGAAGCTGAGGTTCCAGTACTTTGGCCACCTTATGAGGAGAGAGGACTCCTTGGGAAAGGGCCTGATGCTGGGAAAGATTGAAGGCAAAAGGAAAAGAGGACGACAGAGAATGAGATGGTTGGATGGTGTCATCCATGCAACCAATATGGATTTGACAAAACTCTGGGAGGCAGTGGAGGATAGGAAGGCCTGGCGAGCTCTGGTCCATGGGGTCACGAAGAGTCGGACACGACTGAACGACTGAACAACAACAACAAGAGCCAGATGCAGCTTAATTTTTAAATGAAGTTCAGTGTTGCATTTATGTAACCATTTATGTTAAATTGTTAAACCATTAGTTTTATGGTCAAATGGTTTGCTTAAGAACCCCCTTCAAGACTTTACTAGCTTTGATACTTTTTAGCTTTTCATCCACCTCTGTGACTTGTTTCAGGAATAATGTGAAAGAGTTGCCTCCGCATATGCACAAAAGATTAGAAAGCAAATTGCATGACATATACATGTTTGGGGTTTGGATTTTGTGGCTTGATTGTCTCCATCAGAGAGTGCAGACTTGAGAGAGTTTATTAAATGGTTCGGTTTAGTAATCAAAAGGCTGTATATGTGCAGAAAATGGGTCTGTGAGAGAAATGCAAAACAACTTGTGTGTTTGCATATATGGACATTGTGCAAGTGTGGTGCTGCAGTTGCAAATGGAATTTGTATTGTCTGTTGAAAAAATTAACACCCACCCTTGATTCAGTTGGTGATGAAGAACCTCAATGCTGTAATCATTCTCTGTTACTCTGGTCTGTCTCACAGGATTGTAATTGCAAGGAGAAGGTAAATCATGGATAGGCATCTAGTCCTCCATGTTCCTGTTTACTTTCCTCCTAATGCTGAAAACAGGCACATGGGATTAGAGAAAAGTAATAACAGTGGCTGGAATTTTGGGGGGTCCTCTTTGCTAAAGTGCAGTCATGAAATGTAAATACTATTGTCCACTTAATTGTTAAAATTGACCTCTAAGTAGTTAATTCTTTTCTGTGAAATGTCCCAAGTCAAGGTTTGAACTAACCTTCTAGACCTCGCTTTGTCCTGTTAGCATTTGACAGCAAGGGCTTGTTTTCCAGGCACTGAAGGACAGTAAGGTGGTAGAAATTGTGGACCAGAAGATCAGGAGAAAGGAAGAACCAGAGAAATGGCCTTTACCTGGACCTCCCATGACAGACTATGCACAAACTGACTTCTCCCAGTTAATCAATTGCCCAGAATTTGTACCTCGGCAAAGTTTTCAAAAGGAGACAGGTCAGTATCCTGTGGAGTATCTTGAGATGTGTCATATCCCCTTTACCCAGTTTGATCTTTATTTTTAAAGTGTTCTTTTTTATTAAACCCATTTGTTGATCTGCCTTTTGATTGAGTGATTTGAGAAATAGTACGGTTACCCCCCCCCCAAAAAAAAAATCCCACCCACCCCTGTGGTCTTTGAATCCTAACATGATCTTTGGCAGACAGTGGTAAAGACAGCCAGCATTGTTAACCATGAGTTGCACATAATAATAAATCGTGTCACTGCTTAGTTGTAGAAGAAATCCTGTTCGTTAACATGGTAAGTCACAATTCAAGTAGGTCTTTTGAATCAGTGGAGATGATGGAGGAATTGACTCGTCAGAGCTCCGTGAATTCAGTGAGCCTTTGCTGGTTGCTACTTGTTCAGCCAGTGGGTGGCTATATTTTAGCATCTATTACGTGTACTCTTCGAGCTGGCTTTGAGCTGCACACAGCCTTACAGGAGCAGTTTTGTAGACACTTTTTTTCTAGTTAATTCATTTGTTTACCTATTTGATATTGACTTTCAGTGTTTTTTTGAAAATTGTTTTGATATCTTATTGTTCATAATTCTAGACCTGATACAGGAATGCTTTGCAAATTTAAAAATAAAAGTAATTCCACCTCTCATCCCTGTAGGGAAGTGAAAGCATCCCGTGACTGAAAAGAAACTTATCAGTTGCCCTAACTGGTGATCTGTTAAAAATGAAATGCTTCCAAAGGCGAAAACATAAATTATATGAGGATTACATAAGATAATTTTAAATGTTTAATTAATGTAACATTAGCAGTAAGTGGAATAAACATTAAATAGCCAGATGTTGAGAAAAAAGTTGTACCTCTTCTCAAGTCATTTTTCCCTTCCTGAGGAAAATGCATTTTGTGCACAGCCTGAAATACTTTTACTGGTGTTTTCCCTTTTGTGTGCCAATGGTTCTCTTTGATTAAAATCCATGTTACAGAATCTGCTCCTGGTTCTCCCCGCACTGCTAGTCCTGTGCCAACTAAGACAGAGGAAGTCAGTAATCTGAAGACAATGCCCAAGGGGCTTTCTGCCAGTCTGCCAGATTTGGACTCGGAAGCATGGATTGAAGTGAAGAAGAGGCCGAGACCTTCCCCAGTTAGACCTAAGGTATTTGTTGCATTTTGTTGGCTACATTTGTTCCTGTATTGCTGCCTTAACCTCCCTTACCTCTGTGGAATTAAATCTGCTAGATGGGAAGGTGTTCCCTCGCTTGTCAGAAGAGTTACGCCCCTTCATTTGCGTGGAATCCTCATTTTGTGTTGGAATTTGTGCCTTGTGCAACTGATTTATACAGTGTTTCATGTTTCATCGGTTAGTTCAGAGGATAGATCTGATTGCAGAGGCAGCTAATGTTTCTGCTCTCAGACTTTCACCTGAGCATTAAGCTTAAAGGATGAGCTAAAACAGTCTTGCAGAATGGGAACTAATGATGGGTTGGACTTGGTCTGTTGTGGTGGGCTCAGCTTGTTAGGCGCTGCCTGTTGTCTTGGAGGCTTGAACTGTGCACCTCCCGGCTTTTCATCTCTCACTTTGGCAGTTTCAGATCACTCATTCAGTCTAATGTCCCATAAGATCTTGTTGTGACAGCCATTGTCTGTTTTGATACCAGAAACCAGAAGAATCTAAGACGCCACTGAAACAGAAGGACCAGGATGAGCCTGAGGAGTTGGACTTCTTGTTTGACGAGGAGATGGAACAAATGGATGGCCGTAAAAACACTTTCACTGATTGGTCAGATGAGGATTCGGACTATGAGATTGATGACAGGGATGTGAATAAGATTTTGATTGTAACACAGACGCCCCCTTATTTGCGCCGACACCCAGGGGGAGACAGAACAGGCAACCACACGTCTAGGGCAAAGATGAGCGCAGAGCTGGCCAAGGTGATCAACGATGGCCTCTATTACTATGAACAGGACCTGTGGACAGAACAGTTTGAGCCAGAGTACTCTCAGATAAAGGTGAGAACTGTGGGAGTTGGTGGGCGTGATGATTGTGTGCTGAGATGGGTGCAGGCAGAGGAGCAGGTATACTGTGTCTCGGTCATATTTCTTGTATAGCAGTAAGTTCATTTTCACAATGTGTCTGTTCTTGTAGGGAAATATTTTGTTGTGTCATTGGTATAAAGTAGTTTTTATTCAGTCCTGGAACCCCAGAGAATAAGAATTACCAGCTGTTTGTGAGAAGCATTATTACAGTTGCCCCTTCTTGTCTTGCAGCATTCACATATTGTTCTGTATTAGTTAGGCCCAGTTTCAATTATTATACTGGTCCTACTTTTCTTTTTAAAAATCCTGTACAGATCTGCCCATGATGAACATTGCTTCTGGTCTATTCTGATTATCTGCAGCACCAGCTGTCTACCATCATGGCATATTTTGATATCTGTTGGTCCCTGGAACACTAGGTTAAGCATTTATAGAAACCCTTTCAACATTTTGTTTAAATATGGACTTAGCCTTTTCACTTTTTATGCTGTCTCTGAGCTTGAAACTTATTGAGCCTCAGAGATGCTCTTCCATTTCTTCTTTCAACAATAGTTGCATTTAAGACTTGTTTTTGTCCTATTCCGTCTTGGCCTTTTGCATTTGGGGATCTTTCGAGCAAAGTACACTGCTGATGTACCTCGCCAAGAACTCTTTGGGTGATTTTCAGTTTAATTATACAGGCAAACCCCACTCACCCATTAGCCGAGTACTCAGTTTACTAACCATGGAAGAAGGTTGAGTCAACCTTGAGCCAGCTGCCTGAGTCTAGAATGGAACTCAGTTCCTGGGTCAGGTCTTCACTGCAGTTCAACCACTGCTCCATGAGGGTCTTTCTACCTATCAGCATGACCTGAAGCGTGCCTTCTGCGTACAAAGATTTGAAATAATTCATGGAAACCCCTCCCCCACTGCTAAAATGTATTTCCTTATGCATGCTTTTATTTCTTCGGAATTCCAGGAGATGGGGTTTGACTGCAGGCCCAAATGTCAATGGCTGTTTTCTGAAGTACTGTATAGTTAGAACCATCTGCTTCTTTAAAATACTGGTGCCTTCAGAATCTTACGCTGTTAGACTGTTGAGTGGATTGCCAGATCTGCAGACACAAGGGATAACTAGTTTAAGACGTGCAGTCATCAGGGCCTGTTATGTCCTGTAGTTTACTTCAGTTAGCCGTCTTAAGGACTAAGGAAAAGAATAATAGGATACAGTGGCTCACTCTTGCATGCCACTGTCTTAGCTTTTGCTTTTTTCCTCACTTGTTTTATTTAAATTACAAAGGAACATATTAAGTATATAGAAATAGTATTCAGGTGCGCTGAATGTACACATATAGGCAGAGCTGAATGTTGAAACATTGTAGTCTCCAGGCATTAGGTTGTGGGTCTTCTTGTTTCCTGGTAGGGAAGATATGCACTTTGAGGCTGTGTTCCCGTACCTAGATCTGCTGTTCAGTGCTAGAGATCATCCTTGGGCGTCCTGAAGTAACAGAAGTGGAAAAGATGGCCTCTTTTCCACTGGGCTACCTGGAATTGAGAGGATAGTATGTCAGGCTTATCTGTAAGCAGTATGGAGTCCCTCTGATCTCTGGAAGGAAAGGACTACTGATGATAGTTGTACAACTGTTTGCCAGATGAAGCACTGTTTGGGGGCATGCAAATATAAGTCTCTAAGGATAGGTCTTCAGCTTGTATTTGTGGTGAATACTAAGAGTGGGTTTAGGTTTGGATGTTCTTGGGGCAGGTACTGAGATGGGAAGTTAACAGCTATAAGAAATGCAGCTGAGATCAGTGATGGCTTGTGTTTGCTGAAACTTTTCTTTCTCTTGAGAAGAGGCTTGAGTTTGGGGTAAGATCTTCGGAATAAACAGGTGGAACTTTGTGATTTACGTAGTGCTTCTTAACAAAGAGAAAGGCTACTTGAGTATTTGTAGTTTTGTGTTAGGAGAATGTGGAGTTAGACACTACAAGTTAAGCAAACTATTGGTTGAAGAAATTACAAGTTACCCTTGTGGTCTAAACAAGACATCCTTTACATGTCAGCCCTATTCAGTTAGCTGGCATGGATGACAGATTTAAAAGTGTATGAAAAAAGAAAAAGCATTGTTCCACCTCTGCATCACTCTTCTCAACAAACACATATACTCTCCATTTGTGGCTCAATTCCAGATGTGACCTGGTTGGCAGGGGATGGGGAAAGAAGTTGAAACATCTGGGGGTGGGTGGGGGATGTTTTGTCACCTCTTACCTAATGTCTGATTTGCTTTATAAAGTCCATTATTTGTACATTCAACAGATGTGTATAAATAAAGCTGTCTGCTCCCATCATGTCTAAATTAAGCCCAATCATTTCTTGGTGATCGTTATGCATACGAAAGCTGCATATCCCAGCTCTAATGAGACATCTTAACACTTCTGTTTAACATTAGTGTTTTGACTCAAAACCATGTACAGTGGCTAGTTTTCAAAGTTTCATATGCAGTTATTTTGTGGCAAGTGATACAAGGCATGCCTCTTCTTACCGTTGTGTCCCAGTCAGCCTGTTTTGTATCTCAATGAATGAAGCTTGTTTTCTCTCAGTGAAAGTTGTTTTTGCAGGGCAAGAGGGTTTCCACAGGCCACCTCTGAATATCTGTGTAAATTTTGTACGTGCTCTTTTCAAACACAGCAAGAAGTGGAGAACTTCAAGAAAGTGAATATGATCAGTCGAGAGCAGTTTGACACTTTGACCCCTGAGCCGCCTGTCGATCCAAATCAGGAAGTCCCTCCAGGGCCACCCAGGTTCCAGCAAGGTAGGAGGCCGCACCTTCTCTGATACCCTGGCTTACTATGTTTCCTTAAAGTTGCCATCCTATGGTACCTGAAACACAAGTACATTCATTACAGCAAGGGATTTTGTGGGTTGTCGTCAGATGGACGAAGTCTTTTCCTAAATTCCAGACATGTGTAGTGATAGAGCCCTTAGGGCAGGCATGTCCAAACTTTGGCCCTCCTGATGTTTTGGGCCACAACTCCCAGAATTCCAAGCCTGTATTTCCAATGGCAAAGGACTGTGGGAGTTGTGGTCCAAAACATCTGGGGGCGGAAGTTTGGACATGACTGCCTTAGGGTGCCCATTTATTTATTTTAATTGTATCCTGCCTTTTTTCTGAACCTGAAGCTTTAAAGGAGTCACAACAAGATTTGCTAAAAGAAGTAACATCAGCGTGCAGAAAAAATGTAATATATTATGGTAGTCAAATAGAACTAAATTAAAAGTGCATCAATAAAAAGACACCGGCCTCTAAACCCTTTCCTTAGCAAGCAAGTACACCTAATGAAACCTTGCTGTGTTTGATCTTTTTTTCCCTGAGGGCATGACAAGGGACAGGAGTCAGAAAAAAGTGTAGTTCTGTGTGCATTTGGGAAGGTTGTGCGTATGTGTGTTGTAGATAAGCTGTGGAACTGAGTTACTTTTTTTAAAATTGTAGTTCCTACAGATGCTTTGGCCAACAAACTCTTTGGTGTGCCAGAGCCTTCAACCATCGCCCGATCTTTGCCAACAACTGTGCCAGAATCCCCTAACTATCGCAATGCCAGGACCCCCCGGACTCCTCGCACACCTCAGCTGAAAGACCCAACACAGACACCTCGCTTTTACCCAGTGGTGAAGGAAGGCAGGTTGATAGACGCCAAGGTAAGAAAGAGTGGGCAGATTAGTGGCTGGTCCTGTGTTTAGTTCTATGTCCTACAATCTTGGTTGTGGTGACTTGAAGCCTGTGAGTAGCTTCAGTCATGAAACCGAGACAGCTCACCTGAGCTTCTGTTTCTTGTAGACACCCAGGAAGAGGAAGACTCGACATAGTTCAAATCCTCCAATGGAATGTCATGTTGGCTGGGTGATGGATTCCCGAGAGCACAGGCCTCGGACTGCCTCTATCAGGTAAGAGGAGCCAGCGCTTATGATTTTCAGTGAAGCTGAAAAACAACAGATATGTGATGTCACACCTGGAATCAAACAAAAGCAGTTCCTTGCATGATACATTGTACAGTGGTACCTTGTATAAAGGAATTAATTTGTTCCAAATGAAATTATGTTGAGCAAATTTTCCTTTATACAAATTTCCCATAGGAATGCATTGAAAACAGAGTGATCCCATTTTTATGTTGTACAGATTCTCCCCATAGGTGATTATGTTAAGCAAATTCCCCCTGTCTCCGTAATTTTTATGTTTTACAAATTTTATTTTATATACAAGCTGTGTTGTTATACAAGGGTCCACTGTATGTTGGTTTTGTATCGATTGACCCAGCCTTTTCTTGCTGGACGATGTGGTATGGATAGATATGGTTGTCTGTTTTATTTTTCCCTTAGTTTTGTTACTGGATTTTTATAGGGAGGGTTTTGGATGGATTGTTTATGTTGTAATCTGTTGTACACCGCCCAGAGTTCCTTCCTGCAGGAAAATTGGGCGGTTAATAAGTATAAATATAAATAAATAACTCTTGTATTTTCTCACAATATGATTCACTTTCCCCTCACTCTTCTCCTTAATTAGTTTCAGCATTTTGTCAGAAACATAGATCCCAACTGGAGAATAATTCTCCACTGAAGCATAGTTGAGCCCGTTGTCAGTTCTTCTCTTCCTGAAAATGTGTGCTATATATGGTTCATTCATTTTTTTACTTGCCATCCTTTTTTAGCACCTTTTAGCATTTTTTATTGTATTGAATGCTGATTTGTATTCACTTTGCTTTTTGTTTATTCTGCTGAGGATTGTCATGTCTTGGGATTGTATTTGGGCAGTCGTTGTGGGGTGATATGTATGTACACTGCCCAGAGTTCCCTTTGGGGAAATCGGGCGGTTTATAAGTGTAAGAAATAAATAATAAATGTTTCACTTTGTTTAGTTCCAGCCCCTCAGAAGGTACTCCAGCCATTGGCAGCTACGGCTGCACCCCACAGTCGTTGCCCAAGTTCCAGCACCCCTCCCATGAACTCCTCAAGGAGAATGGCTTCACACAACATGTCTACCACAAGTATCGCCGGCGCTGCCTTAATGGTGAGTTGTGAAGATACATCTGAGTTGCTGTCCGCCTCCTTTTCCTGCATGATTTCAGAATTGGCTTTATATCTGTTGCTACGTTGAGCCTCTTGACAATATTGCAGGGCTTCACTGTATAGTGGTATGAAGAAATTTTGTGATCTGCGAGCAGCTGTACGCGCTATAGCAGGCAAGGAGTCTAGTGATCTGGAGAAAAGACTGGGTTCTTCACAGCTCTTTTACTTCCGTTTCCTCTTTGCGTATTTAAAGCCATGAATGAAAAGGCTAGTAGTTACCTTTGCTCTTCTGAGCAGTTTTGCAAAACCAGCTTTCCCTTTAATTGTATTTTAGCTCATTTTGCAAACTCATACATTCCTTGTCAATTATCATGTGGATCAAAGGAATCTGTATCAACTTGGTGTGTTTGTGTGGGTTTATGTGTTAGTGATAGGTGACCCAGTGTGGCTGCCAACAAGGCATGCACTAGGGGGCAGTATACATGTTGAAATAATAAATACATAATAAATAAATAAGTAGGCGATGAGGACCTCCTCACTTGGATGTGTTTGCTACCCAGTACAATTGGGGAAAGCAAGGAAGCCTTATGCTAGGCAGCTGTATGCGTAAGTGAGCTAAGATTTTTCTCTTTGCAGAATCATTCCATAATAGTGTCATTATGTACAGTTCTGTGTTTGTGTTATACCAGAATGACCAGTCATCTGTTTACCCATCAACCATAATACTCAGACAGCTTTTCTTTTCTGCAACTCCATTGACAAGAAGTTTCTGAAGGCTCTGGCTAATCTTTATCCCAGCATGTGATTCTCTACCCCACAGTGGTGTAGGGATCACATGTGTTCTCTGGTTCTTCATTGTTTATGAAGCCTCCCTTTGAGGCCTTAGTGACAGCAAACCATCTTTTTGACCTCAAGATGGTTTGACCAAGTAGCTGTTGCTTCAGCAAGGAAGGCCAGTGAGCTGTGTTCCCTTCATTATGACACATCCTCCTTTTAGTTCTTCAAAGATAATGTGTCATGGTTTCTAGTCATGTCCTTGCTTGCCTAAAGTTGTTTCAGGTTTTCATATTGACCAACGATTGACTCTTCCTGTTTTATTCCCATCATCTTTGTTGGACGTTGTGAGAGTCTTAAGTCCTTGGGTGTACCACGAGCCCTACTATTTTGTGTTTCCCAGACTATACATTTGCTACCCAGGGTCTCAGGCAGGATCAGCTTGTCCCTCCATAACAGCTGTTGAAATGGATAGCCAGTACTATTATGCTAGTGTACCAGCTAGCCAGCCAGCTGCTACCTGAAACTGTCTGTGGACATTCTACTAGAGCAGTACTGAGTTTCTGGGGGATGTTCACCTGCCGAACATTTGCAGAGCAGCCACATAGTTGCTGCCTCTTAAGTTTATGAAGCATTACAGGCTTAACGTCTAGGCCAGATTGGATGCTTCCTTTGGGGGAGTTGTGCTATCGTACCTCCTGGCATGATTAACCTTTTGCCAGTTCTAAGCTTGTTAGTCACCCAGTATTTGATTTGCTAAAAGGAATGATAGGTTACTTCAATATAACTGTTCTTTGAGTGTTTATCTGTGAATTCACACATTCCCTCCCTCATCCCCTCTGTCCATCACGCATGTGTTTTTAACAGTGGATGGAGGAGAACTAAGGCAGGATAGCTGTAGCACATGCCTAATTAGGAGGCTGTGTGGAGTTCCTTGGTATCACAAGACTCTCAGATTGTCCAATAAACCCAATAAGTGGATTCACAGGTGACCATTCAAAGTACCGTTACTTTCAAAGGGAGTGAAATTCTTTCAAAGGGAGTGTAATCTCACCCAGTACAGGCTGACTCCCTAGCCTTTAATTTGCCTTTTAAATGTCCAGAAGCAGCTCTGTCTACTCTTGGCTTCATCCAGGAATCTTGAGTTGAGATGCACCACCACATGCTTCAAAACCTTGCCCAGAAATGCAATATTGGAGACTGGTTAATAATAATTCAATACCATGGGGTTCGTGAAGAGTTTAAAAAAACCCCAAAGGTTTCACTCTTGCCTCCTTAAGACCTTTACCTTTCTTCAAGGAGGCATTCTTTGCCTATTCAGTGTCTACAAGGGCAAGCAGGGCCAAAGTTAGATGAGCAGGACCTGCATTAGCTACAGACTGGAACTGAGGAATTTTGCCTGCAATGTGCCGTACAAAATATTTGCAATAGGCTGTCATGATTTTATATATTGATAGATGCCCTAAGCACATCCGATCTCGCCTGATTTCG
The DNA here is from genome assembly GCA_029282475.1 of Phrynocephalus forsythii. Lineage (NCBI taxonomy): Eukaryota > Metazoa > Chordata > Lepidosauria > Squamata > Agamidae > Phrynocephalus > Phrynocephalus forsythii. The sequence continues at coordinate 111,761,136 of JAPFRF010000011.1, forward strand.
GAAGCTAAGCAGGGTCGGCCCTGGTTAGTACTTGGATGGGCGACCACCAGGGAATACCAGGTGCTGTAGGTGCCTGGAGTAGGAACTGGCAAACCACTCCAGTATTCCTGCCAAGAAAACTCCATGGACATGGGGTCATGAAGAGTCGGTCACGACTGTAACGACACAACACAAACACACACACACACACACATACTGGAAAAAGATTGGGCAGTCAGTGGGGAGATACAATCATTAACCCATGAAATTCCAGTTTCCATTTTTTTTAAAATTATGAGTTGAGGACTTCGTGATTCTCCTCGCCCATTCAGGACATAATGTGGAATTTAAATAGATGTGTGGCCTAACTTGGTTCTGATGTGTTTGCCTCGTTTTTTTTTTCTCGGAACAGAGCGGAAGCGACTGGGCATTGGTCAGTCCCAGGAGATGAATACGCTCTTCCGATTCTGGTCATTTTTCCTTCGTGATCACTTTAACAAGAAAATGTACGAAGAGTTCAAGCAACTTTCCTTGGAAGACGCAAAAGAGGGGTACAGGTAGGCCTGCTTGTCTTTAATACACCAGCACCAGGCTACAAAGAGAGAACGTGAGTGGAACTTGGGGTATCTGGATGGCTTTTGCCTCTTGAAAGAAACATTACAAAAGCAAATAATTTGGACTTGATCAAGAGAGAGAGATGGTAGCCTGGAAAGCTCTTGGTGAGAAGGAGGATGTGATACAAGGCAACTGATAAGCTGATGTCTTGCAGGTACGGACTCGAGTGCCTTTTCAGATATTATAGCTATGGGCTGGAGAAGAAATTCCGACCTGACATATTTAAGGATTTCCAAGAAGAAACTATAAAAGATTATGAAGCGGGTAAGTGATGACTGCAGGTGACATGTGCTGGTTGATATTGCAGGGGCTTCCATGTGTGGCTAGCTGGTGTTGGTGAATTATAAGGAGTTACATCAGTAATTATGCAATAAACATTTCTGGCTGGTGTCTCCTTCTCTGAATGGTGTACTATTATCAGCACATTGCCACTAATTAAAGATTTCCCTTTTCAGTTTCAGAGTGCCCACGATTTTGTCTCATTGCGTGCAAGACACATACGTAGTAAGATGGAAAAAAGAAAGTCTTTAACTGAGGCGAATTTCCAATGAAATTGATATGTGTAGCCTGCATACTGTAATTAAACTAAACCACCCAGAGACTACTTGAAGTGGTATGGGATGGTGTATAAGCAGAACACTTTTTTTTTTTTTTTTGCTTTTATATAATTCTCATTGTGGCAGCAGAAGAGCCCCGTGGTCTGTCTGTGTGCTCCAGAAAAACACATGCACCCCATAGTCTCTCAGCCATCCTAGTTGTTTTCATCAGGAAGAGTACAGTAACGATAAATAAGGGACCTTGAACGTGTATTCGGAAGATGTTAGGTAATCTTGTTCATATGTGGCCATGAGTACCTCTTAGCTGTGTGCTTCTAGGCCCTATTGCAACATTGAGAAAGGACCAGTTTGAAATAGATGTAATCTTGACCCCTTCCTTCTCATTGTCTCTTATGTGAAGCAGGATGGGCTGAAAACAAAACCGTATGCTGTATGTGGATTCCCTCAGTTTGATTGGGAACTCTGCTGTTTTGAGATTCCAAATAAGATTCCCGTGACGTGACACATGGCAGGATTTGTAGCTCTAAAAGAACTCATTTCCATGGGTTTCAGAATAATTTGAAACTTCTGAATTTGGTTTGTCATTCCATCTTCTACTGAAGCTAAACTAGCGTGGCCACCTTCTTCTATGTCTGTAGTTATTTTAGAAACTCATTTGTGGGGAGGGCTGACTTCTTTTTTGTTGTTGTTGATCATAATTGTAGGACAGCTATACGGGCTTGAAAAGTTCTGGGCCTTCTTAAAATATTCCAAAGCTAAAAACTTGGACATTGACAGCAAACTGCAAGAATACCTCAGCAAATTCCGGCGCCTTGAAGACTTCAGAGTGGATGTGAGTGGATGTTATTGTTTGCTTCCTCCTTGCTAAATACTTTGTTCTGTGAGACAATTGTAATAAAAGTATCTTTTCATGCTCATTTGGCTGCGTCATACATATACCAGGTACCTTTCTCTTATTGACTGGTACCTTGTGCGTATGAGTAGATTCCATAAAAACATTGTATTTTGAGATGACAGCAAGTGAGAGAGTTTTATCTCTGACTCATTTGAAGTGGTCTGTTTGTGTATGAAGGTTCTCATTGCATATTTCCGTCTTCAAGTGATAGAATATGACTGAGCTGTACTGATTTGATTTCATGGCATTGCATCAGAAAATATATTGTGACAAATGATGGAGTGTGATGTATTATTGGTATGTTGCACCCCTCGTTATTGAGCTCTTATATGCAGCCTAGAAGTTAGGCTTTAGATTTGTATGCTGCTCCTCACCCTTCCTTGTGCATTCCACTTTCTTGCCATAGCAGTATTTTGGCTATCTGCAACATTGCAACATACTGGGAGGATAAGAACATAAGAGCCATGTTGGATCAGGCCAAAGGACCATCTAGTCCTGGTTCCTGTACCTCACAGTGGCCCCACCAAATGCGTCTGGGAGCGCATGAGACTAGATATCTGTCTCCTGATACCACTTCCCTGCATCTGGCCCTTGAAGTACCCCGGTTTTAACCCTGGAGATTACACATCTCTATCATGGTTTGTATCCTGTGATGGACTTTTCCTCCAGGAATCTGTCCAATCCCCTTTTGAAGGCATCCAGGCCAGGTGCCATCACCACATCCTGTGGCAGGGAGTTCCACAGACTAACAACACGCTGGGTAGAAAATTATTATTTTTTCTGTTCTCACTCTCCCAACCCTCAATTTGAGTGGATGTCCCCTAGTTCTGGTATTTTGTGAGAGGGAGAAGGATAGCTCAGAGCCCATGAGATGATAGATAAAGTTTTGATTTTTCACCCCAATATGCATTACTTTACATTTTCCTTCATTGAAACGCATTTGACATTTCGCAGCCCATGCCCCCAGTTTGGAGAGATCCTTCTGGAGCAATTCACAATCTTCTCTGGTTTATACCACACAGAAAAGTTTCGTGTCATCCGCAAACTTGGCCACCTCACTGCTTATCCCTATTTGGCTTTGTTATTGTTTCAGATGGGAACAAGAAGATGTGGCTTGCTCTCACAAACTCCTCAGAACATACCTGATTCTGTCTGAGTTCAGAAAGTAGGCAGGACCAGATCTGAGTAATACTTGGCCAGGAGATAGAATGGGGTTGTCATGGGATATGATGTTGGAAAATTTAGTGAGCAGTTGTTAATATATCATATAGGATATGATGTTTCAAAATTAAATGAATATTTTAAAAAAGGCCTTGTGTTTATGAAGAATGCTTGGGGTGGAGTATCCATGCGTTATGTAATGAAGCTCTGTGTTTTCTGTTTCAGCCTCCTATAGGGGAAGAAGGGAGCTATAAGAGATACCCAGTGGCCCCAGGAGTCGAGGGAAGGAAGAGGTATCCATCTCAGTCTTCCAGCAAACCGGTCAGCCAGACTCCATCCAATCAAGTCTCTGTCTCATCCAGCCAAGGCCCCTCCTCGTCTTGCCAGCTTGTCCAGGCGGATGCCAAAAATCCGAGTCAGCCACATGCCGTTTCCACAGCAACAGTGGAAACTCAAACAGTGGGGAAGTAGACGCACCAGACCTTCAAATGGAAAGGGGGCAGGGACACACGAGGGAGTTGGCATGCAGGTGTGTCCAAGGCCAGGCTGCTTTGCAGGAGATGGGGAACTACAGCGCACATCATATTTCTTGTTGCCTGGAGAAACAAAATGATTCAAGTTGAAAACATCCTTTACTCTCTATGATTTTAAGTCATTGATTGGAGTCACCCTCATTTTTTCATGTCTTAGATCCTTTTGGGGTAGGGATGGGAAGAAGGATATATATATATATATATATATATATATATATATATATATATATATATATATATATATATATATATATATATATATATATATATATATTTTAAAAATTATTGATAGAAGTCTGTTTGGATAAACCAAAATTATTCTGCATCATGCAGCCACACAATCCAGCTCCTCCTCATCCCACTGAACACTGATCAACTATGCAGCCCACTTGGCAAGCCGGAAGGGTGGGCCGAACAATGTCCTTGTAATCGGAAATTGGCCCTTGGCTTTCCATGCCCAGCAGGCACCTCCCGTTCTGGATATTACAGTGCACAGGGCATCCCTGTACAACCATCAACAAGTGTCACGTCTGTTATGGCTTCCTTCTGTGCTGCTCTTCATTTCCATCCCAGACCTAACGACTGGACATCAACCAAAGGATCCTGGCTTAATGTGGGCCCACCTTTGTACTGGGCTTGCCCCGTTCTTGTTTGCGTGATGGGTGGAGCATCAACCTGCACAGTGTCTCCCGTCACCTAGGCATGCTGAGACTTGCTAATATTAGCTGCCCAATTCAAAACAAACAAATCACACAAAAAAGTTCTTTTTAAAAAAAAAGATTCTTGTTTCTTGCTTCCTTCCTCGAGAAAATAAGTTGCCTTATTGTGGAGTTGGGAAATTGGAGGCATCCCTGACTTTGAGCAAGTTTGGAAAATGGCATCTGCCTGGGACTCGGCCAGGCTGCGATAAGTCTTTTGTTTTCCTGTTCAGTGTAACTTCTGTCTGTAGTGGCCGGTCATCTCCCCCTTCCGACGATTGACGTCAACTGGAACACCATTGGCATCTTTGTGGGTGTTGTTGCGGATCATCTGGATAATGGTGTTTCTGGAGCTGAGGGTACTGGGGCACTTCGGCTATTGTGTAGTTGAAGCTGATGCAAATGTATAAACTGCTCTCCTGCCCATCCTGCAGCAGCAACTGTGCATGCTATTGTCTCACTCAGATCTCCCCCCGGTACACTGCCATTTTCCTCCTTCCCCAGCCAGGCAAGGCCTGGGACTCATGAATTCTTCCGATCCCAGGGCAGGCAGGCAGGTGTGCCAGGAATGGGTTGCACACAGAGAGGATCCAGAGGTGTACATCCTTGCTCTTAATGTATGTGGTTGAAGAATGTGTGTACAGAAAAATTCAGCTTTAATGCAAAAAAGAGGGGGGGGAAAACAAATGAAAAAAAAAACAAAAAAGAAAGAAAAAAGTGGAATCTTTGTGTGTGTGGTAGTTTCCAAATTGGAGGCAGCTTGCTAAGTTTTAAAGTTGCCTATGCAGGCTTCCTTTTCTGTAGACTGTTTTAACTACTGGCATGCTGACCTGCCTTCCTTCCCTGGGTTGAGCCAAGGAAGGCAAAACTGTTTAGATTTTTTCCTTCGTTGCCGACACTTTGACTGTCTTGCATCACGAAATCACTTCATGTACTGGAACCATGTCCGCTCGTCCTGTTTCATAAAACCTTATTCTGAAGCACCCTGCTTGACTTGGTTGCTCTTGGGTAATTTGCTGCAGCGAAGTTGGAGACTATTCACAGTGTATATCCAAATGGCTCTTAACATCTTTAAAAGCAGCTGGTACTGGAGCTACAGGATCAAAGAGAAGAGAAGATGGAAGCAAATGTAGATCGACAACCTTTTTCTTTTTTCCTGCATTGTGTCATTCTCCCTTGTGTATTAAACCTGTTTTGAAAGCTGGAGAAATCGTTAGGGGAGGGAAGATCTGAGGTCATTTGGTCATAATGCTGCTGCAACGTATGATGACTATAAGAAGGGATAAAAAGTGGTCAAAAGGAGCACGGGGGCGTTTGTGTGGTCCAGCGTACCATGCGGTGGCTCTAAACAGCCGTCTCCTGATCCACAGTGCATCGGGAGAAGGCCCCTCACAGTGTTTAGAGCTAATTTCGCCCCAATCCTCAGCCCCAGATCATTTAGTCGGGGAATAGTGGTGGTGGTGGGGCTTCTGGAGTGCTTGGAGGCTGTCCTCCGCCAAAGTAAGCAGGAATGACTTTGTCGTTTTTGATCCAGGGCTGTCATGGGGCTTTGAGGGGAAGAAGTGTTTTGCTTACCGTATGTTTCAGACCTTGCGTTCTAGGCATGTTTCTCAGATTTTATTTAGCATGCTGAAAAGCATGGCCATTTATGACCGTCAGAAATACTAAATGCCCTGCGGTTAGCCATTTGGAACAAGTACATCATGCTTTAGGGATTCCGGGGATATAATTATAGGGCAGTTCATTGATCTGTCACTCTGGCTGAAATCACATTGCCGAGTGTAGTAAGTTGCAATAAGAGTAGGCCCACTGAATCAGTGGGGATTTGGTGAGTCCACTCCTCTATAAATTCCACCAATTCAATGGACCTGTTCGAGTTTTGACATGCTATGCTAATCAATAGGGTTTCATCCTGTTAAGTATTTTTGGTACTACTAATGTAGGTAACTAAGGATACAAGGTTTACTTCCTAGGGCTTCTCTTGTCTAGGTTAACACTATTGCCTTTTTGCTGTGCTGAGCATGCTGTGAATGCAAGTTTGTGATGGAACTGTCTTGGGTGGCCATGCAGTCTAGCATGGCTACATGACTTGTGGCTTGATTTTGTTTTATTTTTCTGCATTAGATGTGATCCCAAGTCATACCGGATTCTCAGCCTTTCATTCTTTGTACCCTAAAAAGCCAGAAGAAATGAAAACAAGCATTCCAGTGCGCTCCTCGCTACTCAGCTGTAGCCGACTATCCAGTGTGGACTCTCTGGATGCATTGCAACATCAGAACCATTGTAATAGAGAATAGGCATTTGAGATTTCTGTTGCTAGTTCCCCGTTTCTCTTAGTCTTACGTTTGGAAATAAACCTGATTTTTTTTTTTTTTTAAACTAGGCTAGATTTCAGTTGGTAGAGATGGGCTGGGCTGGGATACTAGTCCTCGTCATTGCCAGAATGCATAGAAGAAACAAGACAAAGCATGTGTTCCTTGTGAGATGAGGAAGAAGTGTGCAGACTTCTGCGTGATGAATGGGAAATTGTCCTGGAATGTCACCTCTGTCGTGGTCCATTTTGAACTGTTGGTCTGTTTCATTCATTGAGGCATTGCTTGAGGATGAAGGAAAGGACTGTCACTGGTGATGCAGAAGAGTATTTTTGCAACATTTCGGAGATATTGCTTAAGGCAGGTGTTTTTATGGAAAGGGGAAGTCATGCACAAAACTAATTCCTATGAAGTGGCACATTTAAGTTTTGAGTGAATGCCCTTGTTTATATCCTACATTTTGCGCCAGGGTGGAGATGGAATGGAATGATGGACATGTAGGCTTTTGGGTGGAGATTGTGGGTCATGAGACTCTCCTTATAGCATCTTTACATGATGGCGGTTACATGCATTTGTAAAACACGTAACTGTGAGCATGTTTATCGAGTTAGTGCCTTGGCTGCCCAATGTGAGAAGGTCATGGCATTGAGCTCAGAAAGTTTATTTGTTACATGGTAATGCTTATAGGGAGCAGCCTTGTACCTGATGCACTCTGCATGCCTGTAGATACAGTCAGCCAACCCCCACCCCAGTATTCATAACATGCATGTATGTGCCCACCCACAGGTGGAGGGTAGCATTTTTTAAAAATGTGAGCAGAGAAGATGGCAGACCTTGTTGTGGTATCTTTGGGAAGGAGGGGGGGGGAAGAGAAGAGTTAATAATCCTGCAGTTGCTGCACAGTAATATCTTTTGATTTTAAGGAAGATAATTTGACAGTTGAGTCAACCCTAGGATGCTACCATCTGTTACCCTGTCTCAGCAGCTTTTGTTAAAGCGAGTATATGTATGTCTTTCCCCTGACTTCTGTATCATAAGCAAAAAGGTATCTTAAAAGTGTTAAGTGCTCCTTGATTGCCATGCCTCCTTGTGGCCCAGTAACAATAAGGAATCTGAGATCTGTTTTAGGGTTGACAAGGAAAGCAAAGTGCCCTTTATGATTAAGCATTGGTGCTCTGTTCTGTCCCTTTTCATCCCCAATCCTTGCAGCTGTTTGTTCCTTCAAAGTTCTGTACTTGCCCATCTTGCTTCTGGATGGCTGGTTGGCTGTACTGTTAACAATGACACAGTGACCTCAGTACTCTTGCCATACTTTTGATTTTTCTTCTTTAATAAAGGGGTTCGGAGCCATCAAATCACTTTTTTTTGTTTTGGTTAAGCAAAAGCAATCAAAATCTGTTAACACAGCAAACTGTTATGCTCTATTATATCTCCATATGGATCCTCCTCTGAAATGTGGATTTGTCAATAACTTTAAAAAAAATCAGCTGGGGTTTAGAAGGGTTGGGTAACTGTATTGTTAAAATGCCTATGTTGTTTTTAAAAATAAATTTCATATTTTAGTGGGGTTTTTTTGGGGGAAGGGGCATTTCATCTCAGCAACAGGGTTTTGGACAAAGTTGTTTTTAAAAGGGTTGTAAGGGTTGTTAGTTTACATTTTCACTTTCTGAAGACACTTGAAAATAGGACCGATGTATCTGTGACGAGGACGCCGTATGGTTGAAACATGAAACCGGCATGGGCTTAACCATTCCTTTGTGGCTTTAGGGTTTCTTCTTCCAGGTCTGGCCTTCTGTTGCCCTTCTTCTTTTGTTTTATTTCCTTGAGGGATTGGTTCTTCCCAGCGTTGTTTCCTGCATCTGTTCATCCTTCGTCCCAGGGTGTATATTAGTACAACAGGATTGCCTGGCCATGGACAGCTTTTGGCTAGGGAGATGGACGCCTCGGCAGAAACATTTGCCCCCCCCCCCGCCCTCCTCCCAAGCTTTTCCGGTCTGGTAACATTGTCTGGCTGTGGAACAGGAATGGCTAAATCCTTCTCTTTACTGCCATCTTTGCCCCTGCAGTAGTGCACTACCTTGGTGGTTTGAAAGTCCAGCCTGTGAAACTGTGACGCAGAAGTCAACATGGAGCTTTAAATGAGGGTTGGAGTTTCATTGGTGTGAAGTCTGTATTAAGCTGCTAAAATTGGATGAGCAAACTCGCAAGAGATCCAGTGATTGTTTTTGTATAGATGTCTGGTCATTGGGTCACAGTAGAAAAGAACATCTATTTGTTTGGGGTTTGCCTGCTTTTCCTGAGCAGGTTTTTGTGTGTGTATGTGCTCCAGCCTCACCCCTTATGCTGAAATAAAATCCCAGAAGTGTTTGGTAATCACTTTCAACTGTATTTATTCTTGAGAAATTTTAAACCCAACTGTTACCATATACCACCTGGGAGGAAAATATGGTTCTCCATACACAATCCCATTTCTTGTGAATAGTATGTAATTCTTAACCCATGTGCTAGGATCATCATCACATTGGGGGTATGGGGCGGGAGGGGGGAGAGGGGGGAAATTGTAAATTACTTGAATGAGAGCCTGTATTATAAACAGTAATATTATTCAAAATATCTGCTTTCTAGGCTGATGTGACTCATTATTCTAGTAGTGCTTTAGTCCTTTGTAATTTGTGGTAATTACGCTTTTTCCTTTTTAATACAAAAAATGTATAAAAATAAAAACTTCAAAAGACCGTGTCTGTAACTTTCTTTCGATTTTGAGTGTGTTTCCACTAGTCACTAACAGTTGAGAAGGAACAGAAGCCTGTGATAAAAATGACATCATTCAGTGGCCCCAAATTCTACCAGCACAGTAGCTGAAATCTAGTTTACAGAATACCAGTGGACGCATGATGATGTCATCTGGGGGTCCCTTTGGGGAGAAAGGAAGCATAGAAATAAAGTTTATTATTTTGTTTCTTATCACCACAGGGCTAGTTTTTGGTAATTGAAATCTTCTGTCTTGTAGCTTTTTCAAATTCTGTAATCTTTTCCATTACGTGGAAGCTGCAGGTCGGGACGACAAAATCTAATGATGCAAACAAAGTCTCCTCTCCATTTTATAAGTGTTACCAGCAAGAGATAATGTTTTAGTAATGATCCTCTTCCAATCCCCTGGCTTCCATATGAAAAAAGGGACTACATGGGAGTCAGAAACGCCGCTGAAGTAAGAGACTTTAATTACAAAAAATGCACCTTGCTGGCAGTTTCATCATGATCAGTAGATGTTTAAACAGGATTTCAATCACCAAGACACAACTACACAGTTATCATTTGTATTGGTAGTTCTGTGTTACACTTTCACTTCAGCAAGATTACAAAGTTTGAATGACTGAAGCTAATTTCCAAGGAAGGGCCACAAAGTAGCCTAAGGTAGCCTTGTTTTTTTTGGCCACTTCAGACTATTAATTCTTCCATACACCCTAATTTGCTACACTCAAAACTAACCATTGGACAGAAAGGCGTCTAATGTAGCTCTTGAAACTGTTACCTTTGTATAGATAGGGCAGTCGCTGTGTCTGCCCTTGCACATGTCATCCCTTATCTGCCTCTTAATTCCAGAATAAAAACCTTTTTTTAATATGAGGAAATCTATACTAGAACATCCTTCTTGGCTATCCTGATCAGTTTTCGGCTCCATCTCTGAGCTTACTTAGAGGGAGTGTGTGTGTTGTGTCGTTACAGTCATGACCGACTTTGTGACCCCATGTCCATGAAGTTTTCTTGGCAGGAAGACTGGAGTGGCTTGCCAGTTCCTACTCCAGGCGCCTACAGCACCTGGTATTTCCCTGGTGGTCTCCCATCCAAGTACTAACCAGGGCCGACCCTGCTTAGCTTCCGAATTGGGCAAGATCGGATGTGCTTAGGGCACCTACTACAATTACTTATGGCCCTCTAAATATTTTTACTTTCTCCCACGCCAATGACTTAATGTCTTGCAATGTATTGCTTGGGGAGGCGTCTCTCCAAGTCTTTGTTTTCAGAGAACCATAGTGCATATGGAGTCATTGTGGGCTTCACAAACACTGCCTTACTCAACACTGGAATTAAATACCTCAAGAGCCCTTGCTTTTGATTGTCCTTGTTGGTAACTGCTTTTCCATAAGTGGAAGATGCAGAACAGGAAAACCAGCATAGAAGATCCTAGTCATATTTCCATTTGGATCTTTATCGGCTGCAACCCTTTCCAGTGTGGTAGATGACATTCTTCCCTCCTAGAGTTGTGCAGACTCAAGTGTTATCTCGATATCTTCCAAAATGTTGTAGCATAAAATGAGCCCTGATTGCAGTACCTTAAAACCTGCTCCAGTTATTTTTGATTAGAAAATTATATGGTATACCATATTCATCTTCTTGTGATTATTTAGATACGAGAGATGAAAAGAACTGTATCAAAGGACAATTTCTTCCATCTTGGGTTAATCAGGGATGCTTTTTGTGAGGGGGGTGACACTCAAGAGAACAAAATGTCTTTCGTAGGCCTTAGTTTGCTTAAATATGTTGTCAGTTCCATGAAGGCGATCCAGCAGCCCCAGGACCCCATAGCATTGATTGAATCTAATAAAAGAGGGAAAAGGAAATGTAATTGATGGTAAACAAAAAGAAACAAACCCGTGATTACAAAGTGCACATAATATATATTTAAATGTAATACAGTAGAATATTTCACCTCTGTTTTGTCTGGCTTTTATATATATATATTTCTGGTTATTATGTATATTTGCAGGTAGTGTTGTATATTTGTTGGTGTCCAAAAACTATTGTATCTACAGTACCCTGTTTTAAACGTTGTATAGTCATAGGGATGCCCCTTTGTAGCAAACATAGTTTTGTCTTACAGACTTAAGTTTTTTGGATGAAAAGAGTTGCATTAGGGCAGGGAGCAGTGCCAATTGTGGGTATTTTCCCCACTAATGTGCATAATGGGGAAAATATTTTCTAAGGAGAAAAACTGAGCATGTAAGTCCAGACTCTGCATTTAGCAGTAATTAGTGAGATACCTTTCAGTTTCTTAAATTAGGAAGCAGTCTAAATTTGCCTGCATCACATTTAAACCTTATAACAGGAGAGAAGTACAGTCGTGCAAAGAGTAGCTGTTTATAATTGAAAGAAGTCACTGGCATACTGTTTCCAAAGAATTCTCATTCCATAGAATGGTGTGCCTGAAGTTATGCCAGGGCAATGATATCAGGAAAAAAAATGATGCTCGGATTTTCAGGTTCTAGGACTTTGGTTAAAAGTTCAAGTCTTGGAAACTTGTTTTGTGCTCACAAGCTTTATGTCTCATTTGCAAGTTTTTTGAATGGTCATAAAAATGACTATGATTTGATGAAGCTGTTTTCAGAACCCACAGTATGCACCATTCTACGTTCCCATACTCTTATCATGTAAATGAGTGAAAGTTCAGCCTGTAATGCAACAAAATGTAATTACTTGAGATGATGGAAGTCATGGAATTCTGGCGAAGGCAGGAGAGGTAGATGGTAGCCACAGTGAGAGATGGTAGTAGCCAGGAGGACAAGAGACAGCCACACAGTGGTTGAAGTAATGTGAGATTTTAGGAGGAGAGGACCAGTGATCGCAGGCAGCACATTGGAAACCTGGAATACAAACCAAACACAAAATGATGAATACAGTATATGTAACCTTGTAAGATGTGTGTGTGTTCAGAGACCGAAAGGGAATTCTAGAAAAGGCTGGCTTCAAGTGACATGAGAAGTTTATCTGGAAGTTGAGTCATGGCTACTGGACTTCTTTTTTGAGAGAGAGAAACGTTTCGCTGTTCATCCAAACAGCTTGGATGAACAGCGAAACGTTTCTATCTCTCAAAAAAGAAGTCCAGTAGCCATGACTCAACTTCCAGATAAACTCACCTGGATGACTGAGAATCTTCACAGACACATGAGAAGTTTGTTCTAGTGGAAAATGGCATCAATTCATGAATAGATAAATCTTACAGGGAGATCAGCGTACTCCAACCTCCGTAAGGGGATGTGCTATAGGTACAGTTCCGATCACATAGCTAAGCAGCACCAGTCACCTTGAATGCACCATCTCCATCTTAGTGTGAAAGATTCAGCAAAGGCTTGCTTTATCACCATTTGCAGGAGGAAAGAAGGAAGCATTTTTTTTTAAAGAGGAAGCATGGCAGCTTTAGATTCATGACAGGAGAATAGTAGGCATGGCCTCCTTCAGTACATTTCTTTACAAGCTATGCTTTACATAATACTGACCTTCATCCTTAACTCTATGAACAACACCAAAAGTAGTTTCATACCACAGGATTTATTTGAACTAGGACAAGGGAACGGAACAGGCAACTAAGCATTTCCTTTGGGACAGTTCTCTTCTTGGAGGTAGTTGACAAGAGATGTCTGGTGGTTTCACTTGCCTCAAGTCTTCAGTCCCAGTCAACCCTAAAGGGACGCTCTGAAGTGCCCATCCCCTCACATCCCGCAAAGAGCCTTTCTGTGTCCACCCTGAGGGCAATGGTGACAGTCCCACATCTGGCAAGCTGGCTGTCCTTGGGTCAGGCATTGGCATTTCCTGCTGCCTTTGTTTCCTCCAGCGCCACAACTGGATAGCAGTGGGTCCACCAGGCTTGGCTTCCTCTTGCTGCTGCTTCTGTTCTTAACAGTCCCCCTCCCTCTCTCCCAGTAACTGAGCCAAGAAGGTGGTTTGGGATTCTGATGCCTTTTGGCTTCCTCGTTGAGCCCTTAACTGAGGACTCAGATTCTTCCTCCTGGGAGATGAGGTAGATCTTCCAAAATGCCTTCTCAGACTTCTTCCTCTTCCATCACTTCCATGATCACACAGGGTAAGAGTTTCCCCCATCTGCACACCCTGTTCTTCCTCCCCCTTCTTTTTCTCTGTGGATTCTTTGTCTCCTGTCTCCAGAGCCTTAGCTATATCCCCCAATTCCCAGGAGTCCTTTCCCCTGCCTTCTAGGGGGCATTCTTTTTTGCCTGGGTTTGCTGATGACACCTCCTCTCCTGGAACCTCCTCTCTGGGTTCCAGGCTCCCAGGCCTCCAGTTTCTTGTGCCATGGTTCTCCAGCATCCGTTCAGCCACCCGTTCCTGATCTACACAGAGATTCCTTGTGATAAATTTCCAGTCTCAGGAGAAAGTTAAATAGCCTGTGCACCAGGGCACCAATGCTGTTGTCCTACTCGGGGGGGGGGAGTCAGGATTTAAAATCGATATTAGCATGTACTTTGCCAATCTTATATAGAAGATAGAGAAGTTAAAGGGCTAAGTTGGTTACTGTTACCTGCCATCAGGTCGCTTCCGGCAACCCTGAATTAAGCATATTCAGGATACAGTATTTTGTTTGTTGAACTTCCTCATTGCCCGCAACATCTACTAAATCAAGCCTATCAACAACGTTTTGAGGCAAGCCAGTTGTTCGTACAAGAGCTCACTGATCCAGAGGCCAATCCTTCACCAATGTCACCAATTTAAAAGCATTTTTAAAGCTTCAGGATTATCCCCCATTTAGCTAATCTGTACAGGCAGAGGGCAGGACACACAGAAGTTTGCTATGTTCTACCTGATAACCTTGTCACAGGGTTTCCAAATGTGCTCTCTCTTATGCTATGAACCTTTGTGCCATCTGCATGTGCCAAGATTTAAACTAGCTCAAATAGATTGAAACGACAAGTCCTGCTACTCTTGAGCATAGTTGGCCACGCTTGCTTTTTAAATTTGGAATGTATCTAAGCTGTAGGGGCTGAAATATCTTCTTTTAAAAGCCTTTCAGAAGGAAGAGGCTGTGATTTTTCTGAACAAGCTAGCCAGGAGGAGTTTTGGAAAATGAAACATTGTACAAATATAGGGGGAGAGGGAAATATTTAGAGAGAAAGCTAGCTGAAACATATTGGGGGGGGGGAGGTTTTATTTTAAAAGCTCTTTTTAAAGCTTTGCATTAAAAAAGTAATGGAATAACAGTCTTCTGGAAAGGGAAATATTTCCCCATGTATCCTCAATAAACTTTCTTTTAGAATTTCTGAGACCAAATATGCTCCTCACATAAGTTTTCAAAGTGGGAATCACATCCACATCTGAGGCAATCTGAATTTTGACCCTGTCAATCAGGACTCTGTAAGCAATTCCATGGGATTCTGTGTCTGTGTATAAAAAGGGAGACACAAAGAATCCTTAAAAAGAAAAGAAACATGCAGTTATTGAGAAAAATTAAAAATATATAGTTTATTTTAAAAAAAGAACAAATATTCAAACTAGGTCAGTCATTTAAGCTGTGCAATTACTGTTTGTTGCTTTGTGGTTGGAAATGGTCTTATTTTATGTTCACAGAGTGCCTATATCCTGTCATAATCTAAACCAGTCTTGTTACTTTACAAAGCAATAATTATTTTCCAATAATCCATTAAGCAGTCTACTTTGCAAAATGTGGCATGAGGCAATTGTATGTTAGAATAAGCATTCTTTTCCTCTTCAGCAAGCTCTATTGCTAAAGACATGTTAATTGTATTATCTAGTTTCGTCCTTTGTAACACAACTTACAATATGCTCTACTGGATGGGCATAGAGGGATACTACGCCAATAGGAGCAGTCCATTCATGATGTTTTTTATGGATATGTTTATACAGGAGAGGGTGATGAACAAGCCTGCATGGGAAGAAGCAAAAGACAATATATGTCACATTCACAGATAGTGGAGCATCAGTTACAAGGCTTTACAGCTGCACTCAACTTGTAGAAAGGTAATGGGACAAATACAAGTCTTTTGTATTGCTTGTGCATTTGAGGTAATGATGTTTCAGTCATGAACACTGCTGCTATCACCCCCCACATTAACATGGTATTACATGCTGCTAGTTAATTTACCGGAGGAATCCATTGTTTTCTCTTGTTAGGAGAAGGATGAGTCAATTTTTAATTGGTCAGTAAGATAACAATAAAGCCAACAAAGAAAAATGCTCAAATTTATTACCTTGGTGTCTTGGGTGCCTTACCGGTGAGAGTAATAGAAAAGAATTTCCTCTATGAGAGTACAAATTGCCAATTCCAGAATGAACCAGTGGAAGGTAGGCAGCTGCAAGCTGCATGGGTCACCCCTCCATTTCATAATGAGGAAGGCAAGGATCATCATGGGCAGAGAAATGAAAATGTTATTGAACATGACGGTGCGGATAACATTGTGCAGTTTTTCTCTGTCAACCTAGGGAACAAAGAAAATTGAACCTCTGTCAGTTACTGAGTGGGTTTTATCATGTCCCTGAAGAATCTAATAAAAATCTTGAAGGCACTTGGTTATTCACTAAAAAGCCAACAGTGGCTTGTTTTCCCCTCAAAGTTAAATAAGGCGGCACTTAGTTATCACCTATCTGAGTAATGGCAACTGGACTTCTTTTATTGAGAAGTTGAAGAATCCAATGTAGATGTGTGCAGACCTCTACATTAGAGAAACTAAACAGCCATTAAACAGGAGGATGGCCCAACATAAGAGGGGTAAAACCTCAGGACCAGAGTCAGCAGTACACCTCCACTTGAAGGGCAAAGGACACTCATTCAAAGATGAAGATGTACACATATTAGAGAAGATCGGTGGTTTGAGAGAGGAGTCAGGGAAGCCATGTGTATACTGAAAACCCTTCTCTCAACAGAGGTGGGGGGCTCAGGCACAGTCTATCTGCTACTTATCAGGCAGTGATTTCAACAATCCCCAGACAAATAAAAAATACTTCACACCAACATCAAGGCCATAGCTAACGACCCATACTTTATGGGTTTCAGCACCTTAGGCCATTGTCCACCTAATAGCCTACTGAGACTAGTGTCCACCTAACAAGCCTATTCGGGCCATTGTTCGTTTTATGATCCTGTTTCAGATCAGGGTGACAAGAAGTCAAAGTGAACTATGAAATGGAGGACTCACAACTAGCTTTCCTCAGACTGATGAAATTGGATGAGCAGTGAAATGTTTCAGTCTCTCAAGAAAAGTCCAGTTGTCATGACTCAACTTCCACACTTTATAAAGAGTTTTGCACAAAACCAGTATCTTTTTCCTAGCCTCTGGAATGAATTAATCCATTCCCAATGCACTCCTATGGGAAACTGCTGTTTGACTTACGAAAAATATACACTCGGAACAGATTAATTTCGTAAGCCGATGTACCACTGGGTTTTCCCCCTGTGTAACTGTGTTCACAGTTTTGTTGTTTGTTACTTGGTGATCAATACCAAATTCAAATTAGGAAGAGGATGTATGATAAGCCATTAGAACAATATATGGGTGGATGAAATACATTGCTTCTGAGTATGATGGGTAATTAACATGAAGGTAGAGCTTAGGGCTATGAGGTGTCCAGCTTAACTGGTGCTGGGAGAAATGCATTTGCAAAATAGTAGTATTCATTTTATATTTCTAGGTCCTAGAAGCAACTAGAATAAGGGTCACACAGTCTGTATCTCCTGACTAGTTTCCCCCCCTTAAAGATAAGAATTGGGACTCTGAGATTAGAATCATAGAATAATGAAGTTGGAAGGAACCTACAAGGCCATTAAGTCCCACCCCTTGCTCAAGCCAGGAATACAAATTATACGATATCTGCAAAGTGGTTGTCTAAATTTCTCTTGAACACCTCCAGTGTTGGATCACTCATCACCTCTTAAGAACACTGTTTCCATTGCTATACTGTTCTAGCAGTTAGGAAATGTTTCCTGATATTCAACCAAAATCTGGTTCCTGGTAACTTGAGCTAATTGTTGCATGTCCTGCCAAATTTAATTGTGTGCCAACTATTCCGTTATCTCCACAGTGGAGAACATATTGCTCCAATTCCAAAAAGAGTTGTCAGATGGAATGTACTACCTTGAATGCTTTAGTCCCTTTCCACACCCTTACATGCCCATATCATGGACCATGCAAAGATATTTCCAGAATTTTACTTAACATGAGCTAGTGAGACATGGCAGTGTATTAGAGGAGGGAGATGGAGACAACACCAAGGATTTCTGAAACTGGAGATTGGATCATGCCCCTTTCTCTTTGCCCAAAATTGGAAACAAAAACAAAAACAAAATTATAAATTAGTAGCCAATAATTTGCTGTCTGTTTGTGATAAAAAAAATCTACTTGAGACATCGACTCAATTAAGTTTGATGGTAGCATAAGCCATGAAAGTTGGTTCAAATTTCCATAAACATTAAAACAAGGAAAACAAAAACTTGATGATCTTTGGTTCCAAAACTTGGGTCCCATAAGAAGATATGAGGGAATAGCCTTGCCAACATAAGAACAGCCTTGCCGGAAAAGACCACAGCCCATCCAGTCCAGTATTCTGTCTCACACAGTGGCTCACCATTTGCTTCAGGGGATTCCCAAGCAGATGTCTTCACCCGCCTGCTTATGATTCCCCACAAATGGCATTGAGAAATATCCTGCCTATCTCTCCAATCCGGAGGTTGGCCTTAGGCATCCATAATGATAGCCATCGATACCCTTGTTCTCCATGAACTTGTCTAATCCTCTCCTAAAGCTGTCAAGGCTGACAGTTCTTCTGCCACGCCCTGCCACTTCTTTGGGCAGGGAGTTCCAGAGACCAGTGATCCTCTGGGTTAAAAAGTACTTTCTCTTATTTGTTTGACATCTAGCACCCAAAATGTTCATGGAGTGCCCCCAAGTCCTGGTGTTGTGTGATAGGGAAAGCAATTTTTCCTTATCTACTTTGTCCACACTGTGTATAATTTTATAAACTTCAATCAGGTAACCTCTTAGGCACCATCGTTCAAGAGTGAAGAGGTCCAGCCGTTGCAGCCTTAGATGGTAAGGAAGGTGTTCCAGTCCCCTAATCATTCTGGTTGCCCTCCTCTGCACTTTTTCCATTTCCATGATACAGTGGTTCCCACCCTTTCGCGGTTCACATACTGCGGTCCTGCTATATTGCCCATCTCTATTGGTGTTACATTCACTACCTTCCAGTCATCAGGCACAATGCCTGATTTGAGGGAAAGATTATATATTTTGGCTAGGACCTCAGCAATTTCATCTTTAAGTTCCTTGAGAACTCATGGATGGATGCTATCTGGTCCTGGTGATTTGTTAGCATTTGTTAGCGGGGGGGGGGGACCGAGACAGTCTTGGTCGCTCTGCAAGATGACCTCATCCGGAGGGCCGATGGGGGGTGCTCCTCCCTGTTGGTCCTCCTGGATTTGTCAGCGGCCTTTGATACCGTCGACCACGGTATCCTGCTGGATCGGCTCTCCGAGGTTGGGATCGGAGGCACTGTTCACAGTTGGTTCCGGTCCTTCCTCGGGGACCGCCCCCAGCAGGTTCAGCATGGGGGCGAGATGTCGGCCCCTTGGATACTCCCTTGCGGGGTTCCACAGGGGTCGTCTCTCTCTCCCATGCTGTTCAATATTTACATCAGGCCGCTGGCTGAGGTCATTAGGAGGCATGGAGTCTGCTGCCATCAGTACGCTGATGACACGCAACTCTATGTCTCCTTTTCTACCGCTGCAGATGAGGCTGTCCGGACCCTCGATCAGTGTCTGGGCGCAGTCATGGAATGGACCAGGGCTAACAGGCTCAAACTCAACCCCGATAAGACCGAGGTCATGTTCTTTGGGGCTTCCTCATCCAGCTACGGTGGCCCGTATCCCACCTTGGAGGGTGCTTCCCTCAGGCCATCAGACTGTGTCCGAAATCTGGGCGTAGTCCTGGACCCGGCGCTCACCCTGGAAGCCCAGGTGTCCGCCGTGTCCAGGGCTGCCTTTTTCCATCTTCGGCGTATTGCCCAGATTCGTCCGTACCTGGATGAGGACTCCCTCAGAACTGTGGTCCAGGCGCTGGTGATCTCTAGACTGGACTATTGCAACGCGCTCTACATGGGGTTGCCCTTGACTCTCATTCGGCGCTTGCAGCGGGTCCAAAATGCAGCAGCCAGACTGGTGGCTGGTGTGCATCGATTCGAGCACATCACCCCAGTCTTGGCTCGTCTGCACTGGTTGCCCGTTGCAGCCCGAATTAGATTCAAGGTCCTGGTTTTGGTTTACAAAACCCTCCATGGCCTAGGACCTGGCTACCTGACGGAGCGGATCGACCAGCGGTCAACTTCGGCCCGTCCGACTAGGTTGTTGCGGGCGCACATGCTGCGTGTGGCCATGCCTAGGGAGGCTCGGAGAACTTCCACCCGTACCCGAGCCTTCTCTGTGGCTGGCCCAACCCTATGGAATCACCTACCAGCAGAAGTGCGCCTTGCAGAGTCCCTGCCTGCCTTCCGGAAGGCGCTGAAAACCCTTCTCTTCCGGGAGGCGTTTGGGTGACACAATTTTTTTTTTTTTAGTCCCGCCATCTGCTGCAGCCGTTTTGTTTTATTGTTTATTTCAGTTGTTGTTTTAATTTGTTGTCTGTACATTTATTGTAAACCGCCCGGAGTTCCTTTCAGGAAGACGGGCGGTATATAAGCTGTATAAATAAATAAATAAATAAATAAATAAATAAATAAATAGTTTAACAAGACATGCAAGAACCTCCTCCCTGGTTATTTCTAGTCGGCTTAATTCTTCAGTTTCCCTCCCTATGAAGTTAGGCTGTGTTTTGAGGCATGTGGTCTCTGCCCTTTTCAGTAAATAGTGAAGCAAATAATTCATTGAGCCTATCAGCAATCTCTGTTTCTTCTTTAGTAATCCCTTGCCTTCCATTATCATCTAGTGGTCCAATGACCTGCCTAGTTGGGTTCTTACTTCTAATGTACTTAGAGAAGTCCTTGTTATTTCTTTGAGTGTTTTTAGCTATGCACTCCACAAAATCTTGCTTTGCTTTCCTGATTGTTGCCTTGCATTTTTTCTGGCAGAATTTATGTTTCTGCCTGTTGTCCTCGTTTGGAAAAACCTTCCATCTTCTAAGTGAGCTTTTCTTGCTTTTGATCTACTTCCCAAACAGCTGCTGTAAGCCACATTGGAGTCCTCTTGGACCTGGCAGTGCCCTTTTTCCTTTTGAGTATGCATTCCAGTTGGGCCTCTGTTATGGTTTAATGTGAGCAGCCTCCATGCCTCTTGGAGACTTTGAATTCTCTCAGTTTTCCCTTTCAGCTTCTTTTTTTACTAGTTTCCTCATCTTTGGGAAATTTCCTTTTTGAAAATGTAAGGTCTCTGTGTTTTATCAATGATTTGCGGTCTATGATTAAGTTAATAGTAATTGTGTTGTGCTCACTGTTCCCTATTGGATCTGTCACATTAACATATCCTCGGTTATCCTTGACCTAAAACTCCCAGAAACTTTTCGTATCACTAGCTATGCTGACCAGGGTTCCTGGGAGTTGTAGTCCAAGAACATCTGGGGACACAAGGTTGGAAACCACTGTCTTCAAAAGCCACAGCATCCTCAGTACCAGAAATAGTACTGTATTTCCTAAACTCCTCACAGGATGCTAGCATGTATTACATGGAGGGAAATGTGTACATTCCTGGGCCTGTGTGAAGATGGGAGGAAAGCAACAAAGTAATAATGAAAACATCTCCAAATTAATTCATTTTTAAAATGAACTAATTTTGTGTGTGTGTGTGTGTGTGTGTGTGTGTGTGTGTGTGTGTGTGTGTGTGTGTGTGTGTGTGTGTGTGTGTGTGTGTGTGTGTGAGAGAGAGAGAGAGAGAGAGAGAGAGAGAGAGAGACTTACAGGGCTGTTTTTCCCCATCTGAATTCGGTACTGTGTAATAAAACGAGGCTTCCCAGTGACATCTGCTGACAGTAATATTGCATTGAAACTCCAAAAAACGAGGAAAGGAATCAGTACAGGGCCTAAAGTCCAAGGAAAGAACATGTAAGGAGAATGAGTGTGTGAGAACAGTGACAAAACAGTACCAGATCACACTGGATGGCTGCACAGGGTTCTTGCTTCTTTTCTGACTCTACATAAAGCCTGGCACTTTTCAGTGTTTTTATAAATGAAATTTGGGGCTAAAGTTTGAGGGAGATACCAAGCTATACACCCTAAAAGTGTGCAAATGTCTATTTTTGGACTCCATTTCTTTGCTGCCTTAAGGAATACTGGCATCTGGAATCCAAGAACACAACCCTGGGCATCTCTTAACTCAAAACAGAATCAAACGGCCTGGAAATGATGCCCAAAATAGCGGGATACAGCGGATAAACATCCAAATGATATTTTAGATCTCAAACCCAATGAGTTTGAGTTATTAACCCTTTATTGCCCCTAAACCCTCTGGAACGGAACACAATGGCAACTTTCAAGTAGGATAAGCCAAGCAAATTCACAAAACACGTGGCTTGATCAACATGCTACAAATCATCTACAGAGGTAAGATCTATAGGATTAATATACTCTGTCATTCTGTACAGAATATCAGTGTTGTGAAAAATAGGTAGGAATGGTGATTTCCAAATAGGCCAGCCCAACCAAATTCACCAGATCCATCCAGCTGGAGGGGGATTGATAGAAACAGCCACAAAACATCTCTAGGAATAACATCCCATGACCCTAGGCGGACAATCGATACTGCAAAGAAAAGCCTGGAACAGTGACCTTTGAAATGCTCTTGGCGACATACAGCCAGCCACAAAGCTTAGGGGGACCGCATTCCAAGGACCTATTCAGAAAGAGAAAATCAATATTGCACAAAGCAGCCCAGAACAATGGCATTCACTTTTGTCATCAGATAAGAGGTGAGAATATCTTCAGGAACAACATTCCTGTAACCATTCCAGGCTGGAAACCAACATTGTGCAAGACGAGATTCACACCTGCCAATGGATTAGATGGGATTAGATGGGACGAAGGCAGCAAGCCGCAAAATTTCCAAAGAGGCCAGCCCAACCAAGCGAGACCTGGCTGGTGCCAACGTTGACATTCTGGCGCCAGGTAAAAACATTCCTGTTCTAGAAATTTTTAAACTGATTATTGTGGGTCCTGATGTTGATTTTAGTGTATTATTTTAATATATTGTATTTATTGTATTTAACTGTTTTATTGTTTTAATTTTATTGCAATGTGATGCTTTAATTGGCGAATTATTGTCGTTAATAAACATTTTATTTATTTTTATTTATTTTTACAACTTATATGCCGCCCATTACCCAAAGGTCTCTGGGCGTCTTACAATCAAGGAATTAAAACAGTTAAAAACATCAAACAACAATAAATAATTAAAACAACAATAAAAACCTTATACTAAAACATCACACTAAAATTGCCATCAACACAACATGCCACAGAACATCCAAAGGTATCACATTCTGGTATCTTTTCTTGGCCAAAGTCCTACATGCTAGAAAGCACGTGGAATTGTAGGTTTTTAATGGACCATATCTACCATGTAAGTAGACACAAATAATCCACAAGAATAATATATTATTTTGGGGTGGGGGTGGGGGGCTTAAAATCTGCTTTCTGATTAGTGTCTCAAAATATAAATTTATAGAGAGGCTACATTTATCTTTTAGACACAAGTGAATGAGACAATGCAAGAAATGAAGAGAACACCCACAGGTATTTTAATCTAGTCCAAAAACCTGTTTCTCACAATATTGATTTCCTGCCTGGAACACGTACTAGAATGGGGATCCCAGAAAGATTTTGTGGCTGGTTGCACCAGTCCTCCCTAGCTGGATGATCCAGATACCTTTTTTGGACAGTCCATCTTTTACCTAGTCTCCAAATTTAGTTCAATATATTCAATAGATGTGTTTTAACATACAAAACTGAGTCACACAGAAGCACTTTTGGCATGAGTTGGGAAAGCTGGCCGGGAAAGAGGCCTGCTGTTCACCCAGTAGACAACAGCCATGCAAATGGGAAAAACCCATGGTAGAGATGATTAAGAAAGGGATTGTCCACCTTATTCATCCTTTGCAGGACTTTCAATAAATATCTATTAAAACTGGAGCTTGGAGCAGTTGTCCTTTGGGACAGAGCACCCGCCATTCTCCCCAAAAGGATGACATGACCATGCTCTCTTGGGGGATTCTTAGAGTTTTGTCCCAAAATGTAATTCTCCCATGCTCCCATCAAACCGTTTGAAGTAAACCAGATGGTGTTTATAAATACTGATGCATTAGTTCCCGCACACAGTCTTGTCTTTCTAGTCACAATGAAGTTCTGAATATGTGTGGTTTGGCACAGCGGCGTAGCAAGGTTTTGGGGCACCTGGGGCCAAAGCTGTTATTTTTTGCACCCCTCTGGCCCTCCCCAACTCCATCCCATCCACCCAGCAATCCTGTGTGCCTGGGGCATGCGTGGGGCGCATGGGCGCACAGACGTGTGTGTGTGTGCGTGTGCGTGCGCGTGCCTTACCTTTCCCACGCGTGGCAACGAAGAGTTGGAGGAGGGTGCTGTAGTCACTGCTCTTGCACGCCTGTCTGCCCGCAATCAGACTCGGAGATGGCAGGCGGGGGGGGGTCGGTGACTTTTGCCCCCTAATTGCTGCGCCTGGGGCGCCCTGCCCCCTTGCCCTCCCCACGCCACGCCCCTGGTTTGGCAGGGGAAAGGTAGTTGATAGGGGCCTCAACCATTGTGTATTAAGCAGGCAAGTAACACACTCTTGTGCCACTTCTATGTGGTAAGACTAATGATTGCCAAATTGCCAACTGTTGGGCTCAGTTGGCTACACACAGTTTAGATGTCCTGTTTTTCTATTCTGAACACGCTCAGAGTTGGAACCAGTCTTCATCCTTTCAGATTTGACTTCCCACTCAAACTAACTCACCTAAAAAGAAAATAGCCCACTCGCTTCCTCCGAGGAGGTGATACAGGTTCTCCCATTGTGTTTGCCAGAAGAAGCCGGAGGCTCCCCAAAATCTTTGCAGGTGCCTGTAAAGCAAAGAAGCGCCTAGTCACAGGTGGGATTGTATGTCCCATGGAGGAGACTTCCTTGCCCAAAGCACTGCTTTCCAAGGAGCTGCTGGGCGCTTACCCTGTGAGCGAATTCCCGAAAGTGACAAAGACGAGCAGGCCGGAGCCCAGGACACAGGCTGTTGCTTTCATCGAATCCCAGAACTTTGGCGCCTGAGAACAACAAGAACATCTCTCAGTCAAGATATCCGTGACAGAAAGAAGCCACAGGGCCACGAGGCATATAAGGATGTAACAAAACAAACAAAAGCACCCAGAAAAATCCCATGCCAAAAAATGTAACTTGTTGAAAACTGGCTTAACAGAACACAACATTGAAAACAGGAAGCACTGTAGACACTTTCTTCCCAGTGTCATAAGGAGCCTTTAAAGTGGCAGTCTGGACTAAGGCTCCCACTTTTTCATTTGTTCCCAAATAATACTAATAGCACACTGTTAAGCTGACTCTGAGTTCTGGTGACCCTTTGTAGAGTTTTCTAGGTAGAGAACATTCTGAAGGGGCTTATCATTCCCTTCGACTGTGCAGCTTGCCATGACTCCACAGGCTGTTTTTTTCTACCTAGGTGGCACGGTGGAGAATCAAACTCTTAACTTCTGGCTCTGACACCACTAGATAGACCACAGAACAATCCAGCCCATCCATCTCTTCCTAGAAGATGATAATTTAAAGAAGGATTTGAAAATATTAGCCAAGGCCTTGGGGCGGGGGTGGCATGTGTTCTTTGAAATAGTGCTATCCTTTAAGGTATTCTATTTATGTGTTTATATTAGTTGCACAGCCTATGGGCAGCTCAAAGACAGCATAATCACACACAATGTTAAATATATCTTTACAGAAGAAACTAATTGCAACACTAACATTTTCATCAGACACTTCACATCAAGTTTCACAATACTGCATAATTAAACATATTCAGTGGCTGAAATCCAGGAATAAGACATGGCTTCAGCAGTGCCCTTGACTCAATGGAACTTGTATAGGTGTTGACTCACCAAATCCCAGCGATTCAAAGGGCCTATTCGTATTGCAACTAATCCAGCCAGTGACTTAGATCTAGGCAGGGTCAAGTAGATTCACTGATGCCTAGCGGTATTTACTAACATAGGTCCCACTGATTTCAGTTGTCTTACTTAAAGCAAAATTAATGTTGCAGTCCCATAATATACCTTTTCAAAAGTCCCTCTGAGTTAAATACTCAGCAAAGTGAGGGGCTCAAGTCCAGATCTAACACATTATATAAACAACTGGACACAAACCCAGCTTTTAAGATCACAGACTTTAGCAGGGAAAGCCTGGGAGAATAAAAAGGATTTTCACGATGCCAAGAAGATCATAAAGAAGATGCCAGCTGAGCTTCCCTGGCGAGAACAAGCCGAGAGGATCTCACTGAAAAGTTGTTTTCCCTGTGGTAGCTGAGACACACACATTGATCTCCGTGAACAGAAGATGGGAGGAAACAGCTCTTCTACTGCTCTTCCTTGACAAAATCACCAGGGGAACTGGGACAAATCTTTCCCTTCAAAGCTTGCCTTCATAATTAACTATTGAGACAAATTATAGTTGCTATGTAGCCCTGTAGGCGTATGACAAGATTTTTTTAAAAAAAGTTTTCTCTGCTCATTTGCTGTCACTCACATCCTCTTCAGATACAGGAAGACCAAAGACGTTATCATTTTATGAAAGTCAAATCTTTTCCAGGAATCATTTGCCCCCAGACACTGACTATGGCCTGTCAGGTGCTACTGGACTACAACTCCACGGATCGCTCACCATGGATTGGGCTGAATAGCGTTACTGATAATTCCTGTCCAACAACATCTGGAAAGCCACACCTTCCTTAGCCTGCCTGATCAAGGGTGAAGAAACATTAGCCTCCAATTTTTTTTTACCTCGTTCGCCTGAAGCTCTAGGCAGCATGCCAACAACAAAGAGTTCTAGTGGTAGTTATTGAAACATCTGGATGCCAAAAGTTCCCCATCCTTGTTCTGAATAAACATATAAGGTAGTGGTGGTGGTGGTGAGGAGGAGACCTCATGAGAGAAGGGAGAACCCAGATTTGGGCTGTCCCCTCCTGTGCCCAGGTAGTCTGGAGTGGATACAATGTGTGTTCCTGTCAACAGTGAGAGGGATGGAGATAGAGGAGAAGAAAGGCAGGAAGTTTGAAGAGAGATGGAGAAAGGAAAGAACCAATAGCAGAAGGGCTTTTGATAATGGAGGAAGGCGAGTGGTGGGAGGAGGATGTATAAGGCGGTGAAGCAGAAGGAAAGAACCAATAGCAGAAGGGCTTTTGATAATGGAGGAAGGCGAGTGGTGGGAGGAGGATGTATAAGGCAGTGGAGCAGAAGGAAAGGGCAGTTGGAATGTGAGTGGAATTGAGGGAGGTGGAACCTATCACGTGGACAGTGTATGTGTACCTGCAAAGGAAGGGTTTCTTGAGAAAAGACAACAGATGGGATTGCACGGAGCATCTGAGAAGGAAACTAGAACCAAAATGAGCGAGACGTCCCTGATGTAGGATGATCTATGCTGGAGGGACTCGTCCCCTGAGGAGACCGACCAACCGAGAGTGATTTGGGAAACACTCTTGTTAAGCCCCCAGAAGTTGGACTGAAACATTAATAGTGAAAGACGTTGCTGAGCCCACAGAGGTAGTTGCGCACAAACCTCATGAGAAATTTAATAAACCATTGTTTTCACCACTCGTTACCTGTCTTGTGTGGGTCAATGTGTGAGGAACCACCTCAGGTGAAATTAGAACCCCTTAAACTGTTGTGTGCATGTGTTGTGTTGTTTTTAACACAGAACACATTCTTGTCCCAAACCTGTTTTCACTGGAGCCCGTAAGTATTAATATGGCAGCAGCATCCAATAAGAACTAATTACTCCTTATTACAATTATTGCAGCTGTCCAGTTCATGTAATTCACACATATTTTCCTATTTCTGTAATTTGGTTCAGTCTCCAATGTACAGTGGTACTTCTACTTATGAGTTTAAGCCGTTCCAAATGCATGCTCATAAGTTGAACAACTTGTAAGTAGAGCAGCTGTATCTAAAATAAATAAATTAATTAATTAAAAATTCAAAAAATAAAAATAAAAATAAAAATAATGTAGGTAGAGCAGACCACATCTAAAATTTGTAAGGCAGCAGTTAAAACGGCAATGGTTTTTCACTCTTAAGTTGAATTGCTCATAAGTGGAGCCACTCGTAAGTAGAGGTGCATTAATTAATAATGTGCTGTTAAGTCAATTCCAACTTGTGGCAACCCATTCCATGGTTTTCTAGGTATACTCAGGAGTACTTTACCATCCCCCCCCCTTTTTGTGCACTCTGGGACAATGCAGCTAACCCAAGGCTAAACAAATGGCCTTTTCTCCCAAGAGACACAGTAAAGAATCCAACTCCCAGCCTCTGGCTCTGCATCCAGATATTTTACATGCCAGGTTAGCTTATCATTTACATCACTGGATAGTACAGATACATAGCAGGCTTGAGGGCCTCACATCCTTTTTTGCTTCCTAGTAAGCATGGCCAGGGCCGGCGCTAGGGCGGCGGGGGGGGGCAGGCGGAGGGGCCGCCGGCGGTGACGGGTGGTGGTGGCCAGCGGCAGGGGGGGCGGGGGTCAGCAGGCTAGCCAGCGGTGGCGGTGGGGGGGTGCCCCCTGTCCATTTTGGCGCCCTAGGCAACTGCCTAGTTTGAGCATGGCCTCCCTTGGTCCAGATTCAGAGCAGGGTCACCACACTTATTAAGGCCTTTCCTGTATTAGCCTGTTTCAGTTCACTGTTAAAACAGAAAAGGAAAAGGAAAAAGAGAGAAAATAAAGGACAAATGTTGTGGCATCTTAAAAACTATTACATTGGTTTCAGCTTAAGCTTCTGTGACTCAAAATCCTCCAACTTATGGAGTGTTCATATTCTGTTTCTTGCAACATCCACTTGTACATAATTAGTAAAGATGTCCCATTCTTCATTTTATGAGGCCACCATGAGTTTTAAAGTGCTGCCCAGTCCACTGTTTATTCTTCCACAAAATGCTGTGTTTGTGTGTGTGTGCGTGTGTGTATTTTCTTGTCATTTTAGGATTTTATAAATCCTTCTTATCACAAGGATTTTAAAAAGAGTGCATGGCATTTGACAAAATCTTATTAATAATGACAGAAGAAAACAACATGGTTTCAAAGGACCAAAGGAAGGGCATAGATGTGTCGAGACTGCTTCAAGTGGGAGACTGTATCTGAAACCATTCAATCTTTTACAGATCTCTTGGATTTGTAGTTTGTTGAGTGTAAAGGAATTGAGAAGAATTGGGCCGCATGAAATTATAAAGTGAGGGCAATATGGTTTAACATGGGAAAGCGGGTGAGTAACTATGGTAAGTGGAACTTTTGTGCCTTGCCTTCCTCAAGAAAAGAGATGGCTAGGAAGAAGGTTTCCAGGACCCATTTCAAAGGGACTAATATTGCCTTCTTATCCTGAGGGACATGGAATTTCCAAGTATTCTTTGATGAGTGGAGTTTGTTTTCTCCTGCTTGAGAGCCCCACTAAGAAAACAATGTATTATCCTGCACATAGTTGAAAGGGAATACAAGCAATCGAGGTGACGTGACATCAAATTTATTGTAAAATATATAGAAGGCCTGAGAGAACGTTTAGTATCCTGAGATGAAGGAAAAACTTCATATCCTTGCACTGGCTTCTTAGTCCCAAGGAAGCAGGTTTGCAGTAGTAGAGTTTTATGTGACATGTAGGGTACCGAGGTTAATTAGTTTTTTTTTTGTTATTTTCCTAAGTGTGTACCTTCTTTGAACCAGTCCAGGCTGATTTGCAATTTTGCTGCAATCTTGTTCTATTTTACAAGGACTCTGTTAGGTAACGTTCACCTTTTTTATTCCTTTGTAGCAATTTTATTCTTTTTGGTTTGTTTTTCTTTCATTTTAATAAAATACATAAAATCCTATCCAGGTGTTAGTTGGTTTTTAAGCGCAGAGAAAACCCATGCACCAATTTCTATTCTCTTACAGCCTTGCTATGCTACTGGGTAACTGAGACAAGGAGACCAGAACTGGGAGGTAGCGGCAGTGATTCTGAGTGCATTGTTGAATGATATTTCCTGAAAGGGACAGCAACAGAAAGGAGGTTGTGTGCTAGGGAGTAAAGAAAAATGGTCTGGAGTGTGCTTGATAGGTTCTATCATCACGTGTCTTCCATGGGTTTCCCCATCTGAAGGAGGAAATGAGTAGAGGAATAGAAAACCTGTCTGGGAAGTGGCTTAGAACAGGGCTGTCCAACTTTGAACAGGCCGAGGTCTACTTTTTCTGGACAAAAGTGCCTGAGGGCTACCACACTAAACGTCTACTTATGAATTTTATCTGTTCTGAGCATATGCTCATAAGTAAAAAAAAATTGTAAGTAGAGCAGCGGTTTCTCATAGGAACACATTGAAAATCAATTAATCCTTTATGGAGGGAACATATTTCAATGCATTCCTATGGTAAGGCTGACCGTGCACATGCTTCCCTTACACCCGCTCGAGCCAGTGTGGACGGGTGCAAGGGAGGCGTATGCATGCTTGCACAGATCGTCCCTTCCGCTTGCCCAGCCTGCTGGAAGACTTTTTTAAAAAAAGGTGCACTTTCCCTCCCAACCCACCTGGGGCCTGACTTGCCTCTACTTCTACTCTTGTTTCCCCGCTTCTCCCTTCCAGCCCCCTTGCTGCCACTGCTGCTGCTGCCCACAGTTCTCACTCACTTCTGCCATGTTGTCTGTGCAGCTGGGATGGGCCAAGCCAGCAGCGGGGCAATCACATCGCTACAGCAGTGCAAGGAGGAGGGAATGGCTCAGAAGGGGAGCAGGAGGAGGAGCAGGTCACAGTCTCTGTGAAGCAGCTGTGGGGGTGGGAGGAGGAGGAGGAGGATAGAAGGATGGGAGGAAGGAGTTCTCGGGGGAGAAGAGGATGACATCACCATGCAAAGGAGGTGGGCACACCCATGCCCCCGCCCCTCGCTGTCCCCTCCACTCCCCTTCCTCCGGTTTGCACCAACAACTCAGTTGGTCATGAGACAGTGGCACGCTGATCATCTGGCCAGTAGGGAGAGAAGGGGACTGTGCCATGGCCCTTGAACTGCCCTGCTCGGCTGAGACAATGGGCTGGCAGATCCAGAGCTTTGCTGTGGCAGTGGTGGTCCTTGGGTTGGGGGAGGTAGAGGTGGAGAACTTATCCCCTCACATTTTTTATTGATGCCTGGTGGGCTACTTTTGAACCGTTCATGGACTACTGGTAGCCCCTGGTCTACCTGTTGGGCAGGCCTGGCTTAGAACAATGAAACAGCAGCTATCATACCATGACCTTAACCTAAAAAGCATAAAATGGCCTGGATCCAAGCTACCTCAAAGATCGAATCTCACAGTATGAACTGGCTTGGGGGCTAAGATCATCAGGAGAGGCCTTTCTCTCCATGCCACCACCTTCACAGGTGCATCTCATAACACTTGAAAGGGCCTTCTCTGTTGCTGCTCCCAGACTTTGGAACTCCCTCCCACAGGAGGCCAGGGTTTTCCATGTTAGTATCCAACCCTCATAATAGAATTTCTTTCTTTTTGTAGCTTTCTCTTTCTCTTTCTCTTTGTAGCTTTAATGTTACCTCTTAATGTTCTAGGATGCCTCTTCTAATTCCCTGTTCCTAACTTGAATATGTCATACATGTTCTGGGCTGTATATTGTTCCTTATTATTGTAAGCCACCTTGGGTCCTTTTCCAAGGATAAAGGTGGGGTAAAAATATTCAAAATAAATAAATAAATAAATTGCATTAATACCTTGCTTTACTAGTATCTTTCTTTATTAATGTTTTGCAAGATAAGCAACCATTTCTGATCAATTTTGCCTTATCAACGAGCAATGTCTTCCAATTAGAGAACACTGGAGCAGGTCACCTGATCACAGGTGAGCCAATGGTGTCTCTTTCTTTCTCTCCTTGCTGGATTATGGATGATTGTCTGGAATTCCCTCTCAGGCAAGCCCCCAAAGCAGAGGAAATGTTTCCCTTGCACCAGCCAGAAACATTTTCAAAGTGGAATAAAGGTTAGGGTTTTGTTTTTCTTGATGTTTATATTTTTATTTAATTTGTTTTCAACATTCTTATTATTTCAGACCATTTCTAGTCATGGGGCAGCTAGTCAAATGTGTATAGGGCTACAAATTGCACTTTATTATTGTCTCATTAAAAACACAGAGTAAAATCCAGTTGTTAATCTCAAGCAGAGTAGATTCCGCAGCGAGGTACCTAAACCATGGTGTGGACGTGGACTTCTAGCCAACTTCTTTTGTGAGTTTTGGCATTTTGTGTGTAAAGTATGCAATCTATGGGACCCAAGAACAAATCATCTGAGTTTCCATTATTTCTTATGAGGAAATTTGCTTTGATATACAAATGTTTTGGTTTACAAGCATGTTTCCAGAATGGATTGTGCTTGTAAACCAAGGTATTACTGTAATTGCTAGGGTTGCCATTAGCTAGAAATAACTTGATGACACATAATATCAACAACAGTGGCAACACTTCCATTGTGTGTGGAGGTTTGTGAAATTTTTGCTTGAGGCTCTGGCTTAATCACCCAGGTTTAGTAGCTTGTTACAATGAGCGTGGAAAAATATTCACATGTACTGAGCTGATGTTAAGGCTATTTAGTCAGCCATCCTAGAAAGCAAAGATCTTAGAATCAAAGGGTATGAGAGCAGTTTTGCAAACACAAAGCTTGAACACCTTATTAATGCACATCATTTATTATGGCAGGAGTTACAAATACACATCACATTCACAAGGGGTAACTTGCACCACAGTATTGTAAGCAGCACCAAGACGCTCTGCTTTTACAAGAGGCAGAAAGCAGTAATTAAAGATTAAAGCAAGGTTATGGTGTTACCTTTGTGTTCATATCCTTAGCTAGAAGAAATTATTCTTACACACCAGCAGAGAAAAGCAATAAACTTGTCAGAGCGCCTTCATCCAATGACATCTGCCCTTAATACCTGATCCTCCCAAGCTAGGCGTTTCAGGCAGCTAATACCACGAGAGGCCTGAAAGGAAAAAAAACGAGAAACAGGGCCTTCTCTGCTATCACCCCACACCTGTGGAATGATCTTCCACCTGATATATGCCTGGTCCCCTCTTTGGCTGCCTTTAAAAGATCACTCCAGCATTCCTGCCAAGAAAACTCCACGGACATGGGGTCACAAAGAGTTGGTCATGACTGTAAATTATTTATTTATTTATTTATTTATTTAGCTTGTATGCCGCCCACTACCCAAAGGTCTCTGGGCGGCTCACAATCAGAATGAACAGTTAAAATATCAAAATACAATAAAATTAGAACAATAAAACATTTAGATGCAATAAATACGATACATTAAAAACACACAACACAACAACAACAACAGATCACTTAAAACCGGGATGCTTAAGCAAGGCATTCCCTCAGCATGCAACATAGCTCCACTTTTCGCCCACTGGAGTAACATCTATTAAATAATACCCTTCATTTTAGTTTGCCCACCAGTAACAATAACAATAGCAATAATTTTAATCTCTATGTGAGTTTAAGTGTTATGACGATTGTTTATGTAGCATGTTGATATTTTATTTTTATTTTTATTTCATTGTAATAGAGACCTTTGGGATTACATGTTGCGTTTCATTAATATTTTGTTAGCTTTGTAATTTTTGTATTTAATAATTTGTAATCAGATTATCATGGCTGCCAGATGGGCGGTATATTTATAATTTTTGTATTTGATAATTTGTTGTCAACCGCCCAAAGTGGCCATGGCTGCCAGATGGGTGGTATAAAAGTCTAATAAATAAATAATAAATAAACTATTAAGGAGGCAGGAAAGGCAGAGTCAGACTGTGGGTTTGAAATTATAAATCTCAGTTCATAATTTGAGGAGGAATACTGTATGGCTTACATTCAGTGAGGCGCTTGTGTTGGAGAAATTTGCTAGACATAATATTGCTTTAGGCCCACTGTGCATCCTCCATATTTGTTCAGAACACCTGGAAAGCCCTTCAAAGACAATTGAGAATGAATGGCAGAAGAGGCTACAGAGAGGAAAGAAGAGGAGAGGAGTGGAAAAAAGTTCTGTCATACTCTTGGATGGACACAGGATGGACACAAGATTTATTTTGCATGCAGCCCACTTGATCAGATGTACAGAGTCTTCTGTGAAATATTATACATGTAAGGGAGATTGCAGAAGCTATTTTTATTAAGCACACTGAGTGCACTACCACACACAACATCACTGTGCTTTTAGGTATATGACAGCCTTCTGGTACAATGGCCCACACTTATTTCCATTTCTCAGTGCACACACCCCAATAGGATTCTGTCCAGCAGTCTGAGAATTAGTTCACCTGATCTTTTATGTGGACACTAAGCTTTTGGCAAGCATGACAGAACTAACAGCAAGGAAATCTGCAACCTAACCGGTTCCACAACAGGACAAGAACAATAGCCTTCTGAAAGCAGAATGAAGGCACAGAGAATTGTTAATATTGTTCTTCACATCTGAACTTTGCACTCTTCCTTAATGATTTAGACTTTTCTAAGCTAAAGGGCCAACTTCCTGCAATCGTGTAGAAGAAAAAGAAACCTACAATAACAATAAAGGGAAAACAGATCAGATGAGACAGTTTTTGGTAGATGCTAAGTTAGATACGTGTTGTGTATTGATCTGTAATTGCTGGTTGAAGTAACTGCCTCCCTGTTCAAAAGGGAACAGGCCTATTGGTTGATTATAGTTGCTGCATTTGGATCTTCAATCCTATTGGTTCCCGCTAAAAGGCAGCCTTGTGATTGGTTGTAATTGTTCCCTCCAAAATGTATCTTTTCCTAGCCAGTCCTGGCCCCTATAAATGTAACCTTCTCTCCCCAGTCCCCAGTCTTGTCTCTCCTTGATTAAAGAGCTGTTCACTAGAAGCTGTTTCCAGCCTTCTTTGTCTCAGAGCTGAAATCACTGCTGAATCACTAACCCCACGCTACAATACTGGCGACGAGGATGGGATCCGGAATGCTGAGTAGCAGAGGCTCATCACGCTGACTCAGAGTCCGGATTGCAGCAGAGACAAACTCACCTGCTGGCTAGAAGACGACCCTGCCCGCCTGGAGAATGGAAAGTCCACGTGTCTTTGAGCCCTTCCAGCCGTCCGAGCCTCACACTTGGGAGGACTATGTTGAGTGTTTCGAGTTCTTTGCGGTGGTTCAAGGAATTACAGATGCCAGCAAAAGAAGGGCCACGTTCCTGAGTTGCTGTGGGCGGGAGACCTTCATGTTGGCCAAGGCACTGCTCGCCCCAGCAAAGCTGAGTGAGACAGCACTCAAAGACATTTTCGCCCAGCTGACAAGCCACTTGGCACCAACCAGAACCCAGATGGCCTGGCGGATGGAGTTCCAGAAAAGGCAGCAGCAAGCCGGAGAATCTGTGGCTGCATTCCTGGCAGGACTCCGGGAGCTTGCTCAGCACTGTGACTTCCCAAATCTTGAAGACACTCTCTTGAATCAATTTGTTGGGGGGCTCTGCAGCAAAAAAGCCCGAAGGCGCATTGTGGCAAAGGAAGATGTCACCCTTGCCTCCGCCTTGAAAGAAGCCTCTGCCACAGAGAATTATGAGCAGGAAGAGCTCAAGGCCAGTGGCAAGACCACGAAGCTGCGGGTAGAGGTTGCCCATGCCATGGATGAGCCAGAGGCTAGTCCAAGCCAGAGCCCAGTCCGGGGTGTTGAGTTGGTGCGTCAGGCGAATGCACGGCCCAAAGATCGCCGAGGCGCTTGCACAGGCTGTGGCGGACACCATGAGCGGAAGAGCTGCCGTTTTCGTGATGCTACGTGCAGGGCTTGCGGTAAGACAGGACACATCAGCCGGGTCTCTCAGTCAGTGGCAGCTGCCACAACGGAATCACCTAGATCAACGCGTCGCAGATCATCCACCACGACTCATCTCCTGGACGACTGCAATTATCTCACAGAGATCAACGGAGAGATCGTGCAGTTTCCAGCGCGGGGCAAACCATCCATCAGAGTGAAGATCGAAGGTCGACCGTGCGACATGGAGGTGGATTCCGGATCCGGATTCACCATTGTCTCAGACCAGACTGCAAGGGGGCTCTTTCCTGGGGGTAAGTTCCCCTCTCTGGAACCATTCCCAGCAACCTTGCAATCATACATGGCGGGCCGCATCCACATTCTAGGAATGTGTGCTGTGAGGGTACAATTCCGGGAGAAACAGGCCGTGCTTAAATTGGTGATTGCACAGGGGAGTCGCCCCAGTCTTTTGGGTACTGACTGGTTTCCTGCCTTGGGGCTGAGTATATCAGGGATCAACTCAGTCCAAACTTCCCCAGAGTTGGGTGAGGTATTAGGCCAGGAATTTGTTGAACTCTTCAATGGAAAGCTGGGTTGTTATAAAGGGCCTCCAATTGACTTTGAACTGGACCCCAGGGTGGCTCCAATCCGACTCAAGCCAAGGCGAGTGCCTTTTGCACTGCAACCCAAAATTGAGGCGGAACTGGACAAATTGGTCAAACAGGGAGTTCTTTCACCTGTGGACTCTTCTAAGTGGGAGACTCCTATCGTCACACCCCTTAAGGCGAATGGGGAAGTGAGGATTTGTGCTGACTACAAATGTACTATCAACAAGGCACTCAGGGGAAATTCATACCCCATTCCAGTAGTCTCACAGCTGTTGGCAAAATTGGCTGGGGGGGGGGAATTTTCGCCAAACTTGATCTGGCTCAAGCTTACCAACAGCTGCCAGTGACTCCGCAATCTGCGGAAGCACAAACAATCGTAACGCACAAAGGGGCTTTCAGAGTGAACAGGTTACAGTTTGGAATTTGTGTGGCTCCAGGAATGTTTCAAGGGCTAATGGAGCGCCTGTTAAGGGGTCTGCCAGGGGTCTTGCCATTTTTTGATGATGTTCTGATTGCTGGAAAAGATCCCCAGGAACTAGTGGGGCGTATCCGTGCTGTGTTACTCAAATTTAAGGAGGTGGGGCTGCAGCTAAAAAAGGAAAAATGCAGTTTTGGGGTGCCACCTGTGGATTTCTTGGGGTTTAAAATTGATGCAATGGGCATCCACCCCACTGACTCTAAAATTAAAGCCATTACTGAGGCACCACGCCCACAGAACAAGACGGAGTTACAGTCATTCCTGGGACTTTTACCATTCATTCCTACCTCAGAAAGCTTCAGTAGCGGAACCGTTGCATAAACTATTGAAGAAAAAGAGTGTGTGGCGTTGGGCTCAGGCACAGCAGAAGGCTTTGACACCTTGCTGACTAGCAGGAGCGTCCTTGCTCATTATGACGTGTCGAAACCTCTTGTTCTGGCATGTGATGCTTCTCAGTATGGGCTGGGAGCTGTGCTGAGCCATAGGGAAGCGGATGGGTCAGAAAAACCCATCTCATTCTATTCTCGTACGTTGTCGCCAACGGAGCGCAACTACGCACAAATTGACAAGGTAGCCCTGGCAATAGTGGCAGGGATTAAAAAGTTTCATGACTATTTATACGGTCGCCACTTCTTCCTTGAAACTGACCACAAGCCTCTGTTAGGATTGTTCCACCCGAACAAACAGACGCCGCAGATTCTCTCCCCCAGAATGCTGCGATGGTCTATATTCCTGAATGGGTTCCAGTACACCCTGACCCATGTTCCAGGGAAAAGGTTGTGCCATGCTGATGCACTAAGTCGCTTGCCCCTTCCTGGTGTGTGCGATGCAGATCCTGCCCCAGCTGAACGAGTGATGATGCTGGAAACACTTCCGGGGGCCCCTGTAACTGCCACTGAAATAGCTGAGAGAACAAGGAAAGATCCCGCTCTCTCCCGTGTGCTCACTTGGGTGGGGAGGGGATGGCCAGGTGGCCCGCATGAGGAAAAATTTAGACCGTACGCAACAAGGCAACATGAGCTATCCCTGCATAAGGGCTGTCTCCTGTGGGGAGACAGGGTAATCATCCCAGCACCACTGAGAAACAGGGTTCTGGATACACTGCACTTGGGGCATCCAGGAATGGTCAGGATGAAGTCGCTGGCCCGGTGCTATGTATGGTGGCCTGGGATGGACCAAGAGGTTGAACGATGGGTATGGACGTGCAAGGCATGTCAGGAAGTACGCCCAGAAGTGGCCAGAGCACCAGTCCACTGGTGTGAGCAGACCCGGACTCCCTGGAGCCGGCTGCACTTAGATTTTGCTGGGCCATTCCAAGGAAAGGTTTTTTTGGTTATCGTTGATGCGTATTCTAAATGGTTAGAGGTGGCTATGGTTCCCAGCATGCCGTCAGCTGCAGTCATCAAGGTGCTGAGACAGCTGTTTGCAACCCATGGGTTGCCCGAGACCATTGTCTCAGACAATGGAGCAGCCTTTGTATCCCAAGAATTCAGGGCATTTCTGGCTGATAATTTCATAAGAGGGGTCACCTCAGCTCCTTTTCATCCTTCATCCAATGGGCAGGCTGAGCGCATGGTGCAGACAGCCAAAGGATCCCTTGCACGCTTGATGGAGGGTGACTGGTCAACGCGCATTGCCCGAATGTTGTTCTTGCAGCATGCGACGCCGTGTACTACTACGGGCAAGTTGCCAGCAGAGCTGCTTCTAGGTAGAAGACTGGTGACGGTGCTGGACTATGTCCACCCAGACAAAATGCCAAACCGCAAGGCTAGAGCACCTCCACAGGCAGAGAGCGACTCACAAGGTATTTTGCTCCTGAAGATTTGGTCTGGGTGAGGCATCATGCCAGAGGTCCCCTGTGGGTGCCAGGGGTGATTACCAGAGCGTCTGGGCCAGTCTCTTATTACGTGACCATTGAAGATGGCAGGGTCTGGCGTAGGCATGTGGACCAACTGAGGCGCAGAGCGCCCAGTAGAGTTGGTACCGATATGGGTGAATTGCAGCCTGAGAGTGACACTACTCCCATTAATGAGTCACAGCTGCAAGAATAAGAGCGGAGATGCCCCAGGAATGCAGGTACCAGTGGCGTCAGCAAATGAATCTACTCCTGCAGGTCCTCATGGTGCCGAGGAACAGATCAGGGACACTGAGCTGTCTGAAACCCCCTCCGTGTCAGACAAAACAATTACAGTAGACTCTCCACCACAGACACTGCCTGCTGAAGCCCCTGCAACACCCGTACTCAGGAGATCAACTAGAAGTCGCAGGGCCCCACAATATCTAAAGGATTACATGTGCTGTGCCCACCAGGGGGGAGGGGTGTTGTGTATTGATCTGTAATTGCTGGTTGAAGTAACTGCCTCCCTGTTCAAAAGGGAACAGGCCTATTGGTTGATTATAGTTGCTGCATTTGGATCTTCAATCCTATTGGTTCCCGCCAAAAGGCAGCCTTGTGATTGGTTGTAATTGTTCCCTCCAAAATGTATCTTTTCCTAGCCATTCCTGGCCCCTATAAATGTAACCTCCTCTCCCCAGTCCCCAGTCTTGTCTCTCCTTGATTAAAGAGCTGTTCACTAGAAGCTGTTTCCAGCCTTCTTTGTCTCAGAGCTGAAATCACTGCTGAATCACTAACCCCATGCTACAATAATATGTACCTAAGTCTGTAATTAAATTGCTTCCATTTAGTTAAATTACATATTTTATTTCCTTTTATTCATGATATTATCCTCCATCTTTAATATATGTAGTGTTATACCCCACGTTAACATCCTCTCTGACAATAGCTCTGAAAATTGAGGGAACAGGGCATTCATTTCACTTGCATACTGTATAGCTTTCCAGCCTAGCAGCCCTTGACACGCTACCTTTTCTGTTCTGTTTGCTTAAGCCCTTGTACTTTGGTTAATCCCGTTGGTACTAGAGAAGGGAAAAGAGGGCATCACTTTCTAATCATCATCGTTTTCTTATCTTATCAGTTCTGATCTACAGTAACCCTTTCCACAGTTTTCCAGGTAGAGCATAAATAAGGAGTGGTTTGCCATTCGCTTCTCCTGGGGGTGCCCTGGGCCTGTGCACCTTCCTCAAGGCTGGCTCTACTCACAGAATGCACAGTGGGGAATTCAGCTGCCACCATCTGTCTCCACGGCCAAATGTCTAAGCGACGGAGCTATCCAGCCAGCTGTATCAATGCCTAAGGTGTCATCATTATTTTTTTCTGATTAGAGGCTATGAACCATGGCCATGTATGATAAGAACATGAGAACATAAGAAGAGCCATGCTGGATCAGGCCAAAGGCCCATCTAGTCCAGATTCCTCTATCTCACAGTGGCCCCACCAAATGTGTCCGGGAGCGCTCGAGACTAGATATCTGTCTCTTCATACCACTCCCCTGTATCTGGTCCTTGAAGTATCCTGGTTTTAAGCCTGGCGATTAGACATCTCCATCATGGTTTGTAACCTCTGATGGACTTTTTCTCCAGGAATGTGTCCAATCCCCCTTTTGAAGGCATCCAGGCCAGATGCCATCACCACATCCTGTGGCAGGGAGTTCCACAGACTAACAACGTGCTGGGTGAAAAAATATTTTCTTTTGTCTGTTCTTACTCTCCCAGCCCTGAATTTGAGTGTATGTCCGCTAGTTCTGGTATTTTGTGAGAGGGAGAAGAGTGTCCCTCTATCCACTTTACTCATGCCCTGCATTATTTTGTATGTCTCAATCATATCCTCCCTCAGGTGCCTTTTTTCCAGACAGTCAGTTTAGAGGGAATTAAGTAGTGCAATCTTCATTTATGGCATGGCAAGTTTTTCTTATTGCTGACCTTATGGGACATCCCAAAGAAGAGTCTAAAAACCCTGGCAACTCTGCATCTCTCCTGCCAATCCCTTTCTGTACAACATATGCATACAGCTGTTTTGATCACAGGGAGGAAGCACGCCTGCCACACTCAGCTCACGAGTCATCCATGCATACTTGTGTATGTGCTCACAGTATATGCGCACTAGCTCCTTTTCCCCAGCTCCAGAGAGAAACTTCCTCAACATCAGTAAATAAGTGCTAGTAATTTTCCCTCCCAGCTACTGAACAGATTGTAGTATAGAACAAACAAAAAAGTCTGAGAGAGGTATGTTGGCCTTGGAAGCCTTATCAATGGAATCTCCCCCAGGGGAATGACAGTTATTCTCAGAGGTATTATTACACTCTCTGGTATTTCCTTGACTGTAGCCCCATGCTATCTTCTGGTCCTGAAACAGAGAGACAGACAGACAGAGTGGGAAGCAGACAAATAGAAGGAAAACACAAAGCCCAGCTGTGTGTAGATTTTTCTCAGAAGTACAGTGGACCCCCGTATAACAAACAGTTTGTATAACATAAAATCTGTTCAACAAAAAAAATTCCGGAGATAGGGGAGATTTGCTTGACAGAATTGTCTATGGGGTGAAGCCGTACAACAATTATTAGGGATTACTCTGTCTTCAATGCATTCCTATGGGAAATTTGTATAAAAGGAAAATTTGCTTAACATAATTTCACTCAGCCTGGGAGGTCCTCTTCTGAGGGGACACATATAGAACAGGGCTATACATTGATGAGGCACATAATACTGTATACAGTTTACTCACCAGCACTGAGTTCACTATTATGTATTGCCAGGGAAGCATACATAGGACTTCAAACCGAGTTAAGATTCACTTTTGACAAACTTACAGTTCACATAATTTCAATAGAAGATCCTGGGGTCTCTCTCTTTTTAAATTG
This sequence comes from Phrynocephalus forsythii, assembly GCA_029282475.1. Classification (NCBI taxonomy): domain Eukaryota; kingdom Metazoa; phylum Chordata; class Lepidosauria; order Squamata; family Agamidae; genus Phrynocephalus; species Phrynocephalus forsythii. The sequence continues at coordinate 111,802,461 of JAPFRF010000011.1, forward strand.
TGCAGCTACTTTTATCTACTTTTAACTGAGGAAATCAAGAGCAAAAGCAGTGCCATATTCTGGTACTTGCATTCAATTTCCTGGTGGATCATTCCTTACTTACCTACGGCTGTGAAGAATTCAGTGTCCCCAGCAACGAAGGTCCCTTGAAAACACAGCACTTGCCGGCTCTCTTATCGGTTGCTGATACTTCTTCCAGCAAGTTTTATCACCATTGCTGACAAAGGAAGAGGAGGAGGAGGAGGAGGAGGAGGGTTTACAAGCCAGCAGGTGATTGGTTTTATTCCACAAACATCATGCATGCAGAAACAAGTATAGCAATTAATAATACAGTACTGGCATACATACCAATTAAGAATCAATTGTCCTGGGAGAGTGTAGGAAGACACAATCTAGACGTGATTCATTTTAAAGTTAACCAGCTCATTTTGACTTGAGAGGTATGAGGCATCCGATGAGGCACTGTAAACAACTCTGATTATTCTAGGCTTGCTTGGGGGTTCTGCCTGCCTGCACAGAGCTCCCGTGTTTATTGCTACCCAACCCATATGTCCTTGATCAGAGGTCACCGTTGTGCCTGGATGTAACTGGCACGCTGTCATGTTTTATGACCTTTAACCCCTATGGCTGCTTGGCATATGTAAATCTTGCTTCTGAGGTGGCTTGAATGCATGGGTTACAGCAGAGATAGACACTTTCCAGGGGTTAAGGATTGGCATCTCTCGAACACACTCACCCTTGCCAAACTTAGTGCTCTTAAGGAGGGCAGGAGGGAAGAGAGGACGCTGACTTACCAGGGTCCCATGTCGATGCTGGTGCGCTGATGAGGATGGAGGGGATCCAGCAGTGGCAGCCGCCTTGGGGGGGCACCATCAGAAGAGAAGGCGTAAACCCTGGATGTGCTGCAAGGCCAGGATTGGCCAGGCAGCATCCCGAAAGGAGGAACATCGGCTGGTGGATGTGACGTGGTGGAGTTTGCAACGCGGTCCTCTGGCACACCATTAAAGGGCCATGCTGGGGCTGGAAGTCCCCAGTCTCGCCGAAAACGGCTTGCCAGACCCTCCCACCCTGTAATGGTTTTGTAGTTGTTCACATGTTACAACTTGTTGGGAGGCAATTTTGAAGGCATTGGAATGGATCCTGTCGTTGGCAGGCAGCAGGCCGTGCCCTGCAAAGCCTGGCTGGATCTGAACGGGTGGCTGTGGGGTTGGGTTGTGCTTTGCCCACCCAGATGGTGGGGCATATGGACCCCTCTTGCTCCCAGGAGGAGGGCAGTGCCACCATGTAGCAGCTTATGTCCACATGGTGCCCAGAAGTTCATCCTTGGGAGTCTCTTAAGGAGACAGGTTACATCGTAGAACAGTGGGGTTCATCAGTGTTGGGATCCAAACTAATGCATGGCCATATTAACTGCACTGTAATTAGTTAATAAAGCTGTGGCCTGCCCCCGAGTTTGAGTGTGAGTGTGTGTGTGTGTGTGTGTGTGTGTGTCTGTGTGTGTGTGTGTGTGTGTGTGTGTGTGTGTGTGAGTTCTTTCTTCACAGACAGAGGAAAAGTCAGCTATAGATCATCAAGTGGTTAACCATTAAAGATATTGTATTGGTTGGTACACCTACATGCAAGGTTGGTCTGCCTCCACATCTTCCTACAACATACAGAGGGTACCAGGTATCTTGCCACATATCTTGCCATGTTAAGTAATACTGGAAATAGTTTCATATTTTTAGCTGCCCAGAGACCTTGTGGTTGTGGGGTGGCTAATTTTTTTTGTAATTTAAATAAATAAATAAATAAATAAATAAATAAATAAATAAATAAATAAATAAATAAATAATATTTGGTGTTCTAATCTTTGCTACCACTTTTGATTCAAATTATTTTACCTGTTTTGTTTGTTTATATGGTTTTACTGTATTTGATTTTGCTTGTTCATTTGCCATTGTCCCATTGTATGGTTGCTTTCACTGTTTTGAACCACCCAGAGTGGCATTTTTGGCAGATCAGTGACATCTAAATTCAGTCAATCAGTCAGCAAGCAAGATGGGCATAGATCCTGACGACAGGCATGCTGGCCCTAGGCAGCAACCAGGAAAAAGTTTATAAAGGGTAAACAAGTCAAGGGTAGATCAAGAAAACAAGTAACAACTAACCTTTTTTGATTCAACAAGGTTTGGGCATTTCTCCCCATACACAACAGTAGTTGTTGATGATGCATCTTATGACATATCTTATAAAACGAGTGGTAATAAACTTGTCCATTTGTTAAGTGATGGGTCAATGAGGCAGTTTCAGTTCATGAAAATATAACTTATCTCAGACCTATTACAACATCTGTAACCTGTATTTGATTTAATTCTTTAGTCAAGAGGGGCCGTTTGGACAGTGTAATCTGCCCAAGGTCTTCTGTCGTGAAGACAGATGTAAAGAACTTAATTTAATTTCTCTGCAATTTCCAAGTCCTCCTTTACTTCCCCTTTTTTCTCCCTCACCATCCAGAGAGCCAACTGGTTCTCTGGCAGGTTTTCTACTTCTAACATATTTAAATGAAGCTTTTATTATTTCCCTTTATATTGCTAGCCATACATTCCTCAAAGTCTTTATTTGCATCTCTCATCATCTTCTTACATTTCTTTTGCCAGAGTTTGTGTTCCTTTTTATTTTCATCATTTGGGGAGGATTTCCATTTACAGAAAAGTCCATCACAGGTTACAAACCATGATGGAGATGTGTCATCTCCAGGCTTAAAACCAGGGTACTTCAAGGGCCAGATGCAAGGGAGTGGTGTTAGGAGACAGATATCTAGTTTCGTGCGCTCCCAGATGCATCTGGTGGGGCCGCTGTGAGATACAGGAACCTGGACTAGATGGGCCTTTGGCCTGATCCAGCATCATTCTTCTTATGTCCTTTGAGCATATCTGGGAGTTGAGCCATGGCAACTGGACTAATTTTCTTTTGAGGTAGAAACATTTTGCTACTCAATGAAGTAGCTTAAACATTTAATTTTGTTGAAGCTACTTGAACAGCAAAACGCTTAGCTGAAGCTAGTGAAATGTAGTGAAACATTTCAACCTCAAAAGAAAAGAAGTCCAGTTGCCATGACCCAAATTCCAGATAACCTCATCTGGATGACTTAGAACCTTCACAGTCCTTTGAGCATAAAAACAAAAGAAAGTGATTTAATATACCCAACCTCCCTATGAGGACTAGTCTATGTAATGACTTTTTGTCTGGGGTATTTATTGTCTTCTATGTAAATTTTGATAGGAGTCCTTGAAAGCTCTATTGTATTTATGCCTTTTCCTCTTGGGGAGCTTGGCTCATCCTTAGACTTTGAGGCCATTTCTTCACTGTCACTGATTTTTTTTATATTGGCTTCCCTTGCCAGCTTGCAAGTTAAAACAGTCTGTGGCATTCAAATGCATGTCTTAGTAAGAATGAGACTCTTATGTGAACTTGGCCAGTTTAGAAATACCACCTCTGAATCTTCTCTATCTAGAGAACCCTGGAAAAGTTCACCGTAAGTCAGAATCAACTTGATGGCACCCAGTTTTATAGTGGAAACCAATAGACAACTATTCAAGTCCTGTATTTCCAGGAATAATAATGATAATAAATGTATCATTATTATATAGATCCATAGGTTAGAACCAAAAACTGAATCTGGTCCACACAATAATAATACCTTTATTATTGTGTGAGCCAAGTTTAAGGTATTATTATTGTGTGGACCAGATTCACAGTTTTGGTTCTAACCTATAAAGATATTAATGGTTTGGATGATCACTACCTGTCAGAGCATCATCCCCAAAGAACTTATGCCTGTTGTCACCTGATTCTCTTAGGCCTTGCTCTTATGGGTTTCCACGCTGAGATGCAAAGACACCTCTATGAGAAACTGAGCTTGCACAGTCATGGCCCCATCCCTGCGGAATGAGTTCCAGACATCTGCCAGGCCTCCTCTCTCCCAATTATCAAGCAGATGTTCTAGACCATTAAAAAAAGAAGTACTTAAAGACATCACATCCTTGGGTCAGTTATGGACAAGAGTCTCCCAATTCCACCGTCACTTATGTTTCATTGTTGTTTTTCATCGTTGGCTTAATTTGTATTGTTGTTGGTAATGGGTTTTGATTTTGTGGTACTGGTTTGGGTGGGGTGATTTTCTTTACTGTTAACCGCCCAGAACAATGCTTGTCACTAAGCAGGACTGTTGAGTCTCAACAAGGCTATTCCCTGCTGACCACTGCTAGACCTCAAAGTATGCAATGAAGAGAGTCTGACACGAGGGAGTCCCAGTTAATTGCCAATTTATTGAGCTCAATAAATACGACACTGGCAAACAACCACAAGGCAGAGATTATCCACGCCGAAAACCAGGTGTCCAGATGTTTTATACCCTCTCCCCTCCCTCAAGTCGTGCACAGACTCTTGGGACAGGTGAGTGGGGGTCTTCATGATGGCCACCAAATAGGATAGTCCAAGGGGTCCTTCAGGGTGGTCCTGGGGCGGTTACTGGGCCTGGTAACACTACCCCATCTTCCTCCTGTAATCCAGGTGTGGCTAGGCTGATGTTTGCCATTGAGGTGTTTGATGAGCCCCCAAGGGTTGGGGACAATGGGACAGAAAAGGGTGGCATTGTCCACTTATCCAGATAATCAAAATGTCAATAAAGGGGTCTGGAAATATCAATGGGAGGTTCCAGGGCTGCCAGACATGGTCGTCAAATATGTAAATTCAGGACAAAAGAAGATGCTCCCAAGCCAGAGATAACCCAGATGTTTCCTGTCCTTCCATTGTCCTGGGAACTCCCCCCCCCCAAACTGGAACCAGCTGGGACCTGTGTTGGTAATTGTTTCTTCATTTCCATTTTTGAAGGGGAGGAGGGAATACACCTAACAAGTAAAAAACGTGAGCTTCTCTTTTAGTCCTCATATTAAGAAAAGAAATATGAAGCCTTTTTCTACTTGACCTAACATCAGCTTATTGTATCTCTAAGATACAAATATAGCATTGCTACTAGAGCAGATATATTGCCCTCCAGACAGGCCTCCTCCCTGGAAACATTTAAAAGGCTATTGAAAACAAGGATTTTAAGCAGTTCTATCCAGTCAAGGTAAAATAATAGCAGTTGTCTAATCTTGAACTGTCTGTCAGCAACTATGTTCTTTGATGTGTCTTACATGTCCAATGTTGTATTAATTATGTTTATTTTATATGTGATATGTTGTTGGATTATATTGTGCAGTTTATTTTTATTTTCTTTATGTTGTAGTTAGTTTTTAATGCTGTTTTTATCTTCGATTGTTGTTAGCCGCCCAGAATAGCCTTTTGGTCAGATGGGTGGGTTTAAAATGTAATAATAAATAAATTAAATAGTGTTTTTAAAAGGAAGTAGCCATCTTAGTGCATTGCAGTGAATACAAAAAAGGCCCTCTGGCACCTTTAAGAGAAACAAAGTTTAATCAGAATAAGCTTCAGTGGACTGTAGTCCAGTTCTTCAGATGCATGGAGTATAAGATATATTAGACATTTACACAGTAGCAGGAAAGGCTTGAGGTCCTGCCTTATGATGATCAAACAGTAGCCATTAAAGGTCACTGACACATGTCATGTTGTGTATGTGCTATATATTCTGTCTGAACTACTGAAAATTGTTCAATTGGGGCATTTTAAGGAGAAAGGTGGGGTAAGAATATTTTAAATAAACAGAGACTGCATTAGTTTCTTATTTCCATGAATAATGAAGTCAATAAGAGATAATAAAGGTATCTTGGGTACATCTTGGGTACATCAGGCTTCTGGGGACAGGAGTTAAGCAAGCAAGGTTTTAAGTGAACCAAGATGTTGGCCTACTGTGGAGTCATAGATGTCTCCATGACATATATTCCCCCTCAGAGCTGCTGTAATTGTTGGTGAAGACAAATCTAGTTTCTAATATACCTCACAATGGAAGTCAACTGACACACTACAAAGTCCACTGCTGTACACCTAAGCCATATGATACTAGTGGATTTGCTCAGACCTGTTGGACAGGGACTCGACATAAAATGGGTAAACAAATGTTATATATGTATACTAAAGGATTAAACTCTAGTTTGGTTTGCTCAAATTTAAGTAGGGTGAATCTTTTCCTTAAACATAAGCAAGGCCCATGCCGAAATGTGGACCAAGGTGTCAAATTTTGAAATTCAGGTCCCATTTTATAGTCCAGTCTCAATAATTTAGAATCTAAGCATCCTTGATTCAAAACATATTTTTAAAATAATGTATTATTTGTTTATTACTTTTGTATATTGCACCATTTAGAGATAAACAACACTCTTGTTGGTTTACAATGATGTAAATGGAACATGAGCCAAAGCTGAATATGAGCCAACAGTGCGATATGGCTGCAAAAAAGGCAAATGCCATTTTAAGATGCAGTAAGAGACGTATAACCTCCAAATCCCATGATGTATTAGCCCCCCTCTATTAAGCACTGGTTAGGCCTCATCTAGAGTACTGTGTCCAGTTCCGGACATCACAATTTAAGAAGGATGCCAACAAATTGGAACAAGTTCAGAGGAAGGCATCAAGGATCATATATGATCAGGGAACTGGACACAAACTCTATGAGGAAAGACGGAAAGAAACGGGCATGTTCAGTATTGAAAAAAAGAAGACTGAGGGGGTGATATGATATAACATTTTAAATACTTGAAGGGTAGTCATACAGAGGATCTGTTCTTGATCATTCCAGAGTGCAGGACACATAATAATGGGATCAAGCTACAAGAATTCAGATTTAGGCTGAATATCAGAAAAAACTTCTTAACTGTTAGAGCTAGATAGGTGAAGGGATGAGGGGAAAACAGAAAAAATGTAAAAACAAAACAAAACAAAAAACTGTTTCCCCCTTTGTTTTTCCTGAAGCCTTTTTGGTGTTTTTTTTTCCTGAAAAATTGAAAAAGAAAAATGATTATGGAATGTTTTATTTTAACATGATCAATAAAATATTTTAAGACAGGGTGTTCAAATATTTTCCAAATCATTTCTAAAAAAAAAAAATGCATAGCATCAGATTATTCTAATTTCTGTGCACTGAAAACAAGCAACGATGTAGTATTTCATTTTTTTCTGAAACTTTTTGTTTTTTTCCGGGGTGAGGGTGAGGGTGGAATAAACCCAGTCCCCCGCCCCCTGAGCATCAAAATTTCTGGAAATTTTACATCTCTAAATAGAGCAGTAGGACAGTGGAGCAAATTACATTGGGAGGTGGTGAGCTCTCCAAAGCTGGAGGCACTCCAGAGAAAATTGGACAATCATCTGTCAGATCTGCTTTGATCTGGTTTCCTGCATGAAGCAAAGGGTTCCCTCAATGGTCTTGCAGCTGAATTATTCTATGAACCTTCCTGAAGCTATGAATTGTTTGAAAGAAATGGGTGTACCTGAGCAATTGATTGTCCTGACGACGACGGACCTAACCTACACTGTAGGCAAGGGGGTACTGTCAGACAGAATCAGGAGAAACAGAATGGTTTCTTATAGACCAGTGTGGGCGAATCTATGGCACAGATGCCATACGTGGCACACGGAAGCCATTTCTGTGGGGATGTGACATCGCCCCCGCACAGCCACGGCACTTCCCCCTTAGCTTGGATCAACACCACTGTGCTCTGTGCAGAGAGCTGGGCGAAGGAGGGGGCGGAGGCAGCAGCTTGTGGGCTTGTTTGTAGCCCGTTTACTCTCCAGCCACACCACTTTTGGGGTGTCCAGAGCAGGGTGGCCGGAGAGTAAACTGGGGTGACAAACGAGCCCACAAGCCGCCGCCACTCCCCCCCCCCGGCTTTCCCGATGGTGTAGCACCCCATCTGCCTCTCTTCCCAAGGCAACGAGGCGGATGGAGTCCTACTCTTTGGGAAAGCGAGGATTGAAAAACAGGCTTTTGAATTTCCCACCATCACAGGAAATTCGAAAGCAGCACTGAATTCCTCCTGAAATGTAGCACCTCTGTGGCATCACATTTTGCATCCAACGGAAGTGAGTGGTTGTGTAGGACTGCAGTTGAACATAAAAGGACAAAAACATGGTCACAGAACTACACAACTTAATGTTGACAACAAAAAAATTTAAATTGGTAGTTTTATATATCTTGGTTCAATCATCCATCTAAATTGAGACCGCAGCAAAGAAATCAGAAGTCAACCAGCATTCAGAAGGGCAGCAATGAGGAAAATAGGGGAAAAAATACATAATTAAATGTAATGATGGAGACCGAGATCTTCCACACAATTATCTCCCAGATTATAGTGTATGGGTGAAAGCTGGAAAATGATGAAACTGGAGAGGGATTTGTTTTAAAATGTATTTGTCTGAAAGATGGTGCTGGAAGAGCGTTGCAGATACCTGGACTGCCAGAAAGATTAGCAAGTGAGTTAAGCCTGAAGTATTTCTGGAGGTGAAAATGAGAAAACGGGAGGCTGTCCGACTTTGGAGAGATATAAGAAGAAGGAAAAATTCTCTGGGGGGGGGGAATCAATAATTCAGGGAATGTTTGAGGACAGCAGGAAGAGGAAGACCAGATAGATAGGGCAGGGACTGACTCATTAAGGAAACCACGGGTTTGAGATTGTAAGGGCCGGTTCTGCAGCTTTCCTCATATCGCAAGGACCCGCCCGCGACCCAATCACGAACGCCCTCGAATTGACGCGCAACAAACATGCGCATCCGCCGCCCTTCAAGCTCCGCCCCCTTCCGCGCGCCCCAACCGGATGTGCTCCTTCTCTTCCGGTGGCGGGAGTTTCCTGCTGGAGCAGCCGGGTCGAGGTGGGAAGCTACCTTTTGGGCGCCTGCGTGGAGAGAGGCGAGCGACAACCACCCACCCTCCACTTCGGACCATCGAGTGGTGGGGAAAGGGTAGCCCAGAGCGCCTCGCAAAACTGGGAGAAGACGACGAAGGCGGCGCCTTCCGTTAACGGCCGCGAGCTCGGTGCTTCCCGCCCGTCTTGGGGTGAGCGGAGGGAGGGAGGGAAGGAAGGAGGGAGGGGGGCGCCTCAGGCCGGGCAGGGAGGGCTGGGGGAAACCTCTGAGGTAGCCTGGTGGTGGTGGTGGTGGATGGTGGGGATGGGGAAGAAGAGAGGATGGGACGGGGCCGGCCCTTTGGCTTGGAGACCGGATTTCCTGGCTGGCTGCCTGGCTCGCGCGCGCGCGTGTGTGAGAGGGTGGCTTTTATTTATTTACAGTATTTATTTGTCAATTGAATTGGAGGCGCGCCCTGGGGCTCTTTGGGAGAGAGCGCGCGTGGCCGGCGCCTGAGGGGGGGTGGGGTGTGTGGGGGGTGGGGAGCCTGCTCGTGCTTTATCCCCCACCCCCACCACCCCCACCCCATCCTACCCCCACCCCATCCACCCTCCACCCTCCAGTCCTGGCGCGGACCTTGTGGGCGCGGAGGCTCCGGGAGGCGAAGCGGGGAAACGGCCTCTCGGAAGCGAAGCGGCGGTTGGGAGGGGGCGGCGGCGGAGGGGGGGTTGGGGGGAGAGGATTCGTCCTTTGCCAGTGGGGGGAGGCGACGGGTGAGGCTGGCGACGGCCGGCGGGCGGGCCAGTTCATGGCGAGGGCAGGCCAGGAGGAGGAGCGGAGGGGGTGGGTGGGTGGCTTGGTGGGTGGGACTTGAAAGGGGAAGGCAGTTTCGGAGACGAAGGAGATTGGGGGGTGCCGTCATCCGGAGATGATTGAACCATGAGGAGAGGAGCACGACGGGAAGACATGAGCAGCTGGGGGAAAGGGGGACGACGTTTGTTTATTTATTTAATTATTCTGACTATAAGATGGAGGACTCCAACTAGCTGTATTCAGACTAATAAAGCTGGATGAGCAGCGAAATGTTTCTCTCTCTCAAGGAAAAAAAAAAGTCCAATAGCCCATGACTCAACTTCCAGATATTTTCACACTACAAATTCTTCATAGATCAGCTGAACCTCAGTTCATTGAATTTTGATCAGTGTATTGCTATGAAGACATAGTCAATAACTAAGGGTAGACATGGACTAGTTTTTAAATAAGGTGAAAACAATTGTAAGTCATAGAGACTGAAAAAGACAGGTGTAATTCTTGATCTGGCTGCCAAGAGAAAAAAAAGGAAAGCCTGTCATTCTTTGTAAATTATTGTTGCAACAATAATCAATCGTTTATTGGTCAAATGCTGCCAATCAAGATTTTGATTTACATTTTAATGCTTAAGACCCCCTGTACTTTGAGCATAAGTTTTGTTGAAAACAAAGTCCTGTTCATTTTTTTAGGGTATTTGAGCTTAACATTTTGGAGCTTACCCCATTGCCTTTGTGAGTCTGGTGCGATACCTTCAGGATGCCAGCAGCACTTGCAGAAAATAGTCAAGTGATCTGTGAAGTATGGGCAAACAATTTGGAGGAAGAGATGCGGAAAATTCGAGAAATTGTTCTCAGCTACAGTTACATTGCAATGGTAAATATGTACTTTATTTCTCATCTTCTGCACTGAATCTAAGGTTGCATTATAAATAAATGAGCTTCGTGGTGCAGTGGTTAAATGCCCGTACTGCAGCTAAAACTGCTTACGACCTGGGGTTCAATCCCAGGTAGCCGGTTCATGGTTGACTCAGCCTTCCATGCTTGCAAGGTGGGTAAAATGAGAACCCAGCTTGCTAGGTGGTGGTGATGGTGTGCAATTTGTAGCCTCTGTAGATCTCAGTAATTAAAACTGTAAACCACCCAGATACTACTTGAAGTGGTATGGGGTGGTATATAGGCAGAGCACGTTGCTTTCCTTTGCTTTTTGATTTAAATGCCTTATTCTGTTGACAGACAGGAAATTCAGGAATGTTTGAGGAATATTTCAGTCAGTGGCCTTTTAACATAAGTGACAGTATTTCCTTCACACTGATATTAGTAAATATTGGCACTGTGCTGGTATTGCTCGATGCACTTTTTCTTCTGCCCTTCTGTGTACTGTACTTCCTTCAATGCCTCCCTGCAACCTCAGGAAAAAGATGTTTTGGTGCAGCAGCCACATTTTACTGACAATCTTTGGCTTGTATTTTCCCTATCTTTCCTTTAAGGATACAGAGTTTCCTGGAGTTGTTGTTCGACCCATAGGTGAATTTCGCAGCTCTATAGATTATCAGTATCAACTGCTACGGTGTAATGTTGACCTCCTGAAAATTATCCAGCTAGGCTTAACCTTCACAAATGAAAAAGGAGAATATCCTGCTGGAATCAACACATGGCAGTTTAACTTCAAGTTCAACCTTACGTAAGTTTACAGAATTGGGGAACAGTTTCTCTTTTCTGCTAGAAAAGGTTGTTGCAAAGCAGAAACGAGCAATCTGTGATGCTGGCAGGGCTGTCCTAGGAGACCTTCCATCCCAGCATGAAGAAATTGTTATCAAGTCATATCAAGGTGTTAATGATCCGTCTTTAGAAAAGTTGCTATCCAAAACATCTGGATTGTTCAAGTTTAATAAAAGGCACCTCCCCAACTAAAATAGTTCCCATCATAAGTTTAAACTCAGAAAAGATGACATGTATTGTTTGTTTTTCATCTTTTTTAGGGAAGATATGTATTCTCAGGATTCTATAGACCTTCTTGCCAGCTCTGGACTGCAGTTTCAGAAGCATGAGGAGGAAGGAATTGATACTTTACATTTTGCAGAGCTACTTATGACCTCTGGTGTCGTGCTTTGTGACAATGTCAAGTGGCTTTCATTCCACAGGTGGTTTGAATATTCTATCACTTCTGAGTATACTGTTGTATTCATATGTATAGCACTAGTTTATGGGTTTACAGTGTTTTTTTAGATATAAAAAAGCATGAGTTGTTGTCACAGTAAGTTTGCTTACTTGACTTCTCCCAGAGTACCCTTGCTTTTAACATTTGGTTTAACAACAAATGGAAATTTACCCTTTGAAACACTGCTGTATCTATGTACTATTAGAAGATTCACAACTGAACATATGATTAGGAAGCAATTACGGGCTTTCAGAGTCCTGCAAGGGGGAAGACTACTCAAAATTATTGAACTAGGTAAAAGAGTAGAAAACAGGCTGCATTTATATAAGTCAGAAATTTAGTTCTCATCTGGTTCATAAATGTTAGCTGTGTGAATTATTTTACTTCCCATAAATAAAAGGTTTCCTGCTGATTGAGTGATCAGTTGAAGTATCAGAAGCCTAACTCCAGATTGTTTTCCATTAAATTAAAAATGTGATTTTTCCCCCTGCCATATTTTTCACACATTCTACTAGTACAGTGGTTCTCAACCTGTGGGTCCCAAGATGTTCCTGGACTTCATCTCCCAGAAGCCTCCGCCGCTCACTGTGCTGGAAAGGATTTCTGGGAGTTGCAGTTCAAGAACAGCTGGGTACCCACAGGTTGAGAACCACTGCCTAACAGTTGAGCTTCTGACTAGCAGTTTGTATTCTTATTGACTGTGTTTTTGTTACAGTATCAATTCCTCAAAAACTCTAGAATAACTTTTCATAGAAGTAGCTTATCTCTCAGCTGAGCTTGAGAAGTTTCTGTTTAAAATCGGGTGTGTGAATGATAAAATAAAATCACCGCTAATCTTTCTTTGTCCCATTTCTACACCAGTGGTTATGACTTTGGTTATATGGTAAAACTACTGACAGATTCAAGGCTTCCAGAAGAAGAGCATGAGTTCTTCCATATCCTGAACCTTTTCTTTCCATCTATATATGATGTCAAGTACCTAATGAAGAGCTGCAAAAACTTGAAGGTATAATATATAATTTTAACCTTGTAATTGCTGAACTTGAAATTTGTGTGAGGTTACCTTTGGTTGACTCCTCTTATTTGACTGTGGCCACACAGTCTCAGGCTGGGTGTCAGCTTTCCCCCACACTGTGACACTCACAGGAAGAGTATATGTATTCCCCAACAGTTTTGTCTCTAGAGTTAGTTCCTCTTCCCTTTCTGGTCAAATAGTTTTATGATCAGCACTGTTCCTGCTGTCAAAAATTAATGCTTCAAATGCTCAACTACTTGATCAGTATTTAACTTGATAGATTCAGAAACAGGATAAGCTTAAATTTTGACTCACCATCCACTGCAATACAAATTAGGAGTTATCAGAATTCTAAACCACAGAGCATAGAGCATCCCCATTTCCACAGAATCTAAGAGGAAGGAAGACAACCCCTCTCTCAGCAGAGGTGGGGGACTCAGGCACAATCTGACTGCTACTTATGCTGCCCTTCCATCAATCTCCAAAGAAATCAGAAGCACTTCACACCTCCACCAGCCAAGACCACAGCTAATGACCCATACTTAATGGGTGTTGGAAAGGGTTGCACAGATGAGACATTCAGACACCCTAGGCCATTGTCCACCTAATGAGCCTATTCAGACCAGGGTGATGTGAAATCAAGATGAACTATAAATTGGGGGACTCACCACTAACTTTCTTCAGATTGATGAAGCTGCTTGGATGGGTAGCAAAATGTTTCAATCTCTTAAGAAGTTCAGTTACCATGACTCAACTTCCAGTTCATCGTTAATTCTAGCTAAGTGAAAGAACTGCACTGGATTGCAAGACAACTAAAATTCTATGCCATTGTGCTTATTTTCTGCTGTGGGATAATTAAAACCATGTCTGTGTTCAAGAACCCTGTAACAAAGGCTAATACATTTGAAAGTTTTTGACCGTTGTGTAAACATAAATTTGATCTTTTTCTTAGCGTTCGTAAATATGCATGTGATGACTTGCAAAATCTAGTAATGCTCTGATCTCTATCATTCTGTTTTTTTTTAACTTGGGTTCAGGGAGGCCTTCAGGAAGTTGCTGACCAGCTAGATTTGCAGCGGATTGGACGTCAGCATCAAGCTGGGTCTGACTCACTCCTCACAGGGATGGCATTCTTCAGAATGAAAGAGGTATATTGGTTGGTTTAAAATTCAGTATATGCCAGAAGGGTATATTGGATGAAAGATGCAACCAGCATCATAATGTATTTTCTTTTTTTGCAGTTATTCTTTGAAGACACTATTGATGATGCGAAGTACTGTGGGAGACTGTATGGTCTTGGTACAGGAGTAGCGCAGAAACAGAACGAAGATGTAGAAACAGCACAAGAGAAAATGAGTATTTTGGCAATTATCAACAATATGCAGCAGTGACAGCTAGGTACCATTCAATATGACATGGGTCCATGGAGGTAAACTGCCTCCTTAAATGCATTGCAAATGTGTGGCAGAAAAACTGGAGGTTTTTTTGCAGAGGGCAAAAGGCACCTTTACTTTGAATCTTAAAAGATTCTAATCAAGTACCTTCTAAAAGAGCAGTGGTAAGAGTGTTTTGCCCCTATGTAAAAACCAGATACGAACTACCATGTATTTACCTCCTTTTTCTTTTAAACCTTACTGAATTTCCAAGAAGTATGTCATTTAAGAGCTTTCAGCAAGGGTGAGGTTGTCTCATGCACTTGCAGATCTAGCTTTTGAAAGATTTTAAAACTTCTTTTGCTCTCTGTGAGGGTGATTTGTTCCTAAGCCCTCTGCTAGTTTTATCTTCTGTGTAAGTCCGTCTGCGAAGTGATCCACTCAGCCCTGGTGGTGGAGACAATGCATGAACTGCTTAGATCTGTCATAGTAGCAGCCATAATGATGGTCTTGACTAGTACTTCAGCTAGCTTCTTTTAGATTGCTGGGCCATGTATCTTATCAGTCAGTTTCATCTTAACTAATGTAGAACTTAAATAAAGCTGTCTGTATGTTTGAGACTGCAATAATAATTTGGAGCAAAAATGGTTTCACATCAAGTGAAGTAATTTACTTTATTGATAACAGGATGTGTAGTGTGTGTAAAATAAGAACTGTTGCCTGCCACTGAAGGGCTAAGTTAAGCTTTTAGATTTCTCTTTTATATTACTTCCAAAAGAAGCCTCCACTTGTTAAATGATTATAGGCAGCAAGTACATTTAATAATTTTGCAAGGCTCATAACATCCCTGCAAACCAAAAAAATTCTTGAGGGAGAGACAAAATCCAGACAGTTTGGTATTTTAATAAGTTTAAATTCTTCATTATGTAAAATATTGCAAGCTGCTGTTAAGTGCTTGTGTATATAAGTGGTTCTTAATTTTGTAAAATAAAGAATTTTCTTAAGGCATGAGACTTTGACTTCCAAATGTCTTCTCAAAGGGCATTTAAAAACCGTTTTTCATCTAAAGAACTGAGGAGAAAAAAATGGCTGCCAGTTCTATTCTACAAAGTAGAATAGGCCAGGGTTGGATTGGATAGGAGTCATGCATCTGCCTGTAAATCCTCTTTCACAAAGATCACTCACCCTGTGTCACACTAAGATAGGTGTGTAAGATACTGTTGCTTTATATAAACCCTTGTACCAATCACATACAATAGGATGATTACTACAGGCCTCTTTGCAATATCTTTTCCCTTGTTTCTACAGGTTTCTTTGAACCCCCAAATTGGTACAGAACATATATATTTTTAAATGGCACCAAAGCATTTTTCAGTCAGTATTCTCCTTAAAACTGTGGTAAAATATTTTAAATAATTAAAATAATAATATCCAAGCTAATATGTAAGTTAATACCTCCCATATAAAAATATAAACCATATCATCGTAACCACAGCCATAATACAGGCTAAGAACTGAGAAACAGAAACACTGTAAAATCCAATCGGACTGGGAGGATAATAATTTTCTTCCGTACATTTGCGGCTAGGAAAAGGATTACACCCACTTTCCACATTTGATTTATTTACACCTAACAAAATGTCACACTCTAATTGAAGGTCCTCCTAGGTTATGCAAGCGGATGGGGTTATCAGTTTAGTTTGGTCAACTCGATAGAAATTACCAAAACCTTATGAACCAATGACTCTAGAATTTCCTCTCCGAAATTGTAGAACATTCAAGTAGATAGGATATGAGAGAAGTGGTGCTCCAAAACTGTTGGTCAGCAGTTGAACCTTGCTCTAGAAAAGACCAAACAATATCTGGGGACAGTTACATTCTCAAGACACTGAGCATGGCCTTTCATGTCAATAAACTCCAAATACCTGGCTCTTTCAGGTTCTTTCCTTTTGGTTTTCCCATTGAGGTTTCTGGTGCCACAACAAATTAATTACTGTAAAACCCTCAAAACTATTCAAAAAGCATTGACAATATATAGTCCACCCCAGAACTGGGCAACATTTCATGAGACAGGATTAGGCAGACACGAAGAGTATTTTGAAGTTCATGTTTATCAGCTTCCTCATCAGTTCACCAGAGGGGAACAGTGTAGATAGATGAGGAGAAATCATTAGATAGAATCAGCCTCCCCAGTTAAAAACACCAAGATAGAATATGGGGGATTGGGGAGACATTTCTCCCCACTGCCACTTCAGTCCCAAACTGCAAGAAACAGTCTACCAGATGAAGAACAGCATCTGAGACAGCAATAAATGAAAGAAGGGGAACTAAAAATAGTAATAAAATAAAAACACAAGAAAAGCAGGAAATTCAAGTAATCCAGTTATGGAGAAACAGCAGCAGATAATCAAAACAGGATACTGAAGAGTAATTCTAATTCAAAATGAAATCGGGTGGTCTGAGGAACAGCAAACAAATTACTAAGCAGTTACAGAGCGACTACTCATTCTCCAGAACCCTTTAAAGACTGCCCTTCTCAAAAACATTTCCAAGATGTTACTTGAGTCATAACTGGCAGCCACAATCCTGAGTTGGAAAGCCATTTGCTAAATTATCAATGATCATTTTGCATATAATGGATTTGCCCTTGTAATACTGAACAATGACTTGTTTGGGTTGGTTAAAACAAACACATTATAGAAGGCACACTTTGCCTCCTCCTTTCACAGATGAGGAGGAGAATACATATAATGGTCTGACCATTATATGCAAAGTGATAATTGATAACGTACATTATACATTTTTATTTATTACTCACAACTCCCCACCTCTCAGAGGGAGGGATGGGTGGCCACTAGGTATAAGCTACACAAAATAAAAACTTTGTCTATAGTATTTCTTCCATACAGAAAAGATAACAATGAAGAACATCCATTATCTTGTTTTCAGTGAAGATTTTCCAATACTCCAATAACTGACCATCCTGACTGTATAACAGCTTCTTGCTCATCCATCTAGAATGAAACGTACTTCAAATTAAGCAGTCTTTCACATTAAGTGAAAAAAAACCCCAATGGAATTCATGTGAAGAATTTCTTGCAAGCATCTCTGCATACGTGTGTTCCTCCATATTTCTTAAGTAAGTCTAATGCTTGCTGTTGCAATTCTGGAATCGCATCCCCAGAACACTGGCCACCCATGAGAAGCACAATGAGGCAACACTCCAAAACATCAGGGAAACGGGCCGCCTGTGAAGAAATGAATATATTTTTGGTGAAGGTTTAGTACACAACCTACTTTGAGCACAGATTTTCACTATTACATCTTTATAATAGACACCCCAGTAGGATCTCTATATATACTGATGACATGGCCACTGTTAATCCTGAGAACAAGAATACATGAAATTAAAACCACTGCTCTGCAATTCTGTATGAGCCACTGATATTTATTTTTTTGGGGGTGACAAATCTGCAAAATGTCAGTGAAAAGCCTGCTCATGAGGCACTTCTGCAGGGTGCATATTAAACGTATCTGCTCAAGGGCTTTCTGCATGAAGTGCACTTACTTTTTTCTACTTGAGTATAAGCTCAAGTATGTTATATTAAAATAAACCTTTCCCCACTTTTCAAATTTAAGCATGTGCTCCCCAAAGTAGAGTGAATGCACTGCACACTGCAAGCCAAGTGTCTGAGACAAGTGCAAAATCAGTGAAGGTCAAAAGCAGGTGTTAATGGGAATATGTATTCCCTGCATTACCCCTCTTGTCTTCAAACAAAACAGATTGATGCTTCAGCAATCAGACTTGCAACTAAGCCTGCTTACTAACTAGAAAGCAACACATCAGAAATCCCTACATTAAGCTATCCCCAGGCTCCTAGTTTTCAGACTAACCTTGAGCTAGTTACCTGCCTTTGAAACAGAATTATTCAGAACAGGTTTAAATTTTACCGTTATAGTCTTTGGGAACTCTGCTAATTTTGTATTTGCTTCCGTGAGTTGCTTTGTCAGTTCTGGCAGAGAGGTCTGTTTATTCACTTGTTCTTCACTGTAAAAAGAAATATCCAAAGATACTGTGAAATAAACAGTTCATATCTTTCCCTTACCAATTAATTGTTTCAGAGAGGGTGAAAAAAAAGTTCTACTCAGAACAGTGCCATCATAAGGTACACCATAAGATAAATATGGTTGTTTCAGTATGCCTTATGAAAAAAGGAATTCTCTGTAATTATTAAAGGGTAATATAACAAGGGGAAAAAACCTGACAAACATTTGAAGCCAGAAATCTGGATCACCTCAATTATTAAAAGGGATTTTGAGTATTCATTTTCAAGGACTTCTGTCGCAGTATCATGAAAAGAAACAAATTACCTCAAGTTCATACTTAGTGAATCGAGATGAGCACGAAACAGAATGGAGTGCTTCGTGCTAAATCTTTTGTGTGGCACATCTACCTCCTCTGCAGATGGCAGGCCCACCTGCCAGTGTGCTGCCAGGGACTACTTTTGCTGGCCAGGTGCCAGTCTGGGAAGGCGCTCAGGCGGCCCTTCTGCTTCCTCAGGCCCTGGGCCAATCTGATGAGGTAAGATGGGGATTCTCCCTGCGCAGCCAACGAGTAGCCAGCTGCCTGAGGAGGTGGGGAAAGAGCCCAAGCGACTTCCCACACCCTGTGTGCTACTAAGGAAGGAGCTGCCAGGTGGTGTGCCGATGATGGTGAGCAGGCCTACGGACTCACTGTGGTGCTGCCCGAGATAATTAGCACAAAGCACTTGATTGTGCTTCTTTTCTATCTCTTTTAGTGAGTATAAACTTCCACGCAGCAGACTAGGGTAGACTGAGGAGACATATATTCAAATGCCAAATAACCATGACCCTCACCAGGTAACCATTTTCTAGTTACTTTCACACCCTTTAGCCATGTTTCCACATAAGCTTAAAACACAGACCAGTCTAGGTCTGGAGCTGGGCGAAATTGATTTCTTCCCATTGGTGGGGGCTAGAAACTACATGAGTAAGACCTAATAGTTCTCTTTCCTCTCTATGAGAAGCACTGCAGGGCATTTCGTTACACACACAGGCTGCTTTAAGAATGAACTAATAGTGTTAATATTATATTTACTTGTAGATCAATTATGGTAATTCTGCTGCTTAGTAAATCACCCTAGACCAGTGTCGGCGAACCTATGGCACAGGTTCCAAAGGTGGCACTCAGAGCCCTTTCTGTGGGCACCCGATATCGCCCCTTCACAGCCACCTGTATTCAGGTTAAATTGCTGTACTGACACTTTGCGAAAAAATGCTGGGTTTTAAATCGCAGCTTGTCACTCAGTCTACTAAAAGCCCGCCATCACTGCACTAGACCCGCTAAATCAATCGGGACTCAGTGACTTGCATACTTTGTAAGTTCCAGTGCTTCCAACAGGCTGACTATAAACTTTGCTTAAGTTAGCAATTTAAGTAGGTCCATTTGAATCAATGGAACTTAAGAGAAGTGAGTCATCACATCCCCATTGATTCCATCCTAAACAACAGGATACTGGACATTGTATAATGTTGTATTTATCCACATTGGGTATGTTGTACCTAAGTGAGAAATTCCATTTTAGTCAATGATGAACTTTTCATCACTGGACTGAAATTTTTCATCATTGGACTTTTCTTTTGACCATTCCAATTGTCTTAATTTAAAAAAAAATCCACTCTGGTGCCCACTCTATGGGAGTTCCAGTATTGCACATGCTTGCAATTTGGTTTACCTAGGCCATTCTTCAGAATGTAATGCAAACTATCATTTTCGTGGGACTACAAAATCAGGGGTTTCTGTTTCACTTCTGTGACAGTTGCACCACAAAGTCAAGTCAGAGACTGTAGCTGAATGGGATGGGATTCCCCAGTTATCTCTGAACAGTAGTAAGGTGAATGAAATGTATGTCTGCCTGCCTCTTCCTGCACAGAACACTTCATAAATCTTACCTCTGGTTCTGGCCTGTTTGAGATTCAGCCTCCAAATCCTGCCTGCTGGTGGCATTTTGTTGCAAATTGTTTTTCTGATGCTGGCGGATCATGTCAGCCAAACGCTGCTGAACAGCAGAGATATCCCGCTGTATACTCTGGACTGCGCCATGTTCCTCTGAAAGAAGCACTTGACAGGACCTCAGTTTTGCTTGTCTTTCTACTAATAAGTTTGAGTGCACTGCTGTCTCACTGTCTGCGAGAGTGCCATTATAGTAGCCTTGGAAAAGGGTGTCTTCAGCCTTAGCTTCAGCCTCGGCTACCATTTCTTCATCCAAAGAGGCTCCTCCAGTATCGCTCTGGTCAACAGTGAGCTGCTTGGGAGAGCAAGCCTCAGAGGTCGGTTCCTGTTCCTCTGAAGCATTAGAGACCGCAGGTGGGTTCCACCACAGATTATACAGTTGCCCATAAGCCACAAATGCCTCTAAACTCTGGAGGGCTGCCATGTGCTGCAAGTCTGTCTTGTCCAACTTGTCTCTCAGATGACTGCAGCCTGCCAAGAAAACACATTCAATGTTGGAAACACGCTGCATGGCAATGCCTCTCTAAGGTCCAAGTTCTGCACCCAGACGCCTGTCGCAAGGGACTGCATCGCTGCAGAGAGTTGCCTAATTATGGATGACTTTCCCTCACTGCAGACTGAAAAAGTGCCTCATCCCAATGTTTCAATTTTACTGGCTATTTATTCTTCTGGTTTTTAATTCAACCTGCAACAACAGGAAATGAATTCTGTTCTGACAGTTCCTAAGATGACGGGCAAAACCAGGACAAATGACTGTGAATTCATTCTTTTAATTGGAAGAGCAGCCAGTGCTGGGAAAGAAAATGCTAGAGAAATATCCTATTTCGCTTCCGGAGCTGTTGCCATGTTGCTTACCCCTGCCCTGTTCCATTATTTGTACTAGGTGCCTTTTGGTAAGGACACTGAACAGACAAAACATTTTCCCACCTCTGATTGTTGCTTATGAAGGAGAGAGAGAGAGAGAAAACACAGACTGTTTTTGTAACAAAAGTCAAATAGCAAAAAAAAAAAAGTTATCTAATATCTGAAATGAAAGGAGGAAATAAGCTGCGCTGATGGATGATTATGGTAGGATCTTGTGGACAGGGACAAGAGTCACTCTGAAAAGTTACACAGACTGCCTTCCTGTGAGATGTCTCTAGGTCAGGCATGTGCTGGAGGATCTCCAACCTTTGGCTTCTTTCAAGATCCCACACCGAAGGAGGAATGAGACTTTACCTGCAGGAAGGAAAAGGCTGCTGATTTCTTGCATAAGGCTAAAGTTTCCAGCATCGTAGCACCTGGTCACAGCTCCAAGAAGACCTTTCGCTGCCGCGTCCCAGCATGCGGTCTCAAGACTCAAAAGTGCTAGAGTCAGATCATGGGAAATATGGAGTAGGAGCTAGAAACGACAAAGGACAGGCATGAAATCACAGATGGTTTTCTCTAGGTCAGGCATGTCCAAACTTCGGCCCTCCAGATGTTTTGGGCCACAACTCCCACAGTCCTTTGCCATTGGAAATGCAGGCTTGGGATTCTGGGAGTTGTGGTCCAAAACATCAGGAGGGCTGAATTTTGGTCATGCCTGCTCTAGGTCAAACATCACCAGAAAGGAAAATAATAATTATAACAGGCAAAAGACACTCTTCAGCCAACATTTTAATTAGACAATGTTTTAGCGGGACTCGTGAGCAGCAGGGTTTAAAATCTGCACTGTATGTCAATTGTTTTAACCTATATTGTAACAGTTATGTTTTACTGTTTTATAGTTTTAATATACAGTATTGTTGTACACCGCCTGGAGACCACCTGGTAGTGGGGCAGCTAAGAAATCTTGTAAACAAACAAACAAACACAAACAAACACAGCCTATAAGCTGGCTTGGGTCCCAGTTTTGGAGGAAAATATGGGATATAAATCAAATAAACGAACCATAGTCAGTCTTGAGGATTTGTAGGCAGTGGTCCATTGTCTACTCCATTCTTTTCAGTGATGGTGGTTAACAAATGTGCTCTTGGTGCCACATACCCTCACTAGATGTGTATCTCCCCGTGCTGGCAGCCTACAGAGATCATATGAACAAACTTACCTGTCTGGGAGGAGTGTTGCCAGTTGCAGGGGGATACTCGATCTTTCTCAGCTGTTCAAGTGCAGTCTGCAACTCTGCCGCAGTCTTCACACCAAATATGCTCCTCCACACACTGAGCACCATTTCCGGGAAAGTGCCATCTTGCTTCACTGGCCAATCATGATAGCAAGATACGGATGGGTTTCGACTTTCCACCAGATTCCTTTCACTGAGGCACTTGTGGAGCAATTCATTAAGGCAGCACACCAATCTTTGTCCCTACAAAGGAATGGCAAATGAGTTGGTAAATCCATCATCATAATAATTCTGTTTTAAGGAAGACAGGGTGTATTTTTCTCTCTCTCCTGAAAACATACTTGCATTCAAAGCATTTATACTGTTGAAATGGTAGATGTCAAGTTACGAAAGCAGATTAATGACTCAAATCAATTGACCTTTCCAATTTGTTTACTGAAAAAGAACGCAAGATGGCTGGGATATTCTGGAAGCTCAAGTCCACAGAAGTAGTCTTCCACATCTCTATATGTTGATGACATTTGATTATTATTTTTTACAGACACAACGCAAACTAAATATTTAGTTTTTTTTTCCTGGAAAAATATCAATTACATTTTAATCTTTCCTGAGGAGGAATGCTCAGTTGGGCCAAACATCCATTCAGAGAAGTAAACAATCGAAGCATACATTCAGAGAAGTAAACATCCTTTCCCTCAAAACAAATATGCTTAGGATAATGCCATTAAGATATCATGGAAGACTGGGCCACAGGAGCAGCAAATACACGTGGTCCATCCATCTAGACCAGAGGTTTCCAAACCTTGGATTCCCCCAGATGTTTTTGGACTACAACCCCCAGAAATCTTGGCCAGCACAGCTGTTGATAAAGGCTTCTGGGAGTTTTAGTCCAAGAACATCTGGGGACCCAAGGTTGGGAACCGCTGGTCTATATGCCTACATCCTCAGTGAAGCCATAGGCTTAAGTTTGCAAGGGCTAAGCAGGGCTGTGGAGGAGGGGACATTTGGGAGGCTGCTCATTCATAGGGTTGTCATAATTCAGGGGCAACACGATGGCATTTGGCAACAACTGTGCATGTACTGACCAACAAGTTCTCCTGCTGCTGAAGGACCTCTTGCGCCCCCACCCAGTTCTTGGAAGACAGGAGTTCCTGGGCACATCTGAAGGAGAACGTCATTGCAAGATCTGTCTCTCCAGCTACCAAAGCCACCTCTGCAGCAGTCTTCAGGGAAATTGTGTCTCCCTTTTTAGCCAGCACTTTGGCTGCATCGTAGGAAGAGGCCGCTCCCAAATAACTTTTTAAAACGAGAAGAAGAAAAAAGAACTCTCGGTAAGTAACACATTACTTTGATTTGAAGAAACTCAATTCAACGCTGACACAGTTTGCTCAGCCCAAGACTTTTGGGGGTATCGTACGATTCACTGCATTTAATCTCTTGGAAGTACCAGCTTTTTACAGGAATGCTACTTCTGTGTGAGTCGTCTAAAATAAGACTGAATAATAAAATTGCTGCTTAATGTTTTCCAGTTCAAGAATCTCTTTTCAGTAACTACATGTCTGTGTGCTCAAGACATGGAGAGAGAATATACTAATTCAGCACCCCCTGCTGTAAATCTTGTTTACTCTGCATAAGGGAGGTGATTGTCTGAAAGCCCAGAGCCTGTGCCAGTGTTGGCAAACCTATGGTATGGGTGCCAAAGGTGGCACTCGGAGCCCTATCTGTGGGCACCCGACATCACCCCTTCACAGCCACCTGTCTTCAGGTTAAATGGCTGTATTGGCACTTTGCGAAAAATTAGTGGGTTTTGAATTGCAGTTTGGGCACTTGGTCTCTAAAAGGTTCGCCGTCGCTGGCATATGCTCTCATGGAAAATTAGGATTTGAATTCAAGTGGAGTGCCTTCATGGGCAGTGACAGCTCTATGGAAGACAATCAAACTGGAGCAATATGGTTGCACGTTGGGTTCATATGCATTGGTAATGATTAAATAGAGATGATGTCAAAAAGAAATCTAAGATTATGCCGGATTTTTAAACTGGGGTGAACTTTCAACAGCATGATCATAACACCATTGTCTTGTCTAAAACTTAAGAGACAAAGTGGTGGTAAGTTACTAGGCACACAGATCAAATACCTCTTGTCTCGCTAAAATGAACTGGTGAATAACCACATTCCCAAACTGACTATTACTTCCCAAATTTCCATTACATTCCGTGCCATTCACTGAATTCCCCATTACATTCCTAAAGGATCCTAAAGGAGAGGCAAGGTAGCCAAATTCTTCTGAGAAATCTAGCTATTAGATTTGCAAAGCTCACTGAATTAAAAAGATTTTGGTGGCGCTGATACCATTTGGCTGCTGTGGAATAATGGCCATCCTTCTCCAGCACCGCTGCCCAGCTGATATATAAATCCTTCAGAACAGGATCCTCAGGGCGTAATCTAGCTTTGGCAATTGCAATAGCTTCCCTAAGCAAAAGAGATTAAAGAAAAATATTAGAAACCCAACACCATTTCAATACACGAATAATGAGGGCTCAAGCAGAGATTTGTTGGAGAAGTTGACTCCAACAGTGATTTCGACTTTCCTTGAATAAATTTAAGCCAGAAACGTAAAAGCAATTTACTAACATGACTTAAACACAGTAGCTGAAGAATACTATGGTTACAGGTCACACTGCAAGTGAATTATACAAGTAGACCTTTGGGTCATATATACAATGACTCACTCAACGCTACAAGCTGGGTGATGAATTGAAATAATAAACTGATGTGTGAATTGCCACTGAATCTATTGAAGGCAAGTCTGCAGAAGCTGCAATTCACCTAAGTGAATGATGCCTTCTTTTCCGAAATGTATGTGAAATTATTGCACAGAACTATTACAACTATTTATGGCATCCTCTCATGAGGTGGATTAAGATAAAATGTTGGATATCTTTTTTAAAAAAATCAATTACCATTTAGAATATATTTTACTCAAGATACACCAGTTCTTTGAAGAATTAGCCACAGATTTAATTCTACAATCATGCTGTTCTGCTTTTTAATACAGTCCCCATATTTCCCATGTACAACTATGTTATGGAGCATTTCATTCTAGTTCCCCAAATGCTCTTGATGCTGCTTGTAACTGAGGAAAAAGGCAATCTGATACATTTCTTAACTACTGTATACTGGGGTACTTCTGGTATCAACAAAGCCCCTAAAAGAAAATTTGGTTTTCTTTTACGGGCTGCCTCTTTTATTTTCTTCATTCGCTGCTCCATTCATCAATCACAAAAGGCGGCCTCTCTTTTGTTTAATTTCATGTTGGATTTTCTTTCTGGATATTCAAGCGGGCAGGTGCAGAAACCAGGAAGTTCCTGTACCGGGAGACTCCAACAACATCTGCCACCCCCACGCCTTTTGGGTGAGAGCCAGAAGGGGCTACTTGCAGCTTTTCCCTGTGGGTGCTGTTTGGCTTTGTAGTCCCCGCCGTCTCCTCAGGACCAGGACCCTGGGACTTGGCTGCCTGGACTCCCCACACCTCCCTGCTTAACACCAGCCACCTGGCCCAGGGAGGAAAGGGCTTGAAAAGGCCGGGCTGCCAGGGACTGTCGGACCAGCGTTCCTGTGCCGGGAGACTCCAACAACATCTGCCACCCCCACGCCTTTTGGGTGAGAGCCAGAAGGGGCTGCTTGCAGCTTTTCCCTGTGGGTGCTGTTTGGCTTTGGAGTCCCTGCCGTCTCCTCAGGACCAGGACCCTGGGACTTGGCTGCCTGGACTCCCCACACCTCCCTGCTTAACACCAGCCACCTGGCCCAGGGAGGAAAGGGCTTGAAAAGGCCGGGCTGCCAGGGACTGTCGGACCAGCGTTCCTGTGCCGGGAGACTCCAACAACATCTGCCACCCCCACGCCTTTTGGGTGAGAGCCAGAAGGGGCTGCTTGAGGCTTTTCCCTGTGGGTGCTGTTTGGCTTTGGAGTCCCCGCCGTCTCCTCAGGACCAGGACCCTGGGACTTGGCTGCCTGGACTCCCCACACCTCCCTGCTTAACACCAGCCACCTGGCCCAGGGAGGAAAGGGCTTGAAAAGGCCGGGCTGCCAGGGACTGTCAGACCAGCGTTCCTGTGCCGGGAGACTCCAACAACATCTGCCACCCCCACGCGTTTTGGGTGAGAGCCAGAAGGGGCTTTTTGCAGTTTTTCCTTGCGGGTGCTGTTTGGCCTTGGAGTCCCTGTTGCCATCAAGTATAAGAGATAGGACCCACAATAGAACTAAGGGAACAGGAAGGGGGGAGGGCAATGGATGGGGCAGCCATTGGAATTGTGCTGGGTAGGGGAAGGTATGGTGGTAGGAGTGGAACATGCCCGCCTAGGAGAAGAGAGTTTAGATACCTCACATCTATCCCCTCTTCTGGTTCCACCCCTAGCCAGAAGGAATCAGGTGACCATATCAGTGAGCCCACAAGCCACACGGTGCTGTTGTTGAATGCCAGGTCGGTACAAAATAAGACCGCCCTCATCCATGATGTCATTCTGGATGAGGGTGCCGACTTGGCATGTATTACCGAGACCTGGGTGGGAGAGGAGTATGGTGTTCCCCTCTCCCAGCTATGCCCACCTGGGTACTCGGTCCAGCACCAGTGTCGCTTGAAGGGTCAGGGAGGGGGAGTTGCTATAGTCTATCGGAGTTCTATCTCCTTGACAAGACTTCCTGTCCCCTTGGGAGGAGGCCTGGAGGGCCTGTACTGTGTGTTGGGCTCACGAGACAGATTGGGGATTCTGCTGGTGTACCGCCCACCCTGCTGCGTACCAACAGTCTCCCTGCCTGACCTGATGGAGGTTGTCTCGGACCTGGTGTTGCGGACCCCCAGGCTGTTGGTACTGGGGGACCTCAACATCCATGCTGAGGCAGCCTTGAATGGGGCAGCTCAGGACTTCATGGCCGCCATGACAACCATGGGGCTGTCTCAATATGTCAACGGCCCAACGCATGAGAAGGGCCATACTTTAGACCTGGTCTTCTCAACGGGATTGGAGGATGGTGGTCTGGATGTGGAGGGGTTGGTTCTAATTCCATTGTCATGGTCAGACCACTTTCTGGTCAAGTTTAGGCTATTAGCTTCTTCTACCCTCTGCAAGGGTGGGGGATCTATTCAGATGATCCGCCCTCGGAGACTAATGGATCCAGATGGTTTCCTGAAAGCTCTAGGGGATTATCCCTCTGATATGGTCGGCGCTCCTGTCAAAGCTCAGGTCACCCTGTGGAATAGGGAAATGTCCCGGGCGGTTGACACGATTGCACCTAAGCGCCCTCTCCCCTTACGCAGAGCCCAGACAGCTCCTTGGTATACATCTGAGCTGCGGGCAATGAAGCAGGAGGGGAGACGGCTGGAGCGCAAGTGGAGAAAATATCACTGTGAGTCATCGAACACGGCTTAGAGCCCATTATCGGGCCTATTCCGTTACAGTTTGCGAAAAGGCAATATTTCACAAACCGTATTGCTTCTTCAGAGTGCCGTCCAGCAGAGCTGTTTCGGGTGGTCCGGGACCTTCTTCAACCGAGAAATACGATGGAGGTTCTGGACCACACAGCAGCCCGCTGTGACGAGTTTGCTGTCCACTTTGAGGAAAAAATCGCTCAGATTCGCAGGGAATTGGACTCCACTATTGGTGCAGAATCAAGGGATGTGTCCAGTGTGCCGTGCTTAGGTCCAGTATTATTGGATGAGTTTCAATTATTGAGACCCGAGGATGTCGACAGGGTGCTTGGATCTGTCCGTGCTACCACTACGCCACTTGACCCTTGCCCTTCTTGGCTAATTGAAAGATCTGCCAGGGGAGTTCGCACCTGGGTCCAGGAAGCTGTAAACGCCTCATTAAGAGAGGGAGTGGTCCCCACCATCTTGAAAGAGGCAGTGATTAGACCACTCCTTAAAAACCTAACCTGGACCCAGGGCTGGTGGTTAACTACCGTCCAGTAGCGAACCTCCCTTATTTGGGCAAGGTGTTGGAGCGGGTGGTGGCCGGGCAACTCCAGGCACTGCTGGATGAAATGGATTTTCTGGATCCATTTCAATCTGGTTTCAGGCCGGGTTTTGGTACAGAGACTGCCTTGGTCGCCCTGTATGATGACCTCTGCCGGGAGAGAGACAGGGGGAGTGCAACCCTGTTGATACTCCTGGACCTCTCAGCGGCTTTCGACACCATCGACCATGGTGTCCTTCTGGATAGGCTGGCCAGGTTGGGAGTTGGAGGCACCGCTTTGCGATGGTTCCATTCCTTCCTGGCTGACCGTGTCCAGAAGGTGGTGCTGGGGGACAGTTGCTCTGCCCCGTGGCATTTATGTCATGGGGTTCCTCAGGGCTCTATACTGTCTCCCATGCTGTTCAACATTTACATGGAACCACTGGGAGAGGTCATCAGGAGGTTTGGGCTGAGGAGTCAGCAATATGCTGACGATACTCAGCTCTACCTCTCGTTTTCCACCAATCCAGGTGAGGCGGTTTCTGTGCTGAACTCGTGTCTGGGCCAGATAATGGACTGGATGAGGGTTAACAAATTGAAACTCAATCCAGACAAGACGGAAGTGCTGTTAGTGGGTGCTTCGCCAGACAGGTTAGAGGGACACTTCCCTGTTCTGGACGGGGTTGCACTCCCCCTAAGGGACAGGGTCCGCAGCTTGGGGGTGCTCCTGGACCCCGGTCTAACTCTGGAAGCCCAGGTAGACTCGGTGGCCAGGGGTGCCTTTCTCCAGCTGCGGAAAATATATCAGCTACGCCCCTACCTGGATGAACGGAGCCTCATAACAGTTACGCATGCACTGGTAACATCCCGTATTGATTACTGCAAAGCGCTCTACATGGGGCTGCCTTTGAAGACGGTTCGGCGATTGCAACTGGTTCAGAATCGTGCGGCGCGGCTAGTAAGTGGTGGGGCCGCTAGGGATCACATCACGCCGATTCTACGTAGCCTACATTGGTTACCAGTTGCTGCCCGAGCCCAATTCAAAGTGCTTGTTTTGACATATAAAGCCCTAAATGGCTTAGGACCTGGATACCTGAAGGACCGCCTCCTTCCATATGAACCTACCCGGCAATTAAGATCAAGCCAGGGGGCCCTCCTGAAAGAGCCATCCCTCAAGGAGGTGAAAGGGATGGCTTGTAGGAACAGGGCCTTTTCGGCAGCTGCCCCCAAGCTATGGAATGCCCTCCCAAGTGAGATCCGCCTGGCGCCAACACTGATGACATTTCGGCGTCAGGTAAAAACCTTCCTGTTCCAGAAGTTTTTTAATTGATACAATTTAGATTGTGGGTCTTCTGATGGCAATTTTAGTGTGATGTTTTAGTATAAGATTTTTATTGTTGTTTTAATTATTTATTGTTGTTTGATGTTTTTAACTGTTTTAATTCCTTGATTGTAAGCTTGAGACCTTTGGGTAGTGGGCGGCATATAAGTTGTAAAAAAAAAAAAAAAAAAAAAAAAAAAAAAAAAAAACAACAACTTTGGCTCCGCCGATGCTCTTTCCCCCCAGTCCACCCACACTCTACTCCTCCCAGCTTGAGGCAGCACATTTTAAAATGGATCTTTGCCCAGCCCGCAAGGCTTCCAAGGCCAGCAGCAGCAGCAGCAGCAGCAGCAGCAGCAGATCGCCACTGCCGCTTCCCTTCCAAGCCTCACGGGCTGGGCGAAGATCAATGGTTACCTCGTAAGACGAATGGAAACTGGGAGGGAAAAAATCGTCTTACGATTTTTCCCTATCCCCGGAAATTGCATTTGTCTTACAAAGCTTTCGTCCTAAGGGGCATTCGTCTTACGAGGTATTACTGTAGCAGCAATGGTATAATGTCAGGTGGAGGGCAGGCCGTTATGGGAGAACACACCCCAGAGGTATAATATCTGTTTTGTGCTCTTGTCCCCCCTCTCAGCAGGTATAATAGAAGAAACCCTATAAGCCAACCCACATGCGTTGGAGATCTCATTCTGTCTTCACATGGGGACAGGGAGAGGACAATCAGAAGATGGTGGACCCAGAGTCTTTCCCTTGTCATGGTCAGATCATCAGATCCTGAGATCTGTACTCCATACAACTAACATCTGGAAGTTGAGTCATGGCTACTAGACTTATTTTTTGAGAGATAGAAACGTTTCGCTGCTCATCCAAACAGCTTCATCAGTCTGAATACAGCTACAAGATGGAGGACTCGCACTAGCTGTATTCAGACTGATGAAGCTGTTTGGATGAGCAGCGAAACGTTTCAATCGCTCAAAAAAAAAGTCCAGTAGCCATGACTCAACTTCCAGATAAACTCACCTGGATGACTGAGAATCTTCACAGACGTATTTCCATACAACTAAAGCCTTCCACTGAGAGTAAAGACCATGGTCTGTCCCTGAATACAGATGGATCCAACTGGTTTCCAAAATGTCCTGGAGGTGGGGATTGAGGTTCCGGCTGATAACTTCTTGTCTAACACCCAGAATAGTGCTTCTGCACTAATGGGACAGTATATAAGTTAAATAAATAAATAAAAATAAATAAATACATTTGACACGCCTGTTGATGGTCTAATCACTGGTACTCAGAAATGACACACACTGTAGCCATAATCGCCTGTAAACATACTCTGATGCCATGCCCAGTCACCTCCGACCCACACCCATCACAGGTGAGTGGGTCGGGGGAGATTACTTCCTTTATGCTGAAACCTATTAACACCAACAAAAGATACTGACCTGAAAAAATTGTGTGATTTCAACAGTTCCACAGCTTCATACACTTTGTGGAGAGAGAGGAGATGGGAAGCCGCTTTCACGTACTGCTCTTGAAAACAAAGCTGCTTGACAAAGGCTTCGACTGTCCACGACCAGGCCTGATAACCACCTGAATAGAAGGATAAACATTGCAAATAACAATACATCAAAAATCGAACAATAACTGGCAAGGACTCCATGCATAAACAAACATAAACCACTATTATTTTACAGAATAAAAAGAAAGCAAAGACGACATTTAAAATCCTCACAGAAGCTCAAAAGACGTCTGTTTTCCAAATTACCACTTTATCATTACTGTATCATCTAACCTAAAATATATTAATTGTTGCTCGCCCTTTACAACATTTACATTTCAAGGTGGATTTCCAAGCTTATCTTGGATCCGTTTATACTGTATACCAATTCCCAAGTTTCTTTTGCTTTTTGTGTTGTTTTTCCTTTTAAAATCTCCATTTCTGCCACCTTCAGGATCTTTTCAAACTATAACTAAGCCAGATATTTGAAGGCAGCAATCCTAACTGAACCTATCCCAGAACAACTTGGGTAGCCAAGGATTTTTTGAAAGTCTCAGTTAAGCCTCTTTCACAGTGAGGCAGTACAATTTCTGGTTGTCAAACATACCCATTGGTGAGATGGCCACCAGCTGATCAGTCAATTCTCCCCTTTCTGCTGCTGACTGAAGTGCATCTTTCAGGTCTCCTTTCCATAACATGAGCTGTTGAAATAACTCTGGGTGTCCATTTTCTAAGTGGCTTTTTCCTATAGGTAAATAACAAATGTTTCTGGTTTATTATTGCTTGCTTGCTTCCCTGAATAGTCCTATACCAGCAATGGAGGACCTTTTAGAGACCAACTGCCCAAAGTGCAATTTAGAACCCACTAATTTTTTACAAAGTGCCTATAGAGCAAGTTAACCTGAATACAGGTGGCTGTGACGGGGCAATGTCAGGTGCCCACAGAAAGGGCTCTGAGTACCACCTTTGGTATCCGTACCATAGGTTCGCCAACACCGTCTTATACGCTTCTCTTCTTCTAAACACACAGCAGTTAAGAACACAATGCCAGAATCCAATGGCATTAAGTCTTAGTGGTGACTTGTTGCCAGGTCACATGCCTGGTGTGTGACAATAGATACCAGGGCCAAACTCTCTACTAGTGACAATTTACCTGTGGGATTTACCCTGCTGAACCTACACCAATGGGCACAAGGGATGGATTCTGGCCAATATATAAACATCTGTGAAGCAAAAACTGTACTGCTTAAATTCAACAGAAGAGCAGTGATGAAATTTCCTGAGGACAAAGCTCAACATCCAAAGGCTGTACAAATATTTCTGCAGACTGCCTTTGAAATGACTGTCTGAGGCATCTCCCCCTGACTCCCAGCTGTTGAGAAAGACAAAACTAATGCTTCTTCCATGCCTGAAGACTTCCCACAGGCATCTCATTGGCCCCTGTGGGAATAGAGGACTAAACCAAACAGACCTGGGGCTTAATCCAAAATTGGAATACGTATTAGGTAAACAGATACACACTGAACATTGTGCAGCTCTCAGTATGAAGCTTTGCAACCATCCAGAGACTCAACAATTAACATTATGAGTCTAAATAGATGGAGTTGGTTTTTGTCAGCACATGGCAGGAAAATATGGAATTGTCTGTTTGAATCATGGGAGAATGGCTAAGCTAAAAGGGAAAAAAGCCTGAGCCATTCTAGCTGGCATATTGCCAGATCAGGGGACCTGTGCGATGTTCAATTTGCTGACTAAGTAACGCGTCATACACGGATACATAAGGAAGCAGGGGTCATGTCTCAGCGTGATGGTGTATCATGAAGGAGCAGCGTATCATTTTGTCTGCCAGCATTTTGGGACTGGACTGGACTGTGACTACAATATTTTGCCTGCCAATTCTGAAGTGGTGCTTGTATGTATGCATATATATTTTTTGTAAATACAGCTCTGGTGGTGAAGGTGAAAAACCTGAGTCTGGTGCTGGTTTTTTACATCTGCACTTCTCCTACTTATGGAAGTTCTAACCAGTCTCGAGGAACAGCTATTATCAGCCCGTGCACTCGGACACGTTTGCTAGCAGAAACATGCTGGATGGATGGGACACAAAAGTGCTTAACACAGACGGCATTGTAAATGAAATCTTCAAGGAATATCATGATCAAAAGTAAGTCAATGGTGGCTCCCTCCCTCCCCATCTCCCACCTGGATTGTGGGTGATCGTTTGGAACAGGGGAGTGCAGATTAGGGGGTTGTTTGTTTTCTTTTTAGATTTTTATTTAATCTGTTTTCAACATCCTTTCTTCTTTTTCAAACCATTTTTAGTCATGGGGCAGCTAGTCAAGTGCATATAGGGCTACAAATTGCATTTTATTATTGTCACATTAAAAACACAGAGTAAAATCCAGTTGTTAGTCCCAAACAGAGCAGATTCTGCAGCCAGGTACCTAAACCATGATGTGGACTTCTAGCCAACTTCTTTTGTGAGTTTTTTGCATTTTGTGTGTACATTATGTGGTTTTAGTGGATCTCACCACCAAGTGGGACAAACACTAAGAAAAAGAAGACGTACGTGGACTATGGCAGCGTTTTTCAACCACTGTTCCGTGGCACACTAGTGTGCCGCGAGATGTTGCCTGGTGTGCCGTGGGAAAAATTGAAAAATTCTAAAAAAATTCAACCCAGGGCCAGTGGGCGGCCCACAGCTGGGAGGCGCTATAAATAGCGTCCAAGGGCCAGCTTGGCTCCTCCCCCGAGGCCCACGGCGCTGGTGGCCGGACCTGGCCCCGCTCATTCTCTTAGTGTTTGCCCTGTGCCTGCCGCCGCCGCCGCGACTGGACCACCACCACCCCTTTCCTGGGAGCTACCAATGGACTGAGCCGCCCGACAGCCCGCCCGCCAACACGAGCCGGCCCAGGAGCCCCAGCCCAGAACAAACCACCAGGTGAGGGGAAGGAGAGGAGGGGCGCCTGGCTGCCCCATGACCACCGCGGCAGGGCTGCGAGGAGGAGGGGATGGAGGAGGCCTCCGCCGGGCCTGGGCTGAGGAGGCGGGTGGGGGGGGCTACTGGCACGGCTGGACGGCCGGCCTTTAGGGTCCGGGAGGGGAAGAGCCATCTCTGAGGGGCCCCGCGATGGGTTCCTTGAAGTCTTGGCCCTTTCTTTCTGTTTTGGGT
Organism: Phrynocephalus forsythii; assembly: GCA_029282475.1. Lineage (NCBI taxonomy): Eukaryota > Metazoa > Chordata > Lepidosauria > Squamata > Agamidae > Phrynocephalus > Phrynocephalus forsythii. The sequence goes on from JAPFRF010000011.1 coordinate 111,836,660, forward strand.
CACCCTCTTCTCTCTCTCTGTCTTTTCTTTCTCCCCCCCACCTCTCTCTTTCCATTCGTACCCTTTCCCCTCTTCATAGAAACGTGCTCATTTCTAGCCTGCATATGTGTATGTCTAGCAACCTGCCTACTGTAATTAAAACTGTAAACCGCCCAGAGACTCCTTGAAGTGGTATGGGGCGGTATACAAGCAGAACACTTTCTGCCTTCTTTCCTTCCTGCCTTCCTCCATCCTCCTCCCCTCCTGTCGCTGGACTTGCTGAAGGCATCTGCCTTGGCCACAGTGTGGAGAGCAAGATGGGCTTTTGGGTCTTATTTGTGTTCCTGGAGAGTCAGTGCCCCTTCTCAGGTCTCCACTGGACACAGAAGTCCATGCAGGGCAAAATGTCTTTAAAAAAACAACACAGGTAAGTGGGAACTGGGTGCTAGAGAGCGGGCTGCCTCAATCTGTGGCCCCTCTGTCCTGCTTCTCCCTATACCAGCAATGGCGAACCTTTTAGAGACTGATATAGGCACAGAGTTAAATTTTTTAACATTTTCTAATGGTGGTGTGCCTCGTGATTTTTTTCATGAAACAAGTGTGCCTTTGCCCAAAAAAGGTTGAAAAACACTGGACTATGGGACCCCAGAACGAATAATTTGAGTTTCCGTTGTTTATTATGAGGAAATTTGCTTTGATATATGCTTTGGTTTACAAGCATGTTTCCGGAACAGATTATGCTCGTAAACCAAGTTACAGCATTACTGTATTGTATTTCAAGTTGTCAAACTCAGCATGCAACAAATAATGTCAGCATTGATTTTGCAGGTCACAACTTAATGCCAAAATTTACACAAATAAGAGGAATAGGATTTTGGCCATTTTGCTTCAAGGGGACAGGCTGCTGATTCACTGAAAATGAACAAGTTTTATAATAACTAACTTTCAATAATAACACCTCAGTGTCCAGATATTGCATCAGTTTTTATCCACCACCACCCCAAAAAATCCAAGGGCAAAAGTTGTTGTTAAGGCTCCAAAACTAACCTTCTGTTTCCAGCATTTTATAGAGGGCAGATCTATCTGTGAAGAGCCCCAAATGGAAAGGATCCCTTGAAGATGGCTCTGAATCTTCATTCAGATCTACCAGAAAGACAGAAAAAGGAACAAAACCAAAGTTTACTCTCTGTTTTTCATATCTGATCCATAATGATAGGAAGACCTCTGAATGTTCTTCTCATCATTCTTGATCACTTACAAAGCATCACCAGAGTTTAAAAAAACCCTAAAAGAGTGGCTCTAAATTAAAAATCCATTTAGGGGAAACCTCATGGTCTGTAGGAAAATCCTTATCCGGAGTGTTGCCTCTCAGATGGACAGTCCTACACACACATAATTCCCATATTCAATCAACAGTCCTTCCATTTTCAAGTAGTTTGTCCATATAGTTTGAAATGATTGTGCATTTTCACAAGTCCTGTTTAGTTCAGATAGTAAAAAATAATCAGTGAACACATCCCAAAATAAAATAAGGAATACAGTGATACCTTGCAAGACGAATGCCTCGTAAGACAAAAAAATCATAAGATGAATTAAATTTCCAGTAACAGGCATGCTTCACAAGAGGAAAATTCCCTATGGGATGCCTTGCAAGACATAAATCTGTTCCGCATTTTGAAACAAGTTACCCAGGATGCATTGCACCCTGTAGTTTGTGGAGGGGACGGAGTTTTTTCATCAAGTTTCGGAGCCATTCTGGGCATTGTTTTGCAGCATTTTTTTACTTTTATAACTTGGAAGGTGGGGAGCTGAGGTTTCCTTTCTTTCTTTTCTGTTTCTGCATTGGTTTTCATTGCACTTTTGGCAGGAATGACCTGGGTTTGTCTTGGAGCTTTTCTTTTGCATTGCACTGCGGAGGTGGGGTGGGTTAGGGTCTGGCTCTGCATGCCTTTAAAGTGCACTTTATAAAGAGGTCTGAAAAAAGGCCCTTTTTGTCTTTTTTTCAGACCTCCAGAACGGATTAATCAGTTTCCCATTCATTCCTATCGGAAACCGCATTTTGTAGGGCCAATTTTTCATAAAATGAATTGACCTGTAGAATGAATTAAATTTGTCTTGCAAGGTACCACTGTAGTTAGTCCTGAATAGAAGCATGGCGCCCAAGGAACAATTCCTTTCTTGGGCTCTTTCTATTAGTTGCTCAGATAAGAATTTCTGTACCACTTTTACCATTTGTACCCTAAATGTCATGAGCACAGGGTAACAGCAGAAAAAACAGCATGTGGAGAGGCACAAAATCGAACGCTGTGGCTCAGTTGTGATACAAGGCACATATCCTTGATGCTAACGTTGTGCTAAAACAATAGCTAATAAGGAAACAAGGAGAAGCCCCTTTGACATGTGCAATCGACAAAGGATTCAGTCTTCCTCTGCCTTCTCTCTCCCCCAGTTCTAGCTCTAAACTAGAAGATAAACTAGAAGATAAACTATATAAACTTTATAAAGATAAACTAGAAGGTGCACGACACAGGTTCTATGTTTGTATTGTCTTTTTGGCAAAAAGACAACGAAGGAGGAATTTACTATGCAAACAAGCCCTTGAAAACGATGAACCACACTGCTTCTTCTCCTGCTACGCAAGCCCTATGTAACTGCTTCTGAAAACCAGGGCAATCTCATTCAAGATGGGCCACAAACATGGCAGTGACAAATCCAGTCCCAAATTCTTGTAAACTGATGCCACAAATCACACGTTGAGAATGATGGCCTACCGTGGTGTTAAAAGTTTAGAAAGTCGCACATTCTAAACGGACAAAAAGAAGAGTAGCCAATACAGGAGCAAGAGAATGTTCTGCACGTACCTTTGGAGTGTAAGAAACTTGCGATTCTCAAACAGTCCTGGTGCTGCTCCTCTTTTGCCCTGTGGTCCATTGATGTGCTGAGTGGGAGGATGGAGCGAGGTTTTTTCCTCTTCACAGAAACATCGGAGCCTATCCAAAAAGTTGGCATAACTCCACTCAGTCATTATGAGCCAATGTTTGGGGTGGGGGGTGGGGAGGGTGGAGAGGAAAGAATGACATATTCCATCTGAAGGTAGATACCATCACTTAAGGGATGGTGCAATTATGAGAGCTCCTCATAACTGCCTAAACTTAACTGCTGTTTATAAAACAAAAATATGTATATAGAGCTCAATTCAGAAATCACTTTATTGTCAATATTTGTTAAGATGGATTATGACTTTAAAATTAGAGAGTTGATCACTAATCTGTTGACAGCAGCTAGACTAATTATAGCAAGGAATTGGAAGGGGAATTATGGACTATGAATGGTATAATGAACTATGGAATATTGCCTTAAATGATAAATTGATGTGTAATTTAAAGATTAAGAAATGAGAGTAAAAAGAGATTTTTAATGATATGTGGGGTAGATTTATTGAATATGTGATTGTAAGAAGTAAAGGTAAAGTTCCAGTGCAACAATCAATTCAGTTCTGGTAGGGAGGATAACGGGCAACATTGGTAGAGGTCCTGTTGGTGGAGGGGAGCACTGTTATTTAGTTTTATTTTAATTTTTTAAAATATATTTTGTATTTGTATTTTGTATTGTTTTATAAAATTTTAATAAACTTAAGTTTTAAAAATGTGATTCTAGGAAAGGTCTAAATGTAGTCCCGGCTACTCTGGAGTCACCACATCATCTAAACCCCAAACACAGAATACAGTTCTGGCACTGCCTGAGGCGGGGTATGATTGAGACGTACAAAATAATGCAGGGCATGACTAAAGTGGATGGAGAGACACTCTTCTCCCTCTCACCAGAACTAGGGGACATCCTGTAAGGAGACCCTTGGTGTGCCGTCTGCTGAAAAGAAACAGGAGAAGAAAGAAGAAGATGAGGGGAATGCAGGAAAGGATTTGATTGAATGGATAGATGTGAAAGGAGAGAATGACAGAAGGAGTGTGCCAATGACACCAGAATGGCCAATGGCAGGAAGTTACTGGATTGTTGATGTCCTGGTGGACGAATGGGATAAGAAGATGGGAACTGGGGTGGGGGTTAAAAAGGAGGGGCACAGATGTGAGGGGAGTCAGATGGAGTATTGGGGAAGAGATGCTCAGAGCCAAGCTGGAGATGGAAAGTTAAAAGATCAAGCGGAGAAAGGCGTACAGACCAACCGGGGTATGGTAGAAAAAGGGAGACAATATTTAGAAGTGGCAACACAGACAGGGAGAGATCTGTTAACTCCGGCAGAAGTCGGACTCCCTTTGCCCACCCCGACCTCGGCAGTAGTCAGCCCCACCAGAGGGAATAATACCCTGTCAGTGGCAAGAGGAGGAGGAGCCATTTCGACATGGATTCCTGGCTGGGGTTGGGAAACCCAATTAAACAAAGTAAAACACCATTGTTGCGGGACACTTTGTTATGGACTTCCTACTCACAAATAAGAAATAATCCTTTTATTAACAATGCCGAGATATATAGTCCAGGAATGATGGGAGATTTGTTTCACAGTTCACCAGTTGTAAATGTTGGAAATGCTAATGCAAACGTTCAAGCAGATGTACCTGTCTATGACATGAATAAAAACTTTTGGAATAAATTTTTGGACTCAAGAGCTCGTTCTTATGTGGAATCATTAACGGTCCCAACGGAACCCTTACACATCCACTCAAACTGAGGATTAGGAGATTGAGAAAGGACAAAAGATTTTTTTTTTACCCAGCAAGTTGTTAGTCTGTGGAACTCCCTGCCACAGGATGTGGTGATGGCATCTGGCCTGGATGCCTTCAAAAGGGGATTGGACAGATTCCTGGAGGAAAAGTCCATCACAGGTTACAAACCATGAGGGAGATGTGTAATCTCCAGGCTTAAAACCAGGGTACTTCAAGGGCCAGATGCAGGGGAGTGGTTGCAGGAGACAGATAACTAGTCTTGTGCGCTCCCAGACGCATTTGGTGGGGCCACTGTGAGATACAGGACTAGATGGGCCTTTGGCCTAATCCAGCATGGCTCTTCTTATGGTTTTATGTCAATAATCTGTGTTACAGTTTTTACAGACTTATCTGCTTCATGTTTGTTCTGATTCATGTTGCTTTAGTCTATTGTATTTTATGATTAACTTTACTCACACTTTTGTATATTACTGAATTTAGAGATTCTTTACATATTTTTAATATTTGAAATGGTGGTTTTAATACTGGTATGCATTTAAATACTTGTGAATGTTGCATCTTTGGGTGTCTTTAACAGCAATTATTGTATTGTTTTAACTGACAGTGAGTTCTCTTATCTGCTGCCTGAAAATAGTACCTTAAAAAGCCCAGATTTATTGTTTTATACTCTCTCTCTCTCTCTCTCTTTCTCTCTCTCTTTGTGCCTGGCAGCTGTTGGCTATACAGGGAATCTCCGCACAGTGCCTCCTCTTTTGAGAGGCTGGGTGCTTGAGGAGGTGCAGCATTCCCTCCTGGGAAAGGAGTTTCTGATGATGGTGAATAGGCCTCCCAGCTGTAGGGGAGGTGGAAGGTCAAGTGAAACACCTGTGGTGGCATGCTACAGATTCAGTACAAAGTGGTTCGTTGCACTTCATGCCCATCTCTAGTTTCTGTATCTACACTTTTCAGCATGCATGATGTGTGTGTGTGTGTGTGTGTGTGTGTGTGTGTGTGTGTGTGTGTGTGTGTGTGTGTGTGTGTTGGGAGGAGGGCTTGGACTGAATCCCTTGCCTTCCTTGGTGGCCAGATGGACAATATATAACTCAAGGCAAATCAAATCAACTCTAATCAAATAAATAAAAAAGCAAGAATAAATAAATAAATAAATAAATATTTATAGCAAAATATAAGCATCATATTCTCACTCAATAGACACTATCTAAACATGCTCTACAGAACACAAAACACATGCCCACCTGGCTTTATTTGATCTTTCCTGGTAACCGGGGTTTTTAGGATCACAGAAGGTGTTGTGGTATCTGGCCCATAAGCAGGTGGTTGACACACAAATGACTCTTTGTGAGCTACAATGAAGAGACGAGGTATGCTTTTGTCATCTATAGCATAAATGGTCCCACCCATACATACCATAAACAATACGCAGAAGACTTAGCAAAACTATGACTTCAGCTTCATTGGATATTGTGCATGAGTTCCCCCCACTTCTGTTGAGAGATGGGTTTTCAATGCTCACGTGAATGGCTTCCCCGACCCCTCTCTCCTATCTTCTTTGTCTAATATGTGTATATCCTCATCTTTGAATGAGTGCCCTTTGTCCTTCAAATGAAGGTACACTGCTAATTCTGGTCCTGAGCTGTTGACCCTCCTATGTTGGGCCATCCTCTTCTTCAATGGCTGTTTGATTTCTCCAGTGTAGAGATCTGCATACTTCTCAATGCATTGGACTGCATGTACTATATTGCTCCCCTTGTGTTTTGGTGTCAGGTCCTTTTGGGTGGAAAACCCCTCTCTCAACAGAGGTGTGAGACCCTGGCACAATCTATCTACCACTTATCATGCTTCAGTTTCATCAATCCCCAAACAAATTAGAAACACTTCACACCTCAACCAGCAAGGAGGCCACAGTAAACGACCCATACTTAATGGGTGTTGCGAAGGGTTGAACAGATGGGACTTTCATGCACCCCAGGCCGTTGTAATCCCACAAACCTATTTAGGCTATTGTCCATCTAACAAGTCTATTTAGGCCACTGTCCACCTAATGAGCCTATTCAGACCAGGGTGATGTGAAACCAAGGTGAACTGTAAATTGGAGGCCTTGCCATTAACTTTCCTCAGACCGATGAAGCTGCTTGGATGAGTAGCAAAATGTTTCGATCTCTCAAGGAAAGAAGTCCAGTTGCCATGACTCAACTTCCAGATAACCTCACATGGATGACTGAGAATCTTTACAGACATAATGAAGAGAAAACAGCCACTTGTTCCAAGAAGGACATTTGTATGTGAACTCAGCCTTCCATCCTTCTGAGGTCAGTGAAATGGGTACCCAGCTTGTGTGTGTGTGTGGGGGGGAGTAATGTGTAGCCTGCATAATTAAATTGTAAACCACCTAAACTAGAGAGTGCTTGAAGTGCTATCAGGTGGTATATAAGCACTTTGCTTTTGCTTTCTATTAACATTCATTCTGTTATTATATTTAAAAATTCAGGAAGTTTTAAGGACTTTAAGAGACAGAAGCACAATAGGCAATTCTTTGCGGAACTGGCGTGTCAATGACACTTGGCAGTGAACCAGGGCAGTAAAGGATGTGGATAAACAATCGTCTACAATTACTGCTAACCTGCTAATAGACCATAGACGGAAAATCGAGGGCAGGTTGTGTTGTAAGAGACAGCACCTCATACGTATAGAACAACATTGGGATGAAGAGAGAGTGAATTCTTAGTGCTTGTTCTGAAAATCCTGTGCCCCACCAGTGATATACCACTAATGCAAATATAGAAACACAAGCCAGAGGGATCTAAATACCTTCTGTGATCATTCCTTCAGCCATCTCCTGCTCTTCCTTGTCTCCTTCTTGGTCTGAAATCCCATCCTCCTCTATCAAAGATTCCTTTATATGGTCTCCACCATTCACCCAGTCATTCACTTCCTGAGTTGAAGGCAACTTCCCTGGTAGTTTCTTCTTCTTTTTGGCTTTTGCTTTGGGTTGAGTGCTTCTCTTTTTCTCCAACTCAATGCTCTTCTTACCTGCTAAAGAACAGAGACATTCCAAAAATGGTTGCTCATTATCAAACAATCGTCGTGGGATTGCCAACAAGCCCACCCTTCTTTGAAAGGTTTATGAAGCACCAGCAAAAGTCACACGTGCCCCTAATCCAGTGGTGTCCAAACTTCGGCCCTCCAGATTTTTTGGACCACCACTCCCACAGTCCTTTGTCATTGGCAATACAGGCTTGGAATTCTGGGAGCCGTGGTCCAAAACATCTGGAGAGCTGACGTTTGGACACCCCTGCCCTAACCTATTGCAGGAATGGGGAATGCTTAAAATCAATTTCCTGGATTCCCAAAGACATTTTCCAACAACGAAATGAAATGAAATATACCAACCTTGGGGAGGGCGGTTGTGCTTCTGCTGCGTGGGCTTCCATTTATGAACAGAAAAGTCATCCGCTCCAGTGTAAATGGAATCCACCTCCACTGGTGACCACTGCACAGAGAGCAGCCGGCCCCGGTGCCCCCTGTAATTGTGCAAAGGCTCTTCCTTTAGAACATCCCAAACCTATAAACAAAACCTTTCGTTAGAAAAGGAATGCACATTCAACAGGATTTCCTCACCAAAATCATCTCTGCTGAGTGGCCACCTGAGTTTACAAGAGGGAAAAACCTTATGGACTAGATCCATCAGCGGTCCAAACCTTCCTTACTACTACAGAGGAAGGTGCCCCCATATTCTCTGCTCCCTGTTCTCCTCATTACTATCTCCTTGCTGCAACCACCCACCCTTTTAAGTATTGAGGTAGCTTTCCACTGAGCTGCCCTCTTTCCCAAGATGTGCTGGTGACACAATCTCTCTGGATGCTCTGTCCGTGAAGGATCATTCTGTGGAAGAATTCCAAAGAAGGCAAGCATTTGGGAGAAGACCCTCTGGAGGTACAATGACTGGAAGAAGCAGCTGTCTCAGGGTGGTTCTACTGTGGGATAGTAGATACATAGTAGATAGTGGGATACTACAATTCTCATAATCCCAACCATTTGCCAGGATGATTACAGCTGATGGGAGTAGTGGCGAGAAACATGTGAAAAGTATCAGTGTTTATGCTCTGGATTAAGATCAAATAACACAGAGCTGCCTTTTCCTCTGTATTCCCTTAACTCGCAGTATTAAGACATCGGCCTGTGCAAATGGGAAAACAGGACCAATACATATTGGTTATCTATCCCAGAAACTGAGATCAACTTGTACTGACTTGCAGTTGTACTTTAGGGCATAGTAAACAATGGCTAAGGAAAGCCCACTCAAAGCATTAGCCTTTAATCTATACAGGTTTCTATGTACTGTACCTGTACCCTAGTATTAAACATGATCCTAGTAATAAAAAAATTGAAATTCCCCACAGATGCACTGTTGTGTAGGTTTTAGTATATTAGCCTACACTCCATATTTGCACAATGTTGCTACCATCCTACAACAACCCAGCTGTTTTCCTGCCTTCTTGCCTTGCTGGATGTACAGTAACCCCCTGCCTATTGTGGGCGTTAGGAACCCGATCTGACCTGCAATAATTAAAAATCTGTGATATTACCCCAGGCCTGGCGCTGCCCCAAATGGGCCTCTGACAGCCTTCCCAGACCCGCTGGAGGCTCCAAAAGTGTTTTCCAGGTCACTTCCATTTTCCCCGAAGTCACTTCCAGTTCACCAGGAAGCACTTTGGGGGTGTCCAACGGGCCCGGGAGGGCCATCAGAGGCCCGTTCGGGGCAGCGCCAGGTGCATTTTTTTCATATACTGCAGTCCCGCGATATACTGGGATTGCAGTATATGAACTGTGAAAGGGTGGGTTGGGTTACTGTATTCATGACTTTGTTTTTATATTGTGTTGGCCTATTTTTATTGGTTTCTATTGCTGTGTGTGTGTTGTGTCGTTACAGTCGTGACCGACTTTTCGTGACCCCATGTCCATGGAGTTTTCTTGGCAGGAATACTGGAGTGGTTTGCCAGTCCCTATTCCAGGAGCCTACAGCACCTGGTATTCCCTGGTGGTCTCCCATCCAAGTACTAACCAGGGCCGACCCTGCTTAGCATCCAAAATCAAGTGAGATCGGATGTGCTTAGGGCATCTAGGCAGCTTTCTATTGCTGTACTTCATATTTATTTGTTCACTGCCCAGAGTTCCCTTTGAGAAAGTTGGCACGGTTAATAAGTGCAATAATAAATAATTAAATAAATAAATATGCACAAATGATGAGAGGAATCCATGGGTGATAATAGCATCTGCATACAGAAATTTACAAAGATAGCTTCCATACACACCAAAAAAGGCTCACAAATACATGTGTACGACACTTGAAGCACAAGATATAGCACAAGCAGCAATCTTTTAAAGCACTAAACCGTGTGGTACAGACAAAGGAACAAACAGGAGGTATTCTTGAATGCCACAACCGTGTGATTAGTTAGGGAACTGGGAGAAAAGACCCTAAATGAGGAGCTAGAGCTCTTTCACAACCCTACCTGGGCAGTGCCGTCATAGCAAGCCGATACCAGTCTTCCATCGTGATGTGGGCTCCAGGACAAGCTAGTGATCTTAGCTGTGTGCCCAACCAAGGTACGAAAGGGCTCAGTTATTGTCACAGGCTTCTCTGGAGAACTCTCTGAAGAGGGATCATGATGATGTTAGACTCAACCAGATAAAATGTCACCAAAAGGATTTCACAGAAAAATACTACTAAGGCGAAAATCCACAGTTACATAATCAGAGAGGTTCTACTGAAATCTGAACAATGCCAATAAAGGGCATTGAAGGGCTCACACACAAGTACAGTGGTACCTTGTATAACATAATTAATTCATTCCAAATGAAATTACGTTATATAAATTTTCCGTTGTACAAATTGCAATTTCCCATAGGAATGCATTGAAAATGGATTTAATCCGTTATAATGCATAGTCGAGTCAGGTGCTCTTCGCCTCCTTATGCCCCCACCCGCAACCGGACATAAGGAGGCGAAACCCCCCCACACAGATCAGTCAGAATGCTCTGCTACTCCCCATCTGATCTGGAGCCTCCCGCTCATCAGCTGGCCAGCACTGGCTCTGCTCCAGCACCATGAGCGCTGGAAAGGGCTGGGGGGAAAGGCAGGGAGCTGTGTGCGCCCCGTTGTTGCTGTCCGCCGCCACCGCTCCCTCATGCTCCGCTGCTGAGAAAGCTGTTGCTGCCGGCTCCGTTTGGGTTTTGCCGCCACCAAAGGGATTTGGGGGGTTGCCGAGCTCTGGTCTCCCTCGCCTTTCTCTGCAGTGCGGCCGCTCCTTTTCTCAGCAGTGACGGCACCGAAAAGGGAGGAGGAGGAGGATGGGGTGGGGGAGGGGTGTCGATGATGATGATGCAAGAGCAACCTCGGCGGCTTGGAGGAGAAACCTGGGAGTGGCGGTGGTGTGTGTGTGTGTGTGAGCGTGCGCGGGGGGGGGGGTTGGATTGCAGACGCAAGAGGGAGAAAGAACGGCAGCGGGAGAGCAGCTCCGCGTTGGAGGTTAGCAATGGATGTGAGCTGGGGGCGGGCAGGGGAGGAGGATGGAGGCGAGGGGGGAAGGAAGGGAGTGGACGCCTGGAATCCGCAGCCGGGGAGGCAAGCGAGCAAGTGAGCAGAGCAAAGCCAAGCCAAGCCAAGCCAAGCCAAGCCAGCCGGCCGGCTGGCCCCTTCCGATGCCCACCAGCACAGCAACAGCTGCACTGATGGAGGGACGAGAGGCAAAAAAGAAGGTGGGAAGAGGACGCTCGTGCACATATACACACGTGCGCGCCGCTGCTTGAAGGAGGCGGCGGCGGCGGCGGAACCCAAACGACGGGGCGCGCACAGCTCCCTGCCTTTCCCCCCAGCCCTTTCCAGCGATCTTGGTGCTGGAGCAGAGCCAGTGCTGGCCAGCTGATGAGCGGGAGGCTCCGGATCAGCAAGGGAGTAGTAGAGCGTTCTGACTGATCTGGGGGACGGGTTGCTGGGGGGTGGACTCTGCAAGCCACTGGTGATCTGTGTGGGGGTGTTTCCTTGGGGGTGGGCTTTGTAAGCCAGCAGCGGCGGCGTTCGGAGGCTGTGGGCTCCTTTTAAAGGGGCAGACGCTGGCGGATAAACATTTTACATTGTACGGATTTTACGTTATACAAACCCTACGTTATACGAGGTACCACTGTATGTGCAAACGCAAAGCCTTCTATGCCAAGGATCAGCGCTAGATTCCTTATACTCAGCTTCTGAGTTGCTCACACTTCCAAGGTTTTTTCTGATGCAGCAAGTCTTTTGCAACACTGTAACATGTGATGTTGTTAGATTTATCAGCAGGTAAATCCACCCTTGCGTTAATCTCCTATCGGGGGCCATAGTGTAACACACAGAGAGAGGAGCAAACTGCAACAATTTGTAGTAGTTGATGGGGTTCCTGCATGGCAGGGGGTTGAACTAGATGGCCCTTGAGGTCTCTTCCAACTCTTATGGTTCTATGAATAAACTCCTTTTATCTGATCCACCATCACACAGAAATACTTAGTCTCAGTGAGTGCTCAGTGAGTGCTCCACATGCATGGATCGATTGGATATTACAGTGGTATCAACTTACTTTCATGGTCCCTTTCTTATATAAGATGCTCTGATTCCAAATGTCCAAGAAAAGAAGTGCCAAGGGTAATTTATTCAGATCTATGAGCTTCTCTATTTTCCGCTACTGTACCACCAAACTTTAAGAAATTAGCTTCACAGAGACAGGTGCCGATCAAGTATGTTTCTCAATTTTTTTCTCGTGCTATTTTCTAAACAGCAGGCAGAGCAGCCTCTAAACCAGTGTGTTCTCAACCTGTGGGTCCCCAGATGTTCCTGAACTGCAACTCCCAGAAATCTCTTCCAGCACAGCGAGTGGTGGAGGCTTCTGGGAGTTGCAGTCCAGGAACATCTGGGGACCCACAGGTTGAGAACCACTGCTCTAAAGAAATAAGGGCTCAGATGGAAGAGAAGGAAACATTCCAGAGCATTTCCAAGGCATGGAGAAGGCTGCAAGGCCAAGAAAAGGGGAAGCAGCTTTACCAAAGCATAACTGGGAATTACCTAGGACACTCTTGACATTATGCACATAGATGACAGCGTTGTTTGAACCAGAAGCTATCATGTAACCCAGTTCTGGCTGCGTGCCATGGTCATGATGCCAGCGAATAGCATTGATGAGTTTGTGGTGCTGTTGGATGGTGCACATTAGTTTCAAGTCAGGAGCTCGAAATATTTCTATTGATCTGAAATGTTAAAACGTATGTGGAATTTTTGTTAACTATATATATCATGTGGCAAGCAATGTCTGCCCTCTATCCTTGAAGAGCAATATCCATAACTTTTAAGGATGGCTAAAATACATACAGTCTAGGTCATACCACAAGGTACTTTCAACCTAAACCAGAACAGGATGCTTATGAACAACTTATGGAGACTAAGGAGCATATTGGCCTAAGGCCTGTTGTGACTCACCCTCACCAGACAGGACTATGACTTAGGTCATAGTCGCCTTGGGTCCTTTTGAGGAGAAAGTCCAGATAGAAATATTTTAAATAAATAAATAAATTAGAGGGATAGCCAAATACTCGGGCAACCAAACACGACATCTCTTTGAAACGACACTTAAGATCCTACTCAAAGACCATGAACTAACCCATAAGAAGACACATGGAGGAAGAATGAAAAGGATAGGTTAACCTATCACATTTTGAGTCTTAACTGGTTAGTGCATTCTATGCCAATTAAAATGGGAGGTCTGAATAGATATCTGCTTGTTTTCCTTTAGTTCAGGTTGTCAAATAACATTTGATACTGCTGACACACTGTAATGGACTAGAGACAAGTTATCTGGGTGTTTAATGTCCCCTGAGTTTACTTTATGCCAGCCTGTATGCACTAGCCATAAGCATACCATGCATGCGCAAAACACTAAACTGAAGTCAACTGTAAATTGGAAGTAAATCTAAATTCCTTGCAGACTTTTTGGAGGAAAAAAGGGAAGAGAAGGAACTGTACAAATCCCAAGCTCACAACAGTTCATTAACATGTCATCACACCTTACTACAATATTGAGACCATTAGCATTTTGAAGTCAATTTTGTTTTGGTTACTTCTTTAGGTTTTCTACCAAATTTTTTTTGTATTATTTTTTCCTTTCATTGAATGAAAGGAACTTGTTACGAAATGAAATGTCAGCATTGTATTTACTAGCTTATGTAGTTATACTGCCAAGAAACGTCACTTCTCCCTTCCAAGAGAGAGAACTATCACAGATTTTAAACAAATAAAATAAAATAAAATAAGGGTTAAGTACACAAAGTTTTCTTCATGCTAACCACTGTTTCTCCTGCAAATTACAACCTAGCATGAAAGTTAAATTTTAGCACATACCCATCTTCATTACCAATAGCCAAGGTGCTCCCATCGGGCTTCCAGCTGATCTCTGTGTGTGCTGGTAACTTGTGCTAAAAAGAAAGTTGACAAAATGATGGAAGTTTAATAGTTCTGAAATCTATGTACACAGGTTCTCTAAAAATACATGAGAAAGGGATGAAAGGATAAAAGAAGAAAAAAAAGTAGGCATCCAAAAGCATCTTATCATGCATAATTCAAAGACACTGTGTGCAGCTCTCTCTACTTTATCACTGGATTTTCTGGGGGGGGGGACACGCAGTGTAATGAAACAGAAAACACAAAAGGGCTGCAAATTGTTAACTGTCCCTTCCATAAACGTCCTTGTATAGAGTGCAACTACACAGTCAAAAACTAATCTGAAAGCACCCAGGGCAAATATTAATCGTCCTCATTCAATCTCCTGAAATCAATGATTTCTGTTTATTACATCAGAATTTACTTGAACCATTCATCCACCCAGGAGGCTGGAACCAAAACCGCTCCATGAAAAAAAAAAGCCTATGACATGCATCTCACTATAAACATGTACATGAGAACTATATGGCTACTGGAACATCTCCATAGAAATAAATGTAATAACTAGCACAGAATTAAGAAACACTCTGAAGACATGGAATATAATCTCTGCTACATTCCAGTTCTGACACTCCTTGTTCTCTGCCTTACTCCAGGAAGAAGATGCACATCTTCTTCTGAAATACATTTGAAACTGAATGTTAAGAGTTTGAGAAACATGAAAAAAAACCCTTCTGTTTGACCCCCAAAGCCAAAACCAACTCCATTATTCTGTTAAAATTTCCCATGCCAATAACTTACATGTATAACAAGAATCAATAACAATCAAATAACAATCATGCCTGAAGAGATTTAATGGGGAATTCTGTTATAAACAAAGGGGATTGTGTGAGTTGGGTGTGTTCAGAATTCAGTCTATTTGCAGGCTTTTAAACACCATCTGATGTTCCAACAGAAGAGTGACAATTTCAAATGTTTTAAATTTACAACATAGTTACTGTCATAGAAAGGACAGCAGACAAATATGGCAGACAACTGAGTGTGAATTTTAATTCCACCATAAGCACACCCTCACTATTATCTTACTGTTGTTGTCCTCTTGTGTCTATGATTGTGAAGTAATGGAAGATAAAACTGGCAAATTTTTCCATCTAGATCTGTACTCCAGACCCAGCCCACCACATTCCCACATTTTCCTTGCTCTGCAACTGCCCTCCTACAAACAAACTCTTGGCTATTACTTTCTATCATGGCTATGGAGTTTTGCTTTCGCTCCACTTTAACATATTTCCTTCAATTCACTGTTCTCATGGGGAACAGCCCGAAAAGCTGAGACCTATACTGTTCCACTTTCTTCAACCACCAATTAAGAACCCATTGCTGGTTCTATTGTTAAGCAGAGTGGGGTAACTGCCCGAGGAAGAAGATGCTAGGGTGCAGCACCCCATCATCACAATGAGCTCCTGGACATCTCTTTCTCTTGGAGGACACTGCTAGGTGCACCATACAACCTGTCTTCAGCCTAATAAACTAACCTGTTTGAAATCTGAATGAGAACGGAAATGACAAGTCTGTATTCCCTTGCAAAAACTCGGCTGCTAATGGCCCAGTTCCGTGAGGAGCCGTATATCCCATGTCACCCAATGTTTCCAATCCATAAGTATCATGGGGTTCTATGTCACTACTGCAGTGCAACAGTAACGGAGAAGATGTACATGTCTGATGCAGGACCTATGCATTCTTAACAGTGAAAATGACTAATCTGAGGCTATCCTAGTTTGGACATATCATGAGAAGACAAGACTCACTGGAAAATACAAAAAATAGGAAGACTAAGTATGAGATGCATTGCGTCAATAAAGAAAGCTATGACCTTGGGTTTGCAAGCCTTGGGCAGGGCTGTGAATGGAAGTCACTAATTCACAGGTTCAAGCAGGTCAGAAGCAACTTGAAAGCATGGAGCAACATAGATTCTTACTCACTTTGACTGAGTTTGTTTCTCGTATGACTTTGTTGATGTCATGAGCTTCTCCGCTAAGTTTCCAGGGGTTGTGCTGGAAGACAATTCCTTCTCCTGCACAGCTATACAGCGTTACTGAAGGCCTGTCACCGTCTCCTCCTACAAGAGAGAAATAAATCAAGCTAGCTCAAGTATACACTCTCAATATTAGTGTAAAAATGTATCAGCTGGCCTACAAAAAGATACATTAAACTTGAAGCTCTGATTGTATGGAAAACATTGTTTTGTCACTCTTTAAACATTTATGTTTTGTATAAAATAACCCAAGACACTAACCTCCTGTCAGAATTTAGAGGAAGTCAGATATCTCCTTGTCAATCATGGGCTTTGAACAGAAAGCGGTCTCAAAACCCAAATTGCCTTTACTTATACTGTATAGCTTAGCATCCCTGATACAGGCACATGAAATAAAAGCTCTCAAGTAGCCTTTATCTGCAATAAAATGGAGGGCCCTCAAATGAACTGAGCAATTTTCTCAACTTATTTATGGAGGCAAATACAAAAGTCACAAAATGATAATAAAGGATTTTTCTGGCCTGTGAATTGTTTTAGGTAGCAATGGTTTAGATGGGTATATATTCAGTCCTGGTGTTGTGTGATTGCTACAACTAACATCAGGCTCAGTTTCCCACAACACATGCACAGCGAGAATGAGACTGAAAATATACATGTGCAGAGGGTTGAGAGGTAACACTTCTAGTGGATACACAATATGAATTTATAAGCAACATTGAATGAGCTGAAATGTATGATATGGTCTAAGGAACATAACTGTTTTACAGTGCCCAAGCATTCAGCCTCTGGACGTCAGGTCTTTTACTAAAGCTCAGGTTCTCATAGATACACTTACAGCCAAATCCCTGGAGAAAGAACCAGGCGGATAAACAAATGGTCCACCAAACTCCACTAGAACAAATGTGATCTCCTCCACTAGAGATCAGCACTGCATGACAATCTTTAGAAAAGGAGTCATAAACAAATGTGAAAAGGAAAAGGATACTGAACAATTTTTAAAATCATTCAAAAGCACCTCACATCGGAAACAGTAAACGTAGGGTACTCAGAAAATATACTATGCCAACATATATTGTTGTAGAATTATGCGTGGCTCCACATTCAGGGTATTGTACTTCAATTTTATACTTTAATTGCACATTTAACAAGCCCACTTTGCAGACTTTATTTATGCAAGGCCCCATACATTATACCAAGTACCATAAGCAAAACCTCTATCCTTCGAATCACCTACATTTATCACAACCTTCCAATGACAGTCAACCATCTTTAATTTGGTGACATCTAACTTCCTATTCCAGGCTGATCTGGGAAGACAGGCTTGGTTTAGAGCCACTTTAACAAAACTACAGGGAAGCCTTCTCTTCCCTGCTACAGCACTTATTCCCATCAGCACAGGTCCTAAACTTTAAACCTCTGTGCTAAGGGCTAAAATGTACCTCCTGGCTTGTTTGTGTGGAGGAATATACATCATGCATTTTCAGTGATGGCACAGTGGCTAAACTGTGATGCTGTTGCCAAAACTCTGCTTGCAACCTGGATTCCATCACAGGTTCAAGTTCAATCGCAGGATCAAGGTTCACTCACTCAGCATTCCATAGAGATGTATTAGAGCTTAAAGGAAGCATCTGTACCAATAAAAACAACATTATCTACCATAAACAGATTCCCTAGACTCACCAAAAGACAGTGGAGGAACAGGAGGTCCCCAGGCTAATGTATACACAGTTTTCTTGTGGAAGGTGCTGGAGATCTGTGGGGGCCTAAGGATGTGGGAAAGAACGGGTGTCATATCTCAAGAAACCACATTGATCACATGTTGTCTAACGTAAAAAACAAGAAAAACTGAAGGGGGGGGATTACTAATACAGACAGACAGACCAAAATAATCAGATCAGACCAAAAGCCAGAGGGCAGAACTTCATTGCATGTTGTAAAACCAGACCACAGATACAATGCACTTGCCAGAGAATTTTCATTTGCCTTCTCCTAGAAGAGGGAATAGTAGTATGAGTCAAACTTCCCCAAGATCTATTTGTGCATACTTTTCACTTTGAAAGGACATGCCTGGATACAGAAAGCCCGTGTGAAAAATAAACTATACCTCTCCCAATCTTTGGACTGTGAAGAAAACAGAAAGTTCTCATGGCACACGGCTCACGTTAATGTAATCACTCCTGGCAGGTAATCCATAGCTAGGAGCTGATGGAACGAGCAGGATTTTAATAAGGATAACACACAAAACAAACTATGAGGATGGCTGGCTAAGATATGTGTTTTCTGGAAACCCTAGAAGTAAGCATTTTCTGGAAGAGCTTTTCCAGAAAGTTTCTCAGTGCCTTGTATTAACTATGATCTGATGCAGCACATTTGCCTCTAATGTAATAAGAGAGCTCCAAAAATTATGGTACAGTAAGCTCCCGTCTATCGTGGGGGTTAGGGACCCAACCCGCGATCACTGAAAATCCGCAGTATGTGGATGCAGGTTGGGTTGAGCATGGGGGGGTGCGGTGCAGGTTTAAAATGTCTTTAAGAAACGGAGCCAAGCACTTGGCTCTGTTGCTTAAAGACATTTTAAACATTGCGTGCCACTTCTCCTGACTCCCCCCCCCCCAGGGCATGGGGTGGTGGTGGCACGTGATGCCTCCATGGAGGCAAGCTCATTGATGCTGGGATGGGGGAGAAAAAACTTTATTTCCCCACGTGAGCGCTAATCAGCTGGAGCCTGGGGCTTGGGGAAGGGGGGGAGGTTTAAAAACCCTGGGCTTTTTAGACCTTTTTTCCCCTCCCTCAAGCCCTTCCAGGGTACCACCATACTGCGGTCCCACAATATAGTGGGACCGCAGTATGTGAACTGCGAAAGGGCGGGGGACCACTGCACCTTGATTTTATGCATTGTAAAACTATGTTCGATATTTTAACATAGCTTAAATACTGCATGCAATCGTATTCCATTCTTTACATGGAAATAATATTCAATGAGATAATGGATTTTTTTTTTTACATTACAGCTCAATAGCATACACAGTTAATGCTTAAATCAGTAAAAGCTGTGGAAAATCTGTTAACATTTATAGATTTATATCAAACATAGTAGGCAGTTATAACACATACAATTATAAATGAATGAAGAAGAACATTGCTTTCTTACACTATAAATTAATACCATATTCTTCAATATGGTTAACAAAAAACAGAGTACCATCTTACTTGCTAGAATATGTGTCGAAGATACCAACTTTCCCATCATCTGTTCCAAAGGCTAAACAGCTTTCCTTTGTTGGGTGCCAAGACAACTGTAAACAATGGGAAAGGCAGCATGGTTAAATGATTTTGGATATTTTATGTCATGATTTCTAACTTGGAAATAGCTACACATATAAAAGCTAGCTGGCACCTCTGTGAAAAACTCCTTGGAAACATGGCCAATAATGCAACTTCATACAATCTGTACTGCCAATTTCAAAGAACAGACTTGTATCACTTTCTAACCCCTTGCAAAAAAAAAAAAAAAAAAACTCAGCTGCAGTTCACAGGTGGACTTCCTGCTAAGGATGACTTTTCCCATTGAAGATTTTGATGGTATACTAAGCAGAAGCCCAAGTAAGAGCTCAAAATAATAATTTTTATCATTCTGAGTATAACTGCTCTGGATTGCGCCCTTATTATAACTACAAAGCACCTCCGATGGCTGTTTATTCATTGTTAACAAAATTGCAACTGCACTACGCAACTGTAACTGTATAAAAATGGGATCCTGGGAAAAGCAAAACCAGTGTTCTGTTATCACACCAAAGGGCAATCTCTAGATTGCGAAGTGCCATTGTTTAGACTTGTCAGGACCTCCAGGACTCCATACCCAAGGGAGATGGTGGCTGAGTGAGTTTTTTTAAAAGTTTTGTTTGTTTGTTTAGAAAAACGTAGTAGTTATGTGCCCTAATGTCTACCAAACAGATTTTTGCTAACTGAAAAAAAAAGTTTTAACAAAAAAACTGTTTTTTTTTTAAAAATCTTTAAAAGAGCACTTGGGGCTTTCAAACCAGGATCATTCACCATATCATACCAGAAGAAATACTTTAAGTGGCAACCTAGGATTAGGTGTGTGTGTGTGTGTGTGTGTGTGTGTGTGTGTGTGTGTGTGTGTGTGTGTGTGTGTGTGTGTGTGTGTGTGTGTGTGTGTGTGTGTGTGTGTGTGTGTGTGTGTGTGTGTGTGTGTGTGTGTGTGTGTGTGTGTGTGTGTGTGTGTGTGTGTGGTACTGGGTAGCAGAGCCAGAAGATTGGGGGCTACATATCCCAAGGTGCCTCCGTGATAAGGGCTGGACTTGCTGGCCCACATGTGCCCTTTCAGCTCTGCAGTTCTACGATGACGACGACAACGATGACATACAATGTACCAAGCATCTACGGGTCTTCCTCAGTTCTGGGGATCAAAATGAACTAAGCACTCGAAAAGCCAGAAGCAAAGGGCACACTTACAGCGGTGACCTTGGATTTAATGCCCTGCCAGAAGGTTTTCACATCATACTGGTTGTTAATGGACAAGGTGTTCCACACCCGGAGCATGCTGTCCCCGACTCCTACAGCGAGACAGCCTGTGTCCACAGGGGAAAAGGCCAGATTGTAAACAAATCCCCCAAGAGAGGGCATTGTCCAGCAGCAATTTAAAGTTCCCAGGTCCCAACATTTTACCTATAGAGAGACAGAAAACTGTTAAGGAAGCTTCCACACAAATACTGTATGCAAAACTAAAAGCCACCAACAGATTTAGGAGTAACCAAGTTTGTCTCCAGAGTCTCTCTCCAGAGGTATACTATCTTCACAAACGAAGCACTGCTGTTAGGCAGATGTATCCCACAAGTGTGTTCTATGCCCCAGAATTTTACCCTCTATCCACAAAATACAAGTGAACCCAACTTTGTTTATTTGAAACAGAAATACCAAAATTACTCAACATCCATCCATCCATCCATTTTTTTTTTAAAAAAGCATTTGATTTGATGGCTACTGGTGGCAACCAGACAGGACCATATGTAGAATCCTGAATACAAATACAGTTCTAGAATGCTTCAAAAGTGGTACTGACATCTCTATCCATTGAAATGGAGAGAAGTAACTGCTGGTTCTCTGTTTGCAGGCCACACAGATTGAACACTATTCTGGAGTGGTTCTGGCCTTCTGATGAGGTCCCTAGAAGCTCCCACTTCCGCTTCCCAGGTTGGGTCAAATCCCACTGCAGCAGTTCACCTCTGTGAAGGGAAGAACAGGAAGAAATGCAGTAACTGGGGATCTAAACACACAGAGAGAGAGACCTGTGATTGCAGCTACAAAGAACTCTACTTTTTGAAGAGTCAACATTATGAATGAAAAACAATGGCTGATACAAGAATGCAAAGCTACCCTAAGTTTTAAATATGTCTATAAAAGCAGCCAAGAAATAAGAAAGGCTGTCTTTTGAATACAGTTTGAGGAACACGTAAGTTACAGAGCACCAAGAAAATAATTCAAAAAACACATGCATACTTATTTCACCCATTACAGTACTGTTGCCCTGCAAGCATTAACATCCTTATTTTTCTATTCCTGTTGCCCTGCATTTAGCCAAATTAACTCAAAGAGGCTACTCACCCAAAACAGCTGGATATGATCTGTGTTGGCTGGTGTTGGGGCCAGTGCAATGTTAACCAGAGGCGCTCTTTCACAGCTGGTTCAATGCCTCCACCTCTTCTTTTCAAGAAGGGTAATTTCAGAGTTGCTACTGCTATGGGGTCATGAAGAACAAATGGTTACAGAATACCTGTCTACATTACAGGTGGTCCACCTCTACTGACATCAGGACAAGGAATAGGAACACATGAAAGAACTGGTTTCCAGCATGAAAACTTGAGTTTCCCATTTTTAGAGTGCTTGGGTTCGTAACCCAAAGATCTGTGAACAATTCTGCTTGTAATCTGCTCTTAAAAGTCCTAAATGCTGGCCCCATGACCTCCCACAGCAAAAGCTTCCATTCTCAGGCCATTCAAGTGTATAATCTACAAATCTACATAAAAATTTTGAGTTTTCATGCTGTCTGAATTCTGCATTTCTGATAGAGAAATACTGTCCTTCATTTCAAGCAAGTCACTGCTTTACTTTCCATTTCACTCACCCTTAGTTGTATCACTGCCAAATATCAATGAACAAAAAGAGAGGCTTGTCACTACTCTTTCTTAAGATAACAAAGTCTAACACTTTGGATTATGAAAAGTAGCCACATTGTTGTTCCTAGTCTGCTAATACTTTAAATGGCAAATCATGAAACAAATAGACTGAGCAGCATATACACAAACTGCACACATTGTCAAAGGAAAAAGGCATTAAAATCCTCTAGACCAGGCCTGCCCAAAGTCCGGCCCCGGGGCCAAATCCGGCCCATCAGGCCATGCTGAGTGGCCCGCGACTGGCTGGCCCACCCCTCCTTCCCCCTATGTTTTTTTTTTAAATCTTCTGCCAACACTGACACCACTGGGAAGCTTGGGCAGACGGGCGGTCTGCCGCCACCAGCACAGCAGGGGAATGTGTGGGGGTGGGCAGGCCAGAGGGCCTCTGCCACCACCAAGGAGCTTGGGGGGGGCTGGCGGGCAAGCCGTCGCCACCGCTGGGGAGCTTAGGGGGTGCAAGATCGCACAGATCACCTCTTCCAAGGGGCGACCTGTGGCCACGGCTCCCTGTGCTTCCTTTGGTCCCCACCTTCTTTCTTTCCTCCCTCCCTTGGTCCCCACCTTCCTTCCTCCCCACCTCCCTCCCTCCCTTGTTCCCCACTTTCCTTCCTTCCTCTCTTGGTTTCCACCTCCCTCCCTCCCTCCCTTGGTCCCCGCCTTCCTTCCTGTGGGTGGGGTTGCAAGGGGTCAGTGGGTGGGGCTTATGGGTCAGTGGGTGGGGCTTGCAATGGGGTGGCAGGGTGGGGAGCAACCGGCCCCTGACACATTCTTAGCCATCAAATCTGGCCCTCCTTACAAACAGTTTGGGAACCCCTGCTCTAGACCCACCTCGGTTTCTAGTACAACTCCATACACGAATGGTCTGATCTTTGCTTCCGGAAGCTAAGCAGTACCCTTTTGTTACAGCTGCTTCTTCTGTCCTATATTCAGCAGTGGTGTCTTCTGAAAGAGAAAGCCAAGGTGAAACCAGGTTAAAACAGCATTATTATTTTTTGTTATTGCAAAATGAATCCCCATTATTCCTTTGGTGTCCTTTGGCAAATATAACACACAGGAGGCAATTGCAAGAGGGAGACTGTTTGCATGTACAGTGGTACTGCAAGGAGGGTTTGTTTAACTGTTTGGCCACCTCTGCCCACCACCTGCGGCTGCCAGGGAAGAGGACGCGGGGCGGTCGGGGAAAGAGGGGAGGGGAGGAGAGGGGCAGCAGGCCGCCGCCGCGGATGCTGTGGTTCCTCCCGGTGGGCCGGGCCGCCGGGCGCCTCCGGGGCTCCAGCAAGAGGTGAGCGGGGGATTCCTGGCGCAATCCTGCCCAAGCCCCCCGCCCCAGGCCAAGCGGCGCTCCGCACCCCCCCCCCGTGGCCACCTCCACCCACCACCTGCGGCCGCCCGGGAAGAGGACGCGGGGCAGTCGGGGAAAGAGGGGAGGGGAGGAGAGGGGCGGCAGGCCGCCGCCGCGGATGCTGGGGTTCCACCCGCCGGGCCGGGCCGCCGGGCGCTTCCAGGGCTCCAGCAAGAGGTGAGCGGGGGATTCCCGCATGCCCCAGGCCAACATCCCCCACCCCCGAACCTCCACCCGACCACCTGCACCCGCCCGGGGAAAGAGGGAAGGAGGGAGGGGATAGGAGGGGCGGCAGACACGGAGGGGGGGGGTGAGCCGGGGAGGGGCACCCTTACCTGGCACCTACACTGGGGTCCACCACCCGCCCGCCCCCCCTCGCGCAACAAAACCTAGCGCCGCATTGGAACGGATTAAATCCAGTTTCAATGCATTCCTATGGGAAATTACAATTTGTACAACGGAAAATTTGTATAACGTAATTTGATTTGGGATATATTAATTACGTTATACAAGGTACCACTGTACGTACCTTGGAACTCTTCTTGTCGACTGCATACAACGTCCTCACCAAGCACAGGGCACCAAGCCAGTGAATGTATCTCATCATCATGACCTCTCAGGCGATGGACAACATCTCCCTTTCTGCTGATGTCGATCACAACCACAATTCCATCTTTGTAGCTTAAAACAAAAGATTTGTATTGAAAAAGAAGCACTTCTATTTTCCGGAAATAAATAATGCCACACTGAATTTTACCCATATACAAGGCAGAACCCCTTTTAAAGGCAAGGAACAATCTTTCCCTGCAACCCTGCTCTCTTATTTTCTTCTTCTCTCCAAGGAAAGGATAGTCAACACATGCCTAAAAAAGCTACAGATTGAATAATTTACATAGGCTGCCAGCTGAAAGAAACCAGAAACTCTAGCACATATGAATTCAAAATACACCAATAGAGGCTGAACTCCAATAGTCCATTGCAACTAGACACGTTGATTTAGTGGAGATTTAGTACACTCCACAGACTCAACTGGTATATTTTAGTTGTGTTATTATTTTAGAGAAATTATATTTGTCAACAAACTTCACTTAGAGGAAGATCAGATCAGTGACATTGTGTAACATGTTAAAGCAGAACAACGTGAAATTCCAAAAGGTTCCCATGCTTTTTCTTGCAAGGGTATCCACTACTGCCTACTTGCCCTGGGACATGCTCAGAACACAATAACATACTGCTTTTCCACGTGTGAGACTATATTTTTCTTACTAGAATTGTTAAGACTAAAAATGTAGGGTTGTCTTATACATGGAAGTAAGCTAATGAGAGAAACATCCAGTAGAGAATTGCAGGCTGGATAATTTGGGTCATCTTCTACATGGGGTTGTCTTATACATGGGAAAAAATGGTAATTCTGTTCAAAGAGCTGATGATCAAACCCAGCCAAACAGCCATCAGTCTCATAAGCAACATTTACATATTTTATTTTATTTATTTCATTTTTGAGTAATTTTATCCTGTCTTTCTTCTCGGAAAAGGACCCAAGGCGGCTTACAGTAATGAGGGACAATATACATTATACAGGCTGACCAATGTACAAATCAGTTTGTCATTTCAACTAAACTAGTTTTATCTGTTTTTTTTTCCTCTTTCTGTGGCACCTACACAAATCTAACCAACTAAATACAATGTATCTGCACAGAATTATGTACCACTTTATTCAACCAGCCTTATTCTCAAGTAGAACTGCAGTCATATGCAACTGTGTAACCCCTGATGTACTTACCCAATTGCCACCAGATTCTCATGGTGTGGAGAACACGTGAGACAGAATATGGTTCTGGGCTCTGGGAAAAACTGCTGGCTGTCATTGCGATTATGCCAGTAACAAATTACTATTCCTTTCTCATCACCAGACACAATCAAGTCTCTCACTTTGGGTGACCAGTGCAATGCAGAAATTGTATTCTGAAATTGGAAGGCAATTTACAAAGGTAATTAGCCATGGATGCTCTTTCGCATTTTATTTTATACATAGATTTAATGAGAAATGACAGTTTCAGAAATGTTAGCCGTGTTTTGTCTTTTCAAGAGTTCTAGGTAAAAACCAAAGAAAAATAAATGAAAAATAATATATTTTGTCTTGTTTTATTTGTCTTTGATTTTTGCCTGGAATTGAGAAATGACAAGCTCTTTTGGAAGTCACTCATTCACAGGTCAGGCACATAGAAACTACTTGGTGGACACAACAACCACAACAAATAAATAATTGTCAACAAAGGATGACCAAATGGCCAAATGCAGCTTTTAAAAAATGCAAATTTGGTCTTCAGTTATCAAACAGGAAGCGGAAGCTTTGACATCAAGAGCCATTGGTGACTACAGAACTTTCTGGCAGACTACATTCATGGAGGTCAAGAGCACTGGGTCTCCATCTGTCAAGACCATCATCAATACCCTTCAAGAGACACAAGTGTCAATCACTTACAACCTCAGGATTTCTGCTTAGAAATAAGTCTTACCAAGATCTGTAGGATTTATTGAAGTGCATTTACTATTGCAGCCTTAGTAATTACTTCAGCACAAATAACACTATTGTCCCTTCTGGAAGTAACAACAGCAAGTTATAACTCTATAATAAATAACGGGTTTTCTCAGGACTAGAGATTTAAAAGCAGCATGTTTTACCAGATGTAACACTACATGTCTGTGATAGTACTGAAGTTTTTGAACTACCACTTCTTCCCATGTGGACCAAAAAGGATAAGGGAATTCCTCACACTGGCCAAAATATTTGAGCTGCCTTGAATCCCTTCATTGGGAGAAAGGCAGCATAGAAGTGCAATATTTTCTAAATAAAATAAATATAATTGGGCCATTGCATACACAACAGGAATTGTGCAAGCTGCCATAGTTAGTTGACCAAATGCCTGGTGTGCTGGATACCAGCATGCACTCAGCACCATTTATTTAGTTAGCTATGGTAAACTTATGCTTTTTTCCTTTTGCAAGCAAGCAAATTCCCAACAGGATTTTGGCCACTGCTTTTGCAAAGGTGTCCACAAGTTTCATAAGCCCCATTCCTTATGTAATGTAGTATTTTCTGCACTCCCACCCAAATGTACTATATCTTCTTCAATCATGATGTTGGAAAATATTAAACTAAATAGGCCTTAAACAGGAGGGGGGGACCAACAACAACCATGGTTAGATCCAGATTTAATCTTGCTTAGGTACACTCACTACATATATCAATGATTATGGCGGGTCTAATCTAAAAATGATCCTGGTGAAGAAAATACTAGGGGATTCAACACTGAGAAAAAATGAGAGTGGTTGTGCTGCCAGATGTGCGGTATGAAAGTATAATAAATAAATAAATAAATACAAATATAGCAAATATGCTCACTACCCAACATTTTCTCAAGTTTGCTGTTCAACGATAAAGAACAAAACTGGCTTGGAAACAAAGTCTCCCACACCCCACATCTCACATAACTGTAGCTTTATAGTGGAGAATTCCAGCAGTACTTGCACATAACAGCCAGAGCTGCAACGCCAATTGATTTACCTGGTGCAGCATATGCTCCATCACAACAGTCAATGTAGGTACATCCCAGATTTTCACAGTTCCATCATCAGAGCTACTGACACAGTAGTTATTCTGACCAGAGCAGGGACCAAATGAGAAGCCAGAAACTCTTTCCGTGTGGCCAGTGAGCTCCCCTGCGAAGAGATGTTGTTGTACCATAAAATGAATCAACTCTGGTTTCAAGGGATTCTGAATAACACATCCTATGTGAAGGCTTTGTGGGTGAGTCCATAGCATGTGAACAGACTGCAACCCACAACGGAACACCTCCTGCACTCAAATCTGCCCTGGAAGGTCTTATAAACCTTTGGAAATTTGGAAGGGGGTATGGTTACAGATGGAAGCAGAAGATAGGAGTTATCACCACCTCTTTGCTCTACTGGTGCAAACTCTTCCATTAGTGAAAGGTGCTTACAGCTGAGCATTTTTGCATTACTCCTGAACTGTTTAATGCTCCACTATTTCACTCCTTCGCCTTAATTTATTTTCAAATATTAGATGTCACAAGTTTGTTTTTCAGAACTTAATGAGGGGATTCTTTAACTTACCACAACATGTATTTTAAGATTTACTACTATGGCTTAACTTGTTGTGTAGCTGCAATCATGACCAACTCTTCATGACCCCGTGCCCATGGAGTTTTCTTAGCAGAAATACTCGAGGCGCCTACAGCACCTGGTATTCCCTGGTGGTCTCCCATCCAAGTACTAACCGGGGCCGACCCTGCTTTAGCTTCAGGACCTAGCTGCCCAGGACATCTTGGGGCTATGGCTTAACTAGCATTAACAAAAAACGTGTGTGTGTTTTATCTAAATGTGAGAAGAAATGACACTTGTAGAGCTCAATGCACTGTGCTAAGTTACAAGAACAGATGTGCTATGAGCATAATATGCTCATTTCAGTTTCTGGCATTTATGGAGCAGGGGACCCCCCCAGAGATCTCTTTCTAAACCTCGGAAACATTACAACAACACAGAAGAAAACACAATGGGCCTGGCTGCATCAGATGAAGGCACTATTTAGTAGCTTCTAAACAGATGCCACTGAAATAAGTAGAGTGCAATGAAAAACACCCACTGCCAGCTTCCTCCTCAGTATTCATTGCACTTGCTTTTATAGTATTGCCTTTTAAAGATGTAAGCCACCTTGGGGCCTTTTTTTGGAAAAACAAATGAATAAGGAAATTAGTTCTTGTGAGTTTTTCGGGCTGTTTGGCCGTGTTCTGGAGGTTTTTCTTCCTAACGTTTCGCCAGACTCTGTGGCCGGCATCTTCAGAGGGCAAGGAGCTCAGGGGACTAGGAGTTTCTCTCTGTGCTCTGGGGTATAGAGTGTGTGAGACTGTGGGGTTTTTATTTTTAAAGTTGTGGGTAAAAGGAAACTTGTCCTATGCAGGTGAATAGGTGTTAGTCATTAATTAAATTAAGCAAATTAATTCTGAGACACGGGTCACTGTTTTACTCAAGGCTCCTCCTGGTTCTTTCTGTCCCCAGAACCGTTGGCTCTGACTGCCAGAGGCTCTCGTGGGGTTCCCGCAGGGCTTCTTTCCTCGTCTGAGGTGGAGAGAACAGGGTGGTGGTGGTGGTGGTGGGTGCTGAATCCCGGACCTCTTCCTCCGTGCAAACCCTGCCCCCCCCCCAACACGGCCGCGTCCTGCTGCGGGGAAAGCACGCCCTTGGCACGAACCCGGGGAGGCGGGAAACCGGGGCAAGGCCGGCCGGCGCTGGAAGAAAGCGTGGCCCGAGCCAGGACCACGCGGGGACGGGAGGAGGAGGAGGAGGAGGAGGAGGAGGAGGAGGAAGGCGACTCCTCCGCCCGGGGGGGGGGTCCCTACCGTAGAAGGCGGGCGCCGCGCGGCGCACCTCCAGCAGGCACACGGCGTGGCGGGCGGCGAAGCCGAAGAGGCGCCCGTCCTGGGAGGCGTCGCTGCACCGGCTGCAGTACCAGTTGGGCGAAGCCGGCAAGACCCGCTCGGCGGCCCCGGAACCCTTCGCCGCCATCCCTCCCGCCCGCCCCTGCCTGCCTGCCTGCCTCCAGACGCGCCTCCCGGCTCAAGCCCAAAAGACAACCCGCGGGCTGGACCACGCCTGGCCGTCAAGCGCCGCCTCCGCTTCCACCCAGACCCACACCCACCCCTTTCCCCACCACGTGCTGTCGCAAAAATAAATAAATAAATAAATAAATAAATAAATGCCTGCCCGGCTCTCCCGAGGAGGTACGGTGGCCGCTCGAGGACACTCGCCTCGCCCTTCGCCCGGTGTCGTAAAAGCGAGCGGCTCTTGGCGGTGGCAATGGCGGCCGCCGTGGCGCTTTGGGGTGAGTGGGATGGCGGGCGGGCAGCGGGCGGTGAGCGCTTGCAGGCGCGCCTGTTTGCTTTTCTTTTTTGCTTGTTATTGATGATGCTTTTTTTAAAAAAAAAAAAAAAGCTTGCCCACCTGAATGTCCCTTTCTCCTTCCAGGAGCGATCCGGAGGTGGAGCGCCGCCGCTTGGCTGCGTCCCGAAGGGTGAGTGCCTGGGCGGCAGGGTTTGGTGGCAGGTTTCGTGGCGTGGATTAGCCACCCTTGGGGCCGGCCGGGCTTTGCTTTGTGAACTATGCTTTGCACTCCTTTTCGCTCCCGTGGCTTTATCGTAGTAGCCTGTGGTTAAGGGACAACTAGTGGAACCCCATTGAATCAGTGGGGCTTATAGAGGAGTGTCTGTGAAGATTCTCAGTCATCCAGGTTCGTTTAACTGGGAGTTGAGTCATGGCTACTGGACTTCTTTTTTGAGAGATAGAAACGTTTCGCTGTTCATCCAAACAGCAGACCGATGAAGCTGTTTGGATGAACAGCGAAACGTTTCTATCTCTCAAAAAAGAAGTCCAGTAGCCATGACTCAACTCCCAGTTATAGAGGAATGGTTTCACTAAACCCCACTGATTCAATGGTCCTCCTCTACGTCTACTAGTGTTTGCTTTCAGCCTGTAGTTTACCTGCCTGCTTGCGCTGTGAAATGCAATTCCCCTTTTTCTGCACCTTTGTATATCTTACAGCTGAAGGTAATATTTTGGTTGTCAAGGGTAGGAACCCCTGCTGGATAGTTCAGTGGCATAGATCTCGGACGGAAGAACCAGGGATTGGGAGTTTCTGTGGCTTCTTCCTCCCTTCCAGCTCAACAGTTCTAAGATGATGAGGAAAATATTATATTAAGATGCACACAGTACATGTTATGTGTAGGTGTCACAAAATCCCTTTCTGTTATTAAGGTAGAATGATCAGCACATGTATTGCTCTCAAAATTACTTCAGTATTTGGTTGCTTCTCTTTCTTTGTTGGAAATCTTTGTTGATTTTGGTTCCTAAGGCAAGACAGTGCCTTGATCGTGATGAAGTATGAAGAAAGTTGACAAACAGGGGACCTTGTCCTCTTGAGTCTTGTAACAAACAAGTGGTAGACTGCTCTGCAAAATGAACTGCTACTAATATGGACTGGGTCTGCAAAGGCCTGAGAAAGTTGCATGCTTCAGTTACTCTGTCTCCTTAGAGGTTTTTGCAGAGAAGAGTGAGGGACTTAGAGATGTAAAATTTACAGAAATGTTGAAGTGTGTGTGTGGGGGGACCTTTGTTGAAAAATGGCATAACTGGCGGGGAGGGGAAACAGTTCCCCCTTGCCAAGTTTCTGGAACTTTTACATATCTAACAGGAACACATATTTAGTATTTCAAATCGAGATTGATTGAGGTCAGTGGGTTATTCGGTGGTCAGCCTCTGACTGAAGTTTCCTTTTAAAACCAGCAATGTCACATTTAGACAACCATGAGCCACTGTGTATCTGAAGCATCTTTCATGTTTGTCACAGGGCGCCCACAGGGTTTAGTCTTTAATTTCCAGGGTCTTGACCTCAACAAAATAATTGTGCTGAGTGAGGCATTTTGAAATACGATTAAACTAGGATAAAAATATTTTTATCTGATGCAGTATAATTTCTCATATTGATTACTCACAATATCATGTCTGTCATAGATATCTAATGCCCTTAGAAAAGTTAAAGAGATGTTTGAGGATGTAGCAACAGACAGCAGAGATGGAAAGTCATTTTAAAACAATTAAAACTCCCAGAATGCCAAATCACATAGTTGTCACCATGATGGTAATGACATTTTGAGAACTGAATTTAAACAAAAAATGGTTCCCCATAAAGAGGCTGGGGTGCTAACTAAAATTGCATTTTAAATCTACACTTTAAAAAAATATCTCCCACAGTCAGAATAGTTGTGCAATTACATGCCAGCAAAATATAAATTAAACCAAACCAGATAAGCCAATCCATTAGAATTTGTGGGGCTTTTTTCTTTTCATTTTCTAAGTCCCATTGATTTCTCTTTTGATGATTAGATTGAACCAGAGGTGTAAGTGTTCTTGAGGGGAACAGATACTATTTGAAAGAAGTAAGGTGCATGAATCAGTTTCTCACTTTTTGACTGAATATTTCAGTGCAAAAGTGTGATTTGCTACCCTAAGCAACAGGATTTTGCCCACTGACCCAGATCTATTTACTGGTTTTGTTTTTAAATGTTCTTCCTTGCTTGGATTAGGGGCCTAAGAGCAGTTATTTCCACATCTTCTTAGATCTTCATGAGATCCCATTCTCCAAGTGTCCTTGTCATGTTGAATTCTGTAGGTATACGTGGAGGAAAGGACACCTTTCATGGCAGCTCTCCACCCCAAAAAGCCCAGAAGGAAGCATGTGGCACAAAATGTTCATGGGTGGAACATGGGTCGAATTTTGTCCTCGCTAGAGTTAATAGGAAAGCTATGGAACACCAATTCCCTTTCTTGTATCTCACTTTCTTCATGATATACTTTGAAGGAATGGTAGAACTCTGAGCTTCACTAATATAGAATGCCATTGGAAATTTTATCTGATTATATTTGAATACAGTGGGATTATGACCTGATGGGAGAGATGGGATTAAGTCATTAGTTGATCCTGTCCTTGTTTTTCCTTTTTGACTCTTAAGGTGGGTTTTTTTCTGTATATAAGCAAAAGTCATCCTTTCATAACTTAACAAGTATTTTGAGGTATTCTATTTGAAGAAATAATACTGGAGTAGATTTTTTTTTCAATTTCTACTGCTCATTGGAGTGAAATCAGTAGTCTAAAAATCTAGGAGGAAACATCTAGGTGTGTTTTGTTCTTTCACTTCCAATGATAGCAGCCTTGAGTGCCATTACTTGGTAGGAAGACAGGCTGTACATTCAGAAAATAAGAAAAAACTATATTCCGCTGTTTGAATAGCAAGATCAAAAATATAAATGAACACTTGTATTTGAAAAGACACCCCCCAATAATATATTTTAATATGTGGGAGGAAGGTAAAAATGAAAAAAAAATGTAATTTCAAAAAATTTCAAGGATAGTAAAAAAAATTGGTAGTATTGTTTCTGAAAACTCTACTTTTATCCTAAGGTTTGCCAAATATTTTATAATTATAAAAGTTTTTTAAAAATCTCTGAATATTGGCAACAATGGACAAATGCACATAGATATTGCCATCCTAGTGCTCAAGTCATAAACAGTCTTGAACACTAGATGGTGATATCAGCTAACAAAGAGTTTGTGATTTAGGAATCTGCTTACTGGCTGTAAACTTTTTTGTTCCTGAAAATGAATTTTGGGACCGAGACAATAGAAAGGATCTTTTAAAAAAGCCATGAAGTTTCCAGTGCTCAACAAGACTTGAGGCACGTGTTTTATCAGATCGTCATCCCTCTCCCCACCATTTGACAGCCTGCTTTTAAAACTTTTAGAAGGAGACTTGCAAAAGCTGTGTGTGATAATTCATGAGACTTGGCTCTTTAAAGGAAAACAGCATGCAGAAGTCCTAAGACGCCCCTAATGCAGCAGTTCACTTCACGGGGTTGGTGGAATGGATCATACGAGATCATGAATGATCTGCATGTATGCAATCATTGCATACTTTCCATTTGTAAAGACTGAACAGCATTGTGGTGACTACATGTATGGCAGTACTCCTATTGTAGGCTGGGAGGTGAATATTGTATCCTCCAGATGGAAGTTAAATTACTGTACAAAGTTCCAATGAACAGCTGTGTTAAATATAGATGAATACCACTTAAGGATTGTGTGTTGCATTGTTAGAGTCGTGACCAACTCTTCTTGACCCTATGTCCATGGAGTTTTCTTGGCAGGAATACTGGTTTGCCTGTTCCTACTCCAGGCGCCTGCAGCACCTGGTATTCCCTGGTGGTCTCCCATCCAAATACTAACCAGGGCCAACCCTGCTTAGCTTCCGAAATCACGTGAGATCGGATGTGCTTAGGTCATCTAATCTAAAGGATTAGCATTATTTAATTGTGATTATGAGATTGGGTTGAGAATCAGTATAATGTCAAAATTCTCTTTTGCAGGTTCCTAGCAACTTCCAGCATTCCTCTTTTGTGTAACACCTATAGAAACGGGCATTTTATGCGTGAAGGAAAATGGGAAAGGAAAAACAAGATTGTTTATCCTCCACAGCAACCAGGAGAACCCCGAAGACCAGCGGTCAGTACTAACTTTGAGCTATTTTGTAAAATTTGCAGTAACTACATTTCTCGGGATTGGGTTTCCTTTTTTTTTTTTTTGTCTACGTTTGCACATAGTCGTTTCTGAGAACAGAAACTGAGAACAGAAGAATTTTTAATGTCACATTTATAGCCAAAGCATAGCTTAAAACTTTTACTGAGTCTTTTATTCCAGCATCTTATTGGCAGAATTGATAAAAATATTAAATAGGGCATAAAGCAAAATGTTACCCTTTTACTGGATACCAGCAGTCCCTGGGCACTTTCTTCTATTTCTGTGAGTACCATAATAACAAGTCTCAGAAGTTGCAGTAGTTTAGTAAAATCTAAAAAAGTAAGCATTCTGTGGTTTTAAGCAACTGTGAATCTTGCTTTGTTTTCAGTAATTTAACCAGCCTGAATTTCACAGTGATCACATTTTATTTCTGCTCCCTAAGGCTAGTTTATTGTAGATATCATATTCAGAAAACTACACCTTGCAAGCTTGCATTGTATCTTAAACTAGAAACAAAATGAAATTAAATTGGCTGGGTCCTGTAGGGAAAATGTGTTGCTTTTTAAAGGGTTTTGAATCACAAGCCACTAACTGTGATGTATGGAAATGCTTGGGAGATTTTTATGGAAACTTTTTCAATTTTCTTGTGAGGTGCAGTGATCAACTCTTTAATACATTAAAATAATGGACTTATTCTCAATTAGATTGGTTCACTGCTAAACAAACCTAAACTAAAAATAGTTACACTGCAGACAAATGTACAGTAGTATCATTTTTTAAAAAAATTTAAAGCTTATTTTGTCTTTTGCATACACTTACTAGCATTGCCAGGAATATGGTTTAATGTACTGTAGGACTGGCATATCTGTGGGATCAGTACCTGTGGTTTCACTTATTCACTGCCTGAAAAAAAATAACAATTAATTTAAAAATCCAGAAACGACATTACCGAGATATATTACTGGAATTGGCCATTAGATGGAACCAGAGACTATGTTGTAGTGGAAATGCTGTAAATCAGGCATGTCCAAACTTCGGCCCTCCAGATGTTTTAGACTACAACTCCCACAGTCCTTTGCCATTGGGAATGCAGGCTTGGAATTCTGGGAGTTGTGGTC
This sequence comes from Phrynocephalus forsythii, assembly GCA_029282475.1. Lineage (NCBI taxonomy): Eukaryota > Metazoa > Chordata > Lepidosauria > Squamata > Agamidae > Phrynocephalus > Phrynocephalus forsythii. Next base: position 111,871,614 of record JAPFRF010000011.1, read on the forward strand.
CAAAACATCAGGAGGGCCGAAGTTTGGACATGCCTGCTGTAAATGGACTGACTTGTGAGAGAAGCAACTTTGGACGTTGTCCTTTAAAAGTCCTGTCCGATCTCATCCAGTGAGGCTTGTCCTCTACAGCAAAAAACAGGTGGCTGAGCCCTCTGTTGACACTAACTGGCATGGTTAGTCTTTGCACACTGGTTCCCAACAGATGTTGCCTTTCTGCATTTGAGGAGAAATGGAGAAGGTGAGATGGCAGTCACTGGTTTTGCGGAAGCCTCCCTTACGATCAGTAAGACAGGAACCTCTGACAAGACTCTCAACCACGCATGGGTGCCAAAGAAACAGGAAGTAAGGTTTTCATTGATCCATGATTTCCAGCATCCTCAAATAGGTGATTTGACACCCAGCCACCCACCCAGCCACCGTGGATACCACAGTCCTGCTGTACTACTGATCCACGTTCACCAGAGTGACTATGGCAGGGTCCAGTGTTTTTCATCCAGTCCAATCCATGACCTCTCTCTCCTTTTAAACAGACTTTTGATAGTGGGGACAAAAGATATCCTTTCCTGAGATCCCTCAGAGCTGCTGCCAGCCAGAGTAGACTAGAATGTGCTAGCAGTCAACATAATGTTCACTTTGTACTTCATCATATCTTGCTGCAATTTAAACCTCCCAGCAAGCTGGCCAGTCAATGACCAATTGCTGAGTATTTTCATTTTCACTAATCACATACTCTTGTTGTGCTTCCCTGTTTCCTGCCTTGTCTCTTCTATTGAGTATAGTATGGTTTGTGTTCAAATAGTAGCAGAGAATGTGTTCACTTTGGGATAAAATGGCTTTATTTCTCCAAATTATTTTAACCTGAAAATAGAAACTGAATCTCAAACGTAAACATTTTTCTTTCCAGGAGATACACCATTGTCGGAGAGATATCAAATATAGCAAGGACAAGATGTGGTATGTGGCAAAAATGGTAAGAAAACTAATTTCAGCGGGTCAAAAGCGGAGCAGCCAGATGGGGCTTGATAGAGGGATCTCTCTCTCTCTCTCTCTCTCTCTCTCTCTCTCTCTCTCACACACACACACACACACACACACACACACACACACACACACACACACTCACACACACACTCTCTCACACACACACACACACACACACACACACACACACACACACACGTTACAGCAGCTCCGCTGGCTGCCAGTCCATTTGGGTAATGCTTCCAAATGATGGTTTTTATCTGTAAAGCCGTAAATGGCCTAGGCCAGTGATGTCCAAAATTTGGCCCTCAAGATATTTTGGACCACAGCTCCCAGAATTCCAAGTCTAGATTGCCAAAGACAAAGGATTGTGGGAGTTATTGTCCAAAACATCTGGAGGGCCAAAGTTTGGACACCACTGGCCTAGACCTAAGCTGTCTCAAGGGCCACAGCTGCTTAGGTGTTAAGATCACCAGGAGAGGCCTTCTTTTTTCACCTGCTGCCTTCACAGGCATTTTTGGAGGGGGCACAAGAGAGAACCTTCTCTCTTACTGCTCCGGACACTGGAGGCTACTAGACTGTCCCCATCTTTTCTGTCCTGCAAATAGGCAATACCCTTTCTCTTCAAGCAAGCATTAAAAATAGATCATTGTACCTTACTGCATTGAATTTATTTTTACTCTGGTTTCTCTTCAGATCGTATAAATCTTTCGCCTTTTGCTTATGGTTTTTAAAATATTATATTCATTGATCCTTTTAGTATTGTGTACTCATTGTTGTTGACTTACTATATTTAAATTTTTGTAAGCCACCTTGTAGCCCTTTGAAGGAGAAAAATGGGTTAAAAATATTTTAATTCAAGTAAATAATAAAATTGTAGGTGTCCTTTTCTAGGCATATCATGCATCCCTTGGTACTAGTGTTACGTGGAAACCATTTGAAAAGATGCACATTATACATTCTTGGTTGGTGCCCGTGCTTTAGACAAAGCACACTGTGGGGACTAGAGATGGGCACGACTAGGGAAAATGACGTTTTCGAGTTGTCATGTGTCGGAGGCGGCCTGTGTCGGCTCATTTCCGTTTTTTGCGAAACTTTGCAAAAATTTGTCGTTTCGTTTTTTCGTCTGTCGTTAAACTGGTTTGTGGGGGGTAGCAGGCTCCTGGAGGCACCTCTTTTTTGGGGGGTGGGTGCCTCCTATCCTCACCCACTAGGGAAAGCAGGCTCCTGGAGACCCCTCCTCATACATGGGGGTCTCCTCTCCTCACCTGCTGCAAAATGGCATGCATGCATAGCCATATGGATATGATTGCATACCAAGTTGCACACAGACACAGCAGACTGGCAGAGGCACCCCTCTTTTTGGGGTGCCTTCCCTGCATCAGTCAGGCCTCGGGGGCATGGTTTGCATGATGTCACACATGCTGCCGGCCGAGTCAATCCTGCAAGAGACCCCCAGAGCCACAAGTGGCGGACTGGCAGACTCTCTGCACCTGCTGTGTCTCACTAAGAAGGGAATTGTACTTGCTATAGTGCAATGCAAGTACAGATCTGGCTTAGGCAACAGGGTTAGCGCAAGGGCTAGGGTTAGGCTAGTTACGGGTGAGGTTAGGGTGAGTATTGGGGTGCACCTCTGGGGGCCTCTCTGACCCACTTAGAAGGACAGTGTACTGGCGTATGGGTTAGGCTTAGGCTTAGGGTTCGGGTTCGGGCTACGGTTAGTGGGCTTTTTATGCCCGGTTGGCACATCCCAGAAGTCTCTGTGGTCAACCTGGCCAAGTGGCCACTGGCCATGCGATTGGTGGAATGGCTCCAAAAATTTGCATGGTCACTCCCATGACCAGCCCATCATTGCGCAGGTGTAAATAAAATAAAATAAAATAAAATAAAATAAAATAAAATAAAATAAAATAAAATCAATGGAGAGAGGAAGGAGGAGACATTTTGTTGCAAGAAAAACCCACTGCTACTGTAAAAATTCTGGCAGTTTTAAAATAGCAATTTTCGCATGTTTCTGTGTGGTGCTTGTGTGTTTTTGGACCACGATTTCAAAAAAAAATTGCGGTCGCCGCCCCATTTTGGATCCCCCGCCCGCACTGCATGGCATGGCGATTGGCGACTCGGGTCCGGCTGCCCAGGACAGGAGAGGGGGGGAGGCCGGGACCCCCCCCAGAAACCACCCCTCTGGTAGGTGCACTCTGCACTGCAGGCATATTTTTGCCTGCTTTTTGGCCTGGGAATGGGGGGGGGGAGTTTAAAACTTTTTTTCTGTGCCGCTTCCGCTTGAATTGCGGCAGCCGGCGGCGAGTCCGGTGCTTGTTGCGAGCGACTACGACGAGGATTTCCCCCACCCCCACCAGCAGAGCAGCCCAGGACAGGAAAGGGGGGGTCAACCACCCCTCTGGTAGGTGCCCTGAGCCCTCACTCAGGCAGGCATATTTCCGCCTGCTTTTTGGCCGGGAATCGGGTTTTTTTTTTTAACTTTTAAAAACTTTTTTTCTGTGCCGCTTGGCATCGCAGGATCGCCGCGATGCCAGGAACGACCAAGACAAATCAGACCCAATTATTCTTTAGTCGGTTCGAGTTCGAGTTCTGGCGGAGTAATTCCCGTTACCGTTTCCGTTCCGTAACGGAAACGAGGAACGGAAACGGGGGAATTCCGCCAAGTCGTGCCCATCTCTAGTGGGGACTGATCATGTGCCAGCTACCTGGATGAGGGACCAATATCAGAGAGACAAGCTGTGGGTAGCTGTATCTTGAGAAGAAGACCTAATTCTATACAGTAAATTAACAGCTACTTCTGGTAGGAAACTCTTCCAATTCGTTGTTGGAAAGTCATTCATATAACTTGAGATTAGGGATTTGATCTCTGTTGTGCTCTTTGCTAATATTTTGCGGCACTTGTTGCTAATGTTTGTTTGTTTGTTGGATTTATATACTGTCCATGTAGTCATTGGCTACTCATTGGTTTATGCAGTCGCATAACATTTTATAACTGAAGTGAAAATTGTAGCGTAAATAGGAAACTATACTGTATGATTCAATTACAATGAAATCAATTTTCCATTGAAAGCTGATGAACCTATGTCGGTTATGAGTTTATTTTCTGTATACAAATTATATTTCCTCTCACCTTTCTGTGCTGTTTTTCCATTTTAGATCCGAGGAATGTCCATTGATCAGGCACTAGCCCAACTTGAGTTCAATGATAAGAAGGGAGCAAAAATAGTTAAAGAGGTATGCTTTAAATATAGAATTTAAATTTAATTAATTGCCATTATCACGTACCCAGAGTTGCATAGTGCTTAGTGTGACAGACTAATATTCAGGAGTCCTGGATTTGAATTTATTTATTTATTTATTTTTATACCACCCGTCTTCCAAAGGAACTCCAGGTGGTTAACAACACAAACAGCAAATTAAAAAAAATACAACAATATAACAAAAATACGAAGGTGTATAAAATAAATGGACTATACTGTAGCCATTCAGCCATGTAAACCTGTGATGTAAAGGCACTCCTTAAACATTTCACTAACCTTGAAAGTCCTATTAGGGTTGCTGCAAGTCAGCTCTGAATTGATGGAACAGAACATTTATCATCACTATTATAAGTGGGGGGTGATTGCATTAATAGAGGGTGGGTCTGATTTAAACCATGATTTATTTTTTTAAAATCTATTTTTGGAGATAATTTAAATAATTATTTTAACCATTAGTTTTTATCCACCCTGAGAGTCGCATTTGTACTACTGGTACATCTTGATTTTCCCTTCTTTAGCATGTGTTCCACTTTCAAGAGCTGGACTGAGACAGATGTTGTATGTAGAACTATTTGAAAGTAAGTTTCAGTAAGCAAATGGGACTGACCTTTTAGTGAACATGCACGAGGGTATGCTGTGACGGAGTAAAATGTGCTTTGAGTACAAGTATGCTCACAACACACACATGCTCACTAGGGTTAATTAAATGTTTTATTACCTTATGTCAATATAAGGGACTCACTATAAAACTTGAGGATTAAAAATTATCTTGGTTTTAATTTGATAATTCTTGACTGATGTTATCTTTCATTCCTTCTTTTTTTGTATTAGGTCCTTCTTGAAGCTCAGGACTTGGCTGTGAGGAAACATAATGTAGAATTCAAATCCAACCTATACATTGGTAAATGGTACATTTATTATTATTAGAAGGTTATTGTAGCCTTGAATACTAATACTGTAGTATGAATCACTTTAGATTATTAAACTGATGTGCACCACTTTAGCGAGAATGCAAGCGCTGTAGTTAGCATCACTATTCTGTACATTAATCAGAAATGTACAGCAGAACATTTCTATAATGGAAAATATCCCTTGTTATGTTTTCCCACAGAATATTTCCTTTTTCCACAAAAGAAATACCAGGCAGTTTCTGTGTTTACTGAACTTTTTTTTCAGGTGACATTTCTGAGAAAGGATAATTTAATGCATTCATTTCATTGTGTTAAAATTAGCATGCTAAGCAGTTTCAGTGTCTTTGCTCTCAATCAAAATTTAAAGAATTAGTTGTTCATTAATAATACCTAACTGAAATTTTTTGGTTTGTAGCAAGTCTTAACTTGTCCAGATCTGGCAAATTATGATTTGCACCAATTATAGAACAAGTGTGGCTGAAAGTAATGTTTTGTACAAATTAAATACTGTACCTGGATTCTAAAGTTTATGGAAAGAAAGCTATATTTCCTGCCTCCCCCTGCATATCCCTGACAAGAAAACCTCATTAAAGTACAGTTGTACCTTGTATAAAGGAATTAATTCATTCCAAATGAAATTATGTTAAGCAAATTTTCCTTTATACAAATTTCCCATAGGAATGCATTGAAAAGAGAGTAATCCCTAATCGTGACCATTTTTATGTTGTACGGATTTGCCCCATAGACAATTCTGTTAAGCAAATTTGCCCTATCTCAAGAATTTTTTATGTTGTACAAATTTTGTGTTATACAAGCTGTTTGTTATACAAGGGTCCACTGTATCAGAAACCTTTCTGAACAAGGTGGGATGGGATAGAAAGAGCTGTTACTGAGAAGAGACTAGATCAAATTGAACTTGGATCCTGAAATAAAGCAAAGTGACAGAAAGTTCATTTTGCTTTTCTTATATATCCCATCCCAAATTGTTCAGGATATTCACCTTATTGTTCCTCTGAGAGAGAGGCTTTTTGAATATTTCAGGTGGATATGAAGAGGGAATGGAAAACTTTCCATCCAGAGCTTAATATCTTAGGATCCAAGCTTTAATTTTCCAGATATGGATGAAATATAAGGTCACTCCTGGTGCATGATGTTTCAGATCTAGCCAGTGGAGAAGGAATTGAGATTCCAACATACAGTATTATAAAAAATAATAATCAGTATAGTCTTTCTTCCCGTTGATATAGAGAATATTATGATATCAGCCAAGTGCAGTGTGTACCTTTAGTTTTCCTGTATATTGTTACAGGGCAAAGATTTCATGTCAGTTCCACATGTAAAGCACATCAGCTAAAGTCTTGCTGGTGCTCACATAAGATTACTGTAACTTGTCATGGCTAATGACAGCCAATTGATGAGGTGCCCAGGCAATCTTAATCATGTGCCTGATTGCATGGATGATTGTGCAACCAAGATACACCCTGACCAGATTCACCTTGCCACTTTGTCAATGCCAGTGGCATATTACTTTAATCTTGTTCAAACCTCAGTTGGATTCCTTTTGACATAAATGAGATTGCACAAGTGATACAGAATGTAGCTAATTGCAGTGAGATATCATCATGCTAGGTCAGGCCTGCCCAAAGTCCAGCCTGCCGGCCAAATCCAGCCCGTCAGCCCATTCTGAGTTGCCCGCGACTGGCTGGCTGGCCCTCCCTCCCCCTCCTTTGCCCCATGTTTTTTTTTTAAATATTCCGCCAACACTGGCACTGCCGGGAAGCTTGAGAGGCTGGGCGGGCCGGCCCGGCCGGCTGGTGAGCAGAAGTTTGTGGGGATGGATGGGTGGGCGAGGGGGCGGGCCACCACCAAGAGCACTGCCGGGAAGCTTGTGGGGCTGGACGCACGCGGGGGGGTGGCACGTGGGTGGGCCGCCACCATCGGCATCACCGGAAACCTTGTGAAACTAGATGCGTGCGCGCAGGGTGGCGTGCAGGTGGGCCGCCGCCACCAGCATAGCTGGGAACATTGTGAGGTTGGGCGCACGCATGGGGCAGTGATCGGGCGGGCCGCGCCACCGGCACCGCTGGGAAGCTTGGGCGGCTGGGTGGACGGGCGCTCTGCCGCAAGCGGGACCACAGGGGAATTTGTTGGGGTGGGCAGGCCAGCGGGCCTCTGCCACTGCCAAGGAGCTTTGGGGTGGGTTGGCGGGTGGGCCGTCGCCACCCCTGGGGAGCTTGGGGGGGGTGCAATGTCGCACAGATCGCCTCTTCCAAGGGGTGACCTGTGGCCACGGCTCCCCGTGCTTCCTTTGGTCCCCACCTTCCTTCTTTCCTCCCTCCCTTGTTCCCCATCTTCCTCCCTCCCTCCCTTGGTCCTCGCCTTCCTTCCTGCGGGTGGAGTTGCAAGGGGTCAGTGGGTGGGGCTTATGGGTCAGTGGGTGGGGCCTGCAGTGGGGTGGCAGGTTCGGGGAACAACTGGCCCCTGACACATTCTCAGCCACCAAATCTGGCCCTCCTTACAAAAAGTTTGGGCACCCCTGTGCTAGGTGTTTATTTTTTCAAAGTCCAGATTCACAGATTTTAGTGTTGATGAGCAGTAGTTACCTCATGCTCTTTTTAAGAACTTGGTATCCTGATCTTCAGTTTCTTAGCACTGTTACAGATGGCTGAAATTTCAACAGCCTGTCATCTGAAGTATGTATATCTTAAGTTTCTTTGTAGCTGTATAAAACATGAGGTCTAAATAACTCAATTTGTGTGTTGTAGAGGGCATGAGCCCTTTTTATTTTACTTAGCCCAGGGGTCCTATATATGAAAAATGTGTTATTCTCAATAAGTCTTGGAAATAAGACACCAGTTTTTCATCATCAATCCATTTCAAGTGTTTGTAGCTCATTTTGCAATGGCAGGTGAACCAACAATTTACAGTTCACTTTCTAGCAAATTGTCATATGTCAGCCTTTAATTGAGGTAAAAAGGTTCTAAATTAAGTGCATTCAGATCTGACACTTAGGTGCCGCCTTCTGACCTCCATATCAAACTGATCCATTTAACTTTCCACTATATAACCGCTGCCATAGGAAACTCATTCCTCTTTTAAACTTATGATGACAAAAAGCTGTGTAGAAATAGCTTTTACCAAAGGGAGAAATAAAATGTCACTTCACGGTGATTCATGGTACTTTTAACTGGGCAGTCTGAAGGAGAGCGAGTGACCAGCTTGGTGAATTGTGCTTTCCAGGGAAAGGCTTTGAAATGTGAGGCAAGATGAGGTTTTTGCACTGGTAAAGTATTAAAAGATATACTTAGTTTAGGGAAGAGGAATGTGTGACCCACCAAGTGCAACTCCCATTATCCCCCCTTCAGTTGGCAGTGTTGGTTAGGGCTGATGGAACTTGTAGTCCAGGAAGAAGGAGCCATCCTGATGTAGGTGAGCTCCAATGAACAAAGGTAGTAATGTTCAGTCTTTTGTTGCCAGATTATATGGGTCAATTTTCCTTCCACTGGAAGAGGTAGTTAGCCATTTATTAAAACATTTATAATCTTTTGGAGAGCGGCTGTGACAAAGAGAAAACAAAGAACACAGAACGTCCTTTCTGGCCTGGCGGTAAAACTCTTAAAAGGAATAAAGAATGCAGCCACAATGAAAATATCCAGCACTTAAAGACCATTAAAGCAAGTGGCCTCTTCTTAGGTTTTCCAGTCTGCCCAGTCCCTAACACGGAGCTCCATATGGGGCCTGGGCAGGTACTGGCTGTTAGATGCCCTAAAGCAAGGCAGTGGCAGGCCATACTACAGATAGGGTTTAAATAAAGTCTCAGAGGTCGAATACATTCTTTGAAGACAAAAGGCCCGATTTAAGTCCTCATCTGGGTGCAGTATTCTTTGAATAGGACCGGTTTGTGCAGAGGATGGAGAAGATGAAGGAGCATGACACAGCTTGCTCTGTTCATCTAGTATGGAGTATTGTATTCTTAACCTGCTTTACATTTATTCATTTATGTTACTGTTCTTACACCATGACTTTCTGGTATATTTTTCATTCTCTGCATCAGTGGTTTGATTAGCCCCACGTTTTCTAATTTTAGGTGAGACAGATGAAGAAGGTAGTGCCAGTCTGTCCAATGAGCTGAGTGTTCAGCTAGCTGCTTTGAAAGCCAACACAGATGTTTACTTTAATACTAATTTTATTTATTTATTTTCTAGCGAGATCCTTCTCAGGAAAAGGCCAGTATACCAAAGCGATCCGCTTTCATGCCAAAGGCCGTTATGGCATTATGGATCTAGTCAAGTGCCATTATTTTGTGAAATTAGTAGAAGGACCACCGCCGCCACCAGCACCACCAAAGACGGGTTTCGATCAAGCTAAGGAATATGTCCAGGGGCTCCGTGATCGAACGATTACTCACACACTGTAATATTCCCTGATGTTTTTCCACCTTCTCGGTGGATGTGTAAATAAAGTATATTGTAAGAAGTTTGTTTTTATTTCTCTCGGTGGGAGCAGGAAATCTATTTGATGATCAAGGAGAGTGTGGGTAAGCAGAATAACTCTATCCAGGTCCAAGAAGAGACAGGGCACACTTCAGAGGAGGAAGTCACTCCCCCAACTCAGGAGGTGGATGGGTGGAGGAATGTGACTCAAAGGAGTAGAAGGCCAAGGCATCGCTCAGAGAGTCTCATCTTGCACAATCAATTTGAAGCTCTTTCCCTCAGCACACCTCATGAGGCACACATAGAGGAAGAAGTGGTTCCGCCGGAGGACCTCTCCCTCATCACTATTGATGAGATACAAGATCAGGTACATGTTGATGAGCAGGCTGCAGGAGAGAAGCTCATTGTGCTTTCTATCATTAGAAATACGGAGGGATGGATTTGTGAGGAGCATGATAACCGGATGGTCACTTGCCTGCCGGGTGCAAAGGTTGCAGACATCACCAGAAATATAGATAGCTTGTTAGAGAGAACTGGGAAGGAGCCAGTGGTCATGGTACACGTCGGTACCAATGATGTCGGGAAGGCCAAGCGGTCAGTCTTGGAAGCCAAATTCAGGTTGCTAGGTAGAAGATTTCCCGGGCTTCCAAGGTAGCATTTTCATGCTACCTGTTCCTCGTGCAGGTCCCGCCAGGCAGGCAGAACTCAGAAGCCTCAATGCGTGGATGAGGCGATGGTGTCGAGAGGAGGGCTTTAGATTTGTCAGGAACTGGAGAACATTTTGGGACAAGCCAAACCTCTTCAGGAGGGATGGGTTGCACTTGAATCATGATGGGACCAGATTGCTGGCACTCAACCTCAAAAGGCAGCAGAGCAGCTTTTAAACTGATAACTGGGGAAAGCCGACAGGAGCTGTGTGGCATCCGGTTGAACACCTCATCCTCGGGAATGAGGTTGGAGAGGGTAGAGAATCACATAGAGATGACATAGCAAGTATTAACACTGGCAGAATAGCGGAATGTGACAGTTCGTCTACTGAAAATAAAAGCTGTGGGGGAGAAGAACAAGGCAGCAGCTGTTGCGGGACCCACTGTACAAGTGCTTTCCAATGCTCGAAGCCTCCGAGCAAAGATGGGAGAACTTGAACATCTGGCAGCTAGGGATAACATTGATATAATAGCCATAACAGAAACCTGGTGGAATGTGGAGAACCAGTGGGACACAGCAATCCCAGGCTATAAACTCTATAGAAGGGATAGAGAGGGGCGGGTTGGAGGAGGAGTGGCCATCTATGTCAAAGAAGGCATAAAATCCAGCAGAATGGAGATTGACAGAGGGTCTGACTCCGCCATAGAATCACTGTGGGTTAAACTACCAGGTCCAAAGAGTGATATGATAGTTGGAGTATTCTATCGTCCACCAGATCAAAAACTTGAGGGGGGCCTTGAAATGAGGAGAGAAATCATGGAGGTGGCTAAGAGGGATAGGATAGTAATCATGGGGGACTTTAATTATCCCCACATTGACTGGGCCAATGCGAGCTCCGGGCAAGAAAGAGAAACTGGGTTTCTCGACTTGCTGAATGACTGTGCCTTAGAGCGACTAAAATGATTACTGGGCTGGGGCACCTCCCTTATGAAGAAAGGCTAAAACAATTGGGCCTCTTTAGTCTGGAAAAAAGGCGCTTGAGGGGGGATATGATTGAGACATACAAAATAATGCAGGGTATGAGTAAAGTGGATAGAGGGAAGCTCTTCTCCCTCTCTCAAAATACCAGAACTAGGGGACATACACTCAAATTGAGTGCTGGGAGAGTAAGAACTGACAAAAGAAAATATTTTTTCACCCAGCGCGTTGTAAGTCTATGGAACTCCCTGCCACAGGATGTGGTGATGGCATCTGGCCTGGATGCCTTCAAAAGGGGATTGGACAGATTCCTAGAGGAAAAGTCCATCACGGGTTACAAACCATGATGGAGATGTGCAATCTCTAGGCTTTAAACCAGGGTCCTTCAAGGGCCAGATGCAGGGGAGTGGTATCAGGAGACAGATATCTAGTCTCATGCGCTCCCAAACGCATCTGGTGGGGCCGCTGTGAGATACAGGAAGCTGGACTAGATGGGCCTTTGGCCTGATCCAGCATGGCTCTTCTTATGTTCTATGTTCTTATGTAGATGCAGATGAGACTTCAGGAAATGTCAGGTGCAGATCCTGCTGAAGAGACTGGGAGTGATCTGCACTTTTCTTTCTCTATATTCCTTTCATTGACACCTTGGTCCTTAATCTGGCAATAGAATTTAGCATATGTTGCGATTGCAGGGAAAAAAATACTGGAAGAGCTAAAAGAATCTTAAGAGGTGGCTTCAATTCTAGGAGGATAATCAGGACATGGATTATGTCTCAGAACCTGGTATTTTGAGTTTCTGTATATTGTAGATCACTGCAATACCAACAGTGGTGCGTTTCTGGTTCTCTTGAGAGGTCCTAAGCTGAACGAGGGTCTTACTATGTTTTCACCACTAAATAAAACTTTATGGGGCATGAGTATTACAAATCCAGCATTCTCTGAAAACATGTGATACATCTGCCATGCTGTTGCCAAGATCATTGGGTCTAGTTGACAGAAAACCAAATAAAGAAGTTGGGCATAGTGCCTTGGATTCAGCCAAGATACATCTCCCTTATAGGATATTGTGGTGATGGTGGTGGGGGAGCCATTAATGTTTCCAAGTTGGTTTAATGATTAATCTTGTTGCCTTACCAAAAAAAGATACGTTTCAGGACATCAGAACTGTTAAGTGAGTGAGATGAACACTCAGTTCAATAAAAACTGGCTACAAGAGGAAAGGTAACACAAAATGGCCCTTTAAAGTTACCTCACATCAGCTAAACGTAGGGGGAGATAAAATGCTTTGTAAATGCCTGACATGGGTGCTTATATTGCTTAAAAAACCCCATGCTTACTAAAAGTTCCTTTATTTTAAAGGAAAATAAATTTTCTCAGCTGTATGCTATAAAGCAGGGGTCCTCAAACTATGACTTGTAGGCTGGATGCCGCCCGCCAGGGTCCTGAATCCACCTGCCGGCCATTGCAGATCCCCCCACTTGAGCCGAAAACTTGCCGCACCGCAGCAGCGGTTACTGTGGCCTTAGCCGCCAGTGTGAGGGCAAAGCCTGCTGTTACCTGTAGCATCTTGCAGGGGAGAGTAGGATCGGCCCCTTCACCTACCTTGGAGCTGCGGGAGAAGCAGGGCTGGCGTGTGGGCCAGCAGGCGAGGAGAGCAGCTTTGGGCGGGGGGTTGGATTTATTGTATTGGGGGTCTCCCAAACATTGGTGCACCTCCTTCCCTCTTACTAGTCCTCCGGCCTGCCTGCCTCCCCCCCCCGCAGCCAACAGCGACTCTGCCCAGCCCAGACAGGGCACCCTTTGTGCAGGGCAAACAGTGGGTGGGTGTGCCCGGGTGGGGTTTGTTTGCCTTTGGGCGGTTTTCCCGCCCTCTCAGCAGTCCCTGCCGTCCATCTTCCTCCTGTGGCCTTGCCGTCCCAGGATGCTGTCAGGAGTGAGGAAATTGGGGGTGGACCCGAGGCCAGCTGCAAAGTCCTGCCCCTACCCTCCGAAATCAGGGACCGTTTTCCCCCTGTGGCAAGGGACCCTTCTCCTCCCACCCTCTTCTCTCCCCCATCCCTGCCTCTGACCCAGTATATTTTCAGAAGAGCCCTCCAGGTCAGTCCCCTGTTTAAAACGTTTGAGGACCCCTGCTATAAAGCAATCTTCTATACCAAATTAATGGTTTAACTGATTGAGTGGTTGGGTTCTGATTTGCCTCTTAAGTGTAGTGGATGGATTAGGAGAACGGTGGCCTACACACAGCAGCAACAGAAAATTATTTGACCTATTTATTAGCAACATCTTTTAACAAACTATTAGTAAAATCAGGAGCTTGGTTATTGATTTTATCAAGCTTTTGCTCTATATTAAGAAATCTTACCCCTACCTCCCCAGTGAAAAACATGTTGGGGGAGGCACAAATGGTTTCACCATGCTATCACAGGGCTTGTTGGTGCTTAGTTGGAGCTTTTCTACCATGGAAAGCCTTTATTGCCTCTAGTGCTAGACCTTTTCACCTTCTTTTTCCTTTCTTCCTGTCAGCAATCAAAAGCCAGACATTGGTTCCCATCAAGATTGTGGGCTGCCCCACATGGCCTGAATAATCTGTTCTCATTAGAAAACTTCAAAGAGGAAATTAGTTTACTTTGTTGCCTGGGCTGCTGCATGCTGAAAAGGGACAATTTTGTGCAAAATTGCTCTCTGTAAGAACAAACCAGGTTGTAGGTGTGTGTATTGAAGGGGGGAGAGTAAGGAGTCTCCACAGAAAAAAATATTCCCTTTGTGAAGAGATAGCTAGGCTGATTTTCAGCTGGAGCTTCCATAGTACAGTGGTACCTTTAGTTACTAAATAGTCTGTTCCAAATGCATTTTCTTAAGTCGAAACAAGAGTTTCATAGAAATGCATTGGAAACATTAATCTGTTCCAAGTGGGAAATCACCTCCAAAGAAAAAAAAAACATTAACAGGCATGCAAACCACAAGCTCAGCCCCCTATCTTTCAACAACTTGAGAAATCAACCAAAAAGTCCCAAACAGTGCCAAATATATCCAAAACTTGCAGTTTGAAAAGTTTTTTTTTAAAAAAATAGCCCCAGTTCTCAGCTTTTCTGTTCAAAATGGCTCCTCCTTCTTCCTAATTGCAGCACTGGAGTCAGGTGACCACAAGATAGCAGTATTGCTATCGCAAACAAGCAGGAGCTATTTTGAAAATGATTCTTTCCCCTTTTGTAACTCAAAAGAAACAGACTTTTTTTGTAACTCAAATTTTTCCTGCACTCACAAATTTCTATTCTTAGGTTGATCCCCCCCCCGTAAGTCGAGACATTTGTAAGTTGAGGCCATCTGGGATAAGGCTTCCCATGTATATCCGAAGAAGCTTATTAATTCAAATGCGTTTCTTGTGCTCTCTGTGTCTTTATCCAGTCAAAGCCACCATTATGAATTGTATAAGGAAACATTTAAAGCCAAAGAATGTCTTTTAATATTATTTATTGAGGCATCAAAAACAGCCACTGCTGATTAATAACAATGTGATTATCATATTCTGAAGCAATAAGTGTCCACTAATTTTCCATGGCAGCTCCCTTCCCAAGTACAGTCTGTTGTAATCAAGTCTAGAAGTTACTAGGACATGCCTGTTACACAGCAAAATGTTATATTTCTCACACAGTACAATAACCTAAAGACAAGTTGTGCCACAAATGTCATTTTAATTTTAGCCTTAATGTTCAACCGCTGTCCTGTTTTGGCACTTCTTTCCTTTTCACCAGAAGTCATTTCATGTCATGGCTGCTTTCTGCCAGTAAGATGGTGCCATCAGCAATACCTTTTTCATTGGTATGTATGTCTTGACCTCATTCAGGCTAGTCGTCAGATTGGACGGAGATTGAAAGGATAGGTCAGAATAGCCTCCTGTTTATGGTAAAATATAGCAGTGCCGACATGTCAAGGTTTTGGGGTAGGTGGGTGGGGTGGGTGGGGAAGCAGAATTGTGCTGCCTGAGTGCTGCTCACTCTTGATTCATTCAGCAGAAACAGCCATGGTTCTCCCAACCTCCTGGTTTCTTAGAAAACAAAGAGCAGCGGGGGGGGGGGGACCTCTTTCCCCAAAGGATTTTATGGATTTGATTAATTTGGACTCTGCCGAAGAGAGTACGTGCCCTCTGAGGAAATGTCCTTACAGTCCATGTCTTCCACCACTGTACTTCCAAATGATAGAAAAGATCCTTTCAGTTGCAATTTGAGGAATGGGGGACAACCATATTTGCCACAAAAACTATAGAGATAAATGGTCTTAAAAGTGTGCCTTTGAAGGCCTATCACTTTTCCCACTCCCCCTGGGAAAAGTTGTTTTTCCGTTGCCACAAAGACTGATGATGGTGGAGCATACCATGCATTTTAACAGATCATCTCCCACTTATAATCAGTCACAAACCGGGCTAGGTCTTTCTTACAGCGATTTCGCCCCAAGTAAAGCAATCTACATATATTTCCAGAAGAAATGCATAAACAAGCTTTGATGATACGGTGCAAATGCAAACAATTTAAACATACCATTTATTATTTCATGTGTTTCTGTAGTGAAAATTTTTAGTAACAAGTCTTGAGTAATCATGTGTTTTTGAACTGTTATCAGGAGGCTCAGTCTAACATTTGCATGCATTCAACATAACCTTAACAGTGATCACAATGTTTTAAAATTCTTATTCTATATAAATAAAGTATGCAGTGTTTGTGTCTGTCTGTCTGTCTGTCTGTCTGTCTGTCTGTCTGTCTGTCTGTCTCTATCTATCTATCTATCTATCTATCTATCTATCTATCTATCTATCTATCTATCTATCTATCTATCTATCTATCTATCTTAATGTGGTTTATAGTATAGTCCATTACAGCCATCCCCCGCCATTTTTCAGTTCAAATACTGCGGTCCTGCTACCTCGTGGGACTGCAGTATATGAAGGCAAGGGCCCCTGGGGCAAGCTGATTGGGCCCATTTGAGGCTTCCTGCACTTACCCCAGGCCTGGCACTGGTCCGAGCAGGCCTCCAGATGGGCTTCCCGGGCCTGTCAGGGGCCCCATAAGTGATTTCCGGTGAATCAGAAGTCACTTCCAAAAAAACCAGAAGTGCCTTCCGGATTGCTGGAAACCACTCCTGGAGCCGCCAACTGGCGCAGGGAGCCCGTCAGAGTCCTGTTCAGGGCAGCACCAGGCCTAAGGTAAGCATAGGATGCCCCAGACAGCCCCCCCATTCCCGACCCGACACAGCATCCACATAACACAGATTTTCTTGCGGGTTGGGTTGGGTCCCTAACCCCCTGCACTAAGTGGGAGATTACTGTACAAGACAGAAGTGCACCTTACTGAGTTCAATAAGGCTTCCAAGTAAATATCAATGGCAGATTTTCTTTTCATGTGATCAGTTTGTATTTGACAAATACTACTTCGTCCCAAATAACATCCACGCTGCAGCCTTCCTCCTTCTGGCAGTTTGCATTGCCATATCTTTAAACCACTGAGAAATATCAGCATGACGGGACTTCAGAGGGATAGGATCACATTCCTTCAAATTACCCTCCCTATTTTGCCTACGGCATTTCTTAATATATGCTAACCAAGGGAACAGATCTGTCTTAGATTCTTCTTGTGGCTCTGAAAGCATGGGTTGGATTATGAGGCAGATAAGCTTTGATTAATCCATAGTTTATTTCTCTCAGATGAAGCAAAAATGCATGCATTCCATGTGTCAAATATGCTCATGTCACACAGAGTGATTATTTTGTAAATTGGACATGGTTACACGATTGTATAATTGCTTGCATGTATACGTACGCAGCATCAAAAGACAGCTGAATTTGAAAAACAGCCCAAAGGGGGAGAATGGGGAACAGATAAGCAAGATACAGTTTGAGTGACACAACTTTTCAAAGTCTTACATGGTGCAAGGAGACTTCATAGCGTTGTTCTTCCTGTTCCCATCTTCTTTGCTCAACATTTTTAAATCAACTTGAAACATAGTCTCAGTGCAGCTGAAACAAGAGTATTGAAACCAGTACAATAAATTATTAACAAAAATAGCATAGAACTGTGAATAAAGCACACACTGATAAAATCCCCAAAACTTAGTACTTAAAACCTTTTGAAGCTGTTTGGATGAACAGCGAAATGTTTTTATCTCTCAAAAAGAAGTCCAGTAGCCATGACTCAACTTCCAGATAAACTCACCTGGATGACTGAGAATCTTCACAGATACTTAAAATCTTGCTTTATCGGGAGGCATTTGGCAACCTTTAATTTAGCTTGATTTTTTTTCTTTGATGCTTCTTGTCAATGATTCTCTTATTATCGTACTGTCTCCTCTTTCTTTTCTTCTTTTAATTTTTTTCCCTCTTGGATTTCCTTGTGTTTTATTGTTCTTTTAACCCTATTGTTAACTGCCCGGAGTTCCCTGGGAAGACGGGTGGTATAAAAATGAAATAAATAAATAAATAAATAAATAAATAAATAAATAAATAAATAAATTAGCAACTAAAAGCCTCCATAAACACTAAATGAAAGACTGAAGAGTAGGTGGCAAGTGAATGATCCTGGAGGGAACATTATAAAAGGCTGCCACTACAGAAAAGATGCTCTTCCCCATTGCCATCCTTGGTGATTTCACATCCTAATAGCAGAAGGTCTGAGATGATGCTCCCAGCACATATGCCGGCTCCTGTCAAGGAAGGTGTTCCTTGGAGTGGGGGGGTGGGCTCTGAAAAGCCATGAAACGTAAGGATTGCCATTTTGAATTGTGACCAGAAACAGCCCTCTCTCCAACAGACATCCTTCAGATTTTTTGGGAGACACTGTTTTTTTCTTCTCAGCTGTATGTAATTTGTTTTTGTACCCAACAGATCACTTGTAGCATATAATGTTCCCATTAAATGTAACATTGGGCCATGCCCTAGCAACAGCAAGATGGAGTCAATTCATTAGCAGACTCAGTATGTCTCCAACGCTCCACAGCATCTTGCTAAGCCATTTGCCACACTCCAGTCGTTTGCTACAACACAGATAGTCCTCCCCACACCTGTGCTAGTGAATGCACGGATGTCAAGAGGGGGACTTTGGCAAAGCGTAAGGTGGACATTTTTTGCTTGAAGAAGCTGTCCTGAGTGACATTTTGGACACTTCTCTTCTTTGTGCAGTTCTATGTAGCTATTTTAGGCTACATTGTCATACACATCAATAGAATTCTCACTGAGCTAATCCCCCCATCATTAGCATATCTGAATTTGAATTGAATATATGACTCCTAATTATGGAAGAAAATCCTTTGTTAAGAAAAGCAACAGACCTTTAGTAGAGGGTGATCATTAATGGTGTGACTTCCAATTAAGGGATAATTTCGAGAGGGATCCCATTAAGGTCATTGTTTGGGGCCTCTACCTCCTACTAATTGTATTAATTAGATGCAAGGAACAACACAGGTTCAATATTAGCAGTATCTGCTGATGGCACAAAAAAACTTGAAAGAGCATGCAGGCATGAAGGAAGGTGGACACTAGGCTTTGAGGAGGGACAGATTAAAGCAGTAGGCTGTGCTTGATATAATTAAATTTAATGGAAGAAATAATGAAGTCTAGCAGAATGACTGTATAGCACAGCAATGCTTAAGCATTTCCAATAGAAAATCCAAGGTCTTTAGAGACGGGGGAGGAGTTGTACTGGAAGCAAAGGGTTTTACTGTAAGCAAAGGGTTTTACTGTACGTCTCAGTAAGCGTATAAACATTGCACTGTGGACCTTTTGCTGTATAAAAAGCTTTTTTGGGGATCTAAATCCAAATGATAGCCCTACCTAGAGTAGATCCATAGAATCAATGAGATTTAACATAAATG
Source organism: Phrynocephalus forsythii (assembly GCA_029282475.1). NCBI lineage: Eukaryota > Metazoa > Chordata > Lepidosauria > Squamata > Agamidae > Phrynocephalus > Phrynocephalus forsythii. The sequence continues at coordinate 111,890,685 of JAPFRF010000011.1, forward strand.
TGGAGTTACGTAAATCACCAACTGACCTGAATGAACGTTTTACTGGACTACTTTATTCCTTAGATTACAAATTGTTACACCAAACACAGAGACTACAGCTTCTATTTGCTCCTGCTCCAAGTCTAGTGTCCACTTTCCTTCTCATCTGCTTCATGTACATATGTTTGATGAAGTGGATTCTGAGCCATGAAATCTCACACTAAAACAAATGTATTAAATTTGAAGTGCAACAACATTTTGTCCTTGGCTTTTTCTCCCTGTCCTCCCTACCCCAACCCTACCCCACCTCGGGCCTGTATTTTGCCAATCTGCTGAGACAGACTGACACAGCTCCGTACTTCTTTGGAAACTTCTAAAGAGTTTTGATCTTGCTAAAATAGGCTAGATAGAACAGTTCCTTAGGTAGATAAGGGGGGATTCTTTAATATTCATTATGTGCTTCATTTCCAACCAATCCTCTGCTTTAAGATGCTTACAGTAGGATAAACCAGGGTTTTCTTATCTTATCACCACTGCAACTTCTCTAAAATAAGTTGAACAGAGATCGTGAAGTTCATTGTGGAAGATGGAACAACTGATTATGATTCCAATGCAGGTTCTTCATTCCACACTATGCTGGCCTTCCCTAGTTGGTCTTTAGTTGTCTTGCATAGCCATAGCTCAAATGCACTGTGGATAAGCTGTACTCTCAAAACAAATCTTACTCAAGTTTAGTCAGCTTTGTCTAATTAAGGGCCAATATGTACAGTAGCTGAAAAATGGCCTTGGCTACAGAGAGCATCCAAAGTAAATTACTGCTCAGCCCATGAACAGATTGGTTTTCAGCTGGTAATGATACTGACCGTGTTTTTCGCACACTTCATCATAGACTGAGAATCAATTTGCCCACCCAGAGGAGTTATGAGATAGCCGCTCGGCTGTGCGGAAAGCTCTAAAGCACATTGAAATCACTCAGCAGCCAGCACTGATTTTTTGGTTAGCTGAACAGATCTCAAAAGTGGTCTTTGGCTTATGTAATTGCAGCTCACCTCTGTGATGGTAACAAGATCCAAGGATATAACGGTAAAACATTAATGTGTGCAAAGGCTGATCCATAAAGGAACGTGTTATGTCAATATTTACTGAAATGAATAGTTGCCTCGTATATAGGAGCAGCAGCAGCAGCAATCATTAATCCAATGTAAATTCTCTCTGTAAGTATTCTTTCTGCAACTGTTAGTGTAAATTAATGCAGATAAGTTCCAAGGATCCATTTAGCACAATTTGAAAGAGGCCCAATCTTTATACAGTATAGCACATGTTTTGTACATAAAAGTTCCCAGGCTTTCTGGAAGTTGAGCGATGGCAACTGGACTTCTTTTTCTTGAGAGTTTGAAACGTTTCACTGCTCATCCAAACAGCTTCATCAGTCTGAAGAAAGCTAGTTGTGAGTCCTCCATTTTATAGCTCACTTTGACCTCTTGTCACCCTGGTCTGAAAGAGGCTCATAAGATGAACAATGGCCTGGATAGGTAGACAACAGCCTCAGTAGCCTTAAGGTTCCCAAACTCAATTTTAGGAGGGTCTGATACACGCTCTCAAGTTGCATCAATGTACAGTGACTTGAATAGGGTTTTCAAGGTAAGTGAGTTATTTAAGGAATTGTTTTACCAGTCTTTACCAAATGCTGTAATGGGTAGAATGCAAGACCTTTCTCATGTACCCTATCACATTTGCAATCTCTTGCTCCACAGCCAGACACCTAAATCACTGAGGTACTCAGATGTTTGGGCAGGATCAAATACCCCCCCCCTCTGTCCTCCTCCTCCTCCTCCTCCTCCTCCTCTTCCTCCTCCTCCTCCCCCTCCCCCCCCCCCCCCCACTACCACCTAAACTAAGTTCACCACAGACACAGGGCATGACAATTACACATGCTGCCTGGCCTGTGGCATGGAGTTTTCTTTACTTAATTTTATCTGTGGTGACTGCAGTGGGTCCATTTTGAATTGGGACTCCCGAGTGTGATATTTAAATCCTTGCTTTCTACAGAAAAGTCAACAATTCTCCAGCCTGCCTGACAGGGTTTTTAAATGTGAGACAGAGTTTAAACACCACAAACTCAGTATTTACCAAATTTAAAGTCATGTAAAATGACTTTCTGTTTTAAGAGCTAGAAACAGCAAGTCTCATTCCCCCGATTGGAAACCAATGGTAGGTCATGGCTTACAAGTCATGTTACATCCAATATTTATTTATCAAACATGTATTATTGAAATGGTTTTATATTAACATATGTATCTTCAGTTTTCCAGCTCTTTATGGGCTCTCCAATATTTCACATTCCCCTCTAAATAAAAGGTTAATTCAGATATTTTTGATGAAGAGTAGAAATAGCATGCAACACTCTTCACAATATATTCTCTAAACTAGAGATATACCCTTGAATTTTACCAAATATTATCCTGTAATGTTGGCTTGCTTAGCAACAAAATCCTGATTACTGAACCACATTAATCCAGCTGCACTTCAACTACCGGTATGTATAATTTAAAATAATTGCTAATTAAACATACATAAAAGTGAGCCTATAATAACAATAATAATCATTATAGTTTTAGATGCCTGAGTCACCGTTTGGAAACTTTCTTGTGGAAACCAGCTGAAAAGGAGGGCAATGAAAAATGTGGATCTGTGGAGCTGATGCCAGAGACCAATCTGTTCAACAGCAACACCTCAAGAAGCTCTGGAATATCTCAATGGTGTGTCAGGCATCAAAAAGACAACATTCATATTCTACTGCCAGCCCCAGTCCTATTGAATTGCTCCAAGAATCCAAGTCCAGATACAAAGGGCAGGTTGCCACAGAAAAGAAGAGGCCCAAGGCAGCTACACAATTCTCTTGGAGGGCTAAGTATGCTCTCCCGCTTGGGGGGGGGGTCCCTTGAGGAGAATAGTGAATGTCTGAACACTCTGCTCAGCTGATTTTTCCAGGACTAAAGCATCAGTTGGCACGCCTCAAAATTATGTGGTTAGATGTTATATTTGTTGTCATGTTGGCACACCGGACTGAGAGCATGAGCCATGCCATTTTGTGTTGTGCAAGATTTCTCAAAATATAGTTGACATTAACAAGTCTGCCTCAGATGTCCTTGTTATGTGTGGTATGTCCAATAAAGGACAACACTAACTACTTTGAACCATGAGGCACAGCTCTCAGACCCCATGATATTGTTTTGTTCTGAATCCAAGCAAAACCCTGGGCTGCTATCCCGTTTGCGAATAATTTTGATGTCAATGCTCTTTCTTATACATCTTCCTTGGTAAGAGAATGGACCAAGTAGTCCTACTATGCTGCTTCTTGGATTATCTGAGCTGAAGATAATGTGATGAGAGATGGGCATGAAATGATTTTTATTCATTTTGTTCCCTAATGAAATGAAAAAAACAAACTGCCCCTTCAAAGAAAAATGAAGCAAAATGGAAATTTTCATTTTGGTGCATTTCATTTTTTGTTTTCCCATAGGAATGCATTGATACAATGCATTCCTGTGGGAAACCACTTTAAAAAGCCTGCGGCTTTCCTTCCCCAACACAACCGATCAGGTGGGGAAAACTGCGGGCTTTTAAAACACTTTTTTCCCCACCCGAAGCAAGTACTGATGAGATGGCATGCGGAACTTCGGTGACAAAAGAAAGTTTAAAAACCCTGCGGTTTCCCTGCCCAATCAGGCACATTTTGGGGGGAACCACGGAGTTTTAAAACTTTTTTCAGCACTGAAGCAAGCACTGATGGCCAGCGCTTGCTTCATTGCCAAAAAATAAGTTTAAATAAGAGAACACCTCTGTAGCTTCTCTTGTTGTATCGAACCTGCAGACCACAGAAAGTGACACCTCCCTAGCAGGAGCAACATCTCAGAAGGATGTCTGCAGACCACACTAGAAGACAGCTTAAACCTCAGTGACTCACCACCGTCTGCTCTGGACCTACCGGTGACATTATGCCCAGTGCCACCAGCAGCCACCCCAAGAGCCTTGGCGGTTCCACTTTTCCCTGCCTCACGGAGGCAGAGCTTGAGGAGTCACGGGATCCTTACTCTTCGGAACATCAAGTGGCACCAGCGGAGCTACAGCAGCAGAGGGAGCATGAGCCCAGGCTTCCTTACCACAACTCCATGGACCCGTCCAATGAGGAGGGTGCAGGGAGCAGCTTAAGGGGTGGAGGCAACAATAGTGAGCACTCAGAGACCCTCAACGGTCTCTCTTTTCTCACCACCTCCTCCCCAAGGTCTGGCACTGATGAAGAAAAGGTGCAGAAGAGAGCGACTAAAATGATTACTGGGCTGGGGCACCTCCCTTATGAAGAAAGGCTAAAACAATTGGGCCTCTTCAGTCTGGAAAAAAGGCGCTTGAGGGGGGATATGATTGAGACATACAAAATAATGCAGGGTATGAGTAAAGTGGATAGAGGGAAGCTCTTCTCCCTCTCTCAAAATACCAGAACTAGGGTACATACACTCAAATTGAGTGCTGGGAGAGTAAGAACTGACAAAAGAAAATATTTTTTCACCCAGCGCGTTGTAAGTCTATGGAACTCCCTGCCACAGGATGTGGTGATGGCATCTGGCCTGGATGCCTTCAAAAGGGGATTGGACAGATTCCTAGAGGAAAAGTCCATCACGGGTTACAAACCATGATGGAGATGTGTAATCTCTAGGCTTTAAACCAGGGTACTTCAAGGGCCAGATGCAGGGGAGTGGTATCAGGAGACAGATATCTAGTCTCATGCGCTCCCAAACGCATCTGGTGGGGCCGCTGTGAGATACAGGAAGCTGGACTAGATGGGCCTTTGGCCTGATCCAGCATGGCTCTTCTTATGTTATGTTCTTATGTAAGAAGTGCAACAGCACCAGCCGTCTCCTTGCTAATGCTTCTGTGCAGAGTTCTGCAGCAACAGAAGCCAAGCTTTTCTGCTCAGTAGACCCAAAGGTTTTTTTTTTATCTATGCCCTCCTGGGTGAGAGACTTCTGCAAGAACAGCCCTTCTTCCAGGGAAGACTGCATAGCAGAGGGCTTGAATAGAATCAGGACTGTAGAGCACAGCTCCCCAGTTCCTTCTGAATTGCATCTGGACTCGGGGAGTGGAATCATCAAGAGGAATAGATGAGTCTCCAAGGATGCAAATTTTAAAAAGGAGGGAAGAATGAAATGTGAACCAGGAGCTTTCTTGGCTAATAATTCCTAAAAGCAGTTCCAAATGGCAGGACTGTACAAAGGGAAACAGGCAACCACGCAGATTATAAATATGTATGTCTCTGTGTGTATGTACATGTGTGCATATGGATGTATGGAAAACAGGACCCTTTTTGTATCATATCTCAGAGACATAAGAGAGTGAAAGCAATATGCGAACACTCTACCGACACATGGGACTGTCACTTCTGCAAAGACAACAGTGGGGCAAAAATAAGTTTTAAAACCCTGCGGTTTCCCCGCCCAATTGGGAGCATTGTGGGGGAACAGCTGGGTTTTTAAACTCATTTTTCGACAATGAAGCAAGCACCAATGGAGGTCATCAGTGCTTGCTTTGGTGCCGAAAAATAAGTTTTAAAAGCCCATACTTCTCCCCACCATGCCCAATGGGGGGGGGGGGGGAAAGGTGCACGGTTTTTAAAATGTCTTTGAGCCACCGAGGCTGCCTCGGTGGATCCAAGATATTTTTAAAAACCATGCCTTTCCCCCCAGTCTGGTGTATTGGGTGGTGATGATGAAAAACAGAAAAAAACTAAATGATTTTTTTAAAAAAATGTTTTGTATAAAGAACAGTCCTTTATAGCCTATTCCATTAATGCAAAAAAAAAAAAAACCTTTCTTGCTTCAAAAAAGGATTTTGAGATCTTTCAAATGATGGGTCTGTATCACATTTCACCAGCATTTTCCCTGACTTGATGTGATAATCAGTCCATACAGATGTCATCTTTAGGAACAGCACCACTCTTCAACACTGGATCCATGTTGACAATTTGCACCCCACCAATATCAGCATCCATACGGCTACTGTGGCCTTTAGACTTCTGGCTCCCAAGATGAACAACATTGCTATTGTGCACATATGCACCAAACTTTCAAGGGACATCTTTGCTTGGTTTTTCACTCCAGTTCTCTCCAGACTAAACCTATACTTTTTTAATTTTTACTTTAGGTTTTTGGATGTCCTTCAAATGATATATGTCTCTCTTAATGACATCCTTCAATTCTACATACTTTTTAGAGACATCCCTGTCTACCTGTTTACTACCGGCTCTGCCCTGAGTAACCTTGCACCTCTAACCATTTTCTTCTGGGCTAGATTCTTGTCAGTACTTTTCTTATATCTTTTAAACCCTTTACTGAAACGTTTAAAACTGTCACCACTTCCCCTTGGTAACTTAAGTTTCTTTGGTCTCATCCCTCTAGTTTCTTTGTTTCCTATAACAGGATTGTTGTGATCTCTTTTAACTCTCTGTGGTCTGTTTTCCTTAACTGGCCCTAATTCTTCATGTAAGCTATTTTTTTTCTTTTCTGACCTCACATCTTTCTCCTTATACAGCACTTTCTGTTCTAATGTAAATGGTTTAGAAATTAAAAAAAATGTAAATGGTTCAGTTTGTACTGGCTGCCTGTGTTCCTCCATAGCCTTAGAAGATTCCTCCATCCTGCCTTTAGGCTGCTGCCTTGCTTCAACTGCCACAACCTGACAGGTATTAATGTCAGTTAAACTTCTTCATAATTATTGATATTTTTCTTATTTTCAAGTTTTCATACCCTCCTGATCCAGTATGGACTCTGCACGCGCTCTAGGGCATCAATACCAATTAAGCACATAGCTGGGATTTGATCTGAAATCCTGACCTCCCAAGATTTCTCCCAATATCTAAACTGAATTCTCACTCTGGCCACTTGTAATTTTACTAGTTCCTTTCCCATTCCTTTGACTAGCATCCATCTGTTCTGCAGAATGTTTTGGGGTTTTATCACTTCAGGCCTAACAATAGTGACTTCTGAACTGGAATCTATTAGTCCCATATAATTCTTTCCATTTATATTGATTGGTTCTCCAGATTTCTCTAATAAGTTTTCAACTGTATTGATAAAATAGCAGTTAACTAATCTTGCCCCTGGTAAATCTGAATTTTCATTTCTTTTCTCCTCAGTCATTACACTATCTGGTCAGGCCTCTGACTTTTCATCCTGTTTCTGAATATAATTTTTTTTCCGATGGAGAGGAAGGTTTTTTAACATTGATATTAGAACACAAAAAACTTTTTATGCCCTGTTTCACCACAGGAATAACAGATGATGAAGTTTGTAATTATATTATTGGTTTTGTTGTTTTTACTTTCAGCCACATGCATGTTAGCGTTCTCACAGGGTTGTTCTTTATTAGAATCCCCTTCAAATGGCTTTGGTTAGGAAAGGTTTCTCTCTGTCTGCAGACTCTTCCTATTTTCATCCCAAGTTTTACTACCCAGTCTTACTTAAAACCTAGGGTCTCTTAAAACTTTGATATTGTCTGCAATTTCAGCTGCTTCCTGTACTGTTTGGGGGCTTTTGTCTCTTACTAGATAACGTAAGTCAGGGTTTAACACTGCATAGAGCTGCCCCAGTCCAATTATGTTTTTCATGCCTTCTAAAGAATCGTTTTTTTTTTCCTTGTTCCAACCATTTCTCAAGTAAATTTGTCATTCTAAACCCCAGTTCAGAAAACGTTTCTCCTGACAACTTTGTAACTGAATGGAAACATTTTTGTAACTGTTCTGGATTTATTACCATATGTATAAACACAAACTTCTTTAAAACTCCATAGTACCTCATGTTTTCTGTTGACAATTGGGAATATATTTCCACCAAAATACCTCTAATTTCTGGGTGCAAATAAAACATTATTCCTGTTCTGAAATTTCTAGATCCATACATGCGCGCTCAAAGGATATCAGGAAAGATTCTACACCAAGATTAAAAGAATGGATTAGCAAGATGAGAACTAAACAAGATATTAAACGTATACTACAAGCTAAGGATCTAACATGGATGAATTATGTTAGAAAGTTGGACAAAAGAATGGATTAGAAGAAATACACAACCTAGAGAATATATAAAGTTTGAACAGCTCTTATTAACATATGAACCTGAGAAAGAAAATTCAGGGAAAGTAGCAGTAGGCAAAATATATAAAATAATCCAAGATTTTCTAGAGGAAAGGGAGCAAGAAAGAATGAGAGAGGTGTGGAAGCAGGCTACAGTGGAACCTTGACTTACATGCTGCTTGACTTGCAGCATATTTGACTTGCAGCAAGAAGGGGCCTGTTTGACTTGAGTCGCAGGCTTTGACTTACAGCGCGGAGCCCCGGTGCAAGGCACCAGAATCTGGCGGCAGCCATGACCCAGCATCGCGGCTGCCATCTCCAAACTGCTCCTGCCCTCTTCCGGCAGTGGTGGCTTTGGCGAGGCCAGCTCTGAGCACCTGGAGCTGGTCCTTGGCCTCACCGAAGCCACTGCTGCTGCTGGAGGAGGAGAAGAAGGGCCGGGAGCTTGGGGCTGGCCTCGCTGGTTAGACAGTCAGCTCAGTCTTGTAAAAAATCTGGCTGCAGAAGTCTGGTCCACAATGGAAGCATTTTAGTTGGGGAGCTGTACAGTTGTGGGACTCTAATGGTAAGCATAGAGTTGTTCAGAACGTGGAACGTCAGGTTAAAAATCAGTAAAACTTAAATGTTAGACATTGTTGCTATGAACATTAAAAAGTGGAGGCGTATAACTTGTGGACTATAATTCCACTGCCTCCTCCTCTCTTTGAAGAGACATTTCATTTACATCCCTGGAAGGAATCTCCTATCCAAGTTAAATTTGTGTTAAATTGCTGTTTTCGGGGGTCTTTTTCATCATCTGGAACGGATTAATTCACTTTCCCATTACTTTCTATGGGAAAAGTTTGTTTGACTTAAGTCATGTTTGACTTATGTCTAGACCTCCGGAATGGATTAATGACGTAAGTCAAGGTTCCACTGTATTGACAAAGAAATAAAAAAGATAAATGGAAAAAAATTTGGAAGATGAGGATTTTACAATCATTAACAGTCAGAATACAGGAAAACTACTTTAAATTAATTTTAAGATGGTATATGACACCAGTCAGACTGAATAGAATAAATTTAAGATACTCTAAGTTATGCTGGAAATGTGAAAAAAGACAGGCACCTATATTCATCTTTGGTGGGAATGTGAAATAGTTCAAAAGTTTTGGCAACAGATTTTTAGTGAGATAAAGGAAATACTTCAAGTCGATATTGAATGTAAGCCAGAAACAGCATTGTTATCATTACTACTTACTAATGAACATGATATAAAAACTAATGAATTAATTGCAAATCTTATGACAGCAGCAAGACTGATTATAGCAAAAAAACTGGAAATTGAAGCTAGATTTCAGGATGGAAGACTGGTATAATGGTGTGGGACATAGCTTTAAATGACAAATTGTCTTGCAGTTTAAAAGTTTTGCGAGGGGAAATGAGGAAGGATGTTTTTATGATATCTGGGGGAAATTTATAGACTATGTATTATTAAAAGGGAAAGGGAAACAACCGATTTATAATCCAACACAGTTCTGGAGAAAAGGACTCTAAGAAGCCAGTTAGAAAAAAAAAAGAAGATGAAGAAGAAAAAGAAGTCAAAGGAATAACTGGATGGTCCCAGGGGGGTTGGGGGGTGCACATTTATTGTTTGTACTGTTTGTTTCTATGTTAGTTTATTATAAAATAATAAAAATTATTTTAAAAAGGAAAGATTCTACACATTCCCCTATTTTATAACTAGGAAGATGCTTCATACTGATTTGAACCAACCTCCCTTCTGTATTTAAATTATTATTATTGTTACTGGTATTAGCTAATGAAGCTAGTTCTAATTTCTTCATTTCTGTCTGGAATTCTCTTTCTCTAGCTTGTAACTTCTTTTCTAATTATACTTCTTTCTCTATTTGTAACTGTTTTAATTTATATTCTTGTTCCAATTTCCATCTTTCAAATTCTTGGGTTTTATTAATTTCCTCAGCATTAGAAGGAATCTGCCCTTCCTGAGGTCCACCATTTCTGCCTTCACAGGCAAGATTCTACTGTTCATCCGGGCTTTCTCTCATTTTCTGAACTGGGGTTTCTCTCTGAGCCTCCATTTTCTTATTTTTATTTTTATGTTTTTGATGTATTAATTCTTCCATAAGATGGTAAATAATATAGGTGTAATTTTTGTGTTTAAAAGCTCTTTATATTCAAGGGGTTTTTCCTCAGCTAAACCCTTTTTGTTACTTTGTTATCAGACTCTTTAAGAGCTTTTGACAGTTACACTGTAACGTCCAACTGGCAAACTGCCCAGATTTCCTCAGCGGCTTTCCCCCTCTGCTGTTTAACCTTATAACAGATACTGGGTATCTCTGTTTGGGTATGTTTTCCAAATACAACTGGTAGTTTCTCTTTTTACCTCTGCAGTATATCGTCTTCACCACCTCAGATTTCTTTACACTTTGCCCTTCAGTTTCTGCTTTCAGCCAGAACCACTCTCACACACACTGGCACCAGAACACCTGACAGGCACCCAGAAATCCTGAGGTAAGTTTCAGAGTCTGAACTCCCTTTCAAATTAGGGTTTCCCCCCGACTCAATCCAGAAGCTTCCCCTAAGTAAAACTTTTCACATTTTTATCAGGGTACACTTTCCCAATTCCCAGTCCTAACCCAGTTATTCAGGGAATCTTCACAGGACTCTTTCATACCACTGTCTTCTCCATAAGAAATCTTATTTTTATTGAGGATTTCCCATGTATTATTTATCCAACTTTTAAAACTACTGGTGTACTGGATATTTCTCTTCACAGTCTATTTTCTTATAAGGCAAACTGGATTTTTGTCGTCATCCCTCTGCTTTGGGGGCAATTTTGTGGTGAACCTGGCTTCCACCAAAACCCTGCCACACATTAACACCTGGCTGTAACATGGTTTCTTTCCACTGCCACCATTTCCCAAAATATTTATGTCTGAACTAATAAACAAAGACAGACGTCTGCTTTAAAGTTTCAAAATAACAATGGAGTTTATTTAAGTTACAGAAATAAAAAGAAATGCTAATCCATACTATACACTTGAGGCTTGTACTTTTCTTTAACTTTAAAAATAAAAAACAATTATTTGCTCATTTTCTTCTTCAGCCATTACTTAAACAATTACCTTACCAGTCTTTAACAGACCCTAACCAGACCCTATTCCACCCTGATTCCCCTGGCATTCCAACCAACATTTGCTTATATACTCTACAGCCCTGCCTACAGGCTATTTGATTGGGTAAACAGATACCACTTTATAAATATTCATAGCTTAGCTTTGCATTCCGTTACATGGACCATTCAGCAAGCAGTCCAAAAGGCAGGTTATTTTTCTATCCAGTTACACAAGAGGGAAGATCTTTTCTAGTTCCTTCAGAGCTGCTCTTCTTCTTCTTCTTCTTCTTCTTCTTCTTCTTCTTCTTCTTCTTCTTCTTCTTCTTCTTCTTCTTCTTCTTCTTCTTCTTCTTCTTCTTCTTCTTCTTCTTCTTCTTCTTCTTCTTCTTCTTCTTCTTCACCATGATTTATTTATTAACATTGAAGATACAGGCTCAATTTGGGGAAAATCCCAATTGCTAAAGTGTATGCATCTCTGAAGAAATCCCATGGTAGCAAGGAAAACAGATTAACTCTAGGAAGTAATCATCTCCTTCAATGTTTAGGTTGACTTGAAGTTTTCTTCGAATACAGCTTTGAAAATTTCCTTCTCTGTTTTCTGTCTCATTTTAATTGATTTTATGGCTGAATGGTTTTCCATTTTCTGCTTTTATTTTGTTTTATGACATTTCTAAGCTCCTCTTCTGGTGGAGAAACAGGGTAGTTCATCATCTTCATCATCGCCACTGTGTTGTATTTGGAGAAATACACAACAAAGGATGAAATCAGAGGAATTTTTATAATTCTGGAAAGACCATGGGATGGAACAAGGAGCCCCACTTCCCTCCTCAGGCAGAGCAACAGCATAATAAATCCTTCCTATCTCGTGCATCAATTGTGACATTACTAACAGAGCCTTGGATTTGAACTGAGGGAAGTAGAAGACAAAACAGTAGACTAAGGGCCTTTTCACACGACCCCTAAGATCCGCTGGCCACTTAAATTCGGACCAGAGATCTTAGGGGTTCATCGCTCTTCCTGTGTCCCCACCCCTCCGCACTTCCTGGCTGCTGGCTGTGTGAGGGGAGGGAGAAAAAGAGAAAGAAAAACATGCCGCTCACCTCCGCTCTGCCTTTCGCTCCTGCCGGCAACATTCCAGTCTCTGTAAAAGTAGCTCTTAAAGGGGCAGGAGCCAAAAAACAACAAACAGAAGCAAGGAGAGCCCCGCACTCACTATCGTTACACCGGATCAAATAATTTTCACCTCCAAAGAGCAGGTACTTGAAAGGTGCGCTGGGATGCGCTAAAGTGGGCGTGGTCACACTTAATTTCCTGTTAACTCCGGAGATGGTGGGAAAACATTTTAAAGCTCTGGAGCTGGGAGCCATCTGCCCTGGAGTTTAGGGGTTGTGTATAAACGCCCTAAACTGCTGATTGCAAAGGAGAAGGAGAGTGACAGCTGAACCCCCAATAAAGACCAGGATCTGCTGTGGCCACTCCAAATACCAAAGGACTGGAAAATATCCCAGACTGAGATCATAGTAGAGTGGGCATGGAAGTGTGTTTATTTCCCTGCAGCCCCTCCATGTGCCCTTTCATGGAACTGTAATGCAAACAGAAGGATTACTATTGCTATGCATGCCCCCCTCTCTGTGTGTGAATTCTAGAACCTTCCTCTTTTCCTTTGTTTATTTTGTTGAATTTATTTTAGAGCCTTCTCCCTTGTTTTTAAACCTGGCGGTATATTTTAATCCAAATTGTTGTTAAAGTCTGAGACGAAGCACAACAAGAATTTAACTGCTAGTCTGTTTTTACTATTTTCTGACTATGTTTAAAATTGGAAGTTATTGCTTGTTTCAGTTGGAAGCCAGATAAACCCTTTCCTGTCACCAGGGCCTCCATATTATTTTCTTTTGGAGAATATCTGTGCCACATCAGGTCTTGGATTTCTTTATTCTATGGGAGTAGCTGGATTTGAACTGATTACTTACTTTGCCTCTTTCCCTCATCTGTTCTTCTGCTCCATATTTGCTTTTTCGGTACCTTCTATGTGTAGATCGGGAATATTTCCCCACTCTTTCATTGAGAGGGATTTATATTTTAATGACTGTTTGTTTTATCTATCACATGCTGGACTGATTCACTGGATGGCTTTCATCTCTCAGCAGCCCAGGCAGTTTTTACATGTTGCCTTGATGAAGTGTGCCGGGTTTCTGTTTTTCATTCCTCTTGCCATGGAGGCTTTTGATTGGATTGTTAGCGGAGATCAATCTGATGTGGCTTCTGATTGCCCTGGCAGCCGCGGGAGATCACTGTGCAAATGTTTTTAAGTTAGGTACGTAGCATCTGCAGGATGGCCTGTCCCCCCTCCCACCACTTCATTTCTTTAATTTGCGAAGAAACAGCTTAATAGATGGTGATGCAACCTCTTGCTTCTACCTGATAAGTTGGGTCCTCTTCACAAGAGGGATTTGCCCCATGTAAAACATGGTTGAGACACATCAATTTTGCCAGAATTGATGTGTCTCGGTTAGGTAATAAGTGGCACTGGATAAGGTGCGGCATAACAGACTTGGTGAGTCCTTTATCTCCTGCTGCTGGACAGAACTGAGCAACTCTTTGGAGTTCTTTGGGAGCGCTTTGGTTAGACCAGAGCCTCAGGACCCGTGTCCCAGCAAGAAAGCTCAAGTCAAAGGAACGGTCTGGGGCAAATCCATGAGCTGCTACTTCTGTTTTGCAGGGGAAATAGCTAGGAGCTTCCTTTACTGCCTGGTGTTTTAACAGGAAATCCTTCTCATTGCTCAGTCCTCCAACCTCACTTAGATCATGTGTGAATAACTAGTCTGAGGCAACAAACACAGAAGGCATGGCACTGCTTGCAGCATCTTTACTGTATTATCCTTTATCACCCATAGTCTAGTTATGCTTTTGTTTTAATGGCTGCATGGCTTCAGACCTCTTTTTTATCCTTTATTTCCAGGATAGCCAACAAATTACAGGGTGTTGCTTTTGGAGGGGCACAAAAGACCTGGATTCTTATTGCAAAGGTTCAAGCTCCTGCACCTGCCACTCATTAGAAGGGTAGTACAAATTTACACCTCATTCTTTATGAAATAAAATAAAAATAACCCTGAAAGAGTCTGCATGTGCTATCTAAATGCCCAGTTAAGTACAGGGAAACTAGAAACCCTCATTATGCTGCCTTAAAATTGTTGCCCCATGCCATCTGTAGAGCCCAGGGGAATTTTAAGCCTTAATTTTTTTTAAAAAAGTTTTGTTGTTTGTGCGTCCTGCCCGAATCCATTTTTGCTTCCCAGTATTTAATTGATATCTTCTCTACTTATGAATCACCCTGGGTGCCTCCTCTGACTAGGGGTGGGCACCAAACGAAAAATGATACACTTTCATCGTTTTGTTAGCTAACAAAACAAAACAAAACGAAATGAAACAGGGATGCGCCGTGTCATTTCAAAACACAGTTTTTTGTTTTTACAAACCGATTTGTTTCTCTGTAAGACAGCTCCCCTGGGTCCCGGAGACACCAAATTTGGTGTGAACCTTCCTTGGGCTCCCCCCTTTAAGCCCTCCAAATTTGGAAAGATTTGGAGCTGGGGGGGTATTAAACTTCAAAGGGTGTACCCATAGGAATCCATTATAAAGATTTTTGGGGGTGGGGGGGGGATTGGGGAGTGGTTTGCTAATTGCATCATCGCTATATAAGAGCCTGGCTGCTTTCGGTTTCTTGTCATCTGTGGTGGAGTGGGTTAGGAGACAGACGTCTTTCTGGCAGTGGTGTTAAAGTTAGCTTAACAGTTGTTTTGGCTAGCTTCTTCATTCACTGCTGCTCTGTGCTGTGCTGAAAAGCAAAGGTGCTTTGTGTGTGTTATTGTGTGAGTGGAGAAAGCGAGAGAGAGTGGTTTGTGTGTGTGTAGAAGAGAGATCCTTTCTCTCTCTGTTTGTGTGTACTTTGTGTCTCTTTCTCAGAGAGCCACAGCTTATCTGTTTGGTTTTTTTGGGGAGGGGGTTGAGGGATTTTGGGCAGGCTTTCTTAATTTTATATATTCTTTTCCCCTCCTACCCCAGAAACTACAGTCCTTCCCACCCACCCACATTATTTCCAGTCTACCCACCTGTACCTATTCCTCCATTCTTTTTACACACACACCCCGTTTGTGTAACTGTGTTTCTCTGTGCTGAGTAAAGCACACACAGATTCGTTCCTTTCTGTTCTGTTCTGTTCTGTTCTGTTCTGTTCTGTTCTGTTCTGTTCTGTTTGGGAGGGTTTTATCAGGGGAGGGATATTAGGCAGGGTTTCATTCTAATAATAAAATTTGGGAAGTCTTTATTATATTATATTATGTATATCTTTTTCCATTCCTACCCCCTTGAAAGTACATTCCTTCCCATCAACACACATTATTTCCAGTCCACCACCCACCCGTGCCAGTTTCCCCATCTTTTCTATATATCTTTTCCCCCTCCTACCCCATTGAAAGTACAACATTCCTTCCCCCCATACACACACACATTGCTATTCCCACCACCAACCAGACTAGGTCCCCAATTCTTCAAAGCCCCCCCTCCCCATTTGTTTTTGACTATAAAATAAACAGTAAAAAAATGAATAGCACTCCTATCTAAATTAGGAGAAGTTTGAGTGGAGAAGAGGAGAAGATGAGTGGAGAAGAGTCATCAGAGGGTGAACGGGAAGGATTACAGGTTCTGGAGTTGACAGAACTAGAAGACAGAATTGAACTGGCAGGGGCAAGACCCAAAGAGCAGAGAGTTGGTAAGCATCAAAGAAGACAAAATAAGAAGAGTTAGAGGGTCTGTGGGGTCTTTTTTTCCCCTGAGGGGGTTAGTAGGCTTTTATACATTCATGTGAGAATATATAAGTGAAAATGTGGGACCACATTGATGAATAGTATAGGGGGAGGATAAGAATATAGTATAGGGAGTCAAGTTGAAAAAATATTGGATACAGTGGATGAATTTAAGGGGTAAAGATTCAACTAATTCAGCATTTGTGAGTATATCCCTCCTCGTGGAGGTATTAACTATTAAGGGGGACGTCTGGTAGAAATAATTGATAACTGCATAGAATATAATCATTGAACCAGAATTAATTGGTTAATGTGTTGGGGGTATTAAAGGGAGACTATCTGGTAAAACTGTTTTAGCTGTTTGTTTGCTTGTTTTTTCTAAGGGGTAGGGTCCAGAAATAACGGAAGTAGCTTATTATTGGGGAGTATTATTTCCCAGTAATAATGGAGTAATCCCCAAGTAGATAAGTATGTTAGATTAGGTAAAACCGCTATAGATTGTATATAGCTCTGAATGTATATGTATATGGAATATGGAATGTATGATGCAGTATTAGAGTTACATTTAATAACAATGTATACGACTGACAGCATTATTAAGATCATGGCCAGGATGCTGAACCTTGCCTTCCCCCCCCCCCCCCCGGGAGTCGGCGGACTCATTGACCAAAGAAGACATCGGAGTGAAGAGGGGGAGATCAAAATATAAATGTGTTGGGACTTTGTTGGGGATGTGGGGAAGAAAGGATAAAGGGAAGGGGGTGATGGTATGTCTTTGTTTGTTTTTTGTTTTCCTTATTTGTTTATCTGCACCTAACTCGGGATTGTTAACTTTTAAATTAACTCTATATAATGGTTAAAAAACTTAAGATAACATCTTGGGGCCTTTTTACACGACCCCTAAGATCCGCTGGTCCCTTAAATTTGGACCAGAGATCTTGAGGGTTTGTCGCTCTCCCTGTGTTCCCACCCCCTCCGCACTTCCTTGTTCTGTCTGCGTGAGGGGAGGGAGAAAAAAAGGGAGAAAAGAATGCACTCTTACCTCCGGAGTGCTGGTGGAAGTTGCTCCGACCCCCCGTCACTTCCTGGTTCCTCTTAAAGGGGCGGGAGGCCAAAAACAACAACAAAAAGAAGCGAAGAGAGCCCGGCACTCTCCGCATCAAAATGTTTCACTCTCCCAGAGCAGGTACTTGAAAGGTGCGCTGGGTCACGCTTAGGTGGGCGGGGCCGCACTTAATTTTCTGTTAGCTCCGGAGCTGGTGGGGAAACATTTTTAAGCTCCAGAGCTGGGAGCCATTTGCAGCGGAGCTTAGGGGTCGTGTATAAACGCCCTTGGAATGTGAAAGGCCTAGGTTCTAATATTAAGAGGGCTAAAGTTCAAGCAAAATTGAACAAAACTCAAGCTGACATTGTTTTTTTACAAGAAACTCATCAGAATAAGGATGGGATGAATGAACTTAAGTGTAAATGGGTTGATGTGTGTGAAAAATCATTTGGCACATCTAAGTCAAGAGGGGTAGCTATACTGATTTCCAAAAGAACATAATTTGAAATCTTTAAAGTGGATAGAGATGACCAAGGTAGGGTGTTGATAATTCAAGGGAAATTAAAAGGAGAAAATTGCACCCTTGTGAACTTGTATGTGCCAAATGACAATCAAGAAACTTTTCTGAGGAATGCCTTGGAGAAATTAGATAAGATAAGGAAAGGATATGTTATAATGTCAGGAGACTTTAATTTGGTTATGGATATTAGCAAAGATAAGTCCAAAAGTTCAAAAGCAGAAACAAGTGGAGTTCAAACAATACTGGATAAACTTATTAAAAAAACAGACTTTAGAGATGTTTGGAGGGAATTAAGAGGAGATGAGAGAAAATATTCCTTTTATTCCCCTGTACATAAATCCTACTCTAGAATAGATTACATATTTGCGTCTAATGATCTATTATCCAGAATAAATAATGTAGAGATAGATATAATACAAATTTCAGATCATGCTATGGTAAACATGGAATTTATCCCAGGGTCTGATTATAGAGAAGCAAAAAGATGGAAGGTGGATGAAAGGATTTATTTACATAAGTCGATAATAGATAAAATGCATAAAAATTTGGAAGAACCTTGGAAGATAAATGAGGCAGGGGGAGGAGAAACAAGCATGATTTGGGACACAATGAAGGCAGTAGCAAGAGGGTATGCATGGAAAGAGGCCTATATTTTAAAGCAAATTGCATTCAAAAAATTCAAGATTTGGAAAATGATATTAAAAACCTAGAAACTATATTTATTTCAACTAGACATAATAGAGCGTTACAAGTTAAAAGGAGGGAATTGGAAGGAATTCATTTAGAAAGAGTGCAACGAAATTTAACGTACTTAAAGAGAGAATATTAGGAGCATAATAATAAAAACTCCAAGTTGCTAACTAGAATGATGCAAATTAAGAAGAATAAAAAAATGATAGGGGTAATACAGGATCAAAGGGGTAAAAGATGTAATAAAATGAAAGAAAAGCTAGAGGCATTTCAAGAGTATTATAAGAATCTTTATACAAGTAACAACCCATCTATAAGTAGAATTTATGAGTTTGTAAGGGAAAATACCATAATAAAAATTCAAAATGAAGATAGTGTAATGATGGATCAGTTAACAACAGATGAAGAGATAGAGAGAATTATAAATAAATTGAAGATAGGTAAAACACCGGGAACTGATGGAATAGGACCAGAATTTTACAAAGTGTTTAAGAAATGATTAATACCTAAAATGAAAGAATTATTTAATAATATTATTAAAGGAGGGGGAATTCCACAGTCTTGGAAAGAATCAATAATAGTACTGATTTTAAAACCAAACAAAGATCCAACATTTATGGATTCATTTAGACCAATTTCATTGATTAATCAAGAAGCAAAAATATTCACAGCAATCATGACCAATAGATTAAATAGTTTTGTAGGGAAATATATCAATAATGATCAGAATGGTTTTGTTAAAGGTAGACATATGGCAGATTTGGTTAGAAGAGTTATGAATAACATGTATTTAGCAAATAGTAAAAAACGGAAGGTGGGAGTAATTTCATTTGATATTTTTAAAGCTTTTGATACGGCAGAATGGAGTACATTAAAGATTTTAAATAATCAGTTAGGTTTTAACACTCAATTTAGCAATATAATAAATCAACTGTATTCTAATAATAAGGCTAGAATATTAGTGAATGATGGAATAACAGAAACTGTTACCCTGGGCCGAGGAACTAGACAAGGTTGCCCATTATTTCCAGTTTTGTTTATACTTATAATGGAAATGCTGGCTAATGTAATAAGGAAGGATAAAGAACTAGAAGAGGTTGAAGAGAGGAAGTCAAATAAAATTAACTTATTTGCTGATGATACATTATTAATAATTAAATACCCATTGATTAATATTTATAAATTACAGAAGCACTTAAAGGGGTTTGAGGCAGTAACAGGATTAAAGGTTAATTGGAACAAATCTCAATGCATGTTGTTAAATTACAGTGAAGAAGAGAAAAAGTTGTTTAGGGAAGTATTTAAAGGTAAATTAGTAAATAGCATTAATTATTTGGGGATAAAATTAGCATGGAGCTTACAAGATATGTTTAAAATAAATGCTGAGAAAGTTAAGAAAGAGATTACCGAACAAATAAAAGAGTATCAAAAACTAAGGATTTCTTGGTTTGGAAGGATTTCAGTATGTAAAATGAAAATTATTCCCAAACTAAATTTCCTATTCTGGATGTTACCTATAAAATGGGAGGTAAGTGAACTTAAAGGGATTCAGGGGAAAATTAATATGTTTTGCAACTGCAATAAAAAAGCTAGGATTAATAAGAGGTTATGGTATATACCACAAAAAGAAGGTGGTTTAGGGCACTGTTTTTCAACCACTGTTCCGCGGCACACTAGTGTGCCGCGAGATGTTGCCTGGTGTGCCGTGAGAAAAATTCTCCCCACACCAGCAATGCCCCCCCATCCCGCTCGCGACCAAGGCAGCGGTGCGGCGCCGGTGAGCTGGAGGAAGGCGGGGCGTCTAGAAAGAAGCCGGCTGCCACAAGGCTTCCTTGGGAGATGTAGTTCCTCCCGCAGGTCTGAGACGCGGTCCTGGGGAGGAGAGCGGACTAAAATGTGGGCGGGAAGGAGAAGAAATAAGGGAGGAGGAGGAGGAGGAGGAGGAGGAGACTGGAGAGCGATTCGCAAACGAAGGGCGCTCAGAAGCCGCTCTTAAAGGTTCTTGGGGTTGGTTCCCCTCCTCGCTCACCTAAAATGGGGGTAAGCGGCCGTTGACAATGGTCTTTTTGGAGGGGTAAATAAAGGGGAGGACGTGGGAGGCTGAGGAGGGGATTCCTAGGACCTAGGGAGGAGACGGGGATGGGGGTCCCTTCCGGGCCCTGTGGCTGCCTGGCTGGAAGGAGGCGGGGGGAGAGAAGGGAGGCTTAAAGGGGTAAAAGATGTCGGGGTCGTATATAAGAGCCTCTCCCAGCCCCACCTTCCTGGGTTTGCAAGTTCTTCTGAAAAAAAGTGCCAGGAGGAGGGAGGGGGAAGGTGAGGGCAGGCGGACATTTTGATAGGGATGCCTTGGGAGGGCCTGGGCTGGAGGATGGATTTGTTGTTGTTGTTTTTGGGGGTGAGAAGTGTGTTTGTTTATAGGCACAGAGTTAAATTTTTTAACATTTTCTAATAGTGGTGTGCCACGTGATTTTTTTCATGAAACAAGTGTGCCTTTGCCCAAAAAAGGTTGAAAAACACTGGTTTAGGGTTACCTAACATTAAGCTATATTACATAGCCAATCAATTAAGACATATTCCAGATTTAATAATAGGGAATGATAACCTAATTTGGAGAGACTTAGAAATTAAATCAAAAGAGAATGTTTTTTTTAAGGAGGATGTTAAAGTTCAGGTGAAAAAGATAAGTAATCCATTCTTGAAAAATACTATGGAATGTTGGAGGAATTTTAGGGAGACTTTAAGCCCATTGGTCTCACCCTTGATAGGAATAACAGAAATTAAAGATTTCCCAGATAATTTAAAAGGGAAGTTAAACATGCTACTGCATGATAAAAAAAAAAAGTTATATACTTGCGGGAATGGTTAAAGCAAATGCAGAATAGACGAAGCATAAATGAGAAATTGGGAGGAAATATTTCCTGGCTGAACATTATACAACTGGAAAAATGGACTAAAGAATGGATAACTAAAGTAGGAGAGTGTAGAAAATTGACTAGATTTGAAGAAATTATAGATAGAAGAAATGAGATTGAAAATAAAGAATAGAGGAAAGGAATTGTAAGTGAGTTATATAAAATATTAATTCAGGAAGATAATGAAAAAAATAATAAGTTAAGAGAGATTTGGCAAGAAGACATTAACAAAGAGATAAAAAAGGAAGATTGGGGAAATTGTGGAAGAAAAGAATAGTGAAAAATATGTCAGTGAGAGTTAAAGAAAATTGTTATAAAGTATATTGGAGATGGTATATAACACCCGCAAAGTTAAATATAAAAAATAAAGAAATATCTCCTATTTGTTGGAGATGTAAAAAAGAGAAAGGGACATATTTACATATGTGGTGGACATGTGAGAAAAGGAAATTGGAATGGAATTTGGTTTTCAATGAAATGAAAGAAATACTAGGGAAAAAGATTCCAATGTCCCCCCAGTTGGCACTGTTAAACATAGTTGCAGATATTCAACTGAAGAAAGAGGAGGGCAAATTGGTAATTATAATAGTTACGACCGCAAGGCTGATGTTTGCCAAATATTGGAAATCTAATAATCAATTAGCAATGGAAGAATGGTATAAGGAGTTATGGAATTTAGCTATTAATGATAAATTGACCTGTGAAATTAAAATTAGGAAAGGGCTGAGCAAATCTAATGATTTTAATGGAATATGGGATAAATTATTGGTATATGTATTTCAAAAAGGCAAGGGGTATACATACACCTGGAGAAGACTCAATGTACTTCTGGAGAGAAACGGGCTGGTCAATACCATGAAGTTGTAATCTTGTTTAAGTCCCGAGGGGGGTGGGTTGCACTGGGTTTATGTCTGTATATTGTTATATTTTTGTATACCGTTGTTTTGTTATTTTTTATTCTTATGTTATTTTGTTGTTTTATCTGTTCTTTTATAAATAAAAAAAATTAGGAGAAGTTTAATCTCTGCTGGAGGCAGCGGCAGAAGAGCCAACAATGAAAAGGCCCATGAAGGCCCATCAGGCACTGCTGCTGCAACCCAGGCCACTGAGCCTGAGGCCAGGGAAGTCAGGCAGCAGCATTCTCTTTGTGGACCATGTTTTGAAGAACCACTTCTGTTTCTAGAGGAGTCCCAGGAGTTGGTCTCAGACTTGGACACAGCAGCAGCAGCAGCTAGGAGGAGGAGGAGGAGGAGGAAAGCATGCCCTCCCTCTCTGCTCCTTCCTCCAGTGTCTGCAGCATCCCCCAGTCATCCAAGGGTGCCAGTGGGATTGGTACTGCGAGCCAGTCCCAAACAGCTGCAAGCAGGAATGAGCCTCATGGCTTCTTGTGGGATCACTTCTTCTGCAATGAGGAGGACCCGAGGCTGGTGACCTGCAATGCCTGCAATGCAGTGGTGGCAGAGGCAGTGACCCCAGGCACCTGTCCTCAAGTGCCCTGAGGACTCACCTGGAGAAGCACTACCCCAGGCTGCTGCAGTGCCCCCAAGCTGATAGGAAGAGGGGAGCACAGGGCAGGCAGGTGGAGGCTCTAGCAGGCAAAAGAGCTGCTGGCAACACCACTGGGGGAGTAAAAAAAGGCAGCCCACATTGCAGCACCTGCTTAAAGGGGAGAGTCCAAAGAAGGTACCCACCAAATTTGGTGCCTCTAGGACCCCTGGGGCCCGTTTTATAGAGAAATGAATCAATTTGTTTCTGTTTCATTTTGTACAATTTAAAAAAATTGTTAGTAACAGAATGAAATGAATCACAAGCGTCAATGAAATGAAACGAAATGAAACACAATTATTCCATTTTGTGCCCATCCCTACCTTTGGATCACAGGCCTGATTAATGTAGCAGGAATAGCTAGATGTTGGGTGTGTGTCTTGCCCCCTGCTTAGACCCCTGGCCATCTACCCTGTCTTTCTCATTAAAGGGACCCGTAGGCTACATCTGATGGACACCACTCGAATAGAGTACTGGCCTAAACTGGCCTTCAACATGATCTAGCATGGCTCTTTTTATGTTTATGGAGATGTATGCCATATTGTCTTCAGTAGAACACATTATCTTCTTAATTGAAGCCTGTCCTCCAGTTTCCCAGTACTGTCAGGAAGGCAATCCACTCCACCACTTCCTTCCTGTGACAGAGATGAAGTGGTTATTAAATGCAGTAGGAACCATTCAGGCCCCTTTTCATTAAAAGTGTCACTCTTATCTTTAGCTGTCAAGATTCCATGGAATACAATTGGGTAGAATTACATGATTTAGGTTGAAAATCCCAGAGCATTGATAACATTTCCTATATAAGTTTACAGCGGCTTTTTGTTATTAAATATTTTTAGCAAGGGAATTGATGCGTTGTCCATTTTCATAATTCTGTGATATGGGCTTCATCACTACTAGACTTCCTCATTTAAAAATGCATGGCAACAAACAAGCAAGCAAGCAAACAAGAGCGCCTGCACCTTAGACTAGCAGATTTATTTTAGTGTCATCTTCCGTGAATTACAATCCACTTCCTCAGGAGAAATCTGTTAGTCTTTAATGTGCTTGTGAAGAAGGTACCAAAGAAAGGAAGGAGACAAGGAATGGGCCATCCCTTCCCTCAGCTAAGGCAAAGGAATAGGAGACCATGTATACCAGTGGCGGCCAAACTTTGGCCCTCCAGATGTTTTGGACCACAACTCCCACAGTCCTTTGTCACTGGCAATACAGGCTTGGAATTCTGGGAGTTGTGGTCCAAAACGTCTGGAGGGCTGAAGTTTGGCCACCACTGATGTATACCTTGATGCTGGCAATGAAACAGATGAGCCTGCAGGGGGAGGAAGGTGGGGAAAGGAACATAGAGGGAGACCGGAGAGCAAATGCAGGAAAAGAGGTACCAAGAGTGAAGGGTTTCCTGGTGAGTGGAGGAGGGGGCGAGGGATTGGGAGGAGAAAAATGAGGGAAAGGGAGAGTGGTGCAGTTAGGAGAGGTTGATCCAGTGGAATGGATAGTCTTCATGTATCTGGAAGGAAGGAAGGAAGAGGCAGCTGATGGAGCAGAGAATGCCAGGAGCAAAAGAGAGAGCGGCTGAATGGGCCATGGATCCCTGCTGCTGGACATTTTGTACTGGAGGGCCTGATCCTCTGAGGAAACTGACAGTTTCCTCAGAGCAGTTTGGATCATACCAATTCTGAAGAAGACATCTGGGATGCCTAGTTTGGTCTGTAATCAGACTCAGAAGTTAAATGTTGCAGGGACAGTTAAAAACCTCACAGTTGGGGTGGATGGACTGGCTGAGATGTTTAATAAAAAGTTATTTGCTGAATTCTTGACTCCTGTCATGGGGGGCTGGCTGGAACCACCAATTTTAAACCTGGAACCCAGTCACAGTGCTGCATCTCTTTCATCTTTATTTTTGGTACAACATGCCAAAACTGTCTAACACACTTTAAGTTCATGTAAAAATCAGATTGAAAGCTAAGGTAGACTGGCTATGATCACCACTTTGGCAATCTGGTGCACCATGCTATTACATCCCAGTTCATGAGACAGGAGATATACTTAAGGCACCTGTGACAAACCAGGATTTTGTTTTCAATCTATGTGCAGGTTATAAGATGGGAGGTAATAAACTGCTTCTCTTAAGGAGTTGCTTTTGATGAATAAAGAAAAACAGGCTCACCCTGGAAGTGGAAGATAAAAACTAAGCTGAAGTTGATTTCCTTGACCTCCCACCTCCTTAATTCAGCAGACTGGCAAACAGCATGGATAAACACATGTATGCAAGCACATGTACATAAAGCATTTCGTTTTAAACTGATCAACCTCATTTCTTATTGAACCCATTCTAGAAACCTGGAATCGTTGAATGAATCCATCCTGCTCCTGGTGGAGGGGAGGGGGTTGGTAGTAATGGCAATAATCCAATGTTTAAATGCAACTCTAAAGGCGATTTCACATGTTTTTTGGCTGGAAATATAGAAAACCAAGAGAGAAAAGCTGATTCTTAGGGGGATTTTCAGCATCATTATTTGTTGGTTTGGGTCAAAGTACTGTAGCTGGTGTGTTTAGGGTTATCCCCAGTCAATTATCCCAAAGCTCTCACTATCCAAAATGATGATGTATAGTTGTAAACAGCACTCATTTCTCCCTCCGGTGTGGCCTGCACAATGGTGAGGCAGTGGGATGGCGTGCTGCCAAGTGTACTGCTACACTTGGTGGGACGTTGTTTGTAGAAAACTAAATGAAAAGAATGCACTGGTAATAGAAATGAATTTGTTCCACTGCCTCCATAGAGCATCCAGTCATGGGAAGCTATGCTCTGAGAAGACAAATAGGTCATCATCTGCCAGCATAGCATGAACGGAACTTTATGAGCCAATGTAACAATCAATCTGCTCTTTTTAAAAGACCAGGGTCCATCAGCTCCTGATTAATTTCCTAAGACTTGATTTCAAATGAGCCCAGTACAGAAAAGAAAAGAGACACTAGCTTGTGTTGTCCTTTTGTGATAATAATATTATATGTTTATAGTACTAGCAACACCATATTTAAAAGTGGTGGTAGCTGAATGTAAAATGTGATTCACAAAGATAGCCCTGGCACCTGCACCAGGGAAAGGTCTGGCCCCTTGGGCAGTGCTAAGTAAGGGTATTTGTACACGACCCCTAAACTCCACTGCAAATGGCTCCCAGCTCCGGAGCTTAAAATTGTTACCCCACCAGCTCTGGAGTTTACAGAAAATTAAGTGCGGCCACGACCACCTAAGCGCGTCCCAGTGCACTTTTCAGGTACCTGCTCTTGGAGGGTGAAAAATTCCAGATCCGGATGTAAAGGAGTGAGTGCCGGGCTCTCCTCGCTTCTGTTTGTTGTTGTTTTTTGCCTCCTGCCCCTTTAAGAGAAGGAATCAGGACAACGATGGGGCTGGGGGAGGCTTGGACCGGCAAACGGAGGTGAGCCTGCATTCTTTTGTCCCCTTTTTTCTCCCTCCCCTCACGCAGACAGGATCAAGGAAGTGTGGAGGGGTGGGGACGCAGGAAGAGCAACGAACCCCCAAGATCTCTGGTCCGAATTTAAGTGGCCAGCGGATCTTAGGGGTCGTGTGAAAAGGCCCTAAGCAGATGTCCCAAGTGTTCTCTGTGATAATCTAGAACCCCGACTCCCATTCTTGGGTAATTCGGGTGTTCATGGACTGCAATGCCCAGAATTCCTGGCCTAAAGAGCTGGTGGTGAAGGCTTCTGGGAAGTGCAGTCCATGAACCTTTGGGGTACCCAGGGTTGGGGACTACAGATCTAGAAGCACCATCAGTGTCCTTGCCCTGCCATTTATAGGAAGCTGCCATACAGGAAGTCAGACTACTGTGGCATCATGTGCACTGTGTAGCAGCTGCTCTACATGAATTTAAATGAGGGTGTTTCTTAGCTTTCTCTGGCAGTGCTTGAGAAATAGGTACTATTTGCATAAGAACTCATATGCTACATCTAAGCTTTTATCCCTCCTCTCATTTTATGTCAGCAGGATTAGAGTCAGATGAGGGTTTGCCCTGGCAACTGTTTCTTGAGGAGCAATGCTATTCCTATTCAAGGAAGGGATGCTGGTCTTTTTAGAATCCCCTGGACTGCAAGGAGATCAAACCGATCAATCCTGAAAGAAATCAACCCCGAATGTTCACTGGAAGGACAGATTTTGAAGCTGAGGCTCCAGTACTTTGGCCACCTCATGAGGAGAGAGGACTCCATGGAAAAGTCCCTGATGTTGGGAAAGACTGAAGGCAAAAGGAAAAGGGGATGACAGAGAATGAGATGCTTGGACGGTGTCATCGATGCAACCAATATGGATTTGACAAAACTCCAGGAGGCAGTGGAAGACAGGAAGGCTTGGCGAGCTCTGTTCCATGGGGTCACGGAGAGTCGGACACGACTGAATGACTGAACAACAACAACCTCCCAGTGTCTTGCTGTGGCCCACATATACTACCAGATGGCCTCTGATGACTTAAATAAATTAAAAGCTTTATTGTCTAATTTGGAAGATTTATTTCTTTTTTGCAAAAAGAGAAGATTCATCCATTGATTGAAGGTTTTTCCTCCAGTGACAGAAAATGTTCCCATTTTACATTTTAGGGCTCTGAAGGGTTTATGGATAACGTAGCCAATTAATGAAGCCTTTATAATGTTGCTCTTTTGCACTTAATAATCTAATGAGTGCCAAAACAGAAGGTGTAAATGTATTTATAGCTCTTAAAGTAGACAATGCCATACTCTCTGCTCACCCAATATTATTGTCTCTAGTTTATTTCTAAACTGAATTTCAAGTGAGTTGCCAATGTGTCCCCTGAAAGGTCTGCATGACAGAAGCTTTTCAAATGACATGTATTGTGACCTCACCATGTTGCAAATGAAAATTGATTTATTCCATGTAGCCTGGGGGGACCTCTTGCACACAGTTCATGTGCAATGGTCTCTTTATTCAATGGTGAAATTAATTCAGGAGCTCATGAGGGCCCATCTAGTTTATGAATGATTGGCACGTACTGTACAGCTGCTTTTGGATCTCATCATATACCTCTTGAACATGCCCTTTGGCCAGTTCAGCAAAATCCTGTCTAGAGAGCCAGCACATTTATTTCTGGATACCCATATATACTCCAGTATAAGTTGACCCGAGTATAAACCAAGGCCCTTAATTTAACCCCCCAAAACTGGGGAAACTTATTGACTCAAGTATAAGTCTAGGGTGGGAAATGCAGCAGGGCCTGGCAGCTCCTCCTTTGTGAGCTGAGGGTGCGGTGTGTGATATTTAAAATGACTTTTAGCCACCGAGGTGGCTAAAAGTCATTTTAAACATTGCATGTTGTTCCCCCATGATGCGCGGGGGGGGTCAGGAGAAGCAGCGCACAATGTTTAAAAGGACTTTTAGCCACCGACCCAAGCACTTGCCTCAGTGGCTAAAAGTATTGACCTGAATATAAGTCGAGGGCCCCTTTTTTCAGCCCTAGATCAGGACCGAAAAACTTATATTCGAGTATATACAGTAAGTTGAATACGGGCGCTGTCTGGGTAGCTTGGTGAGCTAGGTATGGGTTGGGGGTTCCCTTTGGCCCAGGAGGAGAGCAAACCTGTGCAGCCTAGAGAAAGCTGGCACAAGCCCAGGGTGCCCCCTGAGGAAAGAAATGGCAAACCGCTCTTGAGTATGCTATACTGTACTTAGAAAAACCTGGAAAAGTTTGCTATAATTTGGAAGCAATTTGATAGCACATAATTTTAATATTTCCAGCGTTGATTTGATGGTGCATAATTATTAGTAAATTTTATATAGATTTTGAAAAAATTTGTAAAAGAATGACAGGCCAGAATGTTTTCAGGAGAGCAGCATTTGTCTAAGCCAGTGACCAGCAAAGGATGCAGACTAAAATTCCAAAATGCAAATACAAATAAAATAGTAGGCTGTACTTTTACAGACCACTTAGAAAATCAACATACAATCCACTAGCTTTCATGGATTGTTAGGAGGACCATTTCTTAAGGCACGTACCAATGTGAAGAACTTAAAGTCCAAAACCTCAGGGCAAAGGGGCTTTTGCTAGGAAAGTTACTTTTAGATGTCAAGTCCAAAAGTTCTTGGCAAGATGGATTTCACCAAGCACATCTTTCTTAGATGTAAGCAAGGAAAGATACAGACTGCAATAGATATTGCTTTAAAGTTTCAGCTGAGGCAACTGCTCATTGGATTTCACACCCCAGTTCTTCAGACAAAGGGGGGGATATATATAGGCACAGCTTCCCATTTTGCCTTCCTTTGAAATCACATGTCCCTATTTGACTAAGGAGAGGTGACACAGAAAAATGAGAGCACTTGAGTTTATCACCCCAGTTCCAACATGGAAGACTCTTTTTTCTTTTGGACTTCACATCTAAGAGTAACTTTCCTGGCAAAATCCCTTTTGCCATGAACTTTTAAACTTTGTTCTTCATGCTGGCACATGTCTGACAAAGTGGTTGTAATTCATGAAAGCCAGTAGACTGCATGATGATTTTTTGCTGGTCTATAAAGGGATCTCCTATTCTTCCATTGGCATTTTGTAAGGACCACAAGGCTCCCTTTTATTTCAATAAAATTCCCCAAATCCCCACATTAGCAATGGCCAGATTTGGTGAGGAAGGATAGAAATTGCAGTTGAACGTGCATGAATATCATACATTTCAAAAAGGTTGCTGTAGAAATGAAGGTTGTATTTAGAGATGGGCACGAAATGCCAAAATGGTGGGCAGAGCACGGACCCATTGATATTTGCCCAATCCAGGAGGCTTCCAAGGGAAGCAGAGGTGGCAATTCACCACCGCTGCTTGTCTTGCATGGCACCTGGGCTGGCCGAAGATCCATTGGTCTCTACGATCTTTACCCGGCCCAGGTACCTTGCAAGGGAAGCGATTACCTCTGGATAAGCGCTTACCCCCGGATAAGCGCTTACCTTCGCTTACATCTGGGCTGGCCAAATATTAATTGGTCTGGCCCAGAGGTAAGCAAAGGGAAGCGCTTACCCAGAGGTGAGCCCTTCCCTTACAAGGCGTAGATTGAGATGTACAAAATAATGCAGGACATGAGTAAAGTGGATAGAGGGATACTCTTCTCCTTCTCAATACCAGAACTAGAGGACATGCACTCAAATTGAGGGCTGGGAGAGTGAGAACAGACAAAAGAAAATATTTTTTTACCCAGCAAGTTGTTAGTCTGTGGAACTCCCTGCCACAGGATGTGGTGATGGCATCTGGCCTGGATGCCTTCAAAAGGGGATTGGACAGATTCCTGGAGGAGAAGTCCATCACAGGTTACAAACCATGATGGAGATGTGTAATCTCCAGGCTTAAAACCAGGGTAATTCAAGGGCCAGATGCAGGGGAGTGGAATCAGGAGACAGATATCTAGTCTTGTGCACTCCCAGATGCATCTGGTGGGGCCACTGTGAGATACAGCAAGCTGGACTAGATGGGCCTTTGGCCTGATCCAGCATGGCTCTTCTTATGTTCTTATGTTAAGGCGCCCGGGCTACCCAAAGTTGCATTGTTCCCTGGAAATGATGCAACTTCAGCCAGCCTGGGTGGTTTGGAAGGGAGGTTCAATGGCCTCCTCCTCCTCCTCCTTGGTTGCTTCAATCTCTTTTGCAGAGATCGAAGCAACCAAGAAGAAAGAGGAGATGATGATGAGCAGTTAATGCTGCTCTCCACTCCACTCAACAGCTGACTGTGATCCTCCAACCAGAAGCCAAAATTGTAAGAACTATAAAACCAAGATGCTGAGGAGAACAGGAGAGACTGAAAGGAAGTTGTGACAATGCAAGTACAGTCTTTGCTTCTGTTTCTGAAGAAAGATTAAACAAATGTAAATTGACCTCTGAAGGGAAACAAGAGCCTAGGCAGAAGCAGGCAGACATTGAAACAAATTACAAATGATTTCCCTTTATGTATTCTTATACTTTTTAAATAAACAAAAGTCAGTTCAACAATATGTTAATTCGCTAAGAATAGTAGGCACTATTGCCCAGCAGGGCTATCACCAGTCCGATCAATGGGAGAAGAGGCTGCAGGGTCGAAATCGAAAGGAAGGACAAGCACACTCTCAAAGCTCTCTTCTGCTCGTAAAAACAGCAAAGAGAATGGGTGCTCTGCAGTGATCCCTTTTAAAGGCTGTTGAGCCCCAGCTTGCCAGAGATCACGTGGGGCACTATTTTTGCGCCATTTGCAGGTCGGGGCTGCGACATGTCCCCACCCAGGACAAGCCTCATGGAGCCTCCTAAATAGCTGTAAAATTTTGCTTAGATTCTTTTTTTTTTAAAGTGATGTGTTGGAAACGAGTGAGGGATTTTGCCTGGAGACAGATTCTCAGAAGAAGAAAAGAAAGCTTGAAGGAAGTATAGTACGCTGCCAAATCTCTCAACTTCGAACAAAGTGCTGTTTGTCCCTGCTGTGCAGGGTACTTGAACGGAGAGGAGATGAAGGCTGTTCCCCAAGTGTATGTGGGGAAAGGTCAGGACAGAAAGATCACATAAGTTGGGCTGATAAAGTTTGCGAGGAATAAATCTGACAGGGAATACAGTAATAACATTTCATCAATGGGAATGCCATATTATTGAAAACATCCTACTACAAGAGTGGTTGTGAATGCTGAAAACATGTAGAAAGAGGTTTGAAATATATGATCAGTCTACAAATAATTAGTTTATTTATTTATTTATTTATTTATTCAACTTATATGCCACCCACTACCCAAAGGTAGTTTGGTGTGTTCCATCAAGTCAGAACTGACTTACAGCAACTCTAAGAGGACTTCCAAGGTAAGTGAGACATTTAAGGAGTAGGTTTTACCAATTCTACTCCCCCAGTGAATTTCCATCACTGAGCCGGGATTCAAACCCAAGCCTCCCGGGTCTTAGTTCATCACTTTATCCACTAAACCATATAGGGAATCCAAATAATACACCCTGTTCAACTTGATTAGAGGACAACTTGCAAAGTGATTTGGGCTTATGATATTTCATCTTCTATTTGTACTTCTTCTGAGGCTTAAAGACATCACGGAATCTGACATCATCATTCTTATACAGACAACAACACTGCTAGGACATTTAAAAGGTTGTCCTGGGGAATGACTTTGAGCTGCTTACCTGCGTTTTGATTTCAGCAAAAGCTCAGCATTGCCTTTGAAAGGAAATCATTGAATCTTTCATCCACAAGGGTGATCCACATGATTCAAACATGTGTAGAGAATTGCTCACCAAGCTCATTACATTACAAAAGGGCAAAGGGGAAATTCCAACAAGGTGGATTTTTTTTTTTTTTGCAAAGCGAATTTTTGTAATAGTAGCTCAGTGGATATCTCAGTGACTTAGATATCTGCCTGGAGCCAGAGGTTGGGACTTTGATTCCCCACCATACCTCCCAGGGAAAATGCCAGCCTGGGTAGCCTTGGACAAACTGCATAGTCTCGTGGTACTTTGTACCAGACTCTTCCATAGCAAGAAAAAACTTGAAGATCGCCATAAGTATGCTTTGTTGGATTTTAATGATGACGACAATGAGATTCCTTTGCATGCATGCGCACGCACACATACAAAAATTATTTTATTTATATATTTTGAATGTGTGTGTGAGAGAGAGTGAGAGACGGGGAATGTATTCTTTTTTATTATTTTTTATTTTGAAACAAAGTAAAACAAACACGTTACTTATCTCCTGCCGTGTTACATATATCAGAAGTTTTTCCCAGTAGATCAGCCCAATTATTTCATGATTCTCTTCTCATCTTAAGATTACCTTTGTATTTTCATATTTACTAAATATTTTTCCATTAATATTATTCTAATATTTTCCATCAGTATCATGTTTGTCTTTGTTTATCTCTGTCTTCATCTAGTACACAAAATACAGATACTAGATTACAGTATTGTATTAGCTTAGCAGTATTTCCAATCCTAAAACCTAATTCTTCATTTAATAAAACAGGTAATTCAATATATAATAGGTATAGGCTTACATCTATTTTTTTCTAATACAGGAAGTTAAGGTAGTGAAGTACAAAGTTAACCTAGTACGTCTGATCTACAACCTTAGATATATAATGGACATAAACTCATTATATTTTCTCTATTCTTATAAGTTTTACCAAATTTCCAAAACCTTATATGGCTAAGATTAATACTTAATTGGTTATTAAAAGAGGGGGGGAAGCATTACTTCTTGTTGCATTAAAAGGAAAAATTTCCCTCTTTCTTTAACTGGCTAGTATTTAAGGATCTAACAAATTGACAACTCAAGCTGGTTTCCAAATTTCATTTTTCTTTTTCCATGTCCAAATATTCAATTAATTAAATGTTCCATAAGCAAAGACGTTAAACTGGCTTGTCTAGTTAACAATAGTTAACAGTCGTCTTAACTGGTCTTCACAGTGAATTGACTAACCTCTTAAAATAGTTTCTAGTTAATTTAGTAAATAAATGATATTGAAGACTATTTTCATATTTAACAATTAATTTCAACATTGAACAAGACGATCAAATCTTAACAAAGCATTCAATCCTAACAGTAAATTTCCAAATAGCTAATTTACTTTATTTAATCAAACTACTATATAATGAATATCTCAGTTATATTTGTATTTTTCATAATAGGTAGATAATTTTAACAGCTTTCTATCACATGATTATGTCTAACTGGAGCAAAGCTTTGTTTTGGGTTGGCTTGCAGATTTCTGTTATCCATTTTCCATATTGTTACAGTTAATTGTAAACTATTAATAGCTTTTTATGTGATTGATTCATTAAGCCAGGAATCCATAAATTGTTTCCCTATCAATCCATCCCATAATACAGAAATTTCCAGTGCTGAGCTCTCCAAGCATCCCCCCTGCATATTTGCTGAAATTTGTAGATTGGGGAAAATTCTCTGTTCCAGTCCTGTGCTTCTAACAAGGTTAGAATTGAGACCCTCCTCTGCTTTTGAAGAGGTCTCCCAAGCAAATACCGTAGTTTATAAGATTGCAGATTAGAGTGAATGCACTGTTCCATCTTGATACTCAGATCAGGATTAAAGATGAGATTTTTCTCCTCTTCTGGAGAAAGCTTAATCTCCCAAGCAATGCTAGATTCCGCATTCTCCAAGTATTTCTTCTGGATATTTCTTATTACTTGTATTTTATGCTCAATGTTCTGAGCTAGATTAAAGTCGGGACTCTTATCTGCTTCTGAATCAAGCTCAGGGGGGAAACTTAGACTGGAGAGAATCAACAATATTCTGACGTTTATCAAGTATGTCCATAAATTGCTCGTCTGACATTGGTTCTTGGCTCATTGTTCTGATTTCACTCAATTTTATTCCACTTCAAAGGGTTAATCACTTCCAGAAGGAAGGGGATATAAAAAGGAGAGCAAGGATGGGGAGGAGCAAAGGAGCGTTATCTTAAAAAAAAGTTGTTTTGGAATCATTGAGATTTCCAAGGTCAGTTTCTTTTTTCTTCTCTCAGCCAGCAAATGATTCCTTAAAACAGCATGTATGAATGTAAGAGCTTCAGAATAATACTGTTTTAAGATTTAATCTCCCAGCACATGCTTGTAGCCGCCTTTTCAGGAGGGGGAGGAATGAGTACTTATTCAAGCAAGAAAGTATCCAAGATGAAGCTCACAGAAATAGGGGGAAACATACAGTCTTAGTTACGGCAGTAAAGTTCCAGATATCTACAGTTATTTACATTTGTCCAGTGCACACAGTTTGAACTGCTGCCAGTACAGATGGCAGACGGGCTTTCCCCCAAACAGGAGAGATAAGGCGATTTCTGAAGCTATGAAGCTTGCTGCCGCAATTCTTCACAGTCCCCAGATGCTGCCTCTCTTCACCCCCTCCCTCCAAGGGGGGCTTACCTTTTCAGGTCCTATTTATCTGGAGGAATTCAGCCTGATAGGCCGGAGAGCTTATCAAGACATGTCACTGCGGCAAAACTGGAACCAGAACCATATTTCTGTGACTGCTTATTATAAGACTGCTTATTGGTGTTCTAAATTATTTATAATTATAATTTGTAATTATAAGAGTCAAGGTACTGGTTTTAACTTATAAAACCCTCCATGGCCTGGGCCCTGAATACCTGACAGAGCGAATCTCCCAGCGGTCAACCTCAACCCGACCAACCCGAATGTCGCGGGCGCACTCTCTGAGGGTGGCCACCCCCAGGGAGGCTCGGAAGACGGTTACCCGTGGCCAAGCCTTCTCTGTGGCTGGCCCTACTCTATGGAATCATCTCCCGCCTGAGTTGCGCCTTGCATAGTCCCTGCCAGCCTTCAAAAAAGCTTTAAAGACCTTGCTTTTTTGGGAGGCATTTGGTGACAGTTAATTAATCTTGCTCTCTTTTTTTCTTTTCCCCCTCCGCCATCTGCCTTTTATTACTCTCTTTTTTATGCGTATTGTTTTGTTTCATGGTATGTTGTTTTTAACTTTTGTATACTGTTTATGTCCTTTTGTTGTGAACCGCCTGGAGTTCCATCCGGAAGACAGGCGGTATACAAGCTTAAATAAATAAATAAATAAATAAATAAATAAATAAATAAATAAATAAATAAATAAATAAATAATGCTATTATTTGTTGCTCAGATAGCTGCTATGGACAGAATGGTATGTAAACTTAATCTCAGTGGATTGTCACAGATTTCCACAAGAAGGCATTTGCTATTGCACACTGAGTCAAGCAACTGGTGTGCGATGGCAAATGCCTATGGCCACTTCTTTATCTGCAGCAATTTGGAACTGATTTTTTTGCTTATGAAATTATGCCAACAGTGGAAAACGAACAGGATTCTGGCCCGTAACATTAAAAAACAATCAAACCTCTTCCTATGCTTTTAGAGGGGTTATTCAACACAGCCACTATTGGAAGATATATAGATATTCATAATTTTCTACCTCATTATTTTTCTCTCTGAGGCAAAAATATATTTCTGTGGAAGCAGATATAAGAAGACAAAGAACGGTGGTCCCAGTGCCTGAGAAAATGGTTTATACAAGACCTTGCAGCAATTCACACCCAATGTGGCAGGGTCGGCTGGGGTCTCTGCTCATTTCCATGAGTGAAATTGCTGCAACTATCCACATGTTACAGGAGTCAGAAATCTAAAAGGAGGGAAGAAGCTACTTTAGCAAACTGGCTTCCTCTGGAGACTGCTTTCCTTCTTCCCCCTTTTTTTCAGAAGTGAAATAGCGCTTAGATGGTACAGCATTCTCTTTGGCGAATATAATTTCATAAACTGAAACATTGTTTGGAAAAGGGGAGATTATTTGGCTCTCAAGTGAGGGGATATGACACCATTGCAACTGCTCCTTTGCATCAGATCAGGCAATCACATATGCAAAAATCAGAGAAAGATGATGCCAGCTGAATTGAAGCTTGGAAATAAAAATAAAGACAGATGATTCCTGAATTAATAAGCACTAGGTTTTCCATGCTAAGCTTTATTTTGTGAAGTTGGATTTTGTTAATGCCAAATCAGATGCAATTTGCAGGTTAATAGTTAATGTACCCATCCTCTCAGGTGACTAGAAGTGACTTCCAGAACAGATCTACTTCCTTATTTTATATTGAAATTTCACGATATGGGTTGAATAGTACATTTACAGAAGCATACAAATATTTTGTCCTACAAGTATTTATAGCTGCTTTCCTGGCAGATCCATGAATCCCTTTAGTCCAATCAAGGTGTGGCTGTCCACAAGTCTTTCTTGAATTCAATTGTATGTTATTTATTCAGAGTCAGATAAGATGTCAAAGGCAATGAGTAATTCCAACAACCAGTCTTCTCTCCCAGAACAGGATTTCCTCAGTGTTATGTTCCCCAACAATAAGAATTGCAAAATAAATCCATATTTATGGAGCGATGACAAGTAAAGAAAATGCTAAATGCAAAATATGTAAATGAAGAGAGTCATGTACAAACAGATGTTTTCCATCCATTGAGGGAGCAGTGTTATCATCTAGTTTCATCCCATAACTATGATTTACACATCCTCCAAACATATCTATAGGTGACTTTTTTCAGGTCTTAGGTACAATACCTAGGAATTGGCAAATGGCATAAGAATATAACAGGAGAAGCATCACTAGACTGCTCTGTCCAGTCCTGGATATCACATTTTAAGTATGCCAACAAACTGCAACAGGTTCAAAGAAGGGCATTAAGAATGATCAGGAAAATGGAAACGCAGCCCTATGAAGACAGATGGAAAGAACTAGGCATGTTTAGCCTTGAGAAAAGAGGTCTAAAGAGATTTGATGGTGCTCTTCAAATACGTGAAAGGTTTTCATACAGCAGAGGGGAAGGATCTGTTCTCAATCCTTCCAGAATGCAGGACATGCAATAATGGGCTCAAGTTAAAGGATGACAGATTTCATTTGACTATCAGGACAAGTTTTCTAGCTGGTAGAGCAGCACCACAAGGGAACCAAGTGCCTCAGGAGGTGGCAAGTGCTCCAGCGCTGGCAGCATACAACAGAAAGTTAGACAGCCATCTGTCAGATTAATTTGGATTCCAAAGGGGTTTGGCTCAATGGACTTCTAGGCCCTTTCCCACTGCATTATTCTATGCTTCTCTGTCTGAAATGTATCACCTTACCAGGCCTGCCCAGAATCAGAGATCTCCTGTGGGGCCCTGTTGTTTGTCCAATCACCCCAAGAGAGTGGCAAATATAAGTGACTAGATTGTTTTCTGCAACAACATCACAGAATGTTAGAATCACTCCATTCTTAGCGAGCTTTTGACTGGCAGCCCAACAATGTTTTATTTGTCCCAGCGTTGGCTTCTAAATCTCTTTTAAAATAATGCAATGTTTTTGTTTTTCTAGTATGGTTTTATTTTCTATCAGGGGGAGGCGGAGAAGTGATATATAAATGTATTAGACTAACAAACATACTCACCCACAAAGGTATATCAAAATTGCCGTGACCTCATTTGCAATTTCATGTATTAACTGTAGATATGTTGAGGTTTTCACTCAGGTCCACCTCGTCTATATTCAGCGGGAAAATACAACCTCCTGATTGGTTGTTCGCTAGCTGGTCTAGCTATATAAGCAGCCCAGCTAGGCTGTTTATCTGTGTTTTCACCCAAATAAAGAGCTGTTCATTGTTCTTCTGGGTTGTCTCTATCCTTCATTTACAAGCAGGTCGGCGCTTGTTTTTTTTATTGTTTTGTTTTTAAAGCGCTGACCACATGGCTCTTGGGGTTGGGTAGGCACTCCTTTTTATTTTATTTTATTTTATTTTATTTTATTTTATTTTATTTTATTTTATTTTATGTTTTAAAAGTCCCTGGCCGGCCAGCGCCTCTACAGGCCTACCTTCCCCGCTGAGTTCCAGGACCAGGAGGACTCTGGTGAGGGCAAGGTAGGAGGGGTAACGAAAAACGAAGTGAATGAAATGGACATTTCTGTTTTTGTTTCATTTTGTTTTTCTTTGATGGGTTGGCTTGTTTAGTTAGTTAATGAAATGAATAACGAATAATGAATAATGAAACAAATTAAAAGTTCATTTCCTGCCCATCTCTGATATGTAGCGGCTCTATGAAAGGCTGCCTTACACTGTGAATTTAGGGATCTGGACAATGCTTTGCTAGATTGAATCATTTGCGGGGTGAGGGATGGAAAAACTACAGTGTTGGCTCCTATCAAAACCAGACCTCACCCAAAGGCAGGCCATTGATGAGGCTCAGGTGACAGAGATGGCCAGTCACTCCACACAAAAGATCCATGATGACATCAGTGACTCAGAATCCTCCACCAGCAAGGATGATGAGGTATGTCAAATGAAGCCAGCACACGTCAAGGTTCAATTCATATGAAAGACCAATTGGCATGCACTGGGTGCAGAGGTAACCACTCACAATTGAGGTGCCACTTCAAAGACACCATCACCAACTGCTCAGAGAAGGGGCACTTAGCAAAGATCTATCAGTCATTCAAACCATCGGACACCCCCCTTTCTCCACGCCACAAGAAGGTTTCACCAAGGTTCACCAAAAATGACTGCTACACAGTCTCCAAGTGTCAGTGTAAAAGAGAGGCAGCAAACATGATTGCCCAAGCCGACATTCCATCAGCCCACAAGCTACATGTCATGGTGCGGATCGAGGGGTGCCCTGTGACATGGAAATAGACACGGGGTCAACTACGTTGATCATCTTGTGGAGCACAATTAAAAGACTGGTTCCCAGGCTCTCTAAAAGGCAGCTTGATCCACACCACTTTCATCTGAGAGTCTACCAAGGGAACAGCATTCCAGGTGTGGGCATCGGCTAGTTCCAGGTAGTTTTTAAAGAATTCATCGGTACACAACAACTCATTGTTGTTGAGGGATGTCGCCCCAGTCTTCTGGGACTGGACTTGTTCACGTCCTTAGGGTTGTAGGTAATCGGCATCCGCAGCATCTCAGATCCGGATGTGTAGAGCCTACTCAATAAATTCCATGATGTATTTGATGGTGCCTTGGGGAAGTATGCCGGGACTCCCGTCTCTTTCAGCCTGGATCATCTCATTGCACCAATCCGCCTGAAACTATGATGGGTCCTGTTTGCCCTAAACCTCAAGGTAGATGAGCAGCTCAACAAGTTAACTGCTCAGGGCATCCTCGAGCCTGTTAATCATGCAAGATGGGAGACACCAATTGTCATGCCCATCAAGCCTGACAGGTCAATACATGTTTGTGCGGACTATAAGTGCACACTCAACAAAGCACTACAGAAACATGCATACCCAGTCCTGGTTGTTCACCATCTGTTGTACTCCCTGGGTGAGGGCAAGGTTTTCACCAAACTTGACCTTACCCAGGCATACCAACAGACAACACCACAGCAGAAGCCTAGACCATCGTATCGCATCAGAGAGTGTTCCGTTGTCGTTGG
Source organism: Phrynocephalus forsythii (assembly GCA_029282475.1). Lineage (NCBI taxonomy): Eukaryota > Metazoa > Chordata > Lepidosauria > Squamata > Agamidae > Phrynocephalus > Phrynocephalus forsythii. Next base: position 111,930,333 of record JAPFRF010000011.1, read on the forward strand.
CTACAGTTTGGGGTAAGTGTGGCTCCAGGCATCTTCCAAAGCCTCATGGAATGGCTTCTGCAAGGCCTTCCTGGGGTCGTGCCCTATCTGCAACTGTTGCAGAGCCTCTTCACCACCTCTGTCTCCTGAATAAGAAGACATTGTGGTCATGGGGCCATAGAGAAACTGCTGCCTTCAACACAGTAAAGGGACTGTGGTGCAATACAATGAAGCATGACCGCTGGTCCTTGCATGTGTTGCCTTGCCTTTCAACATCGGCACCATCCATAGCCACAGTTTCCCTGATGAGCAGGAAGCACCAATCGCCTACTTTTCAAGAACTCTGTCCCCAACAGAGTGAAACTACAGCCAGCTTGACAAAGAGGCGCTGGCACTCATGTCCAGAGTCAAACGGTTCCATGAGTACCTGTACAGGTGAACCTTCGACTTGCTCACTGATCACAAGCCGCTCCTGGGTCTTCTCACAGACAATTTCCCAACACCACAGATCTTCTCACCTCGGATATTGTGGTGGATGGTTTTCCTGGCAGCCTACAGTTACTAGCTTCTTCATTGACTGGGAAAGTCTTTGGGGCACGCAGATGTCCTCAGCTGCTGCCCACTTCCAGTCCTGGTGGAAGATCCTGCACTGACTTCATCCCCTCCTCATTGAGGCTCTGGTCTCCACTCCAACGCGGCTTCTCTATCTGCCCAGGACTGTACCATCACCCTGGTCCTCAACTGGGTGTGGAGGGGTGGCCGAAAGGACCAGTGGATCCAGACTTCCAGCCCTTTGTTTCCCAGCCACACAAGCTCTCTGCTCATCACAGCTATCTACTGTGGGGAAGCTGGGTCATAGTTCTGCAAAAGCTTCAGTAACGCATCCTCAAGGCTTTGTACGTAGGTCATCCGGGCATTGTAAAGATGAAAGTTTTGCCTCAGAACTATGTGTGGTGGCCAAACATGGATGAGGTCATCATTGCTTGTGTTGAGTTCTGTCAGGTGTGCCAGGAGTCACAGCCAGCACCTCCCATTGCTTGCAGCAACAGCTGGGAAACCCCAAAGCACCCTGGTTGAGGGTGAACATCAACTTGGCAGGTACTTTCCATGGCCAGACCTTCATGGTGGTTGTCGATGCCTTCTCTAAATGACTGGAGGTGCTCCTAATACCTTCCACCACTTCTGAAGCAGTCATTCGGTTTTTGTGATGCCTGATTGCAACTCACAGAGTGCCAGATTTGCTGGTCTCTGACAATGGGACCCAATTTACCTCAGGGGTGTTTGAATGCTACCTCCCTAGCCTGGGCATCTGTCACACCTTAACAGCCCCTTTCCAGCTGGCCAGAAATGGGCAGGCAGAGCAGATGGCTTACTCAGTTAAGGAGGCACAGGCATGAATGGACCATGGGGACTGGCACAAGCGGGTAATCAAATAACTGCTTGTGCAGCATATCACCCCTCATGCCTCAACAGGACGGAGGCCTGCCAAACTTCTCAGGGAACACCACTTGAGATCTCCACTTGACTGGCTGCACCTGGACTTTGCCGTTTTTGACCCTCTGGGTTGTGCTAATGCGCCACAGACCTTTATTCCTGGGAACTGAGTTTTTGCTAGGAACTACACTGGGGAATTAGTTTTGGTGCTGGCTGTGGCTGTGGGGGTCTCTGCCTCCTGCTCTTATCAGGTGGCACTGGAGGTCGGCTGTCTGGCATGGCCACATTGATCAGCTACAGTGTTGGGTCAGGGACTTGGAGACTTTGAATGATTCTCTGACCATCTCTCTGACCGAGCCTACAGAAGCTGAACATCCACCAAGTGACAGTGGTCCTTGGCAACCCACACTGCAGGCTGAGGACATTGATCCAGGCAGCATCCTACCAGCTTCTTTGCCAGACTATCATGGAAGGCCAGTTGCCTCCTCAATATCCATGGAGCCTGGAAGTGAGAACTCTGGCCTTAGGGCAGCTCTGGCCATACCAAACTCAAACAGGAACTCAGACAACCAGGCTGCAACCAACACTGGGCCCCGATGATCACACTGCGTCCGCAGGTGCCCAGCCTACCTGAAAAAGTATGTGCAGCATATAGACTAGAGATGGGCACGAAAAACAAAAATGGTGTTCCATTTCCGTTTTGGTTCGGGCCCTTTTCATTTCGGTTCGGTTCCGTTGAAATGGATTTTTCTAGAAAAACTTCATTCTGTTTGTCGTTTTGGTTCGATTGTCGTTTTCCCATAGGAATGCATTGAAGCAATGCATTCCTATGGGGAAAAGCAAGCACGGAAACCTGTGCCGTTTTTTCCCCACAGCTCCAGTCCATTTTATCGCATACCGCCACTAACGGAAATGAACAGCACTGAACAAATTTTTGTTGGTTCTGTTCGGTTCGAGCCTGACCCGTCCAAATTGTCGTTCTTCGTTCCGTTACGTAACGGAAATGAAGAATGGTAATGGAAACGGAAATTTCACCGTTCCGTGCCCATGTCTAATACAGACAGAACTAAGTACAGTGGTACCTTGTATAAAGGAATTAATTCATTCCAAATGAAATTATATTAAGCAAATTTTCCTTTATACAAATTCCCATAGGAATACAAACTGTTTGTTATACAAGGGTCCACTGTAATACGTTTGTAAATACTGGAACCATTATGATCATGCACAATGTTGGAACCATTATGTGTATTACTGTATTTATTGTTTGAAACCATTATGCTTGCAACTGTACATACAGAAACCATTGTGCATTAACCAATGCCTCATCTTAGTGGGGAGCGTTGTTGTGTATTAACTGAAAATATGTTGAAATTTTCACTCAGGTTCACCTCGACTATATTCAGTGGGAATATACCGCCTCCTGATTGGTTGTTTGCTAGCTGGGCTGGCTATATAAGCAGACCAGCTAGGCTATTTGACTGTGTGTGTTTTCACCCACTATTCAATAGCAATCAATACCTTTTTTAGAAACCAGTTTTCTGTGGACAAAGGATTCACATTGCAAAATATGTGAACACTTTTTTCTGATGATGCAACGGTGGCACTTATCAGACTTATTCACCTAGCTTAGTTCTCTGTTAATCTGTTATCTATGCCATAAAATATTGTTGTGTGTGTGTGTGTGTGTGTGTGTGTGTGTGTGTGTGTGTGTGTGTGTGTGTGTGTGTGTGTGTGTGTGAGAGAGAGAGAGAGAGAGAGAGAGTTTTATAATTACACCCATTGGCCAATAAAAGGATGTGATTCCATCTCCAATGCATTCAGTCCATGATTATGGTTTGTTTACTGTCCTAGACCAAATGTTACATCATACTTGGCATGCAAGTATTCTAGAAGTATTATGAAATGAATAAAAATGCAGAGGATTTAATTCCATACATATGATTTCCTGATGGAGATTCCAGTGCAGGCTGCAGCTTTTTTTACCCCAAGGCACTTTGGCTTAGAAATCTTACTCCATTACTCTGACTGATTTCCTTTCTAAGCATCAGATCCTTAACATTTATAATTTAGATATCTTCAGAAGCAAATGACAATTTTTCTTCTCAAAAGCAAAGGAGAAAATGGGATTTCATTAACTATTCCTTCTGAGTGGATGCCAGATAAATTTTGTGTTGGTGTTGAAGTTCAAACACAGTTGACAAACAAAATACCATGAGCATTAGCCAGGCATATTTTTTTCTAAAACTGAGAGTACACTAGTTATTGTTTATATTGTAAATAAAAACTAATGTCTCTGTACCCACTACACTGCTACAAGTCTTGAAACAACATAGGGCAATACAGTATTCAGCATATTTTCCATAGCATCAGTTTTCCACAGCATGAATGATTTTTTGACAACTGCCTGCTTTATCAGCACCCTTGGAGATGGCTCATTGGGGAGTGGTGGGGAGCATTCCTTAAGCAGAGAACAGCAATGAGAACTAGAGTAAGTAAGAAATGTTAAAATATGTAGTGCCCACATTCTCAACCAAATCTGTTAGGAAATTCAAGACATATAGACAATCTCAACGAATATAGATTTATTTAGAGTAAAATATCAGTTTGGAAATAGAGTGGCATAATGCTACAGGGATCCATCAGGACCCTGTAACTCAGGCTGCTTTCACAGGACTGCTAAAATCTGCAGCAAACTTTGATCCGGATCACCCCTGGAGTGGTCATGTGGTTCATGTCGCGGATTGGATGTTCCCATGGTTGCATTTTGAAAATCTGCAACTGTTCTGATTCCATGACTGAGAACCACAGCAAAGACACTATAACAGGGGCAATAAAGTTTTGGTGCAGATTTTCTGTGTTCCCATGGATTTGAGTAATGATTTAAAATCTGCATCGGAACAGTGGTAACTAGGATTTTACCTCCTTGAGACCAGGTACTTGTAAAATGCGCGGGGTTTTCATAACCCCGATTTTTTTGTCCTTTGCTCTGGCCTAGGCCTATGGTTTCCATATAGTCCAGAATGCTGCCAAAGAAGTAATAATCATATTTTTGCCATTATTAGCCAGTGCTCTGAAGTCACAAAACCTTGCTCATTGAGTACAAATCACTTAGAGACGCTCCAGTCTTGTGCTCATCTTGGATCAGAGACACTGTTAAGAGGACAGAAGAGAATAACCTGCTTAGGATTTCAGCTGATGTGCACATGCAACTTCTTTGTTGTACTGGGCACCAATGCTGACTGGGAGTGGTGAACGTCCCTTCCTGTTGTCTTCTTTTCCAAAGGTCTGCTGCTCATGAGTGAAGGAGCCAAACAGGGAACCAAGTGTACATAAGCTTGTTTGGGCTGTTGGAATCACTGGTGAGGCAGAGGCAAGGCACCAGGGCGAATGTGAGGCTCTAGTGGTTGTGAGTCACTGGGAAGCAGTCGTCTGACATTAGAGGGACACAGGCAGGGGCTGGATCTTGCACCTCTGATAAGGAGGCAGATATGAGTGGAATCAGGATGGGAGGGGAAACTAAGCCTTTGCAGAGCTGGTGCCTATTTCCCCCAATGACCCAGTCATCATGATCTAAGCAGGCTCTCAGAATAGGTCCCAGTGCAGCTCCTGCCTTAGCCATTTCTTCCACAGCTCATTTGCTTCGTCAGTCTCCTCTTTGGTCGACTGTAAGCATGGCCCTAGTTTGTTTTACACATGCACACCTTGCCTCCTTACCGCGGGTGTGGATATAAATGATTCTATCACTGATACCAGAGAGGAGACTCTTCTTCATATTTCTTTCATTATAAAGTAATCATAAATAAAGAGTTAAATGAATTCTATTTTCTCAGGATTCAGCTCATCAGCAAGAGACAGAATATCTCTCGCTGATGAGCTGAAGAGAAGGGTAGAGAAGGACTGATTCCAGAAATAAGAAATAGTTAACATTTTAGTACCACAACTGCTGGAATACCACAGTCATCACAGGCACATGCTGGTCAGGTTGTTCTGTGAGTCCAAAGAAGTACATTTTTCTATCTCTGGCTGTTTTGAAGTTGAAGAAATTTTGCACCTCTCCCTTAGTTTTCTCACTTTGTCTGATTGATTCTTATGGGCATGTTCTTCCAAATGTTTGGACTGCAATTCCCATAATTCTCCACTAATTCTTTGTTATTGTTAATAATTCAATCTTTGTCTGACTGATTCCTAGGGATATGTTCTTTCATATTTTTGGATTGCCGTTTCTGGCATTCTCTAATGATTTTAACAAATTGCAGCCCACAGACCCAAATCAACACACATTCACTTCTCTAGAGAAGATATTGACCTATATCATTGGTTTCCTTGGCCTTTACTAAGCCTTCTTGATTTGTTTTTTTTAAGGTAGCACTGGTGCTTCATGGGAACTGTAGTTTCACTGTTTATTGAGCTGAGGATCAGCACTCTTCCTGTTTCTTTTCATTGTGGTTATGCAGTCACTTGAGATCTGCAGAATCCAGTGCCCTGGACACTCCTTTATGCTGATGATGTCATGACTGCATCTGAGAGTAAGAGAGATCTTGAGCGTCAAGTCCAAATATGGAGTGACCATCTGACAAGGTTTGGCCTGTACCTGAATATGAGGAAGACAGAATACCTGACGACTGACCCAAATGAATGTGGTATGATCCAAATTTACGGTATTGACTTACCAAGAACTGAGGAATTAAAATATCTTGGTTCCATGATCACAGCCAACGGGAGTCTGAGTTATGACGACATATCGAGGATCAACAGTGCCTGGCTAAAATGGCATACAATAGCAAGCATCATGTGTGACAAAAAGATCAGCAACCATTTAAAATCTAACATCTATTCCACCATTGGTTGACCTGTTGCACTCTATGGTGCAGAACACTGATCGGTAACTAAAGAAACTGAACATCACCTTGATGTCATGGAGACAAAGATGCTGCAATGAACCAACAGCCTCATGTGAAAGGATCATGTATGCAATGATAACATCTGAGCAAAATACAGCATTGCACCTATTGCTGACAAGATGTGCAAAGCCCAACTGCTTTGGTTTGGTCATGTCCTGCACACCAATGAGGAAACTCTGGCCAAAAAAGTTTTCACCCTTGAGGTCAGCAGATCCCAACCGAGGTGACGACCAAAACAATGCTGGACAAACACCCTTGAGAATGACATGAAGTTGTCTCAGGTTCATCCGGACCTGGCCCATGACTGTACCAAGTGGAAGGCCAAAACAAAAATAGCGGACCCCACCACCAAGTGGAAGAAACTCTAAGAAAAAGAAGAAAGAAGAAAAACCAGAGGAAGTAAACACTGGGGCAGCTTCTGGTACCATTAAAAAAAATTGTTCAGAGGAGAGAAACCTACAAGTCTGCCCAAATTTCTTCAATTTCAAAGCAGCCAGAGATGGGAAACTTGACTTTTGGGGGCTATAGCTTGACACTATCCTGACCAGCAAATAATAGTGCTGGCTGTGGTATTTTGGGAGTTGCATTGCTAAAAAGCCAAATATTCCTGCAGTTGAAAAACACAAGAGACCACATGCTCCTATTGATTTTCCTTTGATTCTAGTTGCCCTTCTTTCTGCCACTCAAGTAGGAGTCATTCCCCAACTTCAGTCCCTGCCCCCCACCTAAGTTAAGAAGCAAGCTGATCTGGAAGTTTCATCCTTTTTGTTGCATATCTGTTTTATTTGGTACATTAACCTTTATCCACTGCAATTATTAACTTTGTTTTTTTTTAAATAAGTAATAAGGTCACAATAAATTTCTATATTGTGTGTAGCATTCTGAATGCTTAAAGCAATAAATCATATGTTGTCTCGGGCTTGCCCTGAAGCCCAAGAACTGCAGAAATCCCATTTGGTCTCGACGGTGAAGGCCAAATAACAATGGGTATCAGTGTAGCAAGGGAGCTTTGATATATGGCTCTGGAAGCAGCAGTTCCACATTTCTTCTCCTTAACATTACCACCTAGTTCTCGGTGCTCCTGCACAACTGATGTTTAGAATAGTTTTTTCCCCCTATTCCCCAAGGATCTTTATCTCCTCATTTTTTTGTTTTAAAAACCTAAAAAGGCAAATCTCCAGAATCACACAAGTCCTGAGAGAAGATGCTACTTGGTGGCTAGCTCAGTGGTTTAGGCATCTGGCTGCAGTGCCAGAGGTCGGGAGTTCAGTTCCCCCACTGGGGGCTCCTTGACAAGGGCTGGAATCGATGATTCATAGTGTTTTCTCCAGCTCTGCCATGCTAAGATTATTGCTAGAGATGGACACGAGATGCCAAAATGGTGTTTTGTTTCATTTTTCATTTCCTAAATTGTTTCGGGGTCATTAAAAACAGAACAATTTTTTTAAAAATGCATTTCATTTTTTGTTTGTTCCAGTTTTTAATTTTTTTTAACTCACGCCAATGGGTCGGCACTTTTTTTTTACTTATCGTGCTGACCAGCTGGCCTGTGGGCCAGTTTGGCACATTTTAAAATTATTATCATTTTCTTATTGCACTCATCAGCTGGCCCGCAGGCCAGGTCGGTGGTTTTATTTATTTATTTATTATTTTTCATATTGCACCGACCAGCTGGGTTGGCACATTTTTTAATTTTATTTTTTCTTATTGTGCCTACCAGCTGGCTCACGGGCCGGGTTGGCAGCGCATTTATTTTATTTTATTTTTTCTTATTGCGCCAACCAGCTGGCCCACAGGCTGGGTCGGCAGGTTTTTTTCTTATCACACTGACCAGCTGGTCCATGGGCCAGGTTGGTGCTGTTTTTTTTAAAAAAATTCTTATTGCACTGACCAGCTGGCCCAATGGCCAGTTCGGTGCAGTTTTTTTTTAAAATTTCTTATCGCCCTGACCAGCTGGCCCGGGGTGATAAGAAATGATGTGGAATAATTGCCTTTGCAAAAACAGCAGGGGAGGGAAAGTTAGTTTTTAGAGATGCATTGCTGCAGTTCTGATAATTATCAGCTCCACATTGCCATGCAGCAGAATTTATTTATTTATTTATTTATTTATTTATTTATTTATTTATTATACATCTATACCACCCATCTTCCAGACGGAACTCTGGGCAGTTTACAATTAAAACAAGGCAACAGAAAATACAATATAAGGACAAAAAGGCAAAAGGGCAAAAATACTAATAAGATAAGGAGGGAAGAAACCCTCCTAACGAGATGACGCGGGCGGCAAGAAGAAAAAAAGAAAAGAAAAGAAATTAAGAGGAAAAAAGGTTGCCATATGCCTCTTTTTTAATTTGAAGGTTTTATTGGTTACTTGAAATATGGGGTAAGGGAGAAAGGGAAAGAAGGAGGGAAATAAAAAACAGACAAAAAGAAGGGAGGGGAGGGAAGAAGAGGAAGGGAAAGATAAGGGACAATGGATACACTGGAAACAGTTTGACAAACAAAGACATTATTGAGTACACAACTAGTACTAGATATCATTGGGTGTATACTAGCTTAATGTTTATCAAGCTCATCTGCGACATCCTGCCATCTTCTTGTGAAAAGTTCTTCGCGGTCTCCTTTCAAATTGCCAGCAAGCTTATCAATTTCCATACAGTCTCTTATAGACATGGGCACGACTTGGCGAAATTGTCATTTCCATTTTCGGATATCGTTTCCGTTACGTAACGGAAACGGTAACGACAATTAAGCTGTCAGAACTCGAACTCGAACCGAAAAAAGAAAAATTGGGTCTGATTTGTCGTTGTCGTTCCTGGCATCGCGCGGCGATCGTGCGATGCCAAGCGGCACAGAAAAAAAGTAAAAAAAAAAAACCCGATTCCCGGCCAAAAAAGCAGGCGAAAATATGCCTGCCTGAGGGCACCTACCAGAGGGGTGGTTTCTGGGGGGGGTCCCCAGCCTTCCCCCCCTCCTGTCCTGGGCTGCTGGTACCGGGCTGGGAGGGGGCATCCTCGGCGTCTCCATTTGCCATGAGGTGCGGGGGGATCCAAAATGGCGTCCGCAATATTTTTTTTGAAATCGTGGTCCAGAAAACCACCAAAGCACCACAGAAACATGCGAAAATTAGCTATTTTAAATGCTTGAATTTTTACAGTAGCAGCAGTGGGTTTTTTATAGCAGTAAAAGGTCGCACTGATTTTATTTTATTTTTATTTTTATTTTTATTTTTTTACACCTGCGCAATGATGGGCTGGCAATGGGGTGGGACCATGCAAATTTTTGGACCCATTCTACCAATCGCATGGCCAGGTTTTGACTGACACTTTTGGATGTGCAAGAGGGCATAAAAAGCCGAGGCACTCCCAGAAGAGTCGCAGTCCGGGCTTGGATGTGGGTGGGAGAGGGCTGTGTGTAGCTGGCTGCTGTGCTAGACTAGTTTCAATTTCGCGGAGCCTTTAGATTTCAGTTAGGCAGGCAGGCAGGCAGGGAATTGATTCAATTGAATTTTTAGGAAATAATAATAATTCCTTTCATTCTCTGTCTGCTGTGGGGAATAGCAATGCAGTTTATTCTTTTTTATTCTCCTGCAGTTTGTTAGGATTTCTTTTCTGATAGTGCTTCAAGGGGGGGAGGTTGGAGTGGGAGGGGAGGTGTGGATTTATTTTAAAAATTTCATTTGCTTGGTGGCAAGCCAAGGTCCTTTCATACCCTGCCTGCAGCTCTGCTGTGGGTGCACTGCCCACTTTGTTTGCAAAAATTGCAATTGCTTTATTTGATGCAGTCTTGTGCAGCAAGTCAGTTTAAAGTGTTCTCCACCTGCTCTGGGTCATCGCGGGACCCGCGCCCGCCGCCCGTGCACCCGCCCCTCCCCCTGCCACTGCCGCCGCTCGCCCATGCCCCCCGCCACCCCACCCGCCGCCTAGGGCGCAAAAACACCTAGCGCCGGTGGGACGCCACTCGCTGGGACGTCAAATTGCGCGAAATCGCGGTGGCGGTAACGACAAACGACACGATGAAACGACAAATTTTTAAAAAAATTCGCGAAAAACGGAAATGACCCGAAACGGACCCATCCCGAAAAACGACAACTCAAATTTTTTTTTCTGGTCGTGCCCATCTCTAGTCTCTTATCTTACAGTACAGCTCTTCCTCAGCTGGGGTTTCAGCTTGTTTCCAAAACTGTGCATACAGAATCCTAGCAGTTACAATTATGTGTTGTATTACATAATTTTGATCCTGCGAGATGCTCCTGTCTGCTATATTAAGTAAAAAGAGCTCTGGTTTAAAATGTAGGTTAGTTCTGAGAACTCTCTCTATAAAGTTCTTTACCATAGACCAGTACATAATTGCTTCATTGCATGTCCACCACATATGATAAAACGTTCCTGGATTCTTTTTTCACTTCCAGCACCTTGAATCACAGTTGTACATTTTAGACAGATGATGCAGAAAGAGATGCCACCTGTAAAACATTTTATAACAGTTTTCTTTATAGGATACAGCTTTAAATTGTTTAACTGTTTTCCATAGAGAGTCCCATTTATCCAGATGTATTGGATAGCCAAAGTTTTCTGCCCATCTAATCATACAATCTTTAACCACTATTTCATTAGTTTTCAAATCTAACAGGGAATTATAAAATTTACTAAGAGCTTTCTTCCCATCAGAGAGGAATATCTTGTCAAGGGCTATCTCATTTACCATAAAACCAGTTTCTTTCATTATATTTTTATAATGAGAGTATATCTGTTGATAAGTCCACCAGTTTATTTTATAGCCCTCTAATTTCAGTTGATTTAGGAGCTTCAGAGTTTGATCTTTGTTTAATAATTGTTTGTAAGTTAAAGATTTAATTGTCTTATCTGACATAGGGCCAGATATAGCTTCACTAGGGGATATCCAGCATGGAGCTTTGTTATACATTAAGGTTTTTGCGGGTAACCAGACCTTAATCAAAGCATTTCTTATCCAGTGTTTTTTAAAAAGCGTTGGTGGTTTATTCTAAAGATGGAGCCATCCTTTATCTAAATCATGTCCTTCCAGGCATAAAATTCTGTGATTGGACATTGTGACCCAGTCTTTAATCCAGGTCATGGCAGCTGCTTTATAATACAAACCAAGATTTGGCAGAATGAACCCACCCGCTGTGACTCTGTCTTGTAAATATGCATTTTTATCCTTGCTTTCTTCTTTTGCCATATGAACACTCTTATATGCTTTTCCAGGCCAGACAATATCTTAAGATTAAGTAATACCAGTATAGATTGAAAGAGAAAAAGCAATTTTGGCAAAACAGTCTTTTTGATAGTCGCGACCCTTCCCATTAAAGAGAGTTGCAGTTTTGACCAGATGTTTGAATCAGACTTAATTTCCTTAATCAGGGCACCATAGTTGTTTTCCGTCAAAGTATTACACCTGTTGGTTATTGTGACACCCAGATATTTTACCTTATTTACATGATTGAACACAGATAGATTCACAAATTTTTCAATATTTGTAGGTGTCATGTTTTTAGTTATCATACATGTTTTCTCCTTATTAATCTTAAGACCAGAGATCCTTGAGAAAACTTCTACTGTATCGAGTGTTTTAGTTAGTGATAAGAGAGGGTCTTCAAGGATCAATACTACATCATCTGCATACGCTTCTATCTTAAATGTTTCGCCTCTAATATTGAGTCCTGATTGCATGTAACAGTATCTCTAGGGCAAGAATAAAAAGAAGGGGTGAAAGAGGGCAACCCTGCCTGGTGCCTTTATAAATTTTAATTTCATCAGTCAGATGACCATTTACTATAACATGAGCTTTCTGCTTTGAGTATATTTGCTCTACTGCTCTCAACATTCTATGGCCACATTGAATATAGTCTAATTGTGTTTTTATCAATGACCATGAAACATTGTCAAACGCCTTTTCAGCATCAATAAAAACCAGGGCAACTTGCTTCTGTAGGTGGTACTCATAATATTCAAGTATGTTTAGTAAGACCCTTATATTTGTTTGTAGGTGTCTTCTGGGAAGGAAACCATTCTGGTCAGGGTGTATCATTGACGGTAAAATTCTCCTTCATCTATTGGCTAAAACCGTGGCAAAAATTTTGTAATCCACATTGAGTAGGGCGATAGGTCTATAGCTCTGTATCAGTTCCTTAGGTTTTCCTTCCTTTGGGATCAAGGTTATATTCACCGCCTTCCATGAGTCTGGGATATCTTCTCCCTCTAGTATGGAATTAAATATGGATTTCATTCTCAGTGCCAGTGTATCGGAGAAATGCTGGTAATAAAGAGGCTGGAATGCCGTCGAGGCAATTAAACAACCTTCTGTTGTTTAATCGCCTCCATGACGTCCATCATAGAAATGGGCTCGTTAGTCAGTGCTCTCTGACTTTCACTGAGTCTTGGAAATTTGATATGTTCTAAATATTGAAAGATAGACTCATTATTGATTTCATCGCTTTTGAATAAAGATTGATAGAATTCCTCTACAATCCTCTGTACTTTAGTTTGCTTGGTTTGGTTTATTCCATTTTCGTCTTTCAGCATTGCAATAGATTTCTGTGACTTCATCTTCTTTAATTTGTAGGATAGCCACCTACCCGGTTTATTTGCGTGCTCTATATAGTTCATTTTTGCCAATCTTGTCTTGTGGGCAATGTCTGCTGTTAAAATAAGGTTAAGTTCATGTCTACATTTGGATAAGTCTTTCAGTATTTGTTTATTCTTTGGTTCTGAGATTAAATCCTTTTCCAGCCTGTTTATTTTAGTAAGGATTTTTGCTGTCTTTTCACCTCTCTCCCTATTCCGCTTTGCCATGTATTGAATCACAAAGCCCCTAAAATAGGGTTTTGAGGCATCCCAAAAAGTTTTAATAGGCACATCCTCTGTTGAATTCAGTTTGAAGTACAAGTTTAAATCATCATTGGCTTCCTTTAGGAAGGTTTCGTCCAACCAAAGAGTGGAATAGATTTTCCAATGTTGCAGTTTGTTAGATCCTTTCAATGTCCATACAATGGCACCGTGGTCAGATATTGTCCTGGGTAGGATCTCTATGTCTGAGGTGTAAATCAGCAAATCCGTAAAAGCCCAACACATATCGATGCGTGAAAATGAGGCATGGGGGGTTTGAAAAGAAGGTAAAACCACTCTGAAGGGGATTTTTCCTTCTCCAGATGTCTTGCAGTTCCAAGATGTCTAGTGCTTCCAGAAAAGATCTTGGCAGTGTATTGACTGCAGATTTGGGCTTTGCCCCTTTGGCAATTTTCTTGTTAAGTTCTGGAACGTGAACTGCATTGAAGTCCCCCAGCACCATCACTTGTTGGTTATCAAACTGCAAAAGTTTTTGTGCTAGATTGTTAAAAAATTTAGTTCTTTCAAGTTTGTCATTTGGAGCATATATACCAACGATGACTGTGGGTTTGCCTCAAATTTTGGCCTGCACAAAGATCATTCTACCATTGGAGTCTTTTTCCAGGAGAGTTGGTTCCAACTCAGATTTAATATAAAGGGCCACTCCATTTCGTTTCTTGTCTTTATGGGAAGCAGAGAATAATATTCCTAATTTCCCTTTTTGTAAATGTTTCAGATGTTTCTGAAGAATATGCATTTCCTGAATACAAGTGACTTGGGGTCTCTCCTTTTGGAGAAGGGTAAAGACCTTCTTTCTTTTGGTGGGTGAGTTTAATCCTCTCACATTCCATGTAATAATTTTTTTGCTCCATCCTTATTACTTATAGTAAGTTTTACCAGTTTTTTTCTCCCTCTTTAAAAAGGTGGGGTTTCAGAGCCTTTTTAAAGGCGGGCAGGGACTGTGCTAGGTGCAGCTCACTAGGGAGATGATTCCACAGGGTGGGCCCCACCACAGAGAAGGCATGGTTACGTGTAAGCGATTTCCGTGCCTCCTGGGTGTGGCCACCCTAAGTGAGTGCACCTGCACCATTCTCATGGGCCTGACCCCAGTTGACCTCTGGGAGATGTGCCCCAATTGGTACTGTGGTCCCAAGCTGTGGAGGGTTTTGAAAATCAAAACCAGGACCTTGAACCTTATCCGGAGGACAATGGGCAGCCAATGCAGACAAGCCAGAACTGGGGTAATGTGCTCGAATCTACGAGCATCCACCACCAGTCTGGCCGCCACATTCTGCACCCGCTGGAGCCTCCGGACAAGGGTCAAGGGCAACCCCACATAGAGGGCATTGCAGTAGTCGATCCTTGAGATCACAAGAGCCTGCATGACTGTCCTCAGGGAGGACTCGTTGGATACTGGTGGAAATTATAGAGATTGTAACAAAATTGGCATATTGAATGCAAAAGGCTCATTTTGTATTGTTTCCTGTTTGACAAAAAGTCAGAGGATGTTTGATAGAAACAATTCATTTACAGTCCAATAATCCCACCCTCTTTTCTTAATTTCCATCAGTACATTTCAAGCATGTTTCCCCTTATTGTGACAGCTCTGCTCAGATAGTGACTTTTTATGCATCCACAAAGATACTGACTTATTTTTTCAAAGTCTGCCTTTATCTGTTATTTCTCTTCTTCTTCTCCTAGGGCCATGTCTTCGTAGAACATTGGCGATCAGTAGCCTGAACTGGTTTCTATCCAAGGCTATTCTAAACAGAACAGTTGTGCTCACTGTGAACAGTTGGTTTACGTTCTTAAGCCAAAATGTTCTTCTATGCCCCGGGCCACACTTCCCAGTTACCATTGACAAAGCATCCCAAGTATTTATACGATGATGCTATCTCAGTTAAATCACTGCCAATCTTGAGAAGGTTCTGTGAACAATTTTGTTTTTTTACTGATAACCATCCATTTTGTCTTCCTCAACTTAAATCAGAATCCATGACACTGCTTTCTGCAGCAACAGAATCCAATAATCCTTGCAAATCTGCCAGATTTGTTGCAAGCAGGACAGTGTTGTCAGTGTATCTTATGTTAGTAAGAAGAACTCCATTCATTTTCACACCTTGGTTCTTTCCTTCAAAAGCATCCCGGAAAATTCTTTCTGGATAGATATAAAAAAGTAGAGGTGAGAAAATACAATACAACCTTGACAAACACCTTTCGTAATTGACACCTCTCCTGATATCTGACAATCTATCTGGACACCAGCACGCTGATTTCAATACAAATTCCCAATCAATCTGATATCATAATTGTCCAAGCCCACATCTTTAAGAATATTAATAAGTTTATCATGTTTTCCCTACTAAGTGCAATTGTGCAAACAACAGTATGGCTTCCTATGGTGACCCTGCGGCCCTGTGTTCCAGTATATGCTGCTTTTAGGCATCGTCTGTCTAGCAGTAGCATACATCTCCATTCAACTCTCTCTCTCTCTCTCTCTCTCTCTCTCTCTCTCTCTCTCTCTCTCTCTCTCTCTCTCTCTCTCTCTCTGATATCAGTATAGATTGAGAAAAATAGTGGCACTCTGTGGCACGTGAGGGCAATGTCATCAGATCCAGGCATCAGTTTTCTGGGTGGGGCCTTCTGGCGAGTCACACAGATCACAAAAGTGCAAGTGCACACATATATGTGCACAATCTAGAAATGACTGGCAGTCTTCTTCCAGTTTTGAAAGACTGGTGCTAGGGAGGCTCCTTGCATGTCTTTGGAAGGTGAATCGCTGCTTATAGAGGCATTCAGAAGCTGTCATTCAAAACCCACTCATATCACAATTCTGTCCCATAGCTCTCACCCCAGGTTTGGTATTGCAGGGTGAGAACTAAAGACGGCTCTGTAGGAACATTGGTAAAACTAAATAGGTCTGGGACATATCATGGCATAGATAGAAAGGAGGCTGCCTGGACTCCTAAACACATTTCAGCACATGGTCAAAGGAAGAGCCAAACTTTAGTGTAGAACAGGGCTGTCCAACTTTGAACAGGCCAATGTCTACTTTTTCTGGTCCAAAGTGCCAGAGGGCTACTACACTAATACCTCTACTTACAAATTTTATCCATTCCAAGCACATGCTTGTAAGTAAAAAAAAAATGTAAGTAGAGCAGTGGTTTCCCATAGGAATGCATTGAAATCCATTCCCTCTGGAATTGATTGATTTTCAATTCATTCCTATGGGAAGACTGACCATGCGCACACTTCCCTTGCACCCGCTCAATCATCTGGCCAGTGGGGGGAACAGGGGACCATGCCATGGCCCTTGAACTGCCCTGCTCAGCTGAGACTGTGGGCTGGCAGACCCAGAACTTTACTGGGGCGGTGGTGGTCCTTGGGATGGGGGAGGGAGGGGTGGAGAACTTATCCCCTCACGTTTTTATTTGTGGCTGGTGGGCTACTCTTGAACCTTTGGCAGGCTACTTTTGAACCCTTCACGGGCTACCGGTAGCCCATGGTCTACCTGTTGGGCAGGTGTGGTGTAGAACATTGCATGCACCTGCTGCAAGGAGCTCAAGAGGCAGGTGCCTGAGAATGGGAAAAGATGGTGCCAGTTGGAGAAATCCACTGTCCATGGCTAGTTGGACCAAAGTGCCTGCCCTAGTCTAAACCAGCTTCCTATGCTCAGGAGGAAAAACTCAAGGCAGAAATATAGGAATAAATTATATTAATATACAGTCACCCCCCTGCCATTTCGCGGTTCAGGTACTGCGGTTCCACTACATCGCGGGATCGCAGTACCTGCACCTCGGGGCGGTGTGGGGGGCCTTGGGGCGATCGGGTTGCTCTGCGCCACCCCCCAGGTTCCACTGAGAAGCCTCGGGGCAGCGTGGGAGTTGGTGGTGGCGGGGAGTGATCGGGTTGCTCCGCCTCCCCAACCAGGCTCCCATGAGAAGCCTCAGATTGGCAGCGGGCAGGTAAGATCCCGCAACACCGCCTGCACGCGCCGCCCCAAGACTTCTTGGACAGGCACGACCACAGCTGGGCTGCTTGACTTCCTTCACCTTGCCTTCCTTCCTTCCTTCAACCAGAGTTAGGGAAAGTCCTTGTTCTGGTCTACCTTCAAGTCCCCCAGTCTGCATGGCCAACAGCAGAGCGATCTAAGTCCAAGAATCCTACCACTGGCATGGCCTGAATGTAATAATCTAGAATATGCAGTGCCACAGGCAAAGAAGAGGAAATGATAGTGGATCAGGCGAGGAAAGACAAGCTGAAAAAATAGGTTCAACCTCCGATAAAGAGCTGTCAGTATTTGTTTCATTTTTAAAAAACATAAACTGCAAGTGCTTTTCGAGGACTTGGAGTGCTCAGATCAGTCCTCGAGGCAGCCCCAGTAACTGCTGGATTTCATGAAAGAATATCAGTTTTGATCCTAACCTCCACCCATGCATAGAACAGTCTCTCTGCCTTGACAGAGTAATCCAATCTGTCTGAAAATGTCTTCCAGGAACCAGTAGAAGGAGAGAAAAACAATTTGTTCTGATCTTTGCCAACAGGCTCAAATAGATGTGGACAGGGAGAAGTAGGATTTTTTTTTTAAAAAAGAAATTATTCTCCTAAGTATGTCATGCCTCTATAAGGCAGTCTTTATATCTTGATTTTCATCCCTAAGAGAAAATGTATAGGACTGGAGCTCTCCAAAGAAATACATGTTGTGCTTTCTCCATCTCCTCTCATGTGTGTCTGTCTTGTCTGAAGCACAGTGAAAATGCTAATATAGGATTTTGGACTGCTATAAGATGTGCTTCTCTGCCCATATGTTTTGCCCCTGGAGCCATCCCTTGACCTGCTGATATGTGTTAGGGGCACACTCGCTGAGGACGGAGTAGTAGTTGAAATAAGAAAATTAATGGGGATGGTTAAATAGCCAATCCCGGCCCTAGCTTTGAAATGAGGCACAGAGGGAAGCAGCAACAAGCAGGGACACATTGAATTTTGCACCAAAGTCGTGGAGTGAATTAGTGGGGTGAATTAAGAGAGCTTCTGGGTGAATGCATGTCTCTCTCTGTGTTTCTAGAACTAGAGAACTAGAGGAGGAGGCATCTTCAAATGGTTGTGATAGCTGGATGTGACCAGAAGTAACCTCTTTCTGGCTAGACCAAAGGGCTGATCACCTTTTCTTTACCTAGATTACTTTTTGTATAATTTCTTGCTTAGCATTTATGATTGGCCAAGCACCCACATTTCACTCTTCCTCTCTCACCAGATGCCCTTCTTGGGAACGTAGCCCCAGGACCAAAGGCTTAGGTAGTCAGAACATAAAGCACAGCAGGGGAGCCATAGCACATCCCGGAAGGGAGATCAGGGAAGACAGAAATGTCCCATCTCTATAGGAGAACCAATGAGTTTGCTTCCCTCAAATTTTCAGCCGATTAGATGTAGGATCCGACTAGCAAGCAAATATTATCTAATGATGTTGTATGATGACTTTATGACTCTTTGTTTATTGTTGCATAAAACTCTTTTACACTGTATGTTTGGGGTCTTTCTCTGCCATTAAGAGAAGACCCTGGCTGATTCCTATTACATATCAATAAAATTGGACTTTGGTTCAACTGGTTGTGTCTCTTCCTGACCTCTTGCCAGAGTAAATTTACATGCTAACAGTTGTATATGTAGCTCTGTCCTTATAGTAACAATCAGCTTGTTATCCACCCTGTTATTGGGTTTGTGCCTTCACTGGAAAAACACTGTTGAGAGTCTTAAATGGAACAAACAGAATGTGTCCCATTGCTGAAGGGCAATCAATCTTCAATGTAGAAGCTGTGTTTTCCCTCCATTTTTGGTACCATTTCTTCATAGGAAAGAGAGGCACTAAAATGAACATCATTTGAGTGTTTCGCCATATTAGAAATGCAATCCTCTGTATCAAATGTAAGGAATTCAAAATTCTAGTGAGCTATAAATCACAAGAAACTCCTTAACTAAAGACAGCTTTCTTCTCTCAAGGTGACTTTGTTAATTTCAGTTTTATAGCCTCATACATCACAAAGGAAGTCGGAAGGAAGTCAACAACTGTTGGATGTGGCCCTTGACAGGAAGCCTGGCAGGCAGTGAGTGTCTGTGACACTGAATGCTTTCCATCTAAAATTAATTAAATTAGTTCTGAATCCATAAACAACATACTTGGATCCCACTGACTCTCCCAGGAGAAACAAGTTCTGAGGGAAGGATATCAGGAGACCATTTGTGGAAATTAGGCAATTATTAGTTCAACATAGTCATCAAATTAATTTTGCAGAAGCAGAAAAACTCCAAGCATTAGAGGAAGGTACTACTGACATGGTGTATGGTCTGTGAAATGCCTTAAATTAATTGGATTGGAGCTAGGAGTTTATTGCCAAGGCCAGCCATGGTGTAATTTGTTTGTTTCCAAAATCCAAACAGACTCCTATAAGTTTGTTTTTTAACCTTTCACAGTCCTTGTCTTGCAACAAAAGAATATTCCTTAATGTCTTAAGGAGCAGCATGAATGAGATACAGTATTTGCTTTCTCAACAATTAGTGACAAGGATGGGTGAGTTGTGAATTCATAGTTCCTTTGCCTGTCTTCAGGACTCTCGCACTGTCACCTCTCCGTTCATATGTTTCAGAGATGGAGTTACATGTGTTTTCTAACAAGGTGAAAAAGATCTATGGTATACTCTATATGGGGCTTAGTAGACAAAAACTGCTAATAATTTTACTTTGATGTTCTATTTTCTTATTCTCCCTTTCCTTCCAGCATAATGAGGAATAACAAGTCTGCCTCTGACTAGACCAGTAGCACCCAGCACTCGGTTCCTGCTCCACAATAGAAGCATCTGGCAGCTGTCTGCTAGAGCAGAGATTGGCAGGTTTCCCACCTTCTTCTGAAGGAGAGCCTCTGAGAGGTGACTCACCTATCATGCCTCATGATGAGAGAAAGGAAGAAAGGAGGCCTTTTCATTAACTGTGTCAGTGGGATTCTCTTCACCTGAACCGTAGCTTCAGCCTAAGATAATATTCACTCCACATCATTTCCTGACTCAATTAGATACAACTTTCAGAATAAGCAGTCCAAAGGGATCATCTGCTACAAGAAGGAGATCAGATTCTTAGTTGATTTTAACACCTACATGGTATGCCTGGCCCAAGTGGCAGGCGGTGCGAGGTAGCCACTTCAGGAAGCAGCTTGTCTGTATGCAATTGTCTCCTGTTAGACGGTTACTTCATGTCACTCTCATCGTGGTTCGCGGTCCTGCTTGGGACCAGTATGAGAAAATGTTACTCCACATCCATTGTGTGACGGCGGAATCTTGTCCCAACCACGCCCCCCGAACTGGGAACAAAGCGTGATGAGCCATACCTCTCCCTGACCTCGGGAATTCTCTTGTCTCAGTTCTTGTTATGAGACAAGTGCCCGTGAAGTAAGGCTCATCACGCAACATGCACATTCTCCATCTAGTGGCAGGAGTGCGAAGTTGCATTCTCCAGTACAATCCCAATGACGTAAACAATGCATCACAGAAAGGGAAGAAGGCATAAAACCTCAAACTTTGCTGCTTAACGCATGAAAGGCAAAGTTACGGAGAATCGAAATATCGAAAAACGGAAGGTCAGACCAAAAAAAGAGAAAGGAAAACGAAGGCAGGGAAGTACATGTGTTGCCACGAAACAAGGACGTGAAGTAACAGTCATCACGATACTATCAATCACGCCCGTGGGTAAACGGAAACAGGGACAGAACCGGGACAAAATCACGTGACCACGAACGACGTTATTACAAAACGAACGTAATCTCGGAACGAGGAAGGACGTGAAGTAACCATCTTTGTTAGTTGTGTGGTTATTATTGTACCTTACTGCCAGAGGATGGATTTTTTTACCACACATTCCAGAAATAACTTGTCTAGTTTAAAGCCAATGCACATTAGGTGAGGTTTAGGTTTTGGAAATCCTAGTTATACACCCACAGAGAGCACCTCCCTTCCCACCAAGAAAGGGCCTCCTAGAACCTAGAGACACCAAAATTGCAAATATGCTTTCCCTAACACTCTTCCACAATCCCTAAATGTTTGGTGAAGACATCCTGGTTATATACTCACAAATGAGTCCCTCCAGGAAAGTGCCTTTTAGAAGCTGGCTTGAGGAAACCCAGTCTTCACCAAATATAGTGGGATTGTAGAGAAGAGCTGAAAGAAGCTTCTCAACAATTTTGGTGTCTCCAAGTCCCTTGGGCCCATTTCTTATCCCAATGAATCAACAAATAAAATTGCTAAAATTCATCAACTTGTATTCATCAAGGGTATCAATTTGCATGAATAAAAATTGATAAATTAGCAATTTTTAAATGAATTTTGCAATTTGTGTTTTAATTTTTACCCATCTCTAACAGTGCACTTACTGGGGTTTTTAAGGTGTAAAATTCTAGGCATATGCAGTTTTCAGTCAAATTGCTGCTTTGTTGAATTCTCACCGAAATGGAGGGTCAGTAGAAACCTGACCTTGATCCAGATAATAACATGTGACACTGTTTATAGGTGTTCTTCTATTGCAATATGAAAGCAAAGAATAAGCATTATTCATTCTCTGTGTTACTTAGATAATGGAACTAACCTAGCTCTTGTTAATGTGATATCATTTTATTTGTTTGAAGTTCAAAACTTTGCAGAGATGATCTTATCTCTCTGTCACCTCTGTCCATGCCAGAAGTCAAATGACACACATAGGAGTGGTTAGAAGACAAACACTCTTTATTGTGTGGGGTGTCATTACCTGCCCACACAGAAGTTATTAATACTAATGGCAGCAGTTTGTTTGACTTCTTGTGCACCATACTGTAAAAAGACCCTCTTGGGGCAGTGAGAGGTGTTGCTGAGATTTCCTGCTTCATAGCACTTTTGTACCAGTGTTTCCACTATCATGCAGCATGTAGTATATGTTTAGCATTAGTTTCATTAGCCTCAACCCCTAGGTACTACAACTGGGTGGGCAAGATAGAAGGGTTGTGGAATCTATCTATCTATCTATCTATCTATCTCTATCTATCTATCTATCTATCTATCTATCTATCTATCTATCTATCTATCTATCTATCTATCTATCTATCTATCTTTCCTGACTTTGGAACTCCTTCCTGCTGAAGGCTAGGACTGCCCCATCTCTGCTATGTTTCCTGAAGCAGGCAAAGACCTTTCTCTTCAAGCAAGCTTTCCCTGAATGAGGGGCTACCTACCTATTATGTGACTTTTAGATGGATTACCATTCATGATTGCATTAATTGATCTCATAAGAACATCAGTGTTTCCATGCTAGTTTCCATCCCTCATGGAATTTTTTTCTTTTTGCGTGTTCTTAGTAGCTTTAATGTTACCTTTTAATGTTGTAAGATGCCTCTTCTAATTCCTTATTCTTAAACTGAATATGTTTTGAATGTTTGGGGCTGTATATTGTCCCCCATTATTGTAAGCCATCTTGGGTCCTTTTCCAAGGAGAAAGTTGGGATAAAAATATTCTATCTATCTATCTATCTATCTATCTATCTATCTATCTATCTATCTATCTATCTATCTATCTATCTATCTATCTATCTATCTGCATTGTATGAAGGATTTGGTTTCTAAGATGCTTCTTGTGCCTTTCATATTTGTCTAAGTCTTGGTCCCTCACAGTTTCTGTTCTGGCTGCTTTGTTCCTTTATAATCTGGGCAAGACTGTTTATGATCCAAATACCTGTATGTAAAAGCATGATTAGATGGAGGTATTTGGAGCAGTGTATGTGTATACACATATATTTAAACTGTGAGAATAGGAAAATAAAGAAGAGAGTTTCTTTACCACCCCTTTTTAATGTAATCACCCACTGCAAACATCACAGGGTTGTCAACAAAGAGAAAACTGGCCACAGCTCTGCTTGGGAGCAACTTAAGCAGCTATGCAGACTGCTGAACAGGATAATCGTTGACCAGATCATCAGCCAGGCCATCCGGCAAGTCCCCCAAGGCCTCAGAGAACTGAATAGGTAGGGTCTAGAAGCCTCTGGAGATGGGCTCAGACAGAAGGGCCGGGCTGCCCATGGGGCAGGAGCTGTGATTGCAAGGGGAAAGGTCAGCAAATAATGATCCATCCATGACATGGGCCAGGAAATTAGGTTCGTGACCCTCAGATTGGTCTGCGGACGTGGAGAAAAATATCAATTCCAGGGTATGCCCAGCCTATAGGTGGGACCAATAACATCCTGGAATAGATTCCTGGAGGTCATGGGCTCCATGAAATCCAGAGCTACCCCCGATAGTCCATCTCCAGCATGCATGTTCAAGTCCCCAACCTCCAAGAGGCAGGGGGACCTCAACAGTGCGACAGAGATGAACTTGGAGACCTCTGGCAGGGATAGTGCTGGGTCGTGGGGAGCATGGCACACCAGCACTACCCCAAATCTATCCCATGATCCCACTGATAGGTACAGGCATTCCATCCCTGGGCAAAAGAACGCTGCAAATTTGCTGACAGAAAGAGATTCTCTATATACAATGGCCACTCCACCACTCCGACTCCCCAGCCTGCCCTGATACTGGACCCAAAACCCGGGGGCACAGCTGGGAGAAGGAAGCTCCCCCTCTGCACCCACCCAAGTCTCAGTGAGATAAGCCAGGTCAGCCCGTTCATTCACAATCAAGTAATGGATGACTGGAATCTTATTGTGGACTGACCTGGCATTAAGCAGCAAGCAGGGCAGGTTGGAGGCATGGATGGGATGGCTCCCAGATATGTGGCAGTGGGCTGGGGGATCAGAATGGGGGACAGACACCAAATGTCTGACCCTAGTTCTTCTCACCTGATTGATCTGCCAACCCAAAGTGTAACAGCCACAGCCTGACACCTGAATAGGAGCACCCATCGTCCGTCGCTGGGAGGTGAAACAAAGGGGAAGGGCAGACATATAAGCCCCTCAAAAGGACACCCAAAACCCCAAAGCCCACCCCCACTGGAAAAAACAACAAAAACGCTACTAATCCCATCAAGAAAAAACACAAAAACCCCACAGTGGACTGAATACTTATAAAGCAACCAAAAATAATCAAACAAACATGAAATGAACAACAAATAATAATATAGCCAAGCGAGCTATGGTATAACAAAAATATAATGGCAATATTAGCCAGCCCCAACCAGGTCCAGCCTACAGCCACAAAGGAACCTGTAAAGATGGTATAGGCCCATTGACACCCCACCCTATGGTCATCCCAGGGACCAAGGAACCTCAGACCGCAGTGGGGTGTGTGGCTGGGCCCCAGGACCCCAATCCCCAAGCGGATAGATGGTAATGAGGGAAGGCAGGCAGACTTGCCAAAACAAATAAGTTCTCAGCGTTCGCCCGAAGCCATGCTGATGGATGCCAGTTCAGTGCCTTAGTTGTGGCGCTCTGCTGGTCTGGACCTCCAAACTCCACAAACCATGGCACCAGGGAAAGCAGCTAGACCAAGCCGGGAGTACCTCCACCTGTACAGCCACTGGGAGCCATCAGGGTCACTGCAGGCTGGAAGCACCTCCAAAACCAGGCTGGAAAAAGGAGGGGGAAACTCCACTGTCGCTGATGGATGTCATTGCCCAATGCGCCTCTCTAGGGGAACACTGGCCAAAATGCCGGCCGAGGACCGCCAAGGACCGCCATTGTCCTTCCACATGACACCACTAGCCCGCTGACTGCACCGCAGTCAGAGTCCCAGTGCTTGTCCCTGCCGTAAGTCTTTTGGAGACACTCCAGTCCAATCTTTATTCATACTCATGATGACATTTCTGAATTTCACTGGTCTTATCTGAAAAGCCCCCTTCCTGAAAATGAAGAAACACAAATAGCAAGGTCAGGTCATAGGGTGGACAGTGGAGACAGAACAGAAGGGCTTTGGACTAGGGTTGGGGGAAGTTTGCAAAACTTAGCACCCTGTTTTCCTTTGATTTTTCATTTCACTCTTCTGCCTAGGTTTTGGGGAAAAGCTTGACCACATCATTGGGCACACCTGAAGCCGTGGTCACATGAGGGAAATGTTAAGAGCTTATCCAGCAGTTATAGTGGGTTCTTTTTTTCCTGGTCACATGATGCAGACAGTGGCAATTTTGCTGCCAACGGGATTAATGTGTAACATTTCCCCATCTCTGTGAGGGCTATGTTTATTTGCACATCCTTACCAGTTTTGCATGTGTGCACATGCAAAACCTCATCTTTTCTAAATCGGAGAGTATAAGATGAAGCAAGGGGGTGATGAAGGGTCTGGGGCAAAACAGGATGCAAAGTAGTATTTGTTATTTGCTTATTTAGAGTATTTTAACCCACATTTCTCCTTGGCAAAGGACCCAAGTCGGCTTACAGTAATGAGGGACAATATACAGTCCAGTACAATTAAGACATATTCAAGTTTAAGAACAGGGAATTGAAGGACAACATTAAAGCTACAAGAGAACGCGAGCAGTTAAAGAGAGAGTAAAAATTCAATGTAAAAGTTATGAGTGATGGAAATGAAGCATGAAGTATGAAGTATGACGTATGAAGAAGTATGAAGGAGCTGGAGTCAGAAGAGCAGCATCAGCAGCTGCCATCTTGGAGAAGGGAGCAAAATAAAGCTACCTCATTGCTCCTGGCTGGTTTGGTGGGGCCACAGGAAGCAGCCAGAGGCAAAGGGTTTGGGGTGTTATGGTGCACACCTTTGTACATTTCTGCATGATGAACCAGCGCAGCAGAGGATGTTCCTCAAAGCAGGACACATTTTAAAACTATATCAATATCAGTGGTACCTCTACTTATGAGTTTAATCTGTTACAAATGCATGCTGTTAAGCTGAACAACCCTTAAGTAGAGCAGCCCAATCTAAAAAATCAAAAAAGAAATAAATTTAAAAAATAAAAAATAAAAAAATGTAAGTAGAGCAGATTGCATCTAAAATTTATAAGGCAGCAGCTAAAACGCCAATGGTTTTCACTCTTGTCAAATTGCTCTTAAGTTGAGCCACTCTTAAGAAGAGGTACCACTGTATCAATAAGGCAAATAATTTTAGAACATTCCCCTCATGTGACCGGGGGATCCCCTCGACTTCAAATGACACTTACTCCTTGATACATGCATACAGAATTCAAGTCTTAATCATTTCTGACAAAAGCTGCAGATCAAGAAATAGGTGCTAAGGTATGCATGACTCCTCTTCTGCAGTCATACTTGCAACTCATCAAGCCTGGCCTGGTTTTGCAGGAGCAATAGGTAGTGTTGAGATGCATATCTTTATTAAATTTCTGTGCTTAAAGAATTAGGGTCAATGTCTATAACCCAATTTTCCTGGGAATGTCATCTATAGCTCAGTGAGCTTTTTCCTACCTCATAATTTGTGCCTCAGATAATCTTTTGGCAGAAATTGCACTGAACATAGCATTCTTTCAGGAAGGCTTAATTTGGCATTACTGTAAATGTTATTTTATCACCCACTTAAGCACATTTACTTTTTTCCTGTAAAAACAACAACAACCCAATAGCAAAGGATGCATAAGGATTGTTTTTATTATGAGAAGTAGAAGTTTGAAATAAAATCTGTCTCCCTGGGTGTGCTAATTCCATTTTACTAAGGAGGAGCATATTGTTTTAATTAATCATATGAAAGCAAAATTAGCATGACTATGTGAACGGTGCCCTAAATCATTCTGATCCACATCACTGAACAAAGAGCATTTAGTTATTCCAGAGTTGTTAAAGATTTTATCTAACCAAGTGAAAATTCAATTAGCTCTATCCTGGGTTCATGCTAAAAAAGAGGAGGAGAATAAAGAAGTGAAAATACCCTGAAAGAAACATAAGGATTCCAGTTGAAAGGGAGGGAACAAATGTTTGATGTATGCATGTTCCACCTTATGTCAGTATGATAAATTGCTATAATTAACAGTATCCCATGCAAACTAAACAAAATTTACAGATTGGCTGTGGCAGGGAAAACATGCATCACAGTCCTTTTGTTTTTTGCCTCTTCTTCTGATTTCTGCTATGTAATGTACTCTTCCCATTGTTTCTCATAATCCTCCTAATGAATATGGTTTCTAAAATAAGCTGTCATACATTCACATGTCCCAGAATGTCCCAGTGCTTCCTAAACTGGAGTCCGATTTAGAGTGATTGAAGAAAGTGACATGTAAGTGGCTAACCCTTGGCCTTCCGAAGCTTTTAAAACCCATCTATTCCGGGTTCAAAATTAATTTTTTTCCCCTTCGCAGCAGCCAGAATTTAGCTTTTAACTGGGGGTGGTAAGAGGGATCATATAGCCTTCTTGTTACAGTAGCTCCACTGGCTGCCAATCCATTTCCAGGCACAATTCCTGGGCCTTCCTGTGGATAATAAAAACTGTGGATAAGAGAGAATGCCAAAAGCAGACAGATTCTCAAAATTGCTGTTTTGTGACAGTAGCTCCACTGGCTGCCAATCCATTTCCAGGCACAATTCCTGGGCCTTCCTGTGGATAATAAAAACTGTGGATAAGAGAGAATGCCAAAAATCTCAAAATTGCTGTTTTGTGACAGTAGCTTGCTTTACAGCTGCTGTTTGTGACAGTAGCTTGCTTTGCAACTGCTACATTATTTATTTATTTTTTCCTCTGCCAATGGTGGATAATTGAATCAGTGGATAATGAATCAGTGGATACGGGGGTCCTATTGTAATATAAACTGCATTTGGTCGTTTTTTAAAGTAGAAAATGGGGTTAAACCAACCAACCAACCAAAAAAACCAAGTGTGCTGTTTATATAATTCCCTATAGCAGGCATGTCCAAACTTCGGCCCTCCAGATGTTTTGGGCCACAACTCCCACAGTACTTTCCCATTGGAAATACAGGCTTGGTATTCTGGGAGTTGTGGTCCAAAACATCAGGAGGGCCGGAGGTTGGACATGCCTGCCATATAGCATTTAAAGCATTCAGGGCAGTTTACAAATAATTATGCAGGCTACTCATGCCCTGCCCCCCCCCACTTCAGCAAGATGGAAGGCTGAGTCAACATTGAGCTGGCTACCTGCAATTGAACCCCAGGTTGTGAGCCCAGTTTTGTCTGCAGTACAGCAGTTGAACCACTGCACCACAAGGCTCCCTAAATAAATAAATACATAAATAACTTTTCTTAGAGTCATCTTGTTCTTTGCTCCTCCAAATGGCAGGGCCCTATGCAAAGCCGTTTCTGGCCTTTTCCATGTACAGGACCACCATATCCACAAGGGATTGGTTCTGGGATCCCCTGCAGATATTGAAATCCATGGGAAAGAGCAAACATTCTTGTTCTTCAGCTTGGAGAGATGTGACCAGTGGGGTGCCCCAGGGTTCTGTTCTGGGTCCAGTGCTGTTCAATATCTTTATTAATGACTTGGAGGAAGGAATAGAGAGTATGCTAATTAAATTTGCAGATGATACCAAATTGGGAGGGGTTACTAATTCCCTAGAGGATAGGATGAAAATTCAAAAATACCTTGACAGATTAGAGTGCTGGGCCAAAGCTAACGGAATGGATTTCAACAGAGGGAAATGTAGGGTGCTACATCTAGGTAAAAAGAATGAATTGCACAGATATAGGGTGGGGGATACATGGCTGGAGAATAGTGCCTGTGAAAGGGATCTGGGAGTCTTGGTGGACCACAAATTGAACATGAGTCAGTAGTGTGATGCGGCAGCTAGGAAAGCCAATGCAATTCTTGGTTGCATCAACAGAACCGTAGAGTCTAGATCAAGGGAAGTGATAGTACCACTCTATTCTGCTCTGGTAAGACCTCACCTGGAGTACTGTGTCCAGTTCTGTGCGCCTCAATTTAAAAAGGATGTTGACAACCTTGAACGGGTGCAGAGGAAGGCTACCAGGATGGTTGAGGGTCTGGAGGAAATGTCTTATGAGGAACAGCTTAGGGAACTGAGAATGTTTAGCCTGTCAAAAAGAAGGCTGGGGGGGATATGATAGCTATGTTTAAATATTTGAAAGGATGTCATATTGAAGAGGGAACAGATTTGTTTTCCATGACTTCAGAGACTAGGACTCGCGGGCAATGATTTCAAACTACAGGAAAAGAGATTCCATTTGAACATTAGGAAGAACTTCATGACAGTTAGAGCTGTTCGGCAGTGGAATATGCTACCACGGAGGGTGGTTGAGTCTCCTTCTTTGGAGGTTTTTAAGCAGAGGCTGGCTGGACATCTGTCGAAAATATTGTGATGGGGTTCCTGCATGGTAGGGAGTTGGACTAGATGGCCCTTGAGGTCTCTTCCAACTCTATGATTCTATGGTTCTATGATTCTTATCCGGGTTGACAGTGGTGATAGGGATGATTGGGTGCCAGGGTGAAAGCTTTCACCCCTGACACCCCCCAAACAGCAAGGAGGGAAGAAAGTTTTTTCCCCTTTTCTCCTCACTGCCAGGCTTGGTGGTGGCAAGGAGATAAAAGAAAAAAAAAGCTTTATTCTCTCTTTGCCACCGCCATCCAGCCAGGCACTCTCCAGAGGGGTGGCGGGTCCCCCACCCCTCAAGAGGGTACCTGGTTGGTCCATGGCAGTGGCGGTGATGATGATGATGAAGGCGGATGGCATCAGCAACAGTTTTAGTTTTACTTTTCCCCTTCCTTTCCACCATCCCGCCTCTGCTGATCATCAACCGTAGATAACTGAATCTGCAGTTAGTGAATCAGCGGATAAGGGGGTTGTAAAGTATATGTCAACATTCTCAAGGAGGAGGAAATTCAGATTCAGGAGGTCCCCAACCTTGGTTAACTCAGGTGCTCTTAGACTGCAACTACCAGAACTTCCAGCCAGCACAGCAGGTGGTGAAGGCTTCTGGGAACTGTAGTCTAAGAAAACTTGGGTTACCCAACAATGGGAACCACTGGACCAGACAAAGGAAAAGATGGCAGCAGGGACCTGTTATTAACTCTTGCAGAGTGTTTCCTGTTTTTGAATTAGCTTTTTTAAGAAATAGCTTTCCAATTACTTTTGTGTTTTATTTAGCAAGTGTGACTGCTGTCATAAACACTATTACATGGTTGTCCTACAACAACTACTCTCTCTCTCTCTCTCTCTCTCTCTCTCTCTCTCTCTCTCTCTCTCTCTCTCTCTCTCTCTCTCTCTCTCTCTCTCTCTCTCTCTCTCACTCTCTGTCTGTCTGTCTCTCTCAGCAATATGTGGGTAAAGGTTGGAAATGAGGAGACTGCATGCTGACCTGGTAAGTACAGCATTTGGTAAGCAGGGAGACAAGGAAACATATTTCACTAACTGGAGGATCCTTCCCCAACTCACTGAGAGCCCTGTTTACAGTCAGGGATTGTACCCATCACTTGTCTGTGGTTTCAGTAACAGCTGACCAGTTTCATGGCAGCCATGCCTCTGTGTTAGCCCCTTTCACATCAGTATTATGCACAGCAAACCAGGAGGAGCCTTGACTGGTCAGTAGGCAAGGCTCCCCAGACTGGACTAGAGTATGAAAGTTTTCCTTCTGGTCCACTGAGGGAATATAGATGCAGCATCCTTGTCCCCTCCAGATCAGTGTGCTTTCAAACTCCAGATCAGTGTGATTTCAAACTTCACCTGCCCTTCCATCCCTCATTGATGAATGAGGTCAGAAAGTTGTAAAAGGGATAATAGGGATATATGTAGGGGCGTGATGGCTCAGTGGACTAGAGCGCTGAAACTGTCAGCTGCAAAGTCGGCAGCTCAGCGGTTCGAATCCTGGGTGCCAAGCAGTGGAGCAAACTTCTGCTGTTCACCCCAGCTCCTGCCAACCTAGCAATTCGAAAAGCATGTAAATGCAAGTAGATAAATAAGTACCGCTGTAAAAAAGTGGGAAGGTAAACAGTGTTCCGTGAGCAGAAATGCATTCAGCCATGCTGGTCACATGGCCACAGACTTGCACAACACTGGCTCTTTTGCTTGAAAATGGAGATGAGAACACCCCTAGAGTTGGACACAACTAGCATGCATGTGCGGGAGTAACCTTTGCCTTTTAGGGATATATGTATTCTTAATACTAGTTTTGGACGTTGTTGAGTGTACATGGGGTTTTGATCATCAACATCTGACCTTTATCCCTGAGGAATGCATCTGTGATCATTTGGGCCATTTTGCATGTAGGACTGAATCGAGTAAGAGGGATACAGTAAGTTGGGCCCCTCCCTTTTCCAGATTATGGGTTGCCATGGGATGTCCTGTACAGAAAGCTGGTCATGGCATTCTTGGTTTGGGTAGAATGTCCTTGGTATCCACAACAGGTGGTATTGAGTCCTTTCCATCATCTTGCACTATGGCAGCACTCGATTTCCTGTCATTTTAGGTTACATAGCAGTGAACTGGGAGGTCACATTAGCCAGCAAATGGATTGCCATATGTCTGGATCCAATGAGTTTTGCTGCATTGTTACTTTGTTGCTGCAACCCATCAATCTATAGCTACTCCTTTATCAACCTTCCCTGTAGCAGGTTGATAACCTTCAACCTTATTCTACTTTCAGTAAATGTATGAGGAGTTTGTTTCTGGTGTGTGTGTAAGTGGGAGGAGTAAGCTTGAATATTCACTGCTGATGTCTTTGAAGCATCATTTACCATTATCATTGTCCCTTACTGTTGCTTTGTGGCTGCCTTTCAGTAATTCCTCTCCATCCATTGTCACTATGAAGAGGATGGGTGCACACAGTCTGATATCTCAGCTCTTGCCTTGGGTGATTCTGACAGGCATTTAAGACTTGTAACAGAATACTGTTGTCTAAGAGTATTACTCTCACCTTCTTTAACGTACTCAAACTTCTCACGACAACAAGGATTGACTACAAGATGGATGGGCCCCATGATAATTTCATTGAAGTCTGCAATAGAATATTTTGGCTGGACCTTTTTGTTTTCTGCAGATTGCATTTTTAGACCTGGATTGACTTGAGACTTGTTTTCAAGTAATTTTATGATCCCTTTTAGTGGTGCACCAAATCTCTCTTTTTCTCGTGCCAGAGTATTTATATAGCACCTTGGCCAAAGGCATAGTTGGACCTGGTCTCAACCTTTTTAAAGAACCGCATTCTGTGCACAGCTAGCAACCATGTGCATCAAATGCATGCCACCTCCGACACTCCACATGAAATGAGATGCAAAGTTTTGTTCATCGTTTTTCTCTTCTCAGCTGAAAGCACCAATTTCTCATCACTGATTCGCAGAGGACAATGTATGAAGGAGCATCACTTAGGCAAATGATGGCAAGCTCCCAAACCCATGGGGCTCTGGCCACTGTTATTTTGATTGCGACCCAAGAACAAAATGTCCACACACCCATCCAAAGTGCTTCTCTGTGCTTGTACCATCTAGGATGATCTGGTCATTCTCTAGACTTTTTTTTTTAAATGAAGACCATTTTTAAAAAGTAACAACAGGCAGCAAAAGGTACAGTGAGAAGCTGAGCAAAAAGCAATCTGAATTTGCAATGTTGTATATGAAGGGGAAAGGGTTGCTAGAGGACATTTGTAGCAGGTGTTACTGTAATTTCGATTATTTAAGCAAGCAACATTTACCCAGAAGAAAAGCAAAAGGCCTTTGCCAGTCAGCTGAATGGGCATTTTGGGAAAGTAGAATTTTCTCATTCATCTTTTTTTTTTAAAAATTGTATTCTCAAAGGCTTTCACAGCTGGGATAGTTTTTCAGGCTGTTTGACTGTGTTCTGGGAGTTTTTCTGCTGACATTTTGCGAGACTCTGTGGCTGGCATCTTCAGAAGGCAAGGAGCTCAGGGAACTAGGAGTTCTCTCTGTGCTCTGGGGTACAGAATGAGTGAGATTGTAGGGTTTTAAAGTTGTGGGAAAGAGGAAACTTGTCCCATGCAGGAGAATAGGTGTTAGTCATTGTATTGTGATGAAGGGATTAAGACATTTCACTGTAATCAGGGGTGGTGGCAATCCTTCTTTGTGGTTTATGGGTGTTGTTAGCCATTCTATTGTGTGAACTGATCACTGGTGCTTGCGCCTGGGTGGGAATAATTGAACTTTGATCTTTTGCAGGCTGTAGTTTTCAGTACTTTCTAAAAATTCTAAAAATCAAATTCTCCATCACAATACAAAGACTAACACCTATTCTCCTGCATGGGACAAGTTTCCCCTTTCCCACAACTTTAAACCCCACCTCCATCTCACTCATTTTATACCACAGAATACAGAGCTTTTGTATTAAAACAAAGGATGTTATTTGCAAACTACTGTATGTGCAGTGAAAAAAGCTCCTGATGCACACATATGCATGTCCATGACTTAAACAATATCTTCTTCTAATGAAGGATGATGCTCTGTCATGTCTATTTCTGCCCTCATACATCAAGGCACAAGAGGATTCTACATGTGAGTTGCTTAAACTGTAATCCTATTCATACCTACCTGGGAATTCAGTAAGTTTACTTCTATGTATACAAGTTTGTACTATAAATGAACTGATCCATAGAAAAATAAAAATAAATTTAAAATTATTTTTAAATTTATTTTATTAATAAAAAAAAAATAAAAATAAAAATAAAATAAAACGTGTTAGGCTCAGTGAGCATCTCTTTAGTATTCCTAAGCTTTTAAATTTGTCCCAGCATTTATTTCTGAGACATCCGTCTTTGCTTTCTAAAAGATTTATTGATCCATGAGATGTAAGAACTCTTGAACAGAATGGCATAAGGCATATTAATATCTGGGATAAATAAGTATACATAAAATGTGTTTTCATTATTGCTGTTTCATATAAATGCACACAAAGTGATTCAAAACATAAGAAAAGCAATTTAAGAATAGGGATACATATATAAACATTATGATAAAGAGTCTAGCAGCAATTTATTTCATAACATAATACAGGAACTTGGAAGCTCAAACAAACCATCCATTTTAACAGTACAACAGTACAGTTCAAACAAACCATTATTTTCAATTAAATTAAATATTTATAATATTTTAAATTTCATTACGAATTAGGCATCATTCTTCATTCAGGAAAAATATAATTTTCATAAATCCCAGAGAAGTTGAAAAGAGATATTGTACAGTAGGAATATATTCATACTGTATGTTCTAGACTGGTGGATCCCAAACTGTTTGGTCTCATGCCCCTTTTAGGTTTTGGAGAAGCCCTCATACTTCTGCATATTTGGTTTTCCATCCTCCTGCTCCATCAAGTAAAGGGTTTGGGTGTGGGGGAAGAATCCATTTGTAATTCAAAAATCCATTTGCAATTTGAAGCTTAATATAAGCACACAGACTTGGCAAAATATGCTAAATTAAAGTAAGCACCAGCTTTTTTCTCGGCACAGAAAGCTAATAAAAATATAATTTACATTTGGAAATAGCCAAAGAAAAACAAAAGACCTCATTCTCAAAGAACATTTAGTTTACTATTAGTGA
This sequence comes from Phrynocephalus forsythii, assembly GCA_029282475.1. Classification (NCBI taxonomy): domain Eukaryota; kingdom Metazoa; phylum Chordata; class Lepidosauria; order Squamata; family Agamidae; genus Phrynocephalus; species Phrynocephalus forsythii. The sequence goes on from JAPFRF010000011.1 coordinate 111,964,905, forward strand.
GGTGGCAGGAATGGCTCTTTTGAGGTGACAGAACAAGCAGGAGAGTCCAGGGCAGGAATGACACATTTTCAGTAACCCACAGCAAAGTTTCTTACTGCAAAAGCAAAGTGTGTTGCTTATATACCACCCCATAGTGCATCAAACACACTCTGGGTGGTTTACTATTTAATTATGCAGGTTACACATTGCCCCTCCTCCAGGTGAGCTGGGTACTCATTTTACTAACCTCGGCAGGATGGAAGGCTGAGTGAACCATGATCTGGCTCCCTGGGATTGAACCCCAAGTCCTGAGCACAGTTCCAGTTGCAGTACAGCAGGTTAACCACTGTGCAATGAGACTCTCTGCAGACCCCACATAATGTGTTTGTGTGTGTGTGTTGTGTCATTACAATCATGACCGACTCTTCACGATCCCTAATGTGATAATATTCCAGCCACCTGGCCAACGTGGGAGGCTTCCAGGCTGCTGACATCACTCACCTTCTCGGCATGCAGTGAAAAGGGGGCTGCAGGAGCTGGCTGTGTCGCAGAGCAGTTTAGCTGTTCAGCTGTGAAGTCAGAGGTGAGCAGAGCCAGCCTGTGGTGCCTTGGGCAAGCTGCACAGTCCCAGGGTACTCCCAGCAGAAAAGCATGAATAAGCATTACCCTAAGTCAGAATTGACTTGATGGCACATCATCATTATTATTAATAGTGAAGCTGAAATCGAATTCTCAGGAATAAATCATATTGAACTGCAGAGGATTTATTTCTGACTAGACATATATAGGGATTGAATGGTGAGGAAATGTATGTTTTTAATAATCCAGAAATGTCTTCTAGGTTATCATATTTAGGACCATAATTTCAAATATGTCCAGTCAATGGGAATGGTTTATTATAGAAAGATGGTCTAAATTTGCTAGCATTTTCTGTTGTAGTTATATCTGACTTACCTGGACAAGAAAGGTTAAAAGAGCTGGGATTCTGAGGTCAAATACAATAGCAAAAAGTATTTTAATAGATAGTTCAGGACATTTCACTTCAAAATGACTCATAAGGAGCAGCATGTATGAACGATGAAAGTGACTTTAGTCATTTGTTGGAAAGGAATAGTGCCAAGGATAAAAATAATGCAGGTGACACACCAAGAAAATGTGATGCGTGTAGTGAAAATCTAATTCTTGGGTTATGGAGGATAGTTTGCTGCTTCTATTTCTGCATTTTCCCATGGGGCATTCACCACATTTAGATCTTTGGGGAGAGTTGTTCAACAGCTCATCTGGAGTCTTCCTTCCTTCCTTCCTTCCTTCCTTCCTCCTTTAGGGGGTGTCCAGTGCATTGCAGTCTTAGGGATCTGGTGTACAGGGAATCAAAGAATGTGCCTAGCAAGGCACATCAGGCATTTAGTTACAATTTCATTTAATTTTAAGATGCCACTCTGCTTCAATAAATCCTTGTTTGTAACATGGTCCTTACAGGAGATGTCCAGTGTCCTGCACAAACATCTCTGATGGAATACGTTCAGCCTCTGTGTTATTCTTTTTGTCATTTTCCATGTTTCACTAGCATACATTGCATTCGGAAGAATAGTGCTGATGTACAGGTGGATCTTTAGTGCAACAGAGATCAACGGTGAAGACCAAATTTCGCACAAGTGTTGGAACATACCAGATGATTCGCCAGTCCTCAATCTAACATCTGTTTCAATGCCTTCAGCTTTGGATATGATGCTACTAAGATTGGCGAACTTGTTGACCTCCTCAGTGGGTTTCTGTACAACTGCAATTAATCATCTTTGTCTGAACATTCATGGTCTTTGTCTTTTCTATATTTATGTGCAGTCCCACGATCACATGTTTCATGTTCCAATCTTGGTGGTAGATTTTGCACAGAAAATATTGGCCTGCAGCAGGTGATGGAGTGCTGGTTGAGTTTTCCCCAGTGTCACCATAAATGAAGAGCCAGCTCCCCCTCACTGCCATTGATCCTACTTGTTTACATGTTCTATAGCAGATCATTTTTGGATGGGTGGGTTTGAGTTGCTTACCCATTGCCCAACCCCAATCCAAGAGGGCCAGGATTTTTAATTTAGGTTTGTGTCCCTTAGCCTTAGAGGTGTCATCCTCCCTCTGCAAGGCAGCAGTGCTGGTTTTGGTCCACCTTGGGTATTTTGTTTTCCAATACCCACCATATCTGGTGAGAATTCTCCTACCTGCCACCGGGGAAGTGGCTGATGCCCTCCGCCTGCATGATTAACCAACATTGACAAGTCACACAAAAAAGTTCTTTTTCTAAAGAATTGATGAATCAATTGGGAAATTCCTATTTGATTATAAAACCTCATAAAATGGCCCCCAAGTCACCTAGAGTCACCAAACTGAGAGGAAGGCTTCCTATGACTCTTCTCTACAGGACCTGCATGTTTAGTGAAAATTTGGTTCTAGATGTCAGAAATGTGCATCCCCAAAGAGGGACCCCCCAGGAAAATACCCCAAAGGCATGCCTGACTCTTCTGTACAATCTTTCCAAGCTTGATGAAGACTGGATTTGAGATATCTGAGTTATATACCCATGAAGTGGACCCTTTAGCAACTTGCGGAAGTGCCCTTTAGCAACATGGGGGAACCTAATCTTCACCAAACTTGGAGGGATTGTACAGAAGAGAGTAGGAGGAAGCTTCTCTGCATGTTTTGTGTGTCTAGGTACCTGGGGAAAATTTTCCTCAGGAACCATCTTTGTGTGTTTATAACTCAGAGCCCAGTAATCCATTATTCACTAAACATAGAGGAATTATAGAGAATCAGGGGATTGCTCCCTTGCAATTTTTCTGTCTCTAGGTGCTTTGGGGGGAATTTTATAGCCCAATGAATAAATGAATAAAAATAACTAAAATTCATCCATTCATATTCATTGGGGGTATCATTTTTATGAATAAAAATAAATAAATTAGCAATTTTGAACAAAGTTTGCAATTCATTTTTAGTGCATGCCCATCTCCAGGTCTCACCCATTTCATCCTAAAATTATTGGCTAATGATCAACTTCTCATTTGGTTTATTAAGTGGCAAATTGTTACTATGTAAATAAACAAAGATTTGCCTCACAGCAACTGCAGCCTCATAAAGAAGGCATCCCTGTGAGGCTCTACTGCCTCCTTCTTCTCAGCCATGTTGTGTAAGATGGTGGCCACAGTGTGTGGCTGAGGCAAGGGGCAATGTTGGTTCACTGGCAGCAGAGGGCATCCCCCCACACCATTTCCCCCCTCCCCCTCCAGCCTGCTGCTACCTCCTCATCTCTCAACTCCTACTGCATCCTGGCTCACAGGAGCTGTAGTTGGATCCCACCTCCTGCTCCTCTCCTACTCAAGATGTCTGTCCAGACAGTCAGCAAAGCCAAGGAGGAGCTAATGCTTCCACCAAAGAAGGTGAATGCATCTTCAGCAGGCTTCAGGCACTCAGGAGCCCCACATTGAAACTCAATGGTTTTGGTGAGGGGGAGTTCCAATTAAGGGAGGGGGTGGATATGGTGGTGATTTCCGGTTCCAGTTGGTGTGGGGGAACAGCGTTTGTGCTGTGTTTCACTCCCTTTTAAATTAATTTTACCTACTCCCTTTCCACTCCCTTTTAAATTAAATTTACTTTTACCTTTCTTACCTTTTAACCTCCTTACTTTTTAACCTTTTAACCTTTTTAACCTTTTTATAGACTTTTACTCTTTTTTATTGCCAGAGATAGACTTCTGAGAGCTTCTGAGAGCTACTGTGGGGGAGAAACCGCCTTATAGCTAAGTCCTCTGTGAGATAATTGGGAGTGGAGGCATTTGTTTGTTTTTATTCTACTCCCTTATCTCGTATGAAGGAGAACCAAAGGACTCAAGGCCAATAAGCCCTCCTGCCTCCTGCCTCTGAAGATGGGGAAAAGAAGGAGATCAACACATTCTATTGACTGTGGTAATCTTTAAAATCTTTAAAATCTTCAAAAACACCACAACACCTCCTTTTGGGAGATGGTACAGCCTGGTCCCAGCCCATGAGTAGCCAATCATTTGAACCTGCCAGTAGAGCCCTCTATCTTCATCCTCTACTAGATGTGGGTTTGCTGCTGCCTCCCCCACCCCCCTCAGCCTTCTTATTTGGAAGATGGCGACTCTCCTCCTGTGCCTGCCATTGCAAGCCTAGCTGAGGAATCCAGACATGAGGATTTACTATCTACCCAGACTCTGTTCTGCAAGACCAATACAGTTCTTTATGGCCCTTTGTACACGACCCCTAAACTCCGCCACAAATGGCTCCCAGCTCCGGAGCTTAAAATTGTTTCCCCACTAGCTCCGGAGTTTACAGATAATTAAGTGTGACCACGCCCACCTAAGAAGTGCACTCCAGACATGAGGGATTTACTTTTTGCCCCCTGCCCCTTTAAGAGATCTGAATGCAGTGCTGGGATCATTCTTTTCTTCCTGGCTCCAGGGGTGTTCTGCAAGAACCCAACATCTCTGGTCCAAATTTAGTTCTTTATGTTTGCAAACAGCTGAATTCTGTTCTCAAGCAATCAGGCAGGAAACTCTCAGTCCCCCACAGAGGACAGAGTGTTGATGAGGGGTCTCCTTGGCGACCACCCATGCCAAGTGAGTGTTCTTCTAAGCCAGATTCTCTAAAAAGCTCCTGCTGTTGGGTTCCCAATCACCTGGCTTTAGAGATTGGCCTCTCTCCCATCAATAGGGGCAGGTGATGCCATAAATCAAAGATTCGTGACTCCCTCTCCAAGCTGCTGGACCTTGAGCCATCGAACATTGATTTAAAAATGGCTGTGTACCTACCCCCTTTCCCCTTTGCAACTAGAGTGCTTTTAAAGTTTAACTCCAGCCATATCCCCAGTTTACTTATTGAATGAAAACAGCTGCTTTGGTCCTTCAATATATTTACTAGAAGGGTCTTCTGGGAATCTTCTATAAAAACCCTTGCTATCAAGGAGCCCTTATAGACCAAAGAAAGAAACCTCATCTCCTTTTCCTTCCCACCCAGCTGAAGTGAAATCTGGCTTTCAAGCTACATGCTTAATCTAAGGCCGTGTTCCTTGTGTCGGGATAACGTTGGGCCCACACTCCCCTCCAAGATGCCCTGAAAGAAGCGAGGTGTTGTCCTCCCTGGAAAACTGTCTTTTGAAATTGAAGTCTACCTTCTTCACAATGTCAACTTCTCCACCTAAGAAATGTAGAGTTCCAGAGGAACCCTCTCCAACTACTTCTACTAACAATGTCTTACCAACTGCATTACCCGAACCCCCCCAGACAATCTCTGTAGTTCTTCAGACTCTTGTGTGTCCCTGCCGACTCCCAAGGCTCCTGTGTTGGAGGAAACAATGGACTGTGCTGTGACTGCCACTGCCACTAAACAAAGTTTTCATGCTGCTTCCCACAGAGAGGCTAAGCAGCTGGGAAAAATTGGACATAGCCCCCCTGAAACTTCAACAAACAGAGGTTGGACCCCACTGCCCTCCTTCAATTTCCATCTGAGTGGCAAGCCTCCCTGATCCAGTCTTCAGTCAACCCCTTGATATCATCAGAGACGCTGTGTTGCGGCCCTGAGGAATTTGCTATATTTCCTGTTTCAAAACCTGGTGGTGCCTCTTGCCCTCTCAGCGGAAGTTTATTCACCCCCAAATTATGCCCTTGTATCCTTTGTGCTCCTTTATGCCTCACTTGTACTGTGGATATGCATACTCAAGGCAGAGCCACAATATTCCTCTTGCTCAGAGGATTTGCCACTTTTGCCACTTAGGCCGTGGTCACACCTAGGTTTCGATCCTGATCTTCTGAAGGTCCAGCTTTTCCTGTTCGTCCCATCACGTGATATAATATGTGGGACAAGAGTTCTCACGTGAAAAGCTGCTTTTTTAAACATTTTAAAGTGCAGTTCAGCCCCCTTGGCCAGCAGGTGGTGCTAGCATTTGAAAAAAAAAGGACCACTTCTCTGGGGGAAATTAATGCTTGTAGGACTGGATAGAGCTTCCTGTTTCTCCGAAGGTGAAAATACTTTTTTAAAAAAACACAGCCCATCGCCCCCAGGAACAGCCAAAAAAAGAAAGAAAAGAAACCCGGATAATCTGCGTGGTCCCACGGCGTCTGCCTCCTTAAAAGCTGGATTTTCAAAGCGAGGCAAAAAATTCCCTACCTCTTGGGAGAGTCACAGAAACTTCGCTTAAGGGATCATTACCAGGGTTTCTTTTTTTTTCAAAAAGCCCGGTGGCTGTGGGGATGGCATTTTTAGACACAGATTATCTGGTAATTTAAACTGCTTTTAAAGGGATGTGGGACCGAGCCCTTAGAACCTGACACAGTCTCCCACATCTTGTGTCATTGTCTGGCACACAATAAGCTACGCAAACCCTTCTTGGATCAAATCTTCCTTGATTTCCCAGGCTCTCCTGAAGGATATATGGGCTTTCTCCTTCAGGACAATTCTGAATTAGTCACTGCTTGGATAGCTGTATTTCTAACAGCTGTATTAAAAAAAGAGCAACCCTCTGTGAACTTTAGTTAGACCATTGGTGAGATTTATTCTATAATGTTCTGTGTAACTGTTTAGTCTTTATTTGTCTACTTTCTTTGTTTTAAGACCATTAAAGGTCTATGGAATGAAATGGAATGGATGTGCTCAGAAGGGAACCAGGAATTGTGAACCGAGAACGTCTCCTTCCTCCAAAAGTCACTGTGTTGCCTTAAAAGCACTTGGTGACTCTCTTGGGCAATGAGCCCAACCTTTGCTCTATACTCTAAAGGAGGAAAGGATTTTTTGTAGCTCAGTTTTCCTAGTATTAGATCCCAATATGTGGTCATGGCTAGGATACAACACCCATAATTCCTGATCATTTACTGTGCTGGCTGGGAATGATAGAAGCTATATTCTTTAATCATTTGGAGATCCTTGGGAGCTCTGGAACTAGACATAGGATGTGTCAGAGTAATGGTGTAGCAGCACTGGTAATGGATGCCTAACTAATATTAGTTCATCAGTTAGTTAATTAGATATCCGTTCACTGAACCATTATTTACTCAAAACTATAGCCCATAGGATGCATTACTTGGCTCCTTTTCTAATCAGGCAGGCAGGCAGGCAAGTTGATTCAATAGGGAGAACTTATCATGTAGCACATCTATGTAGGTATATCTGAAAACTGTCATTTACATTACCTCTTACCAAGCTAGGAGACATAAGGCTATAAACGTACGTGTTTATCAGTTTGTCATGTCAAGCAAAAAGATTATCCTCTGTGTCCCTATGACATTTACATTCTCTAAAGCCTACTTTCCTGCTTATGTTGAACCAGAGAATGACCTTCCCAGTGTATATTGCAGTCAGATACACAAACACAACTGTGCCTGTATTTTGTAAATTGAAAGCTTAGTATACACTCCTGTAATGAAAGAGAAGAAAGAATAGAAGCATTGCTTGAAGAATTCAAAGATGTTACGAACATGTGCATATTTTATAATGTATTTTAATGCTAAGATAGGGAAAGAAGCCTGCAGAGATTTTAATGGAAAATAGGAACTAGGAACACTAAACAAATGGGGGAAAGCAATGATGCAGTTTTATGAACAAAGAAGTTGTAATCATGAGAATCCCATTCAAATTACAACCAAGGAGACTGTACACATGGAAATGCCTACAAGATAGCATGAATAAGATTTGCAAGAAACCAAATCGATTACATTCTACATAATCAGTGGTAGATAGAGCAGTATTAAATCAGTGAATACTCATCTCAAAGCTGTCATAAATTTAGTTCATAAGCTGCTCATCGCCTTAGTTTGCTTCATTTTTTTTTTAAATCTGTACACAGCAGGCAGGGATGAAATTAGAGGACAAGGAATAAAAGGGGGATGGTGATGTGAATGCAAGGGGTGCTGAAGTAGGATTAAACCCTATTGACTCCAATGATTGGAGCATTTACAGAGACATGATGGAGGAGCAGAAGATGTTGCTTGTGGAAGGGAGCCCCATGGCACAGTGGCTAGCTACTGTACTATAGCCAAAACTGTGCTCATCTCCCAGGGTTCAATCCCTGGTACATAAGAACATAAGAAGAGCCATGCTGGATCAGGCCAAAGGCCCATCTAGTCCAGCTTCCTGTATCTCACAGTGGCCCCACCAAATGCCTATGGGAGTGCATGAGACTAGATATCTGTCTCCTGCAAGCATTCCCCTGCATTTGGCCCTTGAAGTACCCTGGTTTTAAGCCTGGAGTGGAGATTACACATCTCCTTCATGGTTTGTAACCTGTGATTGACTTCTCCTCCAGGAATCTGTCCAATCAGATGGCTTGTGGTTGACTCAGCCTTCCATCCTTCCAAGATTGGTAAAATGAGTACCCAGCTCACTTCAGTATGTGTTCGTGTAGCTTACATATTTAAATTATAAACCACCCAGACAGTGCTTTAAGCACTATGGGGTGCTAATATAAGCAGAATGCTTTGCTTTTGGCTTTTGGAAGGGGTCTATGTTTACACTCTTATCAAAGACCCCTGGACCGGCATGCTTGCCAAAATTTGCCTGTAGGGATTTCTGCACTGGGATATCTTAGAAATGACTGATTAGTGCAGAAATGATGAGATCTCTTAAACACAGCTGGGATCTTAGGTGCTTGTTTATTGTTGCATCAGAATCAGATCAAGCAGGCAAGCATCAGAGAACAGGCAGCTTGTTGATGGAAAACGGCTCGATGGTAAAAAGCTTTCCCCCCACGTCAGCTAGACACTTTTATTCCTCCTCCCAGATTCCATTCCACGTCATCCGAGACTACCCAATCAAATACACAGCTTATTCTTCTGAGCATGCTCACTAGAGTGGCATCTCAGGAATGCAAAACCTCCCACACTTTTCAGCGCCATGGTTTCCAGAGGCCTTTGCCAGGCTCTCATTGATCAGCTGATTACCCATGATACATTGTCCTCAGTGTGATGTCAGAGTCCCCAGATATATACTGCTAAGATAATAGAGATGAATCTCTACATTTGCCTCCCACAGAGGAGGAGCCAAAGCAGAGGTTTTAAGTTGATGCCTTGGCAGCCCTGTCCTAGCACCCTGTGCCACTGGAGATGGTAAACCACAGCTCAGCAGAGAATTCCTATGCAGAAGAGGCACTGGAGGTGCATGTACCAGAAAAAGTTGCACTGGCACGTCCAAGAGAACTCGGGGGAGGCCCTCATTGTGACAGCCGCTCAGTGGTGCAAGCCATCCTTAAGAGGTGTGAGTCATAACAGTTGGATCTTGTCCCTTTGAACTGTGCCAGCCCTGATGGAGTTAACCAGGGATTTTCAGGCGAGTGGGAAAGACTCGGGGCAATGGTTTCAAACTACAGGAAAAGAGATTCCATTTGAACATCAGGAAGACATTCATGACAGTTAGAGCTGTTCGGAAGTGGAATATGCTGCCACGGAGGGTGGTTGAGTCTCCTTCTTTGGAGGTTTTTAAGCAGAGGCTGGATGGCCATCTGTCGGAAATATTGTGATGGGGTTCCTGCATGGCAGGGGGTTGGACTAGATGGCCCTTGAGGTCTCTTCCAACTCTATGATTCTATGATTCTATGATTCCAGGATAGAGGCTGGAACTAACCCTGAGAATGGACTGAGGGAGTTCCTTATACTGAAACTCTCTGGTTCCATGATAAAATCATCTTTGCTCCACACAAGACATTCCAGGTCCCTGGAAGTCATGCCTGCCAAAACCTCCACCACCACCCAACTCTGGGGATGAGTGGTGGAGTGTACCATAGTCCACCACCACCACCACCACCACCACACTTTTCAGATCTCCAGTTGTCATTGTTGGTATCAGTGCAAGTTGGAAAGCCACACAAAGCAGATGAGGAATAGCTATAAGTTCTCTTTGAAGGTGGTATAGAAGAGATGTTCGCCAAACATCTTAGGGTAAACAGCCTTTGGTAGAAGAAATAGCTTCCCTGCTGGTATCCATTGAGGCAGTGTATTTGAAAAGGCCTTGCTGCACAAGAGAAGGCTTCTTTAAGGGCAGTTCTTTAGAAGCTAACAAAACACCAAGGTGACTTTCTTGAGAAGCATGCCTTTGTGAGTTGACTGGATTGGAAATGAAAGATATTTCCTGGGTGTTTTCAAGTTGCCATCAAAGGCTAGGAGGCACGAACTCAATGTAAGACAATGTTTTGCCTTGCAGGGTTCATGGCAGAATTCCTTCACCTTGGGAATGATCCACACAAAGGCAGAAAAGAAAGAGGGGGGATTTGCAACAGATGGGCTCACAGTAGACATGCCTACAGGGGGGCTGCGCCAGGGAGCTTTGGAATTGGAAGACAACTTTCTTGAAGCTGGATTTAAAATAAATGAACCACCAAGGATACTCTGGGATCTTTCACATGCAACAGTTTTAATGTGCATGTTGCCAACAGGGAAATAAAAGTTTCTTTTTAAAAATGATGCTGAGATTGCTTGTTTGGAGAGAAAAAAATCAAGGTCCATTTTCTTCCTGAACAACTGAGGAATCGCTTCAGTCATAGTTCCTTGCCATAGGCTGCAGTCATGATTGCTGTGGGTACCCTGGCATGAGAATGGTGGGCTTTTTATACACAGTAAAAATAAGATGCATTCTGTAATATACCTACTGTATATCTTTAAAGTCCATTTATTTGGACCCAGCAGTCCTCCTGAACCAATCAGAACTTCCCAGATCCATGTAAATAAATGTTGAAAGACATGCAAATATCATTCATTAGCTTGTCTTTTCTTCAAGGGAACATTCATAGTAATTATGATGACTGCCACAAGACATGAGAAACTATCCCAGGTAGAGCCACACTACAAGATTCTTCCCTACATATAAGTAGTTTAGGTTTCCATTGCCCATGGAATGGGCCTGTTCTAGCTTATAACTCAACACCCTGCACTCCATTTAGTTTTTTAAAACAGTGTTCTTGTGCATTGGCCGATGGTAGCTTAACGAGAACAGTAACATTTAATATGGACTAGTGAATCTGGGAAAAGTTACTTTTTGGATTACAGATCTATAACTAAGTTCATAAATGTGAACAGCATACACTTCTCCATTGTACTGCATGGATCTGAGCAGCACAGTTTTGGTTATACACAGCTATAAGTAAGTAAGTAAGTAAGTAAGTAAGTAAGTAAGTAAGTAAGTAAGTAAGTAAGTAAGTAAGTAAGTAAGTAAATAAATAAATAAATAAATAAATAAATAAATAAGAATGAATGAATGAATGAATGAACTATTCATCTCCAGGAAGTGATGGCAGCAGACTAACTGCTCCCCTCTCCTATCATGGCAGCTCCATGTGGTGGCCAGGGAGGATGCTGGGAAATGCCAGGAAGCAGATTGGGAAGGTATATACCAACTATTTATGCCTTGCAGTTATGTTTTAGGGGGAGGCCATAAGAGTTATACATGGACTTGGAACTGCATGAGAGTCTGGTGCTCCTAACCCCAGCATTGATGAAGGGAAAAGTGTATTTGGGTTTATGTTATTGAAAGTAGAGTACATCCACCTCAGTGTGGAAAAACTGCTAAGGTACACTAGAGAGGCACTACAGGTACAAGGTATATTGCATAGGTATTTAAACATAATGGTTTTTCCAGGGAAGACAATGAGTTAAATGTGCAACCCATGATCTCACAAATGTTTTTAGACTGCAGCTCCTACTGTCCCTCATCATTAGCTATGTGCATGAGAGTTGCTTCACAACAGCAATTGTGGGGAGGGAAAGCACACCACAAGTGGCCGATGGCTATTTTTTGTTTTAAAAAACCACATCTTGGATCTGACAGCATATTTAGAGCTAGGCCGCCTCATGCTAAGTTGAACTGTTTCTCCTTCTAGCCCAATCGTATAACCCCATGGAGCCGCCTTGGGGTCCTAGTCAGGGAGAGGTCTTCCCTGTCAGAAATTGCCCAAGTCTGACTGTTTTTAAGTAGAGAGGCCAGCTGCCATGTGATCTGCATGGCAATTATCCCCAGCACCACAGTCACTGAGCCCTGGGCCCTTCTCTCCCATATTGGAGCCTTCTCTGACCAAATGAATTACATTACATACATATTGTATGGCCGGGGTGGGGGGAGTGACCAGAACTTCAGACTATTCCTGAGAGATGTATTGGGGTGAGACAATCCAACCTTACCAGGCTTTTAAAACCTGGGAGTAAGGAAAGATCTCTCTCTGAGCAGGCCCAGGCAGGCATATAGCTTCCTGTTTGGATCACTTTTGGTGCTGTGTGGTTCAAAATCAAATTATGGCAACCACGTGTGTTTTTTCAATAGGGGCTTTCTTTGGCACAGTTGAAAGCACTCCTCATTATCCTCTTCTGTATCCCATGCAGATAGTTACTCTTCCACCAAATAAAGCTATGGGGAGCATTATCTGAGGTGACAACCCTGTTATGCATTTGATTGTGGCACTGAAATGGATAACGGAGGGAATCCCACTGAATCCTGTTTTTCTATCTTAATCTATTATACCATTTTAATTTCTTTTAATTTCCCCCCTATTGATTCAGCGCTATTGTAGATAAATGAGATACAGTGGTGGAATTATGTGTACTATGTGAAGTAGAGACAGTCCTGTTCTGCTGTGTCATTTAATTTATTTAACATAACATAACAAAACAAAACAACAGAACAAACAACAACAAAAAGGAAAGTTGCCATGGCTTGCTGAATGACAGCTGTGGGAACAGATGTAGAAGAGGCCAAGAAGGGGAGTGCTATTAATTGAACGAAGGAAAAATTGAAATAATTCAAAGATCTGTTTGGAACCGTCTTATGAGAGATAAACTGTTAATCAGTGATTGCTCATTCATAAAAATCTACTGGATTCATACTGGATGGATCTGAACGTCTAATGACTTATCTGTAACCTACAGATATGGCCAAACTTTAGAGCAATGAAAGCCAAAAAGAGTGTGAGCTTCAGGGATAAGAGTGTTTTTCTCCATGCAGACAGTTCTGATTTTGTCAGCTGTTAGCTAACATTTTATTTTCCTTTCTTTACATCCTGCCCTCCCATTATCCCTTTTCCTCTTGTCACAAAAGGAGCTGGAGGCAAAATGAGGAGGGGGAGGAAGAAGAAGAGGAAAAAAGGAAAAGGGGGAGGGGAGGGGAGAGAAAAGAGGTCATTTGTCCTGTGTCACAAAATGGCAAGCAAATGACGGATCTTCAACCCCTCATTTGCATTCAGAGTGGACCATTTCATTAAGAATTTCATTAAGATGGTAATGTTTAATGTTTCCTTGGAAAAATTAGCTTTGTAGGGTGGGGGAAAGTTGTTCAATTATATAATTAAAGTCAGGGAATTAAGGGGAGATTGCAAAGTGCTTGCCTAATGTTCACTTGTAAAACTTGTAAATAAGTTTAAAAGAAATCAGGATTTAGAAGTTCTTATCTGTATGTGTGTGGATATGTAAGTGGGTGATACTTGGCTTGAATTAGGTTTAGACCTCCCAGGGAGAACAAGGGTTAGGTAGAGCTTCACAACATGTATGGGTGATAGCAATCATTTGTTGGCAGACTCTATTTATATTACAATTCTAGTGTGAGGAAAGATGTTGATTTGGCTAAATCTCAAAGTCTGGATTAACCTACCATGTTCTACAACATTCCTCACTTCCACCTTCAGGTGCTTATGTTTTACACACACACACACACACACACACACACACACACACACACACACACACACACACACACACACACACACACACACACACACACACACACACACACACACACAAGCTGAATGCTTCAACATTTTAGCTGGCTTGTTACACAAAACTCACGGTCCTGCAGTCTACCTCATTGTTACATAGGCTCCTAAAGGCCTGTGGGAGATGTGGTCCAAAACATCTTGAGCAGTGTTTTTCAACCTTTTTTGGGCAAAGGCACACTTGTTTCATGAAAAAAATCACGAGGCACACCACCATTAGAAAATGTTTAAAAAATTTAACTCTGTGCCTATATTGAATTGCAGTTTGGGCACTCGGTCTCTAAAAGGTTCTCCATTGCTGGTGTAGGGAGAAGCAGGACAGAGGGGCCATAGATTGAGGCAGCCCGCTCTCTAGCACCCAGTTCCCACTTACCTGTGTTGTTTTTTTAAAGACATTTTGCCCTGCATGGACTTCTGTGTACAGTGGAGACCTGAGAAGGGGCACTGACTCTCCAGGAACACAAATAAGACCCAAAAGCCCATCTTGCTCTCCACACTGTGGCCAAGGCAGATGCCTTCAGCAAGTCCAGCGACAGGAGGGGAGGAGGATAGGCAGGAAGGAAAGAAGGCAGACAGTGTTCTGCTTGTATACAGCCCCATACCACTTCAAGGAGTCTCTGGGCGGTTTACAGTTTTAATTACAGAAGGCAGGCTGCTAGACATACACATATGCAGGCTAGAAATGAGCACGTTTCTATGAAGAGGGAAAGGGTAATGGAAAGAGAGAGGTGGGGAAAAAAGAAAGAAAAGACAGAGAGAGAGAAGAGAGCGACCCAAGACAGAAAGAAAGGGGCAAGACTTCAAGGAACCCATCGCTGAGACGGCTCTTCCTCCCCGGATCCTAAAGGCCGTCCGTGCCAGTAGCCCCACCCGCCCACCCGCCTCTTCAGCCCAGGCCCGGCGGAGGCCTCCTCCATCCCCTCCTCCTCGCAGCCCTGCCGCGGTGCTCGTGGGGCAGCTGGGCGCCCCTCCTCCCCTTCCCCTCACCTGGTGGTTTGTTCTGGGCTGGGGCTCCTGGGCCGGCTCGTGTTGGCAGGCAGGCTGTCGGGTGGCTCAGTCCATTGGTAGCTCCCAGGAAAGGGGTGGTGGTGGTCCAGGGTAAAAAAGGAGGGGGGGAGAGGGAAGCGAGCGAGTCGCGGCGGCGGCGGCAGGCACAGGGCAAACACTAAGAGAATGAGCTGGGCCAGGTCCGGCCGGGGAGGAAGTGACACCAGCGCTGCGGGCCTCGGGGGGGAGGAGCCAAGCTGGCCCTTGGATGCTATTTATAGCACCTCCCAGCTGTGGGCCACCCGCCGGCCCTGGGTTGAATTTCTTTAGAATTTTTCAATTTTTCCCACGGCACACCAGGCAACATCTCGCGGCACACTAGTGTGCCGCGGAACAGTGGTTGAAAAACGCTGATCTAGAGGACTGAAGGTTCCCCTTATCTGCTGTAGACTATCTTGACTGCTGCCATTGGTGTCATCAACATTCGGGCTGCCCTTTGCTGTGTAAGGCTTAGGGCGTTTATACACGACCCCTAAGCTCCGCCGCAAATGGCTGCAAGGTCCGGACCTTAAAAATGTTTACTCACCAGCTCCGGACTTTGCAGACAATTAAGTGCGACCCCTCCCACTTTAGCGCGACCAAACAGCAGTTTTCTTGTACCTGCTTTTTGGATGTGACAAATATTTGATCCGGTGTAAGGATAGTGAGTGTGGGGCTCTCCTGGCTTCTGTTTGTTCTTTTTTTGCGCCCCACCCCTTTAAGAGATCTGAATGCTGCCGGGAACAAAATGGAGGTAAACCGGCATTCTTTTCTTTCTTTTTTCTCCCTCCCTCAGGCAGCCAGCAACCAGGAAGTGCGGAGGGGGGTGGGGACAGAGGAAGAGCGAGGAACCCCTAAGATCTCTGGTCCGAATTTAAGTGGCCAGCGGATCTTAGGGGTCATGTAAAAAGGCCCTAAGCCTTCTTTTTCCTGCTGGCAATGTGCAGTAATATTAGGCTATTTCCTGGTATTTTGAATTGTAGATACAGAAGCACAATATCCCACATTACTATACCAGATGTTTTTGGAAGAACTGAATATTATTCCTCTTCCACTGACTGATATCAGTAGAACACGCAAAATCCAAAGAAACAAAACAAGACAAGAAAATGTGGCAGCTTAACAACCAAATTATTATATTTTATTGTGAGCTTTCATAAACATATCCATCAGACATATAAAAACAGTATGAAATGAAATATCAGAACATTCTAAGTATTCATTGGTTATATTTGTTTATTAATTATTTATACTGAATATTTTACTCTACCTTTCTCCTTGGAGTTCAGAACATTTCAAACATATTCAAGTTAAGAACAGGGAATTAGAAGAGGCATTTTAGAACATTAAAAAATAACATTAAAACTA
The DNA here is from genome assembly GCA_029282475.1 of Phrynocephalus forsythii. NCBI lineage: Eukaryota > Metazoa > Chordata > Lepidosauria > Squamata > Agamidae > Phrynocephalus > Phrynocephalus forsythii. The sequence goes on from JAPFRF010000011.1 coordinate 111,981,018, forward strand.
CAAGAGCATGCAAAAAGAAAAGAAAAATCCATTATTTGGGGTGGAAACTAACATGGAAAACACTGGTGTTCTTATGAGATCAGTCAATGCAATCATGCATGGTAATCCATATAAAAGTCACATAGTAGGCAGTACCTCATTCAGGGAAAGTTTGCCTGAAGAGGAAAGTCTTTCTGTTTTGGGAAAGACAGCAGAGATGGGGCAGTCCTGGCCTCCAGCAGGAGGGAGTTCCAGAGTCTGGGAACAGCAACAGAGAAGGCTCTTCACGTGTTCTTATGTGACACACCTGTGAAGGTGGTAGGATGAAGAGAAAGGCCTCTCCTGATGATCTTAGCACCTGAGCTGGTTCATATTGTGAGATTTGATCTTTTAGGTAGCTTGGAACCAGGCCATTTTGTGCTTTGCAGGTTAAGGTCAGCACTTTGAATTGTGCCTGATAACTGATTGGCAGCTACTGGAGCTGCTTTACTGGGGGTGTAATGTGATCTCTGTAATCTGCCCTGTCAGCAATCTGGCCGCTGCATTTTGGACCCATTGAAGTTTCCTGAGACTTTCCATCGGTAGCCCCACATAGAGTGCATTACAGTAGTCCAGTTGGGACATCACTAGGGCATATGTCACAGTGGCCAGAGCAGGTTTCTCAAGAAACGGGCGTAACTGACATACTAGTTTTAATTGTGCAAATGTACTCCTAGCCACAGCTGTGACCTGGGCTTCTAGGCTCAAAAAAGAGTCCAGGAGCATCCCCAAGCTATGTACCTCTTTTTTCATTTGGAGGCCAATGCCATCCAGTACAGGTTGCATCCCTATCCCTTGATCTCCCATTCAACTGACCAGAAGCACCTCTGTTTTGTCTGGGTTTACTTTCAGTTTGTTCCTCCTCATCCAGTTTATTACTGAAGCTAAGCACTGGTTTAAAGTTGAAATAGCTTCCTTGGAATCCGGAGGTGACGAGAGGTAAAGCTGAGTGTCATTGGCATACTGGTGACAACGCCAAAACTCAGGATACTTTCCCCAGTGGTTTCATATAAATGTTAAATAACATAGGAGACAGAACAGAACCCTGAGGGACCCCACAGTTCAGTGGTCACTTAACACCACTTTCTGCATTCTCTCCTGCAGGAAGGACTGAAGCCACTGAAAGAAAGTTCCCCAAAGTCCCATTTCAGAGAGATGAGTAAGGAGGATGCTGTGGTCAATAGTGTCAAAAGCAGCTGAAACCAAGAGGGAGGGAGATCCCCTATCAATTTCCTTGCATAGGTCATCTATCGAGACAACCACTGCTGTCTCAGTCCCATAACCAGGAATGACACAAGATTGAGCTGGATCCAGGTAGTTGTGAGAAGCTGTGAGGCCACAATCTGCTGTAGTAATTTCCTCAAGAATGGTATGTTAGATACCAGTCAGTAATTGTTCAGTACTGCTGGATCTAAAGACAGCTTTTTTAATCAGTGGTTTTACTATTGCCTCCTTGAAGCATGCCAGAATCCTGCCCTGTTGCAAGGAGGCATTCACTACTCTTCCTAACCAGTCTGCCAGACCCTCTCTGGCAGCTTTTATGAGCCAGGAAGGGCAAGGGTCCAACAGATATGTGGTGGCCCTCATCATCCCAAGGGTCCTGACCACATCCTCAGGCTGTAGGAGATGAAACTCATCCATTCTCATCTATTAATACAGGGCAGGCAAGGGGGACAGTTTTATTTATAGGCTCTGGATCTATAGTAGCATCCAGGTCAGCCACAAAATGCTCCCTATAGGAAATAGTCCTTTGTCAACTGACTTGGGGATGGGAAACCCAATCTTCACCATACTTGGAGGGATTGTATAGGAGAGTTGGAGGAAATTTTTCTGCATATTTAGTGTCTCTTGGTGCCTGGGGGGAAACTTGCCTGGAGTTGGGGGGCCTTGAGAGGGTGTGTTACACAGACATCATAAATTCTATTTCCACCAAACAGGAGACTAATCCCTAATTCTTACTTCTCCTGACCCTTTCCAGGTAGAGAATACTCAGAAAGGGTTTACTGTCCCCTCATTCTGAGTGCACTCAGCTTGCAACTTGCCCAAGACAACACAGGCTGGCTCTTCTCCTGGGTGGCACAGTGGGGAATTGGACTCCATAACCTAGTGACCGACTCAGTGAGCTATCAGGAATTTTAAATGTGTCTAAGACGTACCAGAGAAGATCCTTTGCTGGTGTTTTTGATAGATTGGTTTGGATGGTGGGAGGGCAGCCATAGTTCTCAGCAGCTGCACCACAGTGATCTAGAATCAGGCTTCTTATTGTCTTTTCTATCCCAGTGTATTTTTCTAATTTTTTAAAAAAGCTTCATTTCTTCTTAGAAGAATAAGAAAAAAGTGCTCTGCTACATATTCTAATATTCAGGTGCCCAACCCACAGGTTTACTGAGGAGCAGTTTATTCTGCTCAGAGCAGCCATGCATATCAAAAAGAACATCATCTTCCTAACAATTACTTTGGCAATGGAAAAAAAAACCCTAGAAGCTGACCTACACATGTCACTCGAATGAATTCTAGAAGGTAAATGCCAGCTACCATTCGGTTCCATATTAGAAATACAGTATAACTATGCCTTGCATCAAAATTAACCTGATCATTTTTGGTGTTGAGTGGCACAAAATAAATACAGCGGCTTTCAAATCCCCTCTCAAACAGTTTTGTATCTCTTCAGATATCAGTAATGTAGGCTAATGGTGCAAGGAAACAGATCTGTATTTCTAGATTACCAAATCAATAATTTGAAAAGTCTTGCTAGCATTTTGTTTTCAAGAGAGGCCTTCAGAAAACACACCATCAAGTCATTGAGAAGAGGCACCCTCTTCTTCTGATATTTGTCCTAAAGTGTCAGTATCATGACTAGAGATGGGCACAACCAGAAAAAATTACGTTTCGAGTTGTCATTTGTTGAGACGGGCCCGTTTTGGGTCGTTTCCGTTTGTCGCGAAATTTTTCAAAAATTTGTCATTTCCGTTTATCGTCTGTCATCTGTACAGTGGTTTAGGGAGCGTAACATGTAGCCGCCGTTATACATTATGTTGGGGTTGTTAGTGTGACAGGAAACCTCGTCAACACTTCTCTGTCTCACTAAGAACATTATGTTAGGGTGGGGGTTAGTGTGTCAGAGGAACCTCATCGGCGCTTCTCTGACTCACTAAGAAGGAAAGCATACTGGCATACTGCCATACAGGTTACGCTTAGGGAGGGAGGGAGTGGGTCTCTGGAGTTGAAGGCACCTCTCTGGGTGCATCACTCTGACCCACTAAGAAAGGAAGTGTACTTGCGTATGAATCTGGGTTAGGGTTGGGGTTAGGGTAAGGGCTAGGCTTAGGGTAACGGTTCAGGTTAGGGTTAGGGTTAGGGTAAGGGTAAGGGTTAGGGTTAGGGTTAGGGTTAGGGTTGGTGGGCTTTTTATGCCCTCTCTGGCACATCCAGAAGTCTCAGCAAAACCTGGCCATGCGATTGGTGGAATGGCTCCAAAAATTTGCATGGTCCCATCCCATGGCCAGCCCATCATTGCGCGTGCGCAGGTGTAAAAAAATAAAATAAAAAATAAAATAAAATCAATACGACGTTTTATTGCTATAAAAAAACCCACTGCTGGTACTATAAAAATTCAGGCATTTAAAATACCTAATTTTCACATGTTTCTGTGGTGCTTTGGTGTGTTTTTTGACCACGATTTCAAAAGAAAAATTGCGATAGCCATTTTGGATCCCCCCCCACCGCATAGCAAATGGAGACGACAAGGATGAACCCCCCCCCCCAGCCTGGTGCAAGCAGCCCAGGACAGGAGTGCGGGGGGAAGGCCGGGGACCCCCCCAGAAACCACCCCTCGGTAGGTGCCCTCACTGAGGCAGGAATATTTTCACCTGCTTTTATGGCCGGGAATCGGTTTTTTTATTTTTAAAACTTTTTTTCTGTGCTGCTTGGCATCGCGCGATCGCCGCGATGCCATGAACGACAACAAAAAATCAGACCCAATTTTTTTTCGGTTCGGGTTCGAGCTGGAGTGGAGTAATTCTCGTTACCGTTACCCGTTACGTAACGATAACGAGAACCGAAAACGGAAACGACAATTCCGACTAGTCGTGCCCATGTCTAATCATGACTAAAGTCATATTTGAGAATTACTAGATTCTGACCAAACATGAGCAGAAGAATGCCTAAAGCCTCTTACATTCTCCAAATAGAGAGTAATCTGCATGCAGAAAAGAGATTCCTGCTCACATGTAGGCTCTTCAGAAAGGGAAGAACTCTTCTTGGATTCTTGCTCACATGGAGAACCTACACATGAACAGGACCCTTTCCTTTGCTGACATATTGTTTTCAACATGGATCAAGAGGGGTGGGGATAGGAAGCCTCCTGCTTGTGTTTCATAGGAAAACAGGTAAGCAATGTTTGAATAGACTTAATTTAAGTCCCACTGATTTAGTCTAGTCTAAACATGACTGTGAAACCTTAATCTTAATCCATCTGTAACAGGGTCAGCAAAGCTTACTGGACTGGGCCCACCAATGTGTTTTACTCTTGCACTACTTTAACCAAAGCACCACCAGTTGCTTGAGTATGGCAGCCATTGGTGCTGTTGCTTGAAGTAGAGGAAGGGGCAGTAGAATCATTCACTGACAACAGGCAAGAAGAGGGCTGGGTGCCCAATGATGCCACCAACTTCACACCAGAGTTACATTTAGGGACACAAAGGCAGATCATTAAGGGAACTGGTGAGCATGGGAATTCCTTGCTCCATGTGATAAACATGGAGTAACCCTTTGAGAAGAGTCCATCAAGGAGGCAAACCTCTTTCAAGGAGGGTCACATATTTTAAAAGGGGGAATGCCTGGAGATAGCAGAGAAAGCATTAGGAAGCTGAGAGCAGTGTGGAAGAAGACTCTTGAAGCTTCAGGATAGGAGAGTTTATGGAGTTTATGCCTTCTTGTGGTGATCTCCTTGTACCACCCTCTGAAGGCAGAGACAGGGCTAGGACCAGGACAGTCAATATGGAGGTAATGTCATTTCATCCCCACTGAGATAAGGCATCTACGATAGAGGTGGCAATCTGTAAGACTTTGTAGGTTGTTGAATAGCTCAGTGGTTTAGGCATCTATGAAGGCAGAAGTGGGGGGGGGTTGAATGCCCACCGTAACTCTTTGATGGGGCCTGGACTCAGTGGTCCATGGGGTCCTTTCCACAGTCATTGTCATGACTGTGACAATGACTACTACTACCACCACACTAATCTGGAGCCCCCCCTCCCCCCAGCAAGGAAAAGGCAATCCAGACCAGAGGAGAACTGAGGACAAAACTGCAGGCCCTTTGAGTGAGAGGACATACACTTTGAGTGAGAGGACATAACTGTGGCTTATGTGTGGCCAATAAAGATAAAATAAATAGTTTGTGGGAAGTACCTGTCAAGTGCCACTTGTATGCCCATGTCCCCTTACCAACAGAGGGTCCTGCAAGCCTCACATTATCATTGACTCCTTGTGAGTTATGTTGCTGTTCCTAAAATCCATTTATTTGATATTGCCTCCAATGCTTATTTTGTGAACTAAGGGATTTAATTCTGCACATTGAACTGTAATCTGAGCAGTGGCATAGCTAGTTTGGAGCGCTGGGGGACAAAGTCAGCTTTTGCGTCCTCTCTTTCCCCCAACTGTGTCTCACTCACCCACCCAGCAAGGGGGAGCAGATCTTGGGGGAACAGTGGGGTAGGGGAAGAAGAATCTCTCCTTCTCATGCCCTCTTTGTGGGTCTCCTTTCCAGTTAAGGCTCTCCTGTGCAAACTGCACAGTATGCTGATAGTGCCAAGCAGGTGATTTTTTCCTCAAGCAGCACCTCTTTCAATTGCTCCCCTCCCCCACACTAAGGCTTGGCAATTGTTAGACTGGGGAAAGGAGGAGAGGGAAGCAGGCGACAGGATTCCACCCCCCCCAAGGAGCACCTCTGTTGCATGCTTCCATCTCCTCCTTTCCTCAAGCTAACAATCGCCAAGATTTAGTGGGGGGGGGAGAAGGGGGAGCAATTGACAGAGGTGCTGCTTGGAAAAACCCATCATCTCCTTCCCTCTCCTCCTTTCCCCCAATTAAGGATCACCAAGTCTTAGCGGGGGAGGAAGACTGCTGGTGGGATGGTGCATGGCTTCCTCCTCCTGCTTCCTCTCCAGGTGTCCCCAGATTGCTGCACGCCTCGGGGCAAATGCACTGTTCCACCCCTCCCTATTTATACCAGTTAATCTGAGGCTGTAATATGTTTGTATTTAAAAAGAATTTGGAGCTGAGATATTTGTGTGAGAGTACTGGGCCATAGTTAAGATATTTTTGACAATGATTAATGCCATCTTGGTATAAGTTTTGGTCAAGTGTTCCGTAAAGTATTTCCACACATACTTAGCAAGAAGATCAGTGGTTTGTCTGGAGTCTATTTCTCATTCTGACAGGTTTCTCTATCAGATCTAAGTTGGGAGTTCTGATGGGGCAGCTATGGATATTTCACTCCCATAGATGCCACTTTAGGTGAATAGGCCTCAAAAATGGGAGCACTGTCCAAAGCTGTCTTCCAAGGGTTCATGGTTATGCAATAGCTACTCTTATGAGTTCCCCCTTTGAGCTGGTGAGATGCCTTGAAAACAGCTTAACAAATGGAGGATTCCTTTGTCACGGAGATAACAAAGTTTTTCCACAGTCATGAAGTTGTGCTGTAAAACTTCCTCCACCTCCCTGTTATTGTTCCAAAATAAGAAAGATATATTTCTCTCACTGATATTTATGGGGAAGACCTGCAGTCCTTTTAATTATGCACACCACCCTGGTGCCTGCTCTGCTGATCATAGTTGCAACTCTGACCTGTTATTCTGTGATTTAGGTGTCTCATTTTAAGCATGGCTATGGAGGGTGATTTACAGACATGAGGCACTGGAAATGTGGCAGCAGCCATTTACCAGGTGGCCTTCACCATCAAAGATGAAAACATGCCATCATAAGTAGGGCTGTGAGATGAGTGTGTAGTATGAATCAGTTTTCTGCTTTTTAATTCTGAAACTGGATTTGTGCTTTTGTCTCGCATTGATGTGGAAGGACAATGGGAGAAAAGAGCAAGTCCTGCACAAAGAACTCCAGAGCATTTTAAATCAGAGGCTGAAAAAGTTATTATTATTATTATTATTATTATTATTATTATTATTATTATTATTATTATTATTATTATTATTATTATTATTATTATTATTATTATTATTATTATTATTATTATTATTATTATTGCAGCAGTTAGATTTTGCTAGCTAACATGGATAGTGGCCAGGCTGGCAGAGGGCTGGCCGGTTGGCCAGGGAACTCTAAACTTAAAAAAGGAACTCTTCAAAGCTTTGTTCAGAATGTAGTTGATTTTTAGTACTGTGTGTTCTTTGGGGCACAATGTAAAGCATTTTGTTGCATTAAAGGTGCAATGGCCTTCCCTGCATGCACTTACACACACATAATACTTTTTGCAGAAAACAAGATGAGATAGATGCCTGATGGCTAAAGCAGCAAAACTGCCTGTCCTGGCATGATTTCATTCTCTAAGTGATTACCAGGTCACTGTGTCATACCCATTTATTGGCAGAGTTATCAGCAGTCCAAGTATTGTGGAGGCTCTTAATGAATGTGCTTGTTCACCGATGGGCCATGATTATCAGGGGAAGAGATTGTGCAGGCTTGGGAGAGAAATACCTCCCCCCCACAACATGAAAGCATTTGCCCTAAGAGCCACATCAAATATTCTGCTTATTTGTGCTTATTTGTGTGCATAACTTCTATTACTTGTCCAAAAGGAAAAGGGGCACTGCCAGCAGGTCCAAGAGGACTCCGATGTGGCTTATAGGAGCTGTTCAGGAAGTGATCAAAAGCAAGAAAAGCTCATTTAAAAGATGGAAGACTTGTCCGAATGAGGACAGCAGGCAGAAACATAAATTCTGGCAGAACAAATGCAAGGCAACAATCAGGAAAGCAAAGCAAGACTTTGAGGAGTGTACAGCTAAAAACACTCAAAGAAATAATGAGGACTTCTCTAAGTACATTAGAAGTAAGAGCCCAACTAGGAAGGCCATTGGACCATTAGATGATAATGGAGGGCAAGGGATTATTAAAGAGAAAACAGAAATTGCTGAGAGACTCAATGAATTCTTTGCTTCAGTATTCACTAAAGAAGACAGTGACCACATGCCCAAAACAGCCTATCTTATTTGGGAGGGAAATAACCAGAGAGGAGGTTCTTGCATGTCTAAATGCTAACAAATCACCAGGAGCAGATGGCATCCATCCACGAGTTCTCAAGGAACCTAAAGATGAAATTGCGTAGCCAAAATATATAATCTTACCCTCAAATCAGGTGTTGCACCTGAGGACTGGAAGGTGGTAAATACAGTAACCCCCCATCTATCATGACGGTTAGGGACCCACCCGACCCACGATGACTGAAAATCCGCAATATGCAGATGTGGGTTGGGTGGGGCCTGGGGGTGGGGGGCTGCTTCAAAACTTCTCAAAGGAGCACGGGCCAGCGGCGCTGGGGGATCTGATCTGCCGTCGTCCACCAGCACTGCCCCGAGCCTTCTCCCCCACCCCAGCGCTAATCAGCTGGAGCCCAGGAAGGTACTGCGATCCCGCGATATAGTGGGACCGCAGTACCTGAACTACGAAATGGCAGGGGGTTACTGTATAACACCAATCTTCAAATAAGGATCCAGAGGTGACCCAGGAAATTACTGACTGGTCAGTTTGACATGTGTGCCAGGTAAAGTGATGGAAACCATCCTAAAAGATAACATTAATAGGCACATAGAAGAGAAGGCAGTGCTAAAGGAGAGCCAGCATGGCTTCTGCAAGGGCAAATCATCAGCAAATCATCATCAGCAAGGCAGCACCTCAAAAAGCCCCTGCCACAGGGGCCAGGATCGCCCACTGCAGCAGCAGCTGCCGTCGCTGCCCAGTAAGGATAATGTGTTGCTGATTGAAGATGATGATGATGAGTATGAGGATGCTGCCAGTCCAGTTTGTGCAGTTATTGTCAACGTCTCTGTTTTTAAATTTTTAAAATGTTTTTTCCTGCCTGCACTGTCAAATGGATTAAATTGCACAAAGCCGGAAAAAAACAAATAACGAATCAATGAACCAATGAAATGAATTTTTCAAAAAAATAATTGTTAAAAATGAACTGAACTGAACCAAACTCTAAAACGAACCAAACCAAAACGAATCACATTTTTTTCGGTTCGTGCCCATCTCTACTCATTCAATATTGTTGGATGAAACTGTTACTGCCCTGCCTTAATCTTGGCTGCTTGGTTCCATCCACTTTGGTGCAATATGCCCAATGCTTCTGCCATACCAAGCTGCACGCAAATCATCTGGACTGAAATGATGGCAGAAATAGCAGTTACTGGAAGCAAATGTGACACTTACAAGAGGGCACACCAGCTATATGGTGCCGCTAGAGCCAAATGTGACATTTACAAGCCTTGTTTTTTTATTTTATTTGGCTTATCCTACCTTCAGGCATTAGACCCCTTGAGAATGTTTCAAGTGCAAAGTAAGTTATTACGACTAATAAGTGAGCTTCTTCTGGAGAGCTTATGAGGAACCTGTTTCACTGAGCTCCCCACTTCGCAGAAGAAATAAGCACACAAGGCCAGTGATAGGCATTTGTTGTAGGCAAAATATGTTTTGAGTTGCCAGGTTTGGATCATAAAAACAAGCTGGTTGATGAGTTGTTCTGGATATGCTCTTTATCAAACCCCATGGATGGCTTTGTCCGTGTCAGTTGCGTTACATTTATTCCCTGTGAACTGGACAATATTCTGCTTGCTCCACAATGTCCCACAGCTTTCTGTGTAATCTGTATCTTTTAATTCCTGGGGGAGAGGGAATGCAAACACTTTGAAAAACCTTACAGCAATGTGTAAACAAGTTCACACCTAAAGTGTGGCTTGCTGTTGTATTTGCATGTGTGCCCTCTTGACATCTGCAGTAATCTCTCTCTCTCTCTCTCTCTCTCTCTCTCTCTCTCTCTCTCTCTGTGTGTGTGTGTGTGTGTGTGTGTGTGTGTGTGTGTGTGTGTGTGTGAACCTTCCCAGATAATCAGTGTGAGAGTGCTATTTCACTTTTGATGGGTGACGTTTGTCTTTGTCTTCCGGCATGGCTGGTAATCGAACTCGTTGTCCCTCCATCTTTTCAGTAACTGTGCAAAGGCAGCAGGATGAAATGGAAATCACTCCTTTATTCTTAGCTTTGTTTTCCTTTACCTTCAGTCTTTCTTCTTTGGATCGCAAGGGAATTTAATACCTGAGTGTCCTTTCCCGCTTTTCAAAGGGGCGAGTGACAGAATTTTAGGATATGTGGTGTGGTGTGGGAGGGCAGAAGCAGAGGCAGGGGTGAAGGAGGGGGAGGGAATGCTGAAGAAACCTTTTGTTGTTGTTCAGTCATTCAGTCGTGTCCGACTCTTCATGGCCCCATGGACCAGAGCTCACAAGGCCTTCCTATCCTCCACTGTCTCCCGGAGTTTTGTCAGATTCATATTGGTTGCATCGATGACATCGTCCAACCATCTCATTCTCTGCCATCCTCTTTTCCCTTTGCCTTCGATCTTTCCCAGCCTATTTTTTTCATTCTCCTCTTTCACCCTCATTAAGAGGTTCTTTAATTCCTCCTCACTCTCTGCTATTAGAGTAGTATCATCTGCGTATCTCAGGTTGTTGATATTTCTTCACTCTCCTCTTTCACCCTCACAATCTTAATTCTCTGCTATTAGAGTAGTATCATCTGATTCATCCAGACCTGCCTTTAATTCCGGCTTGTGATGATGTACTCTGCATATAAGATAAATAAGCAAGGTGACAGTATACAGTCTTGTCGTACTCCTTTCCAAATTCTAAACCAGTCAGTTGTTCCATATCCAGTTCTGATGGTTGCTGCTTGTCCCACATATAGATTTCTTAGGAGACAGATAAGGTGGTCAGGCACTCCCATTTCTTTAAGGACTTGCCATAGTTTGTTGTGGTCCACACAGTCAAAGGCTTTGGCATAGTCGATGAAGCAGAAGAAGATGTTTTTCTGGAACTCTCTGGCTTTCTCCATAATCCAGCGCATGTTGGCGATTTGATCTCTAGCTCCTCTGCCCCTTCGAAATCCAGCTTGTACTTCTGGAAGCTCTCTTTCCACATACTGCTGAGGCCTGCCTTGTAGAATTTTGAGCATAACCTTGCTAGCATGTGAAATGAGTGCAATTGTGTGATAGTTGGAGCATTCTTTGGCGTTTCCTTTCTTTGGGATTGGGATGTAGACCGATCTTTTCCAGTCCTCTGGCCACTGCTGGGTTTTCCAAATTTGCTGGCATATTGTATGCAGCACCTTTACAGCATCCTCTTTTAAGATTTTAAAGAGTTCAATTGGAATGCTGTCACCTCCACTAGCCTTCTGTTTGCAATGCTTTCTAAGGCCCACTTGACTTCACTTTCCAGGATGTCTGGCTCCAGGTCAGCAACTACGCTATCTTGGTTATCAGGGACATCCAGATCTTTCTGATATAATTCTTCTGTATATTCTTGCCTTCTCTTCTTGATCTCTTCTGCTTCAGTTAGGTCCCTACCATTTTTGTCCTTTATCATATCCATCTTTGCACGAAATGCCCCTTTAATATCTCCAATTTTCTTGAATAGATCTCTGGTTTTTCCTTTTCTGTTGTTTCCCTCAACTTCTTTGCACTGTTCATTCAAGAAGGCTGCCCTGTCTCTCCTTGCTATTCTTTGGAAGTCTGCATTCAATTTTCTGTATCTTTCCCTTTCTCCCTTGCATTTTGCTTCTCTTCTCTCCTCCGCTATTTGTAGGGCCTCGATGGACAACCACTTTGCTTTCTTGCATTTTCTTTTCTTTGGAATAGTTTTCATTGCAGCCTCCTGTACAATGTTACAATACAAGCCTCCATCCATAGTTCTTCAGGTGTTCTGTCCACCAAATCTAGTTCCTTGAATCTAGTCTTCACTTCCACTGTGTATTCATACGGGATTTGACTTAGATTATACCTGACTGGTTCAGTGGTCTTCCCTACTTTCTTCAGTTTAAGTTTGAATTTTGAAATAAGAAGCTGATGATCTGAGCCACAGTCAGCACCAGGTCTTGTTTTTGCTGACTGTATAGAGCTCCTCCATCTTTGGCTGCAGAGAACATAGTTAATCTGATTCTGGTATTGTCCATCTGGTGATGTCCATGTGTAGAGTCACCTTTTATGTTGTTGGAAAAGGGTCTTTGCAATGACCAGCTTGTTCTCTTGACAAAACTCAATTAGCCTTTGCCCTGCTTCATTTGGAACTCCAAGGCCAAACTTGCCAGTTATTCCTTTTATCACTTGACTCCCTACTTTAGCATTCCAATCCCCTATGATGAGAAGAATATCTTTCTTTTGTGTCAGTTCTAGAAGTTCGTGTAAGTCTTCATAAAATTGGTCTATCTCAAACTCTTCAGCACCGGTAGTTGGTGCATAAATTTGGATTACTGTGATGTTGAAAGGACTGCCTTGGAATCATACCAAAATCATTCTATCATTTTTAGGTTGTATCACAGCACTGCTTTTCTCACTCTATTGTTGACTATGAGGGCTACTCCATTTCTTCTATGGGATTCTTGCCCACAGTAGTAGATGTGATAGTCATCTGAACTGAATTCACCCATTCCTGTCCATTTAAGTTCACTGATGCCTAAGATGTCAATGTTTATTCTTTCCATCTCACATTTGACCACATCCAGCTTACCCTGGTTCATAGATCTCACATTCCAGGTTCCTATGCAGTATATTTCTTTGCAACATTGGACTTTCCTTTCTCTTCCAGGCATGTCTGCAGCTGAGCATCCTTTCGGCTTTGGCCCAGCCACTTCATTAGCTCTCGAGCTACTTGTACTTGTCCTCCGCTCTTCCTCAGTAGCATATTGGACGCCTTCTGACCTGAGGGGCTCATCTTCCAGCGTCATATCTTTTAGCCTTTTGTTTCTGTCCATGGGATATTCTTGGCAGGGATACTGGGGTGGCTTGCCAGTTCCTACCCCAGAAAGTCTTATTACAGGCCTCATTGTCACCAGTGTAATTAGCCTTACAATGATGAAAGCACAGTTCAGCCTGTTTTATTTTCTAGCCTCACTGATCAACTGGGACACAAAAGTAGAAATGTGCCCCATTTATAAGATATTCCAGACTGAGGCCTTAAAGAAATCTAGTGACATGGTAAATTGGTCAGACTGCACTCTGGCTCTTGGAAATAAAAAGGGGAGGGGGCAGAAAGGAGGAGGGTGGTATCCCTGGCTGCAAAGCTTATGTCAACTGAATCTGAAGCTTAAGGGGAGATACAAGTTTACAGGTAGAAATCATTTCCAGAGACAGTGGAGGTATAATCACTTGTGCAAAGGGACTGTACAGAAATAGTGGAATTAGGCAGCTTTGTGTTGATGACCCACATTTTTGAAAGAAAGAAAAAAATCCCCAGTGCTGTCCAGAAGAGGAAGCTAGGAGGTCATCATTCTCACACTGGGTCATCCATTAATGGTTACACAGTTGGACAGGGGGTTGGGAGGCAAGCATTGGCTGACAGATGGGGTCCCCCAACACCAGGATCCTCTGTTCATGCTGCAGCAACGCTTTCTTTCAGCAACCAATACAAACCATAGCCTAATTTTATCCAGCCTATGTTCTTCTATCCACTTGCAACTCATTCTGAAAATAAAGTGTTAATTTTGTTGAGGGTGTATGTTATTGAAGGCTGAGGTGCAAGCAGGAGGGTTTTCATCTCACCTGGGTCTATAACTATCTTCCCCCTTCTCCAATAAGTTCATTTTTCAGCTCTTCGGGGCAACAAATTCCACTTTAATCTTCATTCATCATCTTTTCTTGCCAGCAGCCAGTCTCTCAATAAATCCTCACACTCCAGGATTTCCAGAATGTCATTCCCTTATCTCTTTTCGTACTAACAAAATATAATTTATTCTTTCATTGTGTATCATTTCAATCAACCAAACTCTTAGGCTTCTTTTCCCTCTCCTTTTCTTTTGTTGTTAATAGTCTGATGATTTTATTTATTTTTATTTTCATATGTTGATATCTTCCTTCAACTGTAGCCTTTTCGTCCTCTGGGAGACTTCCTTAAATACTTTTTAACCCACTGGTAACAATTTCCTTCTGAATCACAAATCATGGACTCCAGTACCCACCTTTGCCCCTTTTCTCTAGCTCTTTGTTTTTAATAATGTCATTTCCTCATATCTGTACAGTGTCTTTTCAAAAGGATGGTTGATGTCAACATTCTGCCAAGTAACCTCTGACTTATGGCAGCCCTAAAAGGTTTATTGTTTGAAGAGCTGGGGCGTGAAACCCAATCCTTGACTTCAGATGCAGCTTTAACAACAGCCCTGCTGCTTCCTGCCTCATCGAAGACAGAGGTGCTAGGTGGTGTCAAAAATAATCTTGCCAAGAACTTTACATAATTTCCTGTCAAACCACAACTTTTGCCATGGTTGGACATTTGGTATATGCTTTTGTTATTTTATTAGTGGCCTATAAAGTTGCCTAGACCTGTATTTGTATTTTGTAATGGCCACATGGTTCCTCTCTTTTTACTTCAATTGAGCTATTTGAGATATTCAAGGAGTGGCTATGCTATTGCTACTCTTAGCATTTATGGCCAAAGAATGATTTAAATGCAGATATCCTGAATGCTAGCTCAACACTTTTAGGGCCTGTCCAGACTGGCTGTTTTTGGTGAGGATCAGATTACAAAGGTTCTGTCGAGGTCATTTAGCATGCTTCTCCCATCTGAGCAGCAAATGGCTCCTTGTAGCCCAACCAGCTGTCAATTAAACCCCTGATAATCTGCAGAGATGATTTAAGAAACCAAAAACCAAAAACATTGCTTCTCTTTCTCTGTCAATGTTGTTCCATTTTTCTCCCTTCAACGCCCCCCCCACTTCTGTTCTCTCCCCACTTTATCTCTCAAACTCTCATTAGGAATCCACAGCTGCTGTAGGTTGCTACCTCTTGACTAAACTGAGCATGCCAAAAAGAATGCATGCCCCACTACTGGGCCAGAAAAGTGCACGGCAGTTCTTAAAGGGTAAGTGAAAATACTTTCTGATAAGGCCTTTCCCCTCCTATCCAAATCAGCCCCCAACAATCCATATATCATATTTGTAGGCCAGTGTGGACAGGTCCTTACTCAATATAGCCCACAAGATCCTTTTTAGGACACCCACTTCTGATTTTTTTGGAATAAAATAATTTTCTTTCCTTTTCTTTCTTTTATCTTTACCTCCTGTTCTTTTCTTTTCCTTGCTTCCCTTCTTTTTCTTTTCTTTCATGTAGGAACCTTCTTGATGCGCACACAATTGCAAGCCATTACTAAATCTGTGTTATCCTGTACTAACATATTTGTTTACTGAGAATAAACAAGGCTCTATTATACCTATTTTGAAACTTCTGGTATAAAATGCAAAATATCCCCAGTCCTTAAGGCTACAGCAGAAAATCACACAACTTGCCGTCATTTTCATGGAAGATCTAAAAGTGCAGGAGTGGAAAGAATCATACTATATTTTGTTTTTGCTCTTAGAGCTGCTGTCATCCAGCCTGTTTCCTGCCAATCTCTTATTTCCCCTGCAGTCTATAACTGTTCCCCACTGCCTAGAGCTTGTTAGATATGTTGAACTGCAGCTCCCAAAAGTCTCTCGCCAAAGGGCTGGCAGCTTGTGGGAGTACCAGTCCAACACACCTGGAGGGATCTAGATCAGGAAAGGCTGGGACAGAATTTCATTTGTTGTTGGTATTGTTGATGGCATCCATATTTCAGCCTCTGAAAATACTGGCTGGAATGCTATGAAACACTGTTCAAAATGAATCAAAATACTACAAAACATTGACTAGCATATAAACAGCACATGCTTGCCTTTAGGTGGAGCACATCATTTGTTTTGCCACATGCACCCAAGCTCAATGGATGGCAACTTGCTAAATCAATGCTTATATAAATTCCATTGATTCAAAGGTTTTCCCCCTGCTTGGACTCAGGATTCAGTACATGAACAGACTTTCTAAAGCTCTTTGTAAGCCTTATCCATGTATGCAGGGGCGGCACATCCATTAAGGCGAACTAGGCAGTTGCCTAGGGCGCCAAAATGGAGAGGGGGCGCTGGCCAGCCTCTGCCTCCTGCCGCCCCTCCCCCCCGCTGGCCACCACCATCCATCCCCCCGCCGCCCATCGCCGTCCGCCCGCCACCCACCCCCATGCCCGTTGCAGGCTGCCCCCCATGCCCGTCGCCGTCCCCCGTCATCCGCCGCCCATCTGCCACCCTGTCCCCCGCCCCCCTGCCCCGCTGCCGCCACTGGTTTGGATGTCTTGGCTTGCGAGCATATCCAGCCACACTCCCCACGCACTATTGGCATATTGAAAAGTTGGAATGCTTAACTCAGCCAGCTTTCAAAAGGGAGGCTTCTGGATCTGGAGCACATCACTTGTGCAGCTTCTGAAGTCTAGCAGGGTTATCAAAGACAATCACACTCCTTTACCCAACATTCTGTAGCCAGATTACAGGAATCACATAACTGGGCTGGTTACAGGAATCACATAACTCCTCAGTTACAGCAGCCCCACTGGCTGCCAGTCCATTTCCTAGCACATAGTGGAAATGGAAAAGGTGAAGAAGAGAGCAACTAAAATGATTACTGGGATGGAGGACCTCCCTTATGAGGAAAGGCTACAGCATTTGGGGCTCTTTAGTCTGGAAAAAGGTACCTGAGGGGGTATAAGATCGAGATGTACAAAATAATGCAAGGGATGAGTGAAGTGGAGAGAGGGATGCTCTTCTCCCTCTCACAAAATACCAGAACTAGGGGACACCCATTCAAATTGAGGGCTGGGAGAGTAAGAACAGACAAAAGAAAATATGTTTTCACCCAGCACATTGTTAGTCTATGGAACTCCCTGCCACAGGATGTGGTGATGGCATCTTGCCTGGATGCCTTCCAAAGGGGATTGGACAGATTCCTGGAGGAAAAGTCCATCACAGGTTACAAACCATGATGGAGATGTATAATCTCCAGGCTTAAAACCAGGGTACTTCAAGGACCAGATGCAGGGGAGTGGTATCAGGAGACAGATATATAGTCTCGTGCACTCCCAGATGCATTTGGTGGGGCTACTGTGAGGTACAGGAAGCTGGACTATATGGGCCTTTGGCCTGATCCAGCATGGCTCTTCTTATGTTCTTATGTCATGAGAATGCAACTCTATAGACCTTACTGTCCTGTAATTTCCATCATTGGCTGTTCTGGCTAGATGGTGGGATTTGTAATCCAACAATCTGTAGCTCAATGGTATCACACTGGCTTTGTGCGCAGAAAGTCTCATGTTCAGTCCATGGTTCCTCCAGGAAGACCTAGGAACAATTCATATCTGAAACTCTGGAGACCCACTGCAGTCAGAATTTCCAATACAGGGCTGGATGGAATAGGTTCTGACTTGGTATTAAGACAGGTTTTCATGTTCCTATGTGACATCTGAAGAACCAGACACTGTGTCATCCTGCCTTAGCCTACTTGACTTCTTCAGTGGAAGTTCACTGCAGTAGGCAGCTACTGCTGTTAGCATTCATTAGTATAACCTTTCTGCCACAACAGTTGAAACATATCTGACTTAGAGGAGCAGTATGTATGTCTACTGTACTTTAGTTGTGGTTTATTGGATTTTACCAAGGTTTTGAAATATATGCAGTTCATATTTTCTCATTGTGCTATCACTTTTTTAAAAAATAGGCTACATGCAAGATTGCACAAGCAGACCAGTCATAGACCTTTTCTATCCTGTCCCTTTGCCTTCAGCCAATCATGGAGCTCCCAGATCTTCTCAGAATGGCATGTATAATCATTCAGAACATGTTTTGCAAAGCATGGGAGGCAGGTACGGAGAGAGAGAATATGTCTTGCCAGTTGTCGCTCATTGGCCAGTTATTTTTCATCAAAAGAGATTCTAACACACCCACACCCACATCTATGTGTACATGCTCATAAATTTGGTTTAAATCAGGCATGTCCAAACTTTGGCCCTCCTGATGTTTTGGACCACAATTCCCAGAATTCCAAGCCTGAATTTCCAATGACAAAGAACTGTGGGAGTTGTGAACCAAAACATCTGTAGGGCAGAAGTTTGGACATGCCTGATTTAAACCAAATTTATGAGTATGTACACACTGGTGTGTGTGTGTGGGGGGGGGTGTTAGAATCTCTTTTGATGAAAACTAACTGGCCAATGAGCAACAACTGGCAAGACATATTCTCTCTCTCCATACCTGCCTCCCATGGTTTGCAAAACCTGTTCTAAGGAGAATATGAAGAGAAGCTTTTGTAGCTCAGAAGTAACAGCTGGGAGGCAGGTATCTGATGTAGATGCTTCATTCTGCATCTGGTACTGTATTAGTTATCAGTAGAGATAGGCACGAAACGACAATTTTTCATTACCGTTCTCCATTATTCGTTCCGTTACTTAACAGTACAAATAACAACCGTTGCGATGGGGCAGGCTTGAACCGAAGAGAACCAAGAAAATTTTCTTCGGTTCTGTTCGTTTCCGTTACTGGCATCGCGCCGCTCGTGCAATGAAAAATGGAGCAGCGGAGGGTGGCGAGAGGGGCCTGGGCCTGGCGGAGTCTCTTTGCCCCCTCCCGATGGAGCCGACGCAAGACTTTGCTGGTCTCACGAGAAGAGGCAGGATCCGAGCCCTTATGAGGGCTGGGCTCTGGGATCTTGGCCTCTTCGTTGGTACTCGGCAGGCTTTGGAGGGGAGGACTTTGGAGGTCAGCTGCGCCCGGTGCCATCTTGGCCACATGGCGAAGCGGCGACAGTGCAGCCAGCTCGGAAGCAGGAGCAGAGGGCATCGTTGGAGCACGGGGGGAGTGCAGCGGTACCCCCACAGGTTTTCCGGGTCTAGGCCCAGGGGGGTGTGGGGTCGCGGTCTGCTAGGGCACCGGCTCCCGGGTGGAGTGGTTCTCGGGGAGAAGGGCCCCAGTTAGGGCAGCGCTGCATGGGGCTCCGGGGTAGCGACCCAATGGGGGTGGTGGATGGAGCGGCGGATCGGTCCTTGGGGAGGGGGCCCAAGGGAGGGCAGTGCTCGACGGTGCTCCGGGGGTGGTGGCCTGTTGTGGGTGGTGACCAGAACAGGGCCCAGCTCCAGGAGAGCTCCCCATGGCCATGGGATTGCTCTCCCTGCAGGCTTGCCATTGGCTCCGGCGGCGCCTGGCCCCGGGAGGGCTCCCCGTGGCTGCGGGAACACTCTCCCGGCCCGCATGCCTCTAGCTCCGGTGGCGCCTGGCCCTGGGAGGGCTCCCTGCGGCCACAGCTTGCTGAACCTGATAAACAAAGAAACGGAAATGAAGCAGGCCCCGGGGCCCCGAAAAATGGAAATGGAATGAAGCGGGTCCCAGGGCCCGACTAACGAACACAAAACGCCATTTTGGCATTTCATGCCTATCTCTAGTCATCAGAGGTTGCTTCCTTTACATTCCTTCACTTCCCAAGTGCCATCTCTCTTCCCTGTATACCCTCTTCTTTCTTTTGAACTGGTCTCTTTGCCATCCCTTATCGTCCTGGTATTCATTCAGCTTATTTGAGCATTACAGAGTTCCTAAGCCAGCATGAAGAATTAATGAACATTTAGAACACCCCCATCCATAAGATGATATCATAAAGAACCTTTTAAATCTCTGACCTCTGCTAATTAAAATCTTTAATACTCATTCACCACACAACTTTGTAGGCAACCCCCCAAAAAGGGTGGCTCTCCCCCAAAAGTGAATTCTAGGTACAGCAGAAGCATTTGTAAGAGAAATAATAAAAGATTTTCATTTACTCACAGTTTGGAACAGATGAACAGGCGCGCAATTGCCCCACCCCACCCACTTCTGCATATTGTGGATTTTCATGCATCACGGGTGGGGTTGGTCCCTAACCCCCACGATTGGCGGGGGGTTACTGTACCATAAAGTCCCTTTTAAAGCTTCAGCATGGATTTCTCTTTTTAAAAGTAACCATAGCACTTGCTATCTCCTAAAATGCCATATTAAATGTCTGAAATTTTAGAAAAGAAGTTTTGGAAGAGGAGACATGCTGGTCTGTAATTAATATGTTGTATATGCTATAATACCCAACTATATTTCCTTCCTGAACTAAACAATATTACCTTAAAAGCCCCATTAGAAATTAGAAATACCATACCTTACCATGTTGCTTCTGCATGTTATCTACATCTTGGGAATAATTTACCCACCACGCATCATCATCGTTTACAAAACAATGCTTCCTGAATGGGAAATGAATATCAACTGGGATCTTAAATGACAATGCCATGTGTGAAATGCCATATTATGAACAATGCATGCCCATCCTATAAAGGGATAAATCTTTGCCATGTGGTGCCACTGCTATGGCTGAAAAAGTGGACTTGTCCATGAAAGCTCACATTAAAACATAGCAGTTAGTCTTTAAGGTGTCACAATGTTTTTTATCTTATCTATCTTTTATTTTTCTTTTGTTTTGGCCTTACATGGTTGAACAATGCTGTATCGATTGAGGGGAACAGATTACCTCCCAAAGGGAAAGGCAGGGCAGAGCAGGATACATTAGGAATGAATCAACATTTGTTTTGAGCTTGTACAAGACATGTTTACCCTACGATGCCTTCACCCTGTCAGTTTGCTGGCGGTGATTCGCCAACCGAAATGCTAGTTTGATTATTCTGAGTGGCACTTGAGTTATAACAGCAGCTTTTGTGGCAGCAGAGAGAAAGTGAGTGAACATACACAATGGCCACCCAGGGACAGGTTGAAATTGTCACTTCACTCTTTAATGGAGACAAGAAATGTAATTAACAGCCAGTGTTGTGTACAAATTTGTATTTCACAGGGAAGATGACTCATTTTTAGTTTCAAGCAGGGACAAGGGGGAAATTAAACCAAACTCTGTCATGCTAGGTGGATTTGGTACAATAAAAAGTCTTCCCTGCTTGGACCTAGTAGAGCATTGAGTGAATTTGATGGGCTAGCAGAGCCGTATGCATTCAGCTTCCTTACTGTTTCTGTTGTAAGTAGTGGGAGAAGAAAATATTTATTTATTTTATTTTTATATTTATATACCGCAGTCTGATTTTCCTCAAACGGGAACTCTGGGCAGTTTACAATAACAACAGTATACTAGGAGTATACTGGTGACAGGTTAGTTTGCAACCACTTCACAACTAGGTGAGTCTAACAGACAGTCTTAACACCTAGCCGCACTCCTACAGGCCCACATGGAAAGACCTCATCCCACATCAAGGACTCAGGACTAGAGATAGGCACGAAACGAAAAAAATCATTCCATTATTTGTTATTTGTTTTGTTACATAACAAAACAAATAACGAAAATTGTGATGAAATTGGAACAACCGAACAGAACCATGAAAATTAGGTTCATTAGTTTCATTTTCATTAATGGCGACGCACAATGAAATGAGCTGTTTTTAAATGTTAAAAAACGTCCTGAATATCCGTAAAAACACAACAATAATTATTTATTCTGCTGGATAATACCTACCACGGGGGTTGGGGTCCTTAAAATATGCATTTATGTCTTTTCTCAGATCGCTGTATTTTTTTTTCCTTTAAGGGGAATTAGGGGACATCGACCCAAAATGGCTCCCAGATGCCTAACATTGATTTCTTGGGTATTAAAATGCCCTGGACATCCGTAAAAACACAGTGATAATTATTTGAAATTATTACCTACCAGGGGGTTGGGGTCATTAAAACATTTGTTTTTGTTTTTCTCCCATCGCGATATATTTTTTCTTTTCCCTTTAAGGATGACACAAAATGGATTCCAGCCACAAGATGGATGCAAACCATGTGATGGGATCATGTAAATTCTTGGACAATTTCAACCAACAGCATGCCCAGGTTGCAGACTGGGTAGGTGTGGCAGCCACAGAGGACATAAAAAGCTTTGGCAGCCCCCGTCCTCCTTGCAGTCTGTAGTGGGAGTTAGGGTGGGATTGCTGTCTCTGTGACTCATTACTTTAGGCCAGCCAGGCAGGTGTGTGTCTTTGTGCTCCTGCTGGCTGCAGCCTGGCTCTTAGGGGAGAGAAAGAAGAGATTTCTCTTGCAGCCTCCCTGTGTGCGTGCTTACCTCTCAGTGAGTACCCTCCCCTGCCCCGCAGTGCAGTCACTCTGCGGCTGCCTTACGCCCTGGGCAACGCCCACCACTGCCTTTGCAGCCTCCCTGCATACCTAGTCTATACTGTGTCTCTGCCAGCATCATTTTTAAGGGTTTTCCCTCTGGTCTGGAGTGTTGGGGGACGTCCACATGCAGAAATGCTTTAAGTCGCGCAAAAAGCAGGTAAAAACAAAAATGAAAAAATGAAAAAAACGAAATGAATTTTTTTTCAAAAAATTCACAAAAAATGAAGACGAACCGAAATGAAAAACAAAAACCCGAAATGTAATTTTTTTCTATTCCTGCCCATCTCTAGTCAGGACATTTCATACATAAGATCAGCACCCTAAAACTCAACCCCAGGGACAGACAATCAGTTTTTATGTAGTATCTCTTTTAACCAAGGTACCAATAAAGGACACTGTAACACTCATCCAAAAAATCTTCCCAGAAGACATCAAGGCTCTATTCTAACATTGCCTAATGACTAGCTACTTCCAGTGGGAGAATGACTTCTATGAACAGACAGAGAGATTTGCCATGGGGAGTCCCCTCAGCCCAATAACAGCAAACTTCTACATGGAACATTTCAAAAAACAAGCTCTATTGGCACCCATTGCACCCACAGTCTGGTTCCAGTACATGGATGACACATTCATAATTTGGAGCCACGGTGAAAATAAACTACCTCAACAATATCAACCCAAATATATCATTCACCATGGAAAAAGAAATGGAGAGAAAACTCCCCTTCTTAGATTTAATGGTCATACGCAAACCGGACCTCCAATTAGGATACAAAGTCTACAGACTAGTACCTACATAAAAAACCCAACCACCACCCATGACATAAAAGAGGCATAATTAAAACACTGGTAGACCGCACAAATGGAAACTGTGAAGCTGAATTCCTCAGCACTGAATTCAGCCACCTGAATTGGGCCCTACAGGCAAATGGCTTTTCCAAGAATGAAATCAAAAGAGGCATCAAACTGAAAAAGCAATAATGAACTGAAGAAGAAAAACAGACCCCCCCAACACAAAAATGTATTTCTCCCATACATCAAAGGAGTCACGGACCACATGGGCAAAGTGTTGAAAAAACACAAACTGTATTTAGACCCACCAAAAAAATACAACAGATGTTACAGTCAGCAAAGGACAAGAGGAACCCCCTTGCTACTGCAGGAGTATACCAGTTCCTTGTAGCTGTGGCCAGTTATATATTGGGACTACAAATAGCAGCATCCAGACCAGAATCAAAGAACACGAAAGACACTGTACAGACTAAAACAACCAGGAAAATCAGCAGTAGTTAAAACACACCCTGAAACAAACTGGACATGAAATCCTGTTCCAAGACACAGAGGTACTGGACAACACTACCAATCACTATGTCAGACTACACAGGGAAGCCAATGAAATCCACAAACATAAGCACAGCTTCAACAAAAATGAACACAGTCTAAAAATCAACAATACCTGGCTCCCAGTACTGATAATTAAAGCCTGCAAAAGATCAGTGATTCCCACCAGCCACAAGCACCAGTGAACACTTCATACAATAGAACAGCTAACAACACCCATCAACCACAGAGACAGAGCATCCTTCCCTTACTACAGAGAAACTCTTAATCGCTCCGCATCACTATCAATGATCAACACCTATTCTTCTGAATAGGACAAGTTTCCCCTTTCCTGCAACTATTAAAATCCCCCACACTCAGCCTCTACCCCAGAGCAACAGAGAACTGCTAGCTCTCTGAGCTCCTGCCCTCTGAAGATGCCAGCCACAGAGACTGGCGAAACGTCAGGAAGAAAAACTTCCAAACAGCCTGAAAAACCCACAACAGCCATCAGATCCCAGCCTCGAAAGCCTTCGAGAATACACAGTCTTAACTTTCTTGAGATATATTGCACCTTTCATGTCAGCCATGTTCTTTTCCAGCAGGCGAGAATTCCTTGAATAAAGTTCTCTTATGAATAATCCCATTGTCTTAACAACAACAACAACAAAACGTTGTCTTAAAGGGAAGGAGGCAGTCTTTGCTGATTCCTCCTCTATGCTCTGAAAGATACCTCCCATGCTGTTCTGGGGTAGCAGAGCTGAGATGGGGCATTGCTGGAATCCTGTCTATGGTGCAAGGGTTACTGGAGACAGTGTTTACAGAACTGTGGAATAGAATGGAAGAAGTCATCTGTTTCCTTACAAACACCCCAACTGTCTCTTGCTGGAAGAGAGGGCAGAGATTTTTCTCACCAGATCAGTACCTATATCAGTCTGGATTCTAGTATAAGGGAAAAGGCACACAGAGAATTGCTGCTTTGACCAGGACCTGGCTAAATGACAATATGGAGTGACAATATGGAGAAGTGAGCAAGCTGGATGGTCTCAAGGCTTTATGCCTATAACCATATCAGTTATCAATAAACAAAGGCTTTTCCAGCCGTATAGATAAGAAACAGAGAGAGACTACAGCTGTGATATAAGGATATCTGCAAGAGGGATCTGAAGACTTTGGGAATGGACCTTAACAGGTTGGGAAACCTTGACCTCTGATTGTTCAGCCTGGAGGAAAATGATACAGCATGGCCTTCTACAATTTGAAAGGACACTTGTTCAACACGCTGAGGAGAAAAGAGGCAGTCCTGGAAACAGTGAAATCTGGGGGCTGGGAAAGGGACAGACTGTGCAACGAGAGCAACTAAAACGATTACTGGCTGGGGGAAGTCCCTTATGAGGAAAGGCTAAAACATTTGGGGCTCTTTGATCTGGAAAAAAGGTGCCTGAGGGGGGATATGATTGAGACATACAAAATAATGCAGGGCATGAGTAAAGTGGATAGAGGGACACTCCTCTTCTTATGTTCTTATGTTCTTATGTTCTTATCTGTCCTCAGGGTGGAATTGGCCTTTTTAGCCACACTAAATGTTGCTTTAGGACTTATATACAGAGCATGATACCATAGTCTCTTGAGACTGATGGATGCCTATGATGATGAGATGAACCATATCATAAATGTTTTGTCCTGACTTGCTATAGATTGATACAGGAGGAATTTTTAATTATAAGAAAAGAGTCAAACTATGTCAGAGAACAGGGTTTGGGTTATTGGGGAACAAAAGGCATGGTTTATTTTTTTCCTCACTGACGTCCATTTTAGCACTCTCTTGCTCTCTTTCTCTCTCATACACGGGAAAACAACTCTTTCTGCTTGCTCAGTGTTGTGCACATGTGCCAAAATTCTCTCTAATTTTTTAAACACATATATTGTGGTCACTCCTGCCAAAAGAACCCAAGTGTGAGGGTGTCAGCAGATTTAAGGGGGCAACAAATATAATAATAATAATAATATATACTTGTGCCTGACACAAAGCAGTGCAGCAGTAACGTAGATAAAATGTTAGTATTGATATAAAGGGTTTGCAGAGTTAGTCTATCAGAAAGACAATGACAATGAATAGAGTAAAAACTCATATATTCATATATACATCAAAATATACACAGCATAACAACCAAGCATTATATACAATATAGCAAACAGACAAACAGAGTGTGGGGTAAACTGTTTTTACCATAACAGTCCCCAGTTACAAATGGTAAGCTAGTGCCTTTTATACTTATTCAGCACTCATAAGATCTGATGCAATCACTAATTAACAATCTGATGCAATCTGATCTAACCATTACAAATCATGATGTTACAATCAGTTCCACCTGCACTTCATCACTTAACATGCCTATGATTACTAGTCTCTAACGCTTGTGGATTAACATCATGACACTGCAGAATCTAACTGCCTCCATTTTACAATTCACTTTACACATTCTGTTAAATATACATAACATATGTTTTGTCAACTTTTACATATCTTGACACCCCTCCTATATTTAACAGATTTCAACTCCTAGCCTTTTCTTAAAACATACATGTTTATCTTTACACAAAGGCTTTGTAAATATGTCAGCATAATTATCAACACTTGTACAATATTCCAATACAATCAAATGTTGTTCTATGCAGTCCTTCACATTCTGGTAACGGATCCCAATGTGCTTGCTTCTGGATCCGACCTTCTGATTCTGTGTTAATTGGATACATGAAAAAGAATCATTATATACTTTGACTGGTAGTTTCACATTTACATTCACATCCTTTAACAACTGTACTACCCAGGTTAACTCACAACACAAATCACTCACAGCCCCATACTCAGCTTCTGTAGAAGAACACGAAATGTACCTTTGTCTTCGGGCTTTCCAGATAATTAGTGAGTTACCTAAAAATATGGCATATCCAGACATTGACCTCCTTTCTGGACTTGAACCCCAGTCAGCATCTGCATAGCTAATCAGATCAAGATTATCACATATGGATACTTTCAACTTTTCATGCATTGTTCCCTTAAGATATTTCAAAACATGCTTTATACCTTTCCAAAAGCTTCATTAACAAAATACTATCAATATCAAAAAACCTTTTGTATACAATCAACCTATTTCTCTTGCAAAATGTCCTTTGCTCTTTGGCGCCATCCACTGGTGCATCCACTTGCCGTTCCTTCAGAGACATATGCTCTTTGTCCATGGCCCATCATCCACTGCTTCCTTTCTTCTCCAGGCATCAGCAGCACATCTTCAAAATTCTGTGGCTCATGGAATACATTATTCACAACAAACCTTTCAGGTGGCACTCCTTTGTTAGATCTAGTAGATTTTCTGATCAACACTGGCTCCTCATCTTCTACTTTTTCATCATGAAATGATGTAGACTCCTCTCCATCACTGATAATCTCATCTTTCACTTTTCCGTCATGTAATGCTGTAGACTCCCCTCCATCACTGGCAACCTCTTCAACCTCAGTGTGGGGACAAATGCTTGGCAAAAATACTTCATTATTAGCATGTAGAGCTTCCCAATTTTTCTGTTCACAAAATTTTGCTGACCTGCTTATATAAACTTTTCCATGACTGTCACAAAAACGCCAGGATTTTGCTGCAGGCTGAACACCAATAAACATAAGCTTTCTTGACTTTGGACTGTTCTTGTGTCTATACCTCTTTGGAATTAATACCCAGGCTTCAGAGCCAAATAAATGGAGATATTTGATTGAAGGTTTCTTACCATGCATTAGAGTATATGGAACTTCATTCACAGCTGAACTCCACACTCTATTAGACACATAATTTGCATATTTCATTGCCTCAGCCCAGTAACCTTTGGGAAGTTTTGCATCTGCCAACATTGCATTCATGATATTCTGAAGAATCCCATTCTTCCTCTCAGCTAATTCATGCTCAGCAGAAGCAGAAGGGTTTGTCAATCTATGTTTCACCCCTTTCTTTTCTAAATAATCAACAAACTGCTTTGCTAAAAATTCACCGCCTCTGTCACTTTGTACAGCTAAAATTTTCTGCTTGTACTGTCTTTCTGCCATCTCAAACCATTTTCTAAATACAGCACTCACTTCACTTTTGTGCTTTATTATGTAAACCCAAGAATAACGTGAATAATCATCTGTTATCACAAGACAAAACCTGGCACCACCAAATGAATTAGCCATGGGTCCAATCACATCAATATGTACCAGCTGTAGAGGTTGATGTGACTTTCTCAAACTCTTTTTTGATATGGGTGCAGACTTCACCTTTGTGCCTTTACAAACATGGCAATCTAAAAATTTTTTACAGCTTTGCACAGACCCATGTTCCACATGTTGCAAAGTTTTCCTAATGTTTTCAAAACTTAGGTGCCCTAATCTTCTATGCATCAGATGTATGCATTTGTCATGTAGAGGCTTATTTTCAACCATATTCAAAACTTTCTCAGAAGTGCTTATCATAAACAAACTGTTTTGGAGCCTCCCAGTTGCTATTGTTTTTCCATTCTTTACAATCTTGCAACTACTCTCACTAAACTGTACATGAAAACCTTGTTTTACAAGCATAGGCACACTCAATAAATTATTCTTTAAAGACAGTATATACAGGACCTTATCAAATACACATTTAAGAGGTTTGAAAAATATATTACCTTCTCCACAGACTTTTGCCTGAGTCCCGTCTGCCAAGGTTACATTTCTACAATTAAACAAAGTTAGTTTCTCAAACAAACATTTCTTATTTACACAATGAATACTGGCCCCTGAATCTACAATAAATAATTCCTGTCTTGAGCACTTTTGTTCATTATCATTAATTACAGACAACTGTTGACCTTCACTCTTCCAGCTTGTGCCGGCAACTCTATTTTGCTTTTGCCTTTGCCGCTTGTTTACCTTATCACAGTAACGAAAAACATGTTGGTCACTCCCACAATTATAGCATCTTCTAATTACTTGTATTGTTTCTTCAGACACTTGAGCAGGCTTTTTATTAACTTTAGAATCATTCCTTCTTGATTCTTCCTGCTGGAGTCTTGACTGTATATATGAGATAGACAATTCATCACTCTTCATAGCTTCTAATCCCATTACTAAATTATCATATGACTCATCTAAGCTTGACAATATAACTAGGCATTTATACTCCTCTTCATGATTTATGCCCACTTCAGACAATTGCTGAAATATACTATTTACTTTCCTTATATAATCAGAAATAGTTTCACCTGGGCTCTGCCTTGACCTGAACAGTTTTTTCATTAAAGATACCTTACTCCCAGCTGTTTCTTTGATGTGAGCTGCTCTGAGAAACGACCAAGCCTCATGAGCTGTTTTTGCTTCCTTCACATAAACGAACTGGGATTCCTCCAAGGTCAACATTATAATTGCCAAGGCTTTCTCATCCTTCTTCAAATCTTCCTCATCAGCTTCCTCATCAAGCTGCTTATCTACATACTGATAGAGCTCATGGAAGATCAAGAAATGCTTCATTTGCAGACACCAATTAAGGTAATTACTGTCAGAGAGCTTTACAAGAGGCATTGAATTTAAATTTATACTTGCCATTCTCGCTGATATGTGCCGGCTCCTTATCTGCCGTTATCTGCAACACTTTTTTCAGCTTTTCCCGGCAAATATTTCCACAGCCTCCACAGCTTCCAGTTTAAATCACACTCTGTTTTGCTTGGCTTTTCCTTATCAGCTGCTTTTCTCCTCCGCTCTCATTCCAAGCCTCTGAGAAAAATCCTTTGCAGCTCTGCTTTGTCTCTGTTCCAACTCCAACCTGTTTCCTCTGCAAAAACACAACTTTACACAACACACACTTTATCTATATAGGTACAACAAAACCCATCAGGCTGCTGACCCAGCTGGGCCCATAACCCTGTCAGCAGATTTAAGGGGGCAACAAATATAATAATAATAATAATATTTACTTGTGCCTGACACAAAGCAGTGCAGCAGTAACGTAGATAAAATGTTAGTATTGATATAAAGGGTTTGCAGAGTTAGTCTATCAGAAAGATAATGACAATGAATAGAGTAAAAACTCATATATTCATATATACATCAAAATATACACAGTATAACAACCAAGCATTATATACAATATAGCAAACAGACAAACAGAGTGTGGGGTAAACTGTTTTTACCATAACAGTCCCCAGTTACAAATGGTAAGCTAGTGCCTTTTATACTTATTCAGCACTCATAAGATCTGATGCAATCACTAATTAACAATCTGATGCAATCTGATCTAACCATTACAAATCATGATGTTACAATCAGTTCCACCTGCACTTCATCACTTAACATGCCTGTGATTACTAGTCTCTAACACTTGTGGATTAACATCATGACACTGCAGAATCTAACTGCCTCCATTTTACAATTCACTTTACACATTCTGTTAAATATACATAACATATGTTTTGTCAACTTTTACATATCTTGACAGAGGGTTCAGTGTGAGACGTTAACGGGTCAGCTGAAGAAATACCCGGAGACCCTTCATATTGGTTCCAACAAAGTATTCTTTTATTTACACCATAGGTGGGCACATTGTCTTGAACTACATTTCTAACTGTATCTAAATTAACAAATGATGAACTTGGTAACAGTCCCTCTGGGATAAAAATATTTATAACTTCTCCTTCATCGATGAAGGGGTTAGTGTTCATTTGGGCTCCTGACGACCCTTCAGAACAAGGGGCCCATAGCATGGAGTTCCGCAGCAGTGGTGGCAGACTGCATTCAGACGGGTCTCCCACCCCCAGCCAGGAATCCATGTTGAGACTGCTCCACCACCCCGAGCTATTGAGACAGTACCGGTTCCTCAGTTATGACTGGGTGCTTTGTCGGATGGTGTAGGCAACGGAAGATCTACCCCTGTCGGTTCCTTCAAGGTTTGGGTTGCCTGGTCCTTTGGTCGTCTGGCTAGCCCTAGATCCATTTGTGTCTTTTCATCTCTGCCCCTTCTCTCGGTCTGACAACTGACAGATCATTGCTTTTCCTCAACTATCTCTCCCTCCTGACATCTCCTTTCCCATTCCTCCACCCCCACATCAATAATCCAATAGCTGTCCACTATTGGCTTGTCCCAAACTATCTTGCCCCTCCCCCTGTCACTCTTAACTTCTGGTTTTGGCACCTCCACCCACTCTATGAGATCCCGTTCATTCTGTCCTTCCAGATCTTCCTTCTGAGTCCAATTCTTCACTCTTGACATATTTGCTGACGGCACACTCTCTCCTTTCTCACACCAAACTATTCCACTATGGATGTTTTTAGATTGTTTCATAAACTCCCAGCCACATGATCCACAGCCAAGATCAATTCATTTTCCAAGCCAGAGGTTTAATTCTGGGTTTAGCTCCTTTACTGAGAGGGTGGCTTTATTTTGTGCCAATGATGAATCAATTCATTCCTTCTTGTTTCAGCCTGTGTGAAAGTTGTTGTCAATTTATTCCCTTTGCAAAGGGAGTGGGTTCTGGGGCCAATTCATAGCCAGAGTGCTTGCAGTTTTTTAAAAAACTATTTAAAATGGTGCACAACAAATTGGCATTATGACCCATTGCTGCTGGTGCTGGTGCCACCACCACAAAAAACAAAAACAACATGGATACATTGTTCAGAATGAGACATGCTTCCCCCTCTCCCTTGTAGGTGAAAGAGGGCTTCAGATTTTCTGCTTTGAATTTTGAAGAAAGAAAGTTTGCATTTATTTAACCCTGCTCTTCATAATAATTGCAAGTCTTTCAAAACTCAGCAAAGAGGGGAGAGAAAAGGGGAGAAGAAAAGAAGCCATGTACTGCTGAATTTCTGTATTGACATTTCACCAGCAGAATGGTTCAGAAAAATCTGGCAGACAGAAAAAGCCCTTTCCATTGGCAGATGAAACCCCAAACAACTTTTGTTTCTATTTGCTGGTTAATACTGGAGCTTTTTCAAAGTTCCTTTGGCAATATATGAGTTCATCAGATGTTGAGCTCTGTTCTCTAGCATTGGCTGAATTCTATATAGAATGACAATATTCAGCTCATAAAAGACTCAAACATGTGCAGGGGAATGGAGTAACAGTTTATAATCCTGGCTACTGCACAATTGCTACCTAACAGGGAAGTGAAACATATACAAGAGGCAGTGAAGATTTTCTTTTGGATCATTTAAAGGAAGGATGGCTTTGTGTGATTCCACCACCCCTGTCTCCTTCCTACTATTCATCCTACTACTACGCTCACTCAGAACACTCATTTGTACTAGACATTTCAATCATGAAGAAGCATCCACATGAGCAAACCCTATGCAGCTCTGAAGTTTGTCACCTGAGAAGCAGTAGTGAAGGTCTGGGTCACAAGCTATGCCCATCAGCTCAGAGTTTCCTGCTTTGAAGGGCTGTGCCATGAAATGTAGGACACGTGTTTATATCTGCTGTGGTGGATTATCAAGTTTTGTTTCCATCAACCCACAAATCAAAGGGCGTTCTTCCCAATTTCTGTCATTTCCCTCTTGCACTCAGCCTCATTAAAAGGGAAGATGATGCTATACTGGTGATGGAAAGATGGCATGCTGGCCATAGAAACTGCAGCTTTATCCGTTTTTGTTTTTGTTTTAGTCTGTACGATGAAAGTAGAAGAAACAAAAGGCTGTAAAGCATAGTCAGACACAGTACTGCTTGAAATAAATGTATTACTGTTAATATACAGTGTAACTCAATAAAACAACAAACTATAAATTCTTCTGATCTCACAAAATGCAATAGCCATTTAACCATCCAAATGAACTAGCTGTGTATCAAAGCAATAATCATCATAGAGCCATAACAGATGAAACTCAAATTCTCAATAAATAAGTTTCATTTATTTATTCCACAGAAACAAAAGGCACATTTATTTATTTGCAGACTTATTTATTGAACTGAAACAGAACTACTAAATTCGTTGCAGTAGAATCTGACTTCCTGAAGTTTTACAGTTGCTAAATAATTTTATGGAATTTATTTATTGGAAAAGAATAAACAGGTTGTATATCTATTGTTACTATTACACACGTAATGCAGATCATTACACTCAGTATCCAAAATCCTGTTCTGTAAATTATTCCTGCATAAAGAGTTGATAGCGCATTGTCTGGAAAGAATGGAGGAGGTAACGGGCAGGGTTTAATAAAAAATTGTTTTCATTGTCCAATTTCACTGCCAATAATTTCTATAGAAAGTTACATTATTAAAGTGCAGCAACATTTTGTCCCAAACAGGACCAAGGCCACTTTATAAGAGTAAATACAATTGAATCAGTAAGTTTTGTCTCTGAGTAAATCTACATAGGACTGCATAGTTACAAAGGAACATAGAAGTCTTTCCCCCTTCTTTCTTCCCTCTCTAAACATAAACTTTTCATGATGCCAAAAAGAATGGAACAGGCAATGAAGAAACCACGCTGAACATTCAGTCTTGTAAAGCCAAGATTGGATAACACCTTTTGGGGCTTCAAGCCCAACCACCTCATCTTTAATTGATCCACCTAAGTCACTACTAGAAATGGGCACAAAATGAACTTTTAATTTGTTTTGTTATTCATTATTCATTTTGTTAGCTAACAAAACAAATAATGAACCAACCCATCAAAGTAAAAACAAAACAAAATGGAAATTTCCATTTCATTTGCTTTGTTTTCCGTTACCCCCTTTCCTACCTTGTTGCCGCCTTCCTGGTCTTGAACACCAGAAGCTGCTGCCTGTAGAGGCGCTGGCCCCAAGCTAACACCTCAAAAAGTTTTTAAAAAGGAGCGCTGACCCGGCCCCAGGGGCTGCGTAGCACTAAAATTATTTTTTTTTAAAAAATTAGGCACTGGCCCCAAGCCAGCGCCTCTCAGCTGGGGACTTTTTAAAATTAAAATTAAAATTGAAACATCCAAAAGAGAACAAACAAACAAACAAACAAACAAACAAAAGGAGCACCGACCCAGCCCCAGGGGCTCTTTGGTCAGTGCTCTAAAATCAGAAAATAAAAATAAAAATAAAAGTAAAAAGTAAAAATGAAAATAAAAAAATAAAATGAGCTCCGACCTGGCCCCAGGAGCCGTGCAGTCGGCGTTTAAAAAAAAAAAAGGCGCCAACCTGCATTGGCCCCAAGCCAGTGCCTCAAAAAGCCCCTGCCACCACCGCCACCATGCCCAGGATCACCGCAGTTGCCCCTGCCGACGCCACCGGTAAGTTGGACTCGAACCAGTTCGGCCCGAAACAGAACAATCCAAACCATTGGTTTGGAAAAGAGGCCAAGGTTCTCAACACCTACCTGTTTTTTTTTGTTGGTTTGTTTAAATCAGGTGGCAAGTGATGGAAGGTGGTTTTATTTTCTGGAATCTGACAAAACCAAACAAAAAACAAAGCTCCAGAGCTCCAAATCAGTTCTGGACCATAGCAATTTGCACCATGGTATTAGCTAAATCAGTAGTTGGATGGAGGTGTTGCCAATTGCCTGCACCTCTTTATCACTGGGGGTTCCAGATGGCATTTATCAACATAGGAAGAAGAAATAATAAGATATTCATTGTAACTTTCGGGGGAAAGAAAGAAAAGAAAATGCAGAATGACCAAGATTCTGAGTTGCTGTGACTTGAGAGACAGACACTCTATCTTAATGGCATAACTTTGTCAGCTGTCATTTCTCATTAGGGATAATAAATGGAACCTATTCATGCCTTTGAATGATGAATATGTTGCCTTAAATCATTTCACTTGATTTGTCATGCAGCATTCTGTGCTGCTGGTGGCATCTTGATCCAACTTAACTACATGTGACAGAGCTTTTATCTCTGAGGTTTGGAGTGCCCATTATCACACAGTTGCTTTTGTTTTTGTTTATCAAAGATACGGGTCATGCATTGTTCATTTTTGTTGTCTGCTAAAGAGAAAGAAGTGGAGGAAAAACTCTTCATGCATAAGTTGAGCCCTACAAAATAAAGGAGGCTGGGAGAAATGCAGAGGAAGCCTGAATGTTATGATGACCTGAGTCAGAGCTTACAAAAGCTGCTTTTTGTTTTTTTGGACTGCAGTTACCATGGGGATTTGGGGAGCTGTAGTCTCAAATAGTGTTTTTCCCAAACAGTGGTCATGGTCAATAAACATGACACAAATAGCCTTCCCTAGCCTTATAGCATTCATTTCTAAAAGGAGGTGAATTATTGTGTAGAGAGTAGAATGGAAGAAAATGTTTGCACTCATTGTGCTCTAAAGGACTATCACTTGTGAATCTCCTGTTCACTTTTGGTTTTTAAAACTGTCTTGACAGAATTCATTTGCAGTTGGAAAAAGGTGCGGAATAATCTAGAAATACAAATGAATCTGTGGTTGCCTAAATTGTTCCTTTACAATAGAAGCTGTGGCCCTCCAAGTATTATTGGACTGTAAACCTCATTGTTCCTGACCATTCCTGTACTGGCACAGACTGATATAAATTCTGAACCAAACAGCAAGTGAAAGCTCCCCATTTGGACTTCAAGAAATAAACTTCTGTATAGTATAGGTTTTGTTCACTGTTGTGGTCTGATATCATTTATGGAAACAAGGGTTCTTGCTTACATATAGAGACGGGCATGAAACAATTTTTTTGTTTCATTTTTCATTTTTCATTTTCTTCCCCAACAAAATGAAAAACAAACTGCCCCTTTAAAGAAAAATGAAACAAAATGAAATGAAAATTTTCAGTTCATTCCGTTTCATTTTTCGTTTTGCTTCAATGCATTCCTATGGGAAACCACTTTAAAAACCCTGCAGCATTGCCCCCCTGCGCCCGATTGGTGATGGAATGGTGTGGGGTTTTTATACATTTTTTTTTGCCACGAAGCCCCACGTGCCAGCTGGTCAGTGCTTGCTTTGGCAGAAAAAAAGTTTTAAAACCCTGTGTCATTCCCCCAACGTGCCTAATTGGGTGGGGGAAAGCACAGACTTTTAATTTTTTTTTGCCGCTGAAGCAAGCGCCGATCAGCTAATGGGGGGCTTTGGTGACAAAACAAGTTTAAAAAGCCTGTGCTTCACCCCCAACACACCTGATAGGGAGGAAAGCGCAGGCTTTTACAACTTTTTTTTGTCTCTGAAACAAGCGCTGATCAGCTGGCTCATGGGGCTGCAGTGGCAAAAAAAAAAGTTCTAAAAGCCTGCACCATTCCCCCAACGCATTTGATCAGGTGGGGAAAACATGGGCTTTTAAAACTTTTTTCAACACCGAAGCCCCATGCACCAGCTGATCGGCGCTTGGGGGGGTAGGTCAACAGGGATCCATGCACCACTTAAGTAGTGTCAAAAATAGACTAAAAACAAAAAAAAAATGGACAAAAAACAAAACAAAACACCATTTTCGCATTTCATGCCCATCTCTACTTACATACCATTTGTGTTTGTCATTATTTGGTTTTGACTTTTGCTCATTTTACTTCTTCTCTCCTCCAATAATCATGTGCATGGTGTAAGTTTTTCATCCCCCATTCTGGCTGCTCTTTCATAGTCTAAAAGCGAAGTGTGTCTAAAGATGCAAGTAGCCCCTACCTTTCCCTCAGCAAAGCTGCACTTGGTATTGTTCAAAGCATATGGGAGCTCTGATATAGATGGCTTGATTCCCCCCTCCTCTCTCTCTCTCTCTTTTGAACATTAGGCATTTCTCACTCCATATAAGGTAAGGCCTTTGTTGCAACACCTAGAGCATCACTTTGCTCTCTTGGGACAGTCTGTGGGCCAGTTCTGTTTTTTGAAGCTCTGCCTTATTGCTAAAACTAGCCAGTAAAGGAATTGAAATTGTTAAGTAATTCCTCTTGCAGTCCTGAAAGAAAGTTCTTCAAGGCTTACATGAGAATTTAAGGTATTCCTTTGTTTTTGCTTTGAGTGTTTTGATTTTCAGAGGATCGTACTGTTTTCTCAACTCCCAGCACTTCTAAAGCAAGAACAACATATTTCTAAGGGATACAAATAATATAATTGGACAGAGGATGGGCCCTTACCTAAAGAGAATTTGTTCCACCTTCTTTTCATTTCTTGGTTTTGGAAAACCACAAGATTTGTCAGGATTTGCCTCCAAGCTACTGTGCATCATTAGTGCAAAGTCCCTCCATTGGGTCAGCCAGCTTAGAGCAGAAGAAAATGAAACTGTTGTGTATGTGCAGCCTCAGCTGTGCTTTGATGGAGGCAAAAGCCTGACCAGATGGGGGAGAGACCACTTCTTCCCCACCCACATTCAACATCACCGGGACAGCAAAGATCTAGCCTCTCACAAGCCATTGTTTAGTTCTTCTTCACAGCTTGGCTAAGTGTACAAGGTAGGCTGAAATCATGGGATGGCCTTCAGATCTCCTGAACTTTACCCACAGCATTTTTAAGTGGAAGCAGCTGATCAACCTGTGTTTTAGGTTGTGCCTATTGGAAAGTGCTGTAGAGCTAAACTCCCCCCCCTTATTTTTTGTTAAGTCATCAAAAATAAAAATAAAAATAAAAATAAAACAAGGTTACTGGGGGTGGTTAGCAACATCCAACAATCCACGTCAGAGGGTGGAGGAGGCAGGACAACATGAGACACGCACAGAAAGGTCACCTGCAGAATTTACTATAAGATCAGCGCTTAACATAGAATTTGAAGTTGTACAAAAGCTCTGTGTGGAATAGCCCAGAGACCTTATTTCAGAAATACAGAGACTGTTTCAAGATCTTACAACTTAGGATCATAAAAGGGAGAAGAGCTCAAAATACAGACAATCGGTGAAAGAGGGGTCTCTAGTCTTACCGCTAGTTCTTTCTAGAGAGCGCAGTGCTGTAGACTGCTTGAGAGAAACCAATTTGACAAAAAGAAAGGGACATTTATACAAAATTTGCTCTGTAAATGAAGAGTAACTAAAAAGCTGGTACACTGTTTTACTGTGGTGAGAACAAAATTAGGACAAAAATGCCAGAAGGGCAGAAAGGAAAGGTTACAGAAGAAAGTAAATGGGTTTAAAAATAGAGAAAGAAAAGCTAACAGGCGGCTGCAGAAAAATGATGGGATAGAGACTTTTGAGAAAACATTGAATT
This sequence comes from Phrynocephalus forsythii, assembly GCA_029282475.1. Classification (NCBI taxonomy): domain Eukaryota; kingdom Metazoa; phylum Chordata; class Lepidosauria; order Squamata; family Agamidae; genus Phrynocephalus; species Phrynocephalus forsythii. Next base: position 112,018,720 of record JAPFRF010000011.1, read on the forward strand.
GAAGTCTGATGAAACTGTTATCAAACTAAATGAAACTTGGAAAGGCCTTTTTAAATTGCAGGGCTTTCCCCCTCATCTTCCCTTTTTCACTTTAACTGGATAGCAAATGCTGAACTTCACCTTCTTCCCAACCGCCCCCAATTATATGATGCCCCATTATAACTACAGTTTGCACTTCTAATTTGTGACATATAATCTTAAGCCTTTTTTTTTTGTCAATTTTGGAAAGCAAGTGCTATGCCCCAAGGATTTTCAGCAAATCCCCATTCTTCTTTTCCTGAATACTCCTTGCCAGACATGAAAAAGTCATTATTTTAAGACTACAACTGCTAGAAAGATGGCTGTAATTCCTCATCCTGTCATGCTGACAGAGGAATCATAAGATATGTGGTGTAGATAGATAGATAGATAGATAGATAGATAGATAGATAGTATGCTACACCACTTATAAGCTGTTAGGTGGGCAGGTGAAAAACATAACTTCATATGAGGAAGGTAATAAAAGGAATTTTAAGTAGATCTCAGAGGGGTGTTTTGGTCTTCCTTAGGTACACCAAAGACTTTAGGCTGATTTCTCTTTAGCAGCAGCTGCAAAGGAGTTCATCAGAGGAATAAAACAGATTTTTAACCCAGCAAGGATAGAAGAATGGAAGTCTGTGACCTGCTAAACTGGAAAACCCTCTTGGGATACAAAAAGGAAACATATATAAGGAGCAACAAACCAAGATCCTATTCTGCAGTCTCTCTCTCTCTCTCTCTCTCTCTCTCTCTCTCTCTCTCTCTCTCTCTCTCTCTCTCTCTCTCTCTCTCTCTCTCTCTCTCAAAAAGAGATGACAGAGTAATGAGTGAATGGCTAGCAGGCATCCTATTGCTTAGTGCAGTAAGTTGCACTAGAAGCTCGTTGAATCAATGGTTCACTGGTTCATTTTCACATGCTGCTGCAATCTACAATGACAAGCAATAGGAATTCAACCACTAGGTAATAATCCCTGGTTTAGAATTTGACTTGAACTATAAATGTAGTAACTATTAGGACCAGAGGATGCAGCCACAAATTTGACATCTAAAATGGCCATGCCTGAGAATAGAAGTCCACTGGGCAAATGCAAGACAAAAAACCTTAGAAAAAATAATGGGGGAAAAACTGTGGAGTTCCTTCCTGAGGAATTAACAGTGGAGATGCTATAAGTGATTATAAAGCAAAACAAAGAATTCATGGTGTACAACATGTAGGGAATAGAGATGGGCATGAATTAAAAAAATGGCGTTTTGGTTTTTCGTTTGTCGTTGAGAGGTCCGTTTCGTTTTGTTTCCGTTTTTCATGAATTTTTGTTTTTTGTTTTTTTCTACCCGCTTTTTGTGCGACCAGAGGGAAAACACTAATTTTTTTTTGATGCTGACAGAGACACAGTATAGACTAGGTACACAGGGAGGCTGCAAAGGCAGCGGCAGGCATTGCTCAGGGTGCAAGGCAGCCGCAGAGTGACTGCACTGCGGGGCAAGGGAGGGTACTCACTGAGAGGTATGCACACACACACACAGGGAGGCTGCAGGACTGAAGCTAGAGTCGCAGAAACAGCAATCCCACCCTAACTCCCACCGGGGACTGCAAGGAGGACGGGGGCTGCTAGAGCTTTTTATGCCCTCTTTGGCTGCCAGACCTGCCCAGTCTGCAATCTGGGCATGCTAATGGTTGAAGTTGTCCAAGAATTTACATGGTCCCATCACATGGCTTGCCTCCATGTTGTGGCTGGAGTGGTGACATCCATTTTGTCATCCTTAAAGGGAAAAGAAAAATACATCGCGATGGTAGGTAATAATTTCAAATAATTATCGCATTATTGCTGCATTTTTATGGATGTCCAGGGCATTTTAAAACCCAAGAAATCAATATTAGGTATCTGGGAGCCATTTTGGGTCGATGTCCCCTAACTCCCCTTAAAGGAAAAAAATACAGCAATCTGGGAAAAGACATAAAGGCACATTTTAAGGACCCCAACCCCCTGGTAGGTATTATCAGACAGTATAAATAATTATCACTGTGTTTTTATGTATGTCCAGGGTGTTTTTAAACATTTAAAACAGCTCATTTCATTGTGCATCGCCATTAACGAAAACAAAACGTAACGAACACAATTTTCGTGGTTCTGTTCGTTTCGTTCCATTTTCATCACAATTTTTGTTTGTCATTTCGTTACGTAACGAAACGAATAACGGAAACGAAAAAATGTTTGTTTCGTGCCCATCTCTAGTAGGGAATGAAGATGAACAACCAAAAGTCAATCAGTTAATAGACATTGGAAATGGATTGTTAGCATGCACAAGGAGTCCAGCTCAATCAAATTGTTTCATTCTAAATGTAATAGACTATTTACTTTGTTTTTTTAAAATATATTTTTATTATTTTACAAAAAAAGAGAGGGAAACACACTCCCTCTCTCTCACACCCCCACATATATACAAAGTAGTTAATACTTAATAGTTATGTGTATGACTATTAACTACGTTGGCAGACCTGTATATGAGAAGGAGGGATGAGCAACAGCATGAGAACAAAACCTTTCATTTTACTTCACCCGAATGTAGCTTCACATCTCGTATTAGAAACTGTCTCACTGAAAACTGCCTGGGCCAACTATTGCAGTCTGTGTCAAATTGTTTCCATCAGGCGAGATGGAGATCGCTAATGCTCTGTTGTGCACTTACACAAATGGTGTAAGTTTTAAATGTGACTTATATTGAGAAAGCTCTATAGACATTATCTGTTGCATACTGAATTACACAACTTGGTGTGCAATAAATAAGATCTCTGGGCATTTCTAACTTATGGCAATTTGCACCTAAATGTTATGCCAATTACATAGCCTTGCAACAATGTTTATCTTATCACTTAATAAATCAGTATTTTAAGAAAGCTTCTCTGTTAACCACTTTAACTTATTAAAGATAAAGGCTACTATTTTTACCCAGGATAATTATTTAAACTAGAAATGTGATGTATAGATCATAACTATATTTGTTTGTTTGTTTAATTATATCATCATCATCATCATCATCATCATCATCATCATCATCATCATCATCATCATTTTATTGGCATAAAAATGAAATAGAGTAAAATAGGAAATAGGAAGCTATAAACAAAGAAAATACAGCAAGTGAAGGTGCACAGTAGAAGGAAAATAAACAACTGTTCCTATCAGTTAATTAGTTGGTTGGATGGTTGGTTGATTAGTTAGTTCAGGGCACTGACATTTCTGTTATCTTCTTAGAGAAGTTGATCAGATACTTTGATCTTTTGTTTGGTGGAAGCACTTTCCTCTCAAACTTCTCAGTGGTGAAGAAGGGTCCCTATGTTATGCTTTCTTTCTCGTTTGGCTATTGACTTTGATTGATGCTGCTTATTTGTTTTGAGTGCTATCTAATTAAGCCTATTTGAACTGAATTCTGTTTGCTTGGCTTTGTTTTTTGTAAAGCCTATCTTGAGTTTGAAATGGTGCCAATCACCATAGGATGCCATAGAAATGGAGAAAAAAATATATGGTCAGTAGAACTGTAGATCACTTAAGCAAAGGCCTAAAAGCTTCAAACTGATGTGGTGTATAATAAGAAGCGAGTTATAAATCAGATGAAGAAGAGAGAAGTCTCAGATATTTGGAGCAGGGGACTCAACTGCAATCCTACGGACACCATCACAGAGTGGATATTACAGGTGTGTACATCCTGATTTTGGAAGCTAAGCAGAGTCGGCCCTGGTTAGTACTTTGATGGGAGACCACCCGGGAGTACCAGATGCTGTAGGTGCCTGGAGTAGGAACTGTCAAACCACTCCAGTATTCCTGCCAAAAAACTCAATGGACATGGAGTCATGAAGAGTCGGTCATGACTGTAACAATGCAACATGTGTGCGAGAGCGCGTGCGCGCGTCACACACACACACAGTTGTTATGTGCTCTTAAATTTCCTCCAATCTATGTCAGCCCTATGAATGACTAGCTCCAAAATGCCCTATCATTAACAGCCAACTCAGCTCTTGAAAAAAGGATATGGTTTTGTTATGGAGTTAATCCATCTCGTACTTTGTCTTCCTTTTTTCCCTGCTGTCTTCAACTTTTCCTGGTATCACTGTCTTTTCCAGCAAGGCTTGCTCTTTTATTATGTGCCCAAAGAAAAGGCTGCCTAATGACAAAATGGCTGTTGTCATGAGCAAAGTCAGTCACAAAACAAGTATCTATAAACAAAACAAAACAAAACAAAACAAAACAATTATACTAACAGACAATTAAATTGACCAAGTATCTAATGGAGAGGTCTAAGCAATAAGGCAGAGATGGGGCCTGGGAACACAAGCACTCATCCAATCCATTGAATACACCATTTCTACTTCAACAGACCACTTACTGCACAAGAAACAGACTCTTTCCACCTCTCTGCACCTGACAACTCAATGTGAAGTCTCCCTGTGTATGTGCATGTGTAACCTCTAGGAACTGATTAGTTTAGCCCACCAGGTCATAAGGAAACGCCTGCACTTTTTATGGGTGTAGAAAGATATGGAGTTGGGAGACATTGAGCTGCTTTTCCTCAGAGAGCAGAAGTGTAGGATATTCATCACCTTGGTTTAGGTGGACTTCAATGTAAGGGTGCTTAAAGGGATGGAAGGACAAATTATTTGTAGTTCTGTTCTGCATTGTTTTTGTATTCCAGGGTTTCAAAAATTTAATTAATTCATTCATTTATTTACTCTATATCCCCTACTTTCTCCTTGAAAGGACCCAGGGCAGCTTACATCATTGAAAAGACAATATTTAATACCTCAAAACAAAAATATTTTTAAAAGGATTAAACAAGTATTTGATTAAAATTGCTAAATAGAATCACTATAAAAACACATTTAAAAGCAATGGAGCACAACAGTCTGTTCAAATCCACCCACTCAGACAGGCAATCATTAAGGAAAGCCTGCCTGAAGAGAAAAATGCTCATCTGCTTATCTTTCCCCAGTGTGGGGTTTTCTTTATTTATTTATTTATTTATTTATTTATTTATTTATTTATTTATTTATTTATTTATTTATACCCCGGCCATCTTCCTGTAGGAACTCTGGGCGGCTTACAATAGTTGACAAAGCAACTGAAACACAGCAAAAACAAAAACAACATAAAAAACAATAAACACAACAATCCTAACGATTTAAAACAGCTTAGCACCCTGGCAATGCATACAGACCCAGCAACGAGTGTACTCGGCGGGAGCAAAATATGGATGGCGGGGAAGGAAAAGAAAAAACCCCAACAGCCTACAGAAACTCGCCAAAGGCCTCCCGGAAGAGCAGAGTTTTTAACGCTTTGTGGAAGGCCAGCAGGGACTCTGCAGAGCGCACTTCGCTTGGGAGACTATTCCAGAGTGAAGGGGCTGCCACTGAGTAGGCCCGGTTATTTGTGGATGTCTTCTGGGCCTCTCGGGAGGTGGCAACCTGAAGCGAGTGCGCTCGCGACTGCCGGACTGGACAGGCCGAGGTTGATCAAGGTTCTTTGCATGCCAGACCCAAGAGGAAAGTAGGTAGTAGCAAGTACTCTCTCACCATGACCCGAGCTGGGTCCTGTTCCTCTGCCTCCCTTCCCTCCACCGAGCAAGACACTGCCATGGCTAGGGCAGAGGCCAAGTACATGGCTGGAAATGTAACTGGCCTCTGGGTGTACCCGGAAGAGGAGGATAATCCTTGGGATGAGCCCTCCTCTGCCTCGCTCTGGCTGGCTTGCGCCGTTGGCAATGCCTGCCCTTGCATTGTACCAGCCCTGTGAACCTCACAGCATAGTTCTGCCCTCCATACATGGAGGTCCGCAAGGCTGGCTGCCAAGGACCCCTTGATGTGAGGGTTGCGAAGGCAAGCCAGCTGGTACACCCTTTCCCTGCTCAGTGGGCAAAGGCGAGTATCGACGCCAGTCAACAGCCTCTCTGCCAAGGCCCTTCTCCTTTGGAGGAGAGCAGCATCCTCCCGGAGACAGGCCTCAAGGCCTTGGCAAAGGGCATGTACAAGGGGGAGTACATGCCCCAGACTGGCGTTCTGACCACTGAGGACGTTGGTGGTGTCCTCAAATGGCCGAAGGATACCCACCACCTGGGATAGGGCAAGCCACTCAGTGACACCAATGTCCATCTCCCTTCCCCCCAGCAGTGGTGAACATGATGCTCTTGAGCATGTCACTCTGTTCCACCACACACTTCACCATGCCATAGGTGGAGATCCACTTGGTGGGCAGGTCCTGCACAAGGACGTGCTTGGCTTGCCCCAGCTCCATCTGCTTCTCATGCAGCATCCTTGCAGCCTTGACGCTGCGTGAGAAGTGCCCGACTAGCTGCCTGCACCTGTCCAGTAGGGCTTTGGTCTCCCTGGTCCCTTGCACCAGTTGTCCCTAACTGGACCCAGCCCAAGGGCATCATACACCACAAGGTGGAGTTTGTGGGCAGTGCACACGATGTTCTGGAGCCCCGCCTTCTGAAGCGCGGCAACCATGTTATAGTCTGCATCCATAACTACAAAGCTGTGCTTCACCTGCCCCTTAGGTGTCCAAACTCGCAGGGCAGACATGAGGACCTCGGCGATGTGGGTGCCCGTCTCTGAGTCCTCCATGCTCTGCGCCTAGAGAAGAGCCACCCATTACCCTCAGGTATTCCCTTGCACCTCCCCCTGTGGCACTTCCTTGGATGTCCTGCTGCCAAGGACATCCTCGGGTTGCCACCAATGAGCCATCAGGGCCAGACACCCATGGTGCCCACCAGTCCAGAGGTTGGTTGTGAACTGGACCTTTTGACCTCTGGCTGCCTGCAGATGGGCATGGAGCATCTCCCTGACCAATTCATAAAGGCAGGGCATTACCTGCCTGCTGAGGGTACGCTGGGATTGAGCCTCATACCAGGGAGCCAGGTGCTTCAGCATGTGCCTGAATCCTGCTGACTCCACAACGGAGAGGGGCAAACTGCTCATGGCCACCATTTCACCGACCACACAAGTGGTGGTGTCCTGGGCCTTGCCCCTAGCACTCTGGCTCAAGAAACGCCCACTGAGAGGCACCACTTCATACAGAGTGGTCTGCCTCTTTGCTCTCCCGGTGGAGGTCTCCCTAGCCTCCATCCCCCTGCTTGCCTCTTCTACTCCCCTCTTCCTCCCAGCCCCTTGCCGCTCGTCATTTTTAAATTTTTTTAATTTTAATAAACAAAACTAAAGCCCTTCAATGGGGGAAAACAAGAAGTAAAGGATGCTGACTGGGCGGGAAACAAGTTTGGGTAGGTGGGAGATGTAGTTATATAAATTAATAATAATATAATTGGGGGACAATGGGTTGTTTGTGGGACAACAGGGCAGCACAGGAATAGGGGAAAATCTTGTACAAAAAGCCCTAACCCAAAACCCAATCCCAAATCTCAATCCCACAAGAAATAAAAAGGGGGTAATTAATATATATTTTCGGTTTGTAAACAAGTAGGGTAGTACAGGCCAAAGCCCAGTCACAGTCACAGAGAGAAACCAGCCAGGTGCAGGAACCACTGACTGGCAGCAATCCCTCTCCTGCTCACTCGTCCAGAGACTGCAAAAAGTCACCTGCCTATAAGAGCTTTTATGCTCTCTGCCAGCATCAAGACCCTCCCACTGGAACCAGGCTTTGCTATTGGTTCTCAATGTTTTGGTTTTAATTAAATTAAAAATAACCCCAAAATACTATAAATGAAAAATGAGAGAGAGAGAGAGGGAAAGGGAACAAGTTTGCCTAATACTATAAAGTGTATGCAATGCATGCATGACAACGTTCCCCCCTTTGCACATTAAAAAATTATAAATATAAAAATAAAATACAATCAAATGGTACAGTACACCCAAACCAACCATAAAAATAATATTATTTATTTATTTATTTATTTATTTATTTATTGAATTTTTACCCTGCCCATCTTCCGGAGCGGAACTCTGGGTGGCTTCCAAATAGCTGAGCGAGTCAGCGAACAAAACAATATAAAGCATATGAATAAAACAGCAGTACAAAATAAACAACAACAAGGATAAAAACAACATTTTAAAACAGCTGGGGCATCTTGGAATCAATAAAAAAGTGCCTCTGCTGCCACTTTAAGCCTAAAAAAAACCCCTTTAAAAATAAAATAAAAATAATCCGAGAAAACTCATATTTAGACTTTTAAGCACTGGCCAACACCCTGCTAGGTATTATCAGGTAAAAATATTAACTTTCACAGAGTTTTAAAGTCTTTTAAGAACATTTTAATAGGTTAAAAACACCATTCTGCACGGATTCGCCGCCATTAACAAAAGCCTGTGGCAGCCATTTACCCTTTTAAAAAAAGATATCTGGTAAAACATATTTTAGATGTTTTAAGCATTGGTCATCAACTTGCTAGGTATAATCAGGCATAAAAATTAATTTTGGCATATTTTTCAAAGTTTTAAAAATTGTTTTAAAATGTAAAAAACATCTCTTTTCATGTTTTCATTAACGAAACGAACCAAAGTGAACCTCCCCCCCCCATTTTGTTGAGTTTCTGGGCTGTGGTTCGTTATTCATTTTGTTATGTAACAAAATGAATAGCGAATAATGAAACAAACCAAAAGTTCATTTCATGCCCATCTCTAAGCACCAGTGATCAGTTCACACAACAAAACAGATAACAACACCCATCAACTACAGATACGGATTGCTGCCATTCCTGATTGCAGTGAAATTTCTTAATCCCTCCATCACAGTACAATGAGCAACACTTATTATCTTGTATTAGACAAGTTTTCCCTTTCTCACAACTTTAAAACCCAACAGTCTCACTCACTCTATACCCCAGAGCACAGAAATATCTCCTAGTTCCCTGAGTTCCTTGCCCTGTGAAGATGCTGTCCACAGAATCTGGTGAAATGTCAGGAAGAAAAACATAAAGAACATGGCCAAAGAGCCTGAAAAACTCACAACAGTTATCAGAAGCTTTTCTCTTCAGGCAAGCTTTCTCTTAGTGAATGTGCAAAAACTGGGACTGTTATAATTTTTCATTTTTGTTTTTAGATTTGTTTTTTTACTTACCATTTATGGAATGCCCTCCCGATCGAGATCCGCCTGGCGCCAACACTGATTACATTCCGGCGCCAGGTAAAAACCTTCTTGTTCCAGAAGGCTTTTAATTGATATAATATAGATTGTGGGTCCGCTGATGACAATTTTAGAATAATGATTTTAGTGTAAGGTTTTTATTGATGATTTATTGATATTTTACTCTTAACTATTTTAAATTGTTTTATTCTTTGGATTGTAAGCCGCCCAGAGTCCTTTGGGTAGTGGGCGGCATATAAGTTAAATAAATAAATAAATAAAATAAATTTATTATCGTATCTGTTTAATTTAAATAATATTTAGATTTATTTCAATATTTTTAAAGGTTTTAATACTGTTTATTCCAATACTGTTTGATATCTTGAGTCCTCATGAAAAGAAATGTAGGGGATGAATATTCTAAACAAATATGTATATTAGCAGCAGTATAAAAGCAGCTTCTCCTATTTCTAAATGTTTTCATACATACTATGTGAAGGAAACTTCCAGCTTCTACCAGTGAAAAAATTAATGAACAAAATATAGCACTAATAATAAATGTCTGAGTGTGCTTCTGGACCCAGTCCTGTCAATGGAGAATCAGATCTTGGCTGTGGTCAAATCTACCTTTTTCCACATAGGCAGATAACACACCTCTGCCCCTGTCTTGTAAATCCCTAATTACCCTGGTTCTTGTGTTGGTTGTCTTGAGGATTGTCTATTCCAATGCTCCCTATCTAAATCTACCCTGAAAGGTGGTTTGGAAGTTTATTTATTTACTTATTTATTTTGAATATTTTAACCCCACCTTTCTTCTTGGAAAAGGACCCAAGGCGGCTTACAATAATGAGGGACAATATACAGCCCAGAACATTTAAGACAGGCATGTCCAAACTTCGGCCCTCCTGATGTTTGGGACCATAACTCTCAGAATTCTAATCTTAGATTGCCAATGATAAAGGACTGTGGGAGTTGTGGTCCAAAACATCTGGAGGGCTGAAGTTTAGACATGCCTGATTTAAGACATACTCAAGTTAAGGACAGGGAATTAGAAGAGGCATCTTACAACATTCTAAGGCAACATTAAAGCTACAAAGAGCATGTCAAAAGAAAAGAAAATTCCATTATGAGTGTAACAAGTGCAAAATGCAGTGGCAAAGCTTATATCAGGGACATCTAGGTATGATCATATTTGCCTTGTCTTTCACTGGCTGCTGCCATGCTTCTAGGCCAAGTTCAAGATATTAATGTTAACATACAAAGTCTTGAAAAGATTAGGACCATGCTAAGTATCACAGCACCTCTCCCTCAGATCTACCACCTGTCCTACATGCTCCTCCCAATCTCTAATGTTGCACATGTTTACCCTAAGAAGGTATGGGTAATTGTCTTCATTATGGAATTGACTGTCAGCTGAGGTTTGCCTGGACTCTTCTAGGAGACAAATAAAAACCATTGCTTTTTAGTCATGTTTTGACAACCTGATTTCTATTTCATTATTTTATGATTTGATAGTTGATTTTTGTTTAAACTGGTTTTATATTCATCACAATCTTGGGATTTGGGTTGTATATGCTTGTGATATAAGTTAGATGTTTTCTTTCATTCTTTTTCTTTGATGGTTTACTTAAAACTTTACATATTCTGAGCTTTCGATGGCAGGCCATCTTTAACAAAGCATTGTACCAAAATACATTCTTGGCAAAAGATTTAGTTTGCCAGGCATTGCGATTCTTTGTGATATCAGCCAGGCGCTCTTCTGATGGGGCAGGAGGCATGGGTGGTGTTAAAACTAGTGTTTGCCGTCAAGGCCTCTGGTGTCAACAATGTGCCTCCTCCTCCTAGGTACGTGGGGAAGGATGGCTCCATTCTTGTTATCATCATCAATCCGTAGAAGTTAAAAGAGGGGTTGAGTCATGTGACCCAAAAACAAGCAAACAAACACAAATGTAAGACTGGGCTAGGTGATATATTTATAGGTCACTAATAAAAAATGCAAGCTGAGATTTCGATGACAGGCCATCTTTATCAAAGCATTGTACCAAAATACATTCTTGGCAAAAGATGTAGTCTACATGGTGTTTTTACTGTCCCACTCCTTCAAACAATGTGTAACAAGTCACATCCACACTTTCACACTCCCTCTCTTTATGTGGCACATCAAGGTTAAAGGCTCCCTTGCTGGCCAGGGAGGGGTACAGAGTACAGGTTTTTTTCCTTGTCACATGGCTCAACCCGTCTTTTTACATATTCTGTTGATGTAAGGCACCCAGAGTTGCAGCATGCCACTCCATGGTAGAGATTAAGTAAATAAATACATATGTCAACAGCACTATCCAGTAGGAGGCTATGGCTCCTGTATTCCACACCACATTCACATCCTACTGTATAGCATGTGATGTGGTTGTAAAGGGAGAATCCATCTCCCTGGCAGGGGAGATCCTAAGAATATAAGAACGTAAGAACCTAAGAAGAGCCATGCTGGATCAGGCCAGTCTCCTGTATCTCTCAGTGGCCCCACCAAATGCCTCTTGGTGCTCATGACTAGATATCTGTTTCCTGATAGCATTCCACTGCTAGTACCCTGCTTTTATGTCCATTATGCACACCAAGGCACGGATTTCTGGCTGCTGATTTGGAGATGTTATTTAATTAATTTATTTTTGCATATTTTCTGCTAGGAAGGGTGAGGGGCACTTGAGAGATTGCCTACCTCAGAGGCCAACACAATTTCACTTACTCAAATACGTTGTATGTTGACTATCGGAAGAGCGGTGGATGCACCGTTTTCCTCTCAGCCTCAGGCAGCAACATGTGTTAAGCTAGTCACATTTCCAAAAAATAAATATTCCCCTTGGGGGCTACAGAAATGCAACATCTCTACACCAGAAATTTGGAGAATAAACACCTTGAAGAAAGATAACTGAAGCCCCTGTTGCAGTTTATTATGTAGAGCGAAATAAAAAGGTTCTGTCTGGAATACCTTGAACCAGAAGGGGGTTGGTGGGACATTTCTAATATTGGTGTAGGTGGGAGGGAATGGAAGCTTGTCAGATGACTGATGTGTCGAATACAAACATCATCCAGTCTGAGCGTATAAATGTATCTTGCAGCAATGCTGCTAATGAAATGTTCACGGACTGGCTTTCCCACCTGTCTTTCCTCTCAGGAGAGAGGGTTTTTCTTTTTCTTTCTGCCAGCTGCTACATCGTCTAATGGATACCCCCACAAAGGCCAGCAAAGCCTTCCACTTTCCCTCCACCAAGCCAGCTGCCACCTGGCTTCCCTAGCAGGATCACTCGCGGCGTGTCTCTGTAATTGGTCTTCGTCAGGGAAGAAGTAAATAAAATGCACCAAGTGAGAATTGCCCATTGTGTGGAGTTTGGTGAACAGGAAGCATATTAGCTTCTGACAGCTCTATATGACCATGGACCTCCCCCCACCCCGCCGCCCGAGCTGCAAAAAAGGCATCTATGTTTCTAGAAGTGTTGAAACCATGTACAGCTTCTTGTGCCTTGAATTCTAATCATGGTCTCCTTAAGGCATGATTTCCTCCTGGTTTGCTATCAAGCACACCTATGTCAAGCAGTTTTGAAAGGTTACTTGTCTGACCTGAATCCTGCTTTGCTCAGGTGAACTTGAAACAGAGTGGACTATGAGATGAAGTACATCTTTGCAGCAAACGTGGAACATGCAGAACTAAGTTTCTTTTTCTTTCTTTCTTTCTTTCTTTCTTTCTTTCTTTCTTTCTTTCTTTCTTTCTTTCTTTCTTTCTTTCTTTCTTTCTTTCTTTCTTTCTTTCTTTCTTTCTTAGTCTTTGTGTGTTGATGGACATCTGGGAAAGGATGCTCTTGAATCAGCTGGAAATAATTTCTGATTCCAAGTGGGGGGGATCAGAGACTATTCAACTTTTCCCATGTACCTCTGTGAAATCACAAGGAAATGCACACATAAAAGCTGAGATTATCTTGGGAGGTGCCTGGCCACTGCAAACATGAGATGCTTCATGAATCTGAAGGTAGGGATAATAAATCTGAGCAATGAACTTGCCCAGTGTAGCTTTAACAATGTTGGCCTTTATACTATGAAAGGGATGACATTTCCTACCAATTCCCCATAGTATAGTACACCGTGTACTATAGAATATTCTCAGATGTTAAGATAGTCTCAGATATGGAATAAGGATGAACAGGACTGCATTTATTTATTTTATTTATCTCATTTTGTCTCCAAGGAGTTCGAGAGAGCTACAAAACATGGCAATCACTGACCAATTAATAATAGCCTCTGGATTTACAACATTGAGGAGGAAATGAGGTACATAGTCCCACAATCTGGTTAAAAATCTGCTAGCTTGCTAATATGGTGACCCAGAACATAGGAAGGGCAAGAAAAAGAATCACACACACCCCACACACACACATACACATTTTTGGTAGCCAGTCCATTGCACTAGTCACCATATTTCCACAACGCATGCAGCAAGACCTTCTCCAGGTATTGTGCTGAGATTGGGGCTTGCTTATGGAAGCTTCCTGCTGCAGGGAGTGGCCTGGGCTGAGAATGGATAGAAGTGGGACCCTAGCCAGTGTAGCTACTTAAGAACATAAGAACTTAAGAACATAAGAAGAGCCATGCTGGATCAGGCCAAAGGCCCATCTAGTCCAGCTTCCTGTATCTCACAGTGGCCCCACCAGATGCGCCTGGGAGCGCATGAGACTAGATATCTGTCTCCTGATAGCACTCCCCTGCATCTGGCCCTTGAAGTACCCCAGTTTTAAGCCTGGAGATTACATATCTCCATCATGGTTTGTAACCTGTGATGGACTTTTCCTCCAGGAAAAAAATCCAAACTTTATCTATCAACTCATGGTCTCTGAGCTATCTGTGACGGATCAGGAAAGAGATCTTGGTGTGTTGGTGGACAGCTCCATGAAGGTGTCTACCCAGTGTGTGGCAGCAGTGAAGAAGGCCAACTCCATGCTAGGGATTATAAAAAAGGGGAATGAAAATAAAACAGCCAACATTATAATGCCAATATACAAAACAATAGTAAGGCCACACCTGGAGTATTGTATACAATTCTGGTCACCACATCTCAAGAAAGACATAGTGGAAATGGAAAAGGTGATTACTGGGCTGGGGCACCTCCTTTATGAGGAAAGGCTAAAACATTTGGGGATCTTTAGTCTGGAAAAAAGGCGCCTGAAGGGGGATATGATTGAGACGTACAAAATAATGCAGAGTATGAGTAAAGTGGATAGAGGGGCGTTCTTCTCCCTCTCACAAAATACCAGAACTAGGGGACATACACTCAAATTGTGGGCTGGGAGAGTAAGAACAGACAAAAGAAAATATTTTTTCACCCAGCACATTGTTAGTCTGTGGAACTTCCTGCCACAGGATGTGGTGATGGCATCTGACCTGGATGCCTTCAAAAGGGGATTAGACAGATTCCTGGAGGAAAACTCCATCACAGGTTACAAACCATGATGGAGATGTGTAATCTCCAGGCTTAAAACCGGGGTACTTCAAGGGCCAGATGCAGGGGAGTGGTATCAGGAGACAGATATCTAGTCTCATGCGCTCTCAAACGCATCTGGTGGGGCCACTGTGAGATACAGGAAGCTGGACTAGATGGGCCGTTGGCCTGATCCAGCATGGCTCTTCTTATGTTCTTATGTTCGTATGCGCCTAAGCCCCCTGCCGCTGCCACTGGGATCATCACTGCCGCTGCCAGGATTGCAGCTGTGGAGGCTTTTCATCGGCACTGGCCACTCTGGGATCTGGGCAGCCAGTGCAAGGCCTCTGAAGCCGTGGCTTCCCCACCCCACAGCTGAGAGGGGCTTGCTTCCCTGCACCCCTGTTTTTTTTTAATAATTTTTTATTTTACTTCTGGCTGGCCCGCAGGCCAGACCAAGGATTTATTTATTTATTTATTTATTTATTTATTTATTTATTTATTTATTTATTTATTTATATTGAGTACTGGCTGGGACTGGCACCATTTAAAAATGTTATTAATTTTACAAAGTCGACCATGTGGCTCCCAGACAGGGTTGGCACTTTTAATTTAATTTTTAATTGTTTTAAAGTCCCCGATGTCTGGGCTGTTTCTTTTTCAGAGCTGAGAGGCACTTGCTTCCCCATGCCCCCTTTTAATTTTTTTTTAAATCTTTGCTTTTTGTTGTTGTGTTTTTAACTTTTGGCTGGCCCACAGGCCAGACCAAGTTATTTTTTATTTAAAAGCAAAGCAAAGCAAAGTGTTCTGCTTATATAACACCCCATACCACACCAAGTAGTCTCTGGTCGATTTAGAGTTTTAATTACACTATGCAGGCTACACATCCCCCCCCAGCAAGCTGGGTACTTGTTTTACTGACCTCTGAAGGATGGAAAACTGAGTGAACCTTTAGCTTGCTACCTGGGATTGAACCCCAGGTCATGAGCACAGTTTTACCTGCAGTAAAGGCATTTAACTACTGCACCATTTATTTTTATTTTATTTTTAAAGTACCAGACAGGGCTGGCACCATTTTTTAATTTAAAAAAATTAAAATTTTCCATCACCGATGATACGGCCCTTGGGCTGGGTCAGCACTTTTTTATTTTTATTTTTAATTTTACAAGGCTAACCATGTGGCTTCCGGGCTGGGTGGGTGCTTCTTATTTATTTATTTTTTTAAAAGTCCCCAATGCCAGGATTGTTTTCCCCCCATAACTGAGTGGCACTTGCTTCCCTGCACCTCATTTGCCACCCAAGAGAAGGTTGGGACTCTGCACGGGACTCAAGGTAGGTCTCCTCCAGAACGAAAAACAAAATTAACGAAACAGAAATTTCCATTTCATTTCGATTTTTTTTCTTTGATGGGTTGTTTCATTATTTGTTTCGTTAGCTACGAATTAAAAATTCTTTTCATGCCCTTCTCTACACAGAAGCCAAAGCACTGTCATTCATTGTGATACTGTGTGTGAGAGATCTTTGATATGCTGAAAATGCCTATGTGACAGTTCTAAGTGGTAAAACACATGTGTAAAGTGGAGAACGAAGTAAATATGTCTATGCTTGGCAAACTTTGGAGAAATACAAGCTTGTGCAAGAGAGACCCCCACTGTGCAACTTTTCATCCAATGAGGATTTTTGCCACATCCTGTTTCCTTGTAGCTAAAGGTATCTATTTCACTGCTGAACTTCAGGGTCTGTACTTCTATCAAGAGGCACCCCTATGCACATTTGTATCTGCAATAAATAGCCTTCTCTTAAGGGCCCAGCATCTACACTTTATTGAAACAGCGACACCTACGCTGACTTGGACACGTTGTGAGAATGGATGACGGCCAGATCCCAAAAGATCTTCTATACGGAGAACTAGTGCAGGGAAAGCGCCCCAGAGGGAGACCAGAGCTGCGGTATAAGGATATCTGTAAGAGGGACATGAAGGCCTTGGGAATGGACCTCAACAGATGGGAAACCCTGACCTCCGATCGCACTATCTGGAGGCAAGAGATACAGCATGGTCTACATAAATTTGAAGAGGCATTTGTCCAACAGGCAGAGGAAAAGAGGCAGGCACAAAAAGAACAAAACTCGAGGACTGGGCAAGAAATAGAATACATCTGTCCCCAGTGCGGTAGAGACTGCCATTCCTGAATTGGTCTATTTAGTCACACTAGGTGTTGTTCTTAGGATCTCTACTCCAGGCATAATACCATAGTCTTTTGAGACTGAAGGATGCCAATGATGAAGGGCCCAGAGTCTTGACATGCCCAGTCAGTAGTGGCTTCAGCCAGCCTCATTGCTTTTTGAGGTGACAGCCTAAATTACTTTTATGCTGTTGAGGAGGCATTTTCATTTGGTATTAAATTGACATTGCATTAGTACTCTAAAAGCATTACCAGAATGAGGGTGAGAAATATTATCCTGCTACCTCCACCCCTGTTCTGAGTTGAGAGAAGGAAACAGCTGTATGAATTTTTGAAAACTCAGTTTCTCACTCGCACCACCAAACCACCTTCTTCCCCTTTCTGTAGTCTTCATTATCACATCTCCCTAGTCATTCTGCAGCAGCTTCTTTTGGTTTCCTTTAGGACTATTAATCAGATTGTCCAGTGGAGAAAGTGCAGGTAAAGACAAGTGCAAAACAACAACATTCTGGTTAAACCCAAGTTGCAAGAGGAAGCATGTGAACAGGAAGAAACAGTCAAATATGTGGTGTGATACATGGATTCATTTCAGGATATTAAACATTGGTACCTCTTTTCCCCCCTGCTCTTCCCTTTCAATAAAGGGACCTTCCTGTGCTGGCTAGAAGCAGAAACACCCAGAAACATGGCAACAGGAAGGTCAGAGAGGGGGTAGCTGAAGCAGAGTCGTCTTGAAGGTTTTGTGGGCCTGTGAGCAATCAAACCCGGCTTTCCTTACCAGTTTTCAAAATCCTTATTTATTTTTTTCTTATTGTACCATAAATATGCCTGGATTCCAAATCATAGATCTTTTTTTCTTCATCTTCTAACTTTATCTATTCTTTTATCCCAAATATTACTGAACAATCATAATACAGCTTGGAAAAAAACATTATATCAGATAGAATACAGATAGAAACATTATATCTAAGCTACAGTTGACCCAATATGAAAGCTAAAGCATGTCACAAAGCTGTTATTAGTTTCCAAGTATCACAGTTGCTTGCTAGATTTAAGCAATATTTAAAAGTTGTGCTTCCCCCCCACCCCAGTTTGAGCAAGTAGCATAAAGCATATCAGATAATGGATGTCTTGGATGAACTGCTAAGCTTTGAAGTCACACAGAACCTTCCAGTTACAAAAAAGGTAAACTATGTTTATTGAATCCATGAGACTCAGTAAGATTAGGACTAGATAAATCTCAATTTGGTTCAACTCCCCCCTCATATCCACAATGATTTGTGGTGCTAATTCTTCTTTAGCATATCCTACTTGGCAAGTTTGATGTGGATTAAAAATCAGTAGTAACAGAAAGAGTGGTAATGGAAGAGATAGCTGCTTTCTCAGTCCTGGATTTGCCCGAGAAGATGAGTCCCTCCCTCTGGGTGATCATCTATTTGAGGCAATGGTAGAAAAAATTATAAGTGGTAAATATGTGGATGTTTTTGACATGCTTAATAGGGAGATGGACAGCTTGATTTTTGAAAAACTGGATGAGAAGGAGAAAGAGAAAATAAGGAAAAAGAAGCTGGACTGATTTTGGAATAACTGGCTGTCCTTCTTGATTTATGCTGGTACACTAGCACATGCCCACCCAGAGAAGGGACCCAACCTGTTCCACTACCTTGATACCATCAATCGAGCTAGACTTGACTTCCTAGGAATGGCATGGCTATTGTATGATGAGGGCTTTCTCCAAAGAATGGTGCGTAACCCCAATTCTAGGTGGGATAGGCCTCATGAGCACCTGTGGTTGCAGGTTATGAGCCCTGCACACCCAATCTATGGTGAGCGCTTTGACAGCAGCACCTGGAGCTGGCCATAGGGTTCAACTCCACCTGGTCTGCTTTGACTTTAACAACAAGGACTTCTGTGGCTGTAGGCAGTGCAAATTTTGCCATGTCTGCTCCAACTGCAGAGGTATGCATGCTGTCTTGACCTGTCCTAAAAAGGCAAGTGGGGTGGGGAACAGGGAACCAGGAGGTAAATGCAACCCTCCCCAGATCACCCTCACTTCTCAAAGGGACCTAGCCCCATTAAAATTCCTATACTATAAGCATAGCTGCATAGCTACCCTGCAATACAGGATGCACAATACGTACCTCTAATCCCCAAAATAGTTTGTCAAACTCAATTCTCTGCATATAGAAACCCTCTTTCTTATCTTTGGCAAACCTCAAGGTCAATGTTGATCTTGTCCATCAATCTAATACCACTTCTTGGTTTTTATTTTCTTCCTCTGACTTAAGGTCCTCTTCATTTTTAATATGTCTTGATAGCTCAGTAATTTCTTTTCATTCACCCATGCTGTGTGTTTATTTTTATTAGTTCCTTTCAATAACGACTTGTGAAACTCACTTTAATTTCACTGAGCTGTGGTCAGGTTCTCCCTCAACTTCAGACACAAGTTCCCCTCTGGGTCTGAAAGCATTTCAGCCACAAATACCAACTCAATTTAATGTGCAATACTTAGACAACAGATTGGAAGTCAGGAAGAGAAGATATGCCATTGGCATTTTGATTAGGTTAAATTCTATTTTACTCTAGGGACATTCAGGACCAGCAGATGAGAAAGGAAAAAGAAGAAGAAGCAATTAGCATAAAATGGTTTTGACATGCAACATGGATGTAAGAGATTTAAGCTGTTAAATTTTATTATCCTTCAATTCCACCAGACAACTTCATAATGACTAAGTGAAGCCCCACAGATTAAAAGAATGCTTAATAATGATTTATTGTTATTGCAGAAGCACAGTCTTCAGGCTTATTCTTGTCCTGTATAAAACCATGCCTGTTTGTTAGTTTTCTTAATGGCGTTCTGTTTGCTGTTGATAACATGAGGACAATCAGTGACATGTTTGGTGGCGAATCAGTTAATTGACCTAAAAGAATACACTGCACATTAGGTCAGAATGAGTACTAAGTAGAGATGGGCACAAAACGAACAATTTTTCATTTCCGTTTTTGTTTTTTCAGTTTGTTATGTAATGAAACGACAAACAAATTTTGTCTCTAAAATGAAACGAAACGAACAGAAACACCGGAAATTTTGTTGTGCGTTTCGTTTCTGTTACTGCAATATGAGTGAATTGCTTAAAATCCTAAAAAAATCACAAAAATGAAATAAATGGTAACAAAATGATAACGAAATGAACGAAAATGAAAATGATTTTTTTGCAAAAATTCACAAAAAATGGAAACGAACTGAAACGGACCCTCCAAATGACAAACGACAAACGAAATGCCATTTTTTTGATTTGTGCCCATCTCTAGTACTAAGTGTGACTATGAAGCTCATTCTGTTCAAAGGGGACTCAAAATAATTTGCTTTCAACAGGATTCTTTCAGAGCAATGTTCACTTTGAGCTGTGCTGCCTCACAAAGCTGCATTGGTGCAGTATACCCACATTTAGTGCTGTTGCTCATTTGGTGCCAATCAGGGCTGGAACTTTGTATGTGCGGGGTTGGTTTTCCACTCAGTGCTGTAGAAAACTAGAGGCAACATTGCTTCAGAGACTTGAACTTTTAACCATCAGACTTCCAAATTCATCTTGTGTGCCCTTCTGATGCCCAGTCCCAAAAAGCAGTTTGCTGAAGGCTTATAAAATTATGTTATGCAACACTTGAGGTAGCACCTTAAAAAAAAACCAAGCACAATGTGTTGTCTTGTTTCACTGTTGGTCTCACACATCATTTGCAAAGTGTCCAGAATAAACTTTTATGCAAAATAATATTACTGAGCATTCCATGCAAAGGGATATTTAAGGGTTACTAAACACTTAGAGTCCATTTCTCCCTGCAGCAAGTTTAAAAACCTATCTACTATCTACATAAAACATGTTCAGAGTTAACTTGTCAAGGTCAAATATATGATGCTTGAATGATGTTCTTAGAGCACTAGAAGATTTATAACTGTTCTTGGTAGTTTGAGTCTATGCCAGTCCATCACAGATGACATTTCCCCCCGATATGGTTAATTTCAGTGTGAGATGAAATAACCCTTTTCAATCACACCAATATTCATCTGAATATCAAGGTATATATTGCTTAAATGCTCCATTCCTCTTCAGAGGAAGTTGTTCTCCAGACATCCTTGTCATATGCAGTTTACTCTTCTCTGGTAGAAAAATTGCTCAGGCCACACCAGCTTTCCTATTTCTACAAGCTTTATGAATATAGTTGCTTCTATGTTCCATATGCACAAAAATATCTCACAGTTATTGAAAACATATAAGCTAAACCTTCCTCATATGTTATTTAATTTTACAAACCTCTTTAGGAATCAAAAAGGGAGAATATTTTAATAACATCCTAAAAATGCTGGAGCTTATAGCATTAAAACAGGCATGTCCAAAGTCAGGCCCGGTGGGCAAATGCAGCCCGTTTACAAATTTCAAGTGGCCCGCAGCCTCTTCTCCTCACTGGCTCAGCTTGTCATGCATCCCCACCAGCTGGCCCTTCCCCATACTGGATAGAGGCATCAACTTGCAGTTTTATCTTTTGCCTGCCATCCCTGCCTCTGTCCACCACCACCCAGCCACCTTCCCAGCCTACCTGCCCCAGCTCCGTTGCTGCAGCATCCTCCCTTCCTCCTTGCATGTTATAGAGAGTTGTCCAAAGTCCGGCCCAGGGGCCAAATGCGGCTGAATGGTCAGCCCCCACACATTTTCACCTCACCACATCTGGCCCTCCTTGCAAAAAGTTTGGACACTCCTGCATTAAAACCAATAAGCAAAGATTCTTCTACCTAGTGTTTTCCTGCAGGTGCAGGGTCCATGTTTCAGCTCCTTAAACACCACTTTACCAGATTGACAGCATCTTCAGGGCACAGGCTGGCAATTTGCACATCCTTATTGACAGAATCCTGCCATCTCTCTTTTGGTCACCCACGAGGCTGCTGACCATTGATTTCCAGGTGGGATGCCATTTGGGCAACAGTGGAAGGTGCTACTCCGATGACATTTCTATACCAGCAGAGCTGGATTTCTCTCATCTTCTCTGTTACTGATACCACACCTGGTTGCTGTTGGATAGTATCATTTGTGATGTGGCTGAGAAAGAAGGTGCCTGATATCCAATGGAGCATACACATTTGGAAGTGGCTCTCCACACCCACTGTGGCTGCCTGGCACCCTGTGCAACTTTACTTTAAGAATCAAAGAGAGAAGGGAGAATGTTTGAGTTACATCCTAAAAATGCAGGAGTTTATAGCATTGCCAGGCACAATCAATAAGCACAGTACATCTAAAATATCAAAGTTCTTCAAGTAAAAATCTATGAAAACAAACTTTTACTTGTTGTCTGGAGATATCTACAGACTCAGCCGGTGGCTATTGTTGCAGATAAAATGGAAATCCTGATGGAGCTGGCCAGCAATGCCAAAAATATTGATAACATTGTTTTGAAAGCAAGAGGTCTTGTTTTGCCAAGGAAGCAAAGATACTGTGTTTTTCTATGACTTTGCTCTAGTAGAGAAATGTGCATTTTTCTATGAGATCTCCCAAGGCTGCAAAGCCAATCAGATTATAGTGTGGCCTGCAAGTCCTGTGGAGCCAATACCCTTTCACATATATTTTGCCAAACTGGTGAAATTACTGTATGTGTTTTCTCTCAACTCAGCTCTAATAGGCACTGCTGTTCAAACCTCTATTGTATGATCACATCTCACAGTTTCAATTCTTACATTCCCCTTAATCCTTTTAACACTTTATTTATACAAAATGTCAAACTTTGACAAAGTATATCTTTACAGGGTTTTTTTTGGGGTGCTGTGTGGACAATTCTTATTTTGGGATAGCTTTTTGTATGCCCATCGTTCTCCATGTGTGGTTGTTGCTTAGCATACACATTAGATAATAGACAGATACTGTATAGCAAAATGCTATCAAAATGTACAGAACTCCGAAAAAAGCAAAACAGAAATTTAATCAGAAACGTAAAAGTCTCTTTGTATGCTTCTCCATTGTCTTGCACAGTACACACCATTCCTAATTAGGAGTGGCTCATGACACGGATTGTTTGATCATGCCCGTTCTGATAAAATCATTGTGCCAGAAGATGCTAAATGCCATTAGGACTTGCTCTTTATGGTGTCACATGTTTAATGTTCTTCTTAATGAAACAAACCAGAGAACTGACAACTTTGGAATGATAACTTTAAATTGGCTATACTGCTGGATTGAATTGACAGTCAGTCCAGCCCAGAAAGGTCCTTCCCAGCCAGATCTTCTAAAGGCCGCATATGAGGTCAAAATAATTTCAAATTCAAAATGAGCAAGGGAGAAATTAAACTGGATGAATGGATCCCACTCCAGCATCATGATGTTATGAATGAGTGGGCAATATTGTACCTCTTTGTGGGAGAAGACCCTTCACCAAGAAGAGAAAGAAGTCTTAGAGGTTTCTTCCTATTTTGCCTGAATCAAGCTTCCATTGTGGAGTTCCAAGCTGAACCTGAGCATGTCTGAGTAGCTGCTCGATTTCATATCTCTTACATTGTTCTGGGGAAACAAGGGACAAGAAAAACCCATCTAAGGAAACAAATCCCAGGGTGTTGGTTTAAATGGAGTGCAATTACACCGTGCCCTAACTTTGAGTGAATGTTTAAGTCGGTTGGCTTTTTGAGAAACAGCTTCACCCTCTCAGGAGACTCTCCCTGATAAGATGACTGAGTCAAAAGCATCTTTTCCTTTTCATGTTTCTTCATGCATTATGAATCCATGCAGGCTCCCCATAGAAAATGCCTCAGGCAAAAGTCCTCTCTGCATTGAGACCATTAAGAAGAAGAGCAAGGGTAGTTCAATATGTGTAGTTAGGCTCGGAGTAAGAACAATTGGTTGGTACTTTGCCTCCTCTTCTTCTTCTATAACAGCCATGTCCAAACTTCGGCCCTCCTGATGTTTTGGAGCACAGCTCCCAGAATTCCAAGTCTGTATTTCCATGGCAAAGGACTGTGGGAATTGCAGTCAAAAACATCTGGAGGGCCGAAGTTTGGACATGCCTGTCCTATAAGAAAGACACTGAGCAAGAGAAAAGAAGAAAAAGACTGATAATGTTGATATTCTCTCCCAGTTTTCTGTAAGTCTAGCACAATTTTTAATGGAGGAGCATGTGGAATGTGAAACATAAAGCAAAAGAGAAACACCAGATATAGCCAACTCAATAAAGAAGAGCAGTATATGGGTGTAATGTGCTGTCAAAAAATTCTGACCAATGACCCAATCAATTAAGGTCTCCCAAAAGGTAATGAATTAACAAATAGTTCCATTTTGGTTTTATAAACTCAGGATTGTAACTTCCTTCATTGCCTTAAAATGCACAATATTAGGTCTTTTCCTACTGCCTTTATATTTTCCTGATATACTGAATCTTCTTGTGAGTCTTTTGTTCCCATTATATGCCTGAAGTATGATTGCATTTGTTCAGTTATTTTGGCTGCTACTTAAAATTCAAGCTTGATATAATTGGAACTTTACGCCCTAAATAGGGGTAGCCAGGGCTCCCCAAATGAATGGTGCTTTAACACCTTCAGTTACTGTATTAGGGATTCTAACATCAGAGCTGGAGATGTTTTCTTTAGAATACAAGACAACTACTAGATTCCCTGTGGACAACAAGAACAGTAGCTGTGTGCTGGCTTGGGTACTGTGGGAGCAGACAGCAAAAAATAAAGTTCCTAAGCTCAACCAAATAATAGGGTTTTGGATTGCTAAGTACTTAATTTTGCCATGAGGTAATGATTCCATTTGGGATGTGCACTATAGAAAAAAATCTTTCTTTTGGTGTTCTTTCAATTCTTTTAATTTCAATTTTTTCTTATACTAGTCCTGATGTGTTACATCAAAATAAAAACACCTCTCTCAGGTTTTCCATTGTGTTTCCTTATTTGTTTTTTCTGGCACTCCAAAAACCCTAAAGAACTCTTATAAAACTATTCCAAAAATAGAGGCAAGGCAACAGAGAATCATTCTACTCCAAAAGCAGGCAACAGTGTGCAAGGGGTCAAAATCAACATAAGACATATGCAGACACCCTAACAGACCAATGGTACATTGATTTGGTCACAGAGTCCATTCCATCAGCCTACTCCCCTAAATTATTCCCCCAGATCAACCAAAATATTCACCTTTAATGAAACAAGTATACATCACAGTATATTAAAAGAATAATATTAATTCATTGATTCATTCAATTTCTATACTGCTCCATTAGTGCAAACACTACACTGGGTGGATTTCCAACAACAACAACAAAATAAAAATAAAAAACAATACAGTGATACATAGACAGTAACTGAATCATAAGTGTAAATAACCCTAAACTCTATAATGTTGAAAGAAAGGAAGGAAAAGAAACATTTAAAGAGGGAAAACACCCTCCACACACACTGTGGGGCAAAATTGCAATCTAAAAACAGCATACATAGCTTCTTCTTTTCTTACCATTTTTACAAGCAAGCATATAAAGGGAAAACATACAATCAAAGACCAACATACAATCTACTAACCAAAAGTAGTGGAACATGGGAAGCTTGACTTCCAGCTTCTTAAAACATGTAATCTTGCAGGTACATGTTGTTTATTGACAAGGAGGATGTGAAAACAATTGGCAAGAGTAATAAATATAAGTTAGGGCAAAGATACACAAGCAATTCATCACGTCATCAAAACTTCCCTGCCACACTAGGTAACAGACATCAAAGAATAACAATCATGTAACATTACAGCAGCAGGCTTCTCTCTAGATGTTGAAAACAACAACCAACATGGAGTTTCCTCCATAGATTTTAATTGGTTTGGCTGAGATCAGCACATAAAAATATTTTCTCCATGTATCTAATAATATGCTAAGAGGCTAAGTAATGCATTTTACTTAACACGTTTTTACTTTTACAACTTTCATATTTTAAGAGAGTTATGCTCTATCTTTGGCTTTAAAATACAGTATGCCTCATTAGGCTATGAGCACTTGAATTTTTGAATACAAGTTAAAACATTCTTTTTGACCATTTCTTGTGTTTTTGCTCCTGCATTCTGGCTTCAAACATGACTTAAGTTCTCTTTTCAACTTAAGTTGCAACACATCTCTTTTACATGGAAGGCTTCTTAAAATATTTGTTCCTCTGGTTGTTTCAAAGTTAAAAAGGATGTTTTATTTGATGAACTATTTCATTTTGTGGATGAAATATTTCCCAGATGAAATAGCCAACAAAGGGTGAAAGTGCACTAAACAGTTACATGAAAGAGGATGCATGAGAGAAATATGAAAGTTTTGTGTATCCTCCTTTTCTAAAGGTGGTCATTCATGCTTTAGCGGCTTTTGTTCAGCAAATGCTGAAAAAAATATGAGTTACATGAAAGGATCCTTTCAAATGTTAGGTCATTTGTTTGGACATGAAAAGTCCCATCCCTGTACTCTATTCAACCTCTTGCTTCATAAAATGCAGTCCTCTTAAGTAGACATAGACTCACTACAGAAAAAAATTGCCATATTCTTAAATTTCTCCTGGCCTTTCCATTCTCATCATCTAGGACATAAATAAAATCTTCTTTTAAGTTACTTATCTGCTCTGAAGAATTTTTCAGGAATGTGTGGCAGAGTAGAAATGTTTCACATATGGTTGAATATTTTGTCTAAGAAAGCAAGGATTGTTGATTGTTGACAGGCGTTCGAGTGAGATCGATTTTTTTCTTATAAAATGGACTCTGGCCCCTTTGACAATCAAATTCTCTAGAGAACAAAGCAATTTGCTACATCAGCTAAAAGGTCAGCACTCCAGTTAGTTCTTTGAGGGCTGCAATTTTTCATTGGCATTCCTTAAACCAGGATATGCTCGAGGCATAGTTGGCCTTTTCAAGGCAGACTTAGGAGCCTTTCCTCACTGGGTGGAGGACAGACAATATAAAATATGACATGTAAGAAATCCTTGCTGCTCTAGCTGGCCGTATAGGGAATGGGCTGATGCTAGTTCGACCTTTGAAAAAGAAATTATATCTATTACTGTAGCTCTGGAGTTCAAGTTGCCATTCTCACATTACTTATCCTGTGACAAGAGGCCAAGAAGATTACAATTCATAAAGCTGTCTCTTAGAAGAAAGGGTGTTTCTATGATACACATTCCACAAAGGCAAGAAACTGCATCCTCAAGTACAAAATGGCCCAAATCCTGTTGCTTAGTGTAGCAACGCATACTACAGAAGGCCAATTGAATCAATGGGCATTTAGTGAGTCAACTTTTGCATATGCCCCATTGATTCAAATAGGCCTAATACAACTGCAACTTAATTTAGAATTTACTGATGAATTCATTCTAAATCCCCATTAATTTAGTAGGTCTAATCTAATATGAGCTCCTATGCTAAGCAACTGGATTTTGGCCCAGTACCTTAAGTCGTGATCTTGATTTTGCCATGTATCCATGGTAGAATGTCCTATGATCTCATAGTTTAAAATAGGCCCAAATGCCACCTTTTAAAAAAAAGGCTAAACATATGTTCTCACTTGGAGCAATTTTAGAATTTTACCTAACAGTTTTTTCCCAAGCACCACAAGTCATAACTATTCAGAAACAGTAGATAAATTTTATGTGGAATTTATTTTGCTCATATTTTCTCTTTTAAATAATAAATTTGCATATTCATTTTGCATTTCCTTTTGAATATTTCGATCCTTTGTATTTAGCATACTTCTCTATAGTGTTGAAACTTTGACCTGTATAGACCCATTATGTAGGAAGCTGGAAGCATTCGAAATGTAGACATACAGAGGAATTCTGAAGATACCTTGGACAGCCAGAGTCACTAATGTGGCTGTATTACAATGCATGAATAAAAAGGTCAAAATCCTCAATACCATAAAGAGAAGAAAATTGTAATATTTCGGACACATAATACACAATGAGAAATACTGTCTGCTGCAGGTTATCCTTCAAGGAAAAATAGATGGGAAACATGGCCTGGGGCGTAGAAGAACATTCTGGCTTAAGAACTTAAGCCAATGGTCCATTGTGAGCACAGCTGTGCTATTGAGAATAGCTTTAGATAGAAACCAGTTCTGGCTACTGATTGCCAACATTCTATGAGGACATGGTACTTGAAGAAGAAGAAGAAGAAGAAGAAGAAGAAGAAGAAGAAGAAGAAGAAGAAGAAGAAGAAGAAGAACTTATAACCAAGGTTTCCATCTTAGGGAATTACTGTGATTCTCTTAATCTCCAGATAAGGGAGCCAAATTTAATGGTTAATCATATAAGTAGTTATAAACACAAAGTCTATGTGATCCTGTAGATTCATATAAAAGACACATAATAGGTAGTCAATCATTCAGGGAAAGCTTGCCTGGAGAGAAAGGTCTTTGCCTGCTTCCGGAAAGCTGTCTCAAGAACCACATCTTCCTTTATGAACCTGCTAAAGTATTAACATCCAGAGCTTCTCTTGCTCCTGCCACCTTCACAGGTGCATTTGGTCTTGGCACAGAAGAGGGCCATCTCTGTTGTTTATCCTTAACTTTGGAACTCCATCACACAAGAGGCCAAATTGGTGCCATCTTTACTGCCCTTCTGCAAACAGGCAAAGAAAGACCTTTCTCATCAACAAGCTTCCCTTGAGTATTTTTTTAAAGATCGTTGTATCTTACTGCCAGGGCTGGCGTGTCCATTAAGGTGAACTAGGCAGTTGCCTAGGGCGCCAAAATGGAGAGGGGGCACTGGCCAGCCTGCTGCCTCCCCACGGCCCCACCGCCGCTGGTCACTGCCGTCTGTCCCCCCGCCGCCTGTCGCCGCCCCCCCCGCCGCTCTGTGACCATTGCCGCCCACCCCCCAGTGCCCGTTGCTGTCTGCCTGCCATGCCCGTTGCCGTCCCCATCATCCACCGCCCTCTGCTGCCCCCTGCCGCCACCTCCTGCCTGCTTCCCCACCCCCCGTCGCCTAGGGTGCAAAAAAAAACCCCTAGTGCCGGCCCTGCTTACTGCTTTAAATGTGCTTTTGTGTTGCATATGTTTTCATATGGTATGTTTGATCCTTTTTAGTATTTATATACTCCCATTAGCCTCTGTATTTTTGTTAACTAAGTAAGCCACCTTGGGTCCTTTTAAGGAGAAAGGTGGAATAAAAATGTTTTAAATAAATAAATAAAATCTATGCTGGGAGGCCTCCCCTTTTACATACATACAGTATGCGAGTGGCATGTAAGTCCTGGAAATGGCATTCAGGAGCTGCACAACAAGCCCACAGCAGAACCAGCAGTACTGCTCTGGGATCATGTCGATGCATTGTTGTGCAGTTAACATAAAACAGAGATTGTGCTGCTTACAATATGTTGGGCTGAAGTGATCAAGCATAACTCCTATGATATATTGTTTCAGACGAAAGGAGTGTGACTAAGAAAGATTGGCGCTGTGATTAAGAGATCAGAATCAGAAGGAGCTGGAGAACTGATGAGGCTGGATTTGCTATTGCTACTTAGACTGCCAAGATCTTTGCCAACTTGGTCTAGATATAATTCCTATATATTTATTCTCAAGGGGTGAATCCACATAGTGAATTGATATTTTATTCTCAGGTTTTGTTGACTGGAGCTGATTCTTTTATGTCACGGATGCCCAATGCAGTTGAGGAAGATGTGTTAGATTTTTGTCTGGATTTGATTTTTTAAAGATACTTGAACTTTGCAATTCTATAAGCAATACCCATATTTGTGCTGCTGCTGAGGACTTGGGTACTCAAATTAAAGCATTTTTGTTATAACTGCTCAAGTTGTCTGTTATATAACTGTGAATAAGAACAGCCTCAAACTTGTGAAACTGTGTATGTAGGGTACATCAGTAGATATCTAAATAAACAAATAGCCACAAAGAACTCAAAATTGTTCCACAAGCAAACCAAATCAAGGGAAACATGAGAAGATAAAAATATGTTCCTTCAGATTTGTTCTCTCCTGAAGTTTTGTACTTTTGGCTCTAAAATGAAGGCACAGATGGTCTACTGGAACAACATACCTCACTTTTTTTTGCTTTTGCTTTTGTTTTTGTGGGTCCAAACAGCCATACATGTTTTATTTGATGCTAAAATCAGCCATCTGCTTGGCAGTGTGAAAAAAATGAACTGATGGAAAAAATGAATCCAGTTGGTCCTGTATTTTCAATTCGCAATCACAGAGCAGCAAGTAGCAATCTCCTGGATGTATGGGCTTCTACTTTGACACAAAAATGTATATTTTATAGTGCTTGTCTTGTAGCATTTGTGAACCTGTCCAGAAGTGAAATATTACCAGTTGATAGCAGGTGAGTTTTGCCGCTATGCAAGTGGAGAAAAATACAATATGCTATATTACACCATATTGAATCTCTTTGTCCCAGTTATAGACATGACTCCAACTTTGTCCACTCATTACCCTTCCATTTTTCAATTATTATTGTTTGGGAGGAATACAGAAATGAGGATGAAGCAATCAGCCCCATTCCTGCCTGCCCCTCTTGCAGGTCCCCACATGTGTTCTATGTACTGGTGGATAAAACTTTCTAGGAGACCTTTTCAATCTGGAACCCTGGACACAGTTCTAAAAACATGCAGGGATCAGAGCTTGGAGGTGTTCCTTATTTGGACTGTCCTCCTTGGCAGGGGATTGTTATGCTTGCTGCAACCCTGGATTCCAGATCCTGGACACACAGCCTGCTCAAATAGATATGAAAGTTGGAAGGGTGAAGAAAGCTGAAGAAATAGGTCTTTTCTAACTGTGACTTACTATGCTGATGTAACCCACAGCTAGAGTAGCCCATTGATTCAAATGGGTTTACTTTCACTTCAATTTACTATGCTAAAGTAAGTTGCAACTAGAATAAGCCCATTTGAATAAATGGAACTTACAGAGAAATTAACTCACCAAATCCTCATTGATTCAATGGTCCTACTCTAGAGTAATTGACTGTGCTAAACAACAAGATTCTGGCTACTGTGTTACTTGCTCTTTTGTATGCACGTTCTGTGCTATTTTGGAATTAGAAAAATAAAAAAAACTGGGATAGAGCTAAATGAAATGGAAAATGATGGCTTCTCAGGGCTAACAGTCCTTTGAGAGGATACTTTGCAGCCCCCAAAACTGAAAACCCGGTCACAGGCTTTGGGGCCTTTAAAAGGGCTCCCCTCCCTCTCTGCAGCCTCTTTCACCATTTCTTCCAGCATTGGAAAGTCTTGCAGCTGTCTTCCGACCACTTTCATTTTTGGAGCACACGGCTGCCTTTATCATCGGTGCAGCCGCGTATAGAGACATACAGTGGTACCTCTACTTACGAGTTTAATCCATTCCAAATACATGCTCATATGTTGAACAACTTATAAGTAGAGCAGTCATATCTAAAAAAATCAAATAAATAAATAAATAAATAATCTAAAAAAATGTAAGTACAGCAGACTGCATCTTAAATTTGTAAGGCAGTACAGTAGTTAAAATGCCAGTGGTTTTCTGCTCTTAAGTCAAATTGCTCGTAAGTAGAGCCACTTGTAAGTAGAAGTGGCACATGAGGTTTGAAAGGACTTTTACCCACCGATGCAAGCACTTGCATCAGTGGATAAAAGTTCTTTCAAACCTCGCATGCCTTTTCTCCCCACCCCCAGCATCCTGGGGGATTGGTACGTGAGGTTTGAAAGGACTTTTATCCAGCAATGCAAGTGCTTGCATTGGAGGATAAAAGTCCTTTCAAACCTCACATGCCGATCCCCTGGGAAGTGGGGGTGGGTGGGGAGAAGTGGAAATGTGACTTATCTCACTGGAGTCCAGAGAAATGGATTATTTGAATTAAATTGTGAGAAACCACATGGAGTCATTATGGCTCACAAGAGAAAGGAAGACAACAGTGCAGTCATGGCATAGGAGATTTGGGCATATGCAAATGGAAATTACAGAAAAATCAGCTCCTCACAGGAATTGAAATTGGTGGAAATGCTGATTGTGATTCCAGATGTGAAATTTGTGTTAAAGGAAAGGCAACCAGACCATCTTTTCCCAAGAAAAGTGAAACAAGAAGTACAAAGCTACTATAGCTAATTCATACAGATTTGTGTGGACCCCTTCCAGCCTTAGCAAGAGGACACAAGTACATTATTACATTTATTGATGATTTTTTGAGGTACTGTGTAATTAATATAATTAAAGAAAAATCTGAAACCTTCAACACAATGAAGGCATATGTAAAAATGGTAAAGAACAAATTTAACCTGAAGCCTCAGGTTGTGCGATCAGATAATGCAGGAGAATATATCTCACAGCAAATGCAAAATTACTTCAAAGAACAAGGAATTCAGCATCAGTTTTCAGCGCCATACATGGCGGAGCAGAATGGCACCACAGAAAGTAAGAACAGATCAGTTATGGAAATGGTCAGGTATATACTCATTGAAGCAAAACTACCTTGCAAATACTGGGCAGATGCAGCATTGATAGCAGTTTATTTGCAGAACAGATTGGCAACCAAAGCAGTCAACAAAAAACCATTTGAACTGTGGCATCAAAGCAAGACAAGTGTTAAACACCTGAGAGTGTTTGGATGCAAAGCATTTGTACACATACCAAAAGAAAAGGTCCAAACTAGATATCAGAGTTGAAGAAGGAGTTTTACTTGGCTATGCACCGGGATGCGAGGGATACAAGATCCTATACCCCAAAATCAGCAGAATAGTGTACGTTGATGAAAGAGAATTCAATGATTGGAATGCTAATGCCTATCACAGGGAAAGTCAAGATATGAAAGAACTAGCTGAACTTCACTATCCAATATTTTAAAATGCAGTTGACACTGAAACTAGAGAGAGGAGGATTTTCAAATTGTAACTCCACCAGAGACAGATGAAGGAGTGACTGGTGCACAAGATGAGGCTGAACTAACAGGAGAAATTCCAGAGTCAATGCCAAATCCAGATCCAGTCCCAAGACATTCAGCAACACCAATTAAGGGAATTGCAGCAAAGTGTCCTACCTCACAGGGGTGTCACAAACAAAGGAGCAGTCCAGCAGCTACCCACAGCAGAAGCAAATAGATGGAAAGCAGCAGCACAGGAGGAAATTAGTACACTGCAAAAGAACAAAACATGGACTCTTGTAAAATTACCAGTAGGTAAGAAGGCCATAGGCTGTAAGTGGATCTTTAAAGCCAAACAAGATGAAAATGGATATGTACAAAGATACAAAGCTAGGCTTGTAGCAAAAGGTTATTCAAAGAAGTATGGAGAAAACTATGATAAAACTTTTGCTCCAGTTGTCAAGCACACAACTATTAGGGTACTTCTAAGCCTAGCTGCTTCCATGAAAATGCATGTTGAACATTTAGATGTGAAAACTGCATTTTCTCATTGAGAAATTGAGGAGGAATTATACCTGCAACACCCTCCATCCTCCCAAGAGGAAGGATCTAGTTGTGTGTAAACTTCAGAAGGGGATCTATGGTTCGAAACAAGCTGCTAGAGTTTGGAATGAAAAGCTTAATAAAATGTTATTAAATCAAGGATTTATCAAAAGATAAAAAGATATAAAGATAAATAAAAGATAAAAAGATATAAAGATAAATAAAAGATATAAATATAATAAATAAATAATAATAAATAATCCCTGTCTCTACACAGAGTTCCCACGGGAAGATGGGCGGGGTATAAATTCAATAAATAAATAAATAAACAAGAAACAAAGATGACAGACTTGTGTACATCCTAACATATGTGGATGATCTGATGCTTTGTTGTGAAGATCAGAGAGACATCGAAGACCTTGTTTCCAATCTCAACAAAGAAGTGGAAATAAAGCAACTTGAACAAGTAATCTATTATTTGGGAATACAAATAGAGAGAGAAGAAGATGGAAGATTTCTTCTGCGTCAAAAGCAAAAGATTCTAAACTTGGTTGAGAATCTCGGAATGCAGGATGCTAATCCTGTATATACTTCTATGGAAACTGGTTTTGATAAACAGAAAGAACTGAGTGAACTCTTGCCCAACAACCATGGATACAGAGAAGTTATAGGAAAACTGTTATATCTGGCTACAACAAGACCAGATATTGCGGCAGCAGTGGGCATTCTTTGCCGAAGGACCAATTCACCTATCCAAAGAGACTGGAATGGGATTAAGAGGGTAGTGAAGTATTTAAAGTATACTGCACAATTTAAACTTAAATTACCATCAACATAAAATCCTATACTAGTGGAGTTTACTGATGCAGATTGGGTAGAAGACATATCTAATCATAAATCTACTAGTGGATATGCATTTTTCTTTGGAGAGGTGGTCCTATAAACTAGATTAGCTGCAAGCAAGGAAGTATAGCTCACTCATCTACAGAGACAAAGTATATCTCAGCTGCAGCAGCTTGTGATGAAATTGTATGGCTCAAGTTTTTGTTTGCAGACCTCTAAGTAGATGAGCCTACTCCAAATACACTGTATGAGAATAATCAAAGTTGCATCAGACTGTCATTAACAGAAAAGACAGGTGGGTGTATAAAGCATATTGATATGAAACATCATAATATAAGAGAGATGCAAAGTGAAGGATTGGTACAATTGAGGTATTGTCCTACTGAGGACATGATTTCTGATATGTTGACGAAACCTCTGGCTAAAGATAGATTTCAGTATTTGAGGAGAAAATTGAATCTAATTGTTCTGAAACACATTGATCTGAGAAGGGGTGTTAGAGTATGCAGATCAATAGTCTCAGAATGTAGTATGTCAATCAGCCTGATCTGACTTATTATTGGTCTGTCTATATACTAACATTATTTTATGCCCCTCCTTTCTGAAATATCTGTTTAGTTAAACAGACAGGAAATTACTGTTTTTAATCTCTCCCCATGGCTGTTGAGATGGAGATTCTTGCCTTCATGCATACCATCCAGCTTTATGGGATGGTGTAACAAGTACAGGAACATTCTTCAATACAGACTGATGTGGAATATTTTTTTCTATTTAAAGTTTAATAAACCTTGTTTGACTTTAATGTGATTCATTATTTGCTCTGTGCAGGGTAATTGGACCAAGCAGTAGTAAGACCTCTAACAATGTCAACCAGTGCCCCAGACAGCCTATGAGCCATAAGTCCCCAATTTGTCCACTGACCAGGTTGAGGATACAACTGTGAGGCCTGTGGTGAGGTTGCCTCCTGGTGAGTGAGTCTGTTCCTAGACATTTTACACATTCATCAGGGTGGGCATGGCCCTGGGGGTCTGGGAATATGCATGTACCAGTTCCTAGGCCAATACCAATAGCCACTCATGCAGCATCCATCACAATTACTGCTACACAGCTGGATGGGCTATCTGAAATGTCTGCGCTTCCCAAACTCAGACTGATGAGCCTAGTAATCCAATTTCCTCATCAGCAGTGAATAACTCAGTAGGATCAAGCATAGATACTGAGGGCCCAAATGGGGCGGCATCAACAAAGGTTACCACTCCGGCCCCTACACATAATTTGACTTCTACCTCTGGGGCAAGCACTATACCCCCTCAATACTTCCTGGATATCAATCAATCTTTGCCAATAGATGATCACTTGTTACCAGAGACAGTGGGGAAAAAATTGAAAGGGGATAAAACAGAGCTAAATTTAAAAAAAAAATAGAAGAAAGGGATAAAGAGAGATTTTTTTAAAAAGGCCTGACCACTGTTTGTATTTGGAGTAGCCTTTAACCTAATCCAGGATATGGATCTGATTTACAGGGCCTACATAGATTTTCCTGGCCCGGCGTGGCTCCTTTGTGATGAGGGGTTTAGAATGAGAGCAGCAGTGGCCATTTTTGCAGTGGGAATTCCCATTAGACCCATTGTGGGTTCGACTTATGAACCCCAATCGCCTGGCACAGGGGGAGCACTAGGATAGTGGTCACTTATTGCAGCATATCGGATCAACAGCAATAGCCCATTGAGGTGCGGGCCAAGCAGTTCAACACCAATTATTTTGCTGGGATTTCATTGTCAAAGGACTCTGCATGTGAAAGCCATGCAGTAGAGATGGGCACGGAACGACCAATTTGTCGTAACCATTATCCATTACCGTTACCGTTACGTAACGTTCGAATAACGACCATTTGGACGGGCCAGGCTCGAACTGAACAGAACCAAGAAAATTTTCTTGGTTCTGTTTGTTTCTGTTACTGGCCTGGCCGCCCAATAAGTCCTCCACTCCTACCTGAGCCAAACATCTCACCATACTGAGTGTGTGTGTGTGTGTGTGTGTGTGTGTGTGTGTGTGTGTGTGTGTGAGAGAGAGAGAGAGAGAGAGAGAGAGAGAGAGAGAGAGAGAGAGCGTGCGTGCGTGCGTAATTACAGTACTTAAAAATTGCAGTTCTTTTCACTTTGTTTGGCCATTTGTTTTAGTGGAACTCTTATTCTACCTAATCTGGTACAATGTTTTGTTTTTAAAACAGATGTAGATTGAATGGAGATTAGTTTGCATTTGGTTACATGGTAAGTATCAAAGAATGTGGCATAGAAGCCAGAAGATAGATGTGATTATTACACCATATACAAAAGACTGAGGAAGTTGCTGTTGGAAGTGACTGGCTTACAGTGAAGATGGTACATATCTGTGTGTAGGGGAGAGGAGAGAGAAAGGAATCCCTGCTTATTTTCCCCAGACTGTCCTTTACCTGCTCTGATCAATGCAGACCTTTCTTTCAACATTGACTGATAGTCTTAGGGTTGCCAATGTCACTTCTTCCCTTCATGTTTCCTCTTTTGATCATCTCTTGGAGAGGACAGAAGAGGTCTCTTATCTTTGTTCTTGGGAGGATGGGGAGCAGCAGTGGCTCCCTACAGCTACACCTTTGTTAGCTGAAACTGGGGTTCATATTATCTTTCCAGTCTGTATTTCTATAATAAATGCTAGCTTTCTTCCCTCCCCCAACCTGCCCGGCTTAGAATAAGATCTGTAGATATGATTTCATTTCAAATGAGCAAGTGTGCTCTGCTAGCTATTCATGTGTTGAATCCACAAGTCAACGTGAATGTTGCTTGTGGCTGCTTGTTCTGTGAAAAAACATCTCTCAAATGATCAGAGTGCAAACCCCTCAAAAAGCATAATCCTGAACACAGGAGAGCACAGAGTTAATTGGGGTTGAGAGATGCAAACGCTGGCCCCACATGATTTATCCTTCTGCATGTCAGTCCCAACTAATTTTGGTCCTCAGCAGGATAGGAAAGGACATTCTATGCAGACTGTCTTTTTAAATTTTTTTCTTTTCTTTTCTTTTCTTTTGTTTTCTTTTCTTTTCTTCTCTTCTCTTCTCTTCTCTTCTCTTCTCTTTCTTTCTTTCTTTCTTTCTTTCTTTCTTTCTTTCTTTCTTTCTTTCTTTCTTTCTTTCTTTCTTTTCTTTCTTTCTTTCTTTCTTTCTTTTTTTTTCTTTCTTTCTTTCTTTTCTTTTCTTTTCTTTTCTTTTCTTTTCTTTCTTTTTTGTTTGTCCACAGCTTCCAGAATATTCAGGAAGCATAATCATGATCTAGGCAATTCTGGAATTATAGAAGGTAAGTTTCCCAACATTCATGTTATCATGAATAATAGTCTGAATAATAGGTTTTTTGTACTTCATGTCAAAGGGAGTACATGACACCTTTTCTTCCCAGATGCAAAACTATGTGAACCTTAACAGGGAATAGGAATCTGAACAGGACCAGATTTCATTTAATGAATTAATTGTGACTAATTAATTAATTAATTAATTAATTGTGAATCTGGCAAGTCTAACGTCCTGTTGAAGACTGGCAGAATATTTCAAGCCGGGATTTCCCTGTGAGCATTCCATGTGAAAAACACTGCTGGTTTGGTGATGACAAATTGTACTCAGAAAATAAATAAACCATTTTTTCATTTTATTCACTGGATGATAACACTATGTAGAGGAGGAGGGTGCTTTAGCCTGGCAACTTCTCCACATGAGCCCCACCACACCCCAAAATTGCTGTTCTGTCTTACATGGAAAGTCTATCCATCTAAAGCAGTGCTCCCCTTCTCCCACACCTTCAGATATTGTGTGCTTAAAGAGGTTAATGAATGAACCAACATTAACACAATCCCTTTGTCATTTGAGGCCTCCGTACTCTTGAGGCAAACCTGAAGAGGGCTAAAATCTTGTAGCTGTTTGAAGTGGGGGGAAGGGTGTTGAGATGACCTCTTGCCCTCTTGTTAGCACTTGGACTCTTGTGGTAAAAGAGTGCAGGGGCCATTCCTGCCAATAGTCCTGCTTTCTCAACTCCAGAGCTCAATGAGCTTTTTAAAAACCAATTCAGTTGTGCTGTCGTCTGGCCTAGATTGCCTTCTACACTATTTTTATCTGTGTACCTACCCAAGAGAGATGTTTGTTTGCTTTGACACAATTTATATGCTGCAAAAGGTCATGGAACACAGGTAGGAGTCAAAAGAGGAGGGCAGCATGAATCTTACCAGGGACTCTCAGAGCCAACCAATATATATTACTGTGGTTCTTGCTGATAAAGAGAACGGGTTGCTCCAGAATTCAGGTCAGGGCTGCATCATCATTCTTCTGCTGCATTTTGATGGCAGTGGCTGCAACAGGAAGCTGGCACAGGCTTCATTTCATTACAACAATACTTTATTGAGATGGCAAGTCATACCCCTGCTTCTGTATCTAAGGGATTTTCTGGACAGTCAGTTTAAAGAATGCCCAGCACTCTTTAAAATTCTACTGATACAGGATGTTGTTGCAAAACATTACCCCCTCCCTCCATATGACATGAGGTCATTGCCATTCTGGGTTATGCATTTTCTCTAGGCTTAGTAGCTTGCCTTCCTCTTCTCAGAAGGAGGGAAGTTTGACACTTAGGCTCACACTTCTTAATACCTTTAAGGAGCTCTGCCTCAGTTGATGCCCTACCCCTGAGCCTACCTCCATCTGGTGGGGAAAATAACTCTCACACACATATAACTTCTGAAGAAAACAGGCCACAACTTTATTAATTAATTACAGTCACAGTTATTATGGCCAGGTACTGGGTTGGATCCATGGATCAATGCACCCGATTTTCCTCAATGTGACTCATCTCCTTAAGAGGCTCATAGGAGGAACCACTAGGAGTGGCACTTCATGGTGCCATTGTCCCCCTCCTGGGGGGCAGTGGGGGAGCAAATACCCACCACCTGGTTGGGCAAAGCCCAGCCCCAGCCCCATAGCCACCTGCTCACTTCCACCCAGGCTTTGCAGAACCCCTCCTGCTGCCTGCTTGCCACAGGATCGATCCTAATACCCTTAAAAATGCCATACAACAAGTTGTGACAACATACAACAACAACAACAATCTTTATTTGCAGCCACAGGCCCAACCAATGACAACATACAAAAGTCCTAAGTAGAGATGGGCACGACTTAGCAGTATTCCCGTTTCCGTTTCCGTTACTTGGTTCTGTTACTCTACGGAAACGGTAACGGGAATTACTCCGCCAGACTTCGAGCTCGAACTGACGAACGAACAATTTTGGTTTGATTTGTCGTGCTCGTTCCTTGCATCGCGCGATCGCGCGATGCCACGCGGCACAGAAAAAAAGTTTTTAAAAGTTAAAAAAAACTGGTTCCCGGCCAAAAAGCAGGCGGAAAAATGCCTGCCGTGCCTCAGGGCACCTACCAGAGGGGTTGTTTCTGGAGGTCCCCGGCCTCCCCCCCATCCCCCATCCTGGGCTGCTCTGGTGGGACTCGCTGCAGGCTCGCAGCCAGCAAAAAGCCCAGTCTCGCTGCCGCCCGCTGCAATTAAAGCGCAAGCAAGCGGCACGGACGGCACAGGAAAAAAACTTTTAAACTCTCCCCCACCCATTCCCGGGCCAAAAGCAGGCGGAAGAATGCCTGCTTGACTAAGGGCGCAGGGCACCTACCGGGGGTTCTGGTTTCTGGAGGGGGTCCGCCTCCCCCTGTCCTGGGCAGCCGGACTCGCCATGCCATGCGGTGCGGGCGGGGGATCCAAAATGGGGCGGCGAACGCAATATTGTTTTTGAAATCGTGGTCCAAAAACACACAAGCACAACAGAAACACGCGAAAATTTATAAACTGCCAGATTTTTCACAGTAGCAGTGGGTTTTTTCTTGCAACAAAATGTCTCTCCTCTCCTCCTCTGTCCTCCATTGATTTTATTTTATTTTATTTTATTTACACCTGCGCAATGATGGGCTGGCCGAGTGGCCAGCCATGTGGGAGTGGACGACCATGCAAATTTTTGGAGCCATCCCACCAATCGCATGGCCACTTGGCCATGGAGACTTCTGGGATGTGCCAAAAAGCCCCCTAAACCTGCCCTAGCCCCCTAACCCTAACCCTAATCCTTGACTCCTTACCCATACGTCACAGACTGTCTTCTTAGTGGGTCAGAGAGGCACCCAGAGGTGCAACCCACTAGCCCACCATAACCTTACCTGTCACTAGCCTAACCCTAGCCCTTGCACTAACCCACCTTAACCCTAAGCCAGATCTACTTGCATTGCACTACACGCAAGTACGATTCTCTTCTTTGTGAGACATGGCGGTGCGAGAGCCTTAGGCATCACCCTATGGCTCTGGGTTCACTGGTCTCACTGTCTGCAACTGGTATGCATATCCATATGGCTATGCATGCCATTTTGCAGCAGCAGGTGAGGAGGGGAGACCCCCATGTTGAGGGGTCTCTTGGAGCCTGCTTCCCCTTCCTAGTGGGTGAGGATAGGAGGCACCCACGGGTGCCTCCAGGAGCCCGCTTTCCCTTTATAGCGGGCCAGAGGAGGCACCCACCCCACAGAGGTGCCTCCAGGAGCCCGCTACCCCCCCAAAAAACCAGTACTAACGAAAACGAAAAAACAAAAAAAATGAACCGACTAATTTTTGCGAATTTTCGTGAAAAATGGAAACGACCCGAAACGGAACCGGCCTGACTAACGACAACTCGAAAAAAATTTTTTTCAAGTCGTGCCCATCTCTAGTCCTAAGACCATTACAGGGTGGGCAAGTCAGACAAGTCGTCTTCAATGAGACTGGAGCTTCCAGCTCCTGCTCGCTCTTTAAACAATATGCCAGCAGACCATATTGGAGTCCCCTTTGCCATCATGTCTGCCAGCAAGCATCTCTCCTGACCTTTATCCACCTGGCCAATCCTGGGGGTTTTCAACATAAGAATTTTGTTGTTAGGTAAATGGGTTGGGATGCTTTTGACCCAGGACCATCACTTATTTCCCCACCCAAGAGAAATCTTCTGCAAATCCTTCTCCACCTTTCCAGCTCTCACCATGAATGAAAATCCAAAGACAGGATCTTGTCCACCAGTCTATACAAAGTTCTGGTTACATCTAACTAGTTTCTTTTGTGTAGCCTGCATATTGTAATTAAACTGTAAACTGCCCAGAGAGTGCTTGAAGTGGTATGGGGTGGTATATAAGCAGAACACTTTGCTTTGCTTTCTTTTTATTACAGCTGTGACTGCACAAGGAAATACCATAGGATTGCCTGCAGTTACAATTCAGGTGCAGTCAAAGTATTTTTTTCTGATCAAGCAACACGACAACAAATTCAAACTGGTTCACCCTTTTTGCTCCCAGGATGTGATCTATTGTTTGAAGTACTTGTAAAGAGGAGTGGCATATCTATGGGTGATGTTTTGGTAATGTAGGTAGGTAGGGTGGGATTTTCAGGACTGCAAGAATATCTGACCCCATGTTTCTTTCACATGATCATCCTTTGATTTCTTGTATCTTTTACATACATGAGATTAGCACTATGTCACTTTATAACGATTACTGAGATACTAGCTTAGCACTAGATCACATCCAGATGATTTTTTCAAAAATTATGAACAAAATAATCCAGATGAAATAAAAGATTTTCCTGTGGTATGTGGAGTTTCTGTACATGTTGAGAAGATCTTTGGAATGCTGCCACCTCTTCCAGAACAGGGTACACATTTTTCAAAATTTAAGTGGCTTGACAGCAAACATAAAATAATTATCAGAGGCAAGATCAGAGGAAGGAGTGAAAGAAGGGTCGCTGTGAGCTAAAATGCAAATTGGATTGTTTCCGTTTTCAATTATCATTTCCGTTACATTTCCGCATAGCAATCGCGCAATGTGAAGCACAGAAAAAGTTTTTAAAAGTTTTTTTTAAAAAACCCCGACTCCCGGCCAAAAAAGCAGGCGAAAATATGCCTGCCTGAGGCTTTGCCACCTACCAGAGGGGTGGTTTCTGGGGGGTCCCCGCCCTTTCCCCCCTCTTCTCCTGTCCTGGGCTGCTTGCACCAGGCTGGGGGGGGTCATCCTCGTCGTCTCGCCATGCCATGCGGTGGGGGGGGATCCAAAATGGTGACCGCAATTTTTCTTTTGAAATCGTGGTCAAAAAACACACCAAATCACCACAGAAACATGTGAAATTTATTTATTTTAAATGCCTGCATTTTAATAGTAGCAGCAGTGGGTTTTTTATAGCAATAAAACGTCGTATTGAT
The DNA here is from genome assembly GCA_029282475.1 of Phrynocephalus forsythii. Lineage (NCBI taxonomy): Eukaryota > Metazoa > Chordata > Lepidosauria > Squamata > Agamidae > Phrynocephalus > Phrynocephalus forsythii. Next base: position 112,060,929 of record JAPFRF010000011.1, read on the forward strand.
TTCATTTCATTTTTTTTATTTTTTTAGACCTGCCCATTTGGGCTGGGCGTGGGATGGGACGATGAAATTTTTTGAACCATTCCACTAATGGCATCACCAGGTTTTTGACTGACACTTCTGGATGTCTCGGAGGGCATAAAAAGCCGAGGCACGTTCCGGAAATCGCAATCAGGTGTATGGATGTGGTTGAGGGAGGAGGGCTGGCTGCTGGTGCTGGTGTGATCTGATTGAGATTGAGGAGGGAGGCTGGAGGCTTTAGGATTTAAGTTAGGCAGGCAGGGAGGGAATTGAATTTAGAAAATAATTTCTTTGATTCCCTGCAGCTTTGTCTTCTGAAGGGAATAGCAGTTTATTCTTTATTTCTTCTCTGGCAATTTGTGAGGATTTTTTTTCTGATATTGGATAAAGGGGAAGGTTCGACTGGGAGTGGGAGGTAAGAACATAAGAACATAGGAACATAAGAAGAGCCATGCTGGATCAGGCCAAAGGCCCATCTAGTCCAGCTTCCTGTATCTATTTTAAAGACTAGATATCTGTCTCCTGATACCACTCCCCTGCATCTGGCCCTTGAAGTACCATGGTTTAAAGCCTAGAGATTACACATCTCCATCATGGTTTGTAACCCGTGATGGACTTTTCCTCTAGGAATCTGTCCAATCCCCTTTTGAAGGCATCCAGGCCAGATGCCATCACCACATCCTGTGGCAGGGAGTTCCATAGACTTACAAAGCGCTGGGTGAAAAAATATTTTCTTTTGTCAGTTCTTACTCTCCCAGCACTCAATTTGAGTGTATGTCCCCTAGGTGTGGATTTATTTTAAAAATATATTATATACTACCATTTATTTTCTATTTTCCCAACTTCAATTTGCTTCACACACACACATTTGGGGTGCAAGCCAAGAACAGAACCTATTCCTAAGTGATATCCTAACTGCCCACTCGCCCGCCCGCCCGCGCCGCCGCCCGCCCGCCACCTAGGGCGCAAAAACACCTAGCGCCGGCCCTGATTGCGGGACGCCCCTATGCTCTGGGAAGTCAAATCGCGCCAAATCGCATTGAAAATGACAAACGACAAATGACAAACGGAAACGACACATTTTTGAAAAATTTCACGACAAACGGAAACGACCCGAAACGGACCCGTTCTGACAAGTGAAAACTCGAAACGTCATTTTTTCTGGTCGTGCCCATGTCTAGTGTGAATGTTCAACTCACAAATCAATCTGCAATCATTGTGTCATCACTGATTGCATATTCAGCTGCAATATAGGTTGTAGATTAAATCATAGCAAAGCAGAATTAGAATGACTTGTTTTACTAGTGCAGTCACGGCCTAAATATGCATAACTAAATAGGTTACATTTAAAAATAATTCATTAACAGTTATTTTAATTGTTGGTTTCTCAGACATTTTAAAGTACTGTTTCCAGCATTCTGCAGCTCCCAAGATGAAAGCGATCCCTAAGGGATCTCCACAATCGTGGTGTAGCTAGAGTTTGGAGTGCCTGGGGACAAAGTCAGTTTTTGCCCTCTCTCCTTCGTCAACTGTTTCTCACCCACTGAACAAGTGTGTGTGTGTGTGGGGGGGGAGACCCTGGAGGAAGAGTGGAGGAGGGGAAGAAAGGTATCTCCTTCTCATGCTGTCTTTGTGGGTCTCCTTTCCAGTTAAGGCTCTCCTGTGCAACCCACACAGCATGTGGAGAGCGCCAAGCAGGTGATTCCCCCCAAAGCATCACCTCCGTAGCACACTTCTCCCTCCTCCTTTTCCCCCAGCTAAGGCTTGGTGATCATTAGCTCTGGGAAAGGAGGACAGGGAAGCAGGCAACAGGATTTTTTCCCCAAGCAGTACCTCCGTTGCACGGTTCCCTCTACTCCTTTCCCTTGGCTAACAATTGACAAGTCTTAGCAGGTGGGGGGGAGGAGGGGGGAGCAATTGATGGAGGTGCTGCTTGGAAAAAATCACCTGCTTCCCCCTCCTCCTTTCCCCCAGCTAAGACTTGGTGATCGTTAGCCTGGGGAAAGGAGGAGAGGGAATCAGGCAATGGATTTTTTTCAAGCAGCACCTCCATTGCATGCTTCCCTGTTGTCCTTTCCCCCAACTAAGGCTTGCCAAGCCTTAGTGGGGCAAAAGGAGAACTGCTGGTGGGATGGCGTGTGGCTTCCTCCTCCTGCTCCCCCACCAGGCACCCCAGATTGCTGCACACCCTGGGGCAAATGCACTGTTCCATCCCTCCCTCGTTACAACAGTGCTCCCTAAGAGATCCCTAAAATTCAACAGAAATTTGGACAACCAACTGTTCCTGTTGTGTCTTTCTCCACTATTGAACAACCATCTCTCTCTGTCTCATCACAGCTATAATCATACGTGCCTTCTAAGCACCCCAAACCACTGTAAAAGAATAACCAAAACTGTGCTTTGTCAGTTTATATGTGCAGGAACCCTTTCTCTTTTCTCTTTATTTCACCACGATGGTGCAATACAGTTTCATTCCTCCTATCATGATGACTTCATGTCTCTTTCTCTCCAAAGCCATTTTCTATAGTCAGGGAACATAAGAACATAAGAACATAAGAAGAGCCATGCTGGATCAGGCCAAAGGCCCATCTAGTCCAGCTTCCTGTATCTCACAGCGGCCCCACCAGATGCATTTGGGAGCGCATGACTCTAGATATCTGTCTCCTGATACCACTCCCCTGCATCTGGCCCTTGAACTACCCTGGTTTAAAGCCTAGAGATTACACATCTCCATCATGGTTTGTAACCCGTGATGGACTTTTCCTCTAGGAATCTGTCCAATCCCCTTTTGAAGGCATCCAGGCCAGATGCCATCACCACATCCTGTGGCAGGGAGTTCCATAGACTTACAACGCGCTGGGTGAAAAAATATTTTCTTTTGTCAGTTCTTACTCTCCCAGCACTCAATTTGAGTGTATGTCCCCTAGTTCTGGTATTTTGAGAGAGGGAGAAGAGCTTCCCTCTATCCACTTTACTCATACCCTGCATTATTTTGTATGTCTCAATCATATCCCCCTCAAGCGCCTTTTTCCAGACTAAAGAGGCCCAATTGTTTTAGCCTTTCTTCATAAGGGAGGTGCCCCAGCCCAGTAATCATTTTAGTCGCTCTCTTCTGCACCTTTTCCAGTTCCACTATGTCTTTCTTGAGATGCGGTGACCAGAATTGTACACAATACTCCAGGTGGGGCCTTACTATTGTTTTGTATAACGGCATTATAATGTTGGCTGTTTTATTTTCAATCCCCTTTTGATAATCCCTAGCATGGAATTGGCCTTCTTCACTGCTGCCACACATTGGGGAGACACCTTCATGGAGCTGTCCACCAACACACCAAGATCTCTTTCCTGATCCGTCACGGATAACTCAGAGCCCATGAGTTGATAGATGAAGTTTGGATTTTTTGCCCCAATCTGCATTAATTTACATTTGGTTACATTAAAACGCATTTGCCATTTCTCAGCCCACTCCCCCAGTTTGGAGAGATCCTTCTGGAGCTCTTCACAATCTTCCCTGGTTTTTACCACACGGAAAAGTTTTGTGTCATCTGCAAACTTGGCCACCTCACTGTTTATCCCTGTCTCCAGGTCATTTATGAACAGATTGAAAAGCACCGGTCCCAGGACCGAGCCCTGGGGCACACCGCTTTTCACTTCTCTCCATTGTGAAAATTTCCCATTGACACCTACTCTTTGTTTCCGGGATCTCAACCAGTTCTCAATCCATAAGAGGACCTGCCCTCTTATCCCCTGACTATGCAATTTTCTCAGCAGCCTTTGGTGAGGGACTGTGTCAAAAGCCTTTTGAAAATCCAGATAGACTATATCCACCGGTTCACCCAAATCCACGTGCCTGTTGACCTTTTCAAAAAAATTCTAAAAGGTTTGTAAGACAAGATTTACCCTTGCAGAAGCCATGCTGATTTTCTCTCAGCAAGGTTTGTTCTTTTATGTGTTTTAAGATTTTCTCTTGGATGAGGCCTTCCACCATCTTCCCTGGGACAGATGTAAGGCTAACCGGCCTGTAGTTTCCTGGGTCCCCCCTCCTTCCTTTTTTAAAAATTGGTGTGACATCTGATATCCTCCAGTCCTCCAGCACTGTGGCCGTTTTAAGAGACAAGTTGCATATAACCGTTAAGAGATCTGCAATTTCATTTCTCAGTTCCCTAATAATCCTTGGGTGGATGCCATCTGGGCCCGGTGACTTGTTAATCCTCAATTTATCAATTAGTCCTAAAACCTCCTCTCTTTTAACCTGTATTTGATTTAATTCTTTAGTCAAGAGGGGCGGCTCAGGCAGCGGAATCCGCTCAAGGTCCTCTGTCGTGAAGACAGACGCAAAGAACTCGTTCAATTTCTCTGCAATGTCCAAGTCCTCCTTAACCTCCCCTTTTCCTCCCTCACCATCCAGAGGCCCAATTGGTTCTCTGGCAGGTTTTCTACTTCTAACATATTTAAAGAAGCTTTTATTATTACCCTTTATATTGCTAGCCATGCGTTCCTCAAGAACCTTGGTCCTTATGTCAGACTTATTCCCTCATTTCTGTTGACATTCTTGAGTGCCAAATTGTGCTTAAATTTGTATCAGTTTCCTCTGTGGCATCTTTCCCCCCATATTTGCAGTGACCTTCCTCCCCTTATTCATCAATAGGACTCCCTTGGCAGGGGATTAATCTTGAAGCTGGCTGGATTTGAATACCATTGCAGACAATGGATGTCTAGGGGGAACATTAATTTGTCTTAAGTTTTATACTGTATTCTTGCTTGATTGCCCTATCCAGATTCTTTTTGTAATGCGTATTAGACACACCCAACAGAACATTAGATTTTGAACTTGACTGGACTAAAGCAAAGTGCTGGTCTTGGCAGCTCTTGTTTTGATGGATTTAGTTGTACAGGCTCAGATGTCATTCATTCATTCATTCATTCATTCATTCATTCATTCATTCATTCATTCATTCATTCATTGGATTTGTATACAGCTCCTTTGGTGAGAAACCATCCCTTACAGACCTAAAGAACTGGCTTTATTCCGTTGTAATGTGCAACAGGATCCACAAATGTCACATATGGCATCCATCTGGAAGAAATTTGTTAGGGTTGCTCAAGGGCCTGGGTGACAGATGGGGAACAGCATAAATACACTCTTCTAGAACAGCAGCACGAAGCTATGAAGTGCCATCATTATTATATGTTTTGCTCCCCCCCCTCCCCGATATTTTCTGCTTTGCCTCAGTACTTGCCTTTGTTTTTTTCAAGGAGGTGAGCAGCGAGGTTCTCTCTTGCTGGGGCACTGTTGATTCAATTAAATTGAGAGGCAATAGCTAGTCCTTTCAGAAATTTAGAAATAAGTGAGTTCTATTCCATTAATTTTGACTCTGGAACATCAGAGTACTGCATGGTACATTACCCAAGGACTGTAAAAACTTTTTAATACACTGAAAGCGGTTTTAATTGAATAAAATATAATTCACCACATCCTCTTTTTTATTTCTAAGATTTAGTTTCTTGCTATATACATTAGTTTCTTGCTATATACACACTTGCTATATACATTAATTTATTGATACAGAGGCAGAGGTCACAGTTCCCAACTGGGTTCTTTGTTGTGCACCCTAAGGCTGAGGGTGTTTACCCCTAGGTGGTTAGACTCTATGGAGGATGATCAAATACCATGTAAAGCTCCTTGTTTTGTCATGTTGTGATTTGTTATATCACCTTTTATTATACTACCTGCAGTTTTAGCTTGTATAATTTAATTGGGCACCTATATACCTCGTATCTTTTAATCATATCATCAACTGCTTATTTATATTAATTTTCGTTTGTCTGATGCCAATAAAAGGTTTTTCGATTCACACCGTCCCAATTTCACCCCTGCTTTCTTGATGTGGAAGGCATGCCCCCTTGACCCAGACTTGCAGTGCAACCTAGTCCAGCTTTCAGAGGGGCCAGCTGCTGTGTTTTTACATTTGGGTGTTGACTCGTGGCATACTGGGACCACAGGATCAGTGCACTAGAACCTTTTGATTGGTATGGGTGATGACATAATCTGCCATCTTGGATAGGATTCCCTGCTCCCCGTGGCATTAGCAGTGATATCTGGAACAGTATTAGGGGACGAGGATGGCTTTTTCTAGCAATGACACATAATTGCAAACTATCCCAATGATAATGCAAAATGTTTGGGGATGCCTTGGTTCTGAATGAGCAATTAATACTCACCAGCTTTACAAAGGAATTTGCTCCAGGTAGACATAATTTTTTCAAAGGTTAGTTTGTTGATTTGGAGCAACACAGCATTGTCCTTTTAGTCTTTTGGGGGGCGGCGGCGGCGGGGTATGTATCTCAGGTTACTATCTTGGTGAGCCCTTGCACTTCAAAATTAACCGTTGCATTAACTGGTGAAATTCTCTGTTGCAAACAATTTCTGCCCCCTCTGCAAAACTGGTTGTCTTTCTGATGGGTGTGAGTTTGCAGAGCAGGGGCAGCGCAACTGAGGTTTTGACCCAGATCCTTGAAATTTAGAAGATGCAGACATTTGCTGGTGGCAGGGCATGAATCTGCCTGTTGATACTGGCTGCTGCCAACCAAGCACATTCCCTCCTTCCAGATGCTCCTTCACAGACAGAAGGAGGCACAAGACAGGCAGGCTCATTGTGGAACCAGTGTGGCTGTTTCATGCTCAGACCCAGGCATTCCTCCTCCTTTTGTCCTCTCTGCGTGTAAGCCAATCCCATGTGACTCAAGGCTAACGAGTAAGACAGGAAAGCTCCAGCTGCCACAGTTACTAGTTACAATGCTGTGGAGGTCTTGAATGGATTATTTCTATTACTGCACTGTGAAGTCCTTGTAGCCTGTCGTTCCTTTTGGCTAAATGGATTTAGAAGCCCCAGAGAACCCAGTTTTAAATCTCTGAAGCAAAATATCTGCATCTCACCAGGAAAATTACAGCCAGTTGCTACTTAGCTATATATAGTTGTTCATGTACTCCATTAAATTTTTTTAAACATGTTTGTGGTATATAATTGAGATTGGGTTTTTGTGGGGGATTTACTCAGAAGGCCACATGGTAATAAAATTTGCAGGCTGGCTGAATATCAGCTAGACTAAAACCCTGTTTTGTTTTCCTACCAGTTTTTTATCAGACATTTTATGCCCTCACATAGGGCTCATTCCAAGAATTAGTTACTTTACCGTGTTGATTTTATTTCTCACAGCTACCAGCAACTCTGCACTTTTTACTGCTTGGGCAAACTACACTCAGGGAACTCCTTGTGTGTGTCATTTTTTAGAGGAGGAATGAAGAAAATGGCTGAACCTTCATAGTGGTAAAAGGCTGGCCTAGAGCTTTCAAGCTGATCACATGGAGAAAACAAAGTTGTTTGAGTTAATTGGCTGTGGTTTTGGGACACCTGTGGCAAACAACAGCAGCTCATCTTGGAGTCCTTAGGTAAAATACCCAGGTAAGAAACTGAAGCATGGATTGCTTTTACTCTGTTGTCCGTTTGCCTTTCACTTCTCAGGTATTGTCACTGAGTGTGTATGTGTGTGTGTGTTTATTATTTATTTATCATTTATTATTTGCATTTATAACCTGCCCCAACTTTCCCATAGGGAACTCTGGGCGGTGAACAACATAAGAAAAGGAAGTACTGAAAAATATACATAATATTCAAAAAGCAGATAAAAGGAGATAACAACTGGCTAACAAGTGCAATACAGCAGCAAACAACAAGTAGGGCAACAAATAAACTAAATAACAACCAACAGCAGAGATCGCCGAAAGCAGCCTTAAATAGCTAGGCTTTTAATAGTTTTGATAGTGATGGCAGCTACCTAGTAAAGTTGGTTTACTAGCTCAAAATGCTTAGTCTTGGGGAATTCCCTCTTGTGTTAAACCCCGGATCATCATGAAGTCTTGGGAGACTAGGTAGATTTATCAGTTCCAGTCAATGTCCATAGCCTCCAGCATATCTAACTCCTTGCACTCCAGGGTGAGCAAGAGGAGCAGTGTGGCTATAGGGAGATAATCCTGGCTGGGAAGGAGTGACTGTGAGCCAGCTGTGGGTGGCTGGCAGAGTGGTCAGCCTCCCAGGTCACGAGGAAAATTCTCCTGATGTGAAACACCTGTTGGGTTCCCGGTGGTCCCCAGACTCCCCCCCCCATGGTCACCAGATCCAAGTCACCAAATAAAGATCTGATGCGAGAGAGTTCGAATTTGCAAGGTTTATTGATCAATAAAGCAAGCAGGCAGAGAGACGCTTCACTTCTGGCATCAAAAGTCAAGTCTCTGCCTCGATGGAGGCAAGAACAGGGTTTTTTATAAATTTGTACAGTGGGAAAAGGCAGCAGTAGGAAAGTTTGGAAAAGTTTTCCAAATACAAAACAAAGGACACAATGTGCAGGAGAGATCAGCAATGGCTTATATCAGGCATGTCCAAAGTTTGTCCCTCCAGATGCTGTGGACTGCAAACCCCACAGTCCTTTGCCATTGGCAATCTAAGCTTAGAATTCTGGGAGTTGCGGTCCAAATCATCAGGAGGGCCAAAGTTTGGACATGCCTGGCTTACATTATTTACAGTATTGCCATACAAATAGACCACATCTCTGAACATACAGTATAAACAATGACTGTTCCAACTGGGAATGATAGGATTAGACAGAGGACGAACAGGATGAGATGTTTACTGTGGAGTAAGGAAGTGGCTTGAGGAGTTCAGGTGTGCCAAATACAATGGGTGTTCCATCTTGGATGAAGGGCTTAAGACAGAGAAGAATGGGTGTAAGGAAGTGGCTTGGGTGTTTGTGTGCAAAGGATTTTCCTAAACCATTTGTTACAAAAATGAATGATACCTGTTTAGAGGAGGGAGGAGGGGAGACAAAGGGTTTTACAAGCAGGAGGTATTATCTAGAATTCTAAATGCTCTTAGGGTGTGGCTGATGTGAATGGGACAATTCCCTCCCCAGGCTGGTGAATGAGCCATCATCTTAAACATGGCTGAGACACTGCTTCTAATGGTCCAGGCAGTAGTAAAGCTATTTTGTGAATTTTTTGGTCTGACCTCTAACTGCCTGCCTGCCCTTTATTTTGCTACATCATTTTCACATGGATTCTATGCAGCTGGACCCATCACACCTGGGCCCAGAGAGAGGAGGAGGGGCTGGACCCAGCCTTCAAGGGAGGGATACGCCTTGGTAGGGATAGATATAGAGCTGTGGTGGTGAACCTTCGGCACTCCAGATGTTTTGGACCACTAGTCCGAGGCTAGATTGCCAATGACAAATGACAAATGGGAGCTGTGGTCCAAAATATCTAGAGTGCCGAAGGTTCAACACCACTGATATAGAGGAAGGTGTGGAAGACTGGGAGAGGAAGGAAGAAACTGCTGGCCCTTTGTAGGGGGCCAAAGAATCTGGGAGAATGGAAGCACAAGCCTCCCTGTGAGAGGAAGAAGCTGGGAAGGAGGCCAAGCCCAAGGATGGACCAGAGGGGCTGCAGCTTTGGTGTTTCAACATGGAGCTGGAAAGTGAAGGATCTGAGGAGGAGAAGCCTTGGCCCTGGTTCCTTCCCTTCCCCATCAGTTTACAGAAGCTAATTCCCTGGTATGGGAGAAAAGCAGGACTGCAGATGGCTCCTGGTGAACTGGTTTCTTCAGAGGATATTCCAACCAGGCTGGCTGAGAATGGGGTAACTCCTAACCAGCAAAAGGATTACTCCTTTGTATTCTTGAAGGCTTTCACGGCCATGATCTAATAACTGTTGTGAGTTTTTTTCTGGGCTGTTTGGCCATGTTCTGGAAGTTTTCTTCCCGATGTTTCGCCAGACTCTGTGGCCGGCATCTTCAGAGGGCAAGGAGCTCAGGGAACTAGGAGTTATCTCTGTGGTCTGGGGTATAGAGTGAGTGAGACTGTATGGTTTTAAGGTTGTGAGAAAGAAGAAACTTGTCCTATGCAGGAGAATAGGTGTTAGTCATTGTATTATGATGGAGGGATTAAGAAGTTTCACTGCAATCAGGGGTGGCAGCTGTTGTGTATTGATCTGTAATTGCTGGTTGAAGTAACTGCCTCCCTGTTCAAAAGGGAACAGGCCTATTGGTTGATTATAGTTGCTGTATTTGGATCTTCAATCCTATTGGTTCCCGCCAAAAGGCAGCCTTGTGATTGGTTGTAATTGTTCCCTCCAAAATGTATCTTTTCCTAGCCAGTCCTGGCCCCTATAAATGTAACCCCCTCTCCCCAGTCCCTAGTCTTGTCTCTCCTTGATTAAAGAGCTGTTCACTAGAAGCTGTTTCCAGCCTTCTTTGTCTCAGAGCTGAAATCACTGCTGAATCACTAACCCCACGCTACAATACTGGCGACGAAGGTGGGATCCGGAATGCTGAGTAGCAGAGGCTCATCACGCTGACTCAGAGTCCGGATTGCAGCAGAGACAAGACTCGGCTGCTGGCTAGAGGACGACCCTGCCCGCCTGGAGAATGGAAAGTCCACGGGTCTTGGAGCCCTTCCAGCCGTCCGAGCCTCACACTTGGGAGGACTATGTTGAGCGTTTCGAGTTCTTCGCGGTGGCTCAAGGAATCACAGATGCCAGCAAAAGCAGGGCCATGTTCCTGAGTTGCTGTGGGCGGGAGACCTTCATGTTGGCCAAGGCACTGCTCGCCCCAGCAAAGCTGAGTGAGACAGCACTCACATACATTTTCGCCCGGCTGACAAGCCACTTGGCACCAACCAGAACCCAGATGGCCTGGCGGATGGAGTTCCAGAAAAGGCAGCAGCAAGCCGGAGAATCTGTGGCTGCATTCCTGGCAGGACTCCAGGAGCTTGCTCAGCACTGTGGCTTCCCAAATCTTGAAGACACTCTCTTGAATCAATTTGTTGGGGGGCTCTGCAGCAAAAAAGCCCGAAGGCGCATTGTGTCAAAGGAAGATGTCACCCTTGCCTCCGCCTTGAAAGAGGCCTCTGCCACAGAGAATTATGAGCAGGAAGAGCTCAAGGCCAGTGGCAAGACCACGAAGCTGCGGGTAGAGGCTGCCCATGTCATGGATGAGCCAGAGGCTAGTCCAAGCCAGAGCCCAGTCCAGGGTGTCAAGTTGGTGCGTCAGGTGAATGCACGGCCCAAAGATCGCCGAGGCGCTTGCACAGGCTGTGGCGGACACCATGAGTGGAAGAGCTGCCGTTTTCGTGATGCTACGTGCAGGGCTTGCGGTAAGACAGGACACATCGGCCGAGTCTGTCAGTCAGTGGCAGCTGCAACAACAGAATCACCTAGATCAACGCATCACAGATCATCCACCACCACTCATCTCCTGGACGACTGCAATTATCTCACCGAGATCAATGGAGAGATTGTGCAGTTTCCAGCGCAGGGCAAACCATCCATCAGAGTGAAGATCGAAGGTTGACCGTGCAACATGGAGGTGGATTCCAGATCTGGATTCACCATTGTCTCAGACAGGACTGCAAGGGGGCTCTTTCCTGGGGGTAAGTTCCCCTCTCTGGAACCATTCCCAGCAACCTTGCAATCATACACGGTGGGCCGCATCCACATTCTAGGAATGTGTGCTGTGAGGGTACAATTCCGGGAGAAACAGGCCGTGCTTAAATTGGTGATTGCACAGGGGAGTCGCCCCAGTCTTTTGGGTACTGACTGGTTTCCTGCCTTGGGGCTGAGTATATCAGGGATCAACTCAGTCCAAACTTCCCCAGAGTTGGGCGAGGTATTAGGCCAAGAATTTGCTGAACTCTTCAATGGAAAGCTGGGTTGTTATAAAGGGCCTCCAATTGACTTTGAGTTGGACCCCAGGATGGCTCCAATCCGACTCAAGCCAAGGCGAGTGCTTTTTGCGCTGCATCCCAAAATTGAGGTGGAACTGGACAAATCGGTCAAACAGGGAGTTTTTTCACCTGTGGACTCTTCTAAGTGGGAGACTCCTATCGTCACACTCCTTAAGGCAAATGGGGAAGTGAGGATTTGTGCAGACTACAAATGTACTATCAACAAGGCACTTGGGAAATTCATACCCCATTCCAGTCGTCTCACAGCTGTTGGCAAAATTGGCTGGGGGAAAATTTTTCGCCAAACTTGATCTGGCTCAAGCTTACCAACAGCTGCCAGTGACTCCGCAATCTGTGGAAGCACAAATAATTGTAACACACAAAGGGGCTTTCAGAGTGAACAGGTTACAGTTTGGAATTTGTGTGGCTCCAGGAATTTTTCAAGGGCTAATGGAGCGCCTGTTAAGGGGTCTGCCAGGGGTCTTGCCATTTTTGATGATGTTCTAATTGCTGGAAAAGACCCCCAGGAACTAGTGGGGCGTATCTGTGCTGTGTTACTCAAATTTAAGGAGGTGGGGCTGCAGCTAAAAAAGGAAAAATGCAGTTTTGGGGTGCCATCTGTGGATTTCTTGGGGTTTAAAATTGATGCAATGGGCATCCACCCCACTGACTCTAAAATTAAAGCCATTACTGAGGCACCACGCCCACGGAACAAGACGGAGTTACAGTCATTCCTGGGACTTATTAACTTTTACCATTCATTCCTACCTCAGAAAGTTTCAATAGCGGAACCGTTGCATAAACTATTGAAGAAAAAGAGTGTGTGGCGTTGGGCTCAGGCACAGCAGAAGGCTTTTGACACCTTGCGGGGCATGCTGACTAGCAGGAGCATCCTTGCTCATTATGATGAGTCAAAACCTCTTGTTCTGGCATGTGATGCCTCTCAGTATGGGCTGGGAGCTGTGCTGAGCCATAGGGAAGCGGATGGGTCAGAAAAGCCCATCTCGTTCTATTCTCGTACGTTGTCGCCAACGGAGCGCAACTATGCACAAATTGACAAGGAAGCCCTGGCAATAGTGGCAGGGATTAAAAAGTTTCATGACTATTTATACGGTTGCCACTTCTTCCTTGAAACTGACCACAAGCCTCTGTTAGGATTGTTCCACCCGAACAAACAGATGCTGCAGATTCTCTCCCCCAGAATGCTGCGATGGTCTATATTCCTGAATGGGTTCCAGTACACCCTGACCCATGTTCCAGGGAAAAGGTTGTGCCACACTGATGCACTAAGTCGCTTGCCCCTTCCTGGTGTGTGCGATGCAGATCCTGCCCCAGCTGAACGAGTGATGATGCTGGAAACACTTCCAGGGGCCCCTGTAACTGCCACTGAAATAGCTGAGAGAACAAGGAAAGATCCCGCTCACTTGGGTGGGGAGGGGATGGCCAGGTGGCCCGCATGAGGAAAAATTTAGACCGTACGCAACAAGGTAACATGAGCTATCCCTGCATAAGGGCTGTCTCATATGGGGAGACAGGGTAATCATCCCAGCACCACTGAGAAACAGGGTTCTGGATGCACTGCACTTGGGGCATCCGGGAATGGTCAGGATGAAGTCGCTGGCCCGGTGCTATGTATGGTGGCCTGGGATGGACCAAGAGGTTGAACGATGGGTACGGACGTGCAAGGCATGTCAGGAAGTACGCCCAGAAGTGGCCAGAGCACCAGTCCACTGGTGGGAGCAGACCTGGACGCCCTGGAGCTGGCTGCACTTAGATTTTGCTGGGCCATTCCAAGGAAAGGTTTTTTTTTTTTTGTTATCGTTGATGTGTATTCTAAATGGTTAGAGGTGGCTATGGTTCCCAGCATGTCGTCAGCTGCAGTCATCAAGGTGCTGAGACAGCTGTTTGCAACCCATGGGTTGCCCGAGACCATTGTCTCAGACAATGGAGCAGCCTTTGTATCCCAAGAATTCAGGGCATTTCTGGCTGATAATTTCAAAAGAGGGGTCACCTCAGCTCCTTTTCATCCCTCATCCAATGGGAAGGCTGAGCGCATGGTGTAGACAGCCAAAGGATCCCTTGCACGCTTGATGGAGGGTGACTGGTCAACGCGCATTGCCCGAATGTTGTTCTTGCAGCATGCGATGCCGTGTACTACTACGGGCAAGTCGCCAGCAGAGCTGCTTCTAGGTAGAAGACTGGTGACAGTGCTGGACTATGTCCACCCAGACAAAATGCCAAACCGCAAGGCTAGTGCACCTCCACAGGCAGAAAGCGACTCTACAAGGTATTTTGCTCCTGAAGATTTGGTCTGGGTGAGGAATTATGCCAGAGGTCCCCTGTGGGTGCCAGGGGTGATTACCAGAGCGTCTGGGCCAGTCTCTTATTATGTGACCATTGAAGATGGCAGGGTCTGGCGTAGGCACGCGGACCAACTGAGGCGCAGAGCACCCAGTAGAGTTGGTACCGGTATGGGTGAATTGCAGCCTGAGAGTGACACTACCCCCATTAATGAGTCCCAGCTGCAAGACCAGAGCGGAGATGCCCCAGGAATGCAGGTACCAGTGGCGTCAGCAAATGAATCTACTCCTGCAGGTCCTCATGGTGCCGAGGAACAGATCAGGGACACTGAGCTGTCTGAAACCCCCTCCGTGTCAGACGAAACGATTACAGTAGACTCTCCACCACAGACACTGCCTGCTGAAGCCCCTGCAACACCCGTAGTCAGGAGATCAACTAGAAGTTGCAGGGCCCCACAATATCTAAAGGATTACGTGTGCTGTGCCCACCAGGGGGGGTGTTGTGTATTGATCTGTAATTGCTGGTTGAAGTAACTGCCTCCCTGTTCAAAAGGGAACAGGCCTATTGGTTGATTATACTTGCTGCATTTGGATCTTCAATCCTATTGGTTCCCGCCAAAAGGCAGCCTTGTGATTGGTTGTAATTGTTCCCTCCAAAATGTATCTTTTCCTAGCCAGTCCTGGCCCCTATAAATGTAACCTCCTCTCCCCAGTCCTCAGTCTTGTCTCTCCTTGATTAAAGAGCTGTTCACTAGAAGCTGCTTCCAGCCTTCTTTGTCTCAGAGCTGAAATCACTGCTGAATCACTAACCCCATGCTACAATAGCAGCAATCCTTCTCTGTAATTGATGGATGTTATTAGCTGTTCTATTGTGTGAAATGATCACACAAAATCATCTTTTAGTCACTACAGACTAAAACAACCAGAGAAATCAGCAGGAGCTAAACATAGCCTGAAACAAACTGGACATGAAATCCTCTTCCAGGACACAGAGGTACTGGACAACACTAACAGTCATTATCAGACTACACAGGGACGGAATTTAAATCCACAACATAAGCACTGTTTCAACAAAAAAGATAAAAGTCTAAAATCGACAAAGTGTGGCTTTTAATACTGAAAACTACAGGCTGCAAAAGATCAAAGTTCAATGATTCCCACCCAGCCACAAGCTCATTTCACACATAATTAGAATCTACAGGCATTTAAAAAAAAAAACTTGAATAGAAAATGCTTAAAAATGACTCCTACATAAACAACCAGTTGCATCTAATAATATAAGCAGGGTTTTTAAGCTAGTAGCAATGCTCTATTGATGTGGGGGGAAAGCATATAATAGGTCTCAAGTATTTGATCTTCACTGTTCCTGTTTTTCTTTCCAGTCACCTTAAAGAGAAGATTGACGAGTGTTCAATAGTCATTTGTTCCTTTTGGTCTCACATCCTCAGGTGTTGTTACTGCATCTCAGCAGAAATTTCTGGGCAATTAGCAAATATTGCAATATTTATCTATCCACATGTGCAAGAAACAGTACAGCTATGACTTTTATAACCTAGATCTGCCAGATGAAAGTGGATATTTTTAGTCACTGGTTCCATTGAACAGGAACAAAAACCACAGACAGCTATGCGTTGTTGTGGTTGATGAGCTTTGCCCCTTTTCCTCAGCAGAGCAAAGCTGTCTGCTTACTGAGCATTTGAGCTCCTTAAGCAGACGTTGACCCTTCACAGTTTTACTCATTTCCAGTTCAGAAACTCTCACAGTGAGTCAGGACAAAAAAGCCTGGATCACACCTGTGGAAATGAAATTCAAAATCTTTCCAAAATGATGGTGTTTTTTACTCTCCTGCTCTAAAAGAGCTAGGTTGTCACATCCTTTCTTTTCAGGCTCCCTTTATTTTGATTTAAATTGCATGCATTGCCAGTGCCCACAGAGCACTTTAGACTTCTCTCTTTGCCCTCTGCTGTCTACTATACTCCAGGCACTACGCTGTCAGCTATTGCTAAAATAGAAGCTAAGACAATGGAAGGGGGAAAAATACAACCCAGAGGCTGTGATTTAGAATTCCATTTCATCTGAGAATGAAAAAATTTTGTGTTATAATGCTGATACCAGTTCAGAAAAGTAGAACTTGCCAAGGGTGGGTTTAACATATCTTCCCTATTTATTCTGCTTTGTATTTTCTTTTTCAAAAATGTATTTCAAGAATACAAGAACACTTCCTTTGGGGATTGGAAAAATGAAAGACTGTGAACCAATGTGTCTCACTATTGTATATCACTGTTAAATAGTGTGCAAATACGTATTTAGTGACCCTAGCCTTCCCTATTATTTCTGTTTCCAAACTTGAAGCTACACATGGGCACTTTGTCATGTATTCGGACAGAAACCACAGCACCACGGGTGCCACAGTGACCCAGTCCTTCCCCTCAGAACCAGCACTTACCAGGCTCCGCACGGCATGGCATTCTGTTCTCATCAATAGCAATCATGGAAGGATTGGCTCTTCTCTGCCTCCCTACGCAGCCGAACATTCTTTGTCTGAGCAGGGACATCCTCTGTTCTGCCTTTGCACTGAAGTGGTAGGTTGCACAAGAAGGAGTAGAAGGGCTAGCTGGTCTCCTTCTGCAATTAGTGCGCCAAGGAGGAAAACAGAGAGTTGCTACCCCAGGGAGCCCATTTAGTGGCCCAGCCAGTTCTGGCAGTAGGGGCTGGGCAAGGATATGAATACAAAGCAGCCATGTCTACTTTGCACTTGTGTTTTCCAACCAGAGAGGTTCAAGCAACCCCCAAGGAGTCACAGATGGTTTTCTGGGGCCATCACAATTGCCTTATATGTATTGCAGCAGGCCTTGTTACACAGGATCTTCCTTGATCTTTTTGGAGCAGGATATTGAAGTTAGTGTGAATTTGTACATAGGAGAACGAGGCCCTTTGGAGGAGGAATAACCCCCAGCTTTCTGAGAAAAAGTGATGTTTAAAATGCCATTGAATGCAAATCTGGCGGAGGGGGAAAATCACAGGTTACGTGGCTATTATAAAATGGGGTTGCAACTCAAAAAAAGATTAGGAACCACTGCTTTAAACAAACTGCAGGCTGAATTTTTTTTAAAAGGAGCAGTACCGCCCCCCAATAGTTTGCATACATAGCACATTCCATTTTGAAAACTCAGCTCTTGGTGAGAAAGACAGATTCTTGACAGATGACAACGGTCCCTCTTCCTTGACTTTCCAGCCTGTGTTGTTGCTGGCATTTAATGTCAAGGACAACACAGCTGTGGCGGATCAATTTCTCTCAATTCATTCATCATCCTCACAAATGCCACTGACTCCTTCATCCAGCATTAAATTATGGGTGATGGCTATCTTATTATGGACCCAAGTGGCCTTTACCAACAGAAATAGTAAGTCAGAGGGCTGTCTGACATGGGAGTTCAAGACAAATGTGAGGAAAATCAACTCTTTCTCCCTCTTTATATACCCAAGGAATTCTGGGTCTGGTAGTTTTCGAAAAGGTAAATCATCTAAGACAGCACAACCCCCCCTCTCTCTGTTTCTTTCTTATACACCCCCATACCAACAAATCACAGAGACCCCTAAGTAGGGCTCTAATTTAACAGCTACATAATCAAGCTCTGATTATCTAATGACTTGTTATTCAAAATGTCACTTGTTATGCTCTTATCACTTCTGATTGGGTCTAGCAAATCACACAATATTTGGATTGTAGGTACATACCTGTCATCTTGAGGAAATTGTTTACAAGGAAATGACGAGCTTTCTTGAATAGCATTCTTGAATTTGCCCTCATTTCCACGTATTTCATAACAGAGCCAGGTCATTCCCTAGCTGTAGCTAGGGAATGGCCTGTCTCATTTAACACTTTACTGTCCCTCTTTTTTTTGAGAATCTGGTTTTTCTAATATTTGATGACCACACTTCAGCATAAATCCCAGATTTCAAATCTCTTAGAACTTAATTTAGTAGAAATCACCCATGTACAGTATTTTAATATAGATGATTATGACATGACTCATTATATCAAATAATGCTCACTTTAAAAACCATTTTAATATCTTTTGATTGTGAAGAAACTGTTTATGTAAAGCAGAACATGTTTTCTGCGTTAATGACCATGGTCCATGTATCTGCTTAGCTAAAAATGTCCTTTGCAGACTTATTTTTTGTTCACACTTTTAGTCTGCACGAGGACATCAGGACATCCAGAAGCAGTCATCAGGTTTTTCTAACTGTAAATAGATATCATTATTCTTATTTTTGTTTATCCCTTGTTTTATGGCCCAGAGAGAGCATTAAGTATGAAAGCAGAGAGTCTATTCTTGTAGTAAAACAAAAATAAATACCTGGATGGATAATGGACACTGCCCAGGACAGATGAGAAGCAAAGGGTGAAAGTAGTGGGGTCCGAATCTGGAATATAGGTTTTCAGTGACAGTCATGTAGCAACAAAGAGAACTATTATAATGTCCAGTGCAAAGAAATAGAAGAGAAAAACAAAAGAAGAAAAAGAAATTTCTACCAGAATTCCAAGAAATCAAAGGTAAATTTGAGCCTATAAAAGGAATGTTTAAAGACTAAAGGGAAGCACACTATCAGACCAGGAGAAAAGCAAGATATGTTGGAAACAAGATACTGAAGACCTACAGAGAAGAGAGAAAAAGATGACTCTTGCAAAGAAGAATCATATGATGAAGAACCTGCAATATTCCACATGGCTGGACAGACAAATGGGTCCTAGAACAATATTTGGAGTCAAGAATGATGAAAATGAGGATGTCCTACTATGAGTCTATAATGAGAAGGCAAGATTTCCTGGAAAAAGACAGTCATGCTAGGAAAAGTTGAAAATCTCAAGAAAAGATGAAGACCAAACATGAGATGGATTGACTAAAGGGGGCCAGATGCTTGAGTCTGCAAGAGCTATTGGGTACAGGACACTTTGGAGATTGCTATTCATAGGGCCTCCATAAGTTGGATGGCACATAAGAACATTTGCCTTTTTGCCATTATTCTGCCTAGTACAAGTGCATTCTTTGGTGAACACAACTGAACTACTCTTTTCTGGAATATTTTTCTTCATAATATAATTTTCCTTCATATCAATTTTTCTTTCATTCTGGTTCTATCCTTGTGTTTATCTATATCTATATATCTATATCTATATCTATATCTATATCTATATCTATCTATCTATCTATCTACACACACACACACACACACACACACACACACACACACACAACAATTTTTCTCTCTGGCCCCATGGATGGATGGGTGTCCAGTCCCTGAAGGCCAGGCTATAGCTGGTCCACAGGGTCCAGTGCACAGCTGTCTTTTTTGCTCTTGTATGATTGAGGTTATGCCCATTCTTTGCTTTTGAATATACTGTACTTAAGTGTTCAAAGCTATATATATATATCAGACTAAATAGAAGAGAATGATATTCACACACCCTTAGGAGAAACAGTATGCATTTTCGTGAACATCAATTTTGACTCTCAAGTAACTCTAAGGTTTGTGGTGCTGGGTGTACAAATTTGGAGAAAGTGGGATGACTCAAGTCATGCCCATCTCTAGTTGTGTGTCCTCATTAAGATGATTATCAGAGGTCACCTAGGTGGTTACTTCACATCCATTTTGTCTATGTTAGTGTTGCGCTTAGGAGTGGTACAAAAAAAGTTACTTCACGTCCGTTGTGCAACTACTGAAATTTGTTTCAACCATGCCCCTGGAACAGGTTCTAATCGGGACAATCCTGTACCTGGTGCTGGGGTTGGGTTTTCCCTTGTCACTCTTTGTTCCCACTTTCTGTTCCGAGACGAGACACAGTTTAGTAATAACTGTCACGCAACAATACATTTGTTTATCTCAGAAAACTGTGTCCTTTTTAAAAAAATTGACTCTGCTGCATCGGCATATGAAACCCTGATCACAAGTAATTCAAAATATCATAAAAGTTTTAAGCCCCCCAAAAAAGGAAAAAGGAAGCTAGACAAATGCTGTGTTTGTTACAGTACAAGACTGTGAGGTCACGAGACAAGTTATCATGACCATGGGAACACTGAAACAGGGACAAAACCATGTGATTGCGACCAACGCTATCACGGTACAACACTAGTTGCAGAACAAAGAAGGACGTGAAGTAACTGCCCTACTGAATGGATCATGACTACAAATGCTAAGAGGTAAGAAAGAAAGGAGCAAGGAGTCTGTCACACATCTCATGACACCATTCCGAGGAGCACTGAAATGTATTCTATTCCTGGATATTGCATATCATTAATTCAGGTTGTGCTACACTTTGATGGTCACAGAAAGGAATCTCTGACTAAGTCAGTAATCTTAGCAAGGCCAATGACTCAATGTATGTGCCTCCATACATTGAATGCATGAAATCTAATGCTCTCATCAAAGTGCAGTGCTGAAGGCCTGGAGGAGAAGAGGTCTATTTGGGAAATGTATGAACTAAAGGGCATCCTAGAGGAGGTCAGGTGTAAGTCAGGGAGGGAAGTAAAGGAATGGGGGCTCTCTGAGGGAGAAAAGGAGGATGCCTGGGGAGATGCTTGGGAGGAGTAAAAAGAAGTATATAGTAGCACCTTAGATTAAGAAGACAAGCAAACATTTCTGCTAAAATTTGCCTCGATCAACAAGCAATGTCTTGAAATACAAGTGCTGGAGCAGGTCACATGATCACAAGTGAGACAATGGTGGCTCTCTCTCCCGACCCCCCCCTCTGGATTATGGCTGATCGTCTGTAATGTTCTGTCTCAGGCAGCCTCGAAAGCAGAGGGAGGAGAGAGGAATAGAGGTCTCCCTTGCACCAGTCAGGAACATGCAGGTTAGGGTTTTATTATGTTTTATTTAATTTGTTTTCAACATCCTCTCTTATTTTTTTCCAAATCATTTCTATTATTTATTTATTTTGAATATTTTTACCCTACATTTTTCCTTGGAAAAGGACCCAAAGTGGCTTACAATAATAAGTGACAATATACAGCCCAGAACATTTAAGACATATGGTACAACCCCCTTATCCACTGATTCACTAACCATTTATCTGTGGTTGGTGATCAGCAGGAGGTGGTGTAAAGGAGGAAAAAAAATAAAACTTACTGCCGCCAATGCCCGCCACCCTCCTCCTCACCGCCACCATTGCCACAGGCCAGCCAGGCATCCTCCAGAGGGGTGGGGTGGGGACTCATCCAGCTGGGCAGCCAGGCTTTGAACTTCCTGACCGAGCACCCTCCGGAGGCATGAGGTAAGGATTTAGAATTTCCCGCTTAGGTCCCTGGTGGCAGATTGGAAGTTTGAGTGGGAAGTTCAAAACTTCTGATATTAACTGCAGTACAGGCATTAACACATATACATTTTCCATTTCCTATATCATAACAATTAATTAATAGATTTGGACAATCAAATATAGAAAACAAATGTTCCACATAATTGATTCACTAAGCCAAACATTCTCTTTTTTAGATTTTCTTTTTCTTTTAGGCCCATTATCTTCATAACTTGTTTTTCTATCTTGTTTGTTGCTTTCCTGATGGAAAGTTCCCATTCTCTCCTCTGTATCCATATCAAATAGAACATATATGTTTATTTTCCTCCTCTCTGGATTTAGCTTATCCACAAGTTCATCCTGTACAGATCTTATTGTATTTGTCTGCAGATTAAGATCAGCTCTCTGTTCTGGTTCCAGCTCATGGATGCCTGAGAGGAAGGGAGGGGGAAGGACTCACAGGCTCCCTTGTCTGGCCGGCAAGCTGGTGGGCAGCTTCTCTCATTTGCCTGGAAGGCCAGTCACACAACTCCCTTTGACACAAGGGAAGGAGACACTTTTCCATTGGTGGCAGAGGGGAAGGCTGCTGGGACCTGGTGGGCTACTTCAAACAGTCCTGCGGGCTACCCATTGCCCACAGTCGACATTGTGCAGGCCTGACGTAGCTTAATGTATTCCAATGCTTGATAAATAAAATATTTTTAAAACAAAAGCATAATTTTAAATTCTTCAATCAAATTTCTTCCTTCACCTAATATATTGATCAAAATCCTTTAGGGTTGCATAGTAAATTGCAGTAGAGGAGACCCACTGAATGAGTGAAGATTTGGTGAGTCAATGGCTCCATATGTTTGATTGATTCAAATGTCTCTAACTGTGACCTATAAAGTCTAGTTTTAGTTTCAGCTTTCCTCATTATGGGTTAATTTAGGACTGAATGTACTACACATTTCACCTCAGTTTCTCTCATTGTAGCTTGGCAATATAGGAAGGATGAAAAATGGATGATAATGGGAGCCAAACGTGAGGGAAACTGAGGGCTGAGTTAGATGTTAAGGAGATGCATACTTCAAACGATTAACTCATTTTCCCTCTCAAAGTGGAATTTCCTTAGACATACGAATCAAGGCTATGCTTTTTTTTATTGAATAATTTTATTGGGTTTTTAAGGAGGGAACAAAGGGAAGGGGTATGGGAAAAAGGGGGTACAATTTTTTAAAATTTACATTGAATATGTCAAGCAAAGTAAAAGTAGTGATTTAACATATTGATAGATTGCCAAATATTATCACAGTAGTAATAGATTTGTTACTTCTTGCCATCTTTTCCGAGAGATCTCATTGTAGTCTCCCTTTAAATAGCCGGAGAGTCTGTCGATTTCGATACATTCTCTTATCTTTTCGTAGAGATTATTTGTTGGCACGTTTGGTTGTTTCCAGAATTTCGCATACAGTATCCTTGCAGCAACAATTACATGGTGAAGTACATATCTCTGATCATATGAAATATTTATGTCTACTATATTTTCTAATATCTTTCTAAAAATAGTTTTACCATTTTCCAATATGCCTTTGCCTCTTTACACGTCCACCACATATGATAAAAGGTACCACAATCATATTTACATTTCCAACATTTAGGTGAACAATTGTACATTTAGATAATTGGTGTGGTGAGAGATGCCATCTATAGAACATCTTATAGCAATTTTCCTTAAAAGAAATAGATTTAAAGATTTTGACTGTATTCCACAGAGAGTCCCATTTATTTAGATGAATAGAGTAACCGAAGTTTTCTGCCCATCTTATCATAGTATCTTTGACCAGTGTATCAATCATTTTCTCATTTAACAAAATACTATAAAATTTACTAAGAAGCTTGGAGTCGCCAGAGGATAGTATTTTGTCAACTGGAGTATCAATAGTTGTAAATTCCCCCTCTTTAATAAGATCTTTAAAGTGTGAGTATATTTGTTGATACTTCCACCAGTCTAAATTATAACCTTCTGATACTAATTTCCCTAGTGGTTTCAATGAAAGGTCAGTGTTCAGAAGGTGTCTATAAGTTAAAACTTTTGGGATTTCACTTGTATGGGAGCTAATAACCGCTCCCAGCGGAGATAACCACAATGGTGCTTTGAAGCAGAATTGTTTTTTTATCGATAGCCATATTTTAACTAAGGCATTCCTTATCCAGTGTTTTTTAAAGAGGGTAGGTATATTACCCTTATAGCACATATAATGATGCCAACCCTTGTCTAGGCCATAACCCTCAAGCTGCAATATTCTTTTATTTGTCATCAAAATCCAGTCTTTAATCCAAGTCATGGCAGCAGCCTTGTAATATAACACTAGATTGGGCAGGGCAAAACCGCCAGTTTTGGTTCTATCCTGTAAATAAGCACTTTTAATCCTTGCTTTTTTCTTTTGCCATATAAATATACGTATACTTTTTTCCAGGTCTGTAATGATCTTAAAATTAGGTAATATAGGTAAAGATTGAAATAAAAAAAGCAGTTTAGGTAGAACATTCATTTTAACTGCTGCAATTCTGCCCATTAAGGATAACTGGAGTCTTGACCAAATTTCCAAGTCAGCTTTGATTGTTTTTATAGCATTAACATAGTTATCTTTATGTAAAGAGTTACAACGGTTAGATACAATGATACCCAGGTATTTTACCTTGCTAGCATGTTGAAAACCCGATTGGTTTACCAGTTTTTCAATCATGGATGAAGTCATATTTTTGGTAAGCAACAATGTTTTTTCTCTGTTTACCTTTAATCCAGAAATTTTAGAGTAGGCCTCCAAAGTCTTTAGTAGTTCTAGAGAGGAGGTCTCAGGATTCTCCATAATTACCAACAAATCATCTGCAAAGGCTTGTACCTTATAAACTTCTCGTTTGCTTTGTAGGCCTTGAATACCTGGAGTATTTCTTATGACATGGAGAAGCACCTCCAAAGTTAATATAAACAGGAGGGGAGAGAGAGGGCATCCTTGCCTGGTGCCTTTATGTATGTTGACTTTATCTGTAAGGTGGCCATTGATGACAAACCTGGTATTTTGGGTGGAATAAATTTGTTCAATTGCTCGCAGCATTCTATGGCCACACTGTAGATAATCTAACTGAGATTTGAGTAAAGACCAGGATACGTTGTCAAAAGCTTTCTCAGCATCAATGAATGCAAAAGCTACTTGCTTCTCAGGGTGGCATTCATAATATTTCAAAACATTGAGGAAGGTTCTGATGTTGGATTGAAGATGCCTTTTCGGAAGAAAGCCAGTCTGATCATGTGATATCAGAGAGGGTAGAATCGTCCGCCATCTATTAGCCAAAATGGTTGCAAAAATTTTGTAATCCACATTTAGGAGAGCAATTGGCTTGTAGTTCTGTATCAAGTCTTTAGATTTCCCTTCTTTAGGAATCAGTGTTGTATGTGATAATTCCATGAGTCTGGTATATCTTTACCTTCCAAGATGGATGTAAAAAGATTTTTCATATTTCCAGAGACTATCTCAGAGAATTTTTTGTAAAATTGTGCCGGAATTGAGTCAGGTCCAGGAGCCTTGTTCATTTTTTGATGATTGATAGCCTCTGTTATTTCCATCATTGTAATAGGAGCATTCGTCTGAGCTCTCTGTTCTTCAGTAAGTTTTGGGAAATTGGCTTGTTTGAGGTATTGAAAAATGGCATCTTTTTCAATCGTCTCCGGCTTGAATAAATTCTGATAATATGCCTCTATGATTTTTTGGATTTGTAACTGCTCTGTCTGCTTTTTCCCAGTTTTATCTTTGAGTGCTAAAATAAGTTTTTGAGATTGTACCTTTTTTAACCTGTAGGCTAGCCATCTGCCTGGTTTGTTTGCATTTTCCACAAAATTCAGCTTAGCCAATTTGATTTTGTGGGCTATATCTGCAGTCAGGATCAAATTTAATTCATGTCTACAAGAAGCCAGGTCTTTGTTCAGCTGCTCATTGCGGGGATCGTGGATTAAGTCCTTTTCAAGCTTTTTCATCGCATTGAGAATGGATTCAGATTGCTTTTTCCTCTCTTTGTTCCGTTTTACCATATATTGGATGACAAACCCTCTAAAGTAGGGCTTTGAGGCATCCCACACTGTTTTCAGCAGTGTACCCTTGTTCAGGTTCATTTCAAAATATAAGTTCAAGTCTTTGGCTGCCTCCGAAATAAATTCTTTATCAGTCCACAGAGCTGAGTTGATTTTCCAGTGTCTGGGCTTACCCCAAGATTTCAGTGTCCACAAAATAGCATTATGATCAGATATTGTTCGAGGTAAGGTTTCTATATCCCTTGTATTAAGTAAAAGATCGGATGTGGCCCAGCACATATCAATACGGGAGAAAGAGGCATATTGTCTTGAATGAAAGGTGAAACCATCTTTTAGTGGATTTTTCCTTCTCCAAATATCTTGAAGTTCTAGAATATCAGACATGTCCAGGAACGATTTTGGCAATATGGAAGACGAGGTCTTGAGTTTTTTCCCTTTTGGTATTTTCCTGTCTACAGATGGAATATGTACAGCATGGAAGTCTCCCAATATTATTAACTGATGGCTTTCATATTGCAGCAGTTTCTGAGCCAGTTCTTCAAAGAAGGTTTGTCTTCCATGATTGTCATTGGGAGCATATATACCAACAATAATTGTTTCTTTGGATTGGATGTTTGCCTGGACAAGGATCCATCTGCCTGATTCATCTTTTTCCAGAAGGATTGGGGAAAGCTCTGGTTTAATATATAGTGCCACCCCATTTTGTTTCTTTTCTTTGTTTGATGTGGAAAATAAGTTCCCCAATCTATTTTGGATTAAATATTGTTCATGCTTTCTCAATATATGAGTTTCCTGTAAGCAGATAATTGAACATTGTTGTTTTTGGAGAAGATTAAAAGTCTTTCAACGCTTCTGTGGGGTATTCAATCCATTAATATTTCATGTTAGGATTTTCTGAGCCATCTTGTTTTATTTCCAGCGATATTTCTTCCCTGATTTTGGCCTGAGGTAATGTTTCAGCCTGGCACCTCCCACTGCGCCACCAGAGTCTTGATCCTGCTTTGAGGTCTCTTGTTTAGGGGTCTGGTTGTCTCGGCTGTCATCTTTAGTAGTGGTTTGAGTATCGGTTGTATCCTCACCTTCGGAAGAGGATGGTGAAGAGGGGGAAGGAGAGTAGCCCAACTTCCCTGCATTTTTTTCAGTGAAGGTTCTAGCTTTCTTGTGGGATTCGATTTTCTGTAATTTCCCTTCCCATTGGAAAGACAAACCTTGGGGATAGATCCACTTGTATCTTATATCATGCTTGAGCAAAAGTTTGGTAAGAAATTTATATTCTTTTCACAGTTGACAGACTTCCCATGGGACATCTTTCAGTATTGTCACTTTTGATTTATTGATTTCCACCTCTTTGTCTCGAATAACCTTGAGGATGCAGTCTCGGGTGTATCTTCTGACAAGTTTGACTATTACCTCCGGAGGGAGTTTGTTTCTCCTGGTAAAGGCTGTAGGTTGATGGTAGATCACGTCTACCTCACGAAGGAATTCATCAACAGGTGCCTCGAGTAAGGTGGCCAGGCCTTCTCCAACTATAGTATAGAGGTTTTCGTCTTTATCTACAGTGAGATTTTGGATCCTTAAAATTTTAGAGGAGGCTTCAATTTCTTGCGTGAGAACCAATCTACTGGTTGATTCCATTGTGGCTTCAATTTCTCCTAAACGGAAGTCGGTAACGATCATATTTTCTTCCAACGCTTGTAAACGTCCACAAAAGTGATTTTAAAGAAGGTTTTTATTACTGTTTGATGATTTATTGATATTTTATTTATAACTATTTTAAATTGTTTTAATTCTTTGATTGTAAGCATTTGGGTAGTGGGGCGGCATATAAGTTGAATAAATAAATAAATAAATAAATAAATAAATAAATAAATAAATAAATAAATAAATAAATAAATAAAAGGCTTCCATTTTAAAATCTACATTCGTAAAACCCTCTTTCATTTCGGCTCTTAGTTCAGAAAACCCGATGTTCTGGTCTGATACCAGTCTGGCCTGGGTTAAATTTCAACAGTTTAACATATCTAGAATTTGGCTAGATTGACTTGATTGTTGGGACATGGTTGCTGGATAAGAGGGATGAGCCGGAGGGGTAGAGCCAGTCTTTTTTTGTATAAATGGAGTTCTGCTCATTGCTGGGAGTTTGCAATACAAAATTCTGCTGGCCGGAGGAGTCCAGGTTGCAGCGTGGTGTATTTACTGTACTGTGGTAATAAGTAGATCAATTTGCCTCTTCTCAAAAATATTACAGAGTCTCAGAGGAATCAATAAGAGCTTGTTATAATCATATTAAGTTGGCTTGCTGCTTTCAAGAAATATATATGTAGTTGCATAGATAGAAAGATCCAGTAGATGGCGTGTTGTACCCACTTTAAGCCAACAGAGTCCGAGAACCATATCAGAAGTGAAACGGAAATTTTAGGGTTAATCTGCCTTTAATGGAGAAAGTGAAACTGCAGCCCTTCCAAGAGGCAGATAATAACAAACAGGCGAAGAAGTAATTAAAGAAAAGCAGATTCTCTTTAGGTGAGTTTTGCTTGATTTTTGTATTTTTGAAAGGGCTATCTGGTGAGAAGAAAGCCACTCACATGATTGTGGAAGGTTTGAGGCAGCTCTTCGTCCATCCGGATCTCCCAGGGTCTCAGCCGCATGAGAATTCCCAGGGGTTTCTACCCCTCACGGGGAGGGGGAACTGCACCTGAGTAGCCTCGGTTCGATTCTGGGATATCTTCTGCTCCCAGCGGGTGGTCTTGGAGTGGAAACACCCTCTAGGGACCTGGGATACAAAGACGCTTGCCGGGCTGCTTTCAGCTAACGTCTCTGCTGCTCGCCGCCATCTTCCTTCTCCCGAATCAAGGCTATGCTTATCTTCCTATGACCAATCTCAAAGGAAAGCACAGTGATTGCAAGATACATAGATACATGTGTTATGAAGGTGTAAGTTGTTCTTGAGCATCTGGAACCCCTCTAAAAACTTTATAAATGTTCCATCCAGTTTGATCCCAGAGATGTTGAGGTTAGAAAGTGGGAGTGAAGTGAAAATGTAATATATGAAGGCACATATTGCTGTTTTGGAAAAAGTATTGATAGTCTGAAATGTTAGGTATTTTCTAAATGGGTTAACCATCAGAGCATGATTTTGATGCACAGTATATTAAATGCACAAGAGTGTCAGCTTGCTGCATTTTCTGAGACACACACAGAGTGTAACCTTTTAGGGAAGTTCTTGGTGCCAGATTACAAGAACATGTTGGATAATATTCTGCAGATGAGTAAAACCATAAGATGTATCATGCACAGATGTCCAGAGTGTATGGGTCAATGTTAGGTACATGAAAAGAGGAAGTGTCATTACTGAGCAGTGGACTTGGTTAGATACATAAAACTGGGAAGTGTTATTATTTAGGAGTGGGCAATAAAAAACTGTGTATTTGACAAAAAGAGGAAATCCACTGAGGACCTCTGGAAGATTCTGAGCGTTGTCCTTGAATTGTATTTAAGGAACCAGAGCTTAGAGTGCTGACACTGAGAGAGGCCCGTAGGGCTTCAACCAGGAATTGGGCCTTTTCGGTGGTCAGCCTGGCCTCTTGGAACAAGCTGCCAGTTGAGATCAGGCAGGTGGGGATGCTGCCAGCCTTTAGAAGGGCCTTAAAGACCTGGCTCTTCAGGCAATGCTTCAGGGCCCTCTGAGCACACTGTAATTTTTTTTTTTTACCGCTGGCATCAGTTTTCTTGCCAGATTTAACCCTGACTTCGATTTTGCCTTGGTCAGTGGTATAATGTCTATTTTACTTGTTATTTTTCTTTTAGTATTTTTATGGTATTTGTATACTTACTGTATTCTGTTAGGTCTTGACTGTTTACTATTGTTGGGGTTTGTTTTGTAGTTGGGTAGTCACTGTTGGGTGATGTCTGTACACTGCCAAGAGTTCCCTATGGGAAAATCGGGTGGTTAATAAATAAATAAATAAATAAATAAATAAATAAATAAATAAATAAATAAATAAATAAATAAATAAATAAATAGTGTATCTGCAAGCTCCGAGCTAGTTCCCTTAAAAGCTGAACTGCTGTGGAAATTTCTGGACTCTGGCTAAAATGGTATTTAAAGAAGAAACATGCTCCATCTTTGCAATCACTATTAGCACTGCTGAATCTGAGAACACAGATGGACGGTACCACCATCTGGCTCCCTGTCTCTGCGTTATGTGTTGTGTCAACTTTCTATGTTATGCAATAAAGCTGGCTTATAACTTTGCAACTCTGGTGTCTCAGTGCAAATCTGTTCCACCCAAATCTCCAACATATCAGTATCTACAGTCAAGATGTAATTCAGAAGCAAGTAATTCTCTATGATGACGTAAGGATAAAAGGAATAATGTTCAAAATAAATGTTAGCAATACATTAATGTGTAAAACGCAGAAGCCAAGGGATGTGTGCTAGAAGACAAAGTAGACAAAACAGGTAGGAAGGAAAAAAGGTCCATTAAAAAAACAAAAAAAAACCCAAATCCAAATCCCTTAGTATTTTTATCCTTGATTCACAGTAATGAACTTCTCTTTTTATAGCTGGGTGTTTTATTTTTCTTCTGGAGGGAAAATGATCAAGCAATTTTAAGAATAGCTCTTTATACTCACATTAAAGTAATTTTAGTATCATTATTAACAGTAATCCAATCCATGCTGCAAAGCAACCTTCTACAAGATCTGGCACCCACACTTTACTGCATTGTTATTAATGGAAAAGAGCTGCATCGCTTGAAGAAAATGAATAAATGACATTCATTTTAGCAATTAGTTCTGTGTGGCTCCACATCCAGACATGGCTGTGTGTGCTGAAGCTGATACCAGTTTTTTTTTCTTGTTGGTCCTGTCACTTTCATTCATAAGCTATACATGGAGCTATTTAGGCACATAAATAACAAGCCTTCCTTCACTCTGAGCATTTAGGGGGATGAGGAGGTGGGACTGCTAATCACTTCAGACAGTTTTCCCCTGGAGGTAGCTGACATGTCCAACTTTGTGTTGTCATCATCTGAGGTTCAAGCCCACTTGCATCAGACAAAAGTGTATTTGCTGAGAGATCTTAAAATAACAGCTGCCTACCAAACTGCTGTCTTGGCCGCCTAAAAATGGCCATGTGCCCAACACAATGTGTTAGCGGGCTAGCAAAAGTGTTTGTGTGCCTCTTAGATCCTGCTCTGTTGACACAGGTACAGTATCAATCCCACTAACAAAGAAGGGAGAAGACCAGGCTTTTGAACATTCCCTCCCAGTGTTTTTGGATAATTCCCTCCCATTGACATGAAGGCAGGAAGAAAATTTAATGACCCATCTCTCAATTAGGACAGATGTAGGGCGGCTTTGGACCCTACAAGTCTTAAGCCATCTTTGCCCTGTTCTAGTACCCAACAGTAGGGGCAACAGTGTGAGGTTTTGAGGTGGTTTTTTTCATCCTTTCAGTAAGTGTCTGGAATGAATGTAGCAGCACCTTCACCATATTCTAATTCCTTGTGAACTGCATTCTAAGATAACTAGGACTGTTCTCATAGTTGCCTTTAATTTTTATAAAGCAAAGTACTGTGGCCAATCCAACTGCAGACATGAAGAGCACCCAGGTCTGCAGGTCAACTTCTTAGGACACTTTTACATGACCTCTAAAATCCGCCTGCAACTTAAATTTTTCACTCTTCCTGTGTTCCCACCCTCCGCACTCCATTGTTCCTGTCTGCCTGAGGGGAGGGAGAAAAAAGGGAGAAAAAAATGCAGGCTCACCTCCGTCTGCCGGTGGAAGCAGCCCCGAGCCGCCCAGTAGTGATTCCTGTCTCTTAAAGGGGCGGCGGGGACAAAAAACCAAACAAACAGAAGGCAAGGGAGCCCGGCATTCACAGCTTTACAATTCGCATCAGAAGATTTTTTACCTCCTGGAGGCCAGGTACTTGAAAAGTGTGCTGGGACACACTTAGGTGGGCATGGTCGTACTTAATTATTTTTAAAGTCCGGAGCTGGTGGGAAAACATTTTTAAGCTCCGGATCTGGGAGCCCTTTGCCTCGGATTTTAGGCGTCGTGTATAAACGCCCTTAGTCTCCCACAAATTATCTGTTCAGCCTCCTGACCAGACCTCCAGTGCTTTTGGGCAAACTTGCAAGCAGACCCCAAAAATCTGTTGAAAAAGATCCACGTATGCAACTCCTATAGTTATTCACCCAGCTTGTTGTGATGTTTGTGCAATGTTTAACCCTGACACCAAATCCTATGCATCATCTTTGTCTCTATCACTCCTAAATTAAGGTCTCTGAAAAGAAAACACTCAAGGTTTATTTCTTTTTTTATTCGACCTGAGCAAATCTCTGATTTATACTAATATATATATCTTTGATTATCTCACAATAGGCTCCTGAAATAGCTTAAGAGATAAAATCCATGCAGTATGAATGATAATATCAACACACATTTGCAATAAACCCTGCTCTTAAAACCTAATAATGTACAAGAGAGCAAGAACAACAAACCCCAGGAGTGTACTTGAGAACTAAAGGCAAACATCATGCAAATAGTTTCTTACATAAAGTATTTAAAGCCTAGGAGGAAGTCCAATTAGGTGGATTTTCCTAGGCGGGAAGGTTCATAATTGTAATAGTTATTTAACAAGCCTATATTATTATCGCCTGTTTTCAGTGGCCATAATTGCAGTTTTGGGTGGCAGAAACTGCTCCATAGCTTCTTGTGTTTTTGCTGACTCTTCAGGCATTTCACTAGACCCCAGTTCACTGTTGCAGCTCCTTTGCATTATACCATATTGCAAATAAATATACTGTGGGTTGCCAGTTGTAAACATCAGTACTTCAATGAACACATGCAGGAGAGCATTCTTGCACACCCAAACTGTAGCAGGAGGCATAAGTAGAAATCTTGGGTAGGTTTAAAGGACACACCCACCAGGTCATTAGAATATTTTCTCTCTTAATTCATGAACCGCCAAAGCAAATTCTCCACTGGGATACAACTAAATCCAGTGCCATCTAGTGACTAAACAATATAATAATTCTATTCATGCAAACCTGAACTAGTGCTTGCCTATCCCATAATAAATTACTATTTGTTTCCTAGCTATGTATAAAACTTCTTTGTGTGCAGTATGCAGTAATACGTGGTATCAAATACTCAAGAATTTTACTTTGATCCACCCTTTAAAGGGGGTTGACTCAATTCTACCTTCCAGGTGAACCCAGAAATGAGAATGAAATTACCCTTTTTCCATGTCTCCAAAATTCTGCAGTGTAATTCCTAGATAACAACAAAAGATGTCAAGTGTACATGCATTACAGTATATACTGGTGATTGTTTTTTAAAATGTGAATTTCCCTGTGTTCAGAAAAAGAAAAGAAAAACAGATTGTGGTAGGAACAGGACATAGACTTAACTAATTCATAGGATGCATTAGAAAGACACAGTAGTGACTTGTAATGTGAATTTTACCAGCAGAGGGCTTGTTGTTTACTCACTTTAGCATTTAGAGATGACAAAAGTTACTTTTTAAAGATTACAATTCAAAAAGATCTCTGCTGTCATGGACACTGGCCACACATGCTGGTAAATCTGAGAGTAAAAATCTGAAATTCTTGAAAGTAACCAACACACAGTTACAAGATGTGAGTTACCTGGCTCAGCAATACTATGAGTAAGAAATATCTTCAAATTGTCATAGATCATAAACTGAATGTGAACCAAAAGCATGATGTGGCCATGAAAAAAAGGCAAATGCTATTTAAGGCTGCATTAACAGAAGTATAATTTCTAAATTTTGTGGGGTGTTCATCCCCCTCTACTCAGCACTGGTTAGGTCTCAACTTGAATGTTGACACTAGTTCTGGACACCAGACTTCAAGAAAGGGGTTCTGGTTCCGGTTTCAGGGGTTCCGGTTCTGTTTTCGCCACAGTGAGATGCCTCGATAAGCTCTCCAGCTTATCAGGCTCAATTCCTCCAGATAAACAAACCTGAAAGGGTAAGGCCCCCTTGGAGGAAGGGTGAAGAGAGGCAGCATCTGGGAGCTGTGAAGAATTGTGGCAGCAAGCTTTGTAGCTTCAGAAATCACCTCATCTCTCCTGCTTGGGGAAAGTCCTTCTGCCATCTGTCATGGCAGCGGTTCAGACTGCATGCACCAGGCAATGTAAATAATCTTGTAGATATTTTGGAACTTTACTGCCACAACTAAGACAGTATGTTTTTCCCTATCTTTCTCTTTATGTGAGCTGCATCTTGGACACTTTTCTTTTCTGCTTCAGTAAGTACTCATTCCCCCCAATTCCTGAAAAGGCGGCTACAAGCATGTGTTGGGAGATTAAACTTTAAGATAGCATTATTTAGAAGCGTTTACATTTATATATTGTTCTACGGAGTCATTTGCCCAGCTGGGAGAAGAAAAAATAAACTACTTGACCTTGGAAGTCTCAATGTTTCCAAAACAAACATTTTAGATAATTTATTTGGATATTTTCTCCTTCACTTCTTCTTGTCCTTGCTCTCCTTTTTACACCCCTCCCTTCTGGAAGTGATTAACTCTTTAAAGTGGAATGAAACTGAGTGAAACCAGAATGAGCAGGGAACCAATGTCAGATGAGCAATTTATGGATATGCTTGATAAAATCCAGAGTCTAGCAGACTCTCTTCAGTCTGAGCTTTTTCCAGAGCTCAATTCAGAAGCCGGTGAGAGTCCCAACTTCAATCTGGATCAGAACACTGAGCTCAATATACAAGTAACAAGAGATATTCAGGAGGAATACTTGGAGAATGCGGAATCTAGGACTGCTAGGGAGACTAAGCTTTCTCTAGAAGAGGAGAAAAGTCTCATCTTCAATCCTGATTCGAGTATTAAGCTGGAGCAAAGCATTCACTCTAATCTGCAACCTTATAAACTGTTTGCTTGGGAGACAGAAGCCTCTTCAGAAGCAGAGGAGAATCTCAATTTTAACCTTGTTAGAAGCATGGGATTGGAACAGGGCATTTTCCCCAATGTACAAATCTCAAGAAATATCCAGGGGGAATTTGTGCTGGAGGTTTTTGCACCATGGGATGGAACGACAGGGAAACAACGTATGAATCCCTGGCTTAATGAATCAATCCCATAAAAAGCTATTAATGGATTACAATGAACAATAATGATATGGAAAATGGATAACAGAAATCTGCAAGCCAGCTGATTACTTGTTTTAATTAGACATAACCATGTGATGGAAAGCTGTTAAAATTATCTACCTAATGGAAAATGGAATGTGGAAACCAGCTTGAGATGACAATTTGTTAGAGCTTTAAATGTTAGCCAGACAAAGAAAGAGAAGGATTTTCCCTTTTAATACAACATGAAACAGAGAGATCAAGATGTAATGCTTTCCCCCCCTTTAATAACCCATTATGTATTAATCTTAGACATATAAGGTTTTGAAAACTTGGTAAAATTTATAAGGACAGAGAAAATATAATGAGTTGATGATGTCTATTATATATCTAAGGTTGTAGGTTAGACAGACTAGCTTAACTTTGTACTTCACTATATTCACTTCTTATATTAGACTAAAATATATGTAAGCATATATCCACTATATATTGAATTAGTCAAATATAATCTAAATTGATTAGTTAAATGAAGAATTAAGTTTTAGGATCAGGAATTTTGCTAAGACTAAACTAGCTAATACAATATTGTAACCAATTATCTGTATTTTTTGTACTAGATGAAGACAGAGATAAGCAAAGACAAACATGATATTGATGGAAAAATATTAGAACAATATTAATATTTAGTAAATATGGAAATATGGAAACAATCTTGTTTAAGATGAGAAGAGAATTATGAAATAACTAGGCTGATATATTGGGGAAAACTTCTGATATATGTAACACGGCGGGAAATAAGCAATGTATCTGTTTTTACTTTCTTTGTTTTAAAAATAAAAAGTATCTTTTAAAAAAAGATGTTGACAAATGGGGAAAAAGTTCAAGGAGGGTAACAAGAATGATTAGGAAAGCGGAAACCAAGCCCTATGAGGAAAGACTGATAGAATTGGGCATGTGTAGCTTAGAGAAAAGAAGACTGAGGGGTGATATGATAGCAGCTTTCAAATGTTTGAAAGGCTGTCACACAGAGCAGGAGCAGAATCTGTTTTCAAACATTCTAGGGTGTAAGACATTCAACAATGAGATCAAATTACAAGAAGCCAGATTTTGGATGAATATCAGGAAAAAGTTCCTAAATTACAGCAATATGGCAATGGAATCCATGACCTCAAGATGTGGTGAGTAGTGTAGCAACTAGGGAGCAGGGAGGGGCATTCCCCCCCGGGCACAGCATCTTGGGGTACCAAATTCATGTAGAGTCTCCATCTGTCCATCAAAAGCAGGAGCTGGGGTTGTCTTGGGGGAGAACAAGCAAGGGCAGCAAGCCAAATGGTGTGCTCCTCAAAGCCTGCACTGAACCTCATTTGCTCCAAATCAGGAACGCAGCCAACGTCGCCTCCCAAAAGTGTGGTTGACCCGGAGGGAAGGGCAGGCTTAGGGGGCAGGAGCAGTTTAATGCTCTCTTCCCCTGGCAATGCCGTCGCCCAATCCTGGGGAA
This sequence comes from Phrynocephalus forsythii, assembly GCA_029282475.1. Classification (NCBI taxonomy): domain Eukaryota; kingdom Metazoa; phylum Chordata; class Lepidosauria; order Squamata; family Agamidae; genus Phrynocephalus; species Phrynocephalus forsythii. Next base: position 112,096,999 of record JAPFRF010000011.1, read on the forward strand.
TGGCTCCCATCTGGAACCAGGAAAGCTTTATGTATTGCCTTCCCACCCCTTTTTCCATTTCTTCCTGGGAATGTTGGCCCCCCCTTCCTGAACAAGGAAGGGGATGGCCACTGAAGAAGGGAAAAACTGGGATGGATCCAGGGACAGACACCCTGAGCTACATCCTCAAAATGTGGGACTCACTCCCACACAGGCTGCTGCTGCTGCCTTCCTGAAGGGCATGGCAGATTGGTGGGAGCCACTTGGGCCAATACATAGCACAGGGTCTGGGTAAAAAGTCAGATCACTGAAATCACAAACAAATCCTCTTGATTTCATGTGAATTTTGAATGGGATCCTTCCCAAATCACCATCAAATCATACCATCCAAACACTGCACATTAATAACCATGGGTCCTCCAGTGCATGACTGTGCAGTGGTGCAAAAACATGGATCCAAGACATGGATCCTCATGGATCTACTTGATTTTTATCCAGGATGATCCCCCATCCACTCTCCCATCATAGACGTCATCTCTGACCACAGATTGCACACCAAAAATCATGGGCCTGTCAGCGCATGGCTCCACAGTGGTGCAAAAACATTGATCCAAGGCAGAGATATACCTGATTTCTATCCAGGATCACCTCCAAACCACTCAGCTTTCAATTTTGAAGGATAATATACAACCCAGAACATTTAAGATAAATTCAAGTGTAAAAATAGTGAATTTGAAGATGCATTAATACATTAAAAGGCAGTATTAAAGCTAAAAATAGCACACAAACAAGGGAAAGATTCCATTTTGAGATTGGAAACTAACATGGACAACACATGTATTATTATTAGTTCAGTCTAAACAATCATGCATGGTAATCCATCTAAAAGTCACATAATAGGTAGGGAAAGCTTGCCTGAAGAGAAAAGACAGCAAAGATGGGCCAGTCTTCGCCTCTAGTGGGAGGGAGTTCCAAAGTCTGGGAGCAGCCACAAAGAACACCCTTTCATGTGTTCTTATCAGACACGCCTGTGAAGGTGGCAGGATGGAGAGAAAGGCTTCTCCTGTTTACCTTAGCACCCAATTCAGCTCATACTGTGAGATTTGATCTTTGAAGTATTTTAGTGTGGACCCAGGACATTTAGTATTTTGTATCTTTAAATCAGCATTTTGAATTGTGCCTGAAAACTGATTGGCAGCCAGTGGAGCTGCTGTAATAGGGGTGTAATCTGTGGTCAGAGATGGGTCCTACGATGGGAGAGTGGTTTAGATTGATCCTGGATAAAAACAAGGTAGATCCACCTGGATCTGGGCATTGGATCTAAGTTTTTGTGCCACTGCGGAGCCATGTGCTGAAGGACCCATGAAGCATTGGATATTAATGAGATATGTGATTTAATGGCGATTTGCGAAGGTTCCCATGCAAAATCATATGAAATCAGGGAGGATCCTTCTGGATTTCAAAGATCCCCATTTACTTTCTTCCCACAGCACACTCTTTCCCCTACAAATCAAGGCTGTGTTTTAATATATAAAATTGAGAAGAAGGTGGCTGATGTGATTCCAGTGCCAGCTATACTCTGAGGCTGGGGGGGGGCAGTACTGGGAGAAGAGGGAACCCTTGCCTGGACAAAAAGGAGACATGCTCTCACAGAGCTGGTCCAAGGTGTGTGTCTGTAGCAGGGAGGCATCCCCACCAGATATTGTGGGCTGATTTTACCCCTTAGCAGTGGCCACCCCATTGCTGGGAGGCTTCTTAGCTGGGGTTTTCTAATCTGAGGCCAGATTGAGCTGTCATTGGGTTGTTAAAGCACTTAACAGGAAGGGGCACAAAAACTGCCCCTGGGTGCTGAAAACCCTAGCTACGCCTCTTGTGGTGAGTGCTCTAAACACTGGAGATATTCAAGAGAAATGTGGACTAGAGATGGGCATGAACCGAAAAAATTGCATTTTGTTTTGTTTAGTTTTGTTCAAGGCTTTGATTCAGTTCAGTTCATTTTTAATGATTTTTTCAAAAAAATTGTTTCGTTAGTTTGTTAATTCATTATTCGTTTTTACCCGCTTTTTCCAGTGCTCACTGTGCGGCCCTGGGGCCCGGTCGGAGCTGGGGGTGCCTATGAATGGGTGTGGGAGGAATAAAGAGGGGGTGGCCTCCTTCTTATCACCCCTCCTGATTAGCCTCGCGATAATGGGCCGTGGGAGGGAGGCACAAGGGGGCGGCTTTGAAGCTGCGCTGCTCTGGCCACCTAAGCGTGGCCTCCTTATCTCCCCTCCTGATCAGCCCCACGATAATGGGCCACGGGAGGGAAGCGCAAGGGGCGGCGGCTTTAAAGCCATGCTGCTCTGGCCACCTAAGTGCGGCCTGCTTCTTATCTCTCCTCCCGGGGCTGGGCTGAGGCTCGAGCCCACCGCGTCCCTCAATGGCACCAACGAGGTGCATGCTCCCTCCGTGCAGCACCAGGTAGGAGACATCTCCGCCACCCCATTAACGAAACGAACCTAACTGAACCAATTTTTCTCGGTTCATTTCGTTTTGTGTTAAATTTGCCCCTAGGGTCGTTATTGTTTTCATTATGTAACAAAACAAATAACGAATAATGAAACAAAATGTTCATTTCGTGCCCCTCTCTAATGTGGACAACTACCTTTGATCTGTATTCCTGCACGGTGCAGGGGGCTGGACTTAATAGCCTTATAGTCCCTTTCCAACTTCATCATATTATAATTCCATGATTCTGTGAAATGGAGCTTTTTCAATTTCTGAGTGAATTGTGCCACAGCCCTTGTTCTTTTCTTTCCTTTCTTTAATTTGGAGACCTCTCTGTGTTAATGCTGTATTGGAACATTTCTTTGCTTGTTTTCTGGCTCAGCTGGAAACCACCCACGCTTTCCCCATTGCACTATGTACATGCCATGATATCTGTCTGATGTAGGCTACTGAAAAGCACATGTGTCTGCTTTTCAGAATGATTTATTCAATAGTTCTAACTGATCATCACAACAATTGCAGACACACTCAGCAAGTTGCTCATCTCATTCTAAATGTCTTTATTGAATCTTTTCCCCCCAGTCCTTTCCAGACCATTTGGCAATCCTGAAAAACGAAATCAATCCCAGAAAATGGACAAATCTTTACTTTCTTGCACTGTGGGGATGCTGCATGATGTAAGAGATTTTTAATGCATGTCAATACTGTTTGTGCAGCACTAAAGCTGAAAAGACAATAATTACATGTCCTTGAACATACTTCTCTATCCTTGGCATATAATGGAATTGTATCATAATTCTAAATTTACATTCAGACTACTAGCATAAGTACTGTGTATTCAGATGCTGGAATTAAATGCTGGCCAAAATCCTCTTTTATAGGAAACTTTTAGAGGAAAATTGCATCAAATTAAGAAATAGCTGTAGACAATGTCCACTGCATACTGATTTGTGTGACTCAGTATGTAATGCATAATGTCTACAAGTTGAAACTCCAGTGCCAGTTTCCTCCAAATCAGCCATTTGTATCCAAGTTTGGATGTTAGGAATACCATCACTCCATTACATTTGTGGCAAAACCTATTTTGGTCATCTTGAATCCTTGGACCACTGTAATTTCTTTTGGCCTTCTTGAATGCTTGGCCCTTTGTAACATACAAAGTAGAGATGGATGCCATCCAACTTGCTCACAACCTCAAATCTGAAAGTCAAAAAGAGGGAGTACAAAGATGAGCAGGAATAGATGTCATGAAGTGGAAAAAAATATGAAATATCTGTTTGTGCAACTCCTTCATGGGCGAGATGACATCTAAGGGGCCCAAATGGTTGGTATCACCATGCAGGAAAGTGATCTCTGTAGTAATCCCAGGAGTTTATTATTAGGGATGGACATTTTGTTTTGGAACCAGTGGGTTACAAAACAAACCACGTGAGCCCAGGTGGTACTCAGAACTGTCTGGTACATATGGAGCCAATTGTTTTACCTTTTTCTTTGCCGGCAAGGAGCTGAGCTGCAATGAGGAAGCATGCTGCAATGTCATCTTTCATCCTCTGTGGGTTCTGACTAATCAGGAGCTGGGCAGGGACAGGTATCATCCTGCCTCCCAGCAGTCAAGGAGTAAATATGAGGAAAGATGACATCACAGTGTGCTTCCTCATTGCAGTTTAGCCCCGTGCGAGCCCAGAGAAAGGTAAGGCAATTGGCTCTGTGTGTATCAGATGGTTCCAAGCACCACCTGGGTTTGTGTGGTTCGTTTCGGAACTTACTCGTTCAGAAATGAAATGCCTATCCCTATTTATTATATATATTTATTTCATTAAGTTTCACTCCTTGTTGCCTCAGTTCAAGCCCTCCGGGTGGTTCCATTCACATACAATCCCATAGTATCCTTTCTTTCTCTTTTGCTTTCCTTGGCACTGAAGTTTCAGTTGAGCTGCTGCAGCCTTTTGAATTGGAATTGGAGTGGGTAGTGAAGGTGGTGGACTAGGTGCTGCTGGAGAGGGTCTAGTTAGCCCCACTCTAGGTTCAATTGCAGCTGCCTAGATGCCTTAAGCACATCCAACCTCACCTGATTTCGGAAGCTAAGCAGGGTTGGCCCTGGTTAGTACTTGGATGGGAATCCACCGGGGAATACCAGGTGCTGTAGGCGCCTGGAGTAGGAACTGGCAAGCCACTCCAGTATTCCTGCCAACAAAACTCCATGGAAGTCACATTGGGTTATGAAGAGTTGGTCACGACTGTAACAACACACACACACACACACACACACACACACACACACACACACACACACACACACACACACACACACACACACACACACACACACACACACACACACACAGGTTCAATGTCAGGCTGGCCTAACAGTGACATGTCTCCATCTTTCTCTTCTTCTTCATTCTCTCCGCCCCGCCCCCCACTGCCCACAATCAGTGGTTATCTCTTTTACTTTTATACTGCTTATTCCTTCCCTTCCTGAAAGCTTTCCTGCCTTAAGAACTCTTGGATTCAGCTCAGCCACTGAAGGCTGGAGGGTGCCACACACAACCCTCTTGCAGGCTGGAACTTGAGGAAATGTGAAGAGCATTGAAATAGATTCTTTTCACAGGCTGACAGTCTCTGGCGCATGGTACTTGTTTTTTCTCTCTGTATCCTGAATTCAATCTGATGTTTGCAGAAACGTCTTTGCTCTTCTTCCTGCACCACTCATAGCCTTCTGTAGCTGTCACAAACATGGTGTGGAGGGGTTTCCAGCCCTCTGGAGAAGATCTTTAGGATACTCGAAGGAAAGGATATTGTGTTTCTATACTGAGTCAACAGAGTGTGTTGAGATGTTCTGTTATGTCATTTCTTTTTTTATTAATAATTTTATGCACCTTGTGGCACAGGTTGAATTGCAGTACTGCAGCCAAAAGTGTACTCACAACAATCTAGGGTTCCATCCCTGGTAGCTGGCTCAATGTTGACTCAACTTTCATCCTTCTGAGGTCAATAAAATGAGTACCCAGCTCATTTTTTTGGGGGGGGGCAATGTGTAGCCTGCATAAATTAATTGTAATCCAATTTAAGACCAATGTAGTGCTATAGGGGCTCAGCAGGTGGCTCAGTGGGCTAGAGTACTGAAAACTCTCGGCTACAAAGTCAGCAGCTCAGTGGTTTGAATCCTGGGTGCCACACAGCAGAGTGAGCTCCCACTATTAACCCCAGCTCCTGCTTACCTAGCAGTTCGAAAGCATGCAAATGCAAGTAGATAAATAGGTACCAAGCAAAAGGTAAAACAGTGTTTCCTTGCAGCCATGCCAGCCACATGGCCACGGACTTGCACAACACTGGCACTTTGGCTTGAATATGGAAATGAGCACCGCCCCTAGAGTTGGACATAACTAGCATGCATGTGCAGGGGAATCTTTACCTTAGTGCTACAGAAGCAGCACACTTTGCTTCCCCCCCCCCTTTATAAACATTTAAACATCCAGTAATCAAAGCTGAGAAAGAAGAAAAAATGCTATATACACAATGCAACCCATCACCGGAACCAGTACGGAGTAATCGTTTACACCATATACTCTTCTGGATCTCCCTTCCCTTACAAAACAAAATCATGTGACGAACTTTGTCCTATTTCTCCAAATACAGTATATGCAAATACTTCTTTACGAGTTATCCCTTGCTCATTTTTATATTACAAGTCGGTTTATCATTAATTTTTATATCGCAGACTTGTCTATACCAATTATTTAACAACATATTGTGAGTTGATTTCCAATTCCTAGCAATCATGAATCTTGCCACTCTTGACATATTAGAAACTACTTCTGTCATCATGCACTTATATATTTCCTTTCCAAACATTGATACAAGAGCTATTCTAGGTCATCCAGCTAGATTTAAATTACTTATTTCATTTGTTTGTTTAAAAATCAGTTGCTAACATTTAAATATAGTATACATTTTTTAAAAATTTATGTCACATTCCCAACATATGTAAAAATAAATGCCTTTTTTCTGGCACCCTCTCCAGTGCATTGTAGAACGATTATCGTCTAATTGCTTAAATTTCACTGGAGTTAAGTACCATCACCTTACTAACATATAAACATTCTAGTTTATCCTTATTGACATGGGTCTTATTCTAACATTCTGCATATTTTTCAAGCACTGCAGCTTATTTCTCCCTCCAAATCACTTTAAGTATATCCTCCTATTCTTCTGCTTCCAGTAATAAATTATAAATAGAGATGGTCATTATAAGAAAATGAATAGCAATATTCAGCAAATATTGTAGTATTTAGTCAAGGTTAAAAATGAATAAAAGTATTCAGCAAATATTGTAGTATTTAGCCAAGGTTTTAGACAATGGCCATTAGGACATAAAAATCTGTGCACAGAACCAGTAACAGGTCCACAAGTCAACATCATCGTGGCCATACATGGCAACTTCCAAAAAGCTAAAATTTAAAATTTAAAATATACAATTTAAAAAATATACACAGCAAAGACACATATGAAAATGAGGACATGCAGTTAGATTCGGCAAATATAACTGACTCATTAAATATTCTTCCTTTGATATTCGTGATGTGCAGAGACAAATGTGAAGGGATGAATGTGCCTACAATCTGCCCCTACTTCTTCCTGTTGCCCCATCACCTCCATATCTTTGCCACCCCCACTGCTGCCAGTGCTTAGGCCTTCACTGCCACTGCTACCACCACTGCCACCTTTGCAAGGATCATCACTGCATCTTCCATTAGCCCTAAGGAAAGCCTCTGCCACCATCTTTGCAAAGAGAAGCCTGCTTTATCTCCAGGCCTAAGGGAAGGCGCAGCCACCATCTTTGCAAATATGGCAACAACAGCAGAGGCTGGTTTCAGAGTCACTGCCAGTAGCTGTAAAGGTAGGGAGGTAAAGGGGACAGAGGGTAGGGGGGAAGTTGTGGGGGAGCTGTCTAACCCCCCCAGATGAATCATTTTCACAGTTTGTCCCATTGCTAAATCTAAATTTTATTTACTGTCCCACTCTCTACCTTCTCCACTTTAACCTTTTCCTTACATAGAATAATCCTTTGATACTTTGCAACTTTCCTACCACTTATCATTTATTTTTATCCCCTTTTTGATCCACTGTTCTAATTAAATAATACTATACCAAATATTTTCTCTTTGCCTAATATTTCTTTTATTTGTATTAAATAAAATAAAATAATTAAATTAAATAAAATTAAATGTATTCCCCATTTTATTCTAGCCTAATGACTTGTATTTTTATCAAAAGATCTTCCATTGGCCTTTTTAGAGTCTCTGGGAATTTTTCTAATTTTTTGGAAGATAATCTCTCTGTAGTATACAATTAATGAAAAAGGGTATTGAAGACCTTTAATTTATACCTGATCAAATTACATATAAAACCTCTCTCATTTTTAATTGTTCTAATGGAGGCTCTGTGTGGCGTCTGCTGGCTGGGTGGAGCTTCTTTGCCTCCTGGCATGAAGAGGTGCCAAGGTTAGCACCCGTCCTGAGGGTGGGGCCGGGGGTGAGTGAGTTGATTTAAGACTGCACCTGCTCCTCTCCAGCCTCTTGCCTCTTCATGCTTCACCAAGCAGGAGCACTCTGCAGCAGCGAGGGGTGTCTTCCTTTCCCCAGCTGCTGTGAGGACTTGGCTCGTGCCTTCTGCCGAGCCCTGTGGTTTGGCTCTTGCTTAGAGATGGGCACAAAATGAACATATAATTCATTTAATTATTTGTTATTTGTTTCATTACAGAACGGAACAAATCACGAACAGACCCATCAAAGAAAAATGAAATGAAACAAAATGGAAATTTCCTTTTCTTTTGCTTCATTTTTCATTTTCCCATAGGAAGCAATGCATTCCTATGGGAGAAAGCCAGTGACTCCCCCCAATGCACGGGAAACCACAGGCTTTTTTCCCGCCAAAGCCACCGCCGATCAGCTGTAGTGCGGGGCTTTGGCAGGGGGGAAACGTTTTAAAAGCCAGCCCTTTCCCCCACCCGAATGGGCACGATCAGGTGGAGGATTAAAAATATAAAAAATTAAAATAAATTTGGTTTGTTGGCGTAAGAAGAAAAAAACTCCACACCAACCCAACCCGTGGGCCAGCTGGTAGGTGCAATAAGGAAACAGAAAAAGATAAAATAAAAAAAAAAAATGCTGACCCAGCTCATGGGCCAGCTGGTTGCCATAAGAAAAAAAATGATAAAGGAAGAGTTAAAATAAAAATAAAAAATAAAAACAAATGATAAATTAAATGAATTTTTAAAAACATTCATTTTGTTTTAAACAAACCCCCATTTTTTTAAATGAAACAAAATGCCATTTTGGCATTTCATGCCCATCTCTACTCTTGCTCCATTTGGAGCCCTTTACAATTTGTTCAATAAGTAATTTAAGGGTATGGGTTAGAGTTGGGGGGGGGAGTGCTATGCTGGGCTAGCTTTTCGTGAAGCTGCCTGGCTTAGAGGGGGGAGGGTGTGGAGGGGCGTTAGGGTAAAAAATTAAAAAAACAAAAACAAAAAGGTTCCATTAGTGGAGACGAAGGCCCTGGTTTATTAGGCTTTTTGGCCCTTGCAAAAGAGACAGCCCAGTATTGTTCTTTTATACTCAGAACAAGAGATGGGCACGAAATGAACAACTTTTTGTTTCTGTTTTTGTTTTTTTGTTTCATTATGTAACAAAATGACAAATTTTGTCTCTAAAATGAAACAAAATGAACAGAAACACCAGAAATTTTGTTGTCCATTTCGTTTTCGTTACGGCAATACATTGAACTGCTTTAAATGCTAAAAAATAACAAAAAATTGAAATAAATGGTAACAAAACGAACGAAAACAAAAATGATTTTTTTGCAAAAATTCACAAAAAATGGAAATGAACCGAAACGGACCCCCTAAACGACAAATGACAAACAAAACACCATTTTTTTTATTCGTGCCCATCTCTACTCAGAACTGTGAATCCTCCAGAGACACAAGGCTTGATTGTTGTTTATATTTACAAGTAGGGGTTCCCTTTGGGGTCTTCTCCCACACACTGCTGGTCCAGTGGGGGCTGGAGAGGAATTGCTCATTTTGCTAAGGGGAACTGTTTACCTGGGATCTGGTTTAACGTTGACTCTTAGGCTTCTCATACCTTGGTCGGGGTGCACAGTGGTTTGTGACTAGAGATGGGCACGACCAGGAAAAATTACGTTTCGAGTTGTCATGTATTGGAGCCGGCCCGTTTCAGCTTGTTTCTGTTTGTTGTGAAATTTTTCAAAAATTTGTCATTTCATTTGTCGTTTTTTCGTCTGTCGTTAGTACTGGTTTGGGGGGAGTAGCGGGCTCCTGGAGGCACCTCTCTGGGGTGGGTGCCTCCTCTGGCCCGCTATGAAGGGAAAGCGGGCTCCTGGAGGCACCTCTCTGGGGTGGATGCCTCCTCTGGCCTGCCATGAAGAGAAAGCGGGCTCCTGGAGGCACCTCTCTGGGGTGGGTGCCTCCTCTGGCCCGCTACAAAAGGGTATGCATAGCCAATTGGATATGCATACCAAGTTGCAGTGGCAGGCAGAGGCACCTCTCTTTCGGGTGCTTCTGTGACTCACTGCCTGGCATACGGTGCACTTGGGCTGGGGATGGGGAGGAGGAAGAAAGTGAGAGAGGACTCCTATGGGTGCCCTGTGACTCACTAAGAAGGGAAGTGTACTTGCTGTAGTGCAATGCGAATACACAGATCTGGTTTAGGGTTAGGGTTAGCGCAAGGGCTAGGCTTAGGGTTACGGGTAAGGTTAGGGTGAGTTAGTGGGGTGCACCTCTGTGTGCCTCTCTGTCCCACTAAGAAGGACAGTGTACTGGCATATGGGTTAGGGTTAGGGTTCGGGTTCGGGTTCGGGCTAGGGCTAGTGGACTTTTTATGCCCAACTGGCACATCCCAGAAGTCTCGGTCAAAACCTGGCCAAGTGGCCATGCAATTGGTGGAATGGCTCCAAAAAATTTTATGGTCCACTCCCATGGCCAGCCCATCATTGCGTAGGTGTAAAACAATAAAAATAAAAATAAAATAAAATAAAATCAATGGAGACGTTTTGTTGCAAGAAAAACCCACTGCTGCTACTGTAAAAATTCAGGCAGTTTTAAAATAGCTATTTTCGCATGTTTCTGTGGTGCTTTGGTGTGTTTTTGGACCACAATTTCAAAATAAATATTGCGGTCACCCCATTTTGGATCCCCCGCCCGCACCGCATGGCATGGCGAGTTGGCGAGATGACGAGGATGCCCCCCACCAGAGCAGCCCAGGACAGGAGAGGGGGGAGGCCGGGGACCCCCCCCCAGAAACCACCCCTCTGGTAGGTGCCCTCACTCAGGCAGGCATATTTTCGCCTGCTTTTTTTGGCCGGGAATCGGGGTTTTTTATTTATTTTTAAAAGTTTTTTTCTGTGCCGCTTGCGCTTGGCATCGCGTGATCGCCGCGCGATGCCAGGAAAAACAACGACAAATCAGCCCCAATTTTTCTTTTTTCGGTTCGAGTTCGAGTTCTGGCTGAGTAATTGTTGTTACCGTTTCCGTTGCGTAACGGAAACGAGGAACGGAAACAGAAACGAGAATTTTGCCAAGTCGTGCCCATGTCTATTTGTGACCCATTGAGTAGATGTAGCTAATGGCCATTAGCCAAAAGTGAAACTGATAGTGGGAGGCCATTTTGCAAGCTTGAGTTTGAAATTCACCACCTCATTCTCTCCCCCTCCCTCCTCCCCTTCCTCTTCTTCTGTGGCTCAGCCTTTGGTTATTTCAGTTACTGCCTCATAAGAACATAAGAACAGCCTTTTTGGAACAGACCACAGCCCATCCAATGCAGCATTTTGTTTCACACATCATCTCACCATTTGCTTCAGTGTATTCCCAAGCAGATGTCTTCACCTGCTTATGATTCCCCACAAATGGCAGTGAGAGATATCCTGCCTGCCTATCTATCCATTCGGGAGCTTGTCCTTAGGCACCCATAATGATAGCCATTGATACTCTTGTTCTCCATGAACTTGTCTAATCCTTTTTTAAAGCTGTCAAAGCTGACAGCTGTCACCACTTCTTCTGGCAAGAGGCTCCAGAGACCAGTGATCCTTTGGGTGAAAAAGTACTTTCTCTTATTTGTTTGAGATCTAGCACCCAAAAGTTTCATGGAGTGTCCCCTAGTTCTAGGGTTGCACATTAGGGAAAACAGTTTTTCCTTATCTACTTTGTCCACATAGTGCATGATTTTATAAACTTCAATCAGGTCTCCTTTTAGGTGCCATTGTTCAAGAGTGAAGAGGCCCAGCCATTGCAACCTCAGATGGGAGAATTGGCTGGAGCTGCATCTTCCTCGACACCAATGGTGCTCCAGCCTGATCAACCTGTGCCAACTGAGCCCATGGTGATCCAAACAACTGGAAATCAGCAAGGACGGCAATCAGAAGAAGGTGCACTACTCCCAGATGTGGCGGTTCTGAACCAGGGACAAGCAATTGATCTGTCAGTGTCCTCCACCATGCATCAATCTGGCCCACCTTTGGTGAGGAGGCATCCATCTGGTGAGCATGCTACACTTTCCACTAACATACTTAGGGCCACCTCATGGCCAATCTGGCCACCACATGACTAATCTGGCCACTGCATTCTGCACCCACTTCAATCACCAAACAAGGTATAAGGGAAGCCCCATGTAAAGCGCATTGCAATAATCTATCCTCAACATGATCAATGCTGGCACAACCGTCCTCAGAGAGTTCCCATCGAGGTATGGGCGAATCTGGACGATAAGCCTAAAATGGTAAAAGGCTGACCTGGTCACGGCTGTCACCTGGAATTCCAGGGACAGTTTCAGATCCAGGACAATGGCCAGACTCCTCACTCTCTCTACCAGCTGGAGGGTGGACCCTCCCAGACTGGGAAGAAGGCCACTGTACCCATCACCTCCCCACAAAGAACATAGTAACATAAGAAGAGCCATGCTGGATCAGGTCAAAGGCTCATCTAGTCCAGCTTTCTATATCTCACAGTGGCCCCACCAGATACGCCTGGGAGAGCACAAGAGTAGATATCTGCCTCATGATACCACTCCCCTGCATCTGGCCCTTAAATACCCCGGTTTTAGGCCTGGAGATTACACACCTCCATCTTGGTTTGTAACCTGTGATGGACTTTTCCTCCAGGAATCTGTCCAATCCCCTTTTGAAGGCATCCAGGCCAGATGCCATCACCACAACCTGTGGCAGGGAGTTCCACAGACTAACAACGTGTTGGGTGAAAACATATTTTCCTTTGTCTGTTCTCACTCTCCCAGCCCTCAATTTAAGGGCATCCACCTGAAGACCTTGTTAATGTGCCTATGGGTGGATGGGGCCACCCAAGTGGTGCCTGGAATAACCGCAGGGCTGAACTGTGCTCTTGTGCCGGGGGAGGCTGTCATCTTTCCATCCTGCCTTTCTGGAGGACTGAAGACCTGTCACTGTGCCCGCTAGTGGCTGGGGGCACCCATGTTGTGCCTGGAGTAGCCGGAGGAGCAGGATGGAAGAACCAGCAGCTCTCTCAGCGTAGTCCACTTCGGCAGCACCTCCATGACACTCCATGAGGATGCTCTGACTAAGAGCAGGGCAGCAACCCCTCCGAGGGGGTTGCCCCCACCACACCATTGTCACCTTCCCCCTCATTCTTGCCACCACCTTCACCTCTCCCCCATTGCCAGCCACTGCCTGAGGATCAGAACAGCACTGCCTCGGATCCCCCGCTTCCCACGCCATTGGGACCACCGTCACAGCACTGTAACACGCCGCCGCCATGAACTTTAGATTTTAGATCTTTTTCATAATCATATCCAGTTATAAACACAAAGCCTATGCAGCCATGTATGGTAGATTCATAAAAAGATACAGTAGGTAATCCATCATTCAAGGACTTTACATCTAAGATTTATCTCCTGGCAAACCAAATATTTTGCCATGTTTGGACTTTGGGCATATGCATTGATAAAGAGGGTATTGCCCTCAAAAGCTTGCCATTTTTTGTTATTTTACTAGTAGCCTATAAAGGTATCACCTAACCTAGTCTTGCTTTTGTATTATGTAATAGCTACATGACTCCCCCTTTTTACTTCTATTATACAAGTGTATCTCTGCCTATTGTTACTATTTATCACTCCTTAGCTAGATTTTACAAGATACTTCCAACTTTACATCACTGCTCCCCAGTCTAATATTTTCTTCTCCCTTCGTTACTTAAAAATACCCTCTTTTTATAGGTGGTAGACTATAACTTGTGAAGAATGTACCCCTTTCTGATTCCCACCTTTCCCTTTCAAAGTCCTCCTGGAATTCATCTCTCTGTAAAACATTTATTAACAATTAGTTTTTCCACTCAGATATGCCTACCATTCTTATCTATTAAATATATTAATCAACCTTTATTATGCCCAGATTAAATCTTCTTAGATCTTTTCATAAACCTTTCTTCTTTCTTTCTCAGGTCATTGTAAACTAGCTAAGCATCTTTAAAGCACAATTGTTTCTCCCTCTGCAACGGAAGAGCCAGACGAAGTTCCTTCCAATTAATCTCTCTTTTGTCCTTCTTGCAATTCATCTGATGCAGTATATTGATCAAGTGGTTGATTCTCCAGTAAGGTTCACTCTTGTTCCCATTGCTGGTCATCCATCAAGCCCCATTCATCGAGAGCATTTAAACCTCCCTCAAGTGATGGCATTTCGTACATTTTCCCATCATAGAAAACTCTCAGAAAAATGAGGCATCAGAAGTATTTTATACTGTGCTTCACAAGAGTGATGTCAATCAGCTTCATATTCCTTCTGACCTCTGTTCTCTAATTATATGTTTGATGACAGAGATCAGCATATACCTGGACTGGCACTCCATTGTAAGACAGCTGACCAGATTTCTCTCTAATGTAAACATTTCTCTCTTATAAAAATTAGCAAAGCACACCACAATATATCTGGAGGCTGTTCTTCCATTATACCTCAAGCTCTATCTGTGTAGCCTCTCCAAATCTTCTGGCATACAACTAGGCCTCAGTACCATGGTATTAATCAGCCATAATTTTTTGTCTCTAAACTTCAACTTGACTTTAGCAGTGCCTCTTGGAATTCCATATAGATTAACACTTCCACCATCACCTCTGACTGTTGAACCAGTAGTTCCTTTGGTAACCCTGGTGTTCTTGGATTGCAGTTTCCAGTGACCTACATCACCAGTCCCATCATAGAAAACTCCCAAACTTACACATGGGTTGCCTATGGTTGGGAACCACTGCTGTAGCTCAATCAGGTTGATATGCTTCATGCATTTAGCGTTCACTTGGACCCTTCTATTAATCTGTTTGACTTCAAAATTCAATGTTTTTGCTTCATCTTCAATGTGATGCTGCTTTGTTTATGTACGTTTTAATGTCCATCAAAGAGTCTTCAGTTTCTGCTATGAAGTTCTTGAATTCTGTTTTAATTTTTGGAGAATTCTACTCCATCAGAATTTCTACTTTATTTCAGAAAGCAGTTCAGCATTTCCTTTATGCATCTTCTACTTATCTCTTGGGTTTTCTTGAATCAGCTCTTCTCTTTTCAACTTCCTGTTAAACCTGGAAGACACTATAGCCCACCCAATGAAATTCGAAATATTCCACTTCCTTCTCCTGATCTCAAGTTAGTATCTCCAAACAAGTTTCAGAACCCTCAGCTCTTTTAATAGCTTCAACCCTCAAGGCAGCCTGTTGTAAATCAGATAGGTAAAGGTTAAGGTCCCCCCCCCACATGTGTGCTAGTTGTGATCGACTCTAGGGGCAGTGCTCATCTCTGTATTCAAGCCGAAGAACCAGTGTTGTGCAAGTCCATGGCCATGTGGCCAGTGTAGCTGCAAGAAAACACTGTTTTACCTTCCCACTTTTAAAGGTGGTACCTATTTATCTGCATGCTTTTGAACTGCTAGATTGGCAGGAGCTGGGGTTATTAGCGGAAGCTCACTCCACTGTATGGCACCTGGGATTCAAACTGCCGAGCTGCTGACTTTGCAGCCAACAGTTTTTGGAGCCTTAGTCCACTGAGCCAGCACGCCCAGATAAGGAGTGCAATATTGCACCTTTTGCAGCCTCCTCCCCTTTTTTTCCTGCTGAGATAGTCAAGCTGCTCCACCAGAATTCTCACATACAAGAGACAACTAAATATAAACCTCTGCCCCTTGATTAGTGCTTGGCAAGAAGCTGCCTCTCTTTGTCTTTCAGAACATAATGATTACTCAATGTTTTGAGCTTTTAAAATGTTTATCAAGGACTAGGGAGCTTCATGGTTCACTTGTGGATCATATCCAACCAGCAATATAAGAACATAAGAACATAAGAAGAGCCATGCTGGATCAGGCCAACGGCCCATCTAGTCCAGCTTTCTGTATCTCACAGTGACCCCACCAAATGTGTTTGGGAGCGCATGAGACTAGATATCTGTCTCCTGGTACCACTCCCCTGCATCTGGCCCTTGAAGTACCCCGGTTTTAAGCCTGGAGATTACAGATCTCCCTCATGGTTTGTAACCTGTGAACAGATCTCCCTGTTAAGTCATTTCTGACTCATGATGACCCTATGAATTAATGGCCTTTACATAGTTCTGTCACTAACAGCCCTGCACAGATCTTGCAGACTAACATCAGTGCCCTCCTGTATTTAGGCAGTGGAACTTACATAAGTGTTGCCTCAGCAATGTTCATTCATCCATGGGTCTACTCTAGATTGACATCTTAATTTAATACATATACAGTACAGTAACCCCCCATCTATCGTGGGGGTTAGGGACCCCCCATCTATCGCAGGGGTTAGGGACCCCACCCAACCCGCAATCATTGAAAATCCGTGATATGTGGATGCAGGTTGGGGGTGGCGCATAATGTTTAAGATGTCTTTAAGCAACAGAGCTAAGCATTTGGCTCCATTGCTTAAAGTCATTTTAAACATCCTGCACCGCTTCTCCTGACCCCCCCCCCGGGGTGCAGGGGAGCGGTGTGTGATGCCTCAATGGAGGCAAGCCCTGAGCTCCAGCTGATTGTCGCTGGGGTGAGAGAGAAAAACCTTTATTCCCCCACGCCAGTGCCAATCAACTGGAGCCTGGGGTTTGGGGAAGGGGAAAAAGGTTTTAAAAGCCCAGGCTTTTAAAACCCTTCCCCCCCTCCCTCAAGCCCTTTCAGGTCCTGATATAGCAGGACTGCAGTATATGAACCGCAAAAGGGCAGGGGACCAATGTATGTGGTATCAAAATACTGCAGTTGCACTTTTTAAAAAAAACCATTAGCATACTTATAACATTTTACTTTGGTGGATTTTGACAGTTACCATCTTGATGCGCAACTCACACTGATAGCTTCCATTCTGAATGTCTTCTTTTGTCTATGTAATGGTACACATCAACCCTTCCAAGATACCATTTCCCCCTTCCGCCTCCTACAAGCCTCCTAGACGTGCTCTGTTAACAGATGTAAGGATCTAAAATATGTGGGGAGGAGTGAGAAAGAGGCTATTGTAATGTGAATAGTTGCAAATGGTACCCTCTACTTCATTCTTTTTCCAACAGACAAAATAACTGCCATTTTATTATATAGCCTGTCTGAGCTTTCTCTGAACAAGCTCACCTTTATTTCCCAGTAAATAAACAAGTTGCTTAACCCACCACACTTAATTCTCCAGTCCTCTAGCATTTTCACCTGTTGCTGCTTGGCAACTAGACAGATGTCTCTGAATGACAGGAGGAGTAATCCATTATAAGCATGTTTCCATAATTAGTCCCTCTGAGCTATCAGTGACAGCTCATCTGCATAAGCAAACTGATGCCTCCTGGAAACGCATTCCCTCCCTGACACCCTAGTTGCAAAGGAACCATGACTATAGGAAAAGTGGTGGGAAGTAGTTTGCTTTTGTTGTATGTTTGTTATCTCCAGAACTGTAGCAGCAATGAGGGCTGGGTTGCTATCAAAGCAGGCACAAGCTTACACCAGGAAACCCTGCGGGGTAAGTATAGTGATACTGACAACTGAATGCAAATTCCTTCTACCTCTGATGGATTAGCACCGCTCTGTACAAATAGTAGTAGCTGGAAAGATCTAGGAACAAAGTATTTATTTATTTGTAGGATGCAATAAAGGAGGAGAACAGTCATGGGGGGGGGAGCCAAATTTAAAAAAAACTGCAGTTGAACAGGGAGTATGCTTATGAAAACTCCATGGACATGGGGTCACGGGCTTTTTTATCATCTAGGTCAGGCTTGCCCGAAGTCCGACCCGGGGGGCAAATTTGGCCTGTCAGGTCATTCTGAGTGGCTCACGGCTGGCTGGCCTGCCCCTCCTTCCCCCTCCTTTGCCCCATTTTTTTTAAAATCTTCTGCCAACACTGACACCACTGGGAAGCTTGGGCGGCTGGGCAGCTGGGCGGCCTGCCGCCACTGGCATGGCAGGGGAATGTGTGGGGTGGGCAGGCCAGCGGGCCTCTGCCACCACCAAGGAGCTTTGGGGTGGGCTGGCGGGTGAGCCATCGCCACCGCTGGGGAGTTTGGGGGCGTGCAAGGTCACACAGATCACCTCTTCCAAGGGGCGACCTGTGGCCACGGCTCCCTGTGCTTCCTTTGGTCCCCACCTTCCTTCTTTCCTCCCTCCCTCCCTTGGTCCCCACCTCCCTCCCTCCCTCCCTCCCTCCCTTGTTCCCTCCCTCCCTCCCTCCCTCCCTCCCTTCCTTGTACCCCACCTCCCTCCCTCTCTCCCTCCCTTGGTCCCCACCTTCCTTCCTTCCTCTCTTGGTTTCCACCTTCCTCCCTCCCTCCCTTGGTCCCCGTCTTCCTTCCTGTGGGTGGGGTTGCAAGGGGTCAATGGGTGGGGCTTATGGGTCAGGGGTGGGGCTTGCAGTGGGGTGGCAGGGTCGGGGAGCAACCGGCCCCTGACATTTTCAGCCACCAAATCTGGCCCTCCTTACAAAAAGTTTGGGCACCCCTGATCTAGGTTGTCAGATTGATCCACAAATGTGGGGTAGTGACACTAGAGGTCTTCTCCCACAATGCTCTGTCAGAGGAAGCTGTGCTGACTATGGTGCCTATGCTAGCTTACAAAATACAGAGTATATGCCATTTGTTTATCTGTAACAGGGATAGGCAAAATATATATCATAGTACCAATAAGAGCTCATTTTTAAAATGCCCTGGGATAGGAGTGCTGACATCTGAGACGTATCTCTCCCCCCCCCTTAATTTACACCAGAAAGGCAGAACAAGAGAGATATGGGCCCACACAGGCAAATATGAGTGGAGACCCAGCCACAGATCATGGTTCCAGAACCATCCTTTGGATGGACTGACAACTTCACCATCATACTGTCTGGTCTGGCCTTTAACCCTGTGTATGTATGTGTGCCTCTTTATAGATCTCTAGCATTTCTCCCTCCTCACCCCAGCTTTCTCCATGATTGTGGCTGAACAGAAGTTGGGAGAACAAGAGAGAAGGGAGGCCAAAGAGGTGTAGAGTCAACCTGATGGATGCTGTGGGCCAGATGGGAAAGCAGGTCCAGCCAAGAAGCCTTGCATTTCCTGACAATGCTGTATCAACTCAGCAGAGCAGGCTGATGAATTCAAGATTTCACATATTTATTTATTTATTTATTTATTTATTTATTTATTTATTTATTTCTGGAAACACTACTGTCATAAGTAAAATCTTGAATTCATCAGCCTGCTCTATATATTCCAAGTGTGAGCAAGAAAGAAGAACCAGCAAAATCCATTCCATTATTAAGGTTGCTCCAGCTAATGAGAAAGCTAACAAAGTCTTGTGATCAAATTAAAGTTCTCTTAAATGAGCAAATGTTTTAATTAGGGAGACGCTTGTATCTTTAAGCAAAAGGAAATGTTATGTAACCTCATTTCCCGTCAAAATTCAATCAATATTTACAGTGAATTTGCATTAAAAGGATTGTTTTATCACGATGTGGCTAATCCCATATTCCTATTAATGTAACCCCACACTGCCTTTTTGTTCCATAGGAAAACAAAAACAAAACAACACACTATTCTTCCTTTTTGTTTGTTTTGTAGCAAAAAGCATAGAAATTAAAAAGTTATATCTTGTATATTAAGGATTAACAAGTTTTATCTGGCATAAGGTCATGTGCACTGAAGCCTGCTTCTTCAGATACACTACCATACATGTGTGGATGTTGAATACCACACCTACATAAGTTCTCCTGCTGTCTGAGGCAGGAGAGAAACACTGTACCCCCTTCAGCACTCACCAGGAAGAAGAGGGCTTCCACTCACTGCATACCCCAGTTATTCCTAGTTCTGGGAAGGGTGCCTAGCTGAGAGCTGAGGCATTATGGGCCAAAGTACCAATTTGCAAAAGCAATTTAATTGAGGGGGGCTATCTCTTCTCACACTGCCCATACCACATGGCTGAGACATTATTTTTGCAGCTGGTCAAGAAGTGCATGTGGCCAACAGCCAAAAGAAAGTCACCCCTCTCCCCCCTTAAGAGTGCTGTAGGCTCAGGGGATATTCCTTGACCAGGGCATGGAGGAGGGCAGCAAACATTGTGTGTTGGGTGAGGGGAGGTATTTCAGAGAGGATGGCAGTGGTAGCTCTGCTGCTTTACCCAGCTTTCTACCACCTGAGGAAACTGTCTTATTTTACCAAATGGCCAATCTGGACCTTTTAACTAACTTAATAAATCCTCAACAAGGCATATTTGTCTATTCTTCTAAGAATTACATAATTTCAAAGGCTTTCTAACTAGAGTTAGTTTATTTCTGGGCTGTTACTGTAGAAAGGTGTTACATCTTGGTCTATAGGTTTTCCTTTAAGCATAAAAGTTCCTATCTATGCCTACCTAAAACATTTTAGAGGTCTAATAGGTTAGCATATATTTATCCATTTCCAAAATCATGACAATCAAGATTTAAACAATCAAAATACAGGGAACCAACTACTTTCTATGTGATCACTTCATTAACACAATAGTTCTCTTTCTTAAAAAATTTTTCCTGCTAAGTTCATTCCCTTCAGGTGTTCTTTTTCTATCTTGTTTATTGCTTTGCCAATGGAAAATTCCACAACTCCCCCACTCACACCCCATATCCATATCTAATAAGACAGATGTATTTATCTTCTTCCTCTCTGGATTTGGATTTGGTCTGTTCACAAGTTCATCCTGCACAGATATTGTAGCTGTCTGTAAATTAGAATCAGCTCTCTGTTCTGTTTGTGTAACACGATCAAGTTTGGGTCATAATAAGAACATAAGAACAGCATTGCTGGAAGAGGCCACAGCCCATCCAGTCCAGCATTCTTTCTCACACAGCGGCTCACCATTTGCTTCACGGTATTTCCAAGTAGATGTCCTCACCTGCTTACGTTTCCCTGCAAATGGCATTGAGAGATATCATGCCTATCTCTCCAACACGGAGGTTGTCCTTTGGCATCCATAATGATGGCCATTGATACCCTTGTTCTCCATGAACTTGTCCAACCCTTTCTTAAAACTGTCAAGGCTGACAGCTGTCACCACATCTTCTGGCAGGGAGTTCCACAGACCAGTGATCCTCTGGATGAAAAAAGTACTTTTTCTTATTTGTTTGAGATCTAACACCCAAAAGTTTCATGGAGTGCCCCCTAGTTCTAGTGTTGTGCGATAGGGAAAACAGTTTTTCTTCATCTACTTTGCCCACACCATGTATGATTTTATAAACTTCAATCAGGTCATCTCTTAGGTGCCATTGTTCAAGAGTGAAGAGGCCTAGCCGTTGCAGCCTCAGATGGTAAGGAAGGTATTCCAATTCTCTAATCATTCTGGTTGCCCTCCTCTGCACTTTTTCCATTTCCATAATATACTTCTGGAGGTATGGTGACTAGAACTGTACACAGTACTCCAGATGGGGCTCACCATAAATTTATAAATAGGCAAAATGACACTTGCTAAGTTTTTTTCTATACCTTTCCTAATGATCTTTAGCATTGAGTTTGCTTTTTGCACTGCTGCGGCTCACTGGGTTGACACCTTCATTGAGCTATCCACCAGGACACCAAGGTCCCTTTCCTGGTTTGTTGCAGACAGTTAACCCATCAGTTCATAAATGTAATTGAGGGTGTGTTTTTTGCCCCATCATGCATCACTTTGCACTTACTAATGTTGAAACTCATTTGCCAGTAGTTTGCCCACTCCCCCAGTGTCAAGAGATCCCTCTGGAGCTCCTCACAATCTCTCTCAGCTTTTACTACCTTGTATAATTTAGTGTCATCGGCAAATTTGGCTACCTTGCTATTTACTCCTACTTCTACACTACGCTTGATCTTATCCAAAAGGCCGAGATCATTTATGAAGAGGTTGAAAAGCAGGGTTCCCAGTACTGAACCTTGGGGGACCCCCTCTTTACCTCCCTCCACTTGGAGAAGTGTCCATTTGGTGCTACCTCTGTTTCCTGATCCTTAGTTGCTGCTCTAGGACAAGCCCTGTCCCTTGATTCCATGAATGGCAAGTTTATTCAAGAGCCTTTGATGCAGGACCTTATCAAAAGCCTTCTGAAAGTCCAGATAAACAATGTCAACCGGATCCCCCCTATCCACATGCTTGACATTCTAAAAAAATTCCAAGAGATTAGTGAGGCATAATCTGCCCTTGCAGAAGCCATGGTGGCTCTCCTTCAGCAGCACCTTCTCTTCTATGTGCCTATAAATTTTATCTTTTAGGCTATCTGCCCTGATTGTATATTCTGGTTTGATTTGGAATATTGTCCAGTCTGTGATGAAAAACCTTCTAAAATTGCCTGTAATCCACAAAGAAGTTCCTTTACAAGTTGATCTTGTGATCACATTTTCCAGCTCAATTGCACACAATTATAGCTCACATCTAAAAGTTAATATCACTTGATTGTAGTTTCTGTCTCTCAATTTTCAAGGCAGAGGGTGTAAAACAAGGAGATGAATTTTAAAAAAGGAAGAGCAAAGGGAGATGAAGAGGGAGAGAGAGAGAGAGAGAGAGAGAGAGAGAGAGAGAGAGAGAGAGAGAGAGAGAGAGAGAAAGTTCCACTTTCATGCTACACCTGGGTTTATTTTGAAAACATGATGTATCAATTCCAAGGTCAGTTACGTCCTTTGAAAAACAGCTTTCTAGGCTCCTCACCAGGCCAACTCTCCTAGTCTCCCATTAAAAAAAGAAAAACAAAACAAAGGAAGGTTCTTTCTTATTAAAGATTATTTTCTACCAGCCCATAATAGCCACAAGGAAAAGAATCCAATCACTTCTTCAAGTAGATACGTCTTTCACACATCCACACACACACACACACACACACCTCGCTGAAAGGTGCTCTTTTTAGACAGGGCGTTAGTGCTTATTTGAAGAAAAAGTTCCAAGCATCACCAAAATGAAACTTCACATAGATAAAGGGAGAAGAGCAGTTTTCCTCATGACAGTAAAGCACCAAAATATACAGGTATAAATTGTCTGGTGCCAACAGCTTTGCCACTGACATCAACTTACTTGATGGCATTCGGTTTTCGTCCAGTGGGAGATAAGACGATTCCTGGACCAATGGAGTCCACCGCTGCTTTCTCCATGGTCAAACAGGTAGTGCCTCCCTTTTATCTCTCCTCCAAGGAGACTTGCCTCTTTTCTAAGAGGCCCAATCTGGGGATTTTTAATCTGATAAACCACAGAATTTATCAAGTAGTCTCACTGCAGTGTGGCTGGAACTGGAAATCACAAATTAAAACTGCGGTGAAGGTGTCACAAGACATACATTTACTTCTGCTCCAACTGGGTTACTTTTCTGGCAGTACCCTCTGTTCCAGAAATGGCTAATTCATGGCTCACAGATCCTGCTCCTTAAAGCAACTTCATCTACTCCCTCTTGTCAATGTCAGGTTTCAATCAGTGTTTTGTAAATGGTTTCCCATGTAAGGTAATGTAGGCAATGTTGCCTCATAATGCAGTGCCTCGTGGTGCAGTGGTTAAAATGCTTTACTGCAGCTGTGACTGAGCTCACAACCTGGGGTTTAATTCCAGATATCAGGCTCAAGGTTTACTCAGCCTCCCATCCTTCTGAGGTTGGTAAAATGACTACCCAGCTCACTGGGGTGAGGTGGGTGGGGGTGGGAACAATGTTTAGCCTGCATAATCACATGTAAGCTGTTCAGAGAGTGCTTTAAATCCTATGAGGCAGTATATAAGTAGCACACTTTGCTTTGCTTTTGCACTGGGATATTCTAAAGATAGATAAAATGCATTTTAATGTAATTTAATTTAATTTATCATAAATATAACACAATTTCATACAGTTTACACAATGGGGACAAAAGAATAAAGGCTTACCTCCCGGTGCCGGTGGAAGCTGCTCCGAGCCCCATCACTTCCTGATTCCTTCTCTTAAAGGGGCGGGAGGCAAAAAACAACAACAAAAAGAAGCGAGGAGAGTCCGGCACATCTGCATAAAGCAATTTTCACCTCCCAAGAGCAGGTACCTGAAAAGTGTGCTGGGTCGCGCTTAGGTGGGCGGGGTCGCACTTAATTTCCTGTAAACTCCGGAGCTGGTGGGAAAACATTTTTAAGCTCCGGAGCTGGGAGCCATTTGCCCTGGAGTTTAGGGGTCGTGTATAAACGCCCTTATTGGCAGTCTGAACTCTTTGCTTAAAATATGAAGGGATTCCTCCCCCCTCTCACACACATTTTAACCTTTTATTCTTTTCCCCACTGAATTATTGCCTCCAAAGAACATATTTGAAACTGAGATCAGTTCCTGGGCTAAAAGAGATGTCTCAATCTTATAGTATGTGTGTGGTGTATAAATGTGCATGTTTACATGAAATGCTTGCCTCTAAATGCAATGCGTTCTGTAATTATGAAGCCATCACTACCAATGGACAGACACATGAAGTTGCAATATCACTTTTTTGTGTTTTGTGTTGCAAAATATACTTTCTTCATTATTGTCTTGAGTTGCTTTCAAGTATAGAGGGATTGACCATCCATGGTGCAAAGTATAATAGCATAGGTCTAAATTTTAAGCAACAAATTCCACTGTTCAATCTTCTATATTCCTGATAAAGCTCATTGCGGATGAGCAGTTTTGTTGTGGAGACCTGACTTCACAGCTATGTCACCAGAACTGGTAACTAATGAATAATGTGCCCTGATAGCAACTTCTCAGTTAGACATGCCAATTACCTCAATTGATTCTATTTCTTCTCTTCTTCCAACTCAGGAAGATGACACAGGGGAGAGACAGTTCCAATGTTCCACATGACCACTCATCATCAAGTGCTTCTTTCTGATAGTGAATACTGAGCCACTTGTGTCAACAAATGCGTCAATGTGTCCTCAAAGAAGCAAATCAATATGGAATAGCAAAGGTGACTGATGATGTGTAGTACAAGCAAAATGTACTGGAGTGGCAAATTATGCAGCATAGCATAACTGATATGTGTCAAAGAAATGTGAACAACACCTGCTTTCACCTGCCACTTGACTGAGGTTATCTGGAGAATGCTAGAGCTAACATGCCTGAAGAGGGGGAAAAACATCCTGTGAAGAATGAACACACATCACAGGAGGCAGAGAAAGAAAGCAGTACACAATATTGGATGGGTTCTGTTTGTTTGTTGGCCAAATTCTTTGAAAGAAAGGGATACAAAACACCAAACTCCAATGTCCTGGACTACAATTAAATTGGCATACAAATGATGCAGTTCTGAAAGTGATTTTATTTGCCCAGTACATCAGGAATGGGTCCACTTCAGTCTTGGTGACCCTTCTATTCCTCATAACGCTCTGCTAAAATCCATGAGATACGTCATGTGGAATACACTGATAAAGGAGGGATAGCCAGTTTTGACCCCAAATGTGTAGTCTTGTTTAAGCATATACGGAGCTCTTTATTAAATAAGACCAAGAACTACCCATCCTAGCACCAGCAGATAATCCACAGAAAATTGATCAGTGATCCACCCTGAAGGCTGCAGTCTATCTTTGTCTCAAATGTCCTTGGTTCTAATCCTTTATGCCCATCTTCTGATCTCCCTTCTTTCTTGTTTTCCTCTCTCTGGCCTTACTTCTCTCTTTTTAACAGCCTTTAGCTTGCTGTTTTCAATTGTCATGTCCCAATACATTTTGCTTTCTGAGTCAAAGGGCATGATGACATCTCCTTTCATTCAGTGTACCTCTGCTGCTGGGACTAACTGTTGACCTTTGATGTCAACGCAGCATATTATGCTATTGTCTTTTGTCACATCTGAGGGCAGTGGGCTGGTTCAGGCAGTGCACAAGAGGCTAGGGGGGCACTCACTGCTCTGTTAATCCAAGATAGATGGTTTA
This sequence comes from Phrynocephalus forsythii, assembly GCA_029282475.1. NCBI lineage: Eukaryota > Metazoa > Chordata > Lepidosauria > Squamata > Agamidae > Phrynocephalus > Phrynocephalus forsythii. The sequence continues at coordinate 112,122,818 of JAPFRF010000011.1, forward strand.
AAAGGAAGATCTTGTCACCTGAAACAGTTGTTTCATCTGTCCTAATGGTGGGCCCATCACTGACGTAGCTTTACTTCCTAGAGGGGGAGTCAGACTTAATTGGATTCTGGATTGTAGCCCAAGTAGTGGCCTAGGCCAGCAGCAATCTGTACCATCAGCTTCTGTTGCCATGGTGGCTTATGTACTCTTTATAAAAACTAACGGGTGGGGGCTCGGACAACAGCTGCTAGACATTCCTTCCTGCCAGCTTCTGATTGGCCAGCTGGAGCCTGAAAAGTATCTGGAGTAGGTGGATCTGAGCAGAATTAAGTTTACTGCAATCTGCCTCTTTAGTATAAAATAGGAAGCATACAGCTACTTCAGCCAATCAGTGGTTGGCCAATCATGTATTTCTTGTGTATTACATATATGTTATATTTGTTGTGTGGTTGGTGCTGAGGTTATATCGTGGTTGTTATTGGTTGTGATGACTTAAAACATGAGGGCTACAAATCCCCCTATAGAAGGAACAAACTGTATGCATCAGCACAAGTGATCCCTCCCCCAGCCAATGTGAATGCATTAGCGGCAAAAGATGTAGAAGCTACAGCAGCAGAGGGGGGAAATTTTGAGGTGGGAGAGGAAATCCCAGACTGATTCACATTGATTTGCAAATCATGTAGTTGATAGAAAATACTACATATTTGACCATCCCATTCCTGGAGTAATTCCCATATTATTTGCCAGTGTGTGTGTGTGTGTGTGTGTGTGTGTGTGTTGTGTCATTAAGTTGTGACCCACTCTCCATGACCCCATGTCCATGGAGTTTTCTTGGCAGGAATACTGGAGTAGTTTGCCAGTTCCTACTCCAGGTGCCTACAGCACCTGGTATTCCCTGGTGGTCCAATTACTATCCAATTACTAACCAGGGCCAACCATGCTTAGCTTCCAAAATCAGGTGAGATTGGATGTACTTAGGGCATCTAGGCAGCATTTGCCAATGTAGTCATCTACTAAGTCCCTCTGAATTACACAGGACTCACCAGAATGTAAAAGAGCAGAAGAGCACAGCCTTGGGTTCTTGCCTGACAAATCTCAAGCAAAGAAGAGGTTACTTTCTCCACATTATTCAGTCAACCAAGAAGGTACCTGTCTTCTTTGTGAGTTACCATCAGTGACACAAAGAGAACAGCCTGCAATCTAACAGTGCAAAAGGTGATTGGTATTAGATGAACATCAGCATTAAAAGGATTCAAGGAACAAGGGTGGGGGGAGCAATCTGCCTACAAGTTTCCACAGCCTGACAATGCAGAAGAGATTTGAATGTAGACAACAGCAGCAGACATTTAATTAGCTGTGTTATGTCATTTAAATTATTCTCCGAAGAAGGGGAAGTAATTTGGAGGCCCTATCTTCATTGGAACATGCCTAGAAAAGAACAGCAGGTTTCAGGGGATCTGAATCGTAGGCTGCAAGGAGGAAAATTTTCTTATTGGAAGCTGAGAGGCTTAATTGCCTAAATGGAGTGAAAACTTTAGTTTGAATTGTAGAAAAGAGAAGGTGACTCTTTCTACATTATTGATAGAGTAGATGTCATTTTAAGAATTCAGGCCTAAGCTGCACCCTGAACAATGTGCTACGGATTTCCCGAGGGTTCCCTTTCTCTGTTGCAATTATTGCAAATAATCCTTGAGAAAAATGGAATGTGCACTGCTGATAACTAGAGATGGGCACGACTTGAAAAAATTTTTTTTCGAGTTGTCGTTAGTCGGGCCGGTTCCGTTTTGTGTCATCTCCGTTTTTTGCAAAAATTCGCAAAACTTAGTCGGTTCGTTTTTTTGTTTTTTCGTTTTTGTTAGTACTGGTTTTTTTGGGGGTAGCGGGCTCCTGGAGGCACCTCTGTGGGGTGGGTGCCTCCTCTGGCCCACTATAAAGGGCAAGCGGGCTCCTGGAGGCACCCGTGGGTGCCTCCTATCCTCACCCACTAGGAAGGGCAAGCAGGCTCCAAGAGACCCCTCAACATGGGGGTCTCCCCTCCTCACCTGCTGCTGCAAAATGCATGCATAGCCATATGGATATGCATACCAGTTGCAGACAGTGAGACCAGTGAACCCGCCAGAGCCATAGGGTGATGCCTAAGGCTCTCGCACCGCCATGTCTCAAAAAGAAGGGAATCGTACTTGCGTGTAGTGCAATGCAAGTAGATCTGGCTTAGGGTCAAGGTGGGTTAGTGCAAGGGCTAGGGTTAGGCTAGTGACGGGTAAGGTTACGGTGGGCTAGTGGGTTGCACCTCTGGGTGCCTCTCTGACCCACTAAGAAGACAGTCTGTGATGTCTGGGTAAGGAGTCAAGGATTAGGGGTAGGGTTAGGGGGCTAGGGCAGGTTTTAGGGGGCTTTTTGGCACATCCCAGAAGTCTCCATGGCCAAGTGGCCATGCGATTGGTGGGATGGCTCCAAAAATTTGCATGGTCGTCCACTCCCACGTGGCTGGCCACTCGGCCAGCCCATCATTGCGCAGGTGGTTTTTTTTTTCCTTTAACCGCCATCGATAATCAGGACATTCTGCCATTGCAGCGGTGAGGCTAGATTTAAAGGGTGCGCCCCTGCTGCGGTTTTTCTATTGCTTTTATTGTTTCATGTTTGTTTGCTGATTATGCCTTTGTATTTGTTGTATTAACTTTGTGTATTATGACTTGTCTCTATTGTTCGCCGCCCAGAGTTCCCGTTGGGAAGATGGGCGGGATATAAATTCAATAATAAATAAATAAATAAAATAATAAATAAAATAAAATAAAATAAAATCAATGGAGGACAGAGGAGGAGAGGAGAGACATTTTGTTGCAAGAAAAAACCCACTGCTACTGTGAAAAATCTGGCAGTTTATAAATTTTCACGTGTTTCTGTTGTGCTTGTGTGTTTTTGGACCACGATTTCAAAAACAATATTGCGTTCGCCGCCCCATTTTGGATCCCCCACCCGCACCGCATGGCATGGCGAGTCCGGCTGCCCAGGACGGGGGGGAGGCGGGACCCCCCCTCCAGAAACCACCCCTCCGGTAGGTGCCCTGCTCCCTTAGTCAAGCAGGCATTTTTCCGCCTGCTTTTTTGGCCCGGGAATGGGTGGGGGGAGAGTTTAAAGTTTTTTCCTGTGCCGTCCGTGCCGCTTGCTTGCACTTTAATTGCGGCGGCCGGCGGCAAGACTGGGCTTTTTGCTGGCTGCGAGCCTGTGGCGAGTCCCACCAGAGCAGCCCAGGACGGGGGATGGGGGAGGCCAGGGACCTCCAGAAACAACCCCTCTGGTAGGTGCCCTGAGGCACGGCAGGCATTTTTCCACCTGCTTTTTGGCCGGGAACCGGGTTTTTTTAACTTTTAAAAACTTTTTTTCTGTGCCGCGTGGCATCGCACGATCGCGCGATGCAAGGAACGAGCACGACAAATCAGACCAAAATTGTTCGTTCGTCGGTTCGAGCTCGAAGTCTGGCGGAGTAATTCCCGTTACTGTTTCCATAGAGTAACGGAACGGAGTAACGGAAACGGAAACGGGAATACCGCTAAGTCGTGCCCATCTCAACTGATAACATGTGGCCTTCAAGATGTTTGGGGGCTGTAGCTCACGTCAGCTCTAAGCAGCACAAGAAAGATGGGAAATATACTATGACAACAACATCTGGAAGTATTCATCTTCACCAACCCTGCCTTAGAAAATGGCCAGTCTCAAAAGATTGGTCACTTTGTGGAGAGAAAGAGGATTGTATTTGTAAGTAGAGATGAGTTATCAAAAGCCATCAGTGCCGCACCACAGGTGCTGTTTGTTCCCTTCTGCCGCCCTCAGCTGGCTCCCTCCCTCCCTAGCTGGTGTGTACTGCTTGGCTCTTCCTTGTCCCTCCTCCAGCAGCCCCCCCCCCACTCAAAGTAACCACTTCACTCACTCATTTATCTGAGTGGGAGACTGCTGGAGAAGGTGGGGAAGGGACACAGACACTCCAGCCAGGACCTGACAGTTGTGTGACAAGGAGCAGCACGGGCCAGCTTGTGAGTGGGAACCAGCAGGGGTGGTTGTGGGAAGAGAAAGTGCAGAACCTGTGGTGGCATGCCAACAATTTTGGATTTGTGCTCATCCCTAATCAGACAATGACAGGGTTGGTTGGATGCAGTTGATTAAAATAGAGTGCAACATTATGATCTTGTGTATGGAATAGGGAGGTTATGCTGTATTGAGTTCATAAGTGTTGTATCTTTAAGTTATACTAGACTACATGCATGTTGAGTGTAAATCCATTATGCTTACTGGTACTTACTCCAGGGAAAGTGTACACGGAACTGCAGTGTTTGTAATCTGTCAATTTAGACCTCCATGTTTTGAAATGAAGTTGACTGCATCCATGTTTTTCTAGATGTGGCAGAACCCTAAAAGAAAATATATCAAAGTCATTTAAACTAGAATTATAAAAAGTGGACATTTTTAAACTTCTGTGTACACTAAAGTGTGTTCTTTACTGCTGCACAGATTTGCCCTGGAACTTACATCAGATTTCACTGTATTTTTAATATTTGGTTTCTTTGGTGCTACTTCAGACTGGTCTCTTGCCCATGGCATTCTTATTATTTTATGACTAGCATAAAGTCTGCAGGGAAAAGCTCTTCACTTTTTATATGGATAGATAACAGCTTCTTCCTTTCTTTTATTTGCATCTTGTTTTGTCTGCTGGACTATAGCAGACAACATGCACACTACAGGCAACAGGCACACTACAAAAGGCAGCAGATTGCGTTTTCCTATTTTTTATTTCTACTCATTAATCCCTTTGATTGGGAGAAGAAGGAGATGTGTTGTCTGTCTGAGGTTGAGCACATCAAAGGCTAACTATTCAAAAGGATTTAGTTTTTAAGGCATTTCAATTTTAGGGAGATGCTAAGCATCTAATGGCTGCCATTATGTCATCAGTAGCTGGGATTTGCAGAAGAACCCAGCATGCCTCAGCTTGGGAAGCTGATCTGTCTTAACGATGCAGATGCCAGTTATAGATGGCAAGCAATTTTGAAACCTTCCCACAAAGAATAATCAATACACATTGTGTAGGCTAATTTCTAAAGAGGCACAGATTGAGAGGCACAATACAACGAGTGACTGAGAGCCTGCATGGGGCTGGACTCTTTACAGCACCTTAAAATTTCTAGTACAGGGAACAGCAGAAGCAGGGTATATTTTGTTACCACATATATGGCATCCACAGGATTAGCTGTGCTGTTTGTCTGTTATGGCAAAAATAACAAAAAACCTGTAACAAATATATTGAAGCATGAAGATGGCTGGCTTTATCATTGGGCAGAGAGATTTTGCAGGCACCACATTTTGGGCATCCTAATTAACAGGTAATTATTCTCTCTACTATCATTGTATATGCATCGCCAGAGAGAGGGAGAAGTATATGTGGGATTTTCTGTATTGTGAGTGAACCAAGTTGCTGGTCTTTTTGTGTATTGAACTCAACTTGGTTCAGGGACACCATTTTCTTGTCATCTCATCAAGCTGCATTCTCTGGGGATGGAAACCAAGCCAAAGCGAGGCCACTGATCCAAAACCACACAGCCTCCCCAGGATGCTACAGAGATTGACAGTATCAAAGGCTGCTAAGAGATCAAGGAAGACTAAGGAGGACACCTTGTTCCCATCAGTCTCTCACAGGAGATCATTTTGCAGGGAGACCAGTGCTGTCCCCTTGCCATGAGATGGCCTGAACCTGGACTGGAATGGATCAAGGACATCAGTCTCATCCAGAAGTACCTGAAAAGCATAGGAGGCAAAACAGACAGAAGTCAGAATTATTGACAATTGGGGTAGCCTGGAAGATCATAATCCTTGTGTTCCATGCAATGCAGACAATTTTTCCTCAGTGATAATCAATCATCTCTTTTAAAAAACCCAAGAGCTTGAAAACTTCCTTTTTTGAAATTTATCTCCCAGAATTCCAGAATCAACATGTCCTCTCTTAGGATTCTTAGAGTGTACAGTGGGAATGGGGTTTAAGGGACGTAAACGCAAAAGGGCAACAATGAAATAATTTAAAAAGATGATCTATGTTGTCAATGGAGACCAAGACTAAGATCATTAACGTTACTGTGTTCCCAGTTATTATGTGCAAAAGCGTGAAAGGTGGGCAGCAAAGAAGGCTGACAGGAAGAAAGTTGATTTATTTGAAATAGGGTTCTGGATGAATGCTTTGCAGGTACCCTGGGCTGCCAGAAAGATGAACAAGTGAGTCCTCTATCAAATCAAGCCTGAATGATTTCTGGAGGCAAAAAATGATGAAACTCAGATTGTCGTATGTTGTGCCCAACATAAGAAGGCAGGATTTTCCAGAAAATGCAGTGGTGTAGGGAAAAGTAGAAGGCATCAGGAAAACAGGAAGACCAAGTAAGAGATAGCTTGACTCTATAAAGGAAGGCACAGGCTTGAATTTACAAGAGGTGAAGCAGGGCTATTGATAAATGGATATTTTGGAGATCCCTCATTCATAGGGTCACCGTAAATTGGATACCATTTGACAGCATGAACAATATCAGTTCCTTCCTGCAATCACAGGCCATATTTACAAAGTATTTTTGAAGTTTTGTGATTGGGGAGGTTTGATAATACAGTTTTGATAAAATTTGTGATTCCAGCTTCATTTCTCTTTCTTGGGTAGAGATGTCTGAAAGAGAGAAACTCAAATGGCTTTTGAGTTACGAAAATTAGGAGGCTGTGGCAACATCATTTGTGGCTTACTTTAACTGCTTTAATATTCTTTGTGGTGAGAAAGGAACCACAAGATGGCTATTCTTCCAATGCCATCATACGTGAGAATTTAAAAAACCTCTCTTATACTGATTTTTTTTTCTAAAAGAGAAAATCTCCCCAATACAGGAACACTTCTATGATGTTTATACCAATGGGGGTGGTGGGGAGAGAAAGGGAACTCAAGATATGCACTGTGCAGACTTACCACAAATGTAAAATGCTACCCATTCAAGTTTATTCTTAGGCACCAACTCAGTGCTGTCTGTCATTTTCTGAAAAAGGAACTTGGAGGATAACTCTGTCTTAGAGAATATCTTCTCAGGAATGTTCTACATGTGCACAGCTCCCCATTCCTGCATACTGTATACTTACCTGAAATGCTGTATTTTTGCTTCTCTCAGCAGAGACCACTTTGCCTGCAAATCTTCTAATATGACAAAGAAGTCAAAATATATCACTGTTTTTTCAAAAAATGTATTTTGATGATGCATAACGTAATATTTCTGGCACCTAGTTGTCTGCAGTGAGTGGTAAGCCAGGTACTGTCCCAACTGGCAGCCAATTACATCCAATCCATATCCCAACAAAGAGTAAAAATCATTTTAGGGATTCTTGTGTTTACACTGACAGCACATTTTCCAAAGTTCTGAATTGGAGTCTGTACTGAATCCTTTGGTTGGTGAATATCCCTAAAATTATGTGATGGAGTTCTACAGGAGGAAAAAAACAAATCACTTTGGTTTTGCTCAGGCTTTTCCTGCTCCCTGGAATGAGGAAACACTCACACCAGTCCATGAATATTTCACTGGGTTCATCCTTTCTTCACAGGGTTTAAAAGATGTACACAGTAGACCACTACCTGAAAGGACAAATTTGTCATTTTGAAAAAAAATTATGCTGCTTGAATGGCAGAGACAGATTTTTTGGAAGGTGAATGAAGCTTACAACCAACTTGGGAACCGTTTGCTGTGGAGGGTGGTTGACTGACAGTCAAAAGGTAGCCATTATCCTAACACAATTCTGACATGCAAAGAGGAGGAGAAATACTGTATGTCTTTAAATAATGGTCTGATCCACTCCAATCTGCAATTCTAGCAGAAGAATAAGTAACTCTTTGAAAAGAGATCAAAGGAGTGTAAATTATTAAAAGAAAGGTATTCATCAGATTTATTGCAATTTTATTCAACTACTGTGGTATTCTAACAGTCTGCCATTCTGTAAGGTTTTGGATGATAGAGGTAGAGAGGTGTCAGAGAGAAACAGAGAGGGACTGACAAAAGATGAGAGAGAAGGCAGAGCATGCCTAGGTGTAGAAATGACTAATTATGGTACTAACAGAGAGTCTGTTTTCATGGCTTAGGACTTAGATACCTGAAGGACCGCCTCCTTCCATAGGAACCTACCTGGCAATTAATATCTAGCCTGGGGGCCCTCCTGAAAGAGCCATCCCTCAAGGAGGTGAAAGGTATGGCTTGCAGGTATAGGGCCTTTTCAGCAACTACCCCCAGACTATGGAATGCCCTCCCAAGTGAGACCCACCTGGTGCCGACGTTGATAACATTTCAGTTCTAGGTAAAAACCTTCCTGTTCCAGAAGTTTTTTAACTGATGATTGTGGGTCCTGATGACAAATTTAGTGTTGTCTTTTAATGTATTGTATTATTTTGATTGTGAGTTGCCCAGAGACCTTTGGGTAGTGGGCGGCATACATGCTATATAAATAAATAAATAAAATAAAATAAAATCATCATTTATTATTATTTAATTATTTAAAAATATTATCACACTGTCTTTCTTCATAAAAGTACTCAAGGTGGCTACTCCTCCTCTTCTTCTTCTTCCTCCTCCTCCTCCTCACCATGTGCCATCAAGTCACAGCAGAAATTAACACTGCTGTTTCTCAAAACAACAACAATATGGCAGTACCCTGAATATGGCCATATGACTGGATCTGTAGGATATCTGATTAATTTGTTTGGCAGATCTGTTCACTAACAAGGGTTAGCAGTTTGTGCCATAATAGTTCGACATAGATTGCAGACTAGTTACAAGACTAATCATGTCATAGACAAACAGTGATTGGAGAAAATGGCAATTTCCTTTCTTGAGGTGGGACTTGAGGTGGGCCAAATGAAGCCTGTGGGTCCTGAGTCTCTCCTTACAGGCATCTCATGAAGCATTTACACCTCAAAATCACCTTGTGGAGGACAAGAGGCAAGCATATGAATCAAACCATATCGTTCTGATTATTCAGATGTTTTGGCTGTCCTCCAGTGCATCCAGACAAATGAGTTGTACTATATTTAAATTTATAGTAGCTTGGTCTCTTTCTGTTCTGCTATAAATCTGTGTCATATTTCCCCAGCTTCCAAGTTTTTCCTTTTATCCACCATGGATATTGTTGTAGGGTATTGTAAGGAACACTCTTGCACAATTCTATAAATAATGGTCAGTCTATGCTGATGTTATACAACTGTGAGATGAGATAATTGCTGGAAGCATGTCTGAAGAATCTGTTCTTTTTAAAAAACATATTTATACAAATTTAAAAAAATACAAATTACAAAATAAAAAAAACCCTCATCAACAACAGTGCACCCCTCCACCAGTGGAACTATTCTTATTTTCTTTCCTTAGCCTCCCCTCCAGAACAGAATTTTGCGGAAACTTTATCCTTATTTCTTACAAGCACATATTCAATAAAGCTACCCCAAAAGATATTTTAACTCTCCTTTTTGATCTTTATAGTATATGTCAATTTATCATTTAAAGCAACATTCCATATTTCATTATACCATTCATCTAAATATAGTTCATGTTTGGATTTCCAATTATTAATCTTGCCACTGTCAATAAATTATAATCAGCTCTCTAGTATTAAAATCATCAATACTATCAACAAATATTGACAACAAAGCAATTTCAGAATTGGGATCTATATTCCTTTCTAATATATCACTTAATTCTTTAAAAATATATTTCCAAACTTTTTGTATCGTTTTACATTCCCACCACAAATGAAAAAAGTACCAACCTCCTTGTCACATTTCCAACAAAGCTTAGAAATTAGCATTTATTTTATTCAATTTCACTGGTGTCAAATACCATCTTAAAGTTATTTTTAAAAAATTTCCTTTATTCTAACTGACATAGATCTAAGTGCAGTGTCCCCATTCTCCATATTTTAGCCCAATTTTCAACTTTTATTTCTTTTTAGAAGTCCTGTTCCCAAATTAACTTCAATCCAATTCCTTCCCTATTTTCATCTTCTAAATCCAAAATTATTTTATATAATTTACTTACATTTCCTTTTACTATGTCCTCCTTCTGAATATCTTCATACAACAACAATTTTTTTCATATTTTGTACATATTTCATATTTTCTGCATTTGTTATATTTCTTTATGCAAGCAATTGTCCATTTTGCTAACAGTATAAAATTAAACCAGGATATATCCCTACATTGAATAATTTATTTCATTGGACCTTCCCTCTCATTTTACCTACCCAATGTTTCAATCTAATGACATTTTCCCTAAATAATTTTTTGAAAATGTTCAGATTCTTAGGGAAATTCTTTATTTCAGTTACTGATCTTAATTGTGGATACAAGGGACATAATTTTTATGTATAAACCATGCACTTAACATAGATCTAAAAAAAAGGGGTAATTAGTATGATTTATATTTGATTCCCTAATAGTGCCAAATAAATACTTTTTGATATTATCTTTTATTTCCAATGATTCCATCTTCCACCATATTTATTTTTCTGGATTATATACAATATCCCCAATAAACCTTAGCTGATTTGCCAAATAGTACTTTTTTACATTTGGCAAACCCATATGTCCCTTTCGAGCCTTATACCAATATTTTTATTTATTCTAGCTTTTTTTTGCCACTGTTACAATAACTGTTAATCAGATCTTGCTAAAATATAAGATCATCCATAGTTAGCTGTACTGGAAGCACCATAAAATAATTAGCTTTATTAAAATTTTCATTTTCATCAATGTGATCTTTCCAAACCAAGAATGTTTCAAAAGAGAATATTCTTGTATTTTAACATTAATTTCTTTGTTTAGTTTATTATAATCAGATTCTTTTAATATCCGTGTATTCTTTACTAAATATATATCTAAATCCTTAATTGATTTATTTATCTTACACCCATAATTATGAGCAATCATTTGTTGTTCTTCCTTATTATGATTAAACCACGTAATCTGTGATATATGCCAATTTACATACAATCTGGTTATTACTCCAAATTTCTCTAAATGATATTTAATTCTATCCATGCTCTCTATTGGGTTTTTAATTGTCAGTAAGGAATCATCTGCAAATAAATTAATATTTACTTTATTACCCATACCTAATCCACTAATTAAATCATCATTCCTTATTGTATCCACAAACACTTCACTCATTAAACAAAATAGAACTGGGCAGAGGGGGCAACCTTGTCTAGTACCTCGGCCGAGAGAAATCCATTCTGTAATCCCATCATTAATTATTATCTCAGATATATTTTCAGAGTATAGCTGGTCTATCACCCCTCTAAATTTCATTCCAAACTCCCAGTTTTTAATCACAATTTTTAGTGTTGACCATTCCACACAATCAAAAGCTTTAAATATATCTAAAGACAAAATACCAGAATTCTGTTTATTCATTTCTATACCATGTATAAGATTCAACACCATCCTAGTTAAATTAGACATTTGTCTTCCCTTTAAAAACCCATTTTGATCTTCCTTAATATATTTCAAAATAAACCCATTCATTCTATTCGCTAATATTGCAGTAAAAACCTTAGCATCTTGATTTATTAATGAAATACAGTGTTACCTCTAATAATTAATTTAATTGATTCCCAGGGGTAATTCATTATCAGAAAAAAATCACTATTTGAAACATGGTTTCCCATTGAAATGAATGAGAAACCAATTAATTCATTCTGAAGGTCTGAATTAAAAAGCAAAAAAGCAACCTCTGCCTCCCCCTCCCCCCTCGTCTGGCTCCCACCTCTGCTGATGCTGATGCTCCTTCTCCTTCTCATGCAACCATGCAGAAGGCCTCACCAGGCCCCAGCCGCACACCACCGCCAGAGGGTGAGATGGCCACCATGCCTGCCGAGGTGCCATCAAAGACAGACAGAAGGGCTCACCAGGCCCTGGTGGTGGCCAAAGCACTGGTGGCAGCCGAAGAGCACACGTTCCCCTCCTCACCCAGCCCCCATCTCTGCAATTTACAACCAGCTCCTGTAATTTGAAAAGCATGGGTGGAGAATTTAATAAAAGCCACAAAAGCTTCCCTCGCCCCCTCCAACCCACTTGCCCACTGCCTCTCATACTCCTCCACTGTTCTGTCATCCTGAGTAGCCTTATGAACTTTTGAGAGCGACCTTGTTTCAGGCTTCTCCAGTTCTCATGTGTTGAGACCAGGGACAGGGAAAGGAGAGGGTGAGAGGGAGGAGAATGAAAAAGAGAAATAAAAACCTGTTGTATGCGTCACTGGACTGGGGCCACAAAAGTCGAGAGAGACCCAGTTTGGGTGCCAATGACTTGGCAGGAAAGACACGCATTAAAGTAGAAGGGGATAGGGAGGGAAGGAAGGATGGAAGTGGCGGCAGAGTGAGGATGGAAATGGCCTACCTCGTATGCTTGATTCGCAGCAGCACTTCCCACCCCGCCTGTTCGACAGAGCCTCCGGAACTCCAAAGGCTGGATAGGAGAGCCGGAGGAACACAGGGGGTGGCTGGGAAAGGTGGCCAGTCCTTGCCACTCTCCAGTTGATTCTCTTCCCTTATGAGGTGGCAGAGAGAGTGGGTGGTGGTGGTTGGATATGCGGGCTTTCTGGCTCTTCAGAGTGTGCCATTGTGAGACATGCCTGGGGAGCCGGGAGAAGTGGAGGGGAGAGAGAGAGAGAGAGAGAGAGAGAGAGAGAGAGAGAGAGAGAGAGAGAGAGAGAGAGGAGAGGGTGATTTGCTGCCGCCGCTCCTCCTCCACCTTCCCTGCCCGCTCTCTTGCCCGCTCTCTTGCCCGCTCTCTCCCCTTTCCTCCAGTCCACTCCACAAGCTGGGAACTAGGGCCAAGGGCAGCCCAAATGTATGAGTGTGTGCAAGGGAAAAAAACACTAGGAAGGAGAAGGAAGAGAAGGCGGTGTGGGGGGAAAGTACCACCACCACCAGCTGCTGCTGCAGCAGCAACAGGAGGAGGAAGAGGAGGAGGAGGAGATAGCAGAGCAGGAAGGTAAAGAGGAACAGGTACGTGCGCATACCCAGAAGGCTGCTTCCCACAGGTGCCATCGTGGGTTCGTTATTGAAGGCAGCCCATAGGCAGCATTCCTTATCCGAGGCAACCCCATACCCAGAAATTTGCATTTGTTATCTGAAAAATTTGTTATCAGGGGCATTCGTTATCTGAGGTATTACTGTAGGTCTATATGAGCTAGGGTCCATCAAATCTTTATTGGGTTTTGGAATAAGAATTGCTAATGAATTTTTCCAAGATAGTGGCATTTTATCTCCTTTCAGAATTACATTAAAGAGTATTTTTTAATTTTGGAACTAAAACTGGTTTAAACAATTTATAAAAATCTGAATGTAATCCATCAAAACCCGGGGTTTTGCCATTTTAACTTGTCAATAATTGCTACAATCTCTTCATTCTGAATTGTTTTTTCTAATTCCCTTTTATCTGTCTCTGATAGCTTTCCCTTAACAGTTTTCTTAATATAACCTTCTACATCTTCTTTCGAAATATTGCCCCCTTTATATAATTCTTTGTAAAAAACTTGAAATACTTGCATTTTTTTATTCAGAATCTGTTCATACCTTAGAACAGTGGTGGCAAACCTTTGGCACTCCAGATATTTTGGACCACAACTCCCACAATCTTTGTAATTGGCAGTCTAGGCTAAGAATTCTGGGAGTTGTGGTCCAAAGCATCTGCAGTGCCAAAGGTTGGACACCACTGCCTTAGAAGCTGCTGTAACAATCATAGACATTTCTTCAGGACTTACTTTTGAGAAAACATGGGATTCATCTAGATCAGTGGTTCTAATTCTGTGGGCCCCTAGATGTTCCTGGACTGCAACTCCCAGAAGCCTCCACCACTCACAGTGCTGGAGGAATTTATGGGAGTTGCAGTTCAGGAACATCTGGGGACCCACAGGTTGAAAACCACTGATATAGATGAACTATTTCTTCACCTATATGGGTCAGACTGTGCATTGATGATATCAATATTTTCCACCATCCAGACAATACAGAAGTTTAATAGACACCAATTATGGCCCAAAGTGATGAAACTCTAGGCTGTTCTCTTTTCTTTTGTCTTTAGTATTTTGTATATATTTTCAATTGGCCATTAAACAGAACCAGAAGACCTTTGGAATGTGGCAAGATCTACATTCTGACATTAGGGGGTTAATGTCAGGAGGACCTTACCTGGAACTGTGAATCAATGAGTCCTGTCTCTTTAACTAGTATGGTTCTACAAAAGAAGTCATCCCTGCCTGCTCATCTCCCTTCTCCTCTTTCTTTCTAACCTGCACTCATGCCAATAGTCTGAGTGAGCCAGACTGTGAGTGTTTGCCTGACTTCATAGGCATTGCTGAGCTGCCATTGCCTTACTTGCTTTTACTCCCCCCCCCCGGTTAGGGGGGCAGCTAAAAAAATCTTGTAAATAAAAAAATAAAAAAATAAAAAATGTACTGCCAGTATTTTGTTGTTTTATTAGGAATATCCTGTTTACCTTCTTTACTTTATCTAAGAGACTTAGATAAAGTTTATGTTTTATACTTCACTTTTGTCTTGGTGTCTTCAGTTTTTTTTTAATCCCAACAAAGACAATGATAGACTATACATTTATTAGATCACTAAAATACCACAGACAGAAGTTGACTCTCAGGCCAAGCATTACAGAGCTGGGAGTGTACACAAAAACCATGCAATCTGGAAGTTGAGTCATGGCAACTGGACTTCTTTTCTTGAGAGATTGAAATGTTTTGCTACTCATCCAAGCAGCTACATCAGTCTGCTTCAGTCTGGTATACTCAACCAACCTAAATAATCAACAGCCATGGAATTAGCCATGAAAACATAACATGTGAAATAAAGAATGTTTCCCTTCCCACTTAGCAACCCGGTGTTTTCGGGGGGGGGGCAGGAGGCAAGCAGAACTATGTGTCATTGTGCCACTCCGAAAGTAGTGGAGATGGATGTAAAGGCATGCCACACTTCAAAATGAAACTCTGCCCCTCCGGAGCTGCTTACTTGGGATTTCTCTCACCAGTGGGAGAGATACACAAGTTCATGTACCAACTCACTGAGTCTGAGACTTCACCCACTTTTTCTGAGAACTGGCAATCTTAAATACAAAGTGGAAAGACAAATACAAGGAATTACAACTGAACCTGCATTTTTTGATAGAACAGCCACAATTTTTCTTTTGAAAACAAGCAAAAAATGTACTGCTTATATTTTGCTCCATTACACTTCCAACATTCTTTTTGGGTGGTTTACCAGTTAATTGTGCAGGCTACACATTCCACACCCTCTCCCCAGATGAGCTGGGGACTCATTTCACTGACCTCAAAAGATGGAAGGCTGAGTCTGCCTTGAGCTAGAGACCTGGAATTGAACCCCGGGCAATGAGTACAGTTTTGGCTGTCGTACAGCAGTTGTGCTACTGTGCCACGAGGGCCATGGGTATGTAGGCTTCACAAAGAAGCCTTGGCCAGCCTTCACGGCTTCAGAATTTGGATTTCAGGTACTAATCTTTGGTGCAGGTTTCTGGCAAGTTTTCAAGTATGAAGTCTTCCACTTTGACGATGAATTGGTGAAGCATCCACTCCAGTGCAGCTGCTGAGAGACTAGAACCTCTTTCACACAGGCTTGGGCAATTGTTCAGACAGTCATGCACTGTTAACTTCCTGTGTCTTTTCTGATATTGCTTCAAAGCAACGGTAATGAAAAAATGGCTATGGGTGTGACAATTTAACAACCTTTACTTGTTCCTGTATTCCCTGCCTTTCCTTTTTATAATGCTAAAGAGCACCACTGACATTCTCTTAGGTAAATACAGCCTAAAGTAATTCATGCATTTTAATTAACAAAGGAACAGGGACATAGGAGGGATAAGAATGAAACATTTGTCTTTCTCCAGCAAATCGAAGGAACATCAGACTCATGCGTAATGGAATGGGCTCTAGGGTCTGGAAATGTATTACTTCTGTCTCTCAGGCAAAACCTTAAATACCTCTTCCTGACACTTTAAGGAGTGAGTGAGTAACTTCTAAACTTCAGCTGCAACAGCCCGGCTCCTTGTTCTGGACTATATAACAATCATTGTGTGCCGTGAAGTCATGGGGATCCTTTTCTAGGTTTTCCAGATAGTGAACAACCAGAAGTGGTTTTCCATTTCACTCTTCTAAGAACACACTGGGACACCGTGCAATCTGTCCAAGACCCTACAGGTTCGCCCTTCTCCCAGGAAGCACAATGGGGAATAATACTCTTAAAGTCTGGCTCCATAGCCAAATGCCTAAACCATTGAGCGATCCAGCTAGCTTCTTGACTGGATGCTTATTCACAAATCGGAAAGCAGGAGTGGTGGCTTCTCAAGGGTCACCTTACCTCATTGGAAAGGTCATGATCAAGCCAGAACCTAAAGCAGGTAGCAAGATTTTAGACTACAGGTAGACAACCCTATTTGTAAAGCAGTATCTCCTTTCTTCTAAAGGGTTGTAATTCTTGTATTTTGTGTCTTTGCCCATCACAATGCATTTATTCAGTAATATTTTCCTGTCATAAACATTTGTTTATATGTGACAAGCATTAAATGCTTGCTTGAAGACCATGTGGCCATTGTTGTCTTTTAAGAAAAATGGGGTTGGGTGGGTAGATAAGATATTGTTGTTTGTTACTGTGTGCTTTCAAGTCTCCTCTGGTGTATGATAATCAAATGAAGGAGTGACCTTCAATATGCCCTATCATTGACAGCTCAGCTCACCTCTTGTAGAGTTAAAACAGACATTCCTTTAGGGAGTCATTCCATTTCATATTTGATCTTCCTTTTCTCCTGCTGTCTTCAACTTTTCCTAGCATTATTGCCTTTTCTGGCAGCTCCTGCCTTTTCATGATGTGGCCAAAGGGCAAGAACCTCAGTTGTGACAAATTTGCCTCTTGGGGTTGTTCAGACTTGATGTAGGTTCCCCTTTTTTTCTTTCTGGTGGTCCACTGTATCTCTGAAGCTCTCCTCCAGCACTATTTCTTGAACAAATCTATTCTTCTCTTCACTATCCAGCTTTTACACCCATGCATGATAATTGGAAATATAGTTATGTTGGCAATCCTGACCTTGGCCTTCAATGGAATGCTCTTAGTTTCATCCTAAGTGCCCTCCTAAGTCTCAGTTTTCCACTGATTTCCTAGCTTCATGGGTTCATGGGAGACATACAGAACTCCAATCACTTTAGGGGTGAGCTAGGATTTTTTCTTCACAAGTTTGGAAGAAAATCCCCACTGGTAACTGTGTGGTTTCTATAGCAACAGGCCATGGTGGCTTTGTTCAGGAGAAAGTGAGAGTGGAAAGGAAACTGGATAACAGAAGCCAAACATCCTGTGAGGATGTTTTACACAATATATGGGAATATATAACAGGGCTCTGCATGTAGGAGGAACTCCTCACAATATGATCACACATGCTACTGTCAAACAAAATGTAGTATATATGACACATTAAAAAAATTGGGAGTCTTTCAGGTCATCTCAGGCCAGACTGTCATGTTTTAAAATGCAACTAGAAGCTCCTAGATGTGTTGAGGATATCGTTATGAGCCTTTCATAGACAAAAATGATGTGCCCAGGGAAAAATGACCTATTGACAGAAACCACACACTTGCCAGTGGAGTTTTTCTTCCAAACTTGAGACAGCAGTTTCAAAGGAGTAATTATTGTAACGACCTTGGAAGAAGCTGCAGGGGTCACATTTTCCTAGTCTGCCTCCTGCAGTCCTAATCTGGGTCAGCGATTCCTTCCTTAGTCTTTGGTAGCTGCCACTTACCATGTTTAGAAATGCATTTTTAAATGCAAGATACACTTAGCATTGCATCTCATTCAGCCTTAAGAACTATCTTAAAGAGAGTCTCATTATTCATTGAAGCAAAGGGTAACCATGTGCTCCAAGCAAAATAAAATATAAATGCAAAAAGAGGCACTTTATAGATCACTATTTTTTTACATTTTTATGGATTAAACACCATGTCATCAACTTTGTTTCACTGTGAAGAGCTTCAAGTCCAAATGTACATGGCAAGATGAATATTGCCAGGCAAGTTGCTCTTAGATGTTAAATACAGCAGTTCTTGGAATGATGGATTTTGCCAGGCAGGCTTATCTCTTAGATAGAAGTCAGGAGTCTGGTGGCTTTTTTATAGTTATAGTTTAGGCAGCTGTAGAATGATTGCAACAATCCAGTTCTCCAAACAAAGAATACACTTTAAAGAACTGGAAAATGAAAACATTACAGTAAAATATCAACAACCATCCCTTTTTTATGCATACCAGGTTAGTCCTATCTACTTCCACCCAAGGTCTTGGGAGGTGGGGGCAGAGGTGTGGACTGTTGGAAGACAACAGGGGTTCCTGAACCCCTCGAAAGAACTGACCCGCAGAAATTCTCTTGAATAACTCTGATGAATCAGTGAATATTCTGGCTCATAATAGGCCAGTGGTGGAACTGGAGAGAGAGCTGTTGCGTGTGGATGCACTGGATGCCTCATTATTCAAGCTCCAAGAAAATAAGGCTTTCAAAAAATGCTTCTAAAAATTACTGCAAAACTCTGGGTTGCGCGATTATGCTGCTGCAAGCGGTTCATGAAAGGTTTGTTGTATGTGATCTCTTCCTTTACCCATTCCTACAGTATTTGGGGGTTGGGACCCCATAAAACTAATCAATCATGTCAGGCAGGCACTGGTTCCATCTTCAGTAAGCATGTTTTTTCTGTTCTAATACTCTTTATGATGTACCTAACCTGTAGTTACACAAGCAATCCAGAGCATTTGTTTTGTTGTTTGCCTTAGGAAATGATTTTTTCCCATGAACAGCATCTTTATGTAATTAGTACATTGATTCATTCACATTCAGCCAGTTGACAAAGAATATTAGTGATGTTGTCAACTTTCAATTGAGCATGCAATGGTTTATTAGCTCCTTGTTTGCTTACAGGCCTTTCTGTCAACAAGGAGGCTGGTGAGTAAACGTGGTGCATTCATTTGCAGTTAGTCTCTATCTTGCATAACATATAAATAACATAATGTGGTGCAAAATAAAAAGGAACAGCAACGGGCCAAACAATTTCTTTTAATACTCTTTTTTGTATGTGTGTGTAGTTGCAAATTTTTACCACCTTTAAGCTAGAATGAGGAGGCTTGTAAGTAGAGATGGGCACAAATCCAAAAAATGACATTTCAGTTTTTTGTTTTTGTTGTGGGTCTGTTTTGGTTCATTTTCGTTTCTTGTGAAATTTTTGAAAATTTTTGTTTTGTTTCATTTTTTTGTTTTTTTGTTTTTCATTTTTATCCGCTTTTTGTGCAATTTAAAGCATTTCCGCACACGGGCGTCCCTCAACGCCCCAGAAAACACTAAAAAAATGATGCTGGCAGAGACACAGTGTAGACTAGGTATGCAGGGAGGCTGCAAAGGCAGCAGCGGGTGTTGCCCAGGGCGTAAGGCAGCCACAGAGTGACTGCACTGCAGGGCAGGGGAGGGTACTCACCAAGAGGTACGCACGCACACAGGAAGGCTGCAAGAGAAACCTCTTCTTTCTCTCCCCTAAGAGCCAGGCTGCAGCCAGCATGAACACAGAGACACACACCTGCCTGGCTGGCCTAAAGTAATGAGTTGCAGAGACAGCAATCCCACCCTAACTCCCACCGCAGACTGCAAGGAGGATGGGGGCTGCCAGAGGTTTTTATGCCCTCTGTGGCTGCCACACCTACCCAGACTGCAACCTGGGCATGCTATTGGTTGAAATTGTCCAAGAATTTACATGATCCCATCACATGGCTTACATCCATCTTGTGGTTGGGATCCATTTTGTGTCATCCTTAAAGGGAAAAGAAAAAAATACATTGTGATGAGAGAAAAACAAAAACAAGCGTTTTAAGGACCCCAACCCCCTGGTACATAATAATTTCAAATAATTATCGCTGCGTTTTTATGGATGTCCAGGGCGTTTTTATACCCAAGAAATCAATATTAGGCATCCGGGAGCCATTTTGGGTCGATTTCCCCTAAGTCCTCTTAAAGGAAAAAAATACAGCGATCTGAGAAAAGACATAAATGCACGTTTTAAGGACCCCAACTGCCCTGGTAGGTATTATCAGGCAGAATAAATAATTATTGCTGGGTTTTTACAGATATTCAGGATGTTTTTAACATTTAAAAACAGCTCATTTCATTGTGCGTTGCCATTAACGAAAACGAAACATAACAAACCTAATTTCCGTGGTTCTGTTTGGTTCATTCCAATTTCATCATAATTTTTGTTATTCGTTTTGTTACGTAATGAAACAAATAACGAATAATGGATTCTCTTTCTCTTCCCTTTGTTCTTTTCACTATAAAGAGTAGGAGTGCATGTGAGGAGACTGAATGCCCCTCCTGATATTAGCTTAGGTTTTGAAGAGATCCTAATCAGAGTTCCTTCAGCAGACCCTCTTCTACATAGTACATTCCCTTCCCAACCTTCATGAGGAGAAGTCTTATCTTGCTTTCTGTAAAGAAGGAACAGCAAGGTCCTGTGAGCAGTAGCCTTCTGCACTGCAGTTTTTTTTCTTCCCATTGCCAAACTGAGGCAAGGTCCAATGGTCCAATGAAAGAAACAGAGCTGTAAGCACTAACAAAATGTTGGCCAAAAGGGGCTTAATACTCTCTGGCTTGTGGGTATGAAGAGTCGGGCAAACAACAGTAAGTTGAAGGCTGGTGGGACACAGGTGCCTGAGGAATCTGCCTGCTGGACAGTTCCATACTTTTTTTGTAACCATAATCTTTGGCTGTCACTTATCTCTGTTTCAGTGTGCATACATGGCTGCAGATGTTAGAGGACCCTATGCAAGCTCAACACCACCACATGACCCCTCTCAAGGGACATACATCATGATTGATCAAGGCTTCCATTTTGAAGGACTGTAATCTGCATCCTATGTGTTCTCTGCATGCATGATCAAAATTTATTTATTTATTTATTAATTATTTATTTATTGCACTTCTATACTGCACCATTTCCCAGAGGGACTCTGGGCGGTTTACAGGTAAAAACATTAGATAAGACAATAATAAAACACCAATGGGAAAAATGCCACACTGAGCTACTTCAGGCTGACAGAGATCACCTATTGGTTGTTGTTCAGTTGTTCAGTCGTGTCCGACTTTTGTGACCCCATGGACCAGAGCATGCCAGACCCTTCTGCCTTCCACTGCCTCTCAGAGTTTGATCAAATCCATCTTGGCTGGATCAATAACACCATCCAGCCATCTCGGAACTTTTTATGCAGACCTTTTCCCTTTGCCTTCAATCTTTCCCAACATCAGGGACTTTTCCAGGGAGTCCTCTCTCCTCATGAGGTGGCTAAAATATTGGAGCCTCAGCTTCAAAATCTGTCCTTCCAATGAACATGCAGGGTTGATTTCTTTCAGGATGGATAGGTTTGATCTCCTTGCAGTCCAGGGGACTCTCAAGACTTTCCTCCAGCACCACAGCTCAAAAGCGTAAATTCTATGGTGATCAGCCTTTTTAATAGTCCAGCTCTCACTTTCATACATCAATACTGGAAAAACCATAGCTTTGACTGTTCGGACCTTAGTTGGCAAAGTGATGTTTCTGCTCTTTAAAATGCTGCCTAGATTTGTCATCATCGCTTTCCTCTAAAGAAGCAGGCATCTTTTAATTTCATTGCTGCAGTCACCATCTGCAGTGATCAGGGAGCCCAAGAAAACAAACTCTGTCTTTGCCTCCCTTTCTTCCCCTTCTATTTGCCAGGAGGTGATGGGACCAGTGGCCATGATCTAGTTTTTTTGATGTTGAGCTTCAGCCCATTTTTTCACTCTCCTCTTTCACCCTCATTAAGAGGTTCTTTAATTCCTCCTCACTCTCTGCTATTAGAGTAGTATCATCTGCGTATCTGAGGTTGTTGATATTTCTTCCGGCAATCTTAATTCCGGCTTGTGATTCATCCAGACCTGCCTTTCGCATGATGTACTCTGCATATAAGATAAATAAGCAAGGTGACAGTATACAGTCTTGTCGTACTCCTTTCCAAATTCTAAACCAGTCAGTTGTTCCATATCCAGTTCTGACGGTTGCTGCTTGTCCCACATATAGATTTCTTAGGAGACAGATAAGGTGGTCAGGCACTCCCATTCCTTTAAGGACTTGCCATAGTTTGTTGTGGTCCACACAGTCAAAGGCTTTGGCATAGTTGATGAAGCAGAAGTAGATGTTTTTCTGGAACTCTCTGGCTTTCTCCATAATCCAGGTAATCAACTATTATCTGCCTTGAAATATTTAGCCACATGTTTGGCCAGGTGTGTTGTCTGAAGTTGGTTCACATGTATGTGATCTTTACATATATAAACAGAACTTGAGTCTTTTCAAAATCTGTACAGTAAGAAAAGGGAGCAGAGATTGGGGGAAAGTGGATTCCAAAGAGGTTGGGCAGATATGCTCAACATATATCTCAAGCAAAACTGGGAGTTGAGTCATGGCTACTGGACTTCTTTTTTGAGAGATAGAAACGTTTCGCTGTTCATCCAAACAGCTTCATCGGTCTGAATATTGCTCCTTTTATGGTTTGGTATCGGATACTTTGGGTGGACAAGTCTCTGCCTTAGTGTGTTCATGGGTTTGAAATAAACAGGGATGTGGTGTTTGCCAAAAATCCTTTTAAGCTTCTCTGACACGCCCGCCATGTAGGGAATGACCAGGTTCTTCCGTCGGGTCTGGGTCTCAGACTGATCCCTTGTTCTTTTGGGATGGCCCACTGCTTTGTTGAAGGCCCACCTTGGATATCCACAGGCCTTAAGTGCTGTCTTCAGGTGCCTGTCTTCCTTCTTCTTGGCTTCTGAGGAGGTGGGGATGCTCTCTGCTCTGTGACTTAGGTCCTAATGACTCCTAGTTTGTATTGTAATGGATGGTGGGAGTCAAACAGTAAGTATTGATCTGTGTGGGTGGGTTTCCTGTAAACTTCTCCTCCCAGGCCACGGTCAGGTCTGATGATGACTGCACAATCCAGGAAAGCCAGCCTTGTTGTCTTGGGTGTCTTCCCTAGTGAACTTAATATTAGGATCCACTGTGTTGATGTGGTCTGTAAAGGCCTGTACTTCCTGCGTCTTTATTTTAACCCAGGTATCATCTACATACCTGAACCAGTGGGATGGTGTTGTCCCTGGGAAGGGACAGAGGTGGTGGGCTCCGGCATAGTCTATCTGCTACTTATCAGGCTGTACTTTCCAAAGTACCCAGACAAATCAAGGAGCCTTCACCACCAGGTCACAGCTAACGACCCATTCTTGATGGGTTTCAGCACCTTAGGCCATTGTTTACCTTAAGGCCATGGACACTAATGTCTCCCTAACGAGCCTATTCAGGCTTTGTTCATCTTATGAGCCAATCAGACCAGGGGACAAGAGGTCAAGCTGACTATAAGAAGGTCTCTTGCACTAGCTGTATTCAGACCGATGAAGCTGTTTGGATGAACAGCGAAACGTTTCTATCTCTCAAAAAAGAAGTCCAGTAGCCATGACTCAACTCCCAGTTAAACGAACCTGGATGACTGAGAATCTTCACAGACTCAACATAGCAAGTACTTTCTGCATAAAGAGAAACAGGGAATCTAAATTAGTTACTACCAGTACTACAGAAGGACTTAAGTATCTGGACCCTCCCTCCTGCAGATACTGAAAAGTGTGGAAAGTAGCTAGCACATACCAAATACAGTAGGAGCCCCATATTGTCGCACTGCAACAAGAATAATTATTTAAGAACAAGCACCTCCTACCAAATTCAGGTTCAGCTGCTTCATTAAGCCCTGCCCTTGCCACCAGCTTAGCTATGCAGACAGACCTTTGCAAAGTGAGGCAGTGTTGGGAATGCCCCCTTTTCCCCTGAGCCCAGAGAATGAAGAGAAAATATGCTTTTTGTATGCTTATGCACTTGTGTCTGTAACGGAATTGCGATGATGGGACATTCCGTGATTGTTAAGGCCCTGGCCGAGAATCACCTGAGTTCTTGTGGGTTCTTTTAAAGAAAACAATTGGCCTGAGAACACTAATTTAAAGAAATCCCTTTATTCACTATTCTAAGTTACAAAAATGAAAAAATCAACTCATAAAATTAATGGAAAATCAATGGAAAATATAAAAATGCTTATTAGATACAATCATATAATATTGCCTGAAAATAATAAAGCCTATGATATTCTCAATATTAGAGATGGGCACAGAATGAACATTTTTTCGTTTCCGTTACCGTTTGTCGTTTCCGTTATATAACGAAATGACAAACAAAAATTGTGATGAAAATGCAACGAAACGAACAGACCCACGAAAACTGTGGTTGTTACGTTTTATTTCCGTTAATGGTGACATGCAATGAAATGAGCTGTTTTAAATGTTAAAAAATGCCCTGGACATCCGTAAAAACACAGCAATAATTATTTATATTGTCTGATAATACCTACCAGGGGGGTTGGGATCCTTAAAGCGTTTGTTTTTGTCTTCTCCCATCGCGATGTATTTTTCTTTTCCCTTTAAAATGGATGTCACCACCAGCCAAAAAATGGAGGCAAGCCATGTGATGGGATCATGTTCAACCAATAGCATGACTGGGTTGCAGACTGGGAGGGCAGGTCTGGCAGCCACAGAGGGCATAAAAAGCTCTGGCAGCCCCCGTCCTCCTTGCAGACTCTGGTGGGAGTTAGGGTGGGATTGCTGTCTCTGCGACTCTAGCTTCAGTCCTGCAGCCTCCCTGTGTGCGTGTGTGCTGCGTACCTCTCGGTGAGTACCCTCCCCTGCCCCGCAGTGCAGTCACTCTGCAGCTGCCTTGCACCCTGGGCAACGCCCGCCGCTGCCTTTGCAGCCTCCCTGCATACCTAGTCTATACTGTGTCTCTGCCAGCATCCATTTTTTTAGGGTTTTCCCTCTGGTCTAGGGCATTGGAGGATGCCTGCGCACAGAAATGCTTTAAAAATCGCGCAAAAAGCGGGTAGAAATGACAAACAATAAAACAAAAAATGGTAATGAAATTTTTCAAAAAATTCCCGACAAACGGAAACGAACCAAAACAGACCTCTCAACGAGAAAAGAAAACCCGAAATGCCATTTTTCTGTTTCGTGCCCATCTCTACTCACTATCTTAATACTATGAAAAATTACAACCCTATACTGGCTAGGTCTAAGTCCAGCTGACTACATCTTGAAACCAGGTTCCAAGCAAGCTTCTTTCTCATAGACTTAAGTATAAACTTCTGTTTTCCCAGCTCTGAGCGGTTTCCAGAGGTCACGTGAAACAATTGTCCAATGGTAGCTGTCTAATTTCCTCTAACTTGGCTTATTATGTCTTGACTGTTGCATTCCTTAGATGAGCTTCTGGCAAAAAGCTGTAAATGTGCAGTTAATATCGAGCCTTAAAAATCACACTATGTCCCATCATCCTACTTCCATTACAGTGTCCAAAACCTGCCCGGCAGGCTGGGAAGGGGTACCCAATCCAGATCATCTGGAGGAAGTGGAGAAATGATGGAGAGGAGTGGGGAGCAGATTATGGTGGCAAGGGAAGTGTGAGAGATGGTTGGATACTTCTTTTCCTCCTCCTGTGTACATTTGAGTTCCAAACTAGCCCACCGTAACCTTACCCGTCACTAGCCTAACCCTAGCCCTTGCACTAACCCACCTTAACCCTAAGCCAGATCTACTTGCATTGCACTACACACAAGTACAATTCCCTTCTTTGTTAGATATGGTGGTGCGAGAGCCTTAGGCATCAACCTATGGCTCTGGGTTCACTGCCATCACTAGTCTCACTGTCTGCAACTGGTATGCATATCCATATGGCTATGCATGCATTTTGCAGCAGCAGGTGAGGAGGGGAGACCCCCATGTTGAGGGGTCTCTTGGAGCTTGCTTCCCTTTCCTAGTGGGTGAGGATAGGAGGCACCCATGGCTGCCTCCAGGAGCCCGCTTTCCCTTTATAGCGGGCCAGAGGAGGCACCCACCCCACAGAGGTGCCTCCAGGAGCCCGCTCCCCCCAAAAAACCAGTACTAACAAAAACAAAAAAACAAAAAAAACGAACCGACTAATTTTTGCGAATTTTTGCGAAAAACGGAAACGACCCGAAACGGAACCGGCCCGACTAACGACAACTCGAAAAAAATTTTTTTTCAAGTCGTGCCCATCTCTAGTGGGGAGCACAGACCCAGCCCCAGAGCTGCAGCCACCACCCCTTTTAATTCAATCTCTTCAATTCCTGCTGCAATTGCAAGTTTGCAATTGTTTCCGTCAGCAAGAGTCAAGATTGGAGCACCTGAACCTCATCCTGCTTCAACTTGGCCAAGGGCTGGCCCACCCTGTACCCAGGGAACCTTGAGGGAGAGGGAAGGAACAAAGAGAATCCCATGTCCAGCTGGACATAGTTGGTAGTTCTTTCCCCCCACCTCACATGCTGAAATTTCTAAAAGGAATCTCTCAAAATCAAGACCACTGGTGCTTCTACATTCTCCAGGACTGCAATAAAAAGTCTCCATGGGTAACTGTCTTCTGTGGCACTGATGTTTTCCTCCTATAGCAAAAGTAACTAAACCTTGCACTGAACTATGGGTGAATATGTGTTACTTGGAGATGCAAACAAAATATCTAGTCTCATGTGTCTGTAAGCAAACGTCATTTGTATCTCACTTGGTCATTTAGTTTTGGCTGCTTCATTTTTAGGATGCTCAGAAAGGCACAACATAATATTTGGACGCTCTAACTGCCAGACGTCAGCGCTAAAACACACACAACGGCCTGCATTACTTTGTCTCATCGACATCCTTTCTGGGCAGCATTCCAGATCCATTTCCACCTAGTTCCCTGCAATTTATATTGTCATAGACTGCTCTTCCACCTTTGTGACCTTTGGCATTTGTTCCAGTGACTCTCAAATGGTGAGGTTACAATATCAAACCTCATAGATTCTTGAAAAATTAAATTATTGGCTTTAAAACATCTCTCTCCCTTCCTTGCTACCTCACCCACGTGGTCTCTCTCACTCCATACAGGTTGCTGCTGCACCAGGATCTTCATAGTGTCTATCAGGTAAAATTCAGTAGTGTTTGTTGTACTCCAAATGATTCCAAACTACCCTTATTCCTGTGATTATCACACCCGTTAAACCTCACTGTTGGACTGATTTCTTGACTGTTAATGGCAAGATTGATTTATTTCATTTATTAAGGTAATGTACTCATAAAGTAATTTTCTGCTCATAAACATTACCAAAGCAATAAAAATTAAACTACAGAATAAAAACAAATTGGAAACAAATATATTGAAAAGCACCATGAAAACCATTTTGAAAGCCAAAGTTCTCACCGAACAAGAGAGTTTTAATGACATTGCAAACTCAGCCATGAGCCTGACTTCTCTTGAAAGGACTCATACCGTCCAACTGTTCCCTCAGAGAAGGCATGTTCATGGGAATGAAGAATATGAATGGCCCATGCATGCTTGTATCTCTCACATATACAAAGGTCCAATGGTGAAGCTTGGACCAAAAAATGGAGGTGGGCATGAAATGAACCACAAAGCAAAATTTCCCACAAATCAGCATGTTTTGTGATTCACTTTGGATGTTAAAATGCAGGAAAGTGTATAGGAACCTCCTTTGAGGCTGTAACTCAAATATCTCAACAATCTACACCAAACACCAAAGGGAGGAAAGAGAGCCCATGACTCACTATAAGTGTGGTATCACTTAACTTTTGCAGGGAGACATTCTACTGTTCCAGTAAGTCTAGTTTTGCACAAGCCACAACGCAGCATGATGAGTCAGAAGGTGTTTGGAAGTTCTCAGTTTGGGAATAGTGATGGATCATGTACCATCATGAACTGCTGGTTTCCCAGTTCATGCCCATCTCTAATAAAGAATAGAGACAGGCCACTGCTGGGATCCAGAAGGTCACAGGTGGGATTTAGACTGGATAAGGTATTTTTTAAAGCACAGCCACACACAATTGCATTCCAGGGGCACATGATAGGGTGACAGACAGTTTTGGAGTCAAAGAAGTTCAAAAGGGATGGTGCAGTGTAAGCAATTATTTAAGCTAAAGAACAGAATAGAGCACTTGTTTCCAGCCTTGGGTAACCCAAGTGTTCCTGGACTGAAATACCTAGAAGGCTTCACTACCTACAATCCCACTTCCAACTGCCTTTATGGGAGTTACAATCCAAGAACATTAGGGTTACCCAAGGTTGGGAACAGCTGCTCTGTTTTGTTCCTTACCTTAAATATTTGCTTATACTGCACCATCCCTTTTGGACTTCTTTGATGGCAAAACTGTCTATCACCCTATCATTTGCCCCTGGAATGCAATCTTGTGTGGCTGTGCTTTAAAAAGTCTGCCCTCTTGAGGTCTGAGCTAAAATATCCCCTCCTTTGGCCACTGCAGAACAATATAATGCAGTATAGCAGGCATGCCTAAACCTCGGCCCTCCTGATGTTTTGGACCACAACTCCCAGAATTATAAGCCTAGATTGCCAATGGCAAAGGACTGTGGGAATTGTGGTCCAGAACATCTGGAGGGCCGAAGTTTGGACATGCCTGCAGTATAGTGTCAATACAGTACAATGCAAATGCATATTACATTCATTGATACTACAGAATATATAGTATTTTATACCCTCCTCTTCTTCAAAACACTTATTATTATGAAGCTAAAACTTTATAAAACAAATGACACTTTTTTCTCTTCTTTGTTTGCATATCATTAAACAAACAGCTTAAAATAACATACATATATTTCCTTTGCACTATACTGTATAAGATTTGGTTGTAATGTATTGTCATTCCAATTTGTTTAACACAGGTTTCTATGTCTATTTTGCTATATCTGTTGATTAACATTACAGATAGAACACAACACAAATGGCATTTTAAAATACACTTTCCTCCCTTCCCCTTTTTGCTGTTTCACATGACATCATCATTCTGTTTATTCTCTCTCACAAAACTGGTACAAACCTGAATGATCAGTAGCTTTGTGCCGAAACAAGTTGTACATATTTTGTAAAGAATAAAAATCAAGCTGTACCTGTTCCTTACCTTCACTTTCTTAGCAACCCTGTGAGGTGCTATTATAAAATCACTTTTCATTTGTAGGGCAACACCTCTGCAACCCATCAACACACATCTTCTGGATCATTGGCCATCGAAATGTCCTGAACTAAGGCTTGAAAAGAACCAGTCTATTCGATGTGTCTCTCTGCAGCAGCAGCAGCAGCAGCAGCAACAACAACAACAACAACAACAACAACATCTCACCACGCCAATTATCTTCTCAACAAGTGCCTATTAACTGAGAGGTAAATGAAAACTTCAGACATGAGGATGTTCCTTTATGGAGCTCTACTTGTTTTCCATAGGGCTTGGACCCTAGCAAGACTAGTAAGGCCCTGGGAAGAATCAAGGCATCGTTACTAAGCTAGAATCCTTTAGGAGCGAGCTTCTGCCTTGTTTTCCTGGACCCTGGACCTACATTGTTAACATACTGATGTTGGGAGTTTGATTTCCCATTGACAGAGGCTGGACAGATGTCCCATAGGGTCCCTCCCAGCTCTGCAGTTCAGAGATTTACTGCATGTTTCTCCTTGTAGATTTTTCTCTCTCCATCATTTGGGTTCACAGACACCATCATACATGATTCCCAGTTGAATTGCCAGACTTTTGTGCTGTGTTTTCTGCCTTAGAACAGGACAATAACAAGTAAGATATGTAGCACTGCAGAGATCCAGGTTTAGGTATTCTTTTGCTTTACCTCAAGTATTCTCTTTCCTTAACAGCTCTCTGGCTTGGTTATATTATCAGGGCTTACAACTGGATCAAACTTGGAACTAATTTTATAATATATTCAGGAGAGAAAATGGTTTCTAAAAGGATAGATGATAAAGTTATGAATTGCTGTTTGCAATAGTAATTAACAACAACATCATCATGGATTGCAGGTAAACACTATGGCTTACATGTGGCTGTTGACAAAAGTAGCATCTCTCCTCCTCTTGATCCACAGCTCCCAGAAATCATGGCCAATGGTGAAGGCTTCTGGGAATTTTAGTCCAAGTACATCTGAGGAGCCAAGTTTGGGAACCATTGATCTAGTATTTGAAAGGTGTAACATGACCTCATTGCAGTGTGAGTTTCTGTGTCTGCCAAAATAGCAGCCAATGACATGAAAGCAGGGGGACTTGAAATATGATGTCATGCTATATATTTCATTGATTAGATGGGATTTTACAAATGTTAGAGATAAAAAAGAAAGGCTGCTGGTGGCAACAAGTGTCATAACGTCTAGTTTGACCTTGATAGGTAGGAAGTATAGAGTACTACAGCTGAAAAAGAGCATGGATCATGTTCCAAATATGTAGTGGCCTATATTTAGGTACAAAATGAAAGTTACAGATATGTGCTAGCCTGAGAGACCTAGCCTGAGAGGAGTGACTATGGTCCCATCCCACGGCCAGAAGAAACGGCTTAAAATAAAAGGCGGTTTTGCTGCGGCAACAGTCACATGGTATAAAGGCAGTTTCTGTGTCCTCACGAGCACTTTTTTCTTAACTGTGGCTGGGAAGGGGGTGTGGGAAGAGGGGAGGAGGAGAGAGAAAATAACCAGGGTGGATATCAGAGCAGAGGATATCTCCCTCTCTCTTTCTCAGGTTTTGTTTGCCTTTGCAATTTAAATTGAACAGTGAGCTAATTCTGATGGTAGCTTGTGGGGTGTCAGACTCTCACCTCACCCCTTCTCTCTCTCTCTCTCTCTCTCTCTCTCTCTCTCTCTCTGTTTGCACACCTTTGGGCGTGCACACAAACACACACACTTGCAAATAGCCTCCTTGTTCCTTTGCTGCTGCAGCAGCAGAGCCAGACTACTCAAAGCAGAGTCCCCACTGATGTTTGCTTTGGCTAAAAAAACAAACAAATGATGCATCCAGAACTGAGGCACATTATTCCCACCTCCAGGGTTGGTACTTGGAAAACTTGCTAAAGGGGGCGTGGTTGTGTGTGTGTGTGTGTGTGTGTGTGTGTGTGTGTGTGTGTGTGTGTGTGTGTGTGTGTGTGTGTGTGTGTGTGTGTGTGTGTGTGTGTGTGTGTGTGTTTAAGCCAGCTGCTTGTGGGGGCATGACTTCTGGAGGCAATTTATCTTGAAGTAATAAGCAGATTTTAGTGGTCATGGGATAGAGGCCTATGAGAAGCATCCAGTGATCACAAGATAAATGTAAGCCAGTTTTTCAGTACATTTGCCCAAAATTTAAACTGCATTACATTTTGCATCCAAAACTAATTTCTCTCTCTGTGTTTGTTTTTTGTTATTTTTGTTGTCTGGTTTACTACTTTTCAGAATCACCCAAAATGTTGAAAAAATCCTTGACATCTACAGACTCAGGGATTAAATCTTTGTTTCTCAGTGCTCTGAGTATCAGGCAACTACTGCTGTACCAGCTAGGCCTCCATTCCCTTTCTCTTGTCACTATATAACTACAGAAGTCAGCAATAGTTAGTCACCAGAAGACTGAACCCAGGCTATGGTAAGGAAGGTCTTACACTGACTTCCACACATCTCACCAGATGTTGCCAAAGCAACATTTCATCAATATTTGCTAGGTTTTACCAAAATGTCACTAAATCTCACAACATTTTGAGCAAAAATATAAAACCCCAAAGGCTCTTCCAAATCTAGCTCATTTTGTGAATGGATTTAATTCCACCAGGTTGTGGGCAAGGTTTTTATATACCTAGCAAAGCTTCTGGGTGTTATATATGATCATTGATGGAGACATTTTTAAAAGAGGTGCTCCCTTAAGGGATGAAGGCCTGTGTTGCTTATAGCCCATGATATTTTCCAGCTACTAAAATTTACTTCGCTTTGCTTTGTGATTAATGATAAACCAGAAAGTAAGCAGATCAAGTTTATCTTTAATTCTTTTATTCAATCTGTTTGACTTCTGCCTTTAAGATAGGCTTTGTAGTTAAAACTCTGCAGCCCATCCTAAAATCATATTCTCTGTATCTTTGTAAAGCACCCCTTCCCTTTTGACCTTTGAACCAGCTTACATGTGGAAAGCCCCTGAATGACATCATGCAAATCCACATGCTTGACACCTCGCTACATCTCTCTGTAGAAATAGACTTTATGTACTTTTCAGCTATTGGAATGTGCTAGTAAGTTAGAGAGAATAACAGGGAATTAAGAAATTAATGACCTTTAATCTTGCTAATGCAGATGGAAAAGTATCACTGATCTTTAATTTTGGTTGCATTAGGGAAAATGAACATATATGTAATGAAGTCACATGCTTTCCACTGCGGCAAATTGTAACCAATCCTCAGTTTTGTTCTTTGTTTCTGTAAGCTGAAGAGTATTTAAGACTGGACATTCCATACAGGAAGTTGTCCCTGTGTCAAGGCACACCTTGTGCACAAGGTATTTTGAAAGGATCTTCTGGAAATAAATGTGCATTCCCGGGAGTCCTGTTTGTCTGTTGTCCATTTTATAGTGATTTTCATTGAGGATCAGCCAGCATTCAAATGGGTGGTGACAAACCCAGACCAATTTATGTGTCTGATTGCCAAGGCACATAGTGCTGAAGAAATCTACTGGGGGAAGAAATATAGGTCAATTGAAAGAAATGTATGTTCTCCTTAATATCTAATTTGATCATGATTCTTAAAAAGTGCCTCTAAGGAAATCCCATTGTGGGAAGGAGGGAGCAAAGCAAAGCAAAGTGGTCTGCTTATATACCGCCCCATTCCACTTCAAGTAGTCTCTGGGCGGTTTACAGATTTAATTATAGAGTGCAGGCTACACATTGCCTCCCCCAAGCAAGCGGAGTACTCATTTTACCAACCTCGGAAGGATGGAAGGCTGAGTCAACCATGAGCCTGCTACCTGGGATTGTAAAAGTGTTCTGCTTATATACCGCCCCATACCACTACAAGTAGTCTCTGGGCGGTTTACAATTTTAATTACAGTGTGCAGGCTACCCCCCCCAGCAAGCTGGGTACATGAAGGATGGAAGGCTGAGTGAACCTTGAGCCTGCTACCAGGGATTGAACCCAGGTCATGAGCACAGTTTTACCTGCAGTACAGGCACTTAACCACTGTGCCACAAGGGAGGTAGCTTACTTGTAAGGAATACACATTTGTCTCATCCCACCTTGAGAAGCAAAGATTCAGAGGAAGACAGCTGAGAAATTATTTACTTCATTGATCTCTTTCCAGTCTTAACTAATATGGCCATTTGAAAACATTTTATGCAGGAAGTCATGGCTGGGACCTCCCATGGTTGGTTTGCTTGGGATGGTTGTTTTTTGGGGGAAGGGCATTGTTTTATTGTTTTGTTTTTGTAACAAACAGCCTCATATACCATATATACTTGAATATAAGCTGGGTATTTCAGCCCTTGTTTTTGCCTGGAAAAAATGCCCTCGGCTTATCTTCAAGTGAAGGCAATGGAGCGCTAGTCTTGCCCGTTCCACCGCCTCCTGAGTGCTGAGCCGGCTTGGGGAGGGTAGTGGAGGGCTAGTCCTGCCTGTTCTGCTGCCTCCTGAATGCTTGGCCACAAGCTGGAATGCATACTGTATATACTTGAATATAAGCCCTCAGCTTATATTTGAATAAGTAACTGGTAAAATAAGTTTTACCAGTTGTTTTGTGGTAAAAAACGCCCTTGGCTTATATTTGGGTCAGCTTATATTTCAGTATATATGGTACCTCTTTTAATTATTGGAACAGCAAAAAAATTGCTGCTTATTAGAGATGGGCATGAAATAAATTTTTAATTCTTTTTGTTTTTTGTTATTTGTTGTTTGTTTCATTACGTAACAAAATGAATAACAAACCCACCCATCAAAGAAAAACAAAATGAAACAAAATGGAAATTTCCATTTTGTTTTTTTCGTTTCCCATAGGAATACATCAAAGCAATGCATTACTATGGGAAAAAGCAGGTGCTGGAAACCACAGCTTTTTTTTTTGGCAGAGTCCCAAACGCCGATCAGCTGTAGTGCAGGCTTGGGACTTGACAAAAAAAAAAAGTTTTAAAAGCCTGCACTTTCCCAGCGCCGATCGGGTGCATTGGGGGAGGGAATCTCCCTGGCTTATTTTTAAGTCTCCTTTGTTTTCAAAAGAACAAGAAGATAATTTTCATCGCCCACCACCACCTCCTCCAGAGCTCCGGATCAAGCATGCCTAAATAGCAACCTTCTTTTTGGATCCCAAACTTCAGACCACCACCACCCCCTCCAGCAAAACACTCCCCCCAATAAAATCTGGAGATGTTTCCCTTTTCCACCCCCACTCCCAATATATCCACTTCCTTTTGGTCTTTCTTAAAAAGACTAAAATAAAATCAAGTGATTCCTAATCAACGTTTGGGTGCTCGCTTTCTCCTCCTCCTCCCTCCCCCTTTGCCGTGCCATCATAAAAAAAGAAAAATATTAACGCAGCGAGCTCAGCGAAGTACACCCTCTTTTTCGCTCACCTTTCCTCGGGATCTCCCAGAGTTGCCTCCTCCGCCCTCATGGACCTTCACATTGCCATACTGACACAGAAATACAACTGGCCCCTTTAAACAGTCTTCAAGAAAATGGTTCAAAAAACTGCTTCTGTCTTAGAGCGAGACCAGCAGCCAACTGAACTAGCTGGGTAAAGGAAAAGTGGGCGGGGTGGGGGAGCTTGAAAAATATTTTCCTTGAGTCCTCCTGACTGTGAGGGGCATAAAGGGCTGAGCTGAATCTCAGAGAGCACATGTGTGTGTGTGTGCATGTTTGTGGCAAAGAGGGAAGCTGTTGGCGCAGGCAGGCAACTCTGGGAGATCCTGAGGAAAGGTGAGGGGAAAAGAGGGTGTACTTCTTTTTAAAAAGACCAAAAGGAAGGGGCCATATTGGGTGGTGGTGGAAAAAGGCAACTTCTCCAGATTTTATGGGGGGAATGTTTTGCTGGATGGGGTGATGGTGGTCTGAAGTTTGGGATCTGAAAAGAAGGTTGCTATTTAGGCATGCTTGATCTGGAGTTTGGGAGGTGGCAGCAGCTAGCATTTTCTTATTAAGTTATCACTAATATTTTTCCCCTCCCCAAGTCCCCAGCTCCAGCTGATCGACACTGGGGTGGGGTGGGGGAAATTCTCCCCCCTGCACCAATCAGCTGGTGTGTGGGCTTGGGGGAGGGAAAATATATACACACAAATGTCGCACAAGCACCAAATATGCACCCCCACTTCCAAAACAGTAAAAAAAGTTAAAAGAAACACAACACACACAGGCAACGCACAGAAACGAAATGAACCAAAATGAAAAACGAAATGATTTTTATAAAAGATTCATTTCAAATAAACGAAATGAAATGAAATGGGAAATGAAATGTAACAAAATGAAACGCCTTTGTGTGTTTCGTGCCCATCTCTATTGCTTATATTCAATCTCATAGTGCGCAGGGGTTCTCTGGGCAGTTTACAATTATGCAGGCTACCCATTCTACCCTCTCACTCAGAGTTGAGCTCAGTATTTACTGTCTGTGGAAAGATGAAAAGCTGATTGAACCTTGAGTGGCTTCCTGGGATTGAACCCCAAGCTGTGAGCACAGTTTTGGCAGTAATGCAGTAGTTTAACCACTGCGCCACTGGGCTCCAATACTATGAGAATGACAATTTTAACAATTTTCCTCTATATAATTTCCATAAGGTAGATTTCTCTCACTCTTTCCTTCTTTGATTGAGAAGATTTAGTTTATTTTATATATCTGGCCTTTTCAGGTTTAAAAATGCTGTTATGAAGCGAGTCATTTCTGTCAGATATGAATAATACAACATTTATCTAATCAGCCTTTTACATATGGTATCTTTGCTTCAGCATATGGCCTTATCTATTCTCACTCATATTATCAAGTAAGAAAATAAATAACTCTTGATTTGTATTTAGCATTTTAAATATTATTTATATAATTCAGAGGGAATAGCAGCACCCATTTAATAAGGTATCTCATCTTCTTTTCCATTGAAATCTCACCCACCCACCTACATTTTTCACACTTATTACCCATCATATATGGTAAAATTCATATTTTATAGTGTAACATTTCTAACAGTCATGTTTAGATACCCATCAAGCCATCATATATCGAAATATTCATATTTTATAGTGTAACATTTTTAGCAGTCATGTTTAGAATTTTACTAAATTTGGTTTATCTGAAGATGTGTGATGTACTAACTGTTTTGACATCTTGGGCAAATTTGTGGCAAACTGTGCAGAAATATTCACTGTACATTCTTCAGAATATGGCCACTATAGAATATTATATAAATCTCTAAGACGATGAATTAATCTACTTTGAAATGTTTAACTGTTGAAAGGATCTATTGCCTGATATCAAAATACAGGTATAAATTATTTACTTTATATGCAAATAATACAAATTGGTACTGCACCAGAATGTTGCAGTATATATCAGAAGTAAGAAGAGATAATTTTAAGGTATTCTTTAAGTTTTCAGCAGAATCACACGCACAGGTTAGTTATGGGATGAGAAGGCAGTTAATTGGAAGGTGATGGCCAGGCAGGGTATAAATCTAATAAATAAAATGAATAAATGAAATTTCCGATGACTTCATTAGCCCTCCTCCCACAATAAGCTTCTTTAATTTCAAGCTTCAGCACTTGTGAAACTATTTGCATATCTTCCCCGTTCATCTAAACCTCATGTCCAAGCTGCTTCAAACAGATTGATGATTTTTTTCAACAGCACTCGATGGTACCTCGTGCTATGTTCTAATATCAAGTAGTAACCTGAAATGAGAGGACATAACTCAGTTTGGAAACATATTGATAAAGCCATATTCTAGCATGTGTATAGTTAAAATGAAATTTCTTCTTCTTTTCTAAATGCAAATCTGAAGATAACATTAAACTGTTGTCCATTGTGGTGTCTACATCCAGTGAGATGTCATTTGGTGTGCACTGAATATAACTCACAAATGTGCTTTCTAGGATCTCAGACCAGGCCTGGGGCATTTCACATTGTGAGGTCCCTTTATTGTTTGGAAAGAGGGGTAAACCTTTAAGGAAATCTAAGTAATGGTTAAAAAGTCAAGGAACAGAAATAAAGAGTTTTTTGTATTATCTCTATTAGTTTTTTAACTGCTGGCACCAGTTTCTCTTGCCGGATTTGACTTTGTCTTGGACTGTGGTGCTATGTTTATTTTATCTGCCATTTGTTTTAGTATTTTTATATTGTATTTGTATTCTATTATGTCTTTCACTGTTCATTTCTGTTTGGGTATGTTATGTGGTTGTAGTTGGGCAGTCGCTGTTTTGGTGACATGTTGTACACTGCCCAGAGTTCCCTTATGGGAAAATCGGGTGGCCAATAAGTACAAGAATAAATAAATAAATAAAAGGGAGGACCATGTATCCTTGGCTGAAGTGGACCCCCCATGAGGCCAAAGTGTCCTATGCATCCCCATTAGAGCCTGGCTGTATGTACGCACATAAACAGGGTTCACCCAGACCTAGCCTACGACCGTGCCAAGTGGAAGGCAAAAACAAGAATAGCAGACCCCACCACCAAGTGGGACAAACACTAAGAAAAAGAAGACTACAGCATTACTCACATCTATTTTGGAGAAAGTGTTATCCTTTTGAGTAAATATTATCGATTAATTTCTGTTTTTTTTCTGATTAATGGATAACATGAAGCCTCTTTAACATGTTGAAGACAATATTCTTTCTGTAACAACAGCGCATCAACCCCAAAGTAAAGTTTCTTCAACAGCAAGTTAGGGCATTCCTTATGCCTATAAGTATAATTTTAAAACCAAAACTATTGCCCCTTGCTAAATCAAACTAACATGCCCCATTATGTATTTTGCTATCTACTTCTTCACATGAAAGTTGATGTTAAAGAACAGTCAACCACATGTTGTACCAGTCATTTATTTTACACTGTCATGTGGCAATGGAAATCTAACCACATATTTATTTCCCTTAGAAGATCCACTATGGCAATCGATAATTATACTAGAAATGACATATAGCTAATATATGGATCACAGAAAATTAGTCGCAACACATACCAGTTAAAAATAAATAGCTATAGGAAAAAGGCTATCTCTCAGAGTGGCTCCTCCCACACAGAACTGCCCGAGTCACCTGTGCATCCCAGCTGAGGGTCCCGATCCCAAGAGAGGCCCATAAGGTCTTGACAAGGAGTTGGGCTTTCTCAGTGGGCACCCCTCAGCTGTGGAACACCCCTTTCTGCTGAGGTATGCCAGGCAACCTTGCTCTTAGTATTTAAATGCCAACTGAAAACCTAACTGTTCCAGCTGGCCTATCCTGATCCATCCAGCAACTGACACATGTGAATGTTTATCATTCTGCCACTGTTGAACTGGTCTTTATAGCTTTATCATTCCATCTATATCCCTTTTGATTCTGTTCCTTTTCTCTGTTGTTTTTTCATGTGCTTCTGGGGCTGTGATTTTATCCATTGTGACTTTTTGTTTAATTCATATTAAAACCTAAATAGTTTTAATATTATTTGATCTTTGTTTTGTTGTTATTTATTTATTTATTTTTAATTGTATATACCGCACTGATTCTCCCAAAGGAATTCTGGGTGGTTTATTTATTTATTTATTTATTTCCTGCACTTATATACCGCACCATTTCCCGGAGGACTCTGGGCGGTTTACAAAAAAGACCAGTAAAATACTATTATTAAAACGAACAGTAAAAGCACTGGCGGGAGAACAGCGATAGGGCACTAGTCAATAAAAAACCTTCAGTAAAGGCAGCAGGTGAGGGGAAGAAAGAAAAAGAAAAAAGGGAGAAAGAAAAACTAAACAGAAATAAGGTTGCCATAAGCCTCCTTAAAGAGCAAGGTTTTTAGAGCCTTTTTGAAGGCAGGCAGGGACGATGCAAAGCACAACTCACTCGGTAGCTGATTCCACAAGGAAAGGCTGACCACCGAGAAGGCGCGACTACAAGTTGTCAATTTCCGTGCCTCCCTTGGGGTGGCCACCCTGAGTGAGCGCGCCCGTGACATCCGAGTGGGCCTGGCCTCAGCTGATCTCTGAGAGATACGCTCCGCCGGTAATCAGGTCCCAAGCCGTGGAGGGTTTTGAAGACCAAAACCAGGACCTTGAACCTTATCCGGAGGGCAACGGGCACCAATGCAGGCGGGGCAGAACTGGGGTGATGTGATCATACTTATGAGCACCTACCACCAGTATGGCCGCCACATTCTCTACCCACTGCAGCCTCCGGAGAAGGGTCAAGGGCAACCCCACGTAGAGTGCATTGCAGTAGTCAATCCTCGATATCACAAGGGCCTGCACGACTGTTCTCAGGGAGGACTCATCAAGGTATGGGCGGATCTGGCGATCCTACGGAGTTGGAAAAAAGCGGCCCTGGAGACAGCCATCACCTGGGCTTCCAGGGAGAGGGCTGAGTCCAGGACCACACCCAGATTCCTGGCCCTGTCCGTAGGCTTGGAGGGAAACTCCCCCCAGTCTAGGGAGGGGGCCATTTTACCTGGACGAGGGCACCCAAAGAACAGAATCCCAGTCTTCTCGGCGTTGACTTTGAGCCTGCTGGTCCTTGTCAACTCCAAGACCGCCTCCAGACACAGATTGAGGGAGCGAACTGCCTCCACTGCAGAAGAAGAAAAGGAGAGATAGAGCTGCGTGTCATCAGCGTACTGATGACAGTGAACTCTAAATCTCCTGATGATCTCCACCAGCGGCCTCATATAAACACTGAACAGTATAGGAGAGATTGCCGACCCCTGGGGCACCCCACAAGGGAGCATCCATGGAGCCGACAAGTCATCCCCCAACTGTACCCGCTGGAGCCAGCCATCAAGGAAGGATCGGAGCCAGCTGAGCACTGAACCTCCGATTCCCGCCCCAACTAGCCGGTCCAGTAGGTTACCGTGGTCGACGGTATCAAAGGCAGCTGACAGATCAAGGAAGACCAGCAGGGAGGAGCACCCCCTGTCGGCCTCCCTGAGGAGGTCATCCTGCAGAGTGACTAGGGCAGTTTCGGTTCCGCGAAATGGTCTGAAGTCGGACTGGAAAGGATCAAGGATATGATTCTCCTCCAGGTATGACTGAAGCCAGACAGCGGCGACCCTCTCAACAACCTTGCCCAGGAAGAGAACTATGGCAATCGGACAATAGCTGGTAAGATCGTCCGAAGCCAAGCTGGGCTTTTTCAATGTGGGCTTCACCACAGTCTCCTTCAAACGGGAGGGGAAAAATCCCTCCCGGAAGGAGGCCGTGGCTATTGAGGAAACCCACTCCAGCATGTTCTCTCCAGCAGATTTGATAAGCCATGCTGGGCAAGGGTCGAAACAGAGCAACATAAACTATTAGAAACCCAAAAATTCAGATAAAAAAATACACAACAAAGAAAAGAAAAGAGTCCAGCAAGAGGCACAAACAATAATAACTGAAAACAACAAATCACAAGGGGCAAAAAACAGACATTAGCAATCATCATGAACTTCTTTAAACAGCCAAGTTTGCAATAATTTCTTGAAGGCTGTGAGGGATGGAGCTGAGTGGATCTCACAGGGTAGTTTGTTCGATATGGTTGGGTGAACCACCAAGAAGGCCCAATTGCAAGTCACAACCTTATGGGCCTCCCTGGGGGTAGTCACCGGAAGTGAGAAGGCCCATGAGGCTCTGGTGGGTCTGGCCAGCGATAACCTTTGGGAGATACACTCTGTCAGATATTCAGGTCCTAAGCCATGGAGGGTTTTGTAAACCAAACCCAACACTTTTAACCTTATTTGGGAGACAACGGGTAGTAAGTGTGAACTATTTATCAATCAATCTGCTGTTTCATTTTGTATTTTATAACACTGTAAACTGCTCAGAGTGCCCTTTGGGCCAGATGGTTTATGGGATATATAAATAAAGAAACAAACAAACAAATGAATGAATGAATAAATCAAAGCTAGCAAACAAAAAATGAGAGCTTCATGCCACAAAATTTTGTACACATGCCAAGCTAATGACATCTAGCACTCTCTCTTTTTTTGGACAAAGACTATGAATGTACTTACACATTTCAAATTGATTTGATGAAAAAGGACATTAGCAGAAAAAAGTTTAAAAGCTCTCAAAATCAATGTGTGTACTTTTTCACACCAATTCTCAAAGAGTTGTATCATACATTTCCCCCATATGTTTGTTTTTAAAAAAACTGCACTAATGTTAATTCATTCATAGTTTTCAAGAAAGGCAGTCCAGCACTAGGTTGCTGAAATTCTGAGCCACAGTTCAAAAGTTATTAAGAATTTTTAGGTCCATTAAACCCTGAAGCAGCAATTGCTGGAAAAGTTATGAAATGTAACCTCGGTTTCATTGAGAAGTGTTTAAGTTCTGTCAGTACAGGTTTTTTTTGTGTGGTGGTGGGGATTCAATGAAAGGTGATGAAAAAGAAAGAAAAGGGGGGAGTGAACAGCATTCCTGTACTTTTAATGGTTGAGAAAAAGAAACATTTTAGCAGGTGTCAAAGCTGCTTGGAGTGGAGGACCACGACAGCACAGAAAGTTTGGAGACTGGTCAGATTGAGTGGGGTTGCAGGGGGATGGAGCTGTGTGGTACCTGTGGTGCCATGCTGACAGCTTTGTGCAAAGCTGTCAGATGGACAAAGCACCCATGTTTGCTCATCATCCTACCTTTATGTTGGAGTTAGAATATAAATTATTCTATATGCAGTATCTCCTTTTTAGTTATATAATGTTCATTCTCATGGCTAGATTATGCAGTGGTATATAAACTGGGAGCCCCACATGGATGTACAGGGAACTGTAATCTTTTCTTCCTGTAGAGGATGCCTGAAGCACGGCTTGTTCCATTCGTGTAGATCTGCCATAGGAGAGTCCCCAGGTTGGATCACATGATTCTGCAACATAAGGCAAGGAGCTACAGGAAAAGACATCCAACTACAGTTTGAGAGGTTGAGACCTATGATACTTTAAGCGAATCATCATCAACATTATGCTGCCATACTGTAGGTGTTTGTAAAAAAATATTTAAGCTGGAGGATACAAGTAAAATGCTAGAGACATTTGTCAAGGTCTTCGCCACAAGACAGATCCAGATCTTTGAGCATCAACACAGAATGTGGAGCCTGCACTGAGCAATGCAAATTCTGCAAGCAAGAAAAGCTGAAAGATGTCATCTCAGACAGATGACATCTGACCAAAGGCCTTTCAGCTCTTGCAGCCGAAGTCATCCACTTTACTACTGTACTGAACAATAAGGCCTTTGTCCTTCAAGTCGAGGTGTACTGCTGATTCTGGCCCTATCTGTTACCCCTCCAATGTTGGATAGGACCCCATACCAAAACACAAAAGGCGCAATATAGTATATGCGGTCCAATACAGTGAGGAGCGTGCAGACCTCTACATTGGAGAAACAAAACAGCCATTAAACAGAAGGATAGCCCAACATGAGAGGAATAACAGCTCGGGCCCAGAATCATCAGTGTACCTCCATTTGAAGGACAAAGGGCACTCATTCAAAGATGAGGATGTACACAT
Source organism: Phrynocephalus forsythii (assembly GCA_029282475.1). Taxonomy (NCBI): domain Eukaryota; kingdom Metazoa; phylum Chordata; class Lepidosauria; order Squamata; family Agamidae; genus Phrynocephalus; species Phrynocephalus forsythii. The sequence continues at coordinate 112,165,444 of JAPFRF010000011.1, forward strand.
ATTAGATAGAGAAGAGAGGTGGTTTGAGAGAGGGGTCAAGGAAGCCATTCATGTGAACATTGAAAAACCCTCTCTCAACAGAGGTGGGGGGCTCAGGCACAGTTTATCTGCCACTTATCAGACTGTGATTTCAACAATACACAGACAAATCAAAAATACCTCTCACCTTCACCACCAAGACCATAGTTAATGACTCATACTTTATGGGTTTCAGCATCTCAGGCCACTGCTCACCTTAAAGCAATTGAGACAGTTGCCTACCTAACGAGCCTATTCAGGCCATTGCTCATCTTATGAGCCTCTTTCAGACCAGGGTGACAAGAGGTCAAAGTGAGCCATAAAATTGAGGACTCGCAACTAGCTTTCTTCAGATTGACGAAGCTGTTTGGATGAGCAACAAAATATTTCAATCTCTCAAGAAAAAAGTCCAGTTGCTGTGATTCAACTTCTATATTTGTTTGATTGTTTCCCACTTCATTACTTTGAGCTGTGAACATAAAAAAGAAAACTTAAAACTCCCATCCATTACTCCCATGAAAACAATGTAAATTAATAATACAATGTAAGAACAAAAGAAAACCACATAGGGACACCTGGCTATCGGTCCTAAAATTATTACATATTGACTGAGTATATTTACAGCTGCTGGAATATCTGGTCGTGGTAATAAAGGAATCTTTATAGAGTTCCACTTTTACAAGTTTTCTAAAAATATAGAGGGAGGAAAACCTGGTGCATCTCCAGTGGAATAGCTTTCCGCAGTCATGGGGCCATGACCAAGAATGAAACTGATCTTCCTGAAAAGACATATTAATTATATAAATGGCCCATTCAACCATGGCTGACTTTAATAGTCAAGAGATAATGGCATGACAGAATATACATCTTGCCAACATCATCGGATGTTACAAATTGAAATTGATTTAGCAAATCCAGTCTAGATGTTGTGCTGGACATCTCAACAATCAAAGTCCCATTGCCTGGCTTCAATCTTCAGTTCACTACACTGCAAAATTCAGTTGTTTACAGTTGAAGAGAAATATAAAAAACTAAAATATAAATATGAGAAGGCAAGAGAGACATAGCACCATGCTACATACACATAAGATACCAACATCACAGATACTAAGGGGTAGCAGGCATTATGTAGCAGCAACAGTGGCAGCAGTAAAGAAATCATGGACTTTCTTCCAGAAATTCAAAACGGTTTGGCTGGGTGAGCACTTAGAATATTTTTCATGTGTGCCCATAAATGTGTTAAAATACTAAAGATTTTAATTTTTAATTATGTGTTTTAGAAATGTATTCTCTGCTTTTTGATTTGGCTGTTTGGGGCTATAAATGTCTGCATTCTTAGAATGTACTTATTTATATGTATATAGCATTTCATTTCTTTTTTGTTTGTTTCATTTTGTTATTAATGAATTTTTTTAAAAAATTCCAAAATGAAACAATTCATTATGCTATAAAATGGCTCTCCTGGGTTTTAAAGGCACCAGATTTGGTGGGTAGCTTCCTTGGACTCTTCAGTTTAATCCCTCCCAATTTGGAGAAGTTTGGGGTTCAGGGGTCAAGTTATTCAACTCCAAAGTGCCCCCCAAGAAAAAAAATTATAATTGGAAAATTATGTATTCAAAAATAGTGATCCCAATTGTCTCGAAGCATGGAAATTACAGTGGAGCTTCCTTGAGCTCTTCCCTGTAAGCCCCCCCCCAAAATTTGGAGAGCTTTGGGGTTTAGGTGGCTGAATTAGTCAGCTCCAAATTGGGTCCCCCCCGGAATCCATTTGTAATTGGGAAAGTGCTTTTTAACTTTTTAAGATGTTTGGTTTCCGGATTGTTCTGAGTACATAACTTCCAGTTCCAGAAAAAAAATCATTTGTAATTTGTAATACAAACCTCTCCTTTTTAAAAATGCACTTTTCCTATTACAGATAGATTCCGGGGGGGGGGGCGCTTTGGGGTATTTGTATTCAATGTAAGTTTAGTCTCATATACTTGATGCATTTTTGCTTTCAGTTTTTCTCATAACAGTACTGTTTTAAATACATTTTGAATTATTACTTTTTGGATTTCATTTTGTGCATATGTAGAAGCAATGTAAATGTAAATAAATGTCCTGAAAATGCAGTAATAACTAGAAGCCAACACAGATGTGGCAAAAGCAAATCCTGCCAGACTAATATATCAAGTTGTGTTGCTGCAGTGTAGCCTGAACTGGAAATCGTCCTCTTCAAGATTTTTAATGACTAGGAGAGGGGAGTGCAGGGAATGCATATCAAATTTGCCTGGGACAGACAAGTGGTTGGAAAAGCCTAGAAGACAGAAACAAATTTCAAAATTTTTTTGATAGGCTCAAGCACTGGGCACAAAACAACAGAATTAAATTTAACAGGGATAAATGCAAAATTCTACACCTGGGGGAAAAACCAAATGCATAATTACAAGATGGGGGATTCTTGGCTCAATAATATAAGGATGACAAGGATCTCGGAATTGTTGCAGATAAAAAAATGAATATGAGCCAACTGTACAATGTGGCTGCAAAAAGGCAAATGTAACTTTAGGGTGCACTAACAGAATAATAGTCACCACATTCCATGAGGTACTAGTCTATTTAGGATGGGTTAGCCTCACCTAGAGTACTGGGTCCATTTCTAGACACCATATTTTAAGAAAAAAACTGGAGCAAGTCAGAGGAGAGCAACAAGGAAGATTGGAGGAAATATTAAAGGAACTGGACGTGCTTAGTTGGAAGTTGAGTCATGGCAACTGGACTTCTTTTCTTGTGAAATAATCTCACGTAAATGACTGAGAATCTCCACAGACCTTGGCATGTTTAGCCTTGAGAAAAGAAGAATGACAGAAGAAATGGGTGCTCTTTAGGAGAAAGGAGGTATAAACTATTTTAATAAAAAGGACAGCCTTTTTCAAATACTCAAAAGGCGGTCATACAGAGGGGGAGCAGGATCTGTTCTTGATCATCCCAGGGTGCAAGAAACCCTCTGTTTGGATTCTGTCATTGAGCAAAGGGTTGCACTCGATGGCCATAAAGGCTCCTTCTGACTCAATTATTTAAGGAATCTAATAAAGCTTGTAGAAGTAGAAAAGCTGATGTTGCCAACAATGGAACAAATTTTACCTTGATGCTCGGATGAATTTTGGTATGATTGGAAATTGTAATCTGTCTTTTTTAATGGAATTAATCTGAAATGGGATGCATGCTAGCTGTGGCTAAGACAGGCTTCTAATTTTCCCTAAAAGTCTACAAAGGTCTCTAAGGCTTTCAGAGAGATGCTCGGGCATCAGACTTTTTCACCTGACAACTTTGCATGGAAATAGTTGAACTTGGTAGTGTGACTAATCCGCAAATCACATTTCTTTTTATCACATAAATCAAGCATACATAATGCAGTTGTCATATCAGTGTGCTGATAATACAGGAAAAAATAACAAGAAACAGCCATCTGACAAAGCAAATCTTTGAAAATTGAGGAAGTCACTCTGCCTTACAGATTGACAAGGAATTAAGAGAAGGGGAGAAGCCATATATCTATTTATTTGAACATATCTACCCAATTAAGTGATTTCCCCCCCCATTCACTATTATTTTTCTTTGTATTTCTGTTTTTTTAACCTGAGCATTGTAATGATGCAGTTTCCTTTTTAAAAAAATAAGTAAGGAAATTTAATGGTCAACAAACCAAAGTTAAAACCCTTTCATGTTGGCTCAACCTGTACATCAGGCTGGAACCTAAGACTTTAAGAAACATGGGCTGTAATGCAGGCAACTGTACAGTGCCAACATTGTGCTTGTTTATACTGGTACAAAGTCAGAATCTGCTAACAATGCAGTAAGCCTTATGAAGCATTTCAGGAGCAGTATAAGATAAGGCATGCTTTCTCGTCCCAAACACTCTATCTTTCCTACCTGGAGTTGTGTCTGAAGGCAAAAAGATGTATGGGCAGGTGGGAAAATTCTAAAAACAGCAGATCCCAATTTTGTGGAGCTTAGAATGGCATGTTTTTTTTTTTGATAAAATGCTGAATAATCTATATACTTCATTATAATATTGTGATTCTTTTCAAATCAACATTTTACATATGTCTACCTGGGATTGTGTGTGTTGTGACGTTACAGTCATGACTGACTCTTCGTGACCCCATGTCCATGGAGTTTTCATGGCAGGAATATTGGAGTGGTTTGCCAGTTCCTACTCCAGGCGCCTAACAGCACCTGGTATTCCCTGGTGGGAAACAGGAGTAATGAATATACAACTCATCAGCCAATCCCAGCAGGAGGGTGGGGAATGGTATGATATAAAAAGGGTGGAGCCTAGTCAGTTGAGGCAGTTCAGTAGAGTTAAGTTAAGTTGAAGGTTTTGAGAGTGAGTGCTGGGAGAGAGCACTGCTCTGTGAGAGTTCTGTCAGGCAGTGAGGGCTATACTGTTTACTAGTTATTAAAGACAGGGAGGCTTGTAGAGCTGATTAAATCTATTATATGTTAAAGGCAACGCATACCATCCTCAGATATTGTTATATTATCTTCTCAATAAACTTTGTTATTATTTTTATATTATTCATCTGAGTCTGTCCCAATTCATGAGGCGACGATTTTAAAAGGTGGCAGCATTACCAAGTGAATAAAAGGTGGCAGCATTACCATTTCCATCACATTTACACGTGTAAAAGGGAGGTGTCATCACAATTTGGTGGCACAGCAGTGGGATCTCAGAATAAACCCAGTTGTGCCTTTGAAAACTCAGTCTGTGAAAGGGGTGATGTCACAGTGATGTTATAGTCATGACTGACTCTTCGTGACCCCATGTCCATGGAGTTTTCATGGCAGGAATACTGGAGTGGTTTGCCAGTTCCTACTCCAGGCGCCTACAGCACCTGGTATTCCCTGGTGGTTGCCCATCCAAGTACTAACCAGGGCCGATCCTGCTTAGCTTCCAAAATCAAGTGAGATTGGATGTGCTTAGGGCATCTAGGCAGCTTCTACTTCGGACCCTTGTATAACAAACAGTTTGTATAACATAAAATCTGTACAACATAAAAAATTCAGGAGATAGGGGAAATTTGCTTAACATAATTGCCTATGGGGAAAATCCGTACAACATAACATGGGATTACTCCATTTTCAATGCATTCCTATGGGAATTTGTATAAAGGAAAATTTGCTTAACATAATTTCATTTGGAATGAATTAATTCCTTTATACAAGGTACCACTGTACTTGGAATTGGGATTAGGCCCCATTCAACTGATCAGATAGATTATTTAATAGAGATGAGGCAAACCAGTTCATCCCAATTTGTGCTGATTCATAAAGTTGGCAGCACAAGTCCTGCTGCTCCCAACCTCTGCCTCCTCATCCAAATAGCCACTCACCAGTCCCAGCTTGCTTGCTTTTTCCACCTCTGTAGCTAATCTCCCGGTCATGAGCAAGAGCACAGACTTTTCTGCCCTTCCCTTTTTTCTGAGTGGGAGATCAGCCAAGAGAGGTAGAGAAGCCTGAACTGGGACAGGAAGAAGAGTTAGAGGTGTGGAAAGCAACACGCTATGCCTGGTGACTGCCTGGTTGAACCAGAGGAAGCAAGAGAAGGGGAGCAGCACCAGCACCTGTGCTGCTGCTTTTACAAACTGGGATAAATCAGTTCAAGCCTATTTCAGTTCCTTAATAGAAATACAGAGGATTGTGGCGAGCCAGTGTGGATAGAATTAAGGTTTCAGCCTACAGCATATAGATGAGTTAATATTTTATTTTTATTTATGTTATGTATTTAAAATATTTTTACTCCATCTGTCTCCTTGGAAGGACCTAAAGTGGCTGGCATGATTAAAAGCCAGCTTTAATATGCCACTTTTAATGATTGTTGGAAACAAAAATAATTCCATGTCATAAGTTACATCTTTTCTGGGTTTTTAAAGGAGTAAATAAAGACAATATTCTGCACAGTTCCCTTCATCAGGGAACTTATGTGGATAAATGTGCCCAATTGCAATTATTTAGAAAGGGACAACTGGGAAGTAGAGATGGGCACGACCAGGAAAAATTACGTTTCGAGTTGTCGTGTGTCGGAGCCGGCCCATTTCGGCTCGTTTCTGTTTTTCGCAAAATTTTCCAAAAATTGTCATTTCGTTTGTCGTTTTTTTGTCTGTCGTTAGTACTGGTTTTTTGGGGGGGCTCCTGGAGGCACCTCTCTGGGGTGGGTGCCTCCTCTGGCCTGCCATGAAGGGAAAGCGGGCTCCTGGAGGCACCTCTCTGGAGTGGGTGCCTCCTCTGGCCCGCTACAAAATGGCATGCATAGCCAATTGGATATGTATACCATTATGTTGCAGTTGCAGCAGGCAGAGGCACCTCTCTTTTGGGTGCCTCTGTGACTCACTGCCTGCAGTGCACTTGGGCTGGGGAACGAAGTGAGAGAGGACCCCTACGGGCGCCCGCTGTGACTCACTAAGAAGGGAAGTGTACTTGCTGTAGTGCAATGCAAGTACACAGATCTGGCTTGGGGTTAGGGGTTAGCGCAAGGGCTAGGATTAGGGTTACTGGTAAGGTTAGGGTGAGTTACTGGGGTGCACCTCTGGGTGCCTCTCTGACTCACTAAGAAGGACAGTGTACTGGCGTATGGGTTAGGGTTAGGGTTAGGGTTCGGGTTCGGGCTAGGGTTAGTGGCTTTTTATGCCCGACTGGCACATCCCAGAAGTCTCGGTCAAAACCTGGCCAAGTGGCCATGCAATTGGTGGAATGGCTCCAAAAATTTGCATGGTCCACTCCCATGGCCAGCCCATCATTGCGCAGGTGTGAAAAACTAAAAATAAAAATAAAATAAAATAAAATCAATTGGAGACGTTTTGTTGCAAGAAAAACCCACTGCTGCTACTGAAAAAATGCAGGCAGTTTTAAAATAGCTATTTTCACATGTTTCTGTGGTGCTTTGGTGTGTTTTTGGACCATGCGATTTCAAAATAAATATTGCGGTCGCCCCATTTTGGATCCCCCGCCCGCACCGCATGGCATGGCGAGTTGGCGAGACGACAAGGATGCACAGCCCAGGAGAGGAGAGGGGGGGAGGCCAGGGACCCCCCCAGAAACCACCCTTCTGGTAGGTGCCCTCACTGAGGCAGGCATATTTTCACCTGCTTTTTTGGCCGGGAATCGGGTTTTTTTTTAATTTTTAAAATTTTTTTCTCTGCCGCGCCGCTTGAGTTGGTGACTCGACGAGGATGCGCACTTTGTGCAGCCCAGGAGAGGAGGGGGGAGGCCGGGGACCCCCCCCAGAAACCACCCCTCTGGTAGGTGCCCTCAGGCAGGCATATTTTCACCTGCTTTTTTGGCTGGGAATCGGGTTTTTTTTAAAACTTTTCTCTGCCGCGCCGCTTGGCGAGTGGCGACTCGACGAGGATGCGCACTTTGCGCAGCCCCGGAGAGGAGGGGGGAGGCCGGGGACCCCCCCCCTAGAAACCACCCCTCTGGTAGGTGCCCTCACTGAGGCAGGCATATTTTCGCCTGCTTTTTTGGCTGGGAATCGGGGTTTTTTATTTTTAAAACTTTTTTCCGGTGCCGCTTGGCATCGCATGATCACTGCGATGCCAGGAACGACAACGACAAATCAGACCCAATTTTTCTTTAGTTGGTTTGAGTTCGAGTTCTGGCAGAGTAATTGTCATTCTTCGTTCCGTTACATAACGGAAACGAGAAACGGAAACGGAAACGAGAATTGTTTTTTGCCAAGTTTTTGTGCCCATGTCTACTGGGAAGTCATTGTGCTATATATACAGTATGACACCATACTAGAGTAGGGCATCAAAGGGCCTGGAAATTCTGGATAAAGTGAAAGAAAAATATGGCTAAACTGGTTGTCCTGTGTTGAATAGGTAATGCCGAGAAAAATGAGGAGACTGAAACTTAGGAAAGCTCACTAGAACTGACATATCCATTCATTCATTAATTCATTCCTTCTTTCATTCGTTCATTCATTTGTTCATTTGTTCATTTGTTTGTTTGCTTGTTTGTTTACATTTCTTATACCACCCAACTAGTGGCAAAGCCACTACTCTGGCCAGTTAACAAGAGTAAGGTGCTCCCTCAAAACTCCTCACATCTCTACATAGCACAAGGTGACTTTCATGACACCTCACCCCACCGCCAATTGAAAACAGTATTTTAGATGTGGGGATATGTGTCCTCCATTATACATATATCTCCACATTTTTGCATAGTGAAGCATTCTGACTAATCAGGACCTGTCTGGCGTCAGCCAGCTAGATATATAAAGCAACTGGCAGTTAGCAGTCTGTCAGATAGGGTCAAATATGTGACAGGATATAGTTCAGTCAGATAGGTGTTAGATATGTAGTAGAGAATAGTTGATAAGGTTCAGATAGGACTGATAGGATGTGATAGTCTGATAGGGCTGCTAAAGAAGCTAGGGCTTTTAGAGCAACTGTGACTGTCAAGTTAAAGGATGATATACTAGCGTATCAAAGTGAAGCATGAGTTTATGTATACAATCACAAATGTCAAAGCACTGTGAGTTTATTCTATTTTGCACATGTTTCAAACAGTCAAAGTTCTTTAATGTTTTTCAACAAATACCAAGTGATAATTTTATCTACTTTCAACTGTTGCCACACGCACACTCGGGAGAATACCAATTTTAGCTCTATGTGAGGGTTTCTTTTTAAAATCATAACACTTGAAATTGCTATGGACAAACTCTGTGTTAGTTACATTATATATATATATATATATGGTACAAGGGGTCTTTTTTAACCCCACCAACAAAACTTAGATAAACATTTTGGGAGTGTGGGGATGGTGAGGGACCCAGAATGATTGTGGGACACATGTAAGCTTCTGGGCCAGCCGCCCCTCTGTTAGAACTGCTTCTGTACCTTAACAAGATCTACTGTGGGGCTGCTACTAGGAAGTTAGATGACAACTTATACTTAAGTTAAGCTTGCTTCTCTTATACTTAACTGTTATAGATATGGTAGAGTCTCTGTTATATATACTGTCGAGGCTCAATACATGGCTTGTCTTATACTTAACTGTTATATATATTGTAGAGGGCCTGGATCCAAATGCCTGTTCAATAGGCTTGCAAATCCCAATCTTGAAAAACTTCAGATATATTGCTTTGACCTCTTTGGATTACAGAAAAGTAAGACACTAGATCAATAATAATAAATAATATTGTTCTTCATCACCCCATGCCTCTGGCAGACCTGGCGGAGATGCTGGTGGCAGGAAGCTAGAAAGGAATAGATGCAGTGACTGATGTTGTCAGTGAGAAGAAAGAGCTAGAAAGAGATGAGGCACATCTTGTGGGTGGGAGATGGGGTAGATGTCAGACCAAGCTGGAAGGAGCCCAGTTTAGAAGAAGACATTGGACATTGGTGCTACCGAGTGGCTCGCCCTCTCCCAGATGGTGGGTATCCTGCAGCCTTTTGAGGAGACCACCCACGTCTTCAGCAACTACAATGCCAGCCTGGGCTACGTACTCCCCCTGGTAAATGCCCTTCGCCAACGCCTAGAGGCCAGTATCCAGGAAGAAGCCGATCTTCTCCCAAAGTGCAGGGCCTTGGCAGACAGGCTGTTGAACGGCGTGGATACCCATCTTAGCCCACTGAGGAGGGAAAAGATATACCAGATGGCATGCCTGTGCGACCCTCACGTCAAGGGTTCCCTGGCGGGCAGCGCTGCCGACCTAAACTCCTAGAAGACGGAGGTATGCCATCAAGTCCGCAGGGCTGCCTCAAATCAGGCCCAAGCATTCCCGAGGGTGCACGGAAGCCAGAGCGATGCAGAAGAGGAATCCTCGCAAGAGTCCTCCTCCTCCTCTACTGCAGGAGTGTACACCCAGAGACCAGGTTTCGTACCAGCAGCCAACTACCTGGCCTCTGCCCTAGCAATGGCATTCTCCTCCTCAGTGGAGGCAAGGGAGGAAGAAGAACCGGACTCCGCTCTGACCATGGTGAGGGAGTACATGGCCGAGCCCCTCCAACCCCTCACCTTGGACCCACTCCACTACTGGGGCAGAAAGGCAGATTTCTGGCCCGCTCTTTCGACTCTGGCGTTGGACCTCTTGTCCATCCCACCCACCAGTGTCCAGAGTGAGCGTGTCTTCTCCCACATGGGAGATGTCCTGAGGCCGCGCCGCTCTCGTCTGGACCCGGAGACCGTGGAAAGGTTGACTTTCATCCGCTTCAAACTTTCCACGTTGGGATTACCCCAACACTCCAAGAACTAGGCCCACAGTCGTTCTTCCACCGGTTCCTTCCAAACAGGCCTCCCTTGCTCTAACATGCACTACCAGAGCAACACTTATGCCTGCCTGCCTGCAATTATGCCTGCCTCCCAGCTTGGCTTCCTCCCTGCAAGCCCAACTTCCTGCCAGCCTGCCTGCCTGCCTACCAGCCTGCCTGGCCCTGTGCCTACCTGCCTACCTGCCTGCTCGCCTGACTGACTGACTGACTGCCTGCCTTCCTTCCTGCATTCCCACTCAATTTGAAGGGTTCGACTACTGCCCAATTTTTATAGGCCTTGCCTGGCTCTGAACCAGGGAGGACCACTCAATGTGTCATTAGAAGGGAATCATACTCTATCTGTAGGCCCAATTTTTCTAGCCCTTGCCTGGCTCCAAACCAGGGAGGACCACTCAATGTGTCATTTGGAAGGGTCTGTGTAGGCCCAATGTTTCTAGCCCTTGCCTGGCTCCAAACCAGGGAGGACCACTCAATGTTTATAATTTTGAACCACACAAGACTGTTGGGGTTGCAGCTGTGTAACTTCCCCTAACCCCCTAACCCTAACCCCATTCTAAACAATGCCTGTATGCCTCCCATCCTAACATTCCACCAGCGCAACGCAGTTATGCCTGGCTGTCTGCTCTGTGTCCATATGACTGCCTGCCCTGCCTGTATGCTTTGCCTGCCTGCCTGAATTCCACCTTTGTCTGCCTGAATGCCTGTAATTCCGCGGCATGTATGGATGTAATAAGGGCTACATAATTAGCCCAGTTTTTATAGGGCTTCCCTGGTCTTTGTAGCAGCCCAGGACTATTTTTCCTAGGGTCAGTGTTGGCCCAATATTTCCCCGTTGGCCATGGCTGGTCTGAGTGTAGTACACCCTAATACGTGCCTTCCTCGATGAGTTCCGCCCTTCCCTGGAGTTTTGGAGCCACTCTGCTTACAAAGTGGTCAGGATGCACTTTACAACAACCTACCTCAAAGACTGATTAGCAGGGGCCTAGCTCTCCTTACAGCCTTAAAGAAATAGCTCTGTTCTCCTGCATCCACTCTGCCTCCTGGGTTGACGAAACCCGGTCTCCTGGGGTGGAGAAACTCTGCCTCCAAAGGCAAAAACAATCCTCCCTTCTGGCCCTTTGGCTTTGTGCCTTCCCTAGCCTGGGTGGGTACCCTGCAAGCCTGCCTTCCTACCTGTAAGCCAGACTGCCTGCTTCCCTGCCTGCCTGGCTGCCTGCCCACCCCTCTGTCTACCTGCCTGCCTGTCAGGCTCCCAGGACTCCCAGCTTGGAGGAGGCCTTCCAGGTGCTTCTCCTTCACCCTATCAGTGGTTCAGTGCTTCAAGTTCAGCCTCCGAGCTGACATGGGCCCTGTCGGCCACTCTCCTTGACTTGCCCAGGCAGCAACCCCGGCTGCACCCGCCTCTAGGCAGAAAATCATTTGAGGAGACCAACTTTAACAGGCACAGTCATCATCAACTATTTTGTTTAGATTTGGGGTACTCTGTCCTCCAACATGGGGGGGGGGGTTAATCCCACCAGTTACAGTCCAGGTTGGGAAATCCCTTTGCAGAAGGAGGGGAGATTCCTTCCAACTAGCATTCTGGCTTCCAAAGGCAGAAGAAACAATCCCCCCCTAACATTTGCACTCTGGCTTCATGACTTTCCTGGGTGGGCTGTGTCTCCACTGGGTAGGCAAAACTCTGGCTTTGTGGCCTCCCAAACTCTGGCCTTGTGGCCTCTCTAACTCTGGCTTTGTGGCCGCCCATACTCTGGCCTTGTGGCCACCCATACTCTGGCCTTGTGGCCGCCCATACTCTGGCCTTGTGGCCGCCCATATTCTGGCTCAAAATGCCCCACCTGGTCAAGGAGGTCTGCTTCCATGAGCGAACCGGGCTCATCGAGATATGCCTTGTGGCCGCCCATATTCTGGGTCAAGGAGGTCTGCTTCCATGAGCCTCGGGATATGCCTTGTGGCTGCCCATACTCTGGCTTTGTGGCCTCCCATACTCTGGCTTTGTGGCCTCCCATACTCTGGCTTCGTGGCTTCCCTGGGTGGACTGTCACAAATCAGGCTCACCTGCCTGCACCCCAACCGTTCTAGGCAGTATGTCGAACCCCGCCACCACCCATCCTTCCTGCTCTCTGAATGGCTACCTTTGCCCATCAGTTATTGAAAAAACAGTGGTCCCTTTTTTGCTGGCAGTCCCATGGGGGGACCTTTTCTTCCCAGCCGGCCCTTCTTGCAAATAGGGCCCAAATGAAAGAAATTACAGGGTTAGGGATAGGGTTAGGGTTAGGGTTAGGCCACTTCCAGCAACATGGCAAGGAAGCCCGACGGGGTGGAGGGCAGCAGAGTGTCTCTGCCCTGGAGATGGGCCTTGAGAAGCGCAATCAGGTTCTGGTCAAGGAGAGAGAAGGTCTACTCTACTGGCTTCTTTGCCGCATGCGTGGACTCTGTGTCTCCAGTGGGTTGGTGGAATTGGTCTCCTTCCTTGAACCTTCCATGTCTCTTTCTAGTTCCCTATTTCTATTTATCTTTGTCTATCTATTCCCATTTCTATTTCTATTTCAAAAAATACCCTATCATCTAGTACCCTATCTATCCTTCCTATAGTACCCTAGTATCCTCCAACTTTCTATTTCGCTTTCTCCTTCCTGGAACCTTTGCTGAGAGATAAAAGTATCAGGCCATAAAGAATCCCTCCCGTTTTTCCCCACCGTTCTGGCTTCGTGGCTTCTTTGCTGCGTGCGTGGACTATGCATCTCCACTGGATTGGTGGAAGTGGTCTCCAGGGTATTGAACTGGCCTCCAAGGTAGGGGCTGAAGGAATCCCTCCCTGTGGTTCCCCGCCATTCTGGCTTCATGGCTTCTTTGTGAAAAGTGGCCTCCAAAGTGAATCCCTCCCGTGGACTCTGTGTCTCCACTGGGTGGTCTGGTGGAACTGGTGGTCTCCTGGGTAGTGAAAAGTGGCCTCCAAAGTAGGGGCTGAAGGAATCCCTCCCCGTTGTTCCCTGCCGTTGGACTTCTTTGTCTGCCTGTGTCTCCACTGGGTTGGTGGAAGTGGTCTCCTGGGTAGTGAAAACAGGCCTCCAAAGTAGGGGCTAAAGGAATCCCTCCCCGTTGTTCCCGGCCGTTCTGGTTTCGTGGCTTTGCCGCGTGCGTGCGTGGATTCTGCGTCTCCACTGGGTTGGTGGAAGTGGCCTCCTGGGTATTGAAAACTGGCCTCCAAGGCTGAAAGAATCTCTCCCCATTGTTCCCCGCCGTACTGGCTTCGTGGCTTCTTTGCCGCGTGCATGCGTGGACTCTGTGTCTCCACTGGGTTGGTGGTACTGTTCTCCTGGGTAGTGAAAACTGGCCTCCAAAGTTGGGGATGAAAAAATCCCTTCCCGTTGTTCCCCACCGTTCTGGCTTCGTGGCTTTGCTATAAGCAGACAAGAGCAGCTGAAGGTGGGCCCACATGTCCGGATCATGCTGAGCAGGGAGGGAAACCTCCGCCCGCGGCTGCCTGAGACAACACCGAGACCACTTCCGCTCCATGAGCGAACCGGGCTCCTCAGGACACTCCAACTGGCGATGATTCCCCGAAAGATTGATGGGAACTCATCCGGATGAGTGTGTGTGTGTGTGGGGGGGAAGCATCTGAATCTCTGACCGCTAGTTGACCAGGGTGGCATTTGCTTGAAAGCTTTACAAGGAGTGTCATGGGAGGGGACACTGAGAGGAGTAGAGTAGACCCTCGTCCAGATTTGGGGAGGAACGGAATACTGTGTCTCCTGCTGCTTCTGAGAGGTGGAGGGGAAATGGGATGGATTAAAGAAGGCTTCAATTAAAAACAAACAAACAAACAAAAGGATAACAGGCAGCCAGACCAATTAGGGTGGCCGCCGGTTCAGTCAGCGTTGACCAAGAGAAAAAAAGAATATTGCATTCTGCCCACTTTGTTTGCTTTATTGCATAGGATGCAGTCTTATGCTATGATATATTTATTAAATATATTATTCATCACCCAGTTTAAAGTGTTTTCCGCCTGCTCTGGGTCATTGCGGGACACCCCCATGCTCTGGGAAGTCAAATCACACTAAATCGCGGTAGAAACGACAAACGATGAACGAAACGACAAAATGACAAATTTTCGAAAAAATTCACGACAAACGGAAACGGAACGAAAGGGACCTGTTCCGACAAACGAAAAATCGAAACATCATTTTTTCTGGTCGTGCCCATCTCTAGTATGCATGTGTGCATTACAACTCTCTCTTCCCATCCTGGCCAGCACCGGGGAAAACTTGATAGCTATGAGCTAGTTTGGTCTATTTTTCTTAGTAAAAAAGAGAGAGAGAGAGAGAGAGAGAGAGAGGGAGGAGGAGGAGGGTCATCAGGTTGTTCCCTAGGCAGTGGAATGTTTTTCACCAGCCCTGGCATCAGCTGTTCTTATTTATTTGACAGTTTGCAGATGTCGGATTGAGTATTCTCAATAAAAACACTGAAATTCCTACATTTGCTTCTTGCAGGAATCTACTTTCAAAATAAATCAACCTGAATGAATAACGCCTTGGCTCATTGGCTATAGTAATATTCCATTAATTCCTATCATTCAGGCATTGACATTCCCCCATGCTACGTTTCAAGGTAGATTTGTGTTGAACTCTATTTGGGCAAGGGAATGGAGACTTGTTTTAGATTACAGGCCTGATTTGAAATACGTATAAATATATCCCAGTTCAGGGCCCAAAATGTAATCCAACTATCCATTTCAACTTGTTAGTTTATGCACTCAACTGCAGCTCTTTTGGATGACAGTATTTTTGAACCATTAAGCCTTCATCTAGAGTGATTCAAGAAGAAAGTCCTTTTCTGGAAAAAGGACTTTCAAATATGAAAAAAAGAGAGAACAAGGGGAAAAAAACTGTGCAGTTGGAGCTCAGGTGAAGAGGTAGCTGCTAAGAGCATGCTGGAGAGCACCAAAATGCACAGTGGGTGTCAATGTGGTCCAAATGAGCTGTGTCATCTAATTGCTTTCAATTGCAATCATGATCTTTTCTTTAACATTCTCCTGTGCTGAGGCTTGCGTGCCTAATGTAGCCAAAGTTGACTTTATGATCCCCATTGTTACAATGTGCTGTGCTTAATTGCTTCATTGCCGTCTGAACAATTGGACGATAATATAATAAGGAGGTAGGAGAATAGCTTAAGATGCTTTCATTTTAATTATGTTGATAGTGCACCCTGCCGTTTTCAAAAACAATGATAGAATTCTGTTCTTTTGATAGCTGTTCTCTGAACAACTTTAAACAAGAGCCAATCGAGGTTTTTTTATCTATAAAGAATGGCGACCTCCTTTGAACCCTACTGTTACTGCTGCCGCTGCTATTTATTCAAAAACTGGTCTATTTTTTTTTTATCAACCTGGTCCTAATTTTGCAATGGATCCTCATGGAAGGATCTGAAGCCCTGAAGCCCAAAGTTTCCATTAACTTATTTCTAACCTAGACGTGATGGAGGATGAACCAGCAGTTTAATGTCGGATCTTTCCTATCAGTTTAAAATGTGGAAATTGGAAGTTCAATATTAGAGAAAGAAAGGTACATGTGTAAGCACTAAACACTTATCTACTTCCTCACTTTCCCCTCACTGTCCCACAATCTGTTCATCCTCCCCATTCCACCCTAGCATTCTCTCTCCCCACCCCTCTCTCTTCTGCTGGTAGGAGCTTGGGGTTGAGATGCGGAAGCAACTGTGTATTTGGACAACAATAGGAACTAGATGCCCTAAGCACATCTGATCTCGCTTGATTTCAGAAGCTAAGCAGGGTCGGCCCTGGTTAGTACTTGGATGGGTGACCACCAGGGAATACCAGGTGCTGTGGGCGCCTGGAGTAGGAAATGGCAAGCCACTCCAGTACTCATGCCAAGAAAACTCCATGGACATGGACTTACATAGAGTTGGTCACGACTGTAACAAAACACAACACACACACACACACACACACAGGAAGGGTGAATTAATCTCCCCTCCACTGGGCTGCACAAAGATCAATGGGTCCATGCTCTGCTCACCAAATGGGTGAGCAGAGCATGGACTCATTGATCTTTGTGCAGCTCAGGTGGTTTGGAAGGGAAGTGATGGTGGCGATGCACCACAACCACTTCTCTTTCCACCCACCTGGGCTCCGCGAACATGCACCCATCCCAAGGCTCCACTGGAAGCCTTTTTAAAATCGCCCATCCAAAACACCAAGAGGCTTGCTGTTCTGGGTGAGTGATTTTGAAAAGCTTCCAGTGGAACAGCGAGGTGGAGGGGAAACTGCAATCACCATTTACTTACCTTGGGGATATTCAGCTGATTTTTCTATTCTAGCCTTAACTGCATAAAGAGCTAAGCAAGTATTTAGAAGAAATTGAAGTTGATAAAGTCACCATCAGTGAGCTGCAGAATGCCACCTTACTGGGGCTATATTCGCTGATACATCACGTAGTCCTAAATGCTTGGGAAGTGTTCGACTAGTGATTTGTAATACAAAATCCAGTGTAGTTATCTTGTCTGCTGTGTGATAATTTGATGATGCTGACGATGACGATGACGATGATGATGATGATTATTAATTATTATTATTATTATAAACAGGGAAATTTTGTTTCTGATTATCCATATTATATTCAAGTACATTCTGCTTGATAGCCTGTCTGTTAAGGAGTCCTTCCCTGACTAGTGCACTTTTTCCATCTGGCAAGGACAGACAGTTTCTAGGAACAGAACAAGTTTAGTATCTAGACTGATCTCTGTGTCCTTTCCTTCCAAATAAATACTAATATGAAAAAGGCACAATTGAGTGATTGTGACACTGATAGATAAAGCCTCAGTGCTGGGGCCTGTGGACACAGATGCCTACTTTGACTGCTTAAATCTTCACAATTACCAGCATAATAGAATAAAAAGCACTCCTAATAGCCTGCAACCCAGGCAACTTGTGAGGAAAACAAGCCAGCTCAGCTGCCGCCAGCCTTTATTAATACAATTTGCATTGAATTACCATAATGCTTTACAGCTTTATTTGAACAACTATTGCTTTTGACAGGTTCCCTCACCTCAATTAGCATTTGGGAGGATGAAAATCTTCCAAAGACAAGGTGGTATGACCTGTAAAATAAAAGCAAAATGCCTCCACTCCCCACCCCACCTCAAAATAACATGAAGGTAATGGGCAATTTTGTACTTTCCTGAACATTATGAAAATAACAGATACACTGTTAAACGAAATAGGAATTAAATGGTTTGTTTTCATTTGCTTCAATGCAACACTACTTAAAAGCTGGAAAGAGCTTTTAGAAGATGTTTTTTCTATGTCACCACAGCAAGGAGTAGCATATATTTAGTCATAGTGTTGTCTTCACCAGCTCTGTCATATTTCTCTGCTACTACCTCTACTAGTTCTGGTGGCTATTGAGCTGACATTAGGGATGGGCATGAAATGGAAATATTGCATTTGTTTTGTTTCATTTCTTTAGTAGTTTCATTTAATTTTGTTTTTAACAATTTTGGGTTTTTTTAAAGTACTTTTGTTATGAAACAAAACAAAACAAAAGGCTATGTTCCACTAGATCTTAGAGGCACTTAAACCACTGGGAAGCTTCCTCAAGCTCTTCCCTGTAAGCACCCAAAATTTGGAGAGATTTAGGGCTCGGTGGGCTGAGTTATTAGGGGTGCTCCTAGGAAATAATATTTATTTATTTTATTTATTTATTTTTGTATTTATATCCCACTTATCTACTACATGTAAACAATAAATGCCAGATCAAACACAATAGAATACATCAAATATAAAGCAAAATCAACATAAAACAATAAGACAACATGACATATAAAATCCTACTGCATCCCAGCATGCGGAGGAACAAATCCTAACAAATTAAAATTAAACACACCTTAGAAGGCAGTCAAAATTTGATAACAATGATGATGGCGGGAAAAAAAACTAACTAAAAATCGCCAAAGGCCTCTCGGAACAAAAAAGTTTTTAAAGCTTTCCGAAAGGCCTGCAGGGACTCTGCAGAGCGCACTTCGCTGGGGATGGAGTTCCATAAGGAAGAGGCTGCCACTGAGAAGGCCCGGTTCTGAGTAATCGTCTTCCGGGCCTCTCGTGGAGTGGCAACCCGCAGCGAATGCGCTCGCACCTGCCGAACAGGACGGGCCGAGGTGGATCGCTGGACGATATGCTCTGTCAGGTAGTCCGGTCCCAAGCCATGGAGGGTTTTATAAACTAAAACCAAGACCTTGAATCTAATCCGGGCTGCAACGGGCAACCAGTGCAGGTGGGCCAGAACTGGGGTGATGTGGTCATAACGACGCACACCAACCACCAGTCTGGCCGCCGCATTCTGTGCCTGCTGCAGGCGCCGGAGAAGAGTCAAGGGCAACCCCATGTAGAGCGTGTTGCAGTAGTCCAGTCTCGAGATCACCAGTGCTTGGACCACTGTTCTCAGAGAGTCAGCATCCAGGTACGGGCGGATTTGGGCGATCTGGCGAAGATGGTAATAGGCGGCCCTGGTCACCGACGCCACCTGCGCCTCCATGGTCAGCGCCGGGTCCAGGACCACGCCCAGATTCCGCACCCTCTCCACTGGCCGGAGGGAACCCCCCCCCAGACAGGGAAGAGGGCCACCGTACCCAGATGGTGAGCTCCCAAAGAACATAACTGGGAAACTGCAGTAGCCCCCCCTTGCAGGCGAGTGATTAGCATTGCCATGGCTTGGTTTCTGAAGCCTAATTCAACCAATTAGAAAGATTTTTTTTCTCAACCCACTGAGCCTCAAACCTCTCCAAATTTTGGGGGCTTACAGGGAAGAGCTTGAGGAAGCTCCCCTGCCATTTCCTGTAGGATGAATCATTTCTTTCCTAGAGGAAAAAATGGCATTTTGTTTCATTTTGTGACAAAATGAGTCCTGCTGTTTCGTTACTTAATGAAACAATGAAACAGCATTTCATTTTTCATGTTGTGCCCATCTCTAGTTGATATGGACAATGTCTGGAGACAGATGAAGAACTGCAGGATGTTTCATGCTATGTTTTACTGAATTAAATTTCATCCAAGAATATTCTGGGGTGTTCCTTATTCTAGCAGTATTATTTGCCCATAGATGTACATTTTTGCACCAGTCCTCAACTCCAGCTAGTTTTTCTGGATAGGGGCATCTCTGATCATCATTTCACCAACATTCTGTTTGGGAGTTAGAATTCTGATGTTGGATTTCCAAAGATAGCATGGAATAGCATAAACATCCTGATCCTTATTATGTTTCTACTGCTCCCATATTTCTCTCTAGGGTTGTACTGTAACTTGATAAAGAAGACACAATAATCAAGGTGGTAGTAGAGAGAGAGTGCAGTTTTTATTATCATCTCCTTTTCTATAACCTTTATCCTTACATTTCCTTAAGATCCTTATTTTCTTTATTTGTTTGATTTATTCATATGCTGCCTTTCTCCTGATAGGGGTACTCAAGGCAGCTCACAATATAAAAAGGAATAGAATTAAATATATAATAAGTTAAAGATTAAAAAACAATTAAACCATATGCTAAATAGAATACAACTGAATAAAAAAGCAAATAAACATTAAAACTCTCTTAACTCTAAGAAGGTATTCATCGATTCAAACATTGTTAAAAGTCTGCCTGAAGAGATGGGCCTTCATCTGTACAAGATAAATGGGAGGGAAGTATATTCTGAGGGAAAGCATCTCACAGTCTGTGAGATGCCACAGAAAATGCCCTCTCCTGTATCTCCATCAGCTATGTCTGTAACTGGCAGCGGGACTAAGAAGAGAGTCTCGTCTGATTATCATAAATGTTGCAAATCAAATTATAGCTAATGATCTCTCATCTGTTATGGAGTCTTTCTACTTTGAATATGGCTCAGAAACAGACTGATAGCCATTGCAGTTGTTAAGGGAGTGGTCAATTCTGTCCTGCAAAACTGGTGTCTCTAGATGCTGTGGGAGGGGACTCTGTTATGGGGACCTCTTGGAGGCTGTATAGCTCAGATCTCTGAACCCCAATTGTAACCATACTTGTAGGAGTTGTAAAAGAGAGTAAGAAGAAGCATCCCTGGAAATTTGGGGGCTCTAAATGCCAGGTGCCTTTTTAGAACATTTTAAAGGGGAGACAAATTGGTTTGTTGATTCATCACTGGAAATTTGATTTGTCAATTTGTTGAATCATCAGCCCTGATGAATCATGAATCACCATTTTAAAAAATCATCCCCATCTCTAATTTGGAGCCATTACCTAATAGGAAAGAATAAACACCATATCTTTTCCTGGAAATACCTTAAACAACAGAGTGACAGAAAGAAATCCAAAAAATGTATATAGTGGATATAAAAAGTTTATACACCCCTGTTAAAATGTGAAGTGTCTGTGATGTAAATAAATGAGACAAAAGTTACCGTAAATCATTTCAGAACTTTTTCCACCTTTAATGAGATCTATGAACTGTACAACTCAGTTGAATCACAAACTGAAATCTTTTAGGTGAAGGAAGGAAAAATAAAAAAGCCTGAAGCATGCTTCTCTCCTCTGCCTTCTCCACGCAACTGTCCAAATGAGGAGGCAGGACAGAGAGGCCCATGGCCCTACTAGTGAGTGGACAATTGTGCAGAGAAAGCAGAGGAGGGAAGCATGTTGCAGCTAGTGAGTCTGTGGTGAAGACAGGGGACAGAAACACACGACACAGGCAGAACACATGCTGGTCCAAACCGAGCCAGACTACCAAAGCACAATTTGTGCCCATCTCTACACATGATCAAGAGGCTACTCCAATAAAACAGTCTTCCCCTTTCCAGAGTTTTCAAAGCAATGTTGGAGATGCTACAACTAGTCAATTCATTGTGTGCACATAATGTATACAAGCACATGCTTCCTTAATGACAGAAGGGGGCATTGCATTACTCAACACTTTTCAGACCCATAGGTTCTAGTGAGCTGTGTATATAAAACTGAGATGTAGAGTAGGGTGTAAAAACAGGTATCACCACATTCTTGTTGAGATTTTTAGGGGAAGAGCATGATAAACAACAATTCCGGAAAAAATTAATGGTCATGCACCAGCCCTTCATTTGTAACCCCTTTATGTATTTCTTATACCTCCTCACACTATTGATTCATCAAATTCAGTGTTGTCAGTCCATTGCAATGCACATGACAGATCTGCAGGATGCAACCTACAGTCTTTCTCAGCTCTAGATGAAGATATCAAAGAATGAGCTTGGGGATTCTGCAAGTGAAATGCTCTTGTACTAAGCAATAGTCCTTTCCTAAATGTCAATTGACTTAACACCTAGAGGGACACCAGGGAGAAGACTGTCAGTAGAAAAACTCAGGATTAGAGATGGGCATGAAATGAACATTTAATTCATTTTGTTATTCGTTATTTGTTTCATTAGCTAATGAAACGAATAACAAACCAACCCATCAAAAAATGAGACAAAACGAAATGGAAATTTCCATTTTGTTCACTTCATTTTTCATTACCCCCTACCTTGTCCTCATCGCTGCAATCCCTCAGGGGTGGCTGGGTCGACACTATAAAATAAAGAAAAATAATAATAAAGAACCAGTGCCAATATCGGCACTTGAAGAAGAAAAAAACAAACAACCACGAGGCACTGCTGGGGACTTTTAAACTCCCCCCCCAAAAAAATTCAAATAAAATTTTAAAAAAGGAGCACCAACCCGACCCCAGGGGTGGCCGGTTCGGCACTCTAAAATAAAGGAAAACAAACAAACAAACAAAAACAGCTCTGACCCTGCCCCAGGGGCTGTGCAGTTGGCGCTGTAAAACAAAAAATTAAAATTAAAAAAATAAAACGAGCGCTGGCCTGGCCCCAGAGCCTGCATGGTCAGTGCTTTAAAAATAAAACAAAAATTTTAAAAAAAGAATAAAAAAGGACTTTTAAACCTCCCCCTAAAAAAATTTAAATACAATTTTAAAAAAGGAGTGCTGACTTGGCCCCAGGGGTAGCCGGGTCGGCACTCTAAAATAAATGGAAAAAAGAATAAAAAAATTAGTGCCAACCCAGCCCCAGGGGCCGCGTGGTCGATGCTTGAAGAAAAAAACAAACAAGCAAAACAACATGAGGTGCTGGCTTGGGGCCAGCGCCTCAAAAAGCCCTTGTCACCGCGGCCAGGATTGCCCCCCCCCACTGCCGCCGCCACCCGGTGAGTTGGACCCGAACCCAAACCAAGCCAAACCAAGGCTGGGCCTGAAACAGATGAACCCAAACCATGGGTTTTCTGTTTCATGCCCACCTCTACTCAAGATGGTAAACAACCTTTGAAAAAGACACAGATTAGCTGTGTAACTTAAGACAGATTTTTAAGAAGTACTTACCAGTACCCTATAAATAATCATCATCATCATCATCATCATCATCATCATCATCATCATCATCATCATCATCATCATCATCATCATCATATTAGAACCGCAGAGCTGGAACAGATCTCATGGATCATCACTCCAGCCCTTTTAGACCCCTTGTCCCAACCTCTGGTTCCACAGCTAGAGACCTAAACCAGTGTTTTTCAACCACTGTTCCGCGGCACAGTAGTGTGCCGCGAGATGTTGCCTGGTGTGCCGTTGGAAAAATTCTCCCTACACCAGCAATGCCCCCCCCCCGCGGACATTTTGATAGAGATGCCTTGGGAGGGCCTGGGCTGGAGGATGGATTTGTTTTTTTGGGGGGGGGGTGAGAAGTGTGTTTGTGTGTGTGTGATAGGCACAGAGTTAAATTTTTTAACATTTTCTAATGGTGGTGTGCCTCGTGATTTTTTTCATGAAACAAGTGTGCCTTTGCCCAAAAAAGGTTGAAAAACACTGACCTAAACCACTGAGCTACCCAGTTCTCTGCAACGTTTGGCATGTATAATATATGTTGGTGATCTGATCTGTTCAAAAGGGAAAGGTCATTGCATATTTGAGATGATATCAAGTCAAAGTCAGCAAGGTGAATACACGTCATGTTCTCTAGGAGATCTTTAGACCACATTTGTCACTCCCCTTCCTCAAACAAGCCTGCATTTGGCTTGGGCTTTTTAAAAGACATACAAAGCATTATGGTTAATTCACCTTTCATTGTTAATCCCTGCTCCTTTGCCATTTGAAATATTTTTTTTATGGAGGGAGCTTTTCATTAAGTAATTATTTATTGAAATATCTCAGCCTGGGGTCCTGCCATCAGTACTGTGGGAAATTATACTTTAGAAACACTGCCATTAAGGAAACAAACTCTCTTTATTTGACTTTATTTTCTCACTGAGAATTTGGAAATAAAGGGCCTTGCTCACAAATTACATTTTACTATATCTTAGAGACAAGAAAACTCTCCGTTTTCAGACTGAAAATGTTTGCTGCTAAGCAGAAGAATTACCTGTCACTGAAAAAAGTATTTGCTATTGACCAAGTTCATCAAGCAAAGCCTAAATGAGGTGCTTTTCATATTATAAACCATTTACAGATAATATGACCAGGGCAATAAGTTTGCAATGGCAAATGTAACACCAAGCAATTCAGTGTCCTGTTGTGATTTCCTGCCATAAATGGAAAAAAGGGAAATACTGTATGGAGAAGGGAAATAATGCTGGGGGGCAACAGCCTCTTTAGAAAATGATGCTTGGTTTGTTTGTTTAATTTGTCCTGATGGGGTTTGTGCACCACATTAGCAACTCTGGATACCAAAAAAAAATTTTTTTGGGGGGGGGGAAGAATAGTTAGGCATTGAGATGATAAATTAGAGAAATGGCAGAACACGCATTAGGATTCCAACTAATGGCCTCTTCTGTGCTTGAAATCACATTTTAGAATAGACCATCTGTCAGGTGACAATGCATCCATGTATAAGATATGGGGAATGAAAAGATTAGGAGAGTGCAGACCAGGACCAGAATAGCTCTTTTAACAGAGAAAACAGGAGAATTAATACCCTGGAATGGTTTGCCACTTTGAAATAGGCCAGTTACTAGCCAAATCGCCCTTGCCATCATTTCACATTGCTTAGAGGCTTTGTGTGCAGTGGTGGAGGAGGGAGGATATATTTATTATTATTCGTGTAACATCCCACCCATCCACATCCTTTCAGCCAGCAGTGAGATGTGTGTCATAGAATTTATATATAGAATCATAGAGTTAAAAGAGACCTCAAGGGCCATACAGTCCAACCCCCTGCCATGCAGGAACCGCCATCACAGGACTTCCAACAGATGGCCATCCAGCCTCTGCTTTAAAACCTCCAAAGAAGGAGACTCCACCACCCTCCGTGGCAGCATATTCCATCACCAAACAGCTCTAACTGTCATGAAATTCTTCCTAATGTTTAAATGGAATCTCTTTTCCTGTGTCTTCTTCCTGTGTTTGGTTTCTTTTGAAATCAGAAGAAATACCAGGCCTTTCTGAAAAGGAAGCTAGGCCCCAGTTATTCCTGTGCCAGGACATGAAACCCTCAAGCTAGGCCTTAGGTGTCGCTAGGTGGAACTTCCAGAATTTAGACGTTTGTGATTTCTAGCTTTTAAAAAAATATTTTGATGGTGTGTGTCCCTATACCAGACTGCTTTAAAGGTAACAGAGAACTGGGATAAGCTCTGCTACACAACAAATTATGGCCACTGGCTGCTTTCACACAAGCACTAAAATCCACTACAAAAAGTGCTTGCAGATGTGGATCATAAAATTGTTTTCCCATGAGCAGTGGACTTAAAAAACTAATAAAGTGCGACCACACCTACTTAAGTGTGACCCAGCACATTTTACAAGTACCTGGTCTCGAGGTAGTAAAATCCTTGTCGCTGTTCCAACACAGACTTTAAACCGGTACATGAGTCTGTGGGAAAATGGAAAATCCACACAAAAACCCTTTCGCTCCCATTCTGGTGCCTCTTGTTGATTGATTTGTTTTTTTGAACTGGCAAGTACAGGATACCGGTACAGTGGAAACTATTTGTGTTATTTGCATAGCAAGAAGGCACTCCCTGCCCCATTGGGATTTGTTATTAACAATTGTTATAAACAATTGTTATAAACAATTGATTTGTTGTTTTATTATTATTGTTGTAAACCGCCCTGAGTCCTTCTTATGGGAAATAGAGCGGTATATAAGTGTAAATAATAAATAAATAAATAAATAAATTGGGTGCATGCCTGCCCCTCCTCCGCCTTTTGTATGTTTTTTCTCCCTTTTAACAGACAGAAATCCCTAATGGGCTTCCCATCCTGCTACAATTAGCTGCTGACGACGGGAGGAAGTGTGCTGGGCAGACAGAGGTGAATCTGCATTTTCCCCTCCCCCCATTAATCCACAGCAGACAGAAACACAGAATCGGAGTTAGGGGGATGGGAACACAGGAATTGCCACATCAACCATCTGACTGCTGGGGGTGGGAATTCACATTTAAATTTACAGTGGATTTTAGTAGTCCTGTGAAAGCAGCAATTGTTAAAGGCTGTCATTAATCAGATAATTCTCAGCAGGGTAAATTTGACAATCTATTTGACTCAGCCTCTTTTCATTAGAGATAGGCATAAATTAAAACATTTTGCAAAATTCATCCATAATCACTAAATCATTGATTTGTATTATTGCAAATCATTGTCATCTTTCAAATGTGAATAAATGAATTGTTAGCCATTTTTGATTCATCAATTTCATAAGGCTCTAAAATGGCCCTAAAGTACCTAGATCTATCAAAGTAGCAGGAAAGCCTTCTCTGACTCCACAATCCCTCAAAGTTTGGTGAAGATTGGGATTCTGTAAAGCCGGTTGATACAAGGCCCTTTCATGGACTTTGTAGGTGTATAACTCAGGGGTCTGAAATCCAATCTTCACCAAACATGGAGAGATTGTAGAAGAGAGTTGGGAGAAATGTCTCTGCAATTTTAGTGTCTCTCTGTACTTGGGGGAACACTGTCTTGGGTGCATTATGTGGATATCTGGAATCAAAACTTGTGTAAGAGTAAGTCTTGTCTGACAAATCTTTTAGAATTTTTTGAAAAGGTCAACAGACGTGGATTTGGGTGAAGCGGTGGATATAGTCTATCTAGATTTTCAGAAGGCTTTTGACACAGTCCCTCACCAAAGGCTGCTGAGAAAATTGCACAGTCAGGGGATAAGAGGGCAGGTCCTCTTATGGACTGAGAACTGGTTGAGATCCAGGAAACAAAGAGTAGGTGTCAATGGGAAATTTTCACAATAGAGAGAGGTGAAAAGCGGTGTGCCCCAGGGTTCTGTCCTGGGACTGGTGCTTTTCAATCTGTTCATAAATGACCTGGAGACAGGGATAAACAGTGAGGTGGCCAAGTTTGCAGATGACACAAAACTTTTCCGTGTGGTAAAAACCAGAGAAGATTGTGAAGAGCTCCAGAAGGATCTCTCCAAACTGGGGTAATGGGCTGCAAAATGGCCTGATCCAGCATGGCTCTCCTTATGTTCTTATGTAACTTGTACAGGAGAGTAAAGGGATACTGTATTTCTCTATATTTTTAGAATCTCTGTGTGCCTTGGGAGTATCTTAGAGGGTGTCAATTATGGCCACTTTAATGCACATATCAATCTAGCTCAGGCAACACCTTCAGCTCCATTAAGAGTCCTACAAAATTTCATAGATCTCCCAGGAAAAAAATCAGAAGCCCGTGTTTGTCAGAGCTGGCACAATAAAGGATTGACTCCCTTTATATCAAAATTCACCTGAGTATCAAAATGTAAGTCTTCACTGTTGCATTAAGTCCAGTAATTCAATCCAAAATACAGGAACAAAAATACAGCAAAAATATCAGAGTTACTTTCTTAAAAAGCAAGAGCTTATAATAAAGCACATTCAAAACCAAAACACATAGAATACATCTCTAAGTAAAATCATTATAACTTTCAGTATTCTTTAACGTATCTTAAAAAGCAGAGAAAATAATAAAAATTCTTAAAAAATAAAAATATAGAAAGTAAAATGTATTATTTAGCCTCTAAGCATATTAAGAACATACAAAGAAAAATATAAGAGCTCACCCCAGCCAAACCTGTTTAAGTCTATGAAGGAAACTCCATGTTGATTGTTATTGTCAGCATCTGGAAACAAAGCCTGCTGCGGTGTTGATAGTGTTTGTTATTATTTGATGTCTGAAGTAGTGAGGAGTTATGATGATGAGTAGAATGTCTTCTTCATTTCCCTGTCTCCCATCTTCACATACAGGTATTCATAAGTATTACCAGTTTTTTTCCTTTACTTGTAAGTATTAGCAACCCTTACCTGCTTTTCTTTTAATTTTTTCCTTTTCTACCTCACATTCCTTTCCCACCTTTTTGCTCTGTCAGAGTTCTATGCTACTTAGCAATATTAATGTTATGCTATTAACAGTTATGGAGCTAGCCAGTTAAAATCTCAAACTATGTAATGAGTAAATAAGTTTTATTTGTTTTTCTGGTGCATATGAAGATTTGTGAGTGCAAGAGAATTTTTAAACATTCCTTATCAATATCAGAATCTGTTGAGACGATATTGCTAGTTGAGGTAAATCTAAATGAACTATAAGGGAAGGGGTGGTATATTTGAGGTGGTATAATAATCTCTAATCTGTTCTGTAGCTTTATGCCTGCACTTTTTTCTCCAGTGTATTGCTAGGGGTTTTAAAGCCAGCAATTTCCACACTCTGCCAATATTTTTAAGTTATTAAGCTAATGGTTCAGACCTCAGAAGCCATTTTATCTTGTCTAGAAGACAGGGTCTGGTAGGTACTTTGTTTTTATTTTGTTTTTTTAAAGGCTTCTTGTGCCAAATCTAGTGGGCATAAGCTTACTATGGATAATGGAATTATGATAGACTAGAGATGGGCACCAATAAAAAAATGGCATTTCGTTTGTCGTTTGGAGGGTCCATTTTGGTTCGTTTCCGTTTTTCGCAAATTTTTGCAAAAAAATCATTTTCATTTTTGTTCATTTCATTACCATTTTGTTACCATTTATTTCATTTTTTGTGATTTTTAAAGGATTTTAAGCAATTCACTCACATTGCAGTAATGGAAATGAAATGCACGACAAAATTTCCGGTGTTTCTGTTCGTTTTGTTTCATTTTAGAGACAAAATTCATTTGTCACTTCATTATGTAACGAAACGAAAAAACAAAAACGGAAACAAAAATTGTTCATTTCATGCCCATCTCTATGATAGACTGCTACAACTCTGCACACACACAAGTGGTCTTCCCTCCTGCAACACAGAGAACCCCCCTGGACAAAGCTGGGAGATCAACCCCTCTCTTGGCTTCATCTAACCAACTGTCTGCAAATTCAGAACATAAACATCTGATGGGTGCTCCCTTGTGGCCTCATTACTCTTCTTGTGAAGACACATCCCTCAGAGAGCAAACAATGACCTTAAGTTAAAAATTGCTTCTCATATAAACAGAAGAGAGCAGGCAGGCAGCAGTAACAATAACCACGTGAAACAAGGCAAGGGAAGGGTAGAACTCAGAGAAGGTTTCCAAGTCTTAAATCGTGTGTGTGTGTGTGTGTGTGTGTGTGTGTGTGTGTGTGATGGGAGAGGGATACAAGAAGTGACTTGCAGCAAAAGGTTTTTTCCTGATGTTAGCACTCTCAGTCTCTTGATACAAGATTTCTCATGCGTTTTGGAAATAGGGCATGTTTAGCCTAGGAAAAAGAAGACTGAGGTACACTATAATAACACTTTTCAAATATCTGAAAGGCTGTCATATAGAGGAGGGGCAGGATCTGTTTTCAATTATCCCAGAGTGCAGGATGTGCAACAATGGCCTCAAGTGAACAGAACCCAGCTTTGGCTGAATATCGGGGGGGGGGACTTCCTTACTGTTAGAGCTGTATGGCAATGGAACCAATTATCCAAGGAGATGGCGAATGCTGCAACAGTGGAGGCATTCAAGACAAATTTGGACAACCACCTGATAGATATCCTTTGATTTGTATTCTTACATGGAGCGGGGGAGTTTTGACTTGATGGCCTTCCAACTTCACTCTTGTATGATTCTGTGATTTCCACAGGTGATCCTAAGGGCACAATTAGCCTTACACTTTGTGCAATGCCACAGCCCACATGCCTCTGCCAAGGTGCATGGTTGATATACAAGAGGTGGGGCTGCAAGCGCACATTGTCAGGGAATATTCCAGCATATTCCAGCACTCAGCATTCTCTCCTTTCTCTCATCCTTCCTCAGATGCTTTTGTTTGTGTCTTCTGGCTGCTACTTCTGGATTGCTGACTTTGGCTTGGAGACATGATGTTTGTGTGGACCTGTGTTCCACAACCTGAAGACAGGGTATCAGTGGAGACCTCCCCAGGACCAAGAAACAACAAGCAGTTTCCCACCATTTCCCACAAAGGTTGTCTAACAAACCTAGACCTTTTTTTTATGCAGTAACTAAGATCTGGCAAACCCACATAAAGATTACAAATATTTTAAAAATTAGAATAGTGTGAAGTAGTGGAGAGAGCATTAGGCTACTACTCAGGAGACCTGGATTCAAATTCCCATTCAGACATGGAAACTCAATGGTGTGTGAGTTGTTGACTTCCTGAGCCTTTCTCACACCTAAAAACCCTTAATAGGGTCACTGTCAATTGAAAGTGACATGATAGCCCATAGTAGCAAAATCTAGTGATCTGTCTCCCCCTTTTCTATGGGTTTTGTTGGCTCCTACGTATCTCTAGTTAACATCTTCATGTTGGTTGTGGCCACTTACTCCATCCCAACTTGCTTTTCACCTCACATTGATCACTAATCTTTCATGTTGCATTCTAATACTCTAAGATACCCCTCATTTCCATGTTCTTAAACTTGAATATGTCTTAAAGGTACAGTGGACCCTCATATAACAAACAGTTTGTATAACATAAAATCTGTACAACATTAAAAATTCCGGAGTTAGGGGAAATTTGCTTAACAGAATCATCTATGGGGCGAATCCGTAAAACATAAAAATTGTTGCAATTAGGGATTACTGTTTTCAAT
Organism: Phrynocephalus forsythii; assembly: GCA_029282475.1. Taxonomy (NCBI): domain Eukaryota; kingdom Metazoa; phylum Chordata; class Lepidosauria; order Squamata; family Agamidae; genus Phrynocephalus; species Phrynocephalus forsythii. The sequence goes on from JAPFRF010000011.1 coordinate 112,195,721, forward strand.
GCACTCCTGTGGGAAATTTGTATAAAGGAAAATTTGCTTAAATAATTTCATTTGGGATGAATTAATTCCTTTATACGAGTATGTCTGTGAAGATTCTCAGTCATCCAGGTGAGTTTATCTGGAGGTTGACTCATGGCTATCTTTTTTGAGAGATAGAAACGTTTCGCTGTTCATCCAAACAGCTTCATCGGTCTGAATACAGCTAGTGCAAATCCTCCATCTTATAGGTACCACTGTACTTGACTGTATATTGTCCCTTATTACTGTAATAAGGTGCCTTGGGTCATTTTCCAAGGAGAAAGGCAGGGTAAATATATTTATTAATAAACAGATAAATAAATTCATGATAGCATTGTTTTGCCAGCAGGCTGAAAAGTGCTAATGGACAATTGAATGACTGAGAGATGCACAAAGCTGTGCTTGGATATGTGAGAGGATGCATTGCTTAAGGAAAATGTAAGTCACCTTGGATGTACATTCTCTTCTGGTTTCAAGCAGACCTTAAGGGCATATCAAAACTGATGTGAGGGTGACTCTAAATGGCCATAGGTTACAAATCAGGCACAAATAATTTGCTTGGAAAAATAATTGTTCCTAAATTTTGACTGATTGCTCCCTAGATCCTGGGAGCAACCCAACCAAATAGGATTACTTGGAATTAATTTCCAGCCATTTTCACCATCATAGGGGATCACTGAATAATCCGATCATGAAGGCCATATTTTTACAGTTACTAATTACTGTATCTCTTTGTGTTCTGAGGCTATGGCATCCATAGCAGCATCAGTTCTCTGGGCCAGGATTCCTCTCTCTCTCTCTCTCTCTCTCTCTCTCTCTCTCTCTCTCTCTCTCTCTCTCTCTCTCTCTCTCTCTCTGTGTGTGTGTGTGTGTGTGTGTGTGTGTGTGTGTGTGTGTGTGTGTGTGTGTGTGTGTGTGTGTGTGAGAGAGAGAGAGAGAGAGAGAGAGAGAGAGAGAGAGAGAGAGAGATTTGTGCCGCCTTATATGATTTACCTTTCAAAACCTACCAGGGTTCCAGAGATGGCATGCAAAGTGATAGCCATATAGGTATAGTTATAGATATAGATATAGCTATAGGTATTTGTGTACAGGTAGGTTGTTGACATGGGGTTTGCTACCTCTCACACCAACAATGACACAACCAAGACCAGAGCAACACCTATGAAATTCATTTGTAAGCTTTAAAATTCAACACATTATTTTAGCCCACGTAAATCCTGACAGTGTTTTCTGCTCCCTTTCTTTTCATAACATCCCACAGTTCTGGAAAAGTTCCAAAGAATGCGATATTAAAGCTCACTGGCTGTGAGATTTATTGAAAGCAAATTTGCTTAAATTCGTTGCAAAATATTGATTTTTCCATGCAGAGGTTAATGACGTTGGCTCCTTAACTCAACAATCAAGCTCTAGGGAAGAACAACGCAATTGCCTGAAGGTGCATGCCATTTACTTAAAAAATAAACAGATGAGCCAAACATATATCACCATGGCAGTGTTCTGTTGGAATTACAGGTTTTATGTCTCAGAACACATATGATTTTCTTCAGTTTAACTGTAATTAGAGAGGGGCATGAACTGCTGAGTTGGGCCCGTTCATTTACGTGCCACCACAACAGGTGCTTGGAGGTTTGGCACCCTACCTACTTTGGCAGGCACCCATTCAGAAGTGGCATTCTGGTTTCCCTTCCTCACCTCCTCCAGGAATTCCCTCTGGGTGAGTGCTCACTAGAGATGGCAGGTACTGAACCTGTGTTACGGCAGTAGATGAATTGGAACAAACTACTGAACTGGCAATTCAGGCCCGTTCTAATGTGTGAGAGCAGTACAGCAATGGAACTAATTACCTCGAGACATGGTGAGTGCTGCAACACTGGAGACAATCAAGAGAAATTTGGACAACCATCTAGCAGATATCCTTTGACTTGTATTCCTGTATTGAGCAGGGATTCTATGAGAGGAGTGGGTTTTAGGGAACACTGGTGAAAATGGTGCAGATGTTGATGCAAGTCAGTGTTAATCAGGTCCTGCTTTTATGGCAGAAGGGTACATTGGACAGGAGGCCTGGGGATATGTGGACTGAACTAGCCTACAAATATATGGTCTATGGAATGGATTACTGACCCTACTGATAGAACAGCATCAAGGACATCTTTGGTTTGCTTCATACATAACATACCTGACTGTTTCCTGTTGGCAAAAAGGGCTGAGGATTCATTCCGGCCTAGACTTTTGCATGATGGAGTGAAAGGGAAAAGGATACATGACTGCTGTGGTTGAACTGGAAGACAATGGAACGGTATGGACAGGTTGCAAGGTCTAATACTTTCAATGGCACCAGGTTCAGAGTGTGCCCTGATAAGCTACTACAGTCACATCATGTGCTACAGGACAAAGAGATGCTTGACTTTTTGAGAATAAAAAAGAGTGGTGCAATCTACCTTTTGCTCCAAGCTTGCCATCTATCAACAGAGAACGGAAGATTTGACTGCTCTGGGGCCTTTAGGCCTTAGCTTGCCTTGATTTTGAAAAAAGCTTCAGTTTTTACAATGGGTCAGACTAATCTTTCTGGGAGATTCTTTGGGATGAATACGCCTGCACATTGCCCTGAATCTTCAGGAACCTGTTTCTTGGAATAGGTAGCTAATGCCTCTTTCTTTCTCAATCTTTAGCTGGGACATAGTGAACTTCAACTAAAGGGCTGGTGCAAGTGAGATGCAAGTACTGTATAGTGCTTTATGATAGCTAACTGTAGTTGATTCTGCTTTTCATCTGATACTCAAATGCTGGTTGTACTGCTTTGCAATTTTCGTTTTATCGTTACATTGTGTTGTGTTAGAAATTCATTGATTTTCCTTTGATTTCTTTTATATTGTCTCTTCTTTTCATGACTCTTATTCCCTGTTTATCTGCTGTCATTTAAATAAATCTTTCCATTAATTATATGTACAAGTTACCTAGTATCATTTCTGGTTATGCCCTCCTACCTACTGGGGTAAAAAAAAAGGTTTTCATTTGCAGCCAGTGATATGGGTCAACATAGTCATGATTTAGAACATGAAAATGTTATTTTTCCTGCAATTTCATTTTTATGGCCCATTGCTGCCCACTACCTTGGTGGCTGGGCAAATTACCTATAGTCCAGCAAAGTAGCTTTTCCACACAGCTAATGAACAATGAGTTGAATCTTTGCTCAGTGTTTTTTTTTTAAGAATTACAGGGTGCTGCCACCTTAATCAGCAAGTGGGTGTGGGTGTGAGATGAAGTACTATATCCTTCTCCCTGCTGGCTGTTTTGCTGCTCCTGATTGATGATCTCTGAACTGATTCATCCCCATGGGATCAAAAGATTGTCAAAAGCAGGCTAGAATTTTGGAGTTGAAGGCAAGATTTGCTCCCACCCCCCAAAAAAGGAGGTAAGATTAGTCTATTCTTTTGAAACTCTTGGATGCAATTCAATTCATGTGGTTCACCTCTCTTCTTGTTTTGGGCAGCAGCCTCCTCCCTTCCTCCTTAATCCTACCTGCACTCAGTTGAGCTCTGTCTTTAAGAGAAGACAGAGGCAAAGGAGATGTTCAGCAGTTCTGCCTTTTCTTCCACCCATCCTTATAATTTTAAAGCTCTATAGAAAAGCAATGGTGTTTTATGGTAGGAACCAACTGTTGACCAATGCCCGTACTGTGACATATGGGGGGGGTGCCATTTAAGTGTTGTTGTTGGACTCTAGCTCCTATAATTCTCCAAAAACTCACCAAGCAGAAGTCTGGGAGATCCAGCCCATATACACCTACACACACTGACATTTTGTTCTTTCAGAATGGAGTCTATCTTCCAAGCATGTGTCTATTTCAGGCCCACTGTTGTTAAAGTACCAAAAGGAAGTGACCTCAGTGGTTCTTGGAAGGACTATGTCTTAATAGAAGCTGTAGTGTTGCTGTTCATTAGGCTCTATTAGAGGTCACATCTAGGGATGGGCACTTAATGAAAAATGAAATGCTGTTTTGTCATTTCATTAGCTAAAGAAACAAAATGGGAAAGCAGCATTTTGTTACAAATGAAATGAAACACCATTTCCCCCTCTAGAACGAAACAATTCATTCTAGAGGTAATGACAGGGGTACCTTCGGAAAGTGATTCTAGTCTACCCCATGACATTTGGAAAGGTTTGGGGTTCAGGGAGCAGAGTTATGAAGCTCCAAAGGGGGTGCTCCTAGGAAAACAACCTTCAAATTGGAATCAGAAGCTGATTGGGCCAGGGATAGCATTGCTTCTACTTCCCATATCATTCCAATTAGAAGTTTTTTCCTTAGGGGCACCCCCTTTGGAGCTTCATAATTCAAACCCCCTTAAACCCAAATGTTTCTAAATTTCAGAGGGTTCCATAACATCGCTTTCTGAAAGTACCCCTGATACTTTGGTGCCCAAAGGTAGTTTTTGAGTGCATATTTTTTAAAAAATATGCACTCGAAAATTATTTTTAAAAAACTGCAATCAAAATTTAATTATCTTGGGGCTCCAAAGTAGCTGGGTTACCTTCCCAAAGCGATTTTAGGGGAACCCCTCCTGAAATCTGGAAAGATTTGGGGGGTAAGGGGACTTAGTTATGAAGCTCTAAATGGGCTGGGGTAGTTAACTAGCAAAGTTTGCTGGGAGCATGGAGGTAAATCAGGGAGATTACTCTATGGTATTAACTCCCTAATTGCCTTTACGCTCCCAACACACACTGCCAATTAACTACCCCCAGTTTCTTTAGAGCTTCATAAATAAGTCCCCGTACCCCCAAATCTTTCCAGATTTCAGGGGGTTCCCTACAATCCCATACACACACACCAATATGTCAAAAAGCCTCAGCTGGGAGGTGGGAGAGGTGCAAAAGACAGAACGAAGCAAAGAGGGGAATAGAACCTGCTCCCTTCTGCCTTTCACCCGTCACCCCAGATACCAGCTGGGGCTTTTTGACAGGTTGGTATTAGGGGGGAGGAGCACTCCCTCTCCAAACCCCAACCAGTCAAAAAGCCCCAGCTGCTAGCCAGGAATCACAAGGAAGAAGGAAGGAAGCAGTGGTGAAGTGAAGCTCTGTTTGTATTTACCACTTCCTCCTTCTTTCTCCTGTGCTCCCCCTCCTCCCAGGGCTCTCGTTTTGGTTTGTTTCATAAGTAAGGTTTTGGGTTTTTTTTGAAAAAATGTTACTTATGATATGAAATAAATGAAGGGGGGATGAAACGGAATGAAATGAAACACATTCTTTCTGTTTTGTGCCCATCCCTATTTACATCCAAATAACTATAAGTCCTATGTGGACCCAGGCTTACTAAGAAGAACTGAGGCAATTTCCATTTGGGACATTAACAACGGGGGTGGGTGGGTGGGCTGAATGGCATGAGATAAAGCAACCTGTAAAACTGGTTTTGTCCCAGGTGAGTTAAATGCAGGTGGGTGTCTCAGAGTGAGAACTCTCAGAATACCACCCTGTGAATTCTAAGACAATTCTGGGAGCTGCAGTAGAAAAAAACCAAGGTGCCTCACATTTATTGACATACATACTTAGAAGTGTGTCTTTTACAAATTGCTACACACATAAGGCCAATTGCAGAAGTTGTGGTTATGATGTTGTGTGTGGGGGGCTGAGAATGCACTCTTTCGTAAGACCAAAAGTGCCACAGGAACCTCTCTGCTTCAGTGAGGTCAGAGGGGCAACGTGCCCTAGGGTGCAATATATTAGGGGGCACAATTTGCCCTTCTTCCCTGGGCAGTGACGGCTGGCATGCATGCGCTCTGCTTTGCTTCTATCATGTCCATGATTGCTCTCATACATGTGATAATCTGAATAACAAACTGCTTGTTGTTGACACATCATTACTTCTTTTATGGAGCTCATCAGCATGCCACCCTCTCCTTCTCCAAGGAATGTCTGCTTTCTCATGCGGATGCCAGCCACAGCATATTACTGTGTTTGCATGACACTTTATAGGAACCACACACAGTGTATAAATTGGTGCTGCCAGTTTCAAGTGGGAGATAATAATGACTCCATGACCCTAGAATCCCCCAAAGGTAGATGCATTTTACTCATACCAATTTTTATAGAAGGGTAGCTCGGGTTGCTTATGATATTGGATTAAATCTCTCTGGTGATGTCATCAAACATTCCTTTTTAAGCAAAAAAAAAAGGCTGTCAGTTTTTAAATTGGTTTCACATTTTATGCTCCAAGAACTAAGTGAAAAGAGCATCTTGCCCCAAGGTTATCCTTCTCTTTTCATCAGCATTTCGATTAAAGCTGGTCATGGTTTGTTTTTTTCCCTTCAGTGGAACAGATTGTAGTCTTTTCAGCCTGGACCCATTTCTTAATAAGAAGCTGTCTCTGCCAGGTTTGCTTTCTTGCTTCCCCTCATTCCCCCATAGGCTTCTCTCTCTCTCTCTCTTGGTGGCATTTTTGCTTTGTGATCGTGTATTGCCTAGCTTTTGGCTTGAAAGGATACTTTTTTGGGGGGGGGGGAGCTACAAATACCAGAAACCAACACAGGTATACACATGCATTGCTGATGACACCAGATTAGTCAAGGGAGCAAAGACAAAGGAGAGGGTGAATTCTATAAGAGTCTCATCTAGATTGGAAGAAAGGGCAACAGATTAGTAAATACAGTTCATCGTAAGCAAATATGTAGGGATTAATCTTGCCTCAAAATCCCAACTTTTCACAAAAAGGGTGGTGGTGACTGACTAGGAATGAGAGCCTGGAATTTTGAATCACTCAAGAAAAATATCAATCCGGTCTACAGCAACTGAGTAAAAGCCAATTCTATTGTTGTTGTTCAGTCGTTCAGTCGTGTCCGACTCTTCGTGACCCCATGGACCAGAGCTCGCCAGGCCTTCCTATCCTCCACTGCCTCCCGGAGTTTTGTCAAATTCATTTTGGTTGCAATGACACTGTCCAACCATCTCATTCTCTGTCATTCTTTTCCTTTTGCCTTCGATTTTTCCCAGCATCAGGGACTTTTCAGGGAGTCCTCTCTTCTCATGAGGTGGCCAGTCTGGAGCCTCAGCTTCAAAATCTGTCCTTCCAGTGAACATTCGGGGTTGATTTCTTTCAGAATGGATAGGTTTGATCTCTTTGCAGTCCAGGGGACTCTCAAGACTCTCCTCCAGCACCACAGCTCAAAAGCATCAATTCTGCGGCGATCAGCCTTCTTTATAGTCCAGCTCTCACTTCCATACATCACTACTGGAAAAACCATAGCTTTAACCATCCTGACCTTAGTTGGCAAACTGATGTCTCTGCTCTTTAGTATGCTGTCTAGGTTTGCCATTGCTTTCCTCCCAAGAAGCAGGCGTCTTTTTATTTCATTGCTGCAGTGTCTGAATGATTAAACTCTGTCATTGCCTCCATTTCTTCCCCTTCTATTTGCCAGGAGGTGATGGGACCAGTGGCCATGATCTTAGTTTTTTTGATGTTGAGCTTCAGCCCATTTTTTTCACTCTCCTCTTTCACCCTCATTAAGAGGTTCTTTAATTCTTCCTCACTCTCTGCTATTAGAGTAGTATCATCTGCGTATCTGAGGTTGTTGATATTTCGTCCGGCAATCTTAATTCCGGCTTGTGATTCATCCAGACCGGCCTTTCTCATGATGTACTCTGCATATAAGTTAAATAGGCAAGGTGACAGTATACAGCCTTGTCGTACTCCTTTCCCAATTCTAAACCAGTCAGTTGTTCCATATCCAGTTCTGACAGTTGCTGCTTGTCCCACATATAGATTTCTTAGGAGACAGATAAGGTGGTCAGGCACTCCCATTCCTTTAAGGACTTGCCAAGTTTGTTGTGGTCTAACAGTCGAAGGCTTTGGCATAGTCGATGAAGCAGAAGAAGATGTTTTTCTGGAACTCTCTGGCTTTCTCCATAATCCAGCGCATGTTGGCGATTTGATCTCTAGTTCCTCTGCCCCTTCGAAATGCTTGTAGTTCTGGAAGTTCTCTTTCCACATACTGCTGAAGCCTGCCTTGTAGAATTTTGAGCATAACCTTGCTAGCATGTGAAATGAGTGCAATTGTGCGATAGTTGGAGCATTCTTTGGCATTTCCTTTCTTTGGGATTGGGATGTAGACCGATCTTTTCCAGTCCTCTGGCCACTGCTGGGTTTTCCAAATTTGCTGGCATATCTTATGCAGCACCTTTACAGCATCCTCTTTTAAGATTTTAAAGAGTTCAATTGGAATGCCATCACCTCCACTGGCCTTGTTATTTGCAATGCTTTCTAAGGCCCACTTGACTTCACTTTCCAGGATGTCTGGCTCCAAGTCAGCAATTACGCTATCTTGGTTATCAGGGACATCCAGATCTTTCCGATATAATTCTTCTGTATATTCTTGCCATCTCTTCTTGATCTCTTCTGCTTCAGTTAGGTCCCTACCATTTTTGTCCTTTATCATATCCATCTTTGCCAAATACCCCTTTAATATCTCAATTTTCTTGAACAGATCTCTGGTTTTTCCTTTTCTGTTGTTTTCCTCTATTTCTTTGCACTGTTCATTCAAGAAGGCCGCCCTGTCTCTCCTTGCTATTCTTTGGAAGTCTGCATTCAATTTTCTGTATCTTTCCCTTTCTCCCTTGCATTTTGCATCCCTTCTCTCCTCCGCTATTTGTAGGGCCTCGTTGGACAACCACTTTGCTTTCTTGCATTTTCTTTTCTTTGGAATATTTTTCATTGCAGCCTCCTGTACAATGTTACAAGCCTCCATCCATAATTCTTCAGGTGTTCTGTCCACCAAATCTAATTCCTTGAATCTATTCTTCACTTCCACTGTGTATTCATATGGGATTTGACTTAGGTTATACCTAACTGGCCCAGTGATCTTCCCTACTTTCTTCAGTTTAAGTTTGAATTTTGAAATAAGAAGCTGATGATCTGAGCCACAGTCAGCACCAGGTCTTGTTTTTGCTGACTGTATAGAGCTCCTCCATCTTTGGCTGCAGAGAACATAGTCAATCTGATTCCGGTGTTGTCCATCTGGTGATGTCCATGTGTAGAGTCGCCTTTTGTGTTGTTGGAAAAGAGTGTTTGCAATGACCAGCTTGTTCTCTTGACAAAACTCAATTAGCCTTTGCCCTGCTTCATTTGGAACTCCAAGGCCAAACTTGCCAGTTATTCCTTTTATCACTTGACTCCCTACTTTAGCATTCCAATCCCCTATGATGAGAAGAACATCTTTCTTTGGTGTCAGTTCTAGAAGTTCTTGTAAGTCTTCCAATCTCAGACTCTTCAGCACCGGTAGTTGGTGCATAAACTTGGATGACTGTGATGTTCAAAGGGCTGCCTTGGAATCGTGTCCGATCATTCTATCATTTTTTAGGTTGTATCCCAGCACTGCTTTTCTCACTCTATTGTTGACTATGAAGGCTACTCCATTTCTTCTTTGGGATTCTTGCCCACAGTAGTAGATGTGATAGTCATCTGAACTGAATTCACCCATTCCTGTCCATTTAAGTTCACTGATACCCAGGATGTCAATGTTTATTCTTTCCATCTCACGTTTGACCACATCCAGCTTACCCTGGTTCATAGATCTCACATTCCAGGTTCCTATGCAGTATATTTCTTTGCAGCATTGGACTTTCCTTTCTCTTCCAGGCACGTCTGCAGCTGAGCGTCCTTTCGGCTTTGGCCCAGCCACTTCATTAGCTCTGGAGCTACTTGTACTTGTCCTCCGCTCTTCCTCAGTAGCATGTTGGACACCTTCCGACCTGAGGGGCTCATCTTCCAGCGTCATATTTTTTAGCCTTTTGTTTCTGACCATGGGATGTTCTTGGCAGGGATACCGGGGTGGCTTGCCAGTTCCTACCCCAGGAAGTCTTATTACAGCCAATTCTATATTAGGTAGCAAAAATAAAGTTGTGAATATATGCTGTATCTTCCATTAGGAATGAAGAACACAGAACTGGCAGTCACCTACAAAGAGATGTTGCAGAACTGATAAAGGTGCAAGAGAAAGAGGCTGCTAAAATGGTCAGGGGGCTGAAGCATCTCTTCTATGTTGAATATTTAGCATGTGGTGGGGAGAGTGGGGAAAGATAAGGGGGCACCTTTAAACTAGGGGGTGCAAATCTCTTCTGATTCAATTTGTATCCAAATATTTGACCAGCTCACTCACTCAGATATAATTTGGCTGTAGCCTAAACCAAAAAGCTCTTGAGTTTCTGAATGTATTAGCAGGTATTAGCATGTTTATGGAAGAAGTGGGGAACTAACAATGTAGAAAATAAAAGATTATGACCCGGAATGGCAGTGCCATCAATGTTGGGAATGTCATGGACGTCCAGATTGTAGGCCGGGGTGCCCAAACTTTTTGTAAGGAGGGCCAGATTTGGTTGCTGAGGATGTGTCAGGGGCCGGTTGCTTCCCAACCCTGCCACTCCACTGCAAGCCCCACCCACTGACCCATAAGCCCCACCCACTGACCCCTTGCAACCCCACCCACAGGAAGGAAGACGGGGACCAAGGGAGGGAGGGAGGGAGGTGGAAACCAAGAGAGGAAGGAAGGAAGGAAGGTGGGGAACAAGGAAGGAAGGGAGGGAGGGAGGGAGGGAGGTGGGGAACAAGGGAGGGAGGGAGGGAGGTGGGGACCAAAGGAAGCACAGGGAGCCATGGCCCCAAGTCGCCCCTTGGAAGAGGTGATCTGTGCGACCTTGCAACCCCCCAAGCTCCCCAGCAATGGCGACGGCTCGCCCTCCAGCCCACCCCAAAGCTCCTTGGTGGTAGCAGAGACCCACTGGCCTGCCCACCTCCACACTATCCCCTGCGGTGCTGGTGGTGGCAGACTGCCCGTCCACCCAGCCGCCCAAGCTTCCCAGCGGTGTCAGTGTTGGCAGAAGATTTTTTAAAAAAAAATGGGGCAAAGGAGGGGGAGGGAGGGGCGGGCCAGCCAGCTGTGGGCCACTCAGAATGGCCTGACGGGCCGGATTTGGACCCCGGGCCAGACTTTGGGCAGACCTGTTGTAGGCAATGCTCCTACCACCTGCCTGCCTTCTGCCCCTCCTTCCTGAGCAGCACTCGGGGAAGATAGATTTTGAGTGTGTGGCAAGTGTCCCCAGCCAGCCTACTCACTGCCTAGCCCCAATCAAAGTACTACATGTTTGGCACCCACCCACTATAGGAAATGCATAGGAATCTGTAATAAGAAAAATTAGTTCTGCAAACAAAGGTCAGCAGGAAGCATTTGGGAAAATAAAAAATGTAGAAAATACCTGGCCCTGCTTTGACATGGTTTGACAAGGCATGGTTTCTTCCTGATACCCAGTCACAAAATAAATACAAACTAAATGCCAGTTTCTAGAGGGCGAGGCAAGTTTTTGCTATGAAAAATAGATATAGCCTCTTAAGGGAGCTCTGCTTCTAATGACAAGCTCATTGTATTGTCTAGTGCAGTGTTTTTCAACCTTTTTTGGGCAAAGGCACACTTGCTTCATGAAAAAAATCAGGAGGCACACCACCATTAGAAAATGTTAAAAAATTTAACAAGCGGGGGGGAGGAGTAGATCGAGCTGTGGCTCGAGACCACCCCACCCCCTGCACCTGGGGATGATGGGCTGCGTGGTTGCAGGATGCGCCGGGCGGGCGGGCAACCTTGGGGTCCCGTGGCGGGGGGGCACCGGCAATGCCGGAGGCGTTGTCGGCGTCGTCAGGGCCGGGCCTGGGCCAGGCGGCATGCCTGGTGGCGGGGGCGTCGCGGGGCTTCGGGCAAAGCGTGGCGCAGCTGGTGGCGGCGCACCTGGTGCCGGGCTCGCTCCTGCTGCTGGCGGCATGCTCGCCGGGCACGCTGGGCGAGCTGGAGGGCGAGCTGCGCGCCGCCTACCAGGAGCTGCGTGTCCAGGCCCTGTCCACCGACCTGGGCGCCGATGAGGGGCTGCAGCGTGTGGCCTGGGATACCGCCGACGCCCTGCGCCGCCACCACGAGGGCACTCGCCTCCAGCGCCTCCTGCTCATCAACAACGCTGGTGAGCACACACGGGCGACTGGCCGGCGGGAGCGCGCGCGGGGGGAGGTCGTTGGGGGAGTCGCCTCCCCGCCTGCGAGCGGCAGCGGCCAGGGATCTGCCGAGAAGCGCCACCCCCGGGACCGGCCGGATCGCACACCTGCCCTCTTCCCCTCGCCTCCGCATGGCCCAGGGGCTGGGGGTCGGGGCTGGGGGTCGCGTCCCCGGACCCCTGGCTTCTTTTGCTGGAGGGCAGCCCGCGGGATGTGCCAGGAGGGACAGCAGGTCCACTGGCGAGTGGTGACGCCTTCTTCTCCTCCTCCTCCTCCTCCTCCTCCTCCTCCTCCTCCTCCTCCTCCTCCTTCAGGCTCACTGGGCGACGTCTCCAAAGTCTTCGTGGACTTGGCCCACCCCCCCACGCTCTCTCTCTCTCTCTCTCTCTCTCTCTCTCTCTCTCTCCTCCCACCCTCGCACTCCTTCCCAGCAATTGCCACTTCCTGCACACCCAGGGTGCATGCGCCGACAGGAGGCTTTGGTCCTCCTCCTCCTCCTCCTCCTCCTCCTCTGGCTGCTCCTTCATGGCACACCAGGCAGAATCTCGCGGCACACTTGTGTGCCGCGGAACAGCGGTTGAAAAACGCTGGTCTAGTGCACCGGTGATGAACGTTCAGCATGCCAGATGTTTTGGACCACAACTCCCACAGTCCTTTGTCATTCGCAATCTACGCTCAGAATTCTGGGAGCTGTGGTCCAAAACATCTGGAGTGCTGAAGCTTCTCCCCCAGCCACCACTGGTCTAGTGTGACCCTCAGCTTGTTTTGGGGGTGGTTTACCCAGCACTCTTTTCCAGTGCTGCAATCTTAAGTGCCATCGTCAGGAGACAGGCAGCATAGAAGTACAATACCTGCCTACTGTCCAAGCACTTTTCAGATTGTCTTGCCTCAGCATTTGAGCCTGGGTGAGCTACTGCTGAGAGAGAAAAAGAGAAAGAAGACAGCACTGGTAAGTTTCTGGGTTGGAGCAGTTCAGTTAGGGCTCTTTGACCTCTGTTTTACCTCTGCCTCTGCTAACTTTAACTGCTCATTTAAATACAAAGAGCCATTAATCAGCTAAACAAAGGAAGTTGCTAGGAAGCAGGGGTGGTGCCAGACGAAGCCTTCCACTGAGCTTGGGGGTGGAGTTACACTAAGTGTTTTCCCCCTGAAGAAGCATTTGAGCCTCAGCATTTGAGCCTGGGTATGAATCCAAGCAGAGCTACTGCTGAGAGAGAAAAAGAGAAAGAAGACAGCACTGGTAAGTTTCTGGGTTGGAGCAGTTCAGTCAGGGCTCTTTGACCAGCCCGCTCACCTGACGGCACGCGAGATTTTATTTTTGACATAAAAGGAGGAACATTGGTAATAGATTATTATTTCTAGAATAGTAGCTAGTAACACTGTAAAATCTTCAAGGCCCAGAATACTGTACTCATTAAAATGGAGTCTGAGGGAGCAGCTGTAGTTACCTGTAACACTTGTGCCATGTTTGTCATCTTGACAAAATGCACAGAGAACTACACTTGCTGCAAGTGCAAGCTGGTTGCACTATTAGAAGAGAAGGTCCAGGAGCTAGAGGCCCGCATATCAAACCAGCAACATATTAAGGAGCTTGAGCAGTTCTTGGACAGTGCGGAACAGACTATCCAGGTCCAAGAAGAGACAGGGCACACTTCTGAGGATGTAATCACTTCCCCAACCCAGGAGGTAGATGTGTGGAGGAATGTGACTCAAAGGAGTAGAAGGCCAAGGGATCGCTCAGAGAGTGTCATATTGCACAATCAATTTGAGGCTCTTTCCCTCATCACACCTCATGAGGCACACACCGAGGAACAACTGGTTCCACCTGAAGATCTCTCCCTCATCACAATTGATGAGATACAGGATCAGGTACATGTAGAAGAACAGGCTGCAGGAGAGAAGCTCCTTCTGCTAGGGGATTCTATAATTAGAAATACGGAGGGATGGATTTGTGATGAGCATGATAACCGTATGGTCACTTGCCTGCCAGGCACAAAGTTTGCAGACATCACGAGAAATCTAGATAGCTTATTAGAGAGAACCAGGAAGGAGCCAGTGGTCATGGTATATGTTGGTACCAATGATGTCGGGAAGACCAAGCGGTCAGTCTTGGAAGCCAAGTTCAAGTTGTTAGGAAGAAGATTGAAGTCCAGGACTTCCAAGGTAGCATTTTCAGAAGTGCTACCTGTTCCTTGTGCAGGACCCGCCAGGCAGGCAGAGCTCAGAAGCCTCAATGCGTGGATGAGGCGATGGTGTTGAGAGGAGGGCTTTAGATTTGTCAGAACATTTTGGGACAAGCCAAACCTGTTCAGGAGGGACGGGTTGCACTTTAATCATGATGGGACCAGATTGCTGGCACTCAACCTCAAAAAGGCTGCAGAGCAGCTTTTAAACTGATAACTGGGGGAAAGCCGACAGGAGCTGAGTGGCATCCGGTTCGGAACACCTCATCCACAGGGAATGAGGTTGGAAAGGGTAGAGAATCACATCGAGATGACATAGCAGGTATTAGTACTGGGAGAATAATGGAATGTGATAGTTTGTCTACTGAAAATAATACCTGTGGGGTGAAAAGAACAAAGCAGCAGCTGTTGTTGCAGAACCCACTGTACAGGTGTTTCTACGCCAATGCTTGAAGCCTCCAACCAAAAATGGGAGAACTTGAACATTTGGCAGCTAGGGATAACATTGATATAATAGCCATAACAGAAACCTGGTGGAATGTAGAGAACCAGTGGGATACAGCAATCCCAGGCTATAAACTCTATAGAAGGGATAGAGAGGGGCGGGTGGGAGGGGGAGTGGCCATCTACATTAAAGAAGGGGTAAAATCCAGCAGAATGGAGATTGACAGAGGGTCTGACTCCACCATAGAATCACTGTGGATTAACCTACCAGGTCCAAGGAGTGATGTGATAGTTGGGGTATTCTATCGTCCACCAGATCAAAAACTTGAGGGGGACCTTGAAATGAGGAGACAAATCATGGAGGTGTCTCAGAAGGATAGGATAGTAATCATGGGGGACTTCAATTATCCCCACATTGACTGGGCCACTGCGAGCTCCGGGCAAGAAAGAGAAAGTGGGTTTCTCGACTTGCTGAATGACTGTGCCTTAGAGCAACTTGTCATGGAGCCCACCCGAGAACAGGCAACTCTGCATCTAATACTGTCTGATTCTCAAGACCTGGTCAGGGATGTGAATGTCACTGAGCCTCTGGGGAACAGTGACCATGCTGCAATCTCCTTTGCCATGTATGTTGGAGGAAGAGTGTCAAGCAAATCAGACATAAAAACCCTTGATTTTCGAAGGGCAAACTTCCTTCAGATGAGGAAACTAGTTAGAAAGAAATTGAAGGGGAAGGTTGGAAGAATCCAATCTCTTCAGAGTGCATGGAACCTGTTTAAAACAACAGTAACAGAGGCCCAGCACAAGTGCATACCACAAACAAAGAAGAGCTCATTTAAGTCCAAGAGGGCACCGGCATGGTTAACGAGTGGAGTTAGAGAGGCTCTAAAGCACAAGGAGAGGTCCTTCTGTAAATGGAAATCCTCCCCAAATGAGGAAAATAAAAAGGAACACAAACTCTGGCAAAAGAAATGTAAGAAGATGATAAGAGAGGCAAAGAAAGATTTTGAGGAACACATGGCTAGCAATATAAAGGGTAATAATAAAAGCTTCTTTAAATATGTTAGAAGTAGAAAACCTGCTAGAGAACCAGTTGGCCCTCTGGATGGTGAGGGAGGAAAAGGGGAGATTAAGGAGGACTTGGAAATTGCAGAAAAATTAAATGAGTTCTTTGCTTCTGTCTTCACGACAGAAGACCTTGAGCAGATTCTGCTGCCTGAAGGCCCCTCTTGACTAAAGAATTAAATCAAATACAGGTTAAAAGAGAGGATGTTTTAGGACTAATTGATAAATTGAAGATTAACAAGTCACCGGGCCCAGATGGCATCCACCCAAGGGTTATTAGGGAACTGAGAAATGAAATTGCAGATCTCTTAACGGTAATATGCAACTTGTCTCTTAAAACGGCCACAGTGCCGGAGGACTGGAGGATAGCAGATGTCACACCAATTTTTAAAAAAGGAAGGAGGGGGGACCCGGGAAACTACAGGCCAGTTAGCCTTACTGTTGGCATAGCAAGGCCTACATCCAAACATATGGCAAAACTAATCTCAGTATGAGTCAGCAGTTTGTATATCTCTTTAAGAACTCACTATTTAAGTAATGGCTCTAGCCTCAAACCCACTCCTCGGCCTCGCCCTGACCTGCCTGATGTTGGCGTTTGTTTCCAGAGCCATAGAGAGAGTTGGAGAATTACTCCTGTTTTATTGCTATGTAAGCTTGTATTTTACTCTTTTGTATTTTTAATAAGCAAGGCAGTATATATGTGTATAGCTCCTTATATCTCCTTTTTTATGAGCTTTAACACAACTGCTGTTGCCCTATTTTCTATCTTGTATATTTATCTGTACAGATATTCAATGAGTGTTTTATTATTTTCATAGATCATCCCGTCTACCCTTTCCCTTTAGAATATAGAGATAAAGTATATTTTTCATATATGTTTTGTGTCTACGACTCCTCCTTTAATCAGACTGCAGCACATAATATCAAATAATACACCAATCTCCCAGCAATCCATTAATATATCCCAACAAAATATGGTAGCTGAGGATGGTTGGGATTTTTTAAGTTTGGTGTTATTTTTGTAGGCTGCAGACTGATAAGTTGTTTTGGAGAAGACGCCGAGATTGTTTTTGGATTTTGGATTTTTCCTTTTGAAGACGGAAGCCTTTTCTCTGCAAACATTCTTTTCATTCTTTGAACTGGAGAATGCTTTTGCATTGCTTGCCTCTGATAAGGTTGACGGACAAAAGGGAGTCAATGTTTTGAGTTGGCTGAGAGACTGTAAGACATTCCCTGATAAAGCCTTCTCATTTAATTCAAGTTGGAGTTTTTACTGAAGAGCTAAAAGGAATTTTTGCCATTACTTGAGGACAGCATTTAGCAGCATTTTAAGATGACTACGCCCAAAGACACAGCTTCGGACCAGCCGCATGCTTCAAGCCAACCTCAGCTGCATGTAATGAACGGTGCTGGCGTGTTCCCAATTCCCAAGCTGAGCTACCAGAATTTCCAAATGTGGGACGCTAGATTGAGAGTTTCCCTCCAAGTACAAGACTGCTTAGCTGCTATAGAACAAGAACACATGCCTGAAAGCCAGCAAGGACAGATTCAATTTAAAATGAGAGATGCCAAAGCTTTAATGTTGCTGTACTCCTGTATAGAAGATCATGAGACACCTTTGGTTACCAAGTATAGAACTGCTAAAGGACTCTATGATGCTTTAAGGAAGAAATATTTCACTAGGTCAAGTAAAAATGCTATATTCTTAAAGGAGAAATTGTATAGCATGAGAATGAAGGAAGGAGCTAGTATTGATGCACATTTAGATGAAATGTTAAAAATTGTATCTGAGCTTCAATCTGCAGGTGCAGAAATATCTGATTCAGAGTTTAATACTTGTATATTGCTAAGCCTACCACAATCTTTTGCAAACCAAAAGGCTATGCTAGAGTGCACTGCAAAGGTGGATGTGGAATACACAATAGCTTATTTAAGAGACTCTGGACTTAAAAGGGCAGTGAGTAACAATTCTGAAATGCCTGTATTAACTATGAGACCTGATTCAAGGGAAATAAGATGCTATTTGTGTTCAAGAACTGGTCATGTAGCCAAATATTGTAGATTTAAGAGCACGGAAGCTCAAACACCTAGAAATGCTCCCAAAGTGACAATGTTACCTAGTAGGAAGGGACATTTTAACAACCATAGAAATTGTAACCTATTTCATGGTAAATTCAATGCAAGGTGTGATCAAAGTTTTAATGGTAATAGAGGTACTCAAAACAAAGGTAATCAATTGTTCCAGATATCTAATAATGAAAGTGCAAATGATAAGAGACATTTCCTCATTGATAGTGGTAGTTTCATACATGTTTGCAAATACAGAGAAAGCTTTAGTGAGCTTGACACTGAGAATAGACCAAAGATATTGCAAGCAAACCAGCAGAGGTTAAATGTGCTTGGAACAGGAACAGTACCTTTAAAGGTCCTTACATCTAGAAATGAAGTTGTGAAACTCACCTTGACAAATGTAGCCTATGTTCCTGAAGCATCAAATAATTTACTAAGTACTAAAAGGATTGTGAATAATGATTATACAGTTATACTTAAAGGTGATACAGGAAAGATTATTAACAACAGGACTGGCCTCATATTAAAGGTTGAAGAAGAGGATGGATTTCATTATATCATTGATGTTAGTGATAAGGAGCATACTGAAACACATCAAAGAAATCCTATATGTCAAACTAGGCAAGGCACTTGTGATCATAAAAACTGTATTTATTCCTGGCATGTAAAATTGGGACACAGAAATATGCAAAGCATTGAAAAACTGTTATTAGAATGTGGGATTAATGCTCCTAAATGTGATAAGATGAAAGAGAGATGTGAAATTTGTATAAAAGCAAAGGGAACTGCTCCTAGTTATACAGGAAAAGCTAGTCTACAGGACAAAGAATTTTTAGAAGAGGTTTATTCAGACTTAGTGGGTCCTATGCCCTTATCCGCAGGTAGAAATAGATATTTTCTTACCTTTACTGAATCCAAGAGCAAGTATAGTTACATATATATTCTTAAAAGTAAAGATGAGACTCTTGAGAAATTTAAAACTTATGTAGCTGCAATTAAGAACCATTTTGGTCAGGCACCTTTGACATTACGTACTGATGGTGGAGGAGAGTATTGTAATGTAGAGTTTAAGAGATTCTTAGAACAAGAAGGAATAGAGCATAAAGTAACTATATCCCATTCGCCACAACAGAATGGATGTTCTGAAAAATTAAATCGTACTTTGCAAGAAATGATTAGATCTATGCTGATGCAAGCAGAATTGCCCAACACCTTGTGGGCGAAGCAGCTGTTACTGCAACTTATTTGCATAACAGAGTCCCTAGCAGAGTAACAGGTAAAACACCTTTTGAACTATGGTTTGGAAAGAAACCTGGATTAAAACATATACGGGCTTTTGGAGCCAAAGCATATTCCTATATCCCAAAGGAAAAGAGAGGAAAGCTGGATCCCCGCACTGAAATTGGCGTCGTTATTGGGTATCCTATTGGAGGTAAAGGGTATAAAATCTTTAACCCAGAGACACTGGAAGTAAAATGTTGCAATGTGGTGTATATAGATGAGAGCAATTTAAAGAAACAGATGTCTCAGAGTACAGTGGCCATTGATCCCCAAAATAGAGAGGATGTTTCACAAGAAATGGTCAGTTGGTTACCTGTAGAGACTGCCAGTCAGATGGCAAGTCCACCTTCAAATGAATTTATCAGAACAGAAGGGGAAACAGGAACTGGACCATGTGAAACAGATGTAACAACCACTGTGAGACGATCTGAGAGGAGCAACAAAGGCAAACCTCCAGAGAGGTATGGTTTCTGTGAAAACCTTCAAACCATAACTGAACCAGCAAACTTTAAAGAAATCAGTAAATTACCTGCATTAGAAAGGAATAAATGGATACTTTTGTACTTGCTAGATATGTTAAATGTTTTGGACCTTGACTCAAACGGAATTGACCATAGATGAATTTTGATGCCATAATGTTTTGTATGTTAGACCTTGAGAAGGGGTGTTGGCATAGCAAGGCCTACATCCAAACATATGGCAAAACTAATCTCAGTATGAGTCAGCAGTTTGTATATCTCTTTAAGAACTCACTATTTAAGTAATGGCTCTAGCCTCAAACCCACTCCTCGGCCTCGCCCTGACCTGCCTGATGTTGGCGTTTGTTTCCAGAGCCATAGAGAGAGTTGAGAATTACTCCTGTTTTATTGCTATGTAAGCTTGTATTTTACTCTTTTGTATTTTTAATAAGCAAGGCAGTATATATGTGTATAGCTCCTTATATCTCCTTTTTTTATGAGCTTTAACACAACTGCTGTTGCCCTATTTTCTATCTTGTATATTTATCTGTACAGATATTCAATGAGTGTTTTATTATTTTCATAGATCATCCCGTCTACCCTTTCCCTTTAGAATATAGAGATAAAGTATATTTTTCATATATGTTTTGTGTCTACGACTCCTCCTTTAATCAGACTGCAGCACATAATATCAAATAATACACCAATCTCCCAGCAATCCATTAATATATCCCAACACTTACATCTGTCCCAGGGAAGATGGTGGAAAGCCTCATCCAAGAGAAAATCTTAAAACACATAGAACAAACCTTGCTGAGAGAAAATCAGCATGGCTTCTGCAAGGGTAAGTCTTGTCTGACAAATCTTTTAGAATTTTTTGAAAAGGTCAACAGGCATGTAGATTTGGGTGAACCGGTGGATATAGTCTATCTGGATTTTCAGAAGGCTTTTGACACAGTCCCTCACCAGAGGCTGCTGAGAAAATTGCACAGTCAGGGGATAAGAGGGCAGGTCCTCTTATGGATTGAGAACTGGTTGAGATCCAGGAAACAAAGAGTAGGTGTCAATGGGCAATTTTCACAATGGAGAGAGGTGAAAAGCGGTGTGCCCCAGGGCTCTGTCCTGGGACCGGTGCTTTTCAATCTGTTCATAAATGACCTGGAGACAGGGATAAGCAGTGAGGTGGCCAAGTTTGCAGATGACACAAATCTTTTCCGTGTGGTAAAAACCAGAGAAGATTGTGAAGAGCTCCAGAAGGATCTCTCCAAACTGGGGGAATGGGCTACGAAATGGCAAATGCGTTTTAATGTAGCCAAATGTAAAGTAATGCATATTGGGGCAAACAATCAAAACTTTATCTATCAACTCATGGGCTCTGAGTTATCCGTGACGGATCAGGAAAGAGATCTTGGTGTGTTGGTGGACAGCTCCATGAAGGTGTCTCCCCAATGTGTGGCAGCGGTGAAGAAGGCCAATTCCATGCTAGGGATTATCAAAAAGGGGATTGAAAATAAAACAGCCAACATTATAATGCCATTATACAAAACAATAGTAAGGCCCCACCTGGAGTATTGTGTACAATTCTGGTCACCGCATCTCAAGAAAGACATAGTGGAACTGGAAAAGGTGCAAAAGAGAGCGACTAAAATGATTACTGGGCTGGGGCACCTCCCTTATGAGGAAAGGCTAAAACATTTGGGCCTCTTTAGTCTGGAAAAAAGGCGCCTGAGGGGGGATATGATTGAGACATACAAAATAATGCAGGGCATGAGTAAAGTGGATAGAGGAAAGCTCTTCTCCCTCTCACAAAATACCAGAACTAGGGGACATACACTCAAATTGAAGGCTGGGAGAGTAAGAACAGACAAAAGAAAATATTTTTTCACCCAGCGTGTTGTTAGTCTATGGAACTCCCTGCCACAGGATGTGGTGATGGCATCTGACCTGGATGTCTTCAAAAGGGGATTGGACAGATTCCTGGAGGAAAAGGCCACCACAGGTTACAAACCATGATGGAGATGTGTAATCTCCAGGCTTAAAACCAGGGTACTTCAAAGGCTAGTTGCAGGGGAGTGGTATCAGGAGACAGATATCTAGTCTCGTGTGCTCCCAAACGCATCTGGTGGGGCCACTGTGAGATACAGGAATCTGGACTAGATGGGCCTTTGGCCTGATCCAGCATGGCTCTTCTTATGTTCTTATGTTCTTATCTTCATCCGTCATCTTCCAAGGCAGTTGGAAAAGATCACTAACAAGGAATGGGGTGAGCTTAATTGTCCTGCCTCAAGATGGAGCACACAGTTGTACCCTGACAAATGCCAACCTCTCTCCAGGCTGGCTGTGGAGGCTGGGGAAAGGAAAGAGTCTTCTGGCCATGAAGCTAATGGTCATCGCTAACTGAATAGGTTGCAGTGGCAACTGCTAAAACATAGGATGCAGAAGCAAGAGTTCCTGCAAACAGAAACAAGGGGTGATTTCCGAGTGCTTTTTAAAATACTTGAAAATGCAAAGGTGTCCGCTGCGGGGGACAAATGTCTGAAGACACCCCCATTAAATGAACCAGAACAAACAACAAAATGATTTTTTTAGAAAAATTCATTTCAAACGAAACAAAACGAAATGAAATGGGCCACGAAACAAAACAAAATGCCATTTTTGCGTTTCATGCCCATCTCTATTGTAAACTAAAGCACTCGGATATCAAAGCTAATTTCCCCATAAGAAATAATGGAAACTCAGATGATTCTTTCTGGGGCCCATACAACAGCTGAATTATTGCCCCTCTGTTGGAAAGGGTATTTCTATTATACAATGCACATGCTGCTCTGAAGTCAAACCAGGTGCAGCACAAGCTTTCCTACCCTTTAAGATGAGTCAGAAAGCGCCTGTCTCTCCCACATCACTGCTGTCACCACCTATCAAACAGCATGTGTGCATAAAATGCAGCCACCAGATTGCCATTTCCCACCATGTTGCCTCAGACAAGAGCACACCAACTGCTCTCCTTGAATAAAAGGTTTTAGCACTTCTGTGTCATCTCCTGCTTACAACTGAAGAAGGAAGAGACTGTCTCACCTCCCATAATTGCCTTTGCTTCAAGGCTTTATTTTGTTTTTAGTGAGATGCTCACAAAATCAGTGGATCCAGTTCCACCAGTATGGCTCCTTCCTCTTTCTTTTTCAATGTTGATGCTGTGCAGGAAAGTGTGTGAAGCTGCCACTGGGAGTTTGAGTACCTCTCTTTCTAGCAAATGCAAGGCAGTGCTTCTGGAGACTTGCCAAGAGCTGCAGGAGTCCAAAGTCCTGTAGACCTTTCTGGATTGGTGGGGGGAACAGATCTGCCTGTTTCCTCTGTGCTTCGCCTTCTGAGGTGAACATCTCAGTGGTACCACTGATGGGTCAGTCCTAAATGGTAGTCCACTCACAGGTGCTACATAGGCATGAGTAAGATGTCAGATTTGGAGGTCATTAAACAATCTGTCATCTCTCACACTTCTGAACTTGGGTATGGTGACACACACCGTATTAAGCCTAACTGCACGGGTTGAGTCCCACTAAGGCGGTTACTTCATGTACCTCTCTGACCTCAGTGCCACCCCGCTGTGGAACAGTTAGGCTTCGATCGAACTACACGTACCAGCAAATTCAAGGCGAGGTCACCCTGACCACGCCCCCTAAACTACGCTCCAAGCGGGCTGACAGATTCCCTTCCTGGACCTTGGGAATCTGCTCAATCCGCTTTTCGATGCGAAGCGAAGAGACGTGTGTTTCTTGTTGATTCGAAGTGCATAACCACTCCCTCCCTTTAGACGTACCTGCTTTCGTTTGCTGCCTTCAGAAAACCGGAAAATCGAAATCTTCTCGTGGGTACTCTCACTCCGTGATTTAAAACAGGAACACTGCTGCCCCTTCTGTTTTGCCAATTGACTTTCTGACCTCTTCAAGGACCAAAGGGGAAAAACAACAATTACTCTGATCTTAGCTAGCTCACCCCGCCCGGCATGACATGCTGGCTGCTGTAAAAGGCAATTGCCTCCTAAATATCCTCCCTTCCTCTTCTAACCATCTCTGCTTTTCCTCACCCCCGGGAGAACCACAAACTACCACTCCTCCATCGAAAGACCTAAAAATGAAAGCAAGAAACAGCATACTGAACCGGTGGAAAGCAAAGGAAACCATCGGTTCAATGCGCACCAAAGATGTGAGGCTGGAATGCATTCGCGTTCACCCAGCATGCACGTGAGTACACAGAAAAGAGGGCCGCCCCGGTATTAGACCATGTGACTGCATCCGAATTCAGATCGGAGCCAAGCTCAACGCAGCCCGCGGAGGTACGTGAAGTAACCGCCTAAGACAGGAATGAGCCATTCTTTTTAAATAATTAGAAAAATGCCTTTACCTTTGATACTACGTACTTAATTTGTGCCAACTCCAGTCTACTCGGAGTGAGTAGGAAAGTGAGCCATTTCCTTTCCTTTGGGAAATATTTACCATGTTCTCTCAGTCTATAGGTTTTATCCTCTACTGCACAGTACCCTATGGATGGCTTTTGGCCATCAGGAACAAACATACCATGTTGCTTTCCTAAACCTTGTTTTTGGCCAAATTAAAGAGACCTGTGACCCATAAAAACAGTCTCCAACCAAACAAAGCGAAAATGATTTTCAAGAGAGCTGACACTTTAAATATAGATATGAAAAGTACAATAACGCCGCCACCATTTGACACATTGGAGGAGGAGGGTAACATCTAAAGCCACAAGTTCCTTAGCTGTCAGGCTTGTTCTTTGACTCTCTCCCTTTGGGGTCAAAAGTGAATCTTATGAAGGCAAAGCCTCCAAATTCACAGTCTGCCTGTGGATAATTCTGTGTGACTCTCTTACCCACTGGCGTCTTTGGTGTGAGTGTGCGATTTGTTTCAAACCAAGAGGAAAGGAGAGAGAGGGGGTAATAACAGGACTGTCAGTCGACTGTCACTTTATTTTATTCCGTTCCATCATGTGCATGTAACTGCATAATAAAAGCCCCCCTTCTTGTGTATAAGAGTATATTGGGCATAAAAATAAATGCTATGGAGGCTTTGAAGGAATGAGGACAGACAGATGGTTATGTCTGCAGGATGCCAGGAATAAATTTGCCCTTAGTACTACTGTAATGCTAACTGTGAGGCAGAGCCTGAATGCGAGGCTTTATTATTATTATTATTTTTTTAAACACTACTTCAAAAGTCCATCATCTGGTTGGGAGATTCTGAGAACTGTAGTTCAAAAAGATAAATTTCCAATGCTCTGCACTGATCCAGCATTTATTACCCGAATGGACCTAGACCCAAGCTTTCATTTCCTCAAAGAGCTACCTCAATATACAAGCATTTTTGTGTGCTACAGTGGATTATTTAACAATGAAGTAGAATGCACCTAAAATGTTTTAAAATTGTTCTGAGACTGATTTAAGCCATGGAGAAATAAAAGGAATAAAAATAATTGTTCAGTGACTGCCTCTAAGAATAATACAAATATATGCACACATTTTATGGTGCAAAGGGAGCAATTCTGTTCTTAATTTTGGAAGCTTCTTCCTCACCCCACTGCCAATACTTACAAAACTAGTCTGGACACACCAGCTGAATATGTGTCCTTACACAATGGCAGTTCTAAAATATTCCTCCAGTCTTGGGGGGGGGGGAGGAAACTTAGGACCTAATCATACAGACTATTGCTTATTTTATCTCCTTTTTATGTCATCATATTTGTATTACAATGTATATATTCTGCTGGGTCTGTTTACATGGGTGTCAGTTCAGTCAGTACATGTCTTGGTATTTGTAATGTACTGGTTCTGTAGACTATATACAGTATAGTACATGCCATCTCATATAAATCAGTTCATTTTCTTTCCTGTTTCTGGTTCCCCACTGACCTAATATTTTCTTTTAAAAATATATCATAAGTGATATATCTGTAAAGCACCATCCACATGCAATTTTCTTGTCTTTTCCATCTGTTAGTCAATGTGCCACCTGGTGGGCTATGCCTCTAGATAACTGTAGGCATTAAAAAGGACCTGAATTGTTGTTGAAAAGATAAGGGAGACAACAACCACTCACAAAAGTGAGTAACAACAGCTCAATAAGGAAGACATTGGCTAAAAGGATCCATTAGCAAACTGCTTTGGAGAAAAAGATAAAAGAAAAAGCAAACAATTTATCATTCAACTTATTTTTATTTCAAGCAAGCAAGAGAGAGAGAGAGAGAGAGTGGTGGCCATAAAGCAGCCATGGTGGCCCCAACCTGACCTGTTCGCAAAGTAAATTAATTAACAGCACTGTGAAGCAATACAGGGATCAGATCATTTTTATCAGGCCATGCTAGCAAGGTAGGATGGGGAAAAAAACCTATTTGCTGGCCAGATTAATCCATGTTATCAATTCATCATGTAAATAGAAATTTATAAAAGAGCAGAATCAATACAACACTTCTCATCTTCCTTCCTTCCTTCCTTCCTTCCTTCCTTCCTTCCTTCCTTCCTTCCTTTCCTTCCTTCCTTCCTTCCTTCCATTTCTGTTGCCTTTCTGTATGTGTACATTGAGACTGAGGTTTTTGAATTAGTTTCACTAAAAACACTGTGCAGAGATGCCATCTTTTTCTATAATCGATTTTCAATAGTATGAAAAAAATGGGAAAACACGGGAAGCCAGCCAATGGAGGGAACAGCCCTGCAAAATTCTTTGAATGATGTCTTTTTAGGCCACATCAGGAAAACAGTCTAGAAATTCCTTAACAGTACTTGAGGATGCTTAGAAATAATAAAACAATTGTTTAATTTCAATTTTACTCTAAGAAAGTGATATACAGTATAAGAGTTCTGAGATACAGATTTATGGCTGCACCAAATAGTAGTTAAAAGAAGCCATAATGGGAAAATTTCTTATTAAAAGAAATATTTCAGGAAAAGCAACAGAAATAAAAGTATACTGCATACTGAAATGTGTAGACTGTTCTGGGAGCCATTACCAAAATAGTAGTCCAGAGGCTACAAAGTGATGATAGAGCCAGTGAGGATATAGGCACAGTGCTCAGAAGTGTGGTGCAATTGTCCAATAGGTTTATGTGGGAGCAGCTGGATACAACCCATTTAAGTGTAACTAACCATTGTCTAGAGCAGTGATGGCAAACCTTTTAGAGACCAAGTGCCCAAACTGCGATTCAAACCCCACTAATTTTTCACGAAGTGACAGTACGGCAATTTAACCTGAATACAGGTGGATATGAAGGGACAATGTCGAGTGCCCACAGAAAGCGCTCCAAGTGTCACCTTTGGCACCCATGCCATAGGTTCGAATCGCCAACACTGGTCTAGAGCAACCATTCTCTATTGACCATTAACACACCTTTGTGACCAGCCAATGACCTCTGGTGCCAGCTGGGTGGAGATGGGTGCCCAGGCTTTAAAGACTCCCTGCATACCGTGAAACCAAATTAAATGTTTCCCCATTAATACTTGCCTGGAAACTTGTCCCACTGTCTGGAGATCCAAAGAAGCAGAGCAATTCTCAAAACCTTCATCTGCCACTCTGAGACCTGGTAAGTGAAATCCCCAGTCTCAAGCTAATAATTTAAAATGGCATGAGATGGGGGTGGGGGGTGGGGGGTGGGGGTGTAGTGAAAGGAAAGGGCAGCAAGAAAACTCCAGCACAAATTCTGCCAATTATCAGGTTCACACAGTGCTCAGTTTGAATGAAACTGCAATGCTATAAATGCATCTCTCTGATGTTAGCTTTCTTATGATTACCTAAGTACCAGAAGCAACTATCTTTGTTAACTGTACCAGAGTATGTGTTCTCGGCTTTATTCATTATTATACAATTGCTAATGCACTAAATGATTCCCAGTGTGGTGTAGTGGATCTAGTGATGGACTATGAGTCTGGAGGACAGGTTCAAAACCCCACTTGGTCACAGAAACTCCCTGGGAAAGTGGAACTGGTAAAACTACAGTGGATCCTTGTATAACAAATGGTTTGTATAACATAAAATCTGTACAACATAAAAAATTCCAGAGATAGGGGGAATTTGCTTAACAGAACTGCCTATGGGGTAAATCAGTACAACATAAAAATGGTTGCGATTAGGGATTATTGTTTTCAATGCATTCCTAAGGGAAATTTGTATAAAGGAAAATTTGCTTAACAGAATTTCATTTGGAATGAATTCATTCCTTTATACAAGGTACCACTGTATTTCTTAAATATCTCACATACCTTGGAAACTCTATTAGGGTTGCTTTAAGTCAGTTCTGACTTGGCAGCACAAAACACACACACTTGCAACAAAAAAATGGAATATCTTCACTAACTTTTGCATTTTATTCACATAGAAATCAACACATTAAAACGGGAGCTAGAGCTGAACTGGACAGGCCTTCAGTCTCATCAAGAATACAGAAGTTTCTCTACAGCAGCCATTTGCCAGCTCACACTGCTCAGGTGGAAGGCGGTGACTGCATTTTTCATAGGTCCAGCTGAATCTTATATTTTAACCCAAGACTGTTTTCAAATGCTAGGTTTAGCACTTGGTCAGGTTAGCTCTAAGGCTGTCTATTAAGAGCAAGAAAAGGAGATACAGCTTCCCAAAATGTATGCTTTGCCTTTGGTTCTCCCAGATCTCATATATAGCGAGTTACAAACAATAGCGGTTAGTTAAAATGAATCCCCCACAGCAACTAAGATATAACTAAGGGTGCTATCTCATGAGCAGTTTGATCCGGTTTTTACTTATAAGTACCGTATTTATCGGCGTATAACACGCACAGGTGTATAACACGCACCCTCATTTTAAGAGGGAAATTTTAGGAAAAAAATTTAAATTTAAAATAAAGAACTTTGAAGCAAAATAAGGGTATGCATTGAAACTGGATTTAATCCATTCCAATGCGGCACTATTTTTTGGGGGTGAGGGGGGGGGCGGGCGGGGGGGCGGTGGACCCCATGCAGGTGCCAGGTAAGGGTGCCCCTCCCTGGCTCACCCCCCCATGTCTGCCGCCCCTCCTCTCCCCTCCCTCCTTCCCTCTTTCCTCAGGCGGCTGCAGGTGATCGGGCGGAGGTGGCCGCGGGGGTGGGGGGAGGGAGTGGGGTGCGCTGCTTGGCCTGGGGCGGTGGGCTTGGGCGGGACCGCGCCGGGAATTCCCCCCCCCGCTCACCTCTTGCTGGAGCCCCGGAGGTGCAGACGGCGGGGCTGTGGCCGAGGCGGAAGTGACGGCCGCTTCACCTGCTGGGCTCCAAGGAGGAGGAGGAGGGGGTGACACGCAGGGAGGAGGAGGAGGAGGAGGGCAGAGGGCAGCCAGTCAGTCAGTGTCCGTTGGGAAATTTGCCCGGGGAGGAGTCGCGCCCCCCCCTTGCCGGCTGGCTGCTGTCTCCCTCTCCTCCGCCGGCCGGCGGTTGCCAGCCCCCGCCATGGAGTCCCTCGGGCGGCGCCCGCACTTGCTGTGGAGTCTTCTCCTCCTGACGGCAGGTAAAGCGAAGCCTGGCAGCGGCCCCGGGAAAGGGAGTGGAGGGAGAGCCCGCCATCCTCCACCCCCACCCCGTCAGAAGCAGCTCCGTCTGCCCCCCTTGTTTCTTTCTTCTCTCTCTCTCTCTCTCTCTCTCTCTCTCTCTCCACTCCCCCCACCACCCGGTCAGCGCTCATCCTTTTCTTCCCTCCCCGCTCGCTCCGGTGGCCGGGCGAACAAAGAGCCCGTCGGGGCTGCTGCTGCTGCTTTCCCGGGCGTTATTAGAAGTAGAAAGCCTTTATCTCTGTGTGTGTGTGTGTGTAATGCGGACCTCTTTTGTTGTTGTTTCTGAAGTGCGGTCTCGGCGTTGGGAAGGGGAAAGGAGGGCGGGGGAACCCACGGAAAGTCCGTGCCTGGCACCGCCATCTTCCTCACGACGCCTCGGTGCTTCGTGGGGGTGTTATTTTTATTTATTTAAAGTGAATCAGAACTTTCTCCTCGTCCGTTTTCTCATCGTTTGCCCCTCCCCGGCTCACCCCCCGTGCCTGCTGCCCCTCTCCTCCCCTCCCCTCTTTCCCTGACCGCCCCCCGTCCTCTTCCCGGGCGGCCGCAGCTGGTGGGTGGAGGTGGCGGGGGGAGAGGGAGGGTGGATTTTTTGCTTATATTGGCGTATAACGTGCATACATGATTTGCCCCCTATTTTCAGGGGGGGAAGTGCGTGTTATACGCCAATAAATACGGTAATCCGGCTCAAAAATATGTGTCTCCATGACCATCAAGTTTTTTTTAAAAAAGAAAACCGGTTCAGCAGGTTGAACCAAGCTTTCCATGACCTAGAGGTGATGTTGGGTATTTTTTTAACCCGGGTATAAATTCATGTTTTCCAACCTTGCATTGGTATGTGGGGATGATGAATATCTGGGTGTCCCCCCTCTTTTGCCCTATTAGCTGTTGCTAACTTCTTTTTTTAAAAAATTAAAAATACTAATTTGGCTTTCAAATTAGGGGTGGGAGAAAAGGAGTGATTTTTAAACTTTTTTTTCCCTCAGCCCCAAGCGCTGATCAGCTGTAGTGTGGGCTTGGGGCTGGCAATTTTTTTTAAATCACTCCTTTCCTCCCCCACCCCATGGGTTGGCGGGGGGAGCAATTTTTAAACTCTCTCTCTCTCTCTCTCTCTCTTGGGTGAGCCCTTGGCTGTAGTGCGGGCTTGGGGCTTGCAAAAACAGAAAAGTTTAAAAATCACTCCTTTCTTTCCACCTGATGTGGTGGGGAAAGGAAGAATTTTAATCTTTGTTTTTGTCAGCTCCAAGCCCGCACTACAATACTTGGGGCTCAGCAAAAAACAAAACAAAACAAAACAAAAACAAAAATTCATTGGATGGGGGGAAGAGGGTTTTTATTTATTTATTTATTTATTTATTTATTTATTTATTTATTTATTTATTTATTTTGCTAGCCCCAAGCCCACACTACAGCTGATAGGCACTTGGGGCTCAGCCAAAAAGAAAGTTTAAAAATTGTTCAGGATCAAACTTTAAAATGCAGTTTTAGGATGTGGGAACATTAAGATTTATTTATTAATACCACACCCATGAAGACACTGTAACCGAATCTTCAATCACGTGATGACTTTAGAGCAAAAACACGTCTTTATATAAAAAAACCCCTTATCTTTCATCCATATTATAGCGCCCAAAGTTGCACTGTGGCTGTAACTTAATGAAGGGTAACTTAACTCCATCTGCTATGTGCTTGTGACATTTGTGTATGTGTGTGTCAGTGTACATGTCCATTTGCACAGGCGGTGTGCCCTCACTAAATGGAGGAATACTGTACTATACTGTCCAAGTACTGCTTGTGCTGTGCCTTATGCTACTGCCTTGAGCTCCATGGTGGGTGCTGAGGTGCTGAAGAGACAAGATGGGAAACAGTCAGATTTACAAGGTAAGTATTCTAGGAATTTTTATTGGTTTCACTGCAACAGACTAAAAGTGTTCTGCTCATATACTGCCCCATACCACTTCAAGTAGTCTCTGGGCAGTTTACAGTTTTAATTACAGTAATGCAGGCTACATATTGCCCCCAACCCCCAGCAAGCTGGGTACTCAGTTTACCAACCTCAGAAGGATGGAAGGCTGAGTGAGCCTTGAGCCTGCTACCTGGGATTGAACCCAGGTCGTGAGCACAGTTTTACCTGCAGTAAAGGCATTTGACCACTGCGCCACAGGGCACTTGCAACCACTGCACCACAGAGCTCTTGACTTATTACTGACTTAATATAGTAACCACTCCAGAAATAATTAGTTTGTTTTTTTTTAAATCCTGGGTCCCTAACCAAATCACTTAAAAATCCATAACGAATCATTTTTGGAAAGTAACTTTTCAAATTTGGCTTTCCCTTCCTAAATGCACAGGCATTAATAAAACTGTCACATTGTTTTGAAAATAATTGTTAGTCTTTGCTTAACCTAATAGATATGTTTAAAACAACGCCAAGAAAAAAAGAGGGTTTGATTATGCTTGTGTTAATAGTTTCAGCAACTCCCACTGCAACACAGCTCTAGCTCCATACAAAGTATGACATTCTTATGCTAATGAAATGATTTTTCAGATTACAGCTCTCCCGCACAAAGGATGGGCCATAGTTCAGATGCACAACTAGAATTTCTCCCCAAAGTAAAGGCAGCAGCAACAACACAAAGAGCAGCTCAATCTGAGTGGTGCATTCATTAGTAGATTTTATGGCATCTATATTATATTGCTTCTTCAGTTCTAGAGCCGCTAGTCTTTATGGGAATGGTACCCAAGACTTTTCCATCGCAACAACCATCATCAAAATTCTACACAGGAAGGATTCTCCCCTCCCCTCACGCTGCCTTGACTTTCATCTATACACCAGATCATGATAGCAGGATCTCCTAGGAAAATCGGCATTCATATTCTAGGGCCCCAACAGCTACCTTTTGTGCATATTATGAATTCTGTTTAATAATTATGGAGATTAACCAAATGGAATTGAAAGGTCAAATGCTAAAAAAAACAATTAAATGAGCCATGCTGATCAAGAATGAAATTTGGTTTTCCGCTCCCGTAGCACTTTGCAGCATATCTGAGTTTTTATCTCAGATGTGTTGGAAAGATATAGTTTTTATCCTTGGAAGGAAGGAAGGAAGGAAGGAAGGAAGGAAGGAAGGAAGGAAGGAAGGAAGGAAGGAAGGCACTTACCTACCTTAGATACATGTTAAAATCAAAGCAGGCCCTGTCTTGAGATAAACTGAACATCTAATCCAGTGTTTTCTGAACCTCTTCAAGTTGCAACACTCTTAAAAAATAGCCAAGTAGCCTGTGACCACATTTGCTCAAAAGTAAAAAAATGCACATTGAAATAGATTTTTCAGAATATAATTCAAATCAAATATATTAATATAATATATAATTTTGAGGAGGCTATAAATCTGCCTCTACTAGATAGAATTTGAAAAAGAAAAAATGTCAATGCATTTTGAGTTGATTTACTTTCTGTGGGTGTGGGAACAACCCTCTCTTCATGTCTTCTATCCCTGGGGGGTGGGGAACCTCTGTGAAGAGTCCCTCCCTTTCAAGACCAAATAAACACCCTCCCCGTGGGATCCTCAGCCTACCTTCTCCCTGGTTCTCCTCCCTCAGCTTTTTGCTCCTCATGCCTTCCATTCCCATGACCTGGGAAGGGCCCAAAGGCATCTAACTGCCCAGGTCCCCTGCCTGTGCCATCATCACCGCATTTAGAAAAGCAGGCAATTCAGGCAGAGCGAGAGATGCCACTGCCACAGCAGCATCAACTTTTCAATACGGCCTTCACCTTGGTCACTCTTGTGGGCACCTGGAATGCACCATGTGTTCAGGCCAAGGCTGGCATCTGTCCTCCAAAGGTGGAAGCAGTGGAGCAGAGAGGAACAAGTGAGATTGGCTCTTTTGGGAGGGGGAGTAGGAATGATGTGCATGCATGAAAGGAAAATCTCCCTGAAGGGGTTCAGAAATAACTCTAGATGGCTTATAATTCCAGTTCAGAATAAATTTATCTATCTGTGGGCCAAGGGGATTTAAAACAACAGCACATCGTTATGTATACCCAGGGTCAGCGCTTCCATTAAGGCGAACTAGGCTGTTGCCTAGGGTGCCAAAATGGAGAGAGGGCACTGGCCAGCCTGCCGCCCCCGCCCCGCCACTGGCCACCACCATCCGTCCCCCCCCCCGCCCGCCAGCCACCACCCTACCCGTCCGCCCATCGCTGCCATCGCCATCCACCAGCGCACCCATCACCGCCCACCTCCCGTGCCCGTCGCCGTCCCCTGCCATCCTCTGCCCCTGCCACCCCGCTGCCCCCTGCCATCCTGCCCCTGCCGCCTGCCCGCCACCACCCTGCCCACCCACTGCCCGCCTGCCTGCCACCACCCTGCCAACCCACCGCCCGCCTGCCCGCCACCACCCTGCCCACCCCCCGCCCGCCTGCCCGCCACCCCCTGCCCTGCCCACCTGCTGCCCACCCCACCCCCACCCCTCACCTAGGGTGCAAAAAACCTAGCACTGGCCCTGTGTATACCATATTTAATATAATAAATATAAAAAAAATGCAATGAAAAATATCTACAGTGATCCCCCAGAAAACACTTTGGGACCCCCCTTGGGGCTCATGACTCCCAGGTTGGGAATCGATGCCCTTGTCAAAAGCTACAGAAGTAACAGAAGGAGAACGGACATCAGAGGACATGGAGGACAAGGAACACATTCTTCACAAAGAAGTAGGGCCTTTTTGCATTAAATTTGCATATACTAATTCGAACTACTATACACAAATGTCATCACAATTCAGTGTTATTGCTGTAATTTAAGTCAAAATGCATGGCTGCCCACCATATTGCAGAAGACTGTGACAAGACAAACAAGTTATGATACCATGTTGAAATAAAGATGGGTTATTAATCAAAGAAATGAGGCATAGTGTTTATTCACATGCTGAACTGCCCTTGTGCCTCATATTTTTGGTAGTTTCATGAAAATAAATATATTGGTTGGAGGAATAAACAGAGGTCCCCATAGTTTTGCTGAGACATCTAGCTAGGAACAATTAGTTACATGTGAGGTTGGGCCACTGTTGCCTGGGCAATCAACCTCTGTTGAGGCCAGATCATAGAAGTGGGCTTACTCCTTTATCTACCATTCCAAGGAAACCAGCTCCTTGGCAGCTTACAAAGTCCTTCTGATTGGTTACTGAGGTGCAGTCATTGGTGTCCTTTCAGCAAAGTGAATGGCAGGACAATTGCCCTGTGTGGTTTCTGGCATGTAGCTGTGTTGGAAAGAGCGGCCATCCAAAGACTGAGGCTGCACCATGTGCAATATGGAGGCCTTTCCAAAGTACTTACCCCTGGAAAACTCCCACCCCTGGCTCACTCTGCCTGTATTCTCGGTCCAGCTCTGTGTTTCAAATGGTGGCCAGTCAGTTATCTCTGGGAAGCATACCAGAAGGGCACGATGGAGAAAACCATCTCTTGTGGCTTTTCCTGGCATCTGGTAATGATGCAGGCTGCATATGAACGAAGCAATTCCGTTCGTCCACTGGGGCTAAATGCCACTGATAAAACTCCCCTCCGTCAAATCTTTTGTTAAAGCCATCTTTGCCAGTGTTCCTTTGCCACATTTTTTTCTGGTGAAGTTAAGTGGCACGGAGAAAACAAACTCTTTCTTTTCTCTGCTCTAATCCTGCTGCTGCTCATCAGTTCTATTCAGCAAGCCTGCCTTCTCTGCCAGCATTTTGAGAAAGAGAAAATTTCCCCTCTTTGTAAGCTTTCTTTATTCTGTTTCTAATTTTGTCAATCTCTTTTTTTCAGGTGGAATGACAAATGTGCCTATAATATTCTGTATATGAGATTTATATAATAGCATTATGATGCCTGCTGTTTTGATTTTTAGCGTCTATCCTATTACTCAGGTTGCCTTTCTCACGTTGGGAGAGTACTGGAATGATTCTGAGAAAATATTTCCCTATTTTTGGTCTGTTTATACTCTGTTTAGATCATCCCTGAGTTGTCTGTGTAGCTGTGCATTCTGGGGCATCACTGTTCACCCAAATGTGCATCACTATGCTCAGCCCTTTGGAGTAATGTTTTTAAAACTCTTAAAATCAGGATTTTACCATTCAGCAATAGTATTAGAAGACTGGGCTGCTCCATGACTCATTACTAAAGCTGTTTTAGTGAAATAATTGACAGCATGAGAAAATCGCCCAGAGTTCCCTTTGGGGAAAATTGGCCGTGGTATACAAATATAGAAATAAATAAATAAATAATTAAATAAAAACCCTGAGAATCAATTGACAGGTCAGCTATAGAGCCTTGGGTGAGTCTCTGTTCTTCAATAACAGCTCTCTTTCCTTGGCTGTTTCACCCTAATAGTGGGCTGCTATTACAAATTTCATTTACAGGTCACTGTGAATGTAATATCACTACAACAACTGAATGTACATTCACTACAACAAGTAGTTTGGTCCACAGAGCTGTAGTGTTGCATGTGGATAATGAACACTTTAAGGCAGGATCCCCACTATAAGACCTACTGATATCTTAGAAAATCTTGTTCTTCCATACATTCATATTGATCTGTTTGGGGATTATGCATTGCACGTTTACCTATGGCATTTCCCAATCCTATCTTAAAGCCGATATAGATTCTTTTGGAAACTTTTTTCAAAGGAGATGATAGATGAAATCTTCTTCAGACCTTGGATAAAGGGGCCAAATTTAGTGATGATGGATAATTTAGTGATCTTTCAGATGAGAGTTCGCTTGTACCATGTTTTTCTCTCTCTTCCTTCCACAAGGCAGAAAATTAAAACTCCAGATTACAATGTATCCATCTTTCTCAGAATTAACAAACCAGTAGAATAGAATGGACAATTTTGCTGTTGATGGGGACAGAGAAACCCAGAAAGGCAACAAAGTTGACAATAAAATGGAAGATCTTTCTGAGGCAACTGCACTGACATTGAAGCTAGCTTTTCTTAGTACAGTACTGTGTAGAAAAGGGCAATAGTAAGCTGCTTCTGAATATTTCTTAA
This sequence comes from Phrynocephalus forsythii, assembly GCA_029282475.1. Taxonomy (NCBI): domain Eukaryota; kingdom Metazoa; phylum Chordata; class Lepidosauria; order Squamata; family Agamidae; genus Phrynocephalus; species Phrynocephalus forsythii. Next base: position 112,231,829 of record JAPFRF010000011.1, read on the forward strand.
CTTGAAAACCCTGTGATGAGACAAATGAAATTAAATAAGAGACAATGCTGGAAGATGAGACTCCGAGGCCAGAAGGAACTCAATCTGAACTGGGAAAAAACATAGGACAAGCATGAATAGCACTGTCACCAATGAAGCAATTGGGTTAAGGTTGCAAGGACATCTAGCAGCTGATGGGCATGGAGGTGAAAGGAAAGTCCAATGCTGTCAAACACATACAATCAGAACATAGAATGTGAGATGTATGAAATCAAGGTAGACTAGAAATTGCAATGCAGAAAATGGATTGCTTAAGGCAATGCAGTGCTTGGTGTGAATCTTACCTATAGCCAGTAATGGAGTTATAGTGCTTGAATATAGTTAATTCATCCCAACAGCAATGTAATAGGCCATTTCATTGAAGAACATGCACAAAAATCCATTGGCTTCAGGAAGCAGTACATGATTGTTTGATGGTTTTGCTTTATACTCTAATGGGTTCCGGGTGACTTCTTTGGTCAAAAAAATTCAATTTTGTGCTGGCCTCCAATAAAAATACCCCAACTTCCCTAATCCAGCACAAAATTGGGAGGGGTGTTTAAGGGTCAATTTTAGGGTTCCAAGGGTTCCCCTAAATGTTTTTCAAAGCACTGATGTGAAAAGCAACCTCTTTCTAAAAGGTCAAAAAGGGATCAGTTTGGAAGCTTTAGAAGTTAATGGTAGTCTGCTGAAATGCAACAACAGGTAAATGAAGGATAATTTTTAAAAAAGGGTTTCCTTGATCTTTTGGGTTGGTAAGAAAGATAACTGATTACCAAAACTAATTAGGAATGGAGTAAACATCTGTTGAATAGAATTCTGATGAGAAATGTCAGCTTCAATCTACTTTTTTAAAAGAAGGCAAATTACAACATAAAAGCCAGCACACAGAATACCTTTAAAGCATTTATTCAAGTTTGTTGAGATTTTCTTTAACCAATTCCATTAAAGGTTGCTGACTTTTTAAAAGGGAAGAGAAGACGTGCTGACAGGTAAGATTTGTTCTCTTTAGGCACCAAGTGACATTGAGAAATGGGAGGGGGACAAGGTTTAGCCTTGTGAAAAGGGAAATTGAGGGGAATATGATAGTACTTTTCAAATATGTCTGTAAAGATTCTCAGTCATCCCGGTTAATTTATCTGGAAATTGAGTCATAGCAACTGGACTTCTTTTTCTTGAGAGATTGAAATGTTTCGCTGCTCATCCAAACAGCTTCATCAGTCTGGTGAAGCTGTTTGGATGAGCATCAAAACGTTTCATATCTCTCAGGAAAAGAAGTCCAGTTGCCATGACTCAACTTCCAGATACTTTTTGAATACTGTACTTGAAAGGCTGTCACACAGAGGAGGTGAAGGGTCTGTTCTCAATCAACCCATAATGCATGACATTCAACAATGGGTTCAAGTCACCCGAAGACAGGAATAGGCTAAATATCAGGAAAAAAAACTTCCTAACTAATAGAGCAGGACAACAGTGGAACCAATTACTTTGGAGGCAATGAAATCTAGACAGCCACCTGGCAGATATCCTATGATTTGTATTCCTGCCTTCAGCAGGGGGTTTGATTCAATCACCTCATAGGCCCCTTCCAACTTTATGCTTCTATGATTCTTCTGTATAAAGAAATGAGCATTTATAATTATGTTATACAATCCGTATTTCACACAGCCAATGTGAATTTCTCCTACTATGCTTACAGAAATGGTGTAAGCCTAACTGGGGGTGGGGGGGCAGTTAGGGTTGGCTGTGTGAAATACTGGAGAGTGGTTTGTTTTGAAATGTTAGGAATCTCAGATGTACCCTGGGAATCTAATATTTATTGTATTTCCCTCCTATGCTCTCTCAAAAGTACATGCTTGTACATTGGGAGTTATTTTATTAATACTCTTGTCTTCAATGGAAGTTGGCCTTGCAGCCCCTACTTTTAGTATCTTATCACTTACTAAAATGGAGACTGAAACTCATCCTGTTGCTGGTTGTGCAACAGGAGTCGTCCTTAGGAAGAAAACAAAACACACTTGACTACAGCTAAATATGCATGTCTGCATGATTATGTTCATTGGGTCTAAAATACAGATGTCACCCACACCCCGTTAGCTTGGGAATTTGGTGCCATTTCTGTTTAAATGTAGGTGACACATCTTATATTAAATGTGACAACTGACCTTTCCTCAGATCACAGCATCCCTCATGGATCACTTAACATAAAACAGCAATGACATATGACAAAACTTCTTATGAATTGGAAATCTTTACACAAGTCGATACGAAGTTATCATCTATTGTCAGTTGCAATCTACTTCCACTGCAACTGCTGGGAACTCTTGACTGTTCCTTGAGTGAAGGCAAGAATATGTCATTGAGTTAGTTGCTTGCCTAGTGGTCAAGATAGGCAGTTCTGTCACATTCACTCTGTTAGAACGGCCCTATCTCCTTAAATTGGAAAGGACAAGTGGAGAAGGATTCAGTCTCAGCAAATCAAAATCTACTCACTTTCTTCTGAGCTCTCAGTTGTGAATGGTTAACATGGGATGGGTTCATTATGTGCCTGCTATGCCTCAGAATATTTAGCTAGTCTGAATAAATAAAATAAAGAGCAAGACTAGGCTGTCGGCAATATATAGACATCAATCACTAGATAATATTCCTTTTTCTTTAATCTCACTCCAATTGACTGTATCTTTACTAACATATATCCCAATTTCCAAATGGAAGACATGGGTTTTCTGCATCAGCCCACCCCTTGTGGCCAAACAGAAACATGTATATTTTGAAGAACAGCCAAATGAAGAGGAGGTGTGGTAAATGTGTGTGACCTATGCCTCTTTGTTTGAAAGACTAGGATGTGAAACCCAATCCTCTGTTTCAGACACAGCTTTGCAATAGCCCTCTTGCTTTCCTCCTCACCTAAGACAGACACGCCTTGTAAAAATCATCTTGTCAAGAACTTTACATCTAAGATTATTTAGACTTAGACTTTGTTCCTTCCACTCAGCTGGGTGCATTGGACAACAAGTGCTTTCTAGTGGGCCTGGTCTGCATCTTCCATTTCTGCATGTAATAATGTTCAGTGCATTAGATCTTCACATAAAGTTGCTTGCCAGGTCTCCTGTGGTCATCCTTGTTTTCTTTTCTATCTATCTATCTATCTATCTATCTATCTATCTATCTATCTATCTATCTATCTATCTATCTATCTATCTATCTATCTATCTATCTATCTGCAGTGGTCCCCCGCCATTTTGCGGTTCATATACTGCGGTCCCACTATATTGCGGGACTGCAGTATACGAAAGGCAAGGGCCCCTGGGGTAAGCTGATTGGGCCTGTTTGAGGCCAACTGCACTTAACCCAGGCCTGACAGGCTGCCCCAAATGGGCCTCAGATGGGCTTCCCGGGCCTGTCAAAGGCCCCAGAAGTGGTTTCCAACAAACCGGAAGTGACTTCCGAAAAACCGGAAGTGACTTCCAGATTGCAAGAAACCACTTCTGGGGCCCGGGAAGCCTGTTGGAGGCCTGTTCAGGGCAGTGCCATGTCCCCCAGTCCTGACCTGACTCAGCATCCCCATATCGCAGATTTGTAATTATTGCGGGTTAGGTTGGGTCCCTAACCCCTGCAATAGGTAGGGGATTACTGTATCTATCTAACTATTTTAAAAAAGTAAAAACAGATACATTGCTTATCTCCTGCAATGTTACATATATCAAAAGTTTTTCCCCAATAGATCGGCCTAGTTGTTTCATGATTCTCTTTTCATCTTAAATAAGACATTTTCATGTTTCCATATTTGCTAAATATTTTACCATTAATATTCTAATGTTTTTCCATCAATATCATGTTCGTCTCTGTTTATCTCTGTCTTCATCCAGTACACAAGATACATATAGTAGATTACAATATTGTATTAGCTAGTTTAATCTTAGCAGTATTCCCAGTCCTAAAAACTTAATTCTTCATTTAATAAAAGAGCTTAGATTATATTTGACTAATTCGATATATAATGGGTATAGGCTTACATCTATTTTTGTCTAATACAAGAAATTAAGATAGAGAAGTACAAAGTCAAGCTAGTCTGTCTAATCTACAACCCTAGATACACAATGGATATCATCAACTCACTATATTTTCTTTGTTCACATAAATTTTACCAAGTTTTCAAAACCTTATCTGTCTAAGATTAATACTTAATGGGTTATTAAAAGAGAAAAAAGAGCATTACATCTTGGTTTCTCTGTTTCTTGTTGTATTAAATGGAAAAAGCTCTCTCTTTGCCTGGCTAACATTTAAAGATCTAACAAATTGACATCTCAAGCTGATTTCCATATTCCATTTTCGATTTTTCATGTTCAAGTATTCCATCAATTAGATGTTCCATAAACAAAGATGTTAAACTGGCCTATGTAGTTGACAATAGTTAACAGTGGTCTTAACTGGCCTTCATAGTGCATTGACTGACCTCTTAAGACAGTTTCTAGTTAAATTAGTAAATAAATGATATTGAAGACTGTTTTCACATTTTACAATTAATTTCAACATTGAACAACGTTGAACAAGACCATCAAATCTTAACAGAGCATTCAATCCTAATGATAAATTTTCAAATAGCTAATCTACTTTATTTAATGGAACTACTATATAATGGACATCTCAACCAGTTATATTTTTCATAATAAGTAGACAATTTTAACTGTTTTGTATTACATGATTGTGTCTAACTGGAACAAATCATTGTTTTGGGCTGGCTTGCAGGTTTCTGTTATCCATTTTCCGTATCATTATAGTTCCTTGTAATCCATGAATAGCTTTTTTATGTGATTGATTCATTAAGTCAGACATTCATAAGTTGTTCCCTGTCAGTCCATCCCGTAATGCAGAAACCTCCAGCACTGAGTTCTCCAAGCATATTTGTTGAGATTTGTAGATTGGGGAAAATGCTCTGTTCCAATCCTGTGCTTCTAAGAAGGTTAGGGTTGAGACTCTCCTCTGCTTCTGAAGAGGATACTGTCTCCCGAGCAGATAATTTATAAGCTTGAGTAAATGCTCTATTCCAGCTTAATATCTAGATCAGGGTTAAAGATGAGACTTTTCTCCTCTTCTGGAGAAAGCTTAGTCTCCCAAGCAGTGCTAGATTCCGTATTCTCCAAGTATTTCTTCTGAATATTTCTTGTTACTTGTATATCAGGTTCAACGTTCTGATCTAGATTAATGTCAGGACTCTTATCCGCTTCTGAATTGATCTCAGGGGAAAAATTAGACTGGAGAGAGTTGACAATATTCTGAAGTTTATCAAGCATATCCATATATTGCTCGTCTGACATTGGTTCATGGCTCATTGTTAGTCCACTTCAAAGGGTTAATCACTTCCAGAAGGCAGGGGGTGTAAAAAAGGAGAGCAAGGAAGGGAAGGAGTGAAGGAGAAAAAAATCCAAGTCTTATCTTTAAAAAATTGTTTTGGAAGCATTGAGACAAGGTCAAATAGTTTCCTTTTTCATCTCTCAGCCGGGCAAATGACTCCATAAAACAGTTTACATGGATGTAGAAGCTTTGAAATAATATTGTCTTAAAGTTTAATCTGCCAAGACACACTTGTAGCTGCCTTTTCAGGAAGGGAGGGAATGAGTACTTATTGAAGCAGAAAAGTGTCCAAGCTCACAAAAAATAGGGGAAAACATACAGTCTTAATTACGGCAGTAAAGTTTCCAAATATCTACAATTATTTACATTTGTCCGGTGCACACAGTTTGAACCTCCGCCATGACAGATGGCAGACAGACTTTCCCCCAAACAGGAGATAAGGCAATTTCTGAAGCTACGAAGCTTGCCACCACAATTCTTCGCAACCCCCAATGCTGCCTTTCTTCACCCACTCCCCACAAGGTGAACGTACCCTTTCAGGTCCTGTTTATCTGGAGGAATTCGGCCTGATAAGCCGAAGATCTTATCGAGGCATTTCACTGCGGCGAAACTGGAACCGGAACTCCATCCTTGTTTTATTTTTCCTGTAGGAGAGTCCAGTGCATTGCAGTCTTAGGGACCCAGTGTACAAGGAACTGAAGAATGAGCCCAGCAAGTTGCATCCATATAATTTCATCTAATTTTCAGATACCACTCTGCTGCAATACATCCTAATTTGTAACATGGTTCCTGTGAGACAAGGCTGTCCATCTTTGAACAGCCTGCAAATGCCTTTTACATGTCCCCGTGGGCTCCCTCCCAAAGCATGTGTGCACACTCCTCACCTGCTCTGCCCACCCACATACCCCCAAGGTCCCACACGCTGGTGGCGATGGCAGCCTACCTTAACCGAAGCTGGCTACCAGGCCTTGACGAGGCGGAGGGGCTTGCCTGCTCAATAGTGTGAGTTCAAAGGTAAGTTACAAAAAATTCTTAACTACAAACAAATCACCATTACAAATTTTCTCCCAAACACATGAATTACTGCCACATGTAACCTGTCCCCTACCACCCCAAATCTTAATAGACAGAACTAATTTTAACGCCAGTGAGTGAAGTTCACTGAGCTTTCTTCCTTAACTGCTGGATATTTTATAAACCTTTTGAACTACCTGTCATTTCCCCCCTTATTTTATAACTATTAAAACAAGATTTTATATTTTTAAGATCTGATTGACGAATCCCATTCCTTTATTATACTCCATTGTAAGAGCTTTGTGGTGCAGTACTGCTGTACTGCAGCTATAACTGTGCTCATGACTGGAGGTTCAATCCCAGGTAGCCAGCTCATCTCAGCCTTCTGCCCTTCTGAGGTCAGCAAAATGAGTACCCAGATTACCGGGACGGGGGGGGGGGATAATGTGTAGCCTGCATAAATAATTTGTAAACTGCCCAGAAAGTGTTTTAAGCGTTATGGGGTGCTATATAAGCTTTTACTCTCTTAAAGTGGTCTGCTTATATACCGCCCCATAACACTTCAAGTGCTCTCTGGGCAGTTTACAGTTTTTAATTATAATATGCAGGCTACACATTGCCCCCCCCCAGCAAGCTGGGTACTCATTTTTTCGACCTCGGAAGGCTGGAAGGCTGAGTCAACCATGAGCCTGCTAACGTGGGATTGAACCCCAGGTCGTGAGCATAGTTTTAGCTGCAGTACATTTAACCACTGTGCCACTGGTAGGTGTTCCAGATCTTGGAAAGAGGAAGATGTTCACTGCTGATGGGCTCCTCTTTTATGGTGGAGACTCCCCCTAATTACAGATAATGGAATTAACTTCCTGATGCAGCCTATCTATGCTGCTGAGGAGTCCTCCTAAGCCATTTTGCAAAGGATGCCTTCACTTCTTCCTTCTCTAGCAAATTATAAAATCAAAAAGGCAACTTTGATTTTTCTAGCACCAAGCCCAGACATATAGACTTTGTGAATGACAAATGAAAACTGGAAGTCCAAAACACAGAAACAGTAGTTTTGAAACCACGCTGTCCTTCATATGGCAAAGATTTAATTGGAAATCCCTTTTCAAAGCACCAAAGTAAAATATCCAAATTTGACAGCACACTCATCTCAATATTGAGCCTGATAGACAGTTCTGGAGAAACTGAAACTTTCCATGCCGATTTGTGAGATTTGGATCCTAACAAAGCTCCTGTCCATCTGTGGATTTTGGATTTTTTTTTGTTCCAGTGCCACGGGGCTTCTGCTTTGTTCTCCACAGATTGCTTTCCCAGATGGCAAATGGTCACGAAACTGCATGCTGCCAATGCTTAAGAAGACAAATGGCCATTTAGATGCTTCAGGACCCACTGTGGAGGAAAAACCTGCCATTTGTTCCTGGCGTCTGGTATTCATAGGAACACAGTTTTGGTCCATGCAGGTTTTATTCCATCACAATGTTAACAACCATTTGTAAATCTCCAGAACTATTGGCAGCATTGGGATAGAGATGCTCATTTATGGTCCAGTAAAACTCTGCTAGTAGTGGGGGCTCCTCTGACCTATAGCAGGCCCTAAAGCAGGGTATTCCTAGTGATGGTGGAGAACTAGTTTGAGATCCACTGGTTTCCCAGATTTTCCCTGTGATTCTGCTTCACCTGAATCCCATGCAGAAGTGCTTTTAGATATGCTGCTGCTAGAGATGTAAATAATAGACCACTTGACTACTGTTGCTGAAGGGGACCCACCATTTCACTCCTTTGTGTAGTCTCTCTCTCTCTCTCTCTCTCTCTCTCTCTCTCTCTCTCTCTCTCTCTCCTCTCTCTGGCCCATGCAAAGTCTAAGCCCATAACCCCTCTGTTATAACAGCTCCACTGGTCACCACAATCCATTTCCAGGCCTAATTCCAAGTGTTGCTTTTAACCTATAAATCCCTGAACAGCTTGGGCCCATGCTGTCTTTAAGATAGTATCTCCTTTTGTAAGATTGTTGTGTTAAGATTATTCATGTAATGTGTTCAGTACTTGAATAATTTATTGGTTTTAGGGATCATTTTAAATGATGTAACCTGCCTTGGGTCATTTTATGGAAAAAGGCGGGGTGAAAATATTTGAAATAAATAATGAATAACATACTGTTGTGACTGTGTGCAAAGACTAGTGCTAAAGAGTAAAGACCTGCCATGCTATTTTCCTTCTACTTTTCTGAGTTTTATTTAGAGTAGAATCATAGAATCATAGAGTTGGAAGTGACCTCAAGGGCCATCTAGTCCAACACTTTGCCAAGGAGGAACCCCCATCAAAGTACAGTATTCCTGACAGATGTCCATCTAGCCTCTGCTTAAGTATTTGAGTGTGTTGAAATATTTCTCATTGTCCAAAACAATTTTTAAAAACCCTGAAGTTTATTAATAGAGTAATTGTTTCATTCTTGGGGTTGTCCCTTCAAGCTTCTCTGAAGCTCATAATTTCTGCTCTGATGGAGAGAGATTAGTTTTAATGCTCTCTTTCAAACATCTTTGTTTCTTTTGCAATTGATTAAATGACATTTTAACAAGGCTTATGATGAGACTCTTCTTCATTAAAATAACAAATGGTCTCAGAAGCAGCCTTCTGCCTGGCAGAAACAGTCTTAGTGTCCCATATTCCAGCCAGTAACTCATTGTTTGAAATCCTGTTATTTAGGGGATCTGGTGAGTCAAGTCTTCTGTAAGTTCCACTAATTAAAAAACCACTCCAATTTTAGTTACTATGCTAAAGAAAGTTGCAGTTAGAGTAAGCCCATCTGAATTAATGAAACCTGTGGAGGAATTTACTTACCAAAATGCTACTCATTCAATGGGCCAACTCTAGAGCAACATATTACTCTAAACAACAGGATTTCAGTCAGTATTTATCTTGTGAAATATCTCAGTTGCCCTGATTTTAAAGCAGGCGTGGGCGGTCTGCAAGTCCTTGTAGATCCTGGGTGATTTTTTGTAGGCCTGCAAGGATTTTTCTCTCTCCCAATTATTTCGCTGCCATAACAGCAAAATGATTCTCTGCCACCCATCCTAAAGTAAACTGTAGAACTAAAGAAACCTTGAGTCCTTCTTGAATTAAGTGGAAGAAACTTGTCCACAAGACTGCTCTTCATGGAGGAATCCATCTCCTCTAACTACTGGGTGAGACAACGAATTTGGTTTAACTGAATTTTTAACCTATTTTAAAGTTTTATTTAATTTAAGATATTTTACTCTGCCTTTCTCCTTAAATAGAATCTAAGGTTGCTTACAGTATTAAAAAAATTAAAAAGCTAAAAATAGGAAGAATATAAACACTAAAAAGGATCATCTTAGTCAAACACCTAAATTTGATCTCCAGTTTTGCTGAAAAAAAGAGCATAGAGGGACTTTTTGTGTCTTAACAAATAAGGAAAAAACACAAAAGACACTATTCGTATTTTTGTTTGTATTTATGTTCTTTTGTTGATTCCCAAAATATTATCTCTAAAACATGAATTATTTCTATTAAGGAAATACCAGTACCTATTTTGTGTTTCCTCCTTTATTTAATATTTATTTCATTCTCAAATTGCCTTGGGTTTTTTACATTCAGTAGCATCACGAGGGCTGCTGTCAGCAGCCAATAGAATGACTGGGGTAACAAGAATTTTGAGAGAGGAGAATAAATCAGTGTTGCCCATATTTTCCCCTATGTTAATGTTAAGGAGGAGGGTGCTTTCCCTGTTTGATTTTTTAAAAATGTTATTTGGTTAATTTACTATATGCTTATTCAGCTAACTGTTTTGTGCCTGGCTCAGAAGATCCGATGTGTTGGGTGGGTGGCCCTATCCATGAACTACTACTGTTGTTTCTTCTTTTCTAATTTTTGGGTGAATTTACTGCTTTTTGATTGATCAATGGATAACTATGGTACTTTTTAATCTCTTTCTGTAGGACTAGTGAGATCTTGGCTGGACTACAGCTTTGTGTTCCCTCTGGTAGTGGCATGCACTTGGAGGAAGCAATAACAGTGGCTTGCCTTCTTTATGGACTAGTGCCTGCATAGATCTGATAGTGGTTTTCCTTTCTCATGTACTTTTGCCTACTTTGGCAGTACTGTAGGTTGATTTTCTGTCATTCTGTCTCTGTTCTTCTTCTTTTTAAAGTCTGCAGAGCCATTCAGTGCCAGAAAACATGGATGGAGGAACCAAAAATGAAAAAGGCCAAATAAGTCTTCATCTTTTTTGTTAAACAACAGGATAAATTTGACAAGAAACATGAACAATTGAAGAGGCACTTTTAAAAGAACCAACTTTAAAGAAATATGAAAAAAATTACAATGCACGTTTCACTTTCTTCGTCCACGTGTTTTTGTAGTCCAAGCCCACAAAGTGGCTGTGTTCCTTATTCAAGGGATGAGGCACATCCAGAATGTGTATGTCCAAGTTTGGCTTTTGTAGATGGACTACCAAAATGACACCTTGACAGCTCTGTCACAAACTGAATCTGCAGGCTCCATCTTGCTTTGCCTTAATAATAATGGACATCACATCCACAATAGTTTTAAGACCACTTTGGCCTGACAAAAAATCCTAAGGAAGTGGGAAAGTCTTCTTTTCTTATTATATAAAAGTATAATTCAACCCATAGTTTGGAGCAGATATTTTGAACACTATTCTGACAAAGGAGGGAAAAGAATTTGATCAGCCATTTTGTACCTCCCTAGATTTATTGTCTCTCACCTCATAAACTCACATTGGCAAGTCTTGCAGAGCATTTTAGGGAAGGAAAAAATAATAGTCCACATTTAAAAATGTGAATGGCAGAAAACTATGTAAATGGGTGTGGGGAGAGTGCACAGATGCACTTTACTCGGTGTGGAAAATGTGTACCTTAGGTAAAATGCATGAACAAATGCACCCATTAGAATAGTTAATAAAATATGTACACATTTCTGGGTTGAAAGTCTCTTAGTCTGATATAAGTAAAGGTCTGTACAAAGTGCAGTAAAGATTTAGAGAAGTGCTGTGAAACCAGGAATATGACTTTTCACCTCTTTACTTCTGGCAGTTAGCTGAACACAGCTTCCAGAGCCCAGAAATTTGTATTTCTAATCTTGTATTAGATTCTATAGCATTTGGATTCTATAGCAATGCCAATTTTGGTGGCATTGCCCACAGATCATGTGTAGGAGTTGGTGAGGGTGATAGAGTTTTCCATCACCACATCAGAGAGATCTCTGCGAGATCCAAAATCTCTCTTGGCTTTAAATGCTTGGTCTAAAGTTTGGATAGAAATGCAAGGGGTGAGATTTGGTCTACTCACATTATCCAGATAGAACATCATCTGGATGAAGGGGAGCCATGAGCCACAACATGACAAAAACAGAGGACTGCATTGCATATATTGGAGAGAGGGGTGGTTTGTGGACCATGAAGTGAAGGTGGGGTGGAGGACCGAATGTATGAACTGTATAATGAATGCCCTGCCATGATGGAGAGCCATGTTACCTGGATTTGAAATAATAATAATACCTCCCTCCCACTGGAAGCTAAACGGGCCCCATCTTTGCTGTCCTTCCACAGGAGGCAAAGACCTTTCTGGTTCCTCAACCACTCAAAGTTTCTCATTGTAGTACTGATATATTTGTCTGTATCATACAGTTTTCTGAAGAGAAAGAGAGAGAAAGAACATAGGCATTATGTTTATAAAAAGCAAAAAGCAAAGTATGCTGGTCATTTACCACTCTTTAGTGCTTAAAGTACTGGATGGTTTACAAATTAATTATGCTCACATTGTCCGTGCCCTCAGCAAGCTAGATACTCATTTTACTGACCTCAGATGAATGGAAGGCTGAGTGAACCTTGAACTGGCTACCTGGGATTGAACCTAAGATTGTGAGCATAGTTTTGGCTGCAGTACAGCAATTTATCCACCATACCACAAGCAGCTACAATATAAATGTTAATATGTATGCTTTATGTAGCAAACATAAGATAATTCTATGATTGATTGATTGATTGATTGATTGATTGATTGATTGATTGATTGATTGATTGATTCAATTTCGATACCACAAAACCATCTGGCCCATCTTGTTTTAGTAGAATTGCTAAATGGTATTTTGTGTTTAGATATATTTTATTGTTTCAAAATATTTAATATACATCAATTTTTTTCTGCAAATGTTCCCTGTCCTTGTCTATTTTCAGAGGTTCAAACACAGTGTCTTAGCTGTGCCAAAACTGCAAAATCCCATATTTTATCTACAATGTAAGACATTATTAGTCATCCCCAGTTATTTTCATATGGTAACCTGGCTACTGTAATGATAGAAAATCCTATTATGCCGAATCCATATAATCCAACAGATAAAAAACAAAGACTGAAAGCATATTTCTGCAAATTGCCATCTAAAATCAATAGAAAGGTAAAGTATCTTCCAATTTTTGCATCCTTAAAATCTTGAGAAAGAAATAGCAAGCTTTTGAATTCTCCAGGATTGAATTCACCACCCATTACAAAATGGCTGTCAAGGTGCCTCCGTGTTCAGATGCATAATGGGACTACCTATTATGTGTCTTTTATATGAATCTATATGATCACATAGACTTTGTGTTTATAGCCACTTATAACCTTATCTGAAAGTTGAGTCATGGCAACTGGACTTCTTTTCTTGAGAGACTGAAATGTTTCGCTGCTCATCCAAACAGCTGCCAAACACCTTGTGTGATTGCATTGACACTGTGTTTTCAGTGTTAGTTTCCATCACTCATAACTTTTACATGGAATTTTACTCTCTTTTTAACTGCTCACATTCTCTTGTAGCTTTAAGGTAATGTTGTCTTTTAATGTTGTATGAGGTCCCTCAATTTCATATTCTCAATACTTGAGCATGTCCTAATTGTACTGGACTGGATATACATCATTAAAGGGATCAATGAGGCCCTCATTACTGTAAACCAACTTGGGTCCCTTTCCAAGGAGAAACAGGGGGTAAAAATACTCTAAAGTAAATAAATAAATAAATAAATAAATAAATAAATAAATAAATAGAAGAGCCCTGCAATGACAGCGATGAAAACAAACTCCAGAGAATGAATGATAGAAAATAAAAGGAAAAGCCCAACATGGGCAGCAATGGGAAAGAGGAGGAGACAGAAGGTGAAAAATCAGGATCACATTTTTCATTATGCTGTACATCAGTGCTCCCCAACCTTTTTATTGTCACGGACCGGTAAATGTTTGATAAATTTTCCGTGGCCCGCTTGTTTTGATTTAATAATTTTACAGTCATACCTCGTATAAGGGAGGGTTTGTATAACAGAAAATCCGTACAACGAAAAAATCCAGAGGTAGGGAATTAGCGCCACCTCCATTCACCAGATGGAGCTAAGGGCGAACCTGAGCGAGAGAGGGTTGTGTGTGTGTGTGTGAGGAGGTGGTTGCGAAGGCAGCGGCAGTGAGGAGGTGGTTGCGAAACCAGGGTGGCGGCGGAGGTCATGAGGGAGGTAGGGGTGTGAGGGGGGCGCTTTCTTATCAGGGCCGTCTTGGTGGCCACGCTGGTGTTCTCCACTATGCTGCTGCTGCTGCTGCCTCAAGTCAAGCTGCCCAGGAGCCCAGGAAAATGACCCGCCCGCAAGCTCAGCCCCCGGGGGTGGGGTGGGGAGGGGTGGGGGTGCCGATGCTGCTGCCGACGCCACCAGAGCTGCCCTGGATGGCCATCGGCTCAGACCGCCGCGGTGGCAGGCGAGAGCATGCGGCGATCGGGGCTGTGCTGGGCGGGCGCTGGGCTTGGGATCCTCCTTGTATGGATGGACGGGTGGGCGCGCGCACGTACAAACACACACACACACACACACCCTGCACTGCCGTCTCTGCTGCTGCTGCTGCGTCTTTGCGCGGCAGGATCCACAGCCTCTGGCTCTGAGAAGGAGGAGAGGGAGGCGGCGGAAGAGAGCGAGAGCGAGAGCGCCCGAGCGAGCGAGAGGGGGAAGGCGAGCGGCCACCGGGATCGGGCGCTTCCCTTTCTCTCTCCATCAGAGGGGTGGAAAGCCCTCCTGGCCAGCCCCCCTGGCCAGCCCCGTTCCCTTCTCCCTGCACAGTTGGAAGGCATTTCCCTTACACACACACACACACACACACACACACACACACACACACACACACACACACACACACACACACACACACACACACTTCCGCAGCTGCGGGGGGGCGGGGATCAGAGGCTGGGGAGAGGGATGGCGTGGGGGTCCCCTCTCTGCCTCTCCCCTCCCCCCGCTGATGTTGTTGTCGGAGGAGGAGGAGCAGCCACTCGCCCCCCCCAAGCCTGGCGGCAGCGCACCCACTCATTCCCCACCCAGCCCGGCAGTGGTGGCGCGCCCATTCGCTCCCCACCCGCCAAGCTCCCCAGCACTAATGTTGTCGGTGGCGGAGGAGGAACGCCCACTCGCCTCCCCAAACTCCGTGGCCACTCACCTCCCCCCACCCTCCAAGCTCCCGGCAGTAGCATTGGAGGAACTCCCGCTCCCCCCCCCACAAGCTCCATGGCAGCGGCAAATTGGACAGCCCTGGTCTTGGGTATGCATTGGCGTCCCCTTATCGCTAAGGCCTCTTCTCTCCCCCTTTTCCCTCCTGTGGGAGGAGGGGGAGGGACAGGGGAGAGGCGGGCCTTGATCCGGGTCAGGCTCCTCGGAGGCAAACCCACCCCCAGCCCCCAGCCCCCCCCCACCCTGCACCATCTCCAACTCACCATCAGCTCGAGGAACGGCCCTCGCTCGCTCGTTCGCGCGTTCCCCTCTGGGGGTGGGGGGAGAACCACTCCCGAAAGCCTTTGCGGCAGTCAGTGTGGAGGGGGTGGGGGGAAGACTACCATGGGCCGGCAGGCTTGGCAGCCCCGTCAGGAAGAAGGAAGTCGGAAGGCTGGGCAGGAAACAGAGGGGCGGGCAGGGTAAGAAACTACATTCCCCAGCATGCAAAGGGGCCTCCCGTTTCACCTCCTCTCCCCGCCCCGCCCCTCCGGGCGGCCCGGTGCTGATTGGTCCACGGACCGGCACCGGTCCGCGGCCCGGGGGTTGGGGAACACAGCTGTACATGAAAGAGCAATAACCAAGGCTTCCCTGCAGCTTCCACAACGTTCCTAGTAGATATCTTGCTCATATCTCCTTTGGTTGTTGTTATTTAAAGCTACAGACCATAGCTTCCTGTTGCACACACTGTTGCTATGACAGCCGTAGAGTGGGTGGGAGCATGAGCCACTTGAAGAGAGATGGGAGGAATAAAACAGAGAGCTGCATAGGCAATGGGATCTATTCCCCATGTTGAAGATCCTGATCTATCTAATAGAACGTGCCTTAAACTCCTTTCAAATGTTATTTGTGTGAGGAAGATGACACAAGAAGCCATATGGGATCAGGCCAAAATCAAATGCATCAGTGTCCTGTAGTCCACACATGGTGGATGAGTACATCAGCAGGTTTATATAGTCACCTCTTGCTTTCAGTGGCCTATGGGAAGCCTAAAATAAGTTTTACAGCACTTTCTCATTCATATTCATAGATATACTTGATATATTCATAGATATACTTGTTTTGGGAGGTAAACACATCCATCCCAATTAGTAGAAGTGAAAGAACCAAGGCCAGACCCTTTGCTGTCTCCACTCTGCCACTCCTCCAGTTTCTCCTGAGAGAAGAGTACTGAAAGCAAGTAGGAATGAGGAGAGGCTATGTGTGCTAGTTGGAAACACTTAACTCCTCAACACATCTTTCAGCCTGCGAAGCAATGCATGGTCTAAGGGTTTCAACATATAAAAGAGGATCAGATCCCATAAACAAATATTCAACATTTCAGTAGCTTGGATGCAGTTATTGGATGTTTAATACCACAATTTAATACCACAGCACCCTAGACAATGAGTTTGTATAAAATAGGGGAAGTACAATTCCAAAAGGACAACCGTTTCAGATACAAAACCAAATGTGGTTACAAGGTTAAGGTGTTCAAAAGCAGAAACACAAGAAAATTAAAAACTCTAAATTATCCTGATTATCTGTCTCATATATAAATAGAGAGATGGATTAAGAAGTCTGGGGGACACTCCAAGTGTTTCCTGACATAATGTCCTGTGTGGTTTGCATAGATCTCCTCATGAGTAGCACTATGGCTTAGATGCAAAGTATGATCCTTGTAGACAAATGTTTGGTTCAAAGACTCAGGTTCTCAATTCTCATTTTGTATGTATGGGTTCGAGGCCAACAATCGTGTTAATTATTATTCATTTCAATGAAAACATTTTTATACCATCTTTCTCTTTAGAAAGCACCCAAGGTGGCTTAGAAGACAAAATATATGTGTTTTTCTCAGCTCCAAAATCTATGTAACACTTGAGCAAGGAAGGAAGTGAATTTCTTTCTCACAAATATAAACAGTTAGTGTCTGCCTTGATATAAGAAAGATAAAGCTGAGGTGTTAGACTTCTGGTTTGAAGTCCCCTTGATCTCAAGTCTTTGAAATGGCCCAAGGACTGGATTACAGGAACAGGAAGCAGGGGGAAAGTATCAACAAACTACTTCCAACTGACTTTGTGCCTGAAAGTATACATTCCCATGCCCTCACAAGCACTGAAAAAAAGTCCAGAAATTAAATTTCATTTCTCATGTCCCTCAAGTTCTCATTTTCTTCACAGAAGCCACTAGTACATTTATCCTCCACAAAGGAGACATCATGCAAGGAATACTGCATGTAACAAATAGGATGTGGTGATGGCATCTGGCCTGGATGCCTTCAAAAGGAGATTGGGCAGATTCCTGGAGGAAAAGTCCATCACAGGTTACAATCCATGATGGAGATGTGTAATCTCCAGGCTTAAAACCAGGGTACCTAGATGCCCTAAGCACATCCGATCTCGCCTGATTTCGGAAGCTAAGCAGGGTCGGCCCTGGTCAGTACTTGGATGGGAGACCACCAGGGAATACCAGATGCTGTAGGCGCCTGGAGTAGGAACTGGCAAAACACTCCAGTATTCCTGCCAAGAAAACACCATGGACATGGGGTCACGAAGGGTTGGTCATGACTATAATGACACAACACACACACTTCAAGGGCCAGATGCAGGGCAGTGGTATCGGGAGACAGATATCTAGTCTCATGCACTCCCAGATGCATCTGGTGGGGCCACTGTGAGATACCAGAAGCTGGACTAGATGGGTCTTTGGCCTGATCCAGCATGGCTCTTCTTATGTTCTTATGCTCTTATGTTCTTATGAAAGGAGAACCATGACACTGGACCTGCTGCTGGAATTGAGATTTATTTATTATTTATTATTTATTTATTTGTTATATTTCTAGACCGCCCATCTTCTGAACGGAACTCTGGGCAGTTTACAATTAAAACAAGGCAACAGAAATACAAAAGGGCAAAAAATAGTAATAAAATAAGGAGGGACAAGACCCTCCACAAAAGATGGCGCGGGCGACAAAAAAATGATAATAAAATAAAATAAAATAAAATAAAGTAAAAAAAATGCCATGGTTTCACTGCCTTGGTGTTGGCCTCTCAGTTTGTTCAGAGTGGAGGCCTATTTTGCACTACTTAAGCCAGCCTGCTTTCTTCAGGGGCAAATTAGTTGCCACTCCAATTTGCTTTGATGGATGTGTGCTGCTGGTTAGGGAGGGAATGCATCTCATCGTTTCCCCTCTGGGACCAAATATGTCTTGTGCCCAGCCATGATCTTGTACAAATACTGCATGTTGGTCAGCCAACTAATGTCACATTGGAAGCCTCCAATTTGCATTTCTAAATATCTAATGATTTCCCGTGGGGTCATTTCTGCACTCTCCTTTTTTTTTACTTGGCCCAGCAGTCAGCAAATTCACATTGCATTAGAAACAACCCAAAACATCAACTGGCCCTCACTTGGTTTTCTAGATGCTGCATTTCCTGACACTAAATTGTATGGACTGTTGGCAAGACTAGAATGTCATCAAAAGACACAATGTTATTTGCTTCCAGTGTCATTGTTCTTGCTTCCTCCTGATGGTAATGATGACTTTTAGCCCTTTCAATGTATATTAGTGGATGTGGATTTTATGGCAAATATGTACCTCCTGCCCCATGCCCTTAGTTCAATGATGCTAGCCTCTTTTCTGGCAATGTACCCAAAAGAGTTGAGTCACTAATCAAACCCACACTTCAATATCTCAGATACAGTAATACAGTAGTGTCTCATAATACAAATATAATTTGTTCTACAAGTCAATTCATCTCACAAAAAATTCATCTTATGAGGCAGCCTCCCATAGGAATGCATTGAAAACCTATTCATCCATTCCAGAGGGAACAGATTAATATTTTTTCAGTGTATTCCTATGGAAAGGCAGTCTAAACTCCCCTCAAACAAGAGACAGGCGGAAGGCTGTCCCCACCCCACCCCCGCAGCTGACAGATAGCTGCTTTTGACAGCTCAGTCAAAATCATGTGTCGGTCTCAGCTGCGGGGGAGCCTTCCACTGTCTCTTGTTTGAGGGGGGAGCCACCACCTCTTTCCCGTGCCTCTGTGCCTCTGTGCAAAGACTTGGGTGAAGAAGAGTCCCTGCTCTGTTACGTTTATAGGTCTGAAGAATTAAACAACATTTCCTTGTCGAAAAATGTTCTTTAAGAAAAAACCCTAAAGATATAATCCACTGCAGTAAAGCTACCATATGGGACAAATGCGAAGAAGAAGAGAAAGACGATGTTGATGACAGGACAGCTGGGAAGAGATGTGTTGTGGAATGTGCTGAAATAGAATAACTGTATGGCTAACAGTGTGCTATCTTGCATTATGATAAGCAATAGTTGACCTCAACTGGAAAGTCCCACCATAGTCCTGGGACACTGCAAACTGCAAATGGCATGAACAAATTTTGTATCAAGGATATAAAATGCTTAACGAATTATCTTATGCCACAAGAGACCCCCATGTCCTGTTACCATATGTGCCCTAATTGCAATTAGTACATTTATTTTAAATACAGCTCTCAGTGTTGAGACATTCTATTTGTTTAAGACTCTCAAACATCCTAACAACTGTTTTACTGCCAACTCTCAGCAAGAAACTAGTGTATGTGTGAGTAAATAAATGAGGATGAATGCTTATTTCACAGGATATTTTAGCACTTTTCTCCTAAACATTCGCAGCACAATTTGCTACCAAATTTCAGCACATTTTTGGGTAGTCAATGGGGCGGCAAAAACAATCTTAGGAGTTTGTGTACGGCCTGAGGGCTATGTGTTGCCCACCGTGGCTTTTACATACGGTGAAATTTACTCGTGAGTTATGTCCAGAATTGCTCTGTGTTGGGAAGTTTCAAATTATTCTGCTAGAACTCTGCTCAGGTTTATACTGTAAATAAATAATATGTTATTTATTCTGTAATCATACAGTAGATAGTTCAGAAGGCTTACCCACGAATGTGGTTAGACATCCTAAATTGTGGGGGGTTGGGGAATCATACGTCAAAAGAGTTACTTTTCCAAGTTTTGCACTGGGTTGAGAGATTATATCAAGAGAGGAGGTTTATACTGGATTTTTTATTTATGCATGATTTATGTAAACTGTTCCAGTGGGAAATACTGTTCCCAGGAGGAAACAGGTCTGCCACTCTGTTAATTCATTTTCCTTGCCAGGAGAAAGCTGAGTTTCATGGTCTGTTTGCCTTGTTCAAATTATCCGTTATGTACCATGATACCTTTGCAATACAAAATAAGACGGCAGGATATATTGTCTGTTATCATTAAACCAATCCTACAATTTGAGATAGCTCTGCTGTGGAGAATATAATCAGAGTCCTCAGAACTTGGTAAATTTCTTCATCAGACACTGATTCAGTCTCATTTCACAGTAAGAAAAACAGAATGTATAAGTATTATTCTTACTGCCATGCAGTTGAAATAGCTGAATTTTTCTATCTGGGTACTGAATGTACGTCTTACATGAGTGCAGTGGCACCTTGTATAATTAATTTGCTCCAAATGAAATTATGTTAAGCAAATTTTCCTTTATACAAATTTCCCATAGGAATGCATTGAAAGCCGAGTAATCCCTAATCGCAACCATTTTATGTTGTATGAATTTGCCCCATAGACAATTCTGTTAAGCAAATTTTCCCTATCTCTGGATTTTTATGTTGTATAGATTTTATGTTATACAAACCATTTGTTATACAAGGGTCCACTGTATTTTCTTGTTTTGCCTCTGGCAATTGTACATTTGCTTTGTGGTTATACCAGGGCATTTCACAACAATGTTTGTCCCCCACCCACCCCCACCAAGATGCTGGGTTTTATCAGTTGACCAGCAGGCAGAAAGTCAAAATTGTTTTGGTTGTTTCTGTCAAAGACTGACATCTTAAATGTTTGCTTTGTCAGATATAAAAATAACATTCTGCTCTCTTTCTCAACATACTAAGAAGTCAAAAGTATTAATTGGCATTAAACACACTCACATTCTGTGGGAAACAGAACCTCACCAAGGAAGTTACTACCACTGCGGTCCTTTCAGTTCTTGATAGTAGACATGGTTACGGAGCGGCGAAATTCTCGTTTCCGTTTTCGGTTATCGTTATCGTTACGTAACGGAAATGGTAACGAGAATTACTCTGCTCCAGCTCGAACCCGACCCGAAAAAAGAAAAATAGGCTCGGGTTTATCATTGTCGTTCATGGCATTGTGGTGATCGCGCGATGCCATTGCCAACAGCAGTACAGAAAAAAAGTTTTTAAAAGTTAAAAAAAAACCCGATTCCCGGCCAAAAAAGCAGGCGAAAATATGCCTGCCTGAGGACACCTACCAGAGGGGTGGTTTCGGGCGGTCCCCGGCCTCCCCCCCATCCTGGGCTGCTTGCACCAGGCTGGGGGGTCGGTCATCCTCATCGTCTCCATGTGCCATGCGGTGGGGGGATCCAAAATGGCGACTGCAACATTTATTTTGAAATCGTGGTCCAAAAACACACCAAAGCACAACAGAAACATGTGAAATTTAGGTATTTTAAATGCCTGAATTTTTATAGTAGCAGCAGTGGGTTTTTCTTGCTATAAAATGTCTCCATTGATTTTATTTTATTTTATTTTTATTTTTATTTTTTTACACCTGCGGAATGATGGGCTGGCCATGGGATGGGACCATGCAATTTTTTTGAGCCATTCCACCAATCGCATGGCCAGGTTTTGACTGACACTTCTGGATGTGCCAGAGGGCATAAAAAGCCCACTAACCCTAACCCTAACCTAACCCTAACCCATACGCCAGTACATCCCCTGAGGGGGGATATGATTGAGACATACAAAATAATGCAGGGTATGAGTAAAGTGGATAGAGGGAAGCTCTTCTCCCTCTCTCAAAATACTGTCCTTGCTGGGAGTGAACTGACAAAAGAAAATATTTTTTCACACCCAGGATGGTGATGGCATCTGCCTGGATGCCTTCAAAAGGGGATTGGACAGATTCCACCCCATCAACAAACCATGATGGAGATGTGTAACTCTAGGCTTTAAACCAGGGTAACCCAGATGCAGGGAGTGGTATCAGGAGACAGATATCTAGTCTCATGCACTCCCAACCCTAACCCTAACCTGGACTAGATGGGCCTTTGGCCTGATCCAGCATGGCTCTTCTTATGTTCTTATGTACACTGTCCTTCTTAGTGGGTCAGAGGCACCCAGAGGTGTGCCTCCCCCAGAGCCCACTATCCCCTAACCCTAACCCTACCCCTAATCCTACCCCCTACAGAGGCACCCAACCTCCCAGAGCCCACTATCCCCCTACCTAATACGCCAGTACGCTTTCCTTCTTAGTGGGTCAGAGTAGAGGCACCCAGAGAGGTGCCTCCCAGAGCCCAATTACCCTAACCCCAACCCTAACCCTAACCTGTACGCCAGTACACTTCCTTTCTTAGTGGGTCAGAGGCACCCAGAGGTGCAGCCCAGAGCCCACAAACCCTAACCCCAACCCTAACCCCAACCCTAACCCTAACCCCATGTTCTGGGACGTCAAATCGCGCTAAATCGCAGTGGAAACGACAAATGACAAACCGAAACGACAAATTTTTGTAAATTATCGTGACAAACGGAAATGACCCGAAACGGACCTGTTCTGACAAACGACTACTCGAAACGTCATTTTTTCTGGTCGTGCCCATCTCTACTTGGTACAGCTACAGATGTTTGTGGATAACTTTCTTGAATTGCTCTTTTAAAATAGATAGGAAACTATGTTGCCTTTGAGATTGGGGACCTCATAGGACCTGAACAATAACTGAGGGACTTATGTGAGGCATAATAGTGGAAGGAAACAACAGGTATAAGGAGCCTACAACACTCCATGGTGACTACAACTAGGTCATGAATAGCTGAACTTTTAGAAAGATCATGTTCGAAACCTGCATGTTTGACACCCACACACCCAAGACCAAATCAGTACATCTAGTGGCTGTTACACTTGGGAACACCATTTAAAAAATAAGAATGAATATAAATCTGTATTCTTGTTAGAAACCACTCCCCCCACCCCAGTTTTCTGCACTGCTGACTAATAGAGTGGAGTCCAGTGTAGCTGGAGCCCTGAATAGAAAACATAAATAACGTTTTCCCCCATTGTCAAAACTCTCTGTGAGGCTGTCATTAGAGCATGGAGGGAAGTTGTGAATGACTGGGAACGTGGCAGTTGACCTGCCTTGTCTGTAATTATTGGCCAACAGCTAAGCCAATAGCAACAAGGGCTGGAAAACATCATTAGCTAGCCAATTAAATAACAGTGTCCTCAGATTTAGATGCGATGTTGCCTGTGGTGTCTGTTGATGTAGAAAACCACTGATATTGGCCAGAGAGGCACTAGACCAATGTAAGAATCCCTGATTCACATTCAGGCTACTTTACTTTTTTCTGGATAAAGCTGGCATTACACTTGGCAGAGTTACTCTTCTGGGCTACAGTTCCTGACAGGGTTTGGCAATTTATTATGCCCACGGAAGCTAAGGCTCAGGGAGACAAAATCCACGTGAAACAGCCAGAGTTTCTTAAAAGCAGCTATATTACATATGTACAAATATACATTACAACCCCCTTATCCGCTGATTCACTAAGTGCTGATTCAGTTATCTGCAGTTGGTGATTAGTTGGGGGGGCAGAAAGGAGGGGGAAATTAAAAATAAAATGTACCCCTGCCAATGCCCACCAACCACCACGGAGGGCCAGCAAGGCACCCTCTGGAGGGGTGGAGTGGGGAATTTGAGCAGGTCCTGGCAGCAGATCGGAACCTTGAGCGGGAAATTCAGAACTTCAAATTGGTTGCCTGGGACCCAAACCAAAAGTTCAGAGGCCAGGTGGGTGGCAATGAGGAGGAGGGCAACGGGCACTGGTGGGGGTAAGTTTTATTTTTTTTTTTTCTCTTCTCGCCGCTGCTGCTGCCACCTCCACCACCTTGCAGTTCTTGCAGCAGCGGTGAGGATGTGTTTTTTTTTTTAAACTCATTCTCTTTGCTGAAGCCAAGTGGGAAAGATAAAAGGTTAGAAAAACCTTTCTTTCCTTCTTGCATCCGCCTCCCCTGCCAGGCACTAAGGCACCTGTGCACCGACTGGAGGGATGGAAGGTGGTCCTATCCACAAGCTCACTGGCAGCAGCAGAGGAGCGCCCACCTGCCCGCAAGATTGGTGGCAGTGGTGGCAGCAGAGGAAGCAGCAGCCATGCAGCCCGGGAGAACCCGCCCACCCGCAAGGTTGGCAGAGGTGGCACAGCGCCATGATGGGGTTCCCTGGGGTGCTGGCAGGCTCTCTCGCCGCTTTCACCCCTGGCACCCTCAGATAAGAGTGTTTGCTCTTATCTGCAGATTTCATTATCTGCAGGGTGGCCAGGAACCAATCCCCCATGGGTACACAGGTCCTACTGTAACAGAGTTTCAACATAGAACACATAGAGATAGCATATCATAGTACGGCATAAAGCATGGCAACATGGGCACCTTTCTCACCAAAGGTCCAAAGGCTACTGGTTTCTGGAGCAGTTTTATATTCATGATAACCAATCAGAAAAGTGGCTCCATCAAGCAATTGCATCTACTTTGCATCAGCTTTACTCACAATGCCTCAGTATTACATACTGGACACCATTTTACAAATCAATTAAATATACATTTGAAATACCTGTAGACAAACCGATCCCAGAGGATCGCTGGTCTATGGAACCCCCTGCCAGAAAAAGTGGTGACAGTGGTCAGCCTTGACAGCTTTAAGAAAGGATTACACATGTTCATGGAGAAGAAGGTATCAATGGCTATCATTATGGATGCCTAAGGATGGGTTGGAGAGATAGGAGGGATATCTCTCAATGTCATTTGCAGGGAATCGTAAGCAGGTGAAGGCATCTGTTTGGGAATACCCTGAAGCAAATGGTGAGCTGCCATGTAAGACAGAATACTGGTCTGGATGGGCTGTGGCCTATTCCAGCAAGGCTGTTCTTATGTTCTTGTGTATAATACAACATATTTTTCCTCACTTATATCTGACAGTTCCCAGGTGTCCTTTGAGGTTTCTCCACATTGTGGTCCCCAAAACTGTTGAAATTTGCCAGGAATTAAAGAACAATGAAAAGCTGGACTGTTTTGTTCAAGCACAAATAACTGGCAGCTAAACCTTTTCTCCCCTTTCTCTTTTTGAACTGTAAGAGAAATGTCAACAAGGACTTTCTGTAGTCTGCTGATATTCTTTAAAGTTTCTGAAGCAGCAGAAACTTGATGCTTGAGAGTCAGAGGTGGAAGTATTTTCTCCACATCTGATTGTACTGTGACACGGGATATTAACAAGCACACAGTTCTATATACTGACACATTTTTTTTGTAAACATCAGCCTTTGTGGGAATGGGGGTTTGATTTTGAATTAATCCTCTGAAGAACATATGATTAGGTGCTTAGATAATAAAAATAATCTTAATTGGACCTGGGGAAGCTGCGAGGAAAAATGAAAGTACATTTAGACAGTACTGAGCTGCTTTCCAAGTATACCTGGATTTTATAACTGAAATTACAGGTGGAAATTAAGTAGGTATTATCTTGAGCTCCAACAGTGAAGCCATTTGTATACCATGTCCATCCATGAACAGAACAAAAACGCTTCATTAACAACAATTTCTACACAAAGGAAGAGATGGAATGAGATTCATTATGGACTTGAAAAGCTCACAACAGAGATTTAATAATGGCAAGAATGTTCAATGGTGACAAATATGATGTCACACTTGTATAGCTCCAGCCACTTCCAAAGTACAACTGACTAGGAACAAAATCAAATCCCCGCCTATAGCAAATCCATTTGTTTTTAATTAATTAATTAATTTTATTTATTTATTTTTGGATTTATATAAGTTTAATTCAGAGAACGTTTGTCTTCTTTGATATTTGACCTAGAGAATATCTCACTGTAACAGGCTGTATAACATGAACAAACATTTTGTATCTGTTAGAGGGAGGCAAAATACTCAGTAATGTTTAGTCCAACCAGTATGCCCGGATTTCAAGAATGATGCGAGTTCTAGTCCACACATAGCTTGAGAACAATAGTATCCAATACCTTGTTTAAAAAATATTGCTGCAAGAAATTTAGGAGAATTAGAATCCCCAGAGCTGATAACATGAAAAAGCAAAGCACAGCCAAGTGTTCTGCTTATATACCACGTCATAACACCTAAATACTCTCTGGGTCGCTTATGATTTAATTATGAAAGCTACACATTGCTGTCATAGTGAAAGCTACAACCCCGGGTTACCTTGCCGCTATTACGGGAGCCGAGAGTTGAAAGAACATGCCAAGGTTCAAAGGCACGGAGAAAAAGCTTTAATTCGCTGCAGCGAGGCGCCCAGCCGAATTCAGTCAGAAAACTGGGGCAACAAACAAAGAAACTCTACAGTCTTTATAGAAAAACATTCTCCTAGCACCCCTCCTTTATCAGAATAAACAAGGCTGCATCTGGGTGCCGTAAATCGTCCGCGAAACAACAAAGAAACTTCAAAAGATACATAGTTATCACATCGTTACAAATCAATTGTCAAGGGAAAACACACACAGGATACTATTAATTTTGCCCGTTGGCGCCACCTGTCATGCAATTCTCGGAACTCTGAACTTCGCAGCCAGAAGTGTTTGACAGCTCTTGCGATATATTGATATTTTTGAAGGCTCCTGGCTTATCTCTCTTGAGCGGACCTCTCTACCAGTGGTCTTCCCACATAGATAAGTGTTTACCCAGCAGTTTTATGGCCTGGTATCTCATGACACAGGCTTGGGGGAGAGTGTGGTGCTTTGTGTTACAGTTCAGTGGAGGGAAAGGGGGTGAATTAAGGGACACAGAACTGGATTATAGATAGAACCAAAGTACTGCCATTTTATCTACAATGGCAGCTTATAGACTATAGACTGTATTAAAAACCATTTCTATCAATAGCAAGCTGGGTACTCAGTTTATTGACTATGAAAGGATGGAAAGTTGAGTCAACCGAACCGACCCAGCATCCATATATTGCAGATTTTTAATTATCGTGAGTCGGGTCAGGTCCCTAACCCCGATGATAGGCAGGGGATTACTGTATCCAAATCCATGCTGCTATTCTTCATTTACTAGCTGCTGGTGGTAACCAGCACCCAGCTTGTTGGCCAGGGTGGGTGGGATGTGTAGCTTGCATCAATACTTGTAAACCTCTCAGAGAGAGCTTTAAGCACTACAGGGTAGTATATAAGTGGTGTGTTTGTTTTTTACTTTGCTTTTAATTGTGAGATGTATAGACAAGAAGCCCTTCATTGCCTTCTGCTGACCTTTGTTCTAGCTGAGCAGAAAGGTTCACAACAGATACAAGACTGCTTCATCTGGTTTACTCCACACTTGTGGCAAATCTTGCAGTAGTACTTGATAGTAAAAACTGTCATAGGCAGCCAAGACATCCTGGACATAATTTGTTTCATTTGTTACCCTCAGGGCGACGCTTTAGGGCATTACATACTAGGACAACTAGATATAAAGATAGTTTCTTTCCAAGTGCTATCAAACTGTTGAATAATTAATTTTCACTTCTTTTCTTTCTTTTTAAATAATAGGTTATATTGTATTGTTGTACTGTGTTTTTATTGTTGAATATATGATTCTTATATTTTCTTTTATATATGGAGAGCATTTTTTTTACCAAAACAGATTCTGGGTGTGTCCAACCACACTTGGCCAATAAAAGGATTCTGATTCTGATTCTGATTCTGAAGAGGTCAACAAAGGCTACCCCTGGGATCTTCATAGTTTCAATGCTATCCTCAGTGTGTTGCATTAAAAGAAGGATTGGTGTTGTACTGTTCATCCCAGGTCTAATGCCTGCCTATTGTGGTCCCACTCCTTTCATTAGACAGTTAAGAAAAATGAACTCCAGGAGAACACAGTAGTGATATTGACTTGAGGTTTCGGGGGTCTTTGGGTTCGTTAGCAGGACCATAACAGCACCTAGCATGGTAGGAAGTCCATTGGATGAGTTTGACACAAGAAGTATATAATCTGAGATGGGGAAAATATTTTACTCCATTTATTTTACACTAGCTATTTGCCCAATTTACTCTGCTTTCATTTTATGATGGTGTGCTAAGTTGCTGGAAATTCTGCTGCATCTACTCATTTTTGTAGCTCCTTCTATTTACAAGAGTGTCCCACATATAAAAATACAGTATATTATTTATATGGCTCTGGAGAAACCTCC
Source organism: Phrynocephalus forsythii (assembly GCA_029282475.1). Taxonomy (NCBI): domain Eukaryota; kingdom Metazoa; phylum Chordata; class Lepidosauria; order Squamata; family Agamidae; genus Phrynocephalus; species Phrynocephalus forsythii. Next base: position 112,259,978 of record JAPFRF010000011.1, read on the forward strand.
TGCTCTGATTTTAAATCTACTCTAGGTTAGAAAAGTTTGTTTTCCTTTCAGCTTAATTTCTTAAAAACTGTTCTGGATCCCATGCTGTAGTAATAGTAGTAAGTCAGGCATTAAATTGTTCTAGTGTTTATTTTCAAGGAAGTAAGACAGAGCCGTTTATCCCCACAAAAAATGACCTTGTAATTTTCAGTGGATGGTATTATTCTCCATGCACATTGTTCATTATACTTACTTTGGGGAATCCAAGTCATTTGCCTAAACAAGTGTTATCTTTAGCAAATCTAAATAAAATGAGGCTTTGAAGAGAAATTACCAGAGCTCTATTTGGTTTATTGTTTTCACTGTTGTGGTTCCTGTGTAGAGCCATGAAAGGGATTGGTTTATTTGTGGTTTTTGCTTTACTTTTTCTCTTGCCACAAGATAAAAGCTGCAGAGAATATGTAGTATTTGATGGCATGGTCCAGCATTTAACTTAGTATTATCTGATAAGGGCACGAGGGACATTATGTTGACATTACAGTAAATATCTATTTTAGGTAGCGAAAGCTATTTTGTTAAGCATATGAGGTCCTTGAAATCACTAAGAACGTTATCCACACACATCTTTGAATTACAAAAATACACTACTATCACTTGTGCTGCCTGGGGGAAACAAGCAACTCGTCATTGTTGTGTTTTTTTCAAGCTGGTTTTTGCATCTCCTGTGTCTGTGGTATGTGTGAATGTGTGAATGTGTGCACATCTTCACGTGCATAAAATAAACATTGAACATGTCTCTAATTGCTTGTTATCCAATATCCTGTTCACATCAACATTTGTTTAGTTTGGTTTGCCTTGGTTTGGTTTGGTGAGGAAGAGAAGTCTCAACAGCTACCTCGATTCCAGAATTCTATGACCTTTCAAGTAGCAGGGAGTGCTATGACCTTTCAAGTACCATTCTTAAAAGATCAGGCCTGGCTGCGGATGATCAGTCTAACTACCGTCCGATAGCCAATGTTCCCTTCTTGTGGCAAGGTGCAAGGGTTGCTGCCGAGTGGTTCCAGTTGTTCCTGGAGAAAGATTGTGTCCTGGATCCTTTTCAGTCCAGGTTCAGGCTGTGGCATGGGACCAAGATGGCCCTTTTTGTGTTGCTTGATGAACTCCTTTGGGGGGCCAACAGGGGGTGCTCCTCTTGTTGGTCCTCTTTGATTTGTTTGTGGCCTTTGATACTGTCAAGCATGGTATCCTCCTGGGCTGGCTTGCTGGGGCAGGAGTTGGGGGCCTTGCTTTGAGCTGGCTCTGCTCCTTCCTTGGTGGCCATGCCCAGCGAGTGGAGCTGGGGAGGGATTTGTCAGCCCCATGGACACTCTCTTGTGGGGTGCCCCAGGGCTTAGCGCTCTTTGCCATGCTCTTTGACACCTATATGAGGCCACTGGCAGAGGTTGTCCAGAGTCATGGGGTGTGCTGTCATCAGTATGCTGATGACACCGCTCTCTTTTCCACCACTGCAACAGAGACTGTGCAGACCCTTATTCTCTGCCTGGCTGCGGATGTGGAATGGTCCAGGACTAACAGGCTCAGGCTCAATCTAGAGAAGACCAAGGTTGTGTTCCTTGAGAGGTCCTCTAATGGGTACAGTATCCCTCTTCCTAGCTTGGGGGGGGGATACTGCTCTCCAGCTGGTTGACTGAGGAGTCTGGGCATCATCTTGGATCCAGTGTTGTTCCTGGAGGCCCAGGTGGCAACTGTTTCCAAGCTGGCATTTTGCCAACTTAGGCTTATTGCCCAGATTTGACTGTACCTTGATAAGGACTCACTATGGACAGTTGTGCAAGCCCTGGTGATCTCTGAATAGATTACTGTAACACTCTCTACATGGGGCTTCCTTTGATCCTTGTTCGGTGATTGCAGCAGGTACATAATGCAGTGGCCAGATTGGTGGTTGGTGCAGGTAGGTATGACCACATGACCCCTATCCAAGCTTGCCTGCATTGGCTGCCTGTTGCCTCCTGAATAAGGTTCAAGGTATTGGTTTTGGTTTACAAAACCCTCCATGGCTTGGGACCTGAGTATCTGGTGGACCATATCTCCCAAAGGTCAGCTTCGTCTCGTCCCACCAGAGCATCACTACCCCGCTTGCTCCGGGTGCCCATACCTAGGGATGCCCACAGGGTTTTTACCCGTAGTCGGGCTTTTTCAGTGGCTGGTCTGGTGATTTGGAACAAACTACCAACCAAGATTCAGCTAGCGGAAGATTCAGCTAGCTTTCAGGAAAGCCTTAAAAACATGGCTTTTTAAATGCCATTTTGGTAATTGCTAATTGCATGATTGTGTGCCCAACTTTTTGCCTGCCCTCTTGCCTGCTGGACACATCTATGGTTGTTTGTATTCATATAGACTTTGGTTTTATTCTTTTGCTGGTTTTGTATCTCTATGTTTTCTTATTCATAATTTTGTCCACTGCCCAGAGTTCCTTTTCGGAAAGTCGATCCAGTTAATAAGTGCAATAATAGACAGACAGACAGACAGACAGACAGACAGACAGACAGACAGACAGACAGACAGATAGCGCTCATCAGATATTTTTGCATTCAGCCTGGTGTCAGTGGGCTGAACTATGGTAAGCAAAGGATGGTGTCATTGAGCTGAACTATAGTTTACACCTTCATTTTGTTTCATTTTATTGTCTCTTTTATGTTCTTCTATGCTTGTTACTCACTCTGAGTCCTTGAGATACATCCAGGTGAGCATATACTGTACAATGAATAGCTTTCCTGGAATGTGTCTTTGTTCCTCTGTGGGTCAGCAAATAAATCAGTCCATGTTTTCTCACTTGACTTTTCACCCCTAAGATTCTAAAGCTTCTGTCTGTTAAATAAAAAAAAATCAGAACTCTGTTCAGCTTCTTTTGGCTATTTCTTGCTATGGAACAAGATGACACATATGGATTGTGTAACAACCCATTCAGGCATGATTTAAAAGAAACTGTTGCAAGGAGAAGTGCTGTCCCTCATTTATTGTCACAGCATAGGTGTTGGTTTCCTTTCAGCATAAGCAGAAATAGGCTATTTTTTCCAGCTGTGTGGCTTATACAGGACAACTGCTATCTCTTATGTTCTTGGTTTTAATGCAGTAATCAGTATTTTAGAGAACATTCGGCAATAAACAGCACCCAGAAGAACAACCTAATGCTACTCACAGCACAGTAACCATTGAAGAAGCCCTTTTGGAAAAGCCTAAAATATAGTCGGGAGGTAAGCAAAGACCCTATTCAATTAATATTCTCCCTATGCTGAAAACTATCTTCATGAGTTAAAAATTACAGCACTAGAGAGTGTTGTGCATGCAGTATATGGGTGAATTATTGTTTCCTGCAGCAAGAGGACACAACTGGCAGAAACCTTGTCAATTGAAACTTTTTAGCACCAAGGAAATTAAGGCGTTCAGTGGCCTACTCTTACTTTTCTGCTGGTTTTCAAAGCCACTGGAGAAGTAATTTTGCTAACGTAAGTGGCAGACCACATGCTTTGCATACAGAAGATCCAGTGTCCAGTCATTGGCCTCTATGGAGGGTGGAGGTGGGGAAGGCTGGTAAAGGCTTCTGCCTAAAATCTCAAAGGGCTTCTGCTAGTCAGGAATAGACCAGTAGTCTGACTTACTATAAAGCATGTCTCCATGTTCTGAAGTTTGACTGGCCACTGTGATTGAGTTGTACAGAGAAGTGCCCTGACTATGGCAGTTACTTCATGTCCTACCTTGTTCCACGATTACGTTTGTACCATGACAGCGTTGTTCACGATCACGTGTAGATATGGGCACGAATTTAAAAAATGGTGTTTCATTTGTTGTTTGTCGTTGAGAAGTCCGTTTCGTTTCGTTTCCGTTTTTTTGTGATTTTTTTGGAAAAATTTCATTTTCGGTTTTCATTTTTTCATTTTTTGTTTCTACCCGCTTTTTGCACAATTTTTTAAAGCATTTCCGTGTGTGGCGTCCCCCAACGCCCCAGACCAGAGGGAAAACACTAAAAAAATTGAGAGACACAGTATAGACTAGGTTCGCAGGGAGGCTGCAAAGGCAGCAGCAGGCGTTGCCCAGGGTGCAAGTCAGCCGCAGAGTGACTGCATTGCGGGGCAGGGGAGGGTACTTACTGAGAGGTACGCACACACGCACACAGGGAGGCTGCAGGACTGAAGATAGAGTCGCAGAGACAGCAATCCCACCCTAACTCCCACCAGAGACCGCAAGGAGGACGGAGGCTGCCAGAGCTTTTTATGCCCTCTATGGCTGCCAGACCTGCCCAGTCTGCAACCTGGGCATGCTATTGGTTGAAGTTGTCCAAGAATTTACATGATCCCATCATGGGGCTTGCCTCCATGTTGTGGCTGGAGTGGCGACATCCATTTTGTCATCCTTAAAGGGAAAAGAAAAATACATCGCGATGGGAGAAGACAAAAACAAACGTTTTAAGGACCCCAACCCCCTGGTAGGTAATAATTTCAAATAATTATCTCATTATTGCTGCATTTTTATGGATGTCCAGGGCGTTTTAATACCCAAGAAATCAATATTAGGCATCTGGGAGCCATTTTGGGTCGATGTCCCCTGACTCCCCTTAAAGGAAAAAAATACAGCGATCTGAGAAAAGACATAAATGCACGTTTTAAGGACCCCAACCCTCCTGGTAGGTATTATCAGACAGTATAAATAATTATCACTGCGTTTTTATGGATGTCCAGGGTGTTTTTTAACATTTAAAATAGCCCATTTCATTGCACGTCGCCAGTAACGAAAACAAAACGTAACGAACACAATTTTTGTGGTTCTGTTCATTTCGTTCCATTTTCATCACAATTTTCGTTAGTCGTTTCATTACGTAATGGAACGAATAACAAATAACGGAAATGAAAAATGTTTGTTTCGTGCCCATCTCTAATCACGTGGTTTTGTCCTGGTTCAGTCCCTGTTTCCGTTTACTCACTGGCGTAATTACTTGTCTTGTAACAACTGTTACTTCACGGTCTTGTTCCATGACAAATTCTGAATTTGTCTTGCTTTCTTAACCCCTTTTTAAATATCATAAATAAAACTTTTTTGATATTTCAAATTACTGGTCTTCCAGGATTTACACATCAATGCTACATAACTTTCAGTATTTTATTTAATAAACATTTGCACTGCATGGTGTTTCCCATAGGGAAACTAATGTTGAATGCCACTTCAGCCGCTGACCACTAGGTGGACATTGGTTATTGCATGACATTTGTCACCACACAATCCCTTTTCTTGGAACAGGAACCGGGAACTAACCGTGACAAGAGAATTCCCCAGCCCAGGTGCAGGTACGTCTTGTCACGCTCTGTTCCTGGTTCCAGGGGTGTGGTTGAGATCACTTTTTGCTGTCATGCTATGGACATGAAGTAAGTTTTTTGTACCGGTCCCAAGCAGGACAGCAAGGAGGGATGAACAGGATGTGAAGTAACTGCCTATTTCATCCCCTGAGACTATACAAAAACCACCACCCCATTGTACTACCATCTCTGTTTCTCCCCCACCCTTCTTCCTTATTGCCAGATCCATAACTAGCAATTTTGTATACTGGAGTAAACAGCATCACTGCCTACCCAGTCTGCTCTTAGGTTTCTCCTCTTCTTCTTTCTTAGGGAGATGGGGCTGTCCCACAATGCTACTGGTGCAGCCTCAGCGCTTACCCTTCCTTTTGGTCATGTGATGCAAAGTATACCCATTATCCACCACAGCTGTGCCACTTTCTATTGTCTGGTAGGACAAAAGTTACACATGGTGCCATGTTTATTTTCTTTGGGGGGTTGTGTGGGGGGAGGTTGTGAGATGGAACTTTGCTACCTCACAACAACAACTCTAAAAATGGATAGTTTTGGAAGCATTCCCATTTATTTTTTCTGACACTGACTTGTTAACTCGCCTCTAAAAGTGTCAGCCTCTAAATGTTGACACCCTGATTGCTCTGCCCTAAGTTATTTCTCTGTATGCTGCTTCTTTTCTTCCTTTCCACCACCAGTGTCTTCCCATCTCTGTCTCTGATCCTTCCTGTCTCCCAGCCTCTGTCTCTTCTGGCGTTGTGGCCCAGTATCTCTTGTGGAGAAGCTTTGGAGAGAGCAGCACTGAGCATACTACTTTTCATAAAGTCAGCCAACAATGTCTGTCTAGCCCTGAAAAGTCCTCAGAAGCAAAAGATGGGGAGAGGAGAACAGTGCTCTCAAGAGGTGTGGGCACTGTAGCAGTCTGTCTCATGATGCATCTGCCTCAGGTTACTTAACGTCAGAACCAGGCGAGTGTTGTATGGTAATGCTAGAAAGGCTACTCATCTCTCAGAAGCCAATGTGGGACTTCTCAAGGAACTACAGTGGATCCTTGTATAACAAACAGTTTGTATAACATAAAATCTGTACAACATAAAAATTCCAGAGATAGGGGAAATTTGCTTAACAGAATCCCCTATGGGGCGAATCTGTACAACATAAAAATGGTTGCAATTAGGGATTACTCTGTTTTCAATGCATTCCTATGGGAAATTTGTATAAAGGAAAATTTGCTTAACATAATTTCATTTGGTATACAAGGTACCACTGTACATTTTAAAATCTTCCCATAGAAAAGCAACAACAATGATGTGTTGAGAGATGAGAGAGTATTGCTGTGCCTGATAAATTTCTGCTAAGAATGCAATTGTTCAAGGCGAAGACATAAAAGTGATGGTTTTATATTAGCACCCCACCTTTCTGCCCTCCAACGTCATCTTCCCTAAACTGTTTCGAAGGCATTCGTGTAGAAAAAAATAATTAGGGACAAGACTGGCGTAGTACATTTCTCCATAGGTGGCCATTATCTTTTTTGAGCTGCTAATGTTATTCACGAAAGGAAACCAGAGTACTTTGAAGAATGTGCCTGGAAATTAAAATTAATTAGGTTGGCAAATACAAAGAATAAGGATTTGAACTGAGATCTTAGCTTCTTGAATCATTAGAACAATCATCATTCTTATCCTCTGAGTTTCCCCTCCATGTTTTATGAGGTCATTTGACAATGGCAAATAATTGCAGTAAATGAAGTAAAACAGACACATTTTAAAACAAAGTTGAAAAATCCATATAGTGGTGATAAAAGAAATTTCTTTCAACTGCATTGTGAAGCAGACACCATACCTATGGTGATGCACACATTATGGATGTGGGTCTCTGACCACTAGGTTAAACTCATACTTCAATTTAGCTGTTCAAAAAAAGCATCCAGTCTGGGTTCTGAGTTCAGGCCCGGGGAACTCTCCATGTGGAGGAGCCAGCCGTCATGCTTAACACCACGTAAAGCAAAGCAAAGTGTTCTGCTTATATACCACCCCATACCACTTCAAGTAGTCTCTGGGTGGTTTACAATTTTAATTACAGTGTGCAGGCTACACATTGCCCCCCCAGCAACCTGGGTACTCATTTTACCGACCTCGGAAGGATGGAAGGCTGAGTGAACCTTGAGCCTGCTACCTGGGATTGAACCCAGGACGTGAGCACAGTTTTACCTGCAGTACAGGCATTTAACCACTGCTACGGAAGTGACACTGAGGAGGGACAAAGAAGGGCAACCAATAGGGAAGAGACTGTCTGGGGATGAGTGTTGCTGAGTCTCCCTTGGCTGACCAGAAGGCAGAAGGTCCTGCCTCAGTCAACCAAAGGGGCGTATAAATAAAGGAGCACTGCTGGAAATCCAGTTGTTTCAAATTGGCATTGGGCATCCATCCTCCCTTGAATATAATGCTATTGTAAATAATGTGTAAATTGGGGGGTGGGTGGGTAAAGTGGAAACTATTTCTCATTGTAATAGTGAGGTTGGTTGCTGCTGGAAGGGGGTTTGTGCACAGGAGTGGATCCCAAGAGGAAGACAAGAAGTAGACCCTATACCAAACAAAGAAATCCCTTTCAGTGGAGATCAGGGACTAAGGGCTGGCAGCGATGTGTCTGATTTGGCAGGGCCACCCCTTTCCCCCACAATGGGGTGGTAGCTAGCGGTCTTGCACCTGGGACATATTTATACCCACTTTGAGTTACCCATTATTGACTGAATTTTTCAATGGTGTGTTATTGAAGGCCAAGGCACACATATGAGGGATTATCTCACCTGGTTCCCCAACACTGTGATTCAGACTGAACCAATCTGGAAGCTGGCCAATTCAACCTAAATCTGGATCTGAATCTTTGCTCAGAAATCCAAAATGTTACATCTCTGCTAGATTATTATTAGAAATCTAGAAACTGCTGTAGCTTTTTTTTGTCTGTCAAAAATCTGTAAACTCATCAAGCTTCCACATTTCAACCACATAGCTGCAATAAGTTTTTCCTTCATAACATTAAATTTTGCCTTTAAATAAAAGCGAACTGCTTGTAGAACAGGATAACATTTGCAGGACTGCTTACAATTTCTAAGGCTGAGTTTTCAATGAATAGGGGCTGAGAATTTCATGCAAGTAGCAGCATTCATAGCTAAAGAGGTTTATTTATTTCCACTTTTTTGAGTGGGCAGATATTATGAAATAGTATAGAATTGGCTTAGTTAAGGAACTTGCAACATTCCAAAAGGAAGCAGGAGCGTCAGATAGGAAGGGAGTGTTCAAATGTTAGTACAAATGATTTATTTCCCCATTATCACTTCCTTCCATACTACAATCATTTACACTATGCTGTTCCAGCTCATTATGTACAGTTGTCAAAGTAGACAAAAATTAAATGGGACACTTTGGCAGCAAGCCTAGGACAACTATCTATGTTAAAACTAGATGTTAAACTCTAAAAGCCTGTTGGAACCAAAATGTCTCTACCCAAAAAAAGCTGGTTCTGATCTTCATGTCATATATACATACCGTATAAAAGTGATAGGACTAAGAAATGGCCTCCCCAGAGTATCTAAAGCCCCAGATAGGGTCATAGAGGGAGGTGCAGTTTGTCAGCCTGGACCCAAGCTGCAGAGGGCTGTAAAATTCTTAAATGCCATTGAGCTCAATTCAACCAGCTTTGAATTGAGCTCAGAAATGGACCAGTAGCCAGTAAAGCTGTTGCAATGGAGGGTTTGTGACCGGGCCCAGTCTATAGTCTTGTTGCAGCATTTTACACCAAACCAACTTCTGAAGCCACCTCCTGCAGAGTGTGTTGCAATACTCCTCCTGAACTCTAACTAAGGCATGGGTCACTGGAACCAGAATCCTACTGGTGTTTGTGCAAGGTTCATATACTTCCCCACAGCTAACTGTTGCTGATTTGCAAGGTAGAAGGGTGTATCTCAGAACTGTGCCTCAACTGTTTGAGTTAAGATATGCCCTAGGACAGTGATGGTTAACCTTTTAGAGACCGAGTGCCCAAATTGCAATTCAAAACCCACTATTATTTCACAACGTGCCAATACAGCAATTTAACTTGAATACAGGTGTCTGTGAAGGGGCAATGCTGAGTGCCACCTTGGGCACCCATGCCATAGGTTTGCCAACACTGCCCTAGGACATCAGTCAAGCATAGTTAGCCACAGTACGTTAAAGAACCAGTTATCCTTACCTGGACACCAATTGTTCTAGCTGGAGCATTTTAAATGTTAATAGCAGTCGACTTAATAGCAGCTAGGCTCATATAACTTAATAACCACTAATGGTTTTTTATTTCTGGCATTATGTATATCTCTAATCAGCAATTCCAGAATTGCATTTCCAAGACTGTTGAACACATCCCCTTCAGTTTAATAGGAGTCAAATGCCACCTGACAGTGACTTTAACCATATCTGGTTCCCATTTGGACCGAAGGAGCAAGCTCCCATCATGTAAAATAAAAAAAGAGACTGCAAAACCCAATCAGTCAGTTCTACTTTCAAGTCTTTTCCACAATAAACATTTCCAGTTGGCTCGCCACGTTAGTCGGTTAACAGCACCCTGAAGACTGACAAGTTTTATTTGACAAATTTTCATGGAGTGCAGCTCACTTCCTTGCTTCATCAGAAGTTATCAGAGTTCAAGAGATCAGACCAGACTTCACTGGAGTCTTTAAGGTGCCTTGGTTCTCTTTGATAGTTTCTCACAGTAGCTCTTATGCACCATTTCAGAAACTGATTTTGATAACTGCCAGTAGCACCACTGCTAACATCGCCTTTAGTAAGTACAGTGGCATGAGGTTTTTTCCCCCTGGTCATTAAGGCAGTTGTTAGTATAGAAAGATAGCCCTTTATAGATGAAAACTGATAATGAAATCCTCCTCTCTGTAGAAAGGAATTGATATGGGGCAATAAAGAAAGGCTATTCAAGGAGTAGTTAGCAAATTCAGAATAAGAAATAAAATAAGTAGAATTTACTGAAGCTCAAGAAAGGCCCTTAAACCCATTATTCCTAGTTCTTTTTTATTTGTGGACTCCTTGAATAATTGGTCACTGGTCATGGCTACCCAATACAGTACAACTGCCATATCCATATAATCAGTTCCTTTGTTTTCACTTATCCATATTACCAGGACTTGCCACCAGAGACTATACTATATACCAGGCCTGCACAATACATTGACTGTGGACGACCAGTAGCCTGTGGGGCCATTTGAAGTAGCCCACCAGGTCTCTGCCAGACTTCCGATCTGCTGCCAGAAACAGTGTGTTCTGAGAAAAATAATTTTTTCCCTCCCGGCCGGACGGTTGGTCCAGACATGTTCCCTTACCTGCTGAGTCTCAGCCCTCCTAATTCTGAGCACTGGTGTAGCACATGCAAGAGCACACTTCTTAAAGTAGACTGTGGGAACATTTGGAAGCTAAAGTACACCAGGGACTATTCAAAGTTGAACAGCCTTGCTATATATAGGTGGTTTACTAGAAATACACTTGTGACATGACTTTTATGATGGAAGCAGCCTCCAGAAAAATGTATTAGCTGCATTATTTTGGGGGATGGTCAGGGAAGGCTCCCTTGCAAACAGAAAGTCAGTAAACCAGGCATGTCCAAACTTCAGCCCTCCAGATGTTTTGGACCACAACTCCCACAGTCCTTTGCCATTGAAAACACAGACTTGGAATTCTGGGAGTTGTGATCCAAAACACCAGGAGGGCTGAAGTTTGGACATCCCTGCAGTAAACCCAGCCCTTTGGCTGGGCCAGGATTCACTACTGCACCATGCATGGACACCAGAGAAACTTCAAGTGCTGCAGGACATACTGGGGTGGGGGTGGGATGGGGAGCGAAGATGAAGGAGGGAAGAATGAGAGTATTCTGTGGCACCCCTGGGTGGGCTTCCTGACATCCCATGGCACTATAGTGCACACTTTGGGAACCTACTTTAAGCCATATTACATCTGACTAGTGAATGTACCTGGCATCGTGTATAGAAACTACTTAGTTCTGCCACCCCCACTGTTCTCCCTCCTCCTTGCATCCCAACATTTTTTACACATTTATCTTGTTATTGCCTCTAGGTCAGTGGTTCCCATCCTAGGATAACCCAGGTGTGCTTGGACTACAATTGCCAGAAACCACAATTAGCTCCCTGTTCATAAGTCTGAGCAGGTCAATTAGATACTTCATTCTTTAAAGGGAAAAGATCTCACAGATTACATTTTCATGACATACCCAACAGATATGTCCACCAAATGCCTATGACTTAGCACTAGTAAAATCTACTTTATCAGTGGCCCTAGCTTGATCTGTACAGGAACCAGTTTCAAGATACAGCCAACACAGGTATTCAGACTGGAAAATCAGTAGTATCCATACAAATATCAATGCTTTTATTTTATTTTTGAGATCTTTCAGGACAAGGAGAATATAAACTTTTTTTAAAAAATGTGCACAACAGGTCTTTAGTTTATAGGTTAAGGAAAGAGGAAAGGATTTTGCCAAAGTTTAGTTGACATGAGTTATGGAAAAATTTTATAAATGCCTAGGATGAGATGCTACTAAAAATTATCAGCGGGCTCAATTAGCACTCTGGATGAAATGATTTGAAGTTATAAACAACCATGTTACAGTATTTAAATAAAGAAGTCAGTAGTAGTACCCATTTGGAATGCTATGTTTCTGGTTCTTGCTATTTTGGCAATCTTTTGGGACAGGTAAACAAACTTTTCCAGGCATTTATAAGAAGATTAAAAACAATAAAATTTCTTAGCATTGGATGAAATCATAGTTGGGTAGCAGATTGCTTTATTAACTGCTTTGTGGAAATTCCATTTGAATTCCAGATTCAGGTAGTAATAGAAATATTATTTCCCCATATTTAGCATGGATGCAGTCAAGGAGAAATGCATATTCTTGAAATGGTAGATTAGCAAATTAAAAATTAGCAGAAAGATTTGCCCTTGGAAAAGCAGTGTTGTGGAAACAAATGCACTTATATTTGGCCTAGATAAGTACTTCACATAGCATTTCTCAAAAAGCAGGTAACATCTGCAATGCAGAAACCTGAAGTCATAGGCAAGACTCTTGAGTAGAGATGGGCATGAAACGAGTGATTTTTCATTTTTGTTTTCATTTTTTCATTTCGTTATGCAACAAAAATGAAATGAATTTTTTAAAAACAAAACGAAAATGAAAACAAAACGACCAAATTTGCCGTGTTTTTCGTTTTTGTTGCAGCAGATGCATTGAACTAAAAAGAATGCTAACGAAACAGCAATTTTTTGTTTTTGTTTTTGTTTTTTCATTTCATTACCTAACGAAACGAAAATGAATTTTTTTGCAAAAAAGTCACGAAAACGAAAATGAACCGAAACGGACCCCTAAACGACCAAACGACAAACGAAACACCATTTTTTTGAGTCGTGCCCATCTCTACTCTTGACTGCCACAAGATAGGTGGGCATACATACAAACTAGTCTACCTGTCACTCTAGCTTCCTGAGCATGGGAAGCTGCTGAACGCCTACTAACATGCACAGTTGTGCGCTGGGCTGCAAGCAACAATGGGGAAATGGATTCATGATGGCTTTACATGCAAATGTTTCTCCAGTAAGAGTTTGGACGTAGGATTATAGATTTGTAAAGTTGAGGGTATAAGCCAATCAAGGCAGGAAATCATAGACAAATCACCCCAACAATCATCTGATTTTAGAAAAACAGCCCACTGAAGGAAAGTCTATTACAGTGGTCTCCTGCCATTTCATGGTTCATATACTGCAACCCCAGTATATCATGGGACTGCAGTATATGGAAGGCAAGCCCCCCCTGAGGTAAGCTGCATGGGCCTCTTTGAGGACTCCTGCACTTACACCAGGCTTGGTGCTGCCCCAAACGGGCCTCTGATGAGCTTCTTGGGCCTGTTGGAGGCCCCAGAAATGGCTTCTGTGGACTGTAAGTGTCTGCTGAAAAACCAGAAGTGCCTTCTGGATCGCCCAAAACCACTTCTGGGGCCTCCAGCAGGCTTCCTGGGCCTGTTGGAGGCCTCAGAAGTGGTTTCTCACGAACTGGAAGTGCCTTCTGAAAAACTGGAAGTGTCTCCTGGATTGCCTGAAAACACTTCTGGGGCCGACAGGCCTGGGAAGCCTGTTGGAGGCCCATTTGGGACAGCACCAGGAGAAGGTAAGTCTAGGAGGCCCCGAACCGGCCCCACAGTCCCAACTCTGCATCCACATATTGAGGATTTTCCATTATTGCTGGTTGGAACCCTAACCCCCATGATAAGCAGGTGGTTACTGTACCTTTAGATTTATCCTGTTGAGGAAAGATATATTCATGAAACATGGCATGTGCAATTCAAGAAACTATTCATTCCTATTGCATTTATATATAGATTTGTTTATATATAGATTTGTATGTAAAAGGTGGTATGTTATGTTTAGTGATTTCACATATTGTTCTGTACCTCTAAGGAATACTATATTTTTGGCTTTAATTACTTTGAGTAATTTCTATACTCTTCACACGGAGGTCTTGATCATTTTGTAAGTATTTATCCATGCTCCCTCCTGAACAGGTCAAGATTCAATAACTTTTCTTATATTATCATAATTATTATAAAATATCTGCAGAGCAGGAAGAGATCTTATAGAACAACAAGTCCACCCCCTTTTTGTCTTGAAAGAGGAGTGTGTATTGTATGCCATATATCTAATGATGACCTAGCAGGGTTTTCAGGAAATGCACAATGCTTGAACAGTATTTTACCACTGCTATTCCCAGTAATCTTCCATACCGAAAATGCATAGTACCTTGCCTAGTTAATCTGCTAATAGTCAAGACAAGCTAAATATCATCATAAAGTCCAATGTCCATATGACTAGTTTCATGAACTGATTTTGGGTAATTTTCATTTTTCTAAGTATTTACTAATAAAATATGCATTTGAAGGAATACATCTCAATTTCTTCTCTTCAGTAACAATAGATTTACTATATTATATTTATTTAAAATACTTTAAGTCCACCTTTCTCCTTAATAAGGAACCAAGGTGACTTAAAACAATCAGAAGGCAGCATTTGAGTGGGTAACAATGGATATACAATTCTAAAAGGAGCAATGAATGCAAGACAAAAACAAAACAAAACCATAAGCAACACCAAAAGGCATTCCATGTGGTATGTACACTAATCCAACAGTCTCCCTGCCTGAGCTGACAGAGGTGGTCGCGGACCTGGTGTTGAGGACCCCCAGACTGTTGGTACTGGGGGATCTCAACATCCATGCTGAGGCTAGGTAGGAGCAGCTCAGGACTTCATGGCCGCCACGACAACCATGGGGCTGTCTCAACATGTCATCGGCCCAACACATGAGAAAGGCCATACCCTGGACCTAGTATTCTCAATGGGACTGGGAGATGGTGGTTTGGATGTGGAGGGGTTGGTTCTGACTCCATTGTCATGGTCAGACCACTTTCTGGTCAAGTTTAGGGTATTGGCTACTCCGACCCTCTGCAAGGGTAGGGGATCTATTAAGATGATCCGCCCTCAGAGACTAATGGATCCAGATGGTTTCCTGAAAGCTCTGGGGGATTATCCGTCTGATATGGTCGGCGCTCCTGTCGAAGCTCAGGTCACCCTGTGGAATAGGGAAATGTCCCGGGCAGTTGACACGATCGCACCTAAGCACCCTCTCCCCTTACACAGAGCCCAGACAGCTCCTTGGTATACATCTGAGCTGCGGGCAATGAAGCAGGAGGGGAGACGGCTGGAGCGCAAGTGGAGAAAATATCACTGTGAGTCCGATCAAACACGGCTTAGAACCCATTATCGGGCCTATTCCATGGCGATACGGTTGGCGAAAAGGCATTATTTCGCAAACCGTATTGCTTCCTCAGAGTGCCGTCCAGCAGAGCTGTTTCGGGTGGTCCAGGACCTTCTTCAACCAAGAAATATGGTGGAGGTCCTGGAACAACTCATCAACCTCTTGTGACCAGTTTGCTGCTCACTTTGAGGGAAAAATCGCTCAGATTCGCAGGGAATTGGACTCCACTATTGATGCAGATTCAAGGGATGTATCCAGTGTGCCGTGCTTAGGTCCAGTGTTATTGGATGAGTTTCAATTATTGAGACCTGATGATGTGGACAGGGTGCTTGGATCTGTCCATGCTACCACTACACCGCTCGACCCTTGCCCTTCTTGGCTAATTGAAAGATCTGCCAGGGGGGTTCGCACCTGGGTCCAGGAGGTTGTTAACGCCTCCTTAAGAGAGGGAGTGATCCCCACCACTTGAAAGAGGTGGTGATTAGACCACTCCTAAAAAAACCAAACCTGGACCCAGGGCTGGTGGTTAACTACCGACCAGTAGCGAACCTCCCTTATTTGGGCAAGGTGTTGGAGCGGGTGGTGGCCGGACAACTCCAGGCACTGCTGGATGAAACTGATTTTCTGGATCCCTTTCAATCTGGCTTCAGGCCGGGTTTTGGTACGGAGACCGCCTTGGTCGCCCTGTATGATGACCTTTGCCGGGAGAGAGACAGGGGGAGTGTGACCCTGTTGATACTCCTGGACCTCTCAGCGGCTTTCGACACCATCGACCATGGTGTCCTTCTGGATAGGCTGGCCAGGTTGGGGGTTGGAGGCACTGCTCTGCAGTGGTTCCAATCCTTCCTGGCTGACTGTGTCCAGAAGGTGGTGCTGGGGGACAGTTGCTCTGCCCCGTGGCGTTTACGTCACAGGGTTCCCCAGGGCTCCATACTGTCTCCCATGCTGTTCAACATCTACATGGAACCACTGGGAGAGGTCATCAGGAGGTTTGGGCTGAGGAGTCAGCAATATGCTGACGATACTCAGCTCTACCTCTCGTTCTCCACCAATCCAGGTGAGGCGATTTCTGTACTGAACTTGTGTCTGGGCCAGATAATGGACTGGATGAGGGTTAACAAATTGAAACTCAATCCAGACAAGATGGAAGTACTGTTAATGGGTGCTTTGCCGGACAGGTTAGAGGGCCATCTTCCTGTCTTGGATGGGGTTGCACTCCCCCTAAGGGACAGGGTCCGCAGCTTGGGGGTGCTTCTGGACCCCGGTCTAACTCTGGAAGCCCAGGTGGATTCGGTGGCCAGGGGTGCCTTCCTTCAGCTGCGGAAAATATACCAGCTCTGCCCCTACCTAGACAAGCACAGCCTCGTGACAGTTACGCATGCACTGGTAACATCACGTATTGATTACTGCAATGCGCTTTACGTGGGGCTGCCTTTGAAGACGGTCCGGCGATTGCAACTGGTTCAGAATCATGCGGCACGGCTGGTAAGTGGTGGGGCCGCCAGGGATCACATCACGCCGATTCTGCGTAACCTTCATTGGTTACCAGTTGCTGTCCGAGCCGAATTCAAAGTGCTTGTTCTGACATACAAAGCCCTAAACGACTTAGGACCTAGATACCTGAAGGACCGCCTCCTTCCATACGAACCTACCCGGCAATTAAGATCGAGCCAGGGGGCCCTTTTGAAAGAGCCATCCCTCAAGGAGGTGAGAGGGATGGCCTGTAGACACAGGGCCTTCTCGGCAGCTGCTCCCAAGCTATGGAATGCCCTCCCAATCGAGATCCACCTGGCGCCAACACTGATTACATTCCGGCGCCAGGTAAAAACCTTCCTGTTCCAGAAGGTTTTTAATTTATATAATATAGATTGTGGGTCCGCTGATGACAATTTTAGAATAATGATTTTAGTGTAAGGTTTTTTATTGATGATTTATTGATATTTTACTTTTAACTATTTTAAATTGTTTTATTCTTTGGATTGTAAGTCGCCCAGAGACCTTGGGTAGTGGGCGGCATATAAGTTAAATAAATAATTAAAATAAATAAATAAAACAATCCATTTTTAATAATCCACTCAGCACCCATTCACTCAGATAACATTGTAATAAACTATGCATTGAAATTGCCTTTGTTGCTGTGTCAATGGAAATGTAAGAACACAATATCATGGGACAGTATTAGATTTTGGAGTTCAATTTCCCATTATTCCTTGACAGGGGGAGGACTTGTTCTATAAGATTTCTTCAGGCTTCACAGCTCTATTATCATAATATGAGATCAAGTGTATGTTTTTGGTTTATTTTTTGCCAAATATAGGTCATAAAGAATGAAAGAAAAAAACAATCACATTATGATTTTGGCACCAACTTTGATGGATAAATGATAATTCAGGCGTTTGGGATGTTCTTGGTTTTGCATGTTGAATCACAAATTGCATTTACATGCTATTCTTAGCTCTTGCCAGACTCAGTTCAAGCACAGGTTTTGACCAGCAAAGCTTTAACCAGCTTTGACGCAAAGAATTTGATAGTTCATTTCCTTCCCCAGGTCTTATCATAGGCATCACATTAGCCAAAAATTATTTGATGGGATAGTTGCTTGTAAATGACCCTGAATAGCTGGTAGGTGTTTCCTTAATTTTTAATACATTCATTATATCTATCAACACCCAGGGCAACATACAATAAAAATGAGTAAAACTTTTATTAAAAGCAAGAAAAATAGTATTTTGTGAGTCAATGGCCAGGAAAACATTGGAGAGCTCTTTGAAATGGTTTGAAATGTAAAGCCATCAAAAGCTCACCCACACACCCAAGGAAGAAAACAGAAAGCGGGTTCAGATGGGGAAAAGTTGGGGCATTCTGGTTCATGCTTAAAAGGTTCTTACCTTTATTGCAATTTATTTTATTTCTCACTTGTGTGATCCTTATGCTGACATTGATCAAGATTTCTTCTACAGTAGAAAGAGTCCAGACAGGTCTTTGGATTGCTTCCATTTGTTAGAGTTGGGCACTTCATGTGATGTACAACTCCATACAATGGGACAAACCTTGGCACCACAGATGCCACAGTGGCCCATCCCCCCACCTCACCCCCGGACCAGCCCGGCCACTTACCAGGCTCCATCAACCACCATGATCCTTCTCAAACACTGGCACTCCAATCTAGGCAAGAGCTCGGCTGGTCATTCCCCACTTCATCAGGGGGCTGACTCCTTAGACAAGGAGGCAGGCTAAGGAATTTCCCCATGCAGCCAATTGGATTGCCTGGGGAGGTGAAGAAGGGCCAGCTGGTCTCCTTCCCAGATTAGAGTACTGGCACTGGAGAAAGGCCCCAATGGTGCACAGAGCAAGGATACTCGTCAGCCTGTGTGGTGGAGGATGGGGCACTATATTGACGTGCTGAGCTGTACTTGACTGCACCATTCTCACCTTTTCCTGCAGCTGTCATCCAACAGGCTACAGTGACTTATTAAATAAATGTCACAGTGAAACAGCTATGTGTCTACCCAGCATGGTGCACATACCATAAACGTGTCTCAGCACAGCATCAATAGCTATTTTCAATAGCTACTTAAAAGGTAAAGGGGTACAACAGATGAATATTGAAGGGGAGGCTATCATCCCACCGAATATATCACAGGGTTGTCACCTCAGATAATACCACCTAAAGCACTATTTGAGTGTGAATGAACCATCTGTTTGAACTGCAGAAAAAACTAATTAGGAGTGCTCCAAATCGTGTCAAAAACCTGTAGCCCTTATGCTGTGCTAAATGGGCAGGGTGGTTCCCAAAAGGGGTGGGATAGATGGGTCTAAGTCAAAACAGGTGTGGATGCTATAATTTGATTTGAACCAAGCAGGACCAAAAGCAAGCTACATATCCATTTGGCCACTGTGTGAGGGCAGAAGTAACAATTTGAGATTCGGAGAGATGAAAGATTGGGTTGTGGGGGGGGGGAGCAGAGAAGAATAAAGCAGATGTGTTGAGCTAAGGAATATGCATAAGATAATGTTGTAGCTTTTCATTGGTGAAAGTTTTGGATTTAACTAGAGTCTAATTTTCATCAAATCAGTCAAGCCCACTTATACTGTATCTGTGTTAATTTCTATGCGGTGGCTAAGAAAAGAAAACCTTCTGATTTCTCTCCCAGCCCCCCTTGATGCTAATTAATCAGAATTTATGCATTCCTCCTTATAGAATCATACACAATTGCTAGCGTTTAAAATTAGGGGACTAGTTTCTGCATACTTGGGGTTTTACTGCTTCTCCGCTTTAAATGGTAAGGAGTTCCAGGAGAAAGCAAAAACAGCAATGCCTATGTGAGATGTTTATATGCTTATGCAATTTTCTTTGTAGCACCAAACATTCTATTTCTATGTTATGTTCTATGTTATGTTGTTGCTGCTACTGCTATTGAGCTTCCTTATATTTACATACCATCCTGCTTGTAAGTAAGGGTAACTTATACCGATCACCCTATTTTATTATCAGAATAGCTCCATGAAGAAGCGAGCTTGAGTGACTGTGACTGGTCAAATGGTTCCCAGTGAGCTTTGTGCCTGTGATTTGGAACTAGAACTTCATAAATCAAGTTCATTGCTTGTGGTCATCCCCTACATGACTGGAGTGCCTGAGAAGCTTAAAAGGATTTTTGGCAAACACTACATCCCTGTTTATTCCAAACCCACAAACACACTAAGGCAGAGACTTGTCCACCCAAAGGACCTGATACCAAAACACAAATGGAGCAATATAGTATATGTGGCCCAATGAAGTGAGGAGTGTAGACTTCTACATTGGAGAAATTAAACAGCCATTAAACAGAAGGATGATCCAATATAGGAAGGGTAACAGCTCAGGACCAGAATCAGCAGTACACCTCCACTTGCAGGACAAAGGGCACTCATTCAAAGATGAGGATGTCCACATATTAGACAGAGAAGATATGTGGTTTGAGAAAGGAGTCAGGGAAGCCATTCATGTGAGCACTGAAAACCCCTCTCTCAACAGAGGTGGGTGGCTAAGCCACAGTCTGTCTGCCACTTATCAGGCTGTGATTTCAACAATACCTAGAAAAATAAAAAATACTTCATGCCTTCACCGCCAAAAACTTCATGCCTTCACCACCCATACTTTATGGGTTTCAGAACTTTAGGCTATTGTTCATCATAGGCTATTGAGACTGTAGTCTACCTAACAAGCCTATTCAGGCCATTGTTCATCTTATAAGCCTATTTCAGACCCAGGTGACAAGAGGTGAAAGTGAGCTATAAAATGGAGGACTCACAACTAGCTTTTTTCAGACTGATGAAGCTGTTTGGATGAACAGTGAAATGTTTCAATCTCTCAAGAAGAAGAAGTCCAGTTGCCATGACTCAGCTTCCAGACTCAGAACATTTTTTTCCTAGATGGAGTTTAATAACACAGCCCCCTAAACCCAAAACCTCTCCAAATTTCAGGGGCTTACAGGGAAGAGTCCAAAGAAGCTAGCCTGTGATTTTGGTGCTGATACATGGCTAAGATGCCTATTTTTGTGTACATATTTTTGAGTAGAAGAATGGCAGCACTCCACCTCTGCTGCTCATATCATCAAAATACTAAAGAGGCATTTTCCAACTTTTCTCCCCAATGCAAAATAGCAACATTGCAGGATAAACACTTACTGCAAGGAAATAATCTGAAAACAAAGATAGCCCTGGGTAGATAAACTCTATTGAAACATTGGCTTGCATCTTGAATTCTCAATCTGTTCATTTAGTTTAAGAGGCATTACTTCCAAATAAATTGGGCATAGAGCCAACTGTAACATTTCTTTTTCCTGTTGCATCCAACAAATGTTGAAACCTCCCATGTTCACTTGAAAACAGAAGGAGTTAATAAACATTTTCTTCTTGCCTTAATGATCTGCATATTGTATATGTTGCTACAGTGGTGCCTTGTATAAAGGAATTAATTCGTTCCAAATGAAATTATGTTAAACAAATTTTCCTTTATACAAATTCCCATAGAAATGCATTGAAAACGGAGTGATCCCATTTTTATGTTATATGGATTTTCCCCATATATGATTATGTTAAGCAAATTTCCCCTATCTCCAGAGTTTTTATGTTGTACAAATTTTATGTTATACAAGCTGTTTGTTATACAAGGGTCCACTGTATTTCTGTTTTCCATAAGCAATCCATCCCAGGAGAACAATGGTTGAAAATGTGTATTTAGGGCATCACTGTTGGTCATGAGCCTAGAAGTCCAATATCAAAGCGATTTAGAAAGCCCTTGACAAAAAGCAACAGCTTTTTTTTTTTTTTAAGAGAAAAGGATTAAAATTTCTTGGTGCAAAAATAAACTAACCAAGGGGGTCACATGATAAGAAAATGTATTTGGCCTATCTGGTCAGTGTTCATGATCTGGATGAAGTCAAAGCTGCTTTTTTTTAATGAAGGGAATTTATATAGATATGCAAAGATTAAGTAGTGTTATTCCTAGGTCATATCAAATAATGTGCATTCCCCCCAAATGTTTCATAAATATATAGCAGCAGACCAACACTTTACTAGGACAATCACTAAAACCAGTGCCAGTTTGCCATATAGGCCAAGTAGACTGCAGTGGAGGCCTCAAATTATTAGGCCCCTCAAAACTGAATTTAATCCCCTCAAATTAAAACAAAACAAAAAACAAAGCACCAAAATAATCTAGTAAGCTTCAACTGACTTTCATGTAGCCATGACCTGAACCCAGAGGGTCCTCCTTGTGTAGGAGACACGCAAGCTTTTTCTCCATCATGCATGGGCATGTGGGCTTCTCTTCATATGTTTTGTGTCAAAAGCTGCAAATGGTTTTTCTGATGTATTTGAATGCATTTACTATTGTCTGTTATTCTGGTTTACCAGAGTTGGAACTCACATGGAGGTTTCTATGCATGTTCAACTGCAGACACTCAGAAAGCCTCTTGCAACCTTTAGGACAAGTGGGTAAAAACACTACAAGGAGTCTATGCATGGCCATCCATCTGTGGAACCTTAATTAAGATTGGAAACACTTTTCTGAGTTCTGAGCATCAGGAAAGGGTTGCATGTGTTCCTCTGCACATGTTTTTGCCCTCCAGTAAAGAGGGTTAGTTTTTTTTAAAAAACATGATTTTATAATATTGAAAAGGTGACGTAGCTGTCCTAGGAAAAGATGAGCAAGGCAGAGTTTGGAAAGCAAAGAGTTGCTTTTTTTTTAAAAAAAAGTAGAAGCTAGAAAGGCAAGTAACTATTCTGGAGCACTTCAGCAAACTGTAACTAATTAAAGTCATTTTCTCTTGTCTTATGCACTAGGAACAAAGCACAGCTCACCTAAAGTCTGCTGATTCTGGACCAGAAAAGTAGTACTGCTTGGGAGGTCCTAGATTTTTAGATGCCTCTCATTAAAACAAACAAACATAAACCTGCTGTTCTCGGTTGGCTGGCTTTTCAGTTATGTAAACTTTTGCTTTCCATAATAATTTTTTTATTACTCACTGCACTCTTAATTAACATGCACAAGCATGCATATGTGAGCTCCCCTGGGATAAAATGGAGGTATTTCATGATTTATGATTTTAATCAGGTCACCCACAGAGAAGATAAATAATTAGCTATTTGTGTTCTCTCTCTCTCTCTCTCTCTCTCTCTCTCTCTCTCTCTCTCTCACACACACACACACACACACACACACACACACACACACACACACACACACACACACACACACACACACACACAACCTTTCCAGCTTTTCTGATTTTAATGATTTTGTTCTCCTCTGGATAGATGTACAATAATTTGCACATGAATTCATTTCTGTACAGCGCTCCTTTCCTCTCTTCATGTGATTGCTGAAGTCCTGTTGCTCCTACATTATGTAATGCTGATGACATCACCACTTTTTAGAATTACCCCGCCCCCCCCAATTTCTGACCATCCCATGAAGGTCCCAAGGCTCCTGTGGGATGCTTTTCATCACAGGCAAGCCACTGGGGGCCATGGGGTGAGGGAGGCCTTTAACTAACCAAAAACAGTTGGGAATCGAATGATTAAAATTAAAGATGCCTCCCATTTCCCATAGCCCCTGGTGGCTTCCCAACAACAAAAGGAATCCCATAGGAACCTTTTATAATTTTGTGGGGGGGAGTCAGAAATGTTTGATTTTTGGAAATTCATCACAACTGATGGCATCATCAACCTTAAATAGCATATTACATAACAGGATTCCAGTCATGGGTTTCCCTCTGCTTCTCAGAAGGTCACCTAAAGCTGAAAATTTGTGGAGAAAGAAAATAGTTACATTGTTAAAAATAACTTTTGAAAAAGCCTGCAGTTCTGTACGCACTTAACAGAGAGTTAAGGCTTCCTGAATATAAGGAGATTCATTTCTAGAGAGAAATACACAGCTGCTGCAACAGCATCTCTTTTGCAAACATGTTGCCAGGAAACTCAGAATGAATAGTTAATGCAAATTTGTAAATAGTATGCAATAATTTCAAGCCTTGTGTTTCAGCTCTATTTAAATAAATTATGTAACACTAATACACACACAAATATAGATGTATTACATAACTATATATTTATTCAATTTACATGTTTTATGCTACTATGCCACCTTATTGTTTGTAATAAAGCCATAATAAGTAAATCACTGCCATTCATTAAAAGCATTTAATGACAACAATAAGCCTAAAAACTATCATCATAATCATAAAACTGAGAAATGAAACAGATGTAGCTAAAGGGGGGGGGAGGAAATATCACAAATCTGTGGGGGAAAAGACAGAGAGAGGGACTGAGAGAGAAGGAAACATCATAAAGGCTGGAATTCTGTTCCATAAATTACCCACATAAACAGTTGTTATCTTTTTAAAAAAACTTAGCATTCCCAGTTTTGTTTCCAAATGTTTATGAGGTGTCCAAGGCTCCCATTAAATCCAATTTTGGTGCCAATTTTGGTGACTAAAGACTTTTCCTCCCTGTTTTGTGGCCCCTAAGGTCTTCTCGGGAGGGATTCCTGGGAGCCTTGACATTCATAGGATTAAGCTAGATGTATTTTATTTCTCAAAAGTCACTGTGAGTGATGACAGTATCAACTCCATGGAACAAGATTTCAGTGATCAAGTTTTTTTTTAATTTAAATTTTTATTTTTTTATTGAACATAAAAAAAAGACAAAATAACAATGATAAACAATTATATAAAAAAACAGTAATAGACAATCATAAACAGAACAAAGTGCCCCCCACCCCCAAGAAACCGTTCAGTATTCTTACATCTTCTCTTTCTTCTTCATCTTTTTTTTTCTTTTTCTTCCAATAGGCTTCTTAAGGTCCTTTACGCCAGAACTGTGTTGGGTTATAAGTTGGTTGTATCCCTTTCCCTTTTAATAGTACATGATCTATAAATTTCCCCCAAACATCATAGAAAGTATCTTTTTTTATTTCACCTCTCAAAACTTTTATATTACAAGATAATTTATCATTTAGTGCTATGTCCCACACTTCCTTATACCATTCAGCAATTTTAAGGTCTGATTTCAGTTTCCAGTTCCTAGCAATAATCAGTCTAGCTCCTGTCATAAGATTTGCTATTAATTCTTTAGTTTTCACATCATATTCATTGATAGATGGTAATGATAACAAAGCAATTTCCGGTGGACATTTAATATCAGTTTGTAGTATTTCTCTTATCTCCTCAATAATCTCTTGCCAAAACTTTTGAACTATTTCACATTCCCACCATAAATGAAAATAGGTACCTATCTTTTTCCATTTCCAGCAGAGCTTAGAATATTTTGGATTCATTCTATTCATTCTGACTGGAGTCATATACCATCTTAAAACTAGTTTGAAGTAGTTTTCTTTTATTCTGACTGATAATGACCGTAAAATCCTCAAATTCCAAATTCTTTTCCATTCATCATTATTTATTTCTTTCTCTATGTCTTGTTTCCATAGCTCTCTTATTGTGTCCTGTTCCCTATTCTCAAATGAATCTTGAATTATTTTATATAATTTGCCAACTGTTCCTTTCCCTGTATTTCCTTTCTCTGATTCATATGTTGTCAGAAATTGCTCAAATTTTGTATATCCTCTAAGTTGTGTATTTCTCCTAATCCATTCTTTCGTCCAGCTTTCTAACTGGGCGTAATTCAACCACGACAATTCCTGAGTTTGCAGAATACGTTTAATTTCTTGTTTTGATGTCATCTTTTTAATCCAATCTTTTAGTCTTGCCACTTTCCTTAATTTAAATAAGTCTCCCAATTTCTTCATGTTCGTGGGGAAATTTATCTGATCGATCACCGCACAAGCCTCAACCTTCCTGTATCAATTTCTTTCCATACTTTTTCCAAGTGAGCAATAGGGAACTTAGAAGAGGATTTTTAATTGGATAACTTTTCCTTTTTGGGGGGAAACTAAACACATATTTATTTATGTCTTCATTTAGTTCCTCTGATTGAAGTTCCCACCATATTAGTTTTTGAGGTTTAAATAGTATTTCCCCCAGGGAGCTAAGCTGATTAGCTATGTAATACATTCTAAGATTAGGTATGCCTATACCTCCCTCTTTTTTGAGATCTGTACCATAAGCTTTTATTTATTCTTGCTTTTTTTCCACCATTGCAGAATTTATTTAAAAGATCTTGATAAACTTTAATTTCAATTTCTGTGTATTGAATAGGTAACATTCTAAAAAGAAAATTTATTTTAGGAAGTATTTGCATTTTTACCATTGCTATTCTACCAAACCATGATAAGTTTAATTTGGAGTAATTTTGTAATTTATTTCTAATCTCTTCCTTTATTTTTGTGTAATTTCGTTCTTTCTTGGTTTTACTAATGTCTTTATCTAAAAGTATCCTAGGTATTTTATACATTTACAAACTTTCAGTTCAACATTGGAGATCTCTTCCATGTCTCGATTATCCTGATTGAAAAGCATGATTTCTGATTTCTGCCAGTTGACACATAATCCGGTTGTTTCACCAAATTCCTTTAGGTGTGCTTTTATTCTTAATATATTTTCTACATGATTTTTTATTGTTAACAAAGCGTCGTCCATCTAAACTGATTTTTATCTTGCCTTCCTTACCCATACCTTTAATAAGTTGGTCCTCCCTTATTGCATTAGCTAGTAGCTCTATCACTATGCAAAACAGAACTGGCGATAAAGGACATCCCTGTCTTGTTCCTCGGCCTAGGGTAATTTTTTCTGTCATCCCATCATTGACAATGATTGATGAGGTGCTATGAGAATAGAGTTAGTTTATTACACTTAGAAATTTTTCCTGGATCCCCATTTCACTAATAAAAGTTTTAACGCAGGCCATTGGACACAATCAAAGGCTTTAAATAAATCTAGAGACAAAATGCATGCTTTGTCCTGTGATCTTCCCATCTCATAAAGAACATTCAAAACTCTTCTTACAGTGTCTGGCATTTGTCTACCTAACAAGATTTCAGTGATCAAGTTGCAAAAATGATTTCCCATTCAAAACCAGACGGTCTACCAAGACTAGAATGCAGGGTGGTGGCTCTGATGTTCTGAGGACACAGAGTGAATTCCAGATTTTAATTGGAGCCTTAGAGGAACTATCCAAGGTGCTGAACAATAAATACCCTGAAAAGTAGACTTATTTCTCTTAAATTCAAACTAAAACCTAGGGTGGGTCCTCTGCTCCTACAAAATCAGCTACTTTCTTCCACTGAGCTAGAGTAGGTACTTTTCTAATGTAATGTTAACATACTGGGGTAAAAATCAAAAGAGAAATGCTAAATTTATGGACAATACCGTATATATTATCCCAGGTGTAAGTCTATTTGAATGCAGTGAGTTTCCTCCTGATAGCATTGCAATGTGCCTCACTTGGGCTTGAATTCCTTTTATCCATAAAGGTGGTGCCAAAAGAAGATTCAGTGCAGATGCAAAATGGGAAACACACACACACCAGTTCCTTACAAAATAAAGAATACAGCAGGCTATTGAAATCAATAAACTAAATATCTGTCTCTGTCTCTCTCTCTCTGTCTGTCTGTCTTTCTCTCTCTTTTTTTCTCTCTCTCCCCTCTCCATCTCTGTGTGTGTGTGCATGTGCAAGCACACATACTGCAATGCATATTAAATACCTAATTATTCTTCCATTGTTTAATAATTTAATTTTTGTTCCGAAGTCTCAAAGCTTATCTTGCCCAAGTTTACATCCACTGATGCCAAGCCTCATCCAAAAATTCTTTTCTGAGATATGTACACTCATTTGTTTACTTTCAAGACACATTTAATTGAGAATCCAAATACACAAACTGAAAAGGAGCAAAGATATATACTAACTTGCAAGTTAGTTTGCAAGAAAGCCTTATTCATCCAAACATTTGTGACTCATGACCATGAAGCTGTCGTGCTGGAGAAGAGTCTATATATAAACATATGTCTCCAGAATGTCATCTATTGCTATGCAGGGGGGGAAAGGCACAATCATTAAAAAGACAGCAAACATCTATGAGTAATCTTCTTTCCACTCTTTTTAAGGCTCTCAATTTATATGTGAAGTTGTCTTCAAGGTATTACATACATTTACACCTTGCATTCCTCAACATGGAACTCAAGGTAGCATAGATGGGGTTCCAAAGCAATCATCCAGACAGGCACTTGTTGGAGTTAGACTGCTTACACTGAGCAACATGATTTCATTGAGTGCCATCTACCCATATATCCATTTCTATGCAGTTAGAATTGTGTGACGTGTTGTCGGACCTTTTCCTGCCTATCACACTCCCTTTGAAAAACTCTGGTATTTTCCATCTGTCAAAGGAAACATCCACACTGGGCAGTGCATTGACCATGCTGCCTGGATGCTGCTGCGACTTACAGTCCATTGGACGCTGACATTTTAAATCATCTGGGGCTCAAGGTGGAAACTATGGTTTTGAACCCTAGTCATTCAGGATTTTTAACTGTGCAGAAAACCTGCATTAGTGGAGTGCATGTTTGCCTTTCAACACACGGAGAACATATTCTGATCACATGAGGTGTGAAAAACTTTATAGAATATGTCACACGAACATGTCCCAAGGCAAATATTTCATGCATTGTACATATCAACCGAAATCCTATTTTGTAACTTAGGTCTGTGGAAGGATGATGATATCACTGGCAGGAAATGCTGTTGATTAATTTTAAAAATGCCACTGCCTGTGGCTTTTCCAACTCCCATGTTAATTCCTTTCACCATATGGGAGGTGTGGGAGATGCAGGAGAGAAGGAGGAAGTTTCCAATAGCCAACTATTGCATCTTGCCAGTGATGTCATCGCCCTTCCACAGGTGTAAAAGCAAGAGGATGTGAATATTGGCACACTTTATTAGAGCCTGACTGTTGTAATCTGCATAAAACAGATGGGTATCTGTCATTTGCTATAAAATAACAATTGCCATAGGAAGGCAGCTTTGTGCCCTATGCTAACAGCAAATTCTATAAATAATCTAGCTCAAGATGGATGAATTGCATCTAAATTTTTCATCTTTGTCTTCACCATGGCTGCTAATTAGGGTGCAAACATGGGAATAAATCAGCAACAACTCATCCTAAGGAAATTTATTTATTTATTTTATTATTTATTTATTATGGGACTCAGGCGGTTTACAAATTAAAGGAGCAACAAATTGCATAGACTAATAAAATAAACAAATAAAACAACAGATGCAGGATATAGCAATGGCGATGGCGGTGGAAAGGAAAAAAAAAGAGAAAGAAAATCAACCAAACGCCTCCCGGAAAAGCAGGGTTTTCAAGGCCTTCCGGAAGTCCGAAATCACAAAACACCAGACTTGTAGAGGCACCATTTGAAGATGTGTGAATTTAAAGTGCAAAAAAATCAGCAAAAAATATCAGCAAAAAACATCATATTCTATCCCAATCACAAAATTGTACAGTTACCCTGATCAACATCCCTACAGGCTAACTATCAATACAATTGTCAGAAAGTATACACTGTTAATGACAAAAAGCAAGAACAAAACAGAGTTTCACTGAAAAAGTCAATGGATAACATCATTTATATGAATCACATTTGATAACGGATCCTGCAAACAAGCCTTTATAGTATACTTTTATAGTACACTTCCCCAAGGCAACTTCTGTACACAAGCATGCATGCACACAGAATGCAACCTAGCCACCTCTTTTTTCCCTTCTGATGAAATTGCTTCCATATTGAGACTAATAGGAAGCCTTGAAAATCCAATATAATAGATTTAGGGGAGCAGGTATACAGAGTCATGTGGAGAGGGGGATGCAGTGGAAAAGAGGGGAGGCAAATCCCTGTTTGTAAGCTGACTTCCATTCATGCAACACTGGCTTCCAGTTCTCTATGTCTCTGTAACTGATAGCATTAGAGGATGAAGTCATGCACATGCCCTGAAGATATACAGGCATGCTGCTATTTTGTCAGTTTGGAAGAGGCAGAAGTGAGCACTCTCTCTCACCAGAAACTTAATTTGCAGTGACAAAGGGAACCTATACACTGAAATGTCTGCAGAGCTGGACCTCTCCTGCAGGTCCTCTGGGTTTCTAACAAAAAGAATTTAGTTACAAACCCAGGATTCTCATCAGGGCAACACAACCAAGAGGCTAGGTGTGGCAATAAGATATCCATGCTGCAGTCAGTTTGGAAGAGGCAGATCTCTCTCTCCCATCTCCAGCAGTGACAAAGGAACCTTTTTCACTGAAATGTCTGCAGAGCTGGAAATCTCTCCTACAGCCTCCAACAAAAAGAATTTAGTTACAAACCCAGGATTCTCATCAGGGCAACACAACCAAGAGGCTAGGTGTGGCAATAATAGTCCTCCAGGGTGGCAGATTCATCTCACTCCCATCTCCAGAGGAATGACCAAAAAGGTTTTTCAATACCTGATTCTGAGGGCCATTGAAGTGAAGAAACTGTAGGAGGAATGACCAAAAAGGTCACCTTTGTCTTTGAGGACTTGTAAAAGTTAGGCACAGACTGAGGAAAAGCATGCTTGAAGGACTTACTTTCTCCATTATCCTCTAGTGTTTGGGTTTCATCACTGGGAACACAGCTACTGTGTACTTTTATATGGATTACCATGCATGATTGCATTGACTGATATCATAAGAACACCAGTGTTTTCCATGTAAACCACCCCTCATAATGGATTTCTTTTTCTTTCTGCATGCTCTTTGTAGCTTTCATATTACCTTTTAATGTTCTAAGATGCCTCTTCTAATTCCCTGTTCTTAACATCAATATGTGTTAAATGTTCTGGGCTGTATATTGTCCCTCATTATTGTAAGCCACCTTGGGTCCTTTTCCAAGGAGAAAGGTGGGGTAAAAATATTCAAAATTAATAAATAAATACTGAAGGATGTCACTACTAGTAGGATCAATATATCTCATGTCAATGATTTGAAGCCTCCCTCATGATGATGATTAATGGCCTCAACTTCAGATCTTGGAACAGAAATCCCACTCCTAAAGTGACACTTCTACTGGGTGTTTAAGAGATCACTGTGGACCTATAGGCAGAGGTTTAAGATCTCCAGAGTCCCCGTGGTACTGCAATGGTTCCATGATTAGCTCCTTAATGTTATGGTCTGCTCACCAGAAAGAAGTTTAACTGCTTCATCTTTGAATAGGCAGCCATTTTACATGCCTGGAGATGCATTGGAGAGAATGAGGGAATAGAAGGTTTCTGCATGTCTAGAAACACTCTGAGGAAATAAGATGGAGGCTAAAACAAAAGAGAAGTGTCCGTGGTTCAGAAAAGGAGACCATGTGTCTAGAGCAGTCTTGGCTCTAGTTCAATGTCTGGTGTCAATAAAGGACTGGATGAGGGCAAGTAAATGGAAACTTAATCCAGACAAGACAGAGGTGCTCATGGTCACTTGGAAGGCAGATCAAGGAATTGGGATGCAACCTGTACTGGATGGGGTTACACTCCCCATGAAAACATAGGTGCACACCTTGGGCATTATCTTGGATTAGTTTCTGAGTCTGGATGCCCTGATTGTGGTGGTGGCCAGAAGTGCATTTGCCCAATTAAAACTACAGTGCCAGCTATGTCTGTTTCTGGAGAGAGCTGATCTGGCCGCTGTGACTCACGCACTAATTACTTCCTAGCTTGATTACTATCTGGGGCTGCCAATGGAAAGTGTCAGGGAACTTTAGTGGGTTCAAAATGCATCAGCTAGGTTACAGAGTAGTGCTGCTGACGAGGTCAGTGCCAGGCTTTTTTGTGCCCTTTTCAAGAAACATTTGGCCCCCTGTCCAACCAGTTTATAAAACAAATAAATAAATAAATAAATAAATAAATAAATAAATAAATAAATAACAGGAAAAACAGAAAGTACAAAAGTTGAAATTGTAAAACTACATATTTTTAAAAATTGAGATAACAAGTAACAGAACAGTATTCAATTTTTTTCTCAAATACAAAACAGTTTTAGCACACAAATTATTTTGAATAATCCCATGAACTGTAATGTGTCTTAAATGTTTCTATTTTTGCCACATCAAAATCTCATTTTGCATGCCTTTCCTTTTGCAAACTTTGTCACTGATTCCTTCAGGTGAATGGCTGTTGCTTTGGCATGTTCAACTAATATAGTTGCCACATCAACTAGTCTGCTTTGCAGCATTGTTGAGCATAAATATGTTTGCATAAGCTTGAGCTTCGAGAAACAGCATTCACCACCACTAGCCACTGACACTGGAAGTGTGAGAAGGATCCATAGAGCAACAGAAACATTGGGCACTCTATCCAGGAGTTCTTGTTGCACTATGAAGAGAAGTACTCCTTGTGGTAGCATAGATTTTGGAGGTCTTTGAGTTACTGCTATACATTCACAGCACAGATCTTCAGCACCAGTATCTTTGCTTCCATTGTGCATCAATGATTTTTCCAAATTCTTGCTGGTTTGAAGTACAACTTCAGTACATTTTTTTGTTGATCTCATATATGTCGCGCAGGAAACCAAACAAGAAATTATATATTGTTGTAGCTGTTGGAATCTCTCTTCAACAGATTGTATGTCCATGTCTAAGATAGCATAATAGAAACCCGAATTTCTGCTTTGGATCTACCTCCGCTTGCACTTCATACTCAAACTGCTTTTTTGTTCTCCTTTTTTCTAACTTGTTCTGTTACAAAGTTTGGCAGTATTTCTAGATCCTTTGTAATCTTACTAGCGTTTTTCAAATCTTGGTGAAAATTCACATCACACCTACAGCCCACAAGGTAATTCTTAGGCACTTGTAATTGGCTTGTAGTTGAATTTATATTTTCCTTATTTTGAGAGTACCAGCAGCCCTTTTTCTATGAAATGACCCCTGGGTTGCAGTATGTAGAAAAGTTTCATAACACTTTATAAATGATTATATTCCATAGCACTGTTGTGGTGTTTATCTTAAAATTTTAAAATATAAATTTTCAGTTTATTTTTTTTTTCAAGAAACTAGTCTGTATAAAACTGTGCCTCTCTCAGGTTAGTTCTATGCTCCTCTGAGTTCAGTTCTGTGACCCTCTCAGGTCAATTCTGCAACCCTCTGAGGTCAGTTTTGTGCCCCTCTCAGGTCTGCACTCTAGGTGGTCACCTAATTGGCCTAGTGGTGTCTCCTGCCCTGGGGTCTAGTTTCAGGGACCACATTCCCCACTTACAACAGCTCTATTGGCTACCAATCTGTTTTTGCGCACAATTAAGATTATTGGATTTAAAGCTCTAATGGTCTGGCTATCTCAAACCATTTCTCCCATTACGAGCCTGCTTGGGTGTTAAGACCACCTGCAGAGGCCCTCCTCTTGGTCCTACCACCTTCACAGGTGCTTCTCTGTTGCTGCTCCCAGACCTTGGAATGTCCTCCCATAGGAGGTCAGACCGGCTGTTATCCTTCTGCAAGCAAAGCGACACTAATATAATTTTCAGATGGATGATTATGGCATCTACTGTCCTGATTTGGTCTTTAGTAGTACAGTGGTCCCCCCGCTCTTTCGTGGTTCATATACTGCAGTCCCGCTATATCGCGGGACCACAGTATATGAAAAAGGCCCCCTGGGGTAAGGGGGGCAAGGCCTGTTTCAGGCCTCCCGTACTTACCCCAGGACTGGTGCTACCCCATACAGGCCTGTGAGGGCCTTTCTAGGCTTGTCAGAGGTCTCAGCAATGATTTTAGGCAATACAGAAGTCACTTCTGGTTCACAGGTAGGCCCTTTTGGGGCCTCCCGTAGGCACTTGCAGGCTCATTCAGGGTAGCGCCAGGCTGGGGGTAAATACAAGAGCCCCCAGCTAGGCCCCCTAGGCCCAATCTGACCTGCATCTGCATATTGCGGATTTTCAGTTATTGTGGGTTGGTTTGGGTCCCTAACCCCCAGGAGAGGCAGGGGATCACTGTATTTATGCTTACCATACTCAGTGTGACATGTGTTTATTCCCTTTTAATATATGTATACTTATTGTTTCAGTTTAATATTGTCTCCTAATAATGTAAGCTTCTCCTTATACTCATTGCTTTTGGCTTTAAATATTGTCCTTTAATAATGTTAACCGCCCTTATATACTCATTGTTTCCTGCTTTAAATATTGCCTTTCAATGATGTAAACTACCTTGTGTCCTTTTAAAAGAGAAAGACGGCATAAAATGTTTTAAATAAATAAAAATAAATGTTAGGATTTCTAAAATTAAGTGTGTGTTTACCAAGGGCTAGGATCAGAATTTAATCACAGAGATATTTAGAGTAGATCAGGTTGCCAGAGGAATTGTGTCAATATATTATGAAGGGGAGGCTATTTTTCCTTTTCTGAACTGTAAAACCTTCTATTTGATTTAGTAGAGTCCACATTAACCATTTTCCAGGCTTTATAAATATTGTCAATGCTTTATAATGATTAACATCCACTAGATGACATCACTAGGGATCGCTGCCTTAGGAGAGCAAGGAAAATCCTCAGGGATGACTCACACCCCAGTCAGCACTTCTTTACTATAGAAATATAGCCAGCCTCTCCAACAGTCTGAAGAACAGTTTCTATCAGTGGGCTGTCAGCCTCTTAAATGGGAAATAATTGTATGTCCACATGTACAGATGGGCACGACCAGAAATTTTTTTTTTCGAGTTGTCGTTTTTCGGGACGGGTCTGTTTCGGCTCGTTTCCAGCGGCAGGGGGGAGGGGCGGTCACGCGGGCAGCGGGCGCGCGGGTGGCGGGCGCGGGTCCTGCAATGACCCAGAGCAGGTGGAAAACACTTTAAACTGACTTGCTGCACAAGACTGCATTGAATAAAGCAATTGCAATTTTTATTGCAAACAAAGTGGGCAGTGCACCCACAGCAGAGCTGCAGGCAGGGTATGAAAGGATCTTGGCTTGCTTGCCACCAAGCAAATGAAATTTTTAAAATAAGTCCACACCTCCCCTCCCACTCAAACCTCCGCCCCTTTGAAGCACTATCAGAAAAGAAATCCTAACAAACTGCAGGAGAATAAAAAAGAATAAACTGCGTTGCTATTCCCCACAGCAGACAGAGAATGAAAGGAATTATTATTATTTCCTAAAAATTCAATTGAATCAATTCCCTCCCTGCCTGCCTAACTTAAATCTAAAGGCTCCGCAAAATCGAAACTAGTCAGCACAGCAGCCAGCTACACACAGCCCTCTCCCACCCATATCCAAGCCCGGACTGCGACTCTTCTGGGAGTGCCTCGCCTTTTTATGCCCTCTTGCACATCCAGAAGTGTCAGTCAAAACCTGGCCATGCGATTGGTAGAATGGGTCCAAAAATTTGCATGGTCCCATCCCATGGCCAGCCCATCATTGCGCAGGTATAAAAAAATAAAAATAAAAATAAAATAAAATAAAATCAGTGTGACATTTTACTGCTATAAAAAACCCACTGCTGCTACTGTAAAAATTCAAGCATTTAAAATAGTTAATTTTCGCATGTTTCTGTGGTGCTTTGGTGGTTTTTTTGGACCACGATTTCAAAAAAAATATTGCGGACGTCATTTTGGATCCCCCCGCACTGCATGGCAAATGGAGACGCCGAGGATGCCCCCTCCCAGCCCAGTACCAGCAGCCCAGGACAGGGGGGGAGGCTGGGGACCCCCCCAGAAACCACCCCTCTGGTAGGTGCCCTCAGGCAGGCATATTTTCGCCTGCTTTTTTGGCCGGGAATCGGTTTTTTATTTTTATTTTTAAAACTTTTTTTCTGTGCCGCTTGGCATCGCTCGATCACCGTGAGATGCCAGGAACGACAACGACAAATCAGACCCAATTTTTCTTTTTTCGGTTCGAGTTCGAGTTCTGACAGCTTAATTGTCGTTAGCGTTTCTGTTACGTAACGGAAACGATATCCGAAAACGGAAATGACAATTTCGCCAAGTCATGCCCATGTCTATCCACATGGTATGATAGACTTGTGGGGATGGTGTGTGTTGTGCAATACCACATACCTAGAGGCATTATTGACTGTGAAATATCTCACAGTGTGTTTTTAAAGTTCTATTAAACCATTCCACGGCCCCTGCCTTGACTTCATTACTGGTGACAGTGATGAATCCCATTTAAAAAAAAAGAGTGCTTACAGGTTTGTTTAGAAATCCAGCACTCCTACCTGTTTGTAATATGCCAGGGTTTCTTCCATCTTGTTTGAAAACAGCATCAAAAACCTTGAAACATCTTTGTCTTGCCTTGGAGAGCCCAAACCCAAGTAAATTTAGAAAAAATATTTACAACTGTTAAAATGTATTTGCGAACCTTGTTGTACTGAGAACATGGCTGCATAACAACCAAATCTGCCTGCCACAAAGCATCTACTTCAGATGCAATCATCTTCTTTCTTTTAAAATGAATTCTGACTTGTTTAAGCAGTGTATAAGCGCACTGGTCGGAAAGCCATTTAGCAACAGCCCCTCTCTTCAGTAGGGGACATGGTGGCTCAGCTGGCTAGAGCACTGAAACTGTTGGCTGCAAAGTCAGCAGCTTGAATCCCGGGTGCCAGTCAGCAGAGTGAGCTCCCACTGTTAACCCCCACTCCTGCCAACCTAGCAGTTTGAAAGCATGTAAAATGCAAGTACGGTAGACAAATAGGTACTGCCATGAAAAGTAGAAAGGTAAACAGTGTTCTGTGTGCAGAAATGTGTTTGGCCATGCTACCCAAACGACCGTGGACTTGCAGAACACTGTTGCTTTGATTTATAAATAGACATGAGTGTTGTCCCTGGAATCGGGCACGACTAGCACACGTGTGTGGGGAACCTTTACCCTTACCTTTTATTCTCTTCAATGGTTTGGTCTTTTTTCAGCTTTCTAAATAGAGGGGTCATGCCCCAACATCTCCCAGCCTTTCCCAAGGTGTATCAAAAATAATATTTAGGATTGTTCCATGTGCAGGGATGCTAGTGGTTAACAGCACAGGTACGAACACACAATGACAGAACAAATAATCTTCACTGATATGGAAGCAGAGCTAAGGAGTGGGGAGGAAAGAAATCACTCTAATTCCCAGGACTGGTGGAATCACATGAAATGCAGGAATGATTTAGTCTGTGTCTTCCTGGTGGATAGTTCATCATCATCATCATCATCATCATCATCATCATCATCATCATCATCATCATCATCATCATCATCATCATCATCATCATCATCATCATCCAGAAAATAGTCTGGACTCCTATGTAGTGTGAGTTAAGAAATACTTCAGTAAAGAATTCACAACACACAGCCTGGCCACCCCCACAAGCATACCTATAACTAGTTCAGAAATAAAACTTCTTATCAAATAGCTTCCCTCTTCCACATTACCTTCAAAACTTTAATCTAAAGGCTCATCTCTGTCTTCTAGAAGATCACTAGGGAGTGTTTGGAGTGTAGACTAGGAGGGGCCAGGGTTTTTATGCTCCAGTTTCTCATAACCCTGGCTGACAGGTTTCAAAAGCAGAGGGCCATTCACATTCTCTGCCAATGTTAAGGTTCCTTTGGATGACAGCAGGATGACTGAAACTGTCACCAAATAGGTGATTCCACGTTCTTCTGTATCCCAAGGAGAACAATACTATTGATAGCAAAAGACCTCATAAGACACAATTAGACATTAGACATGGGTTTCCATTTTCGTTATCATTTCCATTACGTAATGGAAACGGTAACGATAATTAAGCCGTCAGAACTTCGAACTTGAACCGAAAAAAGAAAAATTTGGTCGGGTTTTTCATTTCCGTTTGTGGCATTGCGGCGATCGCGCAATGCGAAGCACAGAAAAAGTTTAAAAACTTTTTTTTAAAAAACCCCAACTCCCGTCTAAAAAAGCAGGCGAAAATATGCCTGCCTGAGGCTTTGCCACCTACTAGAGGGGTGGTTTCTGGGGGATCCCCGGCCTTTCCCCCCCTCTTCTCCTGTCCTGGGCTGCTTGCACCAGGCTGGGGGGGTCATCCTCGCCGTCTGTCTCGCTGCATGGCATGCGGTGGGGGGGAATCCAAAATGGCAACCGCAATTTTTCTTTTGAAATCGTGGTCAAAAAACACACCAAATCACCACAGAAACATGTGAAATTTATTTATTTTAAATGCCTGATTTTTTATAGTAGCAGCAGTGGGTTTTTATAGCAATAAAACGTCGTATTGATTTTATTTTATTTTATTTTATTTTTTATTTTTTTAGACCTGCCCATTTGGGCTGGGCATGGGATGGGACCATGCACATTTTTTGAACCATTCCACCAATGGCATCGCCAGGTTTTTGACTGACACTTCTGGATGTCTCTGAGGGCATAAAAAGCCGAGGCACCTTCCAGAAATCGCAGTCGGGTGTATGGATGTGGTTGAGGGAGGAGGGCTGGCTGCTGGTGCTGGTGTGATTTGATCGAGATTGAGGAGGGAAGCTGGAGGCTTTAGGATTTAAGTTAGGCAGGCAGGGAGGGAACTGAATTTAGAAAATAATTTCTTTGATTCCCTGTAGCTTTGTCTGCTGAAGGGAATAGCAGTTTATTCTTTATTTCTTCTCTGGCAATTTGAGGATTTTTTTTCTGATATTAGATAAAGGGGGATGTTCGACTGGGAGTGGGAGGTGTGGATTTATTTTAAAAATATATTATATACTACCATTTATTTTCTATTTTCCCAACTTCAGTTGGCTTGCACACACACACATTTGGGGTGAAAGCCAAGAACAGAACCTCTATCCTAAGTGATCTCCTAACTGCCCACTCACCCGTCCGCCCGCGTTGCCACCCGCCCGCGGCCCACTTGCCTGCCCGTGGCTGCTGGCCGCCCATGGCCCCCCGCCACCGCCGCCCGCCCGCACCTCCCCCCACCGCCCGCCCCCCCACCCCGCCCGCCGCCTAGGGCGCAAAAACACCTAGCGCCGGCCCTGATTACGGGACGTCCCTATGCTCTGGGAAGTCAAATCGTGCTAAATCGTGGTGGAAACAACAAACGACAAACGGAAATGACAAATCTTTGAAAAATTTCACGACAAACGGAAACGACCCGAAACGGACCCGTTCCGACAAACGAAAACTCGAAACATCATTTTTTCTGGTCATGCCCATGTCTAGACACAATACTAAGTGCAAATGAATATACATTATCCACTAGTTACAGAGCTAATTCCTGGGGTTTCATTCACACAATGCATCCATACATCCCATTCATACTCATCATGACAGAGAAGGGAAGAACTCTTGATTGGCATTGCCCAAGTTCCAAAGAAGGGTTTCAGAGTACAAAAATTCTAACTGCTTGGTTTATCATTTTGTATCCTTCCTGGGAAGCTTGTCAGCTGAGCCTATGCACTGGGCATTTCTTTGTCCTTTCCTGGGTTGATGGTCCCAATCACCCATGGAATGTTTTGAGTTGCACTTTTGCATTTCCTTTATCACTGGCAGACATGTATTCAATCCCCCTATCATTGGGAAGACCCCCGTACTGCGATGTTCCTTCTCTGAATTCCTAAGTTTCTCGTGAGATTTTTTTTACTGCTAACAATAGATGAAATCTGACAAGATGCTTAAAATCTTAAAGCACTCTCTGGGCAGTTTACAATTTAATTATGCAGGCTGCACATTGCCCTCCACCCCAGAAGCTGGGTACTCATTCTACTGACCTCAGAAGGACAGGAGGATAAGTCAAGCATCATCCAGCTACCTGGGAATGAGCCCCAAGTTGTGAGCACAGTTTTAGTGGCAGTACAGCCATTTAACCAATGCACCACCAGGCTCCTTAAACTCAGTGATAAGACATGGTCTACAAATGGAGACTGTACTTCAATCTGCTCTGTAGGTTCCTGATCTAACCATTTTCCACTGCATAATCAAAAGGAAAGTTTATTATTATTAAGGCAACACTAAATATTGTTTACAACAAATGTGGCTAACCCAACACAACTTGGATTATGAGGATAATCTGTACTGGAAGCATGCTCATTGACCAAAATAAATAAAAACATTCCTTGAGAAATAATTAAAACTTACCTAGTACATTCCATGGCTGTATGCCCCATGGCTGCGGATGCCACCTTCACTGTCACCCCCTCACCACAGCAAGGTGCCGGTGGTGGCAGGGAAGGCATGCCTGGAGGGCCGGCGCTTCCATTAATGTGAACTAGGCAGTTCCCCTGCCCCCTGCCCCCTGCCCCCGCCCCCCCGCCGCTGACCACCGCCGTCCGTCCCCCACTGCCCACCAACCGCCCACCGCCGTCCGACCATCGCTGCCCGCCACCACCCACCTGCTGTGCCCTGCACCCGTTGCCGCCCTCACCATCTGCCCCTGCCCCACCCCCACTGCCGCCCCCACCCTGCCCCCCCACCTTGCCCCTCACCTAGGGTGCAAAAAAACCTAGCACTGGCCCTGCATGCCTGGGCATGGTAGCAGTAGCAATGGTGCCCTTCCTGGGTGCAGAGGGGATGGCTGCCTGCTTCCAGTGGCAGGGAGGGCATGGCCTGGTACAACAGTGGCAGCGATGGCACCCTCCCTGGGCACAATGGCAGTGGCCACGTATGTACAGTGGCAGGGAGCAGGTGTGCAGCCACGGTGGGTGAAGGGCCATGCAGTGCTCATTTTGCAACATGAGCTTGTAAACTGGAACAAAAATGTTCCAATATTTTTGCAAAATGCTTATCAACTGCAATACTTGTAAACCAAGGTATTACTGTGCCTACATCCAGGGTGTCCCTAGATGAAAGCAATGGCAAACCGTTTCTGAATATTTGCTAACTGAAAAACCCTGAAAAAAATCCATAATTCACAACTGACTTGATAGCATATTATTATTATCCGGCTGAGGCTGCGGTTGATCAGTAGTTTGAATCAGCTTCCCGGGCCGTCGACTGGATCGCCCCTAGGCACCTCATCCATTGCAGAGCTCGATCTTCACCGTGGTTTACGGCGGAGTTGAGAGTGATGAAGCTGGAGCGGAGGAGGCTGGACAGCAGCTGGAGTAGGGACCAGATGGCGTTGAATAAGGCTGCAGTTGTTATCCAGACTAGGCGCTATTCCCATGCGATCAGGGAGGCAAAAACAACATACTACTCGAGGATAGACTACTGCAACGCTCTCTACATGGGTTTGCCCTTGACTCTCCTCCGGCGACTGCAGCGGGTGCAGTATGCTGCAGCCAGGCTGGTGGTGGGTGTGCGTCGCTATGACCACATCACCCCAGTTCTGGCTCAATTGCATCGTTGCATCCCAAATCAGATTCAAGGTCCTGGTTTTAGTTTATAAAACCCTCCATGGCCTGGGACCTGACTACCTGGCAGAGCGGATCGCCCAGCGATCAACCTCGGCCCGTCCAATGCGGATGTCACGGGTGCACTCGCTTCGGGTGGCCACCCCCAGAGGGGCCCAGAAAACCTCAACCCATAACTGGGCCTTCTCGGTGGCTGGCCCGACTTTGTGGAACCACCTTCCTTGCGAAGTGCACCTTGCAGAGTCCCTGCCGGCCTTTTGCAGAGCTTTAAAGACCCTGCTCTTTCGCGAGGCCTTCGGTGACTTAATTTAGTTTCCCCCCGCCATCTGTTTAGTTAATTACCGCAGCTTTACGTCAGGGGTGCACACAATGTTTTTAAACTGTTTGTGTTTTGTATTGACCGTTTGTGAGTCTGTTTGACTAGGCTGAACCTGATCAGCTTTTTGTAAACCGCCCAGAGTTCCTTTGGGAAGATGGGCGGTATAGAAGTCCAATAATAAATAAATAAATAAATAAATAAATAAATAAATAAATAAAAAATAAATAAAATTATTATTATTATTATTATTATTATTATTAATAATAATAATAATAATAATAATAATAATAATAATAATAATAATTACTACTACTACTACCACTACTACTGCTGCTGCTGCTGCAGCAGCTGCTGCTGCTTAAGAGCTGCCCACTCTTTCCAATAAAAGCCTGGTTCCAAAACTGGTGAATTTGTTAATTTAACCTTCATTTATGGAAGAAAGAACCTTTATATGGACATTATTAAGGAGGAGCTGATTTGGCAGAACTGTTTTAATGTGAGTCTTCTGTCCATGAACCTTTTCAGTGGATGTCAGCACTGATGTATTTGCGTTAATCACAGGCACTCTCCATAGATCTTAATTTGCCCTAAGATCACGACAAAGTTCTTTGTTAATCATTTTTCCACTCTTCGTGATGCTACATTCATTCTGCGAACAATATTGATGCAAGCAGGTTAATAGCTATTGATGTAGCTATGTTAATAACCATCATGCTGTCCATGGATCAGTGTCCTCCCCACAGCCCATATAGTGGACACAGTCCACTTAATCATTGTTTTCCTGTGTCCATGGATCTCAATTCACCCTGTGAACCTCTAATCATTCTGAATGGCTAATCACTGTAATTTCTCACTGTCTGAGGCTGCAAACTCACCCTATGCTCAGCTGCTCCATCCTTGTTAATCATTTTAATCTCTCACTGAGATTAATCTAATCTTTCCCTTTCCGATACAAGAAAGTATGAAGCAAAAAGAAAAAAAATCAACATATTTCTAATTTTTGAAGTGCTAGTCTACAAAATGAATAAACAAAGTCTAATTATTTTCCTATAAATAGGAAATAGGGCAGTAATTACCTGGGTTTCCCCAGTCCGGAAGGTTTATGGCATTTTTACCAAATACTTGTGGCATATTTATTATATTTGGTATGCAATATACAGTCTGAGCATAAATTGATAAAACAGCAGTTCTATAAGAAGGAAATCCACTATCTCTTATTTTATCCTCAGATAGAAAGAATATGCCTTTTCTGTCTCTCTCACTTTGTTCTACATAACATATTTTTCTGTCTATAAGACACCCACATGGATAAGATGACCCCCATTTTTCCAACCCAAAAGTACAATTTTGCAACTGCATGGTTCTCTCTTCGGATGACTTCTGTGTATAAGACAACCCTCAATTTTTAGTCTAACAATTGTATTTATTTATTTATTTATTTATTTATTTATTTATTTATTTATTTATTTATTTATTTATTTATTTTTGTTCTTTTTGACTGCCTGACTTTCCCTCAGGAACTCTGGCCAGTGTACAACATATTGCAAAGAAAAGAACACGACCCCCAACAAAACAATCCAATATAAAAATATAAAAACAACAACAACAGTAATACAAGACAAGCACAGAAACCAGCAAAAAAAAAAAAAAAAAGGCTGGGAAAAACAATGCAACCAACCATCTGACGACACACAATCATACCTTTAGCGATCACCAAAGCTTTCCCTAAAGAGCCAGATCTTAACTGTTCTCTGAAAGGCCAGCAGAAACTCCACAAGCCTAATTTCTGTAGGCAGTTTTTTTCCAAAGTGCCAGGGTGGCCACCGAGAAGGTCTAGTTATGGATAGAAACCCTATGAGTCTCCCTTGGCATGGCCACCTGGAGGGAAAAGGCAAGGGAAGCTCTGTTCAGTCAGGCCAGCTCTGAACTTTGGGAGATACGCTCTGCCAGATATTCAGGTCCCAAGCCATGGAGGGTTTTGTAAACCAAAACCAATACCTTGAACCTTATTTGGGAGGCAACAGGTAGCCAATGCAGTATTAGACAAAATATAGTCTT
This sequence comes from Phrynocephalus forsythii, assembly GCA_029282475.1. NCBI lineage: Eukaryota > Metazoa > Chordata > Lepidosauria > Squamata > Agamidae > Phrynocephalus > Phrynocephalus forsythii. The sequence continues at coordinate 112,303,240 of JAPFRF010000011.1, forward strand.
ACACATAGAAAACTACAGTAATTCTTCTCAACTGGATAATCATACATTCATCAACAGAAAGCTTCCTTCAGTTATCAAAAGGAATCGTAGAATCATAGAATAATTGAGTTGGAAGTGGCCTATAAAGCCATTGAGTCCAATCCTCTGTTTAAGGTAGGAATCCAAATCAGAGCATATCTGACAGTTGATTGTCCAATTTCATCTTGAATGCCTCCATGGTTACAGTTCTTACCACCGCCCAAGGTAACTGGTTCCATTGTCATACTGCTCTAACAGATAAGGCTTTCTTGACTAAATCTGAGTTCCCGTAGCTTGAGCCCATGTGTCCTGCACTCTGGGATGATTGAGAACAGATCCTGCCCCTCTTCTGTATGACAGCCTTTCAAGTATTTGAAAAGTTCTGGCATATCTCCCCTCAGTCTTCTTTTCTCAAGGCTAAACCTGTCCAGAGCTGCCTAGATGCCCTAAGCACATCCGATCTCACTTGATTTCAGAAGCTAAGCAGGGTCGGCCCTGGTTAGTACTTGGATGGGAGACCACCACCAGGGGATACCAGGTGCTGTAGGTGCCTCAAGTAGGAACTGGAAAATCACTCCAGTATTCCTGCCAAGAAAACTCCATGGACATGGGGTCACAAAGAGTCGGTCACAACTCTAACGACACAACACACACAATCCTGTCCAGGTCAAAGGAACATCTGGCAGCTAGGGATAACATTGATATAATAGCCATAACAGAAACCTGGTGGAATGTGGAGAACCAGTGGGACACAGCAATCCCAGGCTATAAACTCTATAGAAGGGATAGAGAGGGGCGGGTTGGAGGAGGAGTGGCCATCTATGTCAAAGAAGGCATAAAATCCAGCAGAATGGAGATTGACAGAGGGTCTGACTCTGCCATAGAATCACTGTGGGTTAAACTACCAGGTCCAAAGAGTGATGTGATAGTTGGAGTATTCTATCGTCCACCAGATCAAAAACTTGAGGGGGACCTTGAAATGAGGAGAGAAATCATGGAGGTGGCTAAGAGGGATAGGATAGTAATCATGGGGGACTTTAATTATCCCCACATTGACTGGGCCAATGCGAGCTCTGGGCAAGAAAGAGAAACTGGGTTTCTCGACTTGCTGAATGACTGTGCCTTAGAGCAACTTGTCATGGAGCCCACCCAAGAACAGGCAACTCTAGATCTAATATTGTGTGATACTCAGGACCTCGTCAGGGATGTGAATGTCACTGAGCCTCTGGGGAACAGTGACCATGCTGCAATAACCTTTGCCATGCATGTCGGAGGAAGAGTGTCAACCAAATCAGACATAAAAACCCTTGATTTTTGAAGGGCAAACTTCCCTCAGATGAGGAAACTAGTTAGAGAGAAACTGAAGGGGAGGGTTAGAAGAATCCAATCTCTTCAGAGTGCATGGAGCCTGTTTAAAACAACAATAGAGGCCCAGCACAAGTGCATACCACAAAGAAAGAAGAGCTCATTTAAGTCCAAGAGGACACCGGCATGGTTAACGAGTGGAGTTAGAGAGGCTCTAAAGCACAAGGAGAGGTCCTTCTGTAAATGGAAATCCTCCCCAAATGAGGAAAATAAAAAGGAACACAAACTCTGGCAAAAGAAATGTAAAAAGATGATAAGGGAGGCAAAGAAAGACTTTGAGGAACGCATGGCTAGCAATATAAAGGGTAATAATAAAAGCTTCTTTAAATATGTTAGAAGTAGAAAACCTGCCAGAGAACCAATTGGGCCTCTGGATGGTGAGGGAGGAAAAGGGGAGGTTAAGGAGGACTTGGACATTGCAGAGAAATTGAACGAGTTCTTTGCGTCTGTCTTCACGACAGAGGACCTTGAGCGGATTCCGCTGCCTGAGCTGCCCCTCTTGACTAAAGAATTAAATCAAATACAGGTTAAGAGAGAGGAGGTTTTAGGACTAATTGATAAATTGAGGATTAAATGGTCACCGGGCCCAGATGGCATCCACCCAAGGGTTATTAGGGAACTGAGAAATGAAATTGCAGATCTCTTAACTGTTATATGCAACTTGTCTCTTAAAACGGCCACAGTGCCGGAGGACTGGAGGATAGCAGATGTCACACCAATTTTTAAAAAAGGAAGGAGGGGGGACCCAGGAAACTACAGGCCGGTTAGCCTTACATCTGTCCCAGGAAGATGGTGGAAGGCCTCATCCAAGAGAAAATCTTAAAACACATAAAAGAACAAACCTTGCTGAGAGAAAATCAGCATGGCTTCTGTAAGGGTAAATCTTGTCTTACAAACCTTTTAGAATTTTTTGAAAAGGTCAACAGGCACGTGGATTTGGGTGAACCAGTGGATATAGTCTATCTGGGTTTTCAAAAGGCTTTTGACACAGTCCCTCACCAAAGGCTGCTGAGAAAATTGCATAGTCAGGGGATAAGAGGGCAGGTCCTCTTATGGATTGAGAACTGGTTGAGATCCCGGAAACAAAGAGTAGGTGTCAATGGGAAATTTTCACAATGGAGAGAAGTGAAAAGCGGTGTGCCCCAGGGCTCGATCCTGGGACCGGTGCTTTTCAATCTGTTCATAAATGACCTGGAGACAGGGATAAACAGTGAGGTGGCCAAGTTTGCAGATGACACAAAACTTTTCCATGTGGTAAAAACCAGAGAAGATTGTGAAGAGCTCCAGAAGGATCTCTCCACACTGGGGGAGTGGGCTGAGAAATGGCAAATGCGTTTTAATGTAACCAAATGTAAAGTAATGCATATTGGGGCAAAAAATCCAAACTTCATCTATCAACTCATGGGCTCTGAGTTATCCGTGACGGATCAGGAAAGAGATCTTGGTGTGTTGGTGGACAGCTCCATGAAGGTGTCTCCCCAATGTGTGGCAGCAGTGAAGAAGGCCAATTCCATGCTAGGGATTATCAAAAAGGGGATTGAAAATAAAACAGCCAACATTATAATGTCATTATACAAAACAATAGTAAGGCCCCACCTGGAGTATTGTGTACAATTCTGGTCACCGCATCTCAAGAAAGACATAGTGGAACTGGAAAAGGTGCAGAAGAGAGCGACTAAAATGATTACTGGGCTGGGGCACCTCCCTTATGAAGAAAGGCTAAAACAATTGGGCCTCTTTAGTCTGGAAAAAAGGCGCTTGGGGGGGATATGACTGAGACATACAAAATAATGCAGGGTATGAGTAAAGTGGATAGAGGGAAGCTCTTCTCCCTCTCTCAAAATACCAGAACTAGGGGACATACACTCAAATTGAGTGCTGGGAGGGTAAGAACTGACAAAAGAAAATATTTTTTCACCCAGCGTGTTGTTAGTCTATGGAACTCCCTGCCACAGGATGTGGTGATGGCATCTGACCTGGATGCCTTCAAAAGGGGATTGGACAGATTCCTGGAGGAAAAGTCCATCACGGGTTACAAACCATGATGGAGATATGTAATCTCTAGGCTTAAAACCGGGGTACTTCAAGGGCCAGATGCAGGGGAGTGGTATCAGAAGACAGATATCTAGTCTCATGCGCTCCCAAACGCATCTGGTGGGGCCGCTGTGAGATACAGGAAGCTGGACTAGATGGGCCTTTGGCCTGATCCAGCATGGCTCTTCTTATGTTCTTATGTTTAATTATGGAAAATGTGCACTTTTATTATGTTTGAGTGGGGGAAAGAGGTGATTCCCTCTCATTCCTTCCTCTCTTGCTGTCTCACCTCCTCTGATATCCATTCTGGAACCCTTTCAGAACAGGGGAGATTGCTGAATGTTAGAATGGAGAAGAGAGTTGGTGAAAGCCACATGCCCAATTTTCCATCTCAGGGAATATTCTTCTCCACCCAATGAGCCTCCCACTGGTGAAATAAAAACCTGGTGTTACCCACAATTTCCTAACTTTCAGTCTTAGCCTGCCCACCTTCTTTAGGTGGAGGGGATAAAAAAATGAAATAAAAATATGTCACCTTTTCCAAAATCATTCAGTTTGTCCAGGGTGTGTCTGTCAAAGGTTCCAGAGATATTGAGCTATTTAACCATATTATCTCTTTGAAAGATGAAGGTGCATTAATTCTATCACAGGAATCCTGTTATCTTTTTATAATAAGAATGTATCTATTCTAGTCAAATGTAGTGGAATCTCTCTGTTTGGAAATATAGCTGCATACACTCATTTTGAAAAATGTCTTCCATACTTATGCATGCAAAGACCCTTTTCAGACAACATGTCCTATATGCCATTTAGACATTAGAGAGTGTCCCCATGCACATACGGAGGCATTATTTCACCTTTGTGCAATCTTGCTTTGGAGGAGTCTATGGATATGATTCTGCTTTCCAACCCTTGTCAAAACAGATACGTTTTCTGAAAACCTGTAGAGAAGAGTTGATGAGATGAGGGAAAGCCAGCAAAGATATGCTGAGTTCTCAAGAGACATGCAATCATGGCTTCTGCTTTCTTTCAAAAGAAACACCTTTTGGATGATGCTTCATATGAAGCAAGGACACTCTTTTTCAAGGAGGTGATTGAAGTATTAACTCAGTTGCTAGCAAAAGTTCTAAGGAATGTCATTATCCCATGTCAATCAACTATCAGTCAGCAAAGGTATCTGGCTAATTATTACCAGCATCAACATATTTTGGAGACAAAGAATAGAGCAATAGTTGTCCAGTAGTTGTATCACTGATGTGTTTAAAAAAAACCCTCTTTTAAAATAATAATTCATCACAAAGTATTTCACAACATGGCTTTGAGGTTCACAGTTGCTCTCTTGAATTGAAAGCTTAGATTAATAAGCAAGAAGCGGGTTGTGCAATTAAGACTGGCATATGTTCTAAATGGGATGAGTAGACAGCTGTAGCTTGGGAATACTAACCACTTCCAGTCTCAGGCATGAAGCAAAATTATTTTCCAGCTAAATGCTAAAAGTACATTCATGCATATGATTGTCTGCTTTTATAAAAATCATCTACAGTAATGGGATCTTAGTGTGCTAGCAGATGAACATCAATGCCTGTTTTGGAAGATGAAACCAAGCCATGTCAGGGGTGTTGAATCAGGCTTAAAAGGACCCATACAGTTCAGGGCTAGTCTATCTGTGGGTCCTCTTGTGCCACCATCAATTACAGTGGTACCTTGTAAGATGAAATTAATATGTTCCATGGGTCCTTTCGTCTTACAAAAATGTTTTCCAAAACACAGTTTCCCATAGGAATGCATTGAAAACCAATTAATTTGTTTCAGAAGGAATGGATTAATAGGTTTTCAATGCATTCCTATGGGAAGGCTGTCCCAAACCTCCTTAATCAACAGACAGCCAAAGGCTGTTTCCCCTGCATCTGATAGTGCAGCTGATTTTGACAGCTGTAAGCTGTCTGTTGCGGCTGTGTGGATTCTAATGTCCCAAATCTGTTTCAATGGCAGGTTTGCAATCTATTTCTTCTGCTTCTTATTTGATAGAAGTAATCTGCCATTCTCGATCCAGAATTCAAGGTTTTTTGAAGTCTTGTTACTTTACATTATTGTAACATGGCTTACAGTTAGAGCTTACAGTTAATGGATGGAGATGTTTGCTTTTTTTAAAAAGGGGGGGAATAAAAGGGGCAACCTATACAGGAACAAAAATTAAAATTGATACTCAGATATGATACAGTTAAAAGAACTTAATTTGGTCAATTGTGATTTAAATTCTATACAGTAATACCCTGGTTTACAAGCATAATCCGTTCTGGAAACATACTTGTAAACCAGAACACTCTTATATCAAAGTAAATTTCCCCATAAGAAATAATGGAAGATCAGATAGATCTGGAGCCCCATAGACCACATACTACACACACACACACACACACACACACACACACACACACACACACACACACACACACACACACACACACACAGAGAGAGAGAGAGAGAGAGAGAGAGAGAGAGAGAGAGAGAGAGAGAGAGAGAGAGAGAGAATGCCGAAATTCACAAAATAAGTTGGCTAGAAGTCTGTGTCCACACCATGGTTTAGGTACCCAGCTGTGGAATCTGCTCTGCTTGGGACTAACAACTGGATTTTACTCTGCATTTCTAATGTGACAATAATAAAGTGCAATTTGTAGCTGTATACATACTTGTCTCGCTGCTTCATGACTAGATATGGAATGTTCTACACAATCACCTACAATCCAGCAGAGGGAGGGAGGGAGAGAGAGCTACCATTGGCTCACTTGTGATCATGTGACCTACTCCCAGTGCTTGTATATCAAGACATTGCTTGTTGATCAAGGCAAAATTTAGAATAAATGTTTGATCGTCTTGCAAAACACTCTTAAACCAAGTTACTTTTAAACCAAGGTATTACTGTAATTTTTAAAAAATTGAGGATAGGAGTCACTGCAATCAGTTTAGAAGAGGTATAAAAGTACTATTGAAAAGAAAATGCTGATAACTGTTGTCCCCCAACAAGGTCAATCGAGGTAAACTGAAGATTTTACACAACAGAACATGAGACTATGCACAAAGTATTAGGCTGGTTGAAGTCCCTTATACAAGATGCACCTTATTTTATCAATTTCCTTCTTTTTGTCAGTATGGATAGTTGCTATCAATAGCGCAAGCAGGCAAGTTGTCAACAGAAGGGGCTTGCGGGTAGTTTCAAGACAAAACTTTGCTATATTGAGCCGTTAATGCTCCAGGTTTAATGATAAAGCCCCAGCTGAGTTTAGTCCATTCCTAATTTCCAATTCCAGCTGTAACTTGGAACAATCTCAAACCGGGGGATAAAGCAGAAGAGTGGATCTTCTGATTTAAGAGACTGAAAAGCTTTTCTTCCTGCAAATCCACTGACAGATCAAAATTGTCCTTGGATTGGTTAGTGGGCAATCCCAGTTTAAAAGCAGCTACTTGCTCATTATCAAACTTTGGCATGTAAGTTTGGTTACCCTATCTCTCCTCCACCTCACAAACCAAGTACAGGCAAATGATGCTTGCTGTTTTGAACCCAGCTTCTCACAGCAATGGTATTTGGAACTCAAAGCTCACTCTGGTTCATTTTTCTTTTTAAATTGAGGTAAACATTTCCACATAATTCTCTTTCCAAAGTGGGTCTTAAAGGAGCCATGATCATAGTTCTGAAATGAAGCTGAAGTCCCTAAGAACACATTATTCAGTGGTGACATGTGACATTGCAAGTGCCATGACACTAAATCATGGCAGCTTCTCATCTTCTATTTTCTTTTCTGGTTCCACAACAAAGCTTATGCCCTACCAGCTAATGTTTATGATTGTTTTTAAATGCTGTTTTTTGCTATTTTTTAATATTTCATGTATGAGCTGTTTTAATATACTGTATTAAATTATTGTTATAAGCCGCCTTGGGTCCCATCGGGGAGAAAGGCAGCATAGAAATAAATTTATTATTATTATTATTATTATTATTATTATTATTATTATTATTATTATTATTATTATTATTATTATTATTATTATTATTATTATTGTTGTTGTTGTTGTTATTATTATTATTATTATTATTATTATTATTATTATTATTATTATTATTATTATATTCCTTGCCCATTAGAATATTGTTGTGTTATGAAAAGATGTGGTAGTTGGAAAAAGAGTTCTACCGAGTTTTTGTTGACATCTAACTGCTGGGCTCTCTTTGGAAGGGAATACAGTGGTACCCCAGTTTAAGAAATTAATTCATCCTCCAAGACATATTGTAATGTGGTAATTTTGTAAACTTGATATTCAGGGGGCACTAAGGGGCACAATGTATCCTGAAAAATAAAGTCCGTCGGGGGAAAATGTGTAAACTGGGGTTTTTCAGGAAAAAAAATGTGTAAACCAGGGTTTTGGGGGGAAATGTATAAACGGAGGCATTAGTTCGTATGGACTTCATTTTGTCAACCAGAAATTATGTTAACTGGTGCATTTGCAAACTGGAATACCACTGTACAGAAGGCTTGCACTGATATCCTACTCCACTGGTACTGTGGAGACATGAAGAGTATGCATGTGCCACTGCTGAGCATTCATAGAACGCTGGATCAGGCCTGAATTAGAAAAAGAAATGAAATGTATACTTCACTCTGTGCTTTGAGCATGAAACATGTGCATGGGAGAGTAAACTGATGGATTATCCAGTAGTGGCAAGCATAGAATAGAATAGAATCCTTTCATTGGGCAAGTATGATTGGACACACCAGGAATTTTATTTGGTAAATATGCTCTCAATATGCATAAGGAGAAATATAAAAGAATCATATATTCAAGAATTGCATAACAAGCTGATGGGTGAACAATTCCATTTAATATTCCTGGATTGCCTAGTTGGAGATCTTGATAAATAATATCTTTCATGTACCAAGAAGATTCAACATATAGTCATTTTTTCCTTTCACTTTGTTCTTGGAAAATTCTTCTTGCCTAGTACTTCGAAGAAGATCAGGCAACAGCTTGAAGGAGCAATCTGGTAGGGCAACCACTGCAGTGGCACACAGGCCACTACAGAAATCTATCCTTCATCAGAAACAAATGAGATCCCCCTTAATGCTCCTTAACCCATAGCCCACAAATATAATTAAGTGCATGCTATTAGTATTCCAGGGATTTAAAAGCAATCAGGAAAAGGTCCAAAAAGCAAGTGTGGCTATTGTGTTTGGACCACCAAAAGCAGATGGGATCTAATAACCATACAACAGTTGCTGCAATTCAAATGGGAATGGAAGCCATAAAAGCTCTAAGTGAATATTTGGAGACTTTATCTGGCTTAGCAATTATTCAGTAATTGGTAGCTTGCTGATCACTAGTTTGAGAATAGAATATCCCAGTTCTAATGCCACTACAACCATACAAGCTGAATAAATGCTAGAATTTGGAAAACAATAGAATCATTCAATGGGAGAACAAGCCTGCTGAGTCATCTGAAGAATGGCATTTTAAAGGCAACTTTTAAAAATCTTAACATTGCTTGTGTCATGAAACCTGTGTGCATTCCTCCTATTTAACTCAATAATAATTATTTTTAACATCAACATTAACATGTTTTGATACCGTTGACTACGGTATCCTCCTGGGGAGGTTCTCCGAGTTGGTGGTCGGAGGTACTGCTTTGTTGTGGTTCTGCTCCTTCTTGGAGGACTGCCCACAGAGAGTGCAGCTGGAGGAGATCACCTCCACCCCTTGTTCCCTCAACTGTGGGGTGCCACAGTGGTTGATCACCTCCCCTATGCTATATGAGGCAGCTGGAGGAGGTGATTAGGAGGTATGTGGGTTTGTATCATCAGTACACTGATGACACCCAGATCTGTATCTCCTTTTCCCCATATGCACTGGGTGTCATTTCATCCCTGGATTGCTGCCTGGAAGTTGTTCTGGGATGGATGAGAGAGAATGAACTGAGGTTGAACCCAGACAAGACGGAAGTCTTCCGGGTGTTGTTGGGTTTGGAAATTCCCTCAGTTTTTGGGGGCAACTCTTCCCGTGAGGAATGAGGTGTACAGTCTTGGTGTAATTTTGAACCAGGTGGTTACCATGGAGGCCCTGGTGGCATCAGTGGACAATACCACACATTTGCACCTTAGGTGGATTTTGCAGCTGCACACTTTCCTAGGCCCCAGCACTCTCACAACATTGGTCCATGCACTGGTAGTCTCGAGATTAGACTATTGTAGTGCTGTCTACATGGGGCTGCCTTGGAAATTAATGCAAAGGCTCCAACTGGTGCAGAATGCTGTGGCCAGACTAGTATCGGGTACTAAAAGATTCTATCATATCACCCTGACTCTGGCTGCACTGCACTGGCTGCTGATCCATTACCTCATTGACTTCAAGGTCTTAATGTTGATTTATGAAGCCCTAAATGGTTTTGGACCTTCCTATCTGCCAGAGCAGCTCCTACCCCTGAATTCTACCCATGTCATTCGTTCATCGCAGACAGGCACTCTGAGGGTACCAACACTAAGGGAAGACCACAAGTCAACAACAAGGAACCGGTCCTTCTCGGTGGCAGCTCCTATACTCTGGATCCAACTGCCCTTTGAGAGCTGCCAGGCCCTCTCATTGCAGATTGTAGTGTTAATATGCCTATTGACAAACACTGCTTCTGATTTTCCTCTATTGCTGCCACCAACTAGCTTTGCTAGTGAATTAAAGCCTTCAGACTATTTATTAAGTTGAATAGCCTCAGCTATCCCTCCTGAAACACTAGAAGCCTTGCCCTGTGTCTTTCCTCATAGCCCCAGCAAGTCTCCACTTCACTCAGCCAAAACTCCTAAACCCCCTGCCAGAATAGCCTCACACTTTTTTGAAAATTCACAGATTTGGCATCTTCTTCACACTGTCTTCACACAGAAACCCACCAATATGTCTTCACTTAATCGGATGACTTCACCTACACTTTTGTAATGATGCAACAACAACACTAAATTGAGACATAAGACTTCACTTTTCTATACTTAAGTCAGGGTCTAATTCTTCAAAGGCACAACTGGATTTGTTTCATCATCCCACCACTGTGCCACCAACTTGTAGCATTAACGTGCTTGTCCCCAACTGCTTCACGGGCTATTGACAAACACAGCTTCTGATTTTTCCTCTGTCACTGCCACCAACTAGCTTTACTAGTAAATTAAAGCCTCAGACTGTTTTTAAGTTGAATAAAAATAAAATAAGTTTATTGTTTACAAGGTAGAATCAAAATCATCAATGGTAACGTGTTGAAGCATACACAAAACAAATATAGCTCATACCCACTTAAGTTTGATTACTAATATTACTAATCAAGATGAATAAATGCATACCCAGTCTCTAAGTTTACTAACTCTAAACACTTAGTTTTCTAACAATCCTATCTCTTCTTTAGCCCTGCCTTTATCTTAGACGGTACCAGACCCTCTCTGAATCTCTCAGACTCTGCCTTTTAGCCCTATCCTAGCCATCTCTACCCACTGCCTCAGGCAGGCAGCCACTCATCAACTGTGCATGGACTGTCCCTCCTACTTCCTTGCCAGACCAGTTCACAGCCTGGGGAGGCAATGAATAACCAGCCAGACTGCAGTGTGGACCTGTGCACCTCTGCTAAAGAAGGACCTCAGCAGTGCAAGTAGCCCTGTAAGTGAGGCAGTTGGGGGGGGGGACTTGGTAACACCTGCCAGGAGATACTTCATGCTTTGAACAAAGCAAATGGTGTCCATCTCTAAATGTTATCAAGAGAAGAGATGATAGACAAACCTTATGTGTCAACAAATTGCTGCTAAAGAGTCACTGCTTACATGCCTGGACATGTACCAGTTGTGTGATTTGTTGAATGATTAGGAATGCAAGCAGAAACTTGTTCCACCATCTGTTTTCTCTTTTAAATCTGTTGATTGCTTGTTATATATTGTTAATTGTTTGATGTCTGTATTTAATTTAATTTGATTTAATTTAATCTGAATTCACTTGTCTGTATTTATTGTTTTTGCCATGTTGTAAATTTCCCAGAGTGGCTCTGTCACCAGATGGGCAGTATAGAAATCCAATAAATAATATTTTAAAAGTATATTGTTAATTAGTAGCATTTTGTTGCAGCAATCTACATAATTATATTGGTTCTGGCATAAATGCAGAATAGAATTCTGGCCAATGTCTGAAAAATACTAGAGTTTTCACTATTTTTCCTTTAAGACACAAGACAATGTTTTGTTTATTATGGCGTTGTGTTTTGGGCAAGTTGCTTTTGTAATTTGTTGTACACCACTCAGAGTTCCTGTGGGAAAATCAGGCAGTTAACAAATACAGAATAAATATATAAAATAAAGAAAAGGAAGACATGACTCCTGTGTGTCTTTTTTGATAGAGAAAGTACAGCAGCCATGTTCTCTTTTTAATGTGGTTAACAGAACACAACACTACTTGATTTAAATAAAGTATTAAATACCAATAGAATAATACTTTATTTAAATCTGGAAGCTGAGTCATGGCAACAGGAGTTCTTTTCTGGTTAGTTTGAACCATTTTACTACTGATCCAAGTAGCTTCATCAGTCTGAGGAAAGTTGATACGAGGCCACCCCAGAGCATTGTACATCTAATGAGCCTATTTAGGCTATTGTCCACCTAACAATACTATTCAGATCATTGCCCACCTAATGAGCCTGTTAGACCAAGGTAGCATGAAACCATATTGAACAATAAATTGGAGGCCTCGTACCAACTTTCCTCAGACTGATGAAGCTACTTGGATGAGTGGTGAAATGTTTCGATCTTACAAGAAAAGAAGTCCAGTTGTCATGACTCAGCTTCTGAATAACTTCACCTGGATGATTTGGGAATGTTCACAGACACTACAGTATTTAAATATTTTAAATAAATACATTCTTTAGAAAGTATCATTTGGGGCAAATATCATGATGGCTAAAATCTTAATCAACACTGTAAGGACACAACACACACACACACATTTCTCATGAGATCAGGAATACAATACAGATTCAGATCTACCATAAACATTAATCTGGAGAGTTGGGCATTCAGCTTTCATATTTCTTTCAAAAATATTACCCTGTGTTTGCTCAATACTGCCTAGCTGCTAAAGCCTCAAGATCACTCATAGCTACAGATAAGCAGGGCAGAGCCTGGCTAATTATGGAGGAGGAGGGAAAAAGAGGAGGAGAACAAGAAGAAGAAGCAATTTACCATTCTTTTGTTGTGAATTAAAAGGGCTTTTGATGCCATGTATCACCTCCAGTATGTAAAATGAGGTAACAACTTCTGATTCAACTTTGTCTCAGTGTGTGGAAGCTTCTGATTTTAAAAAGAAGCATGGGGTATGGGATGTTTAACATGAAGATGGACATCTTGCCTCATTGATAATAGAATTTCTTACCAACAAGCCACAGTATGTGAAGCTAAGGAACTGTGTGTCTGAGGTGGTGGTGTGCAGCACGGGGGGCCCCTCAGGGTATGGTGCTTTTACCATTCCTTTTTACTCTTTACACCTCAGAATTCCCCTACAATACCAGCAGTTGTCATCTCCAGAAATTCTCTGATGACTCAGCCATTGTTGGATGTGTGTCGGAATGGAAGGATCTGGAGTATAGGTCAACCATCATAGACTTTGTTGACTGGTGTGAAAAATAAACACTTGTATTTAAACACCAGTAAGACGAAGGAGATGGTGATTGATTTCCGGAAATAGACACAACCTTTTACACCAATGAACATCCTGGGATTAGACATTGAGATAGTGGACAGCATTAAATACCTGGGTGTTTACGTAAATCATAAACTGGACTGGACTCATAATACTGATGCCCTATACAAGAAGGGGCAAAGCCGCATCCATTTCCTGAGGAGACTGAGGTCCTTTGGAGTGTGTAGCTGTTAAGGATCTTTAATGACTCTGTGGTAGCCACAGCTCTTGACTATGCTGTAATCTGCTGGGGGTCAAGTAGTACTGAGCGGGACAGGAACAGGCTGAACAAGCTGGTCAGGAGAGCTCTGTCTTGGGCTGCCCTCTTGATTCTGTGGAGGAGATGGGTAAGAGGAGGATGTTGGCCAAACTGACGTCCATTATGAACAATAAAGCTTTCCCACAGCACCAGACAGTAGAGACTTTACATTGCTCCTTCAGTGACAGACTCAGACATCCCCAGTATGGAAAGGAGCACAGGTCTTTTGTTCCCACTGCTGTTAGACTCTATAATTCTACAGTCTAACATGCTATTCATAGGGGGATATATTATAGTTTCTTTTTTCCCACTTTTAATTTTTTTTTCTATCCACATTTTATAATGTGTATTTGTATACTGGGTTTTTTAAATCTAATCTCCATTATCCAATTTTTAAATTTACCCAATGTAAAATTAGAATATAAGACTTTGACCTGCTAAATTGCCTATCTGTCCTTGTTGAACATTTTGTTTTTGGATGTTCACAAGAAAGCATAAGATAGCAGCACAATATACAATATACAACGTGCCAAACAGCCATAAGAAAGTTTGCTTACAAGTACAACATACTACTTGTTTCACTGCATTTACAAGGCCTTCCCATCAATGGAGTACTTGGTTTTCATTTTCAGATCTCCATAGACAGCCCTTTGCCAACTACCTGGAATTGTATTTAGTTATTGCATATAGATATTTTTATTTATTTATTTTAGAATATTTTTACCCCACCTTTCTCTTTAGAAAAGGACCCAAAGAGGCTTACAGTAATGAGGGACAATATACAGTCCAATACACTTGAGGCATATTCAAGTAATTGAGAGCAGGGAATTGAGGGACATATTACAGTGTTAAAAGTCAACATTACATAAAAGCTACAAGAGAACAATCAGTTAAAAAGAAGAGAGTAAAAAATTCCATGAAAAGTTATGAGTGAGGAAAGCTAACTATTGGAAGCATAGTGTCAATCACAAAATATATAAACACAATGTCTATGTTATCATTTATGGTAGATTCATATAAAGGTAACATAATAGGTAGTCCATCATTTAGGGAAAGCTTGCCTGAAGAGAAAGTTCTTTGCCTGTTTCTGGAAAGACAGCAGAGATGGGGCAGTCCTCACATCTGGTGGGAGGGAGTTTCAGAGGCTGGGTGAAGCTGCCGAGAAGACCCTTTCATGTGTTCCCACAAGAAGTACCTGAGAGGGTAGTGGGATGAAGAGAAAGATATATAACAGAAACACATGATTCTGGCATCCAATAGTTGACAAACCCCAAAGATACAATGTATTCTAACATGCACAAGCACACAAACATGCACACATGTGTGCGCGTGCACGCACACACGCACACGCACACACGCACACACACACACACACACACACACACACACACACACACACACACACACACACACACAATCAGAATATGTTGAAAACCTCATGATGTTTTTTAAAAAACTCCCTTTCCAACCAAAACAAATATGCATACTTACCTGTACATTGTGTACATATTTTAAATCAATTTCAACTGAGTTAACCATATTTTAAAAAAACAAAAACAGAAGTATGATGTGTAGCCAAACCCTCAATTTGATTTCCATTTGGAGAATTAATGTTGTGTATACTCCCCTCTTTTCTTTACTCTTTATAATGACATACACCGTTGCTATCTGTTTTGCTTTATTCACTTTAAAATCAGATTTTTGGAGATAATGCTGCAACCTCTCTTGCCTTAAATTCCCTTTGGCTATTTCATAAATACTAGACCAATGTAATTTAACCTTTAAAATTTAATTTCTTTTCTTTTTGAGATTGGTAGCAACACAATAGCTGTTCCTATCCATACTTGAAAATGTAAGTAAATGTCCTATGCAAATAAATGGGAAATCTCAGCACAGTTCTCAGTATCTTGTGAAATGCTGTAGTGGTAATGAAGCCATGGGCAGATCTAATTTGCTGATCCTGTGCACACTCCTGGCTGTCACCCTTTCTGGGGAAATCCACAGAAAACCTCATTGACTGGAAAAACGAATGAAACTGCTGCCTAATTGATATGGATAAGATGGCAAAGGCAGAAAACTTACAAAATACTTTTCATTTTTGCACTTTCAAATGTAGAGGAAGTCACTGATATAATTTTGGTTCATTTGCAGTTCTCCTGAACCTGTTTCACCTAAGTGGGTTTAATTCCCCCCATCTGCCACTTAGTTGCTTTGAGAAAAATAATTGCAACATTATACATAATTACTGGGTAAAAAATATTTAAGACATTTTCCTTTGCCGGTATCTAAAAAAAGGAATGTGTGTGAGTGTAATAAACCTTGAAGTGAAAAGAGGAGTGGAATCCTGCCATTTCCATTTCCTCTCTTTACTTCATTTTTCCTCTCTCCGCCCTGCTTCTCTTCATTTCTGTGCCTATCCGTGAAAGACAAAACATCCTCAGGATATGATTTTAGTTGCTCAGCAAGGTCTTGTCAAATAAAAGTGGTCTAGGGAGACAAAATTAAAAAAATATCAAATAGCTAAAAGGAAGAGATATCGGTGAGCATCAAATTCACAGCTGGATAAATAGAATGGATATTCTTAAACATGGTTTGTATTTAACCTTTACATTTCAGCTTTTTATTGTGTTGCACAGCTTTACTGAGTAGGGCATGCATATCTGCAGTTCTTCCTGTTTTGTTTTTTGTATGTAGGCTACCATAAGCTAAATTTATTTATTTATTTATTTATTTTTACAGCTTATATGCCGCCACTACCCAAAGGTGTAGATGTACAAAAAGATGCTTGTTGCTAACTATATCTTGGTTGCCTCAGTGTTTTTCATCAACTGACAAAGGGAAGGATTTCCAAACAGGAGCTGTAACAGCTTATGCAAAAACAAAAACAAAATCTTTCTGTCAGGCAACAGAAGGTGTGAGTCTAAAAGAAGTTTGCTTCAGGGGCTGGTAGGCTAAAAGTTCTGAATTATTCCTGCAGCATCACTTGGAACTCTTCTTCTAAATACAAATGAACAGCAGTCCAAATACATATGAAAAACCCACAAAGTCAGCTTTAAATTAAGGCTTATTTACATTTTATTTAGTTTTGCATTCACTTGGTATGTTCAAGGACATGCAATAATTGGCATCCAAAGCAGATATTGAATTCTAGAAGTGGGTGAGTAAGGTGCAGTACTTCCCCATTTATCGTGGGAGTTAGGTGCCTGACCCACCCGTGATAAAGGAAAATCCACAAAATGCGGACACCTCAGCAAAATGACCTTCAGCTGCTCCTGCTGGCATGCACTTCCAAAGAAAGACTTAAAAAAACCCCTGCACCACAGCAAACTGACCTTGGGCTGCTTCTGCTGGCATGCACTCCAAAGATAGGCTTTTATCCCCCTCCTGACACCTCAGCAAACAGATCTGGGGCTGCTGCTGCTGCTAGAACACACTGTCAGGTGGAGCCCAATGTCTGTTTTCTGAGGTGTCAGGAGAGAGTTAAAAGCCATTTTTTTGGAAGCGTGCTTCTCTCAAGAAAAAATTCACTCTGTACTGAGACTGTAATATATGAACTGCATTGTGGTGGAGGATTATTGTAGCATAAGATTTCTTGATTGTGAATGGCTCGCTATTGTCAAGACTTACATGAGATTCAGACAAGCTTTCAGTTCAATCCAAAGTGTGCCACTTTAGATCAGTTATGGCACCCTTCCCGAATCACACTAGGCAATAGAGATGGGCACGAAATGAGCAATTTTTCATTTTCGTTTTTGTTTTTTCATTTTGTTATGTAATGAAATGAAAAACGAATTTTGTCTCCAAAATGAAACGAAACGAACTGAAACAACAGAAATTTTGTCGTGCGTTTCATTTTCGTTGCGGCAAATACATTGAACTGTAATGAATGCTAACGAAACAGCAATTTTTTGTATTCATTTTCATTTTTTCGTTTCATTACATAATGAAACAAAAATGAATTTTTTTGCAAAAAAATCATGAAAAATGAAAATGAACCGAAACGGACACCCTAAACGACAAACGACAAACGAAACACCATTTTTTTGAGTCGTGCCCATCTCTACTAGGCAATGTAATCTCCCTACAATGTAAGCAGAACTGAAGGTGAGTACTGGTTGAGGTGAGATTAAGTGGCATAACAGGTCTCAGGGTACTTTGAATTATAATAGAGTTAGGAGGTTGTTTGTGGCCTGTTTAGACTGCATTAGTCTTCTTTTAACTTTTTTCCCTCATAGTTTTTCCATTCTTTTCTTTCTTTCCTTCCCAGATCAGCTTGTTTCCACACACTCCTTTCCTGTAGTATAGTTCCTAATTCCTTTCTGTTGTTCGTCATCTTGTATCTAAGCATTATGAATCAAGGTGAACTCAAAACAGTGAATTGAGAATTTGACCATTTAAACAGAGCATTATGTGATGGGAATTAAACCTTCATGGACTTGAATAGAACATTCTCAGTCAGTCTGTAACAAAATGCTTTATTATGGAAATGTCTGAACACTCACCTTCAGCCAAGCTTGTGGCTTTAGAGTCTCCTGACAAGAATTCCACCAGTGCCAGGCTGCTGGTGAGATGGCTCTTTATTGAACAAGTTGATTTGCATAGTGATTCCCTGTCACTGTTTGGGTTTCCCAAACTAGTCTCCTGTTCCACTATGGAGGCAGTTCTTGTAATAAAAAAACCATTCAGGAATTGGCTTGGAGCCTTTCAGCAAGCGCTAGCAGAGGCATGTGGTAGGCATTGGCTGTCCTCACACTCTTTGGCAAGCCTCCTCCTTCTTTTGTGCTACTGTGTGCACTGCCTACAGGTGAGTGGGGGTGGGTGCTGCTGGACCGGTTAGCTATCTTGAGTGCCACAAGGACTGGGGGAGCTGGTGCCTCTCTCAAGTATGGCATCCTGGGTGTCTCTGTCCCTACTCATTGGGAAGGCACTCAGAGACTCCTACCCAGGGTCACTGTCCTTCTCACAGGCCAGCTCTCCTTTTGTGCAGCAATGGGTTTCAGCTCCTCAGCTGCAGATCTCAGGTTTCTTTTTCATCCACGTGTTCCAGGCCCAGAGGATCCCAGTATTTTTCCTCCACATTTCTTTAATGCCACCAGCTAGCTGTCCTGCCCTCTAACCATGGACATGGCCTGTTACCAAAGAAAAGGTATCTCCAAGAAGTATCACCAATGTATGCAGTGCTGAGCATGTGGATTGGGTCTCTCTTTTTATCATGCCATATGTTTTCTCTTGGGGTGTATGTGTCTGTCTCTGGCTGAGATACACCACTGGATACTCCTTCCCAGCCCTGACCTGTAGTAAGATAGCTCCAGTTTTGTCCATCTTCCTTTTGGCTTCTCCAAGGACCTTGCAAAGCCAAGCAGAGGATGCTACCCAGCATCTTCTCGTCTGTGAACTTCTATAACTGCCAGGACTATTCTCACCCTGGAGCACATACCATGAGCATGGTTTGAATGGGGTTAACAGGGAAGACGTCCCAAAAGATTCCTTCCATCTCCCATACCTGGTTTATCTACTGTTGGTCCAAGTGATTCCCAAGGAAGAAACCCCTTTGACTCTCCCAACACTATCCCACTCAGCAGTACTTTATTTGTTGAGATTGCATTTGTACCCTGTTGGCCATGTATTCTATCTCTTTGCACCCTCACATTTCCTGTGAGTTCAAGTTTTACTGCAATTTCATTTGGTTTTCCCTCTGTTTGGCTACTTTCATTTTGTTTCCTTAAAAGCCCATGTCATTCCTTAGGCCCTATGCAATTCCTACTTACTACTTATCATAATCATCTTAGAAATTCAGAGCTGGAAGTGAAACCTGTGGATCCTTGAGTCCAGCCCCTGTCTGGAATCAAACTCCCAACCTCTGGCTCTGCAGCCAGATGCTTAAGCCACTAAACTATCTAGCTTCTCTTGCTCTTTAAATGGTACCAGCATGATTAGCTTAAAATACCCCATTCTCCAGCACAGATTGTGAAGCCCTTGTACTTAGCATTTTATACGGCTTTAATAAATGAGGAATGAATAAGGAAGCAGCAGAGAAATGAGAATGGTCTCCTGAGATTAAGGCTGTCGAGAAGTTATGGCTGCGCTCTAATTCTGGTAGTTAATGATCGTTCTTTCCCAAAGTGATCCTCGAAACCAAGAGACACTTTGAAAAAGTGGTAGTTGAATATTAGAACACTGCTTGAAAGAATTAAACAAGTATGAATGAAAACCTCATGGAGATTTCTTATCTGGGGGTATCAAGATCAGGGCTTCCCAGATGTCAGACTGTTTTATTCCCCTCCCCCAGATCTATTTTAATTTAATCCTGCATTAAAATTGGAAGCATGTTCTAGAGAACACCAGTTACATTTTAAGTGAAGCCTACGTAATAAGAATGAGGAAAGCAAGAAATTGACTTACACTGGTCCAGGCTCTTTGTCTGCCCTGTCTAGTATCAACTACTCTGATTAACAGCAGCAGTTCTCCAGTAGCGACACTAGCATCTCTCAAGTCTTTGCTGTCTTTCTCTGATTCTCACTTGTACTCTTTTCCCATCCTTATTCATGCTGCAAGACTTTAGCCAAAACTGTGTTGTGGATAAACATAGGAGTAAGTGAATCAGAAGCTAATTAATGAGTTGCCACTTTCATTCTTAGTTACATGCCAATTGCAATGCCGATTGTATGACTAGGACTGTGAGCAATAACTTCCAAGTTACTGGTGATTCATGACTGCAGTTTATAGAATCACATTTACAGTACACAGATGAAAACCCACCATATGTCTCTGGCCTTGTTCCTCTTCTGGCCCTTGCTGAAATATGTATGGAATGTTACGGCATATTGTTCATGAGAAGTGCATTTTGTGTGCATTTTGCCTTTGATTAGAAACCACTTGTGTGCCTGCTTTTATATGTTCTGTGACTGGCGGTTTTGTGCATTTCTGTATGCTGTCGGCTATCGGTCGTGATCTTGGTTTGCTGATCAGAGAAACTGTGAATCTGTAACTATGGAATTTCACTTTTTAATTACAGATTTTGAAATAGAGTTGGAATGATTTAAATTATTCCCCTGCCTCCTTCAGAATAATCAGAAAATGCTCTATGACTACAATATGTGGCCAGTTCACTAATGAAGGAGTCTCACTGGATCAGAAGACTGAGCCCGATAGAAGACCAGTCATGTTTGCTCTGGACAATTTCTTCCACCATGTCATAGCTCTCTTCCTAGGAATAGATCTGTGTTGTGCTACTTTCTTGTATTTTACTGAGGACAACACCATCAGACTTTTAAGGCATGGGCTCTTCTACAGTCTCTCATTTGCTCTCTGCCCTATAAAAAAGAAAAACACCTTTTTGCTGTCCTTTCCACTCTGACTAGGTTTTCAGATCTACCAGCTGATCCTATTCTCTCCTATTTGCAACCTGAGTAACCTCAGGGAAGGAACAGATGGAATGCAGAAGTTAGAAATAAACAGGTGGGCTGGATTGAGCCGATGCCTCCTGAGAGGAATTCAGACAACGTCAGAGCACTTCATGCTTCTGCCCAGACACTGCTTGGAAATGGCTGTCAAAACGCCAGCATTATAGATGAGTTCAGTTCTATTTTCAGAGCTATACCACGTGTGGCTTGCCCAAGAGCCAAGGCAAGGAAATTCTGACAGCTCATTCCAGATATTCTGTGAACAACAATAAACAACAACAATGGCATTATTAGGAACAGTATAGTACTGTGCTGGTATTTGACAGATACTTAGGTTTTAGGATAAATCCTGTATCTGTTATGACAAACCAGTCAATGTTTTTATAATTTTAATTTCAATAAAAATATAAAAAATATAATGCTTTTATAATAATAATAATAATAATAATAATAATAATAATAATAATAATAATAATAAGAAGAAGAAGAAGAAGAAGAAGAAGAAGAAGAAGAAGAAGGAAGGAGCCCTCAGAAGATGGTAGGGAGGGCAGCGTGCTCCTGCCGAGCTGCCAATGGCTGGACCCCTTTAAACTTGGCCCAGTCGGAACCTGGGGGCCTCCCTGGTGCTGACTGGGCCAGGTTTAAAGAGCTCCAGCCATTGGCAGCTCAGCAGGAAATGATGGAACGAAATGGTTAGTTTCAATTCAAAAATGACAATTTTGTCTCATCTGTGATGAAATGCTGCTTCCTCATTTCGTTTTGTTTCATTTTGTTTCGTTACTAATGAAACAATGAAACAGCATTTCATTTTTCATTTCCTGTTCATCCCTAATAATAATAGTAGAGAATTATTATTATTATTATTATTATTATTATTATTATTATTATTATTATTATTATTATTATTATTATTATTATTAGAGTTGCTGCTATGGTAATTTTGCCCATTCCTCGAGTGATCTGATCTGGGCATGGTAACATGTGCCTTAGTTACATCCTGGGTGGATTACTGAAATGCACTCTACATGGGGCTCCCTATTAAAAGTGTCGGGAAATTTCAGTGGGCCAATTGCTAACTGGAGCTCCTCACAGGGATCATATATCCTACCTTGGTGCATCATCTTCACTGGGTACCAATTCATTTCCATGCACTGTTTGAAGTGTGGATTCTAACTTGAGATGGGCATGAATTTCTGGTCTGGGAGTTCAGAGGGATTCACTTTTTGGCCAAACAGCCCCTTCCAGGGTGCCCACTCAGCAGGGGAGGCAGGATGGAGATCTGACCCAGAGTGGGCACTCATTTTGGTGGCAAGACACCAATCCATGGATCAGCTTTTTAGTTTACAACCTCAGTAAACAAAGCATGCCGAACCAGCAGTTTGTGCTCGTGTCTAGTTCTGACATATAAAGCCCTAAACAGCTTGGGTCAACGCTTTCTCTTCAGGCAAACTTTCCCTTAATGACTGGCTGCCTGCATGGGGTTTTTGTATGGATGGGTATGCCTTAGTGTTCTAAATTTGGTTTTGTCCTTGCTTTTGTTTACCCTACTTGAGTGTGGCATTTATTTAATCCTTTTTAGTGTTCACTGTTTTTAACTTTGATATTGTCTTAATGATGTAAGCCACCTTGGGTCCTTCTTAAGAAGCAAGGCATAATAAAAGTAATGTAAATAGATTAATAAAAATAAATGTTGGCTGTCATTCATCAATAGCATAAAAGCTCTTGTGCACTGACGTATACATCACATTCATTCCAAATGCATATACTGTATATGGGAACTTCAATATGAAGCTGTATATAGAGAGAGCAATGCAATTGAGCTTTACATCTGAATTGCTAGTTTTCTTTGTCCAAGAGCAAACTGCCGAGTGACATGGCATGAATTGTAGTTGTGATCAATGTTGCTATAGTTACTCAAGATGGCTTCTTAAAAAAAGTTTTAAATGCCATTGCTAATGAATTTCAAGTGAGTACACAGCAAATAGTTAAATGCCACTGACAATTAAATGCAGCATTATTTTTAGGGCTTGCTTCTGTAAAGAGTAAAATAGGCAAGCTGGGGCAAATGGAGTTGGCCACAAAATCATAGATTGACCTCTTTTGGAAGCCAGTGCCTGCAGTTCCACTTCTTACAATGGCTGTGTAAGCTTCTTCCTCCCTCCCCTGCCTGCATTTTCTAAGCTGTACATGCAGAATAAGGCCAAGTTGCTCTGCAGAAGAAATTCAGCAGATCTACAAGGAAAGGAAAGCACTGAAAGAAATGAATCATCCCTGTTTGTTATTTTCTTGCTAAGTAGAAGCAGTACTACTTCGTTCACCAGCAGCTTAAAAGGCAGAAATTTTAGCCTCATTAAATAACACAATGTGAACGAATTAGTCTAGCAACAGCAACATCCGAGACTACTTTGAAAACCCCAGAAACTTCATGACAGTAATTATTGTTTTCTAAGACAGGGAGGAGATTATGCTGATTTAAAATGCACTGTTTCCACCACAAAACCAAGGATGAGGAAAGACAGAAAAAGGGGGAGGAAAGCAGCAACCAGTGTGAACCAGCCAGGAAATAAATAATGTAGAAGTATAGATTGCACTACTAGGGTTCTAACTGGGTGAGCCAAGTCTGTTTCAGACCACATCTTTTAGATTCGGTACGTAGCCATGCTTTGCCTCAAAGAAAACACTAAGCTCCTCAAAAAATGGAAATATAATGCACATTCACTGCTCCTGACAAGTTTTTCCATTGTGGATTAATTCCCTCTGGCATCTCTGTCTGCAGTCTCTTCAGCCTACCTGTAGGTCTTTCGTTTCACTCAGACTTTGAGCTCACACAGCATAGCCACCAAAATGTTAGTTACGTCTGCATCTTCCTTGAGGTGTGTTAAGCTAACATAATGGCAGGAAGTGCCAGAATGCCCCCCATTTATTTGATTTTCTACTCTTTCTTGGTCATTGGTTTATTTTTCCCCTCTTCTATATTTTTGTTTCAAAGGGAAGAAATTCAATGATAACAAGATGTCCCCTCTCTGAATAACCACTATCTGCATGTAAGTCACATTGGGTCCTTTTCCAAGGAGAAAGGTGAGGTAAAAATATTCAAAATAAAATAATAAAATAAATTTTCAATCATATGTTTAATTACATTTAATTATGGAATGCAGTCCATAAGATAAGTGGGAAACATGCAATATGACTGAAAAGGCAATGCATTTTGGGGGGAGCAGGTGCAACAATTTTGATTTCCTGAATTAGGAGGCAATACAAAGCTCATGCATGTGTCCCTTCTTACCTATTTCAGGTGTTAGCTCTGGTGTTGCAATCCTGGTTAAGTACTTTCTTAGCAGAATCTGACTAGTCAACAGACATTAAAACATTCTTTTCTGGGGTTTTTGTGTGCTGAAAACTGTAGTTTTTAAATATGAAAATCCGATGCTAATTCCAAAGCACAGTGAGAAAGAATTGTTAGGCTCAACACATATTCTTGTATTAATCCACCATAGCTGATTAAATGAGGAATACTACTATCAAATTAGGCCACCATTTACAGCTTATTGGAGATGGACACAAAATGGAAATATAGGGTTTCATTTCATTTTTTTATCTTTAGTAATTTCATTTAGTTTGGCAGGGGAGCGTCCTCAAGCTCTTCCCTGTAAGCACCCCATTTTGAAATGTTTGGGGGTCAGGGACTAGGTCATTAAGCTCCAAAGGCATTCCCCCTAGGAACAAATCATTCTAGTTGAATTGGGAAGTTGCAATAGCCCCCCCCCCCAGGCAAATGATTAGCACTGCTGTGGCTTGGCTTACAAATTCCAATTTAATCAATTAGATTAGAAAGATTTTTCCTCTAGGGGTACCCCCTTTGGAGCTTAATAACTCCACCCCCTGGCCTCCTGCCATTTCCATGCCAAAACATGGCATGGCACAATCTGTATTCTTGAGTACATAAACATAACATAACATTATGTACTCGAAATATGGATCACAGCCACGTTTCAGCATGGAAATGGCAGGGTGGCTTCCCCAAGCTCTTCTCTGTAAGACCCCAAAATTTAGAGATGTTTTGGGGACAGGAAGCTGAGTTATAAGCTCCAAAGGGGGTTTCGGTAGGGTCTACTGGTAGCCCCCAGTCTACTTGTTGGGCAGGCCTGTTCTAAACCATCCTGCTTTGGTCATTCACCACAGCTGGGTGGTAACAGGACAGAAATAAACACTTCTGCACAAAAGCTGAGGAACTCTTTGTCACCACCAGCCATGATTGCTAACTTGGATGGCTTTAAAAGGAGACGAGATAGATCATGGAGGCTAGAAGCCTCGGTGGCTACTAAATGAGATGTTTATACATTGGCTCTAGTATTAGAGGCAGATCATTTGCTGGAGAACACAAGACAAATGGTCAGCTGCATTCATGCACTGCTTATGGCTTCCCGAAAGCAACTGCCTGGCTTCTGTATGAACAGAATGCTTGACTAAAGCATGGCTCTTAATATTGCTCATCAGTGCTCAGTGTGTGATTCATGATAAACAACACCTTTTCATAATGCCTTACGTGTGAGAAGGGAGGGAGTTTTTTTAAAAAAACATGACTAAGTGAAAAGAAACCAAATTCATGCAACATAAATTCAAGGAAATAATAAAAGCTCGGTCGTATCACACAGTCATGTCAAAGTTAGCCAACACCCCAAAAAAGAAGACTAACCTTCCTGTTTGAGCTCTTTTTGCTCTTACTGAAGTCCAAAGAGCCACAAGAGCCTGGTTTATCTGTTGTAAGGGTTGCAGACATTTCTGCCTTGGCCACCTCTTTAGGAAGGGATAAAGGGTCTCAACCATGGTCTCTGTCACTGGGAGCATACAAGGATTCCGTGCATGCCCCCTCCAGCAAGGACCAATACTATTTCATCATTTTGGCATCCCTGCCAGCACAGCACCTGGGGCACATGGCCTCGAGCCCCTCCAGTTGTGGCCCTCCCTGCTTGATTGGTCATAAAACTGCCATGATTGTCCACTCTACCTTACAGCAGGGAGTAGGGGCTTTCCATTAAACAGATGGGAAGTATGTTCTCACCAAGAGCTTTAATTTTTAATAAACCTAAACACTAAAGACTTTCCTTCTCCTCCTTAACTGGTGAAGTGTCTGGTTTGTGTGCTGAACAGATATGGCACTGTGTAAACTGGATTTTATCTAAGGAGTTGATAAACTTTATTACATATATAAAAAGAAATAGAACACATTGTTAAATTCCAGCAAGGAAATATATAGAGAGTTCTTTTCCTGGCATATTACTTAAGTAAACAAAACACATGGAAGCATTTTCTGAGCTCTCAATGATAAACAATAAAATAAACAAACAAAAGGTTCATTCTCACATGTATCTAGGTGTCTTCTGAGCTACTCACAGCCACAAGGTTGTCTCGCTTCCTTATTTTCTTTCACAGTGGCTCTAAAGTGGACTTAGTTCTCCTTAGGTCTCCTTGCTTCTGCAGTCAGATGAAGAACAAAGAACTTCTCCATGGCTGGTAAGTTCAAGATGCCTGAACAGGAAAGAGGGACTAATACAATGAGTCAGCAACCTCTCTATCTCATGATATTTACCTTTTCTTAACATAGGTCCATTCTGTAGCATGAACAACAAATAACTTAGGGCTTGATTACATGTGCCAAAAGAATCATTTTATTTACAACCTTTTTGGGGGAAATTGATGCATTTTTAAATGTGGTCACATAGCGTGTATATCAGTGGGTACATTCACATTCTTGCAAAAAGAATTGCTTCATTTCTGGCTGTTTGAACAATTTTAGCAGACTACTCTTCAGAAGTTTGTTAAAGGTGCTCTCTAACATAATTAATGCCACACTTCACCACTGTGTATATTGCATAACCATACAGGAGGCATCTGAGATGCTTTAGCTTATAGCATGCTACTGCTAGTTGTTTGGAAAGCTTCAAAGTACAGCACATTGCAGTCTATTTTTTAAAATGTATCTTCACGTGCACACCAAACATGCAAAAATAAACTTTCCTGAAAGATTGCACTCTTCATCCAAGAAGTTTAAAAGTAAAAAAAGATAGGCTTTTGCAATGCATGTTTTTTAAAAATAAATAAATAAATAAATCTATTTCTAAAATATCCAAGGAAGCAAAAATGCAAATGTAAATGGAGAGCAAAAATGAATCCTACTTAATGCCATGTTGTGGAAGTACAAATCAGAGTAATGATTTAATCCTGCGACTGAACGACAGAAGAGACAGGAAGGCTACTGAGTCAAAGTCTGATGTCAAGATGAAAAAGAATCTGAAGCCACTATCTCCTTTTGATTGTTTCAAAAGGAGGAGTGTTACTTTTGGGGTATCAGAAAATTCAACAAGTAGGGAGAATTTGGAGGTACAGTAACCCCCTGCCTATTACCTGGTTAGGGACCCTACCTGACCTGCAATAATTGAAAAACTGCAATACTGTATGTGGATACAGGTTGGGCCGTGCCTGTGGGGCCAAACTGGGGGCTCTTGTACTTATTCCCAGCCTGGTGCTGCCCCCAACGGGCCTGCAAGGGCCTATCTGGGCCCATTGGAGGCTCCAAAAGGGTTTCCCAGTGACTTCTGGATTGCTTGAAAACATTTTTGGGACCTCTGGGGGCCTTTCTAGGCATGTCAAAGGACTTAGAAATGCTTTTTCTCTGAACTGGAAGTCACTTGTGCCAATGTTTCTCACATCCAACGTCTCAATAAAGAACAATGTGGGCTTCTTCTCAGGGATGGGGGCTCCCATGCAGAGCATGTGCAGTGCAAGTTTTTGGGCCCAGGTCCAGAGTCACAAGCCTCAGAGGGCAGGTTAAATGATGTGAAGCTTGGATTCAAAGCTTGAGACTTGGGACTTAGGCCAAACTTGAACTTTGGACTTGGACCTGAAGCCTTGGACTTGGCTTTTCAACATCCCTGGGTTTCCGGGAATTGAGTCATGGCAACTGGACTTCTTTTCTTTTGGATTTGAAATGTTTCACTACTTGTCCAAGTACCTTCTTTAGTCTAAATCTACTTGGATGAGTAGCGGAATGTTTCAATCCCACAAGAAAAATAGTTCGGTTGCCGGGACTCAACTCCCAGATAACCTCACCTGGATGACTGAGAATCTCCACAGACATCTTTGGCTCTTCTGTTTCAAATTAAATTCACCTCACCATATTAGCTATGGTAATGACCAATTGGTTATATCAATGTCAGCATTTCTTCTTATAATGTGGTTTCTTTACCATCAGTACTCACTTGACAGGCAGATGTTTATGAGTTCATTCTCACCCTTTCATCTGCACCAAAAAACATTCAGTTGTTGAATTTCTCAATAGCACAAAGATTTTACGTGTAGAGGACACCTGCCCCAGCCCCCCAACCCCAAACCTACCCCCACTGGTAATCCTATATTAATTAAAAACATGAATATGGAGATATGCAAATGTATGACAGAATTAAGGAAATGATACTCAGTAAATCCAGAAAGAATAAGATGTTTTGCTGGACAAAAAGGTAGCTTGCTGTGACACATGAAGTTTTCCATCCCCCTTCTCTAATGTTTAGATCAGTGGTTCTCAACCTGTGGGTCCCCAGATGTTCCTGGACTGCAATTCCCAGAAATCCTGGCCAGCTCAGCTAGTGAAGAAGTCTACTGGAAGTTGCAGTCCAGGAACATCTGGGGATCACAGGTTGAGAACTACTGGTTTAGATACAGTTGTGCATCTTGTGACATCCTCTTGTGCATTTTTGGGATGAGGGTTTTTGGATTTCTTAGACTTCAGCTGTCGGAATTCTCTAGGATTCCACCCAGTAAGAATTCTGGGGCTTTAGCCAAGACCTTAATGTTGTTTTCCCCAGTGCATTTTTGTGCTAAACCTTTAAGCAGGAGACAAAAGACACCTTTTGCATGTGCTTTAGAGCTTACATACTACCATAAAGATTATGATCATTGTTATCAGGAGAGGAACAACAGGGAACTGGCATAGAATATATAAACGTGACATGAGGGTTGCAGGAGTTAGATCCTCCCTCTAAAATAGTGCCTTATGTATTAGAATTATACATTTATTCATCTATTTTAGAACTAGGTATTGATTTTAATCTCTGACCCAAGAGCACGGCTGGCTGTACTATTAGACCAGGAAGAGACGACTGCCTCAGTGGAATGTCATTTTTAAAGAGTCAATTAATGGGCTTGTTATTATTGTTGTTTTACTGCCAATTTGAAGGAAACAACTGCAATTATCCACCTCATAGGCAGAATACATGGACTGCATTTTGTGTACCTTCAGGTGGTTCAGATATGTGGTACCTGTCCCATTTGCTGAGTATGGAAGTAAAGTTGCCCTTTGTGATGTGTTGTTTTCGACCCTCACTGCTGGCAGTATGACTGATTCCTAACTTTCAAAATATTATTTATGTGCCTGAGGTCCAAAAATCAAATTTCTGTCCCTTTTAAAATGTACCAGTGACAACACAACCCCTCCCTTTTCACTGATATACTTAAAATTTTGTGATCATAAAATTAATGGAAAAATACTGAGAAGTATGAAGATGGCCATTCTATCAAAACCATATATCATCATCTCCAATAAAATAAGATTTATCATTCATTATACATTGGTGTGTTTGAACAAAATAAAGAGGAGTTTATTTCTGCTTCCAATGATTCTGGCATGGCAAATTACTATTTTAGCTAACTGAGCTGAAAACATGAAGCAGTTGTAATCTAACAGTTGTGACAGTCAGCAAAATGTCTTGATGTGGCTTAAAACAAATTTCAGCTTGCTGTCTTTCCATGGAATTACAATATGGTCACATCTGTTACACTGAATGTCGATGACTAGAAGGTGATGATCACAATTAAAATGAACTTATTCTCAATCACAGCAAATGAAAATGTTTTGGCAGGTTTTCTGTCTCCTTTGGAATTGCCATGCAAAGAAACTGGATGTCACTGTTAAATTTGTGTTTGCAATGTGTGTGAACATGAAATCCTTCCATTACGTTTTGTGGCCAAAGGCAAAGCTCTTGTAGTCTCCAAGGTAGAAAAGTGAACGGAGTGTAAACTATGGTTTTGAGAGTTGCCAAGATTTGTTGCCAATTGGCCGCAGCAAGGATGGCAAGAAGGCATGGTGCATTTAGTACCTTTAATGCCGTGAGGCCCACACGGCTTCTTGGCTTCTCTCCCTGGAAGCCCAGGTGATGGCTGTCTCCAAGGCCACTTTTTTCCCACCTCTGCAGGATCGCCCAGATCCGCCCGTACCTCAATGAGTCCTCCCTGAGGACAGTTGTGCAACCCCTCATAATCTCAAGGATCGATTACTGCAACACACTCTATGTGGGGTTGCCCTTGACCCTTGTCCGGAGACTCCAATGGGTGCAGAATGCGGTGGCCAGACTGGTGGTGGGTGCTCGTAGATACGATCACATCACCCCAGTCCTGGCACGCCTGCATTGGCTGCCCGTGGCTCTCCGGATAAGGTTCAAGGTCCTGGTTTTGGTTTTCAAAACCCTCCACGGCTTGAGTCCTGAATACCTGTCGGAGCGTATCTCCCAGAGGTTAACTGAGGCCAGGCCCATTCAAATGTCACAGGCGCGCTCACTCAGGGTGTCCACTCCTAGGGAGGCGCGGAGGTTGGCTACACGCAGCCGCGCCTTCTCTGTTGTGGGCCCCTCATTGTGGAACCATCTACCAAATGAGCTGCGCCTTGCACAGTCCCTGCCCACTTTCAGAAAGGCTTTGAAAACTATGCTATTTAGGGAGGCATATGGTGACCTTTAATTTAATTTAATTTAATTTAATTATCTCTGCTCTCACTCCCCCCCATATGTCCTTGCTGCATCTTGCTGAGGGTATTCCCCCTCTTTTTGCTCATATTGTTATTTTAACTTGACACTTTTTTTCAATTCTGTAAACCACCCACAGTTCCTGATGGAAGATGGTGTGGTATAAAAATGAAACAAACAAATTAATAATAATAATAATAATAATAATAATAATAATAATAATAATAATAATAATAATAATAATAATAATAATAATAATAATGGGGGACACTTGGCTAGAGAATAGTACCTGTGAAAGGGATCTGGGAGTCTTGGTGGACCACAAATTGAACATGAGTCAGCAGTGTGATGCGGCGGCCAGGAAAGCCAATGCGATTCTTGGTTGCATCAACAGAACCATAGTGTCTAGATCAAGGGAAGTAATAGTGCCACTCTATTCTGCTCTGGTCAGACCCCACCTGGAGTACTGTGTTCAGTTCTGTGCGTCTCAGTTTCAAAAGGATGTTGACAACCTCGAGCGGGTGCAGAGGAGGGCGACCAGGATGGTTGAGGTTCTGGAGGTAATGTCTCATGAGGAACGGCTTAGGGAACTGGGAATGTTTAGCCTTTCAAAAAGAAGACTGAGAGGAGATATGATAGCTATCTTTAAATATTTGAAAGGATGTCATATTGAAGAGGGAACAGGTTTGTTTTCCATGGCTTCAGAGACTAGGACTCGGGGCAATGGATTCAAACTACAGGAAAAGATATTCCATTTGAACATTAGGAAGAACTTCATGACAGTTAGAGCTGTTCGGCAGTGGAATATGCTGCCACGGAGGCTGGTGGAGTCTCCTTCTTTGGTCGTTTTTAAGCAGAGGCTGGATGGCCATCTGTCGGAAATATTGTGAAGGGGTTCCTGCATGGCAGGGGGTTGGACTAGATGGCCCTTGAGGTCTCTTCCAACTCTATGATTCTATGATTCTATGATTCTAATTCTAATAATAATAATAATAATAATAATAATAATAATAATAATAATAATAATAATAATAATAATAATAATAATAATGTGCACAATGTGACTATGTGGTTAGTCTTAAAAACAAGAAGCTTTCAGATAAGGTTACAGGGGGATCTTTTGTTGTGTTGGATTTATTCCTAAATAAATATTAAACAATTATCATAGCCCTGGTGGTAGCCATTGCTAGATAACATAACATTTGTATTTTTGTTATGTTACCATGTTCTATCAGTTCCACTCTGTGCTGGCTGCTGAAGCTCAGTTAGTAAATCAGAAGTGACTGAGTCTCGGGATGCTATTGCAGAGGGTTTTTTTATTTGAAAAGATACCCAATGCATTTCGGCTGAAAAAGCCTTCTTCGGGGGCTGTATTTCACTGTATAAAACAAAGGGACAACTAATAAATATCTATGAACATAATACAACAATTAATACATATTATAAAAG
Organism: Phrynocephalus forsythii; assembly: GCA_029282475.1. Classification (NCBI taxonomy): domain Eukaryota; kingdom Metazoa; phylum Chordata; class Lepidosauria; order Squamata; family Agamidae; genus Phrynocephalus; species Phrynocephalus forsythii. The sequence continues at coordinate 112,335,300 of JAPFRF010000011.1, forward strand.
ACTTTCTAAAATAGACTCTTATACATATTGTAAAAGACTTTCTAGCTGAAATGCGCTGGGCATCATTTCAAATAAAAAATCTCTCTGCAATAGCATCCTGAGACTCATTCTCTTCTGACTTTTAGGCTGCGGTCACACCATCATTCTCTGCGTATATAAATTTCATGCATATTTTTTTTCGGGCGGTCACATGGTTTTTAATGTGCAGTTAGAGTCCTCTCTTCTGCGTCATATTTTTCTATTCTGGTTCCATCTCTACCTGTCTACTTTGCATTTTTCCCTTCTGTCCGGCTCTACTTTCCAAGCCTCCGTGGTGTTTAAGCTGTCAAAAAGGGGAACAACTGATTTTACTGCGTATTTTTCTGTGTCCTGTCGTGGTTACAGAAGCAAATAAGGGCGTGTATACACGACCCCTAAACTCCGGGGCAAATGGCTCCCAGCTCCGGAGCTTAAAAATGTTTACCCACCAGCTCCGGAGTTTACAGGAAATTAGGTGCGACCACGCCCACTTTAGCGCGTCCCAGTGCACCTTTCAAGTACCTGCTCTTCCGTCCTGAAAATTCCTTGATGCGGTGTAAAGATAGTGAGTGCGGGGCTGTCCTTGCTTCTGTTTGTTGTTGTTTTGGCTCCCGCCCCTTTAAGAGCTATTTTACAGACACAGGAATCTTTCCGGCAAGAGCGAGAGCCAGAACGAGAGCCAGAATGGAGGTGAGGCACGATCTTTTCTTCCTTTTTTTTCTCCCTCCCCTCACGCAGCCAGCAGCCAGGAAGTGCGGAGGGGTGGGGAAGCAGGAAGAGCGACAAGCCCCTAAGATCTCTGGTCCGAATTTAAGTGGCCAGCGGATCTTAGGGGTCGTGTAAAAGCACCCTAAGTAAGCATTTTCGAGCGAAGTTTCTAAATCCAGCCCCTGGTGGTGGTTATTGAAACTTCACTGAAACTGCTGTTCAAGGGGCGTGGTCAGCCAGGACCAGAATTTACTTCTCTTCGCGGTTAGGATGCGATCTTTTTATGCGTAGTTAGCCGAAGGGAAACTACAGAGAAAACGCAGGTATGACTGCGGCCTTACTAACTTCATTGGATGCTCCAGTTCTTTGGGTTTACTGCTGAAGCACAGTGCCTCAGCAACTCTAAATGGCTTCATCATAGATGCAAATTCTAAATCCTACTTCTTCTAATTCTCCTTCTGAGATTGTCAAAGGAAATTGCAAAATAAATAGTGACGACACATGTCACTGGACACTTTCTGGTTGATTTTAGATTCAGAATGCATTTAGTAGCAGAAATCTGTGAGGTAGTAACAGGAGGATGAGTGCCTCTGAGTGGGTTCCAGAAGCAAGACATGACCAGTAAACAGTAAACTGCAGTTGTAAGAAAGCCCTGCCTGGATTCTCAGATTTAACGACAGAGAAAGAGTTATCAATCTACTTGGGCATTGATAGGAGTAATAAATTCTGAATGAAGTCCCAGTAGGTGCAACTTTCAGAAAAATGCTGCTCCTAAGCGAAAAATATAGTTTGACTTTAACATATGCCTTGTGTTATTTTCCAGTATATACATCTGTGGCCTGTGAGATCTCCTTAATGTTTGTTGCTCTTGTTCTTTTGTTGTTGTTGCTGCTGCTGTCTCATTTTTATTAGAACTATGAAATATATCAATTGGATGGTGAGGAGGAGACTTAAATTTTAAGAATCCTATGCCCAGTTATCTGTTCTTAGTGGGGGGGGGGATGAACAGTTTACAGTCTCTCCTCACAAAAATACACAACCGGTTATCCCAAGCTTCCCAGCCCTTCCCAACGCTTAATATCAAAGTGAAATTCATTGATTCATGCTATATATTTTGCTGTACCTATTCATCCAACTCTTTTTGCATTTCCGCTTGTGAAAATGCCACAACCATTCATAGATTTGCCCTCAGGAAAGAGAGCGTATGGCATCCTCTTGCATTTATTAGAACACGTCATAGTTGTTTGGATAAAGAAAATCAGTTTTGATAAATCCTTCAAAAACAAGCTGAAATGTCACCCACTCACCCCATTGTACAGGTGCCCATACAATCCTTGAGCAGGAGGACATTGAAAGGACCAGTGGGGTTAGTCACCGCCAGAAAGCAGAGAGATCAATGCAGCAAAAACAGAACTCAATTCGTGCATGTATGTATGTATGTATGTATGTATGTATGTATGTATGTATGTATGTATGTATGTATGTTTGTTTGTTTGTTTGTTTGTTTGTTGGATGTATATACTGTGCCATCTAGCAACAAAGCTTCTCTGGGCGGTTTACAAAATATGTTCAAGCAAACTTGGTGTTTATCTCCGTCCCCAGTGCCTTAGTGGCCTTGTGCCCTCCTGTGCTTTTCTTTGTCATAAAGATCTTTCTCAGGTTGTTGCTGTCTCTTAAATTCATGTTCCCTTCTCCAGTGATGGATTTGGGTTGGAGCCTAGGTCAAAGCAATCAGGACAGGGTTGGGCCCAATCCTTTGGTGTGGGCCCAATCCTTTCCAATGGAGGCTCAGGCTAAGCCTGATCCAAAAGTCTCCTGGTCTAGTCACATAGGTTTTGCTGGATGTTTGTATCTTCCTTTGGACACTGTGGTATTAATAACCTCATAATGCTATGACCTCATTTTCTAAAGTGGACACTCTCAAAAGTCAGCCCTCAAGTCTTCTCTCTTCCTGAAGTTCTCCCTTTTCCCCACTTTTAGAAACTTCCTGGAATTGCTGCAGCCGCTGAAGCAGTCTCTGTTAATGGCTTATCCCATCTTGGGTAGCTCCCCGCAAACAGGTTTGTCATATATCCTCTGTTTGGCTGATGTGTGAAAGGCTTGTGGAAGGATTATGGTTGACCCTTGTGACGGACCAACTCCCTCCTGCTCAAACCTATTTAAGAGGGTACAGTTGTCCTCAGCACAAAGACAAGATCTTAACAGTGAGGGGTCTCTCTTCAAAGGAAAAAAAGATGGCAATCCTTATTCCACACTAAAGGTGTGTTTACATACTAAAAACACCTGAGTGTCCCTCTTTAATCTCAGTTTGGTTTTTGGGGTTCACATCACACACATTCTACCTCACATTCCACCCCCAACCAAGTGTGCTGAATCCAGGCAAATCCTGCCAGCCAGGGACTAACTACTTTTTTATTCTATGTTCCATCCCACATTACTTTTGGGCTTGGGATCTGTATGAACCCACAGTCTTGGAATTAGAGATGGGCACGAAATGAATTTTGTATTTCTTTTGTTATTCGTTATTCATTTCATTATGTAACAAATGAATAATGAACCGCCCCCTCAAAGAAAAAGAAAACAAAACAAAATGGAAATTTTCATTCCCTTCCATTTCATTTTACATTTTTCCTTAGGAATATATTGAAGCAATGCATTCCTATGGGGAAAAGCCCAAGGCTTCCCCCCAATGCTCTGGGTGTGAGAAACTGGGGGATTTTAAAACTTTTTTTTTGCCACCCCAAGCACTGATCAGATGTGGTGTGGGCTTGGGGAGGCAAAAAAAGTTTAAAAAGTGGGTGGGGGAAAAGGAGGGATTTTTAAAAATGTTATTTTATTTTATTTTATTTTTATTTTGGCCACCCCAAGCACCGATCAGCTGTAACTTGGGCTTGGGGTGGCAAAAAAATGTTTAAAATCATTGATGGGTTGGTGGGAAAGGAGGGTTTTTAAAAAAATTGTTTAAAGCTACAGCTGATTGGCACTTGGGGCAGCAAAAAGGGAAAAAAGAAAAATGTTTTAAAATCCCTCTCCCCCCCCCCGTCAGGTGGGGAGAAAGAGGGGGTTTAAAACTTTTTTTGCAGCCCCAAGCTTGAGCTACAGCTGATCGGTGCTTGGGGCAAAAGAAAAAATGTTTTAAAATCCCTCATTTTCACATGCCCATCAAGTTACACAAGCACCACATACAGAGAGTACACTCCCATTCTTCTTCTGTTTGGATTTGCTAAGTGGTGTGTTAATTCCTCTTTACACCAATGGATATGTGCCAATTCTTCTTTATTCCAATGGATGACTGGCATTAGGTTTTCCGTCACGTATGTACTGGAAAGAGTGGGAAGAAAGTAAAAGATAGATCTATAAAATCACGAAATGACCCTCTTGCCTTTTTAGCGATTTTATAGGGAATTTTTGCAAAACCACCAACAAATTCTATATCCAATTGATGTATTTCATGGTTTCAGTAAAATCTGTGTTTGGACTGCATTGACAAATCAATGTCTCCATATTATTATTATTATTATTTTAAAGGAAGGGCAGGAATACCGGGAGATGACATTTGTGAAACCTGAATGTTGTGCAGTGCCCATGTGAACAAGTAATTGCCAGTCATTTCAAGTTAAATAATGTGAGACTGCACATGGAGTTCTGAACTCTTGCCACAAAATATCAGTCACATCACATACTCACGCAACCTTCCACGAAACAGAAAAAGCTAGACAGTTGAGACCCATGTTGCATGTCTGAACGTAGCCTAAATTGACTGAATCCTTAAAAATTCAAGCCTGCACTTCTTTGATTGAAGACTTCTGTCCAGATGAATGACTCTGTGAGTTTTGCTCTTCCATCACCCTACATTCATTTTTATTAAAAACTGTTGAGTTCTTTCTGTCTCAAAGATAAAGAAAATTGCAAATTTTGGTAAACACTTTTCAAAAATGAGTGCACTGAAATTGTCACCCAGCATTATTTAAGGCACACCTGAGTTTCCTAATTCTAAGGGAAGGTCAGAGATAGTTGCACACCCCTGTGGCTGAAATGATGCACCAGCTCTGGCCCACCTATTTACTGCTTTGAGCTACATGAGTTCATCCTCCTTGCCATCATTTGTCCCTGCACTGAGAGTTACATAGCCCAGAGAAGGGGTGGGGGTTGGAGGGCAGAGAAAATTACTTGCAGCAGTTGATAATTTATGGTCTAATTAAATGCAGTTGTTCTGCTAAATTTTATTTGCACAGAATGGAGGCATGTTGATGAGAAATTGTTACTACCTAGATTTAAATTACAATTCTCCTTTTAATAGCGTGTAATAGGCGGAAATGGAAATTCAGTAGTAAAAAGCCTTTAGTGGTATGGGAAAGATGGTGCTTTATTTAGAAACAATTTGTTTAGTTTAATTAGAAAGCCTTCTGTACAGGCACAGATGTCAACCCTCACCACTTAAACTGCAGTCTCACATATTCTGTACCCTGTTTCTGAATCCTGATAGCAGCCTCCACAATCATTACCAAATTCAAGCATATAACAAGCTATTGAGCACTGAGTTGTCCTATGGACTAATCCTGACTAAGGAGCTCTTTAACAACTATCATACAATCAGGGGTCGGATAGTGGAGAGAGCAAGGCTCTACCTTCTTCATAACAAGATTATATAAAGTGCAGGTTTTCTGGAAGTAGTGTTCATGCAGAACAGAGTTACATCACTCAACATAAACATAGACTATGGCTCTGGAGAGTTTAAAGATACAGACAAGATCAGTTTACGTGGCATGATATGAAACATAACATGTGAAATCCTGCCTCATAAGATAAATTTAATTCATTCTACGGTTCAATTCATCTAACAAAAAATTCATCTTGTGAAACACAGTTTCCTATAGGAATGAATGGGAAACCAATTCCTGAACCAGTAATTTGTTCTGAAACTTAGGGAAAAGACAGAAACACCTTTTTTTTGTAAAAAGAACTTTTTATAAAGTGCATTTTAAAGATATAAATGCTGTGCAAGAACATTATCAATCAAGAATAAACATTCCAAACACCACACATTAATTTTTCAAACATGCTACAGTACAGTACAGTACACTTCACTGACATTTCAAGCATGCACAACTGCAAGCTTTAAAGCATCACATAGCAACTTTTAAAGCATGGCAAACTTCAACTGTTCAACATTTACAGAACACAACAATTTCAAATTTTTCAAATTAGAAAAAAGACATTTTTAAGAGGAGGAGGAGGAGGGGGGGCTGGACAGCAGCACCGGAAGAATCTTCCCTTGGCCTTTTCACAAGGAAGCTGACCATTTTCTGTTTTGTCTGGTGCCTTTTCAGCATCCCTTGGAATCTGGACATGATGCACCTGTCAGAACTCTTCACCATGTCATGGCTCATCATGGTGCTGCTCCACAAAAGTCTTTACCTCTGCCCACTTTTTGCAAATCTCCCTTAGTTCTGTGGTGGGGACAGGTTCCTTTGACATATCCTCCATCTTGGAGGAGACCTGTTCCACCACAGTCACTTCCTTCTGCAGTTCTATCAGTTCCTCAGTGGTCAATTCCACATCATGTCCCTCCACCAGTTTGCTGATGTTCTCTGCAATGACCTCCAGCCCCATGGTCCTCCCCAAGGAAACAATCTCCTGCAACACTGCTGACTCTGCTGCAGGTGCAGAAGCATCAGAGACTGGGGCCACAGTCTGGCCACAGGTTGCGCCAGGCAGAATTCATGTTCTGCTGGCTCACCACCTTCCAAGTAATCTTGATGAGCTGCAGGTAGCTCACGACGTCAAAGTACTCTTTCCAGTAGTCCCGCAGGCTGATGCCTGTCCTATTGGTCATCTTGAAGCATCAGCGGAAGAGCTCCCTGGAGTAGACTTTCTTAACGCTTGAGATTACTTGCTGGTTCAGGGACTGGATGAGCGGGGTGGTGTTAGGGGGGAGGAACATCACCCTGATGAATTTGAACTCCTCCAGCAAGTCATCCTCAAGGCCTGGTGGATGAGCAGGGGCATTGTCCATCACCAGCAAGGCCTTCATCAGCAGGTTCTTGTACACCAGATAACTCTTCACAGTAGGACCAAAAACCTGGTTGATCCAGTCAAAAACAAGACAAATGTCACCCACACCTTGTTGTTGGATCACCAAAAAATGCCCAACTGGTTCTTGTCCACCTTGTGATTCTTGAATGCCCAGGGGTTCTGAGAGTGGTACACAAGGATGGGCTTGATCTTCAAGTCTCCACTGGCATTGGCGCAGAACAGCAGAGTCAGGCGGTCCTTCATTGGCTTGTGGCTAGGCAATGAGGCCTCCTCCTTGCATGATGAAGGTCCTCTTCGGCATCTTCTTCCAGAACAGGCCTGTCTCATCGCAGTTAAAGACCTGCTCCAGAAGGTAACTGTCTGCTTGCATGGTCTCAAGGAACTCCGTTGCAAAATCCTTAGCTGCTGGAAGATCCAAACTTGCAGCCTTGCCATGCCTCACCACACATTGGACATCAGATCTGGCCTTGTAGTTCTTGAAGCAGCTCCTGCTTGCCTTGAAGTCCTCTGGTTCATCCAACATTCCCGGCTATTGAGCGATGAGGCGGTCTGTGTGCAAGGCCTTAGCTTCTCATGAATCCACACCAGCAGCAACTTCTTGACTTCGTCCAGAACTGGTGGCCGATTCTTGGAAATCCCAATGACCCCCTTTGCAGCATCTCACCCGATGACTTTCCCCTTGTTCTTGAGGATGATGCCAATGGTGGATGGATTTCTCCCATACTCCCTGGTGATGTCAGCCACCCGCATGTCTTCCTTGTGCTTCCGGATGATCTCTTTCTTCATTTCCAGCAGAATCTTCTCCTTCTTCATTATGCCTGCTTCTGCTGCCTTCTTGGGTGCCAGGACACCACAATAACTAGGCAAGCAACAAAAAACAACACAAATCAGCCCCCATGGGTTGGCATGGATATCCCACCCCCACATGCAGATAAAAAAACCATGCAAACCAATCCCAAAACTGCACCAAGAACACACATGGATAACCCCCACACACACACACACCTACAGATTAAAAAAAAGAATCAAGCAAAAGGAAAATCACATCTTTAAACACAACAAACCCCATCCCCCATGGATAAAACTTTTCAAAAACCAACACATCAAACACACACACACACACACACACACACCTGCAAATAAAATAAGAGAATTGTGAAAAAAGGAGAAGCACATGTTCCTACCTTCTCACCGCTTGATACAAAAAGTCCCCAAAAGTCCACATAGAAACCCCTGCAAGAACACATAAAACTCGCATGAGCCATGGAACTCCCCCAAACACACACACACATGCATAAAGTTTACAAAAACTCCACCTAACCACTGCAAGAATACACAGAGAACACCCCAACTCATAGGATGCATTAAAAAAAAGTAAACCCTCAAGTCATTTAAAATCCATGATAAAAGGCATGCAAATAAATCAGATGCCTACCTGTCCTCCTCAAATGGCTGGAAAAATCACTGGAATGTCTTCAAAGTCAATCCACACCTCTGCACTCAAAGCCTTGGGCTAAGCACAAGCCACTGGGTCGCAATGACTCCTGAGTGCCTTTTTTAAAAAAAATAAATACTGCCACAAGGTTGCAATGCATCCTGGGTGCATTTTTAGAGGAATCAATATATCCCTCATAAATCTTAAATGGTCCACCATACTGTAGATGATTGCATTGACTGACTTCATAAATATATCCCTCATAGTGGGATTTTTACTCTTTTCTTCAATTGCTCACTTCTCTTTTAGCTTTAATGTTGGCTCTTATTGCTGCAAGATACCCCTCAATTCCCTGTTCTCAAACTTGAACCTAAATGTACTGGACTGTCTTAAATGTACTGGAATGTATATTGTCCCTCATTACTGTAAGCTGCCTTGGTTTCTTTTCCAAGGGTAAAATACTAAAAAATAAAAAATAAAAAAATAGTACCTATACCTTTGGGAGACATAGTTCACATCTTGAATTGGCTACCAAAATATATGGCAATGGCTGCCCATTTCAATAGCTTTGTAAGAGGCTGGGAAAATACGTAGGAAATGAGTCCCAATGGCTGTGGATTACATGCAATACTAGAGGTAAAGTCTCTGTATACTAGTGCCTGCAGAACATGGGATGGTGTGTGCACAAACATGTTCTGGTATTAAGTTCCTTTATGTTATTACTTCTTTGGTCTATACTGGCTATATGCCTGTCTATATGCCAGAATACTGTATGCATAAAATTGTGCAAAATAGATTGGCCAAAATCCTTATAAGTGTTCACAGAGGAACTGCAAAAATTGTAATAGTTGCTTGTATCTAATTGATGGGGCAGGCTGGGTGCCTGCTGACTGTGCAATCAGATGCAGGGTCAGGCATGAGATGCTTAGCAACTCATGAATTAGCTGCAGATGGCCACAGCAGTTTGCATAAGCCATACATGAAGGCCAGTAAGACTGGAGCATTTACTCTTTGACCAGCACAACTTGAAGCAGATTTAATGTTTATAGAACAGGACTATCCCTGTAGCTAGGGTTTGGGGCGCCCGGGGACAAATTCAGTTTTTGCACCACCTCCTGCCCCCCCAACTGCATCTCACCCACCAAACAAGGGGTGCCCAATCCTGGGGGAACAGCGGAGGAGCAGGAGAAGGGTCCCTCTTTCTCACACCCTCTTTGGGGGCCTCCTGGACAAGGCTCTCCTGTGCAAACCACACAGCATGTAGATAGCGCCAAGCAGGCAATTTTTTTCATGCTGCTTGGGGGAAAATTGCCTGCTTCCTCTTCGTCATTTCTTTTGATTAAGGATTACAAGAGGAACCCACTCACCACTGCAGGAGTATACCGGATACCTTGTAGTTGTGGCCAGGTATATATTGGGACTGCAGATTAAAACCAGAGAAATCAGCAATAGCTGAACACATCCTGAAACAAACTGCACATGAAATCCTTTTCCAGGACACCAAAGTACTGGACAGCACTAGCCACTGAAAAGCACAAACATAAGCATAGTTTCAACAACAAAAAAGAAAGTCTAAAAATCATCAAGGCCTGGCTTCCAACACTAAAGGCTACAGAGTGCAAAAAGGTCAAAGCTCAATGATTCCCATCAAGCCACAATCAAAGATGATCAGTTCACGCAATAGAACAACTAACAACACCCATCAAATTCATATTAGGATCATTGCTACCCCTGATTACATTGAAACTTCTTAATCCTTCCTTCACAATACAATGACTAACACCTATTGTCCTGCATAGGACAAACTTTCTCTTTCCCACAACTTTAAGAAGCCCAGTCTCACTCACTCTATACCCCAGAGCACAGAGAGAAACTCCTTGTTTCCTGAGCTCCTTGCTCTCTGAAGATATCAGCCACAGAGTCTGGTGAAACATCAGGAAGAAAAACTTCCAGAACATGGCCAAACAGTCTGAAAACCTCACAACAACTATCAGATCCCAGCCATGAAAACCTTCAAGAATACATTGTAATGTAATTTATTAAAATATTTGAATATTTAATAACATAGCTTTATCCCCAAACTAAGCATAGAATATGCAGACATATGGTCAATATTTAAGGTTCTTTTCCACTCCTTTATGTTTTGTTTAAAAAGATACAAACTTAAGATTGACACAAAGTTGAGGCTCAGAAAGGAAGAGGTTAACAGCTTTACCCTGTATAGCTTATTTTAAAATGAAACTAAAACATATGAATAGCATTTTCTGTAGCAGAACATCTCTTTTTCTCTCAGGATGAAGCAGTTGCTATGGCAATAATCCTCCTTCATTGCAGGAGCCTGAGCAACTTCCAGTTGTTAGACACACACTAATTAACTCCGTATATGTTCGTATCTGGCTTGCTTTGCTTTGCAATGATCTCACATCTATTGACACATGATGTAGGCTGAAAAGTGAGCCAGAAGCCAATGTACCTAACTGTGCATTTGCATTTAGGGTGATCCCTGCCAAGGATAACCACAGTGTCACATTGGTGGGAAAAGATGGACAGGAGGGATGGAAACTGCCCTTCGTGGACTATTGCAGATTAGATTCCTTGCCTCTAAACAAAAACAAAATGAGGTGTGTGGGGTCTTTTTTGTTTGGCTTGTTTTGTTTTGGCACCAGAAGGATTAATAAATCTATTTGATTTCTTGCATTATATGCTTTCAGTGACTAAAGAAGACTACTTAATCTTGGTCACGTATTTATGTACCTGGGGAAATAATATAGGCAAAATTCAAATAGACCGAAAGAACAAAAAAGCAACAGGTGCAATCTTTAGCATATCTCTGCCATTTGATTCCATGGCTTACAGCCCCCACCCCACCTCAGCTTTACAAAGAGGTACGCTGTGTTAGTTTGTATCAGTATACTGGCAAAATTAAAAGCCAAGAAAAGTCAAGAACAAAATGCTATAGCACTGAAGACTAGAGATGGGCATGACCAGAAAAAATGACGTTTTGATTTTTCATTTGTCGGAACGGGTCCATTTCGTTCCGTTTCCTTTTGTTGCGAAATTTTTCAAAATCTTTTCAGTTTGACGTTTTGTTCGTTTCTACCGCGATTTAGCGTGATTTGACTTCTCAGAGCATGGGGGCGTCCCGCAATGAACCAGAGCAGGCGGAAAACACTTTAAACTGGGTGATGAATAATATATTTAATAAATATATCATAGCATAAGACTGCATCCTATGCAATAAAGCAAACAAAGTGGGCAGAATGCAATATTCTTTTTTTCTCTTGGTCAACACTGACTGAACCGGCCACCCTACTTGGTCTGGCTGCCTGTTATACTTTTGTTTTGTTTTGTTTTGAAGCCTTTATCCATCCCATTTCCCCTCCACCTCTCAGAGGCAGCAGGAGACACAGTATTCCGTTCCTCCCCCAAATCTGGATGAGGGTCTACTCCTCTCAATGTCCCCTCCCCATGACACTCCTTGTAAAACCAAGCAAATGCCACCCTGGTCAACTAGCGGTCAGAGATTCAGTCTGGTAGAGGAATGAGAGATGCTCCCCCACCACCACTCATCTTGTTGAGTGCCCCTCAATCTCTTGGGGAATCATCGCCAGCTATGATCTCTTGGGGAATCATCGCCAGTATCCCAAGGAACTGACTGGCAGAATCCCCAAGGATCAAATTCAGGACAGAGCAGAGAGAGCGCCCGGTGGGAACACCCTGGAAACGCCATACCAGCGTGGCCCAGCCGAGCCGCCTGCCCAGCCTTTGCCTGGGCAGGTTTGTCCTTTGCCTCAGATTCTTGGCCCCAGAGCGACGACCGAGGAGCCCGGTTCGCTCATGGAGCAGACCTTCTCCATCCTTGAGCAGGTGGCACAGTTCCAGGCCCAACTCCAGGGCAGAGACCCTCCGCTGCCCTCCACCCCGTCCGGCTTCCCTGCCGTGTCGCCGGAAGTGGCCTCGGTGTTCTCTCAGGCGGCTGCGGGTGGAGGCTTCCCTCCCGCTCAGCATGATCCGGACATGTGGGCCCACCTTCAGCTGCTCTTGTCTGCTTTCAGCGGACCACCCCAGCCCCCCTCTGCCCTGTAACTGTTTTCATTGGGGGCTGACTTGCAAGAAGGGCCGCCTGGGAAGAAAATGACCCCGCCCCGGGACTGCCAGTAAAAGGGACCATTGGTTTTTCAAGAACTGAATGGCAAAGGCAGCCATTCAGAGAGCAGGAAGGACGGGTGGCGGGGTTGGACCTGCTGCCTTGAATGGTTGGGGTGCAGGCAGCTGAGCCCAATTCGTGACAGTCCACGCAGCAAAGCCACGAAGCCAGAACGCCAGGGAATTTTTCTTGGTTGGGGAGGGTTTGTTTCAGCCGCCTCCTTTGGAGGCCACAAGGCCAGAGTTCTGCCTACCCAGTGGAGGAGACACAGTCCACGCAGCAAAGCCACGAAGCCAGAGTGCCAGGGAACTTGAGGGAGGGATTGTTTCAGCCGCCTACTTTGGAGGCCACTAGGCCAGAGTTCTGCCAACTCAGTGGAGACACAGTCCACGTAGGAAAGCCACAAAGCCAGAGCGCCAGGGATTTTTTCTTGGGGAGGGATTCTTTCAGCCGCCTACTTTGAAGGCCAACAGGCCAGAGTTCTGCCAACCCAGTGGAGACACAGTCCACGCAGGAAAGCCACGAAGCCAGAGCACAAGGGAATTTTTCTTGGTTGGGGAGGAATTGTTTCAGCCGTCTACTTTGGCGGCCACAAGGCCAGAGTTCTGCCAACCCAGTGGAGACACAGTCCACGCAGGAAAGCCACGAAGCCAGAGTGCCAGGGAACTTGAGGGAGGGATTGTTTCAGCCACCTACTTTGGAGGCCACTAGGCCAAAGTTTTGCCTACCCAGTGGAGGAGACACAGTCCACGCAGGAAAGCCACGAAACCAGAGTGCCAGGGAACTTGAGGGAGGGTTTGTTTCAGCCACCTAATTTGGAGGCCACTAGGCCAAAGTTCTGCTTACCCAGTGGAGGAGACAGTCCACACAGCAAAGCCACGAAGCCAGAGCGCCAGGGAATTTTTCTTGGTTGGGGAGGGTTTGTTTCAGCCGCCTACATTGGAGGCCACAAGGCCAGAGTTCTGCCTACCCAGTGGAGGAGACACAGTCCACGCAGCAAAGCCACGAAGCCAGAGCACCAGGGAACTTGAGGGAGGGATTGTTTCAGCCACCTACTTTGGAGGCCACTAGGCCAAAGTTTGCCTACCCAGTGGAGGAGACAGTCCACGCAGCAAAGCCACGAAGCCAGAGCGCCAGGGAATTTTTCTTGGGGAGGGATTGTTTCAGCTGCCTACTTTGGAGGCCACTAGGCCAGAGTTTTGCCTACCCAGTGGAGACACAGTCCACGCAGGAAAGCCACGAAGCCAGAGCACCAGGGAATTTTTCTTGGTTGGGGAGGGATTGTTTCAGCTGCCTGCTTTGGAGGCCACAACAAGGCCAGAGTTCTGCCTACCCAGTGGAGGAGACACAGTCCACCAGGAAAGCCACGAAGCCAGAGCGCCAGGGAATTTTTCTTGGTTGGGGAGGGATTCTTTCAGCCACCTACTTTGGAGGCCACAACAAGACCAGAGTTCTGCCAACCCAGTGGAGACACAATCCACGCAGGAAAGCCACGAAGCCAGAGCGCCAGGGAAGTTGAGGGAGGGATTGTTTCAGCCACCTACTTTGGAGGCCACTAGGCCAAAGTTTTGCCTACCCAGTGGAGGAGACACAGTCCACGCAGGAAAGCCACGAAGCCAGAGTGCCAGGGAACTTTGTTGGGAGGGATTGTTTCAGCCACCTACTTTGGAGGCCACTAGGCCAAAGTTTTGCCTACCCAGTGGAGGAGACACAGTCCACGCAGGAAAGCCACGAAGCCAGAGTGCCAGGGAACTAGAGGGAGGGATTGTTTCAGCCACCTACTTTGGAGGCCACTAGGCCAAAGTTTTGCCTACCCAGTGGAGGAGACACAGTCCACACAGGAAAGCCACAAAGCCAGAGTGCCAGGGAACTTGAAGGAGGGATTGTTTCCGCCACCTACTTTGGAGGCCACAAGGCCAGAGTTCTGCCTACCCAGTGGAGACAGAGTCCACGCACGCAGCAAAGCCACGAAGTCAGAGCGCCAGGGAACTTGAGGGAGGGATTCCTTCAGCCGCCTACTTTGGAGGCCAGAGTTTTGCCTACCCTGGAGACCCAGTTCCACCATCCCAGTGGAGACACAGTCCACGCATGCAGCAAAGCCACGAAGCCAGAGTGCCAGGGGCAGGGAAGTTCTCTTTGCCGTGGTCTGTCAACCACCAATATTTTAGTCCTACACACACAGTACCAGTGCTGTGAGTCTAGATGTCCCCTACTTCCTGCTGAACAGTAATGCTAAGGTGGCTCACACAGGAGACCGAGTTTCTCCATACCAGAGGAGAAACAGTCCATGCAGGGAAGCCAGAGGTTCAGGAAATTAAAATCCTATCCTCCTCATAGAGGATAGGGTACTTGTTGAAATAGAAATAGAAATGGAAATAGAAATACAAATAGAAAGATAAATAGAAATAGGGTGCTAGAAAGAGAAATAGAAATTTGGAGGATACTAGGGTACTATAGGATAGATAGGGCACTAGAGGATAGGGTACTACTTGAGGCTGCTGAATCTGGCAGGGGCAAGCTGCTGCAGCGAATGCCATGGGGTGCCAATGCCAACTTGTGTGAATGGCATGATGCCCCTTTTGCAGGTCAGAGTTTAGCCTTCCCAGGAGACCGTGTTCCACCCACGGAAGCCACAAAGCCAGAGTGCCAGGGAAGGAATTGTTTCAGCCACCTACTTTGGAGGCCAGAGTTCAGCCTACCCTGGAGAATGGGTTCCACCAACCCAGGAGAAAGAGTCCATGCCGGGAAGCCATGAAGCCGGAGTGCAAGGAAAGCTTTCTAGGGAGGTATTGTTTCTGCCGCATTTGGAAGCCGGAGTGCTAGCAAGAAGGAATCTCCCCTCCTTCTACAAGGGATTTCCAAACCTGGACTGTAACCGGCGGGAGTGACTTTTCCCCACCCCCCCTGTCGGAGGACAGAGTCCCCCAATTCCAAATAGTTGGTGTCCCTACTATTACAGTTGGTCTTCTCAAGTGAATTGCCGCCTCTTACCGCCCAGAGGCACTGGAGGTGGGGGCAGCCGAGGTTGCTGCCTCGGCAAGTCAAGAAGACTGGTCAACAGGACTCCTATTGGCTCGGAGGCTTAACTTGAAGCACTGAGCCGCTGATAGGCTGAAGGAGAAGCACCTGGAAGGCCTCCTCCAAGCCGTGGTGTCCCGGGAGCCTGACAGGCAGGCAGGTAGGCAGAAGGGCGGGCAGGCAGCCAGGCAGGCAGGGAAGCAGGGAGTCTTGCTTGCAGGTAGGAAGGCAGGCTTGCAGGGTACCCACCCAGGCAAGGGAAGTCACAAAGCCAAAGTGCCAGAAGGGAGGATTGTTTCTGCCTTGGGAGGCAGAGTTTCTCCATCCGAGGAGACCGAGTTTCATCAACCCAGGACACAGAGTGGATGCAGGAGAACACAGGACACAGAGTGGATGCAGGAGAACAGGGCTATTTCTTTAAGGGAGGGATTGTTTCAGCCACCTACTTCAGAGTCCACAGTTTTGTCTACCCAGGAGACCGGGTTGCCTTCCCTGTGAGCAGTTTTATAATAATAATAATGTTGGTTGCGTTTGTTGGTGGCAGCCAGACGCAACCTTGAAAGAAAAGAAAGATTTCTGTGACTCCCTGGTTACTTTCAGGTAGTTGATGTCCCTGATGAAGTTTGCCTCCCTTGGCCATTCATTCCGTCAGCCCAGAGTGGAGACAGAGTGGATGCATGCAGGGACGGTGGAGTGTAAGGAAGGATTCTCCCCTCCTTGTCCTAGGGATTTTTGACCTGTTAGAGGCAGGAGTGAGTTTACACCCCAGGAGACTGATTTTCATCAAGCCAGGAGACAGGGTGGATGCTGGAGAACAGGGCTATTTCTTTAATGCTGTAAGGAGAGCTAGGCCCCTGCTAATCAGACTTTGAGGTAGGTTGTTGTAAAGTCCATCTTGACCACTTTGTAAGCAGAGTGGCTCCAAAAGCCCAGGGAAGGGAGGATCGCATCAAGGAAGGCAGGTATTAGAGTGTACTACACTCAGACCAGCCATGGCCAACGGGGAAATATTGGGCCTACACTGACCCCAGAAAAAAATATTCCTGGGCTGCTATGAAGACCAGGGAAGCCCTATAAAAACTGGGCTAAGTATGCAGATCTTATTAGATCCATGCATGCAGTGGAATTACAGGCAGTCAGGCAGACAAGGGTGGAAGGCAGGCAGGCAGGCGAAGCATTCAGGCATTCAGGCAGGCAGTCATACAGACAGAGCAGATGGCCAGGCATAACTGCATTGTGCTGGTGTGGAATGTTAGGATGGGAGGCATACAGGCATTGGTTTGATGGGGTTCGGGAGGGTTAGGGGAAGTTGCACAGCTGCAACCCCAACACAAACAGTGTCATCTGGGTCAAAATTATAAACATTGATTGGTCCTCCCTGGTTTGGAGCCAGGCAAGGGCTATAGAAATTGGGCCTACAGAGACCCTTTGAAGTTACACATTGAGTGGTCCTCCCTGGTTTTGAGGCAGGAAAGAGCTAGGAAAATTGGGCATACCCAACCCGATACAGATTCTTTTCAGCTGACACATTGAGTGGTCCTCCCTGGTTTTGAGGCAGGAAAGGGCTAGGAAAATTGGACATACCGAACCCGATACAGATTCCCTTCAACTGACACATTGAGTGGTCCTCCCTGGTTTTGAGGCAGGCAACGACAGGAAAAATTGGGCAGTAATGTAATCTAACCCTTCATATTGAGTGGGACTGCAGGAAGGCAGGCAGGGAGGCAGGCAAAGGGCCAGGCAGGCAGGTAGGCTGGCAGGCAGGCAGGCAGGCTGGCAGGAAGTTGGGCTTGCAGGGAGGAAGGCAAGCTGGGAGGCAGGCATACTTGCAGGCAGGCATAAGTGTTGCTCTAGTAGGGCATGTTAGAGCAAGGGAGGCCTGATTGGAATGAACTGGTAGAAGAACATCTGTGGTGTGGACCTAAGTCTTGGAGTGTGGGGGTAATCCCAACGTGGAAAGGTTGAAGCAGATGAAAGTCAACCTTTCCACGGTCTCCGGGTTCAGGCGAGAGCGGCGCGGCCTCAGGACATCTCCCATGTGGGAGAAGACATGCTCACTCTGGACACTGGTGGGTGGGATGGACAAGAGGTCCAACGCCAGAGTCGAAAGAGCGGGCCAGATGTCTGCCTTTCTGGCCCAGTAGTGGAGTGGGTCCAAGGTGAGGGGTTGGAGGGGCTCGGCCATGTACTCCCTCACCATGGTCAGAGCGGGGTCCGGTTCTTCTTCCTCCCTTGCCTCCACTGAGGAGGAGACTGCCATGGCTAGGGCAGAGGCCAGGTAGTTGGCTGCTGGTAAGGAACCTGGTCTCTGGGTGTACACTCCTGCAGTGGAGGAGGAAGAGGATCCTTGCGAGGATTCCTCTTCTGGATCGCTCTGGCTTCCGTGAGCCCTCGGGAATGCCTGGGCCTGATTTGAGACAGCCCTGCGGACTTGACGGCATAGCTCCATCTTCCAGGAGTTCAGGTTGGCAGAGCTCCCAGCCAAGGAACCCTTGATGCGAGGGTCGCACAGGCATGCCATCTGTTACACCTTTTCCCTCCTCAGTGGGCTAAGGTGGGTATCCACGCTGGTCAACAGCCTGTCTGCCAAGGCCCTGCTCTTTGGGAGAATATTAGCTTCTTCCCAGATACTGGCCTCTAGGCGTTGGTGAAGGGCATGTATCAGGGGGAGTACGTGGCCCAGGCTGGTGTTGTAGTTGCTGAGGACGTGGGTGGTCTCCTCAAAAGGCTGCAGGATACCCACCATCTGGGAGAGGGCGAGCCACTCAGTAGCACCAATGTCCAACACCCTTCCCTCATGCAGGACGGGAGTGTGGGACATGAAGTATTCCAACACTTGCCTCTGCTCCACCAGGTGCTTGACCATTTCATAGGTGGAGTTCCACCGGGTGGTCACGTCCTGGATCAGGATGTGCTCTGGTCGGCCCATCTCCGCCTGCTTCTCATGCATCATCCTGGATGCCTTGACGCTGCATGAGAAGTGCCTGACTATTTTCCTGCACTTGTCCAGCAAGGCCTTGGTCTCCAGGGTCCCCTCACACCAGGAGTCCTTCGGTGCACCCAGCCCAATAGCATCGCCCACCACTAGGTGCAATTTGTGTGCTGTGCACATGATGCCCTGGAACCCTGCCCTTTCAACCGTGTTGATCATGTTACGTCCTGTGTCAGTGACCATGAATCCGCAATTGACCTGCCCCTCGGGTCCCCATCCCCACTCTTGCAGTGCTGTCTTGAGGACCTCAGCAATGTGGATGCCTTTGGCACTGTCCTCCATGCTTTGTGCCTGGAGAAGCACCACCCTGTACCCTCTTGGGATGCTACCTTGTGGCTCCCCCTGCAGCTGTTCTTGGGATGCCCTGGGGTCAAGGACCTCCTTGGGTTGCCACCAATGAGCTGTCAGAGAGGTATCCATGGTGCCCATTGGTCCAGAGGTCGGAAGTGAAGTGGATCTTCCTTCCTCTGGCTGCCTGCAGCAGGGCCCGGACCATGTCCCTGACAGACTCAAAAAGGGAGGGAATCACCTGCCTGCTGAAGGTACGCCGGGATGGAGGCTTGTACCATGGAGCCACATGCTTCATCAGGTGCCTGAAGCCTGATGACTCCACAAAGGAGAGGGGCAACCCATTCATGGCCACCATTTCACCAACCACGTGAGTGGTGGTCTCCTGTGCCTTGGCCCTATTACGTTGGCTGACAAAACTCCCACACAGCAGCACCACTTCCTGCAGAGTGGCCTGCCTCTTCCCACTCTCAGTGGAGCTGTCTCTGGAGTCCTCCTTCCCCATGCCTGTTTTCCCCCTCTTTCTCCCTGAGGAACCAGGGCCTGACACTGTCCCAGGCAGAGTCCCAGGGTGCCTTCGCATGAGGTGGCTACGCAAGGCAGTTGAGGAGAGGTGTTTGGGGTCATTCCCCCTGCGCATGACCACCCTGCATTTCTTGCACATTGCAAGCCTTGAGTCTTCACAGCTGTTCTCAAAATGCTCCCAGAGAGAGCCTTGAGGCTTATGGAAAGTACTGTCCCCTCTGTTACTGCCTGCCACTGCTGTGCTGGTGGTGGTGTGGCTTGTGCCCTGCTGGGACAATTGACTGCTGCTGTCACTGGTGGTACTCTGGTCCTGGGTGGAAGGAGGGCTGCTCCTTCCATCACTGCCTGAAGCCTGCCTTTCGTTTGTTCCTGCCAACAGGTCCTCAGAATCTGACAGATGCAGATGAACAGAGCTTTCTGATTCTGAGTACTCGTCTTCCTCCCGATAAAAGGGGTGTGTGTGAGTGTGAGACCTTGGTGATGGGGATCGCATGTAGTCATCCATGCTTCCCTCAGTGACAGAAGATGGTCTGGTGGTGGTTGTGCAGCTGCTGCTTGGAGAGAGGGTGGTACTAGCAATATCACTATCACCCTCTGGCTCTGCCAGCCCTCCTCATTTTTTTTTATTTCTCAAAGATGTAGAAAAGATATATTTTCTTATGAAATATATTTTCTTATATTTGTGTTTATTACACAAATAAACTTATCATTTTGGCCCACAAGCCTACTCTCACACTGTGATCTTTTTGACAAGCTTTCAATGTTGCCCTGTGCTGGCTCTTGATATAATTTTCTGAATTCTAAAATCAAATTGATCCACTGAATTGGAGTGTGGCTGTGTTCAGTGCACGCAACAACACAACACAAAAGTAGATGCCTCCAAAAAAGATAGTGTATTGGGTAAATAAAATAAGGTTCAGTTGTACATCAACTGTGTAGTGCAGCTAAATGAATTTGAAAGTCTCTCTCTTATTTTCTCTCAGGTAGGAAAACGTTGGGAAAAAAACAAATTGTAGTATTTGAAACTAAATCCAGAAGAAGTCCCTTTTAAATTTAATCCAATATAATCAGAGAACTCAGCAGAGAACTTGTTGCTGAGTTGGAAAAATGAACAGTGGCAGAAGGAGAAGATTACTGCTCTTCCCTTCAGCACTCAATCAGCAGAACTGCGCAGTGCAGACCACAGGGAATACAAACAAACAAATAGTTGTGTACAGTCAGTGCACGCAGCAACACAACACAAGTGTAAACAAACAATCAGCTGGAGTAATGAGTAAATATTAATATAATATAATATTGTAAATTATATATGTATATTCTGTCCCGTTAGGAATAGATCTTCAGAGCAGGTTCTGTTATTGCACCCCAAAATGTGTGTGTGCAAGCAAACTTGTTGGGCTCTCCCTGTAACTGAACTGGAGTGGTGGAATTGTTCAATGAGACTGAGAGGTAAGGTAGTGTTGTATTTCCCCCTCCCCAAACAAAATGAAGCAGTAGCAAATGATTTTGGTTGCCTTATTAAACTTGATTTGTAAATAGTTAGAGGAAGGGTGAATGCCCCCCCCCCACAGATTAGGCTGATGTAATTAAATGTAATAGCCTGGGCTGGCAGCAGCACCAGCTGCAACTGGTCTCCTGTTCTGCAAGGGTGGCTTGCCAGCCACACCCCAAAAGTAACCCTGAAAAGAGAGTAGGAGTACTAGATGCCTCCAAAAAAGATATTTTATTGGGTAAATAAAATATGGTTCAGTTGTACATCAACTGTGTAGTGCAGCAGCTAAATGAATTTGAAAGTCTCTCTCTTATTTTCTCTCAGGTAGGAAAACGTTGAAAAAAAATGGTACTATGAAACTAAATCCAGAAGAAGTCCCCTTTAATCCAATATATAATATATTAATCAGGTTGCCTTATTAATCAGCCCCCCAGTAAATGAACTTGATTTGTTAGAGGTAGGGTGAATGCCCCCCCACAGATTAGGCTGATGTAATAAATTAAAATAATTAAGTGTAATAGCCTGGCCTGGCAGCAGCACCAGCTGCAACTGGGCTCCTGTTCTGGAAGATTGGTTTGCCAGCCACACCTCCAAAAGTAACCCTGAAAAGAGAGTAGTAGCCTAGTAGGGGTACTAGATGCCTCCAAAAAAGAGATTGTCTTGGGTAAATAAAATATGGTTCAGTTGTACATCAACTGTGTAGTGCAGCTAAATGAATTTGAAACTCTCTCTCTTATTTTCTCTCAGGTAGGAAAATGTTGAAAAAAAACAAATGGTACTATTTGAAATTGAAACTAAATCCAGAAGAAGTCCCTTTTAATCCAATATATAATATATTAATCAGAACTTCTTGTTGAGTGTTCTGTTCTTGCACCCCAAATTGTGTGTGGGTGTGCAAGCAAATTGAACTTGGAAAAAAGTAGGAAATAAATGGTATATTTTAAAATAAATCCACACACCCCACTCCCAGTTGACCCTCCCCTTTATCCAATAGCAGAAAAATCCTCCTTTCCCCACAAACAGCCAGAGAAGAGAACAAAGAAAAAAAAAGAATAACTGCTTCCCTTCGGCAGACAAAGCTGCAGGGAATCAAAACAATAATTTTCTAAATTCAGTTCCCTCCCTGCCTGCCTAACTGAAAGCCTACAGCCACCCAGGCATCCCTCCTCCAATATTCGTCTCAATCGTATCGCACCAGCAGCCAAGCCACAGCCCTCCTCCCTCAACCACCACACACTGACTGCGATTTCTGGAAGTTGCCTCGGGTTTTTATACCCTCTGGCACATCCAGAAGTGTCAGTCAAAACCTGGCCATGTCATTGGTGGAATGGAGCAAAACATTTGCATGGTCCCATCCCATGCCCAGCCCATTAATGGGCAGGTCTAAAAAACTAAAAATAAAATAAAATAAAATAAAATCAATGCAACATTTTATTGCAATAAAAACCCACTGCCTGCTACTATTAAGATTCAGGCATTAGAATAAATAAATTTCAACATGTTTGTGTTGTGCTTTGGTGTTTTTTGGACCACGATTCAAAAGAAAAATTGTGGCCGCCATTTTGGATCCCCCCCCCATGGCATGGCATGGCGAGATGACGAGGATGACCCCCCCCAGCCTGGTGCAAGCAGCCCAGGACAGGAGAGGAGGGGGGAAGGCCGGGGACCCCCAGAAACCACCCCTCTGGTGGGTGGCAAAGCCTCAGGCAGGCATATTTTCGCCTGCTTTTTCGGCCAGGAATCGTTTTTTAAAAGCTTTTTTAAAAACTTTTTTCCTGGGCTTCGCATTGTGCGATGCCACAAACTAAAACGCAAAACCCGACCAAATTTTTCTTTTGTCGGTTTGGGTTCGAGCGGGGCCGGCTTAATTACCATTACCATTTCCGTTACATAACAGAACCGAAAAAAACGGAAACGGAAATTTCGGCGTTCCGTGCCCATGTCTACTGAAGACTAACAGATTTGTTTCAACTTGAGGTTGTTTTTTTTTATTAAAACCCATTCCCCCTGACCCATGAGAAAGACATGTGGGCCTGCAAAAGTGGATTTGGATTCATAGAAGCTCACACAGAAATAAACACAATAGTCTTTAGGTGTTGCAACATGTTGTGCGTTGCTGTTTTCTCATACCGCTACCGCACTTCTAATTTAAAATGCCTTTTCTTTCAGAACAAGGCGCCTTAAAAATCACTGTCCAGTTTTCAAAATGATTTATCTCAAGAACCCCATCAGCCACGCCCATTTTGGGCCACTGTGGTGCTTTTTCTTACGACAGCCACTGGGGGTAGTACAACCACGTGACCCCTGGAGGAGAAACGGCGGCCCAAAGTAAAAACCAGCTCCTCACGGAAGTGAGGTAGCAGTCTTAGTTTCTCTTGCTTTAATTTAGTCAGCATCTTTTCTATAGTAGTGTGAGGTATGTACTGTACATGGGATAAAAATTCTGACTTGTGTTACTCTATTGTAAATGGGGGAGTAGGGAATGGGATAAGGGGAGGCATGATGAAATATTGGTACTGAAGAGGACTCTTAAATAGATCTGTACATATCTGTAAGATGTGCCTTGCTGTAAAGTGTGGTAAGCATTACCTTGTTGCATAAATCAATACAACAAATAGCATTGAGTAGGTTGGTTGCATCTTTGTGAGCAATCAACCAGTCTGTCTTCTTCCACTTGCTCTGTATGTCTGTCTGGCACATGTTATCTTTCTTTATGTATTTATGTCGAAAAAGGAAATGCACTAGTTTTGCACCAAGACATTTTATGAAAATTGCAAAAACGACAGTAAAGAAAACCATGTTTGGAATTTTGCTGTCATGTTAGACCTAAGATTTCTCACAAGGGTCTGAGAGTCCTTGACAGATTGTCTAACAGAACAAACAATAGCCTGTTTTCTCCATTTTTTTGTCAGTGGTAAGATTTTTGCGTCTGGATTTGTATGTTTATTTTGTCAGCATATATTGAGAATAGCTGGAAGCCATGGAAATACTCACACCATCCCTGTAGCAGTTCTCTCCAACACCCCAACCCATACCTGTAGCAGTTCTCTCCAACCAACTGTGCATGGCTTTTAGGAGGCTACATTAGAAGAGAGAAGGAAGCCATGATCCACCACTTAGAAGGATCAAAAACTTGCTTTGAAATTCTGTCTTTTTCAATTGAATTCATTTTTAAAAATTAAACATCGAACACAATACCTTATACCTTACTTACTCTATTTATAATCAGTCTTTTTATTTTTTAAGTTTCAATAAAATGTTTCATGCTATGCATTTCTCAGCTGAAAGGCCTTCTTGGCCTTTTGTATTCTAACTGTAGAACTTTATGTCATGCTCAGAAACTATTTATTTTACCCGCCAGGTAAATTACATGGCACCCAATCAAACTTTAGCCAACTAAAAGAGCAAAATACAGCATTTATGCAGTATGGTTGTATCACCCAGACATTGGAATCTGGCGATACTCCAGATACTATCAAGTATTAATATTGAATGACTCAAGATTCCATTTGATGAAAACAAAACTGCAGTTTTATTGAAAAGATATCAAAAACAAAGAGACATCAGAAAGACATAAAAAGGACATCAAAAGACATGATTTAGATATCAAAAGCATGGGTCTATCCATTAATAATAAATGGAGGAAGACAATTAACTACACATAGATGCCATTTCTTATACTGTTCTACACAGAACAGATAAATTCCCATTGGTTGGTGGGAGGGTAACTTAATGGGTGGTTTTCCTTCTCCCTGGGCTACCATCTGTGAGTTTCAAGAAACACAAATTTACAGCCAAGCTTAGAAAGAAACAATTCTCAGGCACCTGACAAGGAATGGTTGAGACAAATTTCAGTAGTTGTGCAACCAATGTGAACTAGCTTTTTTTTTACCGCTCCTGAGCGCAACACGAACAGAGACAAAACGGACGTGAAGTAACCGCTTTAGCTGCTCTTTCAAAGCACGGGCTAGGGTGAAGTGGTTTTCACTCCAGTCTGCCCCTCCAATGTAAATCTGAAGCATGTTGGCTTCCCAAGCCAGTCTGCTGCTCTCTGGTCTTCCCCATCCACCCACCCTGTTTCATGGAATAAGTTTGTTAGTTGACAAAGGGGTTTTTGTTGGGAATAAGGTACATGCTGTTGTACCAAGGTACTGTTAATGTATATTCATTTTGGCAAAGCTATCATTCAACTTTTGTTGATGATTTGGGACATTAGGGTGGATCAAAGTGGCGTTAGAGAGGACAGGCAGGTTCTATCACCTTTGGAATTGAGTTTCAGCCCCTCTTATGTGGGGCTGGGGCAAGGGCTACAGAGTGGTCTATAGCTGGGTAGTCTCTACGGCAGGCATGTCCAAACTTCAGCCCTCCAGATGTTTTGGACCACAACTCCCACAGTCCTCTGCCACTGGAAATACAGGCTTGGAATTCTGGGAGTTGTGGTCCAAAACATCTGGAGGGCTGAAGTTTGGACATGCCTGCTCTACGGTATGCCATTTCTTATGTGGACCTTTAGTGAACTACTGATGGATAATGATGGAATCTAGAGGCAGTCACATCTCTCGATGCACTAGATCCACTCCCAATGCTGGGCCAGGAAAGCTGATGCTGTAACAATAAAGGTGCGTCCTTTCCCCTCCAGAGTTGTCTCACTGTGTGGTTATTCACTGGTCCACAACCTGGGCATGCTCATCCCTAGACCTAAAAATGGTATGGCTGTAATGTGACTGCTGCTGCTTTCTTTGGAATATGGAATTTTGCTTTGTGGTAATCAGTGGTCAAAAACATGGATTATTGACCACTGATTGCCACAAAAATGAAATGGAAGGCCATCTTGGTCCAAGACTGGGCAGAATGAGAATAAAAGAATGATAAACTATTGAATCTATGGGTTCATTTTCCATGAGGCTGATTAGAGAAAGCTTTTTATTTATTGTTATTTTTATGAAAAGGGTGTATTAGAAGGGAAAATCTATCTCACTAAAAATACAAACAATGAAAGATAGAAACAAAAAAGAAGTTCAGAAAACAGTAGGTATATATGATTGAGGGATTATTGCATATTTCAAATCACCTAGCACTCCATAAAATATCTAAAAGTAAAATTCATACAAAACACTGTATACAATGGAAGAACTATGGCTGTGGAAGGCATAATAATGGAGAAGACAATTGGTGTGGTCACTTTTTGTCACTTCAGCCCTTATGAAAGTTCTGACTATCCATTTCCTTTGTTTTTTATCACTGTGTTTTATCAGGCTGTTGATAGATTTGTGTTCAGTTATTGTTCTGGGCTAGATGTTTGTTTTAGTTTCACTGCTGGCATTTATTTAATTGCTTTATTGTTATTGTAGTGGATTTTATAGTGACATATGTCCCTATACAATAATGGGAGAGTTATTGTCTTTAAGATGTAAAATAAAGGGTAGACTTTTTAAAAAATTGTCTGAATGGAAAACAAATGAATGTCACCATCTTACTCAAAAAACAAACAAAAACCAGACTCAGTTTGGATTTATGACTAATGAGTGACTTGTAAATCAGTTCCTTTACTGATAACTAGACATGGGCACAACTAGGCGAAATTCTCATTTCCGTTTTCGGTTCTCGTTATCGTTACGTAATGGGAAACGGTAACGAGAATTACTGTACTCCAGCTCGAACCCGGACAGAAAAAGAAAAATTGGGTCTGATTTTTCGTTGTTGTTCATGGCATCGCGGCGATCGTGCGATGCCAAGCAGCACAGGAAAAAAGTTTAAAATTTTTTTAAAAAAACGATTCCCGGCCATAAAAGCAGGCGAAAATATGCCTGCCTCAGTGAGAGCACCTACCGAGGGTGGTTTCTGGGGGGGGGTCCCTGGCCTCCCCCCCTCCTGTCCTGGAATGCTTGCACCAGGCTGGGGGGTCATCCTCGTCATCTCCATTTGCCATGTGGTGGTGGGGGATCCAAAATGGCGACCACAATTTTTCTTTTGAAATCGTGGCCCAAAAACCCACCAAAGCACCACAGAAACATGTGAAAATTAGGTATTTTAAATGCCTTAATTTTTATAGTAGCAGCAGTGGGTTTTTTATAGCAATAAAATGTCGTATTGATTTTATTTTATTTTATTTTATTTTTGTTTTTGTTTTTTTACACCTGCGCACGCGCAATGATGGGCTGGCTATGGGATGGGACCATGCAAATTTTTGGAGCCATTCCACCAATCGCATGGCCAGGTTTTGCTGAGACTTCTGGATGTGCCAGAGAGGGCATAAAAAGCCCACCAACCCTAACCCTAACCCTAACCTTAACCCTAACCCTAACCCTAACCCTAACCCTAACCCTAAGCCTAGCCCTAAGCCTAAACCTAAGCCTAAGCCTAAGCCTAAGCCTAACCCTAACCCTAACCCTAACCCTAACCTGAACCGTTACCCTAAGCCTAGCCCTTACCCTAAACCCCAACCCTAACCCAGATTCGTACGCAAGTACACTTCCCTACTTAGTGGATCAGAGTGATGCACCCAGAGAGGTGCCTTCAACTCAGAGACCCACTCCCTCCCTCCCTAAGCGTAACCTGCACTGCAGTACGCCAGTATGCTTTCCTTCTTAGTGAGTCAGAGAAACGCCGACGAGGTTCCTCTGACACACTAACCCCCAAATGTTCTTAGTGAGATAGAGAAGTGCCGACGAGGTTTCCTGTCACACTAACAACAACCCCAAAATAATTATAGCGGCGGCTACACGTTACGCTCCCTAAACCATTGGACAAATGACAAACGACAAACGGAAATGACAAATTTTTGAAAAATTTCACGACAAACGGAAACGAGCCGAAACGGGCCCGTCCCGACAAACGACAACTCGAAATGTAATTTTTTCTGGTCGTGCCCAGCTCTACTGATAACAAATACAACACTAACTCGCCATAATATTGTAACAGCTGAAATCCTGTTCCATAACTTACTCCATGTAAGACTGATTGTGTCATTGCCCACCACTGGGCAATTAAAAATAAACCTGGGCCCGCAATCTGCTGAAAAATCAACTACTGGAAACCCACACTCCTCATCTGAACAGATCCGAAGGGCACAATTAACCAGGACTGCAAACTGCCCCAGCTGTGGCATTTTAACTGCTTCCTCTCCACAGCAAGGCTGATTGGATTGCTGATAAGGCTTGGCTGCAATCCTAGCAAGCCTCACAATATTGGGAATCTGACACCATGGATTCTTTTAAAATGGCACCTGCTGAGAGAAAGACAAAATCATTCCTAAAGCGAAGACGGCCACAAATGAAAGAGGTACTGTGCCACATGGCTGGACCTTAAATAGCCTCAGCCCCCAGCCAGATGGCCATGTGGTTTTTTATTCCTTTTCAAATGTGCCTACCTACAAACAGGCAAAGTGGCCTCTGCTGGCAATAACAGCCAATCGGAGCAGCTATTGGTGATTTTAAAAAATAATAATGAAAGCCCCAATTCCTTCCTGAGGATCTTGAAGCCCTTGTGGGATCACTTTTGTCACGAGACAGCCATTGAAATGGGCACAGGACAGTGGGAGGAAGTCTTTAATTTCTAAAAATTGTCAGATAGCTTCTGTCAAACAGTATCAAGAACCTCCAGATGCTTGTTGATCTGGAAGGAAATGACTCAGATACCCCAAAACACATTAGAATGCACATCCAGGAATAAATGCCACATGAACTCAATACACAGCAGGAAATCAATTAAAAGTTGTGCAACCAGAGGGGGACATTTCACTTGTGTGACCACAGCCTAAGATTTTAACCTTAGTGATAGATGTTTCATGACTATAAGTGTTTTTAAAATCCTCATAGATTACAATGAGTAACCAATGCATGAGTGGCTGTTATATGACTCTGCCAGTTGTGCTGCTTGAAATGCAATTATGCAGTCTGTTTCATGCATATGCTGAAGAGGAGTTAATAAATCAACTAAATATCACATTATATACCATAGTACATTTCTTGTATGCAGGCAATATGTTATAATAAAACAAATCATGCAGACTGCGTGTATTTTAGCAATGAGTGCAGGCTCAGGTAGCATGGGGAAAGGGATCAGAATAAATCCAAGCTGACATTTCTGTCAGATGGGACCTCAGCCTGTTTGCAGTCTGCCTTTCATAGCAGTCAGTCTAAGAAAGGTGTAGCCACACAGTCTCAGTAGTAAATATCACAGCATAAAGTTAAAAGTACTGTAGGTGTATTTCAGGAGATCAAATCCAAAAGAAAGAACACATCATAACAGCCCCTTCTCCTTTAATTACAAGAGAGGACAGAAATTGTGTCTCTTAAGGATGTCATGGTCTCTTTCTGTTGAAATAAAAGGGCCACACATAAGATGACATGAAATTTCCACCACCACCAAATGGTAGAATTTTAGCCCCTGTTCAGCAGCATTAGAGTAACCCACAGGATCAAGGGATAGACTTTATTATGGCACTCAGTTCAAAAACCACTTATCAATGAGAAAAGCTGGAAGCTAAGGCTTTTGCCCTTGCACATATTGAGAAAGATGTTCTGTAATGTCATGAACTATGCTTGCTTACAACATACCCTCCTTACCGCCACACTACTCTGTTTTCAATGCATTCTTATGAAAAATTTGTATAAAGGAAAATTTGCTTAACATAAATTTTATTTGGAACAAATTAATTACTTTATACAAGGTACCACTGTATATATGTGCAGTCCTGTAATTCTGGAGTTTAGGGCTTGTCCATGTGGAGGAAATGTACCCAGTTCAGAGCTCTTCCTATCCCATCATTTTTTCGACCCATCAAACTATTTGATCAGTTTGGTGCCTTTCCTGCTGCCTTCCATACTTGTCTGTCTGAGAGGCTTATATTATTTCATTGCAGGAGCAGAGCTTAGTGCTGTAATATTTCCTATGCAGAATTGCTTCCTATCTCAAAGACTCCCAGTTCTGAAATCTTTGATTAACTCTTCATTAGGTTTTACAGTGGGATAAAGAAGTGCCTCCAGAATATTGGTAAATCCCAGTCTCCTATACAATGAACTATGTTAACTTGTTACAGTACTTTCTAACTGGATGGGCCTCAGTCATGGTTGTGGTGAACGTGAGGGAATCTGCTTTCTCACCTTATTTTAAAAAATTGGTCTATGAGAACTTCCAAGTTGCATTGCTCTTTGTCAATACATAGATTGGAACAGTGTGCAATTGCATCAAAAGCAGAAGTTCAGAATCTATGCTGGTTGTTGTTCTAAATTCATACTGAAAGTTTGTTTCACATCTAGCCTCGAATTCATCCTAAAACGTGATTGAAAAGAACGAGGCTGGTTCAGCAGATATAGCCACTTTTTATTGTATTTCAAAGCCAGGCAGAAAAGTTTTCAACCAAACCTGTCAATGTTACATGATGCTTGACCTTAAAGCAGAGTATTTATGTGCCATTTCCCAAAATAGGCATCTGTCAGATTAGGGAAAAATGCTGGAAGCAATTCATTCTGTACCAGTTGGGAAGAGAGTGTTTTTTAAAATTATATTAAATGGTTTTGTGAGTGCTTCTCCCATCAAGGCTAATGTTTCACATTTCCCCCCTAAGCCTCCATGTTCTTTGAAGAACCAGATGAATGGGGAATCTTTAATAAAATCTAATGCTATTTTTTAAATGAAGAAAGAGGAAAAGTTGCCTAGAGGGGACTCTTGAGCACAAGGTATTTAAAGAAATTGTACTTTGTGCATACTGATTTTATCTCAACATCCACAATTCATTTATTGAAACAACATTAGCGTTTCAATGTTCTGGCTCCCCCAATGCCACCTCAGCTTTTCCTTCATTCACCTCTTGTTTCCCACAAGAAGAAAATTGAAACCCTAAATAGGCACCCCTGTCTAGTCTTCCGTGATGAATATTATTCATTCCTTCTGAACGAAGGCCACATATTCTCCCAGACAATTAGGCAGATAACTGTTCCTAACATTTATTAATTCTCAGCTGTGAATTTTCAGCTGTATTTCTTAAAAAATTATGTATTTAATGCTAATGTGAGCTTTTCTAGTTAAGAATCATATTATACACCAGCTCATCTGAAGCATGAGATGACCTCCCACTCCCCAATAGACAATAGGATATTGAGCAATTCAAATTCTGTTGCCGGTGACTGTGGTAATCAATGAATGACTTCACAGCAGCTACTGTGGAATGTGAATGAAACCGGAAACTAAAGAAAGAGAGAAAGCCTTCAGGGTAATTCAAAAGCATGGCTCTTTCCAGGGCTGTGAATGAAGGAGTCATTTGACTTTTATAACAAAGGGCTGAAAATAATGGAGAAAATTGGTCCACAAAGCTGTGTTTGGCAGGTCTCTGTTTCCTTTGTTACTATTTCAACTGTTTGTGCTGGAGCAAGAATGTTGCTCCTCCCATTTCACCCTTTCTCGCTTTGTCATCTGACACTGAATTTAAAGCTTGATGGTGGAGATGCTTCATTTCTTGGAGGTCTTGAAAAACTACTGCTAGAAATGGTAGATTTGGTTAAAGAGGAGTTCTGGTTAACAGGGACATCTATGAAACACATATGGCCACAAGAAGAAGAAGAAGAAGAAGAAGAAGAAGAAGAAGAAGAAGAAGAAGAAGAAGAAGAAGAAGAAGAAGAAGAAGAAGATGTCAACAATGACAAAAGCACAAACACACAAATGTGGTTTTCCTATAAAGAATGTGTGAGAACTGCAAGAAGTGCACGGAAATATTTGGGGAAACCTGATGATTCTCTATCCTGGCCTCAGTTCCTTTGGATCCCACTGATGAAGACTAGCACAAGAAGCCCCAAGCTCCTTCTTGGTGTTCCTTTCATAAAATGTTGTCCCCTTAGTAAACAAAAACTGTCATTAGTGTTTTTGTGTCATAAAGTGACTTATACTATAAAATTTAAAAAAAAAGAGGATTGGATATCCTATTGGATATCCCATTGCTGATCCTGTAAAAACCATGTTAAGAATAGAAATGGGGTTGAACCAGGAAAATGGTGATTTGTTTTGATTTGTCAAGATCAACGAATCACAAAAAACAAATTTATGATTTCCCCCCCCTGACAAATCAATTTAATTTAAAAATTAAAACTCTATAAACTTGCCTCCAATGCACCTAATGACCTAATTTGCAGAAAAGCTTCCTCTGATTCTTCTCCACAACCTCAGCAAGTTTGGTGAAGAATGAACTCTTAATGTCTGAGTTATGCATCCCCAAATAGGGGCTCCAAGGAAAGTGCCCCCCAGGCACCAAAAAACCTGAATTTTCATGGAATCCCCTCATTACTCTTGCTTACAATCCCTCCAGATTTTGTGAATAGTGAGTTTCAGAAATATGAGTTGTACACCCACAAATGGGGGCATCTAGGAAACTTCTCTTTAGCAATTGGCCTGGGGAAATCCAATATTCACCAAACTTTGTGGGATTGTAGAAGATGGTGAGATGAAGCTTCTTTGCAAATTTGGTGTATCTAAGTATCTGGGGGAAACTTTCCTGGGGCACCCTCTTTGGGGATGCATTAACATCAAAAATCCAATATTCAACAAAAGTGGAGGGATTTTAGAGGAAAGTGGGGAAAACATTTCTTAAAATTTGGTGTCCCTAGGTGCCTTGGGAGGCACTTAATAGCCCAACAAATTGATGTATTAAAATCACTAAAAATTCATCAATTTGTATTCACCACAAGTTGTTTTTTTAATTTATGGCCATCTCTAATTGTGATTCTCAAATGTACAATATATGAATGATGAAAATCATCTGTTGAAGCAGTGTTGTGTTGGACTTAGCAATATGGTTCTATAGTCTGCTTTTAACTGCTTACTGTGCCTCTTGTATCTATAGCTAAATCTGCTTTTTACATTTTTTAAAAAGAAAATAGAAAAATCAAATCAATAAAATCAAAGCAATAGCAAGAAGTTTCATAAAGTGTTTACACTAAATTTTATCAACTTGATACATCTTTTCATATGTCAGCATGTGTCACGGGTAGATCCTGTGTAATTTGCTTGAATTTGGGTATTTATTAAATATGGGCATTTCACTTTGGAAGGGGTCCGGTTCCGAAATGAAAAATGGCAGAACAGTTCTGTACTGGGACCCACCTTCCAGAATGAAATCAACGAGTTTCTTACCTTGTTTTGGGTAGCGCGGGGCTAAACTCCAATGAGAAAACAGCCTAGGATGTGTCATTGTTCACTCTCCCTGGCACTTGGCCAATCAGGAGCTGTGCAGGGACATGCATCATCCTGCTTGCCTGTCTGACTGGCCAGCGCCAGGGAGAGTGAAAGATGATGCATCCTAGGCTGCTTCCTCATTGGAGTTTAGCCCCACACTACACAATACAAGGTAAGAGACAGGTTGATTTTGTTCTGGAAGGTGGATCCTGGTGCTGAACAGCAGCTGCTCTGCCATGTTTCATTTCAGAACCAGACCCCTTTCGAAACGAAATGCCCATGTCTAGTATTTATTATGAAAAAAACCCAAATTTATTAAAAAATATGTACTTTGGCTTCTAACTATTAATTAAACTTAGATTTGATATGAGCGCTTTTTAAGTGACCTAAATGCTATACTATTGCATTTTGCTTTGTGAACATTTATTTATTTATTTATTTATTTTTTTTTATTTATTTATTTATTTATTTATTTATTTATGTGTTGTATTTCTATACCGCCCATATTTCGGACGGAGCTCTGGGCAGTTTACAATTAAAATAAAACCAACAGCATAAAACAAAAAAGAAGAGAGCAAGAAAGAACTGATAGAATAAGGAGGGGGGACCCTCCACAAGAGGTGATGCAGGCGGCAATAAAAAGAAAAGAAATTAAGTAATAAGGTCACCATATGGCTCTCTAAAAAGGAAGGTTTTCAGAGCCTTTTTGAAGGTGGGCAGGGACTGTTTCTAGGCGCAGCTCACTAGGGAGATGATTCCACAACGTGGGGCCCACCACAGAGAAGGCGCGATTACACGTAAGCGGTTTCCATGCCTCCCTGGGTGTGGCCACCCTAAGTGAGCATGCCTGCGCCATTCTAGTGGGCCTGACCCCAGTTGACCTCTGGGAGATACCCTCCAACAGGTACTCTGGTCCCAAGCCATGGAGGGTTTGAAAATCAAAACCAGGACCTCTAAATTTATCCGGAGGACAACGGGCAGCCAATGCAGGCGAGCCAGAACTGGGGTGATGTGGTTGAATCTACGAGCACCCACCACCAGTCTGGCTGCCGCATTCTGCACCCGCTGGAGCCTCTGGACAAGGGTCAAGGGCAACCCCACGTAGAGGGCATTTCAGTAGTTGATCCTCGAGATCACAAGGGCCTGCACAACTGTCCTCAGGGAGGACTCATTGAAGTACTGGTGGATCTGGGCGATCCTGCGGAGATGGATAAAAGAGGCCCTGGAGACCACCGTCAGGGCGGCGATCGACAGGGAAAATGTCAATGTTTAAATATCAATGTTTAAGCACTCCTCCAATTTAAGCATTTACTAGTTTGGCCATTTAGCAATGAAAGCTTTATGTTGACAATTTCAATTTGGAATGGAAAAGAATGCTACCAGCCATAGTCCCAATAGAATTTTGTTTTTGTTTTCTTTCAAGGAGCCCTGTGGCACAGTGGTTAAATGCCTGTACTGCGGGTAAGACTGTACTCATGACCTGGTTCAATCCTAGGTAGCAGGCTCATGGTTGACTCAACCTTCCACCCATCCAAGGTCAGTAAAGTTCGTACCCACTTGCTGGGGGGGGCAATATGTAGCCTGCACACTGTAATTAAAACTGTAAACTGCCCAGAGACCACTTGAAGTGGTATGGGGCAGTATATAAGCAGAACACTTTGCTTTGCTCTACAATTCTTACAATATTCATAGAAAATGCCAATCCCAAATTGCTACCCTGATTGATAGAACCTCCATGTGCTCTCTGACTCTCTTGACTATCTATCCAGTACTTGGTGGCATTACTACCTTGAAAGGCTGATTTACTTTGAGCAAGACCCAGCTTTGCAGATTTTTGCTTCCTGGTTTGCAGAGCCAAGTCATAGTTAGACTGGTGCATGCTGGAAACTTAGTATGTATGATTGGATAAGACACCCTAAATTTTGGGTTGGTTAAACACTCTTTGCTTCAGAACATCGTTGCCTTGATCTATCAAATAGAGGCAGGCAGAAAGCAGAAAAAATGATTATTCATTTTGATTTTTGATTTGTCAAGGTCAATGAATGACAAAAATGAATTTATGATTTTTTTCTGAAAAAACTGACAAATCTATTTAGAAATGCATTTTTTTAGCCTCTGAGACATTTAGAAACAACAAATTTGCAGGAAATTTGCACTAGAAGCTTATCCCAACTCTTCTCTATAGTCCCTCTAGGTTTGGTGAAGATTAGGGATGGGCAAAAATGAAAAAAAAATGAATCTCATTTCATTCGGCTTCATCCCCCTGTGTTTTGGTTCATATCATAAGTAATGGAATTTTGCAAAAGAATTTCGTTACTTATGAATAATAAAACCAAATGAGGTAAGGGAATCCCTTGGTAGGGGGCTGAGAGGGAAGTGCTGACATCAGCACTCCCGGTAGGGGGCTGAGAGGGAAGTGCTGACATCAGCACTCCCGGTAGGGGGCTGAGAGGGAAGTGCTGACATCAGCACTCCCCTCTCACCCCCCTGCCAGGGGATTCCCACAACAGGCAGAGAAGAGTGTCCCAGGAGGACTTGCGCCGCTGTGCCTGCCTTCGCTGCTGCCACACTGAAGCAGTCAAAGGCTGCAATCTCACCTGGTTTTGATCCTGATATTCTGAAGGTCTGGCTTTTCCTCTTCACCCCGTCACATGATTTAATATGTGGGACAGGAGTTCACACGTCCAAAGCTGGGTTTTTTTATTTTAAAGTGTAGTTCAGCCCCCTTGGCTAGCAGGTAGCACTAGCATTTTAAAAAAAGGACCACTTACCTGGGGGAAATGAAATCAAAGGACACCTGATCAAGCTTCCTCTTGCTCTGACGTTGCAGGGAAATTTTAAAAAGCAGCACCAATCGGCCCCAGGAACAGGTGGTCGGTGCTCTGAGGAAAAAAAAAGAAACCCAGATCATCCATGTGGTCCCACGATGTCTGCCTCATTAAAAGGTGGATTTTTCAAGTGAGGCAGAAAATTCTCTACCTCTTGGGTGAGTCACAGAAACCTCGCTTAAAGGGGCATTACCGGGTCTTCTTTTTTCTTTTCTTTTTCAAAAAGCCCTGTGGCCACAGGGACAGCATTTTTGGACTCATTTTATTTAGTAATTTAAACTGCTTTTAAAGGGACGTGGGACCAGGCCCAAATCAGCAAGCTAGGAGGTGAGTGAGTCCTCCTCCAACACTCTTGTCTGCTGCTGTTGCCATTTTAAACAGTCTCCAGCCTCTGACAGCAAGGTGGCACCTGTTTAAAATGACAGGGGCAGCAGAGAAGTCTTGGGGGAGGACTCGCTCACCTCCTAGCTTGGCGAGGCAGCAGTGGAGGCAGACGCAGCGGCATGAGGCCTCCTCAGACTCTCTCCATGCTGCTGCTTCCCAGCTGGGAGGTGGTGGGAAATCCCCCGGCAGGGGGCAGGGGGATTCCCCACCACTTCCCAACTGGGAGGCAGCAGCGCTGGAGCCTCTTCAGCAGTGGGCCTCTTACAAGCAAAATGACATGATTCATTTTAAAATAAAAAAGCCATTTCATTTCATTTGTAAAATGCTGCTGCTTTGTTTTGTTTTGTTTCACTACATTACGTTATGTAATGAACTGTTGAAACAGCATTTTTGTTTGTTTGGTGCCCATCCCTAGTGAAGATTGCATTTCAAACATCTGAGTTATATACTTACAAAGTGCTCCCCCAAGGAAAGTGCCCTTTAGCAACTGGCCTGGAAAAACCTAATCATCACCAAACCTAGAATGACTACAGCAGACAGTCAGGGGAAGCTTATATGCTATTTAGGTGTCTCTAGATGCCATTTCATAGCCCAAAGAATCAACAAATCAAAATTGCTTAAAAATCATTGATTTGTATTCACCAGGGAATATCAATTCATATGAAAATGAATTGACAAATTAGCAATTTTTAAATGAATTTTGGGATTCATTTTTAAATTCATGCCCATTTACTCTCACACATTAAGGGGACAAGGAAGTGATTGTTCACCCAGTACTGGATGTTATAAATCAATCTGAATGTTATAAATTTTAAACGCAAGACTATGAGAGTTATTTTCAGAAAGAAGTTTCAACAATTTCAAGGCAGACAGGAGGCAAGTTGCCTCTTTTCTCCTGTAGGCATTTCAAACTACTTGTGTTGCTTTATATTTTATTTATTTTATTTTTATTTTATTTTGAATATTTTTACCCCACCTTTCTCCTTGGAAAAGGACCCAAAGTGGCTTACAATAATGAGGGGAGTATATAGCCTGGAACATTTGAGACATATTCAAGTTAAGAACAGGAAATTCTAAAAGGTATCTTAGAAGAACATTAAAGGGTAACAGTAGAGCTACAAAGAGCACAGAAAAAGAAAAAAAGATGCATTATGAGGGGCGGAAAGTATCATGGAAAACACCGGTGTTCTTATGAAATCAGGGAATGCAATAATGTATGATAATCCATATAAATTGCTAGATTTTTATTTCTAGATAATGGCAAATTTTACAGTTGTAAACAGATGTGACTTTGCTTTTGGGCTAGAAGCAAAGAGGTAAATGTGCTAATAAATGATAATCTTGCGACAGTGCTTATTTTGGTATATGACACTGATGATAACTTACTTATGCATTAGTGGTTCTGGGGAAAAACTTTTCTAATCATGGCTAAACATTTTTTTCACTCAAGAGTTCTCCCAGAATTTTTAAAAGGGTAGAATAAATCCTATGATAACTATTGATAATATGCCACAAATAGAAAGCAAGCTGAACTAGGAACCTCCATTGGCAAGAATGCTAATAATAAAGAACAATATTAATTTTTGCTAGAAAGGATTGTGATGGAGAATGGCTTGCAGAAGAGGATGAAAGGGGGTGGTAGATTTCAGGTCTCCTTAATGACCTCATCCAATATCTGAAGGGAGAAAGACCCATATCGTTCTTTGAAATTGCCATTTCTTTTTCATTACCTGTCACTTCTGCATTAGCATATGTGGTTGATTAACAGTTGATGAATCTCTTTCCTGTTAGCTGGAAATATGCAATAAAATATAATGACATTTAGAGTATTTGGGTGCAGCCTTCATATCTTTGGTGAAGGGAGGTGGGGTTATTTCAAAATTGTTACACAAAACATAGCCTATAACACTTCAGCTTTCAAGTGAAGATTCTGTTCTGCAGCCAGGCTTGCTCCAGTGGGCAGGGTGGTTTTGCCTCCCAGCCAGAATCATACAAGACCCACTCCGTGGTCACACCTGGGTTTTGATCCTGATCTTCTGAAGGTCTGGCTTTTCCTCTTCGTCCCATCACGTGATTGAATAAGTGGGACAGGAGTTCACATGTCAAAAGCTGTTTTTATTTTATTTTAAGGTGCAGTTCAGCCCCCCTTGGCCAGCAGGTGGTGCTAGCATTTGAATAAA
Source organism: Phrynocephalus forsythii (assembly GCA_029282475.1). Classification (NCBI taxonomy): domain Eukaryota; kingdom Metazoa; phylum Chordata; class Lepidosauria; order Squamata; family Agamidae; genus Phrynocephalus; species Phrynocephalus forsythii. The sequence goes on from JAPFRF010000011.1 coordinate 112,373,516, forward strand.
ACAGACCACTTGGCTGGGGGAAAGGAAAACTTGTAGGACCGGATAGCGCTTCCTGTTTCTCCAAAGGTGAAAAGCAAGTAAAAAAACATAGCCAAGGAACAGCCGGTCGGTACTATGAAAAAAGAAAAAGAAACATGGATCATCTGCGTGGTCCCACGGCGTCTGCCTCCTTAAAAGCTGGATTTTCTAAGTAATTTAAACTGCTTTTAAAGGGACATGGGACCGGGGCCCTAATAGGTCTCATTTGGAGAAAGGGGAGGAGTGGACTTTATAACCTTACCTGATTTAGGCTTCAGCCCCTTTGCATGGACGAAACCCTACCCACCCACCCTAGAATCAGTGTGACCTGAACTGGTTCCCTGTTGGGGCTGGATAGGAATTTTTTTACCCTCACCACCAGAATTGGCTGTGGGTGGGAGAGGGTTTTTTCGCCTACCCCACACTGATTGAGAAATTTCCATGTTAAATAGGTTAAAATGTAAGTGCTGGTTTTAGTTCGTACATAGCGTGCTCTCGGTCACACTGGCAGGTAGTGCAGAGGCCAAAAGTTGGTGAGTCAATGTCAGACATGTCATTCCAGCCCATCCAGCTCCATGATGCTGTGCATCTTGAGATTACAGGGTTGTGGGAAGGATTCGCTAGGAATACTACCCGGGCCAAGGGTTGCCAGCTAACGGAGCCAAGATGCCTGGGGGTGGGTGTGTCTTAAGACATTTTACTGGCTCTGGTGTGCTGTCTTATAGACTGCACTAATGGGGGGGTAGTAGACTCACCCAGGTAACAACACATGGTGGTTGGGGAGGTCAGGTGTGATCTTGGTGGCCCAAACATTGCTCCGCATTACCTCAGCTCCTCTTCCTTTGGTTTAAAGTTCACAATATGTTAACAAAGTGTGGCCCATTTAACCCCATCACTTGTGTCTTGCCTCTCATTCTGGGATGGGAGGGCAAGGGCATCACAATTGCTAAGATGTTGAATGATTACATTATTGCCAACTCCTAGATTTTGTCACTTAAGAGCTTTCTTCCTGCTCCATTCAGAGTTTTCTCACATTTGAAAGTGTGTGGAAACTGGCATCAAGGTCACAGGAAGTGATAGCACATCTCCATACTGTCCTAGTGAGGCCACATTTGGAATACTGTGTCCAGTTATGGTCACTACAATACAAACAAGACACAGAGGCCCTAGAAAAAGTGAAGGCCAAGGTGGTTACTTCATTTTCCTCGGAATGAGACTTGCTGTGTCCAGTTCTGGATGGACTACAATACAAACAAGACACAGAGGCCCTAGAAGAAGTGCAGAAGAGAGGAACTAAGATGATAAGGGTACTGGAGGCTAAACTGTATGATGAAGAGAAGACTGAGGGGAGACACGATGGAAGTCTTCCAATATCTGAAGTGTTTCCACAGGGACCAGGACATTGATTTATTTTCAGTTGCACCTCAGGGTATGACAAGAACCAATGGGTCAAAACTCATTAGAGGGAGAGCCAACCTGGAAATAAGAAGAAATTTTCTGACAGTGAGAACCATTAAACAGTGGAACAGCTTGCCTCCTGTTGTTGTGGGTGTCCCATTGCTGGAAGTTTTCAAGAAGTGGTTGGACAGCCATCTCTCCGGGATGGTATGAGATCTCCTGCCTTGGGCAAGTTGTTGGACTAGAAGATCTCCAAGGCCCCTTTCAGCCCTAGAGTGATTCTATGATTCTATCTATGATTCTGTGATTCTGGTCTTTTTGACCTAATGTAGCTCTTGCTTCTGACTATGGCCGGTATACCTAGCAGTACCAGGTGAAGATTATCTTGACCTACATGATGTCTGTATTGCCAATTACTTTGCTACCTGTCATTTACAGGGCTTTACAACTGCTGGGCTTTCTAGAACCCTTTTTAAAATTGTGTGATTTGTTCTGTTTTGAAAACTGGTTCTGTCAGAAGAAACAGAAGAGGAGAAATTTTGCCAACACTGCAACTAAAAACATGCTTCAGAAGAGAGAGGAATTTTCCACAACAGATTCTCAGATGGTGTGTGAAGGCTGAAGAAAAGAGAGGAGAGCAGAGAGAGTCCTATTTCTCTGAAAATCAAACCCTTATATGATGTTGGATTTAGGCCATTATGTCTACAGTTTCTTAAAAGTAAAATGCAACATCATACAAATGAAGAATGGCATACCCTGGTCTGTAAGAGGGCTTACTACAAAAGCCAAATATTCAGCAAATATATTAGCCCTTTTTAATGGAAGGAGCAGTAGCCATGGAGATGGTTGATAAGTACGGATGAGTCAATAAAATCAATAGCCTGTTTTGTATTGCCCTGTTTGTAAACTGCCCAGAGTTCCTTTGGGAAAATCGGTGTGGTATATAAACTTAAAAATGAATAGAATAAATAAAAATACCAAACATGCATTAAAAACAACATAGCACAACAATCCATTCAATAACAGCAACAGCAACAAAAAAACCCTCAGGCTGCCAGTCACTAAGGAAATGCCTGCCTGAAGAGAAAGTCTTTTGTCTGCTTGCATTCAGATCCAACTTCCCACACAATCCAACACTCAGTCTTGGGCCTAAAATGGAGATCTGTCAAGGATGCTTCAATTAATATGTATGTAGTTCTATAGTATTCCTCTGCTGTGTGTTAACTGGTCTATCTCATTCTGCCATTTGGTAAAACTGACTTGTAATGATCATTGCTCCCATCAAAAATATCTGTTATGTATGTAACACACATGATCTTCATTATCCTGACCCTTTCATGCAGCAGCCTAACTGCTTCTGATACATCAGCCTGGAGAATAGTGTTTAGTTATGTGCTGCCATGCTGTTCAAAGGGGGAAAGCAATTGTGCAGGCACTAATACAATCAGACATGTGGGTTTGATCAATATTACGTGAAGAACAAGGCATCTCTCATCAGAGGGAGACTACAGGCTTGTATTCATTTCTCCTCCTCTGCTAAGCATGAAAAATGTTTCTCACATTGGGGTTATTTTGGCAGCCTGATCCAAGGTCGTTAATCTGCCATTTGCAAAAGAGGGAACAATGATGTCATAGATTGTGGTGAGCCACTGCGACAGCGGAGCTAATATCCTGAATCCCAAATGTTTTTGCAGTCATTACAAGATGAGAAACATTCTAGTTTGTGACACGTTCAGGTACAATTGGGACTAGCTGTAAAAGAGAAGACTATCCCTAAACTTTAAGAAATTATGTAAGATAAAATATTTCAGTGGATTTTTAACAAACTGCATGAACTTTCTAATGGCCTATCATGGTTTTCTTTGAGAACTCTCATAGAAAACTTGTAGACATTTTGAGCATTTTCTTTCAGCCACTGAAGTTGGTATATCACAGCTCCAGATTCCCAAACACCAAAGGAACATTGGGATCATGACATTAGGTTAGTTCCCTTAATGGCAGCATATTAAAAGATTAGTGGGAACCTACTGAATAGAAAAACAGGACTAGACATTTGTCATGGAACAAAATTAAGTAAATGTTATATATATTTCCCATTGCTACATATTTCTATACAATACTGGCTTTAATGTCTTGCTAATCAAGTAGTAATCATTCAGGAGAACCTCCTACTACACATCAGTTAGTGACCCCACTTCATTTTGTCATTGGAGAGTTAGGATCTATCCAGGATCAAATGAAATAAAATGCTTTAGTCCCATAACTGTTTGCCCATTACTGCATGTCAGCCTGTAGATAAACACACTTGAGTTTTAGGGCAGGAATATCCAGATGGCTGTTCTGAGTTGATGCAAACGGCAAGTATATACTGCAATGCATCCTGGACTTAAATCCCTGTTGTCATTCACACATAAATGTTTAATTATCCCACAAAGGTATGTTTCTACATTTCATATAGAAACTTTCCCCTCCCATCCTTTTCTGCGATTATCACCATGTTCTTCTCTGTTTCTTTTACTGACATTCAAAGTCCTTTTTAAAGTTTAATAAGTGAAAGGGCACTGGATTGACAAGACATGGTAAACATTTAGAACCAGTGCTACAGCATACAATTAGGAGAAAAAGATATACAGTGTATAAAATGTAATTTACAAATTGGATGGCCTTTGTAAACTTCACCATCCCAAGACAAAGTCAGAGAAAAGAAACAGGGTCCACTGTGCACACCATGACTCTCTCTACACATCATCAGGGCATGCCCCAAAACTGCTGGAAAGGACCAATATGAGTAAGCACAGAAGCCAAAAGCAAGACAAGATAGCATGACTGGAAACACTACAAAGAAAAATAGTCGTGATTAGGGATGAATTCATTTTCAATGCATTCCTATGGGAAAATTGTACAAAGGAAAATTTGCTAAACCGAATTTAATTTGGAATGAATTAATTCCATTATACAAGGTACTTTCAAACAACAACATCGACAATAACAATGAGGAACATAGCACAAACAGAAAAACAAATACCTTTCTCATTGTTCTTTTACTCAATGTAAATGGAATTTCCTAATATTTTGATATGTCTGGAATGAAACTCTGATTTCTGCTTGTCTCCCAATGATAAAAATGATGTCTGCAGTCCTAGACACCTTGTTGGAGTGTATTATATCATAGTCCAATATAGTTAATATAGTCCAAGAGGAAGAATTTGGGGTTGAGGAAGCTGGCATAATAGGGCAAGTTACAAGCTATCCATGTTTTTGGCTACACAAAAACATGGATAGTAAATCCTTAATCTGAATTCCATTTAATTCACTCTCAGGCAAACATGTATAGGACTGCAGCCTCATGTTGTTTAGTTGCCCAAAAGGAAAAGATAAAAAAATCTCTTTAAAGGAAAAAATATGATTAAAGCACGTGTGTGTGTGGAGAATATATATTCCCCCAAAGAAATATTAAAAAGGTTAGCTCCTTTTTATGAAGGAAAAGAGAAACAAGAAGAGAAACAAAACCCATTAAACACATCAATAATTTCCCTTAAATATGGATCAATTGTACTGGACTAGTTAAGATTACTTAAGTGTAGAGAGGCCGGTATTAGAACTCTATTGTTTGTAGATGTTGACACCAGCATAGCCTGTGTTCCATTACAGATATTCTACATCCAACATTGTTTGTGTCAGAAACACCACAGTCCAATGAATAAACACATCAGTTGATTTTCACCAAATAATGGGCAACACCCATTAAATTTAGAGTTACAGCGAAGGAGATGGAAAACTGGTTTCTCCATCCTGGACACAGGAAACCCAACCCTTCCACTTAGACAGCAAACTACAAAGGAGGAGGTGGCATCCTTCCCTTTGAGCTCCAGTGCCTTGAGAAACTCTCTCCATGGAGCCTATGATTTTTTTAAATGTAGGAACATCCCAAATCACCCCTCCCCCCCAAAAAAAACCCCATGGGGCACATCCCGGATTTGCATTCTGTGGGCAAAGATGGGATCTATGATTTGACAATGGTTTAGAGATAAAAATCATATGAAATAATGAAATCACCTCTTCCTTCTTATCCTCCTACTTCTAGTTACTTTGGTTCTATTCCTCTTGATTATAATGGTGATATAGAGTCAGATTCAGTTTTTGACAAGTGCATATAGATCCAAGAGGTATTGTTTTGAAGAATGTGTTACAAAAAGCTATTTCTGCTGACTCCAACCTTTCTCAGCATTATTGTTTTCTTCCAGAAAACACTGGGCTGAACTTCACATGTTTGCCCCCCAAGATAGTTCGAGGCTTCAAGTGAGAGCAAAAGGAAAAGCAAAGTATGATGCTTATATACTACCCCGTAGCACTTAAAACATCCTCTGGGTGGTATACAATTAATTACACAGGCTGCACTTGTGCATTGACTACCATCTTCCTTTTATTTTTCATTACAAATATATTAATAAAGATGTTCTTAATGAGAAAGCCAAGCATATCCTCCTGTATTCCTGTGTGGGAACATGTATCTTGGACAAATACTCAAGCTCCACCTCTCTTTCTATTCTTTCTGCTCTTTTTGAACAGTATATATCATTCACTTCCCGTATTCCAGCCATGGGAGTCATACCACCAAGCTTCAGTTATCACTATCAAGTTATAGTTCCTCTCCTGAACTAAGATTTCCAATTCTTCTTGTTTCTTTACCATACTCCTAGCATTCATATATTGACACTGGAGATTTTATGACTTCTGCCCTGCTTTCCTTTGGACATTTTTCTAAAGATTATTATTTGTTCCCATTAGAGCAGCATGGGCTGGTCCTCTTATTGTGCATCAGCTTTCATCTACCTTTACCTCCAGGCTCGATTCTCCCTCCCCCTTCCAACTCAGTTTAAAGAGCTCTTGTTGAAATTCTTGGTGTGGCCAAACACAGTCCTCCCAGAATATGTCGTAGACATACATATAAAATCTGAAAAAATTTTTGACAATCATAGCACTTGTATTTCTTAACATAATACAGAAAAAAATCTCCTACACACATAACAGTGTGAATCACATTAATTCGGAGGTCAAGGTAAAACTTGAACCTTCCTATATCTGTCCAAGAAGCTTTCTACAGAGGGAAATACTCTTGAGAATCATGGCAAATGGTAGACTAAGATAAATGCTTTTTGTGTTGGAAGGCTGAACAATGGATCTGCCAAAATCTACAGGCTTCCACAGTGAATGGGCTCATTCTTGACCTCCTGCTAAGGAACAAATAATAGGAAAAAAATGCCACCATCCTTCTAACCACAGCTATAATGTTCTTTCAAACTCTCTCCTCCAAACCACTTCTTTGGACATGCAAAGCTAGTTTTCCTAGCACTATGGACGCAGGTGCTTCCTTTTGTTCTTCAGTTGCACCAATATTAGAGCAGGAACAAGGAAGGAAGGCAAAGGCAAAGGATGCTGGGAGGATGTGGAGTTGGGGGAGGGGAGAATGGGCTTTGTAATGATCTTACAGCATTAGTCTTGTAACCAAGTGTAATGTAGGGGTAGAATTAGGGTATTGTGAAGTACCATCAGTATGGCCCTTTCCCTCTGCTGATGGTGACATCTACAGGAGAGTAAAGCATTAGGGGATGTTGCAGACCTAACACAGTGGAGTGTTGCACCTCCCCCCCCTCAAAAAAATAAAACTTCCCATGCTTATAAATCAGCAAAGAAGACTGCAGATGTTTCTAATCTGAGGCTTTTCCATAGCAAGAAGAGGCAAAATAAAGGAAACAGCTAGTAAAGCTACTTGAGCACCTGAAAGCCCCGGGAGCCTTGACATTTTAATGAGTGGAACTACAATTCTTCCTGAGACTAGTTTTCTCTAACATTGGCACTGCCACATCAAATCAAAACAGTTTTGAAATCTTGCATTGTGGAGGTAAAAAAAAATAACTGGTCCTTTTTCTCTAAGAGAAGAAATCTACATCAACTTGGAAGGAATATAGCATTTTCAAACTTGATATTCTCAGAGGCTCAGTGCCCTCCAATTTTCCATGGTGTAGAGCATTTCGTTAGAGACCAACACATATTTTCATGGTTATTCAAGAAAACCATTTCTGCAGGAAGATAGTAGGGCTGAAACCAGTGGCACACCATGGCATGTTGTTTTCTGAACTGCTGGATAGCTCGGTGCTTTAGTTATCTGGCTGCAGAAGTCAGAGGTTGGAATTTTCAATTTCCCCATTGTGTCACCTTGACAGGGGGCGGGGCTCAATGGATTCATAAGTTTCCTTCCAGCAATTCTAGAACTGTTATGATATCCAGGATTTATAAAGCCTCAGATTGTTCACAGACTGGAGCCCCTGAAATTGCTTAGGGAATCTTCCCAAATGCGGTACCATCCAGATGTTTTGGACTATATTTTGTACCAGCTCCAGACAGCATGGGTGACCACTCTGAGTTATGGTCTTCATCATTCAAAACATCTGGATGGAGTGTGCTAGGCTGGGAAAGACTGGATCTCATTTAATTTCTCATAGCTACCCAGGGAAGTATTTGAGTTAACATCTCGAACTCCAGTTACTGATATCTCATCTTTATTGTACAACTATGCATTTTCACATTACCCTGCATGTCATTTTGAGGTAAAATGGAATGTCACTTTTTATTACAAGAGCTGAAAATGCCTTCCTTTCTGTGTGATGGCTCAACACTTTCAGAGCAAACTGTCCTTTTGATATACCCAAAGCTGAAGGTTTTTGCAAATAGGCTTTAACTGGCTACATCCAACAGCATTAAAGTGTCATTTGGAATTCTTCAGCATAATCCCAGCAGGTAGTCCACTTACTGCTTCTACACCAATGTTACATTAAGTGTCCAGGCACTTTGGCATTAATACCTGTAGTAAGAAACAAGACAGAAGCAGAGATCAAATGAGTATGAGCATTTGAGATGGGCATGAAATTAATTTTTGTTTCATTTTTTGTTTTTTGTTTTGTTTCATAACAAAATGAAAAACAAAGTGCCTTAAAAATGAAACGAAATGGACATTTTTGTTTCATTCTGTTTTGTTTTTCATTTTTAAATTTTTTATTATTTATTTTGACAAATGCCAATTTTGGCTCTTGTCAAAATAAATAATAAAAATAAGTTTTAATCAGCTGCCGTGTGGGGTTGCACACCAACTGATCGGCACTTGCAAAAAAGTGCTGATCAGCTGATTGGTGCTTGTAAAAAAAAAACTGATCGCCGGAAGGGCCCTGCACACCAGCTGATCAGTGCTTGTAAAAAAAAAGTGCAAATTGGCCGACAGGGCCCAAACTAGTTGTCAAAAAAGAAGAACAATAAAAAAATGAAAATTGAAACAAAACAAAAAATAAGTTTTTTAAAATCATTTCAAATGGAGCAAATGGAATGAAAAAGCAAAACAAAACATTGAAATTAAACACCATTTTCACATTTCGTTCCAATTTCTAATGAGTATATTTGGCTGAATGTATTGAGTGGCAATAAATCTGATAACTAAATGAGAAGCAGAAGGTGAGCTGTCAAGAAAGGGGTCCCTCCATTTATGAAGTCAGTCATAACTATGCAGGATGATTGCCCATTTTTTCCTCTACAATATTTACAGGTTTAACCTTAAACCAAAACCCCTTTGTGGAATGGTGTCTGACCAACTGGTGAAAAACAATTCCCTTTTTAATCTGCATAGGTGACTTCTTACTAAGGAATGCAATGAATAGTAAGAGAGCTAAAATGCCAAGAGATTCAGGCACATGCTATAATTTTGGAGAGCAGAGTCACTCCTCTTGTCTTCTGGAGTGAAAGGATCAGCCGACAAGATTACTGTCAGGTATACACCTTTTTCATATTCTTCAAAGAATCTCCTTCAGAGTCCACATCCATGTCAGTGTACTATGTGTGTGTGTGTTGTGTCGTTACAGTCGTGACCGACTCTTCGTGACTCCATGTCCATGGAGTTTTCTTGGCAGGAGTACTGGAGTGGCTTGCCAGTTCCTACTCCAGGTAGTATATGCCCTTCAAAATGTACTGTGGAAGAGTTGGTGCCAGCTGCTCCAAATGTTTTTCATATTGTCCCTTACTGGGAGAAACCTATCAGATATATTGACTTCTGATGTAAAGGAAATCTGATTGTCATTTGGTCGATTTCAGTATCACCAGAGTGGAGTCTCCTTAGACAAAGGATCCACTCTCTGTCAGTGCAGTGAGCCTCCCTCAACCATCTTTTGAGAATTGGCTTGAGGCTCTCCAGCTCGTTGGCATTTTCTGCTGTTCTCTCTGCCCCCCCGCCCCCATGCTCTGTGTGGAAGCACTTGTTTTGCCTGTAACAAAACACAAAGCAGTCTGAATTATCTGCTCATTCGAATCAACGGGAGGCAGAGATAGAGGGACACTCAGTGTATGCTTCTCTTGAAATAAGTGCCTTTCCGTGATGTGCTTTGACTATAGGGAGCTGCCTAGATCCTTTCATCTGCCAACTTCCTCCTGAGTTCCTCACCTTTGATGGTTCACTGCTTTTAGATTTGTTTCTGCCTGAATATCCACTCCAGTTCTCTTGTGGCTAATATATAGATATGTAGTGCCGATGAGAGTGTCAGCAACATGTTAGCATACAGCCTGCCAGAGTTCTATGGGAATGACAAAGCAACCATTTCAAGTAAAAGGGAAATAAAGGCTAGGCACAAAAGGGAAACATGGCCAGATGGAATACTTAGGCAACCAAAGGATAGCCCAACGCAAGGCCATCACAGTTGTCTTCTCCATGCACAGTTAGCAGAATTCCTAACTCCAATTTCTTCCACAAATGAAAAGCCAAATAAAAACCAAAAGCCAAACAAAAAACAAAACACATACAGAAAAAAGAAACCATTGGATTCCATTTACTGTTTATTTCTGGAAAACCGTCAGCCCTACCAAACAGAAAAAGGAAATCTTAAACATGTCAATTTTTCAACAAGAATATTTAACCATTATTATTAATAATAATAAAACATGTTCAACACAGCAGCAGAATGTGTAAAAAAATAAAACCAAGACACTGAGAAAGCCAGTTAGGTAAAAATAATTGCCACAGTCCATTTAGATGCAAGCAGTGAGGAGACTGAGCATATATTTTGGGTTCCACAATCAAGAAGGCTCTGTTAACTATGCCTTTTGGGTGGCACTGCATGGAATGGGAGCAGACTGTTATGCACCTGGGTGGCCTATAGTCATTCCATAATACCCTGTTTGCAAATAATGTACATTGTTTCAAACGGGGTCACAGGACTCACTATCAAGTTGGACTTAAGTCACTCAAACTCCACTCAGATTCCCCCTCTCTCCATGTGGTGGACTCAACTTGCGACTCAGAACCCATCCACGCTGCCCCCTTTTTTTCTGGGGTGGGACTCTGATTTGGAGTTTGGGACTTGGGACGTGGTACCAGACTCAGACTTAGACTTGGAACATTGACCCAAAGGCTTGCCAATATGGTTTCCACTAGTTCACCTAGATTTTCTAGAGTTATTCCCAAGAGTCCCTATTTTTTTTCTTGGTGAATTGGAGTAAATGGAGGATGAGAAAAAGGAAAGCCATTATTGCATTTTTATCTTCCAGACTGAATAATAACATTGTAGTGGGAGAAGGAATCCCAAGAGTTATTTATTCCAACAGTAACCCATAGCTAAAACTTCCCCAACAGATGGCCAACCTACCCCTCTGTATAAAGACTTGACTGCCTTCTATTCCACTGTTGAACAGCTCTTATCACCAGGAAATTATTGCATTTTTTCACATTAAGTGTGAATGGAGCTATAATAAGGAAAGGAGAAGGTGGTTAGGACTCTGGAGCAATTTAGCTAATATGACTCCTTTTGCACACATAGAGAATTGATTGATAGTACAGGAATTAGATAACTGAATAAATCAGTAATAATATAAAAATGCAAAATATAGACCACATTATGAAAAAAAACCTGAACAAAAATGTTTTTGGAATCAGACTCTCCTGCCAGAGCCAAGATCTCTTGAAGGGGTTAGCAAATGCAACCTTATCTTGCTAAGATGGACAGATCTGAGAAAAATCTCAAGAGCAGCAACATTATTCCACATCCCTGTCTCAGGATACCACATGGATATATACTTAAGAAAGTACTTGAACTGAATTTCCTAACATCTGCTCCTAACCAATTTGGTGCAATGGTTCTCTACATCACAATGTTTATTTATCACCCCTGTACACAGCTCTTCTGCCACCAAGGTCAGGGTTTGTGTTGATGGCCCCATCCTCCAGACATAGATTCGTTTCTACCAATTCCCTAGGGATCATCCTTCAACTCCTACCACTGATAGGGTCACTATGGCCTCAGTTTACATTTCTGTATGTATTAGATACTGAGGCCATGGTGCCTTACAAACCTTAGGCAATTGGCACTGCAAATAGAGTCATCTCAATAGCCACCTGGGTGGGGGCCTCAGGTCTCTGGTTACAGTAGAGTGCAATGTCATGCCAGCAGGGACATCTGTGACCCTGTCCTCTTCATAGATGATTATTAGTTAGGATTGGATTTAGGTCAGATAAAAAACTTTCTCGGAGATCTTTATCCTGCCTTCATTGTTTGCCTTTTTTGTTACTTTTAATTAAGAATAGCGTATATCAAATATCTATTTTCTATCAGCAGTTATCACATAAACAGCCATCGATTACATAGCAATCTCATATTCTGCATATAACTATGATGAATTTGAAATCGGTAATCTGCAGAAAGTGACCATCTACCTGTCAATGATGCTAACGCATCCAACAATAGTAACCCCGATTAGATTTACATTTGTTCCCCAACAAAGACTTAGAAATGACTAGTAGTAAGAGACATAAATGGTCCCCAGCAGGGGTATCACTCTGACTCAGCTACTGAAAACCGAGGAATATTGAACGATTGCAAATGCCATTCTCAATGCCAGTTGTGACACTGAGGCAGTAAAACTTTTTCAAGTTTATTTATTTAAAACTTTTATTAAATTAAAAACAACGGTAACCAATCTAGGCCACCAAAGAGCTTTAAAAACTCCTTGCTGGTTCGAAATAAATGAATGCAGGCCAAGAGCCAAATGAGAAAATATATCATAAGTATAGGAAAACTCATTTACAAACTCTATTAAATGAGTTTGTAGCCAGTGATTCAAATATACAAATCCTTGATTATCCTATTCAGAAGCAACCACAAGGCCATTAAATTTTGCTAAAAGCCTCTAATGATAAAGACACTAGTCTCTTCTGGGGAACAATTACAGGCTTAATGAATAATGGTTGGTCAGATCCAAGTGTGTTATAGGGCCCAAAGAATGGATGCAACACTATAAGGCATTGTTCTCAGACCCCACTTTTGTTCAGGACACCCAAACAACAGTAGCAACAGAAGAGCTCCCTAAGTGGCCACCAGTCTTAGCAAAGGAGGTTGAAAGTCTTATCCAGCAACTTAAAAACAACAAAGCCCTTGGAATTGACTTTTTGCCCCCAGAACTTATAAAATCCAACATCACCTGGTGGACCCCCTGCTGGCAGTTTTATTCACATTTATTGATCAAACAGGATTGTTACCCATGGGTTGGAATACTTCTGTAATAATTCCCATACACAAAAAGCTAAAACTGACCCTGTCAATTATCGAAAAATCAGCCTATTATGTGTAATAAGTAAGCTATATGCTAAACACCTCTGCAACAAGCTAACTGATTGGATTCAAGATGAAAATATTATGGCAGTAGAGCAAGCAGGATTCAGTCAGGGGCGATCCACCATAGACCATTGTTTTGTACTAGATCATCTCATTGATTAATATGCAAAAAGAAAAGGGGCAGGCTGTATGCAGCATTTATTGACCTCAAAGCAGCATTCGATTCCATACCTCGAATTTCCTGGAAAAATTAGCCTCTACAACTATAGATAAAAGACTGCTTTTTCTAATCAAATGCCTTTACAACAATACCTGGCTGAGGGTACGCTGCAGTTTGGGCATCTAACAGAACCAATGCTATCTAAAAAAGGGGTAAAACAAGGGTGTGTCTTAGCTCCAATCCTGTTCAATTTATATCTGAATGATCCCTTGAATAGCATTTATCATCTCCAACACACCATGCTCCTAAAATAGCAACTAAACCCATTTCAGCCCTACTATCTCAGGTCTGCAGTACTTCTATCTCAAACTAAAGTGGGTTTGAAAAGACAACTTCTTTTTTCCAACTACTGTCAGAAGGAACATCTAAAGGTGAATTACAGTAGAGACCAAAATAATGGTATTCTCAAAACACTTCAGACTCTCTAAAAAAGTCCCTGGAGGAACCAATTGAACAGGTCAGAGTCTTTAAATACCTAGGTATGGTTTTTCAGTCATCAGGAACCTGGACAGCTCAGCAAGAACATGTGTTCTGAATGCCTCACAAACTATAAAAATCCTGAAACAGTTTTTTTATCTAAAAATCAAAATTTCATACCAGCAGCACTAGAAGTGTACAGAGCCAAGCCACTAGACCAGATGCTATCTAAAATTTGTATATGGGCCAATAGGAATCTAAAATCATTAGAAATTATTCAGTCTAAATTTCTTAGACAAATATTTGCTGTCCCTAGCTGTGTCCCAAATGCCACATTAAGGTTGGAAAGTGGCCTCCTCTCCCATACACAGGCTTGGCTCAGGACACTAAATTACTGGCTAAGACTGAATCAAGCTCCCTCTGGTTTGCTTCTTTTGTCATTCTCTCCTCTCATGAGAGTAGATGGATGAAAGATATCAAATCCAAGGTATAGATCTTTGGGACTGTCAATTCATCTAGTGACCACTGGGTATAGTAGGCAGAAGTTTATTAGAGCAGCGTATACATGACATTGAATATCAAAATAATCTGTCTGTCACCAATAAATTATGCCCCTGGTATGACAACTCAGATTAAGTCATCCAAAAACAATGGCACAATACCTAAATGTGCTAACAGTTCCAAATGTTGAAGGGCCTTTTCATTTCTTCCTTTAATGTCATGCCTTCAGCTATGCTAGAGGGTCGCTTCCCCAGGAACACCTCTACTTCTAGGAAAGGGGATTGTCCATGTGGTGATGGTGTTGAAACACTTGCCCATGTGTTACTGTTTTGTTCCTTTTATAGAGAGGTGGTGGTAAAATTACTTTTATATCTCCCATGTTAGCAAACAAGCCAGGTCGTTCATCTGACTTTTCCATATCATTACTCCTTCAAGACCTAGACAATCAGGTGACACTGCTGACAGCTAAATTTTTAGCAGCAGCAATTAAAATGAGGCCAGCCATGATTTTAAACTAACAATCATTTACAGATTATTTGTTCAGATTCTGTACAGGAATGTTGCAAGTATATGTATTTACTTCTATGTATTTACTTTTATGATTTGGTATGCCAATTTTATATCTATTTAAATGTTGTTCTTTTTTGCTAAGGCCATGGCTAATGCAAATAATTAAATAAACCTAAACCAAAAAGGATTGGATTTAGGTCAGATAAAAAACTTTCTCGGAGATCTTTATCCTGCCTTCATTGTTTGCCTTTTTTGTTACTTTTAATTAAGAATAGCGTATATCAAATATCTATTTTCTATCAGCAGTTATCACATAAACAGCCATGTTGCTGTTGATCACAGCTCAACAAGATGGGGAAAGAAAGGGAGTAATATACAGTATCTACATACATACAATTTATGTATATGCAGACAAAACTCTATACAAGAGACAAATTAGTTGCTTCTTTATAAAGTAATTCAGCATTTACACTACTTGTTCTGATAAAAGTAATCACAAATTTTCTTGAAGCCTCCCTTGTAAAAGAAAAAGAGTTTCCAAGTCAAATTATTTTAAAGCCATCCATTACTCCTGGTTTAAAGGTGGAGTGCTGTATTACATTCCTTCTGATCCTTGTAAATATTAATTGTCCTTCTAATGATTTATTCCAGAAATACAGTGGAAGCCATTCCTAATTCAGTCTCATCAAGTATACTTTTCCTTGCTCTTGTTTTAAAAAGGTAAACAAGCACTGCAGTCGTACTGGGAATAAGAATTACATTTAAGCATCATTTAAATTAGGCTTAGATTTTTTTAAAAAATTAACATAACACAAGGCTGAAATTGATTTATGTGGACAGTCAGGTTTGGGTGGCTTTGCTTGTTTGGATGGATGGTTTTGGCATATTTTTATTATGACAATGTATATATCTGAAGTGTCCAGAGTAGTACCCTGACAGTATAAACATTGAAATGATAAATAAATTAAAGTGGCACACACACCCTGCCCCAACTAACTGACAGGGGCTTTTAAAAGTACCTCGCTTCTAAAACTGAATCAATTCAATTTGGTTTTGTGGACGTGAACTGTCATTTTAATTTGTGATGATGTGGGTATGGGGTGGCAGGAACACTACTGTTTTTCCTTTTAATTTTTTTAAAACCTTTATTAAAATCTTTATTGCTCCATCTCTTCATTGTTACATTTGGCATTACATGCACCTGGAAGATGGAAAATGGTCCATGTGCCAGAAGCATTGCCTCACAGAGCAACTTTTAGCCCCTTTTCTAATTTTTTTCATCATTAATTGACTGCAGTAATCTCTTCAGTGCTTCCTCCATGGTTTCTAGTGACTATTGCGACACTGATGGCACCTCCTAGATACTCAGTTTATCAGTGTATGGATGACTTTAAAAAAAATCAAAATCTTTAAGAATGGCATGCAGAAAGCCATTCTTAAGAATAAGCAGAAAGAAAATGGGTTGATTTCAGCAGTATAGATGCCACGACCAGTTTAAATAATCAGAAAATAAGTCAATTTCCATTCAGTGCATGTGAATGTGGTCACTGGCTTAATAAACACTATGTGACTTTTTTAAAAATAAATTTTATTTACATACAACAAAGAATTGTTGTATGTAAATAAAAAGCCTAAAGAATTAAATAAAATACAGGTTAAAAGAGAGGAGGTTTTAGGACTAATCGATAAATTGAGGATTAACAAGTCACCGGGCCCAGATGGCATCCACCCAAGGGTTATTAGGGAACTGAGAAATGAAATTGCAGATCTCTTAATGGTTATATGCAACTTGTCTCTTAAAACGGCCACAGTGCCGGAGGACTGGAGGATGGCAGATGTCACACCAATTTTTAAAAAAGGAAGGAGGGGGGACCCAGGAAACTACAGGCCAGTTAGCCTTACATCTGTCCCAGGGAAGATGGTGGAAAGCCTCATCCAAGAGAAAATCTTAAAACACATAAAAGAACAAACCTTGCTGAGAGAAAATCAGCATGGCTTCTGTAAGGGTAAATCTTGTCTGGCAAACCTTTTAGAATTTTTTGAAAAGGTCAACAGGCACGTGGATTTGGGTGAACTGGTGGATATAGTCTATCTGGATTTTCAAAAGGCTTTTGACACAGTCCCTCACCAAAGGCTGCTGGGAAAATTGCACAGTCAGGGGATAAGAGGACAGGTCCTCTTATGGATTGAGAACTGGTTGAGATCCCGAAAACAAAGAGTAGGTGTCAATGGGAAATTTTCACAATGGAGAGAAGTGAAAAGCGGTGTGCTCCAGGGCTCTGTCCTGGGACAGGTGTTTTTCAATCTGTTCATAATTGACCTGGAGACAGGGATAAACAGTGAGGTGGCCAAGTTTGCAGATGACACAAAACTTTTCCGTGTGGTGAAAACCAGAGAAGATTGTGAAGAGTTCCAGAAGGATATCTCCAAACTGGGGGAATGGGCTGAGAAATGGCAAATGCGTTTTAATGTAACCAAATGTAATGTAATGCATATTGGGGCAAAAAATCCAAACTTCATCTATCAACTCATGGGCTCTGAGTTATCCGTGACGGATCAGGAAAGAGATCTTGGTATGTTGGTGGACAGCTCCATGAAGGTGTCTCCCCAATGTGCGGCAGCAGTGAAGAAGGCCAATTCCATTCTAGGGATTATCAAAAAGGGGATTGAAAATAAAACAGCCAACATTATAATGCCATTATACAAAACAATGGTAAGGCCCCACCTGGAGTATTGTGTACAATTCTGGTCACCACATCTCAAGAAAGACATAGCGGAACTGGAAAAGGTGCAGAAGAGAGCGACTAAAGTGATTACTGGGCTGGGGCACCTCCCTTATGAAGAAAGGCTAAAACATTTGGGCCTCTTTAGTCTGGAAAAAAGGCACTTGAGGGGGGATATGATTGAGACATACAAAATAATGCAGGGTATGAGTAAAGTGGATAGAGGGAAGCTCTTCTCTCTCTCCCAAAATACCAGAACTAGGGGACATACACTCAAATTGAGGGCTGGGAGAGTAAGAACTGACAAAAGAAAATATTTTTTCACCCAGCGCGTTGTAAGTCTATGGAACTCCCTGCCACAGGATGTGGTGATGGCATCTGGCCTAGATGCCTTCAAAAGGGGATTGGACAGATTCCTGGAGGAAAAGTCCATCACAGGTTACAAACCATGATGGAGAAACCCGGGTACTTCAAGGGCCAGATGCAGGGGAGTGGTATCAGGAGACAGATATCTAGTCTCATGCACTCCCAGACACATTTGATGGGGCCACTGTGAGTACAGGAAGCTGGACTAGATGGGCCTTTGGCCTGATCCAGCATGGCTCTTCTTATGTTCTTATGTTCTAGAAGCAAACAAAACAAAACAAACATCCCAATGATCAGACTCATAAAACAAAAGGAAAAAAGGAAATATAACCTAGAAGTGAAGACACAAACAAAACCTGTAGTGGACACACCCTGTCCACTTGTCTATTACTACTAATACAAAAGGACTAAGGATTTCATCATTGTCCAGCCATCTGCAAGTCTTCCATGGGTTCTAGAAAGCACTGTATAGACATCCTTATTAGACATGAGCACGACTCGGCGAAATTGTTGTTTCTGTTTTCGGTTATCGTTTCCATTACGTAACGGAAACAGTAACGATAATTAAACCGTCAGAACTCGAACTCGAACCGAAAAAAGAAAAATTTGGTCGGGTTTTTCGTTTCCATTTGTGGCATCACGGCGATCGCACGATGCGAAGCACAGAAAAAGTTTTTTAAAGTTTTTTTTTAAAAAACCCCGACTCCCATCCAAAAAAGCAGGCGAAAATATGCCTGCCTGAGGCTTTGCCACCTACCAGAGGGGTGGTTTCTGGGGGGTCCCCGGCCTTTCCCCCCCTCTTCTCCTGTCCTACGCTGCTTGCACCAGGCTGGGGGGGGTCATCCTCGTCGTCTGTCTCGGTGGGGGGATCCAAAATGGCGACCGCAATTTTTCTTTTGAAATCGTGGTCAAAAAACACACCAAATCACCACAGAAACATGTGAAATTTATTTATTTTAAATGCCTGAATTTTTATAGTAGCAGTAGTTTTTATAGCAATAAAACGTTGTATTGATTTTTTTTTATTTTATTTTTTATTTTTTTAGACCTGCCCATTTGGGCTGGGCATGGGATGGGACCATGCAATTTTTTTGAACCATTCCACCAATGGCATCACCAGGTTTTTGACTGACACTTCTGGATGTCTCGGAGGGCATAAAAAGCTGAGGCACCTTCCAGAAATCGCAGTCGGGTGTATGGATGTGGTTGAGGGAGGAGGGCTGGCTGCTGGTGCTGGTGGGATCCGATCGAGATTGAGGAGGGAGGCTGGAGGCTTTAGGATTTAACTTAGGCAGGCAGGGAGGGAATTGAATTTAGAAAATAATTTCTTTGATTCCCTGCAGCTTTGTCTGCTGAAGGGAATAGCAGTTTATTCTTTATTTCTTTTCTGGCAGTTTGAGGATTTTTTTCTGATATTGGATAAAGGAGGAGGTTCGACTGGGAGTGGGAGGTGTGGATTTATTTTAAATATATATTATATACTACCATTTATTTTCTCTTTTCCCAACTTCAATTTGCTTGCACACACACACATTTGGGGTGCAAGCCAAGAACAGAACCTCTATCCTAAGAGATATCCTAACTGTCCACTCGTCCGTCCGCCCGCGCTGCCACCCGCCCGCAGCCACTGCTGCCACCCGCCCACTCGCCTGCCCATGGCCACCGCCCGCCCATGGCCCCCCGCCACTGCCCCCCCACCCCCTCGCCCTGCCTGCTGTCTAGGGCGCAAAAACACCTAGCACCAGCCCTGATTGCGGGACACCCCTATGCTCTGGGAAGTCAAATCGTGCCGAATCGCGGTGGAAATGACAAACGACAAACGACAAACGGAAACGACAAATTTTTTGAAAAATTTGACGACAAATGGAAACGACCCAAAATGGACCCGTTTCGACAAACAAAAACTCAAAACATCATTTTTTCTGGTCGTGCCCATGTCTAATCCTTATATCTATTTCTTCCCTTGTTCATTTGTCTGCTCCTTGGCTCAGTTATATAGCATTTTCTAGCTCTCATTTACAAAGTGTCTTGGTTGGTCCTGCACTGCCTCCAAGAGCGTATCTAGTTCCGCAATGTCCAGTAGTTTTTTTTTTACACATACTAGACAGAGAAGATAGCTCTCAATTCCATACATCACTACTGGAAAAATGATAGCTTTGACTATCCAGACCTTTGTCGGCAAAGTGATGTCCCTGCTTTTTAAGATGCTGCCTAGGTTTGCCATCGCTTTCCTCCCAAGAAGCAGGTGTCTTTTAATTTCATTGCTGCAGTCGCCATCTGCAGTGATCAAGGAGCCCAAGAAAATAAACTCTGTCATTGCCTCCATTTCTTCCTCTTCTATTTGCCAGGAGGTGATGGGACCAGTGGCCATGATCTTAGTTTTTTTGATGTTCAGCTTCAGCCCATTTTGTTCACTTTCCTCTTTCAACATCATTAAGAGGTTCTTTAATTCCTCCTCACTTTCTGCTATCAGAGTAGTATCATCTGCATATTTGAGGTTGTTGAATCTTTCTTCCAGCAGTGTTAATTCCAGCTTGTGATTCATCCAGACCTGCCTTTCTCATGATGTACTCTGCATATAATTAAATAGGCAAGATGACAGTATAGAGCCTTGTCGTACTCCTTTTCCAATTTTAAACCAGTCAGTTGTTCCATATCCTGTTCTGACTGTTGCTGCATGTCCCACAAATAGATTTCTTAGGAGACAGATAAGCTGGTCAGGCACTCCCATTCTTTTAATTTTTTTCGTGGTCCACACAAAGGCTTTGGCATAGTCAATGAAGCAGAAGTAGATGTTTTTCTGGAACTCTCTGGCTTTCTGCATAATCCAGCACATGATGGCAATTTGATCTCTAGTTCCTCTGCCCCTTTGAAATCCAGCTTGCACTTCTGGGAGTTCTCTGTCCACATACTGCTGAAGCCTCCCTTGTAGAATTTTGAGCATAACCTTGTTAGCGTGTGAAATGAGTGCAATTGTACGATAGTTGGTGCCTTCTTTGGCATTGCCCTTCTTTGGGATTTGGATGTAGACTGAACTTTTCCAGTCCTCTAGCCACTGCTGAGGTTTCCAATTTCCTTGCATATTGTGTATAGCACCTTTACAACATCCTCTTTTAAGATTTTAAATAGTTCAACTGAAATGCCATCACCTCCATTGGTCTTATTGTTTGCAATGCTTTCTAAGGCCCACTTGACTTCACTTTCCAGAATGTCTGGCTTAAGGTCAGCAACTACACTATCTTGGTTATCAGGGACGTTCAGATCTTTCTGATATAATTCCTCTGTGTATTCTTGCCATCTCTTCTTGATGTCTTCTGCTTCTGTTAGGTCTCTACCATTTTTGTCCTTTATCATATCCACCTTTGCATGAAATGCCCCTTTAATAGCTCCAGTTTTCTTGAATAGATCTCTGGTTTATCCTTTTCTGTTGTTTTCCTCTATTTCTATAATGTCATTGTGTGTATATACATTCAAAAACAAAATTCAGACACCCAGAGACCAGATTCAACCTGTCTCTCTCCAAACACTCGCTATTCTTTCATTCAAAAAGTCTGCTGTTCATTCTTTGGAAGTCTGCATTCAGTTTTCTGTATCTTTCCCTTTATCCCTTCCATTTTGCGTCCCTTTTCTCCTCCGCTATTTGTAGGGCCTCGTTGGACAACCACTTTGCTTTCTTGCATTTTCTTTTCTTTGGAATAGTTTTCATTGCAGCCTCTTGTACAATGTTACAAGCCTCCATCCATAGTTCTTCAGGTGTTCTGTCCACCAAATCTAGTTCCTTAAATCTATTCTTCACCCGTTCCTATCCATTCAAGTTCGCTGATGCCCAAGATAATATTTATTCTTGCCATCTCACGTTTGACCACATCCAGCTTACCCTGGTTAATAGACCTCACTTTCCAGGTTCCTATGCAGTATATTTCTTTGCAGCATTGGACTTTCCTTTCCTTTCAGAATGCTTTGCAGCATTGGACTTTTCTTTCTGTTCCAGGCACATCTGCAGCTGGGCATCTTTTCGGCTTTGATCCAGCCGCTTCATTAGCTCTGGAGCTACTGGTACTTGAACTCTGCTCTTCCTCAGTAGCATGTTGGACACCTTCCGAACTTAGGTGCTCATCTTCCAGCATCATATATTTAGCCTTTTGCTTCTGTCCATGGAATTTTCTTGGCAGGGATATTGGAGTGCCTTGCCAGTTCCTACCCCAGGAAGTCTTATTACAGGCCTCATTGTCACCAGTGTAATTTGCCCTACAATGAGGAAAGCACAGCACAGCCTGTTGTATTCTGTAGGCCTCGCTGATCAACTGGAACACAAAAGTAACAGTTTGCCCCCATTTATATGCCTAACAAGGCTTATAAGACAACAATGCAAGCCTTCCATACCAAGTCCTAAGCAGAGAAACAGTTCAGTTTAATTGTCATATTCTACTCAATTATATCTTTAATTGTAAGTATTAAAATGCATGGAAGAAATAGGTCAAACTTTTCCTATTATTACATTTTCTCCTTTCTAGAGACAGATTTGGTTTTCTGATGTTGTTCCTTCTTAAGAAACATGTGTTACTTAGCATCTCCTCACGGAATAACATGTATTAGACTAAGTTAGCCACTCCAGATGAGTTCATTTGCACCTTTTATGCATCAGTGACTGCTCTGGATCCTATTGATTTTCATCCTATATGGGATCGCTGCTAATCGTGTATCCAAGAATGGTCATAATTCAATAATTCATTTGACTTCTATATCAGAATTAATTCTGTTCTTAATGATACTTGTCCCACGATTCTGTTTATAACCACAACAGGATCTTCACATTAAGTTCACATAGGCAAACAGGAACAGTGAGGACCAGGAATATCCCTTTTTCATGTTTATTTTGTAAAGCATGAAAAGGAATTATTTTATTTTTATGCATCACCATGACTGCAGTGTAAAGAGATGAAGGAGTAGTCTTCATATCTGGAAAAGGCATAGCTGTTCAAGTATAACACCCCACTGTAGATTTTGCAAAATGAACAGAAAAATACAAACTGAAGACTGAGCATTGAAGCCATTTTTAAATTCTGATGTGTGAGACAGAGAAACGGGAATTTTCCACCTCTACCAATTGTTATTGCAATTCTTAAACAACTGCATGAACTATAGTACTTCCTCTTTAGGATTGGATGCTATCTCAAAGATCTAGATGTATTTGCTTGATGAGCAACTGATTCACATTCATCCTCACTTGCAATCTTCACTGCGTTCTGGATTGCCTATCATGATCTATGGTAGCTGAATGAGTAAAATGATTTGGGGCAGCAGAACCAACCAGATGGCCCTTTGATTTGTTCCATCTCTGTGATTATAATTTTTCCTCTGGGTTGACACAGAGAAGCCCTTCAAACCTCAGAAAGAGTGGATTAGTTTTTGGAGAAGTTAAATACCTTCACATGGAAGATTATTTTTGTATTCTGATATGGATTACCATTGTTATTCCCCGTGGGAACAGGGCAGCCTTCCAATGCTTCTGCCAAGACAGATCTAAAAGCTTTTTCTTTTATAGGCTTGGAGGCTGCTTAGAAAGCCCCCAGAATGCTAATTCTTATCTCAAATCTTGTTGATATTACAGGCTTACAGTAGCTTCATCTCTAAAGTGGTTGATGCCACTGATAAACTATGAACGATGGAGTAGGGAATCTATGTTTTCTCGGTCTGATTACTTAGTTAATTGAGAATATAATGGCACTGGAGCTCATCACATCCCTATCATTTCTGTGATCTTTCTAGTCTGCAGGCCTGTTTCCAAGAAATTTTGTCTCTGCCCTTCTTTGTGTGATACATGTTTTTTAGAGATGGGCACGAAACACAAAAAAATGGTGTTTTGTTTGTTGTTTGTCATTTAGGGGGTCCGTTTTGGTTTGTTTCCGTTTTTTGTGAATTTTTTTGCAAAAAATTCATTTTCATTTTCGTTTGTTTTGTTACTGTTTCATTACCATTTATTTCAATTTTTTGTGATTTTTTTTTAGCATTTAAAGCAGTTCAATGTATTACCGTAACGAAAATGAAATGGATGACAAAATTTCTGGTGTTTCTGTTCATTTTGTTTCATTTTAGGGACAAAATTTGTTTGTTCTTTCGTTGCATAACGAAATGAAAAAACAAAAATGAAAACGAAAAATTGTTCATTTCATGCCCATCTCTGTTTTTATTTTGTGTCCCCAATCTGCCATGAATAAAAGTAGCCAAAAGGGTAAATATTAGTCTAGTATAGCCTGTCTTCTTTTATACAGAGATAGGTCAGCTTCTGTGAAATTAATGGTTCACATTTAGTGGTTTTTCTTCATGCATAATTACACGTCAATGTATAAATATAGAGATAGGTTGGATGCAAAAATCAATTGGACATTACAGCTCTTAGTTATAAAATATATATAGTATATATACATCCAAATTCCAGACTCAGGAGCAGACATTCCATAGATAGATAGCAGATTTGCAGTGTTTGATGCAGAGACGTGAAAGTGGGTGGGGAAAGATTAATGGAACAATCTGAAAGGAGGGAAATAAATGAAATTGAGCTATTTTTAAGCTTGTGATTTGCTTTTATCTAAAAACATCCATACATAGATCTTGCCATAATTACTCTCCTCTAAAAGGAAAATGAGATATTACTAGTATGAAACCAAATATAAATTCTTATTTCTTATTAGAATTGTGGTGGTTTTTAAAAAACCCATTCGCTAAGGAAGCAAGCAAAAACCCAACTGGGCTTCAAAATCATTATCAAGCATGATTTTCACCCCTTTAGTTTTTTTTAAAAAAGTTTGTTCAATGGTTATGGTGATATTGAAACAATGCAAAAAATATCGTTCCTGTCAAGGCATAAATATTTAAACAAAGCAATCTAGACTTCAGTGATGGTTCAGACAGAAGTGCTGACAGAGGAACTGTGCTTAATTAAAAAATGCTTCTGATCTTGCCCAATTTCCGCCGTCAAAGACTACAGTGCATTAAAACTTGACTAGAAATTAATAGGTGGATGTTTTACAAGACGTGACAGAAAAATGTTTCTCTAGTCATGGGTTCACCAACATCTAAATGCTACATACAAGTACAGTTGGTTATATATCATTTATACCTTATTATCTCATTCGCTCTCTCATGCTCTCTCTCTCTTGGATCCTGAGTGACTGTCTAGTGAGTAAATGAGGTATGCATATTTCAGTCATATACTTTGCTTTGCCCAGTGGTTCAGTTGAAATCTGTATGAGTTTCTGAGTGATAGATGTGATGCAATGCCAATGGTCCTATCACCTTTGATTGTCTCTCTCTCTCTTGTGTGTTTGGGGGGGGGTTATTGAGGTGAACCAAAGAAAAGAGCTTGTCCTTTTCCTTAATGATTTGTGATGCAATAATTATAAAACAAGGGAAGCAATTCATTAAGTTCATGTATTTTGTAAAAGTCAGGCTTCAGAACAACTGAGAAATATACAAGTCAGACAACCTATGGCCTACTAGCCCCTTACACGTACCCCATGAAAGTATTGATTGAAAGATCGAAGATATTATGGAAGATCCACATAAACTTTCAAGATTTCAAGGCATGGCATACAGATGCCAGCTTCATGAGGCTATCTACTTGGACAACTACATGTGATACAAATATCTATTTGGAAATGGGGGAAACCCTGCTGCCATGAGAAGAGGCTTCTCAAGTAAACATTTCAATCTGTTCCAACTCCTAGGTAGGGCTACCAACCTGGCTCTAATTAAACCTTTAACTGAGTTTAATGTTCTGTTTTCCTGATATAGACATTGAGACTTTGGTTCATGGTTTCCTTCTACAAGCCCTCAAAGGGTTTTTGACATGACCAAAGGTTTCTGGCAGATTTTGTAGAGTGGCATTGAGAGGCAAGGCAGCCTTTTGTCTTCAGAAGGGGAATTCTGCCCTCGGTGCAGTGCAGAATTCTGCCTTGTTTTCATTTGGGTTTCATGAGCTGTAGGCAAAACATTGGGTCCAACTGTGGAACAACTTGTTTTCACTAGCGATGGGCACAAAGTATTAGGAAGTGCTTTGTGCTGCAGCAACTGTGCAGTACTACTGGTATCATGCTTATACTGCCACCCTCACCCGAGGGGCCCAATCACCTTTGGTAGTGCATTGCCATGGGCCGTCAGCATGCCAAGTGGGGAAGGTGTTTGACCTGCCCCTTCCCACTTCCACAGGCTGCCAGCTGGCTAGCTATCCACAAAGCCAGGGAAGGGCAGCCCGATCACCTTCCTGAATTGGCATGCTAATGTCAAGGGAGAACCCCAGCAGTGCACTGCTGAAAGTGAGTGGCTTCCAGGATGTGGGTGAGGTTAAGTGCAGCACCTCTGGAGCCGTGTGGTTGATTCAGCATGAAACACTTGGTGGCACTTTGTGCCCATCTCTAGCCTTCACCCTAAATTGTGTACCATCTTAGCTGGAGGACTGTGTAAGTTTCTAGAGAACCAGTCAAAATATTTCCCAATCTCAGATTGTGTTAACCTTGGGCATTTGGTCATTTTACTGAAGTCCAGTATCAATTTTATTCTATTTTCATTTTCTTCATGTTCTCCTTTGAAAAAACAACAATCCTTTGCTCAGCCAATTTTAGATTTTAGAAAAAAATAGTCTCAACTTTGCACAGTATTGCCACACCACAGGAACTATTTGGGCTCCATGCCTCTAAATAACTAATATATACTGTGTCTCAACATCCACCTGCTATGAGTTATTGACTATTTTATTAAGATATTTAAAGGATGAAGTGCCACAGCATAATTTGAGAAAGCCTATTAACCATTTTTTAAATAAAAGCCACATTCACAGTTGTAGATTTGTTTCCTCTGGTTGGGACCCAGTTTTAAAGAAAATCTTCCTGGCTTCAAGTGAACAGAAACTGGCATTAAAAGAGATATGTACTCTTGACTCCAAATTTCTCATATGTTATCAATGCATTCCGGTACTCTCCTTTAGAATAGCTAGTGACGGGTTTGTGTTTGTGCAGATGTCTATTATTCCTCTGTTTTCACAATCTGATATGAGAACCTTAGTAGGGATGTGGGGAAGAAATCTTAGCTTCATGATTCTCTTCAAGTGTTGAATCAAACAATTTGTCAAGGTATTTTCCCCCATAGGGACTAAATAATTCTGCTACCCTTAGTGATGTGTGTGTTCAGTGCTGTCAAGTTGGAACTAATAACAACCCTAAGTGGGTTTTCAAGGTAAGTGAGATAATCCAGGAGTGGCTTTACCAGTTCCACTCTCCCAGTGAGTTTCTATGTGCAAATAGGGATTTGAAGCCTGTTCTCCAGAGTCTTAGTCAATCACTCTATCCACTATCCCACACTGTGATTCTGGTAATATACGGGGGCAGGGAAATGTTGAGGTAAAGGTACTTCTGTCCTATAGACAATGGACTTTAGTTTTTTTACAGTGCTTTTTTGCTGGATTTAGAATCTACTGCTTTAATTGCAGTAAAACTGAAAGCATAAAAGCTGGAGTCTTTCCTCCCAATCTGCCTTAATTTTACAGTTAATTTTTATGTGTTTTGTGTTATTTATGTCACAACTTTTAGGGTGGTTTGGAGGCATTGTTCGTCCAAGGAGAGCAACTAGCAATGTCACGTCAGTGGGGTGTGGGCCACAGACTGCACCAGTTCAGGTGGAGCAGTGGACCGCCCCTTACCGTGGAAGGCACGGACCTCCAAAGTGGCATGCACCCCACAGGGTCCCATGTAATGGTTGTGGCTGTCCCAGAACAAGGGAAGTGTGTGGGGCATCAGGTGGCACTCAGGCTCCCTGATGTGCTGGATCCAACCCAATGCTCAGCTAGAGTACTGCTTGTTGATGTAACCAATAAAGTTGTGGCCTTAAAACCCCCCAAAATCAGAATTGTGATTTGTTTATTTCAGGACCGGTGGCACTTAGTCTTAGGCCAAAAATAACCCCTCATAATCATTGAATGTTAGGCAAACTGGACACTGCTACTATGTAAAGAAAAGAAAAGAAAAGAAAAGAAAAGAAAAACTTGACCACATAATTTAGAATGGGAGCTATTTTCTTTCTTATGCATGTTTTGGAAATAGTCAAATAATACTTTTATAACTGAAGATTATCATTTTATTTAAGCATGCATGGAACTCTGTGTGAACACCCACCCAAGTATATCCCTCTGCTGAACACAGTTTTACATATTTAGGTACAATAATCAAGACAATCAAAGTTTCAACAGAAACATTGCAGGAGGAAGAATCACATATCTATATTTGAGGTTTGGCCTATATGCAAAATAGTCATCTCCTAGGCAATGACTGGATACTGAGAAATACTGGATCATGTGTCCTTTCTGGATGAATTTGTCCAGAAGCCATTTGAACAAGTTGGGTCAGAAATGTGGAATTGGAACCACATTTCTGGTAATAGATTCTTAAAACAATTTGCTGTGCTACTCCACATTCTGAAGTAGCATCACAGGAACACAGTCACTGGAATTATACCCAGCAATCAAAATACATTCATGTGCTGTGATGTATAAATGACAAGAAAGGAGCTGTGCAGGGGAGCCCTTAAATTCCAAAGTGAGACTATAATTAGCTGTAATGGTACCCAAAGTAACTTTGCTGCTGTCATTCTCAGCAGGCAAACAATTATACTGCAGTGCTGCAAACTAGACAAGCCATGCTGTAAATACAAAATGGTCAGTGGAAATATATGCCCCATAATCTAAATACATCTCAAATTAAACCAAACAATTTATTTTCTATTTGCTATTCATGAGACAAATGCAGGAGTTTTTAAAGCTGACAAATATAGCTCTGCTATCATACTTATCATGTTTAATGGGCCATATGAAGCCTAATGGGAATTTGCGCTGATTCCCATTAATTAATCTAAAGCATGATGCACAGATATGGCTACAGCTTTGTGACTGATCTTGGTGCTATCCATGTAATTGTATCAAGTGGCATATACAGAAAGAAAGAGACAGACAGACAGACAGACAGACAGACAGACAGACTTCTTGTGGCCTCTTTCTAGGTGGAAACTAGATGCTTCAACCACATTTATGACTGGTATTTCATAATTTCTATAAATGTTACGGAGCACAAATGTTTGCACAAAGGGAGTTTGATTTCCTTCTCTGCTGCTGAAAACTATAATATAAAACTAGGCTAGGCGATACCTTAAGGCTACTAATAAAATAAAAAGTTGCCTAATATTTCAAGGGCTCTAAATACATGCCAACATGTTTACACCAGAGGGCATCGCAACCCTTCAGCGACACTTTGTAGGCGATGCCAGTAGAGGGGAATCCATCTACAAGAAACATTGGATCCAGTGGGGTAAAGACACTTTTGGAGATAGCCCAGAATTTGACATTAGAGAGAGATGATTCCTGGTTAAAGCGGAAAGCATGTTATTGTTGCAGAAAGATGATTATGTCTTTCCATATTTGTGAAATCACAGGCATCTCATGTTAAGTTTTGAGGGTCCATCACCAAACCAAGCAGTCAAACCCCAGAGGTGAGAGAAGCCTGTGCTAATCCTTAGACGCTTTCCTTAGTTAAGAATTTCCTCCTTCAATTGCAGGCTACCCGTATTTATCGGCGTATAACACGCACAGGCGTATAACACGCACCCTCATTTTAAGAGGGAAAGTTTAGGGGGGAAAAAATTTTTTTTGGTGCCCACCTGCCCGAGTCCCTGACTAACTAAAATTCAGGAGGCGTAGGAAAGTTTAAAAACCCAAAGACCCAAAGTTCAGAGCAGCTTGATTTGGAGAAGTAAAAGGACAGGAAGCAGGGAAGGGACATTTTTGAGTTCATTTATAAGGGAAATAGGAAAACCCACAAAAAAGAGGCACTGCTCCCTTTTTTCTCGAGGCAAAAAAGGACGCTCTCGCCCTTCTGCTCAGAAGCACCTCCTCCAGCTTTGCTGCCAGAGCCTGGCGCGCAAGAGGTGGAAGGATGGATGGCCCGCCCACCTGCCTGCCGTCTCCACACTGCAGGCCTCGCAGCCGCTTCCTCCTCTTTCTTCAATGACAGCCGGCAATTGGGGGAGGAAAGGTGGGGGCGGGCGGGCCGACGGCGTGGGCGAGGGAAGGAGGCGTGCAAGAGACCGGCCCGGGGACGGCGTGCCGTGTGCCGCGCGAGGACGGGGTCGGGGCGGAGCAGCGGCTCGATCCTGCGAGGAGTGGGCGGTGGGTCCCAGTGGGGGCGCTTCCAGGGGTGGGTGGGTGGGGGTGAGGGTGGGGGGGTTCCACAGCTGGCTTTACCTGCTCCTTGTTGGTGCAATGGCACTGCAGAGGGCGGCTCAGCCTCCCCTCCTCCCCACCTGCGTCCCTCCCTCGTTCCAGAGAAGCCAACGACCTGTAGAGGAGAAGGCGGACGGGGCGGGGCGGGAATGGCGGCAGCCAGGGAGGAGAGAGAGAGAGAGAGAGAGAGAGAGAGAGAGGCCGGGGAGCAACTGCCCCCTCCTCCGCCTCTCCCCCCCACGCCGTGCTTCTCGCCGCACCCAGGCTACAAAGGCGAAGCGGAAGCCGCCCGCTTTCCCCACCACCACCTCCCAGAGCCGTGGCAAAGGTTCCAAAGAACCCTCCCCCTAACCCACCCCCGACCCACGGAGTCCCTGAGGCAACCTGGCGGCCCGGCTGAAGCTTGGGCCGCCGAACAGCTGGCACCTCCGCGCGCCGGGAACAAAGGCCGCCGCCACCGCCGGACGCCTCGCTGCAGCAGAGCCGATGGAGGGAGCCGAGAGCAGCACGACCGGAGCTGCTGTCAGACCGGCCGAAGGCGCTGTCACATTATATAGGCGTATAACACACATACATCATTTGCTCCCTATTTTCAGGGGGGGAAAGTGTGTGTTATACGCCAATAAATATGGTATCTCTAACTCCTCTTTCTGTCCTCAGATGGGCCATTTATCTGGCCTAGACATTGTTGTACATGGTTTACAGATCACTATTTTCTGATCTTTCACTTCAAAATTAGTGTAACTCATAAGTAATCTTCAGGCATGAACACAAATGTGCATACCTTCTGAGCCTTGGCAGTAGCTTGACAAAGGAGGCTTGTCCCAGCAATTCAGAATCACTCCAAGGTATTTCTCAGGTTAATTTTGTATGGTGTTGTGTTCGTGCGCCATCAGGTTGCTTCTGACTTAAGGTGGCCCTATGAGTTAATTGCTTCTAAGAGGTCCTGTCATTAACAGGCCTGCTTAGGCCTGTCAAATTTTGTTTCATGTGTAAGAACTGAAAAAGAAAGTGTGGGGCAGGAGAATAATAATAATAGATATTTTGTAGTATTTTGCGCAGAAAAAAAACTGGACAACTGTGGCTGCTTCCTGAGCCAAGTCCCATTTTTGTCACAGGCAGATAACTGGGACAGATAGGGACAACTAAGCTACAGGTACACAAAATTTCCTGTGCTTATTGCACACTTTGGTTCTTTCATTTTTCAATTTCCAACTCTTTATTCAGGAACATGGCTTCCTGCACAAAGTCAGTTCTCTCCCTCGTAGGGTAGGATCATGTGTAGTATCTGTTCTCTTATCAGTTTAATATCAGAAACCTACTCTTTTTGAGGACTTAATATTAAATGGATTTGGGGGGGCTGGGAGACTAGGGGACTGAAAAACAGCCTGTTCTGCCCACTCTATGCCTCAACCTGGAATTGCAATTGATCTAAAAAAGATATTTATTTATTGTACTTACAAGCATATCCTGGCCATCTAGTGGTGAGCCACTGCCCTTGGTGGCTTACAGATAAACACTTATAACACAAGATCGAATCTTAAAGGGAATTGGGCTGTTCAGACAAAATCTACACACTTATGTTGATTAGGATTTCTTGCTGGCAATATCAAGGGTCAGCTTCTGTGGAAGAGACAGTAGTTTGCTGAAACAGCTGGATCTTCATGAGAGTGACACATGATTACAATCAGTGTTTCCCTGCTATAGCCCCCCCCCCCAAAAAAAAGAAAGAAAAGAAGGAGTTATGAGATCAGAGTATTAGGTATAGAAATCATCAGGCCCCTGCTAGCCCTGAGTCGCTTTCTCTGTTCCCTGAGGGCTCAATCACAAATGAGAAAAGAACACACTTTTATTGATTATTTTCATGCTTCTGTTGCATCAACAGATTTTTTCAAGTGGCCACAAGTGGTATACATCAATGAAAATGTCCCAATTGTTTCTAGCTGTATTCATTTCTTTCTACAGTGGTACCTTGTATAAAGGAATTGATTTGTTCCAAATGATATTCTGTTAAGCAAATTTCCCTTTGTACAAATTTCCCATAGGAATGCATTGAAAATGGATTAATCCCTAATCGTGACTGTTTTTCTGTTGTACAGATTTGCCCCATAGGCATTTCTGTTAAGCGATTTCCCCACAAACCGCTTGTTATATGAGGGTCCACTGTATTTGAACAATTAGAGCATGCTACACTGCTCTTTCATTTTGTATCAGTTCATTTTCTGTTTCTTGGAGCAATCAGGACCCCCGGTCCCTTTTTTAAAAAATTACCAAAGGTGATGTATCAATGAAGCAGTGCCTTCCTACTACCTATTTGCTATCCCTTTAAAATATAATAATAATAATAATAATAATAATAATAATAATAATAATAATAATAATAATAATAATAATAATAATAGCGCAAAACCTATTTGATTAAGAAGGATCCATCAAAAGGAGCAATACCTGAAAATTACAGGCCAATAATGTGTTTACCAACTATGTATACACTGCTGACAGGCATCATAGAGTCCAGGATTATTTGGAAGCAAATAACATCATCCCAGTAGAGCAGAAAGGGAACAAATGGGGAAGTAGAGGCACAAAAGATCAGTTATTCATTGATAAAATGATCCTAGAGAATTGTAAAGCCCGGAAAACTAATTTTTATATGACTTGGATTGACTATAAAAAAGCCTTTGACTCAGTACCGCATAGTTGGATTATTAAGTGCCTGGATGCCATTGGAATATGTAAAAGTATTAGTGCCCTAATTGAAAATGCGATGAAAAACTGGAAAACAGAATTGTTTGTCAGGGACGAAAGCTATGGATTGGTTAGCATTAAATGAGGGATTTTTCTAAGTGATTCTTTGATGGTTACTTCACGTCCACTCTCATCCCAGGAGGAAGTTCATTGCGTGTTGATTTTGGTCACAGTCACGTGGTCTTCTTGTGGTTCTGTCCCTGTTCCTGTGTACGCATGGGCGTGATTGATGATACCAGCATGACTGTTTCCGCATGTCCTCGTTCTGTGATGAGATGTGAAATTCCATGCCTTTGTTCCCTGTTTTTTTTTTTCGTCCTGACCTTCCATTTTTCGATGTTTCGATTCTCCAAAGCCTTGCCTTCAATGCGTTACAGAGCTAAGTTTGAGGCATTTGTGTTTTAATCTCTCTCCACAGCATTGCTAACTCCATAGGGAATGTACTGGTGAATGCCACTTTGCACTCCTGCCACTAGATGGAGAATGGCATGTTGCGGGAGGAGACTGACCTCATGGGTTCTCATATCAGAATGAGAAGCGAGATGAGGAGATTCCCGAGGCCAGGGACGGGAATCTCTCATCCCACTTAGATAGCAGTTCAGGGGGCGTGGTCGGGACGAACTCCCCTCATCCCGCAATGGACGTGCGGTTAGATTTCTTCATACCAGTCCCCAGCGGGACCGCAAACAGTGATGAGATGGACGTGAAGTATCAGCCTTTGTCACCTCTGCTACCTACTATTGCCCTGATTCCCCTCTCAATAATTTTGCAGAAGAAAAAATTAGGGTACCAAACTGCTAAAAATTCAGGGAAATTTTCTCATCTATTGTATATGGATGACTTAAAGTTGCATAGAAAATCAGGAACTGAAATACACTCACTGACCAACACAGATCAAATTTTCAGTACTGATGTTAGTATTGAGTTTGGACTAAACAAATGTGCCACAGTGGCACTGAGAAAAGGAAAAAATCACTGAGAGTGAAGGAATTGAAATGCCAAATGGACAAGCCATTTGAACAAGTATCATCAGTCTGAAGCCTATAAACATCTGGGCATACTGCAATTAGATAATATCAAGCATGGGCAAGTGAAAAATGTGGTCAGTAAATAATTTAGCCAAAGGGTTAGAAAAGTATTAAAAAGTAATCTGAATGGTGGTAACACCATCAAGGCAATTAATGGCTGGGCCATACCGGTCATCAGGTATACCACTGGCATTATAAACTGGACTCAGATGGAGCTAGATACTCTGGATAGAAAAACAAGAAAACTTATGACCATTCACTATGCATTATATCCATGCAGTGATGTTGACATGCTGTATTTACCTAGAAAATTAGGTGGTAGGGGTCTTTTGCAAGTGAAGCAAACAGTTGAAGAAGAGAAGCATGCATTATGTAAAAAGAAGAGAAGCAGATTATGTAAAAAATAGTACAGAGCCGACATTATTGGAGGTTAAGAACAATGAGGTGTTTAAAGTAAAGCAAACAGTCAATACAGGAAAATAGCAATGCAAATATGAGCTGATAGCTGGCATAATAAAGCACTGCATGGGCAGTTCATCAAAAAAATCAAAGCAAAAGTAGATGAGGAAAATACCTGGTTATGGCTCACCATGGAACACTGAAAAAGAGAAAGACGTCCTGATTTTTGAAGCTCAAGAACAAGCTAGTTAAAGCTAGACTAGAAAAATCAGCTGAGTACCCCACATGTAGACTCTGTAAAGAGGCAGATTAAACTATCAACCATATATTGAGTTGTTGCAAGAAAATTGCTCAGACTGATTACAAACAGCATCTTAATGTAGTTGCTCAAATGGTCCACTGGAATTTGTGTCACAACTATCATCTGCCCATAGCAAAAAACTGGTGGGATCGTAAGCCTGAAAAGGTGATTGAAAATTAGCATGCAATATTATTTTGGGACTTCCAAATATAGACAGACAGGGTTTTGGAGCATAATACCCCAGGTATTGTGATTGTAGAGAAGAAAAATGTGTGGATCATTGATGTTGCTATACCAGGTGATAGTAGAGTCACCGAGAAACAACTTGAAAAAAATTACTCGATATCAGGATCTGAAAATTGAACTTCAGAGACTCTGACATAAACCGGTACAGGTGGTCCCAGTGGTAATTGGCACACTGGGTGAGGTGCCTAAAGAGCTAAGCAAGTATTTAGAAGAAATTGGAGTTGACTAAGTCACCATCAGTCAGATGAAGAAAGCCACCTTACTGGGATCTGCTCGCATGATTCACTGATACATCACGTAGTCCTAAACGCTTGGGAAGCATTGAACTAGTGATTTGTAATACAAAATCCAGCATAGTTAACTTGTCTGCTGTGTGATAATTAGATAGTAAGTGCAGTGGACATGAAGTAGCCACAGCACCCAGAAACTTGACTCCTTTGCAAAGGAAATAAATCGACAGCAACATCCACACATACTAAAACAATGAATCAAGTGACTCATCATTTGTACAATTTAAAACCATTCTGGTGATGGTGGAATAATTCACTTGCTGAGGCAAATGAATTTATGTTGGCTGTGGATCCTGTGAAGGGAAAATTATGAAATGATCTAAATATTGGTTGAATTGGTATAACTGTGATTCTTTTGGTAGGTGTGACTGAGCTCTGAATTGAGTTGCTTGAAGGTGGATAAGATAGAGAAGATTTTCTTGGAAACATCAGTGCAATCCATGGGTAATCAGTGCTGAAATGGGAAAAGCAACTGAACTGTGCACATTACTTATTTTTTTCTGGAAAGGGGACATTTGAATAATGTGCTTTAAAATAGAGAAGGGAAATCTGGATTTGAAAGAAGCTGACACGACAAGATACATTTTTGCTGTATGAAAAATTTGCTATAAGCAATGGAAATTTGTCATGAGAAAAATTGAAATCACATAGCTCTGAATCATTCCTAGGCCTAAACATATTTATTTGAAAATCAATGGAACTAGTCATGTAAATATGTTTAGAGCTGGGATATGAACCTTCAGAAAACATAGCCAATCTGTAGCAAATAGAAATACTTGGAAAACTGTATTGAAAGTACACTCCAACTTCCAAAAATCTGATGTTTATATTGGCATTAATGTTAAACAGCAATCAATCAAAAGATCTACAGAGTCAACGTATTTAAGCGAAAGACTCGCTTTCACTTTCTCCTCTGCAGGACACCCTGCTAATAGAGATGGGCGTGAAATATTTTTTTCATTTCATTTTTTGTTTTTTGTTTTGTTTATTATTTATTATGAAAAGTGGCTGATTTGGCCCTGCAGGCCAGCTGGTCGGTGCTAGACTAAAGAAAAAAGAAAAAAGTGCCAACCCGCCCATGAGCCAGCTGGTCAGCGGTAGGGGGGAAAAAAAGAAAAAAGAAACCAACCAGCGGGGCTATTAAAAAAAACGAAGAACGAAATGAATTTTTTTAAAAAAGTTCATTTAGTTCCAAACAAAACAAATAAAAAATGAAACATGAAACAAAATGCCATTTTGGAATTTTGTACCCATTTCTACATGCTAATGAAGGAAATGTTACATCTGATGCAGTGTTTAGACTATGCTCATATGAATTAGAAATTGGAAAAGTTACTTTTTTGGACTACATCTCCAAGAAGGGCCATGATAAGTAGAAAATTAGCAGTGCAGGAGTCTTAAAAAAAGTTTTTAAAATAGCTATCATGTTCCACATCATTGTACATAGTGATAGCATAAAATACCATTTGTCAAATCAAATCTCAGCTCTTCCATTTGCTCGCTGGAGTTACAACTCCTCAGCCCTACCCTACCCCAAATATAGAATAAAGAGATAATATTAATACTCTTTGTTTACAAGATTAGTATAAGGACCAAGTGGCCACTCCCTATTTTGTTGCATTAAAGCCAATAGTGGCCTTTATTGCCAGATGGTGTGGTATACAAGTCTAATAAATAAATAAATAAATAAATAATAAGGCAGGTGACAACTAGGTCTTTCTTTCTTTCTTTCTTTCTTTCTTTCTTTCTTTCTTTCTTTCTTTCTTTAGTATTTTAAAATCACCTTTCTCCTTGGAAAAGGACCCAAGGCAGTTTACTGAAGCATCTGAAGCATCAGAGCTAATGGCATATTCTTCCTATGCCAGGTTGGTGCATTCATTAAGAATATCAGAAAAAGAAAGTGGAAGACCTGGGTTCAAATTTTCAATCAGTCACCAAGGTCACAAATGACCATGACTAGTCCTTCTCATTCCCATTTATTATGAGGATTAATGATGGGAGAAGAGAACTTTGGACATTGTTCTTGAAAGGATGGAATCAATTCAATTGTTTCATTACTGATCTAAATAATTAATGTAACATAATCAGGAGACAATGTACCTTCTCTTGCCCACAGGGATATCATTTACCAGCCAAATTCAACTGGCTAGATAGCATCATGATGTTATCAGTGTGTGATCCTTGAATGTCCAAGAGTAAGCAATGGAGGAGAAAGAGAGACAAAGAGGTAACAGGCAGGTGATGCCAGTAACTATATACAGTGGATCCTCGTATAACAAACAGTTTGTATAACATAAAATCTGTACAACATAAAAAAATCCAGAGATAGGGGAAATTTGCTTAACATAATTGTCTATGGGGCGAATCCGTACAACATAAAAATGGTAACGATTAGGGATTACTCTGTTTTCAATGCATTCTTATGGGAAAGTTGTATAAAGGAAAATTTGCTTAACATAATTTCATTTAGAATGAATAATTTCCTTTATACAAGGTACCACTGTACAGACAAACCCAAACAGTGGCACATATATCTCCAAGATGTACATTTGTAGATGTTCTCATTTTTGTCCTGAGATTTCTCACACACGAAAAACTAGCATTGAAGTATTCATGTGAATGTGCTGAGTACAAGATTTCTGCCAAGACTGTGCAGGATCATTTGTTATGTAATAGTCAATTTCTTCCCCAGTAGATCTGTGTATTGATTAGAATAACTAGACATCATAAGAATGGGTGAAGATTATAGCATGGTGTTTCCTGATTTGAATGGCAACATATTTATATTCTTGCAGTTTTATCCACTAAGCAAGCTGGAGATGACATCAGGCATGTTTACTTTAAGCGTTCTTCTGCTGAAGTTAGTGAAAATAAACCACATATGCAGTGTTTAGCTCTCCCTCCCCCATGTATTTTTGCAGCTCACCCACCCTCCATCAGATTCAGAGCATTTCTCTTTGTTTAGCAGAATTGAAATATTTCAGGTTGTGAATACAAGCTGTTGACAAAACCGCATTCTTGTATACTGAAGCAAGACCCAGCTTTGAAAGGACATTTTAATGGTGTCATGCAGAATAATCAATTCTCTTTGAGGGCACAGATCAATCCTGTCTCCATCTGAATAGCCATTAGATGTAAAAGGCATAGTCACTGAATGGCATAAAATGACTGGACAGAGTTGTTCCAGCTGCTGTAATATAGATGCTGACTATGAATCGTAAGCCAGGAAGTTGCTGTTTCAAATGTCACCTTAGCCATGTACCCAGGTGGCTGGAACAATTTTTGGAAAGGAATCATCTATTTTCCAAAGATGTTCAGTGTAGTAGATCCAAATTTCAATGTTAATTAACTAATTGATGGTGGAGGCTATATAGAATTCAAGTGCAGAATTATATGGTCACAATATTCTAAAATAAGTACATTACATTTTTTTTTGTGAGAAGGGAGGACAAAGTCACTTTGTTAATCTGTTCTAGCAAAAAACAAGAAAGAGCTGTGTGGCATATTAAAGACAAAGAGATTTTATTTGGCATAATATTTCATGGACTGCAGTAAATTTCATCAACTCCAAGGAAACCGGCTGCAGTCCATGACAACCTATTCCAAATAAAACTTACTAACATTTGTTACTGCAAGATTTTGCTATATTTCATTGAGTGGCTATTAAAAATTGGTCTGTGTCCAGTATAGGTAATATAACAACAAATATCTGGAACTTAATGTAACACATATCAAGTCACATCCCTACTCATCCCAAACACATATCAATTTTGAGCGACTCATTACACCATATTTTCTTTACTTTCTTTTTCATGCATTATAAGCACATATTTTTGAAAATGGTGAAAGCTGTGTTCACGATAGTTAACAGCACAATCACAATTGGCACATGACATTTATCATTTTCATAAGAATCCATACGTTAAGATAGCATCACAGCTACAAGTGTTTCTCATTCTACCTATGAATCCATGATATTCATGAGCTCACTTGTGCCATTGTACAAAGTTTATACAGGTATACTGTGGAAGTGTTGACAGAGCCATTGTTCATTGGTTTGCTTGTTAAAAAATGGCAATAGAAAAGTTCATTTCAGTTGTATTAACAGTAGTATTGTTCTGTCCAGAGATGGAGAAGATAAAACTTTCTAGGGCTTGTACTGTGGCAATGATCTTGGACAGCAAGTGGCAGCTGGGTACTGGAGTAAATGGAAAGCGCTTTGAACACACACAGACACACACGCACACACACACACACACACACTGACACAAAGACAGACACAATATCCGGACCAGCGGAGGAACCATCCCCCTTCCTCATGGGAGAGGTCTCCTTTTATTAACCTTCTACCCTAGGTAATTAAAATAGGTGATTACATAATCTCTTTATGTCACAGTAGTAAATCCCCAAATATAGTGAAAGAGGCGTTACATGGGAGGTCTAAATTATTATGCATTATTGGTACCTATGTGCATTGCTCTAATCAGTAAGCCTTAGATAAGAGGCAGTTCTCGAATTGGCAAACTTAACTAGCAATGGTAGAAGACAATGAGATCACCTTTTGGCATGCTTACTGGTAACAGGAGAAGACAAAGGAATCTAGCTTAACTAAGGAAGATAGAGGGAGGACTAGTGTGCTAGCACAACTTTGCTGTTGCAACAGGCCTCTGCCATAAAAAGCTGTTGCTTATGATATAGCAAATATGGCCACAGTTATGCAACCCAAAAACCTAATCCCACATTGAACCTTCAAGGTAGTGGTATTAATTATATCTTTCTTTTTTCATTTGGAAGAGACTGATGACCGATGAAGCTGTTTGGATGAACAGCGAAATGTTTCTATCTCTCAAAAAAAGAAGTCCAGTAGCCATGACTCAACTTCCAGATAAACTCACCTGGATGACTGAGAATCTTCACAGACATTTGGAAGAGAAATGAAAGATGATTGTTCCCAGTAACTGCAAGCAACCCTGACACTGCTTCGCTGGTTAATGGATCTGTATTGTTCAGACATGTACAAGGCAAAAGACAAAGAAAAGAAATAGTGGCACAGCTAAAAATTGTAACAGATGACAAAGAAAAGGCAGAGGTGCTCAATTCCTTCTTTAGCTCAGTCTTTCTCCATAAAACAGACTTTGAACTCTAGACATAAGTAAAATGCAAATGGAGGCAACAGGATTGCAGCTCGAGATTAGTAAAAAAAAAATTATCACCTTGAACAAGTTCAGATCTCCAAGGCTGAATGAACTGCATCCAAGAGAACTGAAGGAACTGGACGAAGAACTCTCAGAACCACTGTCCATTATTTTTTTGAAGTCATGGGAAATGGGTAAGGTGCCAGATGTCCAGAGGAAAGCTAATGTGGTCCCTTTTTAAAAAAAGGGCCAAAAAAGATGAACCTGGGAACTAAAGGACCACCTTCTTTCATATGAGCCTGCTTGTACCCTAAGATCAGGCCAGGAGGCCCTGCTGAAGGTGCCATCCATCAAAGAGGTGAGGGAGATAGCATGTTGAAACAGGGCCTTCTCGGCTGTTGTTCCCCAAATCTGGAACACCCTCCCAACAGAGTTCCACCTGACACCAACACTTTTGGCTTTCAGCTCTAGGCTAAGACCTTCCTGTTCAGACAGCATTTTAATGAAATAGCAATCTTTTTAGCTGGGCTCATAAGCAGCAGAATTTTTATTATTTGTATATTGATTGTTTTAAACTGTTTGTTATTTTGTTGGTTTTTAACATGATGTTTTAGAATATTGATATATCATTGTATGGCACCCAGAGACCATTTGGTAGTGGGGCGGCTAAAAAATTATGTAAATAAATATATAAATAAACTACGGGCCAATCAGCTTGACATTAATCCAAGAAAAAATTCTTGAACAGGTTATTAAGCAAGCACCTAGAAAGCAATGCAACAATAACTAGAACCCAACACTGATTTGTCAAGAACAAATCCTGCCAGACAAACATGATCTAATTTTTCAATCAGGTAACTTCCCTGGTAGACAAAAGGAATGCCATATAAGCATAATATATTTCTACTTCAACAAAGCTTTTGACAATGTTCCCAATGATATCTTAATTAGCAAGCTCACTAGGTATGGGATGAATAAATTAAATGGATACAGAATCATACTCAGAGGATGATGATTAATGGCGTCTTCTCTAAGTGGGGGGAGATAACAAGGGAGATGATGCAAAATTGGGCAGAATAGCTAATACACAGGATAACAGAATGAAATTTGATAGAGAGAAATGACAAGTACTGCACATACTGTAGGAAGAAAAAAACAAATGCACAGTTACAAGATGGGAGATACCTGGCTCAGCAGTACTACAACCGAGAAGGATCTTGCATTTCTTGTACATCATGAGCCGAATAAGAGCCAACAATTTGATGTGTCGATTTTAGGTTGCACTAACAGAGGTATGTCTGTGAAGATTCTCAGTCATCCAGGTGAGGTTATCCGGAAGTTGAGTCAAAACATTTTCTATAGTCATCCAAGTAGTTTTGTTGGTCTGACTGATGAAACTACTTGGATGAGCAGTGAAAGATTTGAATCTCACAAGAAAATAAGTCCAGTTGCCATGACTCAGCTTCTGGATTAACAGAAGTAGAATTTCCAAATTCCATTAGGTTCTCACCCCATTTTCCAGTACAGGTTAGGTCTCACCTTGAGTATTGTGTTCAGTTCTGGACATTGCACTTCAAGAAAGATGCTGACAAATCAGAAGAAGTTCAGAGGAGGGTGACAAGGATGATCAGGGGGCTGAAAACCAAGTCCTAGGAGGAAAAACAGAAAGAACTGGGCATGTTTAGCCTAGAAAAAAGAAGGCTGAGGGGGAGATGTGATAGCACTTTTCAAATATTTGAACAGCTATCATACAGAGGAGGGGCAGTATCTGTTCTCGATCAACCCAGAGTGTTGGATGCGCAACAATTGGCTCAAGTTAAGAAAGCTCAGCTTTTGGCTGAGTATCAGGGGGAAAATAGAGCAACATGACAGTGAGTGATCCAAGACGGGAGGCATTCAAGAGAACTTTAGACAACCACCTGGCAGATAGCCTTTGATATGTATCCCTGCATAGAGAGGGGGTTGGACTTGATGGCCTTATAGGCCTCTTCCAACTTTACTATTCTCTGATTCTACAGTATATACATTTTAGATTACTGATCAGCCTTGCCTATTGCATTCCTGATGTCCAGAATGAACAGCCTACTGGTGTCATGAAAATGTGCCACCCAGAGACCACCCCTCCCAAAGTCCAACTCCTACTTTTTGATTAGCATTTCATTCTGTACAAAACAAAAAAGTTAAATTCTGTTGCTTAGAAACATAAATCACACAAGAATAGGCCAACAGAATTCTTGTGTGATGGTGGGTGAGTCAATGGCTCCAAATGTTCCTTTGATTCAAATGGTCCTACTTATTACACTAAAGCATGTTGGTGCTAGATTAGGCCCATTTGAATCAATGTAAGTTGTGGAGACGTTGGCCCTTCAAATACCCAGTCAGTCAGTACCAAATCTAATGTGATTTATTATGCCATCATTGTTTCAACAGAACAGTAAGAGAGTCAGTAAACACCCCAAATCTGCACTCCAAGATCTTTAAGCATGTCATACCAATTTGAATTCAAAGTTACCTCTGCCAAGTTGCTTACTTGCTTGACTAGATAAACAATTTCCTGAAAGTTTTCAATGAGAACAATAACAATAGGCTTTCTTATGTTACATTAAATAATTGAAGCTCATTGTATTCAATTTACTGGTGTGCAGATTTGCATTTTTGAGACAACAAATCCCAGTAGTCCAAGTTTCCCACATCTCTATTCATATTTTGTGCCCTTTTAATTTTTTTTTTTTCTGATTTTTCTTATGCATTAGGAACCAGATATTCAGATATGCACATCTAGCACAGCTGGAAATTCAGACTAGAGATGGGCACGAATTTAAAAAAATGGTGTTTCATTTGTCGTTTGTTGTTGAGAGATCCGTTTCATTTCATTTCCATTTTTCGTGAATTTTTTGGAAAAATTTTTCATTTTCGTTTTTCATTTTTCATTTGTCATTTCTACCCGCTTTTTGCGCGATTTTTAAAAGCATTTCCGTGCATGGGCGTCCCCCCACGCCCCAGACCAGAGGTAAAACAAAAAAAATTGATGCTGCAGAGACACAGTATAGACTAGGTTCGCAGGGAGGCTGCAAAGGCAGTGGCGGGCGTTGCCCAGGGTGCAAGGCAACCACAGAGTGACTGCACAGCAGGGCAGGGGAGGGTACTCACTGAGAGGTACGCACACACACACACAGGGAGGCTGCAGGACTGAAGCTAGAGTTGCAGAGACAGCAATCCCACCCTAACTCCCACTGGAGACTGCAAGGAGGATGGGGGCTGCCAGAGCTTTTTATGCCCTC
Organism: Phrynocephalus forsythii; assembly: GCA_029282475.1. Lineage (NCBI taxonomy): Eukaryota > Metazoa > Chordata > Lepidosauria > Squamata > Agamidae > Phrynocephalus > Phrynocephalus forsythii. Next base: position 112,417,001 of record JAPFRF010000011.1, read on the forward strand.
TATGGCTGCCAGACCTGCCCAGTCTGCCACCTGGGCATGCTATTGGTTGAACTTGTCCAAGAATTTAGATGATCCCATCACATGGCTTGCCTCCGTGTTGTGGCTGGAGTGGCGACATCCATTTTGTCATCCTTAAAGGGAAAAGAAAAATACATTGCGATGGGAGAAGACAAAAACAAAGGTTTTAAGGACCCCAACTCCCTGGTAGGTAATAATTTCAAATAATTATCACATTATTGCTGCATTTTTATGGATGTCCAGGGTGTTTTAATACCCAAGAAATCAATATTAGGCATCTGGGAGCCATTTTGGGTCGATGTCCCCTAACTCCCCTTAAAGGAAAAAAATACAGCGATCTGAGAAAAGACATAAATGCACATTTTAAGGACCCCAAACCCCCCCGGTAGGTATTATCAGACAGTATAAATAATTATCGCTGTGTTTTTATGGATGTCCAGGGCATTTTTAACATTTAAAACAGCTCATTTCATTGCACGCCGCCAGTAAAGGAAACAAAATGTAACAAACACAATTTTCGTGGTTCTGTTCATTTCATTTCATTTTCATCACAATTTTCGTTTGTCATTTCATTACAAAACAAAATGACAAACGAATAACGGAAATGAAAAATTGTTTGTTTCGTGCCCATCTCTAATTCAGACAGAGCAAGACACAGATCCAAGTTAAGGAATTATGTGTCTTGCTGCAGGCCAGAGGCAAAACAGGCTCTTCCTAAGGTTTTGGAACTGCGTGGGAAGGATGTGTTTACATTTTTGTCCCGATGAGATACATTTCTGTACACCTTCAATTTCTGTCAACATAAAACACAGCAAGTAGGTGAGAATGTGTAGTTCTGCCACTGATTGATTTTTCTTCACAGTGCCCTTGGGAGGGATGCTGAAGGACTCTTTCGGGGTGGATGCTTTACACTTGCAGGGTTAGTTGTTGATCTGTTAGAAACAGTAGTAAAAATGTTTCTTAAGTGGCTGTATTTTCCTAAATCTATTATTTCTTTTATCCTGTTTCTTTAAAACAAACGGTGTTGCTTAATCTAATTTCTCTTTATCTACCACTTAACTATTGTTAGGAGAAATATCCATAGACAGTAGCTTAGATATAACACCCAGGGCTCATCCCCATGAGGCAAGATGGAACAAGTAGTCCTTGTCCCATGCTGCTCTTGAATCACATATTCCAAGCTTCTATACATGGTGGTAAGTCTTCTTCAGTCTCTTCTTTTTCCAGTTTCAACACCAGAAAGCATCCCCTTTCTTCCTTTTCTTTCTCTTGCGTGTCTTCCCCACTTCTCTGCCCCTTTCTTCTTTTGTCCCTTTCTTTCCCACAGGTGGATGAAGAGGTACAGCACTCCTTCAGGTGACATCACAGCTGATGTCTGGAAACTTTGGCTGTTACACCACATCCACTTTGTTGCTCTAGAAAGTGCTCTGAAATGCGGATCTTAAAATTGCTCCCCCATATCTGTTGCGCTTTAAGCAAAATAAAGTGCGACCCCCCTCCCCCAAAGCATGACTCATGCATCTTCCTTGCACCTGGCCTCGGGATAGTAGAATCCTTGTTGCTGTTCCACTGCAGTTTTTAAACTGGTACACGCACCATGGGGTACTGCTAGATGCCCTAAGCACATCCAATCTCTCCTGATTTCGGAGGCTTAGCAGGGTCGGCCCGGGTTAGTATTTGGATGGGAGACCACCAGGGAATACCAGGTGCTGTAGGCGCCTGGAGTAGGAACTGGCAAACCACTGCAGTATTCCTGCCAAGAAAACTCCATGGACATGGAGTCACGAAGAGTCGCTCACGACTGTAATGACACAACACACATATAACTGTTCCATTGCCATAGGGCCACCCAGTGGCACTACTTGGAGCAGCCACATGACAGTAATTGAGTTATTTTTTTGCACCTCTACCTTTCGAGGCAAGCCCTGTGGCTTTTCTCTTCGTGCCTGCTTGCTTACTTTGTCTTGTCCTTTAATTCTTGTTGCGTTCCTAAGCATGCTGCATGTATCAGGATGGACCTCTCTCAGCCATGTGGTTGAGAAACCATCTCCTTTCCCTTTAAAAAAATTCTTCTGTTTATAACTGGACAACATAAATCTAACTAAAGATGTTTTTCTACTTTAGATGCATGTAGAGATGTTCTTTTCTATTTTAAATGTTTATTAGTGAAGAGGTAGAGCCTTAGAACTTGTACTACATTATATTCTTATATGATCACCACTGTTTTGTTGCTGATTTGTACCTTATGGCCTTCTGATTAGAGAAAAAAATGACCAGAGTTTCAACATTTTGTTACCAATATGGCTTGCCCATGATTAAGGAGATTTTATGGCAGCCTCTGCACCTTCAGGGGAATATGAATCTTTTTTTAAGTTCCAAAAACTGTCACTGTTACAGATCAGCCTTACACAATGTAAGTCAGTGAAAAGGATTTCAAAGCAAATAGTGTGCTGCTTATAGGGCTGTCCCAAAGTGCTTAAAGCACTTTCTGGGTGCTTTTCAATTTAAATATGCCTCCCATACAGCAGATCACTGGTAGACTCTACACTCAATTTACTACCGTCAGAAGGATGGAAGACTGAATGAACCTTGAGCCAGCTACCTAGGATTGAACCCCAGGTTGTGAGCAGAGTTTTGCCTGCAGTGCAGCAGTTTAACCATTGTGCCACAAGGCTCCTTTTAGCCACTTAGCTGCACTGTACACCAAGCACTATATTACTATATACAGTGGTACCTCTTCTTAAGAGCAGCTCGACTTAAGAGCAATTCAACTTGAGAGAGGAAAATCGTTGGCGTTTTAACTGCTGCCTTACAAATTTTAGATGTGGTCTGCTCTACTTAATTTTTTTAAAAAAATTAATTTATTTTTATTTTGTAGATATGGTACCTCTACTTAAGAGTTGTTTGACTTAAGAACATGCATTCAGAATGGATTAAATTCTTAAGGAGAGGTACCACTGTACTTTTGCATGTTTGCAATGGAAAGTGTTACATTCTATCCATCCACTCCATCAACTTGAAGCATGAAAGACTGTGAACTTTGCAGTTCTGTAACTTTGTTGCCAACTGAACTGAAAACAACATATTTCAAATCCCCAAATACTGTTTTTATTCAAAAGTTTCTAATCCCTGCAGCTATTCTTTTGAAATAGCTTTTATTCTTTTGAAATTTTGCCTAGGAAACATATATAAAGGAACCTTTATATTGCAGATTTCCCACAAATCTCAGAGGATTTGAAAAACCTCAAATTGTATTTGGTATCTTATTTGTCTGAAATTTGACAGGATCCATTTCATCTAAAGAACCAATGATTCCAACAAATTTAACCAAGCAATAAATTCCAAACAATTTTACCAAGCAATAAACATGTATAGGCATTGGCTGATTTTCCCGTTATAACTAGGAAAAACACCCAAAGCCTCAGAAAATGAAAGGAGGTTAACCCTCTGCCTCAGATCTAAAGCCAATCGGAGGCTCCAAGCTGGAGCTCCATCTGAGCCAATGAGGCAGTATCCAAAACAAGTCTATATATATGGAACAGAGGCCTAAATCCAAATTATAGACCCAGTTAGATTCATTGCTTAAAACCCAGCAGCACAAGCTATGCTGTATAAGAATAACACCATTAGCTGTGGCAATTTTTCAGAAACTACACATTTCCAATTCGGGTACTAGAGTCTGGATATAATGTGTGACTCTGCAGCTCTTGTCAGCCCTAACCAGAACAGAGAAGGTTGAAGGATTTTGAGAGCGGTGGTTCAACAGAAGCCAAGGGAGACACATTTAACAGCCCTGCTTTAAAGACTTAATTGCTTGTTAGGCAGCAGATCACCGGAAGACTCATCTGCTGCCTTTTATCTGCATTATTTTTCTTGTGCAGTGATGTTCCTGTGTTGCAAAGAAAATTAACATTCTACAAGGCAATTTTAAAATGAGGGTGGGATGAAACAAAAAAAAAAAATCTGTATTTGAAACAGGACTTTGGATCAGCACCATATTTGTCACCAATGTAGCAGACAGTACAGCCTTCTTCTGTGCTAATTTGGGGACTTTTGATCAAAAACTTCTGAGCAAAGTTGCTTCTAAAGTGCATGTACAAGCACATGCCCCTCGACACAGAGCTTTCCCTCCCCTGTGCACCCATTGCAACCATTTTTGTTTTAGTTATGACAGAACCTACATGGGGAGAGGCGTACTTACAAAAATGGCACACAACCATGTGCAGCAAAGGATGAAAATTCAAGAGCACATAGCTTTCGAGTTATGATTTTTTTTTAAAAAAGTAAAGCTGTTCACACCCAAGCAGAAGCAAGTGACCCTAAATGTCCCCAGATTTAAAACAGATCAAATAAACTGAAAAGACTAATTGAGCTAAAATTTGAAAGAGGATGGTTGTCCCTGCCTGGCTTTTTTCCCTTCTAAATTTGGAAGGAATCCAGGTTGCATGGGCTGCTAAAACTGATCCTCAAAAAGTCTTTCAAAGAGGGGAAACAATAACTTTGTTACAAAACCGTACCAACAGGAGCATTCCAAAGAAGATGCATTGTTGTTACTTTCTGAAGGGGACAGAAGCTGAGTTGGGTAATCAAAGGTCATGGAAACAGAGTCAAAAGCCAGACTTTCTTTCAAACAGCTAAAAAAGGGCTTTATTTAAAGAAAGCAATGTGGTGACAGTCCTCCAGAAAGGGACATTTTATTTATTTTGCCATGTATCTCCAGGAACTTAGCATACAATTTTGGAAGGGGTATTCCAAGTACTGCTGCCATTAGAAAGACACAACTCCTTTCTGGTCAAACAGGCATTAGAAAGGGTTTCTGTGTCTGGATGTACAAATATTTAAAAGATATTTAAAAATGAATAGAAGACAAATCTTCAGAAGCTCAATTGTTTAAGCTGTGAAATTACTGGTTTTTTTTCCTTTTTTAATATATATTGCTTTCTGACTAGGATGGTCTTAACCTTGTTCGCTTAGCAGACTAGACCTCCGGCTGGAGCAGAGCCCTTCCCCTTCCCACGCATCTTGCTGGGGCCAAACTAGCCCTCAGTAACTAACGAGCTTCTCGAGTCTTTCGCGGGCTTAAAAAAAGGCACGCGAGACACGCAGAAAGCGCGTGGAGGAGCAACGTGGCCAAAGGCGACTAGACGTGCGCGCAGGGCAGCCCTGATTATTTTATGACCGAGCATGACGTGTGTGAGTGTGTGAAGAGAAGCCGCTCTCCGGCTGTCCCCGCGCGAAACCCTCACGCGGCCCTGCCCCCAGGTCTTGCGGGGTGAGGGCTTCGCCAGCTCCCCTCCGCGTCCTCGCCTCCCGCCCCCAACATCCCCAGGCTGGCGTACGGCTCCCTTGGCAAAGAGGGATTCCTGGCGCTGGCAGCGGAGGGAAGTCCAAGCTCCGCGGTGAGGAGCGCGCGGGAAAACACCACCCCGCCCCCCCCCGGCAGCCCCAGGGCCGCTCCGTAGGCCAGCGGTGGCCCGCGCTGTCATGCAGACGCTCTCCCTCACCACACACCGAGAGGCGGACCGAGGGCCGCTTCCCTCGGAAAAGCGCGGCACGTGGAGGAGACCTCGCTCCGAGGCGGGTTCTTTTTCCCCTTCTTCTCTTTATTGCTGTCGCCGCTGAGGCGAGACTGGCGTTGGCGCTGCTGCTGCTGCTGCTGCTGCTGCTAGCCGCCTCTTGCTCAGGGGCTGCCTCTCGCCGGGCTTCGCCAAGGAATCCCGCAAGCAAGAAGCGGGGAGGGAGAGAGAGAGAGAGAGAGCGCGCGAAAGACAGCGAGCCCTTGAAGCACAGGGAGCGGAGCGCGGCGCATTAAAGGGGAAACCCGGCGGCGGCGGCGGCGGCGGCGGCGGCGGCGAACGGCTGCCCGAGCGAGCGGGCGGGAATTTCCTCTCCTCGGCGATTGCCGGCCAGTCCAGGAGCAACTCGCCGCTCCATAGGTGCCCTCCACGGCGATGCTTCTCCCGGCGAGGCAGCGGGATCCGGCTGAGTCCAGCTGGCGCTGAGGGGGAGGAAGCCAGCGGGAGGGGCACCGGGCGCGCACCCACCACCCTCGCACTCCTCTGGCAAGGATGCCCCCATCTTGAGGGCGCCTGAGGCAGGAAGGAGGACGACGACGACGACGAAGAAGAAGAAGAAGAAGAAGAGAGGAAGGAAGCCTTGGTCCGGGAGCTGCCAAGGGCTGGCCCCATAGGAGCCGTACTGGCCGGCCTCGGCGGCTCGCCTTTCGCCTCCGCTCGCCGGCGCCGCTGGCTCCCCAGCCGGAGACATCATCATGATCTCCTAACCGGCTCCCCGCCGCCACTCGCCGGTTCGATCCCTCGTCCTCCCGCCCCGCCCCCACACCCTTTCCCCTCTCGCCTCTCTCGGCCAAGCCATGGGATTACCCGCCGCCACCGGCCGGATGTGCAGCTGCTGAACTGGTGTCCTGCGAGGAGCGCAAGACCCACCGCCCGACACCCCCCCCGGCCGCCCCCGGCCCCCCGCTTTCCTCATCCTGGACGGTTTTGGAGGGGGATCTGCTTTGAGGTGGCCGAGCCTCGGACTACAGGGGTGGGGTGAGTACTTCGCCTCCGCCCGGCTTTCACTGGGAATAAGTTGTAGGAGTTTGGGTCGAGGGGATGCCCAGGGCGACACCCATCGCTTTGGGTTTCTATTAATTGGCTTCTAATCGCCTATAATCAATAAGTCTGCCCACCACCCTCCCATCTCCTCTGCTGCTGGATGCCAAAGCCTTCGGTCTCGCCATCCATCCCATTATTGCGGGCGTGTTAAGTTTCTTGGGGGTTTGCAACCTCTCCCGCTTTGCATATTGTGGCTCGGGGATCAGGATTGGAGAAGAAGCGAAAACGGCCTTCTTTCTGTTTGGGTGGTTCTCAGAACCGTGTGCGCGCGTGTGTGTGTGTGTGTGCGTGAGAGCGCGCGTGCTTGTGGTGTCCTGATTTGCATTCCAAAAAGGGGAGGCTAGAGATCTTTGCAGCAGACGGATCTTGGATGCTGGAGTGCTACCCAACTGCACTTGCAAGCACCCTTGTTTTTGGGTTTTTTTGCCTGCCCAAGTGATCTCCGATTTCTTGGCGTTTTGGTGACAAGTAACAGCTGCCTAGATGCCCTAAGCACATCCGTTCTCGCCTGATTTCGAAAGCTAAGCAGGGTCGGCCCTGGTTAGTACTTGGATGGGAGACCACCAGGGAATACCACCAGGTGCTGTAAGCGCCTGGAGTAGGAACTGGAAAACCACTCCAGTGGGTCAGACTGTAACGACACAACACACAGATGACAAGTAAGCTAAATGCAGAGGCACGCTTAGGGGAGGACCACCACATTGGTGGGCGCAGAAGGGAGGTCACTGCAAGGGAAGTCAAAAGGTAGTTGCTCTTGCCAGTCATAGTGTTTGAGGAAAATGCCAAAGCTTTCGCTTCTCCATTAGTATCACAAATAGAGACACTCCTGCATTTCCTTCAAATTGAAGACTGATGTATAAACAGATCTAGACAGCAAACCTGTTTGCTGGCAGCCATCAACAGGTGATCCCCCCTTCTCCAAATGAGACAAAGGTCTTTCTTTACCTGGATGAAAGCTGTCATAGCCTCATGCTGCATCCTAGAAGAAGCAAACAGAAAAAAACGTGACTTCCCTTTCTCTTTAGGCATGTTCCTATGTGTGCTGTCCAAGAGATGCCACTTTCCTGATGATGCATTGCTGAGAAACAGAAAATGGGTTTAGCTGAATCACTTTAATTGTCTTGGAAAGGCGACATGAACTTTGGAGCAGCCAAGATACCATTTAGATTGAAGGGGATGGAAGATTGCAGACCAGGGATTTCATACCTCTGTGCCTATCTGTGTATTCTGTTTGCAGAAGCAGCAGTTCTTTGGGGAAAATAATAGCCTTTCAGTCACAAATCCTCTCAACCATGAATTGTAGAACTTTGGATTGCTGGCCTTTTGAGTAATGCATTTAATAATTTTCTGATGTGCCTCTGAAATTGTATTTGATGCTAGGAAATTCTCTGCAAAGTATAGCATCAAGGAAGTTTGTCATATGTTCATAGAGGAACTTGAAACGGGGACAAGAGGGGTGATATAAAATATAGATTTGTAAAACAAAAGCTCAAAATAGTTGGTGCATCTACTGAACTCTGCTCACAACTACTCTGTGTCTTATGTCATTTCTGGATTTTTAATTTATTATAATATGCATATTCCCAAAGTAGCATTTTGCTGAATTGTTTGAATTAGATCCTGCCAAATCTTTTAGAAGGAATATGATCATAACTACCCAGTCACCAAATATATCACCTAGCAGATTAATACTAGAATAATACTTTTGAGAACTAAATAACTTATTTCCTCTGAAAAGTTATACTGTATAAGGAGAGTATCAAAACCTTGTGGCATGCTTTCAGTTCCAAAGAGTCTTGGCAATATGATAAATTAAGGAAGCATTCATTTTTATAATAGCTTAATAATTTGGTGCATGACTCCTGTATCTGTTGAAGCTGAGTGTTTTATGTTGTAAAGAGTTATGCTGTTATTCACCAATAAAACATCTTAGCTTAGTTTCCCACCTTTGACAACTCTTTGGGCACAAACAGTGGTTTGTGCTAATCAGGCAAGAGAAATACAACAATAACAATAAGAGATGGAAACATTGTGGTGCCTTAAAGCCTAACTGCTGTATTTTAATTTGAGCTTTGATGGGTTGAGTCCACAATGAGGATAACTTTGGTGAGAAAAGTGTCCCTTCAACTTTGAAGCGAAGATGCCATAGGAAGAACAATACTGTACTTTGTATTCTTGCAGTAGATGAAGCCACTTAAATCAGAAGCTGCTGTCATATCCTTTTACCGTTCCCTTCAATAAACTTGTTTATGTCACATTGTAAGTACTTTAAAAGTCTGTTTGCTGTTGGAACAATAACCTGAACACTAATTTGTAGTGCTTTTAAAGACTTAAATCATATCTCTTATAACCTTTGCAGCCCAATTTTTGTTTGTTTACTCTGACTTAAGCACAAAGGAGGCTTGCTTTCAACTAGGTACACACACAACAGCAGCTTTAGATGCTGCTACACTTCCTTTTGTAATCTCTGGCAGCTTTCACGTTGGCTTCAGGAATCTTAAAAACATTACAAAACCAACTGATGGTGTGGTCCTGAAACAAAATGAAAATCTGGCTTGGGCAATGGCTTCATAGAGCCAATGAAATATTATCCATAAGATGGACACTTGCTTTCTCCATAACTTTGTACCTGGCTTGGTACTAAAGAGGATGTCTTGGAGGAGAAGAATAGTTCTCTCATGTCCAGCCTGAAGAAAGGTGTGGGATAATTTGAAAATTCATCAATGAAAATACTATCCAACCCTGGTGTTTTATATTAGCAAATCATTTGGCATGGGATTGCAGCCTTAGAATAGCTAGGGGCAGTAAGAGCTCATGGTTGTGGGGCACATGGAGGGGTGTTTCTTTATTTCCACACAACAAACTGGATGGATGATGCTACATTGCAGTTGGAAGGGGCCTATAAGATGCCCTGAGCACATCTGATCTTGCCTGATTTCAGAAGCTAAGCAGGATTGGGCCTGGTTAGTACTTGGATGGGAGACCACCAGGGAATACCAGGTGCTGTAGGTGCCTGGAGTAGGAACTGGCAAACCACTCCAGTATTTCTGCCAAGAAAACTCCATGGACATGGAGTCACGAATGGTCGGTCACAACTCTAACAACACAACACACACACACATAAGGCCATCATGCCCAACTCCCTGCTCCTTGCAGGAATGCACATCAAAGGATACCTGCCAGGTAGTTTTCCAGATTTCTCTTGAATGCCTCCAGCATTGAACCACTCACTCTGAGATACAGTGGAACCTTGACTTACATGCTGCTTGCAGCATATTTGACTTGCAGCAAGAAGGGGCCTGTTTGACTTGCGCTGCAGGCTCTGACTTACAGCTCGGAGCCCCGGCGCAAGGCCCCAGAATCGGGTGGCAGCTACGACCGAGCATCGCAGCTGCCGCCTCCAAACTGCTCCTGCCTTCTTCCTCACCTCCAGCAGCGGCGGCTTCAGCGAGGCCAGCTCTGAGTACCTGGAGCTGGTCCTCGGCCTCACCAAAGCCGCCGCTGCCGCTGGAGGAGAAGAAGGGCCGGGAGCTTGGGGCTGGCCTCGCTGGTTAAACAGTCAGCTCAGTCTTGTAAAAAATCTGGTTGCAGAAGTCTGGTCCACAATGGAAGCATTTTAGTTGGGGAGCTGTACAGTTGTGGGACTCTAATGGTAAGCATAGAGTTGTTCAGAACTTGGAACGTCAGGTTAAAAATCAATAAAACTTAAATGTTAGACATTGTTGCTATGAACATTAAAAATGGAGGTGTATAACTTGTGGACTATAATTCCACTGCCTCCTCCTCTCTTTGAAGAGACATTTCATTTACATCCCTGGAAAGAATCTCCTATCCCAGTCACATTTGTATTAAATTGCTGTTTTCAGGAGTCTTTTTCATCATCTGGAATGGATTAATCCACTTTCCCATTACTTTCTATGGGAAAAGTTCATTTGATTTAAGGCATGTTTGACTTATGTCTTGACCTCCGGAACGGATTAATGACATAAGTCAAGTTTCCACTGTAATAGTTTCCATTGCCATTCTGTTCTAGTAGTTAGGAAGTTTTTCTTGATTCCCTGCTTTTAGTGGGCTTAAAAATTCCAGAGATAGTGGAAATTTGCTTTACAGAATCACCTATGGGGCGAATCCGTACAACATAAAAATGGGATTACTCCATTTTCAATACATTCCTATGGGAAATCTGTATAAAGGAAAATTTGCTTAACAGAATTTTATTTGGAACAAATTAATTCCCTTATACATGGTACCACTGTATTGGAAATGGGGATGCCTCAGTTCAAGAATTGTTTTTCAATGGAATGCCCCAATTTAAGTTTTTTCTGACCTCCAGGACAGTTTAATTGGTTTTCAATGCATTCCTATGGGAAACTGTGTTTCAGTTGAAGATTTTTTTGCAATACAAAATGGCCTGAGAATGAATTAATTTCTTAAACCGAGGTACCACTAGGTAATTATATAGGATTTATATAGGTAAATCGATGATAGTGGTGGTGATGATTTTCTTGCTGTCATTTCTTTTTATTTTTCTTCCATTTTAAAACTGGACAGGGCTGGAACACTTTAAAATTTGAAATTTTACTAAAAATGTAGAAAGCAATGCAGAACTTGGATGTATTTTGTGGTGTATATTAGTTATAAGCATAAAGTTGGTCATATAAGCTAAAAAAATTTAAGAAAGAGCTTGCCATAGCATAAAACTGGAATACAGTAGAATACAGCAATTCATCATTACATCTTTTTTTTAAAAAAATCTTTATTTTGGCTTTGCATTTAAGATATTTGAATTTCATCCTTGCTATCTCTGGCAAAAAGGGCATGGAAGTTACCTGGCCTTTAGCAAAATGGGTTCTGACACTTTTTAACAGTATTGAGAACACAGTTGTTATGACTACCTTATTGTGTGGGGTGTTATCATTTAATCAATTGCCCACAGGAAATACATTGTTTCATAATATCTCATTTTGCATCTTTGTAAATCTAGGGACCTCAGTTATTATTCATTTAGATAATTTGTAGATAGTGTGTAAGATTTTGACTTATTTATTTATTTATTTATTTATTTATTTGTTTGTTAGGCTTATATCCTGCCCATCTTGACCATGCTGAGTTTGGCTGAGAAGTTTTTATCCGCTATCAATGAGACTGCATGGCTACTCTAGTCTTGGGTGGCTTTTCTCTGTTTCTCTGGCTTGAAGTAGGCATGAATCATGAACTACTTTTAGCACTTCTTTTCCAAACTAGAGTTAGAAACCATGGTTTAGTGTGGATTTCTCTTTCTGATTTGAAAAAGGCAAGCAGTAATCATAACCTGCCAATTCATAGTGTGATTCATCATCTCAATTCAGCCTCTCTCTTAGCAACTGCATATCAGAAAACTTGTTTCTGAGGTGTGTGTACTAGAAATTCTACTCAAAGAACAATTCAAAATGGCATTTGGAGAGAGAGTGATAATGTGCATCACAAACCTATCGACCTTTGCTTTCCAAGATGGAAAGTAGAGAAGTTACTTGGAATTAGAGGTTTTTTTTTGGGGGGGGGTTGACTGGAGAGGAAATGATGAGTCACAATAAGAGGGACTGTTCCTGCGTCTACTCCAGTTTGTGTAGCTGAGGAAACTATATTGTGCCGTATCTAGGGAACAGAGAGGTGTGAGATCTAATAGATCTAGACATGAAAACCTTAAATTTCTGGGACTTATATTTGCTACAGTACATGAAATAACTTCCAGCAGTAATGTTTCACCTGTAGAGCCCTGTACATTAAAGCTTCTCCCTGTCTGTGAAGAGAAGAAGGAGAAGAAGGAGAAGAAGGAGAAGGGGAAAAATCCTGACAGGCTATCATGTTTCTTCCGAAAAATGTGATAAGACGTCACTGTAGGCAGATTTGATGGCAAGTTTCCATTTATGAAATAATTGAAAATAATTAAAATGTTATATTTGAAATAGATCACTGGCAAGGCAGTTGGTGCTGAGGCAATCTTGTTCTGTCATTGTTGCCTCAGGTTCGCTGCTGTTCTCTCATTTGCTACCAGCCTCCATTTTGTCCTTCGTACCAAGACAGTCGAGGAATTCTTGCTTACGCCAGCCTGCCCAACTGCTGTACCATGTCTGGCTACCTGTGGCCTCCCAAGAGCTAACTCTTTGTGCAGAATGTGACTGATGGCACCAGGTGTCTGTCTGAAGATTTGTGCAGATAATTTGGTTGTTATGGTCCACTAGTTGATGTATATGTACCTTTGGATTTTTACACACATCATCCAAGAGGATTTGCTTATGTTCAATTTGAAGATGTCTGTATTTCTGAAGATGCCGTTCATAATTTGAACCAGAAGTGGATTTGTGGCCACCAAATAGAAATCAAGTTTGCACCAGGAGATCCGAAATCACCAAACCAAATGAAATCTAAGTAAGGAAGAAATGTGCAGAGCTCTTCCCATTATGATGACTATGACAGAGACAGGCATTCAAGAACCTGTAGTTATGAAAGGAGGAGGTCAAGAAGCCATTCTTTTGACTACAGCTATTGCAGATATTATAGTCCTAAAAAGTAAGTGATGCACTTGGCTTGACCTAAGCTGTAACATAATGAAAAGACATCCTATTGACAGTCTTGACACCTAGATATGAAGTCACCTTATTAATAACATGCATGGAGATTGTTAAGACATGCATGAACCATCAAACATAGTTTGTGTCTCATTGGAGAAAAATGGAAAAAACAGTACAGTTATCAAGAAAATCTTGATGGGGATGTGTGAGTAAATGTAAAGGTATATTCCAGGCCTGCCCAACAGGTAGACCGGGGGCTACCAGTAGCCTGTGAAGGGTTCAAAAGTAGTCCGCCAGCCATCAATAAAAAATGTGAGGGGATAAGTTCTCCACCTCTACCTCCCCCAACCCAAGGACCACCACTGCCCCAGCAAAGCTCTGGGTCTGCCAGCACACTGTCTCAGCTGAGCAGGACAGTTCAAGGGCCATGGCACAGTCCCCTGCTCTCCCTACCAGCCAGATGATCATCTTGTGACCAAATGAATTGTTGGTGCAGAGCGGAGGAAGAGGAATGGAGGGGATAGCGAGGGGCAGGGTCATGGGCATGCCCACTTCCTTTGCATGGTGATGTCCCCCTCTTCTCCCCCCTGGATAATTCCTTCCTCCCACCCTCCCATTCTCCTCCTCCCTCCTCCCACCCCCAGAGCTGCCTCACAGAGACTGTGACCTGTCGCTCCTCCTGCTCCCCTTCTGAGCCATTCCCTCCTCCTTGCGCTGCTGTGGTGATGCGATTGCCCTGCTGCTGGCATGGCCCATCCCAGCTGCACAGCAAACATGGCAGAGATGAGTGAGAGCTATGGACATCAGCAGCAGTGGCAGCGAGGGGTTGGAAGGGAGAAGGGGGAAACGGGAGGAGCAGTAGAGTCAAGTCGGGCCCCGAGCAGGTTGGGAGGGAAAGTGCACCTTTTAAAAAAAGTCTTCCAGAAGCCTGGGCAAGCGGAAGGGGCGATCTGTACAATCATGCACACGCCTCCCTTGTACCGTCCACACCAGCTCGGGGCGGTGCAAGGGAAGCATGTGCATGGTCAGCCTTTCCATAGGAATGCACTGAAATATGTTCCCTCCAGAAAGGATTAATTGATTTTCAATGCGTTCCTATGGGAAACCGCTGCTCTACTTACAAATTTTTTTACTTATGAGCATATGCTCAGAAAAGATAAAATTCATAAGTAGAGGTTTTAGTGTAGTAGCTCTCAGGCACTTTTGTCCGGAAAAAAATAGACCTCGGCCTGTTCAAAGTTGGACAGCCCTGGTATATTCCATTAAAATTTATTTTCTGATGTACCTTTTTAGCAGTAGACCTGCTGGAAGATATCGCCGTACCAGAAGTCATTCAGATAATGGTAGGCTTAGATACTGTTACAGGTCTTTTTCAAGGTCGAAGTGCAATTCAGGATCACAATCTAAATCACCACCGAAAAAAGAAATGAAGGCCAAATCATGTTCTAGGTCTACATCTCACACTAAACTTAGAGGCACCTCTAAAATGGATTCTGAGACACAGTAGAAGTTCAGCTCAAGTTATGAAAAAGATTTATGGGAAAAACAACCATCTAGATCAAATTTCTCAATCAAGACCACATTTTAGATCTAGATCACAGTCCTGGTCATGGGCTGGTCATTAAAAGTGTATCTTATTTTATCAGGCATGTATCATGAAGTTAACATAATTGAGTTATGATGTTGCAACATTGCTTTAAAATAATACCAGTTACCCTGTAGCAAACAGTTACTATTAAAATAAGATATGAGAATCTCACAAGAATCTGTTTTGTTAAACATCATGGGCTGCTACTGAACTCCTTGTGTTGTTTTTTTGTATATTTTTTAGAACTTCATCTTTTCCCCTTGAAGATATCTATGGTGCCTTAAGTAGCATCTTAGTTTTCAGCATTGTCCTAATGATCTCTTCTATGAAAAAAAAATCATATTCTTTGCATTTGTTGTCCAGTATTTGATGCTTCTGTAAAACTGGGTAGCTCTTATGCAATAGTAACTGCTGTCAAATGAAAACTAATGACATCAAGAAGAGGAGTGCATTATGTGCCATAACGCACATCTTAGGTCTGTTAAAGACAGCTACCAAAGTTCCTCTTGACTTACAATGTTGTATCAAACATATTTGACATAAATACAGATACTGTATTTGATGTCTTAACACAGGGATACTTAACCTAACAGCCAAACTGCATACAATTTACATTTACTGTGAGAACTGAAGTTGGGAAATGAAATATTTATGCAGCAGAAACATACTTTAAGATGCCTTGTGTACCTTCCTTTTAAGAGTCTCATTTAAGTGTGATGGTTGATATGAAAGCACCTCTTTTAAATAGACACACACAGGCACACTTCAGAATGAAATGATTCTTTCCAAATAGTGGCCACATTTAATTGAGTCTACTTCATTGCCATTGAATATAGTTTTATTTTAATTCTTGCATTTTTCTTTCAAATTTGCTCCCTCCCTCCCTCCCTCCCCCTCCCCCTCTCCCCCTGCCTCTCCCTCTCCCCTCCCTCCCCCTCCCCTCTGTGTATGAAAAGACTGATGGATGTAGGATGTTGGGGAAAACAGAGTACAATACAGCATAATGTTCTCTTGCAGAAGCTTGGCAGAAATAAATGGTATTTGAGAAAGAACATAGTCTATCCTATCTTCAACTGTCTTTTTATGGCTTGTATCCTGATCTGCCTCATAGTCCCAGAACAGATTTTATCAGTATTTCCTCAGTGTTATCTATATAAAAATGAAACTACACACATACATACAGTATACAGTGGTACCTCAGATAACAAATTTAATTCATTCTGCGAGTCAATTTGGTAACTGAAAAATTCATTATCTGAAACATGGTTTCCCATTGAAATGAATGTGAAACCAATTAATCCATTCCGGAGGTCCGAAAAAAGGGAAAAAATCTGTCCCCCTCAGAACTCTTTATAAAGTACACTTTAAAGGCACGCAGTGCTGGAAAACACCCCCCAGAGCACCCCCTTGCAGTGCAGTGCAAACATGAATAAAAGAAAGCAGCAAGACTACCCCCAGCCTGTTCCTGCCAAAAATGAACAGGGGGAAATGCAAACGTAGAAAAACAAAAGCAGCAAGAGAAACCCTGCCCATTCTAACCTGCAGAATAATGGAAAAGGTTACAAGCATGGAGTAAAGAAAGCTTGACGACTGCCCCAGCCTGTTCCCGCCAAAAATGCAATGGGTAAAAAATGCAAACATAGACAAACAGAAGCAGCAAGAGAAACCCACCCCTTTCTTGCCTGCAGAACAATGGAAAAGACTAAAAACAGGGAGAAAAGAGCAGCAAGACTACCCCCAGCTTGTTCCCACACAAAGTTCTATGAAAAGCAGCACAAAGATGAATAAAAGCTAGCTCCAAAACAAACACCAGGTCGTTCGTGCCAAAAGTGGAATTGAAACCAATGCAAAAACACAAAAGAAATCAAGGAAACCTCAGCTCCCTACCTTTCTGAAAGGTCCAAGCCCCTCAGCAAAAATGTCCAGAATGGCTCCAAAACAAGATGAAAAAAGTACTCCATCTCCTCCCACACCTCCACAAAGTATGGGGGCACAGTGCATCCTGGGTAGGCATTTTTCACAAAGCACTAGGAAAAAATTGGTATCTAAGACAACCCATAGGAAAAATTTGTTGTCCAAAACATCCCTATTCCTGGAAATTTCAATTCGCTATCTGAAATAATTGTTAACACAGGCATTTGTTATAAGAACATAAGAACATAAGAAGAGCCATGCTGGATCAGGCCAAAGGCCCATCTAGTCCAGCTTCCTGTATCTCACAGCGGCCCCACCAGATGCGTTTGGGAGTGCATGAGACTAGATATCTGTCTCCTGATACCACTCCCCTGCATCTGGCCCTTGAAGTACCCTGGTTTAAAGCCTAGAGATTACACATCTCCATCATGGTTTGTAACCCGTGATGGACTTTTCCTCTAGGAATCTGTCCAATCCCCTTTTAAAGGCATCCAGGCCAGATGCTATCACCACATCCTGTGGCAGGGAGTTCCATAGACTTTGAATATACTGGGTTTTAAAATATTTTCTTTTGTCAGTTCTTACTCTCCCCCTCACTCAATTTGAGGATGTATGTCCCAATAGTTCTGGTATTTTGAGAGAGGGAGAAATGCTTCCCTTGATCCACTTTACTCATACCCTGCATTATTTTGTATGTCTTTTCATATCCCCCTGTATCGCCTTTTTCCAGACTAAAGAGGCCCAATTGTTTTAGCCTTTCTTCATAAGGGATTTCCTCAGTTATCAGTAATCATTTTAGTCGCTGAAACTGCACCTTTTCCAGTTCCACTATGTCTTTCTTGAGATAACAAATTTAATTCACACTGCAAGTCAATTGGGGCCTTACTATTGTTTTGTATAACATGGTTATAATGTTGGCTGTTTTATTTTTCAATCCCCTTTTGATAATCCCCCCTCAGCATGGAATTGGCCTTCTTCACTGCTGCCACACATTGGGGAGAGCACCTTCATGGAGCTGTCCACCAACACAAAGATCTCTTTCCTGATCCGACAGCCTGGATAACTCAGAAAACAAAAGCCAAGAGTTGATAGAATAATGAAGTTTGGCATTTTTGCCCCAATATGCATTAAAAATGCTTTACATTTGGTTACATTAAAACAGAATTTGCCATTTCTCAGCCCTTTCCCCAGTTTGGAAAGATCCTTCTGGAGAAAAGAGCACAATCTTCTCTGGTTTTTCCCACACAAAAAGTTTTGTGTCATCTGCAAACTTGAATAAAACTGTTTATCCCAAACACCAGGTCATTTATGAACAGATTGAAACCAATGCCCAGGACACAAAAGAAATCAAGCAAACCTCAGCTCCCTCCATTCTGAAAATTTCCCCCTGACACCAAAAATGTTTCCAGAATCTCTCCAAAACAAGATGAAAAGAGGACCCATCTCCTCTTATCCCCTGACTAAGCAATTTTCTCAGCATCCTTTGGTGAGGGACTTTTCAAAAGCCTTTTGAAAATCCAGATAGACTAAATCCAACCCAAATTCCTGGAAATTTCAAAAAATTCTGAAATAATTGTCAGACAGGCATTTGTTATCTGAGGTATTACTATATATCACAGCTGTTCAACTTTGAACAGGCCAAGGTCTACTTTTTCTGGCCCAAAGTGCCTGAGGGCTACTACACTAAAACCTCTACTTATGAATTTTATCTGTTCCGAGCACGTGCTCATAACTAAAAGCTTTTGTAAGTAGAGCAGCGGTTTTCCATAGGAATGCATTGAAAACCAATTAATCTGTTCTGGAGGGAACAGATTTCAATGTGCCATGGCCCTTGAACTGCCCGTTCGGCTGAGACAGTGGGCTGGCATACCCAGAACTTTGCTGGGGCAGTGGTGGTCCTTGGGATGGGGGAGGAAGGGGTGGAGAACTTATCCCCTCACTTATTTATTGATGGCCAGCTGGCTAATTTTGAACCCTTCACGGGCTACCAGTAGTCTGCAGTCTTCCTGTTGGGCAGGCCTGCTGTATATGAAGCGTAAATTGCAAATCAATCTTTTCCAAATATAAGTTTGTGAGTTTTTATAATAAGATACTAATGCTGTAGTAATTTATAATTTTGTTTTGCTACATTTGTATATCTTTTTCTTTCTAAAAAGCTGAAGGTGGGAGACTGGTGACCCCTTTGACCTAAAAAATAATCTATAGAGCTAAATGCAATAGTTTAGTGAATTGGGTATTTGGCTTCAGAGCTTGATGTTGAGAGTTTGATTCACTGTTTTGCCACAGGACTAGAATCAACATACGATTGGACAAGCTGCACAGTCCTGGGCATATCCATTAAGAATGAAACCGTAAAATACCTCTGAGTATTCACTACTTAAAGAATCCTGGAAGGCATGATCATAAGTCAGTATTGACTTGAGGGTATGTGATAATAAAGGCATATTTAGTTGAGAGTTGCTCTCTGGCTCAAAGCACGCAGCAAGGTTGACGACATAATAAAAATTTGAACCAAAGTTTGCCACTTTGACCATTAAACATCTCACTCTCAATATTTTTGTTCTTTGGTCATACATTTCTTTGTGCTTTCATTTCTATTTAACCAACAGAGATATTCCTTGTAAGACATGTGATACTGGAGCAAGAGAAAATCTTGCAGTACTTGCATCTAGAATCCTATAACAATTTGTCTGGGAGTAAGACCCATTGAGCACCCAGGATTTATTTTTGAAAAGACTGCATTACACTGCAACTGTATTTTATCTCAGTTTCCAGGTCCGGTCAATTCTTCCTTGTCAGGGTTTGGTTTGAAGTAAGAGCACTAAATTTCAGGACATTTAATAAATACTCATTTCTTAAAAACAGAATTTTACAGTTTTTGTTCTGTCGTGTAAATAAACTGACAAATGATGATTTGGAAGAAACTTTAAGATATACTGGTAGTGCATGGAAGCAGGGATTCTTATTTCTGTTTCCAATGAAGGTGCTATTTATTTTCCTAAGTACATGTTAAACAAATAATACTGTCTTGCTCCTTTTCACAATTTTTGCTGTCTCCTTGCCACAAGGGTTTTTTTCTTTCTTATTAGACATTTGTATGCATCAGACCCACAAGGTTACAGATTTTGCTTGAAAATATTTGCTGCTGCAGTCTGTTGTCTGGATAATTCATGCTGACAATTACTTAAACAAATAGGAGCAAAATGTGCCAACCTCTTGGTGTGGATTTCTGCAAATTAATGAGCATGTGTGTAAATAAATGAGAGTGGCATTTAAATGTTTTATACAAAATTGCTGGGGCCAAGAAATGCATGAAAATGTAGTATTTTCAGAGCTGCAGGATAATCCTATCACAATAGGAAACTATTTCACTCTGTCTTTTCATCGTCTTTCTCATTTGAGCACACACACACACACACACACACACACACACACACACACACACACACACACACACACACACACACAAGTGAGTGAGGGCAAATGTATATGGTTGGAAAAATTAGTTTTTTAAACTCCCAAAATCCTCCACCCTAAAAAAGAACTTTACCAAATTAGCTTTTTGTATTGTGGGAGGACACCAAAGATGCTTTCTGGGAAGCCTGCTGTGTGCCCAAGAATTAGCAGACTGCTTGTCTTGCTGAGAGAACAAAGGCCGTGGTCTCACCAGTGTTTTCTGCACGTTTTTGCTGCAGCGAACTGTGCAGTAAAATATTGCATCCTAACCACGAAGGGAAGTAATTTGGTGCCCCAACCCACCACGCCCCCAGAAGTGCACTTTCACTGAAGTTTTTTAAACCACCGCTAGGAGTTGGTTTAAAAAATTCCCTTAAAGATGCACAGTTCTTTGCTACTCTAGTGAGGTGCGACCCCAGAAAATGCACAGTAATTAGCTCTGTACACCTTTTCCTGCCGCTTCCTGCAACGGAGACTTAGAAAATCGACCCAGAATAAAAGGGAAAAGATGCACAGTAAGCAAGTAGAGACGGGCACAGAGCAGTAAAATACTACCCTGTCGACAGGACACCGGCTGTGCATCAAACACCATGTGACTGCCCCCCAAAAACTACGCATCAAATTAAGATGCGCAGAAAACTTTAGTGAGACCGTGGCCAAAGGCGACTTTCTGAGAGAGCAAAAGCAGTCTGTCTGTCTACTTGCGCAGAGATAACAAGCAAGGAGCTGAGTGGAGAGAAAATAACGAGAGTCGACTGCATTTATCCGTCCATTGGAACCCCAGACAAAAGTCTTGAGGCCCTCTTTATTGGCTTAACAAGATTAAAACAATGTGTTTACCAGCGAAGCTCATAGAATAGTGGTTACATAATCATTACCTGATTGGTCCAGGGAGACCCTTTGATCCTTATTCCCTATTACTAAGCAGAAAGGTATAAGATTGGAAGCCCCTCCTTTATGAACAGGTCAACTGGACTTACACCAGGAGTGCATTTTCTCACTGAAGCAGAGGAGCTCACAGTGACCCAGCGGTTAGGCAGCAGTTTCTCATATTCCATAATGTTTAAAAAAATCAGCAATTTTTACTTTGATCATTAATAGGCTTGGATCTTGCTTACACAATGCAGAACACTGATAAACATGATAGCAAGAACTAACATTGTTATTTCATAAATAATCATTACATTTTACATAAGGCAGAGATACATGCATAATGTTTTCTATACAGTTATTCTTTTTTGAACTTTGTACTATTTTAAATTTAAAAAATGTGAAATTGTTGAGGTACTTGTTACCACTGGTAGACATTAGATATTATTAGAAATAATATGCAACATATTCCTGGTTATATGTTTCCTGCATTCTCCGTTGCCTATTTGATTTGGGCTTGTTAGAAGCAAACTGAGTGTTATATTCAACTGATTACTTTAATAATGAGAGAAACATCCTTCTGTAAATTGTTGGAAGAGTGTGCTGGCTTGCATGAAGATTGTAGCTATTGCTGTTTGAAGCATAGTGGAAAATATTGGAGAGGAGGCATTCCTGTAAACTTTATTTGGCTGAGATCTATTTAAAAGAGAGTTCTTTCGAACTGTGCACTCCTTTCCTGATAAAATGCTTTTCTGGAAAAGCTGCACCTCTCCAATGACTTCTGACGTCTTTGAAAGTCATGCAGGGAAATCATTTTGACTTTTCATTGTGGCTTTTCATATGAGGCTTGCCACCAAAAGGAAGACTTACAGTTTCATCCTGAATTCTGTATTCTTTATATATACAGTAGTGGAAAATCGCAGAGATCCTAACATTAGGAAAAACTGTAAAATGGTGCACAAGGCTTTGCTTTTTGTTTGGAAAAAAAGGTACAAGGGATTTTGGATAATGTTTCCTATGTGATGTAAGTGAAAACAATTATTGTGTATTTGATCTTATGCTGCAATGCAAATCTGTTCAAAGCTACTGTAAGCAAAAGAACTGCAGTGTGTTGCGTTGTCCACCCAGCCCGAAATAAAGAGACAAGACCTGTGTGTGGGATGAAATTGGGCCACAATTTATTAATATTGCTTCAGACTATTGCTGCTGTTAACTCCTCAAAGGGGGACCTGAAAGTGCAAGTCGCTCTCTGGTACTTATTTACAAATCATGTAAGTGGAGCGCTAGCAGGTAACTTAGCACCCCCCACTGGGCAGCCCTCATCAAGCACTTTATGGCTAGGGTCATAAATCACCCTGATCTATCATATCTAATCTACATCTAATTTTGGGAATTTCTGAGAGCTGCTATTGTACAAGGTCCTATTTCTCTACTATTACCCTAAGGTGCTTAACCACTTGCACTTACCACTAATTGTGACCGGAATAAAAAGGGAAGCCCCATAAAGAAGGGTGAAAACGTGCCACTACTTTGGGCCAATCAGAGCAGTGGCCAAACATCGCCATCCAACCCTGATGCAACCAGCTAGTCTCATTCTCCTCAAGGGAAAGTGCTCCACTGTGCCATCCAGCTGCGACTCTGTAGATCATCATCATCATATAAATTTTATTGCTTGGCTCACAGGGCCATTGCAAAATGCATCAAGTAAAAACAGTACAATAGTACAAGAATCGCCGACTGGACACAGCTTTCCATAGCATGAGGGAGAAGAGGTAAGATAGCTCAGTGCTTGCAGAAACTAAAAGGGCAGCTCAGGACAATGAACACACATGTCCAAAATGGCACCACGTGTATGCTGTCAAGCAGCGGACGTCTTGCCCTACAAGCAGCTGATGGACAAAGAGGCTGTTGTCCTTGTGGCCAGTCCTTAAATGGGTTCTGGCCATTGTATCAGCTGATCCAGTGGTCAGCGACTGGCCATGCTGTACGCTGGCAGTGGCAGGGCCCTATCGGCTCACGTGGCCACTGATCAAACTAGCCCTCAGGGTGCATAGACAAAGGAGCTTTCTCAGCATGGGGCCGGTCAAAGCCCCCGTAAACCTTGTTTTTCTTTTTCAAGTAGTATTCAGGGCAGGCTCTCAAAGTGGGATGAAATTCTTATCGTGTTAGCATTGCCAGAATTTAGAGAAGATTTAGCTTCATACCTATCTGCAGTTTTCATAGTGAAAAGTTGTTTTAATAAACTGGCATCTGCTTGCCATGCCTTGTGTGAAGGAGTCTTTCTATGCATATGAAAGCCATAGTGACATTCCTCAGATAAAGATATGAATTGAAGAAAGAACCTAAGGCTCCCAGCTAAGGCACTGCACACTGAAGCAGAGCCTGGACCCTCCAGAGAGACTCTACACCTCGGGGCTGCAAAAAGCAGCTGAGATCAAAGTCAGGGTTTTGCCTGGGAGAAGAAACTGACCCACACTGTCACTGCATGCCTCAAATGAAACTTGGTTGCTTGAATCAGTGCCAGAGTCACCAGGTTTGTTTGAATGCTCTTAGCTTTCTTGCCATTTGTTTTGATTGTTTTTATGACTAAACCTTGCTGCACTACTGACTATTCTTCTGGCTACTTCTCATTTGGACTGATGAGGTATTAGGATTCTGATTTATCACACAGCCTTGGTTTCTACTCTGACTGTTCTGTTTGCCTCTTCCATTGAACTATATGCTACCATCCTTCTGTTGTACTGATCAGACCTTCCTTATAACTGATCCCTAGAGAAACTGCATTCAGGAACAGATGGTTGAAGACCCAACTAGAGGTACAAGAATCCTTGACTTGGTCCTGAAAATATACAGGATTTGGTGCAAAATGTCAATGTGACTGATCCAATAGGGAACAGTGACCACAACACAATTACTTTTAACTTGATCATAGACTGCAAATCACTGGTAATATTTAAAACAGAGACCTTAAATTTTCAAAAAGAAAATTTCCCAAAGATGAGGAAACTAGTAAAAAAGAAGCTGGAGGGGAAAAAATTTAGAGAGTCCAAACACTCAAAGAGGCATGGAGGCTGTTCACAAAAACAATAAGAGTCCTAATTGGAAGGTATACCCAAAAGGAAAAAGGGCACTGCCAGGTCCAAGAGGACACTGATGTGGCTTATAGGAGCTGTTCAGGAAGTGATCAAAAGCAAGAAAAGCTCATTTAGATGATGGAAGGCTTGTCTAAATGAGGGCAACAGGCAGAAACATAAATTCTGGCAGAACGAATGCAAGGCAACAATCAGGAAAGCAAAACAAGACTTGGAGGAGCGTATAGCTAAAAACACTCAAAGAAATAAGGTGTTCTTTAAGTACTTTAGAAGTAAGAACCCAACTAGGAAGGCCATTGGACCATTAGACGTTAATGGAAGGCAAGGGATTATTAAAGAGGAAACAGAGATTGCAGAGAGACTCAATGAATTCTTTGCTTCAGTATTCACTGAAGAAGACCGTGATGACATGCCCAATACAGAGCCTATCTTCATAGGGAGGGAAACTGAAGAATTAAGCCAGATAGAAATAATCAGGGAGGAGGTCCTTGCATCTCTTGTTAAAATCACCAGGACCAGATGGCATCCATCCACAAGTTGTCAAGGAACTTAAAGATGAGATTGCTGATGTCCTAGCCAAAATATATAATCTTTCCCTCAAATCAGGCATTGTGTCTGATGACTGGAAGGTAGCAAATGTAATACCAATCTTCAAAAAAGGATCCAGAGGTGATCCAGGAAATTACCGACCAGTCAGTTTGACATGTGTTCCAGCCAAAGTGATGGAAACCATCGTAAAAGATAAAATTAATAGGCACGTAGAAGAAAAGGCACTGCTGAAGGAGAACCAACATTGCTTTTGCAAGAGCAAATAATGCCTCATTAATCTGTTGGAATTTTTGGAGAGCGATTGAGAGGGGGAAAGTCAGCAGATAATGATCTGACCATGACACAGGTTGGATGCACAACCTCCCGACCCCCAGATCAAAGCCCGCAGATGTGGAGACAAAAACCAGGTCCAAGTTATGTCCCCCTCTGTGAGTGGGACCGATGAAAAACTGAGACAGGTTCATGGAGGCCATGGACTCCATGAAATCCAGAGCTACTCCCGACAGCCCAGACTCAGCATGCACATTGAAGTCCCCAACCACCAAAAGGCGGGGGGACCTCAAAAGTGCTGCTGAGATGAACTCGGAGAGCTCTGGAAGGGATAGTGCAGGGTTGCGGGGAGCACAGTACACAAGCACAATCCCAAACCTGTCCTTTTGGCCCACCACTAGGTGAAGACATTCCAACTCCGGACTCACCATCACGGATCTGCTGACGTTAAGGGATTCCCTGTACACAATGCCCCCGCCGCCCTTCCGGCCTGCCCAGGTGCTGAACACAGTAACCCTGGGGGTGGAGAAGGGAAAGGGAAGCTCCCCCCCTCGCCCACCCAGGTTTCTGTAAGAAAAGCCAGGTCGGCCCGCTCATCCACAATCAAGTCATGAATGATGGGGATCTTATTATGCACCGACCCGGCATTAATCAGCAAACAGGACAGGCTTGTTTCATGTCTCCAGAGAGCAACTCCCATGCCAGGACCCTGCCTGTCATAGAACCTGAATGTGAAGGGTTAAATGATGAAGAACATCAGGAGGAGCCTTGCAGTTCAACTCAGCAGGCAGCTGAGTCTGAGGATGCAGCTGAGGGCACATCTCCTCCTCCTATGAGGGCTAGGAACAGGATCCTGCAAAGAAGAACTAACAGGAGAGCCAGGGAAAGGCTCTTTAATGATAGGCGTAGAATTAGATCTGAAAGCCCTGAGTTCTAGCAGGAGCCTTGTCAGAGATATGGGTGTGTTCCCTGGTTTAGGATAAAGCTAGCAAGTTTACCCTGAAACCTCTGTGGGAGCAACGCGTCACTTACCTTGTCACCACATTCCTGTGTGTATCCAGACTCTGTTTCCTGACCTTGGACTGGCTTTCTGATTACGGCGTTCTCTGTTTCCTGACCTTGGACCGGCTTTCTGACTACGACGTTTCTCTGTAGCCTTGAACTTGGCATTTGGCTCTGTAAGGTATTTTGGCTTTGATTCGGACTGTACTTTGTTCGTTATCTGGATTACAACTAAAGTTCCTGGCAAAGAACTGAACTTGGCTTGCTGTGTATTCTGTGTGCGGGGCTTGACAGTTTGCTCCCACCCACCAAACTTATTCAAGCAGAATGAAGAAGGAGGGGGCTGTTGGAATGACTCCACTGGAAGCTTTGCAAAACCAAGTACTGTTTTTGTCTCAAGCAATTGTTCAATTGCAGCAAGCTCCAGCATCATTACAGCCTCGTTGCCCTTTGTTGGCTCCTGACCAGTTTGAAGGCAAGTTAGAGGAATTCCCTGCATTCCTGGCTCAATGCAAGCTGTTCATTGAGGTGCGGGCTCAAGAATTTCCTACTGAGAGGTCTAAGGTCTGTTTCATTATCAGTTTATTGAAAGGACAGGCAGCTAAATGGGCAACCCCTTTACTCCTCAGTGCTTCACCTTTGTTGGATAATTACCAGGCTTTTCTGAACCATATTTCTTCAGCCTTTCAGAATCCTGTGCAGGCTGCTACCGCCAACAGGAGACTCAGAGCCTTGAAACAGGGCAAAGACTCAGTGTTTACTTACACTACTGCATTTAGTTTGATAGCTCAGGATTTGCAGTGGAACGAGCCGGCACTGATATCTCAATATATGGAAGGTTTGGCAGATGAAGTGCTGGATGAGCTCTGTAGGGTAGAACAACCAAACACATTGCAGGAGCTCATTACACTGTGTCTGAGAATTGATGGACGCCTGGAAAGCTGTAGTCTCTCCCGAGGCCAGAACTGCAACCAGCAACCTCTGCCAGCTGTGTCTCATCTGCAATCCCGGGAGGTTCGTGAAGTAGATCCAGAACCTATGCAACTGGGAGCTGCTCGACCACGCCTTACCCCAGAGGAAAAGGCAAGACGACACTTTCATCATCTCTGCCTGTACTGTGGGGAAGGAGGACATTTTGCTTCTAATTGCCCTTTGAAGCATTCCTCAGTTAGAGCTGCTATCTCTCCAGCAGTAAAAGGGCAGCTCCATCCTTGAAGGAACCTTGAGGAATGGAGCATACCGAAAGGTTCCCAGGTAATACTATTACACCTCAAGGACCTTTTTTGCTACCTGTGACTTTAGGGCTCCCTGATGGTCAGGAGATTCCGGTGTATGTTATGGTAGATTCTGGGGCAGCTCATTGTTTTGTGGATGCTGGGTTTGTGTGGTACCATCGGATTCCAGTACAAAATAAGGACACCCCTTTGCTGGTGGAATCCATTGAGGGTCGGTTACTTCGTTCTGGGCCGGTAGCTCAGGAAACCTGTCCCCTTACCCTTCAGGTAATGGATCATAATGAGCAGATTAGCTTTAATGTAATCCGTATGCCCCAGTTTCCTCTTGTTTTGGGACTTTCCTGGTTGCGAGCTCATAATCCACTGGTGGATTGGGTGCAAGGGGAATTATATTTCAAGGTCCCTTGTTCTAAGCAACATTCCTCCACTATCCTGGCATCTGCTCATGATACATCTGACCCTGTCTTGCCCCAGGCATATCAAGACTTTGCCGATGTATTTGAAGAAAAGGGGGCTGACAAGCTACCTCCACATCGACCCTATGACTGTGCCATTGATTTGATTCCTGGGGCACCTCTTCCTGTAGCACGAGTCTATCCCATGTCTGAACCTGAATTAGAAGCGTTAAGGGCTTTTCTAGATAAAAATCTTCGACGTGGATTCATACGCCCTTCCAAATCACCATTGTCGGCACCAGTGATATTTGTCAAGAAGAAGGGAGGGGAGCTTCGTCCTTGTAATGATTATAGAGCACTCAACAAGATCACTATTAGGGACCGGTACCCTTTACCTTTAATCTCTGAACTTTTGGACCGGTTAAAAGGGGTTAAGTGTTATACTAAGCTGGACCTTCGGGGCGTATAATATCCGCAAAGGAGATGAATGGAAAACTGCATTCGGACCCGGTAGCCAATATGAACATTTAGTAATGCCTTTTGGTCTGACCAATGCACCCAGTGTGTTTCAGCGGATAATGAATGAATTTTTCAGGTCTCCTAGATCGTTGTGTGGTTGTGTATTTAGATGACATTCTGATTTACTCCGCTGACCCAGTTCAGCATGTTAAAGATGTTCTATTGCAGCGTCAAAACGTAAACTGGAAAAATGTGAGTTCAACATTGAAGAGGGTGAATTCCTGGGGCATATCATTTCTCCCCAGGGAATCCGCATGACATTGTGTTGTCATGGCAGCAACCACAAAATTAAGGACTTGCAGTGGTTCCATCTCCATTCCGTCTGCACCTTTAAACCATCTCCTCCGTCCCAAAGAGCCTTTCCGGTGGACTCCGGAAGCAGAGAAGGCTTTCTCTACCTTGAAGACCCGCTTCACTTCGGAGCCTATATTTCGCTACCCTGATCCACAACTGCCATTCATAGTGGAGGCTGACGCATCTAGTGTTGCCTTGGGAGCAGTATTATCTCAACAAGAGGATCCCTCCCAAATCCCGCGTCCCTGTGCCTTCTACTCTCGGCAATTAAAAGCTGCAGAAAAGAATTATATGATTTGAGAGCGTGAACTGTTGGCCATCAAAACAGCTTTTGATGTATGGAGGCATTACCTTGAGGGAGCTTGACACCCTGTGCAAGTGCTAACTGATCACAGAAACCTGGAACATTTACAAACAGCTCGGCGATTGTCTCAGCAACAAATCCGGTGGTCTTTATTCTTTTCCCGGTTTGATTTTCGTATCAAGTATATTCCTGAAGCTCAGAATAAAAAAGCTGATGCATTATCTAGAAAACCTGAATATGCGTCACCAGTGAAAGAGACTTTAGTGGCACCCATCTTGCCTCCCTCCGTGTTCGCAGCCACAAGTCCGTGTCCCAGCTTGGCAGAAGAAATCCGGGAGTCTCAAGCTCAAGATCCATGGACTCAGCAAAGTCTTCAGGAACTTCAAAATGGGGAGCATGGAGAGTTTTCTGCACAACAAGGGTTACTACTACATCGAGGAAGGTTATATGTTCCTGCTGGTCCCCTTCGTAATCAGGTATTGCATCTTTCTCATGATTCTTTACCTGCTGGACACTTTGGACTTTATAAAACCCTGCATCTTCTCACAAGGGAGTTCTGGTGGCCACAGGTCCAAGCTGATGTTACCAGATATGTGGGGTCCTGTGAAGTGTGTCGGCGACAAAGGATGTGGTGGCTAAACCTTTGGGTCTGTTGCATCCTTTGCCAACACCCTCTTGTCCTTGGAATGCTGTGTCCCTGGATTTCATCACGGATCTTCCTCACTCCAAAGTATTTACCTGCATCCTGGTCTTCGTAGATTTGTTCACCAAAATGGCCCACTTCGTTCCTTGTCCTAAACCTCCTACCGCAGCAGAAACAGCTCATCATTATTTACGTAAAACACCTCTTCAGGCTTCATGGTTTACCTGAACACCTTATTTCGAATGGTGGACCCCAATTCACCTCTCGTTTCTGGCAAGCTATGCACAAGGCACTAGGAACCCAAGTCCACCTGTCATCCGCTTATCACCCCCAGTCAGATGGTCAGACTGAGCGCACCAATGCCACCTTGGAACAATATTTACGCTGCTACACATGTTATCAACAGGACAATTGGGCGGATTTGTTGCCTTTAGCCGAATTTGCATACAATAATGCGGTACATTCATCCATTCGTCAAACCCCATTTATGGCCAACTATGGATACCATCCTCGGTACTTTCCCACCACCCTTCCTTCCACCTCTGTACCAGCTACCGATGTTTACCTTCAAGAACTTCATAGCATTCAAAAACTATTAAAAGAACAACTTAAGTATGCTAAGGAAGCATATAAGATGGCAGCGGATAAGAAAAGGCAAGAAGGTCCACAGTTGAATCCGGGTATGAAGGTTTGGCTCTCTACCCGATATTTGAGACATCCTGGGCGATCCCGAAAACTAGATCCTCGATTCATTGGCCCTTACCCCATCCTAGAAAAAAATCAACCCAGTGGCGTTCCGTCTGCAATTACCTGCTTCTCTCCATATTCATCCTGTGTTCCATCGTTCTCTCTTGGTCCCAGCTAAAGACCCTGACCCCAACCGACCACCAAATCCTGAACCTCCTCCACCGCTATTGGTAGAAGGAGAAGAGGAGTATGAGGTCCGCCAAATTTTGGATTCCCAGATACATCGGGGGTTTACAATACTTAGTGGACTGGGAAGGGTATGGACCAGAAGATCGTTCTTGGGAACCGGTATCTAACTTGCATGCGCCGGAGTTGATTCAGCAATTTCATGATAATTATCCAGATAAACCTGGCCCATCGGAAGAGGGGGGCCATGGGGAGGGGGATAGTGCCAGGACCCTGCCTGTCATAGAACCTGAATGTGAAGGGTTAAATGCTGAAGAACAGCAGGAGGAGCCTTGCAGTTTAACTCAGCAGGCAGCTGAGTCTGAGGACGCAGCTGAGGGTACATCTCCTCCTCCTCCTATGAGGGCTAGGAACAGGATCCTGCAAAGAAGAACTAACAGGAGAGCCAGGGAAAGGATCTTTAATGATAGGCGTAGAATTAGATCTGAAAGCCCTGAGTTCTAGCAGGAGCCTTGTCACTTACCTTGTCACCACGTTCCTGTGTGTATCCAGACTCTGTTTCCTGACCTTGGACTGGCTTTCTGACTACGATGTTTCTCTGTACCCTTGAACTTGGCATTTGGCTCTGTAAGGTATTTTGGCTTTGATTCGGACTGTACTTTGTTCGTTGTCTGGATTACAACTAAAGTTCCTGGCAAAGAACTGAACTTGGCTTGCTGTGTATTCTGTGTGTGGGGCTTGACGTCCCACTTTCCCAAAGACCCATTCTGTCAAAACTCAGGACTTTGTGAGTGTAAATGCCTTAGGCTTAAATACAGCTTATTCCTATTCCTCTTGGTAATAAGTCTCTGCTGTCTGCGGCCAGCAGCTCTCTGGGAGGGTATAGAATCCCTCAAAGATGCTGAATCACTCTCCTGCACAGATGCTGGAGGAACTGAGAGCCCTGATAGTTCATCTGGGAGTTCCTCAGCCATTAACTCCTCAATGTCAAGAATGGGTTCTGGCAGGGGCCTGACAAAACTTACCAGTCATGGAAACAAGGGACAGGTCTTGTCCTGGCTAAGAGACAGGAAACAGAGGGTAGCACTAAATGGACACTTCTCCAGGTGGAGGGAGGTAAAGAGGGGGGTTCCCCAAGGTTCAGTACTGGGACCCAGGCTTTTCAACCTCTTCATAAATGATCTAGAACAGGCCTGCACAACAGGTAGCCCATGGGCTACTGGTAGCCCATGAAGAGTTCAAAAGTAGCTCGCTGTCCATTAATTTAAAAAGTGAGGGGATAAGTTCTCCACCCCTCCCTCCCCCATCCCAAGGACCACCACTGCCCAGCAAAGTTCTGGGTCTTCGAACCCACTGTCTCAGCTGAGGGGGGCAGTTCAAGGGCCATGGTGCATTGAAATTTGTTCCCTCGAGAATGGATTAATTGATTTTCAATGCATTCCTATGGAAAACCGCTGCTCTACTTACTTTTTTATTTTTTTACTTATGAGCATGTGCTTGGAATGGATAAAATTCGCAAGTAGAGGTTTTAGTGTAGTAGCATTTGGGCACTTTGGGCCGGAAAAAGTAGACCTTGGCCTGTTCAAATTTGAACAGCCCTGATCTAGAAGTAGGAGTAAATAGAAAGGTAGCCAAATTTGCTGAAGACACTAAATTATACAGTGTAGTAAAAACTGAGAGAGATTGTGAGGAGCTCCAGAAGGATTCCTTGACACTGGGGAGTAGGCAAACCACTGCCAAATGAGCTTCAACATTAGTAAGTGCAGAGTGATGCATGTTGGGGCAAAAAAAAAAACCCCAGTTACATTTATAAACTGATGGGGACTAAACTCTCTGCAGCAAACCATGAAAGGGACCTTGGTGTCCTGATGGACAGCTCAATGAAGTTGTCAACCCAGTGTGCCGCAGCAGTGAAAAAAGCAAACTCAGTGCTAGGGAAGGGTATAGAAAATAAATCAGCAAGTGTCATTTTGCCTCTTTATTAATCTATGGTGAGGCACCATCTGGAGTATTGTGTACAGTTCTGGTTACCATACCTCCAGAAGGATATTATGGATATGGAAAAAGTGCAGAGGGCAACCAGAATGATTAGGGGACTGGAACACCTTCCTTACCATGTGAGGCTGCAATGGCTGGACCTCTTTGCTCTTGAACAACGGCATCTAAGAGGTGACCTGGTTGAAGTTTATAAAATCATACACAGTATGTACAACGTAGATAAGAAAAAAATTGTTTTCCCTATTGCACAACACTAGAACTTGGGGCCACTCCATGAAACACTTGGGTGCTACTGTAGATCTGAAACAAATAAGAGAAAGTACTTATTCATCCACAGAGTCACTGGTCTATGGAACTTCCTGCTAAAAGAAGTGGTGACAACTGTCAGCCTTGACAGCTTTAATAAAGGATTGGACAAGTTCATGGAGAACAGGGGCATCAATGGCTATCATTCTGGATACCTAAGGACAACCTCCGGATTGGAGAGATAGGGAGGATATATCTCAATGCCATCTGCAGGGAATGATAAGCAGGTGAAGACATAGGCTTGGGAATACCCTGAAGCAAATGGTTAGCCACTGTGTGAGACAGAATGCTGGACTGGATGGATGTGGCATGTTCCAGCAAGGCTGTTCTTATGTTCTTATGTATGCTTATGTTCTTATGTGTGATTTGTGGCTATTTGGGTACTTACAGCTAGAAATCTGGACACTGCTTATGGAAAACTGGCTCAGTATTTTCTTTTGAATATAAAGTAATGAGTTCAGTCCAGCTATGATTGTCATTGAGACTAAGAATGAAATCTACTTGTTTGAAAGAAACAGATTTAAAAATCATTGGTACTGTAGAATAGATTCACATCCTTTCCTATGCTCCTCGTATATTTCCTCAGCTGTCCCAGAGAGCTGAGGTGTTACCGAGGCACATTAAATAAGATAAAGTTTGTGTGTGTATGAATGGAGCGTCCCTTCAAGTGAATCAGAAGTGAATGAGAAGTGAATGAATGTTGTCAAATCTACACTGTTTTAAGTCTTATTTATTCACAGCTGGATTTAATCCAATATGATTATGGACTATATTATACAGTCGGTATTGGCTGCATTAAAGTTGCCTAAAATTGCCTCTCTTTTTTTAATTGTGGTTTTTATTTTAGATGCCACCAACCCTGTTTTAGAACCTGCATTCCACTATGATAGTGACAAAATTCTTGAGAAGGACATGTTGGTTTACAGACATTTTGTTATTTATTATTTGCAATAAACCATTAGGTAGGGCAAACAAGGGATAAACATAAACACAGGGTTTATATAGCTACCATTGATAGTTCAAAATTTCACAAATGGCTAATCTATGAGATATCATCAGGACATGAAGGAACATGATGCATACAAGATAGCATGGCGATTGAACAAGAAGGCAGTATTAATAACTGAAATCTCTGTGTCAGCATAGACAAGTTCTATGTCCCACCAGTGATGTATATGGTGTACTGCTGCTTGACAGCTACTAGTGTCTGTTCATCTAATATCTCTTTGTTTAACCTGTGATTCATTCATGCTTACTTCAATTTATGTGGCATACTGGTAAAAGTGTTAGATCGTAGTTGGGAAACAAGTCCTTAACAAGCCATGGAACAAACATGGTGAAATTGGCCAAATAATACTCTTTCAGCCTGTTCTCCCTTACAATGTGGTTGCTGTGAGGATTAGGTAGGAAAATTGAAAAACATGGACATTGCCTTAAGTTCATTAGAAGAAGCAAAGCTGCATAGCATTTGTATCAAATATTCTAGTGGTCTCTTATATTAAAAAATGTGTGTTTGTTCTGTGTTGTCAAGTCAGAACTAACTACAACTAACCGTAATAAGGCTTTCAAGGTAAGTGAGCTATTTAAGGAGTGGTTCTACCAGTTCCACTCCCCCAGTGAGTTTCCATGGCCAAATAAGGGTTTGAACCCTGTTCTCCAGACTCATAGTCTGTCATTTCACCTCATTGATTAAAGGGAATGATGGACTGTAGTATTTTGGAAATAGTTGGAACCTATGTACTTGATTACGGGGAGACACTGCAACTTTGGGCCTTTTCACACGACCCCTAAGATCCGCTGGCCACTTAAATTCGGACCAGAGATCTTAGGGGTTTGTCGCTGTTCCTGCGTTCCCACCCCCTCCGCACTCCTGGCTGCTGGCTGTGTGAGGGGAGGGAGAAAAAAAGGAAGAAAAGAATGCCACTCACCTCCGTTCTGCTGTCCCGGCACTGCATTCAGATCTCTTAAAGGGGCAGGGGGCAAAAAAAGAACAAACAGAAGCAAGGAGAGCCCGTCAGTCACTACGTTATATCCGCATCAGGAATTTTCACCTCCGGAGAGCAGGTACCTGAAAAGTGCGCTGGGACGCGCTTAGGTGGGCGTGGTCGCACTTAATTATCTGTAAACTCCGGAGCTGGTGGGGAAACAATTTTAAGCTCCGGAGCTGGTAGCTATTTGCGGCGGAGTTTAGGGGTCGTGTACAAAGGGCCTCTATTTTCAGGGGAAAAAATCCATTGGCAATTGATATGGATTGTGAGGACACAAAGTTTATAAGGGAACCAACGTCTTCATAAGGCAGAATACACAGATGTTCATCACATGGTGACCTTTCAAAGACCTACTGAACATTTGGACATTCATTTTTCTAGTTGCTAAGGTTTTTGGTGTCCACATTGAGCAGCAGTGGCTGGGGACCAGAGGAATTAATTGCCACATAAACATGGCCATTTGAAATAATAATTGGAAACCTTTGTATCACCAGTGGGAGGTGTTATTTTATTTCCATGCACCCCAACAGATTTTCCTTGTACATTAGATGCTGAAAATAATTAAGATTACTTCCAGAGCCACTGCCCAAACTAGCCTTCAACATATCTCATTAATGAAAATCATGGCCAAGATTGCTTATGTAGTGTGAAATCCCACATGCTGTTACAAGTCTTAATCCTACACATAATGTAAACCTCAAAGTGTGACTAGTCATTCACTTTGTGTTAGAAATAAAATACACACACATGTACACATATGTGTTTCTAAAAATAAAACAGTAATAACAACAGAAGACAGCTAATGCTGTCTGAGTTTGAAATGCATTTCTTGGAAGCTTTTTGTTAAACTTAGCATAAAGAGAGGTTACTCATAACAAAGAGAACATCTTTATTATGTTTCCATGTATTAACATATAATTTTTATTTCAAGCAAAGGCAGTTGAGAAGTATTTTCATCTTGTTGACTAGTTATTTATTTCATATTGACTTGATATGCTGCCAATGGAAAAAAATGAATCAAAGATATTATCATAGCCAGATTGTCATAAAAACTGTGCAGTGTCCGATAGTCTTAGAGGAATAGTGAGGTTGTGCAGCATGAGAAGGTCTTTTCTGTGTATTATAACAGTGTTATGCCTGAGATTATTTTGTGCTATGAGCTGGTGGTGGTGGTGGGGAGAAGACTGTCAAAGAATCATTTGACTTACCCTGATACCTTTTCTCTTTAGAGATATCAATGAAGTAGCCGTTTGTTGCTGTTTCCTCTAATTGTATCTTATCATTAAGAGAAGGAAGATCCACAGTTGTAACAGCCTGGATCTAACAAAATGGTCATGGGCAATGATTTGGAACCCCCTATAAACTGTTTCTTTTTCTACATTCCAGAGAGCAATTATTTCTCCTCTGAAAAGATTTGGTATGGCTGCTCTTCTGGAATGTCTTTATTTATTTATTTGCTGCACAACATGGTCTTCTGTTTTATGACTTTAGAATACCATGGACATTAATGCGTTAGTCATGGCTATGTTAGCAGCAGTAGAGAGATAGCCTTGACAACCAGCATGGACACTGTCTCTCCCTCCCCCCGGCAATCTAACCTCCCCCACCAAAAAAAACCATTTGCCATATCTAGGTCTACTAGTAGATTCTGCTCTATCTTCAGAACACTCCCTGTGTCAACTGACCAGTACTATCTCCACAGTGTTTCCAATGATTTGCTGTTGAGTTTTAGCTTAAAAACTCTAATTATAATTTTATTTGTAACACTGTAATTTAGAACTAACCATAGATTTTTAAAACACCATTCCCTATGATTCACCATTATTTACTCCTAATATTAGAGGGTGGAGTATTTGTTTGAGAGTAAAGGTGAGTACATATTCTGTATTTATGCTTCCGTGTGCATTCTGTGTGCAGTTAAGCTTACATTGGACATAGTATTATGCCTACGATGTGACCATGTTTGGACATCGTAACACAGTGGAATTTGTGGAAGGAAGGGGTTGTATCAGTTCATTACTTTTTATTTAGGAAATCCACAGATAACAAATATCCATATATACTTGAGTATAAGGTGACCTGGGTATAAGCCGAGACCTCTAATTATGCCTTTAAAAAGTGGGGAAATTGATTGACTCAAGTAGAGATGGGCACAAATCGAAAAAGTAACATTTTGGTTTTTCATTTTTCACTGCAGGTCCATTTTGGTTCATTTTTGTTTTTCATGAAATTTTTGAAAAAATATTGTTTCAGTTTTTACCCACTTTTTGCACGATTTAAAGCATTTCTGCGTGCGGGCGTCCCCCAACTCCCCAGAAAACACTAAAAAAAATGATGCTGGCAGAGACACAGTATAGACTAGGTACACAGGGAGGCTGCAAAGGCAGTGGCAGGTGTTGCCCAGGGTGTAAGGCAGCCGCAGAGTGACTGCACTGTGGGGCAGGGGAGGGTACTCATCGAGAGGGACGCACGCACACAGGGAGGCTGCAAGAGAAGTCTCTTCTTTCTCTCCCCTAAGAGCCAGGCTGCAGCCAGCAGGAACACAGAGACACACACCTGCCTGCCTGGCCTAAAGTAATGAGTCGCAGAGACAGCAATCCCACCCTAACTCCCACCGCAGACTGCAAGGAGGACGGGGGCTGCCAGAGCTTTTTTTGCCCTCTGTGGGTGCCTCACCTACCCAGTCTGCAACCTGGGCATGCTATTGGTTGAAACTGTCCAAGAATTTACACGATACATGGCTTGCATCCATCTTGTGGCTGGGATCCATTTTGTGTCATCCTTAAAAGGAGAAGAAAAAATACATCACAATGGGAGAAAGACAAAAACAAACGTTTTAAGGACCCCAACCCCCTGGTAGGTAATAATTTCAAATAATTATTGCTGCATTTTTACGGATATCCAGGGCGTTTTAATACCCAAGAAATCAATATTAGGCATCTCGGAGCCATTTTGGGTCGATGTCCCCTAACTCCCCTTAAAGGAAAAAAATACAGCGATCTGAGAAAAGACATAAATGCACGTTTTAAGGACCCCAACCCCGCTGGTAGGTATTATCAGGCAGAATAAATAATTATCGCTGGTTTTTTACGGATATTCAGGATGTTTTTAACATTTAAAAACAGCTCATTTAATTGTGCGTTATCATTAACAAAAACGAAATGTAATGAACCTAATTTTTGCGGTTCTGTTTCGTTACATAACGAAATGAATAACGAATAATGGAATGAATTTTTTTTTCATTTCGTGCCCATCTGTAGACTCAAGTATAAACCCAAGTCAATATTTCCCTTAGCCGCCTTCCCCAAGCTGGTGCTGGTGGCAGTGGCTGCTGCTGCCGTCGCCATGGTGGTTCCCCTTCCCTTCCTCCTCCTCCTCCTTCTCTTCCTCCTCCTCTTATTCTTCCAATGGGGAGGAGAAGCGGTGGGTTTTTAAAACTGTATTTTTCTCTCCCAAAGCAAGTGCCAATGTCCGCCATCAGCGCTTGCTTTGGGAGAGAAAAAAAGTTTTAAGAACCCGCTTCTTCTTCACCCAAATATAAGTCAAGGGCCTTTTTTTCAGCCCAAAATAAGGGCTGAAAAACTCATATTCGAGTATCTGTATATGGTACCTGCATTTTAAATGCCCCCATACGGCTAGTTTCTAAGACTAAAATCTACTTGTTTGAAAGAAACAGATTTAAAAATCAAACTCATGTATTATCTAACCAACTATTGGATGGAGGTATTACCCAGAGTTTGCGCAAAGCATCTGAAAAACATCTCAAAAAACAATGTTATTGACTATGTTCTGCTTTCCTGAATTGTAGTTTAATATTCAATCACATTGCTAACAGGATATAAGGACATTATTATTATATTCTAGCTATTATTATAGTCTAGCCATGTCCAGAATAAGAGTGTCCTTGAATCCAATTGTTGGGTTACAACTGCACACAACTCCTACAAACAGAATAAAATCCATAGCCTTTCACAGACAAATGTTATTTTCCAGAAAGTTTGTTTGGAGACTCTTCAATAATAGAAACATATACAGACTGTTTCTTTCAATGTAAGTATGTTTGAATATTCATAGGGGTGATGCATTAGGCTTTTACTGATCAATAAGCATGGTTTCTTAGCATTTTGATATATAATATCACTTTTGTACTTGCACTTGGTATAATGACGTACAAACCCAACAAGGAGCCATCACTCTGGCTTGTCTTTCTACAACAAACAAACAAACATATAATTAATCTAAGGTTTGTTCCATAGTTAATTATTTGATTTGTCAGTAGGGAAATAGGCTACAGAGTTACCTCGTGTTTTTGTGATCTGATGGGAAAATATAGCACTCTATATACTGCTTTCTGTATAATTATGTGACTGAGATAAAATACTTCAGAATGGCTGAGCCAGATTTCAGCATTTTATTTTTGTGGTGTGCAATATAACAAGTACTTTTTTGCTATAAACTTTTCATAGCCTTATGCTCCAAGACAAATAGAGCTATCATACTTGTGCACAATAGCAGCGCAAAGCATTTACCTCAGTAAATAATTTACATACTTTGTAAAAAGAAGATAAAAAGAGAAGATAAAATGTGTGTCAGTGGCATAAGCCCATCCATGTAATCAATGCTTAACTCAAAGTATTGTCACATCAGGAATTTTTTCCACTGCATTTCATGATTGTGGTGAATTATAAAAAGCTATTGATTTTTATGTGGTGAATTTAAAAGAGCCATTGATTTATTATGAAAATGTATTCTGATTATTTGTGGTGAAGCATGCATTTTTGTTATGCTGCGGAGGTATTGTTCACAAATTTTATTCAAAGCTCCTTCTACAGGACTGTTTCTTTTTCTTCTTATTTTAGACATAATGAAGGACATTGGATTTGGCTCACAGAAAATTAGGAGATAATTTCTACTGTATTTCCTGTTTCTCACTCCCTTATTGTTTCTGACATTTACTGTACTGCTTCTGCACAGCAGTAGCTAAAAGACAAATAAGTGTCTCCTTCATAAGCCAGCTGCAGTTTCAAAAGCATGAACCATCTTGGCATCTTAGGGGGCTAAAGAAAATAACATTTATGCAATTCTAGTCTGCACAGAATACAGTTTCAAAGCCTTGTTGCATGGCCTTTGAAGGTGCAGCTACCAGCATGAAAAAACCCGGCCTGGCCTTGGACGATCTTGCCAACTATCGTCTGATCGCCATTGTTCCCTTCCTAGGCAAGGTAGTGGAGAGGGTGGCCGCCGTCTGGCTCCATACCTGCCTGGAGGATAATCACATCCTAGATCCCTTCCAATCTGGGTTCAGGCCATTGCACAGGATCGAAACTGCCCTGGTCGCTCTGCAGGATGACCTCCTCAGGGAGGCTGACAGGGGGTGTTCCACCCTGCTGGTCCTCCTTGATCTGTCAGCAGCCTTTGATACCATCAACCATGGTAACCTGCTGGTCCGACTTGCCGAGGCGGGAGTTGGGGACTTGGCGCTTGCTTGGCTCCGCTCCCTCCTTGGTGGCTGGACTCAGCGGGTTCAGCTGGGGGAGGATTTGTCAGCTCCTTGGACCCTCCCATGCGGGGTGCCCCAGGGGTCAGCAATCTCTCCCATGTTGTTCAACGTTTACATGAGGACGCTGGCGGAGGTCATCAGGAGACATAGAGTTCGCGTTCATCAGTACGCTGATGATACGCAGCTCTATCTCTCCTTTTCTGCAGTGGAGGCAGTTCTCTCCCTTGATCTGTGCCTGGAGGTGGTCTTGGAATGGACAAGGACGAACAGGCTCAAGCTTAACCCAGAGAAGACTGAGGTACTGTTCTTTGAGGCACCCTCGTCTAGGTACAATGGCCCCCTCCCTAGCCTGGGGGGTGTTTCCCTCCAGCCTACGGACAGTGCCAGGAATCTGGGCGTGGTCCTGGATTCAGCCCTCTCCCTGGAAGCCCAGGTGATGGCGGTCTCCAGGGCCGCTTTTTTCCATCTCCGCAGGATCACCCAGATCCGTCCGTACCTCGATGAGTCCTCCTTGAGAACGGTTGTGCAGGCCCTCGTGATATTGAGGATTGACTATTGCAATGCACTCTACGTGGGGTTGCCCTTGACCCTTGTCCGGAGATTGCAGCGGGTGCAAAATGCGGCTGCTAGACTGGTGGTGGGTGCTCGCAAATCCGATCATATCACCCCAGTTCTGGCATGCCTGCATTGGCTGCCCATTGCCCTCCGGATAAGGTTCAAGGTCTTGGTTTTGGTTTTCAAAACCCTCCACGGCTTGGAACCTGAATACCTGGTGGAGCGGATTCCCCAGATACCAACTGAGGCCAGACCTATTCCATCGGCGTGGGCGCGGTCACTCACGGTGGCCACTCCAAGAGAGGCGCGGAAGTTGGCAACTCGTAACCGCGCCTTCTCGGTTGTAGGCCCCTCTCTATGGAATCAACTCCCGAGTGAGCTGTGCCTTGCAGAGTCCCTGCCCGCCTTCAAAAAGGCACTGAAAACATTGCTTTTTAAGGAGGCATATGGTGACCTCATCTCTTTTTCTGTTTAATTTTTTATTTTTCTTTCTTCCTCCCCTTTTCTTCACTTGCTACCCCCCACTGAGGGTCTCCCTCATTGTTAAACATTTTTATTCTTATCTTGCCTTTTCTACTGCACTTGTTGTTTTAATTGTTTGCTGTGTTTTTAGCCTTTTAGCTATTTTAGCTATGCTTTGTGAATTGCCCTGAGTTCCAGTTCAGGAAATGGCAGCGGTATATAAATGCGTCAAATAAATAAATAAATAAATAATAGAATTTCCAGTAAACACTGTAGTTTTTTCTTTGACATACATCTTACCTCAATGCATCATTCTTATACCATCATTTTGACAATTTGAGTCACAGTTAAGTATAAGAGAAAGAAGTCCTACTTAAAGCTTACCCTACTTAATAATAAATGGGAGTGTTTTTATTCCGCATCAGGAAATATGTGACACTTGCATATAATGCTTATTCTGCCATGATCTTCCTAGTTCCAAACATGAATTTAGAGCACTCTTCCTTACAAATATATTTCGGAATATGTTAAAGTCAGACCCCACTGGAGTGCAGTAGGGCCAATGAACCAGTGAAACTTACACAAATGTTGCCTTTTGTTCCAAATAATGTAGAGGGTCCTCTCTCTCTCTTTTTAAATCCCCTTCAAAAGAATTATGCACAAGATAAACAAGTTCCTTAATTTTGCTGGCATACTACTCAGATGAAAAAAAAATCTTAACTGAAATAATCATTGAAGTGCCTAATATACTGATAATAATCATGTCCTAAAAAGCCAGTCCTGTCTAGGGTGGTGCTTTCCAGGGTTCCCTTGGTGTAGCATTCAGAAGTGGTTTGCCATCCCCTTCTTCTGGGGGGTGCTTTGGAACTGTGCAGCTTGCCCAAGGCTGTATGTGCTAGCTATCCTCCCAGGAGACACAGAAGGAAAATCAAATTCCCAGACTAACTCACTGAATTAGCCAGCCAACTTTATCTAATTGAAACCTTCTAAAATAGTTCAAGTTTAAATTGGTTTTTCGTAGGTTTATCATAGTAGTGAAATCTTATGCACATGCATTAATTTTTCCTGAGCAAAAATGAGTAGGACTTTTAAGTGAGCATACATAGGATGGGAGCAGAAATTATCTTTAATAAATATGGCCTCACCTCTGCCTGTACTGCTCAAAATTTCCAGAACAGGTTGCACTTACATTAAGCATGGAGAGCAGAGAGGCAGATAAACAATTGGAATTGCTGGACCTCTAATAATAA
Organism: Phrynocephalus forsythii; assembly: GCA_029282475.1. Lineage (NCBI taxonomy): Eukaryota > Metazoa > Chordata > Lepidosauria > Squamata > Agamidae > Phrynocephalus > Phrynocephalus forsythii. The sequence goes on from JAPFRF010000011.1 coordinate 112,459,253, forward strand.
TTTGATTTACATAGAACAGAAAATTGGATAATGAATGAATCTGAGTGTTGTGCTGATAATTTGTCCTTTTGTTATACTTTATGACTTTCTTTGCAGGTGACAGACATTTTTCTGCAAGCAAATGATATAATAAAATGATCATTTAGGAAATACTTGTGAAATATTATTGTTTAAATGGAGGGAACAATTCCTTCAATTTGAAAAAATGTCCACAGTGCACAGCTTCTTAGAAATAAATGTTTAATATCTCACAATCTAGTAACTTCTAGAATTAACCATTCTATCATCATAGTAAGCCATTTTATCCAGAGCTATCAAACAGTAATATAACTTAGTCCAAAACAGGGTAAGGGTTATTATGCCCTCAATTTTTTTCCCACATATGTGTGTATGTATGGTACAATTTTGGTGCAGCTCTTACACATTTACAGGTGCAAAGATTTTTGTAGAACATCTGTAAGCAGAATTTTATCTATGAAGTGGTTATTGGAGGGTGTTTAATACAAGTACTAAGAATTAATTCCTATCAGTAAAACTAACATTCTTTTCCTATCATGTCATTTCATGAGCTGTTCTGTATCTATTGCAAATATCTTATGGCTCATGAATGAGGAATGAGAACTTAAATTTCTTGATAAAACATAAGTGTTGTGTTGTCTTGGAATTCCACATTTCTCAAAAATTGATTCAAATAGCATAGAATAGTGCCATCGGCACATCCCTTATAAATGTGACTTGAAGTGAGTTTGCGGGAACTAATTGTTGATAGTTTTGTAACAGTAGGTTACTGGAAGCCTTGATACACTATGCGTATCTGCTGCTGTAATTTTCCCCAGGTGCAGACTGAATATACAGTATGGCCTGGCTATTGAAAAGACTCATCAATTGCCTCAGGTTTATCTGAGTTTCGTTGTCTTGTATAAATAAGGAAAGCACTGTGTTGGCTTTTCATGCAGCAGGGCTGTTACTGGCAGTAGCACCTTGTTAAAATGAAGGACTGTCTATTTTATTACTGATAATGCGAGACAAACTACATTTTCTGCTTTCTGACAGTACATTCTGTATAAGTGATAAGGCCCAGAGAGAGTTATGTTTGAGTTTACAGTCCCTTTAATACTGTTTTTGAAAAGTACTATATTTTAAGAGTGATTATGTTTGTGAAGGGAGGGGTTGGCAAGTGGAGAGTCTGTGCAGCAGAGTTATTTTATATAATAAATACATGAAACCAAAAACATTTGTGATATCTGTGGTCACATGGGGAACACAGTGTCTGCACAATGATTTGCAAGGGGAAAATCTTCATGTATTTTTGTCTCTAACTTTCTTTGAAAGCAATGTTGTTCTAGGCTACAGTTGCTTTTTGACATTTGCTCCTACAATGTCTTTATTAATTTATTGCAAAGGTGTAAGAGGCCACATAATCCAAAGACAGTTCTTTGAGACATCCTATCTGACTTTATATTGAAGAAAGGACATTGGAGAACCCTTTGGGTGAAAGGAGCTCCAAAAGGCTCAAAAGCATATCCGCGCATGTTCCTTTTTTTGCTTCAAGTTCCCCTAGTGACTGCCTTCTGCTGTTCAGCCAAAAAAAGCAGTACACCTGGAAGTCATGCTGTGCTTCTCAGCTAGTGGCACCACTTCCAGCTGTGATCAGTATGACTCTTGAAGTTTGACTGAAACAGGTAGGCTTGTTTATTGTCTTGTAGGCTGGCAGCCACCACATCTGCTTTCAGATATTTCCAGACTTTCTGTTTGGATGTCCTCTATCATTCATTTTTTGTTCGGTTAGATACATGTTCTTACACAATTTCTTCAATCAATGAATATCTTTGTAAATATTAGAGATGAGCACGAAACGAATAAAACATTCATTTCGTTGTTCATTATTCATTTTGTTAGGTAACAAAACAAATAACGAACAGCCCCTCTAAGGAAAACAAAACGAAATGAAACTCTCATCTCTTAACTGACATCCATTCTTCACTACTAGGGTCCTGGTCACCTGAAGGACCATATCTTCCCAAAGGAGCCTTCTTGGTGCTTAAGATTGTCCAAGGAGGTCGTTCTCTAGGTCCAGTTGCTAGCACAGTCATGTTGAAGGTGGTATGATGTACTGTTTTGTTTGTTTCTTTTTTTGTTCTGTGAGTCCTCTTATTGGGAGAAAGACAGACAAATGAAATAAAAATAAATTCTACATTTCTTCACACTCATCAAGCAGCATTCAGTCCTTCAGCTGCCAGTCACACTAGTATTCTGTACATACACATTCACTATACTGGCACCCAATGCAATTTGTTGTTGTACAATTTGCTATTACTTTGGGACAGTTTTACATGATGCCGTGCAGCTTGAAAACATAGCAAACATCAAAGGGATATGATTGATAATGGCATACAGATAAGCAGCATTTCAGGTGGAGTGTCAGCTATCTTGAAATTTTACTTTTACCTCCTTTAATATGTATTTGTTTTAAACAGTGACTGTTTACTGTTAAAAATGGGAAGGGGCATAAGTTTTAGGTTGGGAGGAAGCAGGCTGTTTCCATGCTATCACAGATGGAAGGAGTGGACTGAAGTGCAGCAGTGTACCATGTCCCACAGTAGCTGTCTTCCCCTTGGCACAGAAATAATTAGTTATCCAGAGCCCTGAGTTGCAAACAGAACCTGGCAATCATATCTTTCAGAATGTTCCAGGAATGAAGCTGGCTCCCAAGGAGATTGGCTGCTATAGATTTCTGTATTTGCAAGGACTGTAACCTCATCTGTACTGGGAGAGTGTGATTGTGAATGCCAGAATTTTTAGATGCTTCTTAGAACAGTGGTGCCTGGCAGCAAGCCTGGTGGGGGCTGAGGCTGGGCTATGCTATCTCAAGCTGCTGCTTCACATTTGTTTCTTATATTTATATTTATATTTATATTATTTATTTTAGAGTGTTTTTACCCCACCTTCCTCCTTGGAAAAGGACCCAACACAGCTTACAGTATAGTCCAGTACAATTAAGACATGTTCAAGTATATGAGAACAAGGAATTGAGGGACATCTTACAGCATTAATATTTATTTATTTAGTCATGAAGAGTCGGTCACGACTGTAATGACACAACACACATTTATTTATTTATTTATTTATTTATTTATTTATTTATTTATTTATTTATTTATTTCTATACCACCCATCTTCCCAAAGGAACTCTGGGCAGTTAACAGCATAATGGATAAAAAAACAAAATCAAACGGATAAAAACAAAAACAAATATAGCAATAGATTCTTGGCAAGATGGCATAAAAAAAGCTAAAGGTTGCCAAATGCCTCTTTAAAAAGCAAGGTTTTAAATGCTTACTTATAGGTATTTATAAGTGCTTATAATAGACAACATTACATTAAAGCTACAAAGTTATAAGTAGAGATGGGCACGAACCAGAAAACCCATGCTTTGGGTTCGTCTGGTTTGGGCCCACCCTCGGTTCAGTTCGGGTCCAGGTTTGTATGAATTTTTTTTTTAAAAATTGTATGAATCCGAAGCAGTTTGGGCAGCGCCTATGGAGCCCTGGCCGCGGCTGGAGCTCCAGAGGTGGTGGTGGAACTGTTTACTGCTGCCCGGCCTGGCTGCAGCCAGGGCTCCATAGGTGGTGGTAGACAGTCCCATCACTGCCTCCAGAGCTCCGGCTGTGGCCAGGCCTGGTGGTGGTAGACAGTCCCACCACCTCCTATGGAGCCCTGGCCACGGCTGGAGCTCCAGAGGCGGTGGTGGGACTGTCTGTTGCCGCCTGGCCTGGCTGTGGCCAGCGCTCTGTAAGCGGTGGTAGACAGTCCCACCACTGCCTTCTTTTTTTTTTACTTCTGGTTTCCTGGCCCCATGCGAGGCTATTTTTCTTCTTCAAGCACTAACCGTGTGGCCCCTGGAGCCCAGTTGGCACTGTTTTTTAAAAATATTTTTTCTTTATTTTAGGGTGCCAACCCAGCCACCCCTTGGACTGGGTTGGTACAGAGAAAAATAAAAGCCAACAGGCCCACGCATCAGCTGGTAGGTAGGCCATGTGGTCAGCAGTAAAAAATAAAAATAAAAATAAAAAATTATATGATCCGGCTCGCAGGCCACCGAACCACCCTGCAAGCATTGGAACTGACCCACAGTTAACCGAACTGGCCCGCTGGCCGGCAGAAGAAAAAAAAGATGACAGGTCTGTGCTACAGCTGGTAGGCGGGCCATGTGGTCAGCAGTAAAAAAATTAAAATGAATAAAAATAAAATAAAATAAAATAAAAAACCTGGCAGGAAAAATAACCTAACAGGATTAATAATAATAATAATAATAATAATAATAATAATAATAATAATAATAATAATAATAATAATAATAATAATAATAATACCGTATATATTCGAGTATAAGTCGACCCGAGTATAAGTTGAGGCCCCTAATTTAACCCCCCAAAACTGGGGAAACGTATTGACTCGAGTATAAGTCTAGGGTGGGAAACGCAGCAGGGCCTGGCAACTCCTCCTTTGTGAGCTGGGGGAGTGGTGTGTGATGTTTAAAATGACTTTTAGCCACTGATGCAAGTGCTTGGGTCAGTGGCTAAAAGTCATTTTAAACATCATGTGCCGCTCCCCTGTGATGCAGAGGGGGGTCATGAGAAGCAGCACACAATGTTTAAAATGACTTTTAGCCACCGACCCAAGTCGCTAAAAGTATTGACCTGCAAATAAGTCGGGGGCCCCTTTTTTCAGCCCAAAATTAGGGCTGAAAAACTAGGCTTATATTTGAGTATATACAGTAATAATTAAAAAAAACCCTACTGGTGGGGTTCAAAAAAAGAAAAAAGAAAACGAACCCAAACCTGAACCCGAATTAAAATGAATTATGAAACAATTTTTCCCCTAAAAATTCATTTCATAATTAACAAACCAAACCAGAAATGAACCAAACCAAAACGAATCACCATTTTTCGGTACGTGTCCATCTCTAGCAGTGACACATGTTGGACAAAAGCAAATATCCTATCCTGAGAGTGCAGGAGAGAGCCTTCATCTTCATTGGGAGGGTTATTGTGTAAATCTCTGTTTTTTTAAGCTAATGTTATCTCAATATCTTCTTATCATTATTTGCATTTAATTTCATATTTCCCTTCCCCTGCTTTTAATGCCATTTAGAAAATATAATATATTTAAATCTCCAAGTGCCAGAATTCCCCAGTAAGCTCTTGGGAGCTCTTGATTAAATAAGGGGAACAAATAAGGGCTGTTCATTTTGATTTGGGAAAGTTCCAAACTGAAAAAATACTCCCTGATTCAACCTAGGATTCAGCATGCTTCCAAGCCCATGCACAGCTCTAATTGGTAGTCCCCTTGGCAAGTTTTTCAGAACAACTGTACAGTTCTGAAAGTCTGCACTGCAAAATTAAGAATGACAGCAATGTAAGCATGATAGCATTTATAACAATCAAAGACTGGCACAAATTGCATATACCGTATGTATTTCAGTATTGGAACCAGAACACAGACATGATTGTTTATAAAGTAATCAGTTTACATATATATCAATTGATATTTTAATCCATTAGTTTTATTTATTAATTGCTGAATGTTCAAACAAGTTGTTAGTGCATTATGTTCCTGTGTGCCCTGCCAGCCCTCCTTCCTGTGGTGCTGTTGGAGGTGGAGTATCCCATGGGCTTCAGCTCAGGTTCTTGAGTTAGAAGGGCTGATATTACTGCGATAGTGTCATTCCCGTTGCCTTTCCCACTATCATCTCATAGGGCTGAGTTATAGTCTCTACGGGTTGCTTGCCAGCTTGTGGTGCCAGTTAACATTACTGGCATTCCCTGGTGTCCAGGTTCTGGAAAGGAGGGAGAGAGAAGCTTTGCTCTGGGACGTGCCTCTTTTAGTGTGGGTATGTAGAGATGAGTGAAAGAAGCCAAGATCCATGACTCATCTCTTCCTGTCCCCTCTCTTGGTGTGCCTATCATTAATGGCTTTTCCAGGGGGCTTAGGCTGTTGTATTCAAGCATTTGGCTGGAGTCTCCAAAGGCTGAGTGCATAGCCTGCATGACAACTCAACAAGCCTATTCAGGCCATTGTTCATCTTATAAGCCTATTTCAGACCAGGGTGACATGAGGTCAAAGTGAACTATAAAATGGAGGACTCGCAACTAGCTTTCCTTAGATTGATGAAACTGTTTGGATGAGCAGTGAAACACTTCAGTATCTCAAGAAAAGAAGTCCAGTTGTCATGACTCAACTTCCAGAAAAAGAAATGTGTTTATTTTTGGATAAATTGTGTTTTTAATATAACAGTGTTCTTTTTATAGAAAACACAACATATACAAATGTTTCTTCTAACTTCAGAGTTCAAATCAAATGCTTCATATATAAAAGAAGTCTGATGGTAATGGAATTGCCGTTATGCTACTGATGAAGTGATAGCACAGCCCGGGAGGAGATTTGATTCTCAGAATAATGAATGCAAATGCCTTCTAAATGTCTACAGTAGGAACATGTTTACAGATATTCAAGTTGCAGCCCTGAGCACACTTATTGAAGAGTAACCACAGTTTGACAGAGTGGTATAGTACTTACATTGAAATAAGCAGGAATGGACTTTTGATCTTTCTAGATCTTTGGTCAGGGGAGCAGACCTCTGTATCCTTTTTAAAATAAATAAATATATCTACATTTTGTTCCTGCCGCTAATTCTTGGTTACTGTGGTTGTTGTTGTGTTTTGCTTATTCCTGTGTACACCGCCTTGAGTTCCCTTTGGGAAGCAGGGGTATACAAATCTTTAAATAAATAAATAAATAAATAAATAAATAAATAAATAAATAAATAAATAAATAAATAAATAAAAGAGTCCTTTGTTAAATAAATGAGGAAAGCTACTATAAAAATAAGAGGTAGAAACTGCTTATATTGATCAAAGGTACGGTAATTGTAAAAAGAGAGAAAAATCTATCATTGCTTCACCTGGAATAGCCAGTATAGAAAAAAGGAAATTTCCATAGGCATAGCCTGCATAACAACATTCATCCAGTAAAATGTGTTTATTTTTCTATTATGTTTATGTACCACTACCTTTCTATTCTTAAAAGAAAATCTTCCTTTGTTGCCATTAAAAATGCAGGTTAAATGACTGTTTTTTCCTCTGACCATTCTACACTTATTTAGATACAAAGCTGCTAGCTTATGAGGGGCATTCCTGACTGGAGTGTTTGTGATTCCATCCTGAACCATATTGTTTATACAAATTACTCTTGCAAAACAGAGTTCAAGTTGTACAAAGATTTATGGGAGAAGGCAGCAGCAACAGCCATTTCCTGTAGACATCTTAGAGAAGGAACCACATGGGACTTAATGGGATGGGGAACCCTTTTCACTTCTCCATGTTCTCTATGCATGGAGGAAACATCTGAAGGGTGCTAAAGAAGGCTGTAGAGGGGCACTATAATTAACATGAGTGATTTCAAAAAGATGTATTGGAGAGATAGTTGTGTTTTTAAAAGTAATTTGGATTTTATTTATATACTCTGTTGTCAAGAGATCCACATTCAGTTAAAGAGACTGCTAGCTTGAAGTACAGCTAGATTTCATCCAGAATGTTTTGCCAATTGAACTGCTGCTGGTGGTTGTTATTATTTTCGGAGTCACATTCTTTTTCATAAAATTTTACATAATGTTGACAATATTGCAGTCAGGACCTGCAGTAAATCTATTTCAGACATATTTATTATACATGTAGAAGGCAAACTGTTGTATGTTTATCTTAATTATTGGTGCAAATGTTAATGTTTTATGTTTGATGCAAGCTTAAAAGGAGTCTTGCTGCATAATTATCATTCCTATCTGCTTGTACTGTAGTTATTTAGCTGTTCTGAAACTAAGTATCAAGTGGCTTTTTAAAAAATGCAAAGATGGGTTACAGTATAGAATAAATAACACAGGCCAGTGACCTTTTTTTCTTCATTGGAACTTACACCATTGCTGTTAGGCTAATATGATCCTGGACAATTAATAAAGAGAAAGAGACATACAAAGGGAGAAATCCAAAGAAGAAAAAATAAAACTAGCAGGAAGTGCTGGGTAGCTCAGAGGCTTAGTTTCTCTGGCTGCAGAGCAGAGGTTGGGAGTTCAATTCCCCACTGTGCCTCTTTGGCTGCTATCTCACCTGGGGATGATCTTGATCTTTGGAAGGTCCGGCTTTCCCTCTTCCTCCCGTCATGTGACTGAAGATGTGGGATAGCACTCCCCAAAGTACAAAGGTTGTTTTTTTAAAAGCACCGTTCAGCCTCATGGCAAGCAGGTGGCGCTAGGATTAAGAAAAAGGGACCAGCTGACTGGCGCTAGGGGTGGGAGAAGTTTAAAAAAGCGCAATTGGCCAGCTGCCTGGTGCTAGGAGGGTGGGGGGAATTAAAAAAAATAAATAAATAAACAGTGCCAGACCAGCCAGAGGACCAGCTGACTGGCACTAGGGGTGGGGAAAGTTAAAAGAAAAAAACCCAGCACCTAACTGGCCCCAGGAACAGCCGGTTGGCGCTGTGAGAAAAAAAAACAACGGATCATCTATGCAGTCCCATGACATCTGCCTCTTTAAAAGATGTGTTTTTTAAGTGAGGCAAAAAATTCCCTACCTCTCTGGTAGGTCTTTGAAACCTTGCCTAAGGGGTGTTACTGGTTTTTCTTTTTTCTTTTTCAAAAAGCCCGGTGGCCATGGGGATGACATTTTTGTACATGGTTTATCTACAAATTTAATCTGCATTTAAAGGGACATGGGATAGGGGCTTTAGAGAGGGCTTGGACTTGATGATCCACAGGGTCCTTTCCAGCTCTGCAGCTCAAAAGTGGTTGGTTATTAGATACTGGCTAAAATCCAGAAGCAAATTGCAACAGGAGCGGAGACTGCATTTGTTGATTCAACTCCTTTGTCAGTTCCGTTGATTGGATGGGCCTATGTTAGCTGTAGCTTGCTATTGGATTTCATCGATTATAAGCCTGCTTGATTTTTTTTTAAAACTTCAGTTTCTGTTTTTCTTGTAGGCAGCTAATTTGAACAGATACACTATTGTGTGCTTAATGCAGACTTGCAAGTAAATCCACCAAAGCTGGTAGCCCACATTACTTAGTTATTCTGGACCTCAAAGCCAAACAGCATTTATTCTTACTTAGATAAAAACCAGGAAAGTGGCTATTTATAAATGTGATATAGCATTTGAACCCAACCTGTCACACATTAACTCATAAAAACACAGGATGAGCCATAGGCCATAGCCATAGATAGCAAAGGGCCATCTAGCCCCACATTTTGTTTCCTGGGTGACTGTGGAAATCCCACATGCAGGCCTATAAAAGCCTCCCAGTGATGATCCCAAGCAACTGATATACTGTGGAATGCTGTCTCCAATTCTAGAAGTGGCATGTCCTAATTGAGAGCCACCAATGGAACAATCTTCCATTATTTTACATATCACCCTTTAAAACTGTCCAAGTTGGCAGCCATCCCATTTCTAGTCAATTTAGCCTTTTAAGATTATGATCTGAAAGGGAGTAATTTAACTGTTTTGGGCAGATCTTGGGAACATTATATTTGGGCTACCATTTCCAGCACCTGCTAGCCAGCTTAGAGCTTGTAACCCACACAATGCTGAGATTTTTGGAGCTGTAGTGCACAAGTGACCTCTCCAAACTTTGATGCTATCATCACTCAATTTAAGTAATTTTAATTTTAATTTTACAATCATAAAATGGAAGGGTGTGTGTGGTAAACTTCTTTCTATCCACTTTCCTCTTAATTTTATATAACTCTTGTCACGTTTTCCCTTACTTGTCCCCCCCCCCAAAAAAAAATCCCAGATTCAGTTTTTAAAACTGTCTCAATGGCAGGATATATGAAGTTGCAGCTCTGCACCCCCAGGCTACCAAAAGAAGAGTGCGCGGTAGACATGGTTATATGATTCCGGGTCCTCTGGGAGATTCTATCATTGCTTTTTATGTAGTATTTAGTGTCTTTAGCACTTCACTCTGCTGACAGCATTGGATTTTGTGGATTCATGGTTGTTCTGGGGCACATATATTAAATCTATGGCCTTGTTGAAGTTACATATTGAATTAAAGGGAGCCTTTCTGTGGCCTTCAAAGAATAAAACAGCCCAAATCAATGGTATGGAATATCCAAGAAAATAATTTATCTCAGTGCTCCTCAGATTGGAAGGTCAGAAGCCTTCACTGCTTTTTTGCTTCTACTCTATCTGATATGTTGGTATTTGCAGTCTGAATTTCTTTCCCACTTATAGCGTATTGGGATCTGCTGATTATATGGGATCCCTCAACTGGTTTTAGTTATATCCCTAAACTTAACAGCTATGTGTGGACACACCAGGGCATCAAGGATAATGGATATTTCCTCTAATACTTTCCTCTCCCACAATAGTTTCCAGTTCAGTGGAATATCTTCTTGATTGACTCTACAAAACTGAATATAAAAATAAGTTAAAGGGTTTGTAAAAAAAAAAAAAAAGAAAAATACTGTAGCATAAAGTACAGTGGTACCTCATATAATGTAGGGTTTGTATAATGTAAAATCTGTACAACGTAAAAAAAATCCAGAGATAGAGAATCCTTCCATAACAGTAAGAGACGATCATCTGCTCCAACTCCCATGTCGCTCGCCGGCACCTCACCTTCTCTTCCAAAATCTTAACCAGCCCTCCAGCCAAAAACTGCCACAGAGCTGCCTCTGCCTCCTCTCTCTCTTTCTCATCTATCTCCTTCCCTCCCTCTCTTCCCCCTCCCCCCACACATACAGTGGCTTTCTTTTCCTTCCTGCTTTAACCGCCCAGCCCTAGCCCGACAGCGCAAGTGAATGAGAAGCAGCACAAGAAAGAGCGGAGGGTGAAAGAGGAAGAAGTGGAGGGAATTGTGTGATGCACTGGCAGGCACCGCACATGTGCACACGCATGGGCGTGGAGGAGGGGGGGAGGAGCAGCCTTCCTCCCAAAAACAACAGCAGCAGCAGTGGTCTGGGGGCTGCAGGGAGCCATCCAGGGCGAACGTCGCTGGGAGCCAGAGGCATCTTCCTCAGCAGGAGCAGTGACGGCGGTGGCAGCGGAGAAAGGGAGCCTTGGTGCACCAGCTTATAAAAGCCCTCACACTCCTGTGTTCTCCCTTCAGACCCTGCCCATGACGCCTGCCTCTTCCCTTCTTAGAAGAGATAAGTGGGGAGCCTGGCTGACTTGGCACGGCGCGCCTCGCCTCGCCTCGCCTCGCCTCGCCTCGCCTCGCCTCGCCTCGCCTCACCTCACCTGCCTGCCTGCCTCCTAACCTTGCAGCAGCAGCAGTAGCACTGCAGCAGCAGTGGTGGCCAAGCTCTGACTCCTTTCCTCCTCCCCCTCCCCCCAAGCATCACAGCCAGGACAACCTAATTAGCTTTGACTATGCATTGGAACAGATTACTCTGATTTCAATGCATTCCTATGGGAAATTGCAATTTGTACAAAGGAAAATTTGCATAACAATTTCATTTGGAATGAATTAATTACATTATACAAGGTACCTCTGTACTTAATTCCTTCTCATATCAGGTATTTCAGGTTCTAATTTAATTCCCTCTGCTTCTTCAGTTAAAGGAAGTTGATTGAGATATAATCCATTCTTTGAGAAAACTTTCTCAGAGCACCTAACATTGTGTTTCTGTGGATGCTCATTTGAAACAACCTTAAATGAATTCCAAGCAGAGGGGCATAGAATTGTAGTAAAGGTGGCCTAGCAACTGTTATATATTTATACAATAGATTTGGCTTAAAGGCACTTAATGTGGATGCTTTAAAAAGCAGCCTTCCCCAAACTGTCTTCCCTTCAAGTGTTTTGCATTATATTTCCCAAAATTCCAATATTGTATAAAAGCAACCTGGATTGGGGCTGGAACAAGTTGAAGTCCAGAACATCTAGAGAGCACCAGGTTGAGAAAAGCTGAACTTGAATATCCCTTAAGCATCAAAACACACCTCATTCACTGCAAATAGCATAAAATGCCACAGACTCATTAAGTTATTTTTGGGTGTCACTTTCACACCTGCACTTTTAACACAGAAAAATGATAACATAGTAAAAAAGAAGAATATTTTTGAGTTAAGTAGTGATACACATTTACCACCTTATGATAAAAAAAGAGAAAGAGAGGCATCCTAGGAGGGGAAATGATGTTTTCTAAAATGTGGTCATTATCTGTTCTAACACAGAGAGTGAATTCATGTTTTGCAAGATTTCTTGCCTTGTGGTTTGTCTTACATGTGAGGATAAATAATATAAATTTGTTCATGTGCAATGCTGATGTGAGATGAAATCAAACTGAGTGTCAGTAGCAGTAAGAGACAACTTTTGGACAGTGTAATTTTTTACCTCTTTCTCCCTTTATTATCCCCTCATCCATAAAGGATGTGGAGATACACTTTTATCATCATATTCTATAAGATCATTTCCATTACTGTTGAAAATCTGGTAAAGTCATATCAGTTTATGCAAATTAAAACTACCAATACTAGGAAACTTTCTCAGCCACAAGTGAAAGCAAAGGTAACATTTTAAAGGGCAGTAAGTAGTGCCCTTTAAAATGTTACTAAGACTAAGGCTTCCAAAAACTGTTGGCTGCAAAGTTGGCAGCTTGGTGGTTCGAATCCTGGGTGCCACGCAGCGGAGCGAGCTCCCGCTGATAACCCCAGCTCCTGCCAACCTAGCAGTTTGAAAGCATGTAAATGCAACTAGATAAATAGATACCGCCATAAAAAGCAGGAAGGTAAAACAGTGTTTCCATGCAGCCATGCGGCTACATGGCTATGGACTTGCACAACACTGGCTCTTGGGCTTGAATACAGAGATGAGCACCACCCCTAGAGTCGGACACAACTAGCACACATGTAGGGGGGGGACCTTTACCTTTTTATCTTAGGTAATATTAAGCAGCATCCTTTGAAATATAACTTTCTTCAAAGCCAGCTTTATTTCATGATTTAAAACATGACAATTGGCGGATGTTACAGTAGCAAACTGCCTTAAATCGAGCTTCACAGGCAGTGATAAAATATAGCAAAATGAAATATGTTAAACTGTTCAATATACTTGCCCTCCCTCTTTTATGATGTTGTCCCATGCAACTATGTCTTTTCTCAAACCATATAGCTCATGAAAAAAGGAGATGTATGGAGTGGCCCTGCCTTGATCCCTGGCTCTAGTTGCATTCAATGTCAAAACAGACACTAACCATGTTGGGTCCGTGTTACTAATCACATTAATTGTCTAATATACCATTGGAAAGATATTAGAAGGCTCTTTCACTTGGTATAGGCTACTGTTTTTCCTTCCTGCAAGGTCTTGCCCTCTTGTCTTTCCTACAGTAAATATCACATTGTGCCAGTGGCAATGGTCAGCCACTTAGCAGGATGGGTTGAGACAGGTTTTTCTTTCAGAGTTAAAGTTGATGTGAAGTTTAGGTGGCTTGGAGTTAATCTTATAGCCAGTTGTGTGATCAGCTATGAGAAGTGTGATGGGAGATATTTATCTATTATTTATTCACTTCTGTTATTTATATACCTCCCTATTAGTGCACAGCACTATTTTGGGCAATAAAATGAGAGCAACATACTAAATAAAACAACTAGTCCAAACCAAAAGGTATTATGGTATTCTGTTACCATATCACCAAAGAGCCAGGAGAAAGGGAAGACAACAGTAGGGTCAATTTCCTGGGTACTTTTGCATGGTGACAAGGAAGATATTAGCACTAGTGTAGCTTGGGAGGTGTGTGGGGGAAGCCCAGGGTGCAGAAGTTAGAGGGCTCTGGAGGAGCTGGACTAGAGCATGGTGACAGACACGTAAGTGGCCATGTGTGGGCCAGTCCCGTGGGGTCCGAAAGTACCGTCCGTCAAGCTGGGAGAGTTGCCTGGCCAGTGCCTGAGGGTGCACCGTTTGCCTCTTGCTAGCGAAAGGGCTCACCTCAGTTATCAGTGTGAGAATGCACACCCCCGCCCACACCGTATAGGCTGGGAAAGGTTCCTCAACTCACTCCCACCTTGAAGTGGGACTCATTACTTGCCCCCACTGTCCGCACGCTGTGTGGTTTGTTCAGGAGAGCCTTGTCCAGGAGGGAGATCCCTGAAGAGGACATGAGAGAGAGACCCTTCTCCTCCTTCCCCACTGTTCCCCCAGTATTGGGACCCATTGGCTGGGTGGGTGACAGATGGTTGAATGGGCAAGAGGGGGCAAAGAAACTGACTTTGTCCCTGGGCGCTCCAATCTCTAGGTACACCTCTGGATGTTAGAACACTGTCATCTTTAGCACAGAGCAAACATTTTAGCAGCTGTCTTCTTCCAAATAGCTTTTCATGACTATGGATTTACATTTTGTTGCATGGTAATACTGAATGTGATGTGAGCACGTAGCAAATGAAAGTTTCTCAAGCTGCAGTTAAAGTTTTTATCTTCTTAAGTAGTCACTGAGGAAGAGGCCCAACCTCCTTCTTCCAATTGCTGCAAGGTAAGAATTCTGTTCTCAGTAGAAAATTTGGTTGGCATAAAAGGCCTTTTAAATGTGTGCAGTTCAGTACAGCTCCTAGATGCTTTTGCCACATGTTGACATCCTTATTTTGAGGGGTTTACTTGTTTGCTTACTCGCTTGCAGGTTATTCACTTTAGATTTGATACCACCTTTTGCATGCTAGGTAATATTAAGAAGCAGAAGCAGGCAAAAAGCCACCTTCACAGAGATTAGCAAAGTTACTATTTTGAACTATGCTTCCCAACAGTGGGCATGCTATCTTGGTATTTTGGAAGCTGTAATCCAAAAAAGTATTCCCCCCTCATTTCTAGACATTCACTATCTTCACATGCTAGTCCTTTCTCCATTTTGTTTTTTGTTTTCTGAAGTTAATCTGAGAGAATTTCTTGCTGAGAATTGGCATAATAAATACTGTTACCATTTTAGGATGGCAAGTAGCTGAAGAACTGCTTGCATATTTTGTTCTATTTCCCATTGTATTTCTACAACTCTTTTGCACCAATGGGAAAGACCATAGGAGATGGAACAGTTGCCTGTTCAGTCATAATGATTGGGATTGCATATACAGTGGACCCTTGTATAACAGTTTGTATAACATAAAATCTGTACAACATAAAAAATTCCAGAGATAGAGGAAGTTTGCTTAACAGAATCGTCTATGGGGCGAATCCATAGAACATAAAAATATTTTATGGTAGTGGCTCCATCCATTTGGAATAAACTTCCGAGTGATTTACGGCTGGCTCCATCGCTGGAAGCATTTAAGAGGAATCTTAAGACCATCCTCTTTCGAGAAGCTTATGGGAAATTCCCATTCTGTTTTTTTTTTTAATTTCCCGCCTAAATATTTTTGAAATAATGTGCTTAACATAATCATTCAGCTTTGCTAACTGTTTTAAATTTTGATGTTGTGAACCGCCCAGAGTCCCCATTGTGGGAATGGGGCGGTATACAAGCGTAAATAATAAATAAATAAATAAATAAATAAAATATTTGCGATTAGCGATTACTCTGTTTTCAATGCATTCCTATGGGAAATTTTTATAAAAGAAAATGTGCTTAACATAATTTCATCTGGAACAAATTAATTACTTTATACAAGGTACCACTATAAAGGTTATGAAGCACTAAAAGTGCCAAGTTCCCACGGTGTATGCACAAAGGCCCACCGCTTCGTTTAGGTATGTGTGATAGTAGATAGTCCTGTATTTCAAACTTCCCAGCATGCTTTTCCTGTCATATGAAACAGATACCATTATACTTTCCAACAGAACCAATATAATGCTGTCATAAGTTTATACAATAAATATAAGAGAGGAGCAGTTCTTTCTACAAAGTAAATCATTGTTTTTATTTACTATTTATTCAAAGTGAACAGCAAAAAGACTTTAATTCTCAGTAATCCGTGTTCACATAATGTTTTGTTAGAATTTCAAAGCTATGGTTTAAAAGCACCTACATCTTATTTCAGTGGGAAGAATGGCTCATTCTCACCATTAATCTCATAGTATCAAAGGACTGAAATGTGGCTCACTGCCTTGGATTTCAGAATTTGTTTCATTCCAACATGAGAATTGCCTCTTTCTGGTAATAATATAATCATAGAATAATGAAGTTGGAAGGGGCCTATAAGGTCATCAGTTTCAACCCATCCCCATGCAGAAATACCAGTCAAAAGATATCTAGCAGGTGGTTGTCTGAATTTCTCTTGAATTCCTCCAGTGTTCGAGCATTCACTCCCTCTTGAAGTAATTGGTTCCATTGCCATATCGCTCTAACAGTTACGGTAAGTTTTCCTGAAACAGCCTCATGGCGCAGTGGATAAATGCCTGTACTGCAGGTAAAACTGTTTTCATGACCTGGGGCTCATGGTTGACTCAGCCTTCCATCCTTCTGAGGTCGGTAAATTGAGTACCCAGCTTCCTAAGGGGGGCAATGTGTAGCCTGCATAATTAAACTGTAAACTGCCCAGAGACGACTTGAAGTGGTATGGGGCAGTATATAAGCAGAACACTTTGCTTTATTCAGGTGAAAGCTGGATTCTCTTAACTTGAGCCCATTGTTGTGTGTCCTACACTTTGGGATGATGGAGAACAGATCCTATCCCTCCTCTGTATGATAGCCCTTCAAATATTTGAAAAGTGCTACCACATTTCCCCTTAGTCTTCTTTTCTCTAGGCTAAACATGCCAATTTTTTCAGTATTTCCTCATAGGGCTTGATTTCCAGCCCCCTGATCATCCTTGTCATCCTCCTGTGAATTTGCTCCAATTTGTCAGCATCTTTCTTGAAGTGTGGTGTTCAGAACTGGACACAATACCAAGATGAGGTCTAACCAATGCTGACTTGTTCACAGAAATAAGTATAACAGGTAGGCACTATTTATAGCTTTTATTGTAGGTGTTGTATTAATTGGTTTTCTGTTATGCTTCGGTTATAATTTTGCATTTTCTTGTTCTTAGCTATCTTGTGCAGTATTCATATTGAATATGAATACATATAATGAATAATCAATCAAAACCCAGAGGGGCTCCCATATTATTTCTTTATTTATTTGCTTATTTAATGTAAAACAAGCATAACAAAGCAATCTGACTGGTGTACAATGTATATAATGAATAAAATACTTAACTATTTAAAATATAAAATATTTACATTTTAAAAATTATTTAAAATATTTTTAATAGTGCTTGCAGCAAAAACTAAAATATATCAGTATATAAAACCAAATCAAAATCAGCAGTAGGATGAATCATTTTAAAAGTTCCTAAAATTACTATGAGAATAAAAATGTTTTTACCTGATTCCAGAATACAGCCTGTTGCTTCCATACAAGATTCCTTGGGCAGGGCACTAGGTGCATCTTATGGTCCAGTGCATCTTATGGAGTGAAAAATATGGTAGCATTTATTTTCATTTTGGGTGTTAGTTCAAACTGTTCCATTTTCCTCCTTGTGGAAATTACAGGACAAATAGCATTTTGTGTCCCTGGATATAAAGCAGTTAATATTATTTATATGCTAAAACTTCGGTCACTTGTATTGCTTGCTTTAGCTTAGCTAATATTTGCATTTGGCAAATAGCTATGATGAAGCATACTAGATAGATTGGAGGCTCTGCTTGAAGCCTTTAGTCTTCGGCGGGGCTTCTTTGCCCGCCCAAAGAATGCGGGCGCAAAGTCTGGCGCCTGTACGCTGGCTGCATGGGGGGGGAGCAGCCTATTTAAGGCTCTGTGTGCTCCCCACCTGCAGCCAGCCCAGGACAGCAGCTCCCCTCCCTCCCGCCCTGTATTGTGGATGATGAGTCTTACTGGTCACTTTGGGGCCGGATGGGAATTTTTAGCTGTCACTCAAATTGGCCAAGAGCGGCAGCGTGTTTTCGCCCATCGCATCATCCGCATAGCGCGGCTGGGTGATCTTAAATAAAGTCCTTTTTCCAGTCGCAATTAGCAGTTAGGGCAAGCGGTCTTGTAATTTCAGTAGGCACCTCTGTTAGACAGCATCTGTTTGGTGTTGGGCAGCCCTCATGGATAAAATTTGATAAACTAGAATGTCAATAGTTATTGTTAAAAAGGAGCCCCGTTCAGGAAATGAGGGCTGCCAATGTTTAAGAGATTTTAGAAGGTAAGATGGTTTAAGTCCATATTTGGCATCTTACCAAAGGCATTATTCATCATGCCGCATTAATCTCTTATCAATCAGAGGTGCTGATAAATTATAAAGTTGAACTGATCTACCACTTGCCCTATGGCACAGGCCCTCTTTAACTTGCAGTTATTCTTTACAGTTAATTAATGTTATTAATAAATTGCGGCCCTTATTAACTCCAGAAACTTTGTCTCATCTCTTTATTTTTTCTGGGGGGGGGGCAATCGGCTTTCTGAAAATAAGACCCTTAGTGTCTTGAGTTTGTGTACATGCATTCTTTAAAATAAGAAGGGGAAGTGTGTAGGTACAAAGATTTGATTCAAAAACAGCGATTATTTAATGAGTGGGAAAGGACGTTTTCCAAGTAACAACTTTATACTATATGTATTTCATTGCTGAACAACTGACTGTTCATCAGTGAGTGTTAAAGAATTGCTAATAAATTATATAATTTAAATATGTAATTTATTGCTCAGGCATCTTAGTAAGCAATCAGTTCTGAGTTTTTAGAAATGTGTTATTTATTTCTGAGAAAGGGCACTGATGAATTTAATGCTGTTGTGCTAGTCATCTAATTATTATATGAAATAATATGGTTGTGGGAGGTATTTTGTATCCTAAAATATTTATCTGCTTACAGAGCTCATTTTCAATAACTTTGTTTTGTTCCATTTTGTTTTTATTTATTATTTATTTTGACAAGCGCTGATCTTGGCATTTGTCAAAATAAATAATAAAAATAAGTGTCAGCTGGTCAGTGCTAGACTTTTAAAAACAAAAAACCCTGAAAGGTCCATGGGCAAGCTGGTCAGTGCTAGATAAAAACATAAATGAAACAAAGTGCCACCCCAGCCTGTGGGCCTGCTGGTCAGCACTAGATAATAAATAAATAAATACATTCTTTTTTACATTCTAGGTAAAAAAATTAAAAAATTAAAAAGCACCATCCCAGCCCGTGGGCCAGCTTGTCAGCACTAAATGAAAATATATATATTTAAAAAAATTAAAAAGTGCCACCCTGGCCCACCGGGCAGCTGCTCAGCACTATGTAAAAATAGAAAAACATGCCACCCTGTTTGGCGTTAGGTAAGAAAATGTTTAAAAAGTTTTTTTAAAAAATAAAAAGCACCGACCAACTGGCCCATGGAAAAAGTATCGCCCTGGCCCGCGGTCCAGCTATTCATCGCTAGATTTAAAAAATCATAATAAAAATAATTTGAAAAACATTTTTAAAATGCCACCCTTCCACGGGCCAGCTGGTCGGCCCTAGGTAAAATAATAATAACAATAATTTAAATGCTACCCTGGCCCGCTGGTTTTCGCTGGTAATTGCTAGGTAAAAATAAAATAATAATAATAATAATAATAAGTAAAAAGTAAAAAATAATTTATTTAAATAAATAAATAAATAAGTGCCTACCAGCTGGCTGGTCAGCTGTAATGTTAAAAAATAAAAAACATAATATGAAACAAATGAAAAATGAAGCATTTTTTTAAAAAAAAATCATTTTGTTCTAAATGAAATGAAACAATAAAACACAAAATAAAAAATGAAGCAAAGCACCAAAAAATGAAATCAAACACCTTCTCTAGCCAGGGCTAATCTTAGAAGTGCCATTAAGGCAGCAAAACAACAATATAAACGTAAGGTGGAAAACTACCTAGCTGACAAGAACACAAAGCAAGTGTGGCAGGGATTGTAGCACTTAACTAATTATAATAAGGGCAATCTGAAGAAAATGGTCAATGCTGACACTTCTTTGGCAAAGGAATTGAACATCTTCAATCAGTATGAGGTAAAAAGACCAGACCCTGTAGCTTCTGCCTGCCAGCCTTCTCATTCCCAGCCACTCCTTGTATATGATCACCAAGTGAGAGCTGCATTGAAGGCTGTGAATCCCAATAAAGTCACAGGTCCAGATGGAGTGCTGGGGATAATGGTAAAGAATTGCACCAGTCAATTAGCAGGGGTCCTGACAAGGATCTTTAACATCTCCCTGCAAATGGCCTGTGTTTCATCATGTCGGCAAACAGCTACCATGGTCCCAGTCCAAAAGAAAACAACAAAAGACTATAAACCAAATACGCACTACAGCAGCCCCCCTTCATATATTGAAGCTAATTTAATAAAGTTGTGGCCCAGTTTAACACCAATATTTTGTGTCGTCTATTTATTTCGGGGCTGGGATTGCAAAGTTATTTATTTATTTATTTATTTATTTATTTATTTATTTATTTAATAATTTATTATTATTATTATTATTATTATTATTATTATTATTATTATTATTATTATTATTATTATTATTATTATTTTCGGACAGTCTGCTCTCAAAAATAATTACGTATGGAAGATATCTAAATGCTTCATTGAGGGTTAGGTATTCACTGACCGTCCCAGCTTCCTAGTGCAATGTGGGGACAGAAAATAAAGGGGCATTCATGAGGATGTCATGCACCTTCAACCAAGCACAGCTTGTTTTCAAAACATTTTAAAGGGCTTCATGCAAGCTCTGGTATACAAGGGCAATGGACTGCCTATAATATAATAATAGGCAGCCCATTGCCCTTGTATACCAGAGCTTGCATGAAGCCCTTTAAAATGTTTTGAAAATAAGTTATGCTTGGTTGAAGGTGCATGACATCCTCATGAGTGCCCCTTTATTTTCTGTCCCCACATTGCACTAGGAAGCTGGGACAGCCAGCTCTTAGTTGTCCATTAGTCTTAAAGTTGTATTTGCTCAAGCAGTCACTTGGCCTGAACCAATGTGAATTCATTCAATCTAGAAAAAAGTAGAAGCCCTAGAAGAGTAGAAGACATTTTTTTCTTCCTTCCTTTCTTCTTTCTTTCCTTCCTTCCTTCCTTCGCAAAACTAAGGTTATGGAATGCCATTCATATAATGGTTCGTAGAAAACTGCATGCATGTCTCCAACCTAGAAATCATCTGCTCTCTGTTTAAAGATGTAAGCCACATTCCTATCCAACAGATGCATTATTTCTTTTTCCATTACTATATGAAATTATTTTCAACTCTGTGAATTTCTTTGATTAACGCTGGGTATGCTGAGTTTTAAATTCTGACAATGATCGCTGAATAAGAGCCTGAGTTATGTAGAAAGTTCATTTAACTTTCTTCCTGTTGCAGAATTAAGAAGGAAAAGTCTTGCTGAGACTCCACAGATAGTAAAAATATTGTCTTTCAATATGTTTTGCAGTCTATTGTTCTTCTGTTGGACATATGCTGGTCCTAGGAAACAACTGTTTCATATTGGGGGAAAAAATCAGAGGCAGCTGTTTTTCACACAGACATTTATTCCAGCTGTTGGACATCTGCATACTGTCAGCAGCTGGTGTTTTATCTCCTAATTACAAAGAATGTAATGTGAAGCTTAATAAAGATTCTGCAGAAGAGTGTTGTCTTGATCTAAGTTATCATTTACATAGGTGTTGTTGTTTTTTTTAAAAATCATGATTTAACCAAGAACTATCCATGTCTTCTGATGTTCTGCATTTAAATGAAGGCTAGTAGCAAAATAAATTTAAAAGCATACGGTCAGTGAATACCTAACCCTCAATGAAGCATGTAGATATCTTCCATACTTAATTATTTTTGAGAGCAGACTGTCCGAAAATAATTGGATTTAAGTTGGTAATGACTAATTTTCTACTAACTTCAATGCAAATGTATTTCTAGATCCAACATGTGGTTTTGAAATGCTACTATTTTTGAAGATTAAAACTGACTAAATATGATGGTAAATATATTTATCATCTAATTGGGTACCAAGATATTATGTGAATACATTATAGGTGTCATCAGGCTACTTCATTTCATTCCCCCCTTTCATGAAACAGGTTCTTTTTCTAGAATATGAGGTATTTGAAATAATTTGCTACTTGTTCCATAGTCCCTATATTCCACATTAATTAGTGTCTGTTCAGATTACATCTTTGTTCATCACTTCCAGTATCTGATAGACTTTGGCTGCAGAGTCTCCTTGATCTCCTAATAAATTATCTCTAGCTGCTCTGTAGAAACTCTTGAAGCTGTTTACAAATAAATCCTGTAATTATGCTCCATAAATAGTTAAACCTTTACTACAGATTTGTGAGACTGAAAATAAGACACTCAGGTGAGAGGATAAAGAGAGGACATCTTGCCACAAAAAATGAACCTCATTCAACAAAGAATCTTCTACATCCTTCTTGCTGAAAAGGAGTGAGCTCATTAATTTTTTCCAGGTGGACAATTTAACAAGATTATTGGCAAAGTTCTCAATTCAGTGCACAGTTGATAGTGCTTAAGCTCTTCTGAAATCAATTGCAGTTTAAGTGCACCTAATTGGACTGTGGCTGCAATAAGGATTGATTGGTTGTCTACAGCATGTAGGCCTTAGATAACATGAATAATTTGGGCTGGTTGTTCAGTATAGTATGTTACTCTCTGTGGGACTGCATTTGACTGCAAGTGAACATACAGGTTGGGTTTCTCAATGAGTTACTGTTTTAAAATGGAGGAATAATATACATCTCAAATCTAGCACAAAGTGCTTGGTAAGCTTCATTGAATCCAAAGTGCAGTATAATTGAATCAGGTAATGAATGCATAAATGGTATTGATTTTACTAAAGAAACAAATAGACAGTGTTGAATATGTACATATATCAAGAAGCAGTGAATCTACCTGGAGATCAGTAATAAATGGAAATATGTACCAATTACTTTAAAGGAATCAGGTAAACTTTTTCCCAGTCAGGGGAATCTGTGGCAAGCCATGAAGAAGCAAACTGGAACTTTTGTCTTCTTTGTGCAGTTACAGAACTAATGAATCCCATGCTTATCTGATGGTGTGAAATCGTGAGCTTTCAAAACTATACCAAGGGAGCAAGGGAAATGGCTCTTACGTACTTGAGAAATAAAATGTGTGCTATACCTGTGTCTCAGATAATGCTAGCATGCTGTTCTAGAACTTGGCCTGAAAAGAATGGGAGCAGATTACTCTGTTTTCAAAGTGCCAAGATAGTGGGATAATTTCTTTTAAATAATTTCACTTCAGTTTCTTATTGCTCTTTGGTGAGTCCTGAACTGAGATTATGATATGCTTAGTTCCAGTAAAAGCGAGAATACCTGCATTTGAAGTTTTGCTTACAGCAATAGAGGAATTGTTCTCTTGTGTTGCACATTCAATTTTCAATTCCACATGTCATGTCAGTGTTAAATACTAGTCATCTTCTGCTACTTTATTAAATCCTTCTTCTCCAAATATAACCAACAGCAATATTTCTGTGTGCACAGTTTCCCTGTAAACCTATATTATTTTCTGTGAAAGGCTATCTGTTGTTGTTGTTTTCTCTTTATGAGTTAATAGGACTCTTTGGCTTTCGTATGGCATTCGGAAAAAAGCTATCATCAGGAAACATTGCAGGATGAGTAAGAAAGAATATCCTGATACTGCCTTTCTGAGAATGAACATCTAATTTAATGGAAGGGGCCTTGAGGAGCTTTTCCATGTCAAATTCTGAGGATGACATTTTTGTGGTGGGGGAAGCTGTCCTCTAGTTTTGCATCTATGAGTGTGCATGAAAACATCTGTGAATGTTGTGGAGTTCAACTAAAGTGTTTTAAGTAACAATGTTTTTTAATCATGGCTTTGCAGGATATTGAATACCAATTTGCTTTGTTGGAAAAATGATGTTTGTTTCACATCCATTTTGGCTACAGAATCCTTATGTGTACTGTGCAACAAGTGATTTGCACCTCATTTGTCTCCTTACATTATACATGTTTACAATTTAGGGCTTGCATGATATTTTTTGAAACTGCTTAAGTTGAAGATTTGTTTCGTATGGTGCCCTAATCATCATGTTTCAGCATCAATTGTAACTTTTCTAGTCAAAGTCTGACATTTCAATTTTAATGTTCCAATCTGTTAAAGGTGTGGAATCATTCTTTTCTACATACATGTTTTCAGATCAATAGTCATGTGTTTAATATAGTAATTCAGTTACAGAAGATTAAGAGAGATGAACCTCTGGACTGGCAAGCTAAGTTCTGTCAGTTCATGTTCATTGAGAATTTCATCAGTGTGGCCAGTACCTCAATCAATGCAGATGATAGCTCTTTCACACCCTCACTGTGTTCACAGATGCTGTGGTCAATCAGTTTTCTGGAGATGAAGCCCTTTGTATTTACTTAGGCTGATGCTTGGAAATCTGGCATGTGGAACCCCTTTGAGAAGATTTCAAGGTGTTGATTCATGTGGGGTACAGCAGTCCCCCTGAATAAATGAGATGGGGAAGGGTTAGCATGCTGCCTATAAGACATGTGGGCTTTGTATGTTTTAAAGCATGATTGAATGGGGCTTCAGTTTGCTGAAATAATGGAAAATATATCAGCTTCAGAGAACCTAGTTCTGCCACTACTGCCTTTGAAACTCCCTGATACATTTGCCCAAATAGTTCACATGTTAGTGTTAGAAGTATTGCTGTGCTGTCATGGCCATGTTGTATGCCTTATATTGGGTGATCACAGCAAAGGAAGTCATAAATTTAGCAAGACTGCTACTTACCATGTTGTACTCTCACCCCTGAAAAGAATCAGAATCCATGTTCTGTTTTGTTGAACAGGATATAAGGAAACAAATTGAGATATTCACAGTTTTTGACATTTATCCTCTGAGTCGGCCTCTGCAGGTTTATATGGTTAATACAGAGAACAGTGCATGTAGAATCTGCCTTCCCTTGAAATTTAGTGTTGATCAGTCATTCTTGATGGGAATCTTGCTGTAGACAAATAAAGGTAATACTACATAGATAAATGAACTGACCATTTCTGTCAAGGCATTTGCATCATTTCTAAATATGAACTTTACTTTGATATACAAGTGCATTTGGTTACAAGCATGTTTCCGGAATGGATTATCCTTGTAAACTAAGGTATTACTGTACTTGCTACATTGATATCATCTACAGAATTAATCAACTTATGAAAATATATGTTCATTGATGCCTTGAATTATGAATGTCTTGAAAAACAAAAAACTTGAATGACAAAAGGAAATCTGCCGGTATAGGGTAATTTTAAATTATGAAAAAAGGCTGGGTTTTTTTAATGAAAATAAAATAAAATAATTGTTGTTCAAAGCATTCTTAGGAGAAGCCTTTCCCAACCCAGCAAAGAACTCCCCTGTTTTGCTAGGTTGCTGGGAAATCCCCCCAATGAGCTGTTAACATCAGCTGTGTGGCAGTGGTGGGTGGAGGCCGCTGCATGTCACTTCTTCAGCCATTTGGCTGAAGCCAGACCAGAGGGCAGGAGTGAAGCATTGCCCCCCTCCCCATTGCCACACAGCTGATTTTGAATGGGTCCTCCCATTCTCCTCCAGGCGAGGGTTCAACGGGTGATGAACCACCTGCACAGAGCTGGGCGAAGGAGTGGTAGTGGCAGCTTGTGGGCTCATTTGTTGCCTGTTTACTGTCCAGACACACCACTCTGAGCATCCCCCAAATGGTGTACCTGGACAGTAAATGGGCTAAAAATGAGCACACAAGCTACCCCTCTTCACCTGGGTCTCTGCCTTGAAACGGCTCAGCAAAGAGACCCAGGCGAAGAAGACGTGGTGGTGGCTTTGATCCTGGCTTTCACCCTTGCTGCTGCAGTGCAAACTTCAATACCTTGCTGGGCTCTCTCTTTCTCATCCAGGCGAGGGTCTGGTGGGTGGTGAACCACCTGCACACAGCTGGACGAAGGGTCTGCAGCTTCTGAGCTTGTTCATAGCCCATTGACACTCCAGGCATGCCACTCTGGGCATCCCAAAAGTGACGTGGCTGGAGAGTAAACGGGTTATGAATGAGCACATAAGTAGCTGTCACCCCCCTCTTCGCCTGGGTCTCTGCCTCAAAATGGCTCAGCACAGAGGCCCAGGTGAAGGAGGGATGGCGGCGGCTTCAATCTTGGTTTTCACCCTCGCTGCTGTGATGCAAAATTCAATAAAAGAGAGAAAAGCCAGGCCCTCTTTTTCTCACCTAGGCAAGGGTCCAACAGGCGGCTCCCTGTCTTCAAAGACAGAACTAGGGCATGATTCCCCATGCCCCTGATTTGCCCTAGAAACAGGCAGGAATCCTACACACCTGTGGCTGCTGCAGCTCCTCTCTCCGTATGGCTGCCATGGCATGGACAGGTGTTTTAAAAGGATCCTTGCTGCTCTGACCCCAGCTCTCGGAGCAAGATCGTTTGAAAACACCTGCCTTTGCATGTCCTCATGGGTGATCACTTTTTGTGATTTGAACCAGGATGCAAGCTGTGAATCAAATCCGCAGAGCCAAAGCTGGATCCTTCCAATTCAGCCTTGTAATGTAGCCACAGCCTCCTTTTCCTAAAAGGAGAATGTAATGGTTGAAGAAATGAACAGCATTCCCCGAGGTACATTTGAGCTAATCACCATTTAGGTGATTAGGGAAGTAACCAATCAGAATGGAATGGGAGATTTGGAAAGCTGGGGTGACAGTTAAATTTTCAACTGTGGCTCTGATGTAAAGGGGAATTAGGTAGAATTAGGCAGGTAGAGCTAATCTCGGCATTCGTCAGGGAATGGCATGGTCTCAAATTCAGATGCTTCCAAATTTAAATGAAAAGCCAGCTGCCCATTCTAGAAAGGTTCAAGCATTCCATAAGCAGATATATTGGCAGAAAATCTAGCATTGTGAATAGATACTGAAACTCTTTAGAGTTGCTACTCAGAATCTTTGCAACTGCTGTGTTTAAAGTTCCCTTTCTATAAATGGACAAAACACATGAAACTTATAGCCCCGAGCGAGACTTAAGCAAACCTACCATTTCAAAATAGTGTTGCCTCAGCAATATATTTCATCAACTGAATAAAGATATGATAAATAGCAAAGTTGAAAGGGACCTATAAGTTCATCAAGTCAAACCCCCATCTCCATGCAGGATTGGAAATCAAAGGATATTTGCCAGGTGGTTGTCCAGATTTCTCTTGAATGCCTCCTCTTGAGCTAAATAGTTCCATTGCTGAACTGGCAAACCACTCCAGTATTCCTGCCAAGAAAACACCATGGACATGGGGTTACCAAGAGTTGGTCACAAGTGTAATGACGCAACACACATACACTGCAGTATCAGTTAGAAAGTTTTTCCAGATGTTCAGATGAAAGCTGGGTTTTCTTAACCACAGAATTCTGGGATGATTGAGAACAAATCCTGCTTCTCATCTGTATGACAGTCCTTCAAATATTTGAAAAGTGCAGTCATGTTCTGGAGGATAGTGGATGTCACACCAATTTTTAAAAAGGATGGAGGGGGGACCCGGGAACTGCAGACCGGTTAGCCTTACATCTGTCCCAGGGAAGATGGTGGAAAGCCTCATCCAAGAGAAAATCTTAGAAAACAGAAGAACTATTCTTGCTAAAGAAAAATCAGCATGGCTTCTGTAAGGGTAAGTCTTGCCTGACAAACCTTTTAGAATTCTTTGAAAAGGTCAACAGGCATGTGGATTTGTGTGAACAGGTAGATATTGTCTATCTTGATTGTCAGAAAGCATTTGACACAGTCCCACAGAGAACTGTTTGAGATCCAGGAAATAAAGAGTAGGTGTCAATGGGCAATTTTCACAATGGAGAGAGGTGAAAAGCGGTGTGCCCCAGGGTTCTGTCCTGGGACCGGTGCTTTTCAATCTGTTCATAAATGACCGGAGACAGGGATAAGCAGTGAGGTAGCCAAGTTTGCGGATGACATGAAACTTTTCCGTGTTGTAAAAACCATAGAAGATTGTGAAGAGCTCCAGAAGGATCTTTCCAGACTGGGGGAATGGGCTGAGAAATGGCAAATGCGTTACAATGTAGCAAAATGTAAAGTAATACATATTGGGGCAAAAATCCAAACTTTATCTATCAACCTTGTGGGCTCTGAGTTATCCGTGACGGATCAGGAAAGAGATCTTGATGTGTTGGTGGACAGCTCAATGAAGGTGTCTGCCCAGTGTGTGGCAGTGGTGAAGAAGACCAATTCCATGCTAGGGATTATCAAAAAGGGGATTGAAAATAAAACAGCCAACATTATAATACCATTGTACAAAATGATAGTAAGGCCACACGTGGAGTATTGTGTACAATTCTGGTCACCACATTTCAAACAAGACATAGTGGAACTGGAAAAGGTGCAAAAGAGAGCAACTAAAATTATTACTGGGTTGGGGGACTTCCCTTATGAGGAAAGGCTAAAACATTTGGGGCTCTTTAGTCTGGAAAAAAAGTGCCTGACGGGGGATATGATTGGGATGTACAAAATAATGCAGGGCATGAGTAAAGTGGATAGAGGGACACTCTTCTCCCTCTCACAAAATGCCAGAACTAGGGGACATACACTCAAATCTAGGATTGGGAGAGTGAGAACAGACAAAAGAAAATATTTTTTTTACCCAGCATGTTATTATTCTGTGGAACTCCCTGCCACAGGATGTGGTGAGGGTATCTGGCCAGGATGCCTTCAAAAAGGGATTGGACAGATTGATGGAGGAAAACTCCATCACAGGTTACAAACCACAATAGAGATGTGTAATCTCCAGGCTTAAAACCAGGGCCAACTGCAGGGAGTGCTATCAGGAGACAGATATCTAGTCTCATGCACTCCCAGACTGAGCCAGCATGACTCTTCTTATGTTCATGTTGCCCCTCAGTCTTCTTTTCTCTAGGCTAAACATGTCCAGTTCCTTCAGTCCTCGTCTGAACTTGTTCCAATTTGTTAGCATCTTGAAGTTTGGTGTCCAGAACTGGACACAATAGTCAAGGTGACGCCTTACCAGTGCTGAATAGAGGGGGACAAGCACCTCACAGGATTTGGAAGTTGTACTTCTTTTAATGCACCTTAAAACAGCATTTGCCTTGTTTGTGGACACATCACACTGTTGGCTCAGATTTAACTTATGATATACCAGAATTTCAATATCCTTCTTACATGTAGTATTCCCATCTTCAACTGTTTCTTCTTTCAAGGTGCCATAATTCTTCCTGTTAAATTTTATTATGTTGGTTTCAGACAGCAGTCCACTCTATCAAGGTCATTTTGACTTTTGTTTCTTTCTTCCAGTTATTATCTATTCCACCCAATTTTGTGACCTCTGCAAATTTGATAAGGCTTCCCTGCATTCCCTTGTCCCAGTCATTAATAAAAATGTTGAAGAGTACTAGACTCAGAACTGACCCTTGGGGTTTCCTTCTGTTCTCACTTAGAGAAGGTACCATTAATCATTACTCCCTGAGTACAATTCTGTACCCAATTGTGTATCCACCTTACATTTGATTTATCCATCCCACACCTAGTTAGCTTGCTAATCAGGATATTATGGGGAACTTTGTCAAAAGGTTTTCTGAAGTTGAGATATATTGCATCTATAGCATTTCCCTCTGTCTACCAGGGAGGTTACCTGATTAAAAATGAGATCAGATTAGTCTGTCAGGATTTGTTTTGACAAATCTGTTTTGGCTTCTAGTTATTGTTGCATTGTTTTCTAGGTGCTTGGATAGCGACTGATTTATAATCTGTTCCAGCTAAGAATAGCTATGAACAGGTAAGTGAGGATGTGTACAGTTAAGAGAACCGTAAGCTAAAATTAATTGATTGATTGATTGATTGATTGATTGATTAAATAATTAATTAATTATGGAGTATTTTTATCCCACCTTTCTCCTTGGAATAGGACCCAAATTGGCTTAGAGTAAGGAGAGATTATACAGTCTATTAGAATCAAGACACAGTCAGTTTGAGAAACATTGAATTGAGGGGTATTTTGTAGCATTAAAAGGCAACATTAAGACTAACAATTGAATAACATAGTGTCAATGCAATCACACAAGGAGAGAAACAAACACAAAGTTATAAGAGGTTATGTGTAGCCATGTATGGCAGGTTCATAAAAATATACTGTACTGCATTCAGGGAAAGCTTGTCTTAAGAGAAAAGTTTTTGCCTGTTTACGGAAAGACAGCAGAAATGGGGCAGTCATGGCCTCCAGAGGGAGGGAGTTCCAGAATGTTATGCCTGAACATAATGTGTGAACAGACATCACCAATGAAAAAAAAAACCCAATAAAATAAATCAACACTGTATATTTAATTACCTCTGAAGTAGCATATGGACGTATCCAAGCAGTAGTTGTAAGGCTTTCAGTCAAACTGAAAGGTCTTTCACATAAATAACCTTGAATGGGGACAAGATAAATTTCTAGCCTGCAGGTTGCTTAGCATGTTATGGTCTTGTGATGTAGGTTTTCCTTTACTGCTGCACTTTTGTCTCATCTTTCATGGTTAGACCAAATTTCCAGCTGATTCTTGTCTTTGAAGTTTGGTTCTATATAATTTTAAAAACTAAATAATCCCTGGTGCTTTATTGTGTACGGCAAGTGCAATTCTGTTTTCTGCACAGGTAATAAATCTTTGCAAAACTAGTTATGTTTCCTTTATCTCTTTAAGAAAGACGTCTCTCTGTAGTTGTCGTTTTTGCATAGTCAGTGTCTCTTACACTCCACTTGTTCCCTTTGCATATTTTCTAAATCTACCTTGAGTTCATTGGGGAAAGATCATAAAATAATTTAAAACAGATTACAACTTCCCTCTTAGGCATCTTATCAAAATCAAAATGGTGGAAAGCTGGATAAAAAGGTCATGTGTACTCTAGATCTGATTTTTAAAATTATTTTCTACAAATTTAAATACTTGCTTTGATGCTTAAAGAGTAAAGGCTATGAGGAATTTTGGACAACCCTGTGCCTTCTGTTTAGAATAAGCAGACATTCTGTCTCCATAGATGGCTTGATATTGTGCCAAGTTCCTCCTCTCAAAATGTTGGGATAAGACATATGCACAGACACAAATGGGTGATCCACAAGTGCTCCCTGGTCTCTCTTGAGTAGATGACCATAAGGTGCTCAGCATCAGGCACTTGATATGCCAAGGAAGGGCTGGGAAGGAAGAAGGGAAAAAATGTTCCTGCATATTTTTGCTTTCTCCCCAACTTTCTGTCTCTTCCCTCTTGCTATTCAGCTGGCGGCATTTCACATCATTGGGCCTCCAATAATTTGCTTTCTCTGCTGTCCAACCTTTGGTAATATTCACTGTCTCCAATTGACAGTTTACCTTATTGAAGCCTCTGCAGTCGAATGAATTCAGACTCTTGTCTGTTGATTCAATGATTTCTTGATAATGTATTAGAAGCTGTGATTGCATAGTTAAATGAGAGGAGGAGAAAAGGCACATTTCAGTTTATGGAGATTTATTTTGTGATTAGATTTGAAATGAATAGAAGGAGTGGAGACTTAATTAATCAGCAAGAAGATTAGGACTGAATTCCATGTTTATCATTTTGTTATTACCATGTACCTTCCTTTACTGATTAATGACTTCTTCATTCTGAAAGAGTACTTCCTTAATTTCTTATATAATATGTCTCACGGTTTTGGTTTTACATTTGTGACTGGGCTTGCTTATCAGTGTAATCCTTCCTCCTTTTTAGAAATAAAATGAGGCAATAGTGTCTCCCAACACTAAATTATTACAATAAAGACATGATTTTTTTTTTTTCTTTATACTGAATTCCTCAGTCAGTGAAAGTGGAGACCATGTTACTTCTTGCTTCCCAAATAAAATGTTTAATGATGCCAGACATGTTGGTTTCTAATTCAAAACCTTGGATCTTGTTGGTCCTAGGTACTGGCCTGTTTTTATTTATATGTGCTATAAGCAAAATAATTGTTATCCAACTGTGTAAGAATACGGAGAATGTCCAACTATAAACTGAAGATGTATTTGGCCCTCTTTATTTTTCGTTTTTAATCTCGAGGATGCCACCTGAGGGTAAGGTAACGACCCAGATGGTTTTTTACCTGTTATTCTTCTCCTACTGGAGATCACAATGTGTGAGGGCTATTTGAGTGTAGAAACAACATATCCAAATAATAGTGTTGCATTAAATCTAAACTGGTCTTTAAGGTTTTTAGTAAGGTTCTTCCTAAACTTGCTTTCCATTTACTTGGCCTGGAATGATCAGTTATAACAATGTGTCTTTTCCATTTCTCATCATATAACTAAGGTACAATGACTTTGCATTTTATGATTTCTTGTTCTTTATTCACTCATTTTTGCATTTCTTTTTGGTAATCCTGTCAGCTAAAAAAAAAAAAAGATTTGTACCTTGCAATAAATCCACATTTCAAATATATTTCTTTTTGCTTTAAGTAACACATGTTCAAGTCTATCATTCAGTGCCAAACAATAGATCCAAAATGACATAGCATCACAAAATACACATTTTTAAAGTTTTAAAACAAAATATAAACCAAAACAAATGCAAAAATATAAAATACAGTGCTCCCCTCCACCAGTGGGATCTCTTAAACCATCTTGATCCTTATTATCCTCCCCTCCAGATCTGAATTGATTGTTGTGCTGGAGCTTTACCTTTGACTCTTATAATTACATAATCAATAAATCTACCCCATTTGTCATAAAACATATCTCTTTTTAACTCTCCTTTCTTATTCTTTAGAATACATATCAATTTATCATTTAAGGCAATAGTTCATACTTCAGTATACCATTCATCCATACATAACTTTTAAATTTGCAGGAAATTTCTAGATTTCAATGACTAGTCTTAATCGTGAATCTGGGGGACATTGACTTTTTAATATATACACTATGAATTCAACATAGATCTAAGAAAGAGGTTACTAATCTAACTTCTTTATTTTTAATAGTGCCAAATAAATATTTTTCAATATTATTTTGATCTGAGATGATTCCATTTCTTACCATATTAACTTTTCTGGATTATATATAATTTCCTATATAAATGTTAATTGAGTCACCAAATAGTAATTTTAACATCTGGTAAACTGATACCTCCTTTATTTTGACCTCTGTATCAATATTTTTTATTTATTCTAGCTTTTTTACTTTCATTACAATAACTATTAATCAAAACTTGCCAAAATTTAATATCTATTGTTAGCTGCACCAGTAACATCATGAATAAGAAATTAATCTTTGGCAAAATTTTCATTTTCATCAACACAATCCTTCCAAACCAAATTAATTTCAAACTAGAATACAGTTGTCCCCCAGCATTTCGCCGTATATTGTGGTATATTGTGGGACCGCAGTATATGAAGGCAAGGGCTCCTGGGACAAGCTGTGTGGTTAAATGCCTGTACTGCAGGTGAAACTGTGCTCATGACCTGGGGTTCAATCCCAGGTAGCAGGCTCAAGGTTCACTCAGCCTTCCATCCTTCCGAGGTCGGTAAAATGAGTACCCAGCTTGCCGGGGGGGGCAATGTGTAGCCTGCACACTGTAATTAAAAAATTGTAAACCGCCCAGAGACTACTTAAAGTGGTATGGGGTGGTATATAAGCAGAACACTTTGCTTTTGCTTCTTTGAGGTCTCATGCACTTACCTCAAGCCTGGTGCTTCCCTGAGTGGGTCTCCGATGGGCTTCCCTGGTCGGTTGGAGGCCAAGAAGTGGTTTCCAGTGTACCAGAATTCACTTCCAAAACACCAGAACTGCCTTGTGGATCATCCAAAAACCCTTCTGGAGCCTCCAATAAGCTGCCCAGGCCTGTCGGAGGCCCCAAAAATGATTTCTGGCAAACTGGAAGTGACTTTCAAAAAACTATAACTGCCTTCTTGATAGCCCAAAACTACTTCTGGGGCCTCCAACAGGCCTGGGAAGCCCATCGGAGGCCCATAGGGGGAAACACCAGGCATAAGGTAAGTGTAGGAGGCTCCAGACAGGCCCCCCCCAGTCCTGACCCAACCCAGCATCCACATATTACAGATTTTCCTTTATTGCGTATCGGGTCGGGTCCCTAACCTCCATATTCTTGTATTTCATTTTTAATTATTCTTTTTAGTTCATTATAATTTTATTATTTTAATTTCTATGTTTCCTTTACTAAATCTATACCCCTAAACCTAATTGATTTACTTATCTTACTGTCAGGCCCCTGCCAGAATAAATTCCAGAGACTAAAGAGTTAATGCCTGAAGAAGCCCCACGTGGGGTTTCTGGGCTGTCAGTTCCTCAGCATCTTCAGGGGATTCTCCACCCCCACAGAGGGCTGCTTGTCAAAGGCAGCGAAGACTTACAACCAGGAGAAGGAGAGATAAGCTTTACCTGAGCCACCGATGTCTACATTTAGGGAGTCCTGAGTTTTGACAGGGTTATTTTCTGGGGAAGTTATGTTGCTCTCTAGAGACATAAATTAAGCATTCAGGACTGAGGCAAATTGTGGGAGCAACACGTTGATAGGACAGCTTGCTACTGCTTTCCTGCTTGATCCTTATTCCTGCTTGGCATGACCCTGGACCTCATCTCTCTTGGCTCTGGACTTTCTCTCTTAGTGGACCTGGCATAAGCTACCATTGGCATTCTGGCTTTGACCTCTGGACTGTTTATCTAGGACTCTGCTTTGTTCTCTGAATAGGCGTGATCTTGCTATAGGTTCCCTGGATTCTAATATACTTCTGATTTGCTGTATTGGGGTTTGGCTCTGAGTTTGCAGTAAAAGCCTGAACTAACCTGTGTGTATGAGTCTGTGGGACGTGACGCTTACATCCATATTTACCAGCAATCATTTCTAGTTCAAAATCACATCTGTGATTTTTACCACTTTACACATAGTCTGGTTACTGCTCCAAAGTCCTCTAAATAGTTTTTAATTCTATCCACACTCTCAATCAGGTTTTTAATTGTCAGTAAAGAATATCTGAAAATAAATTATCTTTACTTTATTATCCATAATTACACTAATTAAATCTTCGCTCCTTATTGCATTCACAAACATTTAAATCATTAAACAAAATAGTATTGGAAAGAGGGGGCAACCTGGTGTGGTGCCTCAGTCAAGGTTATCTGGTCTGTTATCATATCATTAACTATTATCCTGGATGTATTTTCAGCATATAACTGAACTATCACTCATCTAAATTTCTTACCAAACCCCCAATTTTTATCACAACATTTAGTGTTGGCCATTTGACACAATCAAAAGCTTTATATATGTCTAGTGACAAAATACTTGCCTTTTTTATTTTTTCTATATCATATATAATATTCAACACCCTCCTAGTTAAGTTAGCCATTCATCTTCCCTTTAAAAACCCATTTTGATCCTCTTTAATATATTTTGTAATAAACTTATTCATTCTATTCACTAATATTGCAGTATCTTTGCATCTTGTTTTATTAAAGAGATAGGTCTATATGAACTAGGATCTGTTAGATCTTTATTGAGTTTTGGGATAAGAATTGTTAATGTTTCCAGGATAATGGTATTTTCTGCCCTTCCAAAATTCCATTAAACAGTATTTTTAGTTTGGGGACTAAAACTGATTTAAATACTTTATTAAAAAATCTGATTTTAATACATCAAAACCTAGTTTTTTACCATTTTTCCACTTGTCTATAATATCTGCAATCTCTTCCTCCTGTATTGGTTTCTCTAATTCTTCTTTATCAACCTCTAAAGCTTTGTCTTCACAGTTTTCTTAACATAGCTTTCTATAACCTCCTTCAATATATTACCTCCTTTATAGAGTTCTTAACTCTTGGAATATTTCTAATTTTTCTTTCATCAAGCTGCATTTCTTTCCTGATTTATCCTTAATCACACCTATCATTTTTTTTTACTCTTCATCTTGGGATAACCCCACTAAATGCTTAGAATGTTTATTACTATATTTAAAAATTCCTCTTCAAATACATTATATTCCTCTGCACTTTATCTAAGTTTGCATTATCTAATTCTCTCCTTTTAGCCTGAATTGCTAATAATTTCTTATTATCTCTTTCCAAAAATATCTACTTTCTAAACCTTTTATTGTTTCCTCTAATTTTCTTATACTTTCATCTTTCAATTTTTTAAATTTATGTGACTCTCTTATAGTTATTCCTCTCATGATTGCCTTCATGGTGTCCCATGACACTTCCATTTTACTCCCACCTGCTTCATTTATTGACCATAACCCCAACCATTCCTTTTTCACCCTATCCAATACATCCACATATAGAAAAATACTAGAATTTAAGTATATTTTCTTTCATCCCCCTTTTACACTCTCCAAATATCCTTTAAACCAGCCACTTCAATCATCTAACTCAAAACACTGTCTCTATTACCAATATCATCTTTTTAACAGATATATCTTACACTTTATCCAAAACCAGATTAAAATCTCTTGCCCAAACATAACCTTTCTTCACCTTCTCAATTTCTTTAAAAGCAAGTCTGTAAAAGTCTCCTTGTTTTTCATTAGGTGCATAAATATTTACTAAAATATAATCTTCTATCTTCATAAACCATATATTATTAAATATCTACCATTAAGATTGCATTGATATATTTTATCACTTTTTCACCACAAATTCACAATGCTTGGAGATTAATATTGCAACTCTTGGAGATTAATATTGCAACTCTTTTATATTTTTTGATGTCTCATACCCTTTCATATAGATGTTAATGTTCAATAACTTCAATCCATTGACCCCATCTTTCAATTGACGAGTCTCTTGCAGAAAAATAATGTCTGCCTTACTCTTCTTCAATAAGAACTTTATTCTTCTCTTTATAATCGATCGTAGGCCAGGTCAAATGAACTATATAATGGAGGACTCACAACTAGCTTTCCTCAGACTTATGCAGCTGTTTAGATGAGCAGCAAAACATTTCAAGAAAAGAACTTAAGTTGCCATGACTCAGTTTCCAGATAAACTCACCTGGATGATTGAGAATCTTCACAGACCTTTAAAATAACTATTGTTATATTTTTCCCATGACCACTTTATGTTCCATATCCTTTTTGGTCCCATTGTGATACACATTACAAAAACATACATAAAAACAATTAATATGAACTAAACTAAACATGTTACTAACCCTCCCAGCCACCCTACAATTAACACCTTTATGTCTAGAACCAAGAAGACAGAGCATCACAAAATGCACATTGTTAAAGCCAGTTTTTGGAGGATGCCTATTACATTCTTTAGTTTAAGGGAACAGACTGGGCTGCCCTCTGCATGGTCATGATACTGGTGCTGATTCAGTAAAGATCAAGGTACTCAGATTTACCAGTTTGTTCCACAATTTTAGTTTTGAATCTACACTTCCATTTCTTGGGCACTCACATATTACTGATGGCCATAAACTTGATTTTCGTAATAGTCAATTTTAGACCAAATTCATTACTTTCTTCATTCACTTTAATGAGTAACTAGAGGGATTGGCTACTGAAAGATGCCAAACTGATACCATCTGGTGAAACCTTCATCAGAATGGGCATACAATTGAATCAAATTCGTCAGACCCCACCTGAAGTACTGTGTCCAGTTCTGTGCGCTTCAATTTAAAAAGGATGTTGACAACCTCAAGTGGGTGCAGAGGAGGGCAACCAGGATGCTTGAGGGTCTGGAGGAAATGTCTTATGAGGAATGGCTTAGGGAGCTGGGAATGTTTAGCCTTTCAAAAAGAAGACTGAGGGGGTATGATAGCTGTGTTTAAATATTTGAATGGATGTCATATTGAAGAGGGAACAGGTTCCCCCCCCCATGGCTTTAAAGACTAGGACTCGGGGCAATGGTTTCAAACTATAGGAAAATGTGGAATATGCTGCCACAAAGGGTGGTGGAGTCTCCTTCTGTGGAGGTTTTTAAGCAGAGGCTGGATGGCCATCTGTCAGAAATATTGTGA
This sequence comes from Phrynocephalus forsythii, assembly GCA_029282475.1. Classification (NCBI taxonomy): domain Eukaryota; kingdom Metazoa; phylum Chordata; class Lepidosauria; order Squamata; family Agamidae; genus Phrynocephalus; species Phrynocephalus forsythii. The sequence goes on from JAPFRF010000011.1 coordinate 112,497,198, forward strand.
TGGGGTTCCTGCATGGCAGGGGGTTGGGTTGCATGGCCCTTGAGGTCTCTTCCAACTCTATGATTCTATGATTCTATGAAACCTCTTGAGAAATAAAATTTTAATTTAATACAAAAGTGTAATACTAAAGGTGCATGGAACACACACAATGTGGTAGTAGATGCCAAAGATGGACTCTGAGGCACATGGAAATCAAGTCACATTTGCTCATGGATTATACAGATGTGTATGTGGAAATGCTTCCTTTCAGTTAGTGGTTGAAGAAGAAAGTAGAACATTTATAGAAGCGATATCAGACAAGTAAAACTGAATTCATGTTGGAGAAAGACATGGTAGGGTTCATGGTGCTAAATATATAATCTCTGTAGCCAAAATTTCAAAAATCTAGTCTCATGCCCTGGAGAGCATTCAGGCAAGTCTCCTGTTTCTGTTTAGAAGTAGAGATGGGCTTTTCATTTTGGAAGTGATCAGCTTCCGAAAGAGAACGCAGGAACTCAGCTGGCAGCTGGCATTCGGAACTGGAGGAATGAAATCGGCCAATCCCTTACTTTGCTCTGGGGTCATGCCAGGCTAAACTCCAATGAGGAAGAAGCCTCCGATGCCATCTTTCCTTCTCCCTGGCTCTGGCCAATCACATAGGGAGGCAGGATGATGCATTTCCCCGCACAGCTCCTGATTGACCAGCGCCAGGGAGAAGGAAAGATGATGTTGGAGCCTTCTTCTTGGAGTTTAGCCCCACACGAGCCTAGCACAAGGTAAGGGATTGGCTGATTTCATTCCTCCAGTTCCGAATGCCAGCTGGGCTCCCACATTCCATTTCAGAAGCTGACCTCTTCCGAAATGAAAAGCACATCTCTGTTTAGAAGTCCCCTATATTTGTGCTTGATGCTTCACTATGTGATGTAAGTTCTCAGTTTCATATTCTGTTGTTCCCAAAGACTTAGCAAGTTCTTTGCATCTCCCTATACTGCAGAGATAAAAGAACGGAAGAGGACATGTTTTGAAGTTTTGTGTTTAGAGGAGAAATTTAAAGAGGGGTTCCCCCCCAAAAAAAAGACCACCAAGAAAGTGTAATTGCTACAAAGAACCATATTTTCAATACAAAATATGTAAATTGATATTAGAAACATGTATGCGAAACTGTTTCAAAACAGAGTTGAAGAGTATGTCATGCTGCACAAGTCAAATGAAAGTAAAATTTACATACGAATTGTCATTCCAGGTGTAATCAGTTTAAAGCTGCAGTCATAAAAATATGTACATTAAACAGTAAGCCCTAAAATGATAGAAAGTTTACTTACAGCAATTTAAGTTGTCAGTTGCAACCTGCTAAAATAAAGAGTAATCTTACATTACAGATATGGTATATTGGTTTTATAAATGAATTTACAAGTTTGAACTGCTGTTAAGACAAGAGAGGGATATATTTATAAAAACTGATTTTCTTTATTGCTTTATTGGTAAATATACTGGCAGTATAAATCCGTATGTACCTCTGTTTAAAAAGAGAAACAATTTATTGTGTGAAATCCTTTTGTGCAACCATGCACTCCCACAATAGAAGGATGCGGTCATCTCATGGTGATAATATATACAGTACTTTAAATGAACTGAGTGCTTCCTATCCCCATCCCCTTTCAGATTCTAAGGTTCCTGCCTTTTTGCCTTGGGGAGACCTTTGGAAGCCTTGAATAGGCAAAAATTGCCAGAAGCCCCAGTGGCAGCAAACTCAGCAATAACTGAAACTCCCCACGCCATTCCTGTTGCAAGGCTGCCAAAGCCTTCCCCAGGTCAAAGGAGCCATGGGTAACTTTAGAGCCTGAAGAGGAAAGGGGTGGAGAGTTTTCAATTCAATTAAATCAGATATTATTCTTGCAGGATGCTGATCTCCTATTTGTGTTTTTTATATATGAATAAGCTCTGTAAAGACAACACCTTAGCCACTCGTAAGCAGTGGTAGTCAACTACTATATATAAAGCACCTGCTTGACAACCACTGCTTCCAAGCAGTTAAACTGCTGTCTTTACTGCATTTATTCAAGACACATTTTCAGTTCAGCAGGGAATGTTATTGCTAAGTGATGAACAAGTCTGCATTCGAAGTACAGCAAGCAATTGACATTCAGAAAGTTAATCATGGAAAGTTTTCATCCGGGAGAAGCTGTTGCTGATACTGATAGAGCATCTGACAACTACCAGAAATGTGTGGTGCGCACACTTGGCTCAGGATGAGTGGTCATAAAAGCAATGAAGGAGGCAAGAAAGGAACAATAACTCCCAAACCATGCGGTATATACATAGTATTTTTTTAAAAAAAGCCAATTTATTGATAGACAAACCACCTAGTAAAAAGAGGGGATGCTTCCATTTTTAAGATTCTAACATTGTGCACTTTCACCCTCCTAGAGCTGTGCGAATACTTCCGAGGTTCCAGCTGTTGTCCAGAGTTCAGTTGTCAAGGAAGGGGCCACAGGAGGCTTATAGTATTTCATCAGCCTAATGGGTCAGAACATTAATGGTTCCAGAAACTACTGTTCCAGTGAGGTATTCAGGGAAACCCATGTTGTCAATGGATTGTCTGTATTAAACGGTCATCTCTGAGCTTCTTTCCAGTCCTGCTAAACTGGGGTTTGGGTGGGAACAAAGATGAGTCAGCTTTGCATGTTTGGGCCATCATAGTTATTGTTATTGTTATGCATAGTTATAGAATGTTACTGTCTATCAACTACCTTTTGCAAGCTTTTGAAGATACTGCCTTTTGGTAGCAAAACTGATATATCCACTCACAGAAATCTTGTAGAAAAAGTATTACAGACTATCACAGGATGCTGGAAGATCTGGCACTTATAGCTTCTCAGATCCAGTGATTCTGCCATCTCCAAAATCTTCCCAAACTATCTCTTGCCATTTCTGCTATGACAACACAATTGTAAAAACATATTAAACTGATGCTTTATAAATCCTCTCCATTTAACTGTGCCTTTCTGTGGTACTGCTCAAGCCATTTCCAAATATGTCAGTAAGAAAGCTTGCAAAGTTATACTTGATGGAATCCACAAAAAAGACTAACAGTGCTAATCCCTAGACTGCAAAGCTTCAGTAAAAGATTCAGGTTTTGTGACGGACTGGCCAGTATTTTTATTTTAAAGTTTTGAAATAGTTTGTTTAACAAATATATAGTCAAACACAATAAATAGTAGTAGTTATACAAAGAAGAGATCCAGTTGACATAATAATGCTTAAATAAGGTTACATAAATAAGATACATGAGCTGTCCTGTGACCTATTGTATAGGAGTAAGATCTTATTTCTGCATCCCCAATGATGGTTTTTATTTTTATAGGACTTTTCAGGTAGGCATTTAATAGTAGTGATTGAATCCCTGAAAGCCTTCTTAGAGTCAGATAGTTTTTATTTGTTTTTAAGTGTTCAATTGTATTGTAATAAACATATACATAAACATTGAGCTGCACTGAGGCCCCTTATTTGGAGACAAACAAATAAACAAATATGATGGGAAGCTGAATTTGACATTTACCTTGAAAGGAAGCACATGGAAGGTTACATGAAATCATGCATTCATACATTTGTATGTATGAATTAAATTTATTAATGGTCAAAGACAAGCACATTTTATATATAAGTTTTATTTATACATTTTAGAAGTTCTAACCTAGTTTTGTGAAGTAAACTGAAAATTATTATGTAGTAAGATGTCTTTAAATACTAGATAACAATAAAATAAGTATTTTTTGAAAAGGAAGGCTGAAAACTGTTCTCTGAAAACTGTTTCTTATTTCTGAAGAAGTTGATTTGTCCACGAAAATGCACATTAAAATATAGCAGTTAGTCTTGATGGTGCCACAGCAATTTTGTCTTCTTTATGTTTTATTTTTCATTTAGTTTTGCCTGATAGGCTAGCACAGACTAACAAGGCTACCTCTTCTAAAAAAAGAAGTATAAAATGAAAAGGAGTAATTGATGATGATATAAGGTGGAAATGGAATAGAGAGCTTAGAGAGAAGACTCAGTTTGGGAACAGATGTTAAGTAAGTGAAAATAATTGGAAAAGAGAAACAACATATTTCCCTTTAGTCAGTGTGTGAACTTCTTAAAAGCCAGAATTGGGCATTTAGAGGAGACATGCGCCTGAACCCAGTTTTTCAAGGCATAGAAAGCCCTTGACCATTTTCTGTGGCAAACTTTTTATTTGTTTCCAAGAGAAGAGTTCTTTTCCTTCCCAGCACCCAATGACTCATAAAAATCTGTCTTCTCTAGAGGTGGGTATGGATTGCTGGTTCTGCATTTTTCAGCCGAACAGGTGTTTGGTGCTTCCCAGCCCTGCCTTTCCCAGCAGGCATCCATTCAGAGGGAGTGCCCTGGCTTCCTTGCCCTGACTCCTCCAGGCACTAACTCGGAGTCAGCACCTCCCTCCCCCAGGAAGCCATGCTGGGAAACACTGAAAACTGGTTCAGCTGACAAATGAACTGAATAGGCTAGAGAACTGGCAGTTTCTGCCCATCTCTCCTCTTCTCTCCATCACCCACCAATTAACCCACTTGGTGCTCATTTCCTTCCTTCAGACAATTTCCTTTCTTTTCCTCTCTGTGCAGCCTTTTGTTTTTCTCTACTCACTGGTCTGTTTTTCCCTCGGTCCTGTGACTCGTTCAGTTCTTCCCTCTGTTCACTTCTCAGCCCCTCCATGGAAGCATCAGGACTCGTCTTTCATTACCCTTGTAGTTTTGCAGTTGGTTTCAAAGCCTTAAAACATTAAAGGAGTTTGTATTATCGTTTCTCTTTTTCTAATTTAGGTGGGTTGATAATGATGAAATTTATGCAAACTGTACAGTGCTGTTCCAGGCTTTAATCAGAGGGATGCCTTGGTGTCATTATAGTGAAAAAGAGAAGGGAGTTACAATAGCACATGAAAAGATATGTCAAAGTTCTTTTCCTTGTCAAACAACATGGTCTGGGATTCTATTTTTGTTTCCTTTTGTCTTTTGTTTTGTTTTATATTTGAAAAATCACTCTTGCTCTCCATGGTGATGATCCAAATGTTCACCTTTGGCTCCTGTAATACTGAAAAAATACTTTGTTTTGATTACAACAGCTGGAAATCAAACTGCCTTTTGAGGTATGGATGTGGGGCCACTGGTGCTTTATCCCATTGATCTTCACATCAGTTAAGTTGGCCTGTATTTAACCTTCTGATGAGGCATGTGATCAAATAATATATTACTAGGTTGACTGTGATGATGAGGCTGGAGAAATTTAGGCAAACTTCAAAATGGGTTTCCAGATTTCATAGAGTCTGCCTCTATATGGGAGCAGGGGTCTTTCGAGGAGATATTATTTCATCTGCTGTCCTGTTTCTTCCATGCAGATCTAGTGCTCCCTGAGGATTAGAGAAGGATGCTTTCTGAATTTTCTCTTTCTCTCCATGGAATTGCCGCCTCTCTTTTATACATGACATCCTCCCATATTGTGAGACGGGTTTCCTTGGCAGCTTGCCCAACCTGCTATGCTGTACAGATAGCTCTGAAGAGAGCATGAGAAGAATAGCTTTTCGTGAATTGTTGGCTGAAAGCAGTTCTCTCATTTGAAACGATATGGCTTATGTTTTGTTACCGTAAGTCAGGTGCCTAGCATGCTCTATAATGTTTCTTTAGGTTTTCTTTCTTGCCTTCACCTCTGGCTGAATTTTGATTTGAGTCTTTGTTTACAACCAGTACATGCTGACTTGTGGGTTTTGGGTGCCACATTGAAAGCAATAGATAGCCTGGCCTTATCAGTAGGAATTTAATTCCAGTTAACTAGGGATGTGCAATGTTTTCAAATGTTTCAATATGTAGTGAATTGTTGTATTCTAAGGCAGCAAGTGTCTGTAAACAGGAACAAGAGGAAGTCAATAGCCAGTCCAGGTGAAACACAAAGTAGTCAGAACTGGGAAGTTCTTTGTTCCTTTAGGTGTCATCATCTTCTGGAGGGTCCTCCCTGGCCAACCGAATCACCTCCTCGGTCTTCTATGCTCCCGAAAGAGGGATACCACCCATGGATTTGTCTTGCTGAGGCCACATCCAAAGTATTCCCAACAGTCCTTTGCCAACCTAGAAGGAAGTGACAAGTGGAGTACCATAGGATCCTCTTTTGTTTAATATTGGAGAAATAACTTGGATGAGCATGTGGCCAGGGTGCCCATCGAATTTGCAGGTGGCACCAGGCTTGGTATGGTGACTAACATTTCAGAAGGCAGAATCAGAATACAAGAGTATCTTGATAGAATTGAAAACGGGGGTAAAATAAACAGTTTGAAGTTGAGCAAGGAAATCTTTCAAGTTCTTCATGTAGGTAAAAACAAAAACAGATATGTATAAATACAGGATAGCAAAGCTTGCTTGACAGTAGTACTTAGGATATAGCAGTGTTGAGCACACGGAGCCCTTTCTGTGGGCACGCGACTTCACCCCCTCACAGTCACTGCACTTCCCCCTCTGCTCGGAGGATGACACTGTGCTCCATGCAGAGAGCCAGGCAAATGGGAGGCAGTGGCTTGTGGGCTCATTCTTTGCCCCAGTTTATTCTCCAGCCATGCGGCTCTGGACACCCCAAAAGCGATGTGGCTGGTGAGTAAGCTGGTTCTACAGAGGAGACTACAAAGAGTGAGGGTTTTGTGGCTGCAGGAAATTCAATTTTGAATTTCACATGGCCACAGAACCCTCGTTCTTTGTGGGCTCCTTTGTAGCCCCAGCTTAGTCTCCAGCCACACTGCTTTTGGGATGCCTTCATCACCCCACCTATGAACCTATTCAGGCTATTGTCCACCTAACGAGCTTATTCAGGCTAATTGTCCAACTTATGTGCCTATTCAGACCAGGGTGATGTGAAATCAAGGTGAACTATAAATTGGGGGATTCACCACAAACCTTCCTCAGACTGACAAAGCTGCTTAGATGAGTAGTGAAATGTTTCAATCTCTCAAGAAAAGAACTTCAGTTGCCATGACTCAACTTCCAGACTAAACTGGTAAGTGATTTATGTTAACATCATGATGGATCTTTGATTGTAAATTTTTGTTACTTCTACAGTAAAGACAGTGCTGTGCAAGAACAGATGACCTGGAGACAGGGATAAACAGTGAGGTGGCCAAGTTTGCAGATGACACAAAACTTTTCCGTGTGGTAAAAACCAGAAAAGATTGTCCAGAAGGATCTTCCAAACTGGGGGAGTGGGCTGAGAAATGGCAAATGCGTTTTAATGTAACCAAATGTAAAGTAATGCATATTGGGGCAAAAAATCCAAACTTCATCTATCAACTCATGGGCTCTGAGTTATCCGTGACGGATCAGGAAAGAGATCTTGGTGTGTTGGTGGACAGCTCCATGAAGGTGTCTCCCCAATGTGTGGCAGCAGTGAAGAAGGCCAATTCCATGCTAGGGATTATCAAAAAGGGAATTGAAAATAAAACAGCCAACATTATAATGCCGTTATACAAAACAATTAGATGGAGTAGTGAAATGTTCTCAAGAAAGACATCTGGAACTGGAAAAGGTGCAGAAACTAAAATGATTACTGGGCTGGGGCACCTGAAAACAATTGGGCCTCTTTAGTCTGGAAAAAGGGCGCTTGAGGGGGATATAAACTGGACATACAAAATAATGCAGGGTATGAGTAAAGTGGATAGAGGGGAAGCTCTTCTCCCTCTCTCAAAATACCAGAACTAGGGGACATACACTCAAATTGAGTGCTGGGAGAGTAAGAACTGACAAAAGAAAATATTTTTCATGTTGTAAGTCTATGGAACTCCCTGCCACAGGATGTGGTGATGGCATCTTGGATGCCTTCAAAAGACAGATTCCTAGAGGAAAAGTCCATCACGGGTTACAAACCATGATGGAGATATGTAATCTCTAGGCTTTAAACCAGGGTAGTTCAAGGGCCAGATGCAGGGGAGTGGTATCAGGAGACAGATATCTACTCTCATGTAAAGATCTGGTGGGGCCGCTGTGGAAGCTGGACAGATGATGTTCTTATGTTCTTATGACTGGATTTTTTTTAAAAATCATTGTAGCACAGTGGTACGTACTTTCATCCCAAAACTTAAGCAACTCCCCTCCCATCTTTCATCATGAATCCCGAGATATGTTGTTGTTTGGTGAGTTGGTGAAAATATAGAGATACATTAGAGAATAGACCAGGTGGGTGATGGGTTGTGGTTTTTATTGCCTGTGAAAGAATCTTCTGTAATGAGAGTCAGTTTAACACCATTTCTTTGCTCATTTTTGGAAATCTTCATCCTTCTCGTACTTTCTTAAGAGGTGAAGCAGCCATGTGTTTTTTTACTCTTTTGACATTTCCTAAAGGATTATTTATTTATTTTAGAGTATTATTACTCCTTGGTAAAGGACCCAAGGCAGCTTACAGTAATGAGGAATAATATACAGTCCAGTACTATTAAGAGATGTTTAAGTATTTGAGAACAAGGAATTGAGGGACATCTTACAGCATTAATAGACAACATTACATTAAAGCTACAAGGTTATAAGTAGTTATAAACACAAAGTCTATGTGAACCTATAGATTCATATAAAATACACATGGTAGTCCATCATTCAGGGAAAGCTTGCCAGAAGAGAAAGGTCATTGCCTGTTTCTGGAAGGACAACAGGGATGAGGCAGTTCTGGCCTCTAGTGGGAGGGAGTTCCAGAGTCTGGGCGCAGCAGTCGAGAAGGCCATTTCATGGGTTCCCATGAGACATATCTGTGAGGGTGGTGGGATGGAGAGAAGGGCCTCTCATGATGACCTCAACACCCGAGGTGGTTCATATTGTGAGATTCAATCTTTGAGGTAGCTGGGACCCAGGTTGTATAGCGCTTTGTAGGTCAAGGTCAGATAGCTAATTGGCAGCCAGTGGAGGTCAACATTGCAGAGATGCAATCCTCTTTGAGCCCTCCACGTTTGGTTTTGGTTCCAGATGTCCAAGTTTTATATCCCAAAAGAGCCCCCTGCCTCCCAGGAAAGGGCCCTCCAGGCACCTAGAGACATCAAACCTGCAGAGAAGCTTATCCCAACTCTCCTCTATAATCTCTCTACCATTGGTAAAGATTGGGTTTCAGACATTTGAGTTACACACACACAAAGTGATCCCCACCCAGAAAATGCTCTTTAGAATCTGGCTTGGGGAAACCCAGTTTTAACTGAACTGGGAGAGCGTGTAGAGGAAAGCCAGAGGAAATGTCTGTGCACGTTTTGTGTCTCCAGGTGCCTGGAGATACTTTCCTAGGGGGCTCTCCTTGTGGATGTATAACTTTCAAATCAGAAATCCAACATTCACCAAATGTGAGGGATTGTAGAGGAGATTCATGAGAAGCACTACTGTACCTTTTGTGTCTATAGGTGCCTTGGGGGTTATTTTATCATCTGAGTAATAAAAAAACACTAAAATTCATTGATTAATATTAATCTGAGGTTATCAATTTCTACAAATACACATAGAAGAACTAGTGATTTTTTAAAAATGAATTTTGAAATTTATTTTTAATTTGTGCCCATCTCTAGTAGTAATATGCCTACTCCCCTTCCTAACTCTAGGACAGTGATGGCGAACCTTTTAGAGACCAAGTGCCCAAACTGCGATTTAGAACCCACTAATTTTTCGCAAAGTGCCAATGCAGCACTTTAACCTGAATACAGGTGGCTGTGAAGGGGCAATGTTGGGTGCCCACAGAGAGGGCTCCGAGTGCCACCTTTGGCACCTGTGCCATAGGTTCACCAACACTGCTCTAGGATATGAGAGGAAAGAAATAGATAAAACAGTGCAGTGCTAAAGATTTACCATCAGAAGGAGATTCACAATAATACTTCTGACATTTCATCTGAAATGTCATGTGTTAAACTTCCTAAAATATTCAATTGTACAGTGAGTATGGTGCCGCATAAGAGAAAGCAAAAGACAATCGAGTAAGCCCATGCCTTTGACCTTTTACTTATTGTGTTTTATGTTTTCTTCTATGTGCCACTGAGGGGTGTCTTGTAATAAATAAAAATGCAGTAGTTCTCCAGTTATTTGTGCAAGCACAGGACTAGAAGAAGTGATGACCAGAAGATACAATATGCCATTCTCTTTGGATGCTTAAAAGAGTTTTTGCAAATGGCAGTGACAAATTCTGAGCCTTCACATGTTTGCATTAACCTCAGGAGAAAGATCAGAGCATCCTTTATTTTGTGTTGGCTGGTTGTCTTCTTGTTTTAGTTCATTTGCGTAAATATTTGTAATAGTCTTTACAGTCATCACATGGCACATTCATCTTGCTGCATGAACTGACATGTGAAGAGACATTTCAGAAATCTCATAATCTCCTTCAAATTCTTCTCTTCCTAATTTTTACTGATTATATATTTTGCAACTAAAACCAAATCAGAGCATTTGAACGTTTAGAGAGGAGGTGTACGACTTCACATTATAGAATGAAGAAATGAACTGCATAAGAAGAATTATTTTTCAAATGTTCCAAATACAAAATGCATTGTATTTTTAAAATTTAAAAATGTGCATCCAAACATACTATATATGCCTCCCTTGAAGTCTCTATACTTGACACAGTGAATATGAGAATCATCTCATTGAAGAGTACTGTGTGATTTTTTAAAAAGCAAGGAAAAATAAATGTGAGGAGGAATAAACCTTTTCTTACTTAAATCCTCAAGCTGCTGAACTTGTTTATTATGACAGCTTGCAAATCTTTTGTGCAATATTTCTCAGAATATAGAAAGCATTGCAGAACATGAAAGAGAACTGCCTGTTTTCTTCTGTAGACATGCAATTGAAGAAGTGTCTAGAAATGTGTGAGTGGAAAGTAACACACACACACAAACACACACACACACACACACCAACAACTGAGTGTTCTGCTTATATACCAACCCATAGTGTTTAAAACAATGTCTTATTTAGGCAGGCTACACATCCCCGCCCCCTGTGATCTGGGTACTCATTTTACCAATCTCAGAAGGATAGAATGCTGAGTCAACCATGAGCCGGCTACCTGGGATTGAACCCCAGGTTGTGACCTCAGTTATAGTTGCAGTACCACTGCACCATGAGGCTCCTGTGAACTCATTCAAACTAGCACATTTTAGTGACACAGAGTGCTTGTACAAGACAAGAATTTTATGTATAATCACTGGCTAGAATCCAGACTGGTGAACAGAAGGGCTTCTTTCCAGTAAATGGAAAAATCTATGAAGGGAGGCTCCCACAGGCAAAAGGGCTGGTACACCAATGGGGCCTGGGGTGCACTGGGGGAGGGGGCTTTGCCAGATGAAGATGGCTTGGTGAAAGTGGTATGCCTGTCAGTATGCCCTGAGATGAGTTTTGCTCACAGAGAATTAAGATTGTAGCCTAAGGTCTCCCTAAATGCAGATTTTTCTACTGAAAATGGAAAAAACAGTGCAGTAGTAAGCTTACTAGACATCACAGTGAGATGTAGCAGCTGATTGTGGAGTTAGGAGTTTGAGTCCCCGCTGTTCTTTGTACACGCTACAAAGTCTCAGAGTGCCCTTGGAAGAAGAGAATGGTAAAACACTTCTGAGTACCCTATACCTAGAAAAAACCTTAGAAAAGTTTGCCAAAACTCAGAATCAACTTTCTATCTTTATTCATGTCAGAGGGACCAAGATATAATATTGAGAGATAAGCATACACTACTGAGTAGAATATAAATAAGTAATAAAATTTTTGCACATAAAAAGATATATACAATGAATAAGATTTTAACAAACTATCAGAAAAACCCGATGACATTTGCCCAATACTGGGCCACATGAACAGTATTTCAAAGCAAACAAAAGATCTTCCTCTGTTCTGTACATGTTGAAGGGCATCATACACATTCTAACCTGTTTGAGATGGTATATTCTCCACATCCACAGAAGATGTCTTCTGTAGGGAGACCATCAGAATCAACTGGATGACGCATTATTATTATTATTATTATTATTATTATTATTATTATTATTATTATTATTATTATTATTATTATTATTATTATTAATTTATTTATTTATTTATTTATTTATTTATTTATTTATAGTTTATATACCACACCGATTTTCCCAGGGAAACTCTGGGCGGTTTACAAATGAAACAACAAACAATTAAAAACCCCAGAGATACAAATAAAAAGGAACACAACAAAAGAAAAAAGAGAAGAGTCCGGCAACAGGCACAAGAATTTAACACAGAGGACAACAAATACAAAGGGGCATAAAACACATTAGCAATCGCCATATGCTTCTTTGAACAGGCACATTTTCAAAAGTTTCTTAAAAACTGTGAGGGAAGGAGCCAGGCGAATCTCACTGGGCAGTTTGTTCCGTGTTCGGGCCAGCCACTGAGAAGGTATGATAATTAATCCCTCTATAATTTGCAGTGGATCGTGTGGATTTTGTTCAGATGACGTCATTATTAGACAAAGGTGATGCACTTCTCTTTTCTCTAATCTTAAATTTTGGTTTCTCTCTTCCCATCCTACTGCTCAGGAGTACAAAGATCTTCAAGGGACATGCTTCATCCAATCATAGAAGAATTGCTGAGTTTAAAACTTCTGATTTCCCTAGCCAGAACTCCAGTGGCAGGGCTTCTAATTGTCCTTTGAGGTCCCTTATGTTGGAGTTTTGTTTGCAACATCACATACTGTCTCTAGTTTATGTGACTGGGAGTGACATTTCTGGGTCAGGTGCTTGTCTGTCCAATGCTAGCCAATTGTTCCTTCCAGCCTTTGCAGCTCTACTGAGTGTTATTTTCCTCTCTTTAGTCTCTTGGTGTCAGTTGTTTGTTTGCTGTTGATCAGGTCACTTTGTTGCTACGTACGTATGCAGTAAAGAAAGCAGTATACAGAAATATGTAATTTCAAGCAACTGTGAATAAACAAACATTTGAATGATTTCTCCAACAAATGCCTCAGAATGATTTATTGAGACTTTAAGTGTGAGTTAATGAGAATGGGGTGGATTCTGGGGAATTTTTAGATTCTGCTGTGTGGCAAAAGGAATTTTACCAGAATTTCAAAACTCTGTAACAAAAATTACCACAATATTTTCTTATCCTAGGTCATGAATACTGAAATTCCTGGTTCTAAATCAGTTATGCCATGCAAAGAATCAAACTGAAGACCTGTTCAGCTATACATATTTTTGGGGGAGCAAGCTTCATTGCTGTTATTGAGGTGGATTGCACAGGTTCATGCTCCACAGTATAGACTGTACTATAATAAGTGTTTCTCTAGCTACATTTCTCAGTGGCAGCTGCTTCGTCGGCATGATATTGCCATTTATGGAGAGAAGAGTTATAGAAGCAGACAGTTTCAATTTACCAAAATAATTGCAGTTTGTACTTATATAACTGCTAATTTGGGAGTAATAGTAGATGACAATTCTTAAGTGTTGATGGTCTTTTTAAAATTGCAGTTGAAGGATGTTAACTGGAATGTAAATTAGTGAGTAAATTAGAACTCTGTTGTGGGGCTTTATATGACACATGTATACTTTTGAATTCCATAACTGTGCCTTTATGTTATTCAATCTGGTCATTGTCTGTATGTCTTTGTCTCTTCAGACTGAACTACTCAGCCCCCACTCTCTAAGTGTGATTACTAGGATTACATCCATTACAGTGTCTGTGAAGATTCCTAGTCATCCCAAACTTCCAATCTCTGGAAGTTGAGTCATGGCAACTGGACTTCTTTTCTTGAGAGACTGAAATGTTTCATTACTCATCCAAGCAGCTTCCTCAGTCTGAACTGACAAAATTGTTTGGATGAACAGCGAAACATTTCAGTCTCTCTAGAGAAGAAGTCCAGTTGCCATAAAGCAACTTCCAGATTAATTACAGTAAAACACAGTAACAATAGAGAGATAGAGAGGTAGAATGAGAGAAGGTATGGTGGTTGCATATCTTATAGAATGAGAGAAGGCATGGTGGATGCAAAGAACAATGGTGGTTCTTTGGAATCATCTTCCATGTGAGATACAGCTTGCAGAGTCCCTTCTGGTGTTTAAAAAGAACCTTAAAATTTGGCTGTTTAAAACTGCCTTAGTGACTGCTGAGGTTGTTTGTTTGTCCATTTGTTAGTCCACTGTTTGTTTGCCACCACCTTCTTGATCTGCTGTTTTTTTCCTCTTTTCTTTGCTATTATTGTATTGTTGCATTGTTGCATTGGCTGTATTATTGGTTTGGTTGTTCACCACCCAGAGTTCCTTTGGGAAAGTTGGGTGGTATATAAATGGAAATAATAAGAAGATAAATAAGTCAAGGAACTGTAGGAATCCAGTTTTACTGTGAGTAAGCAGCATGGTGGTGCATGCTGCTTCATTGCTAAACTCACAACAGAGCAACTAAACAAACCACAAAGCTTTGAGATGTATTGTGTTATACAAACCCACATGCAACTGCCACTCAAGCATGTTTCTTTCCCTGTACTATAGACAGAGCTTCTTGGGTGGGGGAAGGGAGATATATAAACCAAGTGGCAGTGGGGTCAGTGTCCATATGGCATACTATTCCCCACACCCACCACAGAAACACTCTGTTTAGCTGCTTCCACTAGGAACAGAGCAGACCCAGCAGTACTCGTCATAGACAAGGATCCTTCGTTTCCTATGCTCACTATCCCTTGTTCTAGAGAAAAGTTCATTTATGCCTAGTTGCATATTCTTTTACTTAAGCAATTAATATATAAAAATGTGTGTTCCCATAGTCAGAGTTGGCAATTCTATAGTAGAAACAAATTTAGCCAGGAAGTATGGTAGCTATGAGCTGCTTCTTGAATGTGGCTATTTCAGAATTAGACAAGGATGTAAAGGGAAATGTGCATATTTGTTGTCAGGGGTAGGGTGGGGCAGGGAGGCAGGCTTTGATGTATTTCCATTGTTTTTTTCCTGTATTTGTTTTCTGCTGTGTCCAAGTACTTCCTGGATACATCCTCTTGATACAGAATCAGTCAGACCTGTGGACCAAGTTTGGTAAACTCTACAATTTAGATTCAGAAATTTGTAATGAATATGAGGAAAATACATGAGAGGCTTGTCTTTGGGTTTCTCTTAAAATGCATTGAAACAACATATCATCAAAATCTCTAATTTTCCAAGTATATCCTGATTTCCTGAGTCTATATACCTGCTCAGATTGTGAAATAAACTATGTTTTGTGTTATGAGAGCTGAAAAGATGAGTTCTGTGTACTGAAGTAGATCAGCCCAAGCAAAACTTTGAATGATTTACCTACCTTGTATATTTTCATTGTCGTCTAAAGGTATATAAATGTAAATGCCTTTCTGAATGGATTTTGTTGCCATGACTAGCCAGAAATTTCCTCCAAAGTTTCCTGGGGTGAAACCCCTATGAGGGTCATGATGCTGTACTACTGGATGGATCTTTAGCTGGTAATTTGTTTGGTAAATGAAACCAAGCAAGATGTAAAAGGATGCCAGCTTGAACTGCTGTGTTTGTAGCCCCCAGAAGTTCTTGGACAATTCACTAGTACAGCTGGTGGTGAAGACATCTGGGACCCAAATTTGAGAACCATTGAATTAAAGCAAAACAAATGCATTTATTCAACACTGGTTGCTATATTATTAAATATTTATATTTACTGTTTTTCCATTACATTTTTCTTCCACTAGTGAGTTCAGGGTATGCTTGTATAGGTTTACAACAAGCATTTTAAAATATGTGATAATATATCTCAGAAGAAGAAGAAGACAAAATTTAATTTATTCTCATAAGTTTTGAGAACCATTTTACTAATACTGCTGTATAGCACAAAGTCTTTCACACAATAATTTGAGGAATTCTTGCAACGGTTCTGTAACCAGAGCAAGTATCATAGCCATGTTGCATTGAGGAGTTAATGCTCAGAAAGAGAGGAATACCATTTGAGAAAAGGATCTCCTGGTTCATTCTTTTAGTCCTAAAATTGCAAACGTATGTGCCATCTCATTCAAACTTATGTGTCATCTCATTGCATAATAGTAGGAATTTCCAGAGTGTCATTGTATTTATTGCAAGGTAAAATTCTAGATTGTCAGAATTGCTTTTGGTCCTTCTGGTTATAAAGCCAACTGTGCTGCTTATATACCACCCCATAGTGCTTAAAGCAATTTCTAGGCATTATGTCTGTGAAGATTCTCAGTCATCCAGGTGAATTTATCTGAAAGTTGAGTCATGGCAACTGGACTTCTTTTATTGAGAGATTAAAACATTTCACTACTCATTCAAGCAGCTTTATCAATCTGAGGAACATTATCGCCACTAACTTTCCTCAGACTGATGAAAATGCTTGGATGAGTAGCGAAACATTTTGATCTCTCAGGAAAAGAAGTCCATTGGTTTGGACCAGGACAAACAGGCTCAGGGTCAATCTGGAGAAGAACGAGGTTATGTTCTTTGGAGTGTCCTCTACTGGGTATAATGACCCTCTCTCCAGCTTGGGGGGGGTGTTCTTTCCTCCACTTGATGGATAGAGTGAGAAGTCTGGGCGTGATCTTGGATTCGGCTTTGTCCCTGGAAGAGCAGGTGGCAGCCATTTACAAGCCAGCCTTTTTTCACCTTTGGCTGATCGCCCAGATTTGCCCATACCTGGATGAGACTTCCCTTAGAAGAGTCATGCAGGTGCTCCTGATCTCAAGAACAGATTATTGCAATGCTCTCTATATGGGGCTTCCCTTGACCCTTATTTGGAGATTGCAGCATGTACAGAATGCGGTGGCCAGACTGGTGGTGGGTGTGGCAAGATATGACTGCATCACCCCACTGTTGGCTCACCTGTACTGTTTGCCTGTTGCTTTCTGAGCAAGGTTCAAGGCTTTGGTTTTGATGTTCAAAACCCTCCACGGCTTGGGACCTGAATACCTGGCAGAGCAAATATCTCTAAGATCAGCTGTGACTTGAACCACCAGAGCTTCGCAAGTTTTCTTACTCCAGTTTCACCGAAAGCCAGGCACTTATTTGTTTATTTTAGGGTATTTTACCCCACACTTCCATTCTCTGTGGTTGCCCCGTCATACTGGAGTATACTTCTGAGTGAGATTCACCATGCAGAATCTAGCCAGCCTTTAAGAGAGCTGTTAAAACCTTGCTCTTTAAAGAAGCATTTGGCGACAACTAATTTAATTTAATAATTTAATTTAATTTAATATTTTTCCTTTACTTCTTTGGACTAATACAACAAGACTGCCTGCTGGCATATGTTGCCTTTATGTTGTTTTTGTTCTAACTGTGTTAGTTAAATGTTATTTTACATATATTGTTGTATTATTGATTTCTTTTATTGTAGTGTAAACTGCCCAGAGTTCCTTTTGGAAGACGGTATATAAATAAATAAATAAATAAATAAATAAATAAATAAATAAATAAATAAATAAATAAACTCAACTTCCAGACACACTCTGGCCAGTTTACAATTTAATTATGCAGGGTACACATTGCCCCCTCGTCAAGATACATCCTCCTTGGGTACTTATTTAAATTAAGCAGAGTTTTCTCTTTAGCTTTGTCATTTGTCTAGGTTTTTATTTGTTGATACACTTTTGACTTGCTTAAGCGAACTCCAGGTTTCTTGTGATGATGTACAACCTTATTATGAGGCTGCTTCACAAGGCAACTGTTTATAGTTATACCTTAAGGTATGGGCATCATGGCTGTTTTATCTATAATAATGTTGTTCATTCCATGTTTGATAGACATACCATTTCAGGAAAGGATATTGATCATGTATCGCCTCAACAGGCTGCTTGTGTTGAGTATCCTTTAATTTTAAGCCCAATAGTTGTGTGTGTGGATAGTTAATGGTTTTATTCCTCCCCTTCAGTTCAACTTTGCTGACTTCACCCATTTATTCTTTCATGTCTGCAGGCTCTGATAAATTGAAGAGCTTAGCAGACAGTTCTTTTTATCCAAGGGTTCTCCCCGGACTGGTAATGTTGTTGAGATCTGCTTAGACTACAAAAGGCTCAGAAAAAGGGACAATTGTTCTGCTGCTAGGGGAAATGAAAGTTGTTTTGACAGTGACCTCAAGGAAGTAAAGGGGAAGAAATTGATTGGGACATTATAGTACGCCATAGAAAAATCAAACATCTGTGCTTGTGTTCTCTGCCTGCACTTCAGGAAGAAGTGTGAGTTGATAGAAAAGGCTCTATTTCCAAACTTGGATGTCGATTTCCAAACGTGGATCATGTAAAACTGAATCTTGATCTCCGTTGCTGTTTGGAATGGACTATGCTAAACTGGGGATTTTGATACAGTGTAGAGTTTAAGTTTATTCACACTTTGTATATATGGGGACATTGCCACATATCAGGACCAATAAGCATTTCTCTCAGACTGAAGACTCTCTACATGAAGGCAGAAGACATTTTAACTTAGGAAAGAGACTGAGGGCAAAAAAGCAATGTTCAGAGGATGGCTGTTCTCTAAATGGGGGAGGGGAAAACAGGGGCAGGAGTAATGATTCTGAATGTGATCCAATAGGCCAGCTGTGCAATGAATGTGTTTTTGTGAGATAAAGTAGCTGCAGGCAGAATGGCCCATGTTATACAGAAGCAAAGTTGAACCGTGGATATACCAAAGAGGACTGTTCTGTGGTCATACCAAAATAACATAATTACCATGGTGAGGTCCTGTTTTTGTCTAACTGCCCTCCCCACCCCCCACCCCACCCCCAGAAGAAACTGATGATCAGAGCTCCCTTTGTCCTGGCAAGTGTTGTTACCGTATACTATTCTAAGTTTGTTACCTCCATGGGGAGTTCATGCCACTAGAAGGAGGATGCCTCTGCCACCATTTCAAGGTGAGATACTATTTCAGCTTTGTCCTCAAGCTGCTGAGGGCTGCATTATGAAATCTACTCCTTCTTGTATTGATATGCATTTTTTTATTAACAAAGACCCATCACTTGCATTTAATTCACTTATGATGAGTTTTTTTCCTGAATGGGTGAGGTGTTGTGATGAATTTTGCCAGTGCGGTATCTGTGTTATGCTGTCTAGATAGGTAACAGTTATTTTTCAAGCAATAAAAATCTTACTAGTCCAGTGATAGACAGATAATCCTGGGATCTATTAGCAGCAAATAACTAAGCTCTGGAAGGTTTGTGGCACTTCTGTTATTTCTGTCTGTCTCCCTCTGTGTTTTCTTCATAAAGAATGAGAGAAGCTCTCCTGAGGAATTAGGGAAAAAAGGAACATGGGATTAAGCCTGAATCCACAACTTGCCTGTTTATCTTCCTGAAGAGTGAATACCTCCCAAAACACCTGAATTTTCACTATAACGTTAAGATCACTGAACAGAATGTTTAGAAATTGTAAAAACCTCCCTAGGGAGTGAATTTTACAACTGCTGTATATTTCCTCCCACCTAACCTCTCTTGATGATGTCATGTGTAACAAAACTTTGAAGAATTTCTTAAACTTACATGTAAAATCTCATGGAAGGGGTTTAGCCATCATGGGCCTAAATTACTGAAGGCATATGGGGCGAGTAACAGTCCAGTGCATTGTGCCTAATAATAAATGGGAAGCCAGCACAGTTGATGTAAAACAGGTGTAATTTTATCAGCCAAACAGACAGCAGAAAGCAATCTAACCCCAGCATTTTGTACTGGCTGATTCTGAATGTTTTCAAGGGCTACCCAATATATCTTGCAACAGAATCGATCAAAATAAAGCCTTTTAAAGCATGGAACACAGTGGCTAAAGTAGGGGCAGTAAGGAGTACAGTTGTCACACCACTTGCACTTGGGCAAAAAAGTACAGTTTACACCTCAGCCTCCAGGAGAAGTGCTTCTGGTGGGACCAGAAGCATTTCCAAGTTGCAAGCTACCGGAACTCCCAATCCCAGATTAGTTTGCCTGGTGATGAGCAATGTTCTGCCTTGAACTTCAGTTTGTCAATCTAAATTCAGTCCATTGTGAGATCTTTTACTCTTTAAGGAAATGGGGCATATCTGGAGCAGTGTAAACCAAACTGCTTAGTTGTGAATTTTTCAGGCTGTTTGGCCATATTCTGGAAGTTTCAGAACATGGCCAAACAGCCCAAAAAACTCACAACAGCTATCAGATCCTGGCCATGAAAGCCTTTGAGAGTACATCAAACTGCCTAGTCTTTTACAATGGCTGCTATATGTTCCGTTCACCTGTTGTGCTGAACAGGGATATCTGGGATTAAAGAAGAGAAATAGGGCATGCAAAATGTACAGGTATAAGAAACAAAGAATTAAACTGCAAAAGAGGAAATGATACACTGTATGATTTGCTTTGGGTGAATACTTTGAACATATACTCTGCAGGAGTTTGGTTACCAGAACCAAAAACAGTGATTTCCTTTATCTGAAGCAATATAGAGTGTGTGTCTGGCTTTTAAATATATGTTTTTCACTATCACTTCTGCTTGGTGGAAATATTTTGTACATTTCTAGAAGGTCAGTCTGCTCTGTCAACCATAGCTTGCTATCTAATTCACAATATAATTCAGATGCAAATACAGCTGCTTCTACAGGATAAAGGTGATGAGAAATTAGAGGAAACTGTTTAGAAAGGCTAGGCATTTTCAAATGGAGATCCGCCACCTTATGTACTAGCTTTGCAGAATGAGGTGTTTATAGTGGCATAGAGTTGCTCAAGGCCTGAGAAAAACTGGTATAAGTTATTTGTGCAGCAATGACTGCAGAGTGTGTGTGTGTTGTGCATATGGTGATGGTGAGTGAATTAATTTCTGAATGCATGGTGGGTTCAAATTTTGCTTGATTTAGGGATGTTGATCCTACTGTGGCTGGTTGCCATTAGTTTTTCCATCTTCAAATAATGATAGATGTATGGTCAACTCAGCCCTTGACTTTCTATCTTTTGCTCCAGAGATCATTCTGGGTTGATTTGATTTAGAACCCATTTGTTCATCTTTCCAGCAGAGCAGACCAGGGCATGTGAAAAGCTCTCACCAGGCACCATGGGGAATACAATAATGTGATCTTTTCTAATTCCTTCCTTTATGCCCTTCCAAGTCTCAATCTTCTTTTGATTTCTTGCCTGCAAGACTCCCTTTGGATGATTGAACCAGGGTATACAGAATCTTTCATTATTTCAGTATTTTCAAGCCATTGCTGCTTTCTCCCTGTAAGATGACATCATCTGCCTATCTTAAATTTTGGATGTTTCTTCCACCAATTTCCCTCCTCCTCCTTCTGAATCTAGTCCAGCTTTTCATATAATATGTGTGCAAACAAGATGAACAAATAGAGAGGTAAAATACACCGTTGTGTGACACCTTTGCCTAAAGGAAACAATTATGTTTCTCCTTACTCTGTCCAAACAGTAGCTTCTTGTTACCGAAGGTTATGCAAGGTTACACATCAGGATAATCAAGTGTCAAGGTACACCTATTTATTTCAGAACAATTCCTAGCTTTTTATGAGTCACATAGTCAAAACCTTTGCTGTAGTCTATACAGCATTCACTAATCTTCTTCTGAATTTCTTTGTTGTGCTCCAGTAGTAAACTTATGTTTGCAATATTTCCCAAAGGGACTCTGGGCAGTTTACATGAATGCAAATAGTCAACAAATGGATGCAGAATAGAGATGGGCACAAAAGGTTAAAATAGTGCTTTGTTTCATTTTTGATTTCATTTCATTCTTTCCATTTCATTTATTTTTAAACAGATTTTTTTAAAAAATGTCATTTTGTTTCATTTTTTGTTTTTTAACATGTGTGTGTGTGTGTACTGTGTGCAGTGCTTGTGCAACCTTTCCCCTCCCCCAAGCCCCGTGTGCCAGCTAATCGGTGCTGGGGCAGGGAAAAAAGTGAGAAAAAGTGTAAAAAGCCCACGGTTTCCCCGCACCCACTCTGTTTACCATAGGAATGCATTGCTATTCCCATTCCTATGGGAAAATGAAAAATGAAATGGAGCACAGCAAAAATTTCTGTTTCATTTCATTTCATTTCTTTTTTTTAATGGGTCACTTCATTTTTCATTTCATTAGGGAACAAAACAAAAAATGAAAAATGAAATAAAAAATCATTTTGGCTATCTCTAAAAATAAACAATAAACAACAAGGCAAATAAAAACAAACACACAAAACATACAAAAATCATACAAAAAAATCATACAAGCATCCGGCAAGAGGCAAAAATACTAAGCATGTTCTTGGACTTTTTTCCATTCCAAGGCTCTCACATTTTCTCTTGGGTATTTGTATCCAAACATGGTTTCTCCCATCTCTAGTGCGAAATGAGACATTTGGAATTCAGCAGGTCCTGAATTCCAGAAGATTAGATGGCCTGCCTACAGAGGACCTTGGTGTCACTGTTTCTCTTCTCATTATTTCTCTTCTCATTATTGTCTTCAAAATGTGATAGCTTCCTTAATATCACACCATTGTTTACAGACATTTAGTTAATTAAGAAATTAATTAAACCAATACATGGATTCATTTAGGCAGCAGATTTGTATTTATCAATCTCATGCCCCTCAACCCTAAAGGTCCTGTATACTAGAAAAAAACTTATTAAATTTCCATTTTAAATATTTAACTAATTATAAATAGATTTGTGAGACTTCAGATAACCAAATACCCTGGATGACTATGCTTCATCTGCTGCTCAAAATTGTTCCTCATATTTATTTATTTATGTTTACTTTGCTTTTCTCCTTAAAAAGGACCGAAAGAAATTTACATCATAGTCCCATGGATATTTAATTTTACATGTTTCTAACATCTGTGGTGCCTTGTGGCACTGTGATTAGATGCCTTTACTGCAGCTAAAACTGTGCTCATGACCCAGGGTTCCATCCCAGGTAGCAGGCTCATGGTTGACTCAGCTTTCCATCCTTCAGAGGTCAGTAAAATGAGTACACAACTTGCTGGGGGGGGGGCAATGTGTAGCCTGCATTAAACTGTAAAAACTGTAAACTGCCCAGAGACTACTTGAAGTGGTATGGGGCAGTATATAAGCAGAACACTTTGCTTTGCTTTTTGCTTTAATAACAGCTAGACAGCTGGACATCCTATTACTCTTGATGATCCTAGCAGCCTTTCGAGTGTTCATCCATTTCAGTGGATGGTAAATACAAGCACATATTCCTGTAATGAGTGAAGTCTCTTCCAAGGTAAACTGAGCATTCTGGATTTCTGCCTGAAATGATGGGAACAGAGGGACAAGGAAAGAAGGAGCTAAATGCAGGTATAAGGCAGGTGCAATAGGAGGAACAAATGAAGGTTGAGAGACCAAAGTGGATTTCGTGGGGGTTGGAAAAAAGTGATAGACATCTGCACTGTTCGTAGTTCAGTGCCTGAAAGTGAGAAGAGTCGGTGTTTGTAAGGGTAATACAAAGTCATGCACGTGGTGACTTTTTAAATTGAGTAAGCTACAGAAAATTGTCACCTTAATTGAAAGTGAATTTGTAGCACTGATCAGTACTGCATGATGCATCTTATAAATCCAGAGGAACAGGGAATCCCGAGTTAACACCAATCCAGTGTTTTGCTATAGAGATGGAACTGAATAACTTTAGATTAAAAAACATAACAAGGCTGCACACTAGCACAGCAGCATCTGCCATAAGGTGTTGATATTCTCTTAAAAGTTAGCTTGGCCCAGGCTAGCATTCTGGCAGTTCCATCCTGTCATGGCTAACACATAATCAATACATTTCATGTGACAGCGGTGCCAATTGGCTGTAATGCATACAATCACAATATATGCATACAAGAACAGAAAATGTTATCTAGATCAAGTCCTTGGCAAGCCTACAGATATGCCATTGGTTTGGCAGCTTGTAAACATTATACTTTAATTGGTGTTAACAAGGCAATTGAAAATAGGTTGAACACATCTGTAGATAATCAAGGCAGCAGGAAAGGTGGTCCTGGTAATATTTAGTGGTGCTTTAAAGGTGAAAAAATATGGTTACAGGAGGAAGTGAGCTTTTCCTGAAACAACAGCCTGTCCTGTATAGTTTGTATTCACAGACAGAGTAATTTTTAGAATCGATATATAATGCAATACAGGTCTTCAGGGCATTTTTTCTTTTCATATTGTAATTAGCTAGTTGCCACAGGAACTGCAATTCAGTTCTCTTGACCTAGAATTTGAAAGAAATACAGAGCGTAGCACCTGAGATAGCAGCTTTCTCTTGAATTCAGCTGCATGGAACTATAGTGGTACTTTGGATTAAGAATGCCTGGGTAAAAGAAAAACTTGGTTTAAGAAAAGACAGTAGTAGTAGAAATGGGGATGCCTCGGTTTAAGAGAAATTTTCAATGGAATGCCCCTGTTTAATTTTTTTGTAAGGCATTAAAAGTTGATGTGTGATGTTCTCATGACAAAAAGAAAGGGGATGCCTCGGTTTAAGAAAATGTTAAAGGTAATGCCCCAGTTTGCCTTTTTTCTGACCTCCAGAACAGATTAATTGGTTTTCAATGCATTCCTATGGGAAACTGTTTCAGTTTAAGATTTTTTTGCAATACAAAATGGCCCAGAGAATGAATTAATTTCTTAAACTGAGGTATCTGGAAGTTGAGTCTGTGACGACAGCTCCCTTTCAAATGTGTGATTGTGATTAAAACGTGAAGGGTAGGGAACCAACTTATTAATCTTCACAATATCCACTTGGTAATGCTGCCACCTTTTAAAAGTGTTGCCTTATGAACTGGGACAGACTCAGATGTATAACATAAAAATAATAATGAAGTTTATTGAGAAAATAAATAAATACAATAATGTCTGAGGTTGGTATGCGTTGCCTTAAACATAGAATAGATTAATTCAACTCTTCAAGCCTCCCTGTCTTTAATAACCAGTAAACAGTAAAGCCGTCACTGCCTGACTGAACTGCTGTGCTCTCTCTCAGCACTCACTCTTAACTCACTTAACTCAACCTACTCAACTGACTCTCAGAGACCAGGCTCCACCCTCCTGCTGGGATTGGCTGATGATTTACATATGCACTTCTCCTGCTTCCAGGGTGTTGTCACAGAGTCATGGCAACTGGACATCTTTTTTTGAGAGATTGAAACTTTTCACTGCTCATCCAAACAGCTTCGTTAATCTGAATGAAGCTAGTTGTGAGTCCTCCATTTTACAGTTCACTATATTACATTTTATAGTTTTATAGTTTTATAATGGAGCTGCAATTTTGCACCGGAATTGGTGCCGCAGACATTGCTCAAATACTGAGCTAAAAGAGAATATGCAAGACTATAAGGGAAAACCTATTGTTACTGTTCTGGATAAGGGAAAACATAGCCATCATAAGGTTCCTCAAAGCTACATAAGAAGGGAACAGTTCAGGGTATTTGTAACTCCCAAGGTATCTACAAATTTAAATTGCTCTAAAACTTGATAATAGGACCCCTGAAATGAAAATTTTGCTGATAAATGCTAGATCAGTGAATGGGAAATTATCAGTCATGCAAGACCTGATCCTGCAAGAACATGCTGATCTCACTTACATCACAGAGACTTGGCTAGATGAGGTTGGGGGAATTAACCTCACTCAACTCTGCCCTCAAGGTTTCACTGTGGAACAACAGGCAAGACCACTACACCACCAGGGGGCAGGGTGGTGTAGTGGCAATAGTCTATTGCAGCTCCATCCCTCTTGCTAGATGCCATGTTCCCCAATTCTCTGGTTTTGAATGTATGTTCCTAAAAGTAGGAGCCAGCAACAAACTAGGAATTCTCTTGGTGTATCGCCCTCCACGTGGCAAAACAACTTCTCTACCTCAGCTAACTGAACTGGTAACGGGGTGGTGTTGGAGTCCCCTCGGCTCATCGTGATGGGGGATATTAACATCCATCCTGAGGCAGCTCTGTCAGGGGTGTCCAAAGACTTCATGGCCTCTATGTCAACAATGGGTCTGGCCCAAAAGGTGTCTTGCCCAACTCATCCTGCAGGCTACATCTTAGACCTGGTCTTCTGTCCTGCTATGGACAGTGGGAACCTTGGGGTAAAGGAACTTTATGTAGTCCCATTGTCCTGGACAGAGCACTATATGGTGCACTTTAGGCTTGCTGTAACTCAGAGCCTGGGCAGGGAGGGAAATCAGACAAAAGTCATACTTCCCAGAAGAATAATGAATCCAGATGGTTTTGTAACCTCTCTTGGAGACTTTCCTACCTCTCTGACGGGTGATCCTTGTTTGATCTCTGGAATGGGGAAATGAGCAAAGCCATTGACTAGATTGCTCCTAAACATCTCCTTCCTCACAATAGACCCCAATTGGCTGCTTGGTTCACTGGGGAGCTGGCAAAGTTGAAACGGGTAGCCCATAGAGGTGAAAGGCATTGGCAAAAAACCCAGATTGAAACCAACAAAGAATCAGTGAAAGGCATTTGGAAGGCTTATTCCAAGATGGTGGAGGTGGCAAAAAATTTTTTTTCTACCATTGCTTCGGCACAAAATCACCCAGTGGAGCTTTTCTGAATAGTCAAAACTCTGCTACATGCTGACCCATGGGTGGATGACACAGGCCACTCTGTAACTTGCTGCAAAGAATCTGCAGGTAAAATTGAACAGATCTGGGCTACCTTGGATGCTGCTATTGATCCAGAGCTTGTAAATAAAATGCCCCTGCCAATTAATGGTTGACTTACATCTCCTACAGCGGGATGGTGTGGTCAGGACCCTTGGGGAGAGGAGAGCTAACAAATGTCTGCTGGGTCCTTGCCCTTCATGGATTATAAAAGCTACCAGAGAAGGTGGGGCAGACTGGTTAGGAAGAGTAGTGAATGCCTCCTTACAGCAGGGCAGGATTCCAGCATGCTTAAAAGAGGCAGTAGTAAAACTACTGTTAAAAAAATCCCTCCTTAGATCCAACAATACTGAACAATTACCGACCGGTATCTAACATCCCATTCTTGGGTAAAGTACTAGAGCAGGTTGTGACCTTGCAGTTCCAGAGGTTTCTGGATGAAATATACTATCTGGATCCAGCTCAATCTCGCTTCAGGCCTGGTTCTGGGTCTGAGGCGGCACTGGGTGCCTTGGTAGATGACATACTCAGGGAAATGGATAGGGGATCTGTGTCTCTTTTGGTCTTACTGGACCTCTTAGCTGCTTTTGACACTATTGACCATGACATCCTCCTGACCCATCTCTCTGAAATGGGATTTGGGGGCACTGTCTTACAGTGGCTTCAGTCCTTCCTGCTGGAGAGAATGCAGAAAGTGGTGTTAGGGGATTCAAGTACAACACCACAAGCACTGACCTGTGGAGTCACCCAGGATTCTGTTCTGTCTTCTATGTTATTTGACATCTATATGAAACCTCTGAGTGAGATTATTAGGAATTTGGGGGTTAAGTGTCACCAATGACTCCCAACTATACCTCTCATCACCTCTGGATTCTAAGGGAGTTACTATTTTGACTTTACACGAGTGTTTAGCTACATTAATGAACTAGATGAGGATGAACAAATTTAAATTAAACCCAGACAAGACAGGGGTGCTGCTGGTTGTTTGAAGGGGAGAACAAGGGATAGGGATGCAACCTACACTTGATGGGAGCACCCCCCCCAATTGAAAAAAGAGGTGCACAGCTTGGGGGTGCTCTTGGACTCATCCTTGAGCCTAGATGCCCAGGTCACAGCTGTGGCCAGGAGCGCATTTGCACAATTAGAGCTAGTACACCAGTTATGCCCATTCCTGGAGAAACCTGCTCTGGCCATGGTAACTCATGCCCTAGTGATGTCCTGAGTGGAGTACTGTAATACACTCTATGTGGGACTTCCGATGAAAAGTCTCAGGAAACTTCAGTGGGTCCAAAATGCAGCAGCCAGATTGACTGGGGCAAGTTACAGAGACCACAGTACACCCCTACTAAAGCAGCCCTACTGGCTGCCAATCTGCTATCGGGCACAATTCAAAGTGCTTACCTTTACCTACAAAGCACTACACAATATGGGTCCTAGCTACCTCAAAGATCAAATCTCATGGGATGAACTGACTCAGGTGCTAAGGACATCAGGAGAGGCCTTTCTGTCTGTCCCACCTCCCTCACAGGTATGCCTTCTGGGAACATGAAAGGGCCTTCTCAACAGCTGTGCCCAGATTCTGGCACTCCCTCCTACTGGACGCCAGGACTGCCCCATCTCTGCTGTCTTTCCAAGAACAGGCAAAGACCTTTCTCTTCAGGCAAGCTTTTCTGAATGATGGACTACCTACTGTATATTTTTATGAATCTACCATACATGGCTACACAGACTTTGTGTTTATAACCACTTACTGTATAACTTTGTGTTTATATCTCTACTTGTGTGATTACACTGACACTATATTATTCAATTTTTAGTTTTAATGTTGCCTTCTAATGCTGTATGAAACCCTTCAATTCATTGTTTCTCAACCTAATTGTGTCTTGATTGTAATAGTTTCTCCTTACTGTAAGCTGCCTTGGGTCTTTTCCCAAGAAGAAATATGGGGTAAAAATACTCAAGTATAAATAAGTAAGTAAGTAAGTAAGTAAGTAAGTAAGTAAGTAAGTGAGTGAGTGAGTAAGTAAGTAAGTAAGTAAGTAAGTAAGTAAGTAAGTAAGTAAGTAAGTTTTCACAAGAGAAAAATATCAAATTTTCAGGACTCCCGTTGAAAACCCTAAAGATGCTGTTTCTCATATAGTTTTGGAAGATAAGCCTAGCCAGGCCTGGCTAGGAATTGGATGGGAACCCTCCAGAATATACCAGTAAGACTTCAGGTGAGCCTAGGAAATCATTCCCCAAATAAGCTTGTAATATAGGTGCCAGTCAAAGGTACCGGGCTTGATGGACTAATGGTTTGATTCAACTTAGGATAGCATCTGCTTTTGCTTGGCTTTGATCTGATTTTCTTTATAGTTTTTTTGGTGTTTGTTTCTTCTTCTTTCTGTGTGTGTTTTTGTGTGTCTGTGTGTGTGTGTTGTTTTTTGTCTGTGGTATCTTAATGAATTAAAGCTCAACCCTTCTCATATTCAGTCTTCCAAAGTTTTAATGAAATACAAACTCGCATTCAAAAGCTATTAAGATTCCAAAGGTGAGACTGGATAGAAATCAAACTGCTCCATGGGAGCATTCAGTTTATGATTAGTATATCACCAGTTTTGGCTAGCCAAGTGTTCCTAATTTAAGATCTGGTTCCATTCACTGCTGAGCTCACACACCTGCTGTCAAGCTGCCCTAAAGTGTTTCTGGCACCCAGGAGCTGAAAATGCATATGTACAAACAGCTGATGCTAAATTATGAAAAGCTGGATATTTACCAAGGAAAAATCAAATCAGCAATATGTCCTCATAAACAAGAATGTGTATTTGCTTCTTGCAGTAGCATATGGTGACAATTGGTTCTTAATGTGGATTGAGAGTTTTGGTATGTCTTTGGAAACGAACGATCAGATTTTGATTTCAGTCACTGAGCCAAAAGTTCCTGCTTGCTGTTGGTGGGATATAAGCTTCAGAGAGATGAGCTTCATAATGGAAAATAAACAATGCACGTGGAAATTAAATGATTCCTGTCTAGTCTTTTTTTCATGTCGACTTGCCCCAATGTGAATAATGGGATGGTAGGCTTTATTGGAGTGGGGTGAGATATTCAGTCGGTGGTGTTGGACTAGATTATGTCCAGGTCTGCAGTTGGAACTTGAAGGGAACATGGTTTTTTCTCTGAATTGTCTTGCAGTTCTGCATGGCATTGAAATGCCCAGTTTGGGGAGACTGGTACATAGCAACAAACACAACCTGTGTACACAAATGTTTGTGTTGATTTTTCCAAGTACTTCTTGTTAAAGAGCAGGATTATGTGTGCAAAATTAACTGATCATGTTGAATAATATGGTCTAATCTGTTCTTCTCACTTCTCCCTGGTCTTTACGGGTTCCTCAGGTGAGTTGACTCATTTGGCCTCTTTCTATAAGAGATGCTGCTGTTATTGATGGAGTCTGTAATCACCTTGAAGAGATTGTGAGTCGCTTATGTAGCAACCTTATTCAATTGTTCTGTAAAGCAGAATCACCCTAGTTAGAGGAGAAACTAGCTCCACCATCTTTTTTTTTTGTTCTGCTCACATGAGCAGTGATATGTTTGAAGAGAAGAGTCCTGCCTATGGGTAGGCTATACATGTGAACAAAAGCCCAGTTTGTTCATGGTTCTTGCTCATAGTTAGCATCTGCACATATGAGGGAGCCTCTCTTATGACTCATCAATGTTCAGATGACCCAGGCAGAAAGGTGTCGGGGATATTTCTCCGATTATTCAGGATTGCAAAATAACTGAATAGGGCTATAGCTGTGTCTCCTGTATGGGAAATGGGGACTGAGTGAGGGATGATGATTGTGTTGTGCTTAATTGGTAAGCCCTTTATAATTAGCAGAGTTTAAAGTACAAACAACAACTGCACACAGAAAGCATAGAAGAGCTAAAATCTTAAAGTTAATCCTATTACTGTTACTAGCACTTTGTATGTTAAAAATCTCTCTGGAAGTACAGTGGTCCCCCACCCTTTTGCGGATCTGGTCCCGTGGTCCCGCTATAGAAAAGGGCTCGAGGGAGGGGGGATCGCACACCGTCCGCCCGCGCCTCCTAAGAGGTCGGAGCAAGCGGCGGGCGATTGCAAAGGCACTTCTGGCCGTGGAGCCCCAGCGCTGGGCTCCGCGGCGGGAAGCGCCTTTGTCCGATCGCGCGCCGCCTGCCCTGACCTCCCCGGAGGTTGGGGCAAGTGGCGCGCGCGATTGCAAAGGCGCTTCCACCCGCAGAGCCCCAGCGCTGGGCTCCGCGGTGGGAAGCGCCTTTGTCCGATCACGCACCACCCGCCCCGACCTCCTGGGAGCTCGGGGCAGGTGGCGCACGCAATTGCAAAGGCACTTCTGGCTGCGGAGCCCCAGCGCTGGGCTCCGCATTGGGACGTGCCTTTGTCCGATCGCGCACTGCCCTCCCCGACCTCCCTGGAGGTCGGGGCAGGTGGTGCACGTGGTTACAAAGGCCCTTTGTACACGACCCCTAAACTCCTCCGCAAATGGCTCCCAGCTCCGGAGCTTAAAATTGTTTCCCCACCAGCTCCAGAGTTTACAGATAATTAAGTGCGACCACGCCCACCTAAGCATGTCCCAGCGCACTTATCAGGTACCTGCTCTCTGGAGGTGAAAATTCCTGATGCGGATATAACATAGTGACTGCCCGGCTCTCCTTGCTTCTGTTTGTTCTTTTTTTGCCCCCCGCCCCTTTAAGAGATCTGAATGCAGTGCCGGGACGGCAGAATGGAGGTGAGCGGCATTCTTTTCTTCCTTTTTTTCTCCCTCCCCTCACGCAGCCAGCAGCCAGGAGTGCGGAGGGGGTGGGAACGCAGGAACAGCGACAAACCCCTAAGATCTCTGGTCCGAATTTAAGTGGCCAGTGGATCTTAGGGGTCGTGTGAAAAGGCCCAAAGGCGCTTCCGGCCACGGAGCCCCAGCGCTGGGCTCCGCGGCGGGAAGTGCCTTTGTCGGATTTTGCGCCGCCCACCCCGACCTCCCGGGAGGTCGGAGCAAGTGGTGTGTGCAATTGCCCCCCCAGGCCCCCCACCCACTTCCGCATATCGCGAATTTTCATGCATCGCGGGTGGGGGGGGTCCCTAACCCCTGTGATCGGCGGGGGGTTACTGTATTTTAAATAGAAAAAGAAAATGCAACTTATAGTTGCAATCAGTTAACTTGAAGGAAATAAAAAAAATAGAGTCTCCATAATGTGGAGGAGGCATCCTCCATGTTTCCTACACATTCCGAGTAGAGGAGATTAACAAAGGAAAGGAAGCAAACAAATCAGGAAGCGAGGAGGGACAGGGCACTGATGGGCAAAATGATAGCATAAGGTTAGTGGTAACAGAAATCACTTTAGTGATGCCCAGTGTTAGTTCATGCAAGATTGTTCTTTTCCAAACAGAAGGGGTGGGCAGAGAACAGGGATTCTATGTATGTACAAAGCAGGATGAAACTTGTAGCAGATTTTCCTTTTCTGTTTTCACTCATTCCATTCAAGTGACCAGTGATTTCTTTTCATTATAGTTCTTACAGACCTGAATGTCATATTAATTTGTGTATTTGACATATACCTTTGTGAAGATGGAAACACTTTGATGTTTAAGAAAAGACACACATTTTGCTAGGCAAACATAAAAACCTAAAAAAATGTGTGGTGTCTTGAAAGCTAACTGTTATATTTTAATGTGAGCTTTCATGGATGAAGCCCCAACAGATGCATAATCAACAACATATGCCCAGGAAACAAGCAGTCTCTTTAATTTTAATCCATGTACATACATACACCTTTATTGGCATTAAAACAAAGAATATAGAACACAACCAAGACAGTGATGGTAAACCATTGTCAAATAAAACAATAGGTAAAAAGCCAAAAAGGGGATACACTTTCATTTCTTATTAATAACAGCTACTAGAAAATCTGCAACTTTTAGGGTGACCCATTCGGAATTGTCACGAAGTAAAAAGCTTGTGTATTCCTCTGGAGGGCCAGAGAACATAGACATAATTGGGTCTAAAAACTCTTTGCGTAACCTAGTATGGGCAGGGCAACGGCACAGTATATGAGGGACTGTGTCTGGTTCAAGTTGGCAAAACTTACAAAGCCTCTGGGACGGTGGTATACCCAAGTATCTTCCTGAGAGTACTGAGGAGGGGAAAATATTGAGTCTGGCCAACATGAAAGCACGTCTCTTATTTGGATTAATTAGCTTGCGGAAATAACAGAGATCATGGCCAAAGACCGGGGATAGGTTAAAGAAACGTGGAGAGCAGGTCCAATTTAGATTAGAGGAAAGTAATTCAGTTTCTTCTTCAAATAATTTTGCCTTAATGGCCAAGTTAGCTCTTTTAAAGTCAAAGTTGGCAAAATAGTCAAGAGTAAAGCCTAAGTTGTGGAGTTTGTTTACAAAGAGGGAATCCCAGGTGGGAGCAAAGGGATCCTTTAAAAGATCGAAAAGTAAGGAACCGGGGGAGGAATTATAATGGAGGGCTAACCAGTATTTGATGGCCCGAGACCATGCCAAAGTGGAAGGTAAGTGAATGCCCAACTCAAGGATCATGGTTGAAAGTTTGATTGTGTTGGGAACACCTAGCATTTGCCTTAAAAAGGGGGCAATTACTAGGTCTACTTTTGTGGAAGCTGCCTTGATCCAAATTGGAACTCCGTACAGAAGCTGACTCAAGGTCTTTGTCTGAAGAACCTTGAGGGCCGCAGGTACATACTGGTTGCCACTATGGTAATGAAAACGGGATACTGCATTCAAATGGAGTTTGGTTGAAGATATTGCCAAGTCTCTATGGAAATTCCATTCTAATTGGTGGTGTAAATTTATACCTAAATATTTGAATGTTTTAACTTGTTCGACTGGTCTGCTGTCAATGCTCCAGGATAGTGGTTTCCATAGATGAGAAAAAACCAATATTTTGGTTTTTTCGGAGTTGATTATTAGATCATTAGATATACAATAAGAATGAAAAGCAGATAGGAGATGCCATAGCCCGATTTTGGAGATGGAGAGAAGGACAGAATCATCAGCATAAAGGAGAATTGGTAATGGGGAGTTACTCAAACAAGGGGCGTACTTATCACAATGAGATAGTTGAGAACGTAAATCGGCAAGGAAGAGATTGAATAGTTGGGGCGCTAGTATACAACCCTGACGGACACCTTTGGATAGAGTAATCTTTTCAGAAAGGGAGCCCTTGCGGTTTATACGGACCCGGCATGAATTGAAGGCGTGTAGATTCCTAATTAAGAAAAGCAGTCGAGAGTCAATTCCCCAAGAAGCAAGTTTGTGCCATAATAGGTTCCTATTGATAGAATCAAACGCACCTCTCAGATCGATGAAAGCAGCATAGAGTTTCCCTTTAAAGTGAAAAGAATATTTTTCCGCAAGAAAAGACAGCAAAAGTGCATGGTCTAAAGTGGATGATCCTGGATGGAAACCAATTTGCTCATTGCTGGGAAGGCACTTCGCCTTTGCCCAGGCTACTAAACGTTTGAGAAAGAATTTTGCATAGAGTTTACCTATAGTGGAAAGGAGACTAATAGGCCTATAGTTGGACAGGGATGTATGGTCATCCTTTTTGAAAATTGGTACTAAAATCGAAGATAACCATGATTCTGGGAAAATCCCAAAATGGTTAATCAGGGTAAATAGTTTAGCCAGGAAGGGAGCCCACCAGTCAGGGACATTAATCAGTATTTCACTTACAATCCCATCGGGTCCTGGGGCTTTTCCGGGTTTCAAGGTGCTAATCAGTTCTAGTATTTCGGATTCTAAAACGGGAGGCCAAGGGGGAAGGTCAGGGGGCAGGGGAGGAAAAGGGAATACTAGGTCAGAAGCAGCAAAGATTTTAGAATAGTGTGTAGTCCAAGCAGAGGGAGAAATGGGAGGAACATCAATTAAAGGGGGGACCAGGTTGGAATGGGACACCAGTTGCCAAAATACTCTGCTGTTCTTGGAGGAGATGGCGTCGAATAACCTATCCCACTGATTTAGAGCAAAAATGTGCTGTTTCTCTTCCAAGAAAAGATGGAAGGACTTTCTAACTGAAAAATAAAAGGTAAGTGCCTCAGAAGAAGGATGAGAGCAAACAAAGGAGAACAATTGTCTCAGATCATATTTTGCAGATCAACAATCCTGGTCAAACCAGGAAACTGGTTTGCTCTTCCCTGTGTGTGGACGGGGAGGGTTCAGTGAGTTGGTTAAGTGTGAAATAATTGCGGAATATGCTTGGATAGCAACATCGGGGGAGTTGGTTGATTGAATAGTTGCACACTGGCGAACAGTTTCTAGTGATCTGGACCATTGTTGGAAGGCCAGTGAAGATCTAGAGGTCCACTTAGAATATACAAAAAGATCAGTGGGGGAGTCGCTACTGGAAGGATCTGCGAGGGGGTTCAATAACGACACCTGTAGAGGGATATGGTCATAATCGGTGCGTGGGCTAAGTTCAAAATCGGAAGTCTCTGCAAGAAGGTCGGGGGAAATTAATATATAATCGACCACGCTCAACCCTAAGGGTGAGAAGAAGGTAAAAATACCTGAAAGAGGATAATCAGGGGCACCGTTCACAATACGGAGATCATAACTTAGACATAGATCGACCATTAATAAGGCATTCTTATTGATGGAAAGGTCCTTGGACTTCCTGATCCCCGAGAAAGAAGGAGGAATCATCTCCTCCATATCCCAATTCATATATTTGGCAAGGCTTAGATTATTTGCTCCTAGCCTAGAGTTAAAATCACCAGCAAAGAGAAGAGAGATATAGGGATTGGATACTAGTACTTGGTCAGTAATTCTTTTTATTTCTGTCCATGGATCTGTGGAAGAAGAACCATAGGGAGAGATGTAAACATTCATCATGAGGATGTGGCACTCACTATTATTAAATAGAAAGGCTTGAACATAAGGGGAGTGAGAGGTAAAAGGGGACAGAACAAAGGAGGAGGAGGGTTTCACTAGACAGCTTAAGCCAGAGCGGGGACGACCCAACTTATTTAGTTTAAAAGCAGGAAGATTGTGGGAAACAAATCCAGGAACACTGGGGCCTGTGAGGGACCAGGTTTCCTGGAGGAAAATAATATCATGCCTGGAGAGATATTCTATAAAATCGGAGTCGTTCCTTTTCCTCTCCCAACCTGCAATGTTCCATGAGACCAGTTTGATACTAGATGGAGACGGAGGGAGGGGGAGGGAAGGGGGGAGAGTCAATTAGATATAGCAGCACCATTGGCATGTTCTGAACACAAGTGGGGGTGCTGGGTTGGGCAGGAACTGGCCTGGGCATAAAATTAATATCTGGAGGTAAGAGTATGGCAGCTTTGGGAGAAGTAATAGGTTGGGTTAAGGCATTGTTCATATTGTGGGACAGCTCAGACCTAACTTTGTGTAGGGATGAGATAATCTTAGTTTGTTCTGTCCAAGAGAGGCCTTTAAAGGCGGCAGTAGTTATATTATCCCCGTCCACGTCGATGTCAAGGTGCAGAAGTAGGTCTTCTTCCAGGGGGTGAAATACCTCTTTACGGCAGCCCTCCGTTATTTCCAGATTGTGTGGAGTAGCAGCAAAAGACAAATCCGAATCTTGATTTGGTTTCCCCCCCGGTATGCTAGTGTCGCGTGAGATGACATTGGAAGCAGGTTTTCCTTGTGATCGTCGCATTGTCTTACCAGTCGGTACTTGACTCCAGACTGTTAAGGACTCCGTGAATTTTGCAAGGGATTCTTCCAGAAAAGAGGTTAGCTTTCTCAAGGACTCAATTTCAGGTGGAAGCTGCCTTTCAGGGGTTAACTGTAGTAGCTGCACGTCATCTTTTTGGTTATCTGCAGAGTTGTGGTTTGGCAAGCAGCCAACTTGATGTGGCCTTGGCATGGAGGCAGCGTTTAGCAAAGGAAGCTTTTTCAATGGTAACAGTGGTTTTAAAGTGTCCTCGATAAAAACTCTTCTAGTTCTTATGCAGAGAGTGTTCAAAAAGTCCCTCATTTTAAAAAGCATAAGAGGAATTGTAGATGCATCAAATTCTAAAAGCAGCCTTGTGGAGTTGCGTGATGCAGGTAAGGGCACAATGGATTTTAGATCAATTTGTGATGGTGTCGTTCTGAGGAGAGAGCTTAGGGAGGATACAACCTTCTGTCTATTTGCCCATTTCCCTCTATTCATATAGTTGTTTTTAATCTCAAGCATTATTTTAGCTACTTGAAGGCGACGGGAATGGGACCCACACACCTTACTGTCCTTAGAGGGCTCTTCAACAGTTTTGTCCATATCCTCCATATGGCCCCCTGTCACTGTTTCAGCAAGGGGATGTGAGTGAGTTTGGGCTTTTGAAAGCTCTCCTTCATTTTTATTGAGGGATTTATGGACACTATCCAATTGATTGCTGATGTTTTCAAGCTTTTGAAATATTGCTAGGACAGTTCTCCCTGTGAGAATACAATGCTCTCCAACAGTTTCAATTAATTGTCTCTCGTGCTCCCCTCCATTGATGATCACAGAAGTATTACAAGGTCTTATGCAAGTATCAGAGGGTGAGGAGGGCTGATTGCCTTCATGAACTTGGACTTGAGCCTTGGGCAGTAATCCCAGATCGGGGGGGGGGAGGCAGTCTGTTCTGGGATCTTATTTTCAGCATCATCATCATAAGCCGGAGGGGGTTCAACTTCCAACACTGCAAATTTATTTGGGGAGGACATTTCAGATAACTCACTTACGGTTTCTCTTACTGTCCGTGCCAGTATCTCGTCAAGCCGCAGTTGTTTTGCCGCCTTGGCTGGAGATCCTGATTGAGCCCTCTGCCGCTTCTTCCTCCTCCTCATTATGATTATATATCCCCCGGCAAGAACTTCGGGTCCGGACGAGAGCTCAACTCAAATTTATTTTATTTATTTTTATTTATTTTATTTTATTTTATTTTATTTTTACAGCTTATATGCCGCCCACTACCCAAAGGTCTCTGGGCGGCTTACAACAAGGAATTAAAACAGTTAAGACATAAAATATCAATAAATAATTAAAACAACAGTAAAACCTTATACTAAAATCATCACTAAAATTGCCATCAAAGGACCCCAGTCTATGTTGTATCAATTAAAAAACTTCTGGAACAGGAAGGTTTTTACCTGGCGCCGAAATGTCATCAATGTTGGCGCCAGGCGGATCTCACTTGGGAGGGCATTCCATAACTTGGGGGCAGCTGCCGAGAAGGCCCTATGTCTACAAGCCATCCCTCTCACCTCCTTGAGGGATGGCTCTTTCAAGAGGGCCCCCTGGCTAGATCTTAATTGCCGGGTAGGTTCATATGGAAGGAGACGGTCCTTCAGGTATCTAGGTCCCAAGCCGTTTAGGGCTTTATATGTCAAGACAAGCACTTTGAATTGGGCTCGGGCAGCAACTGGTAACCAATGCAGGTTACGTAGAATCGGCGTGATGTGATCTCTGGCGGCCCCACCACTCACCAGCCGCGCCGCATGATTCTGAACCAGTTGCAATCGCCTGACCGTCTTCAAAGGCAGCCCCACGTAGAGCACATTGCAGTAATCAATACGGGATGTTACCAGCGCATGCGTAACTGTCATGAGGCTCTGCTCGTCTAGGTAGGGGCGGAGCTGGTATATTTTCCGCAGCTGAAGGAAGGCGCCCCTGGCCACCGAATCCACCTGGGCTTCCAGAGTTAGACCAGGGTCCAGAAGCACCCCCAAGCTGCGGACCCTGTCCCTTAGGGGGAGTGCAACCCCGTCCAAGACAGGGAAGTGGCCCTCTAACCTGTCCGGCGAAGCACCCACTAACAGCACTTCCGTCTTGTCTGGATTGAGTTTCAATTTATTAACCCTCATCCAGTCCATTATCTGGCCCAGGCACGAGTTCAGGACAGAAACCGCCTCACCTGGATTGGTGGAGAATGAGAGGTAGAGCTGAGTATCGTCAGCATATTGCTGACTCCTCAGCCCAAACCTCCTGATGACCTCTCCCAGTGGTTCCATGTAGATGTTAAACAGCATGGGAGACAGTATTGAGCCCTGAGGAACCCCATGACGTAAACGCCACGGGGCGGAGCAACTGTCCCCCAGCACCACCTTCTGGACACGGTCAGCCAGGAAGGAGCGGAACCACTGCAAAACAGTGCCTCCAACTCCCAACCTGGCCACCCTATCCAGAAGGACACCATGGTCGATGGTGTCGAAAGCCGCTGAGAGGTCCAGGAGTATCAACAGGGTTACACTCCCCCTGTCTCTCTCCCGGCAAAGGTCATCGTACAGGGCGACCAAGGCAGTCTCTGTTCCAAAACCCAGCCTGAAACCAGATTGAAATGGATCCAGAAAATCCGTTTCATCCAGCAGCACCTGGAGCTGTCCGGCCACCACCCGCTCCAACACCTTGCCCAAATAAGGGAGGTTCGCTACTGGCCGGTAGTTACCCACCAGCCCTGGGTCCAGGTTGGTTTTTTTTTTTAGGAGTGGCCTAATTACTGCCTCCTTTAAGGCAGCAGGGACCACTCCCTCTCTTAACGAGGCATTTACAGCTTCCTGGACCCAGGTGCGAACCCCCCTGGCAGATCTTTCAATTAGCCAGGAAGGGCAAGGGTCGAGCAGAGTGGTGGTAGAACGGACAGATCCAAGCACCCTGTCCACATCCTCGGGTCTCAATAATTGAAACTCATCCAATAATACTGGACCTAAGCACGGTGCACTGGACACATCCCTTGATTCTGCACCAATAGTGGAGTCCAATTCCCTGCGAATCTGAGCGATTTTTCCCCTCAAAGTGAACAGCAAACTCGTCACAACGGGCTGCTGAGTGGTCCAGAACCTCCTACTTATTTCTCAGTTGAAGAAGGTCCTGGACCACCCGAAACAGCTGTGCTGGACGGCACTCTGAGGAAGCAATACGGTTTGCGAAATATTGCCTTTTCGCCAACCGTATTGCCACAGAATAGGCCCGATAATGGGCTCTAAGCTGTGTTCGATTGGACTCACAGCGGTATTTTCTCCACTTGCACTCCAGCTGTCTCCCCTCCTGCTTCATTGCCCGCAGCTCAGATGTATACCAAGGAGCCGTCTGGGCTCTGCGCAAGGGGAGAGGGCGCTTAGGTGCGATCGTGTTAACTGCCCGGGACATTTCCCTATTCCATAGGGTGACCTGAGCTTCGACAGGAGCACCGACCATATCAGACGGATAATCCCCCAGAGCTTTCAAGAAACCATCTGGATCCATCAGTCTCCGAGGGCAGATCATCTTAATAGATCCCCCACCCTTGCAGAGGGTTGGAGTAGCTAATAG
This sequence comes from Phrynocephalus forsythii, assembly GCA_029282475.1. Lineage (NCBI taxonomy): Eukaryota > Metazoa > Chordata > Lepidosauria > Squamata > Agamidae > Phrynocephalus > Phrynocephalus forsythii. The sequence goes on from JAPFRF010000011.1 coordinate 112,537,007, forward strand.
CCTAAACTTGACCAGGAAGTGGTCTGACCATGACAATGGAGTCAGGACCAACCCCTCCACATCCAAACCACCATCCTCCAATCCCGTTGAGAAAACCAGGTCTAGAGTGTGGCCTTTCTCATGTGTCGGGCTGATGACATGTTGAGACAGCCCCATGGTTGTCATGGCGGCCATGAAGTCCTGAGCCGCCCCGGCCAAGGCAGCCTCAGCATGGATGTTGAGGTCCCCCAGTACCAACAGTCTGGAGGTCCTCAACACCAGGTCCGAGACCACCTCCGTCAGCTCAGGCAGAGAGACTGTTGGAATGCAGCAGGGTGGGCGGTACACCAACAGAATCCCCAGTCTGTCTCGTGAGCCCAGCATACAATACAGGCCCTCTAGACCTCCTCTCAAGGAGACAGGAAGCCTGGTCAAGGAGATAGAACTCCTATATACTATAGCAACTTCCCCTCCCCGACCTTCCGGGCGACACTGGTGCTGGACTGAATACCCAGGTGGGCAGAGTTGGGAGAGGGGAACCCCACCTTCCTCTCCCACCCAGGTCTCAGTAATGCATGCCAGGTCGGCACCCTCATCCAGGATGACATCATGAATGAGGGCGGTCTTATTTTTTACCGACCTGGCATTCAACAACAGCACCGTGTGGCCCGTAGGTTCGCTGATATGGTCACCTGATACCTTCAGGTTGGAAGTGGAACCAGAAGAGGGGATAGATGTAAGATATCTAACCTCTCTTCTCCTACGCGGGCACGTTCCACTCCCACCCCCATACCTTCCTCTACCCAGCACAGGCTCAATGGCTCCCCCCTCCATTGCCCTCCTTCCTTCCTGTTCCATCAGTTCCATTGTGAGTCCTTATCTCTGTCTCAGATGGCAAGAAAATGACAAAAAATGAAATAAAACAAAACAGAATAAGGTAGATAAAAACAAACCACCCCACCATTCAGCTTCAACATCCCACCACCCTCTCCCCTTCACAGGCAAATAATAGAGGTTGGTATCAGCCCGATGCCCCTCCCCCGCCACACCTCTCTGATGGCAAGCCAGCTAAATTGTCTCTCGTGCCTCTCACTCATGAGGAGACCCAGCAGCAAGCAGGTGGAGACAAAGGGGTGGTGGTTGAAGCAGGGTCCGTTTGGAGCAGCACTTGCTGGATGATGGAACCACAGCACAAGCTTGCAGACAGCTAGAAAGCTGTAAGGCGGAGTCCCAGCTCTCCAGTCCCACCCCTCTATTGGCAAGCTGGCTAGGTTACCTCTCGTGCCTCTCACTCACGAGGAGACCCAGCAGCAAGCAGGTGGAGACAAAGGGGTGGTGGTTGAAGCAGGGTCCATTTGGAGCAGCGCTTGCTGGATGATGGAACCTGGACTCTTGAGGTGGAAGGCAGCTTGAGCAACAGAGCAAGGGGCCCAGTCCTGACTTGCCTCAGGAGTCCAAGAGGCCAAACTCCCCCAGAGAAGCCACAGAAAGGTCCCCTGTCTCTCACCCAGGGGCAGAGGGAGCGGCAGATGGCACTGGACTCTTGTCTCAGCAGGAACGGTGGTCTTCTAGGTCCCAGGCAGCTCCCAGGCAGCTCCGCTTTTCAAGCCTTCCCTCCCTCAGGCAGGTGGTGAGTGTTGAGGTGGAAGGCAGCTTGAGCAACAGAGCAAGGGGCCCAGTCCTGACTTGCCTCAGGAGTCCAAGAGGCCAAACTCCCCCAGAGAAGCCACAGAAAGGTCCCCTGTCTCTCACCCAGGGGCAGAGGGAGCGGCAGATGGCACTGGACTCTTGTCTCAGCAGGAACGGTGGTCTTCTAGGTCCCAGGCAGCTCCCAGGCAGCTCCGCTTTTCAAGCCTTCCCTCCCTCAGGCAGGTGGTGAGTGTTGAGGTGGAAGGCAGCTTGAGCAACAGAGCAAGGGGCCCAGTCCTGACTTGCCTCAGGAGTCCAAGAGGCCAAACTCCCCCAGAGAAGCCACAGAAAGGTCCCCTGTCTCTCACCCAGGGGCAGAGGGAGCGGCAGATGGCACTGGACTCTTGGCTCAGCAGGAACGGTGGTCTTCTAGGTCAGCAGCAGCAGTTGTTTTCAGACTCGAGGCCCTAAAAAAACCCTTTAAAAGTCTAAAAGAACAAAATGGATATCTTGGTACCCATCAAGAGCCTACTTGGGCTGTGTGAAAAGGGTAAAAAGATAAAAAATTCAGAGAGCTTAAAAAGGTTGCAGGGAGCAGGCAGCCATCTTGGAGTCAGCTCCATGTATAAATCCATGTATAAATATACATTTACAGTATTTGCTATGTGATCTCACTCTTACACCTGAGGAAGTCCACTGTTCCTCAAAAGCTCACATTAAAATATGGCAGTTAGTCTTTAAGGTGCCACATTTTTGTCTTCTTTATGTTTTATTATGATATGCTAGCACAGACTAACACAGCTACCTCTTGAAAACTACATTTATTATGCATTGCCAAGTGTATATTTTACTAACAAACTACTCACACTTGACTCCATCTTGCACTGGAAGTCTATATGATATATTTGGATAACAAAAAGTAATGCAAGTAAAGAAAACCTTGACAATGAAGAGAAGACATTTACACACAGCATTTCAATAAGGTTGCTAAATATAATTTGAAAGCTACCCCCACCCCCACCCCCCAAAAAAAAAACCTGCTTGGAAAGGTCTCTCCATCCTGCCAATCAGCATGCAGCTTTTACAGGCTTGTTTGAAGAATCTGTTCAATTAGGCCTTCTTGTATAATCTTTAGATCAGCTTCATGACTTTGACAGTGGAATACAGGTATTGCTTACAGTATTTAAGCACAAATGTGGAAGGATTAGCTTTGTGCTTTGGGAGTCGTTTACTGCCTGGCAGCGGCACAACCCATTGCTGAGTCACAAGCAAATGCAGTCTCTCAGCGACATAACATCACTGATGTACAGCTAATAAATCAAATTCAGTTTTCTTATTCTCTTCATGATAATTGTCATTCCATGCTTAGCATGCAGTGGTTTGATAATAATTTTCATGACATAATTGCAGATGAAGTTGTGGGCAATGTGATATCCCTGGCTACAGATATTTGCTGTTTTGTCACAGAATTAAACTGTTTCAGGAGGAGGAGAACTTTTAAACATTTAGAAAGTGTACAGAGTAACTTCTTGAAAAAGTAAAAACAAACCAAACAAAAAAAACCAACACCTGAGGGGAAATTTATTGTTCCTGAGAAAAAAAAACATTCCTTTATTTTAATTAAACAGGGAGATGCCCTCCATCTGAGTCAAGATACCTGCAAGATTGGATGACAGGGTCCTAGGTAAGTGAAATCTTTTTACTTTGGGCTTTTTATGTTATGAACCATGTCCTTTTTCCTTCTCTCAACTCATTGAGGTGCAGTGTACTTGAGCTGTGAGATGCACATAGCATATATTCCTTTACTAAAAGGAGGAAAATAACGTGGGATTTTCAGGGGGGTTTGCATTTAATACTCCTTTTCACAGTTTGTGGGTATTACTGCCATGAACAACTTCTAATCACTTTGTTTAGTATCATAAATAGGGCTGGCAATGAAGTGTGAAATGCTCCTGTTCAGGTTTCCAGCCAGCCAGATACATTCTTTTCCAAGATAATTTTGATTTACTTGTTGACACAGAACCAACATTCAGCAGTCCATAGCTATCAAACATGCTCAGTTTTCCTTGAACCAGTCTGTGTCCCCACTCTTCCTCTTTGGCTTTTCCCCCTTACCCTTGTTGTATCCTTCCAAACCCTGCCATTCTCCCAATCTTACTATATGTCCTTTGTATTTGAGTGGTCATAATTTGACAACATAAGAATCTAACTAGGATAATTGGTTTTGCATTAATATCAAGGATTCGTTTTAACCCCTGTTTATGTCCAAAGCTTTTCTTCTTGGCTCAAAATTCTGCTGCTTAGTGTAGATAAATTGCACCAGAGTAGGCAGATTGAATCACAGGGGTTTAGTAAGTCTGTATGATCCATTAATTCAAATGAGACTATTCTAAATGCAGAGTGATGCACATTGGGGCAAAAACAAACAAACAAACAAAAAACAATTACATTTATAAACTGATGGGGTCTGAACTCTCTGCAACAAACCAGGAAAGGGACCTTGGTGTCCTGGTGGACAGCTCAATGATGGTGTCAACCCAGTGTGCTGCACCAGTGAAAAAAGCAAACTCAATGCTAAGGATCATTAGGAAGGGTATAGAAAATAAGTCAGCGAGGGTCATTTTGCCTCATTATAAATTGATGGTGAGGCCCCATCTGGAGTGCTGTGTATAGTTCTAGTCACCATGCCTCCAGAAGGATATTATAGAAATGGAAAAAGTGCAGAGGGGGGCAACCAGAATGATTAGGGGATTGGAACACCTTCTTTACCATCTGAGGCTGCAACAGCTGGGCCTCTTTACTCTTGAACGATGGCACCTAAGAGGTGACCTGATTGAAGTTTATAAAATCATACATGGTGTAGACAAAGTAGAAAAGAAAAAACTGTTTTCCCTATCGCACAGCACTAGAACTAGGGGGTACTCTGTGAAACTTTTGGGTGCTAGATCTCAAACAAATTAGAGAAAGTACTTTTTCACTCAGATATTCACTGGTCTGTGGAACTCCCTGCCAAAAGAAGTGGTGACAGCTATCAGCCTTGATAGCTTTAAGAAAGGATTAGACAAGTTCATGGAGAACAATGGTATCAATGGCTATCATTATGGATGCCTAAGGACAACCTCCGGGTTTGAGAGCTAGGCAGGATATCTCTCAATGCCATTTGCAGGGAATCGTAAGCAAGTGAAGACATCTGCTTGGGAATAACCTGCTGTGTGAGACAGAATGCTGGACTGGATGGGCTGTGGCCTATTCCAGCAAGGCTGTTCTTATGTTCTTAACTGCAACTTACTATGCTAAAGTAAATCACTACTAAACAAAGGCCCATTTGACTAAATTAACATCATGTAGTAGTTGACTTATAATGTCCAGATTGATTCAACTGGCTCTCTCTCTCATACAATTCACTATGCCAGTACCCAGTGTTTTGAATTTTAGCTCTCAGGAGCCAAGATGTTCATGGATTGTGGGAGTTATAGTTTGAATCATAGGTTTCAAAGTAAGTTGTACTGAATTTCATGGCACTTAGTTTCAGATAAGAGTGTATAGGGTAACAGATATTGATAAATGGTTTGGCTCAGAGTATTGCCAGGAAAGAGGTGTGTTTAATTGCTATGCAAAGAAAGTTTGAGTAAAGCCATCTCTTTTTCATACCTAATGTGAACTGCAATCCAGGGTAATTTGTAGACTGAATTGAATGGGTTTCATCAAAAATTTTGCCAGGTATTGGTGGGTAGTGGTGGTTGAGGGCCTTGTTGTTTTCATTAAAAGCCTCCTATGGCCAGAAGTTGTTGAAATCAAACAACAGAATAGAGAACAGAGTATATGCAATCAAAACCATTATAAACCATGGTTTATTATGATGGGAATAAACCTAATTCATAAGGTTTAAGTGGGGGAAAGGATATAAAAGGTTACACAAAAGGTTACACAAAAAAGCAGAAGTGAAAACTTGAGAAATCTTCATCTCTGATGAGGGAAGAATGGGAGCCCCAACACTTGCTGCAGTCACTCATGTTGCAATAATAAATTGTGGATTAGCGTGACATCCAAATGTAATGCTAACATCTTCAGTTGCAGAAATGTATTATATAATGTTATTTAAATAACGGCTGTCCTTTAAAGGTTAAAAACTGTTCCCCTGACAAATAATGAAAGGAAATAAAGCGACAAAGGTTAAGTGGGGATTTTTAATATTCTTGTCCTCAATATATTTCATCTGAACTTCTATCACACATCAGTTTTTAACCATTGTAAAAAAATTATTGCCTTTTAGAAATTATTTCTTTTTCTAAAAATATGCTCCTACAAAATACTGTACCTGTACAAAATACAGTTTCAAACCAGTTCTTCATCCCTTTATGGGGATGTTGCTATCCTCATTCTCCCTTTCTTTATGTGTGCTTATTCAATCAAGCCTTTGAATATTTGGCAAGATGTGATCATATTCTGTAGTTGTTGATATGTTTTGTGTTAGCATGTGTGCATAGTATTCTCACTGCAAAGTCAGCTGGTAGAAGAAACCTGTTTGTTGAAAAGGGATCACCTTACACTACAAACACTGGGCAGGGATGGTGATGTGATTCCTCAGGGAGCGAAGTGGAAGCTTCTTTTAAATGAGCTACAAGGGAAATAGAGAAGGGCCATCTCTTACAACTCTCATCATCCAGATTTTACCTGCAAAGTCTCCCAAATCCATTCCTGAACATCTTCAAGTTGGACTGGGAAGAAATTCTCCCTGCAGTCCAGTCAGTCAGTGTAGAATGTAGAGTGCTATATGGCTCATGATTGGGGTTGCAGCTTTCTATCCTGCAGTAGGTAGTGACTGGATGAATGTCTGCTTCATGATTTGGAAGGACTGCTAGAAAATACATTGGATTATCAATGGCAAATTAGACACACTTGTTATCAGGGATCACAACTATGCTTCTGTCCCGCTTTGCAAACTGAGTTCCAGTTCATATTTCAGAGCCACTTCAACATGTATCTAGAGTCTTGGTAGCAATATTTTTCCATGTACAAAATACCTTTGTACGGGATTATGGTCTCCTGGATATAGATTTTTTAAAAATAGCATACACTAAATACATAGAGGGCCCTTAAACCTGTTGGAATATGGCAAGATCCATATTCAGAAATTATAGGGTTAAGGTCAGCTGAACCTCACTTGGAACTGTAAGGCTGTGAGTTATATCTCTTTAATTACTATGGCTCCTACAAAAGGAATAGCTTCACCTTGCTCAGAAGCATGGCACTTTAGCTTTTAGCTCTTACTAGGTGCTGCAGCCTGTTGCTGACTCTATCCCTCTCTCTCCATGTCGATTGTCAGAGCGAAGCAGAGTATGTGTGTTTGTCTAACAATCCCAGGCGTTGCCTGAGCTGCCCTTATGTCTTATGTTACTTTGTTTGGAATGTTTTTGTATGTACTGCTAGTGTTTTGTTATTTTATTAGGAATATCCTGTTTACTCTTTTCCCTGAGAGAAATAGATAAAGTTTATTTTTATATACTTCACTTTTGTCTCAGAGTCTTCAGTCTACAGTTTTTAACCCCAACAAAAACACTGCTTTTATTCTCCAGGGTTAAAAAAAGTGGGAGGGAGGAGTTGATCTGAGAACATTTTGAACTGAAATTTGGGATAAATAGCTGCATGTTCACCTCTGCTGATTTCACTTGAACTTGCCAAATACACAGCCATTCAGTGGAACTATAAAGCACTTCAGGGTTCTTTGCAGTGGAAAATAGGATAGAGATAGGTGTTAATTCCAGGGGTCATGAAGCCCTTTGTCACTATATTTTTTAAATTCTCCATTTCATACTCTGTTTAATCATGTATGCTAACATCAGTATCTAGTTTGCTTTAGGGTAATTCATTCCATAAGAAAGGAGAAATAATTTATACACATTTCACTTGTTGAATACATTTTTAGTATGTTTCTTTGGAAAAGGAACACAGAACTAGATAAATTTTGTTCACATTCAGTAGTAATTGTGATTTTTACTATTAAGATTCTTGAGCTTGTACCTATAAATATATAATGCACAGTGGTCCTTATGAAAACATGTTAAACAAGTATTACATATAGTACAGTGCTACAACCAGTACTATTATCAGTAACTTCTGAGGCTTCAGAAGCCTCTTCATTCATTACTCTCATTAAACTTCACGATTTGTTTGAATTCTGTCAGCTTAATTCTCCTGCCTTTTTCCAAAAAAGATAATGAGGTGGGTGAAGATGAAATTGTTGTTGTGTTGTTACAGTTGTGACCGACCCTTCGTGACTCCATGTCCATGGAGCTTTTCTTGGCAGGAATACTGAGTGGTTTGCTAGTTCCTACTCCAGGCACCTACAACACCTGGTATCCCCTGGTGGTAGCCCATCCAAGTGCAAGCCAAATCTGACCCTGGTTAGCTTCCAAAATCAGGCAAGATTGGATGTGTGTGCTATTAAATAGTATGTGAGCAGCTTGAAATTGTGTGAAGCAACTTTCTGTGACTTATGCACAGGGTAAATGTGATATTAGAAGATAATACATATCAAGGAAGTCTTGACCATTAAATGTACTGGTTTGTTGAGTGTGCTGAGCGCATTATAACCTCATAATGGCATTATACATGCAGCACTAGTTTCCTTTTGAAACTTTCTCCACCACAGCTCCCACTCTCAAATGAAATTGCTAGAGCTGAAAATGTAGCTGTCTGTCTTGTGAGTATAAATTGTTGGAGGGGGATGCTCAGTCTATACCACTGCTTCCCACTTCCCAGCCTTGGAACCCCAGATGTTTTTGAAGTCCTGGCCAACACGACTAGAGTTGAAAGTTTCTAGGAGTTTTATTCCAAGAACATTTGTGGACCTAGGGTTGGGAATTGTAGGTTTATAAACAAGGTACAGTTCTTTGTGGGTGAGTAATTATTTCAATTGATAATGGTGAACAGTGTTAACAAATCAGTTTCCTGGTCATACACTGGCTTGCAGTTGATTTGAAATGCTTGTGTTGGCCCCATCAGTGCTTTGATATTCCTAAGACATTTCCAGAATGATTCACATCTGATAACATCACTGGGACACACGTGCTGTGAACCTTATGTTGTCAAAGTACCATGAGTGGAAAAAATTCTCCAAAGATGTTTGAATGTAAATCTTTTTTAATCTGATGCTAGAAGATCTTTGACTGGATATTACAAAGACAGATTCTGAGATATCATCCTCCATCATTTAACTATAGCACATCCATTTTCACCTAGGCTAAAGTGTCATACATAACCAATACTTACTTTTATTGTGGAATAATATCAAGGTGGTTAAAGGGTATGGAACCTTGCTGCTAAAGCCAGAAAATCCAATTATATTTATATACAACACCATCAATAGCTTTTGATTTCAAAGTGCAACCTTGCTCGGTTACACAGGTTTAGCCCCTCAAGTATTTCCATTTTTAAAATTCTTCAATGCACTTAAACTATTTCCATAATGGGAACATTCTTGCAGGTAGAACATTTTACACTTCAATGGCAATGCACAGGAAGAAATGGACATTAAGCCAAAGCACAACCGCTGTTTAAGCCAGTGTGACAAGGAGAAGTATCAGCTCAATCAGCATCCCCTGTGGCTTCTTTGTTAATAGGAACTTCACCTACAGAGCCTAGAATGCTGGCAACAGACATGGAAAATTACGTGGGAGTTTGAACAGTACATAATGTTTGATTTTGTAGCAATGCAGAACTCTGGAGGAAGGACAGTAGATTTCTTAAAGGTGCAGTATTTCAAATAACTTCAGCATCTTAAGTGGAAGCAACTGATGAAGGCAACAATCATGATGACGCAATTCAGTATGTGAGGTACTTCATACATCAAGGAAAGCTTTTAACAATGAGCTCATATTTTCCTTTTGATCTCTTTAAGCGTTCACTTGATAGTACATGACCAAACGCTGAAGCAGTAGACATTTCTCAGTAAAAATTACTCTGACTTCAAAGATAACTTGAGTATACTATATATGGTTGTGCATTGCTCCTCATAGGTCATTAAATGAAGGTAACACTGAAGATACAGAATCAAAGTATATATTTTTAGAGCTAGAATCTAGAATTTAGCAAAGTTTGTAGATTTTGAAAATCAGTATTCTGTTCATGAGAAAATAGGTATTTGTCCAAGGCATACTAATAAAATAAAATGATTTATAAAACACAGGGAAATATTAATTAATATAGGGCCCCTAGATGTTCATTTTGCCGACCCAAAGGATCCAACACCAAAACACAAAAGGAACAATATAGTATCTGCAGTCCAGTGCAGTGAGGAGTGTGCAGACCTCTACATTGGGGAAGCTAAACAGCCATTGAACAGGAGGATGGTCCAACATAGGAGTGGCAAGAGCTCAGGACCAGAATCAGCAGTACATCTCCACTTAAAGGACAAAGGTCACTCATTCTAAGATGAAAATGTACACATATTAGACTGAGAAGATAGGTTGTTTGAGAGAGGGGTCAGGGAAGCCATTCATGTGAGCATTGAAAACCCCTCTCTCAACAGATGTGGGGGCTCAGGCACAGTCTATCTGCTACTTACCAGGCAGTGATTTCAACAATACCCACACAAATAAAAAACACTTCAAGCCTCCACCACCAATGCCATAGCCAACAACCCATGCTTTATTGGTTTCAGCACATTAGGCCATTGTTCACCTAAAGGCCTATTGAGACCATTGTCTACCTGACAAGCCTATTCAGGCCATTGTTAATCTTATAAGCCTATTTCAGACCAGGGTTACATGAGGTCAAAGTGAAGTATAAAATGGCAGACTTGCAACTAGCTTTACTCAGACTGACAAAGCTGTTTGGATGAGCAGCAAAACGTTTCAATCTCTCAAGAAAAGAAGTCCAGTTGTCATGACTCAACTTTCAGATAAACTCACCTGGATGATTGAGAATCTTCACAGATATATTCATTTTGAGTACTTACTTTTTGCTGCCTTTTATTTTTATAAAGTTAGCAATAAAGTCAAATACGGAACAGAAAAAGGCAAACAAAGAACAAAATAAGTTTAAAATAAAGGCAAAGAAAAGAAAAGAATAGAATTAAAAAGTCCATAGTAAAACGACAACATATTCATTCCCTTCTATTTAATCTATAACTATTAAGGTATGGAATAAATTGATACCTAATTTGACACTCTCATTATCACTACTTGTTCCAGTTCTTTTAAATTCCCATTTTTAATGATCCTAATAAAATTTGAGCAATTTAAAGACTGACAAGACAAAGCTTTAATCAGATTTAAATATCTGTTTTATGGTCATATGTTGGTTATAGGACAAAAAGTGAAGGAAGCAGTTATCAAAATCCATTTTTCTACACCAGGTACTTTATTCTATAAGAAGCCCAAAATTTGATTTGCTGATCAAATGTGATTATTAAACATTTGATAATCAGAATCTGACGGAGTGAATTCCCAAGGCAAACTACTGTATTATTTTATATTTGTAGTGTGAGGGTTTAAATTTTTGAAGTTAATTTGTATGTGTGTTTTTCCTCACTTAGTAGTCATAATATCTATATTGTTACTTATATTGCACTTTGTATATTAGTAATCTTTACTACTACTACTACTACTACTACTACTACTACTACTACTACTACTACTACAACAACAACAACAACAACGATAACAACAACAGATTAAACGAATGCTTTAGTACCGTATTAAAATACTAAAGCATTCTATTCTAGTATTAACAATTTTGGGAACTTTAAAAAAATCAAACATAGATATAGAAGAGGATCTATAAATATATATAATTTTTTAATGTTCCCAACTACCTCTAAAGAAAATCTTCCTTAAGATGTTTTTCATGTAAAAATACATTCTAGACTTATCATTCAGAACATTGTCTCCATCTTCATGTTTAGCTATCTGCATGGGGATGAGTTCATTCCTTTTTAAACTCTGGTGGTTCCAATATATGCTACAAATAAGTGAACTCTACAATTGTGATGGGTATACATTAAAAAGAAATTGCTAAATTCATCAAAAATCTTTAATTCATTGATTTATCATATATATTCGAGTATAAGCTGACCTGAGTATAAGCCAAGGGCCTAATTTTACCCCCAAAACTTGGAAAACTTACTGAATCGAGAATAAACTGAGGGCATTTTTATATCTACTCGAGTAAATATGGTATACTGGCTGAGCTCTAAAGGGGCTGGGGGTAGTAATTAGGGCTGGAGGTGACTCCAACAAGATGCTTGGCATGGACATAGGTTGATTGGTTTGCTATTTGACTTTGATTTTCTAAAGCTTTTCTGGTGTCTTTCTCAGTCGCTCTCTCCCCACAATGTTACAATCTTATACTTACTGCAGTTTGGCCAAAAGGAAGGCCCTGGGTTCAACCACAAGCTCAAGCAAAGAAGCAGAAAGGAACTGCAATTCACTCTTCCAGCTTTCTCATAGCTTTCAGCTTTTCTCTAAACCAGGAAGAATAGCTTTAGGTTTGCAGGTGAGGATGTGTACCAATCCTTTATTTTTTGTCTGGTGCCCACCTGCTGATGACAATGCAGAAAAATGAATCCTTTGAAAAAGGTCACATTGCAGGTGCTTCTGTCCTGTAGAGAATGACAGCTGCTTCTAGACATCATGCATGCCCATTCGCCAGAGAGAGGATGTACTGAAATATTGGCAAACCACTTGGTGTGCTTCGAAATAGCTTGTTGGCTTATGGGCTGCACTAGCATGGTGTAGAAATCTATAAATAAAGTTAATTTTTAAGAGGAAATCATCCACAGAGATGAAGCCTTAAGAAGCCTATTCTTCATGCCAAATTATCTTCTTGCAAAGAAGGAAACAGAACCTTTCAATTGCATTCTGGAGCCAATAACAGAGAAAACTGAAGGAGGGGGTGATTAATGGATAAAGACGGCACACTGAGATCTGATATCAAAAGGAGAAATAACTCACAAAGAGAGTCTGCAAGTAATAAATATCAGAAAATAGAATACATAGTATTTGTAGTTATATTTTTAAAAATATGACTTCCAGAATAGAAAATTAATATCTAAATAGAAAAAAAAAGGCTTAACTATACCAATTTAAACAGGATTACACTTTATTTCAGCAGATTATTTCCAATTTAATATTTTCATAGCTTTTTTGGGGGGATCTTATGTGGTTCTGTAAATATTGATGAGATGGAGGAGCAGGTCACATACTCCTAGAGTAAAATTAACGGTGGGATGTTTTTAAAATAGGTGGGTGAGTTTTATGGTAAAAATAGCTAGTGTAATGAGGAAGATAATAAAGAAAGAGGTGGAATACCCAAATGCCTGTGGCCACACATACCCATCTCTATACTTTGGAAAGCTAAACCCAAACCTGTCCCGTTTCCCCCACATGTTTACTGATACAAAAGGGACAGATCAGGGGTAGGGAGAGTGACTTAGTACACTCTGGTAAGATAGATAGATAGATAGATAGATAGATAGATAGATAGATAGATAGATAGATAGATAGATAGATAGATAGATAGATAGATAGATATCATTAGGGTGTGTGAAGTTAGTTCCAAGACAAGTGAATGTTGTCCTTCAAATTTAGAGGCTACAAGGGCATTTCTGAATTAAAAGTCCTCTCCCCCAAAAGTTCTAATTTGAAGTTTGTGAGGAGATTTTCAGGCTCTCTACATCTGTTTAACTGATCTTACTGGGTACTAACAGAACAAATAATGCTTGCTTTTTATACAATAAATGCTACAGTAGAACTATGTTTTACTACTGTAAAATTCCTTCTGGAAACATGCTTGTAAACCAAAATACTTATAAAGCAAAAACAATTTCCACTTAGGAAATAATGGAACCTCAGATTATTCATTCGGAGGCCCCTTGTTATTACTGCCACCATTGTCATCCCCTCACTACCATGGCCAGAGCTGTCAGCTCCTCACCACTGTCACCACCACATGTGGTGGTGGCTACAATGGTGAGGGGGTAATATCTATGGCGGTGGTGAGAAGACAGGCTGCAGAAACAGCGACAAGGTGTTGATGGCTGTGGTGGTGGCAGCTATGAGTAGTCACCGGCTGCTGCAGCCACAGTGATGAACAGAAGGTGCTCCAGTGCTCGTTTTGCAAGACAAAGCTCATTAACCGGAACAAAAATGTTCCATAATTTTTGCTTGTCTTGCAAAATGCTTGTATACCAAGGCATTCATAAACTGAGGGTATTACTGTAAATCTTAACTATTAAATTATCTGTGCCATCTAATTTGCTAAAAACCCATTAGTTGGTGGACAATAATGCTGAAATTGAATAAAATCCCAAATAATAATAATCATCACAAATGATTTATAGAGTGAAACAATAGCAGTAAAGTGCATAAGAACATCCACTTTTAATACAGAAAAAATATATATTTAACACCTCCCTAAAACCCAGACAGTTGGAGGCAATTGTAATTTTGGAATCATTGTGTGATTCCTTGCAAGACATATGTAACAACAGCATATAAGACATTTCAAATAGCCAATGTAGAAACAATTAATTTACATGAAAAGCACAATGAAGCACAGCCATATAATTCATTTCAAGAGCAAGTAAAGAACATTGTGGAATGGCTGGCATTAAATTCAGCATCCAGCTCACCACCATCCAGATTTCAGAATACTAGGGTTGAAGAGTTTTCAGATCTGTTGGGATAATAAAATTTTACACTTCCTACTAAAGTTTTCAGAGTAAATCTTGGTCATAAACCTTTAAATCAGAGAAGACAACACATCTTCCTGAAAGGAAGATCAAAGTCAATATCGGTCATCAAGTGAGCTATAATAAAAATGGCATCTCTTATAATTTTTTCTCTCCTTTTGAAAGGTAATTCCCCCCCCCCCGCCAAAGCAATTTTGCATATTTCCACTGTAAGGAAAACATTGCTGGAAAGAACACGAAACATGAAATGACATTTCATGGCAAAGTTATCAAGTTTTACTCAGAATTGTCTTGCTGTGCTGCTATTAGGAAGTTGGGAGCAGGGGCAACATTTGTTAGGTATACAGGACAAAACAAAGTTGCATCCATACATAACCGTCTTGCAAATGGTATTATATTTATAAATCATGCCATTTAACAAGGGAGTTTGCTGCTACTAGAGTGTATGATGCCACAGCTTAATCATCTCTGCTCACTGCTCCACTGGGATCATGCCACAATGTAAAATAAGGAACAGTTCAGTTGCTATCAGTTTTTTTTTAAAGCATGCATCAAAATGCAAATTGGAGAAGAATGATTCCAAACTGATGTGGAAAATGCACAAAAGTACAATGTATCTGCTTGTTGTATAGGCCTGTTTGGTCCTTTCTCCTGCAGAACCCAGCTGTATTTATGTTGATAAGCCCGCCTAAGTGGAAAAAAATTGACACGGTTCTGTTGAATTAGATGAGGGAAGGATTCACCTGGAATGGGACCTTAGGATAGTCGTTCCATTAGAATCTTCAGGTCCACACTAGATTTCATTTAATTATTTTTAAAACTTCAGGAGCGCCATTTACATGCCATAATTATGAGTTAATCTTAATCAAGGCTAACTGATCATGACCTAAAAAGTCTTTTTTTTTTTTTTTTTTACTCTTTTCAATTTATTTCCATTCAGATTTAGTTTAAAAGCTTGTTTTTTGTTGAACACTTTAGATATTAGGGAAAAGATGGAATGTTTCCAAGGTTCTGTTGTAAGGATGGGTGGAAGTTAGCTCTGGAAGTGACAAAAGTTGACAGCTGTCTCAATGGGAATCTTCAAAGCAGTCCCTGTTTCTTGCGACAGGCCACACTGGACAACTCTGAAGGTGTGCCTTGGGGCAGCTGACAGTTGGTCTGATATGTGTGATAGCAAACAGCACATTTAAAGTGCAAATTCAGGCTCTCATAAAAACCCTGATGTTGGTTCCTTCAGGCCAGTCCCTGGTGATGCATGTATAGCAAATGGTTTCAGGAGACAGGTTGGGGCACTCAAATGGTTCCTTGAACTATGGTCTAAACAGTACTGGGGTTGAAGCTGCAAAATTAAGAAATGTGACATAGTGCAGAAGTGATATAAATCTAATAAATAAATAAATAGGGCAACCCCATAGCCCCACTGGATCTGGCACAAGAACCGAAATTATGAGGCAAAACTGTAGAAAGCTGGCCAAGGTTGTTTTATACTAGTACTGTCAATCCCTTCACTTGTTACATGCTTGGGATAGCAGGGTCCTTGCTACAGGTATGTTTCTCCTATCTAGCAGCATGATCTAATACTAGTTCTGAAACAAAACATGCTATCATAGATGGCACTCGGAACCCAGTCCCACCCTCCAGAACAAAAGCAACCACTGTCTTATCTTGCTGTAGTTTGCACTGGGTGAAATTCCAACCAGGAAACAGTCTCTGATGTGTCATCTTTCCCTCTCCCTGGTGCTGGCCAATCAGGAGCTATGAGAGGACATGCACCATCCCACCTTCCAGTCTGATTGGCCAGTGCCAGGGAGAGGGAAAGATGATGCATCAGAGGCTGCTTCATGGTGGGAATTTTACCCAGCGTGAACTACAGCAAGGTAAGACAATGGTTGATTTTGTTCCAGAGGGTGGGACTGAGTTCCAAGTGCAAGCTGGGGTAGCATGTTTCATTTCAGAACCAGTCCCCTTCCAAAATGAAGCACCCATCTATATCTAAGACCTGCATTTTTTTTGTTTTCTTCATCCCAGTACATTTGGATGGATTGTATCTCTGTGGGCTTATACTGGGGGATAATAAGGCAGTGGTCAAGAAATAATGGCTAATCAGTTCTCCACCCCACCCCACCCTATAAAGAACCTTTGGAATAGCAGAGTCTGTTGGAGGATGTGGGTTTCCCCATTCCAATAGCCCATGAATTATTGACAGTGCTAAAGTGCAGAGTACAGGCAAACTATTTCTGAATTAAATACATATACAGTGGACCCTCATATAACAATCAGTTTGTATAACATAAAATCTGTACAACGTAAAAATTCCAGTGATAGGAGAAATTTGCTTAACAGAATCGCCTATGGGGCGAATCCATACAACATAAAAATGGCCACGATTAGGGGTTACTCTGTTTTCAATGCATTCCTATGGGAAATTTGTATAAACGAAAATTAGTTTAACATAATTTCATTTGGAATGAATTAATTCCTTTATACAAGTTACCGCTGCAGTTATGTTTTGAATGACTGAAAGCCTTTGCCAACATACAGTAATTGAAAACTCATCCCTCCATGGAATTACTTTCTACTGTATTGGCCACTGGGAAACCTAAGACATAAAGGACACTGAAAACACAGTGACCCTTTTGTTTAGGAATGGAAAATGATGTCCTTGGAGAGGCTTGATGAAAGTCACTTCTTTGCATCTGTTCACACTTGTACAAAACACACACACACACACACACACACACACACACACACACACACACACACACACACACACACACACACACACACACACACACAATATTTGTGAGAGGCTTAAAGGGCATTTAAGGAGAGGCTTAAAAGGCATTGTAAAGTGCACAGAATTGTGTTTACAACAACAACACACAAACATGCTTTAGTAGATGGGGAATGTATAAGAGAAAATCAAGAAAATGTTCTAAAATTACAGTGCAGAAAAACATGATGGTAATCAAGAGGGAAAAGGCAGAGTTTGGATTAAGAAAAATGGAACAAAATCAAAACTGGGTGGTTTTCACATTCTTCTTGTTAAACTAGCACAAAAGAGTGTTCCTTTTGCTTACATAGAAGTGTCCTTTATAAGGTCATCAGAACCCAGTGGTTCCAATGCTCACTTCTTCATACAGAGGTTCTTCTTTGGCTTCTTTAAACACCTTCAACACCTGTCATGTGGGACAATAAAGAAGCACATGGAGTCATTTTCCTTCCCCCTACTTTTACTTCTAGCCTTTCTATGCTTCTAAATTTTACAATCAATTATTTCTCTTCTTCCGCATTCTCAAAAACAGTACATGGGCCATATGCTTCTTTCTCTTTAGTTGGTTTTCTGGAAAACATGATACAGTAATACCTTGATTTAAGAATAAATTGGTTTAAGAGCATTTTGTAAGACAAGCAAATTTTTGCCTTGATCAACAAGCAATGTCTTGATATACAAGCACTGGAGCAGGTCACATGACCAATGGTGGCTCTCCCTCCCTCCTTCCTGCCCTGTGCTGGATTGCAGATGATTGTCTGGAACATTCCCTCTCAGGCAGCCTCCAAAGCAGAGGGAAGAGAGAGGAATAGAGGCCTCCCTTGCACTACCAAGGAACATTTTCAAAGGGGAGTACAGGTTACGGTTTTATTTTTCTTTATATTTATATTTTTATTCAACTTGTTTTCAACATTCTTATTGTCCCCCCAGTCCCGAAATAATGAGACCACACAGGGATGTTGGGTTTTAAATCGGGCCACAACTTTATTAATAACTTCATTAATAACTTTATGAATAACTTTGTTAACTGCTATAACTGTCACTAAAGTTGTAGCCAAAATGATGGGCCTGCCGTAGTGCAACTTATATTTCAGCTCTCAGATGTTATTTTAATTTATTGTGACGCCATAATGTGACCCAGTACGGGGGTGCTGTTCCATGAAAGCAGCCCTCCCTGCCAAAACTAGGTCAGGGTATTACTTGGGGCAGCCGTACGAACTCCTAGCGTTTATGATGTTTAATTTACTTTCCTACTGGGTTGTTTTACCTATCAATTGGTCCTATGTTATTATCTATTGTACAGCTGCCCTGAGCTCTATTCAAGATGCCTTTACCATTTTGACGTCACAGTCCTGGCCCCTTTTTAGTTGCACTACCCGCCACAGCACAGGAGCTGCTATGCATGCTCCTTGCCCGCCACCAAGCCGTCTAGCACGGCGCAAAGGCCCATCCTAAAATCCGTTAACAGGATGTCCAAGCCCACATCATTCAGGTGAATACCATCGTTCCTAAAGAACTCAGTCTGAGAAAATTTTATATCCAGATGGGTAATCACAGAGCCAAGGCCTTGGCGCACAGCACAGCAATTTCTCAATTCAAACATCGCCTGGCCCGATCCACTCTCATTGGGTTGCCAACCAGACCACTTGGGTATAAGGGAATTGGGCCTTAAAGGCCTGCAGGTCTCTGATGATCCGCAACATTAAATCTTTTCCCTTTGCTCTGGTCATGTCATTACTGTCCAGGTGGACAAGCAAAATGTCAATCAGTGCTTCAGAGGCACAACAGGATGCGACTGCAGAGAAAACATCCCAGCTCATTTCACACTTTCTATATTCAGGTAGATAATCACAGAGCCGAGGTCCTGGCGCATAGCAAGAGCAATAACTCGATTCAAACATCACCTTTCCCGGTCCACCTTCAGTGGGTTGCAGGCACCCAGCCACACCAGCTCTGGCAACATTGCTGACCAGACCATGTGGGTACAAGGGAATTGGGCTTTAAAGGCCTGCAGATCTCTAATGATCATCAGAAATAAATCCTTTCCCTTAGCTCTGGTCAGGATATTACTGCCCAAGTGGGCAAGCAGGATAGCATTCAAGGCTGCCAAGGCGCAACAGGATGCGACTGCAGAGAAGCAATCCCAGCTCATTCTGCACTTTCCTCTCCAATCCAGCTGGACCCAGTCGCCAGGTCAGAGATGAGAGCTCTGGTTGTGAAAGTTATATATTCAGTAGATAATCACAGAGCAGAGGCCCTGGTGCATAGCAATGGCAATAACTCGATTCAAACATTGCCTGGCCTGGTCCACCGTCAGTGGGTTGCAGGCATCCAGCCACACCAGCTGTGGCAATATCGCTGACCAGACCACGTGGGTATAAGGGAATTGGGCCTTAAAGGCCTGCAGATCTCTAATGATCCTCAGAATTAAATCCTTTTCCTTAGTTCTGGTCAGGTCATTACTGCCCAAGTGGGCAAGCAGGACAGCATTCAAGGCTTCCAAGCACAATGGGATGTGACTGCATAGACGCAATCTCAGCTCATTCCACACTTTTTTTTAAGTCCACCTGGACGCAGTCGCCAGGTCAGAGACGAGAGCCCCAAGCAGAGGATCTAGGGTTTTTTTTTTTTTTTGCCCAAATATATAGCTGTGGCCACAAATAATGACCCGAAGGTTTCGCTGGTGCAGTGACCTGTGGAAGCATAACTTGTTAGCGAAAACAACAGTTCCCCTTTAACGATCTGGAAGCAGACCGGACACAACACTTGTAGCATGTAGGGGACTAGCAGCCCAAGGCCTGTATATCTGATGTAGCCTATCCCATGGCTGCAGCCGTGGAAGCCAGGCATATCCAGAACAAATGAGGTCCAGATTAGCACCCCTGAATTCCTGCCTGTTCTAGGGCCCTGGAATGCTACGCTAAAATTGATATTTTGTGAGTGGTGAAGAATTAGCATACATAAGCAAATGGCCATCTGCCAGTCCCCGCCTGCTTACCATTGCACCGAGTGCTGCCACCAGACAAAATCCCCACTGGGCGCAGCAACCTAGGGTAATAATGGATCCTGTTGCCAATAGTTTGGAAAAATATGCCAAAGCCATTAGATGTCAATTTTTTATTTTTTTTATTTTTTTTGGTGGCCCAGGACGGGACTCTAGGTCTTTGGGCGGGTATTCGGAATCCAAATCAAAGGCTATCCCTAAGATAGGTTGCTGCTTGATTATCTGGGTAGCTGCAAAGCCAACCCATCATAGCGTCCATGTTGCTGGGACTAGGTTCCTGGTGGAAGTGGTGCCCCACCGGCTGAAGGCTGTTTCTTGCCTCCCTGGTTACTGTTTGTTTGCCCTGTCGACCCCCATGGTGTGCATATGAGGTATGGGGGCCCACTCAAGTGGTGCACTGGTGCCTGAACTTACATAGCTGGCATGCACAGAAGCATTGGAATTGCAGTCCCAGCACACCAATCGTTGCTGAACTGACTGGCTTGCCAGGCTGCAGACAATGTCTGGCTGGGCTACACAGAAAATCAGATGACCGATACCAATAGGGTCTCCAGTGAGCGCCCGCTGCGGGACCATCAAGTGCCTCTACAGAGGGTCAAGGGGGACATCCCACCTAAGGTTGGGTATAGTGCTGCTCTCATCCTGAAAACCTCAATCACACAAAACCAGGCATGGCCTGGATACTCCGAGCACGCTCCGTAGATTTAGTCCACATATAAGATGAGGTCATACACTCTCCCTGGCTTAGCCTGGGCAATGGTTGCTGCATATATATAGCACGCAGGGAGCCAGATAGCCCAGCATTGATCTGGCCATTACTTTTTAATGCGTTCTTTGTCCTTGTTTTGCATGTGCTTAAGTGTCCTTTCATTAACCTCCCTATTCATTAAACCGAATGGATCTACCTAGTCATCTTGTAAAACTTTTTGCCCAAGTTGTGGAAAGATGGTCACCCAGAGGCCGTGATTGATCATTATCAAGAAAATACTGGGGCAGAATCCGCCGGGATTCAGTAATAGTGGCTGGTGTGGCATAGGGAGCAGCCTGAGGCAGTGTGCTATAAGAGGGTGTGCCGGCTAGCTGCAGTCCCAGGGGATGGAGATCTGCACTGACAAGCTGTTGGCAGGACTGGTGTACAATACAATAGGTGCCTGCCCCCTCATGTGTGCCACCCGGGTGTGTGGGTGATTGAATCAGGAGCATACGCCACTCTGTGCTTGCCGGAGGCCATGGCCACCCCCTGGGAGTAGTCGCCACCGTGTTAGAATAGAGCGCTTACTGGTCTGAAGCAAAATGGCCTGGTTAAGTCAAACATCCTCCCTCCCCGTTCTCGAGAGGTCCAAGATCTAGTCTGATGGGGGAGGGGTTAAAGCCACCTGACACCTGGCAGGGGTGCTGTGCATTTCTGCATCACCAGCTGCTGCACCATCTTGGGCCATGGTTGCCTGTCAGCCGCAGGTCGGATCAGCCGGCTACTGCTGAGTGAAAGAGCCGGCACGCTCGCCTTTCTGAGCTGAAATACAGGATAGCATTAGTTCAGCTATTCAGCAATTTATTGAGCTTTAGATGGTCACGATGACCTGTGCCACCCAAAGCTATCTGCCATCCCCTGTTCCTGCGCCCTGCTCTGCCCAAGGGTGCTCCAATATGATGCTCTCAGTGCAAGATAAAGCCCAGGCTTACCAATAGACCATGGGAAAATGAATCTCCCCATACCCCCCTTGTTAACTTCTGCACCCCTGGCATGAGGGGGGGATATGATTGAGACATACAAAATAATGGTGAGTATGAGCAAAGTAGATAGGGGGACACTCCTTTCCCTCTCACAAAACACCAAAACCAGGGGACCTCCGCTCAAACTGTGGGTTAGGAAAGTGAGGACAAGAATTTTTGTTTTGTTTTGTTTTAAACCCAGCATGTTGTTAGTCTGTGGAAATCCCCGCCACAAGATGTGGCGATGGCATCCGGCCTGGACACCTCAAAAGGTTACTGGACAGACTCCTGGAGGAGAAGTCCATCAAAGGTACAAACCATGATGGAGATGTGTGTTGAAGGTTTTTTTTTTTTAAATGTGTGTGAGAGTGTTTGGAGATTTGTGTGTGTGTGTGTGTGTCTGTCTCTGTGTGTCTGAATCTCATTGTATGTGTATACTGTGTATATTCACAATGACAATAAATGTGTTACTGTGTATATATTATTACAATGACATTATTATTATTATTATTATTATTATTATTATTATTATTATTATTATTATTATTAATCTCAAGCACAAAACGAGGGCACTTCAAGGGCCAGATGCAGGGGAGGGGTTGGGGCCACTGTGAGATACAGGAAGCTGGACTAGATGGGTCCTTGGCTATGATGTATGGCTCTTCTTATGTTCTTAGGACCCATGACGGGTTGTTGAGTGTCCGAATGGCAGATACGCATCTGCCAGCAAATGTGGACCAATAACACGGTGCCTTAAATGCCAGGGGAAAGGCCTGGTTTACTGATGGGGATCACCCCCTTTAGCCACAGGATATGCAATCCCATATACCCCTTCTATCCCCTTTCAGTACCCTGTCATCTGTGTTATTATTTTTATATATGTAGTTATTATATATTATGAATTCTCATTATTATTCTTAATATTATTATATGAAAGATCAATTACTCAATTATCAATTAATCAATTATCATTTTTATTAATTAATCATCGCTGCACTGCTTCATAATTTATTTTTTTATACTGCTAAGTATTAATTTCTATTTGTGTATATGTATCTGGTTTGTTTGTTTGCTTTGAACAATAGCCCCCCATAGCCATCACTTCACTAACGGGGTGCCCGCCGGGCGGCACCTGCGGCGATGCACGGAAGTGGGGGGGGACAGGCCAACAGCTAGGCCTGCCCTGTGGCACCGCGTGCCCGTAACGCACCCACACACACGCCCGGCCACAAGAGGCCAAACCCGCCGCTGAAGCTGGCAAGATGCAGGCTGTGTGCAAACCCTGGAGGGCCTCGCCGAGGCTAATGAATGAGAGCATGCCAGAATCATCTGGCAATAAGACCCACTGCGTGGGCGGTTCAGGCACGGCGCACCCCAGTGCACCCGAAGAAGCGCTCCGTGGCAACACAGCCAGAGAGGCGCGCTGGCATTAAAAGACAATTAAGCCAGCTGTGTGGGCGGGCTAAGTACTGCACGCACCTGAATGGCCCCAGCGAGATGGGAAGGTCTCACCGCGGCTCGGTCGGCTGTCGGCGATGTTGCCGCTCTAGCAGCGATCCCATCCGCCGTCTTCCGGCCCTCTCCGATAGCTGGGCTTTTTTTTTAAAAACATTCAATCACAGAGACCCCATCGACCACCACCCACTGGGGTAAGTCAACCAGGGGCTGTGCTCAGACTAGGGAGGAAGGTGACATTTGGGGGAATCTACCTGTTTAGGAGACTACAGCTCCCAAGCTCCCACCCCAGCACCCGGGTGCCCACCTTCCTTCTGACAGACAGCACAATGTCCCCTTATCACCGGCGGGAGGAGGATGGGTGTGCTGGCCCTTTAAGGGCTTTGATCCCCGCACACCCCGGGAGTCACGTGGCCTCCCTCTTTCGCGCCGAATAATGGCTCCCGGGGCGACAAAGCGGCCCCAATCCGGGACAAGCCCGGCAGGAGCCTACATTCTAGTGACATTAAAAACACAGAGTAAAAATCAGTTGTTAGTACCTAAACCATGTTGTGGACGTGGACTTCTAGCCAACTTCTTTTGTGAGTTTTGGAATTTTGTGTGTACAGTTTGTGGTCTGTGGCACTCCAGAACGAATAATCTAAGTTTCCATTATTTCCTATGGAGAAATTTGCTTTGATATAAGAGTGTTATTGTTTACAAGCATGTTTCTTGAATTAATTATGCTCATAAACCAAGGTATTACTGTATTTGGGAACATCACTTTAAATTTTAAGATATTAATCATTGTTCATTGATTTTCCAGAGGAGTACATTCTTACTGCTCACATATCAGTAACGGGTCTCATAACATGCTAATAACGTGTTTAGGGAACATTTTTACTTTTTTTCAGTTTGAAATGCTTAACAGTTCTGAAAAGTCCTCACTCACCACTGAAGCTACTGCAGCAGCAGTGGTGCAGCTGTGTGTATATATCCCATATGGCTTGCATTTTGCTTGAAGAAGGGTGAGTTTTCAGCAATGAGGATGGCAGAGACCAGGTGTAGTTCCCCAAACATATTAGTTGTGAGTGACATGATTAATAAACATAATCTGTTATTCCAGAATTGGAACTTTTAATGTTGCCATAGGAATTTGGGGAGAAAAAACAATCGGCTGAGAAACTGAACACTATACAAGTAGTGCTAGTGCTGTCAATCTGCTATTTCCCAAGTCTGGGGAAGTCAATGGAACATTTCATGGTCATTTGCCTTTTCTTAGTAAACTAGCATTAGATGGCTCTGTTTCTTCCTGAACTTTAAATGCTCATAAGCATTTGGTTCCTCAATATATGTATGTTTGTGGTAGACTTTGTAATGTTGTGAAGTGTTTCCCAAATTTTGCACTGTGTCTCCATGAGGTGTAGTACTTGCAATTTTTAAGCTAAATTGCCTCAGTCATTTGCATTCTGAAAGGTCTTAAATCCTTGAATTATATTTTACTAGCTTTATGTAATGGACCTGTTCATCCGTGGGCATTCTCCTTTCATACGGTAACAGTTTGCACTGGATGCTATATAGAAAATGTAGCAATAACATATAATAATTAAATAGCAATGGTTATTATCTTACATGTTTAAGCTAATTTCAGTTCATTTTTATTAATTTTATTTTTTTTTAAAATTCTCTGAGTAAAATAGTTGTGGGCCTCTGTCAATGAATAATGAGAGACATCAATTTAACTTATGCAATCAATATTTTAAACAACAGCTATAAATAATACAAATACTTTTTACTTATGAAATATCTTAATCATAGCATTTTTAAAAATTAGCTATGAAATGCTTCTTTAGAAAAGAAAAATTAACAGAAATTTCTGAACTGAAATACTGCTCTCTGAATACTCTGTCTGAAGTAATAGAACTGAAATACAGCAAAGCTAGTTTCTTGAAGTGTGCAAAGCTGTTTACAAATCACTAGATGCATGCTTGAAAATAATCTTAAAGCTGCAATAATGCAGTGATGCAGGATGTGGGCTACAAATGCTTGACGTACAACTAGAGATGGACATGAAACAAAAAATCTGTTCCGTTTCGTTTTTAGTTTGGGGAGAGGGGGTTTGTTTCATATGAAATGATTTTTTTTAAAAAAATCATTTCGTATTTCATTTTGGTTCACTTTGTTATGTGGTGTGTGTGTGTGTGTGTGTGTGTGTGTGTGTGTGTGTGTGTGTGTGTGTGTGTGTGTGTGTGTGTGTGTGTGACTTTTTTGTTTTGCTGGCACCAGTGCTGATCAGCTGGTGTGGTGGTGTGGCAAAAAAGGTTGAAACTCCCACCTTTTCTCTGCGCTGGGGGGAAGGTGGGAGTTCTCCCCCAGCCCACACACCACCTGATGGGTGCTGGGGAAGGCAAAAGAAAAAAGAAAGAAAAGAAAGAAAAGAAAGAAAGAAAAGAAAGAAAGAAACCTCCCACCTTCTCCCGTGCTCGATAGGGCAGGGAAAAGGTGAGGTTTTTTTTTGCCTCCCCAGCACCTATCAGCTGGCTTGGGGGCTGGGGGAAGGGGGAAAAGCAGCCCAATGATTCCTCTTTGGAATGCATTGAATTGATGCATTCCAGTGAGGAAAAATTTCTCCACTGAAATGCATTGAGCCAATGCATTTCAATGGAGAAAAAGAAAAAACCTTCCGCCTTTTCCCATGCCTGATTGGGTGGGTAAAAGGTGGGAGGGTTTTTTCCCCTTTCCCTGTGCCCATCAGCTGGCTGGGGAGGCAAAAAAGTGTCCCAGTGATTCCTAATTGGAATGCATTGGAGAAAAAGAAAAAGAAAAAAACCTGCCTTTTACCATGACTGATCAGGTGGGGAAAAGGTGAGAGGTTTCTTTCTTTCTTTCTTTCTTTCTTTCTTTCTTTCTTTCTTTCTTTCTTTCTTTCTTTCTTTCTTTCTTTCTTTCTTTCTTTCTTTCTTTCTTTCTTTCTTGTCTCCCCCCGTGTCCATCAGCTGGTGTACGGGCTGGAGGAGGAAAAAAAAGTTTAAACCTCCCACCATTTCCCCATGCATTCTGCTGGAGGAGGCCAAAAAGCTTGCGGTTTCCTGCACCCCATCGGGCATGTTGGGGGGGGGGACTGTGGGGTTTTCCCCATAGGAATGCATTGCTAATACATTCCTATGGAAAAATGAAATTTCTGTTTTGTTTTGTTTCATTTCATTTCTCTTCCAGAGTGGGGTTTGTTATTTATTTTGTAATGTTACAAAATTAATAACAAATAACAAAACAAATTAAAAATTCATTTCATGCCCATCTCTACTTACAACCAAACATTAAGAATGGAACTTAAGTTAGAATAAAATACAATAGAATATTTATTTACAGTCCTTAGGCCAGTTACACATAAATATAAAACCATGGATTAAAAATACAGTTAAAACATGTTAGCATTAGACATGGGCATTACCAGAAAAAATGACGTTTCGCGTTTTCGCTTGTCGGAACAGGTCCGTTTCGGGTCATTT
Source organism: Phrynocephalus forsythii (assembly GCA_029282475.1). NCBI lineage: Eukaryota > Metazoa > Chordata > Lepidosauria > Squamata > Agamidae > Phrynocephalus > Phrynocephalus forsythii. The sequence goes on from JAPFRF010000011.1 coordinate 112,563,742, forward strand.
CTGTTTGTCGTGAAATTTTTCAAAAATTTGTCTTTGTCGTTTGTCGTTTCCAACACGATTTCACGCGATTTGACTTCCCAGGGCATAGGGATGTCCTGCAATCAGGGCCGGCACTAGGTGTTTTTGCGCCCTAGGCAGCGGGCGGGGCAGGTGGGGGGGGGGAGATGCGGGGGGCGGTGGTGGGGGGCATGGCAGCCAGCGGCGGCAAGTGGGCGGGGGCATGTGGGCGGACGGGCGAGTGGGCAGTTAGGATATCACTTAGGATAGAGGTTCTGTTCTTGGCTTGCACCCCAAATGTGTGTGTGTGCAAGCAAATTGAAGTTGGGAAAATAGAAACTAAACGGTAGTATATAATATATTTTTAAAATAAATCCACACCTCTCACTCCCAGTTGAACCTCCCCCTTTATCCAATATCAGAAAAAAATCCTCACAAACTGCCAGAGAAGAAATAAAGAATAAACTGCTATTCCCTTCAGCAGACAAAGCTGCAGGGAATCAAAGAAATTATTTTCTAAATTCAATTCCCTGCCTGCCTGCCTAACTTAAATCCTAAAGCCTCCAGCCTCCCTCCTCAATCTCGATCGGATCACACCAGCACCAGCAGCCAGCCCTCCTCCCTCAACCACATCCATACACCCGACTGCAATTTCTGGAAGGTGCCTAGGCTTTTTATGCCCTCTGAGATATCCAGAGGTGTCAGTCAAAAACCTGGCAATGCCATTGGTGGAATGGTTCAAACAATTTGCATGGTCCCATCCCATGCCCAGCCCAAATGGGCAGGTCTAATAAAATAAAATAAAATAAAATAAAATAAAATAAAATAAAATCAATACGACGTTTTATTGCTATAAAAACCCACTGCTGCTACTATTAAAATTCAGGCATTTAAAATAAATAAATTTCACATGTTTCTGTGGTGATTTGGTGTGTTTTTTGACCATGATTTCAAAAGAAAAATTGAGGTCACCATTTTGGATCCCCCTCTACCGCATGGCATGGCGAGACGACGAAGATGACCCCCCCCAGCCTGGTGCAAGCAGCCCAGGACAGGAGAAGAGGGGGGGGAGGCCATGGACCCCCCAGAAACCACCCATCTGGTAGGTGGCAAACCCTCAGGCAGGAATATTTTTGCCTGCTTTTTTGGCCGAGAGTCGGGTTTTTAAAAAAAAAACTTTTAAAAACTTTTTCTGTGCTTCGCATTGTGCGATTGCCGCAATGCCACAAACGGAAACAAAAACCCGACCAAATTTTTCTTTTTTCGTTTTGAGTTCGAGTTCTGATGGCTTAATTATCGTTACTGTTTCCGTTACGTAACGGAAATGATAACTGAAAATGGAAACGACAATTTCGCCGAGTCGTGCCCATGTCTAGTTATTATACATACAGCTGGTTGGCATTTAACTTCCGTAATCGAAGTATCCTCACACAGAATCTAGCCACTTGAGAGGAGATCTTTGTGTCTGCATCTGAAAGGAGGAACTCAAGTCTTTTTCCCTCTGAGCGTCCAGGGATTCTTTCCAATAATGGGATAATAATCTCTTTACATGCTGCTTCATACAATGGACACAGGTGAAAACCATATGCACAATGGTCTCAATCTTCCTCAGGGGGCAGGAACAGAGCCTTTCAGCAAAAGGGTTATTTTTATACTTCCCTTCCAGTACAGCAGAGGGAGGGCCAAACACCTTGCCAGTGTAAAGGCTCTTCTAGATCCTTTAGCTTCCAGAGCTGTTAAATATTTGGCTGGTTCCATAAGGTTTTTAATGTAACTCCTAACTGCCATATTTTGGATACTAGTGAGGTCTGTTTGGTACTCAATATCCTCTATTCTTTTCTTGACTCTCTGTTTTGCTTTCTCTATTCCTGAGGACAGAAGTCCCTGGGGGGAGAGGCCAATTTTCATTAGATAACCCTGTACAGATTTGACCCACTTACATTGATAATTGTCAGTAAATATCAGGGGAAGTAGGCCTTTTGGGTTTAAGTGTCCTTTTAACCACACATATATAGATTGAATGCTGATCCAGGCTTCTACTTTTAAGCATCCTGTCTCTAGCCTTATCCTTCCATTTGACACACATCTTGGGACCTGGAGTATAGTTCTTAGGAATTTAGATTGGACTATTTCTTGTACTGCAAAGTGGGAGCTAGGAGGCCTGAGTAATGAACCATACAAAAGTTGGGCTAGAGTCTTTGCTTTATAAAGTTTGAGGGCTGCTGGTACAAAAGACCCTCCTTGGGAGAGATGGAATTTTACAATGCTATTTGCAGATTTTTTCCCCCTTGATCTGCCACATATTTACTATGCTGGAGCCTGGATCCAGAAGCCTGTAAAATTACCCCATAAATATTTAAAATAACTCACTTGTTCAATACTGTGGCTATTTATTTGCCACAACCGGGTTTTAGGTCTGTGTCCAAAGGCTACTATCTTGGTCTTCTGATAGTTGATTGTTAGGGATTTTTCTTCACAGTATGAGGAGAGCTTCCTAAGAGTCCTTCTCAACTCTATAGGGGTTCTAGAAAGGATTACTGTGTCATCAGCATAGAGCAATACTGGCATTGCTCGATCTCCAAGTTTAGGAGAATGTAGGTCAGGGGCGTTGAGCCAGCTTGATAAATCATTTATATAGAAGATGAATAGTGCTATTGCTAGAAGGCAACCTTGCCTAATACCTCTGTGAGTTTGTATAGGTTCAGTGAGATGTCCTTGTCTGGTACACCTGTCTCCCAAGTATGTTTCTTCATATAGGGCCCTAATTAGATATAAAAGTCTTCTATCGATAGATGAGTTTGCTAATTTATCCCAAAGATGTGTTCTGGATATAGAGTCAAAGGCCGATTTGAAGTTCACAAAGGCAGCATAAAGGGAGATTGTTCCTTTGGCTGAGTATTTCTCAATAAGGTGTTGGATAATTAGACAGTTGTCTATTGTGGATCTCCCTGGCCGAAAGCCTGCTTGTTCTTCCCCAATAATAATTTCTGTTTCGAGCCAATCTAAGAGTTTATCAAGAAGGTATCTCGCATACAGTTTACTGATAATGTTGAGCAAACTTATTGGCCTATAATTGGCTGGATCTTCCCTTTTCCCCTTCTTGTAGAATGGAACCACAATGGCTATTTTCCATGAATTTGGCATGTGGCCTGTCTCATTGATATATGTAAAAAGAGGTGCTAGGAAAGAACCCCACCATGTCTTGTTTTCTTTTAAAAATTCTGGTGGTATGCCATCATGGCCAGGGGCTTTACCATTTTTCAACTGATCTATATGAGCTATAATTTCACCTGCAGTGACAGGGGGCCAACTGGGGGTCCTTCCAAGTATTGGTGGAGAGGAGGTTGCAGTGGTCTCCTCATACATTCTTTTAAAGTAAGATACCTATTTATCTGGTGGGATGCATTTAGATAATGGGGATTTGGGCTGTTATAGTCTGCCTGAGATCAATTTCCAGAAAAGAGACTGATTTTTATCTTTTGCTGCTTCTATCACCTTCCTCCATAGATCTCTATTATATTCTTTCTTACTGTGGTGTATCTGCTGTTTATATTCTTTTTTTTTTGTAATAATAGTTTTAGGATGGCATCTTTTTTAGCATGATTTTCTGCTCTCAGGTATTCCTGATAGATCTGGTTTAATAACTGTTTTGCAGCCTTACAGTTTGGATTGAACCAGGGTTTAGATTGGTTGTATCATTTCTGGAGATTTCCGCTATACGAGTGGACCAGATAGGGATTTAACTGTTGTAGGAGATTTTCATAAGTGTCTATGGGGTTCTGATAAATTGGCTGGCTTCCTGTTGGGTTGCATAAGCCAATCGGGTTTTTCAAGGTTAAAAACTTCTTCAGATTTTGTGCCAGTTTGGATGACCATCTTACTCGGCAACCCACTCTTTCTAATGCTGAAATTTCAGTGTGGTATCTGGGCTCTGTATCTAGGTTTCTGATAGTCTGTGAAGATTCTCAGTCATCCAGGTGAATTTATCTGGAAGTTGAGTCATGGCTACTGGACTTCTTTTTTGAGAGATAGAAACGTTTCGCTGTTCATCCATTCGCTGTTCATTGCTCACCTTAAGGCTAAGGATACTATTGTCTCCCTAATGAGCCTATTTAGGCCACTGTCCATCTTATGAGCCTAATTCAGGCCAGGGTGACAAGAGGTCAAAGCTGCCTATAAGATGGAGGATTTGCACTAGCTCTATTCAGACTGATGAAGCTGTTTGGATGAACAGCGAAACGTTTCTATCTCTCAAAAAAGAAGTCCAGTAGCCATGAGTCAACTTCCAGATAGGTTTCTGATATTTAAGAGAAGATACAGAAGTAAGGGGAAATAAGGGAGCACTTGGAGAGTTTCAACCATATGGAGGAGAGCCCTGCATACCAGGATGTAGTCTATTGTGCTTGCTTTAGATGCTGCCATGAATGTAAATTTGCCTGGAATATCTCCTATAGTTGAGCCATTTAAGACAGAGAGGCCGAGTCTGTAGGCAAATTTATACAGACAGGCCCCAGCATAGTTTGCACGTTGATCTTTAAAAACCCTATCTTGGTTCAGCATCTCTGGGTTCTCATTTTCTGTATTGGCTATCATCTTGAATTTGCTTACCAGGTAATCATCATCTGGGCCCATGCGAGCATTTAGATCCCCACCAATCAGAACTAGGGCATCTGGGTGTTCCAAAGTAAGCTCTCTTATATAATTTTCAAGGGCTGACCAATTCTCCTCTATTTCTGTTTTTTTAGAAGTGAGGGGTAGGTATGCATTTACAATCAATAAAGTCCTCATGCCCCCTGTTAGTATTACCGCCATGGCCAACTGTTTCAGGGAGGGGTTTTCTTTAGATATCACATTTAGAGCAGTAGATATTAGAATACCCACCCACCCCTTAAGTCTCCCAGACCCACACCCTGGTGTTGCCCTTACCATAAAAGAACTGAAGTCATCTAATATTGTGTCTTTGTCAGACCAGGTTTCTTGCAAAAGGATAATATCATATTTACGGCGAAAGAAAGGGATGTCATAGGTATGGGAAATACATCTGGTCCAGCCTGCAACATTCCATGACAAGAGTTCAATTTGAGAGACAGATGTTTGATTGTCTTTTGATGCACCCCATCGTGCTTGTATGTCTGGTGCCCCATTTTGCTTGTGATCTTTCATTTCATGTGCCTTTGAAGTCATTTCCACTCCAGTGGCAGAGAGTGATTTGTTGGGGGTCTCTTCCTTAGATGTTATTCGCTTCTCCAGAGCAAGCTGAGGTGCATCTCTGAAGATAGGAGAAGCAGCTAGAGTTGGGGGATAGTCTTTATGAGCCCAGTCTTTGACAGTTTGGTTTCCTTGAGTCTCTATAATATGTGGGAGGCTTTTGGCTTTGTTTAAGGCTTTTGTCATATTTCCCCCCCAGGTAATGTTCCAGGGCAGAGGCTTCATGGCTTGGCTTTGTCTCTTGTCTGTCAGTAGTCAATTCTGGGGGTGAGCTGCCAAAGGGGCTTATCTATTGTTCATGTGCCACTCAGACATGGGATCAAGGGTAGTTTCAGTTGTACAAGATGGATGTGTCTTCTCTTTGTATAGTTGATGTATTCTGCAGTTTCTAGGAGTTTTAATACCATTTGGGAGAGGTTGTGATCGTAGGAGCGTTCCCCTGGATACTCTGTGTTTTAGTTTTGTTTCTCTCATCACGGGACTAGTTGATTATGATGTTATTTGGGAAGGTTACAAAATTCTTCCTTGAATGGTTTGCTGAGAAGCTATTTCTTTGTTCTGGTACCTTGATTCCTCTAGTTTTATTTGTTAGTTTGTGATTGTCCAGTTTTGTGGATGGTTTAAAGTTGAACTCTGAATAGGTTGTGTGTATTCCCCATTTAAAAGATACTGCGTTCCAATGAGGAAAAATTGGGCCAATTTTGATTTTGAAGGGTAAAAGATGTAATAAAATGAAGAAAAAGTTGGAGGCATTCCAAGAGTATTATAAGAATACTTATGCAAGTAATAGCCCATCTACAAGTGGAATTTATGAGTTTGTGAAGGAAAATGTTAAAATAAGGTTTGAGATATCTCTATGTATATGTATATGTATATACTGTATGTATATGTATATGCCTAGATGCCCTAAGCATATCCAATATTTCCTGATTTCGGAAGCTAAGCAGGGTTGGCCCTGGTTAGTACTTGGATGGGAGACCACCAGGGAATACCAGGTGCTGTAGGCGCCTGCAGCAGGAACTGGCAAGCCACTCCAGTATTCCTGCCAAGAAAACTCCATGGACATGGGGTCACGAAGGGTTGGTCACGACCGTAACGACGCAACACAACACACAAGGTTTGAGAATGAAGATAGTGAAAAGATGGATCAGTTAATAACAGAGGAAGAGATTGAGGGAATAATAAGCAAGTGGAAAATAGGTAAAACACTGGGAACTGATGGAATAGGATCAGAATTTTACAAAGTATTTAAGAAATTATTAATACCTAGAATGAAAGAGTGCTGTAGGTGCATGGATTAGGAACTGGCAAACCACTCCAGTACTCCTGCCAAGAAAACTCCATGGACATGGGGTCACGAAGAGTCAGTCATGACTGTAATGACACAACACACACACACACACACACACACACACACACACACACACACACAGACAGAGAGAGAGAGAGAGAGAGAGAGAGAGAGAGAGAGAGAGAGAGAGAGAGAGAGAGAGAGAGAGAATATGAAATAATTATTCAATAAGATTACTGAAGGGGTAAAATACCCCAGTCATGGGAGGAATCAATAACAGTACTGATCTTAAAGCCAGGTAAGGATCCAACAACTATAGAGTCTTATAGACAAATTTCATTGATTAAACAAGATACAAATATATTTACAGCAATTTTGGCTAATAGATATAATAGTTTTGTAGGTAAATATATAAATAAGGACCAGAATGGTTTTGTTAGAGGTAGACATATGGCAGATTTAGTTAGAAGAATTTTGAATAATATGCAGTTAGCAAATAATAAAAAAGGGAAGGCAAGAATAATTTCACTAGATATTTTTAAAGCATTTAATACGGTAGACTGGAGTACCTTAAATATTTTGATCAATCATTTAGGTTTTAATGTTCAATTTAGCAGTATACGAAATCAATTGTATTCTCATAATAAGGCTAGAATTTTAGTGAATGATGGAGCAACTGATACTATTACCCTGGGCCGGGGAACAAGACCGGGTTGCCCATTATATCCAGTTTTGTTTATACTTATAATGGAAATGTTGGCTAACATAATAAGAGAGGATAAAGAAATAGAAGTGGTAGAAGAGGGGAAGGCAAATAAAAATAATTTATTTGTTGATGATACATTATTAATAATTAAAACCCATTGATAAGTATTTATAAATTATAAAAACATTTAAAGGCTTTTAAATTTTTAAATAATTAACCATTTCCTGGTTTGGGAATATTTCAATATATAAAATGAAAATTATTCCTAAACTGATTTTTTAATTTTGGATGTTACCTTTAAAATGGGATGAAAGAGAGCTAAAAGGGATCCAGGTGAAAATAAATATGTTTTTAATGGTAATAAAAAAGCTAGGATTAATAAGAGTTTATGGTGTGTGTGTATATATCTATATATCTATCTATATCTATATCTATATATCTATATATCTATATCTATATCTATATCTATATCTATATCTATCTATCTATCTATCTATCATCTATCTATCTATCTATCTATCTATCTATCTATCTATCTATCTATCTATCTATCTATCTATCTATCTAAAGAGGGTGGTTTAGATTTACTTAATATTAAGCTATATTACATAGCCAATCAGTTAAGACATATTTCAGATATAATAATAAAAAATGATAACCTAATTTGGAGAGGCCTAGAAATTATGCAAAAGGAGAATATATATTTTTAGGGAAGACATAAAAGCTCAAATGACAAAGACAATTAATCATTTGGTTTCACCTTTGATTTGAGTAACAGATATTAAGAGCTTTCCAGAAAATTTAAAAGAAGTTAAATAAGATACTGCAAGGTAAAAAAGTTATATATTTATGGGATTGGTTAAAACAAGTAGAAAGGAGACATTAGTAGAAAATATTTCCTGGTTGAATATTATAATGGAAAATTGGACTAAAGAATGGATAACTAAAGTAGGAGACTGTAGAAAATTGACTAGGTTTGAAGAAATTATAGAAAGAAGATAGAGAATAAAGAACAGAGAAAAGGTTTACTAAGTGAGATATACAAGTTATTAATTCAGGGGGGATATAAAAAACAAGCTAAAAGAGATATGGCAAGAAGACATTAATAAAGAAATAAAAGAAGTAGAATGGGGGGAAATGTGGAATAAAAGAATAGTGAGAATAAAAGAAGTGAGAGTAAAAGAAGTGGTATAAAGTATATTGTAGATGATATATAAAACCTGTGAAGTTAAATATAATAAATATCTCCAATATGCTGGAGATGTACAAAAGAAAAAGGGGCATATTTACACATGTGGTAGGAATTAGAGATAATGGAATGGACTTTGGTTTTTAATGAAATAAAAGAATTATTGGGGAAAAAGACTGAAATGTCCCCACAATTGGTATTGTTAAATATGGTTGTGGATATACAATTGAAGAAAGAGGAGGTGGAATTGCCAATAATAATGGTACTGACGGCAAGGTTGATTTTTGCCAAGTATTGGAAATTCAGCAACCAAATAACATTGGAGGAATGGTAAAAGCATTTTTGGAATCTGGTTATTAATGATAAATTGATTTGTGAAATTAAAATAAGGAAAGGCCTGAGAAAGTCTAATGATTTTAATGGAATATGGGATAAACTGTTGGTATATGTATTTTAAAAAGGTAAAGGTTATACACCCGGAGAAGATTCAATGTATTTCTGGAGGGAAATGGGCTGGTCAATACCATAAGAGTTGTAATTTTGTGTAAGTCCCAAGTGGGGTGGGTTGCACAGGGTTGTTGGTTTTTTTCTTTTTCTCCTATTTGCTTGAGTTTTGTTCACTTATATAATGTTGTTTTACGTTGTATATTGTAGTTTTATATTTTTAATTTTTTTTAAAAAGGATGCCTACATTTGCCGGGAGCTAATCTTATTTTTTTGGTTTAGATATTAGCATTAACATTTCTCCATTGTTACAGTCTTAGTCCAGAAACATGAGAACAGGCTTGTTTGTATGTTAAGTGCAAAACAAAGGTGGGTACTTTATTTTCTAAGTATTCTTTTATCAAAATAACATGATATGTGTCTGTAGTTGATATATGAAAAAGCTCAGTAGAGAAAAACAGTATTTTTAAAAATATATATTCTCAAGTACAGGGAAGAAACTTGGTGATCCCTGTTTTTCCCCCATTTCAGTAAATAAACAAAATCACTAGATGTGAATAAATGGGGAGACCATGGTACATGGAGTCCCACCCAAATGCCTCCACCTGACCACTGCCCATTATCTCACAATTGCCTTGTTGTTGTAAAGTCTCTGAGTTTCCTGTGCAGAGGAATGGTTGAATGTTAATGACTGTCTATGAGCATATGACAGTTAGAATGCTTTATCAATCAAATGTGGCATATTCTGCCAGCATGGCCACCTGTCTCAATCCATCAGTGTCAGAAAGTATTTCACAGAAGGCCACAGGTGCCAGCTGTCATTCGGAAAGAAGCATTAGGAAGGCCCTAGGATATGTGTATTAAGGAAATTGGTTCAGATTGAATTTCGGTCCCAACAGCCTTATTCTGAGTTTGTTTAGAAGGAAATAAATAAATAAACAGGTGCATTATGACTGACAGTACTGTATGTTCCTGTGTACATCTATTTGGCAGTAATTATTAAATACTTGAGACTTACATATTAGTACAGGAATAACACCTCTTAAAAAGAAGCAATATAGTGGATGTGAGACAAGAGTTTGGATAACAGATCAGTTTGGGCCCTAAGGGTATACATAGTCTCTTGGGTCTGTTCCCCCCAACCTTACTTGATTTATAATCCGGTTAAGGAAAAGTATGAAAGTTTAAGACATCAGTTTAAAGGTGGCAGATTCAATACCATCACTCATAGATTCTTGACAATAGAGATGAATTTGCAATATTTCACACACATACAAACGCAGTACCTACCACCCACATTTTACAGGGTTATATTTTCCCCATTTGTCTACCCACAATTTCAGTCAAAATCTTTTTACATAATACTTTAGATTCAGTCTTATTTAAGCTGGTATTCTCATAAGAAATGTCCAATATTTTGAAAAGGAGAACTAGGACCTAGATACCTGAAGGACCGCCTCCTTCCATATGAACCTACCCGGCAATTAAGGTCTAGCCAGGGGATCCTCCTGAAAGAGCCATCCCTTAGGGAGGTGAAACGGATGGCTTGTAGGAATAGGGCCTTTTCAGCGGCTGCCCCCAGGCTATAGAACACCCTCCTGTCTGACATTCACCTGGCACCAACACTGATGATTTTTTGGTGCCAGGTAAAAACCTTTCTGTTTCAGAAGTTTTTTAACTGACATAATATAGATCAGGGCTGTTCAACTTTGAATAGGCCAAGGTCTACTTTTTCCAGCCCAAAGTGCCTGAGGGCTACTACACTAAAACCTCTACTTACAAATTTTATCCGTTCCGAGCACATGCTCATAAGTAAAAACTTTTGTAAGTAGAGCAGTGGTTTTCCATAGGAATGCATTGAAAACCAATTAATCTGTTCTGGAGGGAACAGATTTCAATGCACCATGGCCCTTGAATTGCCCCACTTGCTGACACAGTGGGCTGACAGACCCAGAACTTTGCTGGGGAAGTGGTGGTCCTTGGGATGGGGGAGGGAGGGGTGGAGAAGTTATCTCCTCATTTTTTAAAATTGATGGCTGGAGGGCTACTTTTGAACCCTTTGCGGGCTACCAGTAGCCCGCGGTCTACCTGTTGGTCAGGCCTGATATAGATTGTGGGTCCTGATGGCAATTTTAGTGTTTTGTATTTAAATGTTTTTATTGTTTTAATTGACATTTTAATGCTTTGTTTTAATTGTTCACTTCTATTGTAAGCTGCCCAGAGACCTTTGGGTAGTGGGCGGCCTATAAATTGTATAAATAAAATAAATAAATAAATAAATAAATAAATAAATAAATAAATAAATAAATAAATAAATAAAAGGTGGACATTGCTCTGTGTTTGCAATCTATACTTTTTCTCTTTGATTTTAAATGTTTGCAGAATTACAATCTTGCAGACAAATCCCTGCCAAACCTTATAGACCAAATCTTCAGTGGTTAAGTTACACCAAATATCTCACCTATCTGACCCTATCATATAATAAGAGAAGCCATGAAAAGAAACCAAGGGTCTATCATGTTAACAGTCTTAAACCATATGTCCACAGGCAAGCACATCTGAGGAAGATCAAAGCAGCTTTGTCAGAAATGATGGAAGAGTCTAACTTAGATTTATTGCAGGAATTCAAGGAAGCTGGTAATTTGTCTGAAGTTTACCTAGAATCTGACATACCTCCTCAGCAGAAGGCATTATTGGAAGTCCTCCAAGAAGAAGCATCCGACTTTGTCAACACCCCAGGCAAAACATCAGTAGTTACATACAAGGTTAAAACCAAAGATGCTGCTCCTATTCTTTCTTCTCCTTACAGAGTTGTGGGAGAACATGCCAAGCAAATAGAACAGGAACTTCAAAAGATGTTAGACCTGGACATCATCTAGCCTAGCACATCCCCATGGGCTAGTCCGGTGGTCATTGTTCCAAAGAAATCACCTGATGGTACCATTCAACCTAAGGTTCGCTTCTGTGTGGATTATCATAAATTAAACCAAAATCCTTACCCAGTGCCCAGAGCAGAAGATCTAATTGAGAAGACCTCAGGAAATCCTTTCTCAGTACACTGGATCTTTTGAGTGGATATTGGCATTTTTGCTAGACCCAGAGTCCCATGAAAAAGTGCTTTCATCACATGTAAAGGTCTTTTCAAATTCAACAGAATGGCTTTTGGATTATGCAGTACCAGTGGTACATTCCAGATACTGATGGATATCGCTCTAAATGGCTTACCTTTTGCTAATGCTTATCTAGATGACATTGTTATTTTTTCAGACACGTTGGAAGAACACCTAGCGCACCTTCATATGGTTCTGAGATGCCTGACAGAAGCAGGACTCACTGTCAAAGCTTAAAAGTGTCAGTGGTTAAAGGGAAAAGTAGTTTACTTAGGACATTGGGTTGGTAGTGGTTACATTGAACCCCTGCAAACTAAAGTTGAGAGTGTCAAGAATTGGCCTATACCTGAGAAGAAGAAGCAAGTCCAATCCTTCTTGGGTCTTGTAGATTATTACAGAATGTTCATCCCACATTTAAGGCACATAGCCACACCTTTAACTGAGCTGACATGTAAAAGAATGCCAATCAAAGAGAAATGGGCTCAAGAATGCCAAATTGCCTTTGATACTTTAAAAAGTCACCTGATGCAATCTCCTATCTTAATTGCACCTGATTTTCAGAAACCATTTGTTCTTCAAACCGATGCTTCAGAATTTGGCATAGGTTGTGTTTTTTTGCAAGAAAAGGAGGGAATGGTACATCCTGTCTCATTCTTCAGCCAAAAAAAAAATTGTTACCACAGGAACTGGCATATTCCATACTTGAGAAAGAGTACCTAGCAGTTGTTTGGGCATTCAATAAGCTTAGACCTTACCTTTGGGGTACTAGCTTTTTTCTGCAAACAGACCATCAAGCTTTAAAATGGTTAGCACGTTTGAGAGCAAGTAACCAACGGCTTCTTAGATGGAATTTGTCATTGCAAGATTTTATGTTTCAAATACAGTATATTTCAGGAAGTCAAAATGTTTTAGCTGACAGTTCCTAAAGAATGCATTTTGGTATTGGTATTGAAGCTACACCAGTGGAAGAAGATGCATATATTCCTGAATTAATGCTAAGTTCAAAATGGTTTTAGTTTAATGCCTTACAGTTTTACATATTTAGTGGTAAGTTCAGTAATGTTCTAATTAATCTTCTTATATGTTTTACAGATATCTGTTACCAGTATTACATTATTAGTTCATATATTTTGCCATATCAACATATTAATCCTGTGTTAAGTACTTTTAGTGAGTTTTGCAAATGCATATTTCTATATTTTTCTCATATAGATCTTCATGTATCATGTAGTTGTTTATTTTATAAAAATGTTAAATAGCATTTAACCATTTTTGATTTCCAAAGGCGAACATGTACGGAAATAAGCATGATGGGACATAGTGTAAATTGTTAAGCTGAATATTAAGTGTACATTTCGGCCTTGTATTAGACCTTATCTGAGGTACGTAGAGGAAGAGACATAACAAAATAGCAGTGTTGAATATGGTTAGCTACCATTGGTCAATTATGTCATGTGACATCTTGAAGTTTTGAGAAGATGACAAGAAGACACAGAGAGATGTTATTATGCTGTTTATCATGATGATTATTATTTTAGGATCACTTTGAGCAATGGAGCTCACTGCAGTTAGATGGAATAGGAAAAGTTAACTCAGAAGAAATCTTGAATGTAATCAGTTAGTCAGGATGACATAGTTTTTATTATTTTTAGAGAAATAAAACTATGATAGAGATTTCTTAAGGTTTTGATATTTTTGACTTTTTTGAATTCTTATTTGTGCATCCTATGAATAGATCAATAAACAGATCAATAAACTGAAAGAAAATTGAAAAGTAATGTGGCCTCTTGTTTTGAAAAGAACTCAGAGACCTTTGGGTAGTGGGCGGCATATAAGTTGAATAAATAAATAAATAAATAAATAAATAAATAAATAAATAAATAAATAAATAAATAAATAAATAAATAAAATCAGAAGGAGGAGATGTTTTGGAATATTTTGCCTCAAAGAAAAGGAATTCTCTATACTTTTGAGCTCAGCCAGTGCAATCCCCTTTTGAGTTACCATGCATTCAGGCCATTGTTCATCCTATGAGCTTATTTCAGACCAAGGTGACAAGAGGTCAAAGTGAACTAATAACTATAAATTGGAGGACTCACAACTAGCTTTCTTCAGACTGACAAAGCTGTTTGGATGAGCAGTGAAATGTTTCACTCTCTCAAGAAAAAGAAGTCCAGTTGCCATGACTCACCTGGATCCAGATAAACTCACCTGGATGACTGAGAATCTTCACAGAATCTCCACAGACAACTCATATACCAGTCACATAATTTTTATACCTTTTTTGTGCCCCCAGATGAAAGCCACCAATCAGAAGTTGTACTGTACAGTTAGTGGTGAAATTGCCTTATTGCAACAGGTCTTTTCTCTCAACTCTATTTTACACACAGCACTACCTTGTATTGACTAATTGTTGTTAATCACCAAGAGTGGCCTTGCTGCCAGATGGGTGGTATAAAAAAAATCCAATAAATAAATAAATAAATAAATAAATAAATAAATAAATAAATAAATAAATAAATAAATAAATCTAATTTTTATGCATTCTGTCCTATACATAGTAGGCAATAAAAAGTTAAATTAGCTGTTTCGGGGGAGATCAATAAACTGATCACTTCACAATTTCCTTATCACCAGGGATCCCCTTTATCTTTGGGTTTAGCAGGATGAAATAAGGAATGCTGGAATATGGGTTAGACTACCCTGCTCTGTTCTGTCACTCCAGAAAGCTTCCTCAGGTTGAGGGGAGCTGGGGTGGTGGTGCTGGGAGTAATCTCTAGAACCTGGCGAGAGGGGTGACTAGAAAGTTACAATTGCTACAAAGATGTCATCCACATTGTACTGCGTAGCTCTGCCAGCTGCTAAGTCCAAATGCCTTGTATTGACTAATTGTAATCCAAAGCTTTGCTGTTTAGCCCTGTTAGCCATTTTTGAAAGTGATACTTTCTTACTCCAGCATGCCTTCACTGCGATGTGATTCTCTATATCTTTTAACTGGCCTTTAAGCAGATGCAAAGACTTTGTTTTATTTTATATACAGGAAACCACTGTCCTCATTCTCTTTTCCTTTGCCTGATGTACCTTAAAAACTCCAGACTTCTCATCTGTAGGCTGGGGCTAATTATCTCCAATGAAAACACATGATCCATCCTTCTGCTTCTGCCAGGAATAGCAAAACAAAGGGCCTTTGCCTTATTAGTTTCGTAATTTGGACTGTCCCAGTTTTGCATGCTGGTAGTCTTTACCATTAGTGTGAAAAAACACACATACATAATTCTGTATGTGTGTGTTTTATAATTTAACATATTCAAAGCAGTCAGAGATCTTAGTAGCTCATTTGAAATCTCATATCTGTGATGGAATGTGCACAGAGATAATTAATAGGGTATGGGAAGAAGCCCCTGATGGGTATTGACGGTGAAACTACAGCTTTACAAGTCAGTGGGTATCAGTAGTTTAAGGAACAGTTTCCATTCAGGGCCTGAAAGGACATGTATAACATGTATAACATTCAACCAGATGACATTGTGGAATTAGCTAACACAAGTGCTGTGAGATGACGCAAAGCTTAATTTTTAATTTTTTACTCTCTGTGTCTTCTTCACAAATGAATTTAATGCACTAATTTAACAGAGGTAAAAATAAAGGAACTCTATACATTAATAATATCAAAAACAAACATCCCACCATAACCATCATCATCAAAAAAGGCAACTGCTTTGTTAGCAGCCCTTCTCGGAATTAATTTAGTGCAAAACAATAGAAGATATCTTCGTTTTAGCACTTCCTATTTCTTTAGACAGAAATTAGTCAAAAGGAATTTTTTTGTAGGGCAGTCACACAACAGCAGCAACCCAAAGAAAGCTTGAGCAGCTTGGGGTATGTGTGTGAAAGTACAACAAAAATGGTTTATTGTTTACAGTCTTTGTTTATTTAAAGCTCACTTATGTGTCAAGAGCCTAGCTTGCTAAGGGAAGAATTCTTACACTCAGATAAGTTTTCTATATAATAACTCTGGTATGGAAACACGTTGTGAAACCAGCTGCCATAAAATTGAATTACAGGTGTTGTATTCTTCACTGCTCAAATTGCTCCATTATATCATGGTTCTTTTCAATCTGTTTTGTACAAATAACTGCAATTTGCTAGTATCCAAAGAACTCATCGAATGAGCTGTTGAAGATGTTTAAGACTTCCATTACAGCAGGAAAATTATCCATGCCTCTATGCAATGAGAGTCCCTCCTTTAAGCCTACCCTTTTCATTGCACATCAGTGTTTTTATGTGTGTGTGCATTCAACCATCTTGATATATAAGTCAAGATTCATAATCGTGGGATCATTATGATTTACTTGGGCCTATGGCTGCAGGGAGCTCCCCATAATCTGAGAATTTAGGGCAAAAATCTGAAAAAGAGGGCCGCAGAAGGGAGACCTCTTCTGTAGCAATTGTAGAACTGTATATGTGAGGTTTTTTATTTGTGTATGCATTTTAAAGACAAAATATAGATTTCCTTCACTACCCCCTAAGGGCATGGTGGCTCAGCAGCATAGAGAGTTGAAACTGTTGGCTGCAAAGTGAGCTCCCATTGTTCGCCCCAGCTCCTGCCAACCTAGCAGTTCGAAAGCATGTAAATGCAAGTAGATGAATAGGTAGGTATAGCCATAAAAGGCAGGAAGGTGAACAGTGTTCCATGTGGAGAAATGCATTCAGCCATGCTGGCCACATGGCCATGGACTTGCACAACACTGGCTCTTTGGCTTACAAACGGAGTTGAGTGCCGCCCCTAGAGTTGGACACAAGTAGCACACATGTGCAGAGGAAACTTTTATCTTTTATCTTACCCCCTAAACTAACACTATGTATACAACTACAAGACACATATGAACAATCTGGCACTGGCTCTGACTATATGTTCTGGGAGGATGTTCATTCAGTGTTTTGTATGTTAGATAATCTCTGTGGAGATTCTCAGTCACCAAGGTCAGGTTATCTGGAAGATGAGTCATGGCACCTGGACTTTTTTTCTTGTAGGATTGAAATATTTTGCTACTCATCCAAGTAGCTTCTTTAGTCTGAGAGAAGTTGGTGGGACACTTCCAATTTATGTTCACCTTGGTTTCACCCACCTTGGCCTGAATAGTTTCCTTAGGTAGAATAGGATAGGAATAGGAATCTTTATTGTCATTGCCCCCTCGCAGGAACAACGAAAATTTGTGGTTGCTATATAAAACTCATTTAAAACATTTCACATAGATTTAAAAACAGGTACAACACATAATATGACATATAAAATGACTAAAATATGACATATAAAATAAGCTGACTTCAAAGTCCAGGATTTCCGTTTAAGGCCAATATTGCTCTAAAAAAGAAGCTATTTTTGAGACGGTTTGTTCTTGCCCTCAAGTACTCTATATCTCCGTCCCGATGGCAGCAACCCGAAGAGGTGATGACCAGGATGTGATGGATCTCTTAATATATCTAATGCTTTACAGTGGCACCTGGTAGTATAAATTTGTTCTAGGGTGGGGAGTGAACAGCCCATAATACTCTCTGCAATTCTTATGATTCTGTGCAACACTGTCTTATCCCGGGGGGTACAACTTCCATACCACACACATAGCCCGTAAGTAAGCACACTCTCAATTGCACAATGATAGAAAGCCAACAGCAGCTTTTGTGGAAGATGGTTTTTCCTTAAGGTTCTCAAGAAAAATAGTCTCTGCTGAGCCTTCTTTGCAAGCCCCCTTGTGTTGACACTCCAGGACAGATCCTCCTGTAACTCAATGCCCAAAAATCTAAAACCTGTAACCCTCTCCACACCAGTCCCATCAATCACCAGTGGTTGAATATCAGTTTTCTGCCTCCTAAAGTCTACCACAAGCTCCTTTGTTTTCTTTATATTTAGGTGCAAGTTATTTATTCTGCACCACTTGGTCAACCTCTCCACTTCATCTCTGTAAGCCATCTCACTCTCCTTGCCAGAGATGAGCCCAATCACAGTTGTGTCATCTGCAAACTTAATGATCCTATTGCTAGGATAGGCAGAGACACAATCAAATGTGTAAAGAATATAAAGGAGTGGGCTAAGTACACATCCCTGTGGTGTTCCAATGTTGGTACTAAGAGTATTAGAGGTGTAAGTGCCCAACCGGACCCTCTGAGAACGTTCTGACAGAAAATCCAAGATCCATCCACAAAGTGATGGTGGAAGCCCTAGGCCTTCCAGTTTAGAGATCAAATGTCATGGAAGAATGGTGTTAAAAGCCGAGCTAAAATCCACAAAGAGCATTCTAGCATAGCTCCCCCTCTGCTCCAGATGTTCAAAAACAGCATGAAGAGCACACGCCACAGCATCCTCTGTTGATCTCTTCTTTTTATAGGCGAATTGGAATGTGTCCAGTCCCTCTGGTAAACAGGCAATAACATAGTTCCGTACCAACATTTCAAAGCACTTCATGATTACAGGTGTAAGTGCTACTGGACGAAAGTCATTCAAGTTTTCTGGATTTGGTTTTTTTGGTATCGGAACAATAATGGCAGACTTTAGGCATGACGGCACAATAGCTTGGGATAGGGATCGATTCAAAATCCCAGTGAAAACTCCTGCTAATTGATCTGCACAATCCTTCAATACCCTTCCGGCAACTCCACCTGGCCCCGTAGCCTTCCTTGGATTGATCCCCTTCAACAACTTCCTCATCTCTCCCTCCTCCACATTAAAAATTACATTCCCTTGTGCCGATGCTGATAGCGATAGTGAAGGTGGCAGAAACTCTGCTGATGTCTCTACTGATGTTGCTTCAAAACGGGCAAAAAAGGCATTCAGTTCCTCTGCCAAAGCTACCCCTCCCTCAGCTACTGGGGAAACTTTAGATTTGTACCCAGTCATTTCCTGTACACCTCGCCACACCTCCCTAGTGTTGTTACGCTGAAAATTATTCTCCAAATCTCTGCCTGTATGCCTCTTTAGCCACACGGATGCCCCTCTTCAGATCTGCTCTGGCTGCACTATACAGTGACCTGTTTCCACTTCTAAAAGCAGCATTTCTTGCCTTTAGCAGCTCCTGAACCTCCCTTGTCATCCAGCTTTTGCATTACATAGTCAGTACAAAATCTGATATAGTCCAACACTACCTCAGTGTAAGTTTCTAAATCCTGTTGGGCAAATGCCTCCCAATCAGTGTCATAAAAACAATCCTGCAGCTGTTGAGATGCTCCTGCTGGCCATATCATGATAGTCCTCTTTATTATTGGCATCCGCTTCCTCAAAGGAATATATTCAGGAGTCAGAAGTAGAGACACATGATCGGATTGGCCCAAGTGTGCTAATGGCCTTATAGGCCTGTTTGATATTCGTGTACAATCTGTCCAAAGTCCTTTCTCCCCTGGTTGCACACTTAATATGTTGATAGAATTTCGGTAGAACCACTTTCAGATCTGCCTGGTTAAAGTCCCCACATACAATAAATGCAGCTTCAGGATACTTGTGTTGTTGTCTGCTTATAGCATCGTGCAAAAGATCCAATGCCTCGTTGATATTTGCATCAGGTGCAATATACACTATAGTTATCAAGACTACTGTAAATTCACGGGGGATGTATATGGGTCTGCATTTGAGTGTCATAAATTCCACACATGGGGAGCAATGGCTATCAACCACCACAGAATTTGTGCACCAGCGATTACTCACATATGCACACAACCCCCCTCCTCTACTTTTTCCAGCATCCTTTGTTCTATCATGACGAAACAGTGTGTATCCTGTTAATTCCAGAAAAGAATTTGGAATAAAAGCTTTCAACCAAGTTTCACTGAACAGCAGAAGACAGCACTGGTTCACAGTTCTCTCAGTTGTGATCCACAGTTTCCACTCCTCCAGCTTATTCACCAGGGATCTCACATTTGCATAGAAGATACTAGGAAGGGGTAATTTACGATGCTGTGTCTTTAACCTTTGCTGCCTTCCTCCCCGGCAACCTCTCTTCTGTTTACGGTCTCGTCTGCGCCTCTTTCCTCTTTGGCTCTTTGAAGTCAAACAATTCTTATTGCAAACGCGAAGACACTCACAGCTTTTGCAGCACTCGCTCCGCAGCCAGATAGATAACATATCTTGTCGACTGTAAGTAAGTCTATTTTGGCAGAACTTAAAATCCAGATTCTGAGTTAAGGAGCAACCAGCCGCTGCGTCTGCATGCGCCGCCATCTTTTTTTGGACTGAATAGGCTTATTCGATGGATTAATGGCTTTCTGGATTTCTTGTTTGTATAATAAGATGAGCCAACCCTACTTCTGGATTTTCCATAAAATGTCTGTCTCCCCATCCAAGCCTTAAAAGAAATAAGTTGAAGTGATTTCAATTGGGCCCTGGAAATTGCTAGAATTTCAATTATTCTGCCTGCAAAGGGTTCAGAAGTTCTTAAATTGTTGATATCAATATTGTTATAGAGCATTTCTTCATCTTATTTAAATCTTATTGTCAATCAGAAATTTTGTGATTAAAAACTACAATACTCACAAATCTAATAAACTGAAATGCATACTTTACTTCAGTCGTCCGCTTCCTCTGCCTCTGTGGTGTAGAAATCTTTTCCCGTTGTTTCCTCATTTCTCTTTGGATATTTTCCAAGTCCACACAAAGCACACCCTCTCTGTTTTACAAGGAATATGTTGAACTCTCTGGATTTTTGGAAGATTTATATGCTAGTTTTCCTGTAGCAGTGTGCAGTTGTCATGATAAAGAGATGGTTCTTTCTCACGGGACAAAAGAATTCACAGTGAAATCAACATAATTTAATTAAAGATCACATGTGGTTTCTTCTGAAAAGAGAGATAAAACTATATTTTACATTCTACCAATGTAATCTGAAAGCTTACTAGTGCTGTGTGAAGCACAAATGGTGTGTAAGATGGAAGTTATCCTAGAATTCATTCCACCTTCCTAGTTTCTATCAGAGAATCAATACAGCTGGATGTCACTAGTTGAATATTATGCTTCATGCAAGCCAGTCATTTGCACTTCAAATGAACTGGCCTGAAGTGTTTCCGATTATGTTCTTCACAGCTGCTGTGAATGGCAGAAGGACAGTTGAACTATGGCTTTGTTTTCATGCATGTGCACAATTCAAGGACTACTGGATGAGGCGAAATATGACAAATGGGTGTCTTGACAAGCTCTGCCAGTAGGATCAACTAAAGACAGATGATGATGCCTGGTCACTTTGGAAAAGAAACTAAATTATTAAAACAATCTGGCACTGGCTCTGACTATATGTTATTTTATTAATTTCTTTCCTTTAACAAGTATACTGCCGGAAAGTTTTCCACTCCCAGTATTAATGCAGTTTGACACGGCATTTCAGCTTAGATGCACCTTAGTGTGGGCAAAATGCTGGACACAGCCACAGCTAACAGTAGGTAAAACCTACTGGTTTTGCTCCCATTTTGTTGGTGTATAACTCAATTGTCCGAAACCCAGACTTGGAGGGATTGGGGAGAATAGCCAGTGGAAACTTCTCTGAAATATCACAGTCTCTAGGTGTCTAAGGGACAGATTTCTGGGGAGAGCTTATTTGGGAGTGTGTAATGTGGACATTCAAAACCCGAAATATCATCCAAATTGCAGGGCTTGTAGAAGAGACTCAGGGGAAGGTTCTCTGTGGTATTGTGTCTGTAGGCACCTAGGAGCCCGTTTTATATTCCAACAAATCCATAAATAAAAATCACTAATTCATTAATTTGTATTTGTTGGGGAGGAATAAGAATACAAATGGATAAATTAGTGATTCTTAATAAATTTTAATTCTTTTTTAAAATTGATACCTATCTCTAGTCTAGCACACCTCCTGCTACTTCAACCATTGTGCTGACAGCCAAGGGCTGTGGAGCCACTACAGCCATTCTCTTTCCTTCTGATGTAGCGCAGCAGCAGTGGCAGCAGCTGCATCCTCCCAGTACTCTTGCTAGGTGCAGAGAGGTGAGGATAGTGTGTGTGTATGTGGCACTCTCCCCTTTCCTAGTGGCAAACCACTGGCCAGCCTGCTTCATTTCAGTGGTGGCTTCTCTGGGGCAGCAGGAGGGCATTGTGTCGAGGCAGGCCAGCTGGCTGGCTGATCCGACAGAGCTTGGCAGGGCCCCAGCAGAAGGAGTGAAAGTTAAGTGGGTTCTGCAAGGGCCGTGGTGTCAATTCAAGCAGAGAAATAGAGGTGTCTGTGGGGACGGTCTGTGGTCATGCGTCACAGGTGGGTGTAGGGTGTGTCAGAGCTTTTACAAAAAAAATTAAAAATTAAAAAATCCTGCTATCTGCTATTGGGCTATATCAGATAGCATGGGTTTTTTTAATTACACATATTATAATTAATTGATTTCATATCCACTCAATATAAATGAACCTCTGGTAGAGAAGCAGAAAAACTCCCTCTTCTGGCACATTACTCCATGCATGCATGTACCTCATATGTATGTGAAAATTTAATTTAATTAAAAAAAACAGAACCCAGTAAAACAGTGGTTTTTATTGTCAGTGGAACCCAGCCTTAACTCTGTTTTTTTTCTTTTGTGTCACCTTCTCCTCTTACTGATTGGTCAGAGATGTGCAGGAAGAGCCTTGAGTTCATAGGACAGCCCAGCTCAATGGTAAAGCAGCTCCTGCCTGTCATTTGCTAACCAGAATAAAGAGGATGTTGAGAGGCAGCAATTAAGTGAGGGAAATGGAGGCAGTTGTAGACCTGACACATCACAGACACAGACAGCCAGGTCAGTGACCAAGTTATCCCTTAACTTTATCCCTCATGTCCCACCATTTTCCAGAACACAATGTCATCATCATGAACTAGTGCCGTGAGTTAAATGCATCTCTTCCAAGTTTTGAAATTATAGAGCATGCACAGATAACCTATTAGAAATAATCCTGTCTTCAGTAGATCCACTCTAAAAATGTTGGCTGTTGCAGGGGTTGGGGTTGGGGAATCAAGGAAGTCTACCGAACAAGCATTCACTTAATGTTCTCTAATATTTTCCTTCTATCTTTGAAGATGGAAGCATTCTAAACAGCTTCAGGCCTTTGGAGCTAAATTTTGTTGCATTTACAGTAGGGGAAGGTCGCATCTTAACATTTCCCCACCTCTGTATTAAAGAACTGTTTTTTGCAGATGTCAGTATATAAATGTAGCTAATGAAATTGGGGACTAGACGGCCTCAAACCATTTAAAGTAATGGCATGAGCAATCTCACTCCATTACTTCTGAGAGGTAGCAATTCACACTAAAGATTCAGTACCCTGAGGAGCTGGCTCACTCTGGCTGAACCTTATTTACAAAAAGGATAGAGGAGTTTATTATTCTATACCACATGGCAAGTTCACTTTAACAAGGACCAGGCTCTCTTGCAGGTTCAAAATTGATGCCATGAAGTTTACATCTAGTTTGTTTCATAGAAATGGTGGAATGCAGCTGCAGTGTATGTGTGAGTTTTTTTAACCTGTTGTAGGATTTATTTGTACCTGTGGTGCTATTTTCACAGCAAGTGATACATAATATCAGGCACTATTTCAGACACTGCCCTAAAACTCCCATCCCACAGTGAAACACTCTTAGGACTAAAGAGGATGGGAGCTTTTAAAATAAATAAATAAAGCAAGCTATTCAAAGCATATGGTGTTTATTTAAGGCAGGCCTGCCCAACAGGTAGACCGCGGGCTACTGGTAGCCCACAAAGGGTTCAAAAGTAGCCCACCGGCCATCAATTAAAAAAGTGAGGGGATAAGTTCTCCACCCCTCCCTCCCCCATCCCAAGGACCACCACTTCCCCAGCAAAGTTCTGGGTCTGCCAGCCCACTGTCTCAAATGAGCAGGGCAGTTCAAGGGCCATGGCGCATTGAAATCTGTTCCCTCCAGAACAGATTAATTGGTTTTCAATGCATTCCTATGGGAAACTGCTGCTATACTTACAAAAGTTTTTACTTATGAGCATGTGCTCGGAACAGATAAAATTTGTAAGTAGAGGTTTTCAGTGCAGTAGCCCTCAGGCACTTTGGGCCAGAAAAAATAGACCTTGGCCTGTTCAAAGTTGAACAGCCCTGATTTAAGGGAAAAGACAGAAATAAGCAGCGCTTATACTTTATGACAGTGTTTAGATCTTGTTGAGGAAACAAATATAAAGATATGTAGCATATCACCTGTGTCACAGCTCTCTGTAAAAAAAAAAAGATAACGACAAGGTGGGAGTGACTAGTGTCTTCTTTTTACTTTCAGAGTTTCACAGAGGGACATAATGTATATGTTGATGGCTGTTTTATGTGCCTTTTAAATCCTACTCTTTCTATCTTTCATTTGTTATGAATGGTGTCAAGTTGCCTCTGATCTATGGCTACTCTATGAATGCGAGGTCTCCAAAATGTCTTGCCGTCAACAGCCATGCTCAGCTCAGCTCTTGTAAAGTCAAGCCTGTGGCTTCCTTTAGGGCAGGTATGTCCAAACTTCAGCCCTCCAGATGTTTTGGACTGCAACTCCCACAGTCCTTTGTCATTGGCAATCTAAGCTTAGAATTCTGGGAGTTGCGGTCCAAAACATCTGGAGGGCTGAAGTTTGGACATGCCTGCTTTAGGGAGTCAGTCCATCTCATATTTGATCTTCTTTTCCTGCTGCCTTCAACCTTTCCCAGCAATACTGTCTTTTCCAGAGAATCCTGCCTTCTTATGATTCATGCAAATTAGGACTGCCTCAGTTTCACTGTGTTTGCTTCCACAGATAGTTCAGGCTTGATTTGTTCAAGGATCAACCTGTTTGTCTTACCATCAGTCCAGAGTATCTGCTAAGCTCTCCTCCAGCACCACATTTGCAAAGCTCTCCTTGCAGTCGGAACATAGATCTGAATGGTGGTTCTGTTGATAGGCTTTCCATGAAGCCTAATTGATATTATTTGATCAGACCTTGCCTTATAGCCCCTAATTGCCTGTTTTTTTAAAAAATGTGATGGTGAAAATATATATGGAAGGACAGGAAAAAAATCCAAGGAATGATCCTTTAAACTTATTTCCACTAAATTAGAAAGTGACTACATGATTAAATACCATGATGATTGCTGCAGTTATAGTGTGAGTTGGTTTGAAGTATTTATTTGGTGAAATTTGGTGCACCCAAATCTATTTTCTTGGCTAGGAAAAGAGATTCTTCCTCCCATCATTGTACCTTATGTCCGCACATTCAGCACTGAAAGCACTTTCTCTGTGTTTCATTTATGATCATTTATATTTGAAACCATCATCCCCACCACTACCACCATCATCTCTTTGTTTTATTACTCGGTACATCTGCATGGATTCTCTCCCTGCTGCACTTCTGATTGTACAGTCACTTGATCTGTGTGCAGTGAGAGTTTTATAATAAATGTTTGTTTCTGTGCCAGAAGCAGTTCTGTTAAACCATGTACTTAATGCAAAACACAAAGGAGTCTAAATGGCACACTTTCAGAGGCATGCAAACTCTTATACCTTTACAGTGATACCTTGTATAAAGGAATTAATTCATGCCAAATGAAATTCTGTTAAGCAAATTTTCCTTTATACAAATTTCCCATAGGAATACATTGAAAACGGATTAATGCCTAGTCACAACCGTTTTTCTGTTCTACGGATTCACCCCATAGGTGATTCTGTTAAGCAATTTCCCCCTTCTCTTTTAACAATACTTACTTGTAAAATCAAAATATTGTCCATATCTCCCGTCTCCCCCTACCCACGACACACAGAGTTTAAGTGGGGAAACATACCAACTGCATACTTTTCTTGACATAGCCCTGCGTGATGTCTTTAAAGCCAACAAACTGTTTTTGTTTCTTTGAAGAACTTATGTGAGTCCTTCAGTCATATATTCCACCTCTCCTCTGGAAATATGTAATTTGCTTTTCAGGAGTTTTTTCATATTGAGTCTAGAAATTTCCCCCTATTCTTAAATTTAATAGGTTTCATTTTAATACATTATAAATAAACCAAGGAAATATGGATAGAATTCCACCCCTCCAACATACACACATATACCTTGTTTTGTTTTATTCTATTTTGCAACACCAAGAGAAGTTTGACTGAAGAGAAGAAACAAAACATCACTATTGATGCTATTGCAGATGAATATAAGATTTCTTTCACAGAGACCACACATGTTGAGTGGTTATGGCCATGAAGGTAGCCAACTCATGGTTGACTCAGCCTTCCATCCTTCCAAGGTCGGTAAAATGAGTACCCTGCTTGTTGGGGGGAGGGGCAATGTGTAGCCTGCATAATTAAATTGTAAACCGCCCAGAGAGTACTTGAAGTGCTATGGGGAAGTATTTAAGCAGAACATGTTTTACTAATTCTCCCATTGTAGAGAGTTGGTAAATTACATAGAAGGCCTCCAGAAAGATGATGGAAATGTCAAAAGTTGGTTTCCCTCCCATTACATTCCTTAACACGAACCAAGGGATATTATTGTGTGCAAGCCATTGGAGTAACATTTAAATCTTCTTTAATAATCAAAGCAGTTACTTATGCTACTTTTGCCTCCATAGAGATGACTGGGAATTAGAATTTAGTTCCAAAAATACACTGGAAACTGAATTTCCTGTACTCTCATATGAAATATCTAATCAGACTTTGGTTCTTTGGTGCCTTATATTGAGCCAAAATAACACCCTGTGCCCCAGTGCAATTAAAATTCATATGTAGTATTGTAGCATAAGTGGCTGCTATAGAAATAAGAAAGGAGGCACTAGAGCAGTGGTGGCAAACCTTTTAGAGATTGAGTGCCCAAACTGTGATTCAAAACCTACTAATTTTTTGCAAAGTGCCAATACAGAAATTTAGCCTGAATGCAGGTGAAGGGGCGATGTCAGGTGCCCACAGAAAGGGCTCTGAGTGCCACCTTTGCCACCCCTGCCATAGGTTCACCAACACTGCACTAGAGTATTAGATTAGATTTGAAGGACAAAAGCCACTCATTCCAAGATACGTATACATATTAGACAGAGAAGATAGGTGATTTGAGAGGTGACAGGGAAGCCATTCATGTGTGTATTGAAAATCCCTCTCTCAGCAGAGGTGTGGGGCTCAGACACAATCTCTCTGCCCTTTTATCTATCCCCAGACAAATCAGAAGCTCTTCACACCTCCAACAGCAAGACCATAGCTAAAGACCCATACTTAATGGGTTTTGGGAAGGTTGCATAGGTGGGAGTTTCATGCACCTTAGGCCATTGTCCACCTACTGTAACAAGCCTATTCAGGACATTGTCCAACTTATGAGCCAATTCAGACTAGGGCAGTGATGGCGAACCTTTTAGAGACCGAGTGCCCAAACTGCAATTCAAAACCCACTAATTTTTTTTGCAAAGTGCCAATACAGTAATTTAACCTGTATACAGGTGGCTGTGAAGGGGTGATGTTGGGTGCCCACAGAAAGGGCTCCGAGTGCCACCTTTGGCACCCATGCCATAGGTTCGCCATCACTGGACTAGGGTGATGTGAAATCAAGGTGAACTATAAAATGGAGGATTCACCACTAACTTTACTCAGACTGACGAAGCTACATGGGTGAGTATTGAAATGTTTTGATCTCTCAAGAAAAGAAGTCCAGTTGCCATGACTCAACTTCCAGATGACTGGAATAAGTCAACTAGGTATCTAATCTGGTATAGCTCCTTTGTTCTTACATCGTAAAAATCATTAAGCTGCTATTTGATATTATTATCATTTTTGCATCACTGTGAAATTATTAGAAATGGATAAGCTTCACCAGTGTCATTCCAGATTGGATCGAGTTCTTATTTTCCAGCTGTCCAGATTTGCATTTTGTTCAAATTAGATAGTTCTATTTGCATATCAAGCAAATCTGCATATTGATAATATTAGGAATGTATATAAGGTATTAATTATTTTTACAGTTAATTTTCAGCTCTAGCATGATTTATATAACAGATACTGATGTGAAAAAGTCAATATAATGTTGTGATTAGTATTATGTACCTGGAACAGGGAAACCCTACCTCAGATCTTGGCTTTGTCAAACACACACGCACGCACACACACACACTTGCTTGGTTGACTTAGTAGTTCTTCTCCAAGACCGCTTTATAGGGTTCTTTACAGAATAAGATAGGAAGAGGGGAGCAATGTAAAGCAACCACATTTGTTGATGGTGTCCAAAAATAAAGAGATAATGCCGTTGTGCTATATTTCTGGACTTCTGGTAATATTCTCATGAGATTCTTCTTGCCTTTTGCCTTCTTTTTTGTTTGTTTTTGTTTTTTGTTTACTAATGGCACAGCATACAGTACACCTTGATCCATGAAAATTCTATCAAGATTCGAGTTGGGAAGTGGAAACTGGGGGACATATTCTTTTACACTGTCCTTTCTACTGGGACTTTTGTAAATAACTTCTTTTATCTATTGTTCAATGATTCTTAGAAAGAACAGAAGAATTTTATATTCCTCTATTACTTTCTGATAATTTCCCCCATATCACTAATAAAGTGGTGAATTTTTATTTATAGGTAAGATAGTCTATCAGCCGGGGTATTCCCTGCCAACATTTACTAAGGGATTCTTAGTGATCTTTTTTAGTGGTCTTTGCTTTCCTATAAATATACAATTAAGAAACCCATTTAATTTAACAGAACATAAAGCACCATACTTGCAGGACAAATACACATAGAATTAGTTTGAAAAAGTTCTTACTGTTTCCTCATCACTGATAGAAACAATTTTAGAGAAATTTAAAGTTCACAGCAACCATAAGATCAGTAAGCTTAATAACTGGGCAGTAAGAAGCTTCCAATAACTGACAGTATATTATTCTTCACCGTTCTCCTCTTGTTTTTCCCAACTTTTCTTTTCTTCATAAGAGGTCCTAGAATCTGGATAAGTTCCATTTGTGGACTACAACTCCCTTAACCCCCAAGTCAGCTTACAGGAGGATCTGTCCTGGAGTGTCAACACAAGGGGGCTTGCAAAGAAGGCTCAGCAGAGACTATTTTTCTTGAGACTTTAAGGAAAAACCATTTTCCACAGGAGCTGCTGCTGGCTTTTTATCATTGTGCAATTGAGAGTCTGCTTACTTACAGGTTATGTTTGTGGTATGGAAGTTGTACCCTCCGGGATAAGACAGTGTTGCACAGAATCATAAGGATTACAGAGAGTATTGTGGGCTGTTCACTCCCCACCCTAGAACAAATTTATACTACCAGGTGCCACTGTAAAGCATTAAATATATTAAGAGATCCATCACATCCTGGTCATCGCCTCTTCGAGTTGCTGCCATCGGGACGGAGATATAGAGTACTGAGGGCAAGAACAAACCGTCTCAAAAATAGCTTCTTTTTTAGAGCAATATTGGCCATAAAAGGAAATTCTGGACTTTGAAGTCAGCTTATTTTATATGTCATATTTTAGTCATTTTATACGTCATATTTTATGTGTTGTAGCTGTTTTTAAATCTATTTGGAATGTTTTAAATGAGTTGAATATAGCAACCATGAAATGTTGTTGTTCCTGCAAGGGGGCAATAACAATAAAGATTCCTATTCCTATTCCTATTCCTTCCTCTGCCTCTATTGTTTTCCATGCACTATTATCAGGCATTTCTGTATTAGGTTTCAGCAGACCAGCTAGTCCTAGGCTTTCCTACAATTGCAACTTTTACCCTAGAAGGTGATACATGAAGAGGATGAAGATACTGGGAGATGATGAGGCTGGATACATTAATAAGATATTTTCAAACTGTGAATAGCTTCGCTGATTAGCTCACTGTATGGAAAGGAATGATTCCTAGAAGCAGAATGATGGTGGCGGCGGGAGGGTTGGCAGCAGCAGAGGTGAAAACCTGTTTTGCTTTACATTCTGTTTTTGTAAGGGAAGAGAGTGTGGTTTTTTGGGGGTGTTTGTGAAAAGTGGCTAACTGATTAAAAAAGGAGTCAGCCTCTGGGATTTTTCCTTGTTTGATGAAGAGAAAGGAGCATTGAATCTGTGCAGACAATCTAAATGTCCCTTGAGTGGCATGATTAAATACAACGCAACCCCAGCCAAATGGATAATATAGAATGCCAGGTTTGGGACCACCAGTTGTGAGCAAAGGAAAGAATTATTGAAGAAAAGTCTACACAAATTCTAAAATTGATCATAAATACAGTTCATGTGAATCCTGAAACCTTGCATATTATCTTATGCTGCCTTTGTTTCTTTCATTAATCTTTCACAGGTCTTCAACAGCCTCAACTGGCTTATGAACAGGGTGATATGCTAGACAATAATTTATTTCACTGCAGGGGTGCAAGCACATTTAATAGTTATGGACCAGATTAGATTCTCTTCTCTAGCTGCACAAATTGCATAACTTGTTAAGTCAAATTGCTACAAGTTACAAAATCATTATAGAAATTACCAATTGCAGGCTGAGTTGCACAACTCAGTATGCAACTGATAATGTCTACAGTCAACTGCCATGAACTGCCAGTTTGGTGTTTCAGCTCAGTTTGTTTACTGACACAACAGGTAAAGCAAACGAAAGTGGTCTGCTTATATACCTCCCCATACCAATTCAAGTAGTCTCTGGGTGGTTTACAGTTTAATTAGGCAGGCTACACATTGCCCCCCCCCCCAGGCAAGCTGGGTACTCATTTTTACCAACCTCGGAAGGATGAAAGGGTGAGTCAACCATGAGCCGGCTACCTGGGAACAGTTTTACCCGCAGAACAGGCATTTAACCACTGTGCCAATGGCTTGGTTCCCTGCTGCCTCCAGTAGATGCCCACTCAGAAGCATTGCTCAAAAGAGGCGGGGCAGGGAAGCTGGGAAGAGGGTGGGGTGCCAAACCACCAAAACCTGTTGGAGTGGTAAGCGAACCAGGTCAAAGCACTGAACCAGCAGTTTGTGCCCATCACTAGCAGTTATTTATTAAGTTGAGGCAATTCACCTCCAAAAGCCGTTCCATTTGTATTACAGTCACCCCCCCCCATTTCGCAGTTCAGGTACTGCAGTCCTGCTATATCGTGGGATCGCAGTGCCTGCACCTTGGAGCCACGCGGGGGGGCAGGGAGCAATCGGGTCACCCCCGCCACCCCCCAGCCCCCTCCAAAAGGCCTTGGAGCCACGCGGAGGGGTGGTGGGGAGCGATCAGGTCGCTCCCCACCGCTCCCGGGCCCCTCCGTAAGGCCTTGAAGCTGCGTGGGCGGGTGGCGGTGGGAGGTCAGATCCTGCAACACCACCTGTGTGCACCGTGCCAAGACTTCTCGGACAGGCACGCGATCGCCCCCCTGCCCCCAGGCTCCAGCCCCTGCCCCCACCCACTTCCACATATCACGGATTTTCATGGGTGGGGTGGGTCCCTAACCCCCACGATCGGCGGGGGAGGGTTATTGTACATCTATGTAGATGGGAAGAGTAGCAGTTTTTGTAATGGAAAGATTATATGCAGCAAAGCCTAAAACTATATTAATTTCAATATATTTGTTACTTTTTGGCAAAAAGTCATGGACAAATTCAGTTCTTCAAAACAAAACAAACAAAAGTCAGTTTATGAATATAGGATATTGCGCTTCTGTCCACAATTCCAAATGCCAGGAAATCATCCCAGTATTGCACAATATGATGCCTGCCTAGCCAGCAGGGAAGAGGATGTCAGGCTTTACATAGCAAAGGGAAGCCTGAATGTTGATAATAGCTGTGGCAGTAGTCAGATCAGATGGTTTACAACAGGGGTGTCCAAACTTTTTGCAAGAAGGGCCAGATCTGGTGAAGTGAAAATGTGTTGGGGCTGACCATTCAGCCGCATTTGGCCCCCAGGCTGGACTTTGGACAAGTCTCTGTAACATGCAAGGAGACAGGGAGGATGCTGCAGCAACAGAACTGGGGGTGGGTAGGATGGGCAGGTGACTGGGGGGATGGACAGAGGCAGGGAGGGCAGGCAAACCATAAAATTGCAAGCTAACGCCTCCATCTGGTATTGGGAGGGGCCAGCTGGCAGGAATGTGTAACAAGCTTAGCCGGTGGGGAGAAGAAGCCGTGGGGTACTCAGAATTTGAAAACGGGCCGCATTTGGCCCCCGGACCTGACTTTGGACATGCCTGGTCGACAAGATAACTTCCTCTGCTCACTAACATGCAGAAAGCTATATCAAGCAAGGGAAGTAGCTGACTTCTTTTTTCTTCAGTTATATTCACCCAAGTACAAAACAATTATCAGAAGTATTTGTTGAGAAGTGTGCATGGTAGTGAGGTTTGATGGTATACTGCCATCAAAGTTACAACAGAAAGTGGAATGGGTGGGTATTGGGAGAAAGGTCAGTTTAAACTCCTGAGGGCAGCACCAGCTTCTTAAACAACACTTTGTTTCTATGTGAAAGTCACAGCACTGTACATGACTGGATTCCAAACTGCCATGGATAAATTAGTTTTGGCAGCAATGTTATGTCTCTGGGCATTGCTTTTGGGATAGGATTAGGAGGAGTGAAATCCTTGTAGCCACTTCCTCTTGGCAGGAAGGCAAGAGGGAAGACCCTATGTCTTCTCATAGTAACTGGGATTTCTTGGAGGCTTTGTTTTTGTTTGTTTGTTGTTTGTTTTTTCTTAGAGATAGTGAAATGCAAAGGTTTAGTACTACTCCTGGAAAAAACTGACATATTTCTTGTCCAGAAAAGACATTAAGCTGAATAGATTTTAGCAACTTCTTATGCAAGATTCACCTTTCTTCAAGATAGATGAAACATCAAGCTGTACAGGATTATTACATGAGCAGAATGGGCATTAAGCCAAGCAGACTGGCAGGATGAGACCAATGTCTTGTTTTTGCAGAAAGCTGGAAATTCTTACTGAGGGCGTTTATACACGACCCCTAAGCTCCGCCGCAAATGGCTGCAAGCTCCGGACTTTAAAAATGTTTACCCACCAGCTCCGGAGTTTGCAGACAATTAAGTGCGACCCCGCCCACTTTAGTGCGACCAAACAGCAGTTTTCTTGTACCTGCTCTTTGATGGTGAAAATTTTTGATGCGGAGACTGCCTGAGCTCTCCTCGCTTCTTTCTGTTGTTTTTCTTTTGCCTCCGCCCCTTAAAGAGGAACTAGGAAGGTCGGAGCAACTTCCACCAGCACCGGAGGTAAGCGTTTTATTCTTTTGTCTCTGTCTAAGGCTTTTTTTCCCTTCCCCCCTCACGCAGACAGAACAAAGAAGTGCGGAGGGGGGTGGGGACGGAGGAAGAGCGACAAACCCCTAAGATCTCTGGTCCAAATTTAAGTGGCCAGCGGATCTTAGGGGTCGTGTAAAAAGGCCCTGAGAGAAGCATAGCCCTGGCATGACAGAGATTCAGAGAATGGCTGAGAACAAGATGCTTTTCAAGCACTCATTTTATCCCTTACATTTGATGCAAACCAGCCTTCTAAGCAGAGCCATTGTGAGTATGAGAACAGTGGTTGTTGGCCTCCTGTGCATGGTCCACAGTGCCTCTCCCTTAGCATCCGCTGAATTCTTCTTTCTCTCCAGTGGATCTGGGGAAGGGATATGTTAAAAGAGATGTGTCGGGGGAAACTAACAAATCAGGAAGAAATAGAGCCCAGTGAAAAAGGCGCAGGGGGAGGATTAAAAAAGGAGCGGGAGTAGGAAAAACTCTGGGAGAGAAAGAAGTGCCACCAGAAGTAGGGAGGGCATCCGTGGGAACTAGGAAGTAAAAAAGAGATTTTGGAGACAGTTGAACTGGGAGTACCTGCTGAAGAGCAAATGAGTTTTTATATATATATACTCATATCTATATGAGTAGCTGTGCATAAAGGGATGTCCATAAAAACATGGATGATGCATTATCTAGTCCGAAATGGAGTCTGATAATTGACAATCCAGATGAACCTGAATTTGCCAGGGATTGGGAGTATATCTTTAAGAGGATTCTTGGATTGGGTCTACTTTAAGTACTTTAAGTGTTCCCTAGGGAGAAGCTGAACCCCTAGTAACCAACCATAACCTTCTTACTGAGACAAGAGGGAAAGAAGAAAAAGGTGCTGCAAGGAGTAGAGAATGGGAGATTCTCCAGTCCTAACAGGCATCCTGATTAAAATCAGGGCCGAAGACTAGAAATTTACAACCTCAGAGATGCCAGAGAGAAACTATATTGGAGAATAATGAATGGGCTTGTTGTGATTGGAATATAAATAAGCAATCCTTGTTGTGTCACCCCCATGCACCAAACAACCAAGGCATGAGAAGAGACTGCTCCCAATTGAAGATGACTGGGGAAGGAGGAAGCTCCAGAGGGATAGTTGATTATTATTCTGCCCACCTGGGAAGACAACTGGTTTTTACCCTATTAAATGTTGTCATTGTGTTTCAGTCCTGTCCAATTTCAATAAACCCTGTTGTGCTGAAGAACCCTTCAGTCACATTTATGGGTCTGAGAATGGATGAAGGGATATTTCACTGACTCACTAGGAGTCCATAGAGGTCATAGCCATTCACATTCAGTGCTATCCTTTTGGGGAAGCTCTGCTTTCATAAATATTAGATCAATGCATGAAGTGGTATAAATTTAGGAATAAAGGTTTTCTTTTCCCCCTGGAAGTTTCTTTTCAAAGAATGAGATTTTCCTGTTCATTGAAATTGTTTTTCCAACAGGTTCTTCTCTGTGACCAGGGAATGCATTCATGTTTTAATATTAGTGGAAGTCAACGTTGTACATTAGTACAAGTATTCAACATCCTTTTGTCTAAAGCATCATTTTAAACACTTGCAAAAAACCCCAAAACCTCTCTGTGTTTGGCAGGGCATTTATATTCTCTCTTCTAATGGAACTGTGATTGATCTTTTGCAGCTTGCATCTCACTAAAACATGTTTTGCTAAGAGGTTTCTAACAAAGTTAAAAATGCTGTAAAGTGATGTGATCAAATCCTGTTAAGAACAAATGAATGTGCTTTCACAGTTTTTCTGTCCCCTCCCCCACCTTTACTCTTTTTTTTTTTAAAAAAAAAAGAGATTTGAGTTTTAAATATTCTTCAGTTTAATGGCCCTGAGTAAAATGGCTGGTTTTGAGAAGGAACAGGAAATGAGAACAGGTTAAAAACTTAATTGCAAAAAATGTTGATTGTTCACACCTAAATGGAGTATATAATAATGACTAATTCCTAGATTCCAGTATGGTGGTTGTTGTGTCATTACAGTCCTGACCAACTCTTCATGACCCCATGTTCATGGAGTTTTCTTGGCAAGAATGCTAGAGTGGCTTGCCAGTTCCTACTCCAGGGGCCTACAGGACCTGGTATTCCCTAGTGGTCACCCATCCAAGTACTAGCCAGGCCTGACCTTGCTTAGCTTCTGATTAGGTGAGATTGGATGTGCTCTGGGCATCTAGGCTTCCAGGATGGTTACTGGACTCACTTAAAAGTTTTAGTTTTAAATATTCAAATGGACCCAGGTCATGACCAACTTAACAACTGAATGATCCTATATGAACTTCCATAATTATTGGGAGCTGCCCCAGAGTAAGTTCACCATACATTCATATGTTTAAAGTACGATAGAATGTTTCATTCTGGGGCATCATACCAGTGGAACTGCATCCTTAAGAGAGTGGTGCTTCACTCTTGCCTTACCGCCTTTTATATGGCTGGTTGGGAAAGGCCTCTTCCTGGGGGCTTTTGGGATGCCCTGGCCATTGTGTAAATTATTCTAATCATTTTAATTCTTCTTGCTAGTTAGTTTTCTTTTTCTTTTACAAGGCTGTTTTAAGCACTTGTTCATTTTCTTCAAATGGTTTTGTATTTCTTAATCCCATTTTATTTTTAGATTTAGATGCTTAAACATTTTGTTTGACAAATAACCTATATTCCATTTCAAAGTTCCAGTTTTATTAGAATGGTTATTTATTTATTTATTTATTTATTTATTTATTTATTTATTTATTTATTTATTTATTTGGTTTTTATGCCACCCATCTAGCCTAAGGGCTACTCTTGTGAGAAATTCTACGTGAATAAATAGAAAAGAAATTTTACCCCCTCCACCTCTATTCATCGTGTGTTTCCTCAAATCTGCGTTGGAGGCTTGCCCTCTGGGTTTGAAGAGGAAGTGTCATTGTGAGGGTCAGAAACTCCTCCTGTGACTTTTCCAAATTGTTGAAGCCTAGGATCTAGTTTAGCTGTTGCAGGTGGAGAAACAAACAAATCCCCAGGCCAAAGAAGGCCCTGGAGATGAGCGAGCAGAAGAAGCTGGATTAGGTAGTTGCCCAGTCATTGGCAGCTTTGTTACTCAGTGAATGCAGTGCAATTGCCTTCAAAAAGCTCCAGATGTCTTGTTAGAGGCAGAAGTCTTCTGAACCACTGGATTCAGGTGATAGCAGACTGTCATCATGTAATACCTGGAATTCTAGAGCGTACTATTTGGCTGTAAGAGATGAGTCATTGGAGAGTTTTAAACCTATATTAAACCAATGTGGTGATAGCATTATTTTCTCGAAAACCTACACAGGAAAACAGATAGTGACTGAAATCTAGAACAAGCAATTAGAATAGGTCCATTGAATCAATGGTGATTTGAGCCATTATTACATGCCTCTCAATGAAAACAGTTATTGATTCTCCCTCTATCTAATAAGTTACCTCAGAATAAATATATTATTTTCAGGTATAACCTTATATCTGTCTTAGGTGCACATTCATTTGAATTCAGAGACACTTACATGCACATACATGAATATAGGCTTCTACGCGATGTAATTTTAGGCAACTGAAAGTCTCTCGTCTTCATGGAATAATGAATCTGACCTGCCTTAATGTGCTCTGGCCTCACTGCTATTCTACACAGGGAGTTGCTCTGGCATGAATAATGAATGATCATCCAAAAACTACTGTATAAGCATTCCAAATTATGTCTAAATTTTGCCAGAACAGCATGAGTTGTGTCCACTGAGAAGCTACTCATATGCTGTCATTGGCAGATAGAAACTGGGCCTGAAAGAGTAGGACAGTGGATTTTCTCAGGAATAAACTGTTGGGAATTCCATCATCTTTTAAGAACAAACTACTAGAACAAAGGCTTGTTGTTGTTCATTTATGGAAGAGATTTAGGTACAAAACCATGGGAGCTCCTGGCTTTAGTGATATCAGTTTATAAAATGTCAATACAGAAATTGATTTCTGTTGGGCAGGGAAATTCTGAGCTATCCATCCCTAGATTCTTTGCTTTCAGTTCTGCTGTTGAGGGCACAGTGCTCTAATTATAGCAGGTGCACATAAAATGTGGAATACTTGATGAGCTAAATAGCTTTCGTAAATTTACTTCTCTGTGTGGTGGCAGTAAGCTTGGAAATCACACGGTTATGATAATGATCATATACAGCTAATAAAAAGAAATTACAACTTGAATCTCAATTGAATATTAAAATCATATTATTGAAGAAAGATTAATACAGTATGTACTCTGACAACAAAATGTGTTTTAAATCAACTGCTATATAAACAGCACAGCAATTCAATGTGTTAAATCTGAATAAATATAGTAGTTTAAAATTTGTTTAATACTAATCCTTGCTTTGGCAACCCTGCTTTTTAGGGCTACTGCAGATATTTTAAGCAGCTAGATGTTGTATTTTTGTACTACTGAAATTCACCACAGTTGCTATCTCTTAATACTGTCCTTACTGTTTGATTCTGTGGGGACCAATAAAGAATTTAGGAACATGAAACTTTGAAGACTTTGAGAATGGTTGTGTATCTTATGTCATGCACTGAAGATCGCAGCACCATACTTTGCATAATAAACTTTGGAATAAATTTCACCTTTTTGCTTCTAGCCCAGTAATGTATATGGAACAGATCTTCATAATGTTATGTGCTTTTAATGTTTTTTTATTTTCATTGAGTTCTACTCTCCAATGAATTCCAAATAACGTTTAGCCTACGGAATGAATTGCAAACCATTTTTAGCCTACATAAACATTAAAAGCCCTTATATGTTCTGTCTGGGAACTGAAAAAATTAAAACCTGAAAGCTGAAAACTCATCTATTCATCATTCATCCATTCACATGTTCATTCAATCATTCATTCATTTAAAATCTACACCCTAGTCTTCTAGAGAGACTACATGTAGTTTTGATGTTATTATAGTCACATAAGTTAATTAGAATCCCAGGAACCTGAAAATAACCAGTCATAATTAACAGGTTGCTTTTGATTAATTTTTCCTACAGAAGCAAAAACAAAAAACCCAAACCAACAAACCAAAGTGTTCTGCTTGTATACCACCCCATAATGCTTCAAATACTCTCTGGGCAGTTTACAATTCAATTATACAGGCTGCACATTGCCCCCTCCCTCAGTAAGCTGGGTACTCATTTTACCAACCTCAGATGGATGGAAGGCTGAGTCAACCATGAGCCTGTTATCTGGCATCAACCCCACGTCATGAGCACACTTTTAGCTACAGTACAGGCCCAGGCATTTAACCACTGCACCACGAGGTGCTCTTACAAGGAAGAAACCTGACTTAATTCAATTGTAAGACCCAACTGAAGTAAGCCCACCAAATCAAAGGAATGTACATAAGTCTTGATGCACCATTCATCATTTCAAGCAACTTATTCTAGTAATATCTAGCCATTGAATTTAGGCCTCTTGTTGGTCATATTGCCAGAGAAATGTTTTATCTAATAGTGGAGGGAGGATGTCTCAGCTGTGAATCTGAATGCCCCAAAAGGGGTAGGAGGACAAATGTTTAAACTGTAAAAGGATGTGGCTTGATTGTTGGAA
This sequence comes from Phrynocephalus forsythii, assembly GCA_029282475.1. Classification (NCBI taxonomy): domain Eukaryota; kingdom Metazoa; phylum Chordata; class Lepidosauria; order Squamata; family Agamidae; genus Phrynocephalus; species Phrynocephalus forsythii. The sequence goes on from JAPFRF010000011.1 coordinate 112,602,446, forward strand.
ACCACTGGGAGTTTTCTGAAGTTCTTTTGTTGTTTCACTTGACTTGTTCTAGTGAGTACCAGACTTCTAGTTTGTGTTCCCTGGCTGCTACCTGTTTGCCACTAGCATGATTCATCTTGGAACCTGTCATTCCCCCCCTCCCCGGCCGCCTTCCTTGGGATTATTTTTCAGGTTTTCTCCACCACTTTGTTTTTTTATATATATTTGCCTGTTTGCCCATTGTTGCACTGGTCTCAAAGAAGAGAGAAGAAGGAAAGGGAAATAGAAATCTACCCATATTAATTTTGACCAAAAGCAAGAGAGAGAGAAAAATGAAAGTTATTTCTCTAAAATTATGTCTAATTGCTTTGGAATTTGAGAACTAGAATGAACCATGTTTTAAAAGGGACCTTTTCTAAGCATACTTTTAAGTATGCAACTATGCATTGTCTTTTTAGATGACCAGAGTAGTCTTGCCTGACTATTAAAAAATGATAAATTAACAAATGTTGGTGCAGCGTCAAATTGCAAGGGAAACCACAGGAAATTAAAGCAAAACAAGTTGGGGAGCCATGTAGCAATCACAAAAACCAAATACAACACTAGACCAGGTGATACATTTAGGCTACTAGTAAAATATAAAAAAAAGTTGCTAATATTTCAAGGGCAACACCCTCTTCCTCAGAGCTATACCAAAACTTCAAGCATGGCAAATTCCTGGCAATTCCATCTTTTGGAATTTTTCCTCACGAGACGAATTCAATGCACTCCTATGGGAAGAGCATTAAACTCAGTTTCGTACAACAAATTTTCCATAAAATGAATTGACCCATAAAACTAATTAAATTCATCTTAAGAGGCACCACTGTACTGTAATAAAATTTCTGGGCTTGATAGAGAAGTGATTGCTTATGGTCTGTCTGTTTTTTATATTTTGCCCCCCCCGTTTTCAGAGGTGAAGTAATTTTTCTCTTCTCTGCAGAGAAGAAAAGTAAGGAGCCAAGGTTGGAAATAAAGGTTAAGCAGGGTCACAATATACATTGATCTCTGTTGATGTTAGGCATTTCAGTCTTTCTAGTTTTATAAATATGTTAAAGATGTTCTCTCCTATACAAGCCCTGATCCCTAAAGTGGCACCCAGATGATGACATGTGTTCACTGCCTGCACATAGTGGCTTCTTATAACGTGAACAAAGAAAGCAGTGGGGAGATTGGCTGTGTTATGTGCAAATTACATTCTGTCTTACTTAAATGCAGTTTCCATTGAGTCTTCCCTGCTTTTGATGTAGGAAGATTGTAACCCTTGGAGAGCCTCTGTTGGGCTTATTTCAGTACTCTCAGTGCTGTGTTGGCGTTCTCTTCATTTTGATTGGATAACCACTCATAATGGAAAATGCAAAGGCTAGCAGCTTTTTATTGTATTCCTTCTTAGAATTTAGGACATGTTTTTCTTTTAAAAGGATAAGATAGGATTCTGGTGTGCCTGGATGGAGAATTTTCCTCCTGATGGATGCCATTGTAGCTCTATCTCTCTCTTTCTGATTATGTCTTCTGGGAAAAAAGATATGTTCTTCTTCCATCAGCAATATTGCTCTATCCCTTTAAAACTAAGCCTGAGATAAGGGATTTATTGCAAAATGAATAAGAGTAACATGCAGGGATGGGGATTCAAGACACCGGACTGCCTCACTGTCAAGGCGCATTTAAGTAACACCTGTGACTCAATTCGGACTTGACTCAAGTCCTCCACCCCCCCATTGACTTGGACTCAACTCAGAATTCACCCACTCCTTCCTTTTTCTGGGGAGAATAGTTTGTTTTCAATAGGGACTTGGACTTGAGACTTGGAAATTGGGACATGGTAGCAAAGACTTGGACTTAGGACTTGAAGCCAAAGACTTTCCAATATCCCTGGCAACATACATTGAGTATATCACAGTATCTGGTAAAATAGTGGGTAATCCTAGTGTGTTGTGATATGCTTGTGGTAACTACCAGTAGCAGTGGCAAAAGTGAGCAGATTTGAAGGCATGCTGAGGGGAGCACTGGAGTGAGAAACAGGTTTTAATGGTTGCTTTAGGGCATTGCTAGAAGAAAACTCTATCTGTTTACTACAGTTCAGATTTATTTCAGTCCACATTTGACAAATCAGTTTGCTTTTCTTTTGGTACTGGTTAATTAGGAGAAGCATGGGCTTGTTGTCATATTTAGTATTTTAGGCTCAAAGCGCTACAGGTTTGCATCTCAGGAGGTGTACCATTATAAGTGGGGGAAGTACACTTCTCCTTTACAAGTGATCCACCCTTACACTGTGCTATATAAAGTGCTTACAAACTGCTTTTAGAAGTTGTTGGAAGCATCAAGTTCGCTAAGTGATGATGGAGTTGTTGAAGCCTTTGTTGATGAGATATTTTTATTGTTGTTACTATGTTGCCTCTAAGGTGTACACTAGAGTGCTCACACAGAGCTCTATTGACTCCATGCAGCAACCATTGGGGGTTGATGCCTGTTTACTTCCAGGTTTCAGATGAAACTCTGTCCCCTCTGCACAGCTGTGTGAGGCTCCAGCACAGCCAGGTTGAATTTTAGACAGAACGCTAGCCCTGAACTATTGTTATGTACATAGCTTTTACTCCTCTACTAGAGAATGGCATTTGGTCAAGGTGTCCAGTTCCATCGTTGATAAAAACTCCAAGAAATGAATTGAGAGGTTATGTATTTTTAGATGCCAGCTTTTCTTCCATCAGATGAACAACAGAAAGAAGTTTTTGGAAGGGAATTTTAAACAGCATCTAATCCTGTTAGCTAAGTAAATCAATTCAAGTCTTGCATATCTAGTTGCTTGGAATTGACACAATCCTGGCTGCATCAGCAGGGAGTGGCTAGTAATTTGGCAGGATGAGCAGAGTCTTATCCTGGGGAGAACAGGAACCAGAAGGCACATTTATTTATTTGCAACACAAAGTACAAAGCTGCCAGGCCAGCCCAGCCCAGCCTCACCCAGGCTCTGCCTCCATCCCACCAGGGCGCAACCACCACGCCTCTCTGCAAAGCAGCCTGGGGACTGCTTCGTTGGGGCAGGAGTGCCGCTGCTCGAGGTGCCACCAGAAAAGCTTCTGCTGGCGGAAGGGTACACGGCTTCCTCCTCCTCCTCCTCCTCCTCCTCCTCCTCCAGGTGCCTCCAGATTGTTGTCCACCCTGGGGCAATTGCCCTCTTCTGCCCCTCCCTAGTTACGCCACTGGAGGATACATGTTAGGAGCAATAAATACAACATAAGTAGCTGCATATGCCTCAGTTGCTACCTTACTGCACTGTGTTGATTGGATTTTAGAACTACAGAATAAGAAGAAACTCCAGGGCACATATTTGTGTTGAATATTCTTTGTGTGTATCTATCAATCCTTGCATAAACTAAAAGATAAAGTCCTGGGTACTCTTAATTGTGTAGAGTAGAGCTTGGGAATAGCATACTAATTTTAGCACATTAACAGTACCTTCTGTTTCCAACAAGTCAAAAAGTCACCAATTTGTACAGAATTTTAAAGTCATGTTAATGATTTTTTTGCTCTTTAAAAATACTTAATGTTTGATGAGTCCTCTGCATAAGGCACATGAGTGTGCATATCCCTCTCCTAAAGTGGAAGATACTCATAAAAGTGTACTTTATAAAAGCCTCTGTAACCAGTAGTTCCCATTCTTAAAAACCCAGGTGTATTTGAACTATTTGTCTTATTTATAGCCTTCCTTTCTCCCAATAAGACAACCCAAGGTGGCTCCCAGCCTGTGTAAAGCCTGCATGTATTCCATAACATAAGTCAATGCACAAATGTCAGTTTTCCCCCATACTCTTGTCTTATGTATGCATTTGTTTGTGATTTTCCTACTAGATGCAACTTTTGTGTGCAGCATTTCATGATGTATACATGTTAGTAGGAATCATTTGAGTAGAGAACTACATCACAAAATTTGTAGCCATGTGCAATCTAAAGGGTAATTTTATTCCATTCTGCAGATTATTTTGGAAACTGTGTGGTTAGTTGGGTTGCTAAAAGTTCAAGCCAAATCAAATTGTCCCCAGCCTTTTTGATCATTCACTAAAAATAGAATAGGGAGGTATTAGTAGGTGAATACTTTCAGGCTGAAAATCTGTTGAGTAGCTAAGCATGGGTAACTTGATGTTGAGATATCTGCTTTGCCTGGGAATCAAGTTACATCTGCATCGATTTATGTTGCATGGTGACAAATAGGATTCCAGTTATTTTGTGATAAGAAAATGTCACCCTAATTTATGGCATAAGTGTGTGTGTGTGTGTGTGTGTGTGTGTGTGTGTGTGTGTGTGTGTGTGTGCACATGAGTGAGTGAGTGTACATGTGAGTACACAAATGTGTGCTTTGTTCCCTTCATTTCATTATGTAGATCCCTTTCCTTTTCCCCATGTAGGTACTAATTATGGAAACTCGGCTAATAATAGCATAATAACCTCATTCTGCTCTTAATTATAACTAGAGATGGGTGCTTTGTAAGAAGTATGAAGCACCACTGGCCAGCTGTTTCTAATCCCCCTCCTCCTTCCCTCCAGCCGTCTGGCCCACTTATCAGGGTCCAAGCACCACCCGAGTCCTTCTCCATTGGTGGGAGGCCAGCTGGCCCTTCCCAGGTGCCCAGGCAGTCGACCACTCATCGGCTGGATGGGGAGGTTGCCCCCCTGCCACCGCCTCCTTGCTGGTGTTGTTGGCTGCCTGAGGAGCCTGGGAAGGGCTGGGTGGGCTCCAGCATTGATTGTTGTGCTACTGGTGAAGAAGGATCCGGATGATGTGCAGAGCCCAGTAAATGGACTAGGCAGCTGGTGAAGGGGAGAAGTAGGATTAGAAATATCAGACCACTGGTGCTTTGTTAAGAACATAAGAACATAAGAAGAGCCTTGCTGGATCAGGCCAAAGGCCCATCTAGTCCAGCTTCCTGTATCTCACAGTGGCCCCACCAGATGCTTTTGGAAGCGCATGAGACTAGATATCTGTCTCCTGATACCACTCCCCTGCATCTGGCCCTTGAAGTACCCTGGTTTTAAGCCTGGAGATTACACATCTCCATCATGGTTTGTAACCTGTGATGGACTTTTCCTCCAGGAATCTGTCCAATCCCCTTTTGAAGGCATCCAAGCCAGATGCCATCACCACATCCTGTGGCAGGGAGTTCCACAGACTAACAACGCGCTGGGTGAAAAAATATTTTCTTTTGTCTGTTCTTACTCTCCCAGCCCTCAATTTGAGTGCATGTCCCCTAGTTCTGGTATTTTGTGAGAGGGAAAAGAGCTTCCCTCTATCCACTTTACTCATGCCCTGCATTATTTTGTACGTCTCAATCATATCCCCCCTCAGGCACCTTTTTTCCAGACTAAAGAGCACCAAATGTTTCAGCCTTTCCTCGTAAGGGAGGTGCCCCAGCCCAGTAATCATTTTGGTCACTCTCTTCTGCACCTTTTCCAGTTCCACTATGTCTTTCTTGAGATGCGGTGACCAGACTTGTACACAATACTCCAGATGCGGCCTTACTATTGTTTTGTATAATGGCATTATAATGTAGGCTGTTTTATTTTCAATCCCCTTTTTGATAATCCCTATCATGGAATTGGCCTTCCTCACCACTGCCACACATTGGGGAGACACCTTCATGGAGCTGTCCACCAACACACCAAGATCTCTTTCCTGATCTGTCACGGATAACTCAGAGCCCATGAGTTGATAGATAAAGTTTTGATTTTTCACCCCAATATGCATTACTTTACATTTGGCTACATTAAAACGCATTTGCCATTTCGTAGCCCATTCCCCCAGTTTGGAGAGATCCTTCTGGAGCTCTTCACAATCTTCTCTGGTTTTTACCGCACGGAAAAGTTTTGTGTCATCTGCAAACTTGGCCACCTCACTGCTTATCCCTGTCTCCAGGTCATTTATGAACAGATTGAAAAGCACCAGTCCCAGGACAGAGCCCTGGGGCACACCGCTTTTCACCTCTCTCCATTGTGAAAATTTCCCATTGACACCTGCTCTTTGTTTCCTGGATCTCAACCAGTTCTCAATCCATAAGAGGACCTGCCCTCTTATCCCCTGACTGTGCAATTTTCTCAGCAGCCTCTGGTGAGGGACTGTGTCAAAAGCCTTTTGAAAATCCAGATAGACTATATCCACCGGTTCACCCAAATCTACATGCCTGCTGACCTTTTCAAAAAATTCTACAAGATTTGTCAGACAAGACTTACCCTTGCAGAAGCCATGCTGATTTTCTCTCAGCAAAGTTTGTTCTTCTATGTGTTTTAAGATTTTCTCTTGGATGAGGCTTTCCACCATCTTCCCTGGGACAGATGTAAGGCTAACTGGCCTGTAGTTTCCCGGGTCCCCCCTCCTTCCTTTTTAAAAAATTGGTGTGACATCTGCTATCCTCCAGTCCCCCGGCACTGTAGCCGTTTTAAGAGACAAGTTGCATATTACCGTTAAGAGATCTGCAATTTCATTTCTCAATTCCCTAATAACCCTTGGGTGGATGCCATCTGGGCCCGGGGACTTGTTAATCTTCAATTTATCAATTAGTCCTAAAACATCTTCTCTTTTAACCTGTATTTGATTTAATTCTTTAGTCAAGAGGGGCCGTTCAGGCAGCCGAATCTGCTCAAGGTCTTCTGTCGTGAAGACAGATGCAAAGAACTCATTTAATTTTTCTGCAATTTCCAAGTCCTCCTTAATCTCCCCTTTTCCTCCCTCACCATCCAGAGGGCCAACTGGTTCTCTGGCAGGTTTTCTACTTCTAACATATTTAAAGAAGCTTTTATTATTACCCTTTAAATTGCTAGCCATGCATTCCTCAAAATCTTTCTTTGCCTCTCTTATCATCTTCTTACATTTCTTTTGCCAGAGTTTGTGTTCCTTTTTATTTTCCTCATTTGGGGAGGATTTCCATTTACAGAAAGACCTCTCCTTGTGCTTTAGAGCCTCTCTAACTCCACTCGTTAACCATGCTGGTGCCCTCTTGGACTTAAATGAGCTCTACTTTCTTTATGGTATGCACTTGTGCTGGGCCTCTGTTACCGTTGTTTTAAACAGGTTCCATGCACTCTGAAGAGATTGGATTCTTCCAACCTTCCCCTTCAATTTTTTTCTAACTAGTTTCCTCATCTGAGGGAAGTTTGCCCTTCGAAAATCAAGGATTTTTATGTCTGATTTGCTTGGCACTCTTCCTCCAACATGCATGGCAAAGGAGATTGCAGCATGCTCACTGTTCCCCAGAGGCTCAGTGACATTCACATCCCTGACCAGATCCTGAGTATCAGACAGTATTAGATCCAGAGTTTCCTGTTCTCGGGTGGGCTCCATGACAAGTTGCTCTAAGGCACAGTCATTCAGCAAGTTGAGAAACCTAGTTTCTCTTTCTTGCCCAGAGCTCGCATTGGCCCAGTCGATGTGGGGATAATTGAAGTCCCCCACGATTACTGTCCTGTGCTTCTGAGACACCTCCATGGTTTGTCTCCTCATTTCAAGTTCCCCCTCAAGTTTTTGATCTGGTGGGCGATAGCATACCCCAACTATCACATCACTCCTTGGACCTGGTAGTTTAACCCACAGTGATTCTATGGTGGAGTCAGACCCTCTGTCAATCTCCATTCTGCTGGATTTTACCCCTTCTTTAACGTAGATGGCCACTCCCCCTCCAACCCGCCCCTCTCTATCCCTTCTATAGAGTTTATAGCCTGGGATTGCTGTATCCCACTGGTTCTCTGCATTCCACCAGGTTTCTGTTATGGCTATTATATCAATGTTATCCCTAGCTGCCAAATGTTCGAGTTCTCCCATTTTTGGTCGGAGGCTTCGAGATTTGGCGTAGAAGCACCTGTACAGTGGGTTCTGCAACAACAGCTGCTGCTTTGTTCTTTTCCCCCCACAGCTATTATTTTCAGTAGATGAACTATCACATTCCATTATTCTCCCAGTACTAATACCTGCTATGTCATCTCTATGTGATTCTCTACCCTTTCCAACCTCATTCCCTGTGGTTGAGGTGTTCCGAACCGGATGCCACACAGCTCCGTTCGGCTTTCCCCCAGTTATCAGTTTAAAAGCTGCTCTGCAGCCTTTTTGAGGTTGAGTGCCAGCAATCTGGTCCCATCATGATTCAAGTGCAACCCATCCCTCCTGAAGAGGTTTGGCTTGTCCCAAAATGTTCTCCAGTTTCTGACAAATCTAAAGCCCTCCTCTCGACACCATCGCCTCATCCATGCATTGAGGCATCTGAGCTCTGCCTGCCTGGCGGGTCCTGCACGAGGAACAGGTAGCACTTCTGAAAATGCTACCTTCGAAGTCCTGGACTTCAATCTTCTTCCTAACAACCTGAACTTGGCTTCCAAGACTGACCGCTTGGCCTTCCCGACATCATTGGTACCAACATGTACCATGACCACTGGCTCCTTCCTGGTTCTCTCTAACAAGCTATCTAGATTTCTCGTGATGTCTGCAACCTTTGCACCTGGCAGGCAAGTGACCATACGGTTATCATGCTCATCACAAATCCATCCCTCCGTATTTCTAATTATAGAATCCCCTAGCAGAAGGAGCTTCTCTCCTGCAGCCTGTTCTTCTACATGTACCTGATCCTGTATCTCATCAATTGTGATGAGGGAGAGATCCTCAGGTGGAACCAGTTGTTCCTCGGGAGCGCAAAGCTCCCGTCTCTGGTTATCTTGAAAATAAGTTATTAAAATCCATGCAAGGTATGTTAACATTGTTTCCATCTGCTTCCTGTTATGCTGCTGTCAGACTCATTGCTAGAATTGGGCCTCAGCCCTTATGTGATAAAGCAGTCACCTTATCCAGTAGAACATGGTTTGACTTGGAAAGAATTGAAAGTACAGTAGGACCCCCGTATCCACTGATTCATTATCCACTGATTCAGTTATTAAATAATTCAGCAGCAACAAAGCAAGCTATTATCACAAATAGCTTCTGTAAAGCGAGCTACTGTCACAAACAGTAGCCAAAAAGCAAGCTACTGTCCCAAAGCAGCAGTCATAAAGCAAGCTACTGTCAGGAAACAGCAGTTTGGAGATGGGTTGGTGGGCATTCTCTTCTATCCACAGTTTTCATTATCCACGGGAAGGCCTGGAACCAATCCCCAGGGATACCAGTGTCCTACTCTAGAATCTCTGTCTAGTTATGAGAGGTTAGTGAAATCCTTTCCAGAATAGCGACAGCGCAAAGAAACACCTGTGCTTCCAAGCTTTGAAATTAACACCAGGCAATGTTGGAGCATACATTTATTTACTACACCCCATATTAAGGTTGTGAGTACAGAGTGGGTAAAATACACTTTACTCCACAGCAATCAAAAGGTTTTTTCCCCCCCAAATTGGTTCCTTGATGTTTTCTGCAGGTAAAATCACTGTAGCTGTCCCAGCAACAAACCTGTAGTGTATAGAGCTCCAACATCAGAAGCAGAAGCTGCCTTTGATCTGACCAGATAGATACTAATTGACAATTGCCACCTTTTTAAAAATTCCCAAGTGACCTAGTGATAGTCTGTTGCAGCACTGACTTGAAAGTCTTTTTCAAACAAAACAAAACAAACAAAAGAAAGAAAAAGCCACTGGGAACAACAGAAGAGTTCCTTTGCCCTTGGCTCAGACATTCACACATAGCCGAAAACACAAACAAGAGATACCAGCTAATCAGAACAAATTTGAACCACACCTACTGACAGAACAAAGAAAGACAATTTCATGCTGAAAAGACAGTACTTCCTGGGCTTCCTTAAACTGAGGTAACATATGAAGTACGGTAGTTGCTGTTTTTCATGATGATTTCATCTGTGCAAATTTAGATGCCTGTCATGGGATAGATGGCCAATATTGTTATACTTTATGATAGTGATAAAAGCTTTTCCCCCAGGATGATTTATTACTTATTGACATTGAGTGGAGGCCTAGAATGGAACACTGTATACATCTAGGTTATCAGTAGAGATTTTAGGGTCAAAATCTGTGTTATATAGAGGTGGGCATGAACCAGAAAACACATGGTTCGGGTTCATCTGGTTCGGGTCCACCCTTGGTTTGGTTCGGGTTCGGGTTTTTACAAATTTAAAAAAAAAATCGTACGGACCCAAACCGGTTCTGGTTCTTACCGCCAGTGGTGGCAGCAGATCCTGGTCCCTGCAGCAGGGGCTTTTAGAGGCGCTATCTTGGGGCCACCACCTTTTTGTTTTGTTTTGTTTTCAAGCGCCCACCACACAGGCCCTGGGGCCAGGTGGGTGCTTCTTTTTTATTTTTTATTTCCCTTGATTTTAGAGCACCGACTCAGCCACCCCTGGGGCCCGCTTGGCACTCCTTTTTTATTTTTTTTTTTTAAAAAAATTTCACGCACCAACGTGTGGCCCCTGGGGCCGGGGTGGCTCTGGGTTTTTTTCTTCTTTATTTTAGGTCACCAACCTGGCCACCCCTGGCGCCAGGTTGGTGCTCCTTTTTTTGGTTTTGATTTATTTTGATTTTATTTTTATTGGTTTTTTTTTTAATCCAACTACATGGCCTGCGCTACAGCTGTAGCATGGGCTGGTCGCCTTTTTTTTTTTTTTGCCTGCCCACACGCTGCATCATTTTGGTCTTTTTTGGCTGTGCCAGTTCCGCTGCTCGCGGGTTGGTACTGAGCCTGTGCACTGGATTGGGTTGTTCCCCCCCCCCCGGCTGCACCGGTTCCATGGCCCACAGGCTGTATCAGGTTTTTAATTTTTTTAAAAAAATTTCAAGTGTCTGCATGGCTCCTGGGCCCGGGTCAGCACTGGTTTTTTTATTTTTTATTTTTCTTGATTTTAGTGTGCCACCCCGGCCACCCCTGGGGTTGGGTTGGCACTCCTTTTTTATTTTTATTTTTATTTTTATTTTTATTTTTATTTTTATTTTATGTTTATTTTTATTTTTATTTAAACTGCCAACCATGTGGCCCGCGCTACAGCTGTAGCGCGGCCATCAACTCCCCCCCCCCCCGGTCGCCGTCCCTGAAGCCAGGAAGACTGGACTTCTGCGCCAGCACCAGGTAGGAGACATCTCCGCCCCCCCATTAATGTAACAAACCAAACCAAACCATTTATTTCATAATGAAACAAATAACGAATACCAAAATGAACTAAAAGTTCATTTCATGCCCATCTCTAGTGTTATACACTGCTGGTCATTAGATGCTGAATTCCACTAGTGTTTTAGTGACATGAGTCAGGTAGGCCTTCATGACTGAGTGATATTATTTGCAATCAGAACCTATGGTCAGTTTCTAATGAGCGGTCATAAAACAAAGTAAGCTAATTGGCAAACTCAGAGAAATGTGAGATGTCCTTCTTGTAACAGTCAAACCTCTTTAGAATTTAAGGAACTATCTTCTATGAATGTGCTATTGTATTGTAATGAATGTGCTATTGTATTGTACTGTATACAATATATAACATATCGTAATATACTATAATAGTATGATAACCTTTATATTTATCCTGTGATGATTTGGGAGCTATGTAGTCATGAACGGCTTCCACCACCCCCTCCATGATGAGCTTTAAATAAATTAGGCTATATTGGGGATTACAGATGGGCTTTTCATTTCAGAAGGGTTCAGCTTCTAAAATGAAACATGGGAGTGCAACTGGCATTCAGAACCAGAGGAATAAATTCAACCAAACAACATACGAGTCTTGTGGTACAGTAAACCCCCACCAATCGTGGGGGTTAGGGACCCACCCCACCCACGATCCATGAAAATCTGCGATATGCGGAAGCAGGTGGGGGGCTGGGGGCGGGGGTTTGCAAAAGCCTCAGAGGAGTGTGGGGGGGCGGTGCAGAGCGACCCGATTGGAGGTAGTCTGGAGACACCCGGGGTGCGCACCCACCCCGTGCAGCTCGGAGGTACTCCGGAGTTGCCCGGGGCGGCTGCGGAGGGGGACTCCGGAGTTCCTGCGCGGCTCTGAGGCACTGCCCAGGGCAGCTGCAGAGGGGGACGCCGTCCGTCCGTGCACCTGGCCCGCGCAGCTCAGAGCCACTCCGGAATTGCCCAGAGCAGCTGCAGAGGGGGACACCGTCCGTCCGTACACCTGCCCCGTGCAGCTCAGAGCCACTCCGGAATCACCCAGGGCGGCTGCAGAGGGGGACGCCGTCCGTCCGCGCACCCATCCTGCGCGGCTCTGAGGCACTCCGGAATCGCCCAGGGCAGCTGCAGAGGGGGACGCCGTCCGTCCGTGCACCTGGCCCGCGCAGCTCAGAGCCACTCTGGAATTGCCCAGAGCAGCTGCAGAGGGGGACACCGTCCCTCCGCACACCCATCCCGTGCGGCTCTGAGGCACTCCGGAATTGCCCAGGGCGGCTGCAGAGGGGGACGCCGTCCCTCCGCGCACCCGTCCCGCGGGCTCTGAGGCACTCCGGAGGCGCCTGGGGCGGCTGCAGAGGGGGACACCGTCCCTCCCCGCAGCCCTCCCATGTGGCTCGGAGGAAGTCTGGAGCGCCCGGGGCGGGTGCGTAGGGGGACGCCGTCCCTCCGTGCACCCGCCCCGTGCGGATTGGAGGCAGTCTGGAGGCGCTGGGGGCTGTGCGGAGGGGGACAGCGTCCCTCCATGCCCCCGCCCCATGCGGCTTGGAGGCAGTCCCGAGGCGCCCAGGGCAGCTACGGAGGGGATGTCATCCCTCCCCGCAGCCCTCCCGCGTGGCTCAGAGGCCCTCCGGAGGCACCCAGGAGGGCTGCGCAGAGGGACTCTGTCGCTCCCCGCAGCCCTCCCACGTGGCTCGGAGGCCCTCGCCATCCCCCTTGGCTCCGAGGCCTTTTGGGCTTCTTGGATGTGCGGGGGCGCACGGAGCGACCAGATGGCCCCCTGTCCACCTCCCCCTGCAGTGCAGGTACTGCAATCCCGCGATGTAGCAGGACCGCAGGACCTGAACCGCGAAATGGTGGGGGCTTACTGTACTGTAAAGATTAATGCTTATATGCCATATGCTTTCATAAGTGCTAGCTATGGTCCATTAAAGTTTATGCCAAATAAAACATGTTAGATTTTAAGATACCACGGGCCTCTGTGTGCTTTTATTTTATCATGTTACACTCAGTGAAGTAGCTTAATTAATCTAGAGTTATATGACTATGCTTGTATGGTGTCTAATAAGCAACTCTCCTTTAGCCTTCCCTTTAAGAAATGTCTCCTGCAGACTAAGCATAGTTACAAATGCTTTTTAAAACTCCTCAGCATTGTTCTCCCTTGCCTGTGAATTCTTGTTTAAATACCCATGGAGATTTTAATAACATAGTTTCCTTGATTCCCTGGGGGTTAAAATTTGTCACTTATTCAGTGTAATTGAAAATACTGGATCTTCTCAGAAGTCTTAAGGCCAATTAAGTAAATCAGAAATTGCCAGTGATCTGGACTAACCTCCTGAATATAACATGTAGAAGCATTTTGAATGAGCTTCTTGCTACAAGTTAAAAATCACAGTGACAGCCATTTACTAGAACAAACAATTGCAAGTAGCATTTTAATAATAATTTTAGTCTTCATAAATGAGATTATTCTTTAAAACAATGCTGCAGGTTTCTAGTGAGTAAAAGCATCTTGGTATACCCATCAATACTTTCTCCTTTCCTTGCAGCAGTAATGAGCTGAATTGCCTTTAATGGTAACTGTAGCATTAACGTGCTTGTCCTAGGCCCTTTCACAGGCTGTTGACAAGCACCACTTCTGATTTTCCTCTATCACTGCAACCAATTAGCTTAGCTTCAGACTGTTTTTAAGTTGAATAAAAATAAAAGAAGTATATTGATTACAAAGTTGAATCAAAATCATTACTAGTAACGTGTTGAAGTATAAACAAAAGAAGAATATGGCTCAAACCCACTTAAGTTTGATCACTAATAAAGCAGAATGCATGCACACCCAGTTCCTAAGTTTACAAACACTAAGCACTTAGTTTTCTTTACAGACACTCTAAAAATCTTATCTCTTCTTTAGCCCTGTCTGTCTTAGTGCCAGACCCTATCTGATTCTCTCAGACTCTGTCAGATTCCCTTTATCCAAGTGTAGGTCCCTGACTAACCCTATGTGCTCTTTTCTGTCTAAAACAGTGCTGAGCAGTGCCTTAAATCCTCTCAGGCGACTCCCTAGACTCCCTCATTGGTCTACAGACCCACCAATCAGCACAGACTCCTCTCATGCATTATTCATCACACAGGTAAATGACAGAGTAACAAACATCCATGCTTCTGAATAGGGCCTGACAATGTCCTCTTCATGGAGGATGTAATGGCTAAAGAGTAATAATTCACCAACAAGCAAAAGCTTGAAGTTATGTTCTACTAGGACAAATTCCTGGGTTGTCATTCCCAAGCTATCCTTGAACATAAACCAATTTATTGTATTTGTTTATTTAAAATATTTTTACCCCACATTTTCTCCTTGGAAAGGACTCAAGGTGGCTTACAACACTAGACATCAAAACAAAAACGGAACCTGATTTCAGACATGATACTAATCCTGGTTTCCACCAGTATTAAACTTTTGCTCGCAAGTACTGTAACTACCTGGTTCAGCCTCCCAGCAGGAGCAATTGAACAATATGCATCCCCATGCCTACTCATTGCAAAAACTAAACATTAGAATTCTAGTTTATCATGATATATGAGCAGGCTATTGTATTATGTAACATGATATTGCACTTTGTATTCCTAGTGGCATTCAGGATGGGTTCATTCCAGTTCCTTTGCACAACCCAGTTACTTCACATACAAAGTGAGGCCGACTCCTAATGAATCATAATAATGATGAGCTGTATAGCTCTTAATTTGAAGAATGCTGAAAAAAACTTGGACTATTAGGTTTGAATATAAATTTGTTAGTGTTATGTGTTAGAAATTGGGGGATTTGTTCATTGGTGGAAATGTTTAAAATTGAAATGGTCTGATTTATTGAATTGACATAATTATATTGTTTAATAGTCTTATAAAATCATTAGTTTTATAACTTATCTCAGTGGGAATTGTAGGCTTCCTTCACCATTGACCTCTGATAGCATATTAGTTATTGGGTACTTTAAAGACTTTTTTTGCTTCAAAACCATCTTCTCTTATCCTGCGTGTTTCTCTAGGCAGATTGTAATTTTTTTTACTGCAGTTGTTACTTGAGGATAGGTTCCCCTGTTGTTGGTGCATACTGCTCAATAGAGATGGGCACGAATAAAAAAATGACGTTTCGTTTGTCGTTTGTCATTTGGAGGGTCCGTTTTGGTTCGTTTCCGATTTTCACAAATTTTTGCAAAAAATTCATTTTCGTTCGTTTCATTACCATTTCGTTACCATTTATTTCAAATTTTTGTGATTTTTTTAGCATTTAAAGCAGTTCACTGTATTGCATGACAAAATTTCCGGCATTTCTGTTCATTTCATTTTGGAGACAAAATTCGTTTGTCATTTCATTGTGTAATGAAATGAAAAAACAAAAATGGAAATGAAAAATTGTTCATTTCGTGCCCATCTCTACTGCTCAATACAAAAATGCTGGTTATTTATACACTTTTGAAGTGCACTTCTTTAGCATAACATGATAAGATGCTTTGACTGGAAGCATGATTTTCATGTGTACCTTCTCCCATCCTCCCCCAATCAACTCCTCTATTCATCTTCTTCATGGTTATTCAGGTCACCAGTAAACTTTATGTTGTATGTAGCACTAGTTTGAGAGGGCAACTAGACAACTGAGAAAAGAAATTCTAATTTGAGTCTCCCCTGGACACATTTTTTAAAATGTCAACATTTTGTATCTGGAGAAGAAGAAGCAGGTTTTATAAAAGATGGAATGGTTTGCATGGTACCTCCTTTAAATGTTTCTGCAAGGTGTAATGTTCTCTTGCAGAACAAAGAGACAGGTGTTCTATTGTTACATTAACATAACCCTTTGACAATTTTAAAGACTAGGAGAACATAACCATATTAAACAGTAAACTTAAAGGCTTGTTTGGGAATGGTGGTATATGTTCTGAACTGGATCTAGTTTATTATAGAAGCCAGTATACTGGATGTGTGTGTGTTGTGTCATTACAATCGTGACCGACTCTCTGTGACCCCATGCCCATGGAGCTTTCTTGGCAGGAATACTGGAGTGGCTTGCCAGTTCCTACTCCAGGCGCCTATAGCACTTGGTATTCCCTGGTGGTCTCCCATCCAAGTACTAATCTTATTGGACTATTAAAACTGTGTTTATTTTACCTGCTCCTGACTGACTTGGAACCATCCTTGAATAATGGTGAGAGGGACAAAATTGCTTGCACTGATATTTTTTTGTGATTAAATTTTAATCAGATCTGTTTCTTCAACCAATGTTGTTGTCTTACTTTGACACTAAAGTTTCAAGCTCTGTGGGAAAAGGCACTGTGTTAATCATGAGAACAATTTATTTTCTATGTAGTCAGAGTGATTCCCCCTGAAGACATTCCTATAGAATTGGAAAATTCTGTTTCTTTAAACAGCTTGTGACTAGGGTAGATATTGTTTGCTACTGTTGTTGTTCTACTACAGGTCTGTCCAACTTTGAACAGACCGAGGTCTACTTTTTCTGGCCCAAAGTGCCTGAGGGCTTCTACACTAATGCCTCTACTTATGATTTTTTTCCATTCCAAGCACATGCTCGTAAGTAAAACAAGTTGTAAGTAGAGCAGCGGTTTCCCATAGAAATGCTGAGGCAGTGGGCTGGCAGGTCCAGAACTTTGCTGGGGCAGTAGTGGTCCTTGGGATGGGGGAGGGAGGGGTGGAAAACTTATCCCTTCTCTTTTTTATTGGTGGCTATCGGGCTACTTTTGAACCCTTCATGGGCTACCGGTGGCCTGCAGTCTACCTGTTGTGCAGGCCTGTTCTAGTACTACTGTGTGAATATCATAACCTCCACTGACCATGAACACTTGGCAGCATGCTACCTTTTTCTCTTTGGCTGGGAGGAGGCTTCCTATGATATCAAACACCTGCCTCTCATTCCAGAGTGAGTGTGCCTTGTCAGCCCCTTCTCCCCTGCAAACAGTCATCAGAGGACATACTTTTGTTGTCACCTGTAGTAAATATTGTGCTGTGGGAGGAAAATTCACATCCAAGCAATTATTAGTAATGGCAGCATTTGTTAGGGAAGTGTTGTTAAAGGAGGACAGGCAGAGCATGGCAAAGTAGGGAGGATAATTCTTTTAACAGCCAGAGATGTCTGGTGGGGGAACTACTTGTTGAAGTGGGAGGAGGTACCAAAATCAAGGAAATATTATCATCTCTCTTCTGTTCTAGCAAAATGAGGGGAGAGTGATAGTATTCACTCTTGATTGGTCGTGCTTCTTAGTAAAAGACAGCAAGTGGTATAAGACCAATGCATTGGAAGCACACAATAGAAAGTGTCCTGGCTGCTCAATCCTTCAGCAATAAGAATTTCAACAACAAATTTGAAAGTTTTTAAAGGCAGCTACACTCAGACCACATTGTATTCATTTAATCTGAAGGTGACTAAGCCATTTATCGCTGTGATGAACCCATATCCTTCAAGAACAGACACACATGCTAGTTCATAGCCTAAGCAAAAGCCTCAACTTTTTAGTCCATTCTCATGCTAAAGAGTTCATGCTAAAGAATTTAGCAAAGATGAAACAACCCTTTCTAGATTAGAAGTGTCTGTCCTGGAGAAACCTGGGTTGTTCAGAGGAAGAGTTGAAGGAGACTCACTGCAAATTAAATTAAATTAAATTAAATTAAATTAATAAATTAAAAAGGGATAATTTGGAGCAGCTATTGGCATTTGAAAATGCAGCCAAACCTGGTGGCCATTTTCAAAAGAATTATCTCCAAAGAGTAAAGACCTCCTAGCAAGCAAGATCTTTCTCACAAAGAAATCTCTGCTTCAGTGCTAATAACTAAGTGATTTTTTTTTTTAAACAGAAGACTATAAACATCACTTCTGGAAGTGAAGTTGGCTGGATAGCCCAGTCTGGATATCTGGCAGCAGAGCCAGAGGTTGGGAATACGGCTCCCCCACTATGGCTCCCTGGAAAAGAGGCACTCTATGTAGCCTTGGGCAAATTGCACAGTCCCAGGGTGCCCCTGAGAGGAAGAGTGACAATCTGTGCCTGAATATTCTCTGCCTGAAAAATGTTGTAAAAAGGTTGCTATAATTCAGAATTGACTTAACAATCCATTATTGATACTGCACCCAGGCTCTGGATCTCCCTTCCACTGGAGGCCAGGACTGCCTCATCTCTGTTGTCCTTCCGGAAACAGGCAAAGACCTTTCTCTTCAGGCAAGCTTTCCCTGAATGATGAACTACCTATTATGTGACATTTATATGAATCTATGGGTTCACATAGAGTTTGTGTTTATGACTACTTATAACCTTGTTGCTTTAATGTAATGTTTGTCTATTAATGCTGTAAGATGTCCCTCAATTCCTTGTTCTCAAATACTTGAACATATCTTAATTGTATTGGGTTGCATATTATCCCTCATTACTGTAAGCTGCCTTGGGTCCTTTTCCAAGGACAAAGGCAGGGTAAAAATACTATAAATAAATAAATAAACATTGAAAACAATGCCTACTTACATGCTGCAGCGCTCGTCAGTATTCCTTTGGAACCTCTTCCTATCTGAAAATATTTCTCCAGTGGTTCCCTACGTTCTTATCATCTTGTTGGTACATAATATCTTTCAGTAGTTCAGCAAATAATCTTAAATTCCCCCAATTTTGTTTAGAATTAAGAAGGTCTAAGGAAACACTTAGGTGTTCATTTGCTGAAATGCTTCCCCCCCCCCCCAATCCTTTCCCCTGAGGTACCCAGCTTGCTTCCTATTCTGATGATAGGCATGACCCAGCTATTGGAGATTGATTGCCAGGTATAAAGAGAACATCTCTTGTCATTAGCTTCTGCTGATGAAACAACAACCAGTTGTTTGAATTTTTAGAGAGCAAACAGCCATCTTAACAATATTATGTATGCCTATCAACACAATTATACTTGTTAGAAATTCCTTTTCCTCTGATTGGATTATTTCCTTCAAACAGAAGTTGCATCTTTTTACAAAATAAATACTTGGGATATTAATAAATTTGCTTACATTGCAAGTTTTGATGGAAAGGGAAGGAAATTGTTGCTTTTAGCTGTGGCCACTTGCATTGTGAGAATGGACGAATATTTAGTCTCATGTTTGGGAGCATGTGTGCCTGTGTAAGCTAGAAAAACAACTGGTTTTTTTTTTAAATTTTCTTGGAGGACACCTTACCATTAAGGGTATGCTTTGCAGGTTTTCACCATAGTGTTCTATCTAATCAGGATGTAGATTTGAAATATCTGCTCAATTGACACAACATATATCTAAGTCCTTAGCTTACTGAAGAAACACCATAAGCATATTTCTGCTAAGACTCAGTTCATTGACTTCTGCTAGTGATTTCAGTAGTGAGTAACTTGGATGCTGTTCCCATAACCCTCCTCTAGAAATAAACCCCTTCTGAGTAAATAAGTATAGGATTGAGCTAAAGGTGAACTAATTCAGGTTTTAACAACTAGAATTACTCTTGACCTGTGAGATAAAAAAAAAACCCTGACAGCTTTTGCAAATGTATTAAAATTGTTGCTTGAATAAGTGTTTAATCTTTATTAGTTTCTACTACCTTCCAACTTGCTGCACTTCATCTCACAGGAGCGAGTCATGTAGTTAGCCTTTAATTCATCTTTTAAATTCTTCTTTTTTTTTTTTTTTTGCTTTTAAGCATTTTATTTAGAGAGTATTTTGGCTTCATCTTCATCATCTTCATATTATAGAAGCTTCTGTGTCAGTTGAAATTCTGTGCCATCTTAAAGTGGGAGGCCAGGGATTCAACTGAGAGCCTTGCTGGCTATTCCACAGGAAGTTGGCAAGGTTATAGAAAGAACCAGTACCCAAATCTATGCTATTTTGTTTCAATTTGCTGAATGGCATCTGCCGTTCATGTAAAGGGAATGTGACAGACAAATAGGTGTTGGGTATTGATTTTGGTCTATTACTTGCAAACTTAGTATTCCTAAGTGCCCAATATGGATGGAAGCACTCCAGTTTTAGTTATATTATTCAGTACTTTCCATAACTCTAAAAAGTCAGACTGAAGAGTCAATCATAGACTCATTAGAGAACATTTTAAAAAGGCTGAAATGTCATTCTGTGTTCTTTTGAACAAAGTATGAGTATAAATAGAATGGGAAGCACACACAGCATTATCAGTTGGAATATGCTTGCCAATGTACAATGCCTGGTTGTAGCCTAGATGTTTTTTATTCATGATCCCTTTATCTTTAAACATATTCTCTCCTAATATGTATAAGTTATGTGTCTTAACACATGATGCAGGGGAGTGGTATCAGGAAACAGATATCTAGTCTGATATGCTCCCAGACACATTTGATGGGGCCACTGAGATACAGGAAGCTCGACTAGATGGGCCTGTGGCCTGATCCAGCATGGCTCTTCTTATGTTCTTATTTTCTTATGGTGATTTTGTGTAGGACAAATCAGGGCAGGCAAGATGAGGCTCAAAGGCATTATGCTAGAGCTTGTTCCTTTTCCACACTTGTCTAATCAGCTGCAAGTTCCAAAGATTCACTGCCTAGCCAGCTTTTGCCAAGGAGCCTTGTGGCACAGAGCGTAAATGCCTGTACTGCAGCTAGAACTGTGCTCACGACCTGGGGTTCAATCCCCGGTAGCTGGCTCATGGTTGACTCAGCCTTCCATCCTTCCAAGGTTGATAAAATGAGTACCCTGCATGGGTCCTTTTCCAAGGAGAAATGTGGGGTAAAATTACTCTAAAATAAATAAATAAATAAATAAATAAATAACCTAGAAAGCACTTTAAGCACTATGGGGCGGTATATCAGCAGAACACTTTGCTTTGCTTTGCTCCCTTCAGGTTTATGGCTATCATTATAATATTTGCATGCCTTTTATAGTATATAGGTAAGCTACAGAGCTAATGTATTTCAGAAAGTTAAGTCCTTTACTTCCACATCGGGCCACTAGGAAGGTAGCCAGCACCTTAAGATCCTGGAACTTTTATCCCTGCCTCTTTCTCTGCCTCAAACAATAGTCTTCCCCTTTAACAGCATCTTTAGCAGTTATTTTTGTGTGAGGGACTTACTTCTTCCTCTAATCTGTTTCCCCTTTTTAGAACATATCCCAAATATTCCTGCATCAAGGAGAAATTGATTATTTAGTTCTCATGGCAACATACTGCCTGCTGTTTCCCCAACAAAGGTGTGTGTCCAAATAGACCTGCCTGATACATCTACAACCATATATTCAAGTTATATTTAAAGAGAGAGATCATTGCAATATTTTTTCATGTGGTTGCTGGTGTCCCTCATCATGGTTGAGAATTTAAGAAACTGCACAGTAATTAATATATGGGTACATTTTTATTACCCATGTTTGCATACATTTATACTATTCATGGATTTTTTGGGGGTGTTGCTTGTGTTTCTGTACTACCCAGCAAAAGATCCAATGGGAGCAGGTGGCTGCCATTTCATCCTGTGGCTTTGTATTATCCCACAGCATTTTAGTGCAAAAGGCAATCATCACAAAAAAATATGGCAGATGCTTTTCTGTTTTCCTTTTCCCCCTTGTGGGAACTACCATGTATTTTCACAATGCTTCAAGAACATTAGAAGCAGTTGGCCTAGGAGTTAAATTAGTTTATATACACAGACTAAAAAGCACAGTTTTATTCCTTATGACTGCCTGCTAGCTGCTTCTTTTTCTGTGCCTTCTGTTAGTATTTCTGTCCTTAGCTGGGCTGTTCAAAGTCCAAGCTTCAGAAGCAATCAGAAAGGGTTAGAAAAAGCTAAATATTGCAGTCCAGATATTGTTGGCATTCCTCTTATCAGTTCTGAGAGCAATTTCTCTCAGTTGATGGCACTTTCTGCTGCTAACTGGTGCATGACTGCAAAAGCTTCTAGTTCCTTTTGTCCCCTTTGGTAAAGTAGAAGTGTTTGGAATGAATGGCTTTAATGTTGCTACAGATTGATCTGACCAGTGGTCTTTCTTTCTTTCTTTCTTTCTTTCTTTCTTTCTTTCTTTCTTTCTTTCTTTCTTTCTTTCTTTCAAGAAGTTTAATAAATCTTCTTTATAAGAACACATCAAAATTTTGAACCTGCATAATGTTTTTCTTTTGGAAGTGTTTTTAAATCAGGTTTTTTGCTATATCTCGTGGTAGCTTAATCCTGCAGTTAGGTACTGGTCTATGGCAGAGGACTGTTAAATGTACAGTGTCTACCCCTACTAATTCCAGACATTAGAGCCCGTGACCTGAAAGCCCTACCCACATCAGCTACCAAAATGAGGCAGATCATCATATCAGTGCAAAGGTTTGCTGCAGACATTGTAAACATGAATGAACATACTGAGAAAGCCTCTATGAATTGAATGATCCTGTCTTATTAGGATCACAGAAAGCCCTGTAAGCACATTCAGCTCAAGTCTTCTGCAGACTATCACTCTGAAGGTGTATTCCTCATTTCCATTTGTGGGCACTGGAGTAGCATCTCCACCATCCCTACCATGATTAGAATCCTCCACATTTTCAGCACATTGTTTCAATATGGCAGAGATGCTTAGCATGGAAATGCTATGTAGAACTCAAGGCGAACTACATTTATACTTGCCTTGCCATCAGGACCAGCACTAGGATTTTTTGCTCCCTAGGTGAGGGGTGGGGGTGGGGCAGGGGGCAGGGGGCGGGGGGCAGGGGGCAGGTGGCGGGCGGCAGCGGGGGGTGGCGGCGGGGGGCAGGGCAGGCCGGCAGGGGGCAGGCGGATGGCTTGGGACGGTGACAGGCACGGGGGTGGGCGGTGATGGGCGTGGGTGGTGGGGAGCAGACGGTGACAGGCGGCAGGGGACGGGCGGTGGTGGCTAGCGGCAGGGGGGCAGTGGGGGCAGCAGGCTGGCCAGCGCCCTCTGTCCATTGTGGCACCCTAGGCAACTGCCTAGTTCGCCTTAATGGAGACGCTGGCCCTGCTTGCCATTTCCATTTGAAATGAGTGACCTTTGGTCAGAAGGGCAGTATATAAATAAAATAAAATAAAATAAAATAAATGGAATTGATTTAGAAATCACATGGCATTGGAATCGGTGTGTGCATCCTCTTGGGAAAGCTTTTAAGATGCTTCAAAGCTATATCTCAGCTGAAGTGGCTTTCAAAATTGTTTCATTTGAGGCTGGCCTACCCTGCCCTTATGCTGCCCACTTGCCCAAGCTGCCTGGTGAAGTAAAAGGGAGGGAGAGATGGGGCAAAGCTGCTTGTCCTTTAAGAAAGCCTGGCTGCTTCTGTCCCTTTAAGAACACTCCTGCTGTTCCCATTTGTACTCACAGAGGACACAACAGAAGTGAAGGGTGTTTGGGTTTGCAGTGATGCAAAAACACTGATCCAAGCATTGGTCCTCATGGATCCACATGATATTGACATGAGATCATCCCCCAACCACAATCTACTCTATGATCAGAAGTAGTGCCGATGACTGAGATTGTTTAGGGAATGATCCTATATAAATATAATGTGAGTCAATGAGGATCTGTGTGTTTGATCCATTTTTTTCTGGTCCAAAGATTGCTCTGCTCTACTCCACAACTGGACTGACCATGTCCTCCCCTTCCTCTCAGGCTCTCTGCAGTTGCCTGGCCCTCCTTCCTTATCCCCTCCCTGCATCTCTTAGATGGTTACTTCACGTCCACTGTCATCCCTGGAGGAAGTTCGTTGTGTGTTGATGTCGGTTGCAGTTATGTGGTCTTCTTGCAGTTCTGTCCCTGTTCCCATGTATGCACAGGCGTGACTGATGATACCAGCATGACTGTTTCTGCACGTCCTCGTTCTGTGATGAGATGTGAAATTCCATGCCTTTGTTCTCCATTTTTTCCGACCCGACCTTCCATTTTTCGATGTTTCGATTCTCCAAAGCCTTGCCTTCAATGCATTACAGACCTAAGTTTGAGGCATTTGTCTTTTAATCTCTCTGCACTGCTTTGCTGACTCCATAGGGAATGTACTGGCGAATGGCACTTCACAGTCCTGCCACTAGATGGAGAATGGCATGTTGCGGGTAGAGACTGACCTCATGGGCTCTCGTATCAGAACGAGAAGCGAGATGAGGAGATTCCCGGGGCCAGGGAGGGGAATCTCTCATCCCTCTTAGATCGCAGTTCAGGGGGTGTGGTCGGGACAAACTCCCTTCATCCCGCGATGGACGTGCGGTTAGATTTCTTCATACTGGTCCCCAGTGGGACGGCGAACAGCAATGAGATGGACGTGAAGTATCAGCCTTAGTGTTGGTGCAGCCTCTTCCACTACTTCTGCTGGTTATCCAAACATGCTGTTTGCAGTGACAGAGGTGTTTAGACATGCAGAAACAATTAAAAAAATCAGTGATTCATGTGTGGGCTTAAATAAACCACTCTCTGGCAGAACAGTATTTCCAACCAGAAAGCATGCTTTCCTGGCAAAAATAATCCATGTTTCTGCTTATATCATGGGGCATGTTATTTGAAAGTACTCAGTTTTAAAAGAAGAATGTGATACAAGAATGTTTCCCAGTGGGAGCACATCCTTTCTGTTTTCATAGGTGAATATTGTCCTGCAATTTATCTTATACAATTTTATATATGTTGCTTTTTTTGCAGAACTGGGACTCAAATACTGTTGAAGACATAGATAATTAAACCTAAAGTTACAACAGAATTAGGTTCATTATTTTCTAAAAATACAACTAAGATTAAAGCACGTTAACATATCTTGATTAGATACTAATATTAGCTTGCCTTAAAGGGGAAAAACAGCCCATCAGCATTGTGCCTTTGGGATTATTAATTGGCAGGAATCTGCCAAAAAATACTGTTTCATGAACATTTAGGTTTCATCAAGACTAGATCCTTTTGACTTGTTGGGTCCTTTTGGGGAGAAAGGCTGCATAGAAATATATTAAATGAATAAATAACAACCTGAAAACCTAACATACTATTGTCCTAATTTGTGTTACACATGCCTGAGTCTTCTTGCTATTATGTGCCATCCTGTTGCTTCTACCTTATGGCTACACTAATTGTGTTTTTGAGAACTGTGAGATGCTTACACAGTGGTTTACTGTTGCAATCCCCAGTGAGTTTTCATGGTCAAGCAGGGATCCCCAGTCAAGTACTGTAGTTGCTAGATACACAACTCTCTTGTGGATTGTTAGCTTCTTGGATATATTTGAGCACAATGAATTAAATCAATTAAAGAGCATGCTTATAAAATATAAGAGTACTGTATGACTTTGCACTCATTATGGCATCTACTTGTGAGATAGTTACTCGGTGTTTCGCATATTTATTAATGTATTCACATTTCTTTAGAGACAGGAGACAGAATATTGATGGGGAGGGTTTCTTTTTTCCTAGGAAATTTATATCTGTAGAAACAAGAAGTTGTGTGCACTCTTCTTAAATCTAAAGTGATACTATATAGGCCGTCTGCTTTATCATTGCAGGGGAGAGAAACCCCTACCCTCAACTGTAAAGAGTTGTGCTTCTGAAATAGCAAGACCTTGCTGTCAAGGAAGAGGCTGAAAGAGATGTTGTTCACAACATTTTAAATGGTTTAAAAGCTCAGTACTATCCCAGGAGATGGATAGTACTGAGCTTTCCAATCTTTTTTTTTCATAGTATTACATCTAATAAGCCCAACTGGCTATGAATTATTAGGCACGGAAGTGAGGTTTTTTCCTTTTATTGTTTCCTCTGATGTCATGAACAATAATCAAGAGTGGCCGATATGAGGATGGTGTATTATGTACTCCCAACAAGTTGTGCTTTCCTATGAAAAAGTAATTTTCTATAGTGGAGGTGCAAGCTTGGGAAAACACCTTTAGATCCTCTACCACAACTTTGTAACAGCTTAGTATTATCTTTTGAGCAACCATAGCATAGAAATATACTATGGTTCATTATCAAGTAAGTTCATAGTTTGCCACAGTAGTGTTACAGCTATTTTTGAATGAAGCTTTCCTCCTAATAAATTTTCAAAACTGGAGAAACATCATGTTGCTTGATAATACCTCTCTAAAGGAAGTCTTGCCACAGACTTGGCCAATCCCCATATCATTGGTGTCACCCGAGTTCCCTGTGCTGCTGATCTAAACAGACAAATCAGGTATGATTTCACTTAAGACCCACCTGTTAATCTTTCTGAAAGTTCAGAATATCCACAAAACTTTCCTCCAGCACGACATTTCAAATGAATCACTATTTTTCCCCTGCCATCTTTCACACCTATACATGGTGATCAGAAGTATGGTTGTTTGGGTTTTCTTGATCTTGGTCTTCCATGATACATCTCTACAATTGATTGCCTTTTCTAGCTCTTAATAAAGATATCAAAGAAATTAGAATTTACGGACACCTGCTTAAAAGCGTCTTGCAAGCTATAGGCTTGGTTTTGCCCACAGAAATGTCTCCTATCAGCTCTTCTGAGTTGTAATGAAGATGCAATAAAAATGTTTCTTTAATTTCACTTTGGAAGATACAGAGGATTTTTAATTTCAATATTGCATCTTTTGCATTTTGTATGTAACAGATGTAGCATTTAAACATATACACCAAGAGATAAAATGTCTGTATCCATATCAGATATCTATCTGTTCATAAATACATGCGTACATAAATATTGTATTGTTCTGTCTATAAAATGATCCCATGTATGAGACAACCCCCACTTTTCCAACTCCAGATTACAGTTTTGCAACTGCACAGGTCTCTCTCCTTGGTTTACATCCATGTGCAAGATGACCCTCAATTTTAAGTCTAACAAATTTAGTAAAAAGTATAGTTTTGTACATGGAAAAATACTGTATAAAGTAATGTATATAATAATTGCATACATGAAACTTCCAGAACTATATAGTGTGGACGGCTCCATGAAGGTGTCTACCCAGTGTTTGGCAGCGGTGAAGAAGGTCAATTCCATGCTAGGGATTATCAAAAAGGGGATTGAAAATAAAACAGCCAACATTGTAATGCCATTATACAAAACGATAGTAAGGCTGCACCTGGAGTATTGTGTACAATTCTGGTCACTGCATCTCAAGAAAGACATAGTGGACCTGGAAAAGGTGCAGAAGAGAGCAACTAAAATGATTACTGGGCTGGGGCACCTCCCTTATGAGGAAAGGCTAAAACATTTGGGGCTCTTTAGTCTGGAAAAAAAGGCACCTGAGTGGGGATATGATTGAGAT
Organism: Phrynocephalus forsythii; assembly: GCA_029282475.1. NCBI lineage: Eukaryota > Metazoa > Chordata > Lepidosauria > Squamata > Agamidae > Phrynocephalus > Phrynocephalus forsythii. The sequence goes on from JAPFRF010000011.1 coordinate 112,629,732, forward strand.
GTACAAAATAATGCAGGGCATAAGTAAAGTGGATAGAGGGACACTCTTCTCCCTCTCACAAAATACCAGAACTAGGGGACATCCACACAAATTGAGGGTTGGGAGAGTGGGAACAGACAAAAGAATTTTTTTTACCTAGTGTCGTGTTAGTCTGTGGAACTCCCTGTCACAGGATGTGGTGATGGCATCTGGCCTGGATGCCTTCAAAGGGGGATTGGACAGATTGCAGAGGAAAAGTCCATCACAGGTTACAAATCATGATGGAGATGTACTCTCCAGGCTTAAAACCAGGGTACTTCAAGGGCCAAATGCAGGTTAGTGGTATCAGGAGACAGATATCTAGTCTTGTGCACTCCCAGGCACATTTGGTGGGACCACTGTGAGGTACAAGAAGCTGGACTAGATGGGTCTTTGGCCTGATTCAGCATGGCTCTTCTTATCTTCTTATGTGTATTCACCCTTTTAAAAAAACTGATTTAATGCATACTAAAACTATTCAAATATGGATTATTTTCCCAATATAACCAGGTTTGTGGTGTATTTCAGTGCTTTAGGTATCTGGCTGCAGAGCCAGAGGGTCGGAGTTCAGTCCCCCATTTTGAATCCTATAAGAACCAGCCCAATCCCTGGGTACCCGAGGAAGAAGGACATGGCAAATGACATCTGAGTGCTCTCTACCTAGACGACCCTGGAAAGGGTTTTGTAGGCATCAGAGTTGACTTGATGGCACACAGTTAGGTTTTTTACGTGCTGGGAAGTAAAATGCATTGATTTTCTACTTGTTATCTTGTGATTTCTATTTCTCGCGTCTCATGTGATTAGTGTGCATTGACTTGTTATCTTGCTTCTTAGCTAGCAACAGTTTGAAATTGCAGTTTATGTCATTGCATCAATGTTAGCTTTGAGCGGCCGTTGAGCAAAAAAATTCTCCCCAGCATACAGCTGGGAGAGAATCTTAGCTAGTCCAGCACACTTCCCCTGCGTGTCTCTGCCTATCTTGCAATCTTCAGACACAGGGGTCAGCAGAGTAGCTCTCTCTTCTGGAGATTCAGCACAGCGTCTTCTGCCAGTGTACAAGAATAAATCAGCCTGACAGTCTGAGATAAGTTACTGCCTAGTTTATTTACACTTAACTCATATATTTACACCCGGACTACAAGCCGGCATTTCAGCGTCTTGCAACACACGCGCTAGCAAAGAAAAAACACAGCTGAAATCACTAACTATCACTCTCCTTGAAACTCCCTCTAACTAACTGAAAGAACCTGGAGTTTTTATCTCCTCTCCAACATTTCACTGCGCATGACAACAGATTTGACTTTAACCCTGTAAGCACCAAATCTGATACTCCAACACCCCCTCTCGCAGTGAATGTTGGGAAAAACATTGTGAGTTTTTTACTCATTCCATACCCAAACCTTCACAGAACTCTCCATGCTTCTGGAAGCTCAATGGTTTGGTGAATCCATCAGCAAGATTCTTCTGACTTGGACAATACTTCAGTTTCACCAAGTCATTCTGTATACTCTGACATACATTGTGGTAACGGATGTCCAAATGTTTAGTTCTGGATTTAAACTGACCTGATTCTGCCAATTTCAAACACGGCTGATTGTCTTCCCATACCGTAATAGGTAGACAGCAATTTCCATTGATTTCTTGGACCAAACATCTGTAGTACTCTAGTTCCCTACAGAGATCTGACAGAGCACTGTACTCAGATTCTGTAGAGGAAAGTGTAACCAGACTTTGCTTTCGGGACTTCCACCCAACTAGAGACTTTCCAAATTTCACCACTATTCCTGACACTGATTTTCTGTCATCAGCATTTGCCCAATCGCTGTCTGACCAACATTGTAACTGCGATTCACCTTCTGCTGACAACTTGAGACAGAAATCCTTAGTGTCTTTCAAATATCTCAGTATTCTCTTGATACCATTCCAGGCAATTTTACTGGGATTTGATGCTTCTCTACTTAGCAAATTCACAGCAAAAGCAATATCTGGTCTGCTCCACTGAGACAGATACAATAAACTTCCAATAGCTGACTGAAACAATTCTGGCCTCTCAAATTTCTCATCATTACTAGTTTGACTATCCTTCTCAAAATTTGTCTCCATTGGTGTTTTAGCACCATTACAGTCAGACATTCTGAACTTCTGTAACAACTGTTCAATCTTGCTTTTCTGGCAAAGTAAAAAACTTCCATCCTCAGTTCTATTAATCTGAACTCCTAGATACATCTTCACATCACCTAGATTCTTAAGCTGAAACTTCTTTCCAAGCTTTGTTGCAAACTTCTTTACCTGATTCTGTGTTTTACTAACAAACAAAATATCATCAACAAAAATCAGGACTATCTCCTGTTCGTCTCCTGATCCTTTCAGATACAGGCAGTTATCGGCTAGACTCTTGTGGAAACCCATATTCTCCAAAACATCATTTAAGCACTTGTTCCAATTTCTTGCTGACTGAGTCCATAGATCGATTTGTGCAATTTCCACACCTGGTTTGGTTTCTTGACCTCAAAACCTGGTGGTGGTAACATGTACAAATCTTCTTCTAGATCTGAGTTGAGATAAGCAACATTTATATCAAAATGAGCTACTTGAAAACCTCTCTGTGCTGCTACAGTCAACAACATACGAAATGTCTCACTTCTAGAAGTTGGTGCATACACCTCAGTGTAATGCAACCCTTTCTTCTGAGTAAATCCTCTAGCGACAAGTCTTGCCTTACACTGTGTCTGACCTGTTGCTGTAGTCTTAATTCTATACACCCAACGACAACTCACTGCCTGTTTGCCCTCTGGCAGTGTTGTTGGTGTAAATACTTTCATAGTCTTCATGGATTCCATCTCTTTCTCCATTGCTGCATGCCATTTACTAGCTTCCTCATCAGGCAATTGCAAAACCTCCTCATAACTCTCTGGTTCACACTGAGCTAAACCTATCCAAACACTCACGGCTGAGTAGTTTGAAGAAGAAAATCTCTCTGGCGGTTTACCTTTTGTTGTGCGAGCTGAACGTCTAGGACCAACTTCAGACGCCCCCTCTGACCCAGTTGGACTGCTGGGCACAATTCTGGAATCACTAGCGTCAGAACTACTAGTACTACCTGAACCTTCTGACTTGACACGCCTTCTCTGTCCCACTGGACTAGACTGTGGTGATGTTGGCTCAGACTTCACACCTCTTGGAGATACACTTTCTTGTTGATCAGTGTCATCTACCTGTGCATCTGGCTCAGGACCTGCACCTGCTTCATCTTGTCCTACTACATTGTCAAAATTTTCACTTAACACCTCAGGATTAGCATGAACCCTAGTCCATCCTTTCTGCTCACAAAACTCTGCACTTCTACTAACTAGTATTTTGGATCCATCAGGATAAGCAAATCTCCAACCTTTTGTCAATGGTTCATATCCACAAAAAATCATTTTTCTGGATCTTGGCCCTCCTTTCCTACGTAGTGGCTTTGGAATCAAAACATGGGCCTCAGAACCAAACACTCTGAAATATCCTATCTTTGGCTTCTTACCATGTAGTAACGTGTAAGGAGCTTGACCTACAACAGAATTGTAAGCTCTGTTAAATACATGTGACGCAGTCTGCCATGCTTCAGCCCAATAACTTTTTGGTAAACCCGAATCCCTCAACATAGCGTCAACAGCTTCCTGCAGAGTTCGGTTTCTCCTTTCCGCAACGCCATTCTCCTCGGGAGAATAAGGATTCATGTTATGCCCTTATGTCTTAGAAAATTATGAAGTGTTGTATTTGTAAATTCAGCTCCCCTGTCTGATTGAATTTGTCTAACCTTTGTGGAAAAATCACACTCCACTGCCACTATCCAATCCTTTCAGCTTCTGAGCTGCTTCACCCTTGGTTTTCAGAGGAAATACCCAACCATTTCTGGAAAAATCATCAACTACTGAAAGAATAAACTTAGCATTTCCCAAAGAAACAGTTGACATTGGTCCACAAATATCAACATGTACAAGTTGAAAAGGTTCTGTAGATACCCTGGTTGACTTAGGATAACTACATCTGACCTTTGCAGCTTTGCATGGCCTACAATCCAAAAATCTAGAACATGGTTTCACATTGCACCCTTCAACACATTCAGGCATTTTCTTTAAATACCCCCAGTTTAAATGACACATTCTACGATGAAGTAAATGGGCACAGCTGTTGTGTTTGGGAATGTTAGCGCATTGTGCCTGCACTGCATTTGCATTGCTGTATCCCTCTGGAACTGCTTTTGCATTCACTGCATACAAACCATCCTTACAGTGCACTTGTATCAGCAGCTTCCCATTCCTAGAAACAGAACATATGTTATTTTCAAACAATACAGAAAAACCATCTCTAACTAGAGCTGATATAGACAAAATACCACGTGTCATGCCATTTAGAACAAAAACATCAACAGTAGTATCCAAACATTCAATATACACTGTTGCAGCAGTGTTCAAAAACTCTTTCTGCCCATTAGCCATTGTAATGTTCTTTGGTTGAGAAAGTTTTCTGCAGTTCTCATTCTGAATACCAGGTGGCGCTAGATGATGCGAGGCTCCACTGTCTAAAATGAAAACACAGTTGCTTGAAGATTGTTTCTTGAACATTGCCATAGACACCGACATGTGACGTGTGCTGTTTTCTCTTCTTCTTCTATATCCGCGCTTGCCTCTCTCAGCTGCAACTTGCCTCGGCATCCCACGCTGTGGACTGTCTCTTATCTGGTTGCTATGGGAGTTAACCTTGGAGTTTGGAGACTGTGGGCAATTTTTCAAAACATGGCTTGGTGATTGACACCTGAAACATTTCCTTGCAGCTGCGTAGACTCTCACTTCCCCCTCTCTTGGGGATAAGCAGCCTGCATTCCCTTTGTTTTGCCCACCTTCATTGGCTCTCAGTTGCTGTTCATGGACAAGACGTCCCGACACATAGGACATATTGAAATTGTCCTGAGGTAAAGCCTCCATAGTTAAACACAGCGTTAACTTTTGTCTAAAGAGCTCAGAAGAACACAAACTTGTTGGTCTTCTGTGAAAGCCATATTCAGAGAACGTAACTGGTTGAAAATAGACACCATTGCAGCAATATGTTCTCTGATATCTCCCCCGGGCTTTAGTTTCATCCCAAATAGCTGTCTGTACAAATGGACCTTTGCACCTGGGGTCGTTCTGCGATGTACTCTCTCAAGACTGTCCCATATATCTTTAGCATTTCTCAGACTTTGTACATAAACTAACTGATTAGAGTCTAAACTCATAATCAACATAGCCCTGGCTTTTGCATTCCTTCGCACTGAGGCTAGTGCTTCAGCTCTCTGTTCAGCTGTGGCTGATTGGGGCAGCTGAGCTGGATCGGTAGGTAAATTACTTAAACAGTCCAGCAAATTCCTGGCTTCCAGCCAAGCTTGAATTCGGACACTCCAGTCCAGATAGTTCTCAGAATTTAGATGTTGGAATGGCACAGTAAAACTTTCCTGTCCTGCCTCCATCTTGGGCTTCAATCCCCCCCTTCTGCTATTCACCAACAGCAATGGGTTCTCTGGGACTGCTACTCACGTCTCCTTCAAGCAAGACAGCCTCGAAGCTCCAAGTGTAGACTTCCAGTTGAGGCGACCTCTTATTTGCCTTGGTACCGACTGCACCCCGAAGCAAAGAGATCCCAACCTCTTTTTTTCTGTCTCCAGACAAAGACTCAAACTCAGCAAAAACTGCTTGCAGTCAGGTTTCCTGCGTTACTTGGCTTCCAGGCTTCCATTCTCTGCCTTAGCCCTCTTCTCACCACGCACATATAACTCCTGTACTGCTTTCTTGACACTGGCAAATTATCAATACTGTCCTTATCTCTGGGCCCATAACCCTTGTTAGCTTTGAGCGGCCGTTGAGCAAAAAAATTCTCCCCAGCATACAGCTGGGAGAGAATCTTAGCTAGTCCAGCACACTTCCCCTGCGTGTCTCTGCCTATCTTGCAATCTTCAGACACAGGGGTCAGCAGAGTAGCTCTCTCTTCTGGAGATTCAGCACAGCGTCTTCTGCCAGTGTACAAGAATAAATCAGCCTGACAGTCTGAGATAAGTTACTGCCTAGTTTATTTACACTTAACTCATATATTTACACCCGGACTACAAGCCGGCATTTCAGCGTCTTGCAACACACGCGCTAGCAAAGAAAAAACACAGCTGAAATCACTAACTATCACTCTCCTTGAAACTCCCTCTAACTAACTGAAAGAACCTGGAGTTTTTATCTCCTCTCCAACATTTCACTGCGCATGACAACAGATTTGACTTTAACCCTGTAAGCACCAAATCTGATACTCCAACAATCAATGCCAGGGTGAATAACCAACAGAATTATAAACCTTTCTCATTTTAAATTAGTTGCTTTACTAGAAGCTACCCAAAGTAGTTTTTCAAATTAGTATTGTTCATCTGAATGAATATGGTAAAATACTTTGTATCCACAAATCAGTATGAAGCTATGCCAGTTTCTTAATTTTTTAAAATCAACTAGTATTAGTAAAGGTATGGGCATAGTTTTAAAAAGATGACAAAAGACCCCCGGGGGTTATAAACTATATAGAGTGGTTAGGAAACTGCCATTTAAATCCATTAGTAAGGTCAAGTTTTGAGACAGGTCAAAACTAAAGTGTATAAAATGCAAAATGTGAGATGGCAAATTGATGACATGAGACAATTCAGGGGGAAAAAGGCTAAAAACAATCTGTGTGTCAAAGGATATCAGGTACTGACTGCCTGAAAAACACATTTGACAGAGATTTAAACCTGAGTGGTAGTGTTTTTGAAGGACACAAAGGAATGCTATTTAATTCATACTGTATTTTTTCCCCTGATGGAAAATGTGGAAGATATTCTACATTAATATTCTACTCCTCTCACTCTGAAATTTCAAATGTTTTCAGATCATAAACTTTTCACATAACCTGTAACTTTTCTTGTCATTAATTTTTGTTCGTGTGTCTGGAAAGCAAAACTTTTCAGGAAGTACATCCATCTTGCATTTAGAATCTTAGGCAGATATATTTGAATTTCTTCTGTTGCATCTTAATCTGCTAAGAAGATCATAGCATTTCAGTGACTGGGACACATGAGAACATGAGAAACTGATAACTGATTTGAACTGAATTATTTTGTAGATTTCAAATATAAGACTTAATACGTCATCTAGGACATAGCCTGCATAAATAACTTTTCAAAATCATAGAGAAGACTCCTTCAAATGGTGACTTACTGTCTTGTCCATAATAATGCTGTGTAACACATTATAATGTTTGGCTGAAGTATACACAAATATCTGTATAAGTGGTGCTCAAAGGGCGCTTTTACACGACCCCTAAAATCTGAGGCAAACGGCTCCGAGATGCGGAGCTTAAAATTGTTTTCTCACCAGCTGCACACTTTAAAAAAATTAAGTACAGCCACGCCCACCTAAGCACTCCCCAGCACATTTTAAAAGTACTTGGTCTCCAGAGGTAAAAAAAAATTCTGATGCGGATTGCAAAGCAGTGAGTGCCAGGCTGTCTCACCTTATGTTTAGTTTTTTTGCCCCCCCCACTCCTTTAAGAGACTGGAATGCTTCCGGGGCTGCTCCCACCTGCAGACGGAGGTGAGCCTGCATTCTTTTCTCTTTTTTTTTCTCCCTCCCCTCGCTGCACACAGGAGCAATGGCATGCGGAAGGGTGGGAACACAGCAAGAGGAGCAAACCCCCACGATCTCCGGTCCGAATTTAAGTTGCCAGCGGATCCTAGGGGTCGTGTGAAAGCACCCAAAGTTTCTTTTTTGAGAATCTCATTAATTCTATCTGATACAAGAGAAATTTCATTCTAAAATATTTCAAAGGAAGCAAAATATGACAAAAATGTGGAAAAGGAAACTGTGGCCCACAGACTGGCAATGTTCAATATACTGTACTTTCCAGTCTCCAAGAAATGAGATGTAAAGGGATGCAATAACTTTACGTTATTTTTCCATGGCAGCTTAGTAGTTCTCTGAGTGTTGGAACAAAGTTTTTTGCTGAATGTAGAACAAGAACTTCATGATGGTCAAGCAGGATTCCGAAAAGGAATAGGTACTAATAATCATTTCCCAAATGCATACTCACTACACGTACCTCACTGTGCTTTTATAGGCTATAATAAAGCCTTTGACTGCGTGTCTTGTGAGGAGCTATAGATTATTCTGAAAGAAATTGATGAGCCTCAGCCTTTGCCCTGATGCCTAGCTTGTATTATGGAACAAAACAAACAAACAAACAAAAAAAGCTGATGTTAGGATACAGACAAAGAGAATGGTTTCTGTTCACTATGTATGCAGGGAAAATCATATGGAAAGCTGGACTAGCTTCAGCTGAAGGAGTAAAAACTGGAAGAAAGAGGATAAATAATTTAAGATAAGGAGATGGCACCCTCTTACTGGCAGAAAGCAGCAGTAATCTCAAATGACGGCTAGTGAAAGGGAAACAAGAAACAAAGTGAGTGGTTTTACCAGCCCCACTCCTACAATGTGTTTTCACGGGCAAGTGAGGATTTGAACTCTGTTCTCTATCATCCTACACTATCAATCTATCCACTACACTACACTGGGAACCCTGTTGGACATTAAGAAGACACAAATAGTGACTGCAGAATAACTATACAACTTTAACATTGACAATGAAGAGATGTGAAGTACACTTTTGCTCAGTCATCAGTCCAAACTGAGACAGAAATTAGAAGGCCGAGACTTGGAAGGGTATTAATAAAAGAATTAGAGAAGATAACCAAGTATAAGACTTGTCACTGGCGATCAAGGCCAAAATCATCAACACTCCTGTATTCCCAATTACTACATATGGGTATGCAAGTTGAACAATGAAGAAAGCTGGCAGGGGAAAGCAGTTTGATTCATTTTGAAGATGGTGTTAAAGAAAAGCTTTGTAGATGTCCTAGGCTGCCAGAAAGATGACTAAGTGGGCCCTAGATCAAAGCAAACCTGAACTTTCTATGGAAGCAAAAAATGATAAAATTGTGGTTGTCATACTTTGGGCAAAACATGAGAAGGTGAGACTTGCAGGAAAATGTAATAATGCTAGGAAAAGATGAAGATAGCAGGAAACGAAAAATAACAAATACTGTATGAGGTACTTCGATTCTGTCATGGAAGTCACAGCCTTGAGTTTATAAGAGCCATGCAGACCTGTTGAGAACAGGACATTTTGGAGGTCACTTACTTGAAGCATCATAAGGAATAATAGTTGTCTTCACAGCATGTGACAGTAAGAAGTTCTAGAGGAATTATCGTAAGTAGAGATGGGCACCACTCAAAAAAAATGGTGTTTCATTTGTCATTTGGTCGTTTAGGGGTCCGCTTCAGTTCGTTTTCGTTTTTGTGACTTTTTGCAAAAAAATTCATTTTTGTTTCGTTAGGTAATGAAACGAAAAAATGAAAATGAAAACGAAAAATTGCTGTTTCGTTAGCATTCTTTTTAGTTCAATGCATCTGCTGCAACGAAAACGAAAAACATGGCAAATTTGGTCGTTTCGTTTTTATTTTTGTTTTGTTTTAAACAAAATTTCATTTCATTTTCGTTGTGTAACGAAATGAAAAAATGAAAATGAAAACGAAAAATCGCTCATTTCTTGCCCATCTCTAATCATGAGTTACTGTCCATAGCAGGAGATAGTTGAGGACATATATACTGGTTTCCTGGTTGTTTTTGCTGTTAACGTGCTGTCAGATCAGAATAGACTCATAGGATTTTTTCCAAGTAAATGAGATATTTAATAGTGGTTTTACCAGCTGCATTACCCTGTGAGTTTCTGTGGCCAAATGGGGATTCAAAGCCTGTTCTCCAGAATCCTAGTCCATCACTCTATCCACTAGACCACACTGGATAGCCTCTGATAACGGTTGTCAATTTGTCTTCTCACACTGCTGCTAAAGCCCAAGGAAATGAAGCAGGAGGAAACTTCTCACAGGACCTTTTTCAGATCAGGACAGGCAGGCAACCATGGAATCAGTGAAATAGTCCACGCCCCCCACATTTCTCTGCCTACGAGTAGCATGGAAAACTTTGAGAGGCTATTTGCACCAACTGTAGTACATCTAAAGTACATGTGTACACTTAGACACAGCTTTTCTAAATGCATATCCATCACTCAGTCAGCCAACAAATATTTAATAATGTGTCGTAGAGGAAAGTAATGTACAACATAAATCATAAAACAGAAACAAGTGTGGCTGGGAGGTTATTAGAGTAACTGATGCATATAAACTTCCCAATGGAATTACTGCAGTGCATGATATGTGGAGCTAATGTAGAAGACAATTGAGAAGCTTCAAAGAGTACAGGACATGCTTGCCACAGTTTTAAGGGACTGAGCCAGGTACAGTCTCATGTTTTTTTGTTATGAAAGAATTACCCAAGATGCTTATTTGATTCTTAGGCCTATTAAAGATGCTGGCACTTACCCTTCAAGCACTAAAGGGCATAAGACCCAAATGGGTGAAGGGTCACTTCCTGCCTTATTACTCCAGATGTGCTTTATGTTAGATATGAGGCAAACACATTAATTTTTGTATCCTCTTTCCCCAAATTACTGATGGATAGATGAAGATGCCTTCCTAAAAATCATTGCAGTCATAATCTGTCAGTGAACCTCGCATACACATCCGAGGATAATTGAATAGCTTGGTGTGGCATCTCATTAGCTAATGATTATAATAATAATGATTTATTTAGCATTTATATTGAAGCATTTCCTGAAGGCTGAAATTAGTTTGAGTCCAATTGTGCAAGGCACTGTTTGAAATTATAATAAATGGCAGTTCTTCCCTTAGATAGCCAAGACAGTGATACTAATATAAATGTTATTTATGTATAACTATAGGTGTGTATTATAGCTCTTTCAATAGCAGATGCTGGACAATTTCCTTTTGTTTTCTGTCCATTCTTATATGTATATTATTTGTCAGGTGACTGACTCTCTATAAACAGGATTGATTGTGCAACCTCCTGCAAAATTCTTGAATTTAGGGCCTAGCAGTGTCCTTTCACATTTTTTTTTTTTAAATTCCTGAATCAATAACTTCTGAATTATTGAACCTGCATGCAAAAATCATATAATACTGTATTGGGAAAGGAATATGGGGCATGCATGCAAGGAAACAGCTGTAGGTAGTGTATATGTAGTGTTACCCCTCTGGAGGAAGGACATGAATACAATCAGGGATATTGGAAATCAAATACAATAAAAAACCCAATGTATTAAGCGTTTATTTGTTTTCAACACATTGATGGATAATTTTCTAACTCTTTTATTCTAAACTGTTCTCTCTAAACTATTGCTTCCTTGGAATCTGCAGGAATTTGTTTTGAATATGTTTTGATTTTTCTACTCATTCTGTTCGCATATTGAAGATTCTACTTAGATTCTACTTGTAAATAAAAGCAAAACTGCATAAATACTAAGTGCTAGTTTAATTAAGTAAAACACACTAAATACCCAGTGTGGTGTAGTGGAGAAAGTGATGGATTAGGACTCGGGAGAACAGAGTTTGAATCTCCCACACTTAAAACATCTCACTTTCCTTGAAAGCCCTATCTGGACCACTATACGTTGGTTCCTACCATCTCTCTCTCTCTCTCTCTCTCTCTCTCTCTCTCTCTCTCTCTCTCCTCTCTTCCCTTATACAAATGTTTGCTTGTTGTAGACTTCAAAATGTCTGAATAGAGCTTGAACTGAACCAGTGTTTTGTGGTAAAATACAATTTTACTCTGGGATTTCATTTAATTTATCTTTATCCTACCCATTCAAAGAGCTGAAGGTTGAATATATGGTTTCCATCTTTTAATACTGCAACCTTGTGTGATAGAATCAATTGACAGGCAGTGAGAGGTCAAAGGTCACCCAGTGAAATACATGAGTCTTATTTGCCCAGGCTTCGTTTGTAGGTGTCTATGTAATGCCCCCCCTTTTTTATGGAAGAGCCATGTCCATGTTACGTGGGCTATATCCAACCCTAGATCTACACAGAGTAGGCCTACTAAATTTCACAGGATTTAAATGATTTACAACCTGAACGAATGAATGAAAGCTTTATTATGGTCAATGACCAGTATCCACAAATAATATTGATTCAAACAAGGCAAGGAGAAACAATTGAAGACATACAAATTGTCTTCTATTTGTATGTAAAAATTGAGACATACAAAGAATCAACACAAAGCCTCCACACTTGCTCGTATGAATGCTCTGCCATCTGCAATACAAAAGGGAAAGTTTCAAAAGATCGCTTATCCTTTACGTAAGTGCTTTTGTGGGCTGGATAAAATGGAAACGTTGGCACATGTATTTCTTCATTGCCCCTTATATCATGGAATTAGGGGAAAAATTACTGCTCCATACATAAAACAATTCAGTGTTTTACATCCGCCTTCTACTGTCAGGGCAAAATATATACATCTCTGAACATCTTAAAATATGTTGCCCAATGTAGCTAAATTCTGTGTGGCAGCAATCATAATTTGTGGACAAATAATTTCAACAAATGTTCAAGCAGCTCCAGTTTAGTACATCCTGTTTTGTGTCAATGGGTTTATGGGAGATAGAATTAATTCCACAGTTAGCCCTCTGTATTTTTGTCCTCTGCAGATGTTAAATTTAACAACTTGCCCAGTCATATTCAAGGATTTAGTTTGCACAGAGAGACACAAATGGGAACTAAGTATTTCCCATTTGCTAGATTTAAATGCATAGGCAATGGAATTCAAATATCTTTTCAGACAATGTGCAAATTAGCTTTTCATCACATATTAATGCAATACTAATTGTTCTGAAACCATTAATAATCAGATCTTATTGTTTTCAGCATGCCTGCATAAATAAGTGTTGAACGTCTTAATTACCCAGCTCAGGAGGAATGAAAGCTAAAATATTAATGAAAACATTGCCCTCAGTTACAACACAATATTATTCTCTCCCCTCCCCCCCCAAAAAAATTACTTTGGAATCTTAGTTAGAAATCTAACAATAGTCTCTTGTGGTCAGACATATACACTAATCTTGAGCAAGACTGCTGTCACTTCAGTTTATGTTACAGCAGCCACCTCTTCTAGAACTGTTGTGTCATTTATTGTGTGGAAACTGGAAATTAGTGTCTGCCTGTAGATCGTTCAGCATGAATGCCTGCAGCTTTTTTTTGTGAGATCGCTTTTGATAGTTTCACTCCTGAATGAACTGAGCAGAGTGTCATCGTTACCCTTTAATTAGAATGGTATACGCCAGTCGAGCTGTATAGCTACACCTGCACTGCACTGCCTCAGAACTGACTAAACTGTTGCATCATTTTATTCTTATTTATTTTTGTCAACTGCCTTCCCCATTTCATGGTAAATTGTCAAGGATGGCCATAAACATGTCAAAGCACAGCCAGGAAAGGCCACATCTTCCATCACCCTATGCAGAAGTAATATACATGTTAAGGGGGTTGCTCAAACATAGCGAGGAAACATATATCATAGATCTATCCTCAAGGAAGATAAATGTGGATATTCATGTGGACAATACGTTTTTTTTTTAACTGAGACATAGCCCTCTAACTTTTCAGGAACTGTACTCACTTCAGTAATGGTTTTATAATACATTCCTAGGCATATATACAAAGCCGAAATCCTGAGAGAGAGAAATTAAGAATGAGGGACCCACCGTTCCCCTGTACTTGACTCAATTATGCTGCCAAATCAAAAGGTAAGGTTGTACAGGGCTTTTCTTTCCCCACCAACCCCACCTTGATGGATGGCTTTTGGGTGGCGATTCCAACTGTTTCCCCTATTCTCAGTGAGATGAAAAGAGATTACACTGGTGCCAAGGAAATTGCATTTCTTCTCCCTTCATGTGGTGATAAACTTGTAGGTTGGTTTAGTTCTTTCCTACCCTCTCTCTAACCCCAGAGGAGGACTGGTTGGACTCCTGCCTAGCCTCTCATAGGAGTAGGCTTTTTAAAAGACGGATTTATCTACCTCAGGACTGACCTCCTCACACATAGAAGGGGAAATCTGGAAATCTTTTGATACCTGGTATGCTCTACCAAGGGTGGTAGGGTCATACCTTTCTCAAGGTATATATAGAACTTCAGCCTTTCTTAAATGTAAAGAACTAGCTGGAAGACAGTTCTGTGGAATGCAAGGGGCTAGTTTATTCTCCTTGTACAAATTAGTTTATAAGCTGAGCTTGTTTTTCAGTTTTTAGGAGGAAGATTTAAGGAAGCTAATTAGCTGGGTAATATATATTCAGCCTTAATGGGCAAATAAATAATTAATGGTGTTGCCTTTGTAAATTTAGCTTTTCAGTTATAAATTAACATAATTAAAAGAGCAGTATTTCAGCAGGCATTTTTTTACTAACCAAATTTAAATCAAGCAATTAAACTTTAGGTTTCCACATCAAATGAGCTGGGTTCACAATGATGCCAACTGTAGAGACATACATTTGTGGTTTTTTTTTTTTTTGCTCATTACAACAAAACAAGAAACAGCACACTCTGCAATAAATATAACCAAACTGTTTTGGGAATGTATTATATATGAGTTTTAACCACTTTATCCATAATAATAGTTATGCGCCATCAAGCTGTTTCTTACTTGTAATGATCCTCCCCCCCCCCGGGTAAAAAACTAAAAAGTATTCAGAAAATGGTTTGCCACAACCTTTTTCTGAGACAGCTCTAGGACTCCCAAGGATACCCAGACAGCTTTTTCCTCTTGGAATGCAGAGTAGAGATGGGCACAAATAAAAAAAATGGTGTTTCATTTGTCGTTTGTCATTTAGGGGATCCGTTTCAGTTTGTTTCTTTTTTTGTGAATTTTTGCAAAAAAATTGTTTTCATTTTCGTTCGTTTTGTTACCGTTTTGTTACCATTTATTTCATTTTTTTGTGATTTTTTTTAGCATTTAAAGCAGTTCAATGTATTGCCGTAACGAAAACGAAACGGACGACAAAATTTCTGGTGTTTCTGTTTGTTTCGTTTCATTTTAGAGACAAAATTCATTTGTCGTTTTGTTATGTAACGAAATGAAAAAACGAAAATGGAAACGAAAAATTGTTCGTTTCGTGCCCATCTCTAATGCAGAGTGTTGTGTTGTGTCATTAGAGTCATGACCAACCCTTCGTGACTCCACGTCCATAGAGTTTTCTTGGCAGGAGTACTGGAGTGGCTTCCCAGTTCCTACTCCAGGCGCCTACAGCACCTGGTATTCCTTGGAGGTCTCCCATCCAAGTACTAGCCAGGGCTGATCCTGCTTAGCTTCTGAAAGCAGTCGAGATCGGATGTGCTTAGGGCATCTAGGCAACTTCGTAATGCAGAGTAGGGAACTGAATTCTCAACCTCTGCTAAGGCAATGAGCTATCCAGCCAGCTGCTTCTCCCCATACATGATCTTGTATATTGGCTACAGTCGTCTTGCACAATTATACAAATACTGTAGTGCACACAATTTTGGCAGCAAATTACCATAACTTCAGAAATCTGTATCAATGTTACTTGTGCAGTGTGCCATGTTCCTTGGGGTGGAGCACGTATTTCCTACATTGACTTCTTCATTTACTGCATTTCACATCAAAAAGTTACATTTCAAAAAGGTATATTTGATTTACATCAAAAAGGGATATATTGTTTGCATCCTGCACAACGAGACTGGAGCCAATGATCTGTTGCAATGCCAGGTTTTTCAGCATGACAAAAATAAGAACCATGACATTAATTGCTTGTTTCTTTTGAGTTTGGCTATATAGTCAATGCACTTTCTGTAAAAGTGAGTGTTATTTTTATTGCATTATTTATTCCCCATTCTTCTATATGATGTGGGATCCTGGATTTTTAAGAAAGGCTACCCCGCAATCCCAAAATAGAATTATTTGAAGTACAGATTTATTGCAGAATGTTTAGAATGCCTTGGATGAATGGGGTGAGCAACAGAAAAGAACTAATGTAAATAAACCAAGGCTTTTTTTTAAAAAAAGAGAGAGCTATGATGTATCCTTCAGAGAATAAGACTGAGTGTAAATTGTCACAATAGATCATTCAAGGTAAAATAAGTGTGGGGGGGAGTGCTGTCAAACCCGCAAGTTGACAGTGTTGAAGACTGCAAAGTCTCCTGGCAGTAATTCCAAAGGCTCCAAGTTATTAGAATAGCCAGGAAAAAAACTTTATTTCCTCAGACAGGCATCAGAAACAGAGGCATCAATTTGTCTCCCTTCATGTGTTTCTTGGGAGGTTGAGTTACTAGCGCTTACTGCTCAGAGAATGTCCTTTTGAGGGGTCCCCCTGTACTTATGGCACAGATGTCCCTGAACAGTGGGAGAAGAAGGGGAGTCCTGGCCCCAGTTTGAGCCCTTTTAACAAAAGCTCGAAGAGGTGGCTGGAGGGTTCCAGAGTATACTCCATTACTCCTCCTGGAGCAACTCTGTCTCTCACACTGGTGTTTTTGATGCCAGCACCAGAAGCTGGGCTGGAGTAGGCAATGCGGGAGGCAGCATTGAGGGCTCTGCCAGTCCTGGTGCAGGGCCCTCTTGTCTGCAGCCCCTTCTGCTTAACTGGCAGGGCTTAGAATCCTCAGAGTTCCTCTTCCCAGCTGATTTCCACTTCTTCCAAGGAGCAGAAGTGCAGGCACCACACCTCCATGGACTCCCACAGGTTTCCTCCTCCTCCTCCCCTCCTCCTCCTCCTCCATGGTCTTCACATTTTCTCACAGTCCTTCTGAGGATGGTCCCAAGCACTCTTGTTCTTCCTCCCTTATGCCAGTTGCTTCCCCCTCCTCCTTGTTTAAATGTGAATGGCTGGAAGAAAGCAATTGACATTATAGTACAAAACACTGCAATTCTGCATTGACTTATTGATATCTTTACACATGCAAAGGCAAAAAAATGTTTGTTTTGAGAAAAATAGCAAAGTATTAAACTTTTTTAAAAGGAGAAAATAAGTCCAGGGTGTGGTTTTAAAATGGTCGTGCTATGTGGTGGTTGCTGTTTGGGTGGATTTAAATACCTCCCAATCTGTTGTTCCTGTTCTTAATTTTTTCTAATAAAATATATTTCTTTACTGTGTGGTGAAAAGGGGGACACTGAAGAATTAATTGGTCAGAT
Source organism: Phrynocephalus forsythii (assembly GCA_029282475.1). Taxonomy (NCBI): domain Eukaryota; kingdom Metazoa; phylum Chordata; class Lepidosauria; order Squamata; family Agamidae; genus Phrynocephalus; species Phrynocephalus forsythii. Next base: position 112,646,886 of record JAPFRF010000011.1, read on the forward strand.
AACAACTTCCATGGAATAAATAAAGCAGATTATTCCATGAAACAGTGAAACATGTTGTGATGTACTGTCTGACAGGAAGGTATGTGGGGAGGGAAGTGATTATGGAAATCCTAATTTTCCTAACCTAGCTTTGGTTATCAATTGCAAACATACTGTTACTGTTCAGCCATGAAGTACTGGCTGTACATAATAAATAAACAAACAAAAACCACTGGTTCTAAATGCTTTTCTTTCTGCAGACTAATGGATACATTCCTTTTTTATTTCTTATGTAGCATGCACTTTATTCCTGGATTAGTCTAATTTAGTAACCCTAACATTTTACCATATTGTGTGCTGTTTCACTACTACATCTTTGACACCCAAACTAGATACAGAAAGCTGGACTAGATGGGCCCTTGACCTGATCCAGCAGGGCTCTTTGTATGTTTTTATGTGATTAAATATTTTGAACTGAATACTTGTGTATGCATACACATTTATGGTTAGCTATGACTGGCTTTGTTTAAATGGGTTTTTATGCTGTTTACTGAGCAGTGTTTTACTGGGATTATGAATTTAATTAATTTAAACCTAGATAACTTTCATTGCCAGGTAACTAACAAAGGGTGTGGGCAAATAAATAAAAGAGGATGCTGTAAAGTTGCTACACGCACTATGCCAGCAAATTTGGAAAACTCAGCAGTGGCGAGAAGACTGGAAAATATCGGTCTACATCTCAACCCCAAAGAAGGGCAATGTCAAACAATGCTCCAACTATTGTATAATTGCACTCATTTTTTTTCTTTTTCTTTTTTTACTTCCTCAACAAAACAAACAAACAAACAAAAAAGGAATATGAATAGAAAAAAAATTGCACTCATTTCACACACTAGCAAGGTTATGCTCAAAATTCTACAAGGGAGGCTTCAGCAGTATGTGGAAAGAGAATTCCCAGAAGTGCAAGTTGGATTTTGAAGGGGCAGAGGAACTAGAATCAAATTGCCAAAATGCACTGGATTATGGAGAAAGCCAGAAAGTTCCAGAAAAACATCTACTTCTGCTTCATTGACTATGCCAAAGCCTTTGACTGTGTGGACCACAACAAACTATGGCAAGTTCTTAAAGGAATTGGAGTGCCTGGCCACCTTATCTGTCTCCTAAGAAATCTATTTGTGGGACAAGCAGCAACAGTCAGAACTGGATATGGAACAACTGACTGGTTTAAAATTGGGAGAGGAGTAAGACAAGGCTGTATACTGCCACCTGGCCTTTTTAACTTATATGCAGAGTACATCATGCAAAAGGCAGGACTGGATGAATCACAAGCCAGAATTAAGATTGCTGGAAGAAATATCAACAACCTCATATACACAGATGATACTACTCTGATAGTAGAAAGTGAGGAGGAATTAAAGAACCTCTTGATGAGGATGAAAGAGGAGAGTGAAAAAATGGACTGAAGCTCAACATCAAAAAAACTAAGATCACAGCCACCAGTCCCACCACCTCCTGGCAAACAGAAGGGGAAGAAATGGAGGCAATGACAGAGTTTATTTTCTTGGTCTCCTTGAGCACTGCAGATGGCGACTACAGCAATGAAATAAAAAGACACCTGCTTCTTGGGAGAAAAGCGATGGCAAACCTAGGCAGCATCTTAAAGAGCAGAGACATCCCTTTGCCGACAAAGGTCTGGATAGTAAAAGCTATGGTTTTTCGAGTAGTGATGTATGAAAGTGAGAGCTGGACTATAAAGAAGGCTGATTGCCGCAGAATCAATGCTTTTGAGCTATGGTGCTAGAGGAGAGTCTTGAGAGTCCCCTGGACTGCAAGGAGATCAAACCTATCCATCCTGGAAGAAATCAACCCCGAATGTTCACTGGAAGGACAGATTTTGAAGCTGAGGTTCCAGTACTTTGGTCATCTCATGAAGAGAGAGTAGTCCTTGGAAAAGTCCTTGATGTTGGGAAAGACTGAAGGCAAAAGGAAAAGAGGACGGCAGATAATGAGATGGTTGGATGGTGTCATCGATGCAACCAATATGGATTTGACTAAACTCTGGGAGGCAGTGGAAGACAGGAAGGCCTGGCAAGCTCTGGTCCATGGGGTCACGAAGAGTCAGACATGACTGAACGACTGAACAACAACAGAAGTTTCATAAATCATTACCAAGAGTAACTGTATGCTCACAAAGAATGTTCCAACATAATTCTTCAAAAATGCCCTGTACATATTCTTCTGAGAACTTGGAAGAATGACATTTTGGGCTATAGATCCAAACATTTCACAGTGACTGACCCAGTTAACTGAGGGAATCTGGGACTTTGAGGCTGAAATCCTATTGCACGGCTTTGTGCCCACAACAGAGATGTCATTGTGAGCAGTAAACTAACATTGAATAAAAAGAAACTTCTTTTGACAGAAGGTAATGTTGGGGCATGTGTGATTCATATACAGTGCAACGAAGATGCATGCATCCCAAAACCTACAAAGACAGAGCCCTGCAGCAAGATTTCAACAATGTTTTCCCAAAGTTACTTTTCCATGATATGAGAATTCTTCCAGATACAGCAAGGGAAGCAGTGGTGAAGATTGGTGGTGGTCATGATGTTTATTTTGGGGCAGCTTGAGCTCCCCTGCTATCTGAAACAAGAATTACCGGACTTGCTGATCCCACCCACATGCAACTGGCACTATCCACTTATACTGTATGTATATATCAGGAATGAGCTCCTGCAAATACCAGAGTCAATTAAAGTGAAAATTGTCCTGAAGGTATTTAAAATGTGGAAAGGTAGGTAAACACTCTATGTTCTTCTAGAACTCTGAAGTCTGATCAAGCATAAGTTTTTCCCATATACTTGTCAATGTGTCGCCTGCATACTGTAATGAAACAGTAAACTGCCCAGAGACTACTTCAAGTGGTATGTGGCGGTATATAAGCAGAACACTTTGCTTTGCTTTTTTGACAATCCATGCTAGCAACACCTATATTATCTATAATGGGGTGGAAAATGTTTTGGCCATCCAGATGTTTTGTACTTGATGTCTCAGAAATTCTATTCAATGGAGCCAGAAGTAAGGAATTCTGGGGAATGTGATACAAAATGCCTGCAAGTGAAAAATCACCCACCCTTACCCTAAAGAGTAGCAGTTGACCTATATGGAATATGATTAGGAAAGAGAACTGGTTATGCTTGAGCAGACTTTCCTGTTTACTTTGAACCCAAGTGTCCAGGAGAAAAGATATTTTTAGAATGTAAATAGGATTTGCTTGTACATTGCCCCCCCCTTTTAACACTAGGGAGAAGAGACCTGGCCCCAAAGAAAAATCAGGACCTAAAGTAAAATTTTATTCAAATTAATCCCTGTGCATGTACGGTAATTCTGTTCTACCCACTTTGGGTTTTGTACATTGTGGGTGAGGCTTTCTCTCTAGTAGGGGACAAGAGCTTTTAACTATCGGCAGAGAAGGCTGCAGTCAGGAGGTTTCAACTTACAACATTCCAGCTGAGCTTATCAGAGGACCTGCATATCCTGGGCTACCCCCTGCTTTCCCTGCCAGAAAGAAAAGAAAACGGAGAAAACGCAAGGAGAAGCGGGGCTGCAGGGCCGGAATTCGAGTGAGGCTAAGTAAAAATCCTTACAAGCCTGCATTGCCAAGTCTTTTTGTTTCAAATGTTAGATGTCTTCCCAATAAGATTGAGGAGTTGGAACTTACTATCTCTCTGCAGAAGAATATCCGGGATTGCTGTGCTATGATCCTTTTGGAGACGTGGCTGGATCCTGCCTTTCCACAGGAGCTTATACAGCTACAAGGACGCTCAGTACTTAGAGCAGATAGAACTATCAAATCCGGGAAGAGCAGAGGTGTTTACATAAATAACAACTGGAGCACAAATGTTAAAATAATGGATATTCATTGTTCTCCTGATGTGGAATACCTAGCAGTGAAATGCCGCCCCTTTTATTTGCCACGTGAGTTTAATGTTATAATAACTGCAGTATATATACCTCTTGATGCAAACACTACTACAGCTATGGGTCACCTGCTAACTGCTATTAACAAACAGCAACAGGCCAATTTAAAGACTGTCCTCCCTAAGTTCTATCAGTATGTTGACTGTCCCACCAGAGGGAAAAATACCTTGGACCAAGTATATAGTAACATCATGCATGGATACAAGACTAAGCCTTTGCCCAATCTAGGACAGTCAGATCATATATATTTGTTTATGATCCCATCATACAGACCTCTCATTAATAGAATCAGACCATCAACCAGAGAAATATGAGTGTGGCCAGCAGGTGCATCTGAGCAACTTCAAGACTGCTTTAGGAGCACTGAATGGGCACTGTTTGAGGAGGACAATGTTGATACATATACCTCGACAGTACTGTTCTATATCAAAAGCTGCATTGATGTTGTCACTACCACCAGACAAGTACGGGTGTTTCCTAACAACAAGCCCTGGCTAAACAGAGATGTGCACCTTCTGTTAAAGGCCAGAAATCTTGCATTTCACTCTGGTGATGCGCTACAGTACAGAGAGGCCAGAGCTAAATTGAAAAAGGGCATCAGGGATGCCAAAGCTATGTACTGTTGGAGGATTGAACATCATTTTGAGAGCTCTGATCCTTGTCGGGTATGGCAAGGTCTGTGACAAATCACGGGGCAGAATATTAAAAATAATCTGTCTAGCAGCAGTGAGTCTTTGGCTGATCAGCTGAATCAATTCTTCAGCCGTTTTGAAGTGGAAACTGGAACCACTATCACTCCAGCATCTACCACCAATAGCACACCATTAGAATCTACTACTGATGGACAACCACTACTACTGCAGATTTCTGACGTGCAACCACTTTCCAGAATATTAATGCTAGGAAGGCAGCTGAACCGGATGGAATCATGGAATGAGTTGTCAGGGACTGTGCTGCAGAATTAGCTGGAGTATTTACGGACATTTTTAATCTATCTTTGTTGCAGTGCTCTGTCCCTACTTGTCTGAAGACATCTATTATAGTGCCAGTCCCTAAGCAGTCAGTAGTGGCATCTCTCAATGACTATAGACCAATAGCTTTAACATCTGTTATTATGAAATGTTTTGAGAGATTGGTGCTAGATTATATTAAGGCTAGACTTCCATCTACTCTGGACCCGTTCCAGTTTGCATACAGGAGTAACAGATCCACTGATGATGCTATATCCATTGTTGTCCATACTGTACTGAGCCATTTAGAACAACAGGGAACATATGCAAGGCTGTTATTTGTGGATTATAGCTCTGCTTTTAATACAATTCTACCCAATAGGTTGTTTTTTAAAATGGCCAATTTGGGTATACATCTGAAGATTTGTTTGTGGGTAAGGAATTTTCTGACTGATAGCCACAGTCAGTAAGGATGGGATCCCACCATTCTTCTACTCTAGTATTAAGTACAGGAGCTCCTCAGGGTTGTGTGCTAAGCCCCTTCCTCTACTCCTTGTACACACATGATTGCACCCCACTGTATAACACCAACACAATAATCAAATTTGCAGATGATACAACAGTGGTGGGGCTCATTAGTAAGAATGATGAGTCTGCTTATAGGAAAGAAGTACAAGGGTTGACTCAGTGGTGTAAAGAAAATAATCTTATACTTAATACCAAAAAAACTAAAGAACTTATAATTGATTTTAGGAGGAAGAAAGATGCACATTTACCATTGTACATAAATGGTGAGGAGGTGGAGAGGGTTGGTAGCTTTAAATATCTGGGCACTTACATCTCAGAGGACCTCTCATGGACTATAAACACCAATATGGTTGTGAGGAAGGCACAGAAGAGGCTGCATTTCCTGAGAATGCTCAGGAAGATGAATTTATCTCAGCATCTACTTCAGTCTTACTATCACAGCACCATTGAGAGTGTCCTAACTTATGGCATGCTATCATGGTATGGGAGCAGCTCTGTAGCGGACAAAAAAGCTCTACAGAGAATAATTAAAATTGCCCAGAATGTTACCGGGCTCCAACTACCCACCCTGGATGACATCTTCACATCTCGCTGTTTGAGGAAGTCACACAACATTCTGAGAGACTCTACTCATCCTGCTTGCAATTTATTCGAACTGTTGCCTTCTGGCAGAAGATACAGAACAATTAAAACTCGGACCACACATCTTCTGAACAGTTTTTATCCCAGAGCTATAATTGCACTTAATAATGAACTCAAGGACCACCAGCAGCGAGCACTTGGACAGGATTACCTAGCCTATTGTGTAGATGCTTGTGTTTTTAGGGGGGGCAGTGGGTGGGTGGGGGAGTGTTCGGGAATTTTTATGTGTGTGTGTTGAAGGGTTTTTTATTGTGTATGAGAGTGTCTGGGGATTTGTGTGTGTGTGTGTGTGTGTGTGTGTGTGTGTGTGTGTGTGTGTGTGTGTGTGTGTGTGTGTGTGTGTGTGTGTGTGTGTGTGTAATCTGGTCTCTGGGTGTCTGAATTTCATTGTATGTGTATACTGTGTATATACACACAATAACAATAAATTATTATTATTACAAATTCCTTTAAGTGCTGCCTGTTTCTTAAAGTGGCTGTGCCTTTTTCTCCATTTCTTTCGGCCTGCCCCCGGAGGCTCCTAGACCCTGCTAGGTTCATGGACCCTGCTGGGAGCTTTCTGGCAGTCTGGCAGACGATCCGGCTGAAGCCCTGGTGGAAAGGTGGTATGAAGGAGCAACCGGGGCCATCGTCCAGATCGCCCCCAAGCGTTTCCTGCGATGTGGAGCTCGTACTTCTCCGTGGTTCACGGCTGAGTTGAGGGCGATGAAACAAGAACACAGGAAACCTGAGGTCATATGGAGGACGAATCGGACGACATCAAGTAGGGCTGCACTTAGTCAGCTGACTGGCCGCTATGTTCGCGTGATCAGGGACGCTAGAACATCCTATGTCTCCCTGAGAATTGGGGAGGCCTTGAACTGCCAGGCGGAGTTGTTCCGGGTGGTTTGGGAACTCTCCAATCCTGGTCAGCTGGGGCCTCCTCCTAGTGAGTTCACTAGCAAGCAGTTTGCAGCTCATTTTAGATCCAAAATAGAGGCCATCTGTTCTGATCTGCCCTGCTAGTTCACCCCTGGATATCCCTAGGACCTCACCCCGTTGTCTCCCTCCTTGGTGGAGTTTGGGCCAGTGTCTCCAGCGGAGGCCTCCAGAGTTATGGCTGGTTGCAGGCCGGCTGCTACCCCTTTCAACCCTTGCCCAGCTTGGCTGGTTAAATCTGCCGGAGGGAACATGCCTGAGTGGGTTTTGGCTATTGCCACAGCCTCCTTTAGGGGAGGCATATTCCCTTCCTGCCTTAAGGAGACTGTGGTGAAGCCCACTCTGAAAAAGCATGGCCTGATGACAGATGTTATATCCAACTATCGTCTGATTGCCATTGTTCCCTTCATGGGCAAGGTTGTTGAGAGGGTGGTGGCAGTCCGGCTCCAGTCGTACCTGGAGGAAAATCGTATCCTGGATCCCTTCCAATCCGGGTTCAGGCTGCTTCATGGGACCGAGACTGCCCTGGTCGCTCTGCAGGATGACCTCCTCAGGGAGGCCAATAGGGGGTGTTCCTCCCTGTTGGTGCTCCTTGATTTGTCAGCTGCCTTTGATACCGTCGACAACAGTAACCTGCTGGTCCGGCTTGCAGAGGCGGGAATTGGGGGCCTAGCTGTGTCCTAGCTCTGATCCTTCCTTGGTGGCTGGACCCAGCGGGTTCAGCAGGGTGATGACTTGTTGGCTCCATGGACTCTCCCTTGTGGGGTGCCCCAGGGGTCAGCAATCTCACCCATGCTGTTCAATGTTTTACATGAGGCCACTGGCGGAGGTCATCAGGAGATTTGGAGTCTGCTGTCATCAGTCTGCTGATGACACACCGCTCTATCTCTCCTTTTCATCATCTGCAGAGGAGGCAGTACGCTCCCTTGACCTGTGCCTGGAGGCGGTCCTGGAATGGACCAGGAATAACAGGCTGAACCCAGAGAAGACGGAGGTTCTGTTATTTGGGCCATCCTCGCCTGGGTACAATGGCCCCCCCCTAGGCTGGGGGGTGTTTCCCTCCAGCCTACAGACAGGGCCAGGAATCTGGGCATGGTCCTGGACTCAGCCCTCTCCCTGGAAGCCCAGGTGATGGGCCACTTTTATCCATCTCCGCAGGATCACCCAGATCCGTCAGTACCTCGACGAGTCCTCCCTGAGGACAGTAGTGCAGGCCCTGGTGATTTCGAGGATCGACTATTGCAATGCCCTTTACGTGGGGTTGCCCTTGACCCTCCTCCAGAGGCTCCAGTGGGTGCAGAATGCGGCGGCCAGGCTGGTGGTGGGTGCTCGTAGATTCGAGCACATCACCCCAGTTCTGGCTCGCTTGCACTGGTTACCCGTTGTCCTCCGGATTAGGTTCAAGGTCCTGGTTTTGATCTTCAAAGCCCTCCACGGCTTGGGACCAGAGTACCTGGCGGAGCGTATCTCCCAGAGGTCAACTGGGTCCAGACCCACAAGAATGGTGCAGGCGCACTCACTGAGGGTGGCCACACTCAGAGAGGCACAGAAATCGCGTACGCGTGACTGCGCCTTTTCTGTGGTGGGACCCAGGTTGTGGAACCATCTTCCCAGTGAGCTGCACCTTGCAGTGTCCCTGCCAGCCTTCAGAAAAGCCCTGAAGACCCATCTATTCAGGGAGGCCTTCGGCGACCTTTTCAGTTAATTTTTAATTTTCAGTTATTTACTTTTATTTTATTTTACTTTTTTCCCCCTCGCCGCCAATGCCATCTTTTGCGGGGGATATAGTTCCTCCCCACTTTTATTGCTCCTTGCTCATTTTTTATGCTTCTCTTCCCTGTTTGCTTTTATTGTTCACCGCCCCAAGTTCCTATAGGAAGATGCCACGGTATATAAATGCAACAAATAAATAAATAAATAAATAATCTTTTGCTGAGTGGTTTCAACAGCCTGACTTAAATAGCTATATGTACCTCTAAAATAGCATGTCAAAGTCAAATGTCAAAGAATACCCAATAAGGATACCATATGATGTTGGAATGAAGAGCAGGACCTGACATTGTGGGGAAAATATGCTATTTTTGACCAAATACAAAAATAGGACACATTTAGAGCAAGATTTTTAAAAAAGGCTTAGACACCCAGCAGCTTCTACATTGTGATACCTTTTGAGCAGACTCTTCAAAAAGTTAATCCCAAGCTGAGCTTTTTTGACATTCTGGCCAATAAGACCTGCTCTGTCAGAACTGAAAGAGAGAGATGTCTTTCTTCCTTTCGACAGTATTTGGTGTGATACTATAGAGATATTGGTAGTGGTTTGGTTTAGTTTTTCCTATCCAAGGCCAGCAAACAGTTGCTATGAGTCTTTTGGCTCATTGTGCATGTGGGTGGATGTGGTTCTTGCCAGACAATGTAGAAACACAACATGTAAATAGTAGCTTGTTATAAACTCAGTTCATTGTACCCTTAAAGGCAGAGAACATGCATTCAAACCAATTTCACCTTATGGTTTGCAATATTTGTAAGAAGTAAGTGAAAGGAGTTGCATTATGAAGCTGTAGCCCAGGGAGCATAGACATTTAGAACATCACATGGACTCTCTGGCCTCACATGGGGAAAATGCCATGCAATATTGACCTGGATGCCCTTATACCATTTTGATGCCTGATGTGAAGCAGCAAATTGCATGGACCCCTGTTCTTTGTCAATGTGCATACCATCCAAACCCAGTCAAGTTATTCTGGATCCATGCATCCTCATTCATCCTTAGTTTACACTTTTATGGGTATACTCAAAATAGCTTATCTGTCCACCCCAAAATGTAGTGTGTGCAATAATCATATACCACTGTTTGTCTAGGAAGTCGTGTGGTGTCTGTCTTTCTTAATGTTTGGCTTCTGAAGTAGTTACTAGAAGTGTTGGCTTCCATCAGCCCCTATCCACTTGTTTCATTTGATAAGGAACCTTTCTGTACCATACAAATGCCACTTCCAGACCTAATTTGCAATTAAACCTCTGCAGACCTGATCCTCATCAGTGTGGGAGCTTCCTCTCCTTGGAAGGTGCTAGGAAGATAGTGATGAGAAATACAATCAAATAATGAGCACCATTAATCTGTGTCTTTATTTTCATTGTACCCAGAAAGCCCTTGGGTGTACTTAAATGACATAAAGAATGGGGTGGGGAAGCCATATCTCAGGATCTCATTAGATTCATCTCTGTACTTCTGCAAACCTTCTTGCAGGGCAAAGTCATAATTTAATTAATTTAATTAGTTTTACAGAATAAGTCTGACCTATCAAGCCACCACAGTCATCAAACTTTACAATTACTTGTTGCTGTGCATAGATGTTAATTATCCTTTCATCTTTGTGACTGGAGGCTCAACATTCCCTGCCATTAAGAGAAGGTTTCATAGAAAAATTGAATGACACAGGCTCTTGCCTTATTTATATTTTATACTGACCAAAGGTCATTAATAACATATGGCATTATGTTCCTGATATAGCAGGATGCCTTTAAACACTGCGGCTTTGACTGCTTTCTGGACATAGAGCCTAGACCAGTGATGGCAAACCTTTTAGAGACTGAGTGCCCAAACTGCGATTCAAAACCCACTAATTATTCGCCAAGTGCCAATACAGCAATTTAACTTGAATACAGGTGGCTGTGTAGGGGCGATGTCAGGTGCCCACAGAAAGCGCTCCGAGTGCCACCTTTGGCACCCGTGCCATAGGTTCGCCATCACTGGCCTAGAATATGTGAACATAAATAAATAAATAATGTTTCCCTTTCTGATCTCACTCAAGAGGGAAAGGATATCTTTATGGATAATATGGAATGAGGTTCCTTTTTTGGGGGGGGAGTGCCAGGAGAAGACAAAATCACACTAAATTGGATGGAGGTGTGAATTACATCTGCACAATGTGTGAAATGGGCCTGAGTGTAATTGGAATAGCACTTTTATATTTTCCCCTTTCCCATCGTCTTCTGATCTATGAGGAGGAAGACTGGGTAAACGGATGTGATTTTGTTTTGTAACTTCAAAATAAGCATGCTTGAGTGAAAGTAAAAACATTTTAAAAATGAACGTTGCTAACCTATTTGCAAAACTGAAATAAAATTACTATTTCACATAGTTGAACTACTTCATTGGGGAGAGCCTTCAAGCGATTTCAGGTCACCTGGCATTCCAGTTCCTGACACTTATTAGAAGTACTAGTTGTACATCTTAGGGAGACCAGTAGTGTGAAGTAGCAGAAGACTGATAAGAAAATAAAGACATAATTCAGAATTCTAGGGATAGGGTGCAGAACTGAATAAAAAAACAAACCATGATTCATCATATTGTTTGAATGCCTCCTAAAGCATTGCTTTACAAAGACGGTTAACAGCTACAAATATTATTGCGGCATTCCCACATTCAGAAGTTGAAAGACAGCAATACTAATCATGATATGATTGCTATTGCATTTGTGAGATTCCTAAACCAAACTTTCCATCATTTTCCAGGTGAAGAGAGGGGCATATATGTAATGAAATAACCCTAGTCAGGATCAATACCTAAGATTCCACAGACAAATAGTTCAACTATTTAACATGTTTACATAGTGTGTCTCACAGTAGTTTAAAATATTTGGTATGTGTTTGAATCTGTATCCTGTAGCATGTTACAAGCAGTTTAAAATGTCTTTTGCAGGTTTATAAGAAGTAGGCTTTGTACTGCATGGTATCTTACGGTGCACATATTTGAAAATATCTACACAACAGGCAAGATACATCTGTTCTCTTAAAATTAATTTAACAATTGCAACCTTCTCTGATCCATGTTGCTGACACAAGTACTTCAGAATATACATTTTATGGTTGCAGTGGTGTCCAAACTTCGGCCCTCCAGATGTTTTGGACCACAACTCCCAGAATTCCAAGCCTAGATTGCCAATGACAAAGGACTGTGGGAGTTGTGGTCCAAAACATCTGGAGGGCCAAAGTTTGGACACCACTGGATCAGCCCCATCACCTGGATCATGCTACGATGGAAGTGGGACACACTGTTACTGCACCTTGCCACAATGAGCTGCAGAAATATATTATGTACATCATTCCTTTTGATGCACCATTGCTCTTTGGTCAGCCCAAGATGAAGTAGCAGGTGGACAGCCATGCTTTTCCTACTGTTTCTATTCAAAATAAAAAGTGGATAAACAAAAGAAGAATTTAAGCAAACCAGTTCTGTTGTCCTGTGCTTATGCCTCCTCTCCTCTTCACTCCATCATACTGATCAAGACAACTGAAAGGGGAGGAGAAAGAAAATTGATAATTTCCCCCTCTCCCTGCCTTGATATTTCATAAAGAGCCTTTTCACACAACCCCTAAACTCCGCGGCAAATGGCTCCCAGCTCTGGAGCTTAAAATTGTTTCCCCACTAGCTCTGGAGTTTACAGAAAATTAAGTGTGATCACGCCCACCTAAGCACATCCCAGCGCACTTTTCAGGTACCTGCTCTCCGGGGGTGAAAATCCCTGATGCGGATGTAATGTAGTGAGTGCCGGGCTCTCCTCGCTTCTGTTTGTTGTTGTTTTGCCCCCCGCCCCTTTAAGAGATCTGAATGCTGCCGGGAACAGAGCGAGACCGGCAGAAGGAGGTAAGCGGCATTCTTTTCTTCCTTTTTTTTCTCCCTCCCCTCACGCAGACAGCAGCCAGGAGTGTGGAGGGGTGGGAACACAGAAACAGCGACAAACCCCCAAGATCTCTGGTCCAAATTTAAGTGGCCAGTGGATCTTAGGGGTCATGTGAAAAGGTCCAAAGATATGAAGCAGGAGTGACCTTGGTGAGTGAATTTGGGCCACTAATCTGGAAGTCAGTATATTAAACCTCAGACCTAGAAGCATATCCCATTAACATAATTAGACTTTTTCAATCCCTTCCTAATTTTAATTTCATAAGTCAAATTTCATTAGTAACCTTATTCTATAAGTCACTATACAATTCCTCCAATGTTATTTGATTGCTGGATTTCCAGTATTTAGCAAAAATTAACCCTGCCACCTCCTCTATGTATGTTCACTCCTCCTCCTCTTTGTGTGTTCACAACAATATTTAACAATACCATTTGTGGGAACATTTGAATCCTTTCCCCTATTATTTCTTGAATTTCTTTAAAAAATCAACATCCATTCCTTCTTTCTTATCTCACACAATCACACATATGCAGGTATGTCCTTTTTTTTTTACACCTCCAGCATATTGGAGATATTCCTTTATTTAGAATATTCACTATCACAGGTGTTAGCTACCATCTCCAATATACATTAAAACAGCTTGCATTGCACCCCCATAGTTTGTGGAGGGGTGGGAAGAATTTTTTTCATCAAGTTTTAGAGCCATTCTGGACATTGTTTTGCTGCAGTTTTTGGACTTTTTGAACTTGGAAAGGTAGGGAGCGGAGGTTTCCTTGCTTTCCTTTGTGTTTTTGCATTGGCTTTCATTGCACTTTTAGCAGGACTGACCTGGAGTTTCTCTTGGTGCTTGCTTTTGATAATCTTTGATTAGTTTTCATTGCACTTTTGGTGGAAATGACCTGGGGTTTGTCTTGGAGCTTGCTTTTATTTATTTATTTTTATTTATTTTTGTACTTGTTAACCGCCCAATTTTCCCTCGGGATCTCTGGCCAATGTACAACAAATTGCAAATCAAACAGTCCAAACAGAAATTCATGACAAAAGTCCATATTACAATTTAAAAGCAATAACTTGCAATAAAAGTAATAACTGGCTTTGATCATCTTTGTATTGGTTTTCATTGCAATTTTGGCGGGAACAACCTGGGGTTTGTCTTGGAGTTTTTGTTTTGTATTGCACTGCAGTGGGCGGTTCGTTTTGGGGGGATTCCAGCTCTGCATGCCTTTAAAGTGCACTTTATAAAGAGGTCTGAACAAAAAAGTCTCTTTTTTGCCTTTTTTGGACCTCTAGAATGGATTAATCTGTTTCCCATTCATTCCTATGGGAAACCGCTCTTTGTAGGACAATTTTTTCATAAAACAAATTGACCTGTAGAACAAATTAAATTTGTCTTGCAAGGTACCACTATATTTAACCAGGAAATATCTTCTCATAATATATCCTTTATACCAGGTCTGTTCAATGTGTCAATAAAATACGTTCAGATTTATTCCAATTCACCTTTAATCCTGCTGCTTCTTTAGATGTTTTTGTGTTGTATATATAGTACATATCACTGGGTTTTTTGATTATCAATTATATATCATCTGCAAATAAATTAATTTTGTTTACCTTCTCTTCCACAGCTTCTATTTCTTTATTCTTTCTTATTGCATTTGCCAACACTTCTATTATTAATACAGTAGTACCTCTAATTATAAAATTAAACCATTCCCAATGCATTTTTATAACTCCATATATAATAATCCATAAGAGAATATTATGAGCATAATAGTAAACATTCCAAATTATTAGCAAAAATGACACAAATAATTATAGGGATAATACAGGATCATAAAGGTAATACTTTTAATAAAGTGAAAGAAAAGCTGGAGGCGTTTCAATATTTTTTTAAGATAGCTGTTGTGAGTTTTTCGGGCTATTTGGCCGTATTTTTCTTCCTGACGTTTCACCAATCTGTGTGGCCAGAATCTTCAGAGGGCAAGGAGCTCAGGGAACTAGGAGTTCTCTTTGTGCTCTGGGATTGTCGGAATAGGTGTTAGTCATTATTCACTGCAATTAGGGGTGGGTGGGGGTGGCAATCCTTCTCTGTGGTTGATGGATGTCCTTAGCTGTTGTATTGTGTGAACTGATCACTGGTGCTTGTGGCTGGATGGGAATCATTGAACTTTGGTCTTCTCCAGGCTGTAGTTTTCAGTACTGGAAGCCAGGCTTTGTTGATTTTTATACTTTCTTCTTTTCTGTTGAAGCTGTGCTTGTGTTTGTGAATGTAAGTGGCTTCCTTGTGTAGTCTGAAATACTGATTGCTAGTTTTGTCCAGTACCTGTGTCCTGGAAGAGGATTTCAGTTCCAGTTTGTTTCAGGTTGTGTTCAGCTACTGCTGATTTTTCTGGTTGTTTTAGTCTGCAGTGTCTTTCATACTCTTTGATTCTAGTTTGGATGCTGCACTTTGTGGTCTGTCATCTCCTGCACCAATGATTTTTTTCCTCATCCTTTGATGGCTCCTCTCCACTTGCCTTCTTCATATACATCTCCCATTCATTTTTGTAACATTTTCTAGAAAATGACATTTTTTTCTGATGGGAGAGGGGAGTAGTACAACCATTTTAATATTGTAATATGTTAGTTTGTTATAATACAAGAATCAGAAATAAGGTAACCAGTCTTCCACCCAAAGAATAGACTTGGTTTTGGTAATTCTTCCATGATCTGATTCATTGTGATGTGTACATCCCTTCATCATTCTGTCACCTTTCCACCTTACTTACTTCCCTAGCATTAGTCCCAAATGTTTGCTGTAGTTGCCCTCTGAGGGGTAATTTTCTTATCTAAACCACTGAGAACTAAATAACAGCTTTCAGTAAAATTTGTTGACCAGAGAGAGATTGATAAATCTTCTATGTGAGTTACTGAGTTATAATAGACTGTGTAATACCCCAGAGCAACCAGAGGAGCAAGATGTAATAGTTTGGGGAGATACAGCTATAAATGACTCAGCTGCAATAATAGGAGGTGGGAGTTAAAAAAAAAGCAATTCACATATCACTTTCAGGTGTGTTCTGCTACTGCCAATTGCATTTGATATGGTTTTTGTTCAATCACAGCCATTTTGTCAAACCAGATCATCCACTGATAATTCTCTTTATCCTATTATAAACATCCATCAAGCATTAAAACAATGGAGATGCTGCTAGTATAAACTCTGGTGTACTTTAGGGTGTCATCTGGCAAAACTTTCCTTCTCCATTTATCAGAGCTTAATTTGGAATCTTAGCACTCTTTTGGCAGTATCATGTGACCCCCTTCATTTAATGCTCTCTCACTTTGTTATTACTAGAAAACATTTGTGTAAGTCTTTATTTTTCTAAGATAAGTATTAGGGAATGGGTTTATGCAGCATGATTGCACATTCTTATGAATAAATATTTTCTCCTCAGTTGCTCTGTATGTGGCTGGAAAGAATAAAATATTTAGCATTTAACCTGGGAATAAGACATTCATATATCTTCAGGTCTCTTGATTTCTAAGGTCTCGAGTCTTGATTTTATTATTTATTATATGCTTGTTGTTTATTCTTGTTATGGTATTCTGATCTTTATGTTGCTGCTATTTATTGTGAGCCATGCAGGATGGTCTTGTAGCCAGATGGGCAGTGTGTGTGTGTTTATAAGATAAGGTTTAATCTTTTTGATGCCAGATCCACCCACCCCCTACATGATCTTGGTGCATTATAGCTTCCATAATCCCCCAGACAGAATATCCAGTAATTTGAGCTTGGAATTGACTTTAAATACAGTTATTAAGAATTATTTAAGGTGGGAGTTCAAATATCTGTATGAAATTTCATGTTTCAAGCACGTTTCAGAGATCTGACTCCCCAAATCGCCTAGTAGCCATAGTCATTGAAGAGATGATCAGCTGCTTACTTAAGTTGGGATATCATTGGTTTCAATACAAAATTTCATGTTTCTACTGCTTTTAGTTTCAAAGAGGAGTACAATTTCCAGTTGGTCCCAGATAATTTATTGGATGACAAGTCCCAGAAATCTCCAGGCAACACTCCCAATGGTTATGTAATGTATTAGGGATTGACTGTTCATTTCAGAATCAGCACATTCCGAAACAACCCCGCAAGCCCAGGTGCTGTTCGGAAGCCTCCAAAATGCAAGCAGCCAATCACTTACCTTCCTGCATGGTCATATTGGGCTAAACTCCAACCAGGAAGAAGTCTCCTGATGTCATCTGGCCTTCTCCCTGGCACTGGCCAATCAAACATGGAGGTGGGATGATGCATTTCCCTGGACAGTTCCTGATTGGCCAGCACCAGGGAGAAGAACAGATGACATTAGGAGACTTCTTCCTGGTTCTTTCTTAGGGGAATGAGATTAGCTGGTCGCACCAGGGCCGGATGGGAATTTTTGACTTCTGCTTAGATTAGCCAAGAGTGTCAGTGAGTTTTCACCCATCCCATTCTCCTCAGGTGAGGTGTGGTCATTTATTATTCTACCAGTCACAATTGGTGGTTAGTGCAAGTGGCAACCCAAGTTAGTCAGCATTAGAAAGTTGAGTGTTCGTAATTTACTTGGAAGCCCTCAACATAAATAGTCTAGGTCTAGGATATTAAGATTATTACTTAGAGCATCTAAAATTGGCCAGACCATTTGTTTGGGATGGGTTCTGTGCTAGTGGCCTAAATTTAATTCGATACTGTAATTCATACCACTTGCAGTATTCTGAGGCCACCTTGGATTTTCATCCTTTACAGTTTAGTTAATACAGCTAATCAATAAATTCTGGCCCAATTTGAATTCCACCATTCTTGTCTCGTCTCTTTATTTCAGGGCTGGGGCGGCAAGGGGATTATTAAAGAGCTAGCAAACTGTTAAGCTGTTGAATGTGTTCTTGGGGAACGATACCCAGCTTTTATACATCTAAACATGATGAGTGAGGCATATTAATATTTTAATCACCATCAGTTTTGGCAATACCCCTGTGGGAATATGTGATATTGCTGTATAAAAATTAGTCACAATGGTTAATTGTTTCACTACAGAGAAAGACCTTGGAGAGTTCCTAAAGTGGAACAAATTAGAACATATTTTTTGTGCCTGAATCAAAATGGTTCCACAGCCATTGCAAATAGTTTAAGATGATTCTTTCATCCCTTGGATATTGCATTCTGCTTGCCTTCTGACATATCCACCCATTACAGCCTGGAGTTGCTTCTCCAGATGTAATAGCGGTGCTCTGTCAAATCATTTTTTTATTTTATTTTTTTTGGGGGAGAATGTCACAATAAATGCAGGATAGCTCAGTGGTTTAGGCATCTGGCTGCTGGGGCAGAGGCTGGGAGTTGAATTTCCCTCTGTGCTCTTTGACATAGGCTGGACTCGATAATCCATAGAGTTCCTCCCAGCTCTGCTGATGATTATTATTATTAAATGAGTTGTTTGAACCAGAATGAATGCTGTTGCAGTGGTCTACTTTGGATCTGTTGCTTTGTCTAGATGTTTTAAAACCTATCATTCCAGCAACATGCATGATTTTGCTTTGAATACTCAGTTACCTTGTAATTCAAAATGCCTATTTCTAATCAGACCACCCAGGTTAGGATAAAACACATCTCAGCCTGTGTCTGCTTCCTAATTTTAACATCTTGTAAGTTCTGCCAGAAAGCCTGAATAATTTTGCCCCATGGTTCTTGAATTCAAAGATTGCGCCGAGAAGGTGCCACATATGATGGATTGTCAGCAGCTTTTTGTTCCTGCTTGACATTTTATTCCCATCAAATGTTGTCTTATGTTCTATTCTGAATCAGCCAAACAGGTGACCCTAGAATTTAACATCGCACCTTCTTTTTTTCCCCTTTTCTCTTTTGTGCTATGGCTCTTAAAAGAACCCAAGAACATTATAATCATCCTCAGGGAACAGATACATACAGTATGTACATACATACAAAAGGCTAAGCCTGTGTGGAGTTGGAGACTGACATCTCATTGGCAGCAACCTGAGGAACCTCTCTCTACTGCAGTGTTGGTCTGAGAAAGAAAGAAAGAAAGAAAGAAAGAAAGAAAGAAAGAAAGAAAGAAAGAAAGAAAGAAAGAAAGAAAGAAAGAAAGAAAGAGAAAACTCAGAACGGATTACTGAACAATCAAGCTTGACAAGGTATGTACTGTATCTCTGTTAACTATTCCTAAATTTTCTGTTTAATGCAAAATTGTAAGGAAGTTGTTCATAACTGTTAAAACACTTAGTAATGTTGAATCTCTTTATAAATTACTGCCTGAACTGTCCCAGACCTGTATTAAATTATCTTATCACTTGGTTGGTGTGCAGTAGCTTAGATAATTTTGGTACAAGCAAGTGTCTTTAGTATGAAAAAAATAGAATGGCTATCTTTTTTGTTTTGTATTTTGCTTTTGTTTTGTTTTTTGCAATATTTATAAGAGAGAAGGTTAGACATTAATACAGGTACAAGTTATCTTGATCTTATTTCCTTCCTGACCTTGAATGAAATATCCTGTAGTGTTCCGTTACTGCTGTGATGTTAAGTATGAGCGACTTGAATAGTTTTGTGCGGCATGTCAGGTATGACATAAAGTTATATATTTTACTGGCTGTGTGGAAAGAGATAAGAAAAAAAGCATATTGTATTTAATCTTTTTTGGGGAAACAGGAAATTGCACAGCATAAAAGCAGGAGACTTATTTTAACAGATACAGAAGGACTTACACTATATGATGATTCTATCCATTTTGGTTTAGATTTGGTTATCTAGAAGCAACAAATCAATCATTTATTTGATAGGTTTAGTTGAGGTTTGTTTAATGATAAAACCATTACATGTAAGAGACCTGGGTGCCATTCTCAGAAATGTCTGATTTAAAAAATAGGAGATTTGTAACATGGCTCATAGAAACTGTACACTGTTTCCAGCTGTCATCAAGAGCTGAACCAAACCCCAAATTAAAAGTCTTAGTTTTAAAACCTCCACCCTCATGAGTTTAATAAGAGAAAATGTATAGAACCTGTAGCTTGGTAATCCATGATGGGGTGCCCAGGGGCTGCAGGATTTTTTTGGATCTGTCTCTTTGAGGGCAGAAAGTCTGCCATTAATAGAATGGTCAGGTCTCATTTACTTCCTGCTCATGATTATGGAGCCTCTTCTCTCATATCAGAAGTGAGTGTGATATATCATTGGCAAGCCTCTGTGAAGGGCTATATGCTACCACTGCAGCATTGACTGGTATCCACAGAAGGTCCCTTCAGAATGAAGCACATCTTGGGGAAATAACTGGATTATGTGTTAATTGGCAAAAATCAGAAAGTCTATTGTTTAATTATGGAAGAAAAGATCTTAAGATAATGGAAAACTTTGGGCTGAAATGCAGTAAAAGTATTAAATATTTAGGATTAGAACTCTATAAGGAGTTTACCAAGACTAAGGAAAAATATTTTAAAATTAAAAGAAGAAATGAAAAATAGAATACAAAGCTATACTAAATTGAACTTATCTTGGTTTGGTAGAATAGCAATGATAAAAATGAAGATACTGCCTAAAATTAATTTTATCTTTAGAATGTTACCTGTTCAGTTTGTAGAAAAGGATCTTAAAACTCTCCAAGTTATGATAAATAGGTACTAGAGATGGGCACGACTTGAAAAAAAAATGTTTTCGAGTTGTCGTTAGTCGGGCCGGTTCCGTTTCGGGTCGTTTCCGTTTTTTGCGAAAATTTGCAAAAATTAGTCAGTTCGTTTTTTTTGTTTTTTTGTTTTCATTAGTACTGGTTTTTTTTTGGGGGGGGTAGCGGGCTCCTGGAGGCACCTCTGTGGGGTGGGTGCCTCCTCTGGCCCGCTATAAAGGGAAAGCGGGCTCCTGGAGGCACCCGTGGGTGCCTCCTATCCTCACCCACTAGGAAGGGGAAGCAGGCTCCAAGAGACCCCTCAACATGGGGGTCTCCCCTCCTCACCTGCTGCTGCAAAATGGTATGCAATAGCCATATGGATATGCATACCAGTTGCAGACAGTGAGACCAGTGAACCCGCCAGAGGCATAGGGTGATGCCTAAGGCTCTCGCAACACCATGCCTCACAAAGAAGGGAATCGTACTTGCGTGTAGTGCAATGCAAGTAGATCTGGCTTAGGGTTATGGTGGGTTAGTGCAAGGGCTAGGGTTAGGCTAGTGACGGGTAAGGTTACGGTGGGCTAGTGGGTTGCACCTCTGGGTGCCTCTCTGACCCACTAAGAAGACAGTCTGTGACGTATGGGTAAGGAGTCAAAGATTAGGGTTAGGGTTAGGGGGCTAGGGCAGGTTTTAGGGGGCTTTTTGGCACATCCCAGAAGTCTCCATGGCCAAGTGGCCATGCAATTGGTGGGATGGCTCCAAAAATTTGCATGGTCGTCCACTCCCACATGGCTGGCCACTTGGCCAGCCCATCTTGTGCAGGTGTAAATAAAATAAAATAAAATAAAATCAATGGAGGACAGAGGAGGAGAGGAGAGACATTTTGTTGCAAGAAAAAACCCACTGCTACTGTGAAAAATCTGGCAGTTTATAAATTTTCGCGTGTTTCTGTTGTGCTTGTGTGTTTTTGGACCACGATTTCAAAAACAATATTGCATTCGCCACCCCATTTTGGATCCCCCGCCTGCACCGCATGGCATGGCGAGTCCGACTGCCCAGGATGGGGGGGGAGGCGGGACCCCCCCTCCAGAAACCACCCCTCCGGTAGGTGCCCTGCACCCTTAGTCAAGCAGGCATTTTTCCGCCTGCTTTTTTGGCCCGGGAATGGGTGGGGGGAGAGTTTAAAAGTTTTTTCCTGTGCTGTCCGTGCCGCTTGCTTGCGCTTTAATTGCGGTGGCCGGCGGCGAGACTGGGCTTTTTGCTGGCTGCGAGCCTGCGGCGAGTCCCACCAGAGCAGCCCAGGACGGGGGATGGGGGGGAGGCTGGGGACCTCCAGAAACAACCCCTCTGGTAGGTGCCCTGAGGCATGGCAGGCATTTTTCCGCCTGCTTTTTGGCCGGGAACCGGGTTTTTTAAACTTTTAAAAACTTTTTTCTGTGCTGCATAGCATCGCGCGATTGCACGATGCAAGGAACGAGCACGACAAATCAGACCAAAATTGTTCGTTCATCGGTTCGAGCTCGAAGTCTGGCAGAGTAATTCCTGTTACCGTTTCCATAGAGTAACGGAACCGAGTAACAGAAACGGAAACGGGAATACCGCTAAGTCGTGCCCATCTCTAATAGGTACTGTAATGGTGGGGAAAAATCAAGAATAAACAAAAGTTTGTGGTATAGATCCCAAAAAGAAGGAGGATTAGGTATACCCAATCTAAGAAATTATTATATAGCTAATCAAATCAGTTGTTTGGGAGAAATCTTATTCAAACCAGAGAAGGTAATATGGTGGGAGCTGGAGTCATTAGACATAAAGGGGGAAATAAATAAATTCTTGTTCAGCGACTTTAAAAATAAGGTAGAGATTGAGAATCCCCTCCTGAATGTTTTAATGACTACATGGACAAAATGTAGAAAAATCTTATCACCGAAGGGTTCCCCATTATGTTTTAGTAACAGACTCGGAAAATTTTCCTACGAATTTGAAGCATCATTTAGGGTTATTTAAAGCTAAGAAAATAGCCAGATTAAAAGACTGGTTGGCCAAAATTAGAACAAATCAGGACATAAAAACTACTTTGCAATCTAGTGATTTAATATGGATAAACTATATCCAGTTAGAAAAATGGACAAAGAATTGGGTCAGAAGAAACAGTCAACTTAGAGAATGTACAAAGTTTGAACAGTTTTTATTAACGCTTGAATACGACCAGGACAATATAGAGAAAGGACTATACAAAATAATAGGGGACTCACTGGAAGTGAAGGAGTCAGATTCTCTGAGAGAGGTCTGGAAACAAGACCTTAATGTAGAGATAAAAAAAGGAGACTGGGGGAAAATCTGGAACATGAGAATCTTGAGATCATTATTGGTTAGGATAAAAGAAAATTACTTTAAATTGGTTTCTAGATGGTACTTGATTCCAATTAGGTTGAATAGAATGAACGCTGAAAATGTGCTGGAACGATTTGCTGGAAATGTGAAAAAAAGATAGGTACATACATGCATCTCTGGTGGGAATGTGAAATAGTACAAAAGTTTTGGAAAATGGTTTTTTTAGAGCTAAGTGAGATGATTCAAGTAGATATTGATTGTAATCCAGAGACAGCATTGTTATCATTGTCAACTAGTAAAGATTATGATGTTACAACCAAGGAACTAATAGCAAATCTTATGACAGCCACCAGATTAATTAAAGCAAGAAACTGGAAATCCAAACTAGATCTCAAGATGGAAGATTGGTATAACGAACTTTGAGATATAGCCATAAACGATAAATTGTTTTGTAGTTTAAAAGTTAAACGAGGAGAAATGAAAAAAGACATTTTTATGACATTTGGGGAAAATTTATAAACTTTGTATTAGTAGAAGGGAAGGGGAAAGAACCAACGAATATTCCAAGACAGTTCTGGAGAAGAGGACTTTGAGAAGAATATTAGAATAATAGATGCTGGAGTAATAAAGAAGAACTAGTATTGTTATTTGTTTGTTTGTCTTTAATTTTTTTTTAAAAAAAGAATGAAGCACATCAGAAAACTCACTCACTCTGGGAACTTTAATCAGTTCAAAGAAATAAACTTGCAATGTTTATTTACATCATTTGTTGCCACTTAATAAATAGCATATAAAGGGTTTGAGGAATGAATGGAACAAGGAATTGGACTGCCTTCTTTTGCCTAATCAATGGAAGATTGATTAAACCTGCATATGTGCATGTCCATGGATATTAAACTGGGACATTTTCAGAAAAAAGGCTATGTTTCGGACATACTGCACACCACTATTGCTTTTTAAATACAAATCTGATAAGTACCTAAATGCTGGCACTGAGATTTAACTGATACATCCTTTAAATGGCATAGGCTCTTTTGGGGACAAGTCATTACTGTCATTAATTTTGTACATTTTAAATTTTGCAAGCAATTTTAAGAGTTTTTAATATATTGTATGGTTTTATGTGTTTTATGTGTTTTGTATGGTTTCTTCCTTAGAGTGTGTTGTGGAACAGCACTCTAATTTTGTTGTGCATATCTTGCATATGCATAATGACAATAAAAAATCTATTCTCTATTCTATTCTATTCATGATGTATATGTGCTAAGTTATTTTCTGGTTTATTGGGGGTTAACCACTAAGTAAAGAGCAGAGACATAACTTTGCCAACTAAGGTTAGGATAGTCAAAGCTATGGTTTTTCCAGTAGTGATGTATGGAAGTGAAAGCTGGACTATAAAGAAGGCTGATCGCCACAGAATTGATGCTTTTGAGCTGTGGTGCTGGAGGAGAGTCTTGAGAGTCCCCTGGACTGCAAGGAGATCAAACCTATCCATTCTGAAAGAAATCAACCCCGAATGTTCACTGGAAGGACAGATTTTGAAGCTGAGGCTCCAGTACTTTGGCCACCTCATGAGGAGAGAGGAATCCTTGGAAAAGTCCCTGATGTTAGGAAAGATTGAAGGCAAAAGGAAAAGAGGACGACAGAGAATGAGATGGTTGAACGGTGTCATCGATGCAACCAATATGGATTTGACCAAACTCCAGGAGGCAGTGGAAGATAGGAAGGCCTGGCGAGCACTGGTCCATGGGGTCTCGAAAAGTCGGACATGACTGAAGAACTAAACAACAACAACAAACCACCAGCCAGCATAAAAAAGGATTTTAGTGTCCTTACTGTTGAGGATGCTATGGGTCTATAAACATGAAAAAACAAATTTTCTACCAGTGCTGCTTAAAAGGAAAGCTGCCTATGAATGACAAGTTTGTCTGGATGTATTAGGTATCATAAATGCCTGTATTGATTTGTTTTTACTGTTATCATTGTTCTCCCTGTATTTCTGGTCTGATGTGTCTTTTAGTTTTAGTTTTTGTTCTGCAGAAGTTGGTGGCCAAGCTTTAACAAAAAAAAAAGTATATGGTCTGCATGTTTTGGGGGTAAGGCTTCAAAACATGGAATACACCACCCCAGGACCTTCTAACACTGGAGGCATTCAAGAGAAATTTAGACCTCTATCTGGCAGATATCATTTGATTTGTATTCCTGGATTGAGCAGGAGGTTAGAGTCAATGGGCTTATAGTCCCCATCCAAGTTCACCATTTCATGATTCTAATATTTTTTAGGTTGATGGGGCCTCATGAGTAATGGGATCAAATAAAAGGCCATGGCATTCATGCAGTTCAGAGATCACATTTTGTCCACTTCTGCTTTAGAGGCTTCAATGTCAATGCTTTTTCCATGAATAATTTAGTTTGTTGGTCTTCCACTTCTCTAATTAGTTGAGGTGACACACACACTTTTTTTTACCAACAGCTGTAAACTGAATTACAATTTTGGCAGGGAAATGATTGACCCAAGACTTCCATAAATTCTCAGAGGAGCAAGAGTGTATAGAGTAGGCCATCTCCTCTGGTCTTTGTTCTGTTCTCCAGCTGTTGGCTGTTAGTTAAGATAAGAAGCAGTGAAATGTATTTCATCAAAGTGTTTATTTATTTCTCCCTATGCCTCTAGGCAAACAAGTTTTCAGAAGTAATTCTGTTGTTTGGCCCAACTATTTCATTGTAGATTTGTCACTAACTCTGTAATGTTTGTTTAAAATCTGCAATACAGCCTATTTCTGCTCCTGTGTTGTTCCCCTAGACTTTTGCTCTTCATTTTCAAAATGCCCAAGGAGGTTTTCCAGCTTGATAGGGTTGACACTCTTGTTGTTCGCTGGTCAAGCACTGGCATTTAGAGGTGACCCAATGTGTATACACAATTGCCTCCAAGCACTCGCTTCAATGCAGAGCCCAACGTTGTTTGTGATTGATGGAGGAGTTACGGTTGGTGAGGAGTTATGGTTGGTGAATCAAATACCTAGAAGGCTAGAGCGTGCCTGCTTAATTTAACCTGTTGGCTGTTAGAGAAGCATCTGGAAGACTTCAGAATAAAGACAAAGCTATCAAAAGAAGCCACAATATCAAAAGTAGCCTTAGGAGGGTATGTTTTACACCTTCAAACCACCATAATGGAATTGCTCAGGGATCCTCCATATCCTCAATGCTTTTCAGTATCTACATAAAGCCACCCAGGAGAAGTCATACAGAGATTTAGAGTTCATTGTCATCAACACAGAAATGACATAGATCTATTTCCTCTCATTTTCCTCATCTCTAGCTGGTACTATAAAGGCCCTTGAGGCCTGTCTGAAATCATCAATGAATTTGATGAGGGCTAATAAGCTGAAAACAAATCCAGATAACATGGAGATGCTTCTTTCAGGAGGATCACCAGACTAATTAAAGGGACATTTACCTGGCTACAACAAAGTTACACACCCTTTGAAGGACTGGTTATGCAGCTTGGGACTCAGCTATCAATATGGAGACTAAAATATTTGCTGTGGAAAAGATTGCCTTTTATTGTCTTCAGCTGATTGCCCAGCTGCATCCTTACCTGGATAAGAAGTGACTAACTGAGTTGCTAATCTCTAAAATTGACTACTGTACTCCAATGTTTTCTGTATAGGGCTGCCCTTGAATTCAGTATGAAAATTTCAGCAGGCCACCAGACAGATCACAGGTTTCAGCAGCTGTGAATATATTTCCCTATTCCTGGCATGACTTCATTGGCTTCCTATTGGTTTCAATGCTCAGTTTATGGTACAAATCATGACCCATAAAGTCCATCATAATTTGATACTTACTGGAATGTCTCCTGCAAAAAGCTATCTATCCCACCCCCTCCTCACAGTCTTTGATATTAACAATGGTGACACTCAAGAAAACAAAAAGAATTAACACCAGAAACCACAATTTTTAAGTTGCAGTTACTTTCCTTTGAAATAAGCTTCCTACAGAGATTCGTTGGCAGCCATCTCTCTCAATATTTAGGAAATTAATAAAACAGAATTATATAAAACTACGTTTGTTAGGGCTTTTAAACGTTGATCTGAGATGCCCAAATTGGTTTTAGATCTGTCAATTCTATTTAAATACAGGTTCTTATTTAGTGACCATTTTTATTGTATTCACTCAGAGAGTATTAAATATTTATTTCAAATCTATTATCCCATTTCAGAAGCATTTCCCACTTGCTTCCCACTAGCAAAACTAGCCAAGCATTTACATCTATTGAGTAATAGCGTAAGGATGGAATAACAGATCCATAGGGACAAAGTCCATTATGGGATTTAAGCACAAAAAGTAGTGGATTAGCAATCTTACATCCTCCTTTGGAAAGAAATTGCAATTCAGTGATTCTGTTAAAGCAGACACAGGTGAATTTCAGATCTTGGAATAGAGTTTGTTTTTTCACTCCAGCACACTGTAGAAAATACAATAATTATCTTGGAACCCAACTGTCTTAAAAATGGAAAAGGGAAGAAGTAAAGTCTCTATGACAGTACTCATCAGGTCTTAAGATTTCACCTGGGAAAGGTTTCAGGTTGGTAGTTCTATATCCAAATTGGAAATTCAAAGTGTATTGCTTTGCATGGTTTATCTTCTTTCCAGCAAAACAAGAAGCCAATCAGGTTGAGTTATAACTTCTGATGAAACCTGTAAAATATCTGCAGCTTCTTCCCTTTTACATATTTAAGATGGCATGTAGACTACACTGGTGAGCTTCTCATTTACTACTTCTGTAACATCTTGCCTGACAAAGAGCTTTTTAAACAGCTCTTGACTATGTAGTATACGCTATAGAAACAATTATAGTCATTCCAAATGTAATAAAGTTTAACAGCAGTGATAACCATCATCTTACAACTGCAGAGCTGGATGAGGCCCTATGGATCAATGAGTCCAGACCCTATCAAGGAGGGCACAGTGGAGAATCAGATGTCCAGACTCTGGCACTGCCATCAGATGTCTAAACTAGATGGGCATGAACCACCAGTTTGGCCCTCCAGTTGTATAGCTGTTCTGTAGGCACCCTGGCTTCCCAGCTATGCCTCCTCAGGCAGGTACACACTCGGAGGCAATGTGAAGCTGCACTGCTATCTCTGAGTGGGTGTCTGCTGGAGGAGGCAGAGCTGGAAAGTAACATCACTGCCTCTGAGGTGGTGGGGCTGGGAAACCTGGGCACCTGAGGAGGTCCAAACCAGCATGAACCATGGCTTGTGCCCATCTGTACTCTAAACCACTGAGCTTTCTAGCAGTTGAAGTATTTGTAAATTCACAAAAATGGTCCAGGCACATATTTTATTTCATCGTTAGTCTGTTAATCATTTCTCTTGTAATTACATACAAAAGATCACAAACTTGTTTATGATTTCTTAGGTAACGCTCAGCTCTGGTTTTTTAAAAGTGCTTTCCGAAGGATAGGGAACAACATTGCTTGTCCATCTGTTGCATGGAAATGACACCCAAGAAGGACTCAGGCTGCTAGTTCAAAGTCACTCCTGTGCCATTCTCATATGAATATGGCTTCTAATGTGTGTATTTTGTCATAAGTAAAGTGTAAAGTGTTCTGCTTATATACCGCCACATACCACTTCAAGTAGTCTCTGGGTGGTTTACAGTTTTAATAACAGTATACAAGCTACACATTGCCCCCCAGCAAGCTGAGTACTCATTTTACCGACCTCAGAAGGAGGGAAGGCTGAGTCAACCATGAGCCTGCTCCCTGGGATGGAACCCCACGTCATGAGCACAGTTTTACCTGCAGTACAGGCATTTAACCACTGCACCATGAGGCTCCTACATGCAGTTGGAACTTTTTAAGGGATTAAGGCCTTACAAACGTAGATACCAAAAATAGGAATAGAACTGTGCTGCTTTACTGAGAGGGGGGGAAATGCAAATACACTTGATTTTTCGTGATAGCTTCTTAAACGTACAGTAAATGTGTCATGTTAATGAAAGAGAGGGACATGAACTTTTTGATTATGTGTGTTTCCTTTTTTGTTTGTTTTTTATTTTTCTTTCATCTTTTTTCTGTCAGATTTCCCAGAAAGTTTTTCTCCCAATAGTATAATGAAGGCCACTGTCAGCAACCAATCAGAACATCCATGAAGAGCAGGAATTTTGCTAGTGTTCATTCTTTGTTTTACTCATTCTTTATGGTGTATGAGCACCTAGCACTCTTCATACTGTGGTTCCTCACTGCCAACCTCTGTGCCTCACTCTTTCCTCCCTCCCTCTCCACGTGCCTCCATGGAGTTTTTTTTAAATTTCCCTCTCTGATTTCTTTCGGATTTTTCCTGCTAGCTCATTGATCCATTACTTTCTTATTTTTTATTATTTTTCTTATTTTTTGCTCTCTGACTGCTGTTGCACTTGCCTCAAGAAAGAGAAGAGACATCCTGTGAGTGGAGGAATCTTCCTATATTGCAGTAGTTTTGGTTTGAAGAAGGTTTATATTTTTGCCTCTGTTTGCTTCCTTGCTTTTCCTTGTTTTGGAAAAAGGAAACAGTCTCTCTTCCCTCCCCCTTGTTTATTTTTGCTATTTTTCTTCCTTGTGGGGAGCTTCCACTTTTTTATATATTTTGTTTGGCTAATTTACAGTTTGTATTTTGATGGTCGTCTTTTTTTTTTAAGAATGTTTTGTTTGGTGGTGGATTGTACTGTTGCCTGCATGTAGGGGTAGACTGATTCTCTCTTGTGCTACCTCTGCTTTTACAGGGTAGTTGTATGCATTCTTTAGGGATAGTTTGGACTAATGCAAGAAAACATAAATGGGAAAATGACCCAAAACAGAAACATTAAATAAAAGTACTGGTGCTCAAAAAACACAAAAATGAAAGAAGCACCCAATGGAAAGAACTCAATATTTATTTTTTAAAAAGAAAGTTTTCATGTACATTTCTAATTTAAAAATAAGCAAACTGGAACCAAACGTGTCTATAGTTATGGAATATTGTCTTAATATTGTCTTACAGACAAGGCTGTTTAATGTAAAGGCAGGAAGTTCTGTCGAATATTTCGTTTATCAAAATTATAATTAGTTGTAGTTATTTATTTATGCAATATGTGTATTAAAGTTTAAGATTCTTCAGTTTTTTAATGATAATGATATTGTTGTTTATACTAGTGTATTCCCACCAATATAAAGATAATGTGTATGCATCTACAAACACATGATTTTTTCATTGCACATGTGTTTCTTTTAAAATACACACAAGCAAATCAAATGAGAGTTCATCTGATATTTTTGACAAATTTCATTGCATTTAATTGTCTTTGGAAGATTGACTTTTGGATACTCATACAGTATTTTTTTAGGTTGAAGCCATTGTGCAAATTTTTATATTAATTATTAGAGATGGGCACAAAAAATGTTTCATCATATTGTTAAGTAATGAATTACTTTGTTACAGTAGGACACATTTTGTTTTGTTTCATGATGAAACATCATTTTCCCCTCTAGGATGAAACAATCATGAAACAAAGCAAAATGTTTTGTTCATGAAACAAAACAAAATGAAACTATTCATCCTAGAGCAGTGCTCCCCAACCTTTTTATCCCCGCGGACCGGTAAATGTTTGATAATTTTTCCATGGCCCGCTTGCTTTGATTTAATAATTTTGATTTAACCTCCGTTTCCCCCCCTCCTTAGTCTCCGAATCCGCCTTTGCCTTCCGAGTCCCAACCACCCACCTCACCCCCTCCTCCTCTTGTGGGCCTGCCTCGACGGGCCCAACCGGCCCCCGCCTGCCACCAGCCTCATCCCATAGCTTCCCCACCGGCAGAGGACGAATCCTTCCCCCCCCACCCCCACACACCCGCCAACCCCCGCTGGGAGAGGCCGTTTTCCCGCTTCCCCTCCTCTTCAGAGCCTCCGCGTCCACCAGGCTCCGCCTCTTGAGGGCTGGGACTGGGGTGGGGTGGGACTCGCTGCCCCTCCACCGGGAGAAAGCGGGGCTGGCTTGCGCTGCCCTCCCTCCCAACCTACCTACCTGCTGCTGCTGCTGGGCGGCAGGATCCCAGCCTCCTCCTCCTCCATCGCACGTGCGGCCAGCAAGAGAGGCAGGTGGGCAGGAGGGTGGGCGTGGCGGTCCGGAGGGGGGGGCGCCGCGATCCAAAGCCATTCCGGCGAGCCCAAATGAGGGAGGGAAGGAAGGAGGGAGGAAGGGAGGGCTCGCCCTCCGTCCGTCCGTCCGCCGACGGGGGTTGGGGGGGCAGCAGACTGAGGCAGAGAACGGAAGAGGAGGAACTGCGCACCCGCAGCAAGCAAGCCGGCCGCGGAGTGGGGTGGGTGGGGGTAGGTGGGGGGGAGAGCTACTGGGGCTTCTTCTTCACTCCCCAAACCTGAAGGAATGAACTCCAGGGCAACCTTAGATTTTCAAGGGGCCACAAGTGTGTGGTGTTTTACTGCCACAGGGGCCAGGCTGGAGCGACTTCTCCATCGGTGCTGAGCCTGGCGTCCCTGCGGTTAAAAACCGATCCTATGTATCTATCTGTCGGGGCGATCCGTCCCTCAGAAGCTCAGGCCCACCCTTTGGTCTCTTCTTGAATGTCACGCCTACCTCCGCTCGCCTCCCACCGAGTCCCAAAGGCAATGATCACCCTCGCCTGCTGGCCCTTTGCCGCTAACGCACTGGGGCACTTACCCAGCAGCTCCAGGGTCCCGTGGAGAAATTTCCAGCCCGCCACTTGCGGGGCGGCCCCCAGAGCCCCCCGGACGCCATGCCTGCCCAGCAGGTGGACGGGGCTACGGCACCACCGGCGGAGCCACAAGGAGGCCACCATCTTCCTCTCTCTCTCTCTCTCTCTCTCCCCACCCTCCGCCCCGCCTGCGCTTGCTGGGGCTGCCCCTCGGAGTGCCTGAAAGGAAATCGCCGCCACTGCGCGCAGGCGCCTCCGTGGTCGCCCCCGACCAAAAAAAAAAAAAAAAGATAAACACCGACCACTCCTCGTGGAGCGAAAGTAAAGAAAGCGCTGAAAGGAAGGAGCGCCGTAGAATCCCTGAGCTAGAAACGTTGCAGTGCCAGCGCGTGAAAGGCGGGCAATCCCCCAGAGGAAGCTGCCTGAAACATCATTTTCCACATTACAGGAGGCTGTATGAAACAATTCCACCTGCCTGCGGCCCGGTGCTGATTGATCCACGCCCGGCACAAAACAAAATGAAACTATTCACTGTCCTAGAGGAAATGGCAGAGGAGCGATTCAGGGAGGCCCCCAAAATTTGGAAAGGTTTGCATTTCAGGGGGCTGAGATTTTAAGGTCCAAAGGGGGTGCCCCTAGGAAAAAATCTTTCTAATTGGATACAGTACAGAAGCCAAGCCATGGCAGTGCTCACCCGCCGTGGCTTGGCTTCCAAATTCAATTAGAAAGATTTTTTCCTAGGGGCACCCCCATTGTCACTTCATAACTCAGCCCCCCAAACCCTAAACCTTTCCAAATTTCAGGGGGTTAGCTAGAATCACTTGAAGAAGCTCCCCTGCCATTTTGGTCCTTTAGGAGCTCAGGGGAGCATAGTGTTTCATTTCGTTTTGTTTTGTTTCGTAATTATACTGCTTTAAAAATTCATTCCAAATGAAATGAAATTAAACTACTACAAAAATGAAACAAAATGAAACAAAGTACTATTTTTCATTTCATGCCCATCCATATTAGTTATATGTGTAGTAGCATTATAATTCATAAAGCTACCCACTATATGTCACATAATTGTATGCTAGCTCTGAAATTGTCATTGACCTTGAAACATAAAATCCATCTGTTGTTTAGTAGAAGAACATATCATTTCATATCTTAGATCTGAGAATGATTCTTAAAATGCTTCCTGCATGGGCATCTACTAGGTTGACTGATCCAACAGATAATTTGACTAGAACATAATATAGTCTAAGGCTGAGGAACTTTTTTTTTTGCATAGGGCCATGTTCCCTTGGGCCAGTCTTCAGCATGTGGCCCATTTTGTACAAGCACACATTTTCTGAACAATTAGTCAATGGCCACCTTTGGATAGAATGTGTGTTCATATAAGACTTTATGCCACTTTGGCAGGAGGACTCTCTTCCTATTCTTTAGGAGCTTCAATTTGTAGTTTTCCCACTGTGCTACTGCCAGCAGCATGAACAAGCTCAACTATTGATGTGATCCTCTGGGGAAGGGGCTTTTTCCCTCAAAATAATAACAATAACAACAGCATCATTTGAACTGCAGAGGTAGAAGGGACCTTGGCTAAGACATAACTCATAAGAGTTGATTGTTACTTGAAACACCATCTCAGAAGAGCACTGTCAGCCTCGGGATGAGGCATCAGTAATGGCCTGGGTTGAATGCTCTGCAAAACCCTGCCAGATGTGCCCTTGGCCAATCTCCTGCTCCTCCTGAGTGGTTAGGGAGGTGTGACAGTAGCCACAGCTAGCCTATGGGACTCATAATGTTACTGGTACAACCATATGTGCTCCTGGTAGAATGAGCCCAGAGTAGAAGTTTTAAGGATGGAGGGTTCATTTAATTCCCCTCCCTCATTATAGGAACAGGTTACAAAATATTAATTAAAATAGATTTATAACAGCTCTGCTAATTATGATTTTGAATATATACAGGTAGTTTTCTGTGCACCTTCTTCACTACTGAAGATAAGCAGGATATTTGACAAAGGCTAACATTGAAGTGAATTTTCTCAAAATCCTTTACAAAACTTTGTCATCACCTGGATGCTGAAGCAATGTCTTTTATATTCTCTTTGCCAAGTTGCAAGATCAGCAGACTTACTGCTAACATATCAAAACTTGTGGTGGCACCACATTTGCAGCCCATTTCACCCAGCCTGTCCTGACACAGCTTTAACAAAATTCATCACCTTGACATAGACCAAAGCACAATCTCCGGTAACTGATACTTCTGTGCAGGAAACCCAATAGCATCAGCAGAAGAGTTTATGTTCTTGGTGGGGGCAGGGGGGGGACTCCTTACATCTAAAACTAACATAGGCATAAAATTGATCCATCAAATGTGGAATGTAATGACAGTCACACAGTCTTTTGATCAATGCAAAAACATCCGTATAGAAATGCTGAATCTTTAACGATGGTTTTCTGTAGCGCTGTTGGTATCTTCTGAGACATTCATCAAGAATCAAGAATTCAAGGATATTTCATTCCGATGACAATCTCAGGCAAAATCCACATGTATATATAATATATAAAGTTGTATGTATGCATCATGAAAAATCCCCAGGATGAAATAAATATAATGACACGTAGGCAATACTTGTGGCATTCATTACTAGATGTTGACTGATTGTTACAATGGAAGCTAATTTTGTTCACTGTTTTTCCTCCACCTCTTCCTTAAGCTGGTTTCCTTGCATCCTAAATTTTCTTTCAGTATATATGTCACAAGCCCAGTTTGAGATGTTCTATTACTCTGTATAACTATTAAAGGCATGAACTTGTATTTCTGTTTTCATGGGAGTCATTTTTTTTTTCAAGAAAGAGTATACATTTTGTCATCTATTAAGCTACTGGATTGAAGTTTGCAGAAAGAGAAAACTTTTATAACATTTTATTTGTCCCTTAGTGAGCCAAGAACTTGGCAACTAATTAAAATGCTTGACAGATAGTGTATAGGTTCTAAAGTTTAATTACATAAGTGAATGTTGTATCCCAGAATGAATCTGCTGTTTTAAGGATAACAAGAATAATTGCCTATCCTTTATGAACCTTAGGTTCCTGCTAATCACATGTGCCATCATTGTAATGTTATTAGAACATTAAATATTAGTAAAATGTTAATGGGATATTAGCAAAATAACTCAGTTGTCTTTCAGAAAGCCAAGGGAGATGGTAAAAAAAAAAAAAGCTAAAACGCAAAATGAACTTAGACTTGCCAGAGAGATTAAAGATAGTAAAAAGGGTTTCTTTAGTTATGTCCACAGCAAAAGGAAAAAATAAGGAAATGATAGGCTTTCTGCGTGGTGACATAACCAGTTACTAACAGGAGACAAGGAAAAGGCAGAACTACTCAACACCTTCTTTGCCTCTGTTTTCTCCAAAAAGGAAGAACGAGATCCGCTGGGACAAAGAGTAGAGGAGGTAGGATGGGAATTGCAACATAGAATAGGTAGGGAGGTAGTACAGGAATACCTGGGAACATTAAATGAATTTAAGTCTCCTGGGCTAGATGAATCACACCCAAGGATATTAAAAGATCTGGCAGAAGTAATTTCAGAACCATTGGCAATAATCTTTGAGAAGTCCTGAAGAGCAGGATAAGTCCTCATTGATTGGAGGAGGGCTAATGTTGTCCCCATCTTCAAAAAGGGGGAAAAGAGGACCCAAATAATTACCACCCTGTCAGCTTGACTTCAATTCCTAGAAAGATCCTAGAGCAGATAATTAAGCAGGCAGTCTGTACTTATTTAACAAACAATGCTGTCATTACGGGTTTCTTAAAAACAAGTCATGCCAGACAAATTTGATCTCGTTCTTTGATACTGTGGGTATTGCTTATCTGGACGAGTAAGACCTTCAATAAGGTTCCTGATGGTATTCTTGTGAAGTCGTTAGTAGAAAGTGGGATACATAGTGCTACTATTAGGTGGATTTGTAATTGGTTGACTGATTGCACCTAAAGGGTGATCATAAATGGCCTCTCTTCAGTTTGGAGAGATGTGACCAGTGGGGTGCCCCAGGGTTCTGTTCTGGGTCCAGTGCTGTTCAGTATCTTTATTAATGACTTGGAGGAAGGAATAGAGAGAGTATGCTAATTAAATTTGTAGATGATACCAAATTGGGAGGGGTTGCTAATTCCCTAGAGGATAGGATGAAAATCGAAAATGACCTTGATAGATTAGAGTGCTGGACCAAAACTAGCAGAATGGGTTTCAACATCTAGGTAAAAAGAATGAATTGCACAGTTATAGGATGGGAGATACCTAGCTGGAGAATAGTACCTGTGAAAGGGATCTGGGAGCCTTGGTGGACCACAAATTGAACATGAGTCAGCAATGTGATGCATTGGCCAGGAAAGCCAATGCAATTCTTGGTTGCATCAACAGAACCATAGTGTCTAGATCAAGGGAAGTGATAGTACCACTTTATTCTGCTCTGGTCAGACTCCATCTGGAGTACTGTGTCCAGTTCTGTGCACCTCAATTTAAAAAGGATGTTGACAACCTCAAGCAGGTACAGAGGAAGTTGAAGGTCTGGAAAAAATGTCTTATGAGGAATGGCTTAGGGAGCTGGGAATGTTTAGTCTTACAAAAAGAAGGCTGAGGGGGGATATGATAGCCATGTTTAAATATTTGAAAGGATGTCATATTGAAGAGGAAACAGGTTTGTTTTCCATGGCTTTAGAGACTAGGACTCAGGGAAATGGTTTCAAACCACAAGAAAAAACAGGTTTAGAGCCATGGAGCCATTTAACAAGCAAAATCAAAACTAGACTATGGGTGATACGTTCATAGGCTGCTAGTAGAAAAATTAAAAAGTTGCTGAGCTTTCGAGAGCACAAACCCTCTTTTTCAAAGCAGGTATAAAAGTCCAAACATGGCAAGGGATGTAATTTGCCAGGAGAGAGTTTTTAAAAGTTCACATGACAAGATGGATGCCAGGCTTCTTCTTGGAAGGCACAGAGCAGTATGGTCCAAATGGGTTGGACTTTACAGGCCATTCAAATAAAGAGCTGCATGGTATGGGCACCCCCTTTTGCTTAAAACCATCACCTCTCTATTGGCTCTTGCACAGCAAACTCCTGGTTTGCAAGAGGTGGGTTAGAAGTAGGAGGTTAATGCAAAAATGCATACTCTCCACTAGGGAGTGGGGAAGAATTTTTGGGGGGGGGGTTTAAAAAAAATGTCGCACTAGGTAGACCCAATTAAGCCCCAATTGAGGGAAAATGATATCACAGTACCTAGTGTTAGTGTCCTGTTGCTGTAGATGTTTCTTTTGCCTTCTGTGTGGTGGAGGCAGCTCCTTCGTGGTATCTTGTTCCATTGCAATAAAAACAGGTTTAGAGCCATGCAGCCATTAAAAAAGAGATTCCATTTGAACATCAGGAAGAACTTCATGACAGTTAGAGCTATTCGGCAGTGGAATATGCTGCCACTGAGGGTGGTGGAGTCTCCTTCTTTGGAGGTTTTTAAGCAGAGGCTAGATGGCCATCTGTCGGAAATACTGTGATGGGGTTCCTGCATGGCTGGGGGTTGGACTGTATGTCCCTTGAGGTCTCTTCCAACTCTATGATTCTATGATTCTATGATTCAGGGCATATTAGTTTGTAGGGCATGCTACTCTTATCTGTTGGGAGTCTCCACTTCAGTTTTAGAGGGTCTGCTCTTATATGCCTCTTATATGGTAGGCTTTGCTCTCTTAACTATACAGTACACTGCCTGTGGTCCTAGAAATATTAATTTGCAGTTTTCTGAAATTATTCTTCATTTTTGAAGCAAATCTGACTAGAATATGCTATTTATTTAGCTCTGCATATATAAAGAGATTACTAAACATCTCCAGGCTCTTCGAAATAAGCAACATTATATGCATATGTATATATTCTCAAAGGTCAGAGCAAAAATGGGAACATGAAATAATTATTATTTTAAAACTTACATATTTCTCTCTACTTTTCCCATCTTTTCTGTCAGATAGTACCGGAGCTAACAAAAGTCAAAGAGCACCACAACAAGGTTTTTTTAAAAAAGAATAACAACACTATTCTAGGTTTTGGAGTCTTCTCCTGGCTCCCAAGCAGTGAGGTGCATAGTAAGCCATAAAATCAACAATAATTTAGGTTTATTTTCATATTTGGCAGAGACAAAGATTTGAGAAGCACACATTGTACTGGAATTTTGCTGTACATCACTCTTAATAACACCTTCTTTAGAACTGCTGGGAATAAAGTCAGCAAGAACCCATTAGCTGCTGCATTATTCCAGAAGACATGCTGGCTGGGGTTCTCTTTGTTTTTTTTTTGTTTTTTGTTTTTTTTTTGCTTATACCGTTTAATCTAAATTCACAGCCAATTTTGTTTACTTGGAGACCTACAACATTGCCATTTTCCTCTTAGTCCTGTACCTGGTGGACAAGTGACACAAATCTTTGCAAAGGTAATAATTAGCCTTTTCCTTGCTCTTATCAGAACAGATAGTAATGGGTACATTTGAAGTAGATTTTAACCCATGAAAGCTTGGGCTAAAATAAACCTGTGTGTCTTAAACATGCCACAAGGTTTCACTTTCTGTTTTTTTCTTCTTATGATGCTTAAATCATAAAAGAGCATTTTAAAATGCATGTCTGTGTTTCAGAATATTGCAAAAGGTTATAATTAGCTATTGTTAGCCTGGAATCATCTATATACTTGCTGGAACTTACTTACTTATGAGTAAACATGTGTAGGATCACACTGTCGATCATTAAAAATGGCATACAATACCATTGCTCACAGCCTGGTAATTACCCATCTTCCATGCATCTCAAAAGCACGAGAGAAGGGCACTTGAAGGACACTGGCCAATTAGACAATTATTGAGACATTATGGTTCCAGCCCAGTTTGGGGTGGAATGTCAGGATGAATGCCACAAACAGACAAAAACAAATGGATAGCCAGTGAAAGTGGTAAAGGACTTGCATTAGATCTACTGGCAATGATATACTGAATCAAATTAATCATTTGGTCTTTCTGCCAAGTCTGTAGCTATGATATGGTGCACGGTCAGCGGTGTTAACTAAACACGGCACATAAAAATGCTGTTTCTTTTCCAGAGATAGTGCTTAGCTCCAAAGAGTTTCAAAAAGGTATGAAGCTACAGAGCTTCTCTCTCAGTTTTTCTACCAGTACTTCCTTCCTATGTACTGTGGCCAAAAGTAAATTGTTTCCTTAAGCAATGGCAAGTAGGGGCAAGTGAAATAAAGAGAGGAGCAGTGCTATCCTGTGTCATGGCTGATTTTACATGGCTGGAAAGACACAAGTTCTGATTGAAAATCGTAGCTGTCTGGTGAACAGAGGCCAGGTATTCAGCTGTCCATTTTAACATCCATTTGCATTCAACCATTTGTTTTGGCAATTAACGAGGGGGGGGTCATCATAATATACATGTGGTGTTAGGAAATATGAGCATGAAACTAAAAAAGAACACAGACTAGAAAAAGAAGTGAACCTAGCAGAATTTAGGCTGAACTCAGTATTTATAACTTTGACTGTACACTTGACAAAGATGCAGTGGAATTCTCTGCATGTATTGTGAATCTACAAGAACAAAGCAAATGTAAACAAAACAAAGCACTCTTTAATTTGAGAAGGCATGTAAGAGAAATAAATATTAATAATATAAAAGTTAACTGATGATGAATACCTTGGCTCTTACACTATTTTAATACATATTTTAATGTACTCAAAAACAGATATCACAGCCATGTATCAGCACCAAATTCGCAGGCTAGCTTCTTTGGACCCTTCCCTGTAAGCCCCCCCCCCAAATTTGAAGAGGTTTGGAGTTCAGAAGGCTGAGTTAGGGGGCTGGGCATGGGAGAGTGCAACCCACTCTGTGCATTCCAGCACCACTTTCTAGACCCACCACCTGTGTGGCGGCCCCTCCTGGCCCATGCCCCTCTTGCCCATCACTGCTCCACATGGTATGGCCTGCATGGGCCCCTCACCGGCTGGCATACGCAGCAGCCTGCACGTCCACCACTTCCCCACACGGTCCCAAGGGAGGAGGATGGAAGCTCGGCCTGCTTCTCTTCCTGCACCCATGCTTCCTAGGCCCTCTGACTGGCGTGGCCCACTGCTGACCTGCAACACAATCTCCTGCTGCTCCTTTTGTGGCTCTGGGGGGCTGGGGAGGGATGGGCCTGTGTCGCACCCACCAACCTGTGATCTGCCTGCACGGCAGCCCTACAGACCCCCCACATGCATCAGCACTTCCCCATGTGGCTCCAAAGGGGTGAGGGATGGCCCGGCCGGCTTTGATCCCCCCCCCACATGGTGTGCCACATTTGGCCTGTTAGGTTTACGCAGCAGCCCCACTGCCTGCGCCACATATTCCACCACTCTCCCATGTGGCAGCGAGGGGGTGGGGGGCGGCCCCCATGTAGACCAGTGCTTATGCTATCCCTCTGAGGCATCGGCCACCTCCAACCCCACTATCTTTCCTTCCTTTTTGTTCTGCTTCTCCCGTTCCTTCCCACTC
Organism: Phrynocephalus forsythii; assembly: GCA_029282475.1. Lineage (NCBI taxonomy): Eukaryota > Metazoa > Chordata > Lepidosauria > Squamata > Agamidae > Phrynocephalus > Phrynocephalus forsythii. The sequence goes on from JAPFRF010000011.1 coordinate 112,686,750, forward strand.
TGTCTTGCCTGCAAAAAGGCACCCTCAACACTCTACAAGGCATCCATCTTAAGCTCCTCCGTTAATGACTAATTCACTTAATAACCTAGTCCTGGAAACAGAACTTGGTCATAAGGTGGGGAGTGCCTATTCTTTTTAGATCAGTTCATTACTAGCTTAATTGGGATTCCCAAATATTATGCTTTCTGTTGCTGTAATTATCTTTAGAAGCTGGACAAAAGCTAAAGTGAATACTGGGTAGGCTTGCACTCTGTTTTCTCTTCAGTTGTTGCTGATGACTAACAGTCAACTCAGGAATTCCTTGTTTTGAGGATAACATACATGGAGTAATAGATCTCTACTAAGGGCGTTTATACACGACCCCTAAGCTCTGCTGCAAATGGCTGCAAGGTCCGGACCTTAAAAATGTTTACCTACCAGCTCCGGACTTTGCAGACAATTAAGTGCGACCCCGCCCACTTTAGCGCGACCAAACAGCAGTTTTCTTGTACCTGGTCTTTGATGGTGACAAATATTTGATCCGGTGTAAGGATAGTGAGTGCGGGGCTCTCCTGGCTTCTGTTTGTTCTTTTTTTGCGCCCCGCCCCTTTAAGAGATCTGAATGCTGCCGGGAACAAAACGGAGGTAAACCGGCATTCTTTTCTTTCTTTTTTCTCCCTCCCTCAGGCAGCCAGCAACTAGGAAGTGCGGAGGGGGTGGGGACAGAGGAAGACAGAGGAAGAGCGAGGAACCCCTAAGATCTCTGGTCCGAATTTAAGTGGCCAGTGGATCTTAGGGGTCGTGTAAAAAGGCCCTAAGTTAAAAGGTGGTGGCTGCTCAGTGCTCACTAGTATGAGCCACAGGCTATGCTTTCTTTTGCATCTTTGCAGCATTAGCACAGTCCTTGTCAATTAAAAGTGAAACACTTTCTGGTAAGTGCTATTTTATGCCAGTAACAACTGCAGAATATGTGGGGTTCTTTTTGTTCTATGAATACGAATACGAATATGAAATCTTTAATACAGCCATAGTCCAACATCCAAATACTATATACAAAAGCAAGTTACAGCATACTGTACTTCTAAAAGAATTTGGTACAAAGTTAAAATAGCGTAACAGAAAAAGTAAATATATCTCACTCATATCTTGATTTAAAGGGGAGCAAGAAGGAAAGAGAGAGGAAAGAGGAGGAAAGATCCCACTGATTATTAAGGTTCTATCCTTATTTTGTTAAAACTTTCCACTCCCCAGATTTTAATAGCAGCAGCTAAAAATGTTGCCACATTATGCAAAGTGTCTGAATTTTGTCCTGATAGAAGTAAGAGGGTACAAAATGCCTCAGAACGCCCATGGAATAATTTTAATTGGGGTTCAATGAGACTTCTTCGGATATCAGAGTAAAACTGGCAAGACAGGAGAACATGGGTTATAGTTTCTATTGCACCTGAATTACAGGGGCATTTGAGTTGAGAGTATGGAGTTTTCTTAAACTTCCTTTCCAATACTGCAGAAGGTAATGCATTTAAGCGGGCAAGGGTATAGGCTCTGCGATGTTTTTTAATTGGTAGCATGAAGAGATAAGTGGCTGGTTTAAAGGGCAGTAGTGCTTTATCCAAAGAGATGTGATTTGAAGTTGTCCCCAAGTCATGCTGCCTCTCAACCTCCATAATACGTTGTTTAAGCATTTGATTTGCTGCATCATGGCCCATTTGGATCACACAGTCCTCTGAGAATCCATAAGTTCTGAGTTTGGCAGACAGTGTTTTAGTCCAACTTGATAGATGGTTATCCTGTAGGATTAATGTGGTTAGGACTCTTGGAAAGAAAGATAACTTCAACCAAAATCTAAAAATGGTTATCCAAAACCTTGCTTTGACTTTCAAGAGCCCAACCTCCAGCCGCAAAGCTGCATTGGTGACACAGCATGGTACCTGGAGGATTGCTCTCAGAAATCTTGACTGGCCCTTCAATAGGAGTAAAAGAAGAATAGTGACCTAAGTAGTTCCAATATACATCCCTGCTTAACTCCATTATCTCTGGGTACTTTGTTAGATAGGTGACCCTCCTGATTGCATCTTATATTCATATTGGTATTTTTATGAAGTTTATAGATGAGCAATAAGAGGCAGCGATCGATTGTAGAGGCCTCTAATTTGCACTACAGTTTATTTCTTGAGATGGAGTCAAAGGCGGATTTAAGGTCAATGAATTCTGCGAATAGAGATCATTTAGTTTTACTAGTATATTCTTCAACTAGATGATGTAGAATCAGGGCTTAGTCCATGGTAGATTTTCCAGTTCTGAAGCCAGCTAGTTCCTCAGCCAGGATGTTTTCCGATTCCAGCCAGCTAAGTAGTTTCCAGTAAAGGTGTCTTGCATATAGTTTGCTGGCAATAGTTGAATAATAATAGCTGTACTCCAGTCTGAAGGAATGTGGGCATTCTGGTCTATATACGTAAAGAGGTTTGCCAGAATTGGGACCCACCAATTTAGGTTTCTTTTTATTAGCTCAGGAAGAATGCCATCACACCCTGGGGCTTTCCCTGATTTGAGCTGGGATGCCATATCAGTTATTTCAGCTACCGAAACTGGGGACCAGGCTGGGTAGGTTTATTTTAATATGCTCTAGATGGAAGGCAGATGGCTCCTTATTTGCATATAGTTTGTACAGTAACCCCCCCACCTATCATGGGGGTTAGGGACCAACCCATGATGACTGAAAATCCGTGATATGCGGATGCGGATGCGGGTCGGGTGGGGCCTGGGGGCAGTGGGTGATGAGATCCCCCTGCTGCCGCCCGCCCATGCTGCCCTGAGACTTTTTGGACCGGTGCACTCCAGCGGCGTTGGGGGATCTGACCTCCTGCCGCTGCCCGCCCGCGCTGCCCCGAGACTTTTCAAACCAGGGTGTGCCAGTGTCGGTGGGGGATCTGACATCCCGCCACCGTCCACCCGCGCTGCCCTGAGACTTCTCAGAGCAGTGCGCGCTGGCAGTGTTAGGGAATCTTTCCCAAGGGGGAAGCGGCATCCGGGGCCGTCTCTATTGAAATGCATTGGCTCAATGCATTTCAATGGAGGAAGTTTTCCCCATTGGAATGCATTGGCTCAATGCATTTTAATGGAGAATTTTTCCCATTGGAATGCATTGACTCAATGAATTCCAATGGGGAATTTTTTCTCCATTGGAATACATTGGCTCAATGCATTCCAATGGGGAAAAACTTCTCCATTGAAATGCATTGAGCCAGTACATTTCAATGGAGATTGTGGGGCAGCCCTGGCCCTAAGCCAGTGCCAAGCAGCTGATTGGCACTGGCTGGGGGAGGAATGGCACCTGCAGCAAGGGCAGTGGTGCCTTTTCACGGGTTGTGGGAAGCAGCAGTGATGTGCTGATGTGCTCCAACTGATTGCTGCTGTGGTGGGGAAATACCCCAGCACTAATCAGCTGGAGCCCCAGCATGTACTCTGGCCCCTGCCGGGAGAGAGACAGGGGGAGTGCAACCCTGTTGATACTCCTGGACTTCTCAGCGGCTTTCGACACCATCGACCATGGTGTCCTTCTGGATAGGCTGGCCAGGTTGGGAGTTGGAGGCACCGCTTTGCGATGGTTCCATTCCTTCCTGGCTGACCGTGTCCAGAAGGTGGTGCTGGGGGACAGTTGCTCTGCCCCGTGGCATTTATGTCATGGGGTTCCTCAGGGCTCTATACTGTCTCCCATGCTGTTCAACATTTACATGGAACCACTGGGAGAGGTCATCAGGAGGTTTGGGCTGAGGACTCAGCAATATGCTGATGATACTCAGCTCTACCTCTCGTTTTCCACCAATCCAGGTGAGGCGGTTTCTGTGCTGAACTCGTGTCTGGGCCAGATAATGGACTGGATGAGGGTTAACAAATTGAAACTCAATCCAGACAAGACGGAAGTGCTGTTAGTGGGTGCTTCGCCAGACAGGTTAGAGGGACACTTCCCTGTTCTGGACGGGGTTGCACTCCCCCTAAGGGACAGGGTCCGCAGCTTGGGGGTGCTCCTGGACCCCGGTCTAACTCTGGAAGCCCAGGTGGACTCGGTGGCCAGGGGTGCCTTTCTCCAGCTGCGGAAAATATATCAGCTACGCCCCTACCTGGATGAACGGAGCCTCATAACAGTTACGCATGCACTGGTAACATCCCGTATTGATTACTGCAATGCGCTCTACATGGGGCTGCCTTTGAAGACGGTTCGGCGATTGCAACTGGTTCAGAATCGTGCGGTGCGGCTAGTAAGTGGTGGGGCCGCTAGGGATCACATCACGCCGATTCTACGTAGCCAGTTGCTGCTCGAGCCCAATTCAAAGTGCTTGTTTTGACATATAAAGCCCTAAATGGCTTAGGACCTGGATACCTGAAGGACCGCCTCCTTCCATATGAACCTACCCGGCAATTAAGATCAAGCCAGGGGGCCCTCCTGAAAGAGCCATCACTCAAGGAGGTGAAAGGGATGGCTTGTAGGAACAGGGCCTTTTCGGCAGCTGCCCCCAAGCTATGGAATGCCCTCCCAAGTGAGATCCACCTGGCGCCAACACTGATGACATTTCGGCGCCAGGTAAAAACCTTCCTGTTCCAGAAGTTTTTTAATTGATACAATTTAGATTGTGGGTCTTCTGATGGCAATTTTAGTGTGATGTTTTAGTATAAGGTTTTTATTGTTGTTTTAATTATTTATTGTTGTTTGATGTTTTTAACTGTTTTAATTCCTTGATTGTAAGCCGCCCAGAGACCTTTGGGTAGTGGGCGGCATATAAGTTGTAAAAATAAATAAATAAAATAAATAAATATAGCAGAACCACAGTACATGAACCGTGAGATGGTGGGGGGTTACTCTAAAAGTGGGCCTCCCACCCTTCAAATGGAATATGACATTCTAATTGTGCTGCACAGTTAGACATAGCTGATGAAGTAAGCTGCCAAAAAGCACTGCCGTCTTTTTGATAATTGCCTTAAAAACTTGTTCCCAAGCTTCATGTTGAGCATTATTCTTTTTATCCCTTATTAATTTTTTTACTGTTTTTTAAGTTGGAGTAAATCTGCCAGTCCTATTGATGTTGGGTTTGCTTTGCGTAGTTTAAATTTGGCAATGATTTTTTTTTACCATCCCAGCACTCTCGATCAAACCCATTTTGTGATCTAAAGGACCCAGTCCGCACTTTCTTTAGCATGTATTTATTGAGTGAGTTGATTAATTCCTTTGTTAATAGTACATATTGCTCAATGGTTTCATTCTCCGGGTCTGTTGTTATAAGGGTAGTACAGATCATACAAAAAAAGTCATCGTTGAGTAGCTCCATACAAAGCTTATCTGTCCATTTAATTCTAGTGCAGGTGTTTATTAATTTACTATTTGATTCTAAAACATCCTCAATATGAATACATTGCACTGGTGATTTAAAAAATAAATTTAATGGTAAATGGTCATTATCTGGTTTGCAATCCACCTCCAATTTTAGGATGGAGTTCCATAAGCTATGGGTAACTATCAGATAGTCAATAGTACTCATCTTGACTCCTGAACAAAAAGTGAACTCTCCCGGTATATCTCCAGTAGTACTTCCATTTAATATGTGTAGACTTAATTGATGCATAATCTGGGCTAGCAAGAGTCCTGCATAGTTGCTAACAATATATTTTGCACTACACGCAATTGCTGTGTCAAATGGCAGCCTATCGGGAGGACACAGATGGTAAGAGGCATAAAGTGTAGCCTCATTAGCTCCAAGCCTAGCATTGAAATCGCCTCCAGTGATCATATGAGCATTGGGGTAAGTTGCCAGACGTTTTTTGAATGTAGACTTCCAGATCCTGCCAGATTAAATCTATTTTGCACGGCTCCGCGGCGCGACTGCGCCAGCGCGGAGCTCCCTTGCCCCCCCCGGTCGGAAGCCTCGCGAGACCTACCTGGCCTCGCGTTGGTTGTACCCGAGCCCTTATAAGGGCTCGCCACGTGGACGACAGCCTCTTCGTGAGGCAACAGCGTTGGAGGAGAGCCGGGAGCTGCGCTGCTCGCGGCCGCCATTTTCTTCTGTGCACGTGGCGGCGCGGCGGCGAGCCCCGGAGGATCGGAAGGAGGCCTGCGGCGGCGGAGCAGCTGGAGGGCGTGGCCTGCGGGCGACGGTGCTCCCCCGGCTGCTCAGAAGACTGCAGGAGCGGCGTTCCGGCTGACGGGCGCGGCGGCGCGCGGTGGCGGACGCGGGGAGGCTTCGGCGGCAGCGGCGAGACCTTCATTGGGGAGGCGCGGCGGCGCCTTCCCCCAGGTTGGCGGCCCGACGGGCCGCGGGCGGGGCTAGGGAGTTTTCCCGGTGGCCTCCCGCGGCCTGCCGGACCTTGAGGGCCCGAGCGGGGGCTGGGCGGCGTGGGGGGGCGAACCCGGGAGGGGACTCCTCACCTTTCCTTCCATCCTTGTGCGGCCGCGGCTGCGGCCTCCCCCCCCATCGGCCCAAGGGCTGGGCGCACGGCCCGGCGGCGCTCGCCCGACCCCTAGCCCGGCTGCGGAGGCTGCGTTGACCGGGGGGAGGGCCATCTACCCTTCCCCAGATATCGGGCGGTAGGCCGGGGGTTTGTGGGGCAGCGGGTAGGCCCTGCTGGGCCAGGACAGCCTGCGGGCTCGGGTGCGGCAGCTAGACCGACCCGAGGTCGTGGCAGAGGCAGAGGCAGGCTCTGAGGCGCAGGAGGTGGGGACCAGGGCCGGAATACCTGTGTACAGGGCGGCCCCAGGGTGCTGGGATCCCACTTCCTGGGGTGGGCGGTAGAGCGAAGGGAGGCCGCCTCCAGGAGGCCTAGCGTATCGGAGGCAAGGGGGCGGGTATGGCGCCCAGAAGACAGAAGGGTGGCCCTAAGGGCAAGCACCCTGCCAAACGGCCTGCACCAGAGGCGTCAGAGGCCGAGTCCTCCTCTGAGGGCGAGGATTGGCAGCAGTGGGCTCACCTCGAGGCCCGCATGGAGGCCTGGGAGGGGGGGCCCAGCAGGGACCAGCTGGCGGGGGAAGGGACCTCAGCTGGCCCGGACATGGATAGGCCTTCCAAAGCTTCAAGAAGGGCACGCAGACGGCACCTAGTTAGGAGGCTAACGGAACGCTTTGATACCATCGTGCAGGGATCTGTACCAGCGCCCCAGCCAGATGCGGGACAGGTGGTCCGCGTGCCATTGGCCCCCCGTCCGGCGATGGTAGAAACGACTCCTGCAAACACCCTGGACGAGGCGGCAGCGGCGACAACAGCAGCACCAGGGCACGTGGCGGCGCCTGCCACGGGGGCACCTGCCCCGCCCCCCAGGAGCGACCCTGGCCCTGCACCCCTTGGAAGCAGTGAGTTGGCTTGTGCACCCGACACCATACCGCAGGAGGCGTGGCCATGGGGACCCGTGGGGGGGCTCCAGCAGGCGCAAGGGGTGGGCATGGGCCCGGTGGGAGGCACCCACCAAGTCCCCAACTTAGGCTGGTCTGGAGGGGTGTGTGCAGGGGGAGCACATGCCAACACGTCGATAGGAGGCCCGGGGGCATACGCCCAACAGGTAAGCTTGGGGCAGAACGCAGGGGGGGGGGCGGTCACGGGGCGCCCCAGCAACTGCACCCATGCCCGGCATGGGGAGGGCCCTATGGGCAGCAAGGGGCGGTAGGTGTGGGGGCGGCAGGGCTATGGAACCCACTTCAGCAACCCGGCGGACCACTGGCAGTGGGCGGCCCCCAGGCCGGCCCGCAGGGTTGGGCAACTAGCCCAGTCTATGCGGGCGTCCCGTACACTGCTCTACCCTATGCGGATTACGCATCCCCATTGGGGGACCACCTGGCCCAAGCTACTAAGGAGCGGATATGGCGGGGGGATTACATAGATTTGTTCAGTCTCCTTAACCGGGAGCTGGACTCAAAGGAGCTGGAAAAGGAGGACGCAAAGGATAGGGAGCGCCGACTGAAGCGCAAGCCGGAGCGCAGCTGGGCTAACTGGTTGCCGGCCTACAACATTTACATGTCCATGGTCCTACATGCCCACCCGTGGAGAGCGCAGTCGCTCATCAAATATCAGGACATGATATATAGGGCTTTTGTGGACTTCCCAGGGTATGCCTGGCTGACATATGATGAGCGATTCCGTATGAAAGCGGCCACGCAGCCCCATCTTCGGTGGGATGAGCCATACCCCCCACTGTGGCTGCAATACATGACCCCCGTGCGCCTGGCGTTGGGAGACCGCCGATATTAGACGCCCGGCCCAAGCAGCAGGGACCCGCCAGGTGGCGGGCCAGCAGGTTCAACCCCGGCTGGTCTGCTGGGACTTCAACGGCCAGGGGGTTTGTAACCGGGCCCAGTGCCGCTTCAGACACGACTGCTCAGTCTGCGGGGCCCAACACGCTGCAGTCAACTGCCCCAGGGCAAAGGGGGGCTTTGGTAGGCAGGGGAACGGAGGGCAACAGAGAAAGCCCCCGCAGGGGGGAGGACCTAATCCGCCAAAAGGGCCCCAGCCCAATCAACCGTAGGGTTTTGGAAAAGTGGTTGGCCCTTTACCCGGACAGGGAGGGGGCCCAGTTTCTGGCGGAGGGATTCGCACGGGGGTTCCGGATTCAGTTTGAAGGGGTTCGATGCGCATTTGCGGCGCCTAATTTGAAGTCATTGCAGGGCATGGAACTGGTGGCTAGGGACAAGATCCAGAAGGAGGTAAGGAAAGGTAGGGTACTGGGGCCATTCGACAACCCCCCGCTGCCTAACTTCAGGGTGTCTCCCCTGGGGTTGGTGCCGAAGAAAGCGCCGGGTGAATACCGGCTCATCCATCACTTGTCATTCCCGGAAGGGGCGTCAGTGAACGATGGGATCCCACAGGAGCTATGCTCGGTTAGATATACCTCCTTCGATGCAGCGGTGGCCATGGTCCGGGCTTGCGGGGTGGGAGCAGAGATGGCCAAATGTGACATCCAATCTGCATTCAGGCTCCTACCAGTTCATCCCGATGATTTTGACTTGTTAGGTTTCCAGTTCCAAGGAAAATTCTACCTGGATAGGGCATTGCCGTTTGGATGTTCGATATCCTGCGCAGTTTTTGAACGTTTTAGTTCCTTTGTTGAGTGGCAGTTGCGCCACGTCACGGGGATGGGTAGCATCGCCCATTACCTTGACGATTACATTTTTTGCGGGCGAAGGGACTCGGGGGCATGTGGGTTTTTGCTTAGTTCCTTCCAGGCCCTGGCCGAGGAATTGGGACTTCCCCTGGCTGGGGATAAAACGGAGGGTCCGACAACTTGCCTTACCTTCCTCGGGGTGGAGCTGGACACCTGGAACCAGTCCTGTAGATTGCCGGGAGAGAAGCTGAAAGACCTCAAAGCTAGGGTGGCCACCCTACTGCGGCGCAAGAGCGCCACCCTGAGGGACCTACAGGAGCTCGTGGGCCACCTGAACTTTGCCTGCCGCGTGGTGGCGCCTGGCCGCCCGTTTATACGGCGCTTCTGCAACGCGATGCGAGGCCTGAAGAAGCCAACCCACAGAACCAAAATCACAGGCGGGATGAGGGGAGACCTTAGGATGTGGTTGGAATTCCTGCAGGGGTTCAATGGGGTGTCCTTCTGGCGGGAGGAGCTCAAGCTGGGTGCGGATTTCCAGGTCCAGACCGACGCTGCGGGTTCCCAAGGTTACGGCATTTACTGGAAAGGTAAGTGGTGTCATGGCACTTGGCCATCCGAGTGGGCGGCGGCAGGGATCACCCGAGACCTGACGTTCCTGGAGCTGTTCCCGATAGTGGGGGCACTGTGGCTGTGGGCGGGGGACTGGGCCAACTCCGTAGTCCGATTCTGGTGCGACAACATGGCTGTCGTATACACCATTAACGATCTAACATCTAAATCGGAAAGGGTTATGGAGTTGGTACGGGCCCTGACACTGCGCGCGCTCCAATATAACATCGTGGTGCGTGCACGCCATGTTCGGGGCTGGATAATTCCATCGCGGACGCTCTTTCCCGCCAGCAGCTCGAGCGCTTCAGAGCGCTGGCACCAGAGGCAGCCGAGCTTCCAGAGCGGCTGCCAGAAGAAGTATGGCAGATTGGCGGGAGGAGGCGGACGGGGCCCTGGAGCTTGCACTGGCGCCGCGGACAAGGCGAGGATACGAGGCCGCGATCAAAGACTTTGGTAACTTCAGGGATATGATGGAGCTGCCGCCCACCTGGCCTGCCCCAGTCGATCATATTCGCCAATACTTGGTGTATTTACACAGGAGGGGCCTGACGCCGGGCACTATGCAGGGCAGGCTGGCGGCATTGGCATTCCACGCCAAGGCCGTGGGGTGCGAGGACACGACCCGGGACTTCCGGGTTAGGAAGATGCTGGAAGGCTGGGCCAGAGAGGGGGGCAGGAAGGCCGATGCTCGGTTCCCCCTGACCCTGGACATATTGGCCCGGATGGGCAGGCAATGGGCGGGAATATGTAGGGATAATTACGAGGCAGCATTGATGAAGGCGGCGGCCCTTGTTGCCTTTTTTGGGGCCTTTCGCGTTAGCGAGCTGGTAGCGGCTGGCAAGCGCGATGGATCGAGGCGGGCGCTGCAGTGGGCTGACTTCCACCAAGGGCAAGGTAAGGTGGTTTTTATGGTGCGCCGATCCAAGACGGATCAATGGGCCCGAGGACAGAGGGTGGAGCTGGCGGCGTGCTCGAGGGAGGATGTTTGCCCTCTGAGGGCTATGAGCGAATACGTAGCCCTGCGAGGGGTGGGGGAGGGTCCCTTGTTCCGGCATGCGGAGGGTGACCCTCTAACGAAATTCCAATTTTGGAGATTGACACAGCGGGCCTTGGAGGCGATGGGTCTGCAGGGAATGAAGTTTGGAACCCATTCATTCAGAATCGGTGCTGCGTCCACGGCGGCGGCCTTGGGGTACGGGCCGCAGGAGATAAAGTCCCTGGGACGGTGGGCGTCAGCACGTTTTAAAACCTACGTGCGCCCTCCCACAATGTTAATTGTTTGGTTTTGTTTCCTTACAGGACCCGGGCCGGGATGTTCCAGGTGCCGCGTTCTCATACTGGGCCATAGTTATGTTTATTGGGCAGCCAAAGTGCGCGGCGATTTAATTTGGGAATGGGGGAAGGGCTGTTGTTGAATGGAAGGGCCTCAGAGGCATGCGCTGGTGCCAGTTTGAGCGAGCGGCGAGGATGGAGGCTAGAGGAACCCCCCCTGATGTTATGGTGGTTCACTTGGGGGGCAATGATGTGGGGGCCCAGACGGGAAAATCGCTGGCCCAAGATATTGTCAGGGATCTGACAGCATGGAAAGAGGCCTTTCCCCAGGCAAGGTTGGTATGGTCCAACATAGTGCCCCGGCGCCGGTGGAAGGCACAGTGCGCACCGCAGGTGATGAACACGGTGCGCAGGGGTGTCAACAGGGACGTTTGCAAGGCAGTAACCCGAACCTTGGGTTCAGTGGTGGGCCACCCACGGATCGTGGCCGCTGCCCCGGAGTTATACCGGGAGGACGGGGTTCACCTGTCTGACCTGGGTATGGAGCTGTTTCTGAAGGACCTGAAGAGGGGCCTGCTGGAAGTGGTGTACAGCTGGTGGGGTGGGGTAGGGGACATGGCAAGGCCAGACCCCTACCGTGGCGGTAGTGCGGGTATGGAGAGGCAGTAGGGAGTCAGGTCTCAATTTCCTGACGGGAACGTCCGCTCTCACGGCGTTGCAGATCGGAGATCACAAAGCCGGGGGGGATGGATGTACCTGGAGGGCCCACTGGACTGACAGGCGCAAAGGACGGGCCTGGGCAGTCCGGCTGGGGAAAGGGGACCGGCTGACCGAGGATGCCCTGCTCATGGGCGGGGCGTCCTCGGGGCTAGCGACTCACCCACAGAGGCTGCCTGCTGAGGGGGTCCGGGGAGACCCAGAGTAACAATTCCACCCCGCACTGCAGCAGGCCCCGGTTGAAGTTAAGTTGTGTTGTGTTGTTGAGCTGTTAATAAAAGTGGCCCAGAGTTGAACCCAACACCCTGTCTCGCGTGGTCATTCCGCCGTGGGGGGGCAATGCACGGCTCCGCGGCGCGACTGCGCCAGCGCGGAGCTCCCTTGCCCCCCCCGGTCGGAAGCCTCGCGAGACCTACCTGGCCTCGCGTTGGTTGTACCCGAGCCCTTATAAGGGCTCGCCACGTGGACGACAGCCTCTTCGTGAGGCAACAGCGTTGCCCGCCCACCCGCCACATTTAAGCAGTAGTATGAGTTCGTCTGGTCGCTTCGGGGCCGGATAGGAATTTTTGACCCGGATGCACAATTGGCAATTAGCACCCGGGGATTTTTCGCCTATCCCATACTGCTGCGGCGGGGTGGGTGCCCCCACAGGGGCTCATTTTGGCCACTTGAGGGCGGTAGTGCGGGTATGGAGAGGCAGTAGGGAGTCAGGTCTCAATTTCCTGACGGGAACGTCCGCTCTCACGGCGTTGCAGATCGGAGATCACAAAGCCGGGGGGGATGGATGTACCTGGAGGGCCCACTGGACTGACAGGCGCAAAGGACGGGCCTGGGCAGTCCGGCTGGGGAAAGGGGACCGGCTGACCGAGGATGCCCTGCTCATGGGCGGGGCGTCCTCGGGGCTAGCGACTCACCCACAGAGGCTGCCTGCTGAGGGGGTCCGGGGAGACCCAGAGTAACAATTCCACCCCGCACTGCAGCAGGCCCCGGTTGAAGTTAAGTTGTGTTGTGTTGTTGAGCTGTTAATAAAAGTGGCCCAGAGTTGAACCCAACACCCTGTCTCGCGTGGTCATTCCGCCGTGGGGGGGCAAGGGCCTGTAGTCTTTGTGGAGGTATATATACATTTACAAGCAGTACTGAATGTTGTTTAGTTGACATCATAACCCTTATTGCCAGCTGGTCATGAGTGGGAAGCTTACTTATTGATATGCGGAGTTTAGTGGAGGCAAGTATAAGTAGACCACCCTTTGGTCTACCCTTCTTATTATTAGATGTGGTACATAGCTCATGAGCAACATATATATTTAGTTCTATTGTATCTAATGACCATGTCTCCTGCAGCATTATTATATCAAACATATTTAGATATTTGATGAAGGAAACATCTCTTTGTTTGGAGTTCCATCTTGCAATATTCCAGGAGAGCAAGAAAATATCTTCCTGTCGATCTTGATTTCATGCTTTATTTCATTGGCAACAACAACAACAACAACTTTATTGATTAGCCGTTCAGGCCATATCAAGTACTAAAACTACATAGGTCCAGAAAAATACAAAAAATACAAGTTGTGACTGAACAGTTTTCAAAGTTAGAGTGGCCAAAACGAATGTTATCATTCAAGAGTCAGCATCGCCCCTACAGTAAATGCCAAATTGATCAATATAGGAAGATCTTACTCTGGCTGCCTTAGATATGAAATTGGCAACACCATTAAAAACATGCACGTTTGAGCTTTGAAGCAAAAAGGCAAGCTGAAAGTTCACATTCCAATGGGCAATTTTGGCCATCATTTTTGATAAATAAGACTGTCTGAGGGCTGTATATAGTTCACAATCAAATAAAATATGGGCAATATCCTCTATAGCAGGGGCGCTGCAGATACATGTTCTCTCGTGGTAAGGTAGATTATGAAAATGGCCAAATTTATTCATAGATTCCAGTAATTCGAATCTTAATCTTGTATAGGCTCTCCTCAAAGAATAAGGTAAACTAATTGTTAGATACTTCTCGCACTTGAATACCAGTTTGTTTTTAGATAGCCAGCTTAGGGCTCTGTTTTTGGAGAGGAGCTCCATATCCTGTTGTGCACTAACATCCAGAGCTCTTTGTTTAAAGGTAGTTTTGGCCCGTTGACCACTGACAAGTAGGCTCTGGGTTGAAAGCCCAAAATGTGCGATAATGATACCAATTTGTCTGGCCCAGGAATTGGGGATGACAGAGTTAGCTTGTTCAATTAAACATAGTTTGGGAAGTCTATCAAAACCCATAGACTGGACCTTCAACCAGAAGGAAAAAGCTCTAGATACTGTAAGACTGGAAATAGAAAAATTCCTGTTTCGGCCCTGACTGCATAAGCAGCCGTGTTTTTATCTATCCCAAGTATCTTTCTTAAAAAGCTTGTCTGAACTGATTCAAGCAAGGGTGCTTTGTTTAGACCCCAGATTTCTGCTCCATAAACCATCAATGGCACAATTTTGGCCCTAAAAACTTTCAATATTGGAGTAAGGGAACTTGGGCAATTATAACTACTTCTCTCTCACACTCTTTATTTCAGTCACTGACCAGATAAAATACAAGATACATTCACATAAAACCAAAATAAAAGCGTATAAAAACAATAAAAGCATGCACACAAGACAAGCATAATACAATGGCATACTCTTTGTATAAAAGGCAGAACAGGTAAAATCTTCGAAGCCCAGTAGGCCCAATAACAGAGTAATCAACTCAATAGGACTAGAATTGTCTCCAGCCAGGGACCATGGCCGTGCTCTAGACCACCTCCAACCCACATCATGAGAAGAGGTAAGGATAAATACACAATGGATATTGCCAATCATCTGACCTCGCCACCTGAAGTGGGCAGGGATGAGCGATGCCTCATTGCTGCGGCACAGAATTTGGCCACCACCTCAGTCACATCTGGCTTTTTATCTCCTAGCAGGTGTTGGACACAAAACTCCCTTGGCCTCCCCTGAGTTTGCTGCAAGATAGACTGAAGAAGAGTCCTCCGGATATCCCGATAAAGGGAACACTCCAAGAGGACATGATCAATAATTTCAATAGTCTCCTCGTCACAAGGGCAAACACGTTTATCCACTGGAAGACCCTGGTATCTGCCTTCCAACAATCTGGAGGGCAGAACATTAAGTCGAGCTAAGGTGAAGGCTCTCCTGAACTTGGGAATGGTTATATTAGATAGGTAGTTGGCCATTCTAAAGGAACTATTCCTAACTGTGCTGAGTTTATCATGGGCTGCTAGATGTTCTTGTAGTTCTACATCCCATATTCTCCTTTTAATTGCAGCCTTGGCATTGCCAAAACCCATGGCCAAAATAGCCTCTAAGGAAAAACCCAGCTGCAGTAGGTTAACAGTTAGATTCCTTTTCCAAGTTGATTGGAATGTATCCACTAATACTAGGGGTGCCAAGCCAGATGGGGCAAAAATAAGTTTCAGCCAATAGCTGAACATGTGGATCAAGGCACGTGCTTTAATGGAGATTAATCCAGCCTCCAGTCGGAGTGTCGTATTGGGGACACACAAAGATGTTACAAGAATTCTTCTCAAAAACTTTGTCTGCACCGTCTCCAAAGGCTTCACGTTTGAGTATGCAAACAGTTGGGCTCCGTAAATCATTTGGGCTATAATTTTAGCTTTAAAAACTTGAATCGCTGATGGCACGCATTGACCACCCTTGGTATAAAAGGACCTCAATAGTGCAGAGCTGCATGTTTGTGCATTAGATGCTACATGGTTCACGTGGGAGAACCATAAGGCAGATGAATGAAATATCATACCTAGATATTTATAGCAGGACACTTGCTCTATACTATTTCCATTTATTGTCCATCTATGTTTTTTACGTTTCCTGCTAATGACCATGATCTTAGTCTTATCATAATTAATGGTCAGCTGTTCTTTTGTACAGTATGAGGCTAAGGCTTTCAAGATTCTCCGTAATCCCACACATGAGATTGACATCAAGACTGCATCATCTGCATAAAGCAGGATTGAAAGGGGGCATGAGCCTAGTGTAGGGGGATGAAAGTCTGCACTCGATAAATTGCTCACAATATCATTAATGTAAAAATTAAACAATGTTGGAGCTAAAATGCAGCCTTGCTTGACCCCATTGAATGATGGAATTATGTTAGATAGTGCCCCTGCCTTATTGCAAATAACCCTAAGACTGGTATTTTCATGCAGTCGCTTCATTAGCAGAAGAAGTCTTTTGTCAATATTTGTGGTCTCGAATTTGGCCCACAATTTTTCTCTGGGTATCAGATCGAAAGCTGATTTAAAATCTATGAATGCCACATACAAGGAACCTCCTTTTGGAGTAGAATATTTGTTTGCTAGATGGTGTAGAACAAGTGCCTGATCTATAGTGGCCCTACCAAATCTGAACCCAGCTTGTTCTTCAGCAAGAATATTTTCATCATTTAACCAATCCTGAAGCTTCCCCAACAGGTGCCTTGCATATAGCTTGCTAATAATGCTTAGTAGACTTATTGGGCTGTAGTTTCTTGGGTCTAGTTTACATCCTTTCTTGAAAATTGGCATTATAATAGCAAGCCCCCAGTCCTCTGGTATAACCGCTGTGCGGTCAATCCAAGTAAATAATGAGGCCAAAACTGGGGTCAACCACTCCAAATTATCCTGCAATAAATCAGCTGTTATATAATCAGCGCCTGGGGCTTTGCCTGGTTTCAGCTGGTGAATCAGCGAGATGATTTCCTGCATGGAAACAGGGGGCTACTCTGCCAAACCTAAAGGCAATTCTTGAACTCTGGTTGCAGAGTCAGAATGCTGTGAGTTGATTCCCCTAAAATGTGCTTCCCAGACCTTTGCAGGGATACATATCTCATTGACAACCTGGTAGGTGGTCAACCCCCTTGTCACAATTTTCCAGAAGCATGAGGGATCCTTAGATCTAGTTGCAGCTATTAATTGTTGCCATAATTCCTTCTGGGCTTCAGCCTTCTTCCTCTTAATCAGGGATTTGTATTCCCTTTTCAGTGTGAACCATTCAGGTGGAATTCTTTCCAGGGCCTGTTGTGTGTAAAATCTATATTTATTCAATAACTCATGCTTCATGGCAATTATAACTAATTAATTTGAGAATCTGATTTGCACTTTGCTCTGCCTCTAGGGCAGTTCTTTTAAAACGATTTTGCCAGGTCCCTGTGTGGTTAAAAGTTATTCCTAGATAGGTGAATGAATTGACCTGTTCAATGGGCTCACCATTGATGTACCAATTATGTATTTTATTGTGTTTACTGAATACCAGTACTTTTGATTTAGATTTATTAATAACCAGGGAATTGTTAACACAGTATTGGTGCAACTTTCGTAACGACCTTCTTAGGCCAATCTGTGAGTGTGCTATCAAGACCATGTCGTCAGCATACAGCAAGATATTCATAGATTTGTCATGAATTTTCAACATATGTAAACTGACGTCATCTAAATAGTCTGGTAAGTCATTGATATAATGAATTATTATGGGTTCTTGTTTACTATATGCCCCTCCTTTGCTCTTGGTCATATCCACTGTAGAGACTATCTCCTTAGTTATTGTACAGACAGTAGGATCATCAGAGGGGACCATCAGGTTAGATTTTGGGGCACCTTTGATTATTTTAATAGTTGGTTCCAGAGGTGGGTGGATTTTAATCTCTTCCTGTATCTTTTAGGGTGATCTATGTATCATGGGCTGGTTTACTTCCACCTCAGTCTTGTTGGAAGTGGCCTGTTTTATATTTTTTTAGCCTGATTGCCAGCCATTCTATGCGATTGATCAAGGAAACCTGATCACATGTTGGCAAGCTGCCAAGGCTTGAGAGTAGATTGGCTTCTACCTCTTCCTCTGGCCAACTAAAGTCTGTAAAAAAAAGGTATCTAGTGCACTATTCTTGCCCTCATTGTGTCCTGTGGTTTCCTCTTCTCCATGGAGTTCTTTTGCCATCTGCTCTCTGTTATCTGCTGCCAAGTCAATAAGGATGTCTTCATTTGGGTGTAGCTTTAGCAAAAGCTGATTTGTTCCTAAGAGACTCTGTATCCCAAAGATTTAATAGGGGCAGGGGCTGTTTCATATTTTTAAAATATCTAACAGTTGTAATACCTCTCAATGAAAGCTCCTTTTCTTATTATAAATCCTATTTGTTATTATGCTATCCCTAAAAGTGACAACTGCATGGGCACGAGAGTAACTATAAAACAGGTATTCCACCTTCAAATTTTCAGCTGGGGAGAGACTGTCAATAATTACTGGTTGGAAGATTTTTATTAAATGCCACTTGCGTTCATTTTGGGATAATATTCCTTTTCGTTTTGGGTAACCACATAATGTTAGTATGTTATCCATAAATCAAAGGTTCCACTTATCATTTGATGTTAGTTGTGTTACTTTTGGTATTAGCTGGTTGCAATTCTTGGAAGAGGTATTCAGAACATCAGCCCATGGGTCCTTTCCTATCTTGTCTTCATAAATGCCTTTGTTGGGAGAGGAGTTCTTTGATTGAGTATCTGCAGGGGCTATATGAATTTCTCCCCTTTTGTTATGTCTATGGGAACTGGGGGCTTTCTTTACTCTGGATTTATCCTCCATCATTTTGTACAGTTTAATATAATTCATCTTATGACTTGAATTCTTCATTTTGTTTGTACTCTTGATATTTTTACTCTTTTTGGTTTTTTTTTTGGTTTCCCCATTCTTCTTCCCTTTTGAGTTTGATCTTCTTCTATCTGAGTTTGCATTAGCTGCCTTTCCTTTGTTTGTTCCCTGTGTATGGGAGAGATTCCAAGTTCCTTTTGCCCCTGTCTAGTATGCACCATTATGCACGGTTTAAGGTTCAGATCGAAAGAAGAGCAAAATTGGGTAATTATGACACTTCTTACATCAAATGGAGAATATTCTCTGAAACATGTAAAACATGTCGAACCATACAATTAAGACAGACTATGAGATACCAGGTAAATTACAGGTAAATTACATGTAAATTACAAATATCAAAACACTATAAGAGAATGGAAAGCTTTGGCACTTCAGATGCCAGGTCATAAAGTGCTCTTGTAGATGTTTATCAGTTTGATGAAAGGTTTCTTTAAATCCCCTGGCGGCCTTCTATATTCCGATGGTCATCCACACCTATGTGGCTGTAATTAATGTGTCTCCTAATGTTGCTGGTTAGCCTGATTTTATTTTGCATGTAAGCTTTACAAAAATCCAAGTCGAAACCAGTAGTACTTCTTACTTCCTGCCACAGGCTTCACATTTGGGTCA
This sequence comes from Phrynocephalus forsythii, assembly GCA_029282475.1. NCBI lineage: Eukaryota > Metazoa > Chordata > Lepidosauria > Squamata > Agamidae > Phrynocephalus > Phrynocephalus forsythii. Next base: position 112,705,692 of record JAPFRF010000011.1, read on the forward strand.
AGGAAAAGTTGTTTTCCCTCTTTCTTTCTCTTTTACTTTCTTTCCCCCTCCAGACCTAAAGTTCAGGTTATAACTCCTGTAACCCACAGTTAAAAGAACTACTGTTCAGGTATGATAGAACAAAAGTCCATGGGAGAGAGGGCCAGAAGTCAGGCTTTCAAGTCCTTAGGACAGGGGTGCCCAAACTTTTTGTAAGGAGGGCCAGATTTGGTGGCTGAGAATGTGTCAGGGGTCGGTTGCTCACTGACCCTGCCACCCCACTGCAAGCCCCACCCACTGATCCATAAGCCCCACCCACTGACCCCTTGCAACCCCACCCACAGGAAGGAAGGCAGGGACCAAGGGAGGGAGGGAGGAAGGTGGAAACCAAGAGAGAAAGGAAGGAAGGTGGGGAACAAGGAAGGGCGGAAAGAAGGAAGGTGGGGACCAAAGGAAGCACAGGGAGCTATGGCCACCGCAGAGGAATGTGTGGGTGAAGGAGGGGGAGGGAGGGGCAGGCCAGCCAGCCACGGGCCATTCAGAATGTCCTGATGGGCTGGATTTGGCCCCCGGGCTGGACTTTGGGCAGGCCTGCCTTAGGGGCAACAGGCAAGATTCAGAGGTAGTAAGACACCCTTCTGCAGTCCAGAGGAAAGGGTAAAAACACTCTCTTCCTACAGGAAGCCACACACCTCAAACAGTAGAAAAGCAGTAAGGATATAGTACAAACATAAGTCTTGGGGCTGGATTGGTTCAAATATATTGTCCTTGAAACTTTGAAACTTTAAGACTTCTTGGATACTCTTTAGAAAGTTCTTAGAGTCTTAAAGAAATGTTGGTGCTTATAGAGTCAGTATCTCTTAGTTTAATTGGTGAAACACTTACTTGCTTGCAGTTTATCTCACCCCTCCCTTGTGTTCTTCAGCTTTCTGTGCCAAAAGCATATATTTCTAAAATATTACCATGCAGTTCAAAGGCAGATATAATTTCCAGGAAAGCAGGGGTAAATAGCAGCTTGGCAGCAGCACAATGGGAATTCCCAGGGCAGTATATTCGGTAGCTACTAGAGATGGGCACGAGTAGGGAAAATGACGTTTTTGAGTTGTCGTGTGTCGGAGGCAGCCTGTGTCGGCTCGTTTCCGTTTTTTGCAAAACTTCGCAAAAATTTGTCGTTTCGTTTTTCATTTTTGTCTGTCGTTAAACTGGTTTGGGGGGTAGCGGGCTCCTGGAGGCATCTCTTTTTGGGGGGTGCCTCCTATCCTCACCCGCTAGGGAATGCAGGGTCCTGGAGACCCCTCATATATGGAGGTCTCCTCTCCTCACCTGCTGCAAAAGGGCATGCATGCATAGCCATATGGCTATGATTGCATACCCAGTTGCACGCAGAGACACAGCAGACTGGCAGAGGCACCCCTCTTTTTAGGGTGCATACTGCCTTCCCTGCATCAGTCAGGCCTCGGGGGCATGGTTTGCATGATGTCACACATGCTGCCGGCCGAGCCAAGCCTGTGCAGGAGTCACCCAGAGCCACAAGTGGCGGACTGGCAGACTCTCTCTGCACCCGCTGTGTCTCACTAAGAAAGGAATTGTACTTGCTAATAGTGCAATGCAAGTACAGATCTGGCTTAGGGTTAGGGTTAGCGCAAGGGCTAGGGTTAGGCTAGTTACGGGTGAGGTTAGGGTGAGTATTGGGGTGCACCTCTGGGGGCCTCTCTGACCCACTTAGAAGGACAGTGTACTGGCGTATGGGTTAGGGTTAGGGTTAGGGTTAGGGTTCGGACTATGGTTAGTGGGCTTTTTATGCCCGGTTGGCACATCCCAGAAGTCTCTGTGGTCAACCTGGCCAAGTGGCCATATGATTGGTGGAATGGCTCCAAAAATTTGCATGGTCACTCCCATGGCCAGCCCATCATTGCGCAGGTGTAATAAAATAAAATAAAATAAAATAAAATAAAATAAAATCAATGGAGATTGGAGAGAGGAAAGAGGAGACATTTTGTTGCAAGAAAAACCCACTGCTACTATAAAAATTCTGGCAGTTTTAAAATAGCAATTTTCGCATGTTTCTGTGTGGTGCTTGTGTGTTTTTGGACCACGATTTCAAAAAAAAAAAAATTGCGGTCGCCGCCCCATTTTGGATCCTCCGCTCACACTGCATGGCATGGTGACTCGAGTCCGGCTGCCCAGGACAGGAGAGGGGGGGAGGCCGGGACCCCCCCCCGAAACCACCCCTCTGGTAGGTGCACTCTGCACTGCAGGCATATTTTCGCCTGCTTTTTGGCCCGGGAATGGGGGGGGGAGTTTAAAACTTTTTTTCTGTGCCGCTTCCACTTGAATTGTGGCGGCCGGCGGTGAGTCCGGTGCTTGTTGCGAGCGACTACGACGAGGATTTCCCCCACCCCCCCCAGCAGAGCAGCCCAGGACAGGAGAGGGGGGGTCAACCACCCCTCTGGTAGGTGCCCTGACCCTGAGCCCTCACTCAGGCAGGCATATTTCCGCCTGCTTTTTGGCCGGGAATCAGTTTTTTTTTAACTTTTAAAAACTTTTTTTCTGTGCCGCTTGGCATCGCGGGATCGCCGCGATGCCAGGAACGACAACGACAAATCAGACCCAATTATTCTTTAGTCGGTTCGAGTTCTAGTTCTGGCGGAGTAATTCCGTTACCGTTTCCGTTCCGTAACGGAAACGAGGAACGGAAACGGGAATTCCGCCAAGTCGTGCCCATCTCTAGTAGCTACCAGCACTACTTCTCCACGTCTCCTCCAGTGCAGCAACAACAGGCAGCTGGGCTGTCTTTAATGATGGAATGAGTGATGCTGAACAGCTGCCATTTTTCAAGAAGCATTAGCAACAAACAATAATACTTCTTTTAGAAAGATAAAAGTTAAAAATCAAAAGTATAAAAAGTTAAATGATAAAAAGGGCAAAGGGAGTGGAACTCTACAGAATCGCTGTTCCTCAAAACCTATCTCCTTTTTTGTTCTAGATCTGCTAAGCATATTACAGGTCTCTAAACTTTACTGCCCAGTTCCCCCCCCCCCAAGCTATGTTTTTCACTGGAGAAGGGGGCTTGCAAGTCACTCCTGTTCTCATCTTTGGTGGAGGATGTGGAGGTGGAGTGCTTGTCCTTGTCCTGACTACTTCTCCTAAACAGGGGAAGCCATGTCCCTGCAGAACCAGTGTCACCCAGGAAGAGGAAGAAGAAGCTTCACCAGTTGATTGTGGCAGTTGATCAGGGTGTAAAACAAGCTTTTGGTACTCAGGAACTTGATTAGCCTGGCATGACAAGTTCTCCCAGAGGGATGTTGGCTAGCTGGGGCCAGTGCTGCAATCTGAATCCAAGTCTGAAACATGGAACTTGGACCAAGTTCAGGACAGTAGGCGTAGGGGAACTGTTGGGGTGAGGGATTCACAGTGCTTAACCTACTGGTGTAGCCCACTCCATGATCCTAATAAAGGCAGGTTTCAGCAGCATTGAGAGTATAGATTTCATGGATTCTATGGTCAAAGAAATTTACCAGGCTACCCTAAATTTGGGTGAGGTAAGTGGCAATCAGAATCACTAAATCAATATGTGGAATGTTACATTGGATGAAACATTGGCTATTAGAGATGGGCACGACTAGAAAAAATTATGTTTCGAGTTGTCGTTTTTTGGGACGGGTCCGTTTCGGGTCGTTTCTGTTTTTCGCGAAATTTTTCAAAAATTTGTTGTTTCGTTTTTTATTTTTTCGTTTGTCGTTTCTACCCGCTTTTTGCGCGATTTTAAAGCATTTCCAGGGGCTGCCAGAGCTTTTTATGCCCTCTGTGGCTGCCAGACCTGCCCAGTCTGCAACCTGGGCATGCTATTGGTTGAGGTTTTCCAAGAATTTACATGATCCCATCACATGGCTTGCCTCCATGTTGTGGCTGGAGTGGCTGGGGACGTCCATTTTGTCATCCTTAAAGGGAAAAGAAAAATACATCGCAATGGGAGAAGACAAAACCAAACGTTTTAAGGACCCCAACCCCCTGGTAGGTAATAATTTCAAATAATTCTCGCATTATTGCTGCATTTTAATGGATGTCCAGGGCGTTTTAATACCCAATAAATCAATATTAGGCATCTGGGAGCCATTTTGAGTCAATGTCCCCATTCCCCAACTCCCCTTAAAGGAAAAAAAATACAGCAATCTGAGAAAAGACATAAATGCATGTTTTAAGGACCCCCACCCCCCTGGTAGGTATTATCAGACAATATAAATAATTATCGCTGCATTTTTATGGATGTCCAGGGCGTTTTTTTAACATTTAAAAAACAGCTCATTTCATTGCGCGCCACCAGTAACGGAAACGAAACTAATGACCACAATTTTCATGGGTCGTTTTGTTTCGTTCAATTTCCAGCTCAATTTTCGTTTGTCGTTTTGTTACGTAATGGAAATGACAAACAGAAACGGAAACGAAAATTTCACCGAGTCGTGCCCATGTCTATTGGCTATTCATTTCCAAAACAAATTATCCAAACTATGGACAAAATTGTCACCATACCCACAAAGAAAACAAGCATCAAAGAAGATATATCTCTCCAAGTTTATGTCTAGTACATAGCATCTTGCTTAGTTCTCAAGAGAAATTTCAATTCAAAAATAGATCAAAATTCATCTGGAAGGAGAAGCATTGAGGATCAATGGAAAATGTTGTGTGATACTTATATCTACAACTGCCACAAAAGCTCTTGGACTAAAGAAACATGTTCAGTGGTAGTGGCTTAATGAGCAAGATGAAAATATTAATTGTATAAAATACATTGATTGACAAACTCACTTGCCTGCACAGCTGCTGTTAAGAAAACCCTTCACAAGTTGCAGTTTTTCATGGCTCAACAGGAAGGCAGAGGAAATTCAAGACCTTCCTTGTCATGCATATAGAACTTTGCAGAAAGTTCTACAAAGGGAAAATCATAGATTATGTAGGGGTGAGCTAAGCATTTTCAAAAGTAGTTCAACAGATTATCTGAAACTAGTGATGAGATAATTAAGAGGTTGACACAAATGGCAATCTAAAACTTCTATGACCCCCCCCCCTTTGCCTTTGTAAGAAACCAAACAAAAGGCTGTTAACCAACATTCCAGTGCAGAAGCCCCAGGGCAAATGTAATTCCAATGGCAATTAATAAAGAAGGCGATGATCAACTTCTTCAGTAATTGATACACCTAGTTCACAAGACTAATCCTTCAGGAAAAAGATGCAACAATTATTCGTTTTTTTAAAAAGGAAACTGTCAACTTTGTTTTCAGAGTTGTAGCCAGGTTAGTCTATGCAAACATTTTCTGCAAGACGTACAAAAGGAGAAAAGAAATGTGGCACTTTAAAGACTGCTATATTTCAATGAAAGCCTTTGTGGAAAATAATCCACTTCTTTAGATATATGAGTAGCATATAGAGACTGCAGTGCACAGTAAAACATTCTATTGGGGAATCAATCTTTCCATTAAGCTAAAGATGTACAAAGTTGTTGTCCTGTCTTCCCTAATTTACGGAGTAGAGACTTGGCCATCTATCAATGCCATGCAAGAAACCTCAATCATTTTCATCTCATCTATCTTCATAGAATTCTTAATTTGGAGAATTCTCAGCTATGCCCCACGCCTATGGAACAATCTTCCCCCTGACATCTGGCTAGCACCCCCCTCTCTAAGCTTCTTCAAAAGATCATAAAAGACCTGGATGTTTATGCCCACAGCCTGGACCATGACTACAGCATTTACCATTAATGATTAATCCCACCTACCTAAATTCAATCATACCAAATTAAATTGAAATCTTAACTACTTATTGGTTTAATTTTTTTTCTGTTTTAATTGCATAATGATTATTTGTTATTTTATGTTGTGTTATAATAATTTGCTATTATTACTGTTTGGTTTTGATTGTATTGTTAATGTTGATAGTGTTGATGTAAACTGCCCAGATTTCCTTGCCAACAGATGAGTAAGATGATGATGATAGATAGATAGATAGATAGATAGATAGATAGATAGATAGATAGATAGATAGATAGATAGATAGATAGATAGAATCCAGCGGTAGGGTTAATTTCTTGATGCTAATGTCCTGGAACGAACACAGATGAAAGGGATGTTTGCATTAAAGCAACTTCAGTGGCCTGACGATGTCATAAGATGACTGATCATGTTGGACAATCATCTTCCAAAGCACATTTGTTGGAATGATAATAGTCTTGCATGCACTAACACTGAGTATCAGTGATATTGTGTGTGTGTGTGTGTGTGTGTGTGTGTGTGTGTGTGTGTGTGTGTGTGTGTGTGTGTGTGTGTGTGTGTGTGTGTGTGTGTGTGTGTGTGTGTGTGTGACTTTACAGCCTAATGTGATTGTTTTTCATCCCTAATTTGATTAGCAACATTTCTTTCCTGCCCCTTGTATTTGAGATAAGCCCTGTCCCTCTCATCCAGTTTGCTGGCTTCCATTGTATTTGTCCTTGATAGTTTTCTTCCTCTAACTTCTGACCAAGAAGCAAACCAGGAGGCTCTCTTCACATGGTGGAGACTCAAATTTTCTCCTTTTAATTCTTCTGACTATAACTTCAAATAGCAACTATCAGATGCCTTTTAAAATCCGTCTGTAGTGATTTTCTTGCTGAAGATACTAGCTTGTGTGGAAAAGAAACAATACAGGTGCAGGGTATGAGATGAAACTGACTGATCTCGCCATATTTTTCTGCATTATTGCTGCTTTTGTTATCTCATTGTCCGCTAACTAAAAAAAGAACAACCAAAATTTCCCAATATAGTTTTGTGGCAGGTGATCAAAAGAAAGTATTTAAGGATACACAGAAAACAAAAATGAAGGGATTTAGTATTGACCAGGTAAACTGGTTAGCTCTTAGTTAAGCCTGAAACACCATCACACAGAGGGCTGAAAAGAATCAAGGATGCTCCAAGAAAATGAGAAGAGAGAAAGAAAACAAGGATGTAGGATCTCAACAGCACAAAGAGTCCAGGATCAGCTTAATTTGCTCCTACTTTTTCTGGGCTGTACTGGGCTAGTTAGTTACCTGTGCATCCATCAGTGCGATACTTTTAAACCTTAACTGCTCACTTCCTTTTTAAAAATTTTTTATAGATGAATATCATGGGATTAATCTCTCTCTCTCTCTCTCTCTCTCTCTCTCTCTCTCTCTGGCATTATGGCATTTTGCAAAAAGACCTCAACTGTTACAGTATGTTCCTATTGTCCTCTAAAATAACATATTCCAGATTGCATCATTATATTTTTTCAGTCGTTATTTATGTTATTGTATTGGAGAGCAAATTAGCATTCTACAAGGAATTCTGTACAGGAATATATAACTTTGAAATTGAATTTTGGATCAGCACCAAATTTCTCACAGCTGTGCCACAATTTGGGATTTTGGGCAAATGGTTTTGAGTAATGGTTTTTTAAAACATAAATGCTCACCTCCGTGCAGAAACAAGTTAAGCATATAAACTGAAAAAATGAATTTTGTTTATCTTAAAAGCAAGTGGTTGATCCCACTTTTTTTAATTTGGAAAGATAGAGTGTAAATATTTATTGATCCTCCAAAAAGTCTTAGAATTTTTATTTATTTATTTATTTATTTATTTTAATATTTATATACCGCCCATCTTCCGGAGGAACTCCAGGTGGTTTACAACAGTAGAAATAATAATAATAACAAACTAAATAATAAAAAGAAAAGAAAAGCAATAAAAAAGAAGAAAATCATAATATAAACATCATAATAAAATGGTAAATCAGTGACTTTGTTATAAATTTAACATGCCTGGAACAGTATGTCTGTGAAGATTCTCCATCATCTAAGTCAGTCTATCTGGAAGCTGAGTCATGGCAACTGAGAGGCTATGTTTCAGCCTCTTGAGAGGCTGAAACGTTTCGATGCTCATCCAAACAGCTTCATCAGTCTGAGGAAAGTTAGTTGTGAGTCCTCCATTTTATAGTTCGCTTTGACCTCATGTCACCCTGGTCTGAAATAGGCTCATAAGCTGAACAATGGCCTAAATAGGCTCATTAGGTAGACAGTAGTCTCAATAGGCCTTTAGGAGAACAATGACCTAAGGTGATGAAACCCATAAAGTATGGGTCGTTAGCTATGGCCTTGGTGGTGGAGGCGTGAAGTACTTTTGATTTGTCTGGGTATTGTTGAAATTACTGCTTAATAAGTGGCAGTCATAGAATCATAGAGTTGGAAGAGAAATCAGGGGCCATCTCGTCCAACCCCCTGCCATGCAGGAACCCTATCACAATGTTTACGGCAGATGGCCATCCAGCCTCTGCTTTAAAACCTCCAAAGAAGGAGACTCCACCACCCTCGGTGGCAGCATATTCCATCACTGAACAGCTCTAACTGTCATGAAATTCTTCCGAATGTTCAAATGGAATCTCTTTTCCTGTAGTTTGAAACCATTCCCCCGAGTCCTAGTCTCTGAAGCCATGGAAAACAAACCGGTTCCCTCTTCAATATGACATCCTTTCAAATATTTAAACAAAGCTATCATATCCCCCCTCAGCCTTCTTTTAGAGAGGCTAAACATTCCCAGTTTCCTAAGCCGTTCCTCATAAGACATTTCCTCGAGACCCTCAACCATCCTGGCCATCCTCCTCTGCACCCGCTTGAGGTTGTCAACATCCTTTTTAAATTGAGGTGCACAGAACTGGACACAGTACCCCGGGTGGGGTCTGACCAGAGCAGAATAGAGTGGTACTATCACTTCCCTTGATCTAGACAGTATGGTTCTGTTGATGCAACCAAGAATTGCATTGGCTTTCCTAGCTGCCGCATCACACTACTGACTCATGTTCAATTTGTGGTACACCAAGACTCCCAGATCCCTTTCACAGGTACTATTCTCCAGCCAAGTGTCCCCCGTCCTATATCTGTGCAATTCATTATTTTTACCTAGATGTAGCACCCTACATTTCCCTCTGTTGAAATCTATTCCTTTAGCTTTGGCACAGCATTCTAATCTATCAAGGTCCTTTTGGATTTTCATCCTATCCTCTAGGGAATTAGCAACCCCTCCCAATTTGGTATCATCTGCAAATTTAATTAGCATACTCTCTATTCCAGTCAAAATATAGATTTTCCTTGAAGTAGTGACAAGACAGTCCTCCATAAAGTGAGATTTTGCTATGTATCTCCAGGGAATTATCATGCAATCTTGTAAGGAATATTCAGTGTATTTCTGCAATAAAGCACACAAAGCAGTTGTGTTTGCCCCAATCCTGAGTGCTTTCAGTAAACCTTCTCTCAGTATTTTTTGTTTTTCAGTTCCTGATGCAAGTCTTAAAAGGAGAAATCAGCTCCAGGTCTGGGGCAATCTGATTTTTTTTTAATCCTGTCAATAAGAACCCAATTAACGAAATCTCAGGAGGATACCTTTCTAACTCCTTACTGGCCAACCTTCTTTTAAAAATATCTTTCAAAATATCTTTTAATATATTTGCAGTACCAGCACATCTTCCCAGTGTTCACTACCATTCCCAAAGAGACACCAAAAAGGGTGGTGGTGGTAAAATATCTGACAATGACCCCCCCCCAATTAATTAACCACCTCTCACAATAACACAAATCAATTGCGGCTACTTTTGGCAAGTGTGAATGATAGTGAGCACAAGACCATCTTGATGCAGGGGAGTGGTATCAGGAGACAGCCGCGTTTGGTGGAGCCACTGGGAGATACAGGAAGCTGGACTGGATGGGCCTTTGGCCTGATCCTGCATGGCTCTTCTTATGTTCTTATGACTGTCGCTACTGGTGTGGTCCCATTCAGGCAGCCCTGTGCTATTTAAACCTTGGCATTCTTTTTCCTGCCGGCAACATTGGCAGTGTATATTATGCAGCAATATATCATTTTCTGGTATTTTGAATCATGGGTACAAAAGCGCCCCACATTCTTAAACCAGAGGATTTTTTAAAACTTATAATCCATTACTTTTGGAAGAAGAAGAGTAAGAAGAGCTGTTTTGTCAACTAGTATTTCCTAGCGTATTAACTCTTTTTCTTTTCCCCATTAAACTTGATGAAGCTTTTGTTTTCATGGTTATAGGGGACAGAGTGCTTCGCTCACACATACTGACTAAATAACGACAACAGCTTTCTAATATTTATTATTTATTTATTTGACTTTTATCCCACAACCATCTAGCCACAGGCTACTCGGGCTGCTTTACAACATAGAATAGAATACTACCACAGTACAATGTACAAAGGAAGCAAGGATTTGTTGCAAGAAAATTGCTAGTCGAAAAAAGGTAGAAAGGAATAAAAGACTCTGGTACTCCTTCCCTCCCCTACTTTACCCTGAATTTTTGAAGCTGAACAAGCTGTTCAGAGGAATGCTTCTCTGTCAAAACAATGCTGATAATTGCCTTGCCCCATCCTTGAGACAATACTTCTTAGGAGCTGTATCGCCAGCCATATCTCTCAGGATATATTTGCCGGCAGAACCTGTTTTAGCTGAGCACTATCTATGCTGTATTTGGAAAGTAGGCATAGATCTCTCTTATGTGGCTATACATATTTAATATACTCTAGTTCCACAAAGCATGTTGAGCTATGAAAACATACCCTGTGCGTTCTTACTACTATTTGCCATTTTTAATTACATATTGACCCAAAGGCCACTGACTCAGATTTCCAGTGTGCACAGCTCTGTGCTTGTCTGCAGCCAGATGAGATGTGTATGTGTATAACACCTCATCTTCTTTTTCCAAATCCTCTTCACCTTCTGCTGTGTGCTAATTTAGCAGCATAAATGTACCCATTCTGGCACAATGCAACAGTGCGCCAGTTTATAGGAAGCCTTTCAATAATCCTGAGTGGACTTCTGGAACATGGTTTCCAGATGCAATTAAATAATCACATTTGCAGCATAGACAGACAAGCAGATGCATAGGCAGTATGAGATTTAGAGCAAGGACTTGTAAATAATGGTATTTGTGTGGGATTGGTGAAGAAAAAAGAGAGATTGAGGCTGTGTCTGTTGGCTTGAAGCTAATTGCTTGTCTGAGCCAGCGGAGTTTTGTGTGTGTGTATATTTGTGTTTCTTCATTTGATTGCAGCTGTGTGCTTGGGTGCAAACATATGCTAATAGGGGAAGTCATTGGCTGAAATCCTACTGTGCATCTTTGCACTGTGTCAGGTTGATGATGGGATCAGCCACAGCCATTTTCAGAAAATATCTATCTATCTATCTATCTATCTATCTATCTATCTATCTATCTATCTATCTATCTATCTATCTATCTATCTATCTATTATTATTATTATTATTATTATTATTATTATTATTATTATTATTATTATTATTATTATTATTATTATTGTTGTTGTTGTTGTTGTTGTTGTTGTTGTTGTTGTTGCTGTTGTTGTTGCTGTTGTTGTTGTTGTTGTTGTTGTTGTTGTTGTTCGATCCATGGAATCATGGCCAATAATTCCTTAAGTTTACAAAAACTGGTTTTCTTAAAGTCCAGGATGCTTATTTGATTATGCTTAGCTTCCCGTTCCCTCTGCATAACAAATTCCAAAAGAGCATGGTCACTTCTACCTAAAGATCCCACCACTTCAACTCTGTTTACAAGGTCCTCCCTATTGGTTAAGATCAGATGGTTAGGAGGGCTGCAACTGAGGTTAAAAACAAGAATTTGCCTGGATGATGGGTAGAGAAAGAACAAGGAAGAGGTAGGAGAGGATAAGAATTGCTAACAAGTGACTTAGAGAATGTAGAACTGCCAAATATTCCCTTGGCCTGCCTTCTCCTAAATTGTGGAAGTGTAATAAAGAAGACTATCTATATTTTTAAACAATTCTTAGAAAACAGGTGAGATCCTTTAAATTAAAGACTTGAGATGAAAAACATGGTCCATATTTTTTCTAAGAAGGGGAAAAAGAAGATCCGGGCAACTGCCAATCAATCAACTTGATATGATGCCAGGAAAGGTTTTCAAATGGATCATTAGACAGCCAGTCTGAGGCAATGGGGTTCTCAAAACCAATTCATGCCAGACTAATCTCAACTTTCTTTTCTGATAGAGCCATTGGCTGGATAGATGAGGAAAACACTGTTTGTATAGTGTACCTTGATTTTAGTAGGTCTTCAGACAAAGTTCTGTGAGTGACCTGGTAAAATGCAGTCTAGATGCCTGTACTGTTTGAGCTCAAGATAATATTCATAAGTGGTCCTACATCATCTTGGGACATCATAAATTGGAATTGATTTGGCACCACATAATTATTATTAAATATGGGCAAACTATAAACGCAGTGTATTTTTATTTCATCAAGGTTTTCAACAAAGTTGTACGCTTGGATTTGTAGTAATTAACAGTAAGTGCCAAGTTCTCCATTTCCAAATGCTAAGTTGTTTGCCAGTGGTTCCTCATCAACCTGGAAAGAAAGGACAAGGTGAATACAGAAGAGTTCCATCCTTGGCCCATATTCTTCATTTTCTTCATATATGACTTGGATGACAGTGTGGAGGGAATGCTCATTGAATTTGCAAATGATGCTAAGTTAGGAGAATCAGACGTTGCCAGACTTAGAACTTGGTCAAAAGAAACAAAATGAGATTCAACAAGAGAAAGTATTAATTGTTTTAATAAGTGAATGAAAATTAGATACTTAAATGTAGAACTGATGAGAGCAGACTTGTAAGAAGTATGCGTGAAAAGAATGTTCATAGTGCACCACACTTTAACCATGAATCAATCGTCTGAAGCTGAACTAGAAAAAATGGATGCAATCCTAGGTTGCATCAACAAATGTAGTGTTTGGTTAGAGAGAAGAAACAGTACTATACTGATTTATTCTGCTTTGGTTACACCTCATCTGGAATACGTCTGATTACCACATCTTAAGAAGGGTATTGAGAAGATGGAACATATAATCATAAAATCATAGAATCATGGAATTGGAAGAGACCTCAAGGGCCATCCAGTCCAACCCCCTGCCATCCAGGAACCCCCGTCACAGTATTTCTGACAGATGTCCATCCAGCCTCTGCTTAAAAACCTCCAAAGAAGGAGACTCCACCACCCTCTGTGGCAGCATATTCCACTGCCAAACAGCGCTAACTCTCATGAAGTTCTTCCGAATGTTCAAATGGAATCACTTTTCCTGTAGTTGGAAACCATTGCCACGAGTCCTAGTCTCTGAAGCCATGGAAAACAAACCTGTTCCCTCTTCAATAACACATCCTTTCAAATATTTAAACATAGCTGTCATATCCCCTCTCAGACTTCTTTTTGAAAGGCTAAACATTCCCAGTTCCCTAAGCCATTCAGAGGAAGGTGACATGTTCAGAGGAAGGTGACTAGGGTGGTAAACATCTGGAGATCATTCTCTGCAAAGAACAGTTAAGGGTGTTGGTGTTGGGTATTTTAGCCTGGAAAAGAGGCCATTGAAAGGTGATATGACAGCCATCTTTAAATATCTGAAGGTTTGTGAAAGGTGGAACAAGCATGTTTTCTCCAATTCCACAACATAGGACCCAAGTAGTGCATTTAAACTAAAAGAAACAGGGGTTTCATAAGCTTTAGGAAGAACTTATTGACACTAAAAGCTGACTAAGAGGACTGCCCAATGGAGGTTTTTAAACCTAGTTTGGATAGGATCAGTCTGAGAGGATTTAGGCCTGGATTTCCTGCTTTGCTAAGTTAGACTTAGTGATCCTTAGGATTCCTTCCAGTTCTTGATTTTTTAAAAATTCTATAGACTGTCGTCATAGAATAAGCCACAAAATGCTGTAAATAAATGAATGTGTGTGTGCCAACAACATAATCTTCAAGATTGTAGGATTGGCAACAAGGGAGTCAGCTGTATTGCACCTAATACTCACTGGCATGGGCAACAACTTGGAAGTATTGGGAACCTTGGGTTCAAATGGCCATGCCCCCCTGAAATTTGTTGTATTGAGGAAAAAGGGATCAAAGAGTGCTACAATGAACTGTTTTTGAAAGTAGGATTGTAAATGCTGGAATAGGACCGAATAAATCAGAAATGGCCAGAGCGGGCACTTGTGAAGAAAAATTGATGCCATAGCTATTGACAATACACATCTGAACAAGAACTTTGAAATCAAGCCCATCAAATGTGACTCTTTCATTAAGTGTTTAATGTCCCTAGAGCATTATGAAGCTTTGAAAGCTACAGTTCTGGGCTTTTCTGCAGCATATCGACTTTCTGTCTTCAAAAGACATGGCACTGTGGTTCCTGGGGATGTTTTGAGGCTTTCTGTACCAGCTCACCTACTCTGGTGGGACAGGTGAATTTCTGAAGTTGCTCTTCTGGGTTGTTTTGTTCAGTATGGATTTTCTGCTCAGAACGGTTGCTGTAATCTGATGACTCAGGGCTGTTTTGTAGTTTGCTATATCAGTGACATGTATATTGTGAGTTTGGTTGGATTTTTTTCTACACAGAAAAGCAGCATTTCCAGACCCTTTTTTTCTGTTCTGTCAGATTTGGCAGGCTTAATTAAAGAGTAATATTTAATGTTTTTAATTTTGAAAATATTGTTCCAACTTGTGGTCCATCCTCTCCCGGTACTTTTTGTATGCACTTTTATTATCTACAGCTTCTGTTCCATTCCACCTCATTCCGGCTTTTGCCTAGTAGTCCCACTGAGTTCTAAGAAAAACAATTTCAATTATCTTATCAAAATACTGGGTGAAATTCTATGGCCACCAGTATTAAAAGAGAAGAGCTTCACAAGATAGAAGTTTCTTTAAAAGATACAACTGCAAAGAATTCCTGTGAGGGAGAAAAGTGGGAGGCATTCAAGAAAACATAGTGGCTACATAAGCATTTTTTCAGATGAACTGAGATTTAAAAGGGGGCAGGTAGGGGAAAGGGAAGGAGGGGCAAATGTCTCCTTTTCTACCGCTGCAGATGAGGCTGTCCGGACCCTCGATCAGTGTCTGGGCGCAGTCATGGAATGGACCAGGGCTAACAGGCTCAAACTCAACCCCGATAAGACCGAGGTCATGTTCTTTGGGGCTTCCTCATCCAGCTACGGTGGCCCGTATCCCACCTTGGAGGGTGTTTCCCTCAGGCCATCGGACTGTGTCCGAAATCTGGGTGTAGTCCTGGACCCGGCGCTCACCCTGGAAGCCCAGGTGTCCGCCGTGTCCAGGGCTGCCTTTTTCCATCTTCGGCGTATTGCCCAGATTAGTCCGTACCTGGATGAGGACTCCCTCAGAACTGTGGTCCAGGCGCTGGTGATCTCTAGACTGGACTATTGCAACGCGCTCTACATGGGGTTGCCCTTGACTCTCATTCGGCGCTTGCAGCGGGTCCAAAATGCAGCAGCCAGACTGGTGGCTGGTGTGCATCGATTCGAGCACATCACCCCAGTCTTGGCTCGTCTGCACTGGTTGCCCGTTGCAGCCCGAATTAGATTCAAGGTCCTGGTTTTGGTTTACAAAACCCTCCATGGCCTAGGACCTGGCTACCTGACGGAGCGGATCGACCAGCGGTCAACTTCGGCCCGTCCGACTAGGTTGTCGCGGGCGCACATGCTGCGTGTGGCCACGCCTAGGGAGGCTCGGAGAACTTCCACCCATACCCGAGCCTTCTCTGTGGCTGGCCCAACCCCATGGAATCACCTACCAGCAGAAGTGCGCCTTGCAGAGTCCCTGCCTGCCTTCCGGAAGGCGCTGAAAACCCTTCTCTTCCGGGAGGCTTTTGGCTGACACATTTTTTTTTTTAGTTAGTCCCGCCATCTGCTGCAGCCGTTTTGTTTTATTGTTTATTTCAGTTGTTGTTTTAATTTGTTGTCTGCACATTTATTGTAAACCGCCCGGAGTTCCTTTCAGGAAGACGGGTGGTATATAAGCTGTATAAATAAATAAATAAATAAATAAATAAATAAATAAATAAATAAATAAATAAATAAGGCTCCCCAAACAAGTAACCAAGATTTACTGGGAGGAATTCAGGAGGGCTAAAGCTCAATATGAGTTCTGGTGTGAGAGAAGTTACAAATAGTAAAAGAGGTATTTTATCTGTGTTCAGAAAGAGTGGAATAGCAAGGAAGTACTTGGTCCAGTCCACAGAGGAAATGGAGAAATACTCATTGGTGAAAGAGGGAATGTTGAACTGCCTAACATCTGTCTTCTCCCATAAGCAAACTGAGTCAAGTTTAAATAGGAAAACATCCCATCCCAGATAGGTAAACAGATGGTATGGGAACAGCTGGCTACAGTCTCCAGGACCCAATGAACTGCATCCAAAGGCATGAAATGAATGTGCAGATATAATTTGAAAAGCTCTGTCTCTAATCTTTCAAGATTGGGAGGGGGGAAGGATGTAGAACTGGGTACTTTGGTGTTGGTACCAGAACGGATTCTTGACGTCATAATTGATTGTTTCATCAGTGAGCTCTTAAAAAATAATGTGATGATTTTAAGAGGCAGCACAGATTTCTCAGAAACAGATCTTGATCGACTAACTTTATTTTATATTAATTCATATCCTGTTGCCATAACTTACATCACATAACACAGATGTCATCAGAAACATTTTTAAAAGTTATTTTTCTCACCTTTTTTCCAAAAGATCTTGAGTCTCTCAGGTGATCTTTTTTATCACCTGGAACCTCTGGAACCACTGTGGGGAGTGGAGGGAGAAGTATCCACTTTGCAACTGTTGGGGTGACTTCACATTCCTTAGAAGTAGGAAATGGTAAACCACTTCAAACAGTACTATTGCATCTAGAAAACCCTGGAATTGTTATTATTTAGAACCAACCTAATGGCACATAATTATTAATGCAGTCATATTCTTTCATCAAGATATCGATCACAGCACCAGCTTCTCCTTCCTGGTCAGTCACCATCAGTTCATATCCTCTTTGCATGTGCTCTGTTATGTTTCACAAGAGTGCTGGAACTAGGTCTTGGTCCCATGTTGAGATTCATGTGGATAACCCATCGCTTCCAGTAGTTCATAGATGGCAACTCAGCATTCCTTATCATGGCTAACAGGCTAAGACAGCTGGGAGCATCAGCAGTGACATTCTTTGCCCATCTCTCCCCAAATCCTTGATCCCAAGTGTTTATCAGGGAACTGCTGAGTCTTAGGGCTGATTAGAATATGGTCTCTTTCTTATTTTTCCCTTCTAATACTTAAACAATTCTTAAAGATCTGGCTGTTAATCAAAATGAACATTTGATTATTATTTTTTTTTAAAAAAAACATTTTGAGATAAGGTAAGGTATAAATAATTTAATATGGCTATTTGTTTTTGATTACAGAATTAAGCACTGGCTGTGTCATTCCGGTTGCTGAAATGTGAATGTGATTCTTGGCCCTTCACAGACAAAAGAAGAGCATTAAAAAGTGTTCCGCTTATAACTCCCATGCATGCCTCCAGAAACATTGCATTTTTCTGCAGAAGCCCCACAGAACTGGATGTACACTGTAAGAACCCCACAGCGTGTTGCTTGTGCATTTGTAAACAACATACTGCATTTCAGCCACATAGTTAATTTTATGTTAGAGTATTATTACCCCGCCTTTCTCCAATGCAAGGCTGTTCTTCTGAGGCAGAAGAGAGAGTCCATAAAGTGGGCAGAAAGGCCAGTCAGCTACTGGCCCTGCTGCTACCACTGCTTCTCCTTTCTACCTGTCCATCTGCCTCATCACCTACCATTCCCATAAGTAAAATAAGTCATAAACAGGAGGTTGTTCCATTTGATGGGAAATGAAATTTGTATTCATGTTGTTTTATTTTATGATTCTGTTATATTTTTATTCACACTGCTTGCTATAGGTAGAGAACACACTTGGATCAACACACATGAATGTTCCTTTGGACAAGAATCTGGAAGTTGAGTCATGGCAATTGGACTTTTTTTTCTTGACAGATAGAGATGTTTTGCTGCTCATCCAAACAGCTTCATCAGTATGAAAAAAGCTAGTTGCAAGTCCTCCAATTTGACCTCTTGTCACCCTGTTTTGAAATAAGCTCATAAAATGAACAATGGCCTGAATAGGCTCCTTAGGTAGACAACAGTCTCAATAGCCTTAAGGTGAACAATGGCCTAAGGTGCTGAAACCTATAAAGTATGGGTCCTTAGCTATGGCCTTGGTGGTGAAGGCTTTTTTGATTTGTCTGGGTATTGATGAAAGCAAAGCCTGATAAGTAGCAGATTGACTGTGTCTGAGGCCCCCCACCTCTGCACATAAAGCAGTTTATATCAAACAAAACATTGAAATTCTCACTCAGGTCAGAAAGCATTTTAAAACTCACATAGGGCAGACTGATTATTTTTAACCTAATACATGCATGAACAAGAAATGGTATAATGCATGTGAAAATTGTGAATAGAAGAATGCCTTTGAATGCAGTTGCCACCTCTTTAAAATGAGCTACTTGAAGCATAGTACTGTGATTCTGAGGGCACCAAGTAATCCTTTTGTAATTAAGATGAGGATGTATTGCACATCATCTTATTGCCTTCCACTAGTTGCACCATCTTTCAACAAATTAACTAACAATTTTTTAGAGTTTTTGGTTGATAGTAATTGTGCTTTGAAAGTGAAGCATTTCCCTAGAGCTTAATATTGCATACTATACTGACAGCATAGCCACCTACAAAAAAACTAAAAGCTAAGATTAGAGTAATGTGATTAGCAATGTTTTTGAAGCTTCTGCAGTTTACTCAATGCTCATTATTATGTAAATAAAAATATCAATTCCATCTTCCAACAGTGTCAGTATTTGATCGAATCTTAACAATTCTCAAATATATGCCAATAAAGTAACACATTTCTCCTGTAGTTGTAAAAACTAGCTTTTTTATGAAATAATGTGTGCACCTTTTCCAAACTGCTGCTGCTGGTGGGACCAGAATGCAACTCCTGGAAGATTAACGTAATGAGTTTTATATTTATCTAAAGCTGAGAACCCAGTTACACCGGCAATGAGAATCGCTGTTGAATTGGGTTTAATATAATTTAAAAACAATTAAAATAAGGCATCTACATGACAGAAAGGGAAGCACAGATTTGTTTGCCCAGAATTGTGGGGGGGGGGTGGATCCAAAGAGTGGTATTTTACTGTGCAATCTAGTTTATTATAGCACACATATAAAATTGATTTATTTTTAAGCATTTTGGCATTGTGAGTCCTCTGTCACTGTAAATTGCTTGTTGCTGTAGGGAAAAGAAAATCACACACACACACACACACACACACACACACAGAGAGAGAGAGAGAGAGAGAGAGAGAGAGAGAGAGAGAGAGAGAGAGAGATCCTCATTTCTCCCTAAAAGGACCCGAAGTGGCTTATATCATAAAACAGCATTTAAAAGCTTGAAACATGAAGGATACAAATATTTTAAGAGCTATAGCCATGGAGTGCTCTAATATTAATGCTGTAGAATACTGCTGGATATGAGATCATAAATACTTTGGGGACTTTCTGGAACTTGCTAAATAATCTGTCTGCCACATTTCTTGTGTTTTGGCTTTTTTAAATGCAGGGATGCAATAAAGTCCATTTTCTTCTTGGTCCTGAGCTCAGTGGAGGGCGTGGTGGCTCAGTTGACTAGAGTGCTGAAACAGTTGGCTGCAAAGTCGTCAGCTCGGTGGTTTGAATCCCAGGTGCCATGCAGTGGAGTGAGCTCCCGCTGTTAACCCCAGCTCCTGCCAACCTAACCGTTCGAAAGCATGCAAATGCAAGTAGATAAATAGGTACCACCATAAAAAGCGGGAAGGTAAACAGTGTTCCTTGCAGCCATGTCGGCCACATGGCCATGGATTTGCACAGCACTGGCTCTTTGGTTTGAAAACAAAGATGAGCACCTCCCCTAGAGTTGGACACAACTAGCACACATGTTCGGCAGGGGGGAGACCTTTACCTTTACCATTTACCGAGGCTTACTGGATTCTAGAAGGTAGCATCAGAACCTTGGGCTGTGGAGGATTTCCAGAAAATTATAATAGAGGGGCAGTAAACAAGCCTCGTGGTACAGTGGTTAAATGCCTGTACTGCAGCTAAAACTGCTGACGAGCTGTGGTTCAATTCCAGATAGCCAGCTCATGGTTGACTCAGCCTTCCATCCTTCTGAGGTTGGTAAAATGAGTACCCAGCTTGCCGGGGGAGGGTTAATGTGTAGCCTGCATGATTAAATTGTAAACTGCCCAGAGAGTGCTTAATGTGCTATGGGGTGGTATATAAACAGAACACTTTGCTTTGCTTTTTAATGTAACACAATCAGTTATGCCCAAAGAAAAGGTGAGTGCAGTAACAAGTAATTTTCCATAGTAATGCCCCCCAGGTCTTCAGCTTCCTCTAGATGTGCTTTGTGCTCTGCCCATTTCTTGGGGTTCAGAGCTATCGGGGTATGAAATCCCCACATCTCTCCCTTTCCTTTTAATTAAGAGAGCGCCGGCTAGAGCTATAACCCTTTTTGCATACCACTCAGGAGGCACAGGTGTAAACCAACCAGAAATCAGGCACTCATCTGGTGCTCAACCCATGCAGGCTCTGAAAGCCGGCAACCTGAGGTCATTTGCCCCAGGAGCCTCATTGCTTGGCCCAAGAGGAAATATACCTCCTTATCTAGGAGGGAGTGACATGTCTCTGGCAAGACAAGCCTCATATGTCTGGGCTGAGGTGTGAGAATTGTGGGGTTGCTTGCCTCACTGTCCCACAATGTGAGGTGTCTTATGTGAGGTGTCTTATGCTGTGGTGACATTCCATGGCTATTTCCTCCCACCCCCATGTTCATTATGAGAGCACTAAGCTAGGGCATGGCAGAAATCATTGGCTGTGATGTGTTATCTAATGTGGGGATCCCTCTGGAATGTTGGCATGCATTTTTTCTCCCACCGAGGTACACAGCACCCAATATTCATATAACTTTCAGAGATAGAAACTTGAGCTCATCATAACTTGCAATAATAAATGAAATGGCATAATAAAGCATGATTGCCTCTCAAAACCCAAAAGGTACATGGTACATAGGCATATCTAGCATACAGATATAGATGCATTAACAATAATACTCAAGCAATAAGCGATAGCGTAAGCAATACATAAATACATGAATACATTTTGTGGCTAAGAGGTAATGCATGGCAAGAAGTTGCATGACATGCGAATATTTTCCAAATACAATACATGAATACATGAGAACACATAAGTAAGAATGGTCTGTCTATGCTAGGGGCTTACATTTTTGTGGGGGAAAGGTGAAAAACTACCTAACGATATTTCCCTCTGCTTCCAATGCTCTGGATGGTTGCTGGAACGTCCTTTTAAGAGTCCTTTTGCTAAAAGTTCATGAATCTGGGAAATGTATTCTTCTTCTGGCGGTGAGACAATTCTGCTTGGCTTAAATGGTAACAACAGCTCCCAGATTACCTATAGTCCATAAACCTTTGCAGTTGAGAAAATGAGGAATGTATGAGGAATATGAGAATATTCTTTAAATGTTCTTCTGGGATCATTCTGCTGGTAAATCCCCACAATTAATTGTGACTTTTTTTGACACACCATGTCTGTCAATGTAGATATTAGTTCTTGGTCACCTGAGTGAGCAATTTGAAACAAGTACATTTATTTCTTTTACGGAGTGTGAGTGGGTGGGTGGGTGTTAAGGATTCCATAAAACAAGTGATATTTCTAATGTTATGTATATCCCAGAAGGAGTCACATATCTTTATAAATGTCTTTTTATATACTTCTAGCCCAGTTAGAGCTCATCCTGATGAAACACTGCTGCATTCAAATAGGAATACTGTATTTGGAAGAAGGAAGTTTAGCATTGTAATAATTATTGGTGTTTTTGCCTAAGAAAAAGGGATATGTTAAATATAAAAAAGAGTCACAAATTTAGTCATTATTTAAAAGTGCTAAATATCTTAATTTACTATTTTGTTGCTTATTGGGTCTCATGAGATGGAAGCATAGTGACTCAGCCCCCACTGTCCTCATTCCCCTTCTCCCAGCCATCGTATTCTGGCTTCAAGGCTTGGAACTGTGTCCAGCTCTAGCTTCTTCCATAACCTATGCCTTTTGACAATGTGCTGTGGAAAACTTCCTTTGTACCGCCTACCATTGCAAAACCAGAAGGTATATAGCAGGTGTATGGGGTGTGGGGTGGGGAGCAAAGTCTGCTCTGATCCTTGTTGCCATCAAACCTTCCTTCCGGAAGAACATCAAGTACAGAAAGTTGCTTGAGGAAGCTCGCTCATGTGACTTAGTTGTTCTTGATTCCACTGTTAGTGGCCTGTGCTTTTTAAAGTGAAAACTAAGCTCAGAGAAGGTCCCTTCCAATATTCCAGGCTGAAATGAGGGGAGAGACTGTTTCTCATCAACATATAAGGTTTTTTTTTTAAAGTGGGATAAACCATGGTAGGACATTCTTTCTCATTCATCATTACCTGCGCGGGGAAGCTGAGTCCCCCCTTTGCCCCTCTGCACTCAGAGGGGCAAAAGGGGTGTCAAAGAGATGGCGCCTGGCCCAGGAGGGCTTCCCGCGGCTGTGGGAATACTTTCCCGGCCTGCATGCGGCTGGGTCCAAAAATCGAAAAAACAACAATGAATCGGGACCCAGGGGCCCTAATAACGGTAAAGAAATGAAGTGGGACCCAGGGGCCCGAATAACGGAAATGGATGCCATTTTGGCGTTTTGTGCCCATCTCTACTTTCAACATTGGAGGCTGTTGTTGCTACTTTGTATTGACAGTAGAAAGAAAGCGTTAAAGGGGTGGAGAGTCCAATCTGGTTCACACACACACACACACACACCACACATTCCTGTCCAGTCCGGCACCTCCTGTTGCCCAGCTGGAAAGAAAAGGAGGCACAGATGCCGGTGTATCACCTGTTTGCCTTTGCTCCTTCTCTCTGGGCTGGACCCTCACCTCTCTCTTTAGGGGCAATTCCCAAGCCAGATATTCGGGCTGCACTTGGAGGCAGGTTCACCTGGCAAGGAGCTTGATAGTTTGAGCAAGGTGGCTCAGAGCTGGCTGGCCTTTCCCCATTGGCTTGCTTTGCTCTTGGTGGTGTGGCAGGTGAAATGTTGGCTGGTGGCCGCTGCAGCAAGGAGTTGGTCGTCACCCCCAGAACATGGCTGGGGGCCACCAGCAAAGAGCTAGGCAGTGGTTGAAGGGCTGGAGGTCTCCACGGCTGGGGCCTACATTGTTGCAGCAGCA
Organism: Phrynocephalus forsythii; assembly: GCA_029282475.1. NCBI lineage: Eukaryota > Metazoa > Chordata > Lepidosauria > Squamata > Agamidae > Phrynocephalus > Phrynocephalus forsythii. Next base: position 112,728,881 of record JAPFRF010000011.1, read on the forward strand.
GGGGCCAGAGGCTTCTGTTGCTGGAGCCAGAACTGGCACAAAGCCCAAAGGATGCCACGGCAGCAGTAAGGGTAAAGCCCAGGGCCACGGGGATACCTGGTGGCTGCAGTAAAAATGAAGCCCAGGGCCACAGTGATGTCTGGAGGCCACCATGGCCCTGGTAAGGGTGAAGCCCAGCATGTGGCCAGCTCGCCTCTTCCTCCCCCTCTGCCACCAATGGGGTGACAGCGGTGATAGACTGATGGTGATGGCTGAGGAGGAGGAGGAGGAGGAGGAAGTTACCGCAAAAATGAGCTCGTTTTGCAAGACATTACTCATAAATCAAAGCAAAACATTCAGAACTTTTTGCTTGGTTATCAAAGTACTCTTGAGCCAAGGTACTCGTAAACTAAAGTACCACTGCAAATGTAACTGTTTCAAGTACAATTATTATGCATATTGTTGTAGCATGATGATTGTCATCCTTTCCTACATGCCTAAAGCCCTCTCCTAAATTGAAGACATGCTCAGCAATGTTTTCCAACCACCTAGAAATGGTTTTGAGGTTATGAAAGACATGGGACAACACCCGGAGGGAGAAGAGATTGTAGTCCCTGCATCTATTGTGCTGAATTGAGCTGTCTCTGTTACTATGGTGTTCAATATAATGAAATAGCAACTTATTCCTCATACTTTATTTTGGGTAGCCTGCATGTGGCAGATTTCATGATGAAGTATATCCCAACATTACTCCCATCAATTAGAATCATGGATAAAGCTGCTGTTTCCTCCCCTCCATAGTCACACAAGTCAAGGTCGGAGAAGCATACTCTCACTTTTTTCCACTTACGCCATTCTCGCAGTTCACCCTGCATTTCATTTCACCTTATTATTAACCTTGATTTATGAAGTTGCACAATCCTTACGTAGTCCAGCATTTCAAGCAAGTATTCAGTTTGAATATCAAAGATTAATTTCCATGTCTTACAGAACAATCCAATCTACAAATTACACCTGCTGAGATGGATAAGATCTCTCTGTACTGCTGGAGGGAAATAATAATGCTAATCTACTGGTGTTCTTGCACAGATTATTATTCCAAGTGCAAACCATTTGCTTTCAGACTCCTATGAGAGCCATAGCTGGAGTACAGCAATGAAGACATGGACGTTGGGAATAGGGGTTGATCAAAGGTCAGCTTTGTGTTATGTCCGCAATAATGGAGGAGTAAGTACAAATATCCTCATACAGTATAACTCATTCCCATCCTCCCATATCCAGAAGAATTCCAGTTAACTTGGGATCCAGTCAAAACATGCAGAACCTTATTCTCCACATGTTCTTTGATTAAAACTTCCAGAAGCCTTTACCACTAGCCATACTGGCCAGGATGCTTGGGAGTTATAATCCAAGAACATCCAGAGATTCATAGTTTTAGATTATTGAAAAAGAGGCAAGGTTCCATCAATTAGACCTTCTGTCTCTAACTTTTTAGCAATTTGCAAACACCTGCCTGTGGTTTGTGATGGATGGACAGCTTGCTGAAGGGGAACATGCTGTACAAACAGTCAGGGAGAGACAGTGAAATCAAATGGCAAGTGAATAACACCTGACTATGTAGAATCCTTAGAATCATAGAATCATAGAGTTGGAATAGACCTCAAGTGTCATCTAGTCCAACCCCCACCATGCAGGAACCCCCATCACAGGACTCTTGACAGATGATCATCCAGCCTCTGCTTAAAAACCTCCAAAGAAGGAGACTCCACCAACCTCCATGGCACTTAAAAGTACCCTTCCTCAATACTCGAAACAAAGACACCTAGTCCTGAACGTCAACTCCATCACTGCAACTGGTGGGGTAAAACAGCCCATAAAGGACACTCCATAATGGAAGCTACCCTATCATTTTGGTGCTGATACATGGCTGTAATACCTATTTTGAGTACATAAACATAACAAAATATGTACTCAAACATAGTGATAACAGCCATGTTTCAGCATGGAAATGGCAGGGTAGCTTCCTCAAGCTCTTTCCTGTAAGCCCCTGATATTTGGAGAGGTTTGGGGTTCAGTGGGCTGAGTTATTAAACTCCAAAGGGGGTCCCCTAGGATAAAATCATTCTAATGAGTCGGGAAGCCACTAATTGCTCACCCACTTGGGGGAGCTATTATCGGCTTCCGACTCTATTGAAATGATTTTTCCTAGGGGGACCCACTTTGGAGTTTAATAACTCAAAACCCTGAACTCCAAACCTCTCCAAACTTCAGGGGTTTACAGGGAAGAGTCCAAAGAAGCTCCCGTTCCTTTCTTGGTTCCTCTAGGATGAATTGTTTTGTTCCTGGGGGAAAATGGTGTTTCATTTTGTTTCATAACGAAACACATCCTACCATTTCGTTATGTAACAAAAGGATTTGTTACATAACAAAATGATGAAACAGTGTTTTGTTTTTCATTTTGTGCCCATCTCTAGTGTAAATACATACTATCCAGAAATGGATCCCTATAGCAAATTTAACTCCTAAACTGCTTCTATGTTTGTTTTATTTGGATGCCATATTTATCCTAGTTGCATTGATGAAGGCAATGAGAAGGACTGTGAATTCCACTGATGAACATCAAACAGTACTTTACATATCACAGTCCAAACACTCATGACTCATTTTTAATCCCCCATTTAAAAAGTAAGTGAGCTTAAAATAAAACAAATGATAACTTCAGACAGTGTTCCATTGCACTACACTGGAATAGTGAGTATTGTCTTGCTGATAACATTATTTCCTCCCAAAGGAAACCCGTAAGACACATGTCTCCAGAGGGAACTATGTGGAGTGGGGAAGTAGGCTGCAAAATGGAGGAGCACACAGGTAAAAGTATCCCACCTTACACAAGAACCTGAAATAACATGAAGAGCCCGGAAGAACTATCTGCTGCAGCTGCTACCTGACACTTACTGCAATCCCCATCTCTCTCTTGTCTCTCTGCAGGCATCCAGGGAGCCATTCAACATGCACAGAGACCAGGATGCCCAGTCTCAGTGCCATGAAGACCGCAGAGAGAGCCTACAGCTACAGCAGCAGCAGTGACCAGTGGGAATCCAGCTGTTCCTTTGTGAGGTTGCCTTTTTTGTTTGTTTTGTTTTGTTTTGGCTCTAGCAATGTTTCTGTTCCTATCCAGAATGTATGATGCACAGGGAATTTTTTTAAGGGGGTGATATTAGCTGGTGTAAAGGTGACCCCTCCTTTTGGAACCTCTGTTTGCAATGAAGGTCTCAAAAAAAACCCCAACAGAATACCCCTGTGTTCTCTGAGGATGTCAGGATTCAGTGCGGAAATTATCCTATCAAGTAAAAGCTGTTTCAGTCATGTCTCTATTCTTGCAACAATTAAGAGGCATGGAAGTTTTCCTATTCCCAATGAAACACTTGTCACTTACCTTGTTAACCTGCCTTCTTGTGACTTGGTACAGGCTCCCCCCCCGCTGTCCAACAGGAGTAGGGGTGAACACATAGGACTGAACAATTTAATGTGTTCCTCTAACTTTCCAAATGTCTCACTGTACTTGCAACTGATGTGGCTATAAACCCTGTGCTCAGGCAGCTAGGGAGTAGAGGATGAAGTGCTGGGATGAAAAACAATGTGTGCTGGGAACTGTAATCCTAATAGTGGTTGGCAGTCACATTGCCATTAAATGTTGACTGAGACCACTACCACACTTCTGCGAGCAGCCACTTCTTATTTTGGATCACCTTTTCTCCTCCCGTGGTCACGTGGTCCCAGAGATCAACTGGGGCCAGACCCACGAGACTGGCTCAGGTGCGCTCACTGAGGGTGGCCACACCCAGAGAGGCGTGGAAATCGCGTACGCGTGACCGTGCCTTCTCTGTGGTGGGCCCTATGCTTTGGAATCATCTCCCCAGTGAGCTGCGCCTAACAGAGCTCCTGCCCGCCTTTAAGAAGACCCTAAAGACCCATCTGTTTAGGGAGGCGTTTGGCAACCTTTCATTTTAAGTTTTTTTCCCCTGCCATCTTTGCCTTCTCCATTGCCACCTCCTGTGTCATTTTCATCCTGTCTATTTTATTGTTTTTATTGTTTTTACTTTTCTGTTGTTAGCCGCCCAGAGTTCCCTCCCAGGAAGATGGGCGGGATATAAGCCTCACAAATAAATAAATAAATAATAGCGTTTCTGCTCTTTGCACTTCAGCGGGTAGCTAGCCATCAGCTTTCCCGTTCTCACTTTATTGAACCACTTTAAAACTTGGTTTTAAAGAACCAAGAAAGTGAAATTAAGTGACCATGAGCTGAAACTTTTGCATAACAAAGTTGAAAAACGTCCTGGCATGGCGGTAGGATTCTATTTTCTGTGTTTTTTTGAAAGCAAAAAGGCTGAGAACAGGGGGCAAAGGGAGGGAAAGCAAGTCAGTATGTCTGCAAATTCAACCAAATCGCTTAAAGGGGAGACACAGGAAGCAGTGTAAAAAACCACCACCACCCCCAATGGCTGTTGCAAGAAAAAGTGCTACAGCAGACAAAAATGGGCATGGCCGAGGGGGTTCTTCAGATAAATCATTTTGAAAACCGGACTGTGATTTTGAGGTGCCTTGTTTTTAATTCAAAGGCGTTTTAAATCAGAAGTGTGGTAGCGGTCTGAGGCATCAATGAGAAGCAATATCTCCGATTAGTATTGTCCTGGTATTGATTTGTTGCAGGAAGCCATGGTTGCTGTCAATATGCTTGTTGAAGTCATGGTACCTACTAGATCATTTAGGGGAAGTTGCCCCTCCTCATTTAAACCTGAATGCCCAAATTACCAGCTTTGACTTTTTTTTAAAAAAAGTGGAAAATCACTAGACCTTGTGGAATATAACAATGTTCTTTCCTTTTAATTTTTGTGATGGTTATTAGAGGAATACTGCACCTTAATAAAGAAATACATTTCTGATTCATCTGACAGATACCTGTCCTAGAAGAAGAATCCTTGTTTTAAGCTTTGGGGAGTGGTTTCTCTAGTTGTTTAATAAACTGTCTTTTGTTGTGTCTCTTCTCAAAATAAAAAGGTGGCAGATTGGAATTCGTGGTCCTATAATTCAGATTGTTCACAAGCAGATTTCTTGCTTGTGTTCATGGATTTGTGAAATTGGATTTTTTAAACTTGGCCTTCCCAGCTTGTGCTGATAGACTTGATCATGGCCACAGAAGGTAGGTCAGCCTCTGTACAGGATTTTTTTTTGTTTGTTTGTTACCCTGGAAGGTTTCTGCTTCGCTCAAGATAAACCATTTTAGAGTAGTTTTAGATAAGAATCAGACTGAATTCCAAATTATTTCTTCTGTTCCAATTTACTTCTGAATCATACCAGTTTTGATGTCAAGTGTTTTTTAATGGCACACACTTAGCATACCTTGTTCTATAGAGTAAGGGATATAAAGCAACAAAATACTTTGTTACTTTTCTAATCTCACTCAGCATTTTCCTCCCCATCCCAACCCCATTTTATTATGCTTGAATTCAGTCTTTGAAAATAATAACCTGCAGGAACAAAAGGTAACATACAGAAAGAAACTGTTTCAAGAATTTCTTTTTCACTCAGTATCTTGCTCACTTCCCGTTGATTGTAATTCTACTTCTACTGTATTGAAGCTTGAGGATATTTTGGAGGGCATTCTTTCCCTAGCTGTTTGCTTCCCAGCTGGGCCTTCATTTGGATCAAAAGGACAGTAGAATTTCTATGTGAATTCACCCTTCCTATTAGACAGACAGACAGACAGACAGACAGACAGACAGACAGACAGACAGATAGATAGATCTTTATTGTCATTGTCCTGTGCAGAACAACTAGAATGGACTAGTACCAACATTTAGATTCCTAATTCAGATTTGGAATTTGGAATCACACCCTTTTGGATTCAGAATTTGGAATTCTAAAAGTTCAGAATTTCTGGATAACTGGAACTTCATTATAGTCAATATGAATACTATATAGTCATTATTTCCCCCTTCTAAAGAACACCCAGAAACATTCAAAACATTTTCTGTGTCCTCTGTTACCTTCCAAGTGATTGTGCCAAACAAAGAGCACACACCAACAGCCAGACATGCCTAGGTATTAGAAAGTGGCTGTAATTAAGTCTTCCAGCAACCCAGGCTGGATCTGACCCGCCACCGCTGGTTGCCCAGGCTGCTGGAAGACTTTTTAAAAAGCCTTCCAGCAGCCCGTGCAAGTAGTGGTGGTGGGTCTGACCTGCCACCGAGCTGGAGCCTGGGGCTTGGGGAAGAGAAAAAAACGGTTTAAAAAGCACATGTGAAAGTACCTAAAGCTATAGATGTGTGTGGAGAGTGATCAGTTTCTTGTTCGGGTTCTAAACATGAGCAGGCATAGACCCCTTCCACAATCACATGAAATGGGAGTGTTCCTCTGTCTAGAAGACTGATTTAGACAATACATTTCATGAAAGACTGAAAGAAACTATAAAGAGGTGGGGCAGGTTAGACTTCTTTTTTTACAGATACACCTGAAGCAACTTTTTTTAAAAACCACCACTCTTCAGTGTATACTGAACTAGTTGGTGGTTCTTCTAAGCAGACAGTGTCACTGTGCTATCTGTTTTTACGATTATGCTCAGAGGCACAACTTATTGAAAACAAATATGAACAATACTTATTGGATAAAGTATTGTAGCTCAGGGCCAAGAGTAGATATTAGCAGCTTAATCTCTGAATGCAGTAATATTTTGGTGTGCTAATTTGCATTTCCTTCTTAAGGCATTGTAAAGGATGATGAGATGGTCATGTAATCATTCTCTTCTCATTATGTGATGAATTCCTGTTGAGGTTGGTTAGTTCTCAGCTTTCTGTATGTAAATACACATAAAAGATGGGAGAGGGACTGTGCCTGCTTGCCTTATGCTGGATCCTTTCTGTGTACTGTGAAAGAACCTTGGTATGTACATTTTTGCTTTTCAAGTCCAGAAGCGTGCTCGTACAATTGCCACAAGAAAATAGCGGGAATTCCTCATTACGGTAACCCTGCCTCCAAAGTATTTTCCAGAAGTGAGAAGGTAGAGTCACTGAGTAAGACAGAAAGTAATTATTCTTCTTTTTTTGCTTTTGATTGGTTAGTTGGTTACTTTTATTTATTTTTTGTTTGCTTGTTGAAATATTTTCCATTTTCAGGTCAGGTGAATTCCAATTACATGGGGGGGGGAGAGTTCACAGCAATGAAAGTACCTGACAAAGAAGCCTCGATAGGCTGCGCCTTTTACTCATTTTTAAAATGTGTGTTTTGAATATGGTTTAAATGTTTTATGCTAGCAGACATTTTAGTATTATTATAGTTAGAATCTTGTTAGGTTTCATGGAGCAACTGCACAAAACTGTGACTGCTGTGACTACTGAATATGTGAGCTGTGTGTGCAATCAGTTGGGACTGACAGGGATCTGGAGCTTTCTTAATTAGCTTTAGCCACAACAAATTAAATGTACTTTAGTATTATAAAGAGGCATGATATATTCTGGAGAGAGAGAGAGAGAGAGAGAGTTTACTACAGATCCCAAAATTCAAGAGTCATTCCTGCCAACACCAACGTATGGGCCACCTGGGAGAAATATCTAAATTAGAAGACTTTATGACTTAGCTTTCTGTTCAAAAAGGAAGCTGCCCTTGTGCCTGTTGAGTTTCCTTTTTGAATAGGAAGCTAGCTGGGGCTAGGTGTATGGAAGGCCTTTCTCCCCAAATGAGCCACTGTTAGGTGCTTGTAGGTATCTGTATATTGGTTGCAGGGACGAGGACTTGAGTTGTGGGACTTGCTGTCAATTCAGAATTAAGTTGCACTGGCAACTTGGTTGTTTTCCCTAATGGTTCATATTTGACTTCTGAATTTATCACCCCTCCTTTTTTTTTCTTGGGGGTGGGAACAGCTTGCTTTTAATAAGGACTCGGATGTGAGACTTGGGACTGGAGCCTTGGTACGAAAGACTAGGATTTAAGACTTAGACCTAAAGACTGGCCAACATCCCTACTTATGTGGAATGTGTAGTCCAAAAAAGGGCATATCTGTGACTTGAGTTGTATCTTAGTTTATAGCTGTACTTGAGTTGTATATCTTTAAAAGTGTTTTGACAGTTTATACCACTTTATAGCACTGACTCCCAGTTAATACTGTAGTGCAGCCTTTCTCAGTGGGCCCTTGGTATATTTGAAGGGGTGCACAGGCTAGAAAATGTGAGAAGGAACAAGCCAATGGAGAAGGGGCATGTGGGAGGAGAGAGGAAATCCAACACGTGATTCTGGATACAATCCCGCTTCTCTCTGCCTCTTCAAAGGAACACGAGCCCCGCTCAGCATGTTTTGTTTTAATAGCAGCCTAGAAGGTATCACCCACCCCACCCTTGCTGTTTTAATTCTCAATGGCTGCATATACTTTGTACTTGTTTTGCTTCTGTTCATCTGTTTCTGCTCTATCCTCTTTTGGCAGGAAACCTTGAAACCGAGAACAGCTCCTAAAAGAGCCATGGTCAAATAAAATTTGGAAATGGGTGCTATAGTAACTATGTTTTCAACAAATGCCATATTCTAAACAGTCTTCAAAGACAGCTAGGCAGCGAAATTAAAGAGGGCTGCAAATTCATCTGTCTTTCCTGTATTTATGTTAGCATTATTGGTTGTATCTCCATAGTATTGTTAATAAAGTGAGGAACACTGCATATGGCCAACTGGCCTGTTTAATTTACAGCAGGCTGTCCAACTTTGAACAGGCTGAGGTCTACTTTTTCGGCCCAAAGTGCTTGAGGGCTACTACACTAAAACCAGTACTTAATAAAAGTTATCCGTTCTGAGCCATGTTCGCTGCACAGCTGGGGCTGGCCAAGCCAGCAGCGGGGCAATCACATCACCATGGTGGCACAAGCAGGAAGGAATGGCTCAGAAGGGAAGCAGGAGGAGCGGCGGTGGCTGCGAATCATGGTCTCTGTGAGGCAGCCATGGGAGTGGGAGGAGGAGGAGGAGGAGGAGGAGGAGGAGGAGGAGGAGGAGGAGGAGGAGGAGGGGAAGGGTGGGTGGAAGGAATTCTCCGGGGGGGAAGAAGAGGGGAGATGTTACCACGCAAAGGAGGTGGGCATGCCCATGACCCCATCTCTCTGTCCCCTCCCCTCCCTTCCCTCCACTCCACACCAGTGATTTAGTTAGTCACGAGACAGTGGCGCAATAATCAACTAGCCGGCAGGGGGAGCAGATGACTGCACCATGGCCCTTGAACTGCCCCGCTCAGCTGATACAGTGGGCTGGCAGACCCAGAACTTTGCTGGGGCCGTGGTGGTCCTTGGGTGGGGGAGAGAGGGGTGGAGAACTTATCCCCTCTCTTTTTTAAATTAAGAACATAAGAAGAGCCATGCTGGATCAGGCCAAAGAACCATCTGGTCCAGCTTCCTGTATCTCACAGTGGCCCCACCAGATGCGTTTGGGAGCACATGAGACTAGATATCTGTCTCTTGATACCACTCCCCTGCATCTGGCCCTTGAAGTACCCCAGTTTTAAGCCTGGAGATTACACATCTCCATCATGGTTTGTAACCTGTGATGGACTTTTCCTCCAGGAATCTGTCCAATCCCCTTTTCAAGGCATCGAGGCCAGATGCCATCACCACATCCTGTGGCAGGGAGTTCCATAGACTAACAATGCGCTGGGTGAAAAAATATTTTCTTTTGTCTGTTCTTACTCTCCTAGCCCTCAATTTGAGTGTATGTCCCCGAGTTCTGGTATTTTGTGAGAGGGAAAAGAGCTTCCTTCTATCCACTTTACTCATGCCCTGCATTATTTTGTACGTCTCAATCATATCCCCCCCTCAGGTGCCTTTTTTCCAGACTAAAGAGCCCCAGATGTTTTAGCCTTTCTTCATAAGGGAGGTGCCCCAGCCCAGTAATCATTTTAGTCGCTCTCTTCTGCACCTTTTCCAGTTCCACTATGTCTTTCTTGAGATGCGGTGACCAGAATTGTACACAATACTCCAGGTGCGGCCTTATTATTGTTTTGTATAATGGCATTATAATGTTGGCTGTTTTATTTTCAATCCCCTTTTTGATAATCCCTAGCATGGAATTGGCCTTCTTCACTGCTGCCACACATTGGGAAGACAGCTTCATGGAGCTGTCCACCAACACACCAAGATCTCTTTCCTGACCTGTCACGGATAACTCAGAGCCCATGAGTTGATAGATAAAGTTTGGATTTTTGCCCCAATATCCATTACTTTACATTTGCCTACATTAAAACGCATTTGCCATTTCGTAGCCCATTCGCCCAGTTTGGAATGATCCTTCTGGAGCTCTTCACAATCTTCTCTGGTTTTTACCACACGGAAAAGTTTTGTGTCATCTGCAAACTTGGCCACCTCACTGCTGATCCCTGTCTCCAGGTCATTTATAAACAGAGCCCTGGGGCACACCGCTTTTCACCTCTCTCCATTGTGAAAATTTCCCATTGACACCTACTCTTTGTTTCCTGGATCTCAACCAGTTCTCAATCCATAAGAGGACCTGCCCTCTTATCCCCTGACCGTGCAATTTTCTCAGCAGCCTTTGGTTAGGGACTGTGTCAAAAGCCTTTTGAAAATCCAGATAGACTATATCCACCGGTTCACCCAAATCTATATGCCTGTTGACCTTTTCAAAAAATTCTAAAAGATTTGTCAGACAAGACTTACCCTTGCAGAAACCATGCTGATTTTCTCTCAGCAAGGTTTGTTCTTCTGGGACAGATGTAAAGCTAACTGGCCTGTAGTTTCCCAGGTCTCCCCTCCTTCCTTTTTAAAAAATGGTGTGACATCTGCTATCCTCCAGTCCCATGGCACTGTGGCTGTTTTAAGAGACAAGTTGCATATTACCGTTAAGAGATCTGCAATTTCATTTCTCAGTTCCCTAATAACCCTTGGGTGGATGCCATCTGGGCCCAGTGACTTGTTAATCTTCAATTTATCAATTAGTCCTAAAACCTCCTCTCTTTTAACCTGTATTTGATTTAATTCTTTAGTCAAGAGGGGCCGTTCAGGCAGCCGAATCTGCTCAAGGTCTTCTGTCGTGAAGACAGATGCAAAGAACTCATTTAATTTCTCTGCAATTTCCAAGTCCTCCTTAATCTCCCCTTTTCCTCCCTCACCATCCAGAGGGCCAACTGGTTCTCTGGCAAGTTTTCTACTTCTAACATATTTAAAGAAGCTTTTATTATTACCCTTTATATTGCTAGCCATGTGTTCCTCAAAATCTTTCTTTTCCTCTCTTATCATCTTCTTACATTTCTTTTGCCAGAGTTTGTGTTCCTTTTTATTTTCCTCATTTGGGGAGGATTTCCATTTACAGAAATACTTCTCCTTGCGCTTTAGAGCCTCTCTAACTCCACTCGTTAACCATGCCGGTGCCCTCTTGGACTTAAATGAGCTCTTCTTTCTTTGTGGTATACACTTGTGCTGGGCCTCTGTTACCATTGTTTCAAACAGGTTCCATGAACTCTGAAGAGATTGTATTCTTCCAACCTTCCCCTTCAATTTCTTTCTAACTAGTTTCCTCATCTGAGGGAAGTTTGCCCTTCGAAAATCAAGGGTTTTTATGTCTGATTTGCTTGACACTCTTCCTCCAACATGCATGGCAAAGGAAATTGCAGCATGGTCACTGTTCCCCAGAGGCTCAGTGACATTCACATCCCTGACCAGGTCCTGAGTATCACACAGTATCAGATCCAGAGTTGCCTGTTCTCAGGTGGGCTCCATGACAAGTTGCTCTAAGGCACAGTCATTCAGCAAGTCGAGAAACCCAGTTTCTCTTTGTTGCCCGGAGCTCGCATTTGCCCAGTCAATGTGGGGATAATTGAAGTCCCTCATGATTACTATCCTATCATTTTGAGACACCTCCATGATTTGTCTCCTCATTTCAAGATCCCCCTCAAATTTTTGATCTGGTGGGCAATAGCATACCCCAACTATCACATCACTCCTTGGACCTGGTAGTTTAACCCACAGTGATTCTATGGTGGAGTCAGACCCTCTGTCAATCTCCATTCTGCTGGATTTTACCCCTTCTTTATCATAGATGGCCACTCCCCCTCCAACCCGCCCCTCTCTATCCCTTCTATAGAGTTTATAGCCTGGGATTGCTGTATCCCACTGGTTCTCTGCATTCCACCAGGTTTCTGTTATGGCTATTATATCAATGTTATCCCTAGCTGCCAAATGTTCGAGTTCTCCCATTTTTGGTTGGAGGCTTTGAGATTTGGCATAGAAGCACCTGTACAGTGGGTTCTTCAACAACAGCTGCTGCTTTGTTCTTTCCCCCCACAGCTATTATTTTCAGTAAACAAACTATCACATTCCATTATTCTCCCAGTACTAATACCTGCTATGTCATCTCTATGTGATTCTCTACCCTGTCCAACCACATTCCCTGTGGATGAGGTGTTCCGAACCGGATGCCACTCAGCTCCTGTCGGCTTTCCCCCAGTTATCAGTTTAAAAGCTGCTCTGCAGCCTTTTTGAGGTTGAGTGCCAGCAATCTGGTCCCATCATGATTCAAGTGCAACCCGTCCCTCCTGAACAGGTTTGGCTTGTCCCAAAATGTTCTCCAGTTCCTGACAAATCTAAAGCCCTTCTCTCGACACCATCGCCTCATCCACGCATAGAGGCAGGCTTTGTGGGCTACCGGTAGCCTGCGGTCTACCTGCAGAAGCCTGACCTACAGTATATCATCACAGGAATTGAGTTTGCTGGCTGTGTGAAGAACAAAATCATGATTCCTGTCCAGTCCTGTGTGTCACCTTTCTTCAAAGCTTATATCCCTTGTGGACCCAGGGACACAAATCTGCATTCTTTGTGCTCTTTCAGGCATGTGCCATTTTATAATTTTGACTGCATGTAAGAGTTGAGCATGACCTGTGTGTAAAGCCTGGGGAACATACAGGTTTTTTGTTTTGTTTTGTTTTTAACAAAAAATGTTTATTTCCATCTCCTACCATGATAGTTAAAAAGTAACTCAGTGAATGGCAGTTTAAAATAAAGTGTGCATAATTGTGTTTGTTTTGTTTTGCTTTCAGTGACAGGGCAAAGACAAGGAGTAGACATACCCAAAAATTGAAATGAAGGTTAGTGTTTGAAAGCAAAATGGCAAAGAAAATATGATATAATTTATAAAATATAGTATAATGAAGGCAGCAATCAATTAAGAAAATATACCTAATATGCGGTGTGATCAAAGCCAGGAAATTTCACTTATTACAAATAACTCTGAAGACAACTAATGGCTATCAGAATATATACTAAGTCCAATAAGTTTCTTAATAGATGAAAGTAAAGCAAAGTGGTAGGGAGGAGATCGTATCGGATATAAAACAGCTCAAGGAATTGTGGTAAGAAAGAGCATGCCTCTAAATGTCTTCTGGACTGATTTATGCCTTGGTGTTTTATGAACATGCAAACCTCTTTAAAATGGAGTGGCTGTTCACTGTCATTATTGTGCAGTCCTTTGAGCAGGACATTAGGTAAATCTATGCTAAACAAGGAGATAACTGTTGGTCTATGAATGTAATTGATGAGGGTTGGCTATCCCAGATGGGAACCTATTTGCTCAGGCCATGTTTTACAACAGCTCTCTTCTCATTTAGCTAACTTGGAACGTTTTCTAAAGTGCTGAAGAGCTGAAAGCTGCCATTTTATCCTCATCATGTTAGGCACAAAACAATATAGTGGAGTTAGGTGTTTTACATGACTAGCATCCTTTATCTTGATTCACACGGACTTCTATTAAGTGTGCAGTCATATAGAAAATCTAAGAGATGCAGATCGCAAGTATAAACCCACATACTTATAAGTCAGTTCCACTGATGTTAGTGACATTAACTCCGACGTAAAGCTTGTTAAGAGTAGAACGATGGGAGCAGTGGGGACATTCTAAAGATATCTGTTTAGATATATGAAGGGTAAGAAGGCATAGCTGAACAGGATGCTTAGTATTAATGCAAGATACTAGCAACAGCAACACAGTTCTTTCCTTTTTTTGTATATCGTAATTTGGATAATAAGGCCGCTATCTCATGACAGGGAAGATCTGGTGATTGTGAAAGTTTGGCTTTTCTCCTTTCCTGGTCACGTGACTGAAGATGTGGGCTCTCCGTTCTCACGTAAAAGGAAATTAATTTTTAAAAAAAGCACTGACAGCCTGAAGGCCAGCTGGTCAGCACTTGGGGGGGTATATATATATTCCTCCCTAGCGCCCATCAGATCGCCTTGGGTGCTTTTAAATTTTTATTTATTTATTTATTTATTTATTTATTTATTTATTTATTTATTTATTTATTTATCTATTTATTTATTCCTAGCACTGACCAGCTGGCCCTGGGATTGGTTGGTGCTTTTTTATTATTATTTTGATTCCCCCCGTAGTGCCCATCAGCTGGCCTTCGGCGCATTTTAATTTTTTTAAATTTTTATTTTATTTTTTTCCTAGTGCTGACCAGCTGGACCTGGTAAACAGTAAAGGAAGAGGAGCAGCCCTCAAACATCCACTGCCAGCAGACAGGCAGCCATACTAAATTGTTTTTTAAAAAGCACAGAAGGCCAGCTGATCAGCACTGGGGGCGGATTTTTTGTTAATAAATTGCCGACAAGCTCCAGGACCAGCTGCTCAGTGCTAGGAAAACATAAAATATTTTTTTAAACAAAAGCCGAAGGCCAGCTGATGGGCACAGGGTTGGGAATAAAAGTTAAAAATAAAAATAAAAAAGCATCAACCAGTCCCAGGGCCAGCTGGTTGGCACTGGGGGGGGCGGAAAACACGGATCGTATGCGCTCCCATGGACTTCTGGCTCTGGAAAAATGTGCATTTTTAACTGAAGAAAAAAATACCAACACTAGAGATAGGTCTTTGAAAGCTCACTAGAAGGGGCATTACTGTTTTTTAAAAAAAAAAAACTCGGTGGCCATAGGGACAAGATTTTTGGAAACGGTTTATCTGAAAATTAGATCAGGATTTTAAAGGATGTGTGATAGAGTCCTTAGAGTCAAATACAGGTTTGGCTACTAGCATTGCTTCAGTTGCCATTTACAACCTTTCTTTGACAGGAATGAACTGGCCATAGAAGTACATCTATTAGTAAGTTCCTTTATATTTTTCTGCAGTACGTTCTGCAAGATCTTGATGATCACTTGGATGCCATAGCTAATGTGCAGTGTAATAGCTAGATTGCTGTTGAAAACATTGTATGCTTATATAAATCATGACAAAAGGGACTACAGAGCTTGAGTTTAACACACTGGTGATGTTGTTTGAGGCCCAAAATGGCTTGAGACATTGATATTGAGGTTGCTTTACTTGTATACACCTGTGGTTTATAAAGATGGGGGGAAAGGATGCTTCCCCTGTTGCTCACCGTAGAGGAGTGTTTATTACACGGAGAAATGAGAAAAGGCCTCATTTTTTTCCAGGATGCCTTGGTTGTGGAATGTTTCCCTTCTTGGAGGCCTCTTTGCCATAAACACAGAATCATAGAATCATAGAGTTGGAAGAGACCTCAAGGGCCACCCAGTCCAATCCCTTGCCATGCAGGCCCCCCATCACCATACTCCCGATAGATGACCATCCAATGTTCAGTTGGAATCTCTTTTCATGTTGTTTGAAACCACTGCTTCAAGTCCTAGTCTCTCAAGCCATGGAAAACAGACCTGTCCCCTCTCTGGTTTGACATCCTTTCAAATATTTAAACATGGCTATCATATCCCCTCTTAACCTTCTTTTTGTAAGGCAAAACATTCCCAGCTCCCTAAGCTGCTCCTCATAAAACATTGCTTCCAGACCTTTAACCACCTTGGTCGCCATCCTCTGAATCCATTCAAGGTTGTCAACATCTATTGTTACCCATTGGTCTTATTTGACCTCAAGTTAAAGCTAGAGATATGATTAGATATTGAGGTCTTGATGACCATTAGAGACAGGCACCAACCTGGAAAAGGACAGTTCATGATGGTTTGTGGTTCGCTGCTGTTCACAAATGATGAACCACAAACCTTTCAATAAAATGAACCATTTCATGATTAGTGTGATTTGGGACTCCCAAGAGTAATGGAATGGCACTTACATGAGTTATGGATGTCTAACTTACTGTGGGTCTACACCCAATTCTCCCTATTTTGGACTTGGTATTTCCGAGTTATAGCTTCCCCAATGCAGGTCCCCAAATAAAAATTATTTAGTACTGAATGGAAATGTTTGACAAATAATTCTATTCATGTTTGCTTGTACATAAGTAGGTTTCTGAAACCTGAAAAGGAATTGTGCCCAGTAGCTCTAAGAGTTCTACTTGCAGTTAAGCAAGCACAAACAGAACTCTTCATTTCACGCAGCAATCAGGAACTTAGTATCAGGAACTAAGGTTAGTTAATAACCCATAAAAGGTAATAACACCCACAGTAATTGACACAATACTTGTAGCTGCCATGTTAAGAGTGCCTCCCATTTTTAAAATCACTTATTAAAACATTATGTATTTCTCTTTACCTGACTAAAAAAAAATAGTGGTATTTTAGATTATTACTGCAAAATCAAAACCCATGAAATATAGTGAAACCAAGTAATAAAGTAACAGAACAAGACTTTTAAGACCACTGAGTTCACCCCTCTGCTCAATGC
This sequence comes from Phrynocephalus forsythii, assembly GCA_029282475.1. Classification (NCBI taxonomy): domain Eukaryota; kingdom Metazoa; phylum Chordata; class Lepidosauria; order Squamata; family Agamidae; genus Phrynocephalus; species Phrynocephalus forsythii. Next base: position 112,745,519 of record JAPFRF010000011.1, read on the forward strand.
AGGAGTCTAACTCAAAGCATTTCTGACACACGGTTGTCCAATTTTCTCTTGAATGACTTCAGCAGTCAAGTTCTCGCCACCTCCCAAGGTAACTGGTTCCACAGTCATATTGCTCCAACAGTTAGAAAGTTTTTCCTGATAGTCAGAATCTGGCTTCCTGTAACTTGAACTCATTATTACTTGGCCTGCACTTGTGTATTATTGAGAACAGATCCTGCTCCTCCATTTGTGGGATAACCGGTTTTTCAGATATCTGAAGAGCAGTAACATCTCTCTCCTCAATCCTCTTTTCTCAAGGAAAAACACTGCCCTCCTGTTTACAGTCTTTCCTCACAGGAATCGGTTTCGCTGATCATCCTGGCTGCTCTCCTCTGAATGTTGTTTCAGTACAGCTCTTTAGTCCTACATGATAGGCCATGAAAGAAACAAAACACAAATCCCATTATCCAAGGCAACTGTTCAGAAAGCTATCCAAATGCAGTTACCTTATTCAAACCTTTATCTGAAAGGTGTATTCATCCTGATTGTGAATGCTGCTATTTTGAAGTTGCTAAGCCAGTTGGTTAATATTCTGGTTTGATATTTTTCCTGTTTGTCTAACAAGTGCCAGGTTGTTTGTTCTGCAAATCTATTACAAAATTGCCATACAGAGGACTATTCATTAGTGTTACCTTGTGCTTCCATATGGCACACATTAATTGTTATTTAGCTGTATAAACAAATTCTTGCATTCTGCTCTTGATATGGTTCTCCAATTACTGGTAATGAAAAGTTTCACTTTAGTAACATGTGTAGCACTAAGAAAAACAAATAGCAAGAGAGTTTAGAAAATATTTCCCAAGCTTATATGACACTAAGAAAAATAACAAAAAAAAAACCTAATTCTGATTTTCTGGTTACACCATTTTGAGGCTCTTTTTTTTTGCCCATAATATCAGAGTTTTGAAAAAATTACTTTCTTGGAATGCAACTGTCAGAATCCACCATCACAATTGACGATGGTGAAGGGGAGAGGGCAAGAAATAACTGGGAGTTAGTGCCCCAAAAATTAGTATTTCCAAATTCTGCTTAACTTTCTGTTCTTTCTATTGAATCAAACACTCATAAATAAAATGAATATTTTAACATCCTTTGGGATTTGGAAGTTGAGTCATGGCTACTGGGTTTCTTTTTTGAGAGATAGAAACGTTTCGCTGTTCATCCAAACAGCTTCATTGGTCTGAATACAGCTAGTGCAAGTACTCCATCTTATAGTCAGCTTTGACCTCTTGTCACTCTGGTCTTGAATTAGGCTCATAAGATGAACAATGGCCTAAATAGGCTTGTTAGGGAGACAATAGTATCCATAGCCTTAAGGTGAACAATGGCCTAAGATGCTGAAACCTATCAAGAATGGGTCCTTAGCTATGGCCTTGGTGGTGAAGGCTTTTTGATTTTTGTCTGGGTACTTTGGAAAGCACAGCCTGATAAGTAGCAGATAGACTATGCCGGAGCCCACCTCCTCTGTTGAGGGAGGGATTTTCAATGCTCACATGAATGGCTTCCCTTACTCCTCTCTCAAACCACCTCTCTTCTTTGTCTAATATGTCCTCATATTTGAAAGAGTGCCCTTTGTCCTTCAAATGGAGGTGTACTGCTGATTCTGGTCCTGAGCTGTTGCCCCTCCTATGTTGGGCCATCCTTCTGTTTAATGGCTGTTTAGTTTCTCCAATGTAGAGGTCTGAACACTCCTCACTGCATTGGACTGCATATACTATATTGCTCCTTTTATGGTTTGGTATCAGATCCTTTGGGTGGACAAGTCTTTGCCTTAGTGTGCTTGTGGGTTTGAAATAAATAGGGATGTGGTGTTTGCCAAAAATCCTTTTAAGCTTCTCCGACACGCCAGCCATGTAAGGAATGACCAGTTTCTTCCACTGGGTCTGGGTCTCAGACTGATCCCTTGTTCTTCTGGGATGGCCCACTGCTTTGTTGAAGGCCCACTTTGGATATCCACAGGCCTTAAGTGCTGTCTTCAGGTGCCTGTCTTCCTTCGTTTTGGCTTCTGTGGAGGTGGGAATGCTCTCTGCTCTGTGGCTTAGAGTCCTGATGACTCCTAGTTTGTGCTGTAATGGATGGTGGGAGTCAAAGAGTATTGATCTTTGTGGGTGGGTTTCCTATAAACTTCTACTCCCAGGCCCCGGTCAGGTCTGATTATCCTTTGGGATTATTATTTATGTAGAATAAACCTTGTTCCGGGTTTATTATTTTAAAAACTTTCAACTTCAAACAATTTGAAAGTGACGGTTGCGGTGAGACTACTGTTCATGGGGTTTTGTGTTTTTTCCCATCTAGGCATTACAGGACCAATTAAATAAAAGCCTGGATGAAAACAACTGAAGCAATGTGAACTGTTCACATACATTATATGTATGTGAAGTTTCTTTCAAAGAAACCTTGAATCTTTCCACTTTCAGAAACTGCACTAGCTGCACTGACTGATTCTCACACATACTTATATACAAAACAGACCCTCTCCAGCCATGAACCATAAATCTGGTCAGCTGCCATTTCATTTTATAAACATTGTTCTCAAGAACCTTAAGGGTCACTTCTGACACACAGATCCACCTCCATTTAAATAACAAAGAGTTTTGAGCACCCCACTGTTTAAGAGATTTATAATGAAATAAACATTCATGGACTATACCCTACTTTATCACAAAAGCTTAGACTATAATGAATGTGTCTTTAAAACTGTCACAAGCCACTCCACTGCTTGGATGCAACTCATTAATATGGCCACTCTTTTGAAAAGCAGTTACAGACAGTATTTTACTGCTCTCAGTGCAAGTACTGTACCTTGTTTCTGTCTAATGCAGGTAGGAATGAACTTGCACTACAGATTAGCTCTTTCAACATATTAGGTGCATTCACAGCATTGTCATGAGTAGTAGTGTGGCCTTGAAAAGGACCAGACAAATACAATGGAGTGCTAGCAGAAGGGGCAAAGTTGCTGGAAACTGATCCGGATCCCAGCAGCCAGCACTGAAAACCAAAGCCGTAGATTATGTACATATGTACCTTCTGACATACACTTGTTAAATAAAAGAATGAAAGATATAGATTCTTTTAGACATTTGGTTTGTCTGTTTTGCATAGGGCAGTGGTGGCAGACCTTTGGCACTCCAGATGTTTTGGACCGCAACTCCCAGAGTTCACTGTCATTGGCAATCTAGGCTTGGAATTCTGGGAATTGTGGTCCAAAACATCTGGGGTGCTGAAGTTTTGCCACCACTGTTTATGGCAAGAAATGTAACAGGTAAGAGAAGTGGAACGTTAATTGTGCAGGTGGAGAATGTTTATCCAGCTCACTCTGAAAGAATCCCCACTAGAGATAATGTCAGTTGTGATGAATACAGACTTCTGATATTTTATTTCCTATAGATCTATAGAGCTCTTTCTTAAGAAAGGGGCTCAAATATAAGACTTTCTGACCAGATAAATCCCATCCAGTTTTGAATCAACCCTTGCTGAAGGGGGTAGTACTTGGAAACGCAGTGTTTCCTTTGCAGAAGGGTGCTTTGAGGCTTAAATTTGTACAGAATTACTCATTTATTGTGGGTGATTCACACACAGGACTATTATACGCTTAACAATTGTGGCCCTGGACAACTAATGTGGAATGGGATTATATTCTGAAAATTATCAAAGTAAAAAGAGAGGGAAAAGAAAAATAGTTTAAAAGCAGCTTTCAAATATATTTAAATGTAACATGTTAGGCATTTGGGATAAATCCTTTTTTATATCTTTCAATCTCATATTCAGATAGTGGTCAATGCTTCATATGTAAGGAAACATTGCACATCTTTTATTTAACAGTCTTAATCTGTTTCAGAAAATATTGTCAGATCTTTAAAATCAGTTCAAGATGCTTCCCCATGAAAGAAAAACAACTTATGGCTTTCAAAGGGCCTTTTTACACAACCCCTAAGATCCGCTGGCCACTTAAATTCGGACCAGAGATCTTAGGGGTTCCTCGCTCTTCCTCTGTCCCCATCCCCCTCCGCACTTCCTGGTTGCTGGCTGCCTGAGGGAGGGAGAAAAAAGAAAGAAAAGAATGCCGGTTTACCTCCGTTTTGTTCCCGGCAGCATTCAGATCTCTTAAAGGGGTGGGGCGCAAAAAAGAACAAACAGAAGCCAGGAGAGCCCCGCACTCACTATCCTTACACCGGATCAAATATTTGTCACATCCAAAAAGCAGGTACAAGAAAACTGCTGTTTGGTCGCGCTAAAGTGGGTAGGGTCGCACTTAATTGTCTGCAAAGTCCGGAGCTGGTGGGTAAACATTTTTAAGGTCCGGACCTTGCAGCCATTTGCAGCGGAGCTTAGGGGTTGTGTATAAACGCCCTAAGTTGTCTTTTCTTAAAACTGGAGTTTAGCTTTGTAAAGAAGATAATTTTTTTGTGACTAGCATGTTTTGTTTGGCATAAGCTTTTGTGTGTTGCAGGAATAAATGCCTTCAGAGGACTGAGGTACAGCCTATGTAGCTACTGGGTGTGAAGTCCTTGCCTCTGAAGAAACTGTGATACCTTTCACAAGAACTCCTTGAACCGCTTTTAATAATGCCATAAATCCCCTCATCAAAAGTATTTCATTGAAACTGCAAGTGAATTAAATAGCTGGTAAAATTGAAACAAAAGCACACAATAAATGTATGTGGTGTGACTAAGGTTGAAAAAAGAGAGAGCAGCCATACTTTGGGGGCAGTAAATCAGAATATCCCAGATTTCAGTTCCCAGAATGTCTAGTCGAAAATGTTGAGAGTATTGGGTTAATTCTCTTTTATAAACAGATGTACAGAGAGCTTAGAAAGAATAATAGCTACAATTCTCCCACAAATCCACCCCATTTCACTATAACCAACACAATGTATAAAGGATCATTCTAAGAGCATTTTGAGGTAATATTGAGAAATGCATTTGTGTTAAGAGTTTTGCAATGTTCAGTTGCATTCAGGAAGGAAGGAAGGAAGGAAGGAAGGAAGGAAGGAAGGAAGGAAGGAAGGAAGGAAGGAAGGAGATGGACTTCTCAGACCACGCAGCTTGATCCATGCTGCTTCAGAAAACATGCAGAGCAGGGAGAAGAAAAGAAGTAGCTGAAGCAAAGAGGTTTATCTCCAGTTCTATAGATGTCAAAAAGAACTTGATTACTATGCATGGTCTGATCTTTAGTCCATCCCAGCTATATACCCACTTTTAAACAACATGCAAGACTGCTGTTTCTCCAACAGAAATATCTCGGGAAGGCCGTGGAGGCTTCCTTTCCTGGAGAGCTGCTGACTGTGTAGACAGTACTAAATAAAAATGGCATATTCTCCTGCCCATCCAATCATCTGAAAGTTTTCTTTCTTCTGCCCAAAGTATCTTCCATACATAACATAGACTCTCACACAGAGAGTGTCCAGATGCTTGGGAGAAATCTTTTACAGTACTTACTCTAGAAAGAGCCCTGAATCAATTTTCCCTATTACACAGTACTTGCCTATGCACCTACAGAAGGAAAAATATTATGTTTTACTATGCTAGTCTACAGGTTTTTATGTAAAGATTTTATGAAAATTTATGAAAAGAAATTTTGTCAGTGTTTTCTTCTGGTGAAATATTTTGTTTCTAAACTTGAGTAGTGTCTGTGGATGCAATATGTGTGTGCGGCAAAATGGTGGTATCTTACCATTGACTGTTGATGCAAATATTTTTGAATGCATCCATGAAAGAGTACAGGATACCAGGGTGCCTTCAATGCTGTTCTCTATCATCACCAAATTGATGGCTGGCATCAAGCAGTCCTTTTTACAATTGCAGCTTTCCATGCATAGACATTGAGGTAAACATCAGTCAGCTTCACAAAAGCTATTAACTGGTTACATAACAAAAGCAGTTGGACAGAACAAACCCAGAGCTAAAGATATTCAAATGTGTCTTTGAGAAACAGTGCATTTTCTTTGAAATTGCAGAATCATGAAGCAAAGGCTGCTTTCTGCTAATAATGTTCAGAAAATTCAGTCCACATTCTTGAGACTATTCTTGATGAGAAATGCCTCCGGCTGTGTGTTTTCCTTATACCTATACCTCTTCTTTGCTTTCCAAATTTCATTCTGTGTCATCATGGTTATGACATCTTTGGCATATCTTCCCCCACAGGTCCTCAGAAGATGTTTCTTCAGTGACAAAAGACAAATATTTACCATTTCTACTGCTCACATTTATTTGCTCTGGAGTTCATATCTCTCATTCAATGAATTTTATAGTAGCATTCTATCTATAAAAAACCTCTGAGGATTGCTGGCAAAATGTTTTTGCCTTGGTGGTTCTGCTAAAGAATCTAAAGCCTGCTCTTTTGACAGGTGGTATTTTCATGGGCTCAGACTTCTATTCATTTGCATTCTAACAGGTGCTCCAGATGAACATTTTTTTTTCTGTAGAATGAGCAGGAAAGAAGGAAGAAGGCAAAAAATAGTCCTTCACCATGACCATCGTTTTCCGTGTGTGTGTGTGTGGTGGTGGGGGATACACACACAACAAAAACACCAGTGGCCACATCAACATAGGATTAGAACCAGTTCACATAGCACTACTTTATACAGTTCAACAATTTGATGATAAACATTTTTCCTGATATCTACTGAGTAATTAATAGGACGTGAATCTCTTTTCACTTTGGTGACCTCCACTTCTTAGAGGCTTTTTAGTATGCAGTTGGATACAAAATGCACATTTTATTGACTGCAGTGTAAAAGGGACTACTTGAATCCAGTAGCTGAGCAGTGTGCTGAAAAAGCAATCATGGTGAAAGTTGAAGAAAGAAATACAAGCTTTAACTGTACTTAATAGGTAGTGAAGCAACCATTCACCCTGAATCTTACTCGTCTTTCTCTGTCTCCCGGCTCTGCATCAATCCCGGCTGTCTCTGGGCCAGAGGACTTGTGGGCGGCCATCGACCCCTGCTGGGTTGATCCGCTGGCCACTTTCAATTCCCTGTGTGCCAGAGATCTTGGGGGTTCTTGCAGCTCTTCCTCCCCCTCCCTCTGTCCCCATCCCTCCAGCAGGGGCTTCCTGGGACGCTTGCCCCCTCTGTTGCCCCTGCCCCGTGGCAAGATCAAAAGAACGGGCAGGTTGAAATATCTATGAGGGATTTCGGAGAAAAAGAAAGAAAAAAATAAATATCTTAACTGGCCACACGTTTTGTGGATACGGGCAGCATTCAGATCTCTTAAAGGGGGGCATGGTCGGGCATGGTCGGGGTGGCGCCGCATCCAAAATGGAGGATCGTGACAAAACCGACAAAAATCGGAAGCCAGGAGAAGCACAAGCTTTAACTGTACTTAACAGGTAGTGAAGCAACCATTCACCCTGAATCTCTTTCTGTCTCTGGTCTCTGTCTCTGTCTCTGTCTCTCTCTCTCTCTCTCTCTCTCTCTCTCTCTCTCTGTGTGTGTGTGTGTGTGTGTGTGTGTGTGTGTGTGTGATAAAAAAATTTGTTTTAAAAGCCTGACTTCTTCCTTGGCTCAATTGCAGGCACAAATCTGAAAAGTAATCTGATGTTTGGTCATAGACAAGGGTCATTATATGCTTTCTTCCTTTGTATGTACTCTGCAAGGATAAGAAAAAAATATTTTCCAATAGAACCATGCATATCAGCCAGGGAAGTCCTGTGTAACTATTATTATGGAACCATCACCAATGTTCAAATATAGGGGTGTGAAACTTTTGGGCAGGGAGGTCCAATGGCCATTTTCAGAGTCTTGTTAGGAGCTGCATTCCCATGAGGGTGCAAAAGGGAATAGACAAAAATAGCTAATTATCTAATTTTATATTGTTCTTTGTTTTATTTTTTCAAAAGAAAAAAAAATATGTTCCTAATTTAACAATTGAAAAATAAGGCTTTTTAAAAATACAGATCTCCATTTTTACTTTCGTTTTCCCCAGTAATTAATTTTATCAAAACCAGCTTTCTTGTTTTAGCCTGAGTAATTACATTCTTTCATTATGGAGAATTCATTCACTAATTTCTATCCCTTGTTTAATTGTTTATTTGCACTTCTTTTGACAAGGCAGCAACACGGGAATTCTGGTCTGTGGTTCTCTCCTGATTAGGATAATAGTTCCCTAGACTTAAGCCTCTATATTAACACTTAAATTTTTAAATACCAAAAGGCTTAATCTTGTAAAATCAACTGTCACCACTGAAGGATCAGAATGCTGGGGAAACACCTAGGCAAGAGGGTGTTGATTGAGGGGTTGAGGTTTAAATTTCCACTGAAAAAGGGCTTGTTTACAATTTTATTGAAATGTTTCACTTTGCTGCTTCTCGTTAACATAAACCTATGCCTTTTCTAGGACATTTTTCTGGGAACCACTGTGGCCTGTTTAAAAAAAAAAGAGGGGAGATTAAAAGGCGATACTGCTAGTGTCCCTGAACTGTACTTTGCTCTCTGGTATTGCCTACCTCAGATTTCAGATAACTCTGAGATTTTCTCATTGTGTGCTGCTAAGATTACACAGTTCCTTTGGAGTTTCTTCTTTGCCAGTAACATTAGAATGGAAAGTCCCTCTTCCAAAGATGTAATGACTTTGATGGAGCAGCAGAGTTGAAAGGTTCTTTCTGTGGACCACTCTCTATTTGAAGCCTGACAATTATAGGAAAACCAAAGGGGGAATAATAGTTTTTAAAATGTTCCTGCAGTGATCAAACATTGCTTGAATATATTATGAAAGAACTCTGTGTCCATAACTTTCTTTTCTTTTCTTTAAAAAAAGTTATTAAAAGTACTTATCAACCACTTACCAGGGCATGAAACCCCAAAAACTTTCAGATATGCCTGAACATGAGAAAGTATTATGGACGCACTACCCCAACCTGATTGAAAAACTCAAGTAGAAACCACAGCTTTTAAAACATATCCACTAAAAAGATGGTGCACTTAGAGAAACAAGATTAATGTACTATTTACTTGAAAAATATGCTTTCTCCCCAAAAAGGACCCAAGGCAGCTAACATCATTAAAAAAGGCAACATTTGAAAGCTAAAAGCAGTAAGTTATTAAACTATTTTAAAAGAATTAAATAAACAATGTTGTTTATTTAATTTATCTAAAAATGTTTGCTGCAAACATTGATAAATTTGAAAGTAGGAAAACATAAACACCCCATTTTAAAAACCTTTTAAAGCCAGTCACTAAGAGAAAGCCTGCATAAAGAGAAAAGTCTATGTCCACTTGCAGAAGGAAGTTTGTATGGGCAGAATGTGTGCACAGACACAGAATCAAGTGGCTAGAATGGATCCTTGCAAGAGACAGCGCTCCTGATAGGAAAGAGCGCGCAAGGGAAGAAAAATGCTTAAAACATTATTCCATAAATGAAACAGCTGCCTGGACATAGTGCCTGCCAGCCAAATAATGATATTTACTTATATTAAGAAAGCAAAGCAACCCTACCCTGATATTAATAGAAACTTTTATATTTATTACCTTAAAAAAATCAAGGAAGCCATGAAATACAACTTTAAGTACCTGTAAGTAATATGGAAATAAAACACATAGCTTCAGAATTAGGGGCAGACTGTGAGCCAAAGAGAAATGGAGAAGACCACTTGCATGAGAAGTGACACTCTGTCAGACTGGATCCTAAACTGAACAAGCAAGTCCCAAACTGCCCCAGAGAGAAAATAGAGCTACCTTCCTTTCCAAGGCCAACCCTGCTTAGCTTCCAAGATCAGGTGAGATCAGATGAGTCAGGGCATCTAGGCAGCTTTTGTGCTAATTAGTCTAATATTTAGCCAACTATAATAAAATATTGAGATAGAGTGTAATGGATAGAGTGTCCAACTGAGCAGATTGAGTCTGAAACCCTGCTGGATCATAGAAAGTTATGACAAAGGTAAACCCTGTCTTTAGATATCTCACAGAAGCCGCAAACCCCTGTTAGGGTTGCCATTTGTTGGCGGTGACTTGAGAGCAGATAACTGTAATGAAAAAAGAAAGAAAAGGCCTAATGAAAGCACAACCATATAGGACAGTGGTGGTGAAATTTCGGCACTCCAGATGTTGTGGAGCACAATCCCCACAGTCCTTTGTCATTGGCAATCTAAGCTCAGAATTCTGGGAGTTGTGGCCCAAAACATCTGGAATGCTGCTATAGGGCAACGTATGGAAGGCTGGGTGCTACACACACCCATCCCTAGACCTCCATGGGCTCACACTTCTCCATGAATCACACTCTCATTAGTTTAATATTAACATTGGTTGTTTTTATAACTGAAAAAGCCCCCTTGGATGCTCTAGCAGAAGAGATTATCATATTTTTACCTCTATAACACATCCCCATGTATAAGATGACCCCCAATTTTCCAACCCAAAATTACTGTTTTACAACCACACAGTTTATTTATATTTATTTATTTATTTATTTCTACAGCTTGTATACCATGCCGTCTTCCCGGAGGAACTCCAGGCGGTTCACAGCAAACAAATAACAGACAATCAAATATGACAAATAAGCAGATAATATAATCAATTTAAAAAATAGTTACGGGGGGGGGACCACACAGTTCTCTCCTTGGCTTACCTCTGTGTATAAGACAACCCTCTATGTTTAGTCTAACAATTCTAGACAAAAGTATAGATTTATACACAAAAAATTGTATGTCATTTTTAATTTGGATGGGGTCCTGGGAAGAGCCCTTCCCTGCTTTAGACACTTAAGCTTTTAACTTCTTTCTCATCATCCTGTAGAAAGAAACATGTTAAGGCTGAGTGAAAGAACAAGTTTTGGCATTCAGGATTTGCCCCCTGTTTGCTGACTCAGGCTGAGTCACAACACTCTTTATGTGGTCCAGTTGAAAAGCTTTGTTTTCTTTGGTTCAGCTGCTCATCCTGACCCAACCTCACCTCCAGAATTCCGTGCTCACCAGTGGTCTTATTCTCAGAGTTCCTGACCCTCTTTCTCAATCTCCCATAGTTGTTGATGTGACAAAATGACAATGGGCTACAGCTGGCTGGAAAACCAATGTCTAGTTGGTCTGCACTCGGTCCATTGATGTCAGGGAGATTTGGGGAGTCAACCCTTCCATAATTTCCATAGATTCAAAATGGGCATGTCTAACTGCATGTTACCTTAGCATAGTAAGTCACAGTTTGAGTACAGGCTCATTTGAATCCATGGAACTTAACAGAGCAAATGACTCACAAAATCCCCATGGACTCCTAGTGTAGTGCAATTGATTATGCTAAGCAATATGTTCTTGGCCTCGGTTTCTTGTCCTGTGTTGCACTCTCCTATTGGGAAAACAAGGCAAGAATTGTGCTGGAGCTGGATAACAGTGCCACCTAACAGGAACACCTCTGCTGAACCCCTTAGTTACCTGCATGGGCTGGTATGCATGGGAGTTATTATGAAATTTGAAAGAAGGCTAGGTTTTTGATCTTGTCAGGAATGATAGTACTTCATAAACGTCAGGGTTGGGTAGAGAAAATCTAGGACAGTGCTTTGCTGCTTTGCGTGAGAGAGATCAGTTAATGAGGCCCCAGGAGAACAGGCTGGGGAGCTACACAATCTCATTGGGCCTGCCTAACTCATATGACTGCACACTTTTCAGCTCCTTATATAGGCTGATAAAGCTTCCATGAAACTGCAGACAAATAGTCAGACATAATTATTCTGTCCTGCTTCTATTTTTAGTAGCTTTTCGGTTATTTACCATATGTGGCATCTTGCTTAGAGGGACCGTATAAATTGTAGTTTTAAAAAGGTCTGAGTTGCAGAGGTATTTATGATAATATGTCCCAAATAATACATGTGAGATACCATGTTGTTACTTGAATGACTGCAAATGTGATGAATGAACAGCTTCAGGAACAACAGGATGGAAGGGAGAGATATTTGTTTATAAATAAATTGGTGCCTGCATGGGTGTATTGATGGCTTTTAGCTGCACCTAATTTGAAAGACATCATGCAGATACTTTTCACTGTATTTTCCTATGCAGATATGTGGTATATAACTTAGAAAAAGCTTGACCAAAACAACAGCAATGATGCATTTTACCAGTTACTTCCCAACTAGCTTTCCAAAAAATAATTCTCAACACCTTGATGATGTAGGGTTCAACATCATATTTATATGTCTGTGAAGTTTCTCAGTCATCCAGGTGTGTTTATCTGGAAGTTGAGTCATGGCAACTGGACATTTTTTCTTGAGAGATTGAAACATTTCACTGCTCATCCAAACAGCTTCATCAGTCTGAGGAAAGCTAGTTGTGAGTCCTCCATTTTATAGTTCACTTTGACCTCATGTTACCCTGGTCTGAAGTAGGCCCATAAGATGAACAATGGTCTGAATAGGGTTGTTAGGTGAACAATAGTCTCAATAGGCTCATTAGGTGGACAATGACCCACCTTTAGGATCTTCCCAACACTGGTAAAGTATGAGTCATTAGCCATGGCTTTGTTGATGGAGATGTAACGTATTCTTGATTTGTCTGGGGATTGATGAAATGGCAGCTTGATAAGTAGCAGACAGATTGTGCCTAAGCCCCCCACCTCTGTTGAGAGAGGGGTCTTCAGTACTCACATGAATAGCTTCCATGACCCCTCTCTCAAACCACCTGTCCCCTCTGTCTAATATGTGTCCATCCTCATCTTTGAAAGTGCACTGCTGATTCTGGTCCTGAGCTCTTGCCCCTTCTATGTTGGGCCATCCTCCTGTTCAATGGCTGTTTAGTTTCTCCAGTCTGCACCCTCCTCACTGCATTGGACTGCATATACTATATTGCTCCTTTTGTGTTTTGGTATCGGGTGGACAAGTCTTTGCCTTAGTGTGTTTGTGAATTTGAAATAAACAGGGATGTGATGTTTGCCAAAACTCCTATTAAGCTTCTCATACACTCCAGCCATGTAAGGAATGACCAGGTTCTTCCATCGGGTCTGGGTCTCAGGCTGATTCCTTGTTCTTCTGGGATGGCCCACTGCTTTGTAGAAGGCCCACTTTGGATATCCACAGGCCTTAAGTGCTGTCTTCAGGTGCCTGTCTTCCTTATTCTTGGCTTCTGTGAAGGTGGGTGTGCTCTCTGCTCTGTGGTTTTGGGTCCTGATGACTCTTAATTTCTGTTGTAATAAATGGTGGGAGTCAAACAGTAAGTACTTATCTGTGTGGTAAGTACTGATCTGAAGACAGCACTTAAGGCCTGTGTATATCCAAAGTAGGCCTTCAACAAAGCAGTGTCAGGCTGATTGTGGGGAGATATAGAATGTAATCAGGAGCTTTGGCTGTGATCTTCCCTATATGCATTCAGGCAATAGGACATGGAAAGGGATTTGCATTTTATAGTACAGTACAGTGGTACCTTGACTTACGAATGTAATCCATTCCGAATGCATGCTCTTAAGTCAAACTACTCTTAAGTTGGGGTACCTATATAAAAATTGAAAAAATAAGTCGAGCAGACCATATCTAAAATTTGTAAGGCAGCAGTTAAAATGCCAACAGTTTTCTGCTCTTGAGCTGCTCTTAAGTTGGGGTACCACTGTACAATGGAAATACACATTACATTGTGATCTGCATTCTTTTGGCATGGGTTTAAATAATTCCAAGGATGGCTGATGTTAAACCTCCAAATGGCATCCTCTGGGTTGAGAAAAATAAACACCTGGCTATTGTATTAGTAGCACAGAGCTGAGGGTGTGTTTGTTCATATTTAGTTGAACTGTAGACCCTCCAGTCCTCCAGGACTTCATGAGCAATGGTGAGTCTGATCTGATGACACATACGCAGTTAGCAGCTTTCATTCCATCAAGCAACATCAGGAAATCGAGTGGAGTGCCAAGCATGCTCTGTTCCCTGGGCGTGAAAGAGGTCAAGGAAGAAAGTGGTCCCTCTGGCCTTTCGTTTAAAAAAATCTTCTAACAGAGGTTGCTCAGTGCTGGTGCATAAAATAATTTCCAGGATATAAATCAAGACTCTATCCCTCTCTATTGTGCCTCATTCTGACTGAAGTCCAAGATGTCCGGAGGGGGGATTGACCCTCCGGCTGGTGAAGAGTGTGAGGAGTCTGGGCGTGGTCCTGGATCCAGCTTTGTCCCTGGAATCCCAGGTGGCAGCTGTTTCCAGGGCAGCCTTTTACCAACTCAGGATTATTGCCCAGATTTGCCCATACCTGGATGTGGATTCCCTTAGGACAGTAGTGCAGGCACTGGTGATATCGAGGATAGATTACTGTAACGCTCTTCACATGGGATTTCCCTTGACCCTTGTTCAGTGATTGTAGCAGGTGCAGAATGCAGCGTCCAGACTGGTGGTTGGTGCAGACAGGTTTGACCGCATTACCCCCCATCCTGGCTTCCCTACATTGGCTACCCGTTGCCTCCCGTATAAGGTTCAAGGCACTGGTTTTGGTTTTCAAAACCCTCCCTGGCTTGGGACCAGGCAGAGCGGATCTCCCAGAGGTCAGCTTTGTCGCGACAGCCCAGAGCCTCGCTCTCCCTTTTGCTCTGGGGGGCCACTCCAAGGGAGTCCTGAAGGGGTTCCACCCAGAATCAGGCCTTCTCAGTGGGCACCTCAGCATTGTGGAATAAACTGCTGACAGAGATTATGGTGGCGGATTCTCTGCTGGACTTCAGGAGGACGCTAAAGACCTGGCTCTTCAGGGAAAGTTTTGGGCAATGAGTTGTTTGTTATGATGATTTGTTTGTTAGTTTTTTGTTTGTCTGTCCCAGCCCTTTCTTGCCGAAGTCTGTTTTGTTGTACAGTTGCCGTTGTTCTGTTTTTATTATTTATCTGACTTTATTTGTTTGGATTTTATTTGTTTTTTGGGCATGTTGTTTATTTAGCGATTTGTTGTACACTGCCCAAAGTTCCTGAGGGAAAGTCAGCCAGTCAACAAGTATAAAAATAAACAAATAAATAAATGCTTAGCCCCCCTCTCTCAACATTTTTCACTATCACTCATATCAATAGGGTAATACCCTTGGATGTTTTCTCCTAAATCTTCTCCCTTTGTTCAGCAGCCTTCTTTGACCCCACCTCCTTTCAGACACAAATAATTTCTTCCCACCATAGGAAACACTGACACAAACCTGTTTTCTCCCAGTGTTGTATTGCTCTCATTGCACTCTCTCTAGGGCCGTTACTTCACGAACCGCTCGCTTTGCGGCAAGCCCTCATTTCTGTGCGAATCGATCGTTTCAGTCCTCACACTCCTCCTTTTTGGTTGCAATGCCACCCCGACCACGCCCCCTTTACCATGCTCCAAGCGGGGTGAGTGGTTCCCCTGCCAGCGGCCGGGAATCTTTTCGCTTCGCATCTCGCTTCGCTCCCAACGTCACGTGTGGACTTGTGTTTTTTTTATAGTTACTTTTGTGCCGAAATATCGATGCATCGATATTTCGGTTAATTGATGCATCGATACGCCGAGTTAATATTTTTTTTAAAATAAAAGGAGGGTGGAACTGGACGTTGCAAAGCAGTTTTCTAATGCGAAGGGAGCACGTGAGGTAGTAATCGATTCGGTCTTAGAAATGCTCCGCGTGAGAAACAGGGGTGGGATCGAAGGGAGAGCACGTGACCGCCACCGAATTCAAAGCGAAGGCAATGCCACTGCGAAGCAATGCACTTCGTGAAGTAACGGCCTAGGACAGAGATGCTGGTCAGGGTTTATGGTGTCCTTCTGGTCCTCAGCAGTTAACAGCCCTTTTTGCCAAACAACAACAACAAACCATTATTGGTCATCTATGTGCAGCAGCTGCTTGAATGAGTAATACAACACTTTATTTATAAAGAAAGCCATTTGGCAAACTGACAAGTTAACATGGGGGCATATTCTTTCTTTTCAAAGAGAGAGCAATGTGGGGAAATCCCATGCAGGGAAGGAAATTGGTTTTGTGCAGACAAATCCTAATACAAAATACCTTGAAGAAGAAAAATAAGTATTCATTGTCTCACTGTTGATTCGATATAAGATATTCCATGATGCTTTCTTGAAATGTCTCATTGAGTAGAGGCAGCCTAAAGCAGCAGCAGTATGTATTCTTTACATCTCTACTTTGAACAAATGTAGACTACAAAAAACAGGAAGTGCTGACTCAAGTTGGAGACACTAAGGCTGATACTTCACATCCATCTTGTTGCTGTTCGCAGTCCCGCTGTGGACCGGTACGTAGAAACGGAACCTCACATCCATGTCATCACGAAGCAAGTTCGTCCTGACCACGCCCCCCCCGAACTGCACCCCAAGCGGGGTGAGAGATTCCCCTCCTTGGGCTCGGAAATCTCCTCAACTCACTTCTCGTTCCACAAGGAGGGGACGTGCGGTTTGTCTTATTCCGCAGTGAGATAATTTCTTATGTTATTACGGTGTTAGTTTTTTTTTTGGGGGGGGAGTTTGACAGCAAACTATCGATGTATCGAATGGTCGGACTTATTGCTCTATTTCTGCTACCCTGTGTCCCCCCCTTTCCCTCCAGTCATGCCGGTTCCATTCATCACACCCGTGAGTACAAAGAAACAGGGGCAGAACCGGATTTAAATCACGTCACAATAACCGATTTCAACCCAGAAGCAACTTCACCCCAGCACAAGGATGGGCGTGAAGTAACCGTCTAAGTTTATCAGCTTAGTTAGGCAGATATGCTCCCTTGATCGTGCATAGAAGATTGAGAACCCCATTGATGGGGATAAAAGGGATGGGTTCAGTGCATGTACCCCTGGACTTCTTAAATAGAATAATATGTCTTGTTTGAACATAAATAATGCCTAAGATGGAATTAAAGCCCCAAACTGTTTTCATGTGTTTCCATTTATGGGTGTTTTTTCTCATGTGGTGCATGTACTTCACAATATGATCTACAAGCATGGAGTGTAGGCTGTAAAATGAATAGATGGGAACACCACAAAGCAGAGGAGTAACTTGAGAAGGAGATATTACAATAGACAGAGGAACTCAAGCATGAAACTAAAGCAAAACATTGTTTGTTTGTTTGTTTTTTGCATTTTTAGACCACACCAATTCCCCAAAAGGACTCTGGGCCGTTTACATGACTGCAAATAGTCAACAAATGAGTACAAAATAAATAATAAACCACAGGAAATGAAAACAAACACACAACTCATAAAAACATACAAAGAAATCATACAAACATCCAGCAAGAGGCAAAAATACTTAAAGGTGGTGGTGGTGGTGGTGGGAAACAGAACAAGGGAAAACACAACATAACAGATTACCGATCACCAGATGCCTCTTTAAAAAGCCAGGTCTTTAATACTTTTTTAAAGGCTGGGAGGGACTCAATGTGGCAGATTTCACTAGAAGTTTATTCCACGCATTGGGGCAAGCCACCAAGAAGGCCCAGTTACGGATAAAAACCCTATGGGCATCCCAGGACTGAGTGAAAGTGCCAAGGATGCTCTGGTGGGCCAGGTTGATGCTGACCTTTGGGAGATCCGCTCTGTCAGATACTCAGGCCTCAAGCCATGGAGGGTTTTGTAAAAAAAAAAAAAAAAATCAGTACCTTGAACTGGTAGCCAGTGCAAGCGAGCCAAGATAGGTGTGACATAGTCAAAACTACCCGCACCAACCACCAATCTGGTTGCCACATTCTGTACCCACTGAAATCACCAGACAAGGTTCAAGGGAAGCCCCTTGTAAAGAGCATTGCAGTAATCAATCCTCAAGATGACCAGCACTTGTACAACTGTCCTGAAGGAATCACCATCAAGGTAAGGGTGAATCTGGGTGATGAGCCTAAGCTGGTAAAAGGCTGAGTTGGACACAGCTGCCACCCGAGACTCTAGGAGCAGTCCCAGATCCAAGACAATGCCCAGACTCTTCACTCTTTCAACCAGCTGAAGGGTAGACCCACCCAGACTGGGAAGAGGGCCGCTATACCCATCTGGTGCCCGCCCCCCAAAGAACAGAACCTCGGTCTTCTTGGGGTTGAGTTTGAGTCTGTTAGTCCTGGTCCACTGCAATACTGCAGCCAGGCAGCGATCAAGGATCCCATGCTCTTTAATATTTATGTGAGGCCTCTGTCTGAGGTCATCCGGAGATATGGAGCTTGCTGTCATCAGTACGCTGGTGACATGCAGCTCTATATCTCCTTTTCCACCAGGGATATTTTGAGACTGGTTGCATGATTCTTCTCTACTCATATGGGATAGGTGAATTTCTTAGGTTTATCTTACTTGGAAATTGCACTTCCAGGCCACCGTGTTCTGTTCTGGTAATTTTATTGGCATCCCACTATTTTTGGCATCAGTTCTTATTAAGAAGTCCCTATTCCACCCCGCTGTATTCTGTTCCATCTTTTGCCTAGTCCCCTTTGCATTGCATTCAGGCAATGGACTTAGTGGCATCTCTAATCCTTACACAGCTGTTTCACAGCCTCCTTGATTATTTTGGACAAGTCATTTAGTTCTCTCTGCCTCAGTGTAAGCACTTCATTACTTCAAGGGGATGTTGCAAGGAGGCATTAAAGTATCTGTGACATCAGATACTATGTTAATGGCTCTGTCTCTCCCTCTTGCGGTTAAGGAGGGAGGGCTTGGCAAATAAGTGAGCAGAACCCACACTAAGAATGAAACATTGCACACACCCACTGGCTTCTTCTGCTTTTAAGACTCAATAAAACTCAGACTTATTCCACAGCCCTAGGAACAAACAAATCTTATGCTTATCAAAAGTTTCTCTGTGCATTCTGGTTATCAATCAAATGGAAGGCAAGGGGTCAGAATTAAATAGGAACAGTGAGATGGTATAGAGAACACCAAAGTGCTTCCGGCCATGGATATAGGGTTATTGTATGTATATATAGGCTTATTGTATTAAACCTGAGGGTGACATATGCCTCTGAGGGAGGATATATGCCTCTCCTGATTTTGCCATGTTATTTTTTTTCCCTAACAATAGCTCACAAAAGTCCCAGCCAGCATGCATGAACTGTACTTCAAAATCCAACTTTTCCAATATCTGTTTTGTTTGGGATATGATTTCTGCCATGCTCATTGAGGCTGACAGAAATCAGAAGTGCAATATGTTTACTTGAACTGTTGTTTCTCAGTTATGTGTTACACCTCAAATTACAGGTGAAACTCAAAAAGTAGAATATTGTGCAAATGTTTATTTTTTTCAGTAAGTCAACTCAAAAGGTGGAACGAATACTATATATGAGATAGACTCATTACATGCTACACGAGATATGTCAAGCCTTACTTTGGTATAATTGTGATGATTATGGTGTACAGCTTATGAAAACGCCAAAGTCACAATCTCAGAAAATTAGAATAATGTGGAAAGGTTTCCTATTCATAGTACTGCATCAAGAGCCACTACAATTAGACGGATCCTGGACATGGGCTTCAAATGTCATATTCCTTTTGTCAAGCCATTCCTGAAAACAGCAAACAACATCGGATGCATCTTACCTGGACTGCAGGGGGAAAAAACTGGTCTGTTGCTCAGTGGTCCAAAGTCCTCTTTTCAGATGAGAGCAACTTTTGCATCTCATTTAGGAACCAAGGACCCAGAGTCTGGAGGAAGAATGGAGAGGCACACAATGCACAATGCTTAGAACCACAGAGTTGAAAGAGACCTCAAGGGCCATCCAGTACAACCCCTTGCCATGCAGGAACACCGCATTTCCGACAGATGGCCATCCAGCCTCTGCTTAAAAACCTCCAAAGAAGGAGACTCCACCACCCTCCGTGGCAGCATTTTCCACTGCCAAACAGCTCTAACTGTCATGAAGTTCTTCCAAATATCCAAATGGAATCTCTTTTCCTGTAGTTTGAAACCATTGCCCCTGTCCTAGTCTATGAAGCTATGGAAAACAAACCAGTCCCCTCTTCAATATGACATCCTTTCAAATATTTAAACATAGCTATCATATCCCCTCTCAGTCTTCTTTTTGAAATTTGAAGACCAGTGTAAAAGTTTCCAGTCTGTGTTGATTTGGGGAGCTATGTCATCTGCTGGTGTTGGTCCACTGTGCTTCATTAAGTCCAGGGTCAATGCAGCCATCTACCAGGAGATTTTGAGGCACTTCATGCTTCCTTCCACAGACAAGCTATATGGGGATGCTGAGTACATATGCATACTTATACTTTTCAGAGGTCCAATATTGTTCTATTTCCAATCCTTGTGCTATTGATGTCATATAATATTCTAATTTTCTGAGATTGTGAATTTGGGGTTTTCATAAACTGTATGCCATAATCATCACAATTATACCAAAGTAAGGCTTGACAGATCTCTCTCAACATGATTTAAGTCTGTCTCATATATTAGCTTTACCACTTGAGTTGACTTGCTGAAATAAATGAACATTTGCACAATATTCAAAATTTTGGGGTTTCACCTGTATAGTGCTCAATACAGGGTTTCCAGCCTTGTGGATATCCAACCATGCATCCCTCCATTTAACTCCTAGAACCCATTGATTAGTTGTGCCCATTGAAATGCAGTAGCATAAGCTGCAAATAGCAAATTGCCACAAATTAAGGAGTTGTACCACGTTTATTCCTCATCATATTTTGTTAGCTGGTGCATAACAAGAGAGCATAAGAACATAAGAAGAGCCATGCTGGTTCAGGCCAAAGGCCATTCTAGTCCAGCTTCCCATATCTCACAGTGGCTCCACCAAATGTGTCGGGGGCGCACGAGACTAGATACCTGTCTCCTGATATCACTCCCCTGCATCTGGCCCTTGAAGTACCCCGGTTTTAAACCTGGAGATTTCACATCTCCATCATGGTTTGTAAACTGTGATGGACTTTTCCTCCAGGAATCTGTCCAATCCCCTTTTGAAGGCATCCAGGCCAGATGCCATCACCACATCCTGTGGCAGGGAGTTCCACAGAGTAGCAACACGCTGGGTTAAAAAAAAGTCTGTTCTCACTCTCCCAATCCTCAATTTGAGTGGATGTCCCCTAGTTCTGGTATTTTTTGAGAGGCAGAAGAGGGTCCATCTATCCGCTTTACTCATGCCCTGCATAAGATAAAAGCATAAACCAGTTCACTACCTTGAAGATATCACTGGAGTTTATGCCACTGTAGTTAGGTTGGTGAAACTAACAGGATTCTGGCCTGTATATTTGTTGCCTTTATATCACCATAGGAACCTAGGTTAGCTATGACTTACAAAAAGAAATATCCCTGCAGTTTATAATGATGTCCTTGAGATTATATAGCCATACCACTTGGCCTTCCTGGTGGTTTCTTTGTGGGACTAAGCTTTCTGTGGCAGATCAGGATAGCTTGTTTTAGGACAGGAACACAGCTCTGAGATCCATTAGGATGCATTTTACAGGATAAATAATTTTCAGTCCCTTTGTCCATTTATCTATATTTAAAGCAGGATATGTCTTGGTGTCTATGTCTTGTGCTTCAGCAGTAACATTTTTTGCCATGAGCATATTTGTGTATGAGATAAAATAATCACATTGATAGAAATATAGGGTACTGAATTTCTTTCTTGAAACCAGGCAGTATCCCTCCTTTACATCTATCACACAGACACACACCGCAAATTCTCCACACATATTGTAAGTGTCAGTGCGATTTAGAACTTGAGCAAAGAGAGTTTCCTATTTTGTTATTTGCTTAGCAAAGCTTTGACTTTATAGATATATATTTTAAGACTTTTTGTCTGCTAGAAGACCACTTTTCTTCAAGATTTTGATCTGTGCTTCAAAGATAGAGTGGTACACCTTGGGAGTTCGCATAGTCGGTTACTTTTTTTTATACAGTGCTTTGGAAGAGTATTTTCATGTAAGTAGTTCCTTGGAGAGGATGGGGATATGTCACTAACAATATAGATAATGAATAATGTAACTTTTGTATGACAAATGTAAGGAAACTTACTAATAGCAACCCATAAGAGAACAGGTCTAAAAATGTAACCGAAAAATCCATTCTGATTTTCTCATTAATACTAAGAAATGTATAAGATATAGAAACTTTCCCTGCTTATAAGGGTGAAAATAACCTTTGCTGGAAAGCGGGCTTCTAAGAGGGCCAGATAGCTTTTTATTCCCTGTGGTCTCATTGGATTTAAGTGCCATAAGCAGGCAAGTTGCCTTTTTCTGCCAGACTGTTTTGTTCCTCTGGTTCTTTATTTTTTGCATCAGGGATCAGCAAAATGTCACCCTCCACATGCCACCAGATCAAAATATCCATCAAGCCTGATCAATAAAGCCAGTAGAACAAGTGCTGGGAATTGCACTCCAACATCCATTCCTAGCTCGTGTGTGTGTGTGTGTGTGTGTGTGTGTGTGTGTGTGTGTGTGTGTGTGTGTGTGTGTGTGTGTGTGTGTGTGTGTGTGTGTGTGTGTGTGTGTGTGTTGCATCCTTACAGTCATGACCGACTCTTCATGACCTCATGTCCATGGAGTTTTCTTGGCAGGAATACTGGAGTGGATTGCCAGTTCCTACTCCAGGTGCCTACAGCACCTGATATTCCCTGGTGGTCTCCCATCCAAGTACTAATAACCAGGGCCAACCCTGCTTAGCTTCCAAAATCAAGCAAGATTGGATGTGTTTAGGGCAGCCCATATTGAAAAGCAAAACCTGTCAAGATTTTCACACAGGAGGTTCTCTGATCCTACTTGTTCACGCAGAGATTGAATCTGGACCTTCTAGATCTAGAACTTGAGCTAAAGCTCTGAGCTTTCTAATGGTTTTTAATGAAACTCAGTGGCATAGACCAGTGGCTTCCAAGCTAGCTCCCCAGATCTTCTTGGGCTAAAATCCCCCAAAGCCTTCACCACTAACCTGTTCATGGTCATAAAGGATTATTTGATTAGTCCACATTTCAGAAGAAGGAAATTCAGAAGGCACAGTGAAAAATATATCAGAGATAAAGCCAAATCCCACATTTTAGCAAGTCAGTACAAAATACAGGGTTCAACAGCCCAAAACAGTCCAGAGTCAATACGTCAGCAGAGCAGAAGAGCATCAAAAGTACTATATTTTTCACTCTATAAGATGCACTCCCCTCCCTCAACAGTAAGGAGAAATGTCTGTGTGTCTTATAGGGTGAATGCACCATTGCCAGGAGCCTCTGGTGTGGCTGCTGCAGGGGCCTCCAAACCTGGTGCAGGTCCTAGCGGCAGCAGCAGCTCCAGCAGAGGCTTCCTGACCCAGCTGTTTAAAAAGATTATGATTGATTCCCCCCCAATAGAATAGAAGAGGGACATTAAACAGCCCTATCAGAGACCATAGAGATGAGAAACGGGCTAGAGAGTAACCACCCACCATGATGACCATAGAGCCATTCTTCAATACTGGTAGAATGTGAATCCAGCTCTCCCATTCAGCCTGTCTTGAAGAGCAGCTCTATGGTGATCATGGTGAGTGCTTACTCTCTTGCCCGTTTCACATCTCTGTGGTCTCCAGCAGGTCCATTTACTCTCTCTCTTTCTATTCAATGAAAAAAAATTGTGCAAGGGATTTTGTTCAACAGCTGGTTTGGGAAGTCTCTGCTGGGGATGCATCTGGGGCTGGGACCTCCAGTAGGTCTGGAGGCCTCTGCAAGGGCCAGAGGCTTCCCAGCTGGGCCTCCCAGGAGCAGCATGGTTGGAGAGTAAAATGCGAAGACAAGCTGCCTCCCCCTTTGCCTGGATGTCTGCGATGAAATGTCTCAGCATGGAGACCTGGGTAGCGGGATGGGTGGGTGAGCAGCTAGGCTTCACATGTTACTCTCCAGCCATGCCGCTTCAGGCCTCCCAAAAGCACCACGGCTGGAGAGTAAACTGGAGGTGGAGATGTACCAAGACTGCAGTATTTGTGTGTGAATATTTTTTTCACACATACATACCTCTAAAAACTAGGTGCGTCTTATGGTCTGGTGTGTCTTATGGAGTGAAAAATACTGTATCTCATAGCAGAATCATAAACAATCTCAAGGCATCAGGAGCATGCCAAATGAAATCCCAGCCAACATAGGTGATATTCTGAGAAGTTCTTATCCTTCCCCCTTTACGATTTAATGCTGAAACAAGGCCAGAAGCCCCATTATTGACATGACCTGTCATCTGGGAGAATGGCAGTTACTTCACAGCTGGTTCATAAATTGCAGACCTGCAGAAAAGACTGCAGGCCAGCTAGAAATGGATCCCACAACCTCCAGTCCTGAAGTATATCCCCCCAAATTACCAGCCACAAGTCCCTTAATAGCCAGGAAATAAAGCACACACTTTTTTTTCTGTGTACCGGCGTAATGTGATCTGTGATCTCCTATGCTCCAGACACTTCATAGAGAGCAGAGTCCTTTTACCAAGTATTATACAGGTTCCTTTACATTGCTCAGTGCCCAGCCGCACCTGGGAAGGGGAAACCTGACATGTGTTAAGTAAAAATCTGAAAGTATCTCAAGATAGAACAGGTAAATAATAGCTATATCAAAAAGGAGGGCGAATTATACTTCCCTGGGAAAGTGCTTTGCTCACTGAGCAAACGTCAGAAATAGTTGGCACTATAGGAAGCTGGAATTTCCAGCCATGCATATAATTACACAGGTTCCAAATAATTCTACCCCTCAGGCCTGTTTTATCAAATGACCCTAACTGGTCATTGATAGTTTCATAATAAAATTTGACTATCAGCTGTTAATCAGCATTTGTATGTGGTAGAGGTGAGGAGAATCCCATCTTGTCCTTTGCCTCACATTGAATAATATCATGGACTAGTTCTGCCTTTCCTAAATCCTTTATTGTGGTCTGGTGGGAGGTACATTTGTGCACTTGCTTTGCTAACTCAGAGATAATTAACAAATGTGAGAGGCTGTATATTTGATTTAGCTCTTTTTCTAGTAGTGCAGGAATCTGATGGAAAGTTTTATTTTTAAAAATTTGAATTAGCTGCTTCTTTCTGGGGAATAAACTCATTAAACAAAGTGCAATCAGACTTGAATCTGATGGAAAGTTTTATTTTTAAAAATGTTGAGAGACGGATAGGTAGGAACAAATGGTTGTGCTTCTGTTCTGGGGAATAAACTCATTAAACAAAGGACTCGACGGAATCAGACTTGAATAATTTTAAAAAGTATGCAATTTATTGTTAACAGGAGTCCTTTCTCAGGGAAAACATCTATACTGTCAGTATGGTTTTTAGACTAAAAGCATTGCAAAGAAGGAAGAAAACATTCTAATTAATTCAGCCTCTTGTCATCAAAGAGGAGCAAACATTTATAGTTGAACTCCCTTAAGTGTGTTGGAAAGAGCATATGTACTTAACTGGAAAGCTGACAGATGCTTCACAAGGGTAAGGGTTAATTGTATGTTGAAATCATGTCACAATGGCTTAAGTGCTATTCAACTCAAGGAGCTCTTGCTTTCTTCTGGAAATCTGGCATTGCCATGTAAGACCATTCCTGAGCAAGGGTGTGTATAGTTTTGCAGCAGACAAGGACATGACTGTATTTGGGTCTGGAAAGTTACATTTTAAAAGTAACATCACTATGCAACATTATAGAGCCCTCAACCCCTTGATCATTAATGTTTTAAACCAAATGTTTTCCAATTTTTTAAAAAGCCATAATAATAATAATAATAATAATAATAATAATAATAATAATAATAATAATAATAATAATAATAATAATAATAATAAGAAGAAGAAGAAGAAGAATAATAATAATAATAATAAGAATAATAATAAGAATAAGAAGAATGAGGCCAAATGCCTCCTTCAAAAGTTATTAAACGTAGCAAGAAAACACTACAAAACATAGCAATACTATTGTTCACTGTACTACTTTTTCAGTGCAACATAACTAAACAATTGCAACAAACCAGTTACCAGGTGTGGCTAGATTGCAAGTCCCTGAAGTCATAGCCACCATAGCTAATGGTTAAGACCACTGGGAACTGCAATCCATTGCTAGGGATCCAAATTAGGAAATCATTCACGTAGAGAGAAAGAGCAAACTAATCAAGGCCAAGCCTGAAAACACCTTCATAATATGCAAGGCCTTGTACATTTGGATGAGAAACAAGTGTTGCAATGTTGGAGATAAGACAAAGACTAATGTGAGGCTAGAAGTGACAGTTATAAGGTACTGGGCCTGTAAACAAGTGATTGGGTGGTGAGGGAAACTTCCTTTTCCTTTTCAAATGAACTTCTCCTCAAATTGTTGCAACTCCACCCCTTTTTGCATTTTAGTGGTCATGGCTTCCCATTCTCCATCCCACTGCTCAGTGGAACAGTGTGTTGCGCCCATAGGGCCTCCTATCATAGCAACATTGCCAGCACAACAGGCCTTCTTTGAAAAAGGAAAGGTGCCTGTTAGTCTAATGCTATCTAATTATTTCATGTTGCTGTCATCGAGCTGGGGTTCTATTCCATTTCCTGCTGCCAGAAGCTGCTATGAAACAACAAATGCCAGAAATGGACATGCGGTTAAATACGATAGTCAGTTTTTAAAAAGTTAAGATAAAGACATAAAGGTAGAAGTGGGCAGCTCGGGTTCAAGGACCATGGCAATAATCAATTAACCACCGAGAGTGATGTCGCTGCCAGATAGGCAGCATAAAAATCCAATAAATAAATAAATAAATAAATAAATAAATAAATAAATAAATAAATAAATAAATAAAAGGCAGGGAAAACTCCTAAGTGAGGACTTATGAAACATAGCACTATTGGGAAGGCTGTGATTGGGGGGGGGGGCATTGCACCTGGATTGCTCAGTAATTTAGGTATCTGACTGGAGCCAGAGGGAGACAATTTCCCAGTGTGCCTCCTGTGAGTAGAGCCAGCCTGTGTGGCTTTGGGAAAGCTGCACAGTCCCAGGATGTCCCCAGAAGAAGGGAATGGTAACCCCCCTTCTCAGTATTCTGTATGCGGGTGGCTTAATGGAAATGCACTCCTGACCTGATGTTTCTGAAGAAGCCTCTTCCTGTGAAATGGAGAACCCGAATTTGCAATGGGGGGCAATGTAGGGAGGAGGAAGCAGTTGTGGTTTCAGGAAATCCTCCTTGCAAATAGGAGTGTTTTGGTAAGACTGGGCTAGGGCTGTATCTCTCTCTCTCTCAATGATGCACAGTACCAAAGAAACTGGAGCTTCATCTATCCTCTGTTTCTAGAATCCATGGGCTTGGAACAGATCCCCTATATATAAAACATTAATATAATTAGTGTTATAGATAATTAGTGTTACTAGTGTCTTCTTGAATGAGAGTAATTATTGTCATTGCCATTTTGAATGAAGCAGAAGAAAACAGACTGAATTAGGATCCATTCTGATCCGTTCCTCCTGACAGAGAGGGCAAGGTATTTTACGCCTTGGCAAGAAATTCTTCTCTACTGCTAGATTCTACCCTCAGATCACCAAGAAACAGGCATGCATGGGGGCCTATGAGCAATTTCTCTGGGAAGAGGTGGAAAGGAACGTTGATAAGCATCTGGTTAATGACCACTGGACAGCTCATATTTTTACAGCAAGGACAATTCATCTGAGGCTACCTGGCAGACTATGAAGTCAAGACCCTAACTATGTCAACTTGCAACCCAGACATGGCTCCAGTCCTCTGGCAGCTTCTTGGTGAGCCTGCCATCATCCATATGGCATATGACTTAGCATCCCCACAATATCCACCCATGGTCAACATCCACTCCATTAGAGTGGTAGCTTCCTCTACTACCTAGATGCATGGAGTCCCACTAGATTTTGCCACGCATTATCAAGTGGTTCTCTGGACACACCAGGAGACCTCTTGGGGGTGACAGTTTTATTCCCAGTGCTCAGATCATCCCAACACCTGGTAAATCAGCTTGTTAGTCACCAATATATGTGATACGCAGAGACCAGGATAAAGGACAGGTTTCTTATCTATAATTGTGGTTCTTTCACTGGCCATCTGTGCATTCAGACATTCCACCCTCTTCCTTTCTGGGTAGAGGTCATATAATTTTTCTCCAATATTTTAATTGGCTGCTGCTGCAACGATTGGTGCACAAGATAGCCTAATCATAATTTTATATAAAATATGTACAGTGAAAGATATGCAATGAAACTACTTGATATTTTCCTGAGAGATAAATATTTGCTGGTGTTTACGGTGTTTTCTCCCTCACTATTTATTTCTGAAGAGCTCTCTAGTCAGCTGCAGCTGCCTAAGTACATGTTTCTCTTAACTTTGCAGGAGAATCGGAGGGACAGGAGATTAAGTGTCTGATGAAAAAAACAAGCATTGAGATTCTTTCACTATTGCCAAAATATGAATCTCCTATCAAAATTATGAACACCTATCTGGGCAAACAAGAAAATCTGGCTTATTCACATCATCAGTGTATAGAATGGACAATTTACAACTAGTTCTTAGAACTGAAGCATTCAGGATTACACTTCTAAGAAGTTTCTTATTTCCTTGGTGTTTTGTGTTTTGTGTTTATGTGTCAGAGACAAAACAAAAACATTAAGACCAATGTGAAAATAAATCCCAAAATAACTACAGAATAATGTGAGAATTTATTTTTAGTGCTATGAGAACATACCTCATCTTGTCTTTTTATGATAATGCAGACATTCACAAACATATTTTGGTTCATTTTGCTTCCTCTCATATATGAGTATCTGTAGATTCTGTATTTGGTCTACCTCCCAATGAGTTTCCCCCCAGAAATAACTATGATGGGAAAATAATGTCATGTATATAAATATGACTCAATCCTAAATTTACTGAAAATGTGCATGTGATAATTCCATGAAAGGCAAGAGGAAGACTAAAATTTGTTGACCTTCATGCCTGCTTAATGTGGAAGATGCAGCAGATTTGCTTTGTGCTGCCTCTGCCGGTAATAGGGGGACATTTTCCTATTTTGAAGAAGAGCCACAACATTCCGTAGACTGACCAGGGT
Source organism: Phrynocephalus forsythii (assembly GCA_029282475.1). Classification (NCBI taxonomy): domain Eukaryota; kingdom Metazoa; phylum Chordata; class Lepidosauria; order Squamata; family Agamidae; genus Phrynocephalus; species Phrynocephalus forsythii. Next base: position 112,774,402 of record JAPFRF010000011.1, read on the forward strand.
GAAACTATAGAGCAGTGTTTTTCAGGGTGAAACTTTATATATAGTCAATATAGGCACAGAGTTAAATTTTTAACTTTTCTAATGGGTGATTTTTCATGAAACAAGTGTGCCTTTGCCCAAAAAAGGTTGAAAAACACTGCTATAAGTTCTTCTGGTGATTTTCCAATCGTATACACTGGGGGAAAATGTACTTAAGGGAAGCACATATAACTCATGATAATGCTTTATATACAGTGTTCCATCTCAACAGGAAACCTATAATTAATTTTCTAGTCCCAAATATTTCCATTAAGAAATATTGCTAATAACATTTCAGCAGTATTAATTAGAAAATTGAGATCACTCACCATGTTATTTCACTACTCACCTTCTGTAGTGTATAATGGTAGTTTTGAAGCACTTGTTGCATTTCATAAATATTTTTAGAAAGCAGACCTGATGAAGATGACAATAATAATAACAAATACAGCCTATATAACATTTAGAGTGTGTTTTCAGAATTCAGAAAACAGTCAGCACTTGAAACTTAGATAACTACTAAGCATGATCTACCAATGCTGTTAAAAGTACTCAAAAGGCAGAGATTGAAAAGCACTTATACACTAAGGAATCAGTTAAACAACTGTCTCACAGATTTCCCCCCCCACGGTATTTTTTCATGCTTCTCTTTCTGTTAATTATTACAAGAAGACCTACTTCAATGTAAGTTTAGTGTTATGTTTCATCAAGTTGCATCCAACTTATGGCGATCCTAATAGGGTTTTTCTTGGTGTATGAGCTATTAGTGTTTTTTCCAATACAGTGGACCCTCATATAACAAATGGTTTGTATAACATAAAACCTGTATACAATAAAAAATTCCAGAGATAGGGGAAATTTGCTTAACAGAATCGTCTATGCGGCAAATCCATACAACATAAAAATGGTTGTGATTAGGGATTACACTGTTTTCAATGCATTCCTATGGGAAATTTGTATAAAGCAAAATTTGCTTAACATAATTTCATTTGGAACGAATTAATTCCTTTATACAAGGTACCACTGTACTATCTCCCAGTGGCTTTTCATGGCCAAGAGGGAATTTGAACTCCTGAGTCTATCCCTCTATCCCACCACTAAAAACCACTGCAAAGTGCTCTCTGATGCAGAGCATAAAATTGTTCTCCCATGTCCTGCAGATTTTAAGAAAAATAAAGTGTGACACACACACACACACACACACACACACACACACACACACACACACACACACACACACACACACACACACACACACACACACACCCCGAAGCATGACTCAGAGTGTTGTCCAAGTGCCTGGCCTCAAGGTGGTAAAATCTTGTCGCTGTTCCGATGCGGATTTTAAACTGATACACAACCCCGTGGGTACTCGGTAAATCGGCAGCAAGAATAGCTGTGAGGAGGGTACTGTCACTTTAAGAGCTGGCATGGTGCTTGCCACGAGAAGCTGGAAAGGAGCCACCACTCAGGGGAGAGCCACTCACCTTCTTGAGACAAGGACACACCAAGGGTTGTGCCTCAGAGACCAGGCGCCTTCCCAAGGCCAGAGCGCAGGGGCTCCTGGGCAGTCCAGCGGAGTGGCACCCTAAAAAGCGAGGGGAAGGGAAGGGAAAGCAGGCAGGCAGCAAATGAAGGGAGAATTTGGAAGGCACCCATGCCCTGATGTGAGTGTCAAGTCCCGAGCCCAGGGCATGGGAGAAGAGGTGAGACCCCCTCAGAGCACCGAGCTCAATGCGTGCCAAGGATCAAGGACCACCTGTTAATCTGGGTGCCAAATCAGCCCTGCTCTGTTCCCATTTTGGCACCTGTTGTTGATTTTTTTAAAAGGTCTTAGTACGTGGGAATGCAGGAATTGCAACTTGTACCACATGACCGCTCTGCGGGAAGATCCGCATGAAAATTTTATGGTGCATTATAATAGCCTTAGTCCAACACTGTGTCCACAAGTGTGTCTCATATGCCTTGATACAATGCTTTTATCACATGGGCATTTCTATCTGCTTAGCTATGATAGAATGTTCTTATCACCTCCTAGGGGCTGTTCATTAAACAACCATTGCTAAAAGATTCATCAGTGTTCCTTCCCAGTGCCTGGGTAAACATTTGCCTACTGGAATAACACTCAGTCTGCACATTTGATAAAGTGAGCCACTGCCCACAAAAGCTTATGCCAAATAAAACATGTCAGTCTTCAAGGTACCACTAGACCCTGTTTTCCATGGGATTCAATAGAATCCATGACATATTCATAGATAAGCATTTGCTCAATGATTCTGATATCACCAAAATCTTACATTCCTTCTTACAGATATTTTAACAAAAGACAATCCTGTGTCACTTTCCTGTTTACACGAGTGGTTCGTAACCTTGTTAACTATTTTGTAGGTTAAAATAGAAACAGTGTGTGCACATTTTTGCTAGGTAATACAGGCCAATACCTCAGAAAACTAAGTGTGTTCCCGTTAGAGTTTTACAATATGGGAGGTGAGCATAGAATCAAATTTGCTGTAATATTGTTCATTTATCTTTTATTATTTTGCATCACCTGTCTTTTAGGCAGCCACTATAACATCACAAATGTCAGGTCTATCAAGAGCATGCCAAATGAACCATCTGTTCTCTGGAACTCTACAGCCTTTTTGCCAAGTTAAAAACAAACAAACAAACACTTCAAAGCACTGTGAATAAAACATGCTAGCTCTACTATAACTGGAACAATACATCACAACTTCATTATTTCACATTGGCCTTTGTTTGTTTGTTTATTTAGTGCTAGCATTATTCTTGGCATTTTATGGATTAAAAATAATACCTATAGATTCAATATGGCAATTCATAGATACAAGTCTAAAAATCATACAAAAGAAAAAGAAAAATAAGAAAGGGTGGGAATTTTTTAAAAATCAGTATTAACAACATCCAGTGAATAAGTCATTGAAGACAGGTTTGCATAATTCTGTTTAAGCAATTTTCTGAACATCAGGAATAAAATAGTATGGCATATTTCTTTTTATATTGCTTGTTTTAAGATTATAAGCTTAGAATCCTTCTCAGGGGAAAGGCCCAGTATAAATAAATAAATAAATAAATAAATAAATAAATAATTGCTATGCAATAATATTATTTTTATTGCATGGAAGTAGCCTACCTAAAAGAGAAGAACATGAGCAGTATTTGAAGTATAAAAGTGCCCTTTTCACTGTGGTACTGATTAGGATGTTGCTGCTGTTATCACATTTCTGATCAATGTGCTTATGATTCTGGACAATAAATACATCTTTCTACTTACCTTACAACAGATTTTTGCCCCGTTAAAATGTCAAAGGATTCAGCTACAGGCCAGAAGTGTGTTTAGCAAATGTTTACAAGGGACATTATGCTTTCATTAAAAATGCTCTTCATAAATCGTTTTATCTAAATATTACAGCTGGTATTAGTGATAAGTATTCTTCATAACTGCCTGCTACACTGTTATGGGATTAAATCTGTTAAATGGCTTGTCAAATGGGAAATACGTAAAAGAAACGTCAACCAGTATATTGGCCATCAAATGCCACATTAACAAAGAAACAGGAAGAGAATTTCTGAAAACTTGTACTTACAACAAAATGTTAGGGTGTGGATTTAATCAATCAATCAATCAGAACCTTTTATTGGCATCAGAGAGACAGACATTAATATAAATAAATAATTGATACATGCAATTAGAAATATATGCCTGGTTAAATTATACAAAGATAAAATGCGAATCAAGAGGTAACGAATCTCAGTGACAAAATATGGTGCTGTCTTTATAAAGTATATAAGCATCCTCGTAGATTCTGACGGGCATTCTAGGGGTAAACACCCTTATCCTTAGAATGCAGGGCAGATAACCTGTGTCACTGTGGCAATAAATTGATCTATACAGTGGTACCTTGTATAAAGGAATTAATTCATTCCAAATGAAATTATGTTAAGCAAAATTTCCTTTATACAAATTTCCCATAGGAATGCATTGAAAATGGAGTAATCCCATTTTTATGTTGTACGGATTTGCCCCATAGGTGATTATGTTAAGCAAATTTCCCCTATCTCCAGAATTTTTTATGTTGTACAAATTTTATGTTATACAAGCTGTTTGTTATACAAGGGTCCACTGTATATAGCAATTTGTCTGGTGTGGGCTTTATACTTGCCTAGCAATAAGTTATGCAAGGTTGCCTCTTCTGATCGATCAGAAAATCTTGCAAGTGATGGCTCCAGATAGGAGGCATGGATATCCCTATATAGAGTACAGTGGAAAAACATATGCATCAGGGACTTTTAAGTCTCAGAGTTACAGGAGCAGAGCCGTGCTTCCAATGGCTGGGAGCTAAATCGGCCATACAAAATATTCAATGGGAGTACATTACATCTTGCTAAGGGATTCTTGGGGATTATCTAAAAAATGCAAATAGTTGGTTGGCTTGTCAATGTGCAAGGGAAGTTGGAAATTCAAATTGCAGGCTGCTGCAAAGAGATCTTGCTTTTCAATGTCCTGTAGTCTACCTTTTAGCAGTTTATATTCCTGCATAAATGGTAGGAGCCCCAGATGATTGGGTGAGATACCCATGGTTTGAATCTTTTGAGAGAACAATTTAAGGCCAGGAGAGAGGAAGGAGTTGGAGAGAATTCCTGCTGTTAGAGGGTCTTTATGGGACACAAAACAAATTCTCAGCCAGTACTTAAATTGCCTCAGGTGTGCTTGCGCAGTTAGTCTTGCCTGAAGAGAAAGGTCTTTGCCTGTTTCTGGAAGGATAGCAGAGATGAGGCAGTCCTGGCCTCCAGGGGGAGGGAGTTCCAGAGTCTGGGCTCAGCAGCTGAGAAGGCCCTTTCATGTGTTCCCACAAAACATACCTATGAGGGTGGTGGGATGGAAAGAAAGGCCTCTACTGATGGCCTTAACACCCAAGTCAATTTATACTGTGAGATTTTATCTTTGAGGTAGCTAGGACCCACATCAAACAGTGCTTTGTAAGTTAAGGTAATCACTTTGTATTGTGCTCGATAGCTGACTGGCAACCAGTGGAACTGCTTTAATAGGGGTGTAATGTGATCTCTGTACTCCACATGTCAGCAATCTGGCTGCTGCAATTTGGACCCATTAGAGGTTCCTGAGGCTTTTCATAGTAAGGGTGTTTATACACGACCCCTAAGCTCCGCCGCAAATGGCTGCAAGGTCCGGACCTTAAAAATGTTTACTCACCAGCTCCGGACTTTGCAGACAATTAAGTGCGACCCCGCCCACTTAGCGCGACAAAACAGCAGTTTTCTTGTACCTGCTTTTTGGATGTGACAATTTTTTGATCCGGTGTAAGGATAGTGAGTGCGGGGCTCTCCTGGCTTCTGTTTGTTCTTTTTTTGCACCCTGCTCCTTTAAGAGATCTGAATGCTGCCAGGAACAAAATGGAGGTAACCGGCATGCTTTTCTTTCTTTTTTCTCCCTCCCTCGGGCAGCCAGCAACCAGGAAGTGTGGAGGGGAGTGGGGACAGAGGAAGAGCGAGGAACCCCTAAAATCTCTGGTCTGAATTTAAGTGGCCAGCGGATCTTAGGGGTCATGTAAAAAGGCCCAAAGTCCCACATAAAGCACATTACAGTAGTCCAGACAGGACGTCACTAGGGCATGAATCACCATGGCCAGAGCAGGTTTCTCAAGGAATGTGTGTAACTGGCATACTTACTAGCTTTAATTGTGTAAATGTGCTCCTGGCCACATCTGTGACCTAGGCATCTACACTCAAGGATGTGTCCAGGAGCACCCCCAAGCTGCACACCTCTTTTTTTTCAACTGGAGAGTGATCCCATCCAGTACAGGTTGCATCCCTATCCCTTGTTTTCCCTTTCGACCGACCAGCAGCATCTCGGTCTTGTCTGGGTTTAATTTCAATGTGTTCATCTTCATCCAGTTCATTACTGAAGAAGCTAAAGACTCATGTAAAGCCAAACTAGACAATAATCCATTTTCTTCCCCTTCCCAACAAGTTCTCCATGTTCCCCCAACAGGCAGTAAAAGTATGTTTGTCAGAATGTGATAAGGATAACTAACTCCCACACGAGTCCTCCAAAGAGTTATAGGTCTCCCAGGAAAAGAACAGTTTCTATGATTTGTCATAGCTGACATGATGCCAGTAAAGGGTTAATCCCAAAATGAAACTAGGCCTGCAGCAGTAAACTTCTCCAAACTCATTTGGACATCATATTATAAGGATCTTCATTGTTGTAAAACTTCCAAGCAATTACAAAATCAGAAGGACCCAAGATGGCGGACGGCCACAGACGCTGATTGCAGTGGCGCTGCGAGCCCTGTTTTCCTTTGTTTTTTTCTGTTTTCTCTGACTTGTTTTTTCTTTTTTCTTTAACTCGCGTGGGTCCTCACCAGCAGCCTTGGGGCAGTGGAGTCAGCATGGGGTTTTGGAGTTTGTGGGGGCCACTAAGCCCCTCTCTCCCCCCTCCCCCTGGCATGATCCTGGAGTACCCGTTCTCCTACCTCCGCCTTCAGAACCTGCATTTGCTTCCACCAGTAACCTCCTCGTTGTCGTTCCCTTTTCACTCCTTCAAGGAGGGGTGCTGCTGACTATTCATCCACCTTTGCAGACCCCCTTGGACCTCCCGCCGTCCTCCTGTTGTTGCCCTGGAGGTGGCAGCTTGACCCGCCAGCGGCGGCTGCGGAGGTATCCTGCGGAGGTATCCTGGCCGCTCCTGTCCAGGCCTGCGCTGGAGGCGGCAGTCTTGGCAGTCTCGCCCGACCATCGGCTTCGAAGGGGAATGGAGGCGACCAAGGCAGCCCGCTTGGGGGCCAGAGGTGGTAGTCTTGCCCATCCAACAGCTTCGGAGGGGAATGGAGGCGACAAAGGTGGCGGTCTAAGATTGAAGACAGACCACAACTGGAGGCCAACCCAAAACAATGGTGGCCCTTTGATCAGCGAACGTGGAGGACACCCAGTAAGGACAATTGGCTGGGAGGCGGTGGTCCTGGTTGGTTGGAGGTGAAGAATGGCGACCTGGCTGGGTGGTATGAGTTTGGTGACTCCTTGGGGTGGACCATTGGGACTACTGACTACTGGGACTGGAGGCAATCTATCCGGCCAAGTGGTGGCAGCGGCTGGCAGGCAGTGCCGGCCTGGACTCTTTGGCTCTCAGAGCCAGCGACATTGCCTGTAGGCAGCAACCGTGGCGGCTCTCCCTCTGGGGCGGTTTTACTGCGCTGGATGTCTCCTTTGGGATAGCTCCACTGGTCTGACCTCATTTGGGGGTGTTGGCAGCTTGGACTTGGACTATTATTGCCCATTATGGATGAACCTTTTTCATCCTCATGGTCCCCAGAAAGAGCTGGCTGCCTCCCCCCCTCCACCTGGACTTTTTCTTTTCACCGTCATGTCCCAGAGCAGTTTTCCACCCTACCCTACCCTCCCTTCCCCTTCCCCTCCTCTGCCCCTAGGCATCTGGCTTATAGGCCTACATTATGCTATTTTTACTTTTTCATTTTACCCTTTATTTAGTATTTTATTAGCGTTTTGTTTGTTCCTTGTTATTACTGTATTGTTATTAGTTTATTGTTATATTGTTCATTGTTGGGTTTTTTGGTTTTGTTTTTTATGTTGCCATGCCGGCAGGAACTATTATTTCGATGGTGTCTGGCCGTGGGAGGTATGCTCAGAGCGTGGTGATTATTTGGGTTAGAAGAACTCGGGTCAGGCAGTTGGTGCCAGTCCCCTGTTCTGATCCCCCTGCCCACCGCCACGTTATCAGGGAGCCACTCCGCCAGCGCCTCTGACCAGTCCTGCCTCCTGGTTAATGCCAGGTCGGTTCACAATAAGATCTCCATCCTCCATGATGCCACAGTGGATGAGCAATCCGATCTGGCTTGTATAACTGAGACCTGGGTGGGTGCAGAGGGAGGGGTTTCCCTCCCCAGCTGTGCCCCCCCGGGTTTCAGGTCCAGTGGGCAGGCAGCTTAAAACCATGCTTTTTAGTGAGGCATCTGGCAGCCTTTTAACTTAATTTAATTTATGCTCTGGTTGTTGGTTTTTTTTCACCCTCTTGATGCCTTTTACTGAAGGTTTTCCCTCCTATTCTCCTGGCTTATTCCATTTTTTCTTTTTGCATTGTATTGTTGATTTTAACTTTGATATAAACCGCCCAGAGTTCCGTTGGAAGATGGGCGGTATAGAAATAAAATAAATAAATAAATAATTTTTTACAAGTTCTATTTATTTACATCAGTTCTTGGTTTCAGTCTTTAAAACAGAAAATATATCAAAGTCTTACAGTTGTGAGTTAAAAACTGAAGGTATATATGCTTAAATTCAAAAGTCATTTATATAGTCATGCAAAAATATCAGGTTTAAATACAGTAGGCTTATTTAAAATGTATCCTTGTACCTTGTAAAAAAGTATTGGAACTTATAAGCAACATGTAAGCCGTATATGAATCAAAATACAAAAGCATTAACATTCAGGAGTGTGTAACCTACAAAGGTAGTGAATACGTTTCTAAATATTTCATTTAAAAGTAAAAAGCAATATAAATCCAAAAGCTGTAAAAGCTTTCTTTAAAATGCATGAAAGAACATCAGAGTTCTTATCATACAAAAAGAAAAGTACTATTTAGTTTAAAGTACAATGTTAATGCAGAGAAAATATTTTCTGTAAAAACAGAAAAGCTCACCAAAGCCTTTACAGCCAAAGTCTAAGAAGAGAACTCCAGCATCTTGTTCCTGCTAAATCCTCTTTAGATAAGGCATATCTCCATTCTCCGTTTCACTTCATTAAAACAAAGCTTTTGTCCTCCTCTTTCCATTCAGATAAAATGTCCCTTTATGGTATAACACTTCATGAGAGTTCACTATTTAAAATCTAGTTCTATATCATTAACCAAAACAAGCTTCCATCTGAGATTATATTTTTCAACCAGTGTTGAAGGTCTCAGGTCTTGCTCATGACAATGCTTAGAACCAGGAACCAGGCTGAAGCCCTCACCACTGGCTCAGCCACTGGGTTTTTAGCCACTGCAGCAGCCGGCTCCAGGCCAAAGGAAATTTCCCCATAGCAAATAATGGAAACGGGTGCCCCAGAGCAAATTCATTAAGTTTCCATTATTTCCTATGAGGAAATTTGCTTTGATACATGAGTATGCTTGTTTACGAGCATGTTTCTGGAATGGATTATGCTTGTAAACCAAAGTACTACTACTGTGCATACAATTTTATACAATTTTTAAAACATAAGTATTTTTAATTATGAAGCTAAAATCTTATAAAACAATTAATGACACCTTTGTTTTTCTTCAGTACATGCTTATCATTACATAAACAGCTTAAAATAAGATTCACTCTTTTCTCTTTTTATACACTGTAGAACGCTCCCATTATGTTCTGTAAAAGCTTCCATTCTTCTTCGTGGACTCTGTGAATCCACACAATGGGTCTTCGCGCCTGCGCGTCTGAGTTACCAGTCTTTCCAAAGCTCAAGGCGTATAAGCCCCTCCCCTCCATGCGCATGCTCACCCATCTCCCGCCTTGCTGACTCAGTTCCTTTTTGCCGCCACTGAGCAAGGTCGCATGTCATGTCTCCGAGCTCCTGCAAAAAATAAGGAAAGTGAAACCTATTCATTCATTTGACTTTATTTTCTTTCATTCATTTTCCTCCCCAGTTCCCCCCCTCCAAAGTTATTAGTTTGACTTTTCTTTTTCGGAGCCCACCCCTAGGGTGGAGGGGTGGACACCCCCCATAGTTGCGGGCGCGCCAGCGGTTTATGGCAACAGCAGCACTTTTTAAACAGTGCGAGGCCTGTTCAAACAGAATTCCGTTAGCGGACGGCCACAGTTTGTGCCTGTACTGCTTGGGAGAGGCTCACCAAACCGCACTCTGCCCACATTGCAAAAAGCTAACAAAACCGGCCCTTAAACACCGCCTTGAGCGTTTAAGGGCGTACTTGTGGGAAAAATCCCTCAAACCGATGGAAACCCACTCAAAAGTATCTATGCCTTCCACTTCCTCAAAACCAAAGTCTTCAAATAAAGGGAAGATGATGGAAAAAAGGAAGAAAAACCCCTCCAGCCACCTCTGATTCCGGAGAAGAGATCAAAGGACTTGGCTTCCGATGTGCGAACAATGGTGGCGGCGCTGAAACCACCCGCGCTTGTTTCAACCGAGTCGCGCAGCGTAGAGGGGGTTCTGAGCTCAGCGCAGGTTGGCGCCCAGTCTCCTGATGTCATCCGAGACGAGCCCTGGTCCCATGCCTTTGAAAATCAGGGACGGGTACCCGTGAACCCCCTCATAGCCCTATGATTCTATCGGGCTTACCACCAGGCCAACTTGTCCACGATACGGACATGGCCACACTCAGCTTCAATCCATTATCGCACCTACAAAATCTACAGGCTGCATCCACTGCGTCAGCTCTCAGCACTCTGACATCGAAGAGCAGGGGATGGAACCCCCCAGACGCCTGGGCATGCAAAGATCGCCCAACCATGAGACCAGGCATACAGGACACTGTGGTCCATGACGCTGGGCAACACTTGAAAGGCCAATGGCCAACTGCACCCCCAGAGAGGGGCAGGAAACAGGTGCGGGCAGAGGCCCATGATACCACCTCCTCGCCCTCGTCCTCTCCTAGACGTCATAAATCCTGACGTTGGCAGGGCAAGCGCCACAGACGTCATGAGTCGTCTTCGTCAGCTTCAACACGGCGCCACAAAAACAAACGCCATGCCAAAAAGAAGTGACATCAGGCCCATATGGTGTCTAGCTCATCTGACACCGATTCCTCTTCCACCTCTTCGTCCACCTCCCCCAAATCTAGAAGGCGTAAAAGGGGTGTACAGAAGCCAAGGGCTCAGCACCGTCTGGTGTCTAATACTGACACCATCCCAGCTGCAGGCTTCCCAATTCAGTTCCCGCAGGTTCCCACCAACATCACACCGCAATCGGTGGCCCCTCAGGTACCACAACCACAGCTGCCAGACTCACCAGCTACTATGGATCGCCCAATAACTGATGACTCCGACACGGGAGCAGCTTCTCAATCCTCCCATAGGTCGACTCTCTCAAACTCTAGACACTCAGAGATTGATGTACAGGAAAAACCATCTTCCATGCCAATAGAAGATTTTAAAAACTATTCACAGATGGTACATAAGATTGCACAGATCATGGGCCTCCAAGTGCAACTTCCAACAGCCAGCGATGCGTGTAAGTTTTTCGGCCACTTACACAAAACCCGGCAACCTCCATTACAAATGGGATTCATTCCTTCTATGCTGGATAAAGCCAAAGAAGTCTGGGACAAACCTTCTTCCAACCCCTTGATTCCAAGAAAGATTGACAGCCTGTACAAAACACATGGTGATGGCACAGACTTCCTCATGAAGCACCCTCTACCCAATTCTGTGATAGTGGATGCCACACAGAACAGAGGGAAGTCACATTCTAATACTACCCCGAGCAATAAGGAGGCTCGCAAGCTAGATCTCATAGGCAGGCGTCATTACTCCCTTGCCTCATTCTCCTTGAGAGCTCTGAACTATCTATGTGCCATGGAGGCTTATACACGTCACCTCCTACTCACCTTTCCTGAATTCATACAACATCTTCCGGAAGAACAAAAGGCCAAGGCACAGGCCTCATACTTGGAGGTTCTCTCCCTGATAGGTTACCAGATGATAACCTCCCTCCACATCACGGATGCAGCCTCAAAACAATTGACGACTGCTATACACCTCCGTCGTCATGCCTGGCTCAGAACCGCCAATATCACAGACGACACTAGGAATCGTATAGAAGATTCCCCATTCAATGGAGAAGGACTCTTTGCAACTTCCACAGATGCATCGTTGGACAATATCCAAAAAATGAGAAAAGCTGCCAAATCTTATACATATCAGGGCAACTCTTCACAATCATCCTCCGGACCTCTACCATCATCCTGGAGAAGGCAATATACACCGTCCCATCAGAGAACCCAGGGACGAAACAGGCAGCAATACCACCAGTCTCCATACCAACGCCCGGCACCACAGCCCAGACAATGGCAACAGCAGCAAGCCAGGAGGTTTGACTGCAAACAAAAGCAGTTCTCCTGACTGGGCTCCTCCACACCTTGATATCCGGCTCAGTCCCTTCCTACCGACCTGGCAAAGCATCATGACAGATGCATGGGTATTGTCAATTATCGAAAGGGGATACTGAATTCAATTCCACCATCGGCCCCCACTGGGAAGAGTCATTTCCACACCACACTCCCAAGTACTAAGGGAAGAAGTCGCAGCTCTAATAAAGAAACAAGCTATAGAGCTAGTGCCATCAGGAGATCGATTAGGCTTCTACTCTTGATACTTCACTATACCCAAAAAGGACGAGGGCATTCGTCCCATTCTAGACCTTCAAAGACTAAACACCTTCATTCGAAGAAAGAAATTTTGCATGGCTACACTAGACACCATTATTCCGATGCTGCAGCAAGGAGACTGGTTTGTTGTCCTTGACTTACAAGATGCATACTTCCATCTCTCCATAGCCCCCCAAGACCAGAAATATCTCTGCTTCCGTATGGGAGGCTCCACTTACCAGTTCAAAGCCCTGCCCTTTGGTCTCTCCTCCACCCCATGGGTGTTTACAAAGTGCATGGCACCGGTGGAAGCCTTCCTCAGACTCCAGGGAGTGCACATCTTCCCATACTTAGACGGCTGGCTCCTGGTGGCACCTACAAAGCAAAAAGCAGAGAAGGACAGAGACCTCACCATACATCTCCTAACATCCTTAGGACTTCGACTCAACAGGAAGAAGTCCACCCTTTCCCCCTGTCAGTCCATGCAATATATAGGAGCGCTCCTGGACGCCCAAAAGGCACAGGCATACCTAGCTCCAGATCGCCTACGAAAAATCAAACGGGCTCTGCAGCCGTTTCAAACCTCCACCAAGGTGTCGGCAATTCAAGCCCAACACCTACTAGGCCTAATGGCCTCCACGACGGCCATCCTACCACATGCCAGACTCCGCATGAGACCACTGCAGGCATGGCTTCTAACCAGGTTTCGCCCACACTGTGACAACCCAGCAAAGCGGCTCAGGATCACCTCCTCCCTCCTCATCAGTCTGAGATGGTGGGAGTCTTCCCGCAATCTCAAGGTCGGATGACCCTTCAGGCAACGTTACCCATCCATCCAGGTAACGACGGATGCCAGTACCACCGGCTGGGGCGCCACATGCAACCACCTCTCTATCCATCACAGGTGGACACCCAAGGAGCGAGCCCAGCATATCAAATACCTGGAGCTCCTTGCCATTTTCAAAGCCCTCAAAGCATTCGAGCTCCTCCTCGCCCACAAGATGGTCCAAGTAACAACCGACAACACCACGGCTCTCTCTTACTTGAACAAGCAAGGAGGCACTCACTCGAAATCTCTACTGCACCTCACCCTCAAACTTTGGCGATGGTGCATAACCAAGCACATTCACCCAAAAGCCATACACATTGCATCATGCAACAATGTGGTGGCAGACAAACTGAGTCACCTCCCTCACAACAACCACGAGTGGAGCCTCTCAGAAGTGGTGTTCCGCATCCTCTGTACCAGGTGGGGAACCCCGATTATGGACATGTTTGCATCTCAAGCCAATGCAAAGTGCAACTTGTACTGCTCCAGAGCAGCCATCGGCAAACACTCACAGGGAGATGCCTTTGCCACCAATTGGCCCCAGGGTCTCCTTTATGCGTTCCCACCAATACCTCTCATTCAGAGAACCCTGATGAAGATCAGGCATCACGGAGCCCACGTCATACTGTTGGCCTCATGCTGGCTGAGACAGCCATGGTTCCAAGTCTTACAAACAATGGTGACTGACACCATCCGGCTGCCGTCAACGCCAGATCTCCTGACACAACACCAGGGCCAAGTCAGACACCCAGACGTCCTGACTCCACCTGATGGCATGGCACATCCGCTAACAGTCGCAGAGGTGCTCACAAACTCTAGGAAAAAGTCTACAACTAACCTGTATGCACATAAGTGGACATCCTTCCTACACTTCACTTGAGCCAACTCTCAACCCTCGAACCCGACCAACATCCAGGTTCTCCTGGATGGGGACTCTCTCTTTCACCTTGAGAGTCTACACTGCAGCCATAGTAGCACACCAGCCACCTGATTCTGAAGCTGCAGCCCTGTTTACACATCCCAAACATAAGAGGTTCCTAAGAGGCATTGCTAACCTCGGTCCACAACACAGAGCCCTGACACCACAATGGTCTCTCTCCTTGGTGCTTAACTGTCTGACTAAACCGCCATTTGAACCCATGGCTACTACATCTCTATACCTACATACCTTGAAAACAACATTCCTAGTGGCAATCACATCTGTCAGAAGAGCTTCAGAACTCGCTGCTCTCAGAGCGGACCCTCCGTTCCTGAAATTTCATCATGACAGGGTGGAACTCCATCCAGACATCTCTTTCTTACCAAAAGTAGTGTCTTCATTCCATGTGTCTCAGCCACTCATTCTCCCAACCTTCTTCCCAAACCAAATGACTCACCTGGGGAGGACGCTCCATTCACTCGATGTCAAGAGAGCACTCCTCTTTTACACTGCCAGGACTGTGCCTGTAAGAAAAACCCACAGGCTCTTCATCTGGACCTCCGAACCATCTCGAGGTCACCAAGTATGCCCTCAATCCATCTCCAGATGGATCACCACAACTATCAAAATGGCATACAATAATGTGCATGTCTCTCTACCTGTCACACCTCGGGCACACTCCACAAGAGCAGTAGCCTCCTCCACTGCCCTCATGAAAGGAGTGCCCTTGGATGACATATGTAAAGCAGCAACCTGGTCTCGACCGTCCACGTTCCTGAAACACTACAGACTAGACGCCCGGACACAGAGATCGGCCGCATTTGGCAAGGCAGTTTTGACAACTGTACTTTCATGACTACCCTCCACCAGTAAGTCAGCTTGCCAGTCACACATTGTGTGGATTCACAGAGTCCACGAAGAAGAAATGCAGGTTACTTACCTCTAAGTTAAGTTCTTCGAGTGGACCTCTGTGAATACACACCACCCACCCGCCTCCCCTCTCTCCGTCATGACTCGTTGTACTCTCTAAGGGTCAGCGGCGGACCAGAGGGGAACTGAGTCAGCAAGGTGGGAGATGGGTGAGCATGCGCATGGAGGGGAGGGGCTTATATGCCTTGAGCTTTGGAAAGACCGGTAACTCAGGCACGCAGGTGCGAAGACCCATTGTGTGTATTCACAGAGGTCCACTCGAAGAACTTAACTTACAGGTAAGTAACCTGCATATATGCAATATATTATTAATCTCATTTGCTTAACATATGCTCTACATCTATCTTGTGACACCTCTTTGTTAATTAACATTATAGGTGAAACACAACACAAGCAGCAATTTAAAATGCACTCCATTTTTCCTCTGTTGTCTGTTTACATAACATAAGCAAAAAACTCAATGAGCTACCATTGCCTTATCATTTTATCAGCTCTGTGTTCCAAAACGGCTGTGTTTTTATTTTGTAAGGTGTTTTGGTTTTGTAATATCAGCTATTTTCACAGAACACTTTTTTATTGCACTTTCACTTTTAATGCAGCTTTCTGGAGCATTAAAACTTTTCATTTTTAGGGCAAAACATCTACACCCCATAAACTTAATTATTTTGAATATTAACATGTTCAACAGCAATCTCTTATAGGAATCTCCATGTTACAGAATTTCCCCTGTCCCTCTAAAGATGTCTCTGTTCTACTCCAAACTTACCCCAAATATATTTTCTTTAGTGGTTGCATATTGGATGCATGTAAAAATAGAATGAGTGATTCTGTTGTGTAATTGATATTAATACAGCATTTTGGGGAAAATATAATGAAGTGAGTATACATTTGTTCTGATATATATGGATTTGAATCCACCTAGGAAAAATTCTGTGTAGGTTTGATCAAATCTGCATCCTTGTTTAAATCACATTTAGCTTGTGTCCACAGTTTTATGAAAAGGTCTCTTATTCAGGTACTGCCCAGACTCAAATCTGCTTAGCTTCAGTTTTGTTTTGTTTATATTATATTCATTCAAAAATCTCTCTGGTTATGAATGTGTGATACTGTGCTTCTGTGTCCACAATTCACAACACCAGGAAATGGCCCAATATTGTTGCACAATATCCTGCCTGTTTTGCCAGCAGGACAAAAGATGCCAAGCTTTGCATAGCAAAAGGGGATCCCCCAAGATAGCATGTCAATTGCTAGAAAGGAAGGAAGACCTCATATAAAGCAGATTGTCACCACAAAGAAAACCAGAACTGTTAGTTTGCAAGACATGAGCAGAATAGGAAGAGAGAACAACCTAACATAAAGACATGACATTTTGGAGGTGGTTGATTTATGTAGTCATTACACATTAGAAGCAACTTGATGCAGGTTTTTTTCTTAATTTACTGACAATTATATGATGACAAAAGCTGCCCAGATGCCCTAAGCACATCCGATCTTACCTGATTTCGGAAGCTAAGCAGGGTTGGCCCTGGTTAGTACTTGGATGGGAGACCACCAGGGAATACCCGGTGCTGTAGGCGTCTGGAATAGGAACCGGCAAACCACTCCAATATTCCTGCCAAGAAAATTCCATGGACATGGGGTCACGAAGAGTCAGTCATGACTGTAAAAGCAAAGTGGTCTGCTTATATACCGCCCCATACCACTTCAAGTAATCTCTGGGTGGTTTACAGTTTTTAATTATAGTATGCAAGCTACACATCCCCCCCCCCGCAAGCTGGGTACTCATTTTACTGACATCGGAAGGATGAAAGGCTGACTCAATGGGGAAAATTTTCTCCATTGAAATGCATTGGCAATGCATTTGAATGAAGACAGCCCCGGACAAGAAATCTCGGGCGGCGCAGGCGGGCAGCAGCAGGAGGTCAGATCCCCCTGCTGCCCCCGGTGTGCGCCGCCCCAAGACTTCTGCGATCCCCCCGTCCCCCCACCCGCTTCCACATATCACGGATTTTCATGGATCACGGGTGGGGTGGGTCCCTAACCCCCGCGATCGGTGGGGGGTTACTGTACCTTGAAGTCAATGTGGTGATGTATTGGCAGCCCATGCAGTGCAGCCAGTATAGGGGAGATGTGTTGGTGTTGTCTCAACCCCTTTACAGGGCCTTTTTACACGACCGCTAAGATCCGCTGGCCACTTAAATTCGGACCAGAGATCTTAGGGGTTTGTCGCTCTTCCTCTGTCTTCCTCTGTCCCCACCCCCCTCCGCACTTCCTGGTTGCTGGCTGCCTGAGGGAGGGAGAAAAAAGAAAGAAAAGACTGCCGGTTTACCTCTGTTTTGTTCCCGGCAGCATTCAGATCTCTTAAAGGGGCGGGGCACAAAAAAAGAACAAACAGAAGCCATGAGAGCCCCGCACTCACTGTCCTTACACCGGATCAAATATTTGTCACCATCAAAGACCAGGTACAAGAAAACTGCTGTTTGGTCGCGCTAAAGTGGGCGGGGTCGCACTTAATTGTCTGCAAAGTCTGGAGCTGGTGGGTAAACATTTTTAAGGTCCGGACCTTGCAGCCATTTGCGGCGGAGCTTAGGGGTCATGTATAAATGCCCACAGTCTTCCCCCACCATTATGCAGTTCATATACTGCAGTCCTGGTATACAGTGGGACTGCAGTATATGAAAGTCAAGGGTCCCTGGAGCAAGCTGCTTGGGCCCATTTGAGTCCTCCTGCACTTACCCCAGGCCTGTACTGCCCTGAATGGGCCTCCGGCAGGTTTCCCTGGAAATGGTCTGCCAGGGCCCTCTCAACTACTTTGCTGATGAAAGGAATATTGATGATGGGCCTATAATTGCCAATTTGGTCCACCGCCAAATTAGTTTTCTTCCAAATAAGTTTAATGAGTGTCTCCTTGAGGGGAGGAGGAACCCCACCCTTTTGGAGAGACCCATTAATTATTGCTGTGGCCCATTTGATGGTCACTGGCCTGGCTGCTTTTATTAGCCAGGCCAGGAAAGGGTCAAGGGAGGAGGTGGTGGGGTGACAGTGATCAATGGCCCTGCCCACTTCAGATGCCATCACAGGTTGAAACGTGGTCAGAGTAACCGGGCAAGGCACTGGAGGTCTCTGGTTGATCTACTGATTATATCTGGAGGTCTAGGTCTCAGCAGATGGCCTCCACTTTTGATTTGAAAAATGCTGCAAATTTATCACAGGAAATACTAGAGGGATGCCTTTCACTATGAGCAACCCTGGATGTATTGTGGAGTATATGAAATAATTCAGCTTGATGGTTTTTTGCTTCACTTATCTGGTTAGTGAAGATCTTCTTGAGGCCTTAATCTTGACCAAATATTCGATGTGATACTGACAGCAGATAGATTGAAATTAGACATGAGCACAACTCAGCGAAATCCTTGTTTCCATTTCCATTCCTTGTTTCCGTTACGTAACGAAACGAACAACAACAATTACTCCGCCAGAACTTGAACTCGAACCGACTAAAGAAAAATTGGGTCTGATTTGTTGTGGTCGTTCCTGGCGGCATCGCAGCGATCGTGCGATGCCAAGTGGCACAGGAAAAAAGTTTTTAAAAAAAAAAACCCGATTCCCGGCCAAAAAAGCAGGCGAAAATATGCCTGCCTGAGGGCACCTACCAGAGGGGTGGTTTCTGGGGGGGGTCCCCGGCCTCCCCCCTCCTCTCCTGGGCTGCGCATCCTCATCGCCTCGCCAACTCGCCGCCAAGCGGCGCGGCACAGAAAAGAAGTTTAAAAAAAAACCCCGATTCCTGGCCAAAAAAGCAGGCGAAAATATGCCTGCCCGAGTGAGGGCACCTACCAGAAGGGTGGTTTCTGGGGGTCCCCGGCCTCCCCCCTCCTCTCCTGGGCTGCGCATCCTCGTCGTCTCGCCAACTCGCCGCCAAGCGGCGCGGCACAGAAAAAAAGTTTTAAAAAACCCCGATTCCCGGCCAAAAAAGCAGGCGAAAATATGCCTGCCTGAGTGAGGGCACCTACCAGAAGGGTGGTTTCTGGGGGGGGGTCCCTGGCCTCCCCCCTCCTCTCCTGGGCTGCACATCCTCGTCGTCTTGCCAACTCGCCGCCAAGCGGCGCGGCACAGAAAAAAAGTTTTAAAAATAAATAAAAAACCCTGATTCCCGGCCAAAAAGCAGGCGAAAATATGCCTGCCTGAGTGAGGGCACCTACCAGAAGGGTGGTTTCTGGGGGTGGGGGTCCCCGGCCTCCCCCCCTCCTTTCCTGGGCTGCGCATCTTCGTCGTCTCGCCAACTCGCCATGCCATGCGGTGCGGGCGGGGGATCCAAAATGGGGCGACCGCAAGCAATATTTATTTATTTTGAAATCGTGGTGGTCCAAAAACACACCAAAGCACCACAGAAACATGTGAAAATAGATATTTTAAAACTGCTTGAATTTTTACAGTAGCAGCAGTGGGTTTTTCTTGCAACAAAACGTCTCCATTTATTTTATTTTATTTTATTTTTATTTTTATTTTTATTTTTTTACACCTGCACAATGATGGGCTAGCCATTGGAGTGGACCATGCAAATTTTTGGAGCCATTCCACCAATTGCATGGCCACTTGACCAGGTTTTGACCGAGACTTCTGGGATGTGCCTGTCGGGCATAAAAAGCCCACTAACCATAGCACGAACCCTAACCCTAACCCTAACCCATACGCCAGTACACTGTCCTTCTTAGTGGGTCAGATAGGCACCCAGAGCTGCACCCCATGAACTCACCCTAACCTTACACGTAACAACCCTAAGCCTAGCCCTTGCGCTAACCCCCCTAACCCTAAGCCAAATCTGTACTCGCATTGCACACATGCAAGTACAGTTCCCTTCTTAGTGGACCACAGAGTGCCCAGACTGAGGAGGAGCCTTCCCCCCAGTGTGCGCACTGTGACACTGCAGTAGCAGTGGGCCTGTGGTCAACAGAGAGAGGCACCCAAAAAAGAGGTGCCTCTCTGCTCAACTTGGTATGCATATCCAATTGGCTATGCATGCCATTTTGTAGCGGGCCAGAGGAGGCACCCACCCCAGAGAGGTGCCTCCAGGAGCCCGCCCCCCCCCAAACCAGTACTAACGACAGACAAAAAACGACAAACGAAATGACAAATTTTTGGAAAATTTCGCGAAAAACGGAAACGAGCCGAAACGGGCCGGCTCCGACACACGACAACTCGAAAACGTCATTTTCCCTGGTCGTGCCCATCTCTAATTGAAATTGTTGGGGCCTGCCTCCAGATGCTCTCTAGCCTCCTTCTTCACATGTCTATTCATCTGCAGGGACTGATTGAACCAAGGAGCCCCAGATGCCCAGCGGCAAAGGGGGTGTTCAGGTGTGAGACTGTTGATTGCCTTGGAGGCAGAGGCATACCAGCCATCCAGCTAGGCATTGACAGGTGCACCAACCAGATCATCAGGAATGCCCTGCATGGCATTCTGGATAGCATCAGTAGCATCAATGCACTCTCATGCAGTGATAGTTATGTGTCCTAAAACTATATATAGAGGACAGTGCATTCAGTTGAGTTTACAAATAAGCTTTTTGAGATGGTCATCTCATGTTTTTCAAGATGCCATACTGCATAAGTAGAGAATCAAGATGTTTTCCATAAACACAGCCTGACTACAAATCCATGTATGCTAGGCAGTTACAGTGTCTTCTTTTTTTAAGAAAATGTTTCTAAAAATACTCAAAACTATTTTGAAATTCTTTCTGTTCTGTCACCCCCCCTCCCAGCTCTTAAGGGTTGACTGGTTATGCTGTCATCATTTTTCCCCTATGGAGTGAAGCTCCTGTTGAGTGCTACTGAAGTGGCACGCTGATATTTTCTTTATACTGTATTTACAGGAGAAAGAACTGTCATACTTTTGCCAAGGGAAAAGCCCATTTGACACAAATTCAAGGTTTGCTTATTATGTTTAGAGTAGAAATGGGCACAAATGATTTTTTGTTTCATTAGTTGTTTTTCATTTCATTATGTAAAAAAAAATATGAAATGACCCATCAGAGAAAAATGAAACGAAACGAAATGGATATTTTCATTCCGTTACATTCCGTTTTTTGTTTTTGTTTGTTTCAATGTATTCCTATGGGGAAAAGCCAGTGGTTCCCCCACCATGTGCCCGATCAGGCACAGGAAACAGTGGACTTTTCAACTCCCCCCTCCAGAATCCCCACACTCCAGCTGATTGGTGCTGGCTTCGGAGGAAAAAAAGGTGTTTTAAGTTTAAAATGGTCGGGTGGGCAGCACAATCACCCCAAACTGCCCACCCGACCATTTTCAAAGGGCTCCTGCCAAGCTGTCATTGGCTGGACCCCTTTAAAAATGGCAGCACCAGGGGATCTGGGGCCGACTGGGCCATTTTTAAAGGGGTCCAGCCAATGACATACACTCAAATTGAGTGCTGGGAGAGTAAGAACTGACAAAAGAAAATATTTTTCACGCAACGCGTTGTAAGTCTATGGAACTCCCTGCCACAGGATGTGGTGATGGCATCTGGCCTGGATGCCTTCAAAAGGGGATTGGACAGATTCCTAGAGGAAAAGTCCATCACGGGTTACAAACCATGATGGAGATATGTAATCTCTAGGCTTTAAACCAGGGTAGTTCAAGGGCCAGATGCAGGGGAGTGGGATCAGGAGACAGATATCTAGTCTCATGCGCTCCCAAACGCATCTGGTGGGGCCGCTGTGAGATACAGCAAGCTGGACTAGATGGGCCTTTGGCCTGATCCAGCATGGCTCTTCTTATGTTCTTATGACAGCCTAGCAAAAGCCCACAGAAAATGGTCACGTGGGCAGTGCAATCAACCCAAACTGCCCACCTGACCATTTTCAGAGGGCTCATGGTAGCCGGCTCATGGTTTACTCAGCCTTTTATCCTTCCAAGGTTGGTAAAATGAGTACCCAGCTAGCTGAACAGGAGGGGGCAATGTTTAGCCTGCATAATTAGATTGTAAACCACCCAGGGAGTGCTTGAAGCGCATGGGGTGGTATATAAGAAGAACACTTTGCTTTGTGTTATAATTTGTCTTTCAGTCCTTAAAGGATTTATTTCCCCCCATGGAAAACATCTCTCTCTCTCCTCTCTGTACCTGTCCTAGATCATGTCCCATATACCACAGTATACATGGGCTTACTTTGACATTATTGTGCTACCAAAACTTGTTTCATGCTTAGTTTCACAAGATATTTCTTCTCTTCCTCTATCTTTTCAGGTAGTTTAGATTCTGACCTTTGAAACTTTCCTTGCTATTCTCTTTTGCAAACATCCTATAAATTAAATGCATAAAATTTATGTTAATATGACATTCTGTGAGTGTACACACTTTATTTGTACAGAACCATCTCTCTTGGATATATATTCATTGAGAACCACCACAGAGTCCTTGTTTTATGTACAAGGCCCAAGGCATCACCCAGAAAATATTGCTTTCCTTTCTCCTTAGTATAAATCATAGAATGCTGGGAGATGAATAGACATGTGAACAAACAGTTGTTTGCATTAAAGTTCCAAATCATAACAGTCAAAATATATCTGTCACAGTGCCAGTCAAAGAAGAGCTGATTAGTTATACCAATGAAAAGGAGTGGAAAGTCTGTATGGGATGGGTGGATATACACAGGAATGTGTCTTAGAAAGAGGAGAATTTTGGTTACTGGTGATGACAGTCTTGAAAGATCACAGGAGAAATAAATAACCTCACATCCCTTGTAATGTTCCCTCCTGCTTTTATCAATATATTAGTTCATTGTTGGTTCAGGCCAGAGCTTGGGAAAGTGACTTTTTCATATTATAACTCCTGCAATCCCCAGTGTAATTCTAGTTCACAACAATAAGATTTCTGAACTCTGGTTCACTCTGGGGAGTAAATTTGCAGGGAAACTCTTTGTTTCCCTTATCTGTCCAGAATGCCAAAACTTATTTTGCAAATACTTTATCAAAATTTAATCCTGGAAGCCCCATATCCAGGATTTCATATATTGTGAAAATTTAAAATATATTTTCACTTTCAATACATGAGACAATCAAAATTGTTTAGGGCATGTCAGAGGGACTGGAAGTAAAATTTGGCTGTATATAGCATTCAAATGCTGCTAGGTTATGCCAGGTCTCCAGAGTATCAGCCAAACTCTCAAGGAGGTCCTGTCCTTCCCAAGGTCCTGAGGCAGAAACAGTTATGGTGAGCTATATTAAAGAAAAGAAATATTTTGTGTGTGAATTATCAGGTGAATACACTGTCAGGTGGATATATAATTGGCTACAAAATCATACTCAGAGGATGATGATTAATGAGGGGAAAAGACTAAGGGGAAATATGAAAACACTTTACAAATACTTGAAAGATACTCATACAGAGGAGGGGCAGGATCTGTTTTCAATCATCCCTGAGTGCAGAACACATAATAACATGCTCATGTTATCGGAAGATAGATTTGGACAAAATATCAAGAAAAATCTCTTAACTGTTAGAGCAGTATAACAGTGGAACCAATCACTGCACCTAGAGAGTTGGTGAGCGTGCTGATGCTGGAGGCATTAAAGAGAAAATTGGATAGCCATCTGACAGATCTGCTTTGATTTAGATTCTGCATTTAACAGGGGGTTAGGCTCGGTTGCCTTATATAAGCTCTTTCCAACTCTATTATTCTATGATTTGGAAAGCCTAGGCACCCATTTTCTGCTGACACTGGGGTTTCCTTCCTCCCCATGGAGGAGTTTGCCTGTGTTTGAAAATGTATGCATGTGTGTTGTGCTTGCCCAGTGTAAGTACATGAAAATGCCAGAAACAAGGGATACATGGAGTGCAGAGAGAAAACGGTGTACTCACTGTGAATGCACAGCTTTTAACCTTCTTGTTTGCTGAAAGTAAGTCATGTAGGGTACAAACTCAAGCAAGAATTGAAGCCAACATAGCTATTCAGTGCATGTTGCTGCTTGACTAGCAGGTAAAAAAAATGGGAGAAGGGAAGGAGAAGGGAAAAATGAAAGAAAAAGAGGAAGGAAAGTGGACTTGCCCTCTGTTTTTGATTTGATAGACATTATTGACTATAGCTACCTAAGTTTTATCTGGATTCTGAGCACATTTCCCTTTGTTCCCTTTGTGTCAGTTTCTACAATCAGCCCAGAAGCACTTGTAGCCCCTGCAAGTCCTTACATCAATGGTGGCAAACCTTCGACACTCCAGATGTTTTAGACCCGAACTCCCATAATTCCAAGGCTGTATTGCCAATGACAATGTGGGAGTTCGGGTCCAAAACATCTGGAGTGCTGAAGGTTTGCCACCACTGCCTTACATCTCAGGGTATGGGGTGATGCTATAGAGCTGCTCCATTTTGGCTAAAGGACAGGGCGTACGTTTAAAGAAACAGCGTATGCTAGGATGCCTTCTTTCTTGCCATGATATTCATGGAAAGGGGTGAGGGATATGACCTCCTTGGAGTTGTAGGTCTCTTGGCCAAGTGCTCTTCCAAAATATACTGATAACAGTTGATACCTTCTGCAGATATGTCCAGTGTTTTCTGTAGTAATGGTAGTCATACAGTAGTAGCAGTAGTAATAAAATTATGTTGCTGATTTATGTATATTTATGTAAGGGAAATTGTCTTAAGTCTTGGCAGTAAACTCACAGTCATTAAAGAAGTGCTGGTTGTATTCTTGAGCTTGTACCTAACCATACAATCAGCAATACTTTCCCATGATTTACTGTTATTTACTGTACATTCTGCCTTTTTTCCCTGCAAGGGCCCAAGGTGGTTCACATTCAATTAAAACTATACAGTAATGACAATTACAAACACCACAAGAAAGACACAAAACAATTAAACATATACAGTAACTATTAAACACACCATCAAAAACTATTTTAAAAGATTTTAAAACTCTACATTCAGTAGATGCTGCACTCTTAAAAACTCCAGTTATTGCTTCAAAATCTTCCTGAAAAGTTCTTTTAGGAACTGAAATCAGATTTTTCTCTCTCTCTCTGGTAGTGTGATTCAGTATTACATATATATATATACTCTGTGTGTGTGTGTGTGTGTGTGTGTGTGTGTGTGTGTGTGTGTGTGTGTGTGTGTGTGTGTGTGTGTGTGTCCATACTTTGTACTGACTGGCTTTTCTTTGAAAGGTTTGCATTGGCTGTTTTGTGACATGAAATGGAAGCCAAGTTAAGAAACTGAGCCCTTGAAATAAATGCTCTTTGAAACCCTCCACCCCCCACACATGTATCTTGATATCAATTCATCTCACCATGACCTACTTGCTTTTGATATACTATCTGCAAAATCAACTTTAAAGGGAAGCTGTTGGGCTCGCAGTGTAATTAATTTCTACCTATGTTTTAATTAATAGAGCTTTTGTGTCTGCTTTTTGAAGATTATCCTAGCATGAACTCCCGCAGAAACGCAAGTTTAATTAAACTATTGGAGTTCTTTGCCTCGCTGCTTCTTCCTCTCTTATGTTTTTCATTACATTATGCAGCTGAATTTATTCTAATTCAGATAAGATAAAAAATACTAATTTGACCATATAAGACATGGAGAACTAGGATCAGACAGAAGAACATGATACCAACAGAAGTGCAATATTTGTCATGAGTTTTTCGGGCTGTTTGGTCATGTTCTGGAAGTTTTTTCCCATGACATTTCGCCAGACTGGTGAAACGTCAGGAAGAAAAACTTCCAGAAAACGGCCAAACAGCCCGAAAAAGTCAACAACTATTAGATCCCGGCCATGAAAGCCTTTGAGAATAGATAGAAGTGCAATAATTTAGCAATAATTTATTTGTGACAGTTGCCTCCCCTGTTTGTGTTGCTTTAAATTTTATAGCATATCAGTTTTATAGGTAACCAGTTTTGAGTGAATTCTGCTTTTCAGTTCTGGCACAATATGATAATATATACATTTAATGTATTCAGTGTCAGTTGACTTGTTGATTTGTCACATTCAAGATCTACTGTTTGTTTAAGTGCTCTGAAGAAGGCAGGAATTCAGTCAGTGATTTTTTTTTTGGTTCAGTTCTGTTAAAGCTGAGCACTGAGTTATTTCACCCACTACTGACTCATACCTGACAGTGCACCTCTCCAATGTGTGAGGCAGAGTTATTTTTAACTCTTTAAAGTAGATGTTGGAAGCTCACCTGACACTATGTACAGGAAAGAGGTACTCAACCACTGAACCGTATCCTGTCCATAACATTTTACTATAGGATATTTTTTTAGAAGATGCTGTTAGAACCAGAATCCAAACCAACCTGATGGATTCCCTGAATTAATGACACATTGAAAAGAGGTCATGCTATCCTCCCTCCTTCTCATGTATAAGGTCTGGGCTATCCCTCCATCCTCTGAGAATTTCCATCAAAATCCAACCTGTTTTCCATCAGAATCCATTATTTGGTGTCAGTAACAGAGCTGGGCATGAAACAGCAGTTTGGTGCAGTTCATTTGTGAGATGAACAACTGATCAGTGGTTTGGCATCCCACCCTTCCAGTGGGCGCCAACTTGGAGTCAGTGCCTGGAGGATGTGGGATGGGGAACTGCTGGAGGATGTTGAACTGTGGATCACCTGTTTGACTAGAAAACAAACCACACCAAATTGCCATTTTGTACCCATCACTAATCAGTAATCGACTAGATGAGGACAAAACCCCTGAAATTGACTCCAGATGAGCCAGGTGCTCCTGATCTGTCAAAAGGGAGATCAAGGAACAGGGAAATAGCCTATACTGGAGTGGTTACACTCTTTTGAAAACAAAGGTGCACAGCTTGGGGGTACATCTGGATTTGTCTCAGCCCGGATGCCCAGGTTTTGACAGTGCCCCAAGGTGCCTTTGTGTGGTTAAAATTAGTGTGCCAACTGTGCCAGTTCCTGTTCCTGGAGAGGTATAACCTGGCTACAGTAGCATATGCCTTAGTTATATCCCAGCTGGATTACTTCTTGGAAACTTCAGAAGGTCAAAAAATGCTACAACCAAATTGTTAACAAGGGTTGATTGTAGGGATCACATAAACTTCCTCTTACCCAGCAGCTGTCAATAGATGTCATTCTTTTTCTGAGCACAACTCAGAGTGCTGGTTTCAATCTACAAAGCCCTAAGCAGCTTGGGAAAAAGCTATATCAGGTATCATGTCTGTCTCTTAGGGGCCTACCTTAAAATCATCGGGAGACACCTTTCTCCCAGTCCCTCTACCTTCACAGATATATTTGGTCACAAATTGGGAGACCCTTTCTCTGTCACTGTTGCCAGCCCCAATCCCATGGGAAGGTAGGCTACTGCCATCTTTGTTGTCTTTCTGCAAGCAGGTGAAGATGTTTCTTTTCAGACAGGCTTTTTCTCAGAGGTTGACTGTTTAGGGGACAATAAATTGGATGGTTTGTCTTTTGCTTCTAAATATGTTTTTAGTAATGCTTGTACCTAACATTTTAAATACCTATATATTGTTATTAATTTCTTCTCTATCTATGAATAATGGGTATTTTTTTCCTTGCTTTACCTGTTTCCAGGAGAATGGTGAGGTGAAAATATTTTAAATAAATAAATAAAAATAAATAAATAAAAGTTCCTAGACACAACATGGTTCACCTAAGTCTTTTTTAAAAAAATGAAAATATTCGTTTCAACAGAAATAAGGTCAGACACTATAGTAATTACAGGCTGAGTATTCACAGCAGGAAAGGACAGAGCACTTACAAGAATAAGAAACAGATTGGCTGTCAGTCTCAGGAAACTGGCCAAGCTGAAGACAGTACACTAAAACTTCCTGCTTCATAGCTTTTATCCCCCTATAACTTCACTTCTCATGACTAAATTGACTCACGTAATTATACTTAATCATTATAAGAGTCAGTGTAGCATACTGGGTAGAGAGGTAGATTAGGACTGTTGAGGCCTGAGTTTGAATCTTTACTACAGTGAGCCATTAAAACTCATTACCTATTTCTTCCACATGAACCACATGTTGTTCCAGCTTCTTTGGCAACTTGCAATTCCCATTCCACTAAACATATTTGTAGTTCTTCATCTAGTTTTCAACCTCTTTTAGAACAGGTTCCACCTTGCTCATAAATTTAAAAAACAGGCCTGATAGGAAGATCAGTAGCCAATCTAGTCATGAAATAACCAATTAACCTCAATGATAACCCATAATTTACACATGCCAATGTTTACCTTTGAGTATCTATACATAGTTCCCTGAAACTATCCTATGAGGTAATAAATCATTAAAGGAAAGATGAGGACTTCATTTTTCTGACAGGAAAAGAGAAAAAAGGGGTTGCAGAATATCAGGATTTTGCTTGCTTCAAAGCTTGTAAAGCAATAGAATTCCAGTTCAGAATAGATTTGGCCAGCTCTGTTAGCAGCCTACAATACTAGGGATTAACAATACTATTGTGGCTATATGCAGTCACTGAGATGGTGTATGAGCACCATATGAGAGTAGCTAGGTTTTAGAAGTATGTGGAGTCCTTTCTCTCTTTCCTTCAAATACAGGAATATCCCCTGAAAAAGATGAAAAAGTGTGCCTATAGGCAAATAAAGTTTTGCTGACCATTTTTTCCTGGATCATATATTAACAAGTAGGATTTGGCCATGAGGAGACTTGCCCATTGTGTTCCTTACTTACAATTGTGAAGCAAAGGTGCAAGTTCTTGGAGAGCCTTGGCTCATGATCTCAGATCAGCAGAAAATAAAAATAGAATCTGAGATTCTACATGAGTCAAATATATCAATTTGCAGGCTTTTTATGTCACTGAAACAAAGGTCTCTCTCTCTCTCTCTCTCTCTCTCTCTCTCTCTCTCTCTCTCTCTCTCTCACACACACACACACACACACACACACACACACACACACACACACACACACACACACACACCTAGCAGATGTGCCAACTTCCTTATAGGATCACAACATTTCAGAAATGAACAAATGTTGCACATCATCTCAATAAACTTAGTATCCAATTTCCCTTGCAATATTTTACATAGACAAGGTCTTCGCTTTCTCAAACCTCTGTCCTCAGAATCAGAAATCAGTTCAATAAGAAAACAAGCAGGCTACGTCCAGAAACAGAAATCCCATAGCTGAGCTGTGTAAATAGCAGTATTTTAAAATCTCTTTACCCATATTGATGATGCTATTGTAATAATTGCAAGTTCATTATCTCCTGTTTCCCTCTGGACTTGCCCCCCACAACCACTTATATAGCTGAATATTGAACTCCATGTCCCTGGAGATGGGTTATAATTTACAAAAACTCAAACAAAATAAATGTATTAGCCCTCAAGGTCCAGAAGCCCTTTAAAAATGGTTTGTGCTTGTCTTACGTTGCTTCATAGTGAGCCCGCTAAGTCAGGTACTGCTCTGCTTTCAGTTTTAGCAAGTTCCAAGGTAGCAAGAGCATCCTGGCTGCATCAACAAAAACTTCTGGTTATAGGAGCAGAGACCTGCGTGATTAGGACACAGGGCATATTCTCAGAGGAAATGGGGCAGGCACAAATAAGAACTTTATTCTTTGAAGTGGCCTGTTGTTCTAGCAAGAACCACTCTCTTTTGTGAACCATTAACTTAGCCAGGAATGTAAACATACATGATGAATGTTTATTCTGAGCACATATTTTGCTTGAAGGCTCTGTACTTAAAAGCTGCCCCTGTTTGGTTGACTAACATGTATGTTGCTGTTAAGTGGTGTTCAGATGCTTCTGATTTATGGTGATTCAAAGACTCAGGTATTTCAAAGCATGTGACATATTTAAGGCTTTGGTTTTTACCAAAGCCTTGCACACCCCAAGTTTCCATGCCACAGCAGGTATTTGAACCCAGATCTCCTGAGCCCAACTCTGTTCTGTTCACTACACCACACTAATTATACATCTGGAGCCAAGAGTGAAAGAAACATAATATTTCACCTTGTCCCAATTCCACTGTGCTGAAACCTTGGCAAGATGAAATAAGCTTAAATGGGGAGGAAACCATCTCTGATGCACATAATGTCCTGTTTTTGAAATATTTGGCACAGTTCTAGGGAATTTTGGGGACCTTTAGTGGATTTCTCAAATGCTAATAAGGTAGGTTGCTCATATTCTGTTGTTTGCTTGCCTTTTTCTTTCTTTTTTTTTGGGGGGGGGGTTGATTTCTCACTTGGAATGAATTAATCCATTTCCAATGCATCCCTATGGAAAACCACATTTTGAGTTAAGAAAATTTTGAGTTAAGAAAATGCATTCGGAACATTAATTTTGTAACTCACGGTACAACTGTAATCCAAATGGTGTTAGATTCCTGAGTACTGGCAGTCAGTACAGGAACTCCAAATGTGTTATAGATTATACATTATAGATTATACATTTCACTAAGCAACATACATGTTAGTCAGCCAAACAGCATGTATAACAGCTTGGATGAGCAGCAAAACGTTTCAGTCTCTCAAGAAAAAGAAGACCAGTTGCCATGACTCAACTTCCAGATAAACTCACCTGGATGACTGAGACTCTTCACAGACTGACCAACTCCTTGTGACCCATGTCTATGGAGTTTTCTTGGCAGGAATACTGGAGTGCCTTGCCCGTTCCTACTCCAAGCTCACTGGCTATTGATTATGTTGGCTACAATTATGGGTATTATTGTCTAAAACACCTTGAAGATAGTTGTTTAGCTGTTCCTACTCTGCCAAGAGGCCATTTGCCATTATGTACATATGACCATCATCTGTTTTGCCATGCCAAATAATTAGGAGAAGTTCAGTATTCCTCTGCTTTCCCAATTTCTGTAGTAAATTTGTTCACAGCTTGTTAAGATGTTACTCCTGGCTAGATACAGTGGTACCTCTACTTATGAGCATCTCTACTTATGAGCAATTTGACTTAAGAGCAGAAAACCATTGGTATTTTAATTGCTACCTTACAAATTTTAGATGTGGTCCTCTCTATTTACATTTTTTCCCAATTTTTATTTTATTGTTTTTATTTTTATTTTTTAGATATGGCTGCTCTACTTATGAGTTGTTTAACTTATGAGCATGCATTCGGAACAGATTAAACTATTTAATCTAAAGTAGAAGTACCACCATATATTACATGGGGCTTGTAATGATTGTAATGTAAGGCATACACACAAAGGATACATTTGGGCATAGCATTAAAAGATCTCTGTATGGTTGAAAAACCTATGGATACTTACTGTACTTCAGATTTCAGTCAGTGCTCTTGCTTCTATTATCTCTGTTGACTGTTCCCTTTCCAGTTTTACTGTGGTCTATGGTTATTAATGGCAGACCAGCTGTGGTGCAACTCTCTTATTGTTGCCTCCTGAGCCTCTGTCATATTTCGTATAGTTACTGAGATATTGGTGATTGCACTCTGCAAACAGGTATAAAAATAGGACCCTTGTAATGTAGATCATTAAAATTCATAGGCTGTAGCAAAACTTTCTGCATGTGTTTTCTGGACAGGCCTGTTAACGATTTTCAGAGGCATTTCCACCATAGAACAATAAAAATAGGCAAGTGAAAGAGGCCACAGCGTGAGGAGAGCTGGAGAAGATATATGCATCAGGCAATGAACCTCTAAGTGGTTCATAAGGAAATACTCTGAATTTGAATTTTTGGTTTCATTACTTCATCCTTCTCATGCCCACAGTTACCTGCATTATTTCTATGAGAAAGTGGAACATTTTGCCCTTCTTCATCAAAGCAACAATGCTATAAACTTTCTGAGTGGGGATTTTAACTTTGTTGTGCTATGATACATTGCTGAGGTAGGAAATAGCTGGAGAGGTAGCTGAGCAAGAATTTAGTTCTCTTCATGAAAGGGTTACTTCCCATAAAGGATCTCATTCAAAATGGAAAAGCTTGTGTATAACTCTTGACTATTGGTCTTTCAGTGGCTATATGCTGCCACAGACATTTGCCATTTTGCCTTTATATAACAACACTAATGGCAGCAATCAAGATGGTCTATAGCAGTGATGGCAAACCTTCGGCACTCCAGATGTTTTGGACCACAACTCCCACAGTCCTTTGTCATTGGCAGTCTATGCTTGGTATTCTGGGAGTTGCGGTCCAAAACATCTGGAGTGCCAAAGGTTCGCCACCACTGGTCTATAGGCTAGCAACATCATGCAGGGGGAAATCCCAGGAGCTGATTTCTCTCCCCTCCCCTTTTTGGGCCTTTTTACACGACCCCTAAGATCCGCTGGTCCCTTAAATTCGGACCAGAGATCTTGAGGGTTCGTTGCTGTTCCTCCATCCCCACCCGCTCCGCACTTCTTTGTTCTGTCTGCGTGTGTGTGTGTGTGGGGGGAAGCCTTAGACAGAGACAAAAGAATAAAAGGCTTACCTCCGGTGCTGGTGGAAGTTGCTCCGACCTCCGTTTACTTCCTGGTTCCTCTTTAAGGGTCGGAGGCAAAAGAAAAACAACAGAAAGAAGCGAGGAGAGCTCAGGCAGTCTCTGCATCAAAATTTTTCACCATCAAAGAGCAGGTACAAGAAAACTGCTGTTTGGTCACGCTAAAGTGGGCGGGGTCGCACTTAATTGTCTGCAAACTCCGGAGCTGGTGGGTAAACATTTTTAAAGTCCGGAGCTTGCAGCCATTTGCGGCGGAGCTTAGGGGTCGTGTATAAACGCCCTTTGTTTTGTTTAAATTACTGTAAACAGTTTCTCACCCTAACACAAAGCAATTGTCAGGGGTGTTTCTCAACTAGTGTGGATGATAGTGAGCAGAAGAGGGCATCCTGTAGACCCTTTGCTGCGTAAAGCTTGTCATTATTTTTCCTGCTTGCCAACACAGGCCCAATACTCTATTGTGCAGCAATATTGGCCCATTTCCTGCCTTTTTTGAATTGTAGATACAGAAGCACAATACCCCACATTCATAAACCAGAGGTTCTTTGAAGAACTGAATTATTGTTTGGTTGGCTGGGCCATTTAAAAATATTTTACATGGTCTAGCAGGTTCAGTAGCACAGAGTTCTGCAGGACTGATTAAGCTTTGATGGGATTCTATTATCAAGGGATTCCATTATCTGCAGAATCTAGTAAACAATAACTCTGGATAAAGCAAAATAAAACACGGATGCAACCTGTGCTACTTTTGAACACCAAGATCACTAAGAGACACTAATTTGTTTGTTGCTTCTTCTAAAAGAGTAAAGGGACACAGAGATAATCCATCACAACACTAGGAATAGCACAGGTCCCTCTCTACACTCATAAGACAGAGAAGTAGCAGGAGAATCCATGCCATCCTGCCTATGAAGGCAGAAAGGCACAATTTGGTCAGTGCCCAGAATGCTAATTATTTCTACCCTAAGGGGGGGGGAGTGCTTTAGGTGCTATGGGGTGGTAGATAAGCAGTGCACCTTGCTTTTTTGCTTTAGTGAATAAACAATTGCTCATAAGAAAGTACGCATGCTTCTGCAAGCATCCTGGTGAAGAGACCTTGTCCACTTTCTTTTCTGCCAAATTACTGCTTGAAGTCTCCCAGATATCAAGCCTCATTCGAATCAATATCTTAACCCCAAGAATCCAGGATTTAGCCACAGAATCCTGCTCCCTTGTATCCTCCCGAGGCCTGGTTCTACGCCTCTACCTTTGTTAGTCCCTTCCTTTTCAGGATTCTTGCTTAAGATTTCCTATAGCTAAGCCACTGTACCAAACTGAGTTGCAATGTTCCCCAACATCAAGGCAGTGGGATGAGACAAAGGAAAAGTATTTATTTATTTATTTATTTATTTATTTATTTATTTATTTATTGTAACCCTTTCATCTATATTTGGGAGTAATTTCCTCCTGCATGTCTGTCTCCCCCAATTAGTCCCCCACACACTTTTGTATGTGTTTTTGTGTGTGTCCTTTGGAGAAAAATCTCTCTCTTTTCACTTCTTCCTTGTAGCAATTGTCCAACCTAAATTGTTTAGCCTCAGACCTTTGCCAGATTACCCATATTCTGCCGCCTATTATAGTCTTTATCACAATATTTTCTTGGCCTTGCGAGTTTGCCTCCTTTGAATCAATTTAAATAGCTCCTTATTGTCCGCAGCTGTTCGGTGCGCCCTGCTGTTCACCAGGGCAGCCATTAATGTATATTTTAATCCCTGTGTGTCCAGTAAAATTCCTCTGTTGAGTACCTTGAGGACAAAATGATTTGGCTATCCCCATCAAAGTTAAGGTGCATCCATGCCATTCTTCAAAGATCCCTTACCAGACTGTCTCAACATGTGTGAGTTCATATCTGCTCTCTGAGAGTATGCCAGGTAACACTCCCGATTCAGTCCACAAGTTACATGTTAAGCAAAACCTAAAACTGCACTAAAAACATTTAAATAAGATATTGTGGCAGAGTGTAATTCAGCCTAAACTCATTTGTTATGAACATCAAATTAACATTTGGTTTATCTTTAAGATAGAGAAGAAATAATTATTGTTGTGAAGCGCTGCGGAGACTTCCTGTGGGAACTTTGCAC
The DNA here is from genome assembly GCA_029282475.1 of Phrynocephalus forsythii. Taxonomy (NCBI): domain Eukaryota; kingdom Metazoa; phylum Chordata; class Lepidosauria; order Squamata; family Agamidae; genus Phrynocephalus; species Phrynocephalus forsythii. Next base: position 112,808,943 of record JAPFRF010000011.1, read on the forward strand.
AATAGTGCCCCTATGAAATCTCCCCACTATTATGCCAAATGGTGGTGATTTGCCTCAGTGGCCTGTAGAGACGAGAATGAACCATGGTTCAGTGTTGTTCAGCAGTTTGGTTGCACAGCTTCCTCCAGAGGTGCTGCCCTTGCGTTCTAGCCCTGCTTCTCCAGTGGGCCCCTGCTCAGAGGCAACGACACAGCTTCCTAGCCCTGCCTCCTCTGGATACTGCCTCTGAGTGGGCACCTGCAGAAGGAAGAAGGGCTGGGTAGCCATAGTGCTGTCTCTGAGCAGGCACCCACCGTAGGAGGCAGGGCTGGGAAGGCAGTACACCCACGGAGATATAGTCCTTCAGGTAGCTTTAACCCAAACTATATAGGGCAGTATGGGTGCAAAGGATGTGATGGCACGAAATGTCACATTAAAATATGAAATTTAGTCTTTAAGGTGCCACATGTTTGTGTCTTTTTTTGTTTTGTTTTTCTTTTATTTTTGCCTGAAAGTCTATATTTAAGCATATTACTTATATACTGTATTTATTTGTTGCTCTTAGTAGTTCTCAACATGATCTATTTCTATTGCTCTCCCTTTTCCCTGGGTTCTCTTTCATAACTTTGTGCAGACGCCTCTGTAGAACCAGTACAATCTTTCACCTGCTTTCTCTGGGCCTTTTTACATGACCCCTAAGATCCGCTGGTCCCTTAAATTCGGACCAGAGATCTTGATGGTTTGTCGCTCTCCCTGCGTTCCCACCCCCTCCACATTTCCTTGTTCTGTCTGCGTGAGGGGAGGGAGAAAAAAAGGGAGAAAAGAATGCACTCTTACCTCCGGAGCGCCGGTGGAAGTTGCTCCGACCCCTGTCACTTCCTGGTTCCTCTTAAAGGGGCGGGAGGCAAAAAAAAGAAGAAGAAGAAGAAGAAGAAGCGAGGAGAGCCCGGCACTCTCCGCATCAAAATTTTTCACTCTCCCAGAGCAGGTACCTGAAAAGTGTGCTGGGTCGCGCTTAGGTGGGCGGGGTCACACTTAATTTTCTGTTAGCTCCGGAGCTGGTGGGGAAACATTTTTAAGCTCCGAGCTGGGAGCCATTTGCAGCGGAGCTTAGAGGTCGTGTATAAACGCCCTCTGTTGAGCAATCCTTTAACTTATCAGGCATTTTATTTTTATTTTATTTATTTATGCACTTCTATACTGCCAGTCTTCCGTGAGGAACTCCAGGCGGTTTACAGTAATCCAAAAAGAAAAAAATACTGATAAAAGGAAATAAGCAAAACATAAATTATAAAGATAGTCAATAAACAAGCACTAAACAAAGCTAGCACTAACTGGCAATGGCAACTAAATAAACACACTAACCCCAGGGTAAACAACAGCACAAGGCATCATATAAAACAAACACATTAGTGGTCTCCATATGCCTCTTTGAAGATCAAGGTCTTAAGTGCTCTCTTGAAAGCCGACAGGGACTGAGCGACACCTATCTCACTGGGAAGTTTGTTCCATAAGGTAGTAGCAGCCACTGAAAAGGCCCAATTTTGAGTATCATTTTCCAGGCCTCCCTAAGGGTGGCTGCTCGCAGTGAGAATGCCTGTGATGTTCTAGTGGCCTGAGCCTCAGCTGACCTTAGGTACCCAAGGTATTAGGTATTCAGGTCCCAAGCCATGGAGGGTCTTATAAGTCAAAACCCTCCACAGAAACACTTAAAAAAGGAAACTCTTTCTTTAGTCCAGACAATGTGTCCATTTCCACAAATTCCAGGCATGTTTCTGTCAATTCTTGTTTTAGTATATCTGCCTTCTTCCAGTACATAGCATACAAAATTCTAGCTGTAGTTATTACATGTATCAGTAAATGTCTTATATGATTAGAATTCCCTGCACCTTACCACCTAATTAATTAATAAAAATACTGAAGAGCACCGGGCACCCCACTTGTTGCCTCCTCTGAGTCTGAGAAGGAGTCATTGATAAGTACTCTCTGAATATGAGTCTGTAACCAACTCTGGATTTGCTCAATCACTTGCTAATCAGAACATTACAGAGGTTTCAGTAAAACTAAGGGATAATAAATTTGTTCCAAAGTAATATTTACACAATTGCAGCTTAAATGCATGTTATTACATAATATGATACACTACTAATACCAGTACTTAATTTTAGAAAGATGATTAAATAGGAACCATCTCTGCAACTAATCTTTGATAAATATAATCTCCAGCCCCAGTTAAGTCACTGCATTTTCACAGGAACTCAGATGATATGTCTTTCTCTGGTTGGGGGACTGGCTATTTGGATGTATGATGAACATCTTTGCTAGGCTGCTGCCTCATTATTCCCTTTAGTCCAGAGCTAAAGTTGTCTCAGGTTTATTCACTACTTTTGGCTGACATCCTGACAGAGCTTCCTTTTGAAGGCTGCCTCTGGAGCTTTCCTCTGTATATGTGCAAACTTTGTCTGGCTGTCTTTCTGAGTGATTTCAGCCTCACATTGCAATCTTGCCTATGTCTTCCCCTGTCTTAGTTTCTCCTGTTGATCTTCAGGCTTTTTATCCTTTTCTTTGGTTTTTTCTCCCAAAGTCAAATCGAGTATTAAGGAAAATGTTGGTTGGTTGGTTGCATTTTTATACTGCACTGCTTTCCCAGAAGGGACTCTGGGCAGTTTACATAGGCCCCGGTCGCACGCCCCTTTAAAAGCAGTTTAAATTACCAGATAACCTGTGTCTAAAAATGCCATCCCCACGGCTACCGGGATTTTTGGGGAAAAAAGAAAAAGAAAACCCGGTAATGCTCCCTTAAGCAAGGTTTCTGTGGGTGACTCACCCAGGAGGTAGGGAAATTTTTACCTCGCTTTGAAAATCCAGCTTTTAAGGAGGCAGACGCCGTGAGACCAGGCAGATGATCCGGGTTTCTTTCTCTTTCTTTTTTCATAGCACTGACCAGCTGTTCCTGGGGCCGATTGGCGCTGTTTTTATTAATTGCTTTTCACCTTCGGAGAAACAGGAAGCTCTATCCGGTCCTACAAGTTTTAATTTCCCCCAAGCCAAGAGGTCCTTTTTTTTTAAATGCTAGTGCCACCTGCTGGCCAAGGGGGCTGAACTGCACTTTAAAATAATAATAAAAAACAGCTTTTTATGTGGGAATTCTTGACCCACAATTAAATCATGTGATGGGACGAAGAGGAAAAGCTGGACCTTCAGAAGATCAGGATCAAAACCCAGGTATGACCACGGCCATAAATGCAAATAAATAATCTGCAACTAAATATAAAAAATGAAAACAAAAAGACAAATTAGACAACCACGCAATAACATACAAAGATCTGGCAAGAGGCAAAAATTTAATAAAGGTTTGGGGAAAGAAAAACAGAAAAGTGGTGGAAAGCACAACATAACAGGTTACCAATCGCCAAATGCCTCCTTAAAAAGCGAGGTCTTCAATGCTTTTTTAAAGGTTGGGAGGGACACAATTTGGTGGATTTCGCATGGACGTTTGTTCCAGGCAGCAGGACCAGCCACCGAGAAGGCCCCATTATGGGTAGAAACCCTACAGGCCTCCCAGGGTGTGTCCATGCAGAGCAAAAATGCCAAAGATGCTCTGGTGTGCTGGGTCGATGCTGACCTTTGGGAGATCCGCTGTGCCAGATACTCAGGCCTCAAGCCATGGAGGGTTTTGTAAACCCAAAACAGTACCTTGAACCTTATCTGGGAAGCAATGGGTAACCAGTGCAAGTGGGCCAGAATTGGCGTGATATGGTCAAAATGCCAATCTGGCCACCACATTCTGAACCCGCTGCAATAGCTGGACAAGGTTCAAGGGTAGTCCCATGTAAAGAGCATTGCAGTAATCAATCCTCGAGATAACCAGCGCTTGCACAACTGTTCTCAGGGAGTTGTTGTCAGGACAAATCTGGGTGATAAGCTTAAGCTGGTAAAAGGCAGACTTGGACACGGCTGCCACCTGGGACTCCAGGGACAGATCTGGATCCGAGACAATGCAAAGACTCTTCACTCTTTCAACCAGCTGGAGGGCAGACCCACTCAGATTGGGAAGAGGGCCAGATTGGGAAGAGGGAAGAATGTTTATTGTTTCTCCTTTAAACAGTGACTCTCTAACAGCATTCTTTCTTTAAAGCACAACTTGCAAATGAATTCCAGGTGTATGTCCAACTGGGTGGTCCCAAAAACAAATGCAAACTAAGATTTGCTAGGAGAATTAGATATGTCCTATCATTTCAGGGATCATCTCTTGTTCCTAATAATGTGACAATAGCATTGTTTGTTGCTGGCCTATCACTTAACAGGCCTCCCAGGGCTTTGTAAACTACAAAATAATACAATACACACAGTCCATTAGAGGAAAGGCCACAACTTTATGGCTGAGAGCAGGAGTTCCTGGCCAGCCTTGGGGTATCATGTGCCACCCATTGCCCATCCCCGTTTGCTTCACCAGACTCTGAAAGTTCCAGAAAGGATAACTGTTTTCTGGAAACAAGATGGGGCCCAAAGTGGCTCATGGTATTTTTAAAAAGGAATTAAAAACACAGTAAGACATACATTTAAAAACATTTAAACTATAAAACTAAGCAAAATACAATCAAATAATAAAAACAAATAAAACATAAAATGACAATATCTTAATTAAAAATTGCATTCAGGGAATTCATCATGGTTCATGTACACAAAAGTATATATCCTAGTCTGCCAAGTTTGAGATAGTCTGTTTAGCTATTTTTCAAGGAATCTAATACCTTTCGCTGGTTATAATTATAGATACTGTTTTGTCCCACTTGCCCTACTGACAAGTGAAAATTGTGCCACCAATAGCATTTTCAGAAGACACCCCAGCAGTTTAACATAGATTATAAGCATCAAATCATCAATATATGGAAAAATTTAGTGCCAGTGTGAATTGTCTATTTTGCTACTTCCTGTACAATAAATACTTTTTTATGTTATAGTAAATATTTTTATCTGATATTTGCATGTGAATTCAGTTACATATATCTAACATTTTAAAGGAAGTACGCATCACGAATAAAACCCACAGGACTTTCAATCCTAAATGTAATTAAATAGAATGATGTTGACAAGAAATAGCCCAATAACTTTACCATTATTTAACCTGGCATATCTCTTTTCATAATACAATGTCAGAGGGCAAACATTGAAATGAGAACCTTTTTGCCCCTGACAAAATAGTCATTACAGCTGAAGTGGTAGTTTTTCCTTCATCAGGGCAATATATCAGGATGTGGTTTGTAGGGCAGCCACGGGCATTTAACCTGTGTTGTTAGTGAACAAAAGCAAGGGTTGCTCAGACAAGAGTAACAAATGGGAAAACTGTTAAGATTTAATGGGGAATTCATTACTGCCCTTGACAAGGGGATATGGCTCTCAATCCCATATATATGAGATGTAAGCATTCTCTCCACACATTTTGTTTCTGATACTTTAAGCCAGCCCTGGGTTGGATTAAAAAACCAAGAGAAGCCATTTAAATCACAGCTCACCTTCTCTCTCAGTAAAGCTCTGCCATATTGCATATGACTTTCCTCCATAACAGAAGATAAGGGTAATGGGGCCTCAGAAATTGCATCCCATATAGTTTAGAAGTCATTCAAGGTAGTTAGCATTAAGTTTGCCCGTGAAATGAAAAAGGAACAATTTTTATTTTACCTAATCACAAGCTCAGTTGGCCTGAAATTATTCCTGAAAAGAGCCTGCAAATGATGGAAGCCATCAGGCTAATTAGACAGTAAAGGCTGGGGTTGGCAGGGGCGGAGTACATTTGGCTAAAAGTTCAGCTTCCAGCCCTGCTTCAGTGGCAAATGTCACTGTGCAGAACTACAGAGAGAGAGAGAGAGAGAGAGAGAGAGAGAGAGAGAGAGAGAGAGAGAGAGAGAGAGTTTAAATATAATGCTACCTTTGCAGAGAACTTTTGCACAGTAAGTAGAAATTACTGCATACTTGTAGTTAACCGACACTTCATTTCATCCCCCTGTCTCCAATTGTGATAGACATGGCCCTATTCTGAGTATGCATGAGGTTCTGTGTGGTTACTCTGAACTTCTTCTGGACTGCATCTTCCAGAATCCCTAGTCAGATGAGACAGAAATTAAATGGAAATTAAAGAAAATGGAAGCATTCTGCCAGAATAAGGGCAGAGAATGTCTGCACTGCATGCACTTAAAACTGTATCCTATACTTGAGTCTTCAGATACAACTCTCTGGTTATTCAATTACTATTATCTATGGCTTCTGGGTCAACATCAAATGCACTTTCCTCCTGTACAACCACATCATAATAAAGTACTTTAAAAGTAATTTCATAACAATAATATCAGGTTGTCCATCATCCCCCCCTTAAACTGGCAGTTTTCAGTTATCACAGAATTATTTATCCCAGTAAGTATCATTTCCCCTCTCCAAATTATTTCATTTCTCTCCCCACCCAACTAGCTTTTTACTAAAATAATTATAGAAAAGAAGATCTCTGACTAATGTGCACCACATTTCTCTGATAGCTTTCTGTTTTCTCCTTCACCTGCCAAGGGTTGATGGATGCTGATGATGATTCACTAGGGACAGAACTGCTCTGGTCTGCTTCTGGCAAAATAAAGATAAAATTGGTAGGCTACCTTCATTTTCCAGAAGCAGACTTCATACCTGCATTAAAATTTAATATACTGTATATGGAAAGCTCATGCCAACAAAGAGAACCCTCCAAATTTCAAAATTGCTTCTGGAGAGGAGCAGTTATTTGAAAGGATGTCATATTGAAGAGGGAACAGGTTTGTTTCCATGGCTTCAGAGACTAGGACTCAGGGCAGTGGTTTCAAACTACAGGAAAAGAGACTCCATTTGAACATTAGGAAGAACTTCATGACAATTAGAGCTGTTTGGCATTGGAATATGCTGCCACGGAAGGTGGTGGAGTCTCCTTTTGTGGAGGTTTTAAGTAGAGGCTGGATGGCAACCTGTCGGAAATACTGTGATGGGGGTTCCTGCATGGCAAGGTGTTGGACTGGATGGCCCTTGAGGTGTCTTCCAACTCTATGATTCTATGATTCTATGATTTATCTGAGAATGCCAAGGTTAGAATCTGGAGCTATCTAGTGGGTCCTGAAAAATCAATCCAATTAAAGATGTTTTCTCAATAGATTGTGTATTCTGGAGGCATAATTCAGGAACGGTTGTTAGATGAGTTTGTCTCTGATAGCATTTTTATGCAGGTCTGCAAACCTACAATTCCCAAAGCATACCAAAAACCAGCTGCTTGGAAACAGCATTGATCCAGTGTAGGCATAACAAAAACAGATAAAAGCTAGCACTCAGTTCATCTTGCATTTGATGAACATATGTGTTCTCTATGCAGGAGGAAGATTGATTATTGGAAAACTTGCTAACCCATGGATGAGGTCCATGAGCAGAACTCATTTCCCATAAGGCTTATGATGCCATTGGCTGTGACCATTTTCCATAAATTAAAATTTTTTAATCCACTCACTATGAGGTTGCTGAGGCTCTTTGGGATCTCTTTCATCATGGGAAAGCTTTTGATGGACGTGGAATTGGGGGTGCCTTTAATTTCTGAAAATCATCCTCTCTCTCTCTCTCTCTCTCTCTCTCTCTCTCTCTCTCTCTCTCTCTCTCTCTCTCTCTCTGTGTGTGTGTGTGTGTGTGTGTGTGTGTGTGTGTGTCTAACTACAGTGGAACCTTGATTTACGTCATCAATCTGTTCCAGAGGTCTAGGCATAAGTCAAACATGCCTTAAGTCAAATGAACTTTTCCCATAGAAAGTAATGGGAAAGTGGATTAATCCGTTCCAGATGATGAAAAAGACCCCCGAAAACAGCAATTTAACACAAATTTGACTGGCATAGGAGATTCCTTCTAGGGATGTAAATGAAATGTCTCTTCAAAGAGAGGAGGAGGCAGTGGAATTATAGTCCACAAGTTATACGCCTCCACTTTTTAATGTTCATAGCGACAATGTCTAACATTTAAGTTTTACTGATTTTTAACCTGACGTTCCAAGTTCTGAACAACTCTATGCTTACCATTAGAGTCGCACAACTGTACAGCTCCCCAACTAAAATGTTTCTATTGTGGACCAGACTTCTGCAGCCAGATTTTTTACAAGACTGAGCTGACTGCCTAACCAGCGAGGCCAGCCCTGAGCTCCCAGCCCTTCTTCTCCTCCGGCGGCAGCGGCAGCATCGGTGAGGCCGAGGACCAGCTCCAGGTGCTCGGAGCTGGCCTCATGGAAGCCGCCGCTGCCGGAGGAGAGGAAGAAGGCAGGAGCAGTTTAGAGGGGGCAGCTGCGATGCTGGGTCGTGGCTGCCGCCCGATTCCGATGCCTTGCACCGGGGCTCCGAGCTATAAGTCAAAGCCTGCGACTCAAGTCAAACAGGCCCCTTCTTGCTGCAAGTCAAATATGCTGCAAGTCAAGCAGCATGTAAGTCAAGGTTCCATTGTACTAGTGACAACAATGTTTGGAAATTAAAGACTTACCATCTGACACTGTCCTGCAGGCCCCAGTAGCTGTGCTAGAATGGATCACAGGGAAGTCTCAGGATCATTAATTTTTTTAAAGTACAACCCCCCCCCCACCAGGGCTGATGGTATCATTGGTGTTGTACAGTATAAGCTTTCCTGTTGAATTTCTGCACTTAAGTAGCACTGTACTGCACAAAATATTGAAAAAAACCCCACCATAGTCTTCCATTCCCACTCCAGCTAATGTACTAATGGACTCCCCAAAGGCCAGGATTTTAATGTTAGATGAAAGTGCAAGGATCATATTGTCCAACTCCCTTTACTAAGAGGATTATTGATATTTAAAATATGCCTGGTAAGCATTGACCTAATTGTGGCCTTCTAGACTACCTGCTATGCTACTTATGGACTTATTAATCAAATAATTTAAACCTCAGTTGTAAAATTTTAGTCTCTTTCTCTCTTTTTATGCTTCCCTATCACAGACACACTTTCCTGTGAGCTAATTGTGTGCTGGCAAGCATATGCTATATACTGTACATACAATGCTTATTGTATTAATAGTGACTTTTTAAATGAAATGATCCATCAAGTAGGCAGAATCTATAAATGTGCCTGTTAAAATTGTTAAAACTGTGCCAACTTCTTGTATGTAGAGATATCCAATCATAAATAGCACGACACTTTTGTCATGGAACGTGTAATATATTTTAAAATAGCAGGCGTCTAAGTTAAGCTATGCTGTTTGCACCGATTTTGATTATTTCTGGTTGTAAGCAACATTTTCAGTGATCAGTGCACTTCAGTGTAACACAGTACGGTATGACCCCCGCATCTGCTGGTTTACTAACCATGGATTCAGATATCTGTGGTTGCTAATAAGTGGGTGCAGGGGAGATCTGAGCCCGTCGGCAAGCAGGGAAAAAAGAAAGAAAGAAAACTTACCACTAGCAATGCTGGCCAGCAGCCCTCCTTGCTGTTGGCAGCGGTGGCAACCAGCCACCCTCCAGAGGGATGGGGTGGGGACTTAAGAGGATCTACCTAGCCAACCAGCTTTTGAAATTCCTATTCAGGTCTCGGGTGGTGGACCGAAAGTTTGAGCTCAGTTCAAAATTTCCAGTCCTCCACCCAGGACCTGGCCAAGCGGGTCCTCTTAAGTCCCACACCACACCTCTAGAGGGTGGCTAGCCAGTGGTGGCGGCAACAAGGAAGGCTGCTGGCTGACATCGCGTGTGCTAAGTTTTTTTCTCCCTCTCCCCCCCTACCGGTGGGCTGCTGAGCCCGGCAGCGAAGAGGGTGGCTGGCTACTGGTTGTAGCGAGGAGAATTTTTTTTTAAAGAAAAACTTTATTCCTTCCTCGTGGCTGACACCGCAGTGACCAGTATTTGGGGGGTGTTGAGGGTAAACGCTTTCACCCCACCACCCACCACTCCTGTTGCCACCCTCAACCCAGATAATAGCATTGCTTTTATCCACGGATTTCGCTATCCACGAGGGGAGGTTTGGTGTCCCAGAACGGATCCCCCGTGGATACGGTGGTCCTACTGTATATTTATTTATTTATTTATTTATTATTGAATTTATATCCCGCCCATCTTCCCTACGGGAACTATGTTTGTCATGGTAGGCAGACATTATCAATACAGCTTCAATGGCTGCTTGAATTACATGAACTGATATACATATACAAAGTTTATACTAACATCATTAAATAAATAATCTGTTTAAAAATATGGAACAATACTGTGGAGCTTTTCCTCCCTAACATAGCAGTGTAACATTAACATCCTGCATACTTCAAGTCTCAAACCAAAACTAAACATCAATTATATATCAAGCCATATTCATGATTGTATCTGTTGCCAAAGTATTGTACAGTAACAAGAGTGGGCAAGGGGATTTAGCCCTGCAGAAAAAGATGCAGATCACCCATTTCTGAAGCTCATGATTAAAAAAGAGACAAGTGGTGATTGAATACTTGCAGTATATACCACCCCATTAATGCAATGCACAATTATGGGTGGTTTACAACATTAAGATAAACTGAAACACTATCAAAACAATAAAATCATCAATACAATGTTTTTAAGATCCATTTCTTGCTTTATGGTTTCCAGTTTACCTTGATTTGTACTTCTCATGTTCCATGTTCCAAGTGTATATGTTATGATGCATCAGACTTTCCTTGCATCTAGGTGCACATCAGCCACTAGACATCCTTTCAGCTTTAATCTGGTTGTATCACTAAAACAGTGGTATTTTTACTTGTTCTTTGATCTCCCCAGTAGCTGATTGAGTGCTTTCTAACTTGAGAGCCTTATCTTCCAATACTATTTATTATTTATTATTTATTTGTTGTATTTATATACCGCACCTTCTTCCAAACTGGAACTCAGGGCGGTTCACAGCTGTTCTTTCAGTTTGGACTGCCTCATCATAGGATTTCCAAGTTAAGAATGCTTCAGCAGTGGTTCACTGTTTCTACCTTCTGTGCAGTACTAAGAAAAGTCAGTTTGACTATTTTTTCAATTGCCTGTTAAAAATCCCCCAGTAGCATCACTTTCTACTATGACTGTTGCCCAGTAGCTGCTCTCCAGGGGGGTTCTACTCACCACCATTGGAACTATTAATTTGTTTTTCTTGATACGATTGTTTTTCTTGGCAAGGGCAAATGCATATGAGTCTTATATTTCAGTTGTGAAAATTCCACCTTGGGAGACCCTTCTAGGAGTCCAGGCTTGTAATGAAGCCCCTGATGGCATTGATTTGGGTGTCTCTTACACAGACCCCCCTCACAACGTTATGCATCCAATAAGGAGATCTATAAAGTGCCATTTCTTAAATAATACAACATTTTGCATCATACTTCTTGCATAATTTTTGTATAAATGGATGTTCACTTATGGGCTACATGCTTACAAAATCAATCACAGTACTTCAGATTTAATTACAATGACATATTCCGAGTTTTGCAAAAATTGTCCTCATTGGACAAACTGATATTCTGACCAATGCCATTGGCATCTAGCACTCCACAAAGATGAACTGAAATGAATCTTGGTACAGTAATCCACCGCCGATCGTGGGGGTTAGGGACCCAACCCACCTGCGATGCATGAAAATCCGTGATATGCAGAAGCGGGTGGGGTGGGGGCTGGGGGCGGGGGTGGGGTGATTGGGTGCCTGTCTGAGAAGTCTTGGGGCGGCATGTACAGACAGTGTTGCGGGATCTTGCCGCCCGCCCGCGCGGCCCCGAGGCTTCTCGGGGGAGCCTGTTTGGGCAGTGCGGAGCAACCCAATTGCTCCCCACCGCCCCCCCACGCCACCCTGAGGCTTTTCGGGGGAACCTGGTTGGGGGCGCTGAGCAACCCAGTCACTCCCTGCCACCCCCTCACGCCGCCCCGAGGCTTCTCGGGGAGACTGCAAGGGCGGCGCGGAGCAACCCGATCGCTCCATGCCACCCTCCACGCCCACCGAGGCTTCTCGGGGGGGGGACTGGTTGGCAGCGTGGAGTGACCCGATCGCTCCACGCTGCCCTGAGGCTTCTCGGGGGAGACTGGTTGGGCCGCACGGAGCAACCAGATTGCTCCCTGCCGCCCCCCACGCTGCCCTGAGGCTTCTCGGGGGAGCCTGGTTGGGCTGCGCGGAGTGACCAGATCGCTCCCCACTGCAACCCGCCGCCACCCCGAGGCTTCTTGGGGGAGCCTGGTTGGGCGGCGCGGAGCGACCAGATCGCTCCCCGCCACCCCCCCACGCCCCAGAGGCTTCTTGGAGGAGCCTGGTTGGACGGCGCGGAGCGACCCGATCACCCCACCCACCCCCACGCCGCCCTGAGGTGCAGGTACTGCAATCCTGTGATGTAGTGGGACCGCAGTACCTGAACCACAAAATGGCGGGGGATGACTGTATGATATATATCAGTCTTAAGGTAATCTTGTTAGAGATTTGTTTACATACAGAAAAGCACTGCCACATCACTTTTTTGGCTGGCAGGATGTGAGTGTGACAGCATGTGGGCAATTACCTTTTGGGGGGGAAATTAGGACTTGCTCAGTTATTATCACCATACATAGGATGCAACATCTTTGGTTTCCAGAAAGCCTCCTATTTAGCCTTTTTTTTATTCCACAGGTAAGGCAAATTGCTGAATATTGACATACTTTGAGCCTTTCTTATTTGTATTTTTAGAGGAATGGTGGATCTTGTTTTGTCACCATGCATGGGAGGTAAAATGGCAGTCATGTGACACACAATAAGGCTTCTGCTGTAGGATGTGACTAAGAAAATGTCAGTAAAGACTTACTAGCACAGCTGATCTTTATTTCCAATTACTCAGGGGCACTTTAAATGATGACAGGTGTGTACTGACTCCTACTTAACATACGGTTGAATGTGATTTTTTTTAATGCTGAGCACAGCTACATCCCCAGTTATAAGAGAGTGTACACACATAAGCCACCATATTATTTCAGTTTTTTATTTTTCTTTCCTCCACCTAAAAGATTTCAGTCTGTGGTTCAACTGAGTTGTACAGTTCATAGGGCTCATTAAAGGTGGAAAAGGTTCTGAAATGATTTATCTTTCTCATTTACATCACAGGCACTTGACATTTTAACAGGGTTGTGTATATCTTGGGTCCTAATTTTAAAAACCTATTAGACATGGGCACGACTCAGCGAAATTGTCGTTTCCATTTTTGGTTATCGTTCCGGTTACGTAACGGAAACGGTAACGATAATTAAGCCGTCAGAACTCGAACTCGAACCGAAAAAAGAAAAATTTGGTCGGGTTTTTCATTTCCGTTTGTGGCATCGTGGCGATCGCACAATGCAAAGCACAGAAAAAGTTTTTAAAAGTTTTTTTAAAAAAACTGACTCCCGGCCAAAAAAAGCAGGCGAAAATATGCCTGCCTGAGGCTTTGCCACCTATCAGAGGGGTGATTTCTGGGGGGTCCCCGGCCTTCCCCCCCTCTTCTCCTGTCCTGGGCTGCTTGCACCAGGCTGGGGGGGGCATCCTCGTAGTCTCGCCATGCCATGCGGTCAGGGAGGATCCAAAATGGCGACCGCAATTTTTCTTTTAAATCGTGGTCAAAAAACACACCAAATCACCACAGAAACATGTGAAATTTATTTATTTTAAATGCCTGAATTTTAATAGTAGCAGCAGTGGGTTTTTTATAGCAATAAAGTGTCGTATTGATTTTATTTAATTTTATTTTTTTTAGACCTGCCCATTTGGGCTGGGCATGGGATGGGACCATGCAAATTTTTTGAATCATTCCACCAATGGCATTGCCAGGTTTTTGACTGACACTTCTGGATATCTCGGAGGGCATAAAAAGCCGAGGCACCTTCCAGTCGGGTGTATGGATGTGGTTGAGGGAGGAGGGCTGGCTGCTGGTGCTGGTGTGATCCAATCGAAATTGAGGAGGGAGGCTGGAGGCTTTAGGATTTAAGTTAGGCAGGCAGGGAGGGAATTGAATTTAGAAAATAATTTCTTTGATTCCCTGCAGCTTTGTCTGCTGAAGGGAATAGCAGTTTATTCTTTATTTCTTCTCTGGCAGTTTGTGAGGATTTTTTTCTGATATTGGAGAAAGGGGGAGGTTCGACTGGGAGTGGGAGGTGTGGATATATTTTAAAAATATATTATATACTACCATTTATTTTCTATTTCCCCAACTTCAATTTGCTTGCACACACACACATTTGGGGTGCAAGCCAAGAACAGAACCTCTATCCTAAGTGATATCCTAACTGCCCACTTGCCTGTCTGCCTGTGCCGCCACCCGCCTGCAGCCCGCGCCACCGCCCGCCCACTCGCCCGCCCGTGACCGCCGCCCGCCCATGGCCCCCTGCCACCGCCGCCCGCCCACACCTCCCCACCACCACCCGCCACCCCGCCCCCCTGCCGGCTAGGGCACAAAAACACCTAGCCCCGGCCCTGATTGCGGGACGCCCCTATGCTCTGGGAAGTCAAATCGCGCTAAATCGCGGTGGAAACGACAAACGACAAATGAAATGACAAATTTTTGAAAACATTCGCGACAAACGGAAACAACCCAAAATGGACCCGTTCTGACAAACGAAAACTCGAAACGTCATTTTTTCTGGTCGTGCCCATGCCTAAAACCTATACTTAGACTGCAGTAAAGAAATCAGAAGAACCGATTCAAAAGGGCAGCAGTGAAGGAACAAGAAGAGATCCATACTTACAAGGATATGTCACTGGAAACTAAAGCATTGACAGAATGTATGTAAGTAAAATTTGGACAATGATGAAAGAAGGGGGATGAATCCATTCAAAACATAGTGTTGGAAGCCTGTACACATGGTAGAGGCTGCTAAAAAGACAAATAAATGAGCTTGAGATCAATCAAGCCAGAATGCTCACTCACTCTGTGTGTGTGTGTGTGTGTGTGTGTGTGTGTGTGTGTGTGTGTGTGTGTGTGTGTGTGTGTGTGTGTGTGTGTGTGTGTGTGTGTGTGTGTGGTGTCGTTACAGTCGTGACCGCCTCTTTGTGACCCCATGTCCATGGAGTTTTCTTGGGAGGAATACTGCAGTGGTTTGCCAGTTCCTACTCCAGGCGCCTACAGCACCTGGTATTCCTTGGTGGTCTCCCATCCAAGTACTAACCTGGGCTGACCCTACTTAGCTTCCAAACTCAGGAGAGATTGGATGTGCTTAAGGCATCTAGGCAGCTATGCTCACTCACTAGTACAGTGAATATGTTGTACTTGGAGTGTATGAGAAGACAAGAGTCAAGAAAAGCACAATAGTACTAGGAAAAGTTGAAGGCAGAAGGAAAAGAAGGCTGAATGTGAAATTGAGTGGGTCAGTAAAAAGAACCCCGACCATTAGTTAGTGTTGAGGAAGACCTGAGCAAGGCTGGTCTTGCTGGTAGGATATATTGGTTGAGAGTGATTTATAGGGCCACCTGGCATTGGAATCAACACAGCAACAGGGACAAATACTCTTCTCAACACATTCAGCTCTGAAAGCGGCTCATTGGTCTAGTGAAGGCACATGATGGCTGCAGCATTACTGGGGAGAATCAGAAGGAGCTATTCACATGGAGAAAGAGAGCACTTGATTGTGGAATCTGACGTATATGGTGCTGCCATGGACCCTCAATGCGATTAGGAGATTGCATTCAACAAGTGAATACATCCCTGTGGATATGTGAGTCCAGATGTAGATTCTTCAAACCACAATGATTGTGCATCACGGGTTTCCATTATTACAGCCGTGTGGCTACAATTCCATTTCCTTTTTCTTTTTCCTTTGATATCACAGATTAAATTCCGTGTTGCCATTTTATTGACATGGAGAACATGGATTCTAAATATAGGTTATATGAACATATATAAATATAGCTTTGAAATAAGCCATGCTTGCAGAGTTAGTTATTAATGCCTAACCATGAGCACTTGGGGTGTGGTGGATGAATCATATTTAGTGCCAGAGGTTACATTAGATTATCTTTCAGATCTCTGTTTGGTTCACTGTCACATGGCAACTTGAAAGGCCAAGGATTTACGGAGCATTTATATTTGGGTCAAGTTAATCAAGGAAGAGAATAGGGAAGAGATGAGGGGAGGAGGATCCTTCTGAGAGGGAGTGCCAGAATGAGAAGAAAGAGGACAGAAGCAATGTGGATCTTTGGACATGAGCCTCCGCGTAACACAGAGATGCAGCAACAACTGCTGAATAATGTAAATGGCAAAGGGAAGGGTTTAAAAGGAGGCCAGAAAACAGCATGCCATCACTTAAGGAAATTTTGAAGTCAAGAAAATATCACGTTAAAGAATTGCAGAGAAGCCATAGCTCCCCTGGGAAAAGGGTGCATAAAACTGCAATAAAGTGTATTTAAAATGGATACATATTTTGCACTCAGACGATGTTGTCTTTAGTTCTTGGTTTCTTCAAACAGGGCCAGAAAACAACTGCTTCTGAAATCAATCACTACAGATATTACTGTTCTGGAGGGAACTGTAGGTTGTATCAAGTATCTTCATATGTTGATAGAATGAAATGAGGGTTAGGAGCGGAAGCGTGAGTTTTTAAAAATGATCTGAAGTGAGAGAAGCTTAGCAGTTAGAGATGGGCAAAAAATGCCAAAATGACGTTTCATTTCATTTTTTGTTTTGTTTTGTTTCATTCTTTGTTTTGCATCTTTTTTATTTTTTCCCCAGCACTGGCCAGCTGGCCTGCGGGCTGGTCAGCGCTTTTTTATTTTTTATTTTTTATTTTTTATATTCCCCCCCTCCCCAGCACTGACCAGCTGGCTCCCAGGCTGGTCGGCACTTTCAGAATTATTTTTATATTTACTTCCCCCTGCTAGTGCCATCAGGTGGGGGGAAAGGAGCAATTATCTATCTATCTATCTATCTATCTATCTATCTATCTATCTATCTATCTATCTATCTATCTATCTATCTATCTATTTGCCAGCTCCAAGTCCGCGCTACAACTGATGGGTGCTTGGGTCTCAGCAAAAATATGAAAAATAGAAAAATAAAAATCCTGCAACTTTAAAACTTTTTTTGCCCCTTAGCACCGATCATTTCCACCCCATCAGGTGGGGGGAAATGAGAGATTTTTAAACTTTTTTTTTTGCTGCCCCAAGCCCTCACTACAGCTGATTGGCGCTTGGGGCTCAGGTGGGATTTTTATTTTTTTCTATTTTTTGGGTGTCTGAGCCCCAAGCGCCGATCAGCTGTAGCTTTTTTTTAACAAGCGCTGGCACGCGCTTCTACATTGGAAGCCCTCTCTGCAGGGACTGGAATGAAACGAATGAAACAAAAAAAAATCTTATGTTTTTTGTTTTTTTTCCTTTGTGAGGGTGGTTCATTATTCATTTTGTTATGTAACTAAACAAATAACAAAACAAATATAAAATTCATTTTGTGTTCATCTCTATTAGTAGTTTAGCATTGGCAAGAGGAGAAACTAAATCCAGCTGAGTAAAATGTACTTCCCTGCATTTCCTTCCTTAGCCTCATTTTTTTTGTTTTTTGTTTTGTTTTGTTTTACACATCTTTGGGTTCCACTGAAGTTTAATGAGCATGTTTTGCATATATCCATTGAAGCAGTGACCTGCTGCATTCAACACTACACAGACATTTACTCATTGTTAGAAAAATAATGTTTTTTCAAGAAGCAAGCTGTCTCAATTAGAGATGGGCACAGAATAAACATTTTTTCGTTTCCGTTATTCATTAGTCATTCCGTTACATAACGAAATGACAAACGAAAATTGTGATGAAAATGCAACAGAACCACGAAAATTGTGGTCGTTATGTTTCGTTTCCATTAATGGCGACGCGCAATGAAATGAGCTGTTTTAAATTTTAAAAAACGCCCTGGACATCCGTAAAAATGCAGTGATAATTATTTATATTGTCTGATAATACCTACCAGGGGGGTTGGGGTCCTTAAAAGGTGCATTTATGTCTTTTCTCAGATCGCTCTATTTTTTTCTGTTTAAGGGGAGTTAGGGGACATCGACCCAAAATGGCTCCCAGATGCCTAATATTGATTGATTTATTGGGTATTAAATCACTCTGGACATCTGTAAAAACGCAGCAATAATTATTTGAAATTATTACCTACCAGGAGGTTGGGGTCCTTAAAACGTTTGTTTTTGTCTTCTCCCATCGCGATGTATTTTTCTTTTCCCTTTAAAATGGATGTCGCCACCAGCCACAAAATGGAGGCAAGCCATGTGATGGGATCATGTTCAACCAATAGCATGCCCAGGTTGCAGACTGGGCAGGTCTGGCAGCCACAGAGGGCATAAAAAGCTCTGGCAGCCCCCGTCCTCCTTGCAGTCTCTGGTGAGAGTTAGGGTGGGATTGCTGTCTCTGCGACTCTAGCTTCAGTCCTGCAGCCTCCCTGTGTGCGTGCGTGCTGCGTACCTCTCGGTGAGTACCCTCCCCTGCCTGGCAGTGCAGTCACTCTGCAGCTGCCTTGCATCCTGGGCAACACCCGCCACTGCCTTTGCAGCCTCCCTGTGTACCTAGTCTATACTGTGTCTCTGCCAGCATCCTTTTTTAGCGTTTTCCCTCTGGTCTGAGGCATTGGGGGACGCCTGCACATGGAAATGCTTTAAAAATTGCGCAAAAAGCGGGTAGAAACGACAAACGAAAAAACTGTAATTTTTCCAAAAATTTGCAACAAACGGAAACGAACTGAAACAGACCTCTCAATGACAAACGAAAAATCGAAGCACCATTTTTTGTTTCATGCCCATCTCTAGTCTCAATGATGTTTAACATAACTTTTGAGTGAGTTCTATAGATAGTATGAACAGACATATTTAAGTTTGTGTGTGTGTGTGTGTGTGTGTGTGTGTGTGTGTGTGTGTGTGTGTGTGTGTGTGTGTGTGTGTGTGTGTGTGTGTGTGTGTGTGTGTGTGTGTGTGTGTAAAAATGAGCTTAAACACTTTATTTCCTGTATTGGTTTTCTTGAAAGCACTCTGCTGTTTTTCCACCTTAAGCTGAACTTGTTTGTTAATAGAAGTATGTTTTCTTCCTGTATCTCACATGCCAATTTTAGGATATGTTAGGCTACTCACCCACCTCAAATATTCAGAATCTTTAACCACCCAGAGTTCCCAAGGGAAAGTTGGGCGGTTAATAAGTACACAAATAAATAAATAATAAATGAACAAATATCAAGAACTTCTTCAGCAGGAACTACAACATGCTTCCCTCCTGTCCCCGTAATACTAAAGTCTTTATATCTCAAACAGGGAATCTTTGCTTTTAAAAATTCTGATTTTTTGTGGAAGGCTGTCATGGCAGGAGAAAGTGGGAGAGTTCAGACCTAATTGTAGTATTTTTAGCATCTACAGCTTACAGTCATGCATGTCAAGATTAGGATACAAGCAGCAATGCGCTGAGCGGAGACAGACTGGAGATTCTAAAAATAAGCTTCCCTTTTATGCAATTGAAATTAAAGCGAGGCAGAAGTCTCAGTAGAGGGAAGGTGGCCCTGAATAAGAATCTGAATTTGTGTCTTTTCCACATTTCCAGAGGTTGAAAAAGTTGGCTTAACTGCAGGAAAGGTTAGCCTGAGATCTTTAACGTGAGCTTGGAACAAAGGAAAGGAACCTTCGCTGCTGGGGGAGAAAATATGAATAGCATTTGCTCCAGAAATGAATGGCATTACAGTTCCCAATGCAAAACACCCCGAGCCCATGTGCTTACAGCAGAGGCGTGTGTGTTTTTTTTCTGTGGGGAGAGGGGCTCCTTAAATGCAAAACACATGTGTTTTCAATTGATCGCTGGAGCCAGACCAGTAGCGGTAACGTGGCCTGACAAAGCCTTATTGAAGTGAAAGACAGAGTGTGGTTTCAAAGCAGTTAGCAAGAGAACGGGAATGCTGTGGAGGAAATTCTTCAGGCATGGGCAGGGACTTGGCCGCAGTTCTGCTGTTGGAAAATGTGACTGGGGCAGCTTCTGAGCGCAGGGTAGGCCTCGTGCTGCTGTTGCCCTGAAAGCAACCAGGCACTCTTCCCCTGCCTCCACCCCTGCCACTCCTGCACACACTCTGGAACTTCGGGATTTTCCTCTGGCAGGACAATGAGAGAGGTAAGAGCCTATTGTTCTTTCTCCCTGCAGCTTCCTTGGCATTGTTGCCCCTTTGTTCTGAGGTGAGGAGTTGTTTGTCTTTAGCTCATTGTTTCGAGGAGAGGAGGGACTCTGTCACCCAGCCTGTGCCTTGAGGTTTGCTGCCTTTCTACTTTTACTTGAGTTTTGATCTCACGGGAAAGGACTGGTGCTGGCGTTCACTTTATGTGGGCATTGGTATCTGCCAACTTCTTCCACTTCCAGAGAAACGGTGGGACTGAAAAAGGAGAGCTTCTAAAACTTTTATCAGCGGCTCTGTAAGGATAAAACAGGGGAAGTTTCGTACCTTTGTTTAATATTGAGGATATAACAGATAGCATTTGTGTATTGTAAATGTAACTGCAAAGGTAATACATAGGTGCTCATGCATAGCTGTTTTTACTCACAGGAAATGGAGTGTATTGCCAAGTTCCTTTGACTAAGTAACTTGTTGCACCAGAGAGTAAAACATTCACTGTATTATCATGTCCATTTATCTCTATTGTACCCAAACTGTAGCAAAATATTTGGAAAAGGAGTGCAACTTGGGGGGGGGGATATCATTAGCATTTGAAAGAAACATACTTCATCCCTCCTGGCTGTTTCTCTTCTGATGAAGTTTCTTTGCTGGATAAATTACTGCCCGAAACTTTTCTGTACAAAAGACTGATGCTGGGACGGTTAGTTTGAAAGACTTCTGGATATTTGCATTAATGTGACTCATTCAAGTTTGGCACCACTCCATGAACCTTACCTGGAATGCTTGTGCACTGTGGGAAGGAATGGCATGGGAGATTTGGGACTACGTGCAAAAGATTCAAAATCACGTGGTTTCTTGTATGTTTGGGCAACTTCCAAAGTCTTCTCTCATTTCCCTGTCTCAGTACAGAATGTGCATTTTTGATGTTTTCAGCACAGCCCCACATACTTTCCTTCTTCTATTAAAATCAGGGTGGGTAGTATTATCAGGTATGAAGACCAATTTTATCTGGGTGCTGCATGAACCACGTGAAGTATGTAAAAAGGAGAGGAAATAAAAGTAGTTTTTAAAATATTTTATGATAAGCAATGCAGGTGAACCCTGTGATATATTTAAAGGGTGAAAACTGCTGGGCGGGGGCCTTTCCCAAGCAGCACTTAACCTTTTATTTTGCTTTGTGTAAAATATTTTTTATTTTTATTTTTGCAGATGAGGGGGGAGTATGATAGAACCAGGTGCTATAAAAGCATCCTTGCATGGTTGCATTTGTTCACCCTGGTTTAAAATGGAAAGCACTAATAAAAGCAAAAGTCAGTTGAGTTATACTCTGGGTCAAGTGCAAGAGAATATATTGGGATTAACTAGTGGCAGTTAGGTCAGGAAGACAGATTGGTAGCAGGTAGCCCTGTCCATTTATTAATATTTTCTGCCATGATTTATGAACAAACCACTGAACTGGGACTGAGCTGGGTGGGGGGGGAGATACTACAAGCACTGATCTGTAGGAAGCAGTTGATGGTAGAGTAACAAGGTGCTGATCATGTAAATAAGCTAGAGAAATAGCCACCCGGAAAAGAGTTTATGACTTTATGGGCTTGTAAGGAAACTGGAAAAGAAACAATAAGTGGTAAGACTCAAAGCTGATAGTTTGCAAACCTTGGTTGAATCCATCATGTCTTCCTTTTAACATGGTAATATGTGGTCAGAGTCC
This sequence comes from Phrynocephalus forsythii, assembly GCA_029282475.1. NCBI lineage: Eukaryota > Metazoa > Chordata > Lepidosauria > Squamata > Agamidae > Phrynocephalus > Phrynocephalus forsythii. The sequence continues at coordinate 112,830,729 of JAPFRF010000011.1, forward strand.
AAAAGAAATGGATTTTGAAATACTGTGTTAGTAAGTGTCACCCCCAAGAACCAAGAAACAGAAGAGAACAACGGCACCGCCCTCCTCCCTTACATCAAAGGCACCACAGACAAAATCAGCAAAATTCTCCACAAACAAAATATCAAGACAGCCTTTTGCACCGACCAAAAAATAGCCAACATTTTAAGAAACCCCAAAGGCAAGATTGAGCTAGAAAACCAAGGAGTCTACGAAATACCATGCAAAGTCTGTCCAGCCACATACATCGGACAGACAAACAGGAGAATAAGCGCACGCATCGCAGAACACAAGAACGCAGTCAAAAAAGAAGAAAAATCTTCCTCTCTCTTCCAGCACATAAAAACAACAGGTCATGAGATTGACTTTGAAAGAACCAAACTCATCTCCAAAACTGAACACTTCAACAGTCGAATAATCATGGAAGCCATTGAAATAGAGAAACACCCAAACAACATGAATAAACGTGATGACACCTCCCGCTTGCCTGACATCTGGAAACTAGCCCTGGTCAACAGACGAGCCTCTGTCACAAAGACTGACACCAGGTCCAAAAGGACACAAGATGCCACCACCTTCCATCCACACCAAACACAAACCCAGACCCTTCCCACAGATGAAACGAAACCACCATCCAATAACAAAACCACGACTGCACCATCTACTGCGGCACCCCACTCCAGTCACCACATGGAGCACACTCACACACCCCAAAAAAACATTGGGAGACCACAGACACGTAGCCAGACCAAAATGAATTCACAAGACACAGGACCCCACTCCACCAAAGCCCAGGATACTGCCAGAACCCACCAGCCATCTAACCCACCAGCATCTAAACAGCCATCTAAACAGCCACCAGCAGTTAATCCCTTAACGATCGCCTCAGCCACACAGCAGATCACAAAAGAACAAAGGAACAAAGGAACCTACAATCAGCAACAGAGCAAGCAAACCACACACCCCCAGCAGTATTTATAGAAGGACTTCAACTGAGATCACGCTTTGCTTCAAGAAGAAAGAAGCCAGAACACCAGCCTGAAGATGACGAGTGAGACCTCGTCGAAACGTCGCCAAAACAACCAGATTTCTACACGGGAAGAAACCCGAATCCACCCTAACATGCATATATATATATATATACACATACACACACACACACACACACACACACACACAGTATATGTATATATACATATATCTATAGTATACTCTGTCTCTATGCATATGCAAGCATTTTGCTGGCTGGCTGTCATCCAGTCACATGACCAAACACACAGCCCAGGAATGCCCTAGCATGTGACGGAGAGCTAGTAAAAATCATGCACACCATTTGCCATGATTTCCAGTTTATGCTGCAGACTTCTTGCTTATAAAGATTAAGGAGTAGAAGCAGGTATGTAAATACTTGCTTCTCTCGTTCTCATAGAATGTGAAATTATTTCCGTTGTCACTTGCCTTGCATTCCTGAGAACATGTAAATTCTGAGAATAATTCACATCACTCCGCAAGACTTAAAGAAAAGCTTTATCTGTTAAATCGGAATTGAGGAGAAAACAAGGGAAGGAATAACAAAATATCAGTTTCCGTAATTGGTTTCATAGTGGTAGGAGTGGTAGAAGTAAACAGGGTGCCAGTAGGAGCAAAAAGTCTCTGTAGAGCACTTGGTATCCTAGAGGTAGTTACTTTGATGATACTCAGCAATCCAAGTATGTTCAAAGCATGTCTGTATTTACAGGAGAGTTCTTGTCTATTGCAGTAACAGGGAGGATCCTATCCATGCCAGCAGAGATGTGTCAGGGCTGCTTTCCTGTAAATAATTCTATTGACAGGTATGCTAAAGGCTTTCCCCTGGATTAATTAAGAATTAAAGCAGACCAGGGCTTTCCGGTTCCTTGCTTATCACCAATGCCAGCTACATACACTGTACTGCCTCTACAGCTATTGAATTTTGCTTCATGCAGAGAAGAAAGAGAAAAGGTTAATAAGTAACACTGATCATAACTACGTCTTCAGAGGGGAACATGTTGATTCTCAGTTAAAACTGCCTGTCTTTTCTTCTCCTGCTCCACTTTCTAAGACACATATTTTCTCTCCGAGGTCTTTCCACACTCAGTTGCAAGTGCTGTCCCTAAGAATTCATTGGAGTTGTGCTAACCTGCCACCAGCATCAGCAGACATGTAGCAAAGGATGTATTTTTAGTGCTTCACAGAACATCCTTTTTGTCCTTTTCCTTCTTCCCTTTTTCAATCTGCCTGTTTAGCCTTTATACCTACTCTGGGCATTTATACACGACCCCTAAGCTCCGCTGCAAATGGCTGCAATCTCCGGAGCTTAAAAATGTTTCCCCACCAGCTCCGGAGTTTGCAGACAATTAAGTGCGACCCCGCCCACTTTAGCGCGACCCAGCACACTTTTCTTGTACCTTCTCTTTGGAGGTGAAAAATCTTTGATGCGGTGCAAGGATAGTGAGTGCGGGGCTCTCCTCGCTTCTGTTTGCTGCTTTTTGGCTCCCGCCCCTTTAAGAGCTACTTTTACAGAGACGAGGGGGTTGGACTTGATGGCCTTACAGAGACGAGAGGCAGAACGAGGTGAGCGGCATGCTTTTCTTTCTCTTTTTCTCCCTCCATCATGCAGCCAGCAACCAGGAAGTGCGGAGGGGGGTGGGGACAGAGGAAGAGCGACGAACCCCTAAGATCTCTGGTCCGAATTTAAGTGGCCAGCGGATCTTAGGGGTTGTGTAAAAAGGCCCTCTGTCTCCCAAAATGTCATTGTATTTGATCCTGTGTTGTCATAGAAGGATTAGTTAGTGTTGAACTAAGCAGAGAAGTGCTACATGGGATTTTTGAGCTTCCAAGACCCTTGGAGAACATTCAGCAATCTTAAACCTTTTCCGTTAATATTTCTCAGGCTTTCTTTGTGCAACATGTTGATGTAGGTTCGTTACTTAGTGCCACTTTAGCCAAGCTTGGAGATTTTGCAGAAGGCAATATCTGCTGTTTATGTATTTCATACTGATGGTACAAAAAGGGAGACAGAAAAAGGCTCAGTGAACACAGCACCACAAATGTGGTATTCTAGACTTTCTGAAGCTCCAGGGTCTCTTTGAAATTAGCCCCACATAGTGCATTTGGAAAGTTCAGTCTTGATGCAAGCAAGGCATGTGTCATTGTAGCTGGGTCCATTGTACCTGGAAACAGATTGCTGTACCATCCCAAACTGATATTTTGCAAGTGGGTATTAATGAGTGGACTCTCACTGTTAGACTTACTACACTCTGGAATGTCCTAACAGTGTGGTACTTTCACTGTCCTTTTTTCAGGGTTTGTCAAATACCTTTTCCTTCCCTTAACTTGCTATACATAGTACTGTCCAGCTGTGCTTTATCATTGGCCTTGTATCTTGATTTTTCAGATCTTTATATTAGTTTCCTTTGTTTTTTATTATTCATGCATTCACACACAGCACTTGGATTATGCACACATCAACCAGAAAGCAAACAAAGCAAACAAAAGTTTCCTCTTCTACTACCATAGCCACTGTTTGACCCTTCCGTGGCAGACCAAAACCAGGACCCTCCAAATTGTGAGCCTTATCTTTCAGGAAGATAGTACTGGTGGTTCACTTCCCCCCCAGTCCTTTAGTTGCATTTTTGCTGCAGTAAAGACGCAGCATTTCTTTCTCTTGAAATTAGTACATCAATAACAGAACAGCAGCTTAGGCTTTATAGCTGTATATTCCTAGGCTTACTTAGTGAAGAGGTTTTATATCAAATACCAGTTAAACCTCAAAGCGTTTCCAGTATGTAAGAAATCAGATCAATTGTTATGATAAGTTAGCCCTATTTCAATCTACATCAGTTAGTTGAACTTTATAAATAGTTATCCATGGAAGCAAACAAAGATGTTTGTTCTTGAAATGTATTGTGCAGAATAGTTGTGTTTTTAGAAGAAGAAATGCCGAAAAAATTGGGTTTGTGGCGAAAGAACACTTATGATATGGAGAGGGTGCCAGTCTTCTTCTGCCCCACCTAAAGCAAACTTCTTGTCATACTTATGTCTGAAACACATTTTTAATCATTTTATTTATTTTCTATTACGTAAAATACATATATTGATCATTGCCTGCCGTGTTAGATATGTCAATTACAATTATTTTTGCAACATTTCAGCCCATTGTAGTTCCTATCTTCTTTCATATCTTAGAAGAACATATTTTCATATTCTCATACTTGGATTCCTTTTTATTCCATCCGTATTCTATCAATCTTTACTCTTGTCTATTTTCATCTAATACAAAAGATAGGTTATTGCAACATTGTATTTGGTTATTTCTATCTGATCTTAGCAGATCCTAATATTTTAATTATTCAATTAACTAAGCAACTTAAAAAACTCTTAACTGATGGAATAAATATTTAACAAAGCATATTTTCCTATTCTAGGAGTTATATAATTTCAAAGGCTTTCTATTCTAGGAAATTTATATATATCTTGGTCTTGTCTTCATATTTCTTTTATCCATTTTTAAAAGGATGGCAATCCATTTCCAAAAGGATGGCAATCAATTAATAGCTTTAAACAATCAAAATACAGGGAACCAAGTACTTTATATGTGATCACTTCATTAAACCAATAGTTCTCTTTCTGAATGTTTTCTTTTTCTAGTAAGTTCATTCCCTTCAGGCATTGTTTTCTACCTTTTTTATTGCTTTGCCGATGGAAAGTTCCAGGACTCCCACCCCCCACTCCCCGTATCCATATCTAATAAGACAGATGTATTTATCTTCTTCCTCTCTGGATTTGGATTTGGTCTGTACACAAATTCATCCTGCACAGATATTGTAACTGTCTGTAAATTAGAATCAGCTCTCTGTTCTGGCTCTGTAACATGATCAAATTTGGGCCTTTCAACTATCTGCCCTGATTCTATATCCTAGTTTGATTTGCAATATTTTCCAGTCTGTGATATAAAACCTTCTAAAATTGCCTGTAACCCATAGAGAAGTTCCTTTACAAAGTGTTCTTGTGACCACATTTTCCAGCTCAATTGCACACAATTATAGCTCACATCTAAGAATCAATATCACTTGACTATAGTTTCTGCCTCTAAGTTTCCAAGGGGTGTAAAACAAGGAGATGCATTAAAAAAAAGAAGAGCAAAGGAAGAGGAGAAAGAGAGAGAAAGAGTTCCGCTTTCTCTATATAGCCAGGTTAATTTTGAAAACATGCTGTGTCCATTCCAAGGCCTGATAAGTCCTTTGAAAAACAGTTTTCTAGGCTCCTTGTGAGTGCAACTCTCCTAGTCTCCCATTAAAAAAGAAAAACAAGGCAAAAGAAGGTTCCCTTTTCTTATTAAAAAAAATTCTTTTCTACTAGCCCAGAAAAGCAACAAGGCAAAGAATCCAGTCACTTTTTCAAGTAGCTCCATCTTTACACATGTACACCCCCCTTCGCTGAAAGCCACTATTTAAACAGGGGGTTAGTGCTTATTTGAAGAAAAAGTTCCAAGCATCAGCATGATGAAACTTCATATAGGCCCTTTGTACACGACCCCTAAACTCCGCAGGAAATGGCTCCCAGCTCCGGAGCTTAAAAATGTTTCCCCACCAGCTCCGGAGTTTTACAGGAAATTAAGTGCGACCACGCCCACTTTAGCACGTCCCAGTGCACCTTTCAAGTACCTGCTCCCTGGAGGTGAAAATTCTTTGATGCGGTGTAATGATAGTGAATGCGGGGCTCTCCTCGCTTCTGTTTGTTGTTTTTTGGTTCCCGCCCCTTTAAGAGCTACTTAAGAGACTGGAATGTTGCTGCGGCAAGAGCGAGAGGCAGAACGGAGGTGAGCCACGTCTCTTTTCTTCCTTTTTTTTCTCCCTCCCCTCACACAGCCAGCAGCCAGGAGTGTGGAGGGGGTGGGAACGCAGGAACAGCGACAAATCCCTAAGATCTCTGGTCCGAATTTAAGGCCCATAGAGAGTTAAAGGGAGAAGAGCAGTTGTACTCATACAGTAAAGCAACAAAATATACAGCTATAAATTGTCCGGTGCCAACATCTTTGCCATCACCGTCAACTTAGTTAATGGTGTCTTGTTTTCCTTCAGTGGGAGATAAGACATTTCTGGACCAACAGAGTCCGCCGCCGCTTTCTCTGTGGTCAAATAGGTGGTGCCTCTCTTTGTCTCCCCTCCAAAGAGACTTGTCTCTTTTCTAAGAGGCCCAATCTTGGGAATTTCAACCTGATAAGCCACATAATTTATTTAGTTGTGTCGCCATGGCATGGCTGGAACCAGAAACATGTCTGAACCACATTTAATGACAACCATGTTTTCTACTTGATCAGGATTCATAATCAAAATTGGAAACTGGCTTACACCTAGTTAGACTTGGGAGGCTTGGGAGGCTTGACTATGGATGCTTTTAGATCTGGACTGATAAACCCTACTGCTCAGAATAAAAAAGGATTGTGGAATCCTTTCTATTTCCTTAATATATTCCCACCCATCCACCCACTGGTGAAAAAATGACCAGAAGCATCCAATTGATGCAGTTTGAAGACAACAGCATCTAGATCCATTCTAAATGTTAGCAAATAGAACATTCCAAGACCACAATATAAGTTTTATTTATACAAAGCACCCTTTGTTTATGGTGGGAAAAGACTTGTTCTAGAGGAGGAAGGGAATTGGGAAACAGAGTAATATGCAGTAGGATGGAAATATTTCCACTCTTTTAGATAACATTATTATGTGACATCTGTGCTTAACTCTACATGTATTGTGTGAAAGCAAACATGAGTTTATCATTGTTTATACACCTGTTAGGAAGATCCAGCCAGTGCTCCCCCCCCCATGGTATCTGTTTTGCATAGCTGAAAATGACTCAAAATATTTACTCCTGTATACACACATTGCAGTTTCAGAATGCACAGAAAGCATTTGTCCTTACCTATTAAAGGTAACAGCCAAAATACTGTTCACAGAGTTAAATCTGCAAACTGGGTAATGTCATCTGGTATGAGTACTATCTAAGTAAAACTAATGAAAAACTTCCTGCTACCATTCCCCCACCCCATCAGGTTTCAAAAAAGTGTCCTGGGGAAGCCTTTGGGAACCTTGAAGTAAGGGTGGAAGCTTTCAATAGTCAGAAATCGCTTCCAGGTCACTGCAGTAGAATTTTGGCCAATGTAGGGAGAAGGTCTTAGGAGCAGCCCACCTTAAAAACACATTTGTATTGGCACATAATAATGATCAGTCCCATCAGGATCTGTTATCTAACATAGAGATAAGCACGAAATGAACTTTTTTCATTTCCATTATTCATTATAAGTTTTGTTATGTAATGAAATGAATAACAAAAATTGTGATGAAATTGGAACGAACAGAACAGAACCATGAAAATTAGGTTTGTTATGTTTTGTTTTTGTTAATGGTGACGCGCAATGAAATGAGCTGTTTTTAAATGTTAAAAAACGTCCTGAATATCCATAAAAACTCAGCAATAATTATTTATTCTGCCTGATAATACCTAACAGAGGGTTGGGGTCCTTAAAACGTGCATTTATGTCTTTTCTCAGATCGCTGTATTTTTTTCCTTTAAGGGGAGTTAGGGGACATTGAACCAAAATGGCTCCCAGATGCCTAATATTGATTTCTTGGGTATTAAAACGCCCTGAACATCCATAAAAATGCAGCGATTGTCAAGCCCCGCACACAGAACACACAGCAAGCCAAGTTCAGTTCTTTGCCAGGAACTTTAGTTGTAATCCAGATAAAGTACAAAGTACAGTCCGAGTCAAGCCAGAGTAACTTACAGAGCCAAATGCCAAGTTCAAGGGAAACAGAGAAATGTCGTAATCAGGAAGCCGGTCCAAGGTCAGGAAACAGAGAACGCCATAGTCAGAAAGCCGATCCAAAGTCAGGAAACAAACTCAAGATAACACACAGGAACGTGGTGGCAAGGTAAGTGACACGTTGCTCCCACAGAGGGTTCAGGGTAAACTTGCTAGCTTTATCCTAAAACAGGGAGCACACCCATATCTCTGGCAAGGCTCCTGCTAGAACTCAGGGCTTTCAGATCTAATTCTATGCCTATCATTAAAGATCCTTTCCCTAGCTCTCCTGTTAGTTCTCCTTTGCAGGATCCTGCTCCTAGCCCTTATAGGAGGAGGAGATGTGCCCTCAGCTGCGTCCTCAGACTCAGCTGCCCGCTGGGTTGAACTACAAGGCTCCTCCTGCTGCTCTTCAGCATTTAACCCTTCACATTCGGGTTCCATGACAGGCAGGGTCCTGGCAGCAATAATTATTTGAAATTATTACCTACCAGGGGGTTGCAGTCCTTAAAACTTTTGTTTTTGTCTTTCTCCCATCGTAATGTATTTTTTCTTTTCCCTTTGATACAAAATGGATTCCAGCCATAAAATGGATGCAAGGCATGTGATGGGATCATGTAAATTCTTGGACAACTTCAACCAGTAGCATGCCCAGGTTGTGGACTGGGCAGGTCTGGCAGCCACAGGGGGCATAAAAACCTCTGGCAGCCCCCATCCTCCTTGCAGTTTCTGGTGGGAGTTAGGGTTGGATTGCTGTCTCTGTGACTCGTTATTTTCACTTTAGGCCAGCCAGGCAGGTGTGTGTCTCTGTGTTCCTGCCAGCTGCAGCCTGGCTCTTAGGGGAGAGAAAGAAGAGATTTCTCTCTAGCTTCAGTCTTGCAGCCTCCCTGTGTGCGTTCGTGCATACCTCTCGGTGAGTATCCTCCCCTGCCCTGCAGTGCAGTCACTCTGCAGCTGCCTTGCACCCTGGGCAACGCCCGCTGCTGCCTTTGCAGCCTCCCTGCATACCTAGTCTATACTGTGTCTCTGCCAGCATCATTTTTTTAGTGTTTCCCTCTGGTTTAGGGTGTTGGGGGACGCCCATGCACGGAAATGCTTTAAAAATTGTGCAAAAAGTGGGTAAAAATGAAAAACAAAAAACAAAAATGATTTTTTAAATTTTTTTTGCGAAAAACAAAAATGAACTGAAACGGACCCCTCAATTTTTTGATTCATGCCCATCTCTAATCTAACATAGCATTAGTGGAAGAACTTCAGCCATGCTTTCCTATATAAAGCGAGAAAATCCATATTTATTTATTTTGACTTTATTTATTTACAGTGGTGCCTTGTATAAAGAAATTAATTCATTCCAAATGAAATTATGTTAAGCAAATTTTCCTTTATACAAATTTCCCATAGGAATGCATTGAAAACAGATTAATCCCATTTTTATGTTGTACAGATTTGCTCCATAGGTGATTATGTTAAGCAAAATTATCTCCAGAATTTTTATGTTGTACAGATTTTATGTTATACAAACTGTTTTTTCTACAAGGATCCACTGTATTTTGAATATCTTTACCCCGACTTTCTCCTTGGAAAAGGACCAAAGGTGGCTATATTTAACCCATATTCAATGGGTTAAAGTGAATCTCATACTACTGCCTGCTCTTCCTTACTACATTGCCAGATTAACCACTCTGATAGGTTTCTTGGCCCATTCAACCAGATTTGGAAGGCAAAAAGAAAGAAGTCTTCCCAAAAATAATTTTCACAATACCATGCAGATCCTACTCCTTATTGGTATTCTTTCTTCTCTAAGGATCTGCCTTACCTGAAAATGTTTGCTTTCTAGAATTCATCAGGAAATTGGATGATAGCTATTTCCCAAGCAAAATTAATGTCATATTTATTGCTGTTTCCAGTTCATTGCTACTCTCAACTTAAAATATGCTTGTTCAGGTACTGCAGTCAGGACAAATTGATAGTTCTGATACTATAGTCAGGGCAAAAATCATTTCAGTCTCCTGAAACAGGAAATCAAGAAGATGTTATTTCCCTGAAAGTAGAAGCAATAAAAAAGAAAAGAAAAGAAGAAGCCTTGAGAGGTAATATATTTCTGAGGTAAATAATAGGAAATAGTTGGATTCATTGATTTTTTTATGTTTATGTTTTGGTCATTTGTGATATTATGTACATGAGTTTAATTTTTGTCAGGTTTGACAATCCCAGGTAGTTGGCAATGGGCTGTCTATGGAGATCTGAAAGTAAAAACCAAATACTCCATTGGTGGGAAGGCCTTGTGAATGCAGTGAATCAAGCAGTATGTTGTACAGTACTTGTAAGCAAACTGGTCTTATGGCTGTTTGGCACAATGTATATTGTGCTGCTATCTTATGCTCTCTTGTGAACATCCACAAACCAAATGTTCAACAAGGACGGAGAGGCAATTTATCAGGTCAAAGTCTTATATTCTAATTTTACATTTCTAACCTAAAAATTATTTTTCTATATGAAGAATATGAAATATATGTGTAGACAATCAGGAAAATATTCCTAATTGTTAGAAGAGTGTGGCAACGGGATCAGTTACGTCAGGAGATGTTGAGTGCTCCAACACTGGAGACATTCAAAAGAAATTTGGATAACCACCTAGCAATGATCCTTTGGTTTGTATCTTCCATTTAGCAGAGGGTTGGATTTCATGGCCTTATGGACCCCCTCCAACTTCCTCATTTTATGATTCAATGATAATCATGTGAGATTATTAGGAAAGACAAAATAATTAAGGTAGATGCATGATTTTCTGATGTAGTAATATCTATATTAGATCATCAATAAGGTACAAATAAAGGCTAGCTCCTGAGACCTTCTACATGCACTCTCTCTCTCTCTCTCACACACACACACACACACACACACACACACACACACACACACACACACACACAAATGTCTATCTAAGTGCAGTGACCATTGTTCTTGAGGGAAGACAGCTAGCAAGGCAAAATGGAGATTGCAGATTCTGTATCAAGACAAAGTTGCCAAGAGTAGACAAAACATGCCAACACTCCTCTATCAATCCATCCATTACAGTGGGAAGCAGGCAGAGGTCTTCTGCTTGGCTTGTAGAAAAATGGGGAGTATCGTCATTCCTGGGGTCAGAATTCTGGCAAAAGCTGCTTAACTTTCTATAAAATATATCTAAATATGCTTCTTTAGCACCTTTTTGTCACAACTCTGTTCTAGCTTTAGCTTTTCACCCCCTAAAATCCTATGAACCTGCCATGCAATTTTGTAGATTTTAAATAGAAGAGAATCTTTATATGCATATTATTTTGCCTATATTTCAAGGAACAGATATGAAGTCTTATCATGAAAGCAGAGTCAACATGTTCAGGGTAACATCTCTGGATATTTAGAAATATGAGGAAAATGGTGAGATGCAAATACAAACATTTTGTCTTTTTCTCTAACAAATTATGAGCAATATCAGCATTCTGCTTTCCTCTTATTTGTTTAGCACTGTTGTATAGGCTTCTTGTAGGTATACAGTAGTACATCTCAGTCAAAGAGCTATTATTTCTCTTTCAAAGAAATGGATGCCAAAGACAAGGGGAAATGTGCAGTAGTTCATTCTATACTGCCATCATTTGTACACTGTGTGCTGTGTCTTTATAAACTAAAAATGTAAGACATAGCAATTTCTTTCTGCATCTTGCCATATTCATAAGGGTTGGAGCAGAGCTGCATTATTTCATCATTTGTACTCTTCTGGTTACAGAACTCGTCTGTGTAGCAGATCTTTGCCTAAGTTGGTCATGACATTTTCTTCTGTGCTATGGACTGAAGAAGGAGTGGCAGCAAGGGGTGGGGGAGGAAATATTAAGGCCACACACAGATAGCTTAGAACTGTAAGGGTTTGAAATCATGACTGTTTGGCTGTGGTTTTTCCATTTGCATAGGAAAATTGGAAAAGCAATGTTTTGTGTAGTTTCCAGGGAAAGTTTCTGTGTAAACTTCACAACAATAATTATGCTCTAAAATTAGAATAAATGTTGTAGCACCATTTGTTCTGTTTTGCTTATTTGCTAATATGTATAAGGGCCTTTTCACATGACTCCTAAACTCCACGGCAAATGGCTCCCAGCTCCGGAGCTTAAAATTGTTTCCCCACCAGCTCTGGAGTTTACAGAAAATTAAGTGCGACCACGCCCACCTAAGTGCGTCCCAGCACACTTTTCAGGCACCTGCTCTCTGGGGGTGAAAATCCCTGATGCAGATGTAAAGGAGTGAGTGCCAGGCTCTCCTCACTTCTGTGTTGTTTTTTTTTTTTTTGCCCCCCGCCCCTTTAAGAGACAGGAAACAGGACGACGATGGGGCTCGGGGCGGCTTGACCGACAGATGGAGGTGAGCCTGCATTTTTCCTCTCTTTTTTTCTTCCTCCCCTCACGCAGACAGGAGCAAGGAACTGCGGAGGGGGTGGGAACACAGGAAGAGCAACGAACCCCAAAGATCTCTGGTCCGAATTTAAGTGGCCAGCGGATCTTAGGGGTCGTGTGAAAAGGCTCTTAGTTACATATACATTTAGCTTTGCTCCAGTAAATTCAAGTTGGTTCTTTTCATTCCTGCCTTATCTTCTCAACAGTCTAGGAGACTTGGCAGTCTGACAGTGATGGGCCCAAGGCCACCATGTGAATTTCACAGTTGAAAGGAACTTTAATCTGTATTTTCCTAAGTCCCAGTGATGGCGAACCTTTTAGAGACCGAGTGCCCAAACTGTGATTCAAAACCCACTATTTTTTTCGCAAAGTGCCAATACAGCAATTTAACTTGAATACAGGTGGCTGTGAAGGGGCAATGTTGGGTGCCCACAGAAAGGGTTCTGAGTGCCACCTTTGGCACCCATGCCATAGGTTCGCCAACACTGCCCTAGTGCTAATATACATTGGGTTCTTTTCAGTCACCTGCTATTCTTGTTAACATAATTCAAGGTCTACCTCGGATGGTTAATTAGCTATGCACAGGACATATCAAACTCACACTACCTATCCAGAGTGGAGAATCAATAACAGCACCTACAATAGTCATATGTTCTGCTTATTGGCAGCAGCCACTGAGAAGATTGCTGGGCAGCATATACGATAACTTTTGCTTAAGTAAAACCATTACAGACCCTGAGTTGAGGTCATGTCTATAAAGTTGTTCCATACAAGGAGTATTCCAGGCCAAGTTCAGCAACCCACCACTTTTAACAACCACACTCCAAAACAATTGGTTCTCCCACTAGGAAATCAGAAGCATTTGTGACGATGCAAGGGCCACAGACTGGAGTAATATTTCCTACTGTGACTGAAGTGAACAACAGTGAAAGGGACAGTGAATTTGCATCTTGCTACTGTAAAATATTTGGGACAGGACAATGACCTCACTCTCCTGGCTTAGCTACTGAAGTAAGGTTTTGCTGTGTTTGACAACAGGATCCTCATCTCGAGCAGCTTGATTTTCTCAACCTCCAGTTGGTGAATTTGGCCATTTCAGGCTTTTATGTGCTAAGAAGCTTATGGATGGCAGACAGCTTAGCTGATTCACATTTGTGTGAAAATTGAAAATCTGTGATTTTGAGAAGAAATGGCAACTGAAGTAAGACATAAGTAGGTTAGTAGAAAGGAGGGATAGATGCTGCATATCCAAAGTAGATCACTTATCATCTTCAAAGCCGTAGACGTTTGACAAATCAGATATACCATCATACTGGAGGGGAACACAAATCCCCCCCCAAAAAAAGAAATGCCAATTTTTTAAAAAAAATCATGATTAATCAAAACTGACAAATCACAAGGAACAAAGTTACATTTTCCCTGATGAATTGACAAATCATATTTGTCAATTTGTTTTGCTTTGTTTTCCTTTTAAAAAATCCTATAAAATACCACCCAGGAACCTAGAGACACCAAATGATGGAGATTGGAGAAGCTTTACCTGATTCTCCTCTACAAGCCTTCCAAGATTGGTGAAGATTGGGTTTCCAAATTATATAAACCCCCCCCCCTTGTGGACATGTAACAGAGTTGTAAGAAATCCAATCTTCACCAATGCTGGAGTGGTTGTAGATGAGAGTCACGGGATGCTTCTTCATCATTTCGATGTCTCTAGATACCTGGGTGCATATTCTGGAGGGGGGCATTTTTGGTGGTGCAGATTTCACCAAATGTGCAAGTCTTGTGGAGGAGAGGCAGGGGAATCTTCTTGGGAATCTTGGTGTCTTTCGGTGCCTGGTGGCCTGTTTTATAGCCCAACAAATTGATGAATTAAAATCCCTAACAATTAATACGGAGGCCTTCTTGTCACTCAGAGATGAGCTACTGCACCAAAATCATGTGTGTGCTGTAGACAGGGCAGGTACTCTTTCTAGGGATAAAGCATTTACTTTTGCACACCTTGTGTAATCTGCCACTGTTTAATTAATGAATCCCCTTATGTCCATACTTCCCACTTTCAAATAATAGAATGGAAGCTGCCCAAACAGATGGCATTCAAGGTGTCTAACAACAACAAAAAATGAATGGGTATGGTTTGTTTTAGATATCACCATTCCAAAGGACCTTTTTGCTTTTCAGATGTTGCTCTGATAAAAAGCCTTAACTTTTAAAAGGGGTGAATTCAACAGGCACTAAAGTAACAGTGTTGCTGTGAAGTAAATTTAGAGTCTTCACTGTACGAGTATGAGGAGCTACCCTATTGCTCTGCTGTAAGGACTACAGGTAGAATGTGCATGAAGTACTTTAAGCATTTCGGCAACGCATGTGAATTCTACTGCTGTTTTGGAGGGAAGTTTTGAGCAAGCATTGACAAATATGCTTTGTAGCCTGAGCAAATGCACACAGGTAAGAGACATCTGTATTTAGTGAATATTGTATACCTCTAACGATTAATCGCGGAAAGCCATCAGGTGAGAAAACAACAGACAAAGTAAAGTACTGTACCTGTGTGAATATTCCACCTTGCAATCGTTTTGCACTGAAAGAAAAGGCACAAGAACAGCCTAGTTGCAATATTAAAGGCTAAAAAACAAATACACTAAACCATTTTTAAAATTTCATTAGCATGCCTGTTTTCTTTACCCATTAAAGCATTAAGTATGTAAATGTATGTAATTCAAAATACTCTAAATGAACATATATGGGGGGATATTAAATATGTTCTTCCAAGATAACTACTCTCTCCTCCAGTTGGGGTCTTATCAGCAGACAGGTCTAGAAATAGAACAAAGAATGGTTTATTTTTATTTTTATTTTTGAGAAAGCAAGGTGAAATGTGAGTGAAATGTAACAGTTGAAGCTGAAACAGAAACTAAAAAGCTGTCTCTTCAGATTTTCCCTTATCCCCTTGAGGAGACCCAGAAGAGCTCTGATTGGTTATACTGTACCATTCCTGCCTATCAGAAGCAAGTAGGAGAAATTTTAACCCATTCAAAGCCATCCAGTTAGTTCCATGGCAAACTGGGGATTTGAACACCAGTCTTCTAAGACTTGCCCCAAAACATTCCTATCTACACCACACTGGCTCTTGTTCCATGTTATGTTTTTGTTTACCTGTCTTGCAAATTAGAAATGATTGTTTTCACCATTTCTAGTACAACCCCATCTGTTAGATGCACCAAATTAAAGACTGAGCATTTCCCAGCACTACTTATCTGAGACCAGAAAGATTAATTACAAGGCATTCTTCAAACGGGTTTGGATAACTTTGTTCTTCCAGACCTGTATCCATAAGGAATGACTGTTGAAGGAGGAATTATTCAAAATTGTTATCAACTAATCAGAAGATGTTAGTGCTGTACTCACTCTGCTCAGCAGTCATTCTGAGCTGTCATTAATTAAACTGCAACATAGTATCAGTAAAATCTAGCTCTAAGCAGCCAGCTGTAAATTGTTAGAGATTCAAATGAACTACAATATGCAAATTTCAGTGTTCCTTCATCGTATGCTTCTAGACTGTGTATTACATTGTACATTATTTAGAATTTATATCACTTTAGTGTCTTGTCTCTTATCAGAGAATTCTGATGACTGGAGCTTGATGAGGTACTGAGAATTGTTAGGAATCTCTGCTCAACCCATTCCCATCTTCCCTCTTATTTCCACCTTCTCCTGGCTACACTGAAGCAGTCTTAAGGCATGTTTCAAACTATGAGGTAATTCCAATGTAGCTTGTTTTGCCCACTGGTATGCCATTACACTATATGTTCTGTCAGTTGCAGCTTTTTCCCCATGGCTCTATTGGGTGAATCATCAGAACATGTCTACAGTGCGTACAACATTATGTGTGAGGACTTGTTTTGGAGTCCCGTAAGGTTACAACACACGACCGGGCCTTCTCGGTGGCTGGCCCGATTTTTTGGAATACGTTGCCAAGAGAGATACACCAGGCTCCACCCCTAGCATCCTTTAAATAGGCTGTAAAACTTTGGCTGTTTAGGGATGCCTTTGGCAAGTGTCTCTGCTTTCCCCATTTTGGTTTTTGTTGTTGTTTTTGTTTAGTAATTCTGTGATTGCTGGGTATCTGTTTGTTTTTGCAGTATTGTTTCATTTTTATTATTATTTTCTGGTTTTCTCTTATGTTGTTTTACGTAAACCACCCAGAGTT
Source organism: Phrynocephalus forsythii (assembly GCA_029282475.1). NCBI lineage: Eukaryota > Metazoa > Chordata > Lepidosauria > Squamata > Agamidae > Phrynocephalus > Phrynocephalus forsythii. The sequence goes on from JAPFRF010000011.1 coordinate 112,847,206, forward strand.
CCCTTTGGGAAAATTGGCTGTGGTATACAAGCATAAACATAAATAATAAAATAATAAAAAATATGGCACTGACTTAAGTGTAACATATCATCATTGTGAAAACTTGGCTATTTAGGGATGGATTCGGCCATTGTTAATGTGTTTGTTGTGCTCCCCGTGTTTGATGTTGTTTTTTTATTATTTGCTCGTTGCCTTGTGCCAGGCTATTTGTCTGTTGTTATTGTTTTATTGTCTTTATGTTTCATTTCGATCTTCAGTTTTCACATGTTTTTGTTTTATATAAAACCTCTGGGAAATTGGTGCGGTATACAAATATAAAATTAAATCAATCAATCAATCAATCATCGTTGAGCGGTTTAGGTCTCTGGCTGCAGAGACAGAGGTTGGAATTTCAGTTCCCTCCTCTGTGCTTCCCTGAGAAGCTGGACTTTATAATCCATAGAGTTTCAGCTCTGCAGTTTGACTATTATTTAGTGAATCAAGCCTATGTAACGGGGGCACAATGGTGAATTATTTGTCTTTGCTGGGTATCTTTTGGAAGTTTTATTCTGTGTAAATGTCTGGAGAAAATCTGCACATTAAGATTCCTGCAGGGAATGTCTCCCACAGGCCACTTTCTCTTTGCCTTTCTCTTGGCAGCCAGGACTAATTCGGTATGTGCGAATTGAAGATTCAGAGGTTATATTACATCTACAAAACAATAAGTTGCTGAGATCAACTCATTTTCTGAAATGAATGCACATTTCTCCCCCTGAGGATTTTGAGGGGCTCTAGAGTGCCTACCTTGCAAAAAAATAAAATAAAATAACATTTTAAAAACAAAGAAACCTGGAGCAGCTAAGAGGGGCCTTTGAGATCAGGCTTTTATTTCATTATGATTATGGTGATCATGGTGATGATGGGAATTATGTGTGTTGAAAGTACTATTTAATATGCCTTTGCTGAGACACAAACAAATGGGAAGAAGACATTTGTTCAGCATATGTTCTCAAATGGTACAAGCATAAAGTTCTAATTGTTTGGGTTTATCCTGAAGCCTAATGGATCCCTTTTATGTTTGATTACTTTCCTTCCAGATGCCTCAGGAACAGTACGCACCCAGGAGCACCATGCAGAGCTCCTCCGAAGGACCACATGTTTACAAAGTGGGGATTTACGGCTGGCGGAAGAGGTGCCTCTACTTCTTTGTGCTACTCCTCATGATTTTGATCTTGGTGAACCTCGCTATGACCATTTGGATTCTCAAGGTTATGAACTTCACCATTGTAAGTATAGGATGTTCAGCTTACACCGGTTCTCCTTATGTCTGACAGGCTTTCCTGGTTTTCCCGTTAAAGGCATACAGCTGCAGAGAGAAAACATTTTGCATTCTGAGTTTCCGTACAGTATTTCAAGTATGTGGGAGATCTGGGGGGGGAACCTTCTTTGGTATCTTGCAAAGAATGTAACATTAGGAGAAATGTTGAGAGCTGAGAGAGAGAACTGCTGTTTCAGTTTGCAAAGATTTTTATGTTATTTTCCTCACTACTTTAAATCCTTGTCATCAGCACAGTAAGCTATTATTATCAATCTTCCTGTGTCTACAGAGAAGATGACTAAAATTTGTTCATAAGTCAAAGCTTATCACAAAAAAAGAAGAATGCTTATAAATCCAACAAATGAACAGTGTCTTACAGAGGTAATATATTTTTAATGACTGACATGACCTAAAAAGTACACAGGACAAGTTTTACTTTGGTCTAAAAGAAGCATCTTTTAAGGAATGTTTTTTTTTCCTTAGTAGGGTGTGTGTGTTGAAAACGAGTACATTGCACTGGGGCAGTGTAATTTCCCTTGTCATAGACTCCAGCTTTAGGAACAAAACTTCTCTATGTCTCTGTTCCCAAGTGGATAAAGCAATAAAAGCAGATTGTAGTTTAGAAGAGCAAAACTTTTTCTGGGAAGAAAGAAAAATAAAGTTTGAAAAGTCTTATGATGAAACTGTAAAGATCAGTTTCTTTGGCTTGTTTACAAGAACTATCTGGTTTGTTGCTGCTGCTGCTGCTGCTGCTCGTTCAGTGTTGTAAAAGGGCCTCTTGCAATGTTAACTGCATAACTGTATTATACAGCTTCCTCTCACTTCCCAAATTTCTTTCTTCTAAAAGTCAGATCAGACTACCTAGTATCTTGTGTAAAAAACATCAGGAGATTGTTTAAATGATAAATTGCATGTTATCTTTTCACACGAGAGATTTAAAAGATTTCAACTGCATAGTACCGTAATGCAGTGATCATATACAGCTGTGCAGTAAAGTCAGAAATTGAATGTGTAGACATGCTTTGAGTTCCTAACTGTACTCCATGTGCTATACATTATGCCTCCATATATTTTATTGTCTACTTTCCAAAGGCTTTATTGTTGTATGAGCATGATATCTTTATTGGGCAAAATATGTATATGCCTAGCAATGTCTTGTTGTATGGCACAAAGATGTATCTTTCCTAGTACTCAACGTTCAACATTTTGTAGCAGGAGAACAAAAACCGTAATCATATCAGTCACCAGCGTGAGTATTGTATAAGGTGTGTGTTACACTAAAAATAATTAAAGAGAAGGATTGTCTGCCTAGGAAACACCATGTATTCAAGGCCATCCTTTCCCTCCTTCTCTGTGCCTTTTAGCAGTTTTTATTATGCCTTTGAGCTTTTCCCAGCAAGCATGTTGGTTGTGTTCATTTAAAAATGAGCATTTATTGGGTGTAATGAGCATTCACTGTATTTAATTATTTTAATGAGTGGTGCCACTCTCCTGTTCTGTTGAACTCATTTATTATTTTAGGGTGACCACAGGGATGAGAACAGAATGCTAGGGTGGCTGCACATAAAAGTGTGTAGGAGTTTCCCCCCTCTTCCTTGAATGCTTGCCTAGCATTTAATAATAATAATTAATACCCTTAAATAAGTGTTTGAGTAGATGTGACAGAATCATGTCTGACCACACACTAGAAGGTGACATTTTTCCGGGAGTGATCTCTGAAAAATTCCCATCCATATGGGAACTGCTGCAGCCGAGCCCCTCCTCCCTCATCCCTGCCCCAAAGTAGCCCTACTGCTGGATCAAACAGGTCTAGCTTGGGGAATAAATTGGAGCTAAGATGGATCACTGATGGCTTAACATTGTGTGATCACCAATAAATCAATCAGTTTCCCCACCTGATCAACCTCCAAGCCTGTGTCTTTCACTGACCCTCCGACAATAGTCTGCATTTCTCCAATACCTGCAGATGGTATTTCAACTAATATCCAGTTAGAATATCTGTCCTAAAATCATTGTATATCTCTGATCCTCCAATTGGACCATCACAACATATGGAACTTTTTGAGAGGATGTATTTGGAGATGGTGCGTTTCAAAGCTCATAATAGCTTGTAACTAGATGCTCTTTAACTACATGCTTTAGCAGTATGTGGAAAGAGAACTCCCAGAAGTGCAAGCTGGATTTCGAAGTGGCAGAGGAACTAGAGATCAAATCGCCAACATGCGTTGAATTATGGAGAAAGTCAGAGAGTTCCAGAAAAACATCTACTTCTGCTGCATCAACTATGCCAAAGCCTTTGACTGTGTGGACCACAACAAAATATGGCAAGTCCTTGAAGGAATGGGAGTGCCTGACCACCTTATCTGTCTCCTAAGAAATCTATATGTGGGACAAGCAGCAACCGTCAGAACTGGATATGGAACAACTGACTGGTTTAGAATTGGGAAAGGAGTACGACAAGGCTGTATACTGTCACCTTGCCTTTTAACTTATATGCAGAGTACATCATGCAAAAGGCAGGATTGGATGAATCACAAGCCAGAATTAAGATTGCTGGAAGAAATATCAACAACCTCAGATACGCAGATGATACTACTCTGATAGCAGAGAGTGAGGAGGAATTAAAGAACCTCTTAATGAGAGTGAAAGATGAGAGTGAAAAAAATGGGCTGAAGCTCAACATCAAAAAAACTAAGATCATGGCCACCGGTCCCATCACCTCCTGGCAAATAGAAGGGGAAGAAATGGAGGCAATGTCAGAGTTTATTTTCTTGGGCTCCTTGATCACTGCAGATGGCAACTGCAGCAACGAAATAAAAAGACGCCTGCTTCTTGGGAGGAAAGCAATGACAAACTTAGATAGCATCCTAAAGAGCTTTGCCAACTAAGGTCAGGAAAGTCAAAGCTATGGTTTTTCCAGTAATGATGTCTGGAAGTGAGAGCTGGACTATAAAGAAGGCTGATTGCCGCAGAATTGATGCTTTTGAGCTGTGGTGCTGGAGGAGAGTCTTGAGAGTCCCCTGGACTGCAAGGAGATCAAACCTATCCATTCTGAAAGAAATCAACCCTGAATGTTCACTGGAAGGATAGATTTTGAAGCTGAGGCTCCAGTTCTTTGGCCACCTCATGAGAAGAGGACTCCTGGAAAAGTCCCTGATGCTGGGAAAGATCGAAGGCAAATGGAAAAGAGGATGGCAGAGAATGAGCTGGTTGGATGGTGTCATCGATGCAACCAATATGGATTTGACCAAACTCCGTGAGGCAGTGGAGGATAGGAAGGCCTGGCGAGCTCTGGTCCATGGGGTCACGAAGAATCGGACACGACTGAATGACTGAACAACAACAAAAAAGATGGGAAATGATGGTGTGCTTCTCCTTTCTCTTTCTACGTCTGAACATTTGGATGGGTTTGCATTTTGTTTTCAAGCTATGAATGTGATTCCTGTTACATCATTGGTTTAGAAGGAAAAGTGAAAATTACAGTTCATTTTATTGGATGTCCTACCCCATTCTAGCATATATAGAGTTATGAGGCTCACTTTAAAATCTTTATAGTTGGCTTCTGTTGGATTGGGCCCAATGTTTCTGATACATTTGAGTTCATGTATCCTGTTTCTTTAGTGACTCAGGATCCCAATAAATTGGACAGTATGGTGCAGGGATCTATTGTCCTGGCCGGGCATATTAAGAGACCCCACTGTTCTCATCTTCTTTTATCTAAGTATTTTGTAGTGCTTGAATGTTTCCTTAATTGTTTTATGTGCAAAGGGATTTTATGTTGCAGTCCATATTCATACCTACCTTCTGACACTCCATCTGGAATGTTTTCAATTGAACGAAAAAAAGTAACACAAAAAAATAAGTGTCACATAAGCCTATAGTAAAAAAGAGAAAAATCACCTTAAGATGTTTCATAATTATAACACACAAAATAAGTTCTTATAATGAAGACTTCAGATCTTATGAAAAATAAAATGTAGCCTAAAGCACATAGTAAAGAAAAGGCATTGTTATCCTTATACAAATGTCTGACTGCATGAAGAAAACAAAAAATGGAACTGGATACATATTTGGACACTCAGAACTGCTAGAGGCACATTCATGAATTTCAGTTACAAAAATTTTGTCCAATTATTAACAATAGCTGCTAAAGTTAAATCACCTTTTTTAAAACCATACACCAAGTTCCTGTTGTGCTGTCTGCAAACATCTCTCTAGTAAACCCAGCGCTTTTATTCTGCTTGTGGTAACCTTTGCTTTCAGCAAACAAAGTGGTGGCTTATTTATGTCTTCTGTTTGTACTCTGCCATCAGCATTCATCGTGCTTTATAGAATGTGTGCATGTTGCTCTACAAGACGGCATGTCAGTACCCTGAGGTACTCACAACTTGAAATTCATCACAGGAGAACCAATGGAGGAATGGGCAAGGAGGCCACTGATCAGAGAGATTAACCAGTGCCCTAATTTTGTGACAATGTTTTATAGTTCTGGATGTGCCTTGGAATTGTACATGTTTGTTCCTCTAGTATGTGCAGACTGGTTCTCTTCCTGGGATCCACAGCGGGGAACTAAATTCATAACCTCTGGCTCTGCAGCTAGTTACCTACTTCACCAAACTATACAGGGACATGACAAATGTTAGGAAGTACAGGTGAAACTCGAAAAAATAGAATATGGTACAAATGTTCATTTATTTAGGTAAGTCAACTCAAAAGGTGAAACTAATATATGAGATAGACTCATTATATGCAAAACAAGATATGTCAAGCCTTACTGTGATGATTATGGCATACAGTTTATGAAAACCCCAAATTCACAGTCTCAGAAAATTAGAATATTATATGACAGGCCTGCCCAACAGGTAGACCGCAGACTACTGGTAGCCCATGAAGGGTTCAAAAGTAGCCCGCCGGCCATCAATGAAAAAAGTGAGGGGATGAGTTCTCCACTCCTCCCTCCCATCCCAAGGCCATCACTGCCCCAGCAAAGTTCTGGGTCTGCCAGCCTACAGTCTCAGCTGAGCAGGGCAGTTTAAGGGCCATGGTGCATTGAAATCTATTCCCTCCAGAACAGATTTATTGGTTTTCAATGCATTCCTATGGGAAACCACTGCTCTCCTTACAAAAGTTTTTACTTACAAGGATATGCTCAGAACAGATAAAATTCGTAAGTAGAGGTTTTAATGTAGTAGCCCTCAGGCACTGTGGGCCGGAAAAAGTAGACCTTGGCCTGTTCAAAGTTGAACAGCCCTGTTATATGCCACCAATAACACAAGGATAGAATATCGGACCTCTGAAAAGTATATGCATGTATATGTAATCAGTACTTGGCTTGGGCCCCTTTTGCATCAATTACTTGCTCAGTCCAGCATGGCATGGATGCTATCAGCCTGTGGCACTGCTGAGGTGTTACAGAAGACCAGGATGCTTCAATACCGGTCTTCAGCTCTGCTGCATTGTTTGGTCTCATGTCCCTCATTTTTCTCCATGGGGTTCAGGTCAGGCGAGTTTGCTGGCCAATCAAGCACAGTAATCCCATGGTCATTCAGCCAGGTTTTGGTACTTTTGGTAGTGTGGGCAAGTGCCAAGTCCTGCTGGAAAATGAAGTCAGCCTCCCCAAAAAGCTTGTCTGCAGAAGAAAGCATGAAGTGCTCCAAAATCTCCTGGTAGACAGATACGTTGACCGTGGACTTAGTGAAGCACAGTGGACCAACACCAGCAGATGACATGGCTCCCCAAATCAGCACAGACTGTGGAAATTTCACACTGGACTTCAAGCATTGTGCATTATGTGCCTCTCCATTCTTCCTCCAGACTCTGGGTCCTTGGTTCCCAAATGAGATGCAAAAGTTGCTCTCATTAGAAAAGAGGAGTTTGGACCATTGAGCAACAGTGTTCGGGAGCAGCTTGACAAGAGAAATATGACATTAGAAACCCATGTCTAGGATCCGTCTCTGTCTGTGGTGGCTCTTGATGAACTAACTCCAGCCTCTGTCCACTCCTTGTGAAAGTCCCCAACACTTTGAATGGCCTTTTCCTTACAATCCTCTTCAGGCTGTGGTCGTCCTTGCCACTTGTGCACTTTTTTCTTACCCATGTTCCCCTTCCACATAACTTTCTATTGATGTGCTTTGATACAGCACTTTGGAACATCCAACTTATTTTGCAATCTGTACCTTTTGGAGCTTTCCCTCCTTATGGAGGGTGTCAAAATGTTTTTTTTTTTTTTTTTTTTTTTTGCACAACTATCAGGTCAGCAAACTTTCCCATGATTGTGATTCCTACTGAACCAGTCTGAGAGACCATTTAAAGGCTCAGGAACCCTTTGCAGGTTTATGGATTCATTAGCTAATTAGAATGGGACACTTTGAGCCTAGAATATTGAACCTTTTCACACTACAGTAGGACCCCCGTGTCTGCAGGCGATCCCCTGTGGATACAGAAATCTGCGGAGAAGAGTTAACACGCGTATCCAGGGTGGCTGTCGTGATGGGGAGGGGAAGTGGAAGGAAGTGGCAGTGGTGGCCATGGAGGGGGTAAAAAAGAAACCTTCCCCCTTCCTGGTCCACAACCCCCATCCACCCCTGCTCTTACCTCCAAACCAGGAGTCTCCTATGCAGGGAGGTGGGAACCTCCTCAGTAGTGGTAATGGAGGTGGCTTAAGAGGTGCCCACACTGTGCTGCTTGCCCAGAACATCAGGGGCGGCAGCAGAAGAGGCACCCATGCCACTCACCCAGAACATTGGTAGTGGCAACAGAAGAGGCGCCCACATGGACCTGCAGATGCCTGCGGGAAGTGTGAACGCTTCTTCCACCACTGCCCTGATGTTCTGGGTGAGTGGCATGGTATGGGCGCCTCTTCTGCCACCACCCCTGGTGTTCTGGGAGAGCAGCATGGGTGCCTCTTTTGCAGGGCACCTCTAAAGTGGGCTGGTCACTTTAAGGACCCACATGGCCAACCAGCCTTTGAACTTCCTGCTTGGGTCCCAGGTGGTGGACTGGAAATTTGAGCAGGAAGTTCAAAGGCTGGCTGGCCAGGCTGACCCTCTGGAGGGTGCCTGGCTGGCCCACGGTGGCAGTGGGGAGGAGGGTGGACAGTATCAGCAAAAGTAAATTTTATTTTTATTTTTTCCCTCCTTGCCACCCTCTGCCCCCGCTGATCACCAATCATAGATAACTGAATCTGAAGTTAGTGAATCAGCAAATAAGGGGGTCATACTGTATTCTAATTTTCTGAGATTGTGAATTTGGGGTTTTCATAAGCTGTATGCCAGAATCATCACAATTAGACCAAAGTAAAGCGTGACATATCTCACTTTACATGTAATGAGTCTATCTCATATATTAATTTCACCTTTTGAGTTGACTTAGTGAAATAAATAAACATTTGCACAATATTCTAACTTTTCGAGTTTCACCTGTATGTCCTCTGAGGGTTAATAAATGTGTTTGATGTTTGTTGGTTTGTTATATGTATAGCCTAACCATCTAGTGGTAAACCACTACTCTAGGTGGCTAGCATCAGTGTCCAATGATAGTAACTATGAGCACAGTTGCAACAACTATATTATGGTGAAGCATAAGCAAGGATTGTTCTTTCTTTCCATTCATTTTGTGCTAATATTTCCCCTTTTCTATGTTGGGCATCCACCATACTCCCACACCCACACACCTTGGGAAAGAGGAGATTTTTCAGGAAACTGGTGGTAATATAGAGGCTTATGCATGGCTTGAACTGAGTATTTTGGATATTCAAGATAAACACTGAGAATTTTTTTCTAACCAAGTACAGTGGTATCCTGACTTAAGAGCGGAAAACTGTTGGCATTTTAACTGCTGTCTTACAAATTTTAGATATAGTCTGCTCAAATTACAATTTTATTCCCTTTTTTATTTTTAACTTATTTTTTCAAGTTTTTGGAAAAGTATTCCGACTTAAGAGTAGTTCGACTTAAGAGCATGCATTTGGAACGGATTAAATTCGTAAATTGAGGTACCACTGTATTTTACTTGGATATTAAAACCTTGGATTAATTTCTAGGGACAGCTGAAGGAAGCTAGTTCATTCCTACCTTTGGGAAGATTTGATATGACAGCCTTCATTCACACAGTATAAAATGTTTGACACCTTTTAATGGGTTGTTTGGGCTGACAAGGAAGAAAAGATTAAGCAAATTTGTGTTCCAGTCTGCTAATATAGTTGGTTGGTTAAATTAAAAAGTGCTCTCTTAACTGCTCTCCAGTGCTGAAACTGATTTGCTTCTATGGCATTAAAACAAACAAATATTCTTATTAATCACCTACAACTTGAATATTGTTTCCAAGCAAACTTTAAAATTGAATATATCTGATGACTTGAGCACAAAAAGCAGCTTTCGAAAGTTCGTTAGGAAGAGCTATTTTTAATACAAATACTCCCTCTTGTGTGTCATCTACCTGCCACATTTTAAATTAATGTGAGGACAATGGGCAGATAACGCAGCAGCCAACGATGAATTAGAGATTAAAATTTTCATCCCATTTACACTCTCTAATTATTTAAGGCAATGGGGTTTGTTTTAATTATTTTCTCTATTAAAATTTCCTTCCGAATAAAATACAATCATAGAGAGAGCACTGTCTCGTTAATTATTCCTCTCAGGCTACCTTAGGCACAAAGGGAAATTTTGTTCTGCTTCCGCCATCAAAGAGGAGATGCGTGCAGCCCTTGGCTCAAAGTTCTCTCCTTCCTTTCATAACAGCTAGAATGTATGGGCTAAAACAAGGAGCAGACGCTGCTAACTGAGATCTGAGCTATTATTTCAGCACAATGGCTGAAGGAATCAGATGTCCTATTCACAGTGATAATTTGGGGAGGGATATGTGCTCGAGCCCATTGTCTAAAGTTGAGTTATAAAATACTTTTTTAGTGTTTTAGGCCTCCTGTTTTCTCACATATTTTCCTATGTACGGATGCCAAAGGTGGCACTCGGAGCTCTTTCTGTGGGTACCCGACATCGCCCCTTCACAGCCACCTGTATTCAGGTTAAATTGCTGTATTGGCACTCGGACTCTAAAAGCTTTGTCATCACTGTCGAATATGGTATAGCAGGCATGTCCAAACTTCGGCCCTCCAGATGTTTTGGACCACAAATCCCACAGCCCCTTGCCATTTGAAATACAGGCTTGGAACTCTGGGAGTTGTGGTCCAAAACATCAGGAGGGCTGAAGTTTGGACATGCCTGCAGTATAGATATGAAGTAAACCGCTTCTTCCAATGACATTGTTTTGCAGGCAGTCTTTCTCTGTCACTTAGGTTCAAAACAAGAAGTGTTTGTGAAAGTGCTCACTTATTACAAGAGCACAGTGTAATATCTTCTTCTAATAACATGCTCTTTTGTGGAAAGTTGTATGCACTTTGAACTTGAATGCATTTAATAAAAATGAACGGAGCCTTTCCATATGGAAATTGCACTCATGCCACCTACACCCAGTCTTGATTGGGAACAATGTAGCTGCCTGGTGGCCAGAATCCTGCTGCTGAGATAACACTTGTGTCAGAGAAATCCTGGGCAGGAGCAAAATCAGAACCTCATGAATGAGCAATAATTTGCCACCAAGAATTACTGTGTATATGCTTATTTTACACATATATTAAAGAAGAAAAGAAAACCAGCAATAGGATTCTGGCGGATATGTGTTCAAGATAAAACATGCTTTGGTTTCAAAATCTCTCTCTTATAAAATATCCCTGGAGGTTTGTGGGCTGCTCTGCTGGCCTCTGTTGGAGTTTTGCTTAGGGTAGCTCCGAACCCTGGCTTGTCCGGGGTCAGGGGGCGTTTGCCTGCCAGCCCTGGGCTTTTGGCGCCAACTGCTGGCGCATCTGGGACCTTTTGCCCGGGGACGGGAGCCTTGGTAAGGCAGCTCCCATCCCATCCCTGCCTCTTCTAGGCAGAAAGACAGCCCCGCCTGCCCACCCTGGGAAAGGAGAATGAGTCTTACTGGCCGTTATGGGGCTGGATGGGAATTTTTGGTGGTTACTTGATTGGCTGGTAGTAGTCACGTCTATTTGCCCATCCCATTCTCTTTTTGCGTGGGACTGGGCATTAATTTCCCTTCCATTGGTCACAATAACGCTAGGCAGGTAGTGCAAGAGGTAAGGGTATTTAGTTAGGCCCGAGTAAGTCACCCTTAAGGTGCCAGGCAGCCCTCGTATAAAGTTAAACATCACCCCTAAATTGAGGATTTAAACAAAGCAAGAATCTTAAAATAAGGCCGACACGAGGGCTGTGATGGGCTAGCCGATTCACCAACCTGGCACGATGCTGAACAGATGAACAGCATCTGGCCAGGGGTGAAACTCCCTGAATACACATTGGTTGGTAGGGGATAGTCACGGGTCATTACCTGCTTGCACTACATCCCAGGCCCCCTTTAGAGGTTATAGCTGTGTTGCTTTAATTAAGTTGAATTGTTAATCAGTTGTGGCCCAATTAACCCATAACAATGTATCTCGCCTATTATTTCCGGAGCTTGAGGGGCAAAGAGTTCAGGGCCAAGTGAGATCGGCTTTTGTACTGTTAGGTACAGCTTGTCCCAATGCACCTTGTGTAATATGTATGAATGTGCCCTAATGGTGGAATCCTATGCACATTTATCTGAGAATCACCCCCTTTGAACTCAGGGTTGTTTACTTAGGCATCTACAGGTTTGTTCCAAAAAGTAGCATTCACAGCTCATGTTGCCTTTTCAAAGATTGCCCATTCAAACTTTCAGGCAAAAAAAAAATCAAAGAAAAACAAAACAAAACAAAACATTCAAAGTTGTGAACTGTACTGCTGATGATCTGCTGTGGTCAAGTTTGCTTTTGCCTGTGGCATTTTTAAACAAAAAATGGACAACAGAAAGTTATAGCATAAATGAATACAACATTTAAAGCAAGGAATATTAAAGTTAAATTATATGTGCCTGTGATCTGGATGGTGATTTGGGATATGTGAATTGAGTGGCTATTATCATGTCTGTGTTTTTATCTATACAGCGTTGAAAGGATGTAAATCACAAGGTTGCTCAGATTATAATCTGTTATTCAAACAATTCTACCTGTGGAGGTCAGCTCTTACTGAAATGGTGCAACATGTAAGGCACAGCTTATTCCAAAAGTGGGGTGGGAGATCTTTATGAAAGGAGGACCTTTAAAGGAGTGTTTCCCCTTTTAAAGGACTGGCGCCAGTGTGGAATATAGAGCTCAGCTGTTGCCTGCTAAAAGGCTGGAGCAAACAGTACAGTAGCTCAAGTTTCATACATAACATTTTGTACATTCTGCCATATCACTGGAAGAAACACGTAGCGGGCCTCCCACATCTATACACAAAGACCTGCAACAGACTGAAACTCTGTAAATGTTCTTCTGTTGAACCCACCATATAAAGCATTTTGAAAAATGCCTTGTAATTTGCTTTCTTTCTTTATTTTATCAACACTATTCTGGAAACCTTTCAAGTAATGAAGTGGTCTGCATCACAAGTCTTGCAAGCTGCAAATTCAATGCACACTTATATTTATTTATTAATTAAACTTCTATATCACCCATCTAGCAAGTAGCTACTCTGGACAGTATATAAACAAAATGAATAATATCCTCTAAATATCTGGAAGTTGAGTCATGGCTACTGGACTTCTTTTTTGAAGATAAAGAATGATGACTGATGAAGCTGTTTGGATGAACAGTGAAACGTTTCGCTGCTCATCCAAACAGCTTCATCAGTCTGAATACAGCTAGTGTGAGTCCTCCATCTTATCGGCAGTTAGCTGACCCGAACCATCAAATTAGAACACTGGCATCCCATTGAAAAAAATTGAGCAGGAGAGTCAATTAGAACAAGGGTTTAGACCTGTTCCAGTGAAATCAGTATGAATGAATGAATGAATGAATGAATGGTTTAGAATGAATGAATGTTCCAGTGAAATCAGTAGGATTTAAAGGGGGCTTAACTTTTTCAGGGATTGTACCTGGTGTATTTTGTATACTCAGTTCTTTCAAGGCCTTTCTCCCACTTCACTGAAAAGCTGTCAAAGTGTTTCTTTAATGTTATGTTTTTAATCAGGTTCCCTTGTCAGATTTTTTTTCTTGAGAGGCATTTGGCAGAGAGTTGTGGAGGGGAGCTGGCCTAGATCCTGCTGGATCAGAAGAATTTAAAACAGAAGGAAGTGCATTGGATTGTGTATGAGCATGTGTCTTGCACAGTTATGCAGCACATTGTCTATCGGGCACCCTTTCTCTTCAGGCTTCTTGCGAGGTGTGGAGAATTTGCTGTTTAACTGGGCAGTCCTCCTCTGAGCTGGTTTTCTTCTCTCCAATCTGTAGTGGTAGCCAAGGGCAAAGCACCACCTGGAAAGCCTTTCCCTTTATGTAAGGAGATCATTCTTTTGATCATGTTTCACTCCCTGCTGTGCCTTTGTGCGTCTGGGGAGGATTGAGCTCCAACAGGATTGCAGAAGAGAAAGATGGGTGAAAAGGGGGAAAGGAACAAAAATACTAGAGAGGCAATGGGAGTGATATAGAAGAAACGAGTATGGAAACAGTTATTCTGCTTTGTGTTTTCTCTGCAGTCTTGCATGTGAAATCTGTACAAGAATAGAGCTATTTATGGGTATATTTTAGTCTTATACTTTGGGAAGTAGAGTTAGGAATGTGGGGTGGGGCTGGGATACCATCCTGAAAGTTGGTAAAATTTTGGTTGAGAATTCTTGAAGTACCTGAGAGCTCTTACCTCCACCTTGAGACCAGAACACCAAAATCTCAACTCTTCAGTTGTTCAGTTTGTGCAAGACGTCTCTGCATAAGCCTGGCATCTGTTGCCTTTGTGAAGCTAGTAATTGTGCGTGCACTTGCACAGCACACACAAGCCCACCCACATGGACAGCAGATCCAGAATGAGTGATCAGAAAATTAGAAACAACCCATCCAAATTTACTGCATTTTAATGGCCCACACAACAAAGCCAGAGTCACGCCTGTTTTAAATTGTGTCCACTTTACAGAGTTGTGCAAAAACCTGTTTGAAGAGCTCTTCGGACTGAGTCCCTAAGCAAGTGTTTCCCAAGCTTTTTGTAAGTCTTGACCCTCTTTTATAATAGTTAAGTAAACTGTGACACACACCCCACCCTGACCCCCACGTTTCTGTGACACACACACCCATCTTCTCATGGGTTAAGTTTAATCAATACTGCAGGAGTGACTTCTGAATTGACCAGAACAGGATCAAGTAACTAGCTGTCAAGCCTATGAGGCCACACTTACTCCGGAGTCAGTAATCCCCCTCCAGTTCCCACGGGATTTGTTTTCAAGAAAATGAGTTTGAGTGGAGCTTGTGATTCTGCCACACAGTGGAAAGGAGGTGTGTGTGTGTGTGTGTGTGTGTGTGTGTGTGTGTGTGTGTGTGTGTGTGTGTGTGTGTGTGTGTGTGTGTGTGTGTGTGTGTGTGTGTGTGTGTGTGTTCATTGTCTGTGAGCCAACTTAGACTACACATTGTTGCACAATTCATAGAATTATAGAATCATAGAATCATAGAATCATAGAGTTGGAAGAGACCTCAAGGGCCATCTAGTCCAACCCCCTGCCATGCAGGAACCCCCATCACAATATTTCTGACAGATGGCCATCCAGCCTCTGCTTAAAAACCTCCAAAGAAGGAGACTCAACCACCCTCCGCGGCAGCAAATTTCACTGCCAAATAGCTCTAACTGTCATGAAGTTCTTCCTAATGTTCAAATGGAATCTCTTTTCCTGTAGTTTGAAACCATTGCCCCGAGTCCTAGTCTCTGAAGCCGTGGAAAACAAACCTGTTCAAGATTTGAGGTTTGTTGTCCTCTTTCACCAAAGAAGGGTGAAGAAGAAACCCCAGGCTGAGGGGGTAATGGAAGCGAACAGGATTGGGGGAGTGGTTGGGAGGGCAAGAAGATTGCTCCAAAGGCACCACCCTCATGGAATCAAGGCAAAATTTCCCTTGTGGACACCAGGCATCCCAACGCTCCCTTCACTAATGCCAAAGCCAGCAAGCAGCTCAGAGAGCATCCTGAAATTTTTTACCTTCCACATAAAGAAAAAGCAGGAGAGGGGAAGGCTAGGGCAGCTGCTTGCACACTGATGCCTTTGTCTTGTAGCTGGATTAAATGGACACGTATGAAAATGAGTTTAAAATAACTGCAACTACAAATAAGTGCAGCAAATCTCCCCCCAATCCTTTGCCCCAGGTTGGGAATCAATGCCTCAAACACATATTTTTTAATTACTAATTTAAAATATTTTTGTCTTGTCATTCTTCTAAAGAAACCCTAGGCAGTTTACATCATTAAAAATATATATTAAAAACTAAAAAGTAAAAGATGTTGAATATTAAAAAAGATAAAAGCATTACGAGCACTGATCTTGTGGCAACAAAAATATGAACAATCCCTGTTTTAAAAGTTCCTCTTAAACATCTAGTCACTAAAAGTATTTTCCTGCTTGTCAAAGGATAGCAAAAATGGGGCAAAGACTTTCCTGGCCACCACGAAAATCTGAGAATCCAGGCTCTGCATCAAATCTAGGAACACACCCATGCTGCATATTTGTGTTTTCAGGGTGAGTGTAACCCAGGGGTGCCCAAACTTTTTGTAAGGAGGGCCAGATTTGGTGGCTGATAATGTGTCAGGGGCCGGTTGCTCCCCGACCCTGTCATCCCACTGAAAGCCCCACCCACTGACCCATAAGCAAAGGAGGGGGAGGGAGGGGCGGGCCAGCCAGCCGCGGGCCACTCAGAATGGCCTGACGGGTCGGATTTGGCCCCCGGGCTGGACTTTGGGCAGGCCTGGTGTAACCCCATCCAGCACAAGCTGAAACCCTGTTTCTTGATTTGCCTTTTGACTGGCAAGAAGCACCTCTATCTTGTCTCGATTACATTTCAGTTTATTCACCCTCTTCCAGTCCATTGCTGATACCAAAACAGCTTTCTCAGATGCAGATGACAAAGAGAGAATGAGTTGGGAATCCTCCACATGCTGGTGACACTGAATCCCAGAACTCCATACAGCTCTCCCAGTAAATGCATGTAGATGGGGAGCAGAACTGAACTCTGAGAGACACCCTAGGCCAATGGCTAGAATGTCCAGTGAGAGTCCTTCAGCACTATCTTCTGAATTGTCCTCTCTAGGACAGACCAAAACTGCTGTAAAACTGTGCCTCCAAGTCCCGTCCCAGAGAGACGGCTTAGAAGGATTCCATGGTCAATGGCATTGAAATCTGCTCAAAGTTTCAGCAGAAGCAAGCAAAACATCCTCCTTCTGTCCAGTTGCAATTATAGGCCATTACCAAGGCAACCAATAAAGCCTCTGTTCCATAGCCTGGTCCGAAGCCAGATTGAAATGGATCTAGAGAAAGGGTCCCAAACTCCTGGTCCACAGCCTCTTACAAACCAGGCTGCAAGGTTTCCTGTGCATCATGCAGCCACGTGGGTGTGCATGCCATACTACACCCTCCATACTTCTGCAAGAGGAAATTCATTCACTGTTAGAGAAAGATGCTATAGAAAGAGTTCCACCGGCAGAGGCATCCTCTGGTTTTTATACTCATTATTTTACACTTCCAAAAATGGATGGGGGCCTGAGAGGGATGATAAGGGGGAAAATGTAAAATTTAAGGAAGTTGGATATACATAACTGAAGAACTTTATTAATAAAAAGACTTTTAAAAATGTGCCTTCTGCAGAATTGGTTTCTGCTCCATTTCGACCCTCTCATCGACAGCCCCCAAAAGTTGATTTCAATCCCACCCAGCCTTCTCACATGAAATGCTGGACTAACCTTCTCATCCTCAGCTAAGGCATGCCATTCCTGCTGCTTCATCTCTCCATACAAGTTACAACAGATTCCAGTCCAATTGGATGGGGAGCCCACTGCAACCAGTGGAAAATTCATGCCCTATGGTCCAGAGAGGAAAGACTGTTGCACATAAATCAACTGGAGATGTTGGCAATCATTGAAACATCCAAGGTTTTTCTACCACTGATAGAGGGAAAATCCATCCTCCTCGCTACAGACAATACAACTGTCATGTGTAACATAAACAAACAAGGCAGAACACATTCACATACAAGGAAACTTTGCTAGAAGGTTCCAAGAAGTTACTGCATTGTGTGGAATCACAAAATGACCACTCTAAGAAGTTCAGGTAAGTAACCTTTGTGTTTCTTTAACTGAGGCATTCTTAAACTGAGGTACCATTGTCTTTAGTGTCAGCACATAGTGGAAGGACCCACTATGTTGTGTGCATCCCTAGCTAAGGTGAGGCCTATTTATTTTGGGTTCTTACTTGCTTTTAAATACAAAGCAAAGCAAAGTGTTCTGCATATATACTGCCCCATACCACTACAAGTAGTCTCTGGGCGGTTTACAATTTTAATTACAGTGTGCAGGCTACACATTGCCCCCCCCCCAGCAAGCTGGGTACTCATTTTACCGACCTCAGAAGGATGGAAGGCTGAGTGAACCTTGAGCCTGCTACCAGGGATTGAACCCAGGTCGTGAGCACAGTTTTACCTGCAGTACAGGCATTTAACCACTGCGCCACCAGGCTCCTATAAATACACAGTCTAGCTCAACTGAAGACACTGAACTCAGCAATACATAAAACAGGTAGGGAGGGGGTTGATAAAATAAAAATCCATGCAGTGTTGTCAAAAAATTGAAGATTAATCCAATTACATGCAAGACAGAAGGGGTGAGAGAGACAGAGGGTTGTGAACCTCCACTCTGATTACACGTCTATTGATATAAGTAGGAATTATTTCCACAGCATTTAGTTAAGCCATAATGATGTAAAAGAGAAGAGGTAGGCTATAGACATTTCCGATCTAAATCCCCTCTGCTGCTTTGCAATGTTAGGAATTATGCACAGGCAGATGCTTCTGTGGTTTTAATGTGGAGTGCAATAATTAAGTACCGGTAAATATAAAATCTGGGGGGGAGGAAATATCTTGGCTTTTTAAAAATTTCATTTCATTTCAGGATATCATGAAGGGGGTAGCAAGGAATATAAACTCAAAATAGCACAGCAAAAGGTCACATCTTTATATATTCGCTTGTCTAAAAATTCAAGCACCAAAGAAATTGAAAACAGCATTCTTTGTTGTTCTTTTCTTTTTCTAGAACAAGTCACTGCCATGTGCCAGAGGTTTTACCAGTCAGTTTGTGGAATCATGCTGGACAGCAGTAACATAAATGGCAATAGGCACCTTAAATTGCCGCAATATATGGATTGAGTCTTAGTTGATTGTGTATAGGTTTTAAGGTATCAGGCCCTTAACATAATGTGGCATACATTACATGCATGCATCAATCATAGCTTCAGCCTCCCTACTGTTTTTTTAGAAAGCACTAGTATTCTATCAAGTGGAATCACCACATGAAAAATAAAGGCTTATGAGAACTATGGGCACACCAGCAACATACCGTGTTTCCCCAAAAATAAGACACTGTCTTATATTTATTTTTTCTCAAGAAGACACACTAGGGCTTATTTTCTGGGGATGTCTTACTAAGTATAACAACCAAAGCCTTTGCTCTCCTGTCAGCAATCCATTCACAGATTATGTTTTCCAGCTCACGAAATAAAGGTTGCCGACCTGAACCACACTTGCGCTTCTTAGCATTTCCTCTGTCCACATGTAGACTGAGGTTATTGTATTCTGCCCACCATTTTCAGACCATTTGGATATTCAACTTCTTCTCTTCAGAGAAAGCCATTGGATTCTTGCCCTTGGAGTCCTCGACATTTCCTTTCTTGTACTCAACAGAATCGCTCTTTCTTTTTGCACTCACCTTGTCTGGGAGTACAGATACTCAGGAAAAGTAGGCCCACAGACTGTTGCTGGTTGGTAGGGCTGGCACTAGTGATGCATGAATTCCTTTCCCCTAGCAGTTTGCGTGTGCGCAATAGGGTGCCTGTGACCGCGGTTACCACACGCACACCCCCGGATGCACGAATGGCTAGGACAAAGGAGTGATGTTGTTGCCACCCGCACACCCGTGCAAGTCTGAATGGCTCGGAGAAAGGAGCTGTGCCAGATAAAAGGTATTCCAGTCTTCCTTACCGCTCTGGCCAAAATGCATGGCATGGCTATGCAGTGGTTTTGAGCAATCCAGAAGGCACTTTTGGTTTTCCAGAAGTGACTTTTGTTTCACCAGAAACCACTTCTGGGGCCTCTGACAGGCCCAGGAGGTGCATCAGAGGCCCATTTTGGGCAGCGTCAGCCCTCAGGTAAGTGTAGGAGGCCTCAAACCAGCCCATGCAGCTTGCCCCAGAAGCTGTTTTTTTCATATCCTGCGGTCCTGCAATATATTGAGACTGCAGTATATGAAACACAAAATGGCAGGGGACAACTGTATTTAGATTACAAGATGTGGTTGGTGCTTTTAACATTAGTTAAAAGTTATCCATTCATAGAGTTGCCATAAAACAGAAGTGATATGACAGCTTGTGACAACAGTGCCTATGGGAGAATTTTGTCCCAATGTAGAAATAGGCAGCAGAAACACCTTTATTGCAATGAGAAGAGATTTTTTTGTATGCTGAACCTTTTTAATTGCTTGCTTCTTTCTGTTGATTTATCCTAATCCTAATTTTAGTAGGTATGTATTCATGCACAAGGTATGAAATACCTGTAAAGAATGTGTCCAGAGCCAAACACTAATGAAGATCTAGGTGAATACTGAGTAGATTTGTCAAATATACATTGGTCTATATTTCTTATTTGTCCCATTAGCCCCATTCCAAGGGGTGTGGTGGCTCAGCGGACTAAGGCTCTGAAAATTATTGGCTGCAATGTCAGCAGATCAGCAGTTCGAATCCCGGGTGCCACGCAGCAGAGTGAGCTCCTGCTGATAACCCCAGCTTCTGCCAACCTAGTAGTTTGGAAGCATGTACATGCAAGTAGATAAATAGGTATCTCCATAAAAAGTGGGAAGGCAAAAACAATGTTTCCTTGCAGCCATGGCGGCCATGTGGGAATGGACTTGCACAACATTGGCTCTTCGGCTTGAATACGGAGATGAGCACCGCCCCTAGAGTCGGAGAAGACTAGCACCCCTTTGCGGGGGGAGGGACTTTACCTAACCTTTAGCTTTAGCCCCATTCCAGAACACTGCAGGCCTCAGTAGAATAAAGTGGCTGTTCCCCATTTTCAAATGGCTGTTATTCCATAAAAACTGGAGGTGGCCCCTAATTTAGATACCATGCTGGGTACTAAAGTTCCACCTAAATATCTCTAAACTCAAACAGGCATTTGGGTTTTCTTCATATATCCAGGGCACAAGTTGCAAAGGTATGCTGGGTGTTCATCAGTGAATTGCAATAGCCTAGAGCAAAACAACAGCAAAGATTTTCTCTAAGTTGAGCTTTCAAACAAACTTTCTTGGAAGTGTATCTAGTCAAAAGTTATTGAACCTATAGGGATGTCATTAATCATATTTTAATTCCTGCAGTGTCTCCCAAAACACAGAAGCTGTCTCTGAACTGACTGTACTGCAGTGCCTTATCTTCTAAGCCAGGCTAGTTGTTTTAACTCTTTCTGAATTTATTAATATTTAAATAAAACTTACTTTCACTTCTTTTTCTTAACAAGTTTATATCAACTAAAGGTGGAGATGTTTCATTTATAACACTTCACACGGTCTCTGGAGAGCTACTTCATTATTTATGGATTGTGGTGCAATGGTTTTTTTTTTTTTTTTGCCAGGAGTATGCAAATAGGGTAATTTTCTTTCTTTTGAGTTAGGCTGAGGCAAATCTGTAAGTGTTAAACTCATCCATTTGTTATATATCCAAATTATATAGCCATGGAAGTATTCAGATCTGCCTTTAAAATAAATTTGTCCTTGTAGTTCTGTGAATAGGTTTAAAACTTTCTTTCTAGTCGACCTGGGTTAACAGCAGCTAATTGATTTCTGGATGGTAGTATTATTTTCTGGCCACCCACAAGGCTCATCACTTCTGTGTTCTCCATGTACACCTGTTGAGGGCACCTGACAGCCAGTAGGGATTTTTTAAAAAGCACACACTGAACACTTCTGAGGTGCTCATCTTTCCTTCTGAGACTCAGAACCTGCAGCAAGAGGCATTAACAGAAATGTGAAGAAGAGAGGTAAATCTAGCAGGAAAACAAAGTGTCCTACCAACAGGCTCCCCTGTTGGGCATTATTTCTCCCTCATCTGCTCCAACATCATCTTTCCTTGTCATTGCCATGTCTTGCTATTGCTGGTACTGGGAGACTGCTAAAGCAGAATGACAGCTGGTGCACATTGTGGTTGGTGAGGTGGAAGGCACAGCATCAGGTCTTGAGAGAGAGAGAGAGAGAGAGAGAGAGAGAGAGAGAGAGAGAGAGAGAGAGATTTTCTCTTATACAGATAAAGACCTCTGACCCTGATAAGGAGCCTTAAATGAATACAATTGGTATGGATAGTTTAACCTGTAGATAGAGCTGTACCAGACAACCATAGATAGATAAATAGTTATTATTTAAAATATCCTAAAACATTGCTAACCCCTCTTGAATGTATATCTCAAAGAAGCAGCTGAATTCTTTTTTGTATAATTATTAGAAACCGATCTCCTACCTCCCATTGCTCTCCCACATTTCTTTTTTCTGAGGGGCCATTATCCAGAATCGCAGCTTGCCAGAGTGACTGAAATTCTCTTTTATCTCTTCAGTTTAGCCTAGAATAGATGCTGTACCTACACCACTGAACAAAAGTTAGGCATCACATCTGCATCAAATGAATGCTCCTAATGTTTATGGCTGTGAATCTCAAACAAGAAGGGGAAACATTTTGCTGTGCCATGTTTTTATAAAGTTCATTAACATCCACTATTGTATACAGCAGCAACAACATGCCACCAGTGCCAGACTTCTTAGCATAAGGATTATAACATACTTCAGCATAACAGGGAATAATATATAGCAGGAGCTGTTTGTTCATTCAGAGTAAGTAGGCCACAGATGATTCAGAGCTGGGAACTAATAGCTCAAAACTGTCTCTGTGGAATGTGTGCGGTGTTTTTTGTGTGTTTGGCTTTTACTTTAAACTGTTTGAAAGTTATGTTTTTTAAGATGTAAAGATAGGTGATCCCCCCCACCCCCAAATAGTGCCTTTAATTTCAAAGGTATTATTACCAGAGTGTTGGGGATCTTTAAAAATGCTCTCCCTGTTTAACTTCCCAGTTTATAAATTCATGCTGTTATCTATCAAGTGGAATGCTAACACTGATATTGCCTTGTTGTAGATGAACTAATTAACTTTGCAAGTTCAGGACAATGTCTGTGTGCTGTCATCTGTCAATCTGTATAGTGATCTTGCGCTAGTGACAGCAGAGTAATTATCTCTTCCTCCCAGAGGCCTATTGTTGTCACTGCATGGGTGAGAGGCAATGCATCTCAGTGTGGTTCAGTGCACTGCGCTTTCCATTCCCAGAAATACCGGCCAATAATGTCATGATTGTATCAGAAAGGAAAAATAACTACTATGAAATTCCCTCCAGTTATTGCTCTTTTTTATATACAGTAGGTTAAGTCAATGTTATTTGCTGGTTTAAAATAGCACTGTTCTATGATATTAAGGTTAAATTGGGCAGGTGTACTGCTTTGATAGCAGAAAGTGAGGAGGAATTAAAGAACCTCTTAATGAGGGTGAAAGAGGAGAGTGAAAAAAATGGGCTGAAGCTCAACATCATAAAACTAAGATCATGGCCACCGGTCCCATCACCTCCTGACAAATAGAAGGGGAAGAAATGGAGGCAATGACAGAGTTTATTTTCTTAGGCTCCTTGATCACTGCAGATGGCGACTGCAGCAACGAAATAAAAAGACGCCTGCTTCTTGGGAGGAAAGCAATGGCAAACCTAGGTAGTATCCTAAGCAAAGACATCCCTTTGCCAACTAAGGTCAGGATAGTCAAAGCTATGGTTTTTCCAGTAGTGATGTATGGAAGTGAGAGCTGGACTATAAAGAAGGCTGATCGCTGCAGAATTGATGTTTTTGAGCTGTGGTGCTGGCAGAGAGTCTTGAGAGTCCCATGGACTTCAAGGAGATCAAACCTATCCATTCTGAAAGAAATCAACCCTGAATGTTCACTGGAAGGACAGATTTTGAAGCTGAGGCTCCAGTACTTTGGTTACCTCATGAGGAGAGAGGAGTCCTTGGAAAAGTCCCTGATGCTGGGAAAGATTGAAGACAAAAGGAAAAGAGGACAGCAGAGAATGGATGGTTGGCTTGCAGGAATAGGGCTTTTTCAGCAACTGCCCCCAGACTATGGAATACCCTCCCAAATGAGACACCGACGTTGCTAACATTTCGGTGCCAGGTAAAACCCTTTATTCCAAAAAACTTTTTAACTAATGATTGGCCCTGTGGCAAGATTAGTGGTGTGTTTTTAATGTATCGTATTTATTGCATCTAAATGTTTTATTGTTCTAATTTTATTGTATTTTGATATTTTAACTGTTCATTCTGAACAACAAGACCTTTGGGTCTAAATTATTAAATAAATATGGATTTGAAAAAACTCTGGGAGGCAGTGGAAGATAGGAAGGCCCGGCGAGCTCTGGTCCATGGGGTCACAAAGAGTCGGACACAACTGAACGACTGAACAACAAGTACTGGTCTAAATTATTATTATTTTTCTAATTTTCCTTCAAAACTCTTCGTGTATGAAAATACCTACACTATTCCTAAACAACACACACACACACACACACACACACACACACAATCAATCAATCAATCAATCAATCAATCAATCAATTGGTGGTATGAGTGAGAAATATCCTGCACATCTCCTCCCTCCCCATTCTGGTGACCCCACTGTGACTTACAGTCGTATCAGAGAAGCATTCCTCAAAACAATAACTAAAACTACAGTTCAGAGTCACAGGTGGTACAGGAGTGGAATGCTGAAGTCTTCTCTTCCTTCCAACAAGCCAGATCTACCCCTGAGGGCAACAGAGTTAGGAGACCAATATTGCATGATATAGGGTTCATAGAACATGTTATCCATACATAAGTGCTCTGCAGACTATTTTTGTTCTGTTCCCTCTAGTCACTCTCCACCTATATCAACCCTAATAGAGTTTTTAAGGTATGTTAGATGTCAGCACAATGAGTTTCTATGGACAGCTGGAGATTAAAGCCTAGACCTCTTGGGTACTAATCCATTGCTTGATCCACTGACTAAATCACACTGGCTGGACTTGTTTTGAGAACCAAAAGATGAATATTCATATATTTAGAAAGGTTGTTGAATCCAAATATGCATAGTAAAACACACACAAAAGCCACAGCTAAGCCTATAATGATATAATTTTATGGGATTCTCTACATTTTTAAAATTTACCTAGAATGCAGCAGATCCTTCCTCACTAAAATGTGAGTGAGCTATAATGTTAAGCTCCATAACAGCAGAATGAATAATGCTGTTAGCCCCATCACTGTGAGGTTTCATTTTAAATATGGGGCAGGCATCTGCTCTTATATTCACTCCCCCTCTCTCCTCTCTCTCTCTCTCTCTCTCCCCCATTCACTCACTCATTTTGGATGATTTTCAACAGCACAGTTGGTAGGTATTAGCAGGAGGAAGGACCCGTTCAGCTGTTTTTACACATACATATAAGACTAAATGATGATTTTAAAGCATGCGAGGCACAGAAACTTCATTCTGGACCAGCTCTAACATTAAGAAAAGTGAGGCAGTGGCCTGTGACAAAGGCCAGATATAGGTAGAGTCCTGTGTTTCTTAAGCAAAACTTATGCTTCCAGATGCAATGGACATGGTGCCATCATCAGTCTTGAAGTGAGAGCCATGTGCCAGACCAGTTGACTTTTTAAGATGGAATGGGAAAGGTACCATTTTATCCTCCAGCTCCCAGAGCAAAATATTTTGGTAGGTTTTGCTCTTTGATTATTTAGTCTCTTCCTGCTCGACTATTTTATCTCTGTGGTCCTTTTTGCATTCTTCTTGGAGTTGTTAGTGGTTTTGCATAAAAATATCTCTGTTTCAAAGCTGGAATAGATTGGGAATATTATACACTGGAATGATGTGTTGATATATTTTTGATTTCACTAGCTTTTTTATTATTCATACATCTATACATATACATATATACATATTTGCATTAGAAACTTTGAGAAAAATGTAACTGGTTATGGAGGCAGAAAGCAGAGGAGCATACTTTATCATTTCTCCTTGGATTTCAAAATTGTCTCTGTTACTATGTATTTTATATTTATATTTCAAAGACTTATGTGTGTAGGTGTCAGTCCTTTAAGACAACAATAGATTTTTATCTGGAAAATATGAGTCATTCATGCCCTTAGGCTATTTCCGTTGGTTGAAAATTCTGGGGAAGAGAAGCAGTCAGCTTGGTTTTTAGATGAGTTCCATTTAGAATGATAAATTACATCTGAATTGAACTAAAATGCTCATAATGGCTTTAGTCAAAAGGCCTATTACAGGACATCCAACTTGGTCAAATACCTTTCTGCTTTATATTGTTAATCATTAAGTATTTTATAGGCAAAGCTCATATGCATTTAAAAGACACTCTATTTAAAGGTTAGTCAAACTCCTGTCCAAATGGAGAAAGAATAGTTTTAAGTATCACTTTTATGCTGCTGAGCTGTTAGAAGGGATGTGGCTCTTAAACAAGAGTTATATGCGCTTAGATGGATATCAGATAAAGGCCTGACTGACTAGAAGTCCTTTGATAGACTCAAGTACTTTGAGCTGAAAAGAAAAGATTGCCTTGTTACTGGTACTTTCAAAAGGAGTGATGAAGCAGCTTACATTTAGATAACTGTCACATTATATAGCTTCCACAATTTTAAAGTGATACATGAAGGATACAAAAACCACTTCACTCTCACTTCTCACTTTCCACCTCCCAAATCTGTGGCAATATGAGGTCCTTCCCACAGCTCAACTTGGCGAACGGAAAGCATTTCTGAAAGATGGCTGAACAGACTGCAGTTACAGGGGGAAATATCTAAAAATTAGGTATAGTCCAATTCCTTTTGCATTGCCTCAAGCTGCCCAAATACATAGTAGGGAGAGGCATGCAAAAGAAACAAGAAGGCAGGTCTGTAAAAGACATGAGGTGGAACTCCTGGGTCAAGATGCCAAAGACAAAAAATAGAGCATCTGAGACGTTACCAAAATCACATCCTTTAGCAGCAGCTTTTCTGAAGATGCAAATACGCAAGTGGGCCTTTCAGCCTGGGCTTCCAGAATGATCTAAGGTAGGGACAGAACTGGCCTGAATCTCTTCATATGCAGATCCATCCAGATCAATCAGGCCCCTAGATCAAAGCCCTTTTGGTCAGGATCCGCCTTTTGGTCAGGAAATAAACAAATGGCTGCAAAGCATAAGGGCTGCACCAAAAGCTGAACAAAGGGTTTATCTTTTACCTCCCAGGAGTTAAGGAGAAAGATAACTTCAATGGATATGGATTCTCAGAGAAGGGGAAATCCACATTTTAGGGAGGTAGGCTACTGAGGCGTAAGTGAGCTGAGGTAGATAGGGAACATAGCTAAATTAAATTATAGTCGTGACTGACTCTTCATGACCCCATGTCCGTGGAGTTTTCTTGGCAAGAATACTGGAGTGGCTTGCCAGTTCCTACTCCAGGCGCGTACAACCCCTGGTATTCCCTGGTGGTCTCCCGTCCACGTACTAACCAGGGCCAACCCTGCTTAGCTTCTGAGATCAGGCGAGATTGGATGTGCATAGGGCAGGGATGGCAAACCTATGGCACACGTGCCAAAGATGGCATGCAGAGAGCTTTCACCTGGCACACAACAGGCTCCCTCCTCCCCACTTCCCCCTCCACTGGACCAGTCATGAGGAATTTGCGAAGGGGGAAGTAGGGGGGCATGGAGCATGTCACGTGCCAGGCTGACCCTACCACTGCCACCCCCATTGCCGCCCTCACCCCTGCCCCCTGCCGCCCCCGCCTCTGCTGACCCTACCACCGCCGTCCCCATCACCACCCTCACCCCCGCCTCCTGCCAACCCCACCTCCACTGACCCTACCGCCGCCATCCCCATTGCCGCTGTCACCCTCGCCCCCTGCTGCCCCACCTCTGCCGATCCCCGCCTCCACCACCATCACCGCCGCCATCCCTTCCTTCCGCCATCGATGACCCTGACCCCGCCACCCCATCGCCCTTGCTGCCCTTGCTCCCACCCCTGCCCCCGACACCGATCCCGACCCCATCACCATTGCCCTTGCCGCCCCTGCCGCCACCGCCTCCACCGACCCCTGCCTCCACCTCCATTACCATCGCCATCCCTGCCCTCCCACCGCTGCTGCCGATGACCCTGAGCCCACCGCCCCTGTTGCCCTGCTGCCTTCACCCCCTGCCCCCGCTGCCACAAATCCCGACCCCCCCGGCACTGCCGCTGTCTCGCATCACTGAGTTTGGGCACTCGGTGTCAAAAAGGTTCGCCATCCCTGGCATAGGGCATCTAGGCAGCTCAGATTAAGGATAGCTAGCTGCATTTTGTAGATCACCTGTTGCAAATCTTGTGCCAAGAGATGTTGAAAGAAGTCTGTGTAACTTTATTGCTTAGTTCCTCTGACAGTGTTTTCCTCCTGTTGCCTTTAATAAAGGCTCCCTTTTAGAAACAGTCCAGAGCAAGGTTTGTTCTAAGTTTAAGCCCAAATGCCCCAGCTTGCTTGGCCCACATGACCAGAGTGTGTTGTTTCTCTTTAAAGCTTGTCCAGAGTGCTTGAAATAGAGAGGAGGTTGATGACAACTTTTTACAAAGAATAGAAAGAGAAAGGATCTCCTGTTGGTGGCTGGGGATCAAAAAGGGCTATAACAGCCCAGACCCCTTCACTTCTTTACCAGGTCCTCCCATCCAGCTCTGGATCTTCCTTTATCTTCTATGCTGGGTCTCCATGCCAGTAAGTGACAGGTTTTCAATAGTATGTGATTGCAGAACAACAGGACCTCCAGGTGGAGGGCTTCAGTTGCTATAGAAAAAAAATTCCCTTGTAGAGAATTTATTTATTTATTTATTTATTTATTTATTTATTTATTTATTTATTTATTTATTTATTATTGGATTGTACCCCGCCCATCTTCCCAAGGGAACTCTGGGCGGCTTACAGCAAGCTGAACTAGTCAGCAAATAAACAACAGTTAAAACCATTAAACAATACAGTGCAATATAAAATCATTAAAAAATGTAGTAGCACCCTTATCAAAATGTCTGTTGCACAACAATCGAGCATCATCATTAGATTAATTGGCAGATGGCGGGGAGCGAAGGGTAGGAGGGAGAAGGGGAAAAAAACCTAAACTTGGTCACCAAAGGCCTTGCAGAACAAGATGGTTTTTAGTGCTCTGCAAAAGGCCAGCAGGGACTCTGCAGAGCACACATTGCTGGGAAGGCTATTCCACAATGTAGTGGCAGCCACCGAGAATGCCCGGTTGCGAGTCGATGTTCTTCGGGCCTCTCGGGGGGTGGCAACCTGAAGTGAGTGCACTCGCGACTGCCGAACTGGTTGGGCCGATGTTGACCGCTGGGCGATCCGCTCTGCCAGGTAGTCTGGACCCCAAGCCATGGAGGGTTTTATAAACTAAAACCAAGACCTTGAATCTGATCCGGGATGCAACGGGCAGCCATTGCAAGCGGGCCAAGACAGGGGTGATGCGGTCATAGTGACGCGCACCCACCACCAGTCTGGCCGCCACATTTTGTACCCACTGCAGACACCGGAGGAGAGTCAAGGGCAACCCCATGTAGAGGGCGTTGCAGTAGTCCAACCTCGAGATCACTAGTGCTTGCACTACTGTTCTCAGAAAGTCCCCGTCCAAGTACGGGCGGATCTGGGCTATTTGGCGAAGATGGTAAAAGGCTGTTCTGGTCACGGCTGCCACCTGGGCGTCCAAGGATAGCATCGGATCTAGAACCATGCCCAGATTCCGAACCCTGTCCGCCAGTTGGAGGGAAACACCCTCCAGACTGGGGAGAGGGCCTCCGTATTCAGACAGGGAGTTCCCAAAGAACATAACCTCGGTCTTCTCGGGGTTCAGTTTGAGCCTGTTAGACCTGGTCCAAGCCATGACTGCTTCCAGACACTGGTCGAGGGTCCGGACAGCTTCCACTGCAGCGGTGGAAAAGGAGAGATAGAGCTGCGTGTCATCAGCGTACTGATCACAGCAGACTCCAAATCTCTGAATGACCCCAGCCAGCGGTCTTAAATAGATGTTGAACAGCATGGGGGAGAGAGACGAGCCCTGCGGAACCCCACATGGGAGTGTCCATGGGGCTGACAACTCTCCACCGTGCTGCATATACTGGAGCTGACCCTCCAGGAAGGACCGGAGCCAACTGTGAACAGTGCCTCCGATACCAACCTCAGAGAGCCGGTCCAGTAGGATACCGTGGTCGATGGTATCAAAGGCCGCTGACAAATCCAGGAGAACCAACAGGGTAGAGCAACCCCTGTCGGCCACCCGGATTAGGTCATCTTGCAGCGCAACCAGAGCTGTCTCGGTCCCCCAGCCAGGCCTGAACCCGGACTGGCAAGGATCAAGGCATCGCTGTTCCTCCAGGTATGACTGGATCTGAATCGCGGCCACCCTCTCGATTACCTTGCCCATAAAGGGGACATTGGCAATCGGACGGTAGTTGGCCAATTGGTCCGACGCCATGCCCAGTGTTTTGAGAATGGGCTTTATCACCGTCTCCTTCAGACGGGAGGGAAAAAACCCTCGCTGAAGGAGGCGGTGGCGGTGACCGAAGCCCATTCGGGCATACCCCCCCCTGGCAGTTTTTATAAGCCAAGATGGGCAAGGGTCGAAGGGGGTGGTCGCGGGTCGGCAATGGGCAATAGCCCTGGAGGCCTCTGAAGAGGAAACAGGCCCAAACTCAACCAATCGAGGAGAACGAGGGGGTGCAGCAACCGGGGATGGCGGGGAAGGGCTAGTGCAACCGGATTCGAAGTCGGTCCTGATGGCCTCTATTTTGGATCTAAAATAGAATGCAAAATTCTCACTACTGAAATCAGTAGGAGGAGGCCTAGCCAGACTAGGATTGGTGAGGTCCCAGACCACCCGGAAGAGTTCCTCCTGGCGGTTCGAGGCCTCACCAATTCTCAGGGAGTAGTAAGATGTTTTAGCCTCCCTGATCGCCCGAGAATAGCACCTAGTCTGGATGATGACTGCAGTCTTGTTGATAACCGTCCGGCTGCATCTCCAGCTGCTCTCCAGCCTTCTCCTCTCCTGCGTCATCGCTCTCAACTCCGCCGTAAACCACGGCGAAGGTCGAGCTCTGCTGCGGAGGGGCGCTTTGGGGCGATTCGGTCGACGGCACGGGAAGCTGTTTCAAACCATTTATCAGCCGTTGCCTCGGCCGAATCATCAGCCAGCCCACCAGGAAGCTCCCCGAAGGCATCACGGAACCAGGCAGGGTCCAGCAGCCTTTGGGGTGGGCCCATACTAGGGGCCGATGGTCCCCATGGGGGGGCGCGATTGACAGGGAGAAGGACAACAGGTGATGATCTGACCATGACACAGATAGAGAGAGTAAGTCTCTTACCTCCAGATTGAGATCCCCCAACATGGAGGAAAATACCAGGTCAAGGGTGTGCACAGACCTGTGGGTAGGGCAAGAAACATGCTGGGATAGGCTCATGGAGGTCATGGACTCCATGAAATCCAGAGCCGCACCAGACAGCTCACCGTCAGCATGCACATTGAAGTCCCCAATGACCAGAAGCTGAGGGGACCTCAACAGCGCCACCGCGATGAACTCCGTGAGCTCTGGAAGGGATTGCGCTGGGTTGCAGGGCGCACGGTAACCCGGCACAATGCCAAATCTATCCCGCTGGCCTACCAACACATGAAGGCATTCTACCCCCGAACTAACCAATGTCGAGGCCCTGGTCACATGAAGAGAATCCCTGTACACAATGGCAACCCCTCCCCCCTTCTGACCCTCCAACCTACCCACTCCTTGAACCAGAAACCCAGGTGGGCACAGCTGGGTGAGGGAAGCTCCCCCATCTGCACCCACCCAGGTCTCCGTAATACAGGCCAGGTCGGCCCTCCCATCATTGATGGCATCATAAATGACGGGGGTCTTATTGTGGACTGACCTGGCATTCATAAGGAGACAGGACAGGTCAGAGGCACTGGTAGGGTGGCTCCAGGACACATGGCAGTGAGTCGGCTGGTCAGAACGTGGGACAGGCGTGAGATGCCTGACCCGAGTTCTTCTTATCTGACCAACCCCTCAACTCCGAGCGAACCGTCCATGGCCCAACACAGTTGGTATAGGAGCCCCTGCTAACATGGTGACTGGGGAAGGGGGGAGGAAAAAATGCAAATACAAAATTAACAATAATACAAAATTAACAATACAAAATTAACAGTTCAATTAATTAAATAAAATGAGATTTTTTTAAAAAAAAGTGTAGATATAAATGTGTATATATATATATGAAACGGGCAAAGCCAGGAGGACTATAGGTAGCCATGGGGGGAGGGGCCAAATAAAATGAGACAGCTGCTGTGTCACTGCAGCCTAAACAGGAGACAGAGGAGGAGCTGGAGGGGAAAGCCACACACCCCCACCCTCCCGCCAAGGTTGCGTCCAACCCCCCCCCCTCATCCAACCACTTCATCCCAGACCCTAGTAGAGATAAAGTTAAAAATCCCAGCCAGAGTCAAAATCAAGGTCAGAGGGAGTGATAAGCGGTCTTAGTGGCAGGATAGCTGCCAAATCCCCAAGACCAGCTGGGAGCAGTTAACGAACCTTGGCAGCCAGTCTGCTGCCCAAGATCGCAGCCAAATGGGGCAAAGCACGATCGTCAGCCCACAGAGAGGAAGCCCGCGAAGGGGAATGATGGAACAGCTCGCTTCCTCTTTCTCTGGCGCGCCACCATTCCTCCCGCCAACGGGGCGCCACCGGTGCGGCAAGTTCCCCTGAGTCAGTCACACAGGGCTCCAGAGATAGTCCCAGAGAGGTAGGGGGAGAGAAGGAACACACCGGCAGCCGCTCCGCCGCCCGGACCGTTATAGTAGGCGGATCTTCAGCATCTCCCTCCGACCAAGTTGGTAGCAGTTGCCTAGGGATGAAATCTCCAGAGCACAGGGGAGGGGAATGATGCCGGTGACCAGACCATCACCCGAAGTTCCGTGCAAGAGAGATCCTCGGGGGCTCCCAGCCAGCAGAGGCAATGGGTGAAAGGAGCCTCCAGCCAGCAGAGGCAACAGATGGAAAAGGCCTCCCGAGAGCCGGACGGAAAGGAGGGGCGGGGGTGGCCAATTCGCCACCCGAGCCAGAGGATCTGGGGGAGCAGGCAGAGAGGCAGGCACACAGACCAGGCTGGCATCCAGGTCAGCGAGATGGATAAGAGGTTCCTATGGCCGACAAGCCGCCCGAACGTCAGAGAGCCTCCAGGTGGGGGGAAAGGGAGGGGGAAACCCCACACCAGCGGCCGACATGCCTCCCGAGCAGAACCCCATGCCAGCGGCTGAGGTGCTGCCCGAGCGGAACAGTCCACGATCCAAAATCAGAAGGCTGGGGGGCCAAAACGGCCATAGGGAACTGGGTCTCCGGGTGGTGGGAGAGCGGGTCCATATCCTGGCTGCTGATTGAAAAGACGGGCCTCACAGTGCCAGCCTGGAAAGGAGGACCCATAATGGTGGCCACAGTCGACAGTCCCCAAGTCTTCGAGACCGTCGGGGCTGGACAGGCTGCTCACCAGGGTCTCCGCGCGGGTGACAGATGAAAGAGAGACCCAAAGCTCGCTGGTAGGAACCCTTACGGCAGAGGCAGAAGAGGAAGGAGGGAAGGCAGGAGGGGGAGGGACGCTCGGTTACTAGTTGTTCTTAGTTCCAGGTCCTTAGTTGTACATACCACGCCTCGGGGCCAGGGCGAAGGTCTTAGCGGAATTCCAGCCACAGGCCATCTCAGCCGAGCCCCTTAAAGCCCCCCTCCAGGCCCCTACAGTATCCCCCGGCGAGCCCAGAAAAAAATTAGTTAAAAAATCCTAGGCAGACCAGCATAGAGATCAAAATTAAGCAGGCATAAGGGTGCATGAACGCCGAGGAGCTGCTGCCACGCGCCATCTTGGTGTGCTATTAATCACTTCCATGTTTACTCTGTGTAATATTACGACATTATATAGAACAGTGTTTTTCAACCTTTTTTTGGGCAAAGGCACACTTGTTTCATGAAAAAAATCACAAGGCACACCACCATTAGAAAATGTTAAAAAAAATTAACTCTGTGCCTATATTGACTATATATAAAGTAATTCTCTTGAATAGGAATCAAACACAAAGAAAGTATTTTATAATTACTTTATTATGAAATAGTAAGTAAACAGAAATATGAAAAATTATAAAATACTTTATTCAGTGCGCAACCTGGGCCTGTTTGGCTGAACACAAAGCTGATATTCTTCAGCTTTTCCAACGGCACACCAGGCAACATCTCGCGGCACACTAGTGTGCCACGGAACAGTGGTTGAAAAACACTGATATAGAAGATAAAGTAGGAAGAGCCAGATTATAAATAGTTGTGTTACAATAGACAATATTTTTCCCTTTGGCTTTCCCAAATTGGTGACTATTTCCTAGGTTTAATCAGCATGTTCAGTGATGCCTTCACGCCACATATTTTTGTGAAATACAAGAAAAGCACCCTGACGGCTCTTGATAATGTAGGCACATTTTCTGGCAACTTGGGGGTATTTTATTCCCAGTTTATTTTGGGTGGTGTTGATGTGAATCTCTACATGAGCAGTTTGTCTGCTTCAGACACCTTGAGAGTGGCCTGACCTTGCCATTTACCCCTTGATTTCTGATTAGTCAGCATGTTGTTAATTGATCATTCCGCTAGGCTGGGAGGGCTGATTGCTTGCATTTGCCTGCATTTGTTTGTTTTACCTGGCAGGGCTATGCCTAATCCTTGCATGAGAAGTGTCCTCTGCAGATGCCTGTGGTGTGTATATGGAAGCGGCAGTGGGTTTCTTTCCATTGGAGATGACCTAGCAAGTCTTTCTCAAGTGAAATGCAGCAGATGTTTGGGTATGCTATTTCTTTTCTTCTTCTCTGCAAAAATTAGCCATTGTCAGTTTACTTTTCATTATTGGTGAAATATGAGAATAAGGTTATATTTAGCTGTTGTGAGTTTTTCCAGGCTGTTTGGCTGTGTTATGGAAGTTTTCCCTCCTGACGTTTTCACCATACTCTGTGGCGGGCATCTTTAGAAGGCAAGGAGCTCAGGGAACTAGGAGTTCTCTCTGTGCTCTGTGGTTATATTTCTTCATGCTTAGAAAGCAAGGGATATTGTAGATTCTGTGATCATTAAACTTTTATCCCTTGAAAAGAATGCATTTTCTTTAGATTTGAATTTTTAAAATCCTACTCTTCTTCCAACTTGACCTCTCTACTCTTTGATCCTGTAAACCAGAAATGTTTGTAAATTAAGAAAAATGTTAGCTCACTTTACAAAATTTACTTTGAAATGTGTAGATAACCTTTTTGGAAACCCCAAATAAAGCCACCCCCGAGTGTCCTAAGGGGTGGGGGGATTGAATGTGTCAGAGAAGCAGAAAGCAGTACTGTCAGGAGGCTAGAATCTGTTAGGAGCCTACACATCAAGCAGGGCCACCTGCGGTAGAATTGTCATAGTTGAGGTACCCAACTAAGAGGCATCTACGTTCTTCAGGAGTAACAGACAAATAATCAGAAGACATTTGATAGTTCCAATGGTGATGGGAGTGGGAAAACCACTGCAAGACAGCTGTTGGGTAGCTGTAGTACCTTAAGATGATATTTTATGGTGATAGTCTAACTTTGGGTTAGTTTTATTTATTTATTTATTTGTTTGTTTGTTTGTTTGTTTGTTTGTTTATCAAATTTATATACCGCACCATCTAGCAACATGTCTACTCTAGACGGATTACAAGCTACAAACAAATATCAAAATGTAAATCATGAATAGTAAACTATAAGTGAGTTACCAATACAGCATAATAAAACATAATAACATGACATATCAAATGAAATCAAAACAGAGAGCAAGATGGCCTACTTCTACACAGAACGACACAGAATGACAGTGGTAAACCACTGCTGAACCACTCTGACTTTGAATGCCTTGTATTCCAAAATGAACAAAAAGATGATGTTAGAATATGAGACTTGTAGCTGCGATTGCAAAGAGGTGAAAGGAAAAGTCTACTGCTGCACAACACACAATACAAAGAGCATGAATCAAGGTAAACCAGAAACCATAAAGCAGGAAATGGAATGTTTAAATATTGTTATAGATGCTGCAGATACTATTTGGTGAGCAGATTACAAAAAAGATATTTTAGGTAGAAATATTATATTACATAACTGCAGGATGGTCATTCTTGCTTTCTAACTCTTGGTAACATAATTTACATATTATGCAGATTGAAGATGTGTCTTTATATCTTATGCAAATTTATGTAATATGTACATTAGTATATGATGCAAATTAAGCTTGTCCCATTGTTTTTCTACAAATATATTTCAATTTTGGTATTGTTTATACAAAAATATCTAATTTATCTTATTTTATTTTATTTTACAGTGGTATCT
This sequence comes from Phrynocephalus forsythii, assembly GCA_029282475.1. Lineage (NCBI taxonomy): Eukaryota > Metazoa > Chordata > Lepidosauria > Squamata > Agamidae > Phrynocephalus > Phrynocephalus forsythii. Next base: position 112,883,165 of record JAPFRF010000011.1, read on the forward strand.
TGTGTAAAGGAATTAATTTCTTCCAAATGAAATTATGTTAAGCAAATTCTCCTTTATACAAATTTTCCATAGGAATGCATTGAAAACAGAGTAATCCCTAATCGCAACCATTTTTATGTTGTACAGATTCGCCCCATAGACGATTCCGTTAAGCAAATTTCCCCTATCCCCAGAATTTTTTATGTTGTACAGATTTTATGTTATACAAACCATTTGTTATATGAGGGTCCACTGTATTTTGAATATTTTTACCCACCTTTCTCCTTGGAAAAGGACCCTAGGTGGTTTACCATAATGAGCTACAACATTGCTAGTAGAGACTACTAGACTCAGAACAGAGAGTACTACTCTGTGCCAACATTATCACAAAGCTTGCTTATTAACTTTGGGTCAATGAGTATCTTTGAGCAAAACCTATGTTACAAATTTGTCTTGAGGATTAAATGGGGAGAATACGAGTAGTGGTGGCTAGGGATGGGCACAAAATGGAAAAATTGTGTTTCATTTTGTTTTATTTTGTCCCCCCGTGATTCATTTTGTTTCATTAGAAATAATCTTTTTTAAAAAAAAATCATATGAAATGAAACAGTAATGGACCGATTTTTTACTCGTTAAAACCAAAGGTGTCCCTAGGACCCAAGGGAGCTGTTTTACAGCAAAACAGTTAGTTTTAAATGAAAAAAGAGCCATTTTGTTTCGTTACTAACAAAACGCTGCTTCCCCATTTCATTTCGTTTCAATAGCTAACAAAATGACAAAACGGCATTTCATTTTTTGTTTGGTGCAGTTAAGCCATGTAAAGCTGATAATGTCATTGGCTGTGGCAACATTTTGGATATTAAAAAAAAAACTAGGTCCCAAGACTCTCATAGTGCAATGAAACCATTGTGTGGGCAGCATTTAAAGAATGAGGAAGGCCCACCAGAAAATACCACCACAGCTGAGATGACTTGACTGGTGGTGAAGATTTTTTGGAACTGAAAGTCTTCTTCCCATCCTGCAGACTTCCAGAGCTTCCCCACAATGAAAAAGGGGTTCAATGACAGCCTCGGGATACTTAAAAGGGGAACTGGAATGCAGCTGATCAGGCTTACGCATTGTAGCTGCATGAACAGGATTTCAGCCACTCCATTTCACATGGGAACAAGGCGCATTTAGTTTACAACTAGGAAAGGATTCACAGGAGCAACAACAACAATGTATTTCTCTCACCTTGTTTTCCCCCAACGTCCTCCTTCCTTACAGCAGTACCTAGCTTAGCTCCCAAAACCCTTTGTAAAAGAAAACAAAACTTGTTTGTTTAATATTTTCTGGAGAGGTATTTAATATTTTCTGGAGAAGCAGACTACCAGAGGTAGAGAAATAGCGGCTCCTTCTGCAATCTCCAGCCTGCATCCATGCAAGGGTTTTCATTGCTTTCTATGCACTGTCGGCAGGCAAACAAGGGTTGGGCTTTCCTGCAAATACATTTACCAATGAGATGATAAGTTTTATTTCTACATCTGTAAGATCCTGTCAAACTGTGGAGGGTTTCACTAGCTGGTTAATTATATGGAAGTCTTCTGTCTTGAAAACCAAATTGGACAAAACATTAGCTGTGTATGTTGTCTTATTACTTTGGTTCTTAGAAGGGGGTTTCCCCTTATCTCACGAATTATTGCATAGTTTCAGCAGGGATTGAGTAGATTCAGATTTTGATATAAGATAGCCAGCCAGATAATATGGGCAAGCAGAACCTTAAAAAAAGCATTTCCTACTGTATGAAAGATGTCTTACAATTACCGGAGAGTGCAGGCTAAGCAACAGGTGCCTATTTCAAGCTCTTGCCTTCCCTTCTTGGATAAGAACAAAGTAACCAGGCCAGTTGTCCCCATCCTTTTGGAATGTCTCCCAGTGGAGCTCTGCCTGGCCTTCTCCCTTACAGTCTTTAGAAGGATTTCCCAAACAAAGCCTTTGAGAGCATCATCTCTTAATGTCATATGGGCTGATAATGTTGGTGATTCTGACTTCAGTTCTTTTGGTTCTTTTGAGTTATTAGTTGATTGTTGTTTATTGGTTTATTTGTAGGGATTATTTCATAGTCTATTACTTGAGGTTTATTTTATAACTATGTTATTTCGAATGTAAACCACACAGATTAGTGTCCAGCAATGACTGGTGCAGTATACAGCAGACAGACAGGCAGGCAGGCAGGCAGGCAGGCAGGCAGGCAGACAGACAGACAGACAGACAGACAGACAGACAGATAGATAGATAGATAGATAGATAGATAGATAGATAGATAGATAGATAGATAGATAGATAGATAGATAGATAGATAGATAGATAGTAGAGATGGGCACAAAACGACCATTTTTTGTTACCGTTCTCCATTATTCATTCCATTACGTAACGTATGAATAACGACCATTGTGATGGGTCAGGCTCGAACCGAACAGAAACAAGAAAATTAACTTCGTTACTGTTCGTTTTTGTTTATGATGGTGCACGCTGAAATGGAGCTGTTTTTAAAAAGCCCCGATCGGCTGTAGTGCAGGTCCCCTGCTGGGCTAATTGTTGGTGCGATTTGGTAACTGTGTCTGGGGGAGGAGAAGAAACCCAGTGTGCCTGAGAGTTCAAAGTGCCCAACCTCGTGCCAAAGGGGGGGAGCAGGGAAGGAATGTCGCCGCCGCCGCTGCCATTGGGTCCTCCTGCCACTGCCACCTCATGCGGCTCCCCGTGCTTCTCTCCTCTTCCTCCTCCTCCTCCCATTCCAGGGAGCGCCCGTTCCTGCCACTGCCACAGCCGCTGTTGCGCCGAGCATTGGGGCGCGCTAGAGCTGGTCGGGGTGGGGCTCTGCGACTGCGAGGTGAACCTCGGGGCGAGGAAAAGTAACCTGTGCAGGCACGCCCAAGAGTCAAAGCCACCTGTGGCTGCCTCATCCCAAGTCTGGCTCCGGACCGGCACTGAGTGAGGCAAGGCGGGCTGCCGGGTGGCAGGGGGGAACAGGGAAGGGAACTTTGTCACTGCCCGCCGCAGCCTCAGGTGGCTGGCTCCCCGTGCTTCTCTTCTCTTCCTCCTACTCCTCCCATTCCGGGGAGCACCCGTTCCCACCACCACCACTGCTGCTGTTGCACCGAGCAAGGGTCGCGCTAGAGCTGGTCGGGGCTTTTTAAAAAGAACCCCGATCAGGTGTAGTGCGGGCCACTGCTGGGCTTCTAGGGGAAAAAAGAATTTTTTTTTTTAAAAAAAGAACCAAGCACCGGACGTGCTAGAGCTGGTCCGGGCTTTTTAAAAAAAGCCGTGAGTCAGTAACCATCCTGGCTGCGGGACGGGTCTCCCAGGAGGCTTGCCACCGGCTTTGGTAGCGACCGGCCCGGGAGGGCTCCCCGCAGCCGCGGGAACACTTTCCTGGCAGGTGCCGAAAAATGACACCCGAAAAACAGAGCGGGCCCAACCCGAAGCGGGCCCCAGGGCCCGAATAACGAGGACAAAACGCCATTTTGACATTTCGTGTCCATCTCTAATAGATAGATAGATGGAATTCTTTGTGATTTTCTGTGTATTTTGTTTTACTAGTGTTCTATAAAATCTCTATGTTATCAGTGCTAATTAATTTTAGTATCACTTATTAGTTCTGTTTCTGCTAAACATAACATGCAAGCTCTTTTAATTATCTACATGCAATAAAGCATCCTTGCCTTTCTCCAAGAATATCAGGTTTGATTGTATACCTATTTGATGTTTTTTAAAAACATGAAGGATACATACAAAAAGCATTTAAGCCATCCTGGAAGAAAGCAAAATTTATTAGAAAATTATGAGACATTATCAAATGCCTGGCTGCAGAATCAAGGATCAGAAGTTTGGCTTCCCAGGAGAGGAGCCAGACAAAATCATCCGGAACATGTAGGGTTTTTAGAGGATTATGCTTATAGTACCTTCTGAGGTCTTGGACAAGATGCTCAGTCTTAGAATGGCAACTAGACATGGGCACGACTTGGCGAAATTGTCATTTCTGTTTTCGGATATCGTTTCCGTTACGTAACGGAAACGGTAACGACAATTAAGCTGTCAGAACTCGAACTCGAACCGAAAAAAGAAAAATTGGGTCTGATTTGTCGTTGTCGTTCCTGGCATCGCGCAGCAATCGCGCGATGCCAAGCGGCACAGAAAAAAAGTTTTAAAAATAAAAAAAAACCCGATTCCCGGCCAAAAAAGCAGGCGAAAATATGCCTGCCTGAGGGCACCTACCAGAGAGGGGTGGTTTCTGGGGGGGTCCCCGGCCTTCCCCCCCTCTCCTGTCCTGGGCTGCTGGTACCAGGCTGGGGGGGCATCCTCAGAGTCTCCATTTGCCATGCGGTGCGGGGGGATCCAAAATGGCGTCTGCAATATTTTTTTTGAAATCGTGGTCCAAAAAAACCACCAAAGCACCACAGAAACATGCGAAAAATAGCTATTTTAAATGCCTGAATTTTTACAGTAGCAGCAGTAAAAGGTCGCACTGATTTTATTTTATTTTATTTTTATTTTTATTTTTTTACACCTGCGCAATGATGGGCTGGCCATGGGATGGGACCATGCAAATTTTTGGACCCATTCTACCAATCGCATGGCCAGGGGATGTGCAAGAGGGCATAAAAAGCTGAGGCATTCCCAGAAGAGTCACAGTCCGGGCTTGGATGTGGGTGGGAGAGGGCTGTGTGTAGCTGGCTGCTGTGCTAGACTAGTTTTGATTTCGCGGAGCCTTTAGATTTCAGTTAGGCAGGCAGGGAGGGAATTGATTCAATTGAATTTTTAGGAAATAATAATAATTCCTTTCATTCTCTGTCTGCTGTGGGGAATAGCAATGCAGTTTATTCTTTTTTATTCTCCTGCAGTTTGTTAGGATTTCTTTTCTGATAGTGCTTCAAAGGGGGGAGGTTTGAGTGGGAGGGGAGGTGTGGATTTATTTTAAAAATTTCATTTGCTTGGTGGCAAGCCAAGGTCCTTTCATACCGTGTCTGCAGGTCTGCTGTGGGTGCACTGCCCACTTTGTTTGCAAAAATTGCAATTGCTTTATTTGATGCAGTCTTGTGCAGCAAGTCAGTTTAAAGTGTTTTCCGCCTGCTCTGGGTCATTGCGGGACCCGCGCCCACCGCCCACACGCCCGCCCCTCCCGCCTGCCACTGCCGCCACCCGCCCATGCCCCCCGCCCCCCGCCTGCCGCCTAGGGCACAAAAACACCTAGCGCCGGCGGGACACCACTCACTGGGACGTCAAATTGTGCGAAATTGCAGTGGTGGTAACGACAAACGACACGACAAAACGACAATTTGTTTAAACATTTCGCAAAAACGGAAACGACCTGAAACGGACCCGTCCCGAAAAACGACAACTTGGAAAAAAATATCTGGTCGTGCCCATCTCTAATGGCAACAGAAGGAAAGACTAGGAAATCCCTTCTAAGTATATTTCATCACTAGTAAAACCTAGGAGATTTCCATTACTTTGAATCAATTTGGCCACTGATTTTGTAGTTGCCATTTTAATTTTTTTTCTCATGCTTTAATCATTGACTCAGTTGTTTATAATGGTTAGCCTCAAAAATTTCCCCTGCTTCTGATATTGAGGTAATCAGTTCTCCCCCATTCCCTGTCAGATACACCCTCTTTGCTTGATTTTACTTCTCATCTGTTGCAGCATCTCCATAGAGAACGGCAGGCCCACTGTATTTATAAGAACATGCAAAATAAAAGAGTAATGGCCAAAGTCTCCTCTCATTTTCAGCCCTGGTTGGTGGGGCTCTGCCTCTCATGTATGCAACTCTGCCCCCCCCCGGGTGAGGTTCTATCATAACCAGAACAAAAGGGGCTGGAAATGATTGGTGTGGGTGCATGGTGGAGAAGTGTTGTGTGGAGGGGGTGGAGCTTTGTGCGGCCATGCAGCTACACATGTTAGAGCAAACTTTGGTTGTGGCATTTTAATAAAAAAAAATCCTTTCAGCGTGAGCTCTGGTGGATTATCATCTGCTTCCTCAGATTCATGGAACACAGTAGTTAGGTAACAGTTTTCACATAGTACAAGGTAGAAGAGGAAGGGCCAGGTGAGAGAACAGAAAGAGGATTACATTGATATTTGTAGTGGCAGTAGGTCAAAATGTTGATTACAGAGGCATCTTGTTACTAGTGCTGGGAAGAGTTATGTTGGGGGGCATTGTTCAGTTACGGCTTTTCTGTAATGGTTGGTTTTTATGTCTTGTCAGGTCATTTCCAGTTTATGGCAATTGCATGAATGAGCCATCTCCAAAATGCCCTGTCCTCAACAACCTTGCACAATCTCTTTCTCTTTCATTTCCTTTCTCCTTCTGCCACAAGTTCATCTTAAAATAATTCTAAAATATTGTGATCCTTTATTATGTAGTTCACTCATGATATTGTCTCCTGGCAGCAGCATTCTTTCTCTACACTTGGCAGTACCTGACTAACTTATCACTAGAGAAATATTGATACAAAAAAGCGGCAGATTAAGTTAAGCACTGATTTAACTGCCCAACAGGATTTTAAAATGTCCAAATTTATTGATAACGTATTTGATTATAAAACATTAGTGTTAATCACTTAGAGCCCCAAACCTGATCTCCAAACATATTTTGTATCACTCAGATTCTAACAGTGAATTGCTTTCTAATGGGGGTTACGTCTGCATGATGTATTTATTAGAGAGAGCTTTTGAATGTAAATAGATTCATGTTGCCTTTTCTTTGGCTTCTACCTGCATCCCTCCCTTTGTTTTTATTTTGAAATTTGACCCTGCCCTTGTGAACGTTCATATTTCGGTTCAGTGTTGCTTTTTATTTAGAGAACAGAGGACGAACGGCAATATAAAATGTAAGTGAATGAGTTGTACTGTACTACCTTTGCATTTAAATTGCACAGAGGTCAAATGGAATAGGTGGCAGTGCATCATCATCACCATCCCTTTCAAACTGATGAATTATACCTTTAGTGCTGTTACTCATGAAAACGTTCCTTTCCTCATAATCATGCTGAGTGCAACTCTGATGAATGGGAATTCAGGTTTAATACCATGCCAGACCGAATGGAAAGTCAGTGGGCAAATGTGAACTTAACCTAGTTGGAAAGTGCACCAAGGTCATTGCCAAGAGAGGGCCTCGTTTGGACAATTTGGGCCTGCCAAAATAAATACAGAAGGCCACATCTCAGCCAATTCCCCATCTGCATGAAAGTTCTCATAGGGAGAGAGAAATACTGATTAGGATGTCCCAGCTGGTTCCCTTCAGGGAGGTGAGGGAGGGAACATTTTCAAACATAGCATCTAGAATTTCACTTTTTAAAAAAGTAATTGAATGATTAGACTGTCTAAACTACAGACAAATAATAGATGACCAGATGAATGACAGATGGAATGAGTGCTCTGTGAAATAATTACTGCTAGTCATCTGGTATCTGTCTGTGAAATATTAATGGGTTGCTGAATTGGGTTTTACAGAGCCCTCTGTCATCTGAATACAGTGTGGCACAAGCTGGATGAACTCTGTATTGATTCTGGCTGCTGAACTTTGTCTGGGATACCACGTGAAACAGGATACGTACATTTATCAGGGAAAGAAGAGGTGTGCATGTCTATGTGAAAGAAAGGAGAGGAAATGAGGAAGGAGATGAAATGAGAGGGAGGGTATTATGGTGATGTAAACCTAGGAAGAAAACTAGGAAATTCAGAATATTCTCTCAAAAATAAACTGGTTTCGTAATTTTCTAAAGGCAGGCACTTCTCATGGGAGTACCAAACAGGTTGCCTCAGTTTGCTATGTTTTTGTTTTTGTTTTTATTATTCTTTGTTTATTATCATCCAGACAAGAAGCAAGATTTAGGGAAAAAATCAACTGGAAGGAAAGTGCTCAACCATACCGAGAGCATTTTCTGACAATATTAGACAGTGTGAGAAGGACACAGCATCTCCTCCTAGGCTTTCTATTTTACCCTCTTCTTCTACCTCTTGATTGGCGTTGTTGCAGAATTACTATTGGCAGATGAGAAGTAGGGTGAGGAGAGAGGAAGACCAGTGGCAGGTGATAAAGGCAGAAGTGAGAGTGTTTATATTTAGAGATGGGCACAAAATGAACTTTTTGTTCATTTTGTTATTCGTTATTCATTTTATTACATAACGAAACGAATAACAAACTGCCCCCCTGCAAGAGAAACAAAATGAAGCAAAATGGAAATTTCTGTTTCATTTCGTTTCCGTCGGTGTCTCCTACCTGGTTCTGCTGCTCCTGGATGGTCCTTCCTGGTCTGTGGGTCTTCCTGGCTGCAGGGAGGGGACATCCAGGGAAAAAAAGCTGACCAGCCACACTACAGCTGGTCGGCGGCCATGGTCGGCAGTTAAAAAAAAATACTAAAATAAAATAAATAAAAGTTCTGGCGTGCTGCCCCGGTACCAGCCCATGATCACTGACCCTGGCCCGCAGGTCGCTGAACTGGCCCGTGGCCAGTAAAAAAAAAATTTAAAGCCAACCAGCCCATGCTACAGCTGTAGCATGGGTCACATGGTTGGCAATGAATAAATAAATAAATAAATAAATAAATAAATAAATAGGAGTGCTGACCCGGCCCCAGGGATGGCCGGGTTGGCCCTCTAAAATGAAAACTAAAAATAAAATAAAACCAGCACAGACCCAGCCCCTGGGGCCACGCGGTCGGCGCTTGAAAAACAAAACAAAACAAATAAAATGAAATGAAAGGAGCGCAGACCCAGCCCCAGGGGTGGCTGGGTTGGCACCCTAAAATAAAGAAAAAAATAATAAAAATAAATGTAGTGCTGACCCGGCCTCTAGGGCCACGTGGTTAGCGCTTGAAAAACAAAACAAATAAAATAAAAGGCTGAGAGGTGCTGGCTTGGGGGCCGCGCCTCAAAAAGGCCCTGCTGGGACTTTTAAAACTAAAAAAAAAAATCAAATAAAAAAGGAGCACCGACCCAGCCCCAGGGGTGGCCAGGTCAGTGCTCTAAAATAAAAAAATAAATAAGGGCCCACCGGGCCCCAGGGGCCGCGCAGTCGGTGCTTGAGAAGAAAAAATGAATAATGAACAAAATGAACCAACAAAATGAATATTTTAAAAAACTTCATTAAAAACAAAATGAAACAAACTGAACCTTAAAATGAACCGAACCAAAACGAATTGCCATTTTTTCAGTTCGTACCCATCTCTACTTGTTTTTCACCGAGATGTGGTGGATTTCATTTGCTGTCTCTACAATGGTTAAGAATTTATTTATTTTTAAATGAAAAGCTTGATTAAAGAAAAAGCTCCACCAGCAGCCATGAATTTATATGTCCAAGCATACTTGAAAATGGCAATGAAATTTTCATCCTGGTTTTGGGAAAAGCACAATAAAGCATAATATTTATTTCTGCTAGATAAGTCAGTGGCATTTCATCTGTTTTAGTGTAATAGTATTTTAACATCTGTAGTTTATAAACATTCTTTCAAGAGTATGTTCACCAAAATTAGTCACCAGAGGCATACTTTTTGTATGTGTGAGCTTAGCCAGCTAAGAAGCAGAGATTCTTTAAGATGGACAGAAAGATTTATTTGATCCATGGCCCATAATTTTCAAACAGTTTCAGAAACTTCTAGATAAGGGTGATGAGTGCAGAGTTTCAGGAAACAAAATAATGTTCCTGAGCCTGTGAGGCAATGATACTCTCTCTTGCACTCTTCAGGGGTCCCAGTTGACATCATCCTCCAAAGGTGCTTTAAGAGTTGCAAAATATGTCACCCATGATAGATTCAAAACAAGCTGGGGAACCGTGTAGCTATCACAAAATCAAATGCAAAAATAGACTAGGTGGTACCTTTTAGGCTATTGGTACAACAACAAAACATTTGCATGTATTTCAAGGGCAACGACACAAGACAATAATAAAACAATGTATCAAACACAAGCCAGATCATTTGAACACCAAGGCCTTGACTATATTAATCGGAACAGTAGCATTTCACTGGACAATATAAGATCCACAAGACAAAGTGAAACATGAAAATACAGAACATCAGAGGGGATCCTAGTAGATAGCAAAGTAGGAAGGTGTCTTATTTAGAGTCACACTATTGGCCTGTCCATCATCACATTTTCTGACTGCAGAGATTCACCAGAATTTCACACCAAAGTCTTCCCTAGGCTCACCTGTGGGTGTCAGGTATGCTTCTTAGGACCTAGACTCAGTTTTGTTATGATTTTTAATGATTTGAGATGTGACTCGGACCCATTTTTATGAGGCACATTTTCAAATTCCTGTTGTTTTAATGAAGAATCAGGAAGAAGCTTTGCTAGAAGACATGGGAGAGGCTGGTAAACAGTGGAGGGGTAGGTTATGGGGAGGGAGAGTTTTCAAGGAGGTGGGAGGGATGGAGGGCTGAGGGAAGGGGAGGCAAGGGGAGGAGGCAGCAGGGAGGAAGAACATACACAATGTTATTGATAAGAGACTTGGACCTTGGACTTGGTTCGAAGACTTGGACTCTGACTTGGGACTCTGACCCAATGACTCTCCAATGTCCCTTGTTGTTACCTACTAAAAGTTGGGTTTTTGGCTCAAATAAGAATTGTGGCAGAGTTTGGAAGGTCATGTTTAAGAAGAACAAATGTATTAACATGCTGAAGCAATGTATAATTCCTGTGGCAGGATAATCCCTATTTCAGTGGTGGCAAACCTTTGGCACTCCAGATGTTTTGGACCACGACTCCCACAATTCTTTGTCATTGGCAATCAAGGCTTGGAATTCTGGGAGTTTTGGTCCAAAACATTGGGAGTGCTGAAGGTTCGCCACCACTGACCTAGACCCAAGCTCTGACAGAATTTTGAAGAATGGTTATTTGGAACAATCATGGGGAATGTTACAAATACTTTGTTTTCATTTGATATTAAAGTGATGTGAAGATGAAACATAGTAAAAGTTGGCCCCTTCTTTTTTTCTCCTACCAGCTGATGGGAAGTTTATTTAAAGCATGTTTTTATTTATTTTCTACACTGAACCAAATAAAACAAATATGTTGCTTGTCTCCTTTCATATTACCAATTCAATCACAATTTCCTCCAATATTTCAGACCAGTATAAATCATTTCTCCTTTTCCAACTTAAAAGAACATACTTTCATATTTAGTTTCCTTACTATCTCATCCATATTCTCTCTATCTTTACTTACATCTATTTTCTTATACAAAAGATATAGCCTATCTACTCTCAACAGTATATTCAATATCAATGTTTAATTCTTCAATTAGCTAAACTTAGGATACATTTTAGCTAACTATATATATTCTAAACTGGAACCAGGACCTCAGCAGATGGGAAGTTATTGTTTCCAACATTATTGGTTACCTATGCAGGGGGACACTTAGACAATTTCAGCTCCATTCTAAATTTAAGCAGCAGGATGCTGTTCACTTTAAAAAATGGACATACTAGGGCACTGATGGTGAACCTTTTAGAGACTGAGTGCCCAAACTGCAATTCAAAACCCACTATTTTTTTTTTTTTGCAAAGTGCCAATACAGTAATTTAACCTGTATACAGGTAGCTATGAAGGGGCGATGTCGGGTGCCCACAGAAAGGGCTCTGAGTGCCACCTTTGGCACCTGTGCCGTAGGTTCGCCATCACTGTACTAGGGGAAAGTTATACAAATTAAAAAACACACAAAAAAAGATGAAACAATAGATTCCACTGAAAATAACAGTAACGGTAATACAGTGGAACCTTGACTTACATACTGCTTGACTTGCATCATATTTGACTTGCAGCAAGAAGGGGCCTGTTTGACTTGCGCCGCAGGCTTTGACTTACATCTCGGAGCCCCGGCGCAAGGCACCAGAATTGGGTGGCAGCCACAACCCAGCATCACGGCTGCTGCCTCAAAACTGCTCCTCCCTTCTTCCCCTCCTCCCGGCAGCAGCGGCTTCGGCGAAGCCAGCTCAGAGCACCTCGAGCTGGTCCTTGGCATCACTGAAGCCGCCGCTGCTGCCGGAGGAGAAGAAGGGCCAGGAGCTTGGGGCTGGCCTCGCTGGTTAGACAGTCGGCTCAGTCTTGTAAAAAAGATCTGGCTGCAGAAGTCTGGTCCACGATGGAAGCATTTTAGTTGGCGAGCTGTAAAGTTGTGGGACTCTAATGGTAAGCATAGAGTTGTTCAGAACTTGGAACATCAGGTTAAAAATCAGTAAAACTTAAATGTTAGACATTGTTGCTATGAAGATTAAAAAGTGGAGGCATATAACTTGTGGACTATAATTCCACTGCCTCCTCCTCTCTTTGAAGAGACATTTCATTTACATCCCCAGAAGGAATCTCCTATCCCAGTCAAATTTGTGTTAAATTACTGTTTTCGGGGGTCTTTTTCATCATATGGAATGGATTAATCTGCTTTCCCATTACTTTCTATGAGAAACGTTCGTTTGACTTAAGTCATGTTTGACTTAAGTCTAGACCACTGGAACGGATTAATGACGTAAGTCAAGGTTCCACTGTATTTGAAGCACAGCTAATGAAGCAGATATAGTATAATTATTTAGAAGGCAGTTGTGTTTGTTATGTGTCATCAAAGCTTAGAATATAGGAAATGAAACAGAAACACTGAGTTTATTAAGAAAACAATGGCAGCATAAGAAATGAAGAAAACAACACAGATTCCTGCATGTAATAAGTATATACTAAGTAAAGGAAAATAAACATTTAAGCAAAAAGAAAACAAAATAATGACATTCAATGAAATCAGAACCCTCTACAAGATTCTTGACATCTCCCATGAACTATCTTAATGCAAACAAGTAGGGTTTTAAATGCTAAATCCCAACATGATCTAGTATCCTTTCCACTCCAGCTAACTTAAGTATTCTAAATTCCCAGGAGGAAGGGAAATGGCATGTTTACCAGTCGAAAAGAGAATTCAGGATTTTTTAAAAAGGGGGAGAGGAGAAGGAGGAAAGAAACATTCAAAAAGAATTATAAGTGAAAAGGTTTAAAAGGCATATGAATGCATGTTCCAAACCTTTAAGAGAGGAGGAATTGAGAAACAAAAGTCATCCTATCACAGAATTAAGCAGTGAACCTAAATTCAAAAGAAAAATAGTTTTTGCTTTAAGAAGGCACACATAGTCAAGGCCTCGAAAAAGTAATTTGCACCTGAAAAAGAAAAACCTGGCTAGAAACTCAAGGGATCAAAACTCCTCCTCTGTTCATTTTTAGAGCAGATGGAAAACATTTTCTTATACAGTGGTACCTCTGATAACGAATTTAATTTGTTCCCAGAGGCAATTTGTTATCTGAAAAAAATTGTTATCCGAAACATAGTTTCCCATTGAAATGAATGGGAAACCGATTAATCCATTTCAGAGGTCTGAAAAAAAGGCTAAAAAGCTGTTTTTCCCCCAGACCTCTTTATAAAGTGCACTTTAAAGGCATGCAGTGCTGGAACACAAACCCCCAGAACTAGCTCCCTACCTTTCCAAGTTTGAAAGGTCCAAATTCATCAGCAAAAAAATGTCCAGAATGGCTCCAAAACACCATTAAGAAATGCTCTAACTCCTCCCACCCCTCTACAAACTGTGGGGGGGTGCAATACATCCTGGGTACACTTTTTTGCAAGGCATTTTGAAACACTTGTTATCCGAGGCAGCCCATAGGGGAACATTTGTTATCTGAGACAGCCATATACCTGGAAATTTATGTTTGTTATCCAAAACATTTGTTATTTGAGGCATTTGTTATCCGAGGTATGACTGTACTCTGTACTCCTCATTTAAAAAAACCCTACCCCAAAGGAACTATGTACTACCCATAATACTTAAAGAAATCTCTGGCAATTCACGTATTGCCCCTCTCCAACACACTGATTACTCACTTTACTGACTTAGGGGGATGGAAGGCTGAGTGAACTTGGAGTCAGCTGCCTGGGAATGAACCTGGGACATGAGCAGAGAGTTTGGTCTGCAGTACTGCAGTTTAACCACTGTGCTATGAGGCTCTTTCACTGTGACGCTGCAGCTAAATTTAGAAGCTGCCAAGAGTCTGTGTCATATTGAAAAGCACGGTGGGACTTGCACCCCACATTTCCAGTTTGCAAGGGAATCCAGGCTTTTTGGCAGCCCTACCATATGCAAAGCACAACAACGAAAGTAACTGTGCCCGAGTCCACTGAATAAAGTAAGATATTTGAATAATATACATAAAGGGGAGTGGGTTGCACAATAAAATCCCCTTCATATCAAATTTTCAACTCTCTACAGCTCATTTCTATTCATTCATAAAACTCTTCTTACAGTACTTTAGAAAGGTTATGGCTTTCTGGCAATTTAAAGAAATTCAAGGCTACTACAACATGATCTTAATCTTTATGTATGAAACCAATTGTTGTCTTTATTATGCAATTCCATGGCATAAGATTAATTCACCTTTAGATAAAATAAGTGGGAAGGATAGTGCCTCAGGGAATGCTTAACATTTTAATTGCAATATAAATATGTCACTGCCTTCCTAATTTAAGTAATGCATGGGAGCTTACATAATGTCGAAGGACTTATGATCATAATGGATTGCACCTGTTAGCTGACTTGGACTACAGGAGCAGCTCTGCTAAAGCTGGAATATGTGCTTCTAGTGAGACGTTCTTTGGTGTTTGCATGACAGAACAGATCAGGACCACATCAGAAATGTATCATGCAGCTTGAAGACTATCAGTAATTTGCATCTTCAGTCTGCAATTAAGATAATTTCCATGTAATTTTATTAAAGCCTGGCCAGTATCAATCTACAGCCAGAGAGTACTGTGCAGTATGTTATTAGCTTCCTATCCTTTGGTATTTTATTAAAGTATCAACTAGAGATGGACATTAATTCCTGAGTCATCCAGCTGACAAATCACAAATCACAAATTTACAAATTTCTTCTGATTAATCAAAGAATTGATTCATAAATTCACTTTTTTACTTTAAAACCCTATAAAATGCCCCTCCCCAGGCACCTAGAGATGCTAACTTTGTAGAGAAGCTTTCCCTCTACGAACCCTGCAAATTTGGTGTAGACTGGGTTTTCCCCAAGCCAGCTGCTAAAAGGCTTTTTCTTAGGGGGAGCTATTTGGAGGTGCATAGCTCAAATGTCTGAAATCCCAACTTCACCAAACTCACAGGGCTTGTAGAGGAGGGCCAGGGAATGTTTTTCTGCAATGCTGGTGTCTCTAGGTGCCTTGTGGGGTGGGGGGTATTTACTAGCCCAATAAAACAAAAATCACAAAAAAAATCCATTTGTTTGCATTCATCATGGGGCATAGATGTGTACACATATGAATCAACTAAGTTGTAATTTTTGATGAAATTTTCAATTCATTTTTTAAAAAAAATTCTGCCCATCTCTAGTATCAACCAACTTGAGAACATAGAAAGAGCCTTCCCAAAGACTGAATGGCTTTTCTGTTACGTAAAGTCTTTACTGGTCTCCTGTAGTGTTAATATCATAGTAAATATACCTGCTAAGATTTCTGGAATGTCTGGTTATTAACAAAAAATGGAACCGCTTATGTTGATCTTTCAGCTCCTACTTACTGATTGATATTAGATAAAGAGTATTGGAGTGCCAACTTCTCTTGAATAGACTTCTGCCCATCTCTAGTATCAACCAACTTGAGGACATAGAAAGAGCCTTCCCAAAGAATGTAAAAACATTTCTCTGGGTAATGGCATGCTTCTGGCACATATTTCACTTCCCGAAACACTGAAACAGCACTGTACCCACCCACTTCATAAATGTGGAACCCTGGACAATGGCTGAAGTCAAGGAAATGTTTCTGCATGAATCTCAAACTTTGACCACTTATAGTTAAAAAAAAAAACAGGCTTATTATCTGGATACTTTAACTGATTTTAAATTTTGCTCATGTTTCATGTACATCTGCAATTTTGAATTGTGTAAATGCTCTGATGTCAATTTAAAACAACCCATTTTGTTCTGTTCGGTAAAATGTTAACAACACTAGAATTGGCAATGGCTTTTCTGTTAAGAAAAGTTTTTTTTTCCAGGCCCAGAAAGCAGTTTTTAGCAATCTGTCTTGGAAACGTAAGACAAAGTTGACAAGTCATTAATGCTACTGAGCATAGTTGCTATGGTTCTGATTCAAAATTGGTCTCCTGCAGTGTTAATATCATAGTAACTACAGTATGTCTGCTAAGATTTCTGGAATGTCTGGCAGTGGTTAATAACAAAAATTGGAATCGCTTATGTTGATCTTTCAGCTCCTGCTTACTCACTGATATTAGATAAAGACTATTAGAGTACCAACTTTTCTTGAATAGCAGGGGCAGGGGGTAATCGCGTCGACAACATTCTCCACCGTAGCCTAAAACACATGTAAGAAAGGTGCTGCTGCGGGACCACATGTAGTCATTTTTAATAGTTTGTGCAGTTGTCTTGGGATCATGAGCTGAAAAACCATTTTCCTGCTATGCTAAAGTCACCCATTCCTGTCCTAGGATAAAAATATCTCCGTTCTAAGATATTTTTGAGGATGGATAATGATGGCCAGACCACATATGCTGCTGCTACTACTACAGTAGGAAACAAGAAAGGAATTTCAGCTCTGAGACACACCTCAGACACCAAGAAATGATGGGAAATTTTATCGTTCCAGCATAGGAAATTTGATGCAATAACAGCTGCTCCTTACAAACAGGTTAAAATTTTTTTAGGAGCATTTGTGTTCTCCACTTTTTGAGTGATGGCTTGTGGTCTAGTACATTACCTACAGTGTTCCATCATCTTTCTCATAAGTCTCCATGACAGGAACATGTTAATTGTATTTTGATTTGATAAAAGGATTTTCCATCAATTACTAAGAGCAACGCTATCATGTAGCCAAACTGAAGGAAACAGCATAGTTGCTTCTGGTGAAGCTTTTAAACTTTAAGTGTACTTTTGACATTGTTTCTGAGGCAGTTCAATAATTTCACAGAGCAGAGGCTGCAGGCTTGCAACCAAGCACATGGAATTCAAAGGCATAAATTGCTTGATTTGATTGTAGTGGTACAAGGGGAGGCATGCTGTTGTAGTTTTACTTTTCTTTCCTTTCCTCTTTCCTTTCCTCTTTCTTTTTCTTTCTGGATATTTTCCATAACAGTCTAGAGATGGAGACTTTAAAATCTGACATGCAAGAAGTCCAGTAATGGCTCATGCTTGATTATCAAGTAGTAAAAGAGAACATGGAAATGAAGTGGCATGAGACATAGATCTTTCCTGGATAAATGCCAGTTCTTAATTCTGGACATGATTGTAGGAGAAATGGATGGAAAAGATGAGTATGTTTAGCCTGGGGAAAATAAAGTTTGGGAGGACATTAGATTTGTCTTCTGTTGTATAAACAGCCAAGTGGCACAGAAAATGAAGTCAATGTCTTTTCTTTTGTTTAGATGTGAATGAATGGGTACAAACTGCCAGGCAGAATATTTAGTTATACAGTAGAAATTTTAGTGGTAGTGGAGAATACACTGATTTGAGAGATGACGAGCTCTTCTTTAGTGGAAGTATTTAAGCAGAGGTAGCACTGCTATCTGATAAAAGTGGGTATAAAGTAATTGTGTCATCCACTGTGTGGGGTGCATGGGAGATTTAACTACATGGTCTTCAGATTTGTTCTGTCTCTGAATATTGAGATTTCATGATGCAAGTAGTTAGTTCATAAAACTTCTGTGCTAAGGAACATGACATCACCTGGACAGCATTTTGGAACTCTGTTACCACCACTGCCAGGGAAATTCTGGGTGTCAAGAAACTGGGCTGCTGTTACATTGACAAGCACGTATGGCTATGGACAAAACAAGTGCAGGAGAAAGTGTAAAAGAAGAAGAGAGCATTTAAGTAATGGCAAGCAGATGACAAGTGAAAAATTGAGAGAAATATGCAGATGCCAAAAGGAACCAAGGGTGCTGTTGCCAAAGGCAAGGTGAGTGCCAATGAGATCTATACAGTCACCTGGAAACACAAGAGGGGGAGAAAGACATTTACCAATTGAACAAAGCATGAAAGAAGACTGCCCAAGACATTCAGCACTATGTGGCCATAAAGGATAAGGGTGGCAAAAGATTCCAAGGAAAATGAGAAATCTTGCAACAATGGTGAGATCATTTCAATGAGCTCTCCAACACTGAAATTTTGCATCCACCAATCCCCGTAGGCACATCAGCCTATGGACATATTCTGCTCTTTACTACCATAGAAGTCATCAATGGAGACTCCAGTACATGGGCATACCTTGGCTGACAGAATTCTTCAGTACTATAATGGATAGCAGCTGTCCTGCTGATAACCCCAGCTCCTGCCAACCTAGCAGTTCAAAAGCATGTAAAATGCAAATAGATAAATAGGTACTGCCATAAAAAGCAGGAAGGAAAAACAGTGTTTCCTTGCAGCCATGCCATGGACTTGCACAACGCTGGCTCTTCGCATTGAATACGGAGACGAGCACTGCTCCTAGAGTCGGACACGACTAGCACGCATGTGTGGGGGGAACCTTTACCTTCACCTTACTGATTGGTCACTAAACATAAATATCCCCAGTTCACCTCTTGTCCCACACTGTTAATATCTTTCAGAAAATCCTGGACCGGCACATTTTCAATATTACCCAACTCACCACCAACCAATGGGGTGTCATCAAAGATGCCATATTTGCAGCTCAGCAGCTCACCTGGATAAGGCATTTGACCATGTCCCAAATCACTTGATCTGGTGTGTCCTCTGTAACCATTGGGTGCCAGAACAACTCATCAACTTGGACAAAATACTGTTCAAGAACACCAGCTGCAGTGTGCAAAGCTCAGCTGGCCTCTAACAATTTTCTAGTGATGGTTGGAGTACACCAAGGCTTTGCAATGTTGCCGCTCCTGTTTATGTTAGTCATGGGTACCATCACACAAGACCTGCAGCAAAATGCTTCCTGGACCATGCTCTATGTTGACAGTGTCATGCTTGCTACTGTCACTAGGAATGCACCTTAGTGGCAACTTCAGAAATGGAATGACTGTCTCAACCACTTTGGATACTGTCAACATCAAGAAAACTTAGTACCTAGAGACTGTTACCAACCATCTAATGCTCCAAATAAATGGAGAAAACCTAAAGAAGGTGGATATCTTTTGATACCTTGGCTTCCATCTCCAAGGTGATGGTGACATCAGTGGTGACGTGTCAACAAGGGTGTATATAGCCTGGTTGCAGTGGCATGAACTCCCTAGTGTTCTTTATGACAGACGAATGCCAATTTGTCTCAAATATAAAGTTTACAAGACTACTGTCTACTCTGTTGCACTTCGTGGCATAGAGTGCTGGGCAGCAACAATGGGCATCAAGAGCTGTCTTCATGCCATGAAAATGCCTGTGCTGCATTTGATATTGGGTCTCTCCCTACTCAAACATGTCACAAATGGTATTGCCCAACAAGAACTAGGTGTGATAACAATTATTGAGAAGATCAAAGAAAGCCGCTTTAATTAGTATAGATGTCCTCAGGTCTTCCACCATCATCCAAACTGCTTACCACCTGAAAATTGATGGCTATTTGCCATGTGGGCAACCAAAACAGAGATGGCAGGACATTGTCAATAAGGGCATGCAGATTGTAGGCCTGTGCCTCGAAGACACAGTCGGTCAGGCAAAGTGGCATTTCAGGATCCAAAAAGTTGATCCCACATTTATGGGAAATTACTAGGAAGAAGACGACTAATAACTTAGAAACTTGTGACCTAATTCTAACATTGTTTTAACAGATTTATTTCATCACTCTGAAGATCAACACTCATCTGAGTTCCATTCATTCAAAAGGTTTACTATAGTTGGGGGTAACAAATGGATTTAGCTCTACAGTATGTCTTTCTGGCAGTCACTCTGATGGGAGGAAACAAGGTTGAGATGTAAGGCTAGAATGTTTGTGGGGGATTAAAGTGCCTTTTCCACTTTGGATTTTCTGCTTAAAATTAATGTTATGATGCCTTTGGAATGGCACAATATGAATACGAAATATAAGCACTTTATGAATTCAAGTGCAGAACAAGCTCAAATGTGTAGTGAGGGATTTGGCAGGGCGAAAGTGGCTGCTGTAGTGAAAGTCATGATGTGTGTCCAGCTGACAGTATTCTTCCTCATGGTGATGACTGCTTTACTTTCAGTCTCAGCCTTTAGTGTCTCATGCCACATGCCTTAGGCTGAAATTAAATTGAATTACTATGAGCTTTCCACTTGAACGTTTGGAATGGGATGTGTAGCACACAAAGCACTTACTGAGTTCTCATGCCCTCTTCTTATTATCCATTCTCTTTTCTTCCTATCCATGAAGCAACAAGGGACATGATAGGTAGGAATGCACATTTAGATTTGGAAATTATTTGAATAATTTTTATTTGAACAGTATAGCTCCGTGTACTGTTTATATGTCTGAAGAAGTGGACGTGTCCACGAAACATTGCATAAAAATATGAAAGTTAGTCTTTAAGGTGCCACATATTTTGTGTCTTTTTTTGTTTTTCTTTGATTTTTGCCTACAATATTTGAAAGGACTAACACAGCTACCCTCTCTGAAACTTTCACAGGTTTACGTTAGCCTGTCTTCCTCCATTATGAAATGATTGCATGAAAAGGCCCTGAGGCAGGACCAGCCATATTATCAGACGGAGTGAAGCAAACCGCCCAGAGTGACCATAGTCAGATGATGCGGCATATAATTGAAATAAATAAATAAATAAATAAATAAATAAATGTCAGTTAGAAGGGATGTCAGGAGAGGGAGTAGCAGGGAGTTATACCACTCTCTACCTCTTCAGCTGGTCTCTCTCATACTGTCCCCAACTCCTTTGCCTCACTTCTGTACTGCTGGCTTCCCTCTCCCTCGCCCCCTGCCTACCAGGGTCCTTGCCTTTGCCACCACTGTCTCCTCTCTCTTTGTTAAAGGTATCCTGCATCAGTGGTAAGACCACCTAGACAGGACAGAGGTCGTGAAAATCAGGTAGAGGTGACAGACTACGTGGACATGGTGCCAGCAGAGGACAGTGTGGTGTGTGTGGGGGGTAGCATTTAATTTCCGACTTCATTAATGCCAGGTCAGTGCACAATAAGACCCCGCTCATCCTCGATTCTATCTTGGATGAGCACGCCGACCTGGCGTGTATCACCGAGACTTGGGTGGGCGCGGAGGCGGGGCTTCCCTCTCTCTCCTGTGCCCACCTGGGTTTCAGGTTCAGTGGGCAGGCAGATCGGAGGGTAGGGGGGGGGTGGCCATCGTTTTCAGGGAATCCCTTTGTGTTAGCAGGTCCGCGACGATGGTGTGTTCCGGGGTGGAATGCCTCCATCTATCTGTGGGTCAGCGAGATAAGTTTGACATTGTGCTGGTGTACCGTGCTCCCCGCAACCCAGCGCAATCCCTACCAGAGATCGCTGAGTTCATCTCGGCTGCTTTGTTGAGATCCCCCCGCCTTTTGGTGGTTGGGGACCTCAACTTGCAAGGGGGAACTCTGGTGCGGCTCTGGAATTCATGGAATCCATGACTTCCATGAACTTATCTCAGCATGTTTTATGCCCCACCCATAGAGCTGGCCACACCCTAGACCTGGTCTTTTCCTCCATGTCGCCGGATTCGTGTCTGGGGGTTGGGGGCATTTTGCCCCTGCCTGTGTCATGGTCAGACCATTACCTGCTAAAATTTTCCCTGTCGATCTCCCCCCCACCCCACGGGGAGCGCCCTTCTTACATCTGGGCTCGCCCCCGTAGGCTCCTGGACCCTGCAAGGTTTATGGAGGCCTTTGGGGAGCTTTCTGGTGGCCTGGCAGACGATGCGGTTGACGCCCTGGTGGAAAGGTGGTATGTGGGTTCCGCCATCTCCTACGATGATGCGGTCGATGAAGCAAGAACGTAGGAAACTGGAGGTCATATGGAGGGCAAACCGGACGGTAGTAAATAGGGCTGCTCTTAAACAGCTGACTGGCCGCTATCTTCGCGCGATCAGGGATGCTAGAAGATCTTATGCCTCCCTGAGAATGGGCGAGGCCTCGAACCGCCAGGCGGAGTTATTCCGGGTGGTTCGGGACCTCTCCAATCCCAGTCAGCTGAGGCCTCCTCCTAGTGATTTCACTAGTGAGCAATTTGCAGCCCATTTTAGATCAAAAATTGAGGCCATCCGCTCCGACTTGCCCCCCAGTTGGTCTAGTCCATCCTTTGGGTCCTCTGGTGCCTCACCCCTCCGTTCTCCACTCCTGGATGAGTTCGGGCCGGTTTCTTCTGCGGAGGCCTCCAGAGATATGGCTCGGTGCCAGCCGGCGGCCACTCCCTTTGACCCTTGCCCAGCCTGGCTTATCAAATCTGCCGAAGGGAACATGCCAGAGTGGGTCTCCTCCATCGCCACGGCCTCCTTTTGGGAGGGCTGTTTCCCTTCCCGCTTGAAGGAGACTGTGGTAAAACCCACACTTAAGAAACCTGGCTTGGCGTCGGACGATCTTTTCAACTTTCATCCGATCGCCATTGTTCCCTTCCTGGGCAAGGTTGTCGAGGGGGTGGCTGCTGTCCGGCTCCAGTCATACCTGGAGATAAACCATATCCTGGATCACTTCCAGTCTGGATTCAGGCCTCTTCGCGGGACCGAGACCGCCCTGGTCGCTCTGCAGGATGACCTCCTCAGGGAGGCCGACAGGGGGAGTTCCTCCCTGCTCGTCCTCCTTGATCTCTCAGCAGCCTTTGATACCGCCGACCACGGTAACCTTCTGGCCCGGCTCGCTGAGGCGGGAATTGGTGGTCAGGTCTTGGCCTGGCTCCGTTCGTTCCTCCGCGACCGGACTCAGCGGGTTCAGCTGGGGGATGTTTTGTTGGCTCCTTGGACTCTCCCTTGTGGGGTGCCCCAGGGGTCGGCAATCTCCCCCGTGCTGTTCAATGTTTATATGAGGCCGCTGGGGGAGGTCATCAGGAGATATGGAGTTCGCTGTCATCAGTACGCTGATGACACGCAGCTCTATATCTCCTTTTCTACGTCTGCAGAGGAGGCGGTTCGCTCCCTCGATCTGTGCCTGGAGGCCGTACTGGAATGGACCAGAGATAACTGGCTCAAGCTTAATCCGGAGAAGATGGAGGTTCTGTTCTTCGGGGAGCCCTCGTCTTGGTACAATGGCCCCCTCCCTAGTCTGGGGGGTATTTCCCTCCAGCCTACAGACAGGGCTAGGAATCTAGGTGTGGTCCTGGATTCGGCCCTCTCCCTGGAAGCCCAGGTGATGGCCGTCTCCAGGGCCGCTTTTTTCCATCTCCGCAGGATCGCCCAGATCCGTCAGTACCTTGATGAGTCCTCCCTGAGGACAGTCATGCAGGCCCTGGTGGTCTTGAGGATCGACTATTGCAATGCCCTCTACGTGGGGTTGCCCTTGACCCTGGTCCGGAGGTTACAATGGGTGCAAAATGCGGCGGCGGCCAGGCTGGTGGTGGGTGCTCGTAGATACGAGCACATCACCCCAGTCCTGGTCCGCCTGCATTGGCTCCCCGTTGCCTTCCGGATCAGGTTCAAGGTCCTGGTCTTGGTTTTCAAGGCCCTCCACGGCTTGGGACCAGGATACCTGGCGGAGCGCATCTCCCAGAGGGCATCCGGATCCAGACCCTCAAGATCATCGCAGGCGCGCTCATTGAGAGTGGCCACACCCAGGGAGGTGCGGAAAACGCGTACGCGGAACCGCGCCTTCTCTGTGGTGGGGCCCTCGCTCTGGAACCATCTGCCTCCTGAGCTGCACCTGCTGGAGTCCCTGCCTGTCTTTAAGAGGGCTCTAAAGACCTTCCTCTTTAAAGACGCATACGGTGACCTTGTTATTTAGTCCCTCTTCTTATTTCCCTGGCCCTATTGTTTGCCGCCATCTTGCCCCCCGCTGCCCTTGCCTGCTGGCTCGGCTATTTTTAGCTTCTATCCTTTTATGTTTTTTTTATGTTGTCAGCTGCCCAGAGTTCCTGTTGGGAAGATGGAGCGGGATATAAGTACTTAAATAAATAAATAAATAATTTATTTATTAGGAGTCTTTGTGTTGATGTTGCTCTGAGAAAACAAACTAAACAACAATAACAACAAATCATTACATGGTGACAACTTAGGGTGCCAAAACTAGAATCAACTTGTGAGTATTATCCTCTAAAAACTATGTTTATCTCATTAACACTGCTCTTTAAAAACTGTGTTTTTCTTCTGTGCTTATTGTTATTTTGCGGATGATACAGACCATTTTAGCACTGAGAACTGAAACTAGACATTTCAGTTCTGTTAATTTAGATATCACTAGATATCTTTTAACTTCTAAATTAAGCCAATGTTTTTGAAATATCAGATTTGTTATTTTCCTTAAATAAAATGTTGAATTCTGTGAACCCTGGAGACAAACTAGAAAGAGTCTCAGTGGGAGACTTCAGAGTGAAAGCTGTGTAGAACTTTCTAAATAGAATAGAATGCAAAAGAGATATCCACGTATGTCCAGATTCTAGATGTTGTCCAATAATGATAAGCATTGATTAATATTGTCTATTCCACTACTTTATAGTGAGAAGCAAGAAAAGCTAGAAGGATTAGAAAACCTCAGTGGAAAAGCAAAAGCATGTTAATAAATGTATAAACCAAATTGGTTTTGGCTTAACATCCAAGGCTTTAGGTATGCATCTAGCATCTAATAGTTTATTATTTATTTCATTTAATTTGAATATTTTTACACCACCTTTCTCCTTGGAAAAAGACCCAAGGTGGCTTACAATAATTAGGGACAATATACAGCCCAGAACATTTAAGACATAATCAAGTTAAGAACAGGGAATTTGAAGAGGCATCTTAGAACATTATAAAGTAACATTACAGCTACAAAGTTTCATTTTTATCTATTTATATTATTTACATTTGGATCCACAAGTGTGCTTGTGCTGGCATCCTGGGCTGCACTCCTCACAATTTTGCCCTCAGAAGATAGTTTGTATTTTCAAAGACATTATTGCAGAAGAGCCTTGTGGCACCGTGTTTAAACTGCTGTATTGCCGCTAAAACTCTGTGCATGACCTGGGGTTCAATCCCAGGTAGCAAACTCAATGTTTGCTCACTTTTCCATTTTCCCAAGGCCAGTAAATGAAGCACCCAGTTTGCTGTGAATGGGAACCATGTGCAGCCCACATCATTAAAGCCCAGAAAGTGGTTTAAGCACTATGGAGTGATATATAAGCAGCACACATTGGGCATGCTGTTTTAATTTGTTTGTTTGTCTGTCTGTCTGTTTGTTTTCTTTTATGAGAGCTCCCAAAGGGATGCATTACAATATAGTGTAAAACATTCTTTAAATATGAGCTTACATCCAATTTCAAAACTGTTTTAAAAGAACGCTTTTAAAGACCAGAGAGAATTTTGGAATGATGCCATTTTTGCTATCCATAGGAAGTTCAGCCAGGTGTTGCTACAGAGATTTTGCTAGACAGAAAGCCTCAGTTGTACTTCTTGAGGTAACTCTGTTGCCCTTGGTGAAGGAGCTAGTAACATCTGTCTTGATTCTGTCTAGTCCAAGTACATTTAAGGTGATTAGAACTATGTTTGTGGGCATGTCTTGCATATAGAATTCCTCTCGTGTAAGTGGAGTTACAGTGATCAACAGTGTTTCTTGTTATTGTTTTCTGTAGAAAAAATGGTGATTTTGTACATCACAGTTATGAATATTAAAAATAATATTTATAAATATTAAAATAATTTCAATCCATGATGAGGATACATGTTATCTCCAGGCTTAAAAGGAGGGTACCTCAAAATGCCAAATGCAGGAGAGTGGTATCAGGAAACAGGTTTGTAGTTGTCTCCGGTGCTCCCAGAGGCATCTTGTGGGGCCACTGTGAGATACAGGAAGCTGGAGTAGATGGGCTCTTGGCCTGATCTAGCAGGATTCTTCTATGCTCTTATGTTCTTATTGGCTTTTATCTGGGGGGGAAACCCATGAGAAGTAATAAATTTAATTTATTCCATGTGCTCCTGCAGCCTCCCAAATCACCTGACATTCCATTCTGGGAGGTTAGAAAACCCTCTGGAATAGCATATGTGATAGTTTTGGGGGCTTGAAAGAAAAATGAATGAAAATTATCTCTGTGGATTCAATCCACTACAAGTCCTTTGCTGTGTTTTCTATGCCTTTAATCATAAATTGTTTCAAGCCATCTGGATGGAGTTAAGTCACATAAACAGGCAATAAATGTTCCCTTTGTGACCCAACGTTTGTCAGGTGGCTGACAAACATAAGATTAGACAAAGCAAGTGCACAGCTCCTGTATTTTTCTTGAATATAAGGCACTGTCATATATTCAAAAGGTCAAAAGGTCCAAATCCCTCAGCAAAAAGGTCCAGAATGGCTCCAAAATGTCGTGGAAAAAACTGCTCTAACTCCTCCCATCCCTCCACAAAATACTGGGGGGTTGCAATGCATCCTGGGTACACTTTTTTGAAAGGCATTATGGAAAAATTGTTATCTGAGGCAGCCCATAGGCAACATTTGTTATCAGAGGCAGCCCTATACCTGGAAATTTCCATTAACTATCTGAATCATTCATTATCAGAGGCATTTGTTATCTGAGGTATTACTGTATAAACCAAGTAATAAATGATAAAACAAAGCAAAGTTGTATGGTGGATGCTTTGTTTCAAAAATATTTGCCAAGTTTAAGTCTTGGATTGTTTGCTTGAGCCTTTTTTTAAAATCAATCCTGTGCCTGCAGTGCTTGCTTACAGAGACGTTAACGAAGCCCTTGTTTTCACATTCAGCAAGAAGCAAGAAATCGCCAAAGCCTACCAAATTCCTTATCAGTGTGTTGAAATGTACAAAAGAGATGAGAACAAGGATTTAAGTAGCCATCTTCCTATTCCTGCTTAGAATACTTCCTAAAACCCCTAGTGCAAACTCAGGTTTTGCACCACGGTTGGATTATGGTTTGCAAGAGAGTTCTCAAACCACCATCTTTATATTTGGACCTCATAGAATCATAGAGTTGGGTGAGACCTGAAGGGCCAACCCCTTCCCATGCAGAAAACCCCATCACAGTACTCCCGACAAAAGGCCACCCAGCATCTGCTTAAAAACCTCCAAAGGAGGAGTAAACTGTGAAATAAAATATTAGAAAACGTGGTTTTAAAAATATCTATGGTAAAACGGGAGAGGAGCATAGTGACACATTTACATAGTCCTTCAGTTAATTAGACCAAAAATAGGATCTCTGAACTGAACTGGGAGTTTAATAGCCAGTCCCCATTTCAGATCACATCTCTGCCACCAACTCAAAAGCCTTAGGCAATCCATTCCCATTTTCTCAGCTTTCCCCCTTCAGCTGCAGGATGGATATAATGACACTAACCTACATTATTGGGCTAGTGTGGATATTACTGAGACAGGGAATGCTAAGTACACAAGTACCTACACAATATTTGATACAAATTCTAGGCATTAGCCCTTCTGTTTAATAGCATATGAAACTTGGAGTCATTTTCACATAAACGTACTTGCTAATAGAATTGCTCCATCCATGATAGTCTTTGAGCTCATTTCACCAAGTTGCATCATTGCACTCTCTACCATTAAGAGTACTTGCACACAATATAAACCCCAACACATTCTTATTTGTCTTTTGACTAATAGCTACTGGTTCACTAAATGGAAATAGTTCCTCTCCAAGTCAAGAGCTTTCTGAAGCTTGAGCAGATATCCATGTTTCAAAGTGAATTCTGCTTATTTTCCTTTTGTTGCAGGCAATATATGATATTTATAATTGATGTCTAAGTATTCCATTGACTTAACAGGCTTTGTCTATTTATCTACTCTCTGAATCACAAGAGAGTTTCTGAGAAGCTTTGTTTTTAGTGGCAGCTGTCTGGCCAACTGCATCTGTTCATTATCTCTAGTTTGATTTCATTAGCTGATGTACATTAATGAGGCATTCAGCAACTTATCCTTATGTTACCAAGCAGGCAATGGCACAACGTCCTGGTGACTGTATTTATTAAAGCATTAAGGATGGGTAAACAGATTTTTTTAAAAATTTATAATTCCAACTTGCCATTGTCCCAAGCACTCTAGAAAAGAGAAATCAGATAAGGAAGTGCCTGCTTAATTAGCTTCAGTTTCAGACTTCTGTGCCACAAGCTTGGCCAACCATACTGATCAAGGCTAATGAATGCATCTGCATGATTAAAACATCTGTCTGTGTCCTAAAGGGTCATTTCGAAGGCTAGATTGGCATAATGATTGCCAAGGAAAGCCAAATTAACCAAACTTAATATTCTTCTAATCATTAGCCCACTGAGTTGACAATGATGGGTAGCAAACATGCACCAGTGAACAGTAATGAAGCTGCTCCTGGATCAGTTCAGCGTAGGTTTTTTCAGGCTAATTAGGTAGACAAAAATGTTAATTTAATCAGAGGAGCATGTATTCATTAAAGAAGGTGTGTAAGGGAGCTGATTGCTGAAGTAGAAAAT
Organism: Phrynocephalus forsythii; assembly: GCA_029282475.1. Lineage (NCBI taxonomy): Eukaryota > Metazoa > Chordata > Lepidosauria > Squamata > Agamidae > Phrynocephalus > Phrynocephalus forsythii. The sequence goes on from JAPFRF010000011.1 coordinate 112,911,669, forward strand.
TAGCTCAGTCAAGAGGTAAAATATAGCCATTGACTAAATTGTCCAGATTTTCAAGATCATGTTTGTGGAATGAATTTCTGTCTCTCTTCCCCCACCAACCCACCCTTTAAGGCACATCCAAATGCATACAGAGCACAACATACTGTACAAGCACTGTTGCTAATTAAGCCCTGAAATGTGTCAGAGAAAATATACTTACAGTATGTATGCTGTAAGTACTGGACTCAAATAGCTGCATGTGGTATATATATTTTGCTTTGTTTGTAGTCATCTGTAGACTAGAGATTGCCTCACTGGTTAGAAAAGGAATGACAACTGCAGTGGCTGGTATACAAAGGGATATGTGAGCTTTTTGTTTCTGAGTAAGTTCTCATATAAAAAAGTAAGTAAAAATATAGTGGTAGTAACAGACATTATGTGACACAAACTTATGTGGACGACTATGACTTCTTCTTCTAATTCATTGAATGTTGCATTCATAGGTGGTAATTTTTACATGCATTGGAAAGAGAGAAATGCAATTTCTAGCCCTGTGATAGCCCACTAGCTATGTTGGCAAAAGATTTCTGGGAATTATAGTCCAAGAATATTTGAAGACCCAAGGTTGGGAGCCACTGGCCTACAGCATACTCTCTTGCACACACAGCCATTCACAAAGTGACACCAAGCAGGGGGGAATCTCAGAAGCTGACATATATTGTCATCAGTTGACCATTCCCCACCCAAACACAAAGCAATTGGGAGGACTGTTTTTGGACAAATAATACAGTCAATACAAGAGGGCATCCTATAGATCATCCCAACAGTTCCCATCCTTCTGGTGGCACTTTGGGGCCATGCAGCTTGCACACTGTTTGTTCTCCTGGTCCACTCATTTGTTGCCTTGCTTGGCACTTGTCATTGTGCCAATCATGGAAGTCGCCTGGCTGGTGCTTCCCCACCTCCTCACATAGTAAACCACTCAACAGATAAGCAGGGAGACTCTCCATCCCACCTCCTTGCTAGAGTCGTTGACTATATGAGGAGGACGAAAAGTACTGGCCTAGCTACTTCCAAAGTTGACACAATTTTGACAACAGCTGATGCCAATGCATGCCAACCAGTGACTAGACCAGCTGATGACAATGCATGCCAACCAGTGACTGGACTAGCTGTTTCTTGGTGGAGAGATTGGATATTCATGACACTTGTGATGTCACACTTTGTATTTGTAAACTAATACAAACTGCCCATGTCTACTGAAAACTACTGTCACAGTTGCTGCTATATATCTGGTTTTTGTTAATATGATTTATTTGCTATTGTGCTAGCAAAGTCCCACTGGTATGATTTAAACCAAAGTTTGTTTCTTGGGTTCCAAAGCACTGAAATAATCTGATAGTGTACATTTAAAGTCTGCATTGGGGTCCTGTATATGCACTAATGTTATTGCACTTCTTTTTCTTTAAGGGAGTTCAGAAGCAGCAGCAAAATTTGATTTACAGTAGAGCACTTTCCTATTACATTTTACATTGATTTTTGCTGCAATGGCTGTCTCAAAATTTGACAATTGTTTCTAACTATTACTAGAATTGCTGAATTTTGCAAAACATAAGCTTCAACCATGTTGCCTTTCTCATTCAGCCAAAACCCATAAAAGCAAAGCTGACTTGAAATGTGAAAGATAACTTTATTGATTCTTTAATGAGAACAGCAATGAATAAGCAGCAGAAAACGTAAGATGGTTGTTCCTGCAAGGGGGCAATGACAATAAAGATTCCTATTCCTATTCCTATTCCTAAGATGGTACTGTTTGGAAAGATGCAAGATGGGAATGATCTGTATGCAAAACTGTAAATGCATTTTAGGCTTTGTTTTCTTGTGATCAGAGACACAAAGACCAAAAAGATGCTCGGACTGCAATTTCATTATAATGAGTTAAAGTATAAACATATTGCAGAAAAAAAAACGAGTCATCAAACATGAGATAGGATGGAGCTTTTTTTTTTTTTTTGTAGATGACCATTATAATTAAAAACCTATCAAAGTCGTTAAACAGTAATGAAAATGAAATGGAAACCATACTTATGCATGACAGAACTGAAACGAAAGAAGGAAGTGCCTAGCATATTTTTATCAAATGCCTTACCACTGCGTCATTCTCAGGTTAACAGGGAAAGAGGAGATGGCTAGTTAGCTCAGTGGTTTTGGTATGGTTGGGAGTTTGATCCCCCAGGATAAGAGCCAGCCTGAGCAGCCCTGGGCAAGCTGCATAATTATAGGGCTTCCCCAGAAGGGAAGGGAAATAAATTATAAAAAGTGTTGCTTGGTGATATGTTTCTGTCTCTGGTAAGTTTGGAATACATTTTGTTAGGACATGTATTTGGACTTCATAACATTCTTTAATGAACAGGTTGCAAAGAAAGGCAGCATCATGTTACTCTCTGTCTCTGTGATCAATCTCCACGTGCTTTTGCCAGAAAGGGAGAGCGGGATTGCATTGCTGATTATAATGCAGCTCACCTCCTGTAAAAAGGGAAAATGCTTGTGCACTGAAAGTTCACAGGAAGTGATCTACAGTGTGGCCCCACCCTCTCTTGTTGGTTGGCAAGTTGATGAAACCCAGGGCAGTCCTGATTGGTTGGGATGGTTCATGTGACCATGCCTAAAAGCATTGCCCTCAGGCTAATACTGTGAGGGTTCACAGTGTGAAAGAGAGTGAGAAAAAAGACTTCTGTGTAGCAGAGGTGTTTGTGTTGAATTGTGGGCCATCTATCCCACAGTTGGACCCAAAATAAAGCAGGAAAAATAATCCATTGACTAATTTCTATTTAAAAATTTTATCTTCCAGGCAAAAGTGCCTACAGTCTGATTCTAACTTGATAGGTGTGTTCAACCCAGGGAGCATATGGGAGAGAACAGACACATGTCTATTTCTTAGAGAGAATGGGAAAGGAAGGGAAGGGGCACCCTAGGAATATCAGCCCAACAATAGTGCAGGAGGAACTAGGAGTGTGCTTAAGTTATGAAAATGAAATGGGATTCATTTTACAGTCACAGAGTAGTCACATGGTTTTTTGGGTTAGTGTGTGTGTTGAGTCTGGGTTGAGGGAGCTAGACAGGATTTTAAAATCATTGCCTGTGAGGCTTTGTCCTGCCCCCACCCTTGTGCTGGCTACCTCTCAAGCTACCAGCTTTTCCTGCAGTGGTGTTATTTTTTTAATCTCTCTTTATTTATTTTTTATTTAATGCTATCTGGCATAGTGCTAGTCTGGCAGATAAAGAAAATTAAAACATATTTGATTGCAAGTTTTCACTGTAGCCAAACACACACCCATAGACAGGCAGACCTACAGACCCAAACACATACAGTATGGGTGTATGTGTGGAGAAAGAAACAGAATGAGGGAACCAGCAATAAATTATGTCTGATTCTGTAGGGTTCATCAAGTAATCAATGTCAGGATCATAGGCTTCAGGTTTCATACTAGCACTATTCCAATTTGCAATTATAGTTGCAACACTAGCAGGTATGGATAGAAGCTGTGTGGACAGCAGCTAGCATGAGACAACAAACACAATTTCAACTGACAGAGGCATTCATATATGCCAAAATGATTCAAAATAAGTTTCACAAGCAATTTAAAATAAATGCCCCTCTCATGGCTGAGTAAAATACTTCACATTCCAAGAAAAAATATATGCTTCACAAGGGGGAAAATGCAGTCAGGGTTTTTAACATCCATTTGAAACATATTAATTCAGTTAAAAAAAACAGATTCATTTCAATGGGCCCTCAGACAAAATCGCAGCAGGGCTTATTAATAGGTAAGGGTTTATAGTAGAGATGGGCACTAATCAAAAAAATGGTGTGTCGTTTGTCGTTTGTTGTTGAGAGGTCCGTTTCGTTTTGTTTCCATTTGTCTTGAATTTTTTGGAAAAATTTTGTTTCCGTTTTTTGTTTTTTCGTTTGTCGTTTCTACCCACTTTTTTGAGCGATTTTAAAAAGCATTTCCGTGCATGGGCATCCCCCAACGCCCCAGACCAAAGGGAAAACACTAAAAAAAATTGATGCTGGCAGAGACACAGTATAGACTAGGTTCACAGGGAGGCTGCAAAGGCAGCGGCGGGCGTTGCCCAGGGTGCAAGGCAGCCGCAAAGTGACTGCACTTCAGGGCAGGGGAGGATACTCACCGAGAGGTACGCACACACGCACACAGGGAGGCTGCAGGACTGAAACTAGAGTCGCAGAGACAGCAATCCCACCCTAACTCCCACTGGAGACTGCAAGGAGGACAGGGGCTGCCAGACCTTTTTATGCCCTCTGAGGCTGCCAGACCTGCCCAGTCTGCAACCTGGGCATGCTATTGGTTGAAGTTGTCCAAGAATGTACATGATCCCATCACATGGTTTGCCTCCATGTTGTGGCTGGAGTGGCGACATCCATTTTGTCATCCATAAAGGGAAAAGAAAAATACATCACAAGGGGAGAAAAACAAACGTTTTAAGGACCCCTACCCCCTGGTGGGTAATAATTTCAAATAATTATTGCACTATCGCTGCATTTTTATGGATGTCCAGGACGTTTTATTACCCAAGAAATCAATTTTAGGCATCTGGGAGCCATTTTGTGTCGATGTCCCCTAACTCCCCTTAAAGGAAAAAAATACAGCAATCTGAGAAAAGACATAAATGCATGTTTCAAGGACCCCAACCCCCCCCCCCCGGTAGGTATTATCAGACAGTATAAATAATTATCGCTGCGTTTTTATGGATGTCCAGGGCGTTTTTTAACATTTAAAACAGCTCATTTCATTGCACGCCACCAGTAACGGAAACGAAATGTAACGAACAAAATATTCATGGTTCTGTTCGTTTCGTTTCATTTTCATCAAAATTTTCGTTTGTTGTTTTGTTACATAACGAAATGACAAACGAATAACGGAAATGAAAAATTGTTCATTCCGTGCCCATCTCTAGTTTATAGTATTTGAGCCAAGATTCATTTTCATTGATATGTTTGCCTGATGAATCTCATGAAGTGGCTTCTACTTTGAAAAGGCTTATTCTGTAATAAATCTGTTTTCAAGGTGTCACAGGGGCTTGGTGTTTTTGTCACATTAGTCTAATATCACAACTTTTCTTGAATGTTTTCTGTAACATCTCGGGAATGACCAGAAGTAAATGCTTTAGGCATGTTTGGTGTAGAACACCTATAAAATCTGTATTGTCACACTAAATCTATGAAATGTTTATCTTTCAAACGTGAACCGTTTTTCTGGAGTAGGCGTGCTGTAGTATGAGTCCCAAGCCAGAATCTGAATAAGTCATCTGTAGACATTGATGTTTTTACCTGTGAGAACTGAAGTAGAAAAACATCTGCAAATCTAAATAAATAAAAGATGTCTCAGCAGCAGCAGCATGAGGAACAACAACAAAAACTACAAAAAACAAACAAACCCAGCATTATTAGAAACGGTGCAGCTACTGCATAAATATTGAACAGATAAGATTTTGGTTAAAATGAATATCTGTTGCATAATATCAGCCAACTTTTTTATAATTTGTGTGTGATATTTTTGAGTAACAGCAGCAGCAGCAACAACAACAACAACAACAACAACAACAACAATTTGAACTTCAGAGTCGTAAGAGACCCTGTGGCTCATCAAATCGAGCTCCTTTGAAGAACGTACAGTGGGAAGTTAAACTCCCAGTCCCTGGTTCTGCAACCAGAAAGCTAAGCAGCTGAGGAATCCAGCAGGGTCTACCCTTTCAGACTGCCTGAATATGAAAAGTACAAAGTGCTGTTGCTATGTATTATCAAGCTCTATCTGATTTAATAGGGTTTCCAAGATATACAAAATATTTTGGGAGTGGTTATGTCAGGGCTGTCCTGCCCCTATCAGTTTTCATAGCTGCGCCCAGGTCTCATGAGTACTAATGAAGCACTCACTCCACTTAGTACAGTGACTCTCACAAAGTAGTAAATAAATGGAGAGATTTTCATCTATGAAATAACTAGGTGGGCTATAAAGTCTAGATTTACATGACTTATCAATATCTCCTGTGAAACTGTTGGCTGGATCTTCATAAGGCACTTAGATCTTAATTGATTTACAGGCCCAGAAAATGAAAGGGGTAGAACAATTGGGCTAAGATTGCTGGCACTAAGAACATAGAGATGTTTAAGCATGCTGAAAGATTACTTTTAAAAAATTAATCCCAAGCATTACAAGGGCTGCTAATGGTTTCAAAATGGTGTCATTCAAGGAGTGTTCATGCCATTTGCATGCAATAATCTGCCTCAGTTGGCTGTAAGATAACTAATTTAAACAGCTTGCATTAGTGATTGAGTTAGATGTCCACAGCACTAGATATCAAAACTTTAAAGCACTTGGATCACATAACTTTATCAAGGGTGGTGCTGAGAGGAATGCATTGAAGTTTCATATGTTTTCATTCACCAAATGAATAATGCTTCTTTTTTGGAATGTAAATGTGCAGAAGAAAACGTTCTTTATATAGCAGATTAAGTCATTAAAATGTAGCTGTTGTGAATGAATAGCAATTGAGGTCAGCAGCACATTCACCTTCAGGGAGGAAATGGTGCAGAAGTTTTGGCGGTACCAATAGATGGCCACTAATGATGTCAAGTTTGTTAATATTCAGTGGTCCTAATTATATTATTTTTCTGGCAGTGAATAGACTAATTTCAGGATGAAGGTGTGTTTAACATCTATAGGTTGAAATTAGAGATGGGCATGAATTAAAAACAAATTGCAAAATTTGTTCAAAAATAACTAATTTGTCAATTCACATACATAAGAATGGGGATGGTAGAGAAAACAAACAAACAAACAAACAAATAAATAAATAAATAAATAAATACCCCAATGAATACAAATTGATGAATTATTAATTATTTTAGATTTGTCAATTCATTGGCTATAAAATGACCCACGAGGCACCTAGAGCCACCAAATTTTTAGGGAAGCTTCCCCTGAAGCTCCTCCACAAGCTCTGTAAGTTTGAATTCCAGGTTCCTGTATTATGCAGACCAAAGACGCTCCTCCAGAAAAGTCCCCCCCCAATATCTAGAGACACCAAATTTGCAGAGAAGCATCCTCTGACTTTCTTTACAATTGCACCATGTTTGGTGAAGATTGGGTATCCTCAAGTCAGTTGCAGGGATATAGCTCAGATTTATTTATTTATTTATTTATTTATTTATTTATTTATTTATTTATTTATTTATTTAAATATTTATTTATTTATTTATTTATTTATTTATTTATTTATTTATTTATTTATTTATTAAAAATGAAATTTATTATACTGGTTAAAATCACTTTACTAGAAAACACCATTATTTAGTCAGCTGGCCTAGAGCACCAGGCACACAGCAGGCATTCCCTCATTGGACAGCGATTGAGAGCTGTTGCCTCAGGAACATAGGTGCTCAGTCATCTTGAGAAGTAATGGCTATCCTGTGACCTATTTATGTATTTATTTATTTATTTATTTCCCATGCCATCTAGCACCCTGGCCACTCTGGGTGGTTTATGAAACCCGATCTGCACCAAATGATCATAGAGGAGAGACATGGGAAACTTCCCTGCAAATTTTGTGTCCCTAGGTGCTTTGGAGGCCATTGTATAGGGCTTTCAAAATGAATTTACAAATTGATTCTTCAATTACTCAGAAAAAAATCATAATTTCATTTTGTGATTTATTGACCTTGACAAATCACAAATCAAAATGAATCACTATTTTTATGATTCATCCCCATTTCTAGTTGAAATCCTGTTTTTTATTATGCAAGCAGGGCTAATTAATGAATTCTAGCTGGGTGTCTTGAGTACATATCAAGCCAGCAAGCATGCAATGGCCTGTATAATCTGAGTAGCAACTCATTAACTGCCAGCTGGAACTGGCTGAATATTATACCATTTGCTTTGTGCATGAGAACAAAGCAACAGGACTTTAATAGTAGATAATTTAAAAATACAGTGGTACCTCAACTTATGAATTTAATCTGTTCTGAATGCGTGCTCTTAAGTTGAACTACTATTAAGTCGGGGTACCTATCTAAAAAAATTGAAAAAATAAGGTAAAAAATGAAAGAAAAATTGTAAGTCTAGCAGATCATATCTAAAATTTGTAAAGCAGCACTTAAAACGCCAATAGTTTTCTACTCTTAATTCAAATTGCTCTTAAGTCGAGCTACTCTTAATTTGGGGTACCACTGTATATAATCTTGGTTAAAATGCAAAAATGTGTTTATCAGTTATTGTTACTGGACAACATCTTTCCAGGATCTATTCCCCCACCCCCAGAATGCCAAGATCCACCAGTCAAAATTTGATCTGAAAGGTGAAAATAAAGAATTAAATAATTCTTCGTCCAGGAGATGGTTTTGATTAGTAGAGCCAAACAGAGCTCACAGTCATTCCATGCAAAAAATAAATCCTGGCTACTCTGAACTTTCTTCATTGCATTAATATTATTAGCCTAGGAAATATTAATTTTGTAGAATCCATATTTATTTTTTATTTTCATTTATTTGAATGCTGCCTAAATGGGACCTAAGGCGGTTCATAACATTTAAAACTAATATCAAGTTACAATGGCATATAAAACTATACTCTACATTAAAAGCAATTAAACATTCCTTAGGATTACAAACAATTTTAAAAACTTTTTTCTTAAAATTAAATATACCTCTTACCAATAAACATAGCATTACCTAGACACTTATTGCTGAAGAGCCTGTCAGAAAAGCCAGGTCTTTGCTTGATGATTGTCAGGATCAGGGTCATTTGACTCTGATTATTCTAGTGGGGCTTGCTACTAGCATAAAACTAGAAGCCGCCACTCCCTACTGTCTGTGTCACCAGCGTGAGACCTCAGTCTCTGGAGGCTCTGGCCCCTGCTTTTCTGTAAGTCTGCCTTGAGGACTGTGTTTTTTGGTGTTTTGAAATTGGACTGGCTGACGACCTCTTGACCTCAGACTGTTTGACTACAGTATTTTTCCATGTATTTTTGAAAGTTTTTTTAGTAAATTAAAAGTCCATGTAATATTATATAACACAGCATAACAATACACTTCTATTTCCTATTTTCTAGCAAAAAATTGCTTCTCTTTAACTTCCTTTGTATTATCTTCATTTGCTGTTTTCTTTGCACATATAGTAGTGTCTTTGCTTAGTCTTTCTTCCATTTACATTTCTTTTTTTATAAAAAGAATAAATCTTTATAAATTATATCATATATTCATAGCTGAGAATACTTATTGTACTTATTATAATAACATTTTATTGAGCATTTTTCCATACATAAGACTATATTGGCGGTCGTTTTATACATGGAAGTAAGCCAAAGAGCAAACTGTGTGGTTCAGAAACTGCAATTTTGGATTGGAAAAGTGGGAGTTGTCTTACGCATGGAGGCGTCTTATAGATGGGGAAATATGGTGCGCTCCTCAATATGCCTGGGTCCTGGCGTTCTGCTGTTAGCCTTGTTGCTGCCCATGTCCCAGCCATTACAATGACAGAAGGACAACAGGGGGGGACCAATCTGGGCAATGTATTCTGAAGCTTGGGGTTGCCACTGAGAAGCCCTCTCTCGTGTCCTCACCAAAAATATCCCTTTCAACATATCTTTGTAGATGGTTCAGAGACATATTTTTGAACAAAAGAGTGTTTTCTTTGCTGAGTCCCACAAACCCCATGTCTGGGAGATGTTCAAGAGATAAGATGCCATGATTCGTGTTTTTCAAACCACCGAAAGATCCAGAAGAAAGAGCAAAGTTGTACTCCTTTTTGATCTCTGAGAAACATGACCCAGTATATTAAGAACTCAAGTGATTCTGTGGTAAAAACATATGACAAATGGGAGAGAAACTCACAGAAAGTGCCTGTTATATGGTTTACCCTGTAATTATTTAAGTGCACATCTGAATCCTTTCGTCAGTCTTTGCTAATGGTGTTTGGTCTTTTAACCATTTAAAGCATATAGATAGATAGATAGATAGATAGATAGATAGATAGATAGATAGATAGATAGATAGATAGATAGATAGATAGATAGATAGATAGATAGATAGATAGATAGCCTCCAGGAATTTAAAAATCCACTGCCATGCTTCTTGTTATATCTCTTTGTCAAATTAGTCTCTAAACTCCTCCTACACCGGATCTGGAAATAAAGAGCCCTGTCTGCCGTTAAACGTTGTGGCATTTTCATTGGAAATGTCCTTTGAGTAGCATAAGTTCCTCATAAATTATTTGTTCCAATTATAGTAATATTTCTTTTGGAATTTGTTTATGGAGAAAAAGAAAGCAATCTGTGCATACTATTTATTTGAGGGGGGTGATCATGTGCATGCTTCATTTCTTTTCTGTTCATGGAGCCTGTCTGCTAACAAAAATGTCATAGAATCACAGTACCAGTATATAACTCTGGGAGACAGTTTACATTATTTCTCAGTATATTATGATAGGAGCTGCATCGTATATTCCTGTGACAAATGTTGGTATAAAAATTCCATAGTGGTTCTTTTAAAAAGTATGACTTGAGTTGCTTCTTAAGACAAGAGAATCTGATTTAAAACTAAGTTGCTTTCCAAAATGAACTCTTCCAAATCAATAACTTGAAAGGGACATGCTAGCCCTCCATAAACATCATGTTCTATTCCTTTTCCTTTTCAATGAAATCCAAGCTACTCAACAGCTAGGAGCAGTGAGGAAACATGAAACATTATCATTGGGATATAGCTTGAGTACCTCATTTATTCTTTTCCCCCCTCTACTGAATAGAGGACAAAACATTTTCTGTGCTCATTTTCCTTCTTAACTTCTTTCATATATCTTAGTGTGCAGCACATCCAATTCATATTCCATTTTGTCTAATTTTGTTTTTGTTTAAAATCTGTGGTCTGTAGAGTTTGCCGTCTAATTTTGTCCAATTTTCTCTTTTGTTTAAAATCTGTGGTCTGTAGAGGTTGTCGTATTTTTAGGAAATTATCATGTTCTATTTTACTCCAGTATAGTTTACAGACCTTGTGAGTGAAAGATCCTGGTCACATTTCCATGCCCATGAGAATTGCTATTAATTCTTTATCAGTTACTTTTCATTTTCTCCTCTCTGCTGCTGCTGCTCTGCAAGGAAAAACCTTCTGGAGCTCTTTACAATCTTTTCTGGTCTTCACCACCTGGAAATGTTTTGTGTCATCCACAAACTTGGCCACCTCCAGGTCATTTAAGAACAGACTGAAAAGCTCCAGTCCCAAGACAGATCCCTGGGGCACACTGCTTTTCACTTCTCTCCATTGTGAACATTTCCAAGCTTACAAAATGTCCTGATAATTCATCTCCCCATGTTTTTTAAAAAATTGGCTATAAATCTGTTGCACCCAGGTACTTTTCCCTTCTTAAATTTTGTAATTATTATAACCTCTGATATTGTCACTGGAGAGTTGAGTTGTTATTTATGCTCCTTTAAGATTTGATTTATTGGAAGACAGCATATAAAGCTCTTAATGTTTATATCTTTGTCTACTTCAGTCTCATACAGTTCTTTGTAATAGTCCCTAAATGTTGTGATACTACTATTCTTTCCTCTTTAGTTCTCACAGATACAATTGCCTTTTTAGTAGCTTTTTTTCTTGGCTGCATGTGATAAAAATTTAGTAGTTTTATTGATATACTCATAATAATTTCTCTTTAAGTGATTCATCATTATCTGGGTTTTACTTATATCTAATGCCTCTAATTCACATATTTCCTGTTAGCTCCATTAGAATCTCCTTTGATTTACTTTTCTTATGCCACTCAGACAATTGCTCTATTTCGTTTCATATTAGATTTTCATATTACTGGTATCTTGTGGTATTCTAGCCCTCCAGCCGTAGGGGTTCAAACAACACATACACACACATCTGCTCTGAAGGTTTTTTTTTAAAAAATTATGCATAATCAAGTGGGTCAACATGTCCTTGACCTCTCCAGACCTACAAATAAAAATGTTTTGATCCTGGATGGGTGTAAAATCCAGTTATTCATGCTTGCATTTGTAATCTGGGTCTACTACTGTTCTGCTACAGATGTTCATCATTTTTGGAGAAATGCCTTTTTTTTTGTTTTGTTTGTGTGTTTCTTCAGGTGTGTGGTGCCTTTTGTGTGTTGTGTGTGTGTGTGTGTGTGTGTGTGTGTGTGTGTGTGTGTGCACCAGTCCTTTTGTTTAACATGAAAAGGACCACTACTTTCGGCTTATTTGATTTATTTCCCTTCCCCTCCATTCATTTTTTTTAGAACTAGTTCCAAAAAGATCCCATAAAAACTACTTCAAATAGAAGAGACAAGGCAACAAGCTACTCCAAAGCAGTCAGCAATCCAATCAACAGTAACTGCCACCAAATACCCCAAACCATCAGCAAAATGTATATCTTTATGAGAATAAATACATGCTGATTTAACCAAACAATATGTGCAATCCATCGCTGGAGTGTGGAAAGAAAAGGGGACATTGTTCATAACCACTTGGTGGCTTCACCAGGAATTCCAGAAAGACTGAAGTAAACAAATAAATAACAAAACAATATATTTATACTTCACACTTAATAAAAGTAACAGTTCAGAGACACCCACTGCATAAAATCCGAAGAAGAAGGAAATTATGTGAATGTGTGTATTTATTCAAGTATTTATTTTGTATGGGAAGAATGAGTTCACTGGAAATAAATGTTATTTAGCCCTTTCATTTACTGTTCCCTGCGATGAGGTTTCACTCCCTCAAGTTTTCCTAAGGAATATAAACTTACATGGTTTGGTAAAGAGCAGCAAATGTCTCTGATGCTGCGTTATATAGTTACCATGGCTCCAATGTCACATAAATGTGTGTATCTTTACATTTATGAGATCTAATAGCTAGAAAAGCAGGGATCAGCTACGACAGATTGCAATACTATGGCAATATTATATTTGGAGTTAGGAAACTGGACTTAAGAAAGAGTGTAATTTGGTCATTTATGCTGATAGTGAGCCTAGCCTCTGTCAGTGTTGTGAGTGAAGAACCTCTCAGTTCAGTAATCTCTCATTATCAGTTGGGGGGGGGAGAGAAATATGCTTAAAAAAGGAAAAGAAGAGTTTTCAGATAAGTGACTAGATATTATGTATGTGTATACTGTATGCATGTTACTATACTAGTTACTCACAGCATTGTGACTGGGCAGAGCCATGGATCAGATCCACCACCTGGGATGGTTTGAACTTCCCACTCTGTCTGCTGCCAGGGAAGTTCAGACCTTTCCTGGCAGCTTGAACTTGGGAAGGGTTGGACTTCCCCAGCAGGAGACAGAGCAGGAAGTTCAGACTTTCAAAAGAGGTGATGTGGCTGGACAAACCAGCAGATCAGGCGCTGCACTGCTCAACCCACCGCCTGGAAAGTTTGAATGGCTGTATCCAACTGTTTGAACTTCCAGGACACTGCCGCTTCCACCTGCCATCATTTGCTTTTATCCCCCCAGGCTTGTAGTGAGCAGTGGCGGGTGGGACTTACCCACTCCTAAAAAGAAGGCACTCCAGAAGCAGGTGTCTTCTTTTCAGGAGTGGTTAAGGACAAACGCAGTGGGGATGAAAGATGCACCTGAAAGCAGAAGGCACCCACGTTTTTCATTCCCCCCGATCAGTTTCCAATGGAGTGGTCCAAAAGTCATAAACTGAGGCACCCCATTGGAATTCGTTGTTAAAGGAAACATCCCTATTCCTGGATATTTCAATTCAGAAACAAAATTATTTTTTAACAGATGCATTTGGTTTTTGGAGGTATTACTGTACTAAGAAATAAGATTCTAATCACTGTGCCACAAAGGCCACTATCTCACCTGGGGGAAGATCCAGATATAGTGAAAGTCCGGCTTTTCTTCTTTCTTTGTCACATGACTGAAGATGTGAGATCTCCGTTCCAACATACAAATATTTGTTTTAAAAGCGCCATTCAGCCCCATGGCCAGCAGGTGGCACTAGGGAAAAATAAAAAACAATAATAATAAAAAACAGTGCTGACAGCCTGAAGGCCAGCTGATCAGTGCTGGGGTGTGTGAAATCTAATTTGTTAAAAAAAAAAAAAAACGCCGACCAGCCCCAGGAGTTGGTGGGACTAGGAAAAAAATGAAAACAAACAAACAAAAAAATTGACAGCCTCAAGGCCAGCTGATCAGCGGGGGGGGAGTTACAATTTGTTTTAAAAGCACCGACCAGCCCCAGGACGAGCTGGTTGGGGCTGGGGGGGGGGGAAGCAGAAAACTGGATAATATGCAAGCTCCCACGGACTTCTGGCTCACATTTTTTACTGGAGCAAAAAATTCCCAACTTCTCGCTAAAGGGGGCATAACCAGTTTTTTTTTTTTAAAAAAAGCCTGGTGGCCATGGGGACAATATTTTTTGAAATGTTTTAACTTGAAATCTAATCAGCATTTTAGAGGATGTTTGATAGAGCCCAATGTGGGATAAATTTTGCTTTTTATTGGTAGTAATCATCAAAATATATATTTTAAATAAAAGCCACAATTTATGTAGAAATAGAATAATATAATAAGTTCCTGTGTTTATAATTTGTTGCACAGAGGCCAAAATAAGGACTAATATCTAAGATCTCCCCTCATTGCCATCTACAGGTGAAACTCGAAAAATTAGAATAACTTGCAAATGTTCATTTATATCAGTAAGTCAACTCAAATGCGAAACCAATATATGAGATATGCTCATTACATGCTAAGCGAGATGTGTCAACCCTTACTTTGGAAATAATGTGATGATTATGGTGTACAGATTATGAAAACCCCAAATCCACAGTCTCAGAAAATTAGAATAATGTGAAAAGTTTCCCTTTTCACAGTAGTGCATCAAGAGCCACCACACAGAGATGGATCCTGGACATGGGCTTCAAATGTTGTATTCCTCTTGGCAAGCCACTCCTGAACAACAAACATTGTCAGAAGCATCTTACCTGGGCTACAGAAAAAAGAACTGGTCAGTTGCTCAGCGGTCCAAAGTCCTCTTTTCTGACGACAGCAACTTTTGCATCTCATTTGGGAACCCAGGATGCAGAGTCTGGAGGAAGAATGGGAGGCACACAATGCACGATACTTGAAGTCCAGTGTGAAGCTTCCACAGTCTGTGTTGATTTGGGGAGCCATGGCATCTGCTGGTGCTGGTTCACTGTGCTTCATTAAGTCCAGGGCCAACACAGCCATTTTCCAGGAGATTTTGGAGCACTTCATGCTTCCTTCTGCAAATGACCTTTGTGGGGATGCTGACTTCATTTTCCAGCAGGACTTGGCACCTGCCCGCACTGCCAAAACTACCAAAACCTGGATCAATGCCCATGGGATTACTGTGCTTGATTGGCCAGCAAACTCACCTGACCTGAACCTCATGGAGAACCTATAGGGCATTGCCAAGAGAAAAATGAGAGACATGAGACCGGATAATGCAGTGGAGCTGAAGGCCACTATTGAAGCATATCTAGTTTTCCATAAAACCTCAGCAGTGCCACAGTCCGATAGCATCCATGCATGCCACATTGAGGCAGTAATTGATGCAAAAGGGGCCCAAACCAAGTACTGAGTACATATGAATGCTCATACTTTTCAGAGGTCCAATAATGTTCTACTTCCAATCTTTGTGTTATTGGTGTCATATGATATTCTAATCTTCGAGATTGTGAATTTGGGGTTTTCATGAGCTGTATGCCAGAATCCTCACAATTATACCAAAGTAAGGCTTGAAATATCTCGCTTAGCATTTTATGAGTCTTATCTCATATGTTAGTTTCACCTTTTGAGTTGAATTACTGAAATAAAGTAACATTTGCCCAATATTCTAATTTTTCAATTTTCATCTGCATTTGTAACATCTCTGTGTTATGTGTGTCTTTCCTGAGTGGGAGCAGCATTCAACAGCTAACGTGAATGCCCTAGACGACTCTGAAGCATAATTTATCTGGTGTTACGGAGGATGGAAATAATGCAGAAATAATTTATTATGGATTTTCCCAAGAAACTTGTTTTTTTCTGGTTTGTTAATCTCTTCAAATTGATTGTGTGTGTGTGTGTGTGTGTGTGTGTGTGTGTGTGTGAGAGAGAGAGAGAGAGAGAGAGAGAGAGAGAGAGAGAGAGAATTCATAACCTTGCAGCTATATTTGTGTTGTCTAATTCCAGTTGTATCAGAATTCATGAATGTTGAGTACAAAATGGTATCTCTGACGTTGATTCTTGAGCCACTATATTTTTGTATATTCTAACAGGTACCTTCCATTGGAGAAAATAAAAACAATATGTGATTCTGTTGTATGCTACCTGATTTTAGACTTGGAAGAACCTTGCTATTCTTCATTATGATAAGAAGTAATGTTTTAATGTGTTTCTCTTTGCATTTTTTCCATTTTAAAGCAGCTTTTAGCATTAAAGCATTTATCTGTAATAAAACTACACCGGAGATTGAATTCTGTATAGCTGTGTATGTACTGGCAAGATAGGGGACAAACAAACCTAACCAGATTGCTAAATGGAACTGGCTAAAATGATTATATTTAATTGAATTAACTCACTATATCTGCTGTTGGAAATGAACCATTTTATAATGTCCCTAAGAATAAAATGCTCCATAAAAGATGTGCAAATGGTAGATTTCTGACTGCCTTTGGAGTCTTGATAGGCTGGACAGGCAAAATGTAAACATTAGGAAAAGAAACCAATAAAAGTTGTTGCTGTGCATGGAGAAATGTTGCATAAGTGTTGTTTTAAATTACCATAACTGCTTGTTAGCCACTGCAAATACTTTCTTGTAAGCACTTTGGAACACAGTTCTTAGAACTGAGCAGTGGAAAAAATTGACATAATTTTTTAAAAAAATTAGCTATATTTTAGTTCATAATTAGTCTTAGATTTGCCTGTCAGTAGGCAATTCTTTTATCTAGCAAGCACAAGTGTAATGGCCAGGGCATGGGCAGCAACTAGGATATCTGCAAGAGGGGCAGGGGCAGGGTGTTTCCAGAAGCCAAGAGTGTGGTCAGCCAGTCTGAGTTCAAGATTCACAGAGAGGATCCTCAGCCAGTCCAAGTTTAAGATTCACACAAACACAGTCCAACAGGTATGCCAAACAGGAAGACTTACAGAGTAGCAGAGTTCCAGGAAGGATCAAAGTGACAGAGCTGAAGCTTCAGGAGTCCAAGGTCTGGCATTGATGAGGCAAGGAACAGGGAGTGCCAGCTGCTAGCTTTATGCTGGTAGCAGGCTCACCAGCTGCACTCTCTGATTGCCACAGCCTGAGAGGGGCCTGACTCTGCAAGGAGGCTCCACGTTTTCAGAATCATGTGGCCTCAATCCAGATAATAAGGTTAAAATGATTGCCATAACTTTATACACTATAACGGCACTGTGTTCTGACTAGAGAAGAGAAAATAGCCTCACTACCCAAAAAAGAACAGGCATTAAAAATAAAGAAAAAAGTTTTTAATGATAAAAGAAAATTATTTATTTAGTTCATTTTTTTAAAAAATGGGATTGCCATTGGCATGTTAATTGAAAAATTAACTGGAAATCACATTTTACACTTCTGCTTTCTTTGCCTAAGGAATTAGTCCAGATTCATCAAATGTGTTGCTATAACTCCTACTAAAGAGAGTGGAAAGGCTATCACTGACTCAAACAGAAGTTTAATTCAGCCATAAACTGACTGCTACACCAAGGGGGAAAATGGCAATTGTTTTTTTCATGAGAACAGATTCCACCCCAGAAACCAGATGATGAGAATAGACTACAAATGAAAATGCTACCTATCCATATCTCTTTAGTCTTCGCCCTAAAGACTAGGGGAGAAAGTTCTGATTTTCTGTGTACTGGAGATGTGGAAGCTTACTAGGAATAACAAAGAGCTAATGAGTTCTGAATCAAGCCAGATTTATTCAGAGCTAAGCACCAGCCTAATCAGTTCAGGTTTCATTTTGTTTCATGAATGGTTCTAATATCATAGGGGCCAGGGAGAAATTGTATTCCTTATTTATGGTATTTATATTCATAAGCACTCAGCATTAGTCATATTCCTTATTTACAGCATCTGTACTCATATTTGTTCTGGGGCAGATTGGTCTTCAATATTGCAGGTTGTCTAAATGTTACTTAAATAATTGCTGTGTGTGTGTGTGTGTGTGTGTGTGTGTGTGTGTGTGTGTGTGTGTGTGTGTGTGTGTGTGTGTGTGTGTGTGTGTGTGTGTGTTGTTACAGTTGTGACCAACTCCATGTCCAAGGAGTTTTCTTGGCAGAAAAGAGCCCTCCATTAATTGTTTTCATTTTTCCATTGATCTGGAAACAGGTTATTTGCTATGAATTTGCTATGAATTCCAATTCTGCTGGCATTATGTTTTAGTGTTACTTGGCTCAGTATCTACTACTACTGAGAAAGATATTGGAATTGTTGTAGATCAAATGCTGAGTATGAGCCAACAATGTAATGTGGCTGCAAAGAAAGGAAAATGTGATTTTAGGAGGCATTAACAGAAGTATAGAATCATAGAATCCTAGAGTTGGAAGAGACCTCAAGGGTCATCCAGTCCAACCCCCTGCCAGGAAAGAACCCCTATCACAGGACTCCCAAGTCCCAACAGATGGCCATCCAGCCTCTGCTTAAAAACCTCCAAAGAAGTATTCTCCAAATCCCGTGAAGCACTCATCCCCCTCTATTCAGTACTGTTTTAGACCTTGTCTGGGAGTACCTCTCCTTGACTGAGTCATGCATGTACTAATTCAGTATGGCTGTAACTTAACAAAGAATCACTTAAAGATCCTTGACAGTAGTAGTAGTTACTGAGCCAAGTAACACTAAAACACAATGCCAGCAGTACTGGAATTCACAGCAAATAACCTGTTTCCAGATCAAGAGACAAATGAAAGAAATCACTTAACTGTCTATTTGTTTTTGAAATGACACTGAAACATTTATTTTATTTATTTATTTATTTATTTTATTTTTACAACTTATATGCCGCCCACTACCCAAAGGTCTCTGGGCGGCTTACAATCAAGGAATTAAAACAGTTAAAAACATCAAACAACAATAAATAATTAAAACAACAATAAAAACCTTATACTAAAACATCACACTAAAATTGCCATCAGAAGACCCACAATCTAAATTGTATCAATTAAAAACTTCTGGAACAGGAAGGTTTTTACCTGGCGCCAAATGTCATCAGTGTTGGCGCCAGGCGGATCTCACTTGGGAGGGCATTCCATAGCTTGGGGGGCAGCTGCCGAAAAGGCCCTGTTCCTACAAGCCATCCCTTTCACCTCCTTGAGGGATGGCTCTTTCAGGAGCCCCCCCTGGCTTGATCTTAATTGCCGGGTAGGTTCATATGGAAGAAGGCGGTCCTTCAGGTATCCAGGTCCTAAGCCATTTAGGGCTTTATATGTCAAAACAAGCACTTTGAATTGGGCTCGGGCAGCAACTGGTAACCAATGTAGGCTACGTAGAATCGGCGTGATGTGATCCCTAGCAGCCCCACCACTTAGTAGCCGCGCCGCACGATTCTGAACCAGTTGCAATCGCCGAACCGTCTTCAAAGGCAGCCCCATGTAGAGCGCATTGCAGTAATCAATACGGGATGTTACCAGTCAACATCTTGGTTGACTTGATAGTGTGATCTCACGCGGCAGTGGAGAAAGACTGCCACATGGTTCAAGTACTGACTCAAGATCTGTGCTGTTGGCTTATGCTGTCTGGTGGATGTTGATACACATGGGGTCCACTGCGGTAGACAGGAGGAATATGTGTTCTATAGCCGAGATGTGCTTTTGTCTCAAAGTCGCAAATACAGTGTAAGACTGCACACCTAGTAAAATTGTTGAGTCCTTAGAGACCTGTGATACTTGCACTTCAGTCATGATGTTGGGCTTTTCTAACTGTCTAGCCAGCAGCCATTCACCATCATTGTGTGTATTATGGGTTTTTCCCCCTACTAGAAGCAATAAGATGCTGCTGAGGGTCATTGATTAAGGTTTTATATTTGTCACGGACATCATTTTCAATGGCAGAAGCCATTATCTTGAATCCTTCTAAGACTCCATGATTTTTTCCAAAGTGATTTAAGTTCTTTTGACACAGAGTGGTGCTGTGACCTGGATTTTAACAAGGTTTTAAAGCCATGTAATTTTGGAATTAATGGGGGATTATATGGCAGTGACCGATGACATCTAGTATGAGAAGGATAGCTTTTTCTTATCGCCTCCCAAAAAGAGTATTCCCCTGTTATATAAAGCTATCAACTCTATTTGCACTGCACCTTTGGCTGCTCTTTCCTTTTAGGGAGGTCAGAGAAGAAATACTGAAGCCAGAGGTCAGGTTTATTCTCCTCAGTCTTCAGAACAGAGGCTCTTAGTTATTGCTGCTGGCTCCTTCTAGCATTACAGAATAACTGGCTAAAGTCTTTTTCATCTCTTAATGTTCAGTGGTGAAGCGGCAAGTTCCAGAAGCTTACATAAAGAATTTGTGTGGTTGTCTTCCACGTACACCACTAGTCAGAGCGGTAATTAAGATGACTGGAGCTTGGACAAAGGGCACCAGAATTTAAATGAGAGTGCATAAAGGTGCTGTCTCAATGGTCCACCTGCCGGTATTTGTTATTGGAAGTGTGTGCATATATCACTCTCTGGTTTTCTTGGCCTAATATCCTTTATACAAGTACTGTATTGCAACCATAATGAACTTGGGGAAAAACTGGATGCTACAAATGGGGTGTCCCTTGGGTTCTTTTTCACCAGCATTCTCCCAGAGTACGAATTGCTTGTACGGAAAAAAAGGAAGTATGTCAGTGTCTCTATGAAGCAAAGTAGGCCAGGAACAAAGTCCCAAATATCTTTGTTGCCTAAGATAGGAGATTTATAAAATAAAGAGCTCCCAGTTTGGGTTTGCCATCTTTAAAGCCCCGAACCAAAGTGGTCAAAGAGAACAACCGCTGCTGCCCTGCAGCTCTCCCACGGTTATCTCAAGTGAAATCTTGAATCCCAGTCCTTTCTGAAGATTTCTCCATCCTCTGGGCTGAACCAAGCAGACCTTAAGGATTATGTGTGCGCTGCTTCCAGCCATTCCTCTGCGGGAAGAACGAGAAACAAAACAGGCAGGTCTCTTGCAGAGCCATTATGGCTGCTGTGCTGTGATAATCAGGCATTCTTCCATCTGCTCCTTGCATTGTATCAGTCTCACAGGACTTATATAAGAGAATGAAGCCTCAGAGAGCAAAATTGCTAGCTACGGGTTTTCTGTTTGTCCATCTAGCCCAGGGTTCTCTGGTCTAACAAGAACTGACTTGTCAGTTGGCAGCCATTCTCAGATCCCCGTTTAGAAGTTCTAAACTACTGTTTGCCCCTCCTATGCAGGTCTTTCTTTCTTTCTTTCTTTCTTTCTTTCTTTCTTTCTTTCTTTACATTTTTCTAAAAGAAAATTTTGTGTAACTGAGAAGTCATAAAAGTAATAGAATGTTATATATATAGATCTTGGAAAATTGAAAACCCTTTGGGCAAAATACAATTATGTGATTTAATAAAGGAACAATCTGCATTTATCAGATGCAAACCTGTTCTGCGCTATTGATTTAAACAAGTGAGACAATACAGCGCTTGTTGGCTCTGTTGTTGCTGTTGTTGTTATAAAATAGGGTGAGAGGAGACCAGTAGAAAGGGGGGGGAGTGATAAAGTACTGGCAGGCAAGAAGTGGGGGAAGGCTGAAATATTGGATGAGGAGCAGAAAACTGTAATGAGGGGAGATATTCAGTTGTTGGAGACTTGAGGAATTGGAACAAGGATACTTAACTCAAATACGGAATGTGTCCATGTTGTTTTTCTCTAAGAGAGGATTAAGTCACTGGTAGAAAATAGGAGCTTTATGGATCCAATCATTGAAACAGTAATGTTTATAACATATTAAGCAGTTATGGTGAGTACTTTCCACAGACATTTCATATGAATTATAATTGCTGGTGAGACCAGAAGAGTATTTTAGAGTGGAGGGAAACACAGTAAAGAAGTGTTCCAAGTGCTTTTTGAATCTTTGGAAATACGAATATGCCACTTACAAATGCTTGGTCTTAGGAGCGGTGATGAGAAGTTGGGAATGCTGAGAGAAGGCCCTCTCCCAGCATCCTGCCCACAACACCCAAGAACTGGGAGATGACATTAAATGTATCTCTTTAGCAAAGCACATTGAGAGGGAACACATAGTAGTTGGCTTGACCTACAGCTTGAATAAATGAAAATATAACAAGATTGCGGTCTAAGGGGTCCTGAACCACATAACCTCTATAAAAATTCAGGAAAATCTCAGGTAGTGTTTTGTTTTAAAGAGCATTAAGAGACATGTTTTCCACACTGGGGTTATAGACAGCTGAAATAATTCCTGCTCACTGGAATAACAAACGAGATCATCACAGGAATGTAATCTGCTTGGCATTGCCCTAATCAGACTTCTTTTCCCTTTATGTTTCAACTACAGTTCAATGCTTCCTCTCCAGCATACATAAGCTAGTATTTTTCAGCTGATAGCATAGCAGTTTGCATTTTATTACCAATCTGTTTTTCCTCTTTACTCCTTTAGCGATCGATAAAAATTTACAGTGTATATTTCTCTTGGAGGGTTGTTTACCACTTCTGTTTTAAAATTGCATGGGAGCATTAGTTCTCACACACAGCAGACCAGAGCTAACCTTTATTTCCACCATCACAGATTTCAGTTGTACCTATCCCCAACACTGGCTTTCTCTAGATCCCTGCGGCAACTAGATGAAGATAAAACAATAGCCAGCATTCTACAATATAGAAACCTCTGAGGGATAGCCAGGTCAGCACATCAAATGGAGAAACTGCAAGGTTGGCAGGGATATCTCATTAATCCGTTCCAGAATTTAAAGTTTCTTCATATCTTTTCCTATTACTTCATACATTTCTTCTTCAGTCATAGTACTTTTTTTAAAATTCAAGACAAAGTCTGTTTGATTTGTATTTCATTGATCCGGTCCTTTTCATTGGACTCGGAAACTTTTTAGATTGCTTTTAACAATCCATTTAAATGTAATTTTTTTGAAACCAGCCCTATTCTGTGAGTAACAAAAGAAAATGAGGATGCTAGGAAGTAGAACAACCTAACCATATGCCTCCTTTCTACCAGTTAGAAAGCAGCAGTCTGAATAAGAAAGTCTTGCTACACATGGTACCCCATGTAGGTACCCCAGAAATTCATTTGTGTTTGGAAAAAGTGATTTTCCAATTACAAATGGATTCCTGGGGGGACCTGTTTTGGAGTTGAATAACTCAGCCCCCTAAATCCCAAAGCTTTCCAAATTTGGGGGGCTAACAGGGAAGATCTTGAGGAAGATCTGCTGTGATTTCCACACTGCTAGATGCCTGGGATTACCATTTGCGGGTACATAACTTTCCAATTACAGATGATTTTTTTCCTGGGCAGACCCACTTTGGAGTTGAATAGCTTGGCCCCCTGAACCCCAAAGCTCTCCAAATTTGGGGGTTTACAGGGAAGAGCCTGAGGAAGCTCTGTTTTAATTTCTTTGCTGCTAGATGCCTGAGATCACCATTTTGAGTACATAGCTTTCCAGTTACAAGTGATTTTGTAAGGAAACAATTGGTGTTGTAAGGAAGCCACTCCTTTAAAAAAATTAAAAGCACTTTTCCAATTAAAAATGGATTCCTGGGGTACCCAATTTGGAGTTGAATAGCTCAGCCCCCTGAAACCAAAACCTTTACAGATTTGGAGGGCTTAAAGAGAAGAGTCCAGGGAAGCTACCCACCAAATTTGATGCCTCTAGGATGGATCATTTCATTTTTGGAGCAAAAAATGGTGGTTCATTTCATTTCATCATGAAACTCGTTCTACCATTTTGTTTCACAATGAATCAATTCGTTACGTAATGAAATGACGAAATAACATTTCATTTTTTGTTTGGTACCCATCTCTAAATGAAACCTACAGAGGAACTGACTTGCTAAATACCCTTTGGAGTCAATGGGCCGAATCCTGTATGCCTTATTACTGGATTTTACCTAAATATTTAGCATATTTTTCAACACTGTACAGATGATTGTGCAATCAAACTGCAATTCACTTATTCGTGGGTAGTAAATTTACATTATTCCTTCTCAAACAGCATTTTGTGTATTTTAGCATGAACGCTGCAGTAAAATTATCATTGTGGAGGGCCCCAAACAAGATATTTTCCTCTTCCCCTCTGTTGTTACTCAGACTCACCTGAAACAAAACAAAGAAAAGTGAATGCATTTTTACCATCCTAACTCTAACTATGGTAAAGAGTATGAGACAAATATGTCCTTGTTGCTTCCCCCTCCCACAAAACAAAGCAAAGGTGATCAATTTGTAGAAAACAATTAGAAGGATGCCAGTCTTTCCTCGCCCCGTCACCCTTATTTTAAAATCTTACAATCTGTGGGAACAGATATAAGAATAAAAAAAAAAGAGAGAGATTTCTTAAGAATTTTAGAAGAGCCATGCTGAATTAGAGCAAAGGCTTCTGTGGTCCAGCGTTCTATTACAGCTGTTGGGCAGCTAGAGGCCTATAGGAAGTCTACAAGTAAAGCATGCATACAACAATACTTTCCCACTCATTGTCTTGTGTTCATGTCCTGGTTGGGTTACCTTGTATTGTGTGGCATGCTGTTTCTGATACTAGAGGTTATTTATAGCTGATTGGATATAACCCAGGTGCTTTACTGAAGAAAAGCTTCAGATGCTCCCAATTTTTTTTCAAGTCACCCATGTATATTTCTCCCAGTGCAGCAAAATAACACCCTTGAAATTTGAGACTCAGAAGACAACAAAACAAGGCCTCCCTTATTTTTGCAATAGTACAGTGGGAGAGTATAACACCTGTCTTTGTAAGAGAGACAACAGATATCTTTGTCTCTGTTTTATTCTCTTCTCTTCTCTTCTCTTTCATTCTTTCATTCATTCATTCATTCATTCATTCTTTCTTTGGCAGTTTTTCAGCATTTGAAGAACAAAAATCATTTGTATTTGGTGTGGAATTCTTTGTTTTTGTATTGTGCTGTCAAGTCAGAATTGACTTATAGTGAGCCTAATTGGGCTTTCAAAGTAAGTGAGAAATAAAAGTTGTGGTTTTACCAGTTCCACTGCCCCAATGAGTTTTCATTTCCACACAAGGATTCAAACTCTATTTTCCGTAGTCCAAGTCCCTCACTCTGTCCACTACCCCATACTGGGTATGGTGAATATGTAGATTTCTAGGAGCCCATTTTAAAAACAAATCATTTCTTAAAGGTTGTTTGTTATTGTAAAATACTGATCCTATTTAAAATAAAAGTGTTTAATTGTAGCATGAGACAAGATAATTCAGAATTCCAATGTTCTTAAGCTTCTTTAGAGGTACAAAACAAGCATGATGCTCTTCAGAAGTACATTTTGTGAGGTGAATTCCTTTTTGTGTGTGTTCTGAATGAAGACTTGTCTTACCTGAAGGAAAACTATCAATATAAATGTGGAAAGCTGGGCATGTCACAATGAATGGCTTTGTGTTAACACTAAATGCCATCCTATTATCTTTCTTTTCTCACCTCCCTTTCTCTCAGATGACAAGCTAAAGGGCATCTTTCACCTGAATAAATAGCTTACTGGGGGGCATTTCAGATTGCTTGAAACACAATTTTGTCACAAAGACTAAGCCACAAGGATGCTTGCATTGTGCCATGCCTCCCAGTGTTTTACATGATATTCTTTTCAAAGAAATAAAATTTTGACAGCCTGGTATTTATGAAATCATAGCTAATGGGAGTCTTTTGTATATTTCAGGATGGAATGGGGAACCTAAGGATTACAGAAAAAGGTTTGAAACTAGAAGGAGATTCAGAATTCTTGAAACCTCTATACGCCAAAGAAATCCGGTCCACAGCAGTAAGTTTGCCTTGAAACTTGTTTGTTTGTTAGCTAGTTAGTTACTTAGTTAGCTAGTTATTGGGAACATATTCCTACCACACACACATTTAGTCTCCATTATAATTATTCTGTGGGAAGATGGAATGGAATGGAATAGAATAGAATAGAATAGCAATTTATTGTCATTGTACATATACACAATATGTACAAAGAAATTAGGTGCTGTTCACAGTACTATACAATTTAAAAACAAACAAACAAAAACAAAAACGCACCACATACCATCCCACTCTACTTAATATAACAATGGACTGTAGCATTTAACCTAGATAGTGCTGTAGGGTAGAAACTGTAGTTTAATTTGTTCGTTTTTGTCCTAGTCGTCCTGTATCTCCTGCCTGATGGCAATAGTTCAAATAACATATCCAGGGTGTGATGGGTAGAGTCTGATTATATTTGGAAAGGGGAGAAGGAGGAATTAGAAGTCTTGTTTATGAAAACATCTTGATCATAAAAAGCTGCTTGCTGGGACTACACCAAGGTCCATCTTGTCCAGCAGCGCTTGCATTCCAGCATTGACAAGCTGTATGACCTGGAATAACTCATAAACAGGTTATATTTCAATCATACCCATTTGCCTCCCATCTTGGTATCTGAACCCTTTGTGATAACTCATTATAAACTGACTGAAAGATTAAAATTGCTTGCTAATTGTTTTGTACTGATGTGATTAGAGCAGGGACTTTTTTTGGACAGGTTTGTGTAAAAGGCAGGGTACCGTTTTCTGTAAGCTGACAGAATAAATAGTAATTGTGACCCTCCTGTATCACTGATGGAAACTAATGTCCTATTTGGTCCTCATTACCTACCTGGTTGTTATCAAGGTTTAATCTCTCCTCTTCATGTGGATATGGAAGTGTCAATAGAGGAGAAGCCCTTGCTCTCATGCAAACATTTCAAGTGAAGGAGTCTGCATGTGAGCAAAACCCATACAAATGTCCAGCCTACACTTGAGTAAGAATGCCTCTGCTCTCTCTCCTCACAGAGAAAGAGATGACAGTGAGGGATGGAACTTATTCACTCCTCTCAAAATGCGTGGATAAGTACCAGGTGGTTGTCAACAGAAGAGCCATAAATAATGGTTGAAAAACATTCACAGTTGGCTTATATTTGGGACTGTACATATGTCTGCCTGTTCTCAAAACACATTGAGCTGCCTCTGTGTGTGTGTGTGTGTGTGTGTGTGTGTGTGTGTGTGTGTGTGTGTGTGTGTGTGTGTGTGCGCGCGCGCGCGTGTTATAAAATGTGGTATATGTACATTTATGTGTTTGTGAGATTCATCATTTTTGTGGTATAGTATCTGCTTGTTGGCCCTGGTGAGTATTACCTCAGAGTCCCAAACAAACAAGTGTTTGTCCTTTGGTCTCTGTTCCAGAGCAGGAAGGAAAAGAGATGGCTGATTTCATATAACTGGCAAAGTAGAACAGTGGTCTGCAAAGAATATATATTAGTTACACAAAGAGACTTATCCATATCTTAAAAAATGAATGAAACATATAATGGGAAATATTTGTGCTACAAATTTGCATTATAAATGTTTGAACAGGAGAACAAGCAACACACACACACACACACACACACACACACACACACACACACACACAGGTTTATACTGGCATTGTTTAGTTATCTGCTGAAAATCTAGGGAGACTATTCAACTGTATAGTATAGTGTTGTGTAGCAGTATACTACAAATCCCATTTGCAATCTCATGTAAACAAGGTTGCACCAGCATAGATAGTGATTTTTGTAGTTCTGCTGGGTGCCTTTTTATTTATTTTTATTTTTTATTTTTCTTATGTCTACACTTTGTTCCTGATGCTAATTCTTGGTTGCTGTGGTTGCTGCTGCCTTTGGGAAGCAGGCAGTATATAAATCTTAAAATAAAATAACATAAAATTAAAATAAAATAAAATAATGAAGAAATGCATATATTGGAGACCTGGGATTATTCAACATCATCTATTAGTCTACTTTTCTCCACTCATCTTTTCACTTCTTTCTATGCTTTGCAATATTTTAGCATCTGGTTTAGTACAGGAGAGGCATGATGGCCCAGTGGGCTAGAGAGCTGAAATGTCAGGTGCTAAGTTGGCAGCTCGGGGGTTCGAATCCCGGGTGCCATGCAGCGGAGTGAGCTCCCACTGATAACCCCAGCTCCTGGCAACCTAGCAGTTCGAAAGCATGTCAGTGCAAATAGATAAATAGGTACCACCATAAAAAGTGGGAAGGTAAACAGGCTTCCATGCAGCCATGCTGGCCACATGGCCATGGACTTGAACAACACTGACTCTTTGGCTTGGAAACGGAGATGGGCAAGACCTTCTAGAATCCAGAAGCTGTCTGAACAGCCCAGGGAGGTAGAACACCTGACTTCAGAGCTAGAGTTTGGTAGATCAATTCCCCATTGAATCTCCTGGCAAAAATACAACCTGTGTGACCTTGGTCAAGTCAAAGAGCACCCCAAGGAAAAGGGGGTCTAAGTACTTCTTAGAACTTGATACTAGAGGAGTCTGAGAAAGGTTGTTGTAAGTGGGAAATGACTTGATGGCATAATAGGATTAATGCTACACTAAATGGCTAATATCCTGCTTAGCTGGCATAAAAACCAGAAAGAAAGTTTATCTACAATATAAAGGTTTTTTTCTCCTCTGAAAGCATTAGACAGTGAAATAATGGCAAATATGATAATTCAAAAACAAGTAAACAGTTTAAAGAAGGAAAAGGGGAAATAAAGTATTTTGGAAAGGTAATTAATTTCCTGAAAATGTTTATGGAATTCATAAGTGAGAGGGTTATATTTCATTTGGCAAATATGATAAATATGTAAATGACAATAGCAACATTTTCAATGGTGTCTGTTTAACATAGGAGTTGTTTCTTTTTGAACATTTTTATACATTTCTATTTAATATCAAGTTATCATTGGTTGGCATTGAATGGCCTGGAACACAATTCCCATTTCCTCATCATAAAATATCAGTTTGACTCCTATATTAACATCCAACTTTAATTTGATGGCAGATGCTTAATTGAATAACCTTAATATCCTTTAACTTCTGATTTCATTTGTCTCATAACAATTAGGCCTGTAGACACTTTAGGGCAACCTCCTGCAGAAAGCTGCATTTCATTACAAGAGGTTATGACCTTTGAGAATTGGTTGCAGATTAAGCCAAGCAGAAGGAAACAATTTTGACAAAGAGTTCACGAGGAAATATTCACATGTATGCAATGTGTCAAAGTAATACACCCAAGGGACAGTGGAGATACGATACAACATCCTTGGAGCTTTTAGTGAGAATTGCCTACTGTGATTCACCTTAAAAAATGGAGAATCATTAATTCTTGGATTAAATGTGACTAGGTTTTTCCTTAATACCTCACTCTTTTTACTTCCTAATTAATGTTTTATATTGCTGTTTTTTTCATGTTGTGATGCCGGAGGAGTTATCTTAACATTGGTAGCTCAATACCCTCCCACTTATGAATATCCTTTCCCCCTCCTCTCTGGCCAAACAGGGACTTGTAGAATGGGTGTGCGTGGCCCATGTCCCTTTGTTTGAAGGGCTGGGGTGTGAAGCCCAATCCTTGACTTCCGATGCAGCGTTAACAACAGCCCTGCTGCTTCCTGGAGAAAAGCATCTTGCCAAGAACTTTACATCTAAAAATAATTTCCTGGCAAACCAGATATTTTGCCATGTTTGGACTTCTGGTACATGCTTTGAAAAAGAGGGTACAGTCACCCCCTGCCGATCGCAGGGTTTAGGGACCCACCCCACCTGCGATGCATGAAAATCTGATATATGCAGAAGCGGGTGGGATGGGGGCAGGGGACAATCGCGCACCTGTCCAAGGCTTCTTGGAGGAGCGCAGGGGCCGGCGCGGAGTGACCCGATTGCCCCCGCACGGCCCGAGGCTTTCCAGAGGAGCGTGGGAGGCAGCGCGGAGTGATCCGATCACCCCCCCTGCCGCGGCCCGAGGCTTCTTGGAGGAGCGCGGGGGCAGCGCCGAGTGACCCACTCCCCCTGCGGCTCCGAGGTGCAGGTACTGCAATCCCCTGATGTAGTGGGACCACAGTACCTAAACCGCGAAATGGCAGGGGTGACTGTATTGCCCTTGAAAGTTTGCAGTGATTTTTGTTTGTTTTTATTAGTAGTCTATAAAAGTATCACAATGGCTTAGTTTTACATTTATATTTTGCACTGGCCACATGCCCCCTTTTAAAAAAAAATTCAATCGATACTGTTTAAATCTGGTTGACTGCTGGATAGCTCAGTCATTTAGATCTCTGGCTGCAAAAGCCAGAGTTTAGGCATTGGATTTGCCACTGTGCTTCCTTAGCAGAGGCTGGAGTTGATTATCTATATCAATGGTGGTGAACCTTCAGCACTCCAGATGTTTTGGACCACAACTCCCAGAATCCCAAGCCTCTGTTGCCAATGACAAAGGACTGTGGGAGTTGCAGTCCAAAACATCTGGAGTGCCGAAGGTTCACCACCACTGATCTACATGGTCACTTCCAGCTCTAAGATGATGATGATGATGATGATGATGATGATGATGATGATGATGATGATGATGATGATGATGATGATGATGATGATGATGATGATGATGTATTGCACAGTCAGGCATATTTACAGTGGGTCAAGTGAGATCACTCTGTAGAAATTATGAGAACTGTTTGCTGCTATGGGATAGAACACAGACTGAGAGAATTTGCTGTAACATTTCCCCCAAGGAATCCAATGATGGCTGGATAATCGGAAGTAGTCAAGTAAGCGTTGGACTGCACAGCTGGAAGGGACCCTACGGATCATCAAGTCCAGCCCCTGTCAAGGAGCCCCCGTAGGGGAATTGAACTCCCAGCCTCTGGCTCTGCAGCCAGAGACCTAAAGCACTGAGCTACATGACCCTTTCAGAGTCTAAAATTTTAAAGGTGGCACGAGAATGAGCCAGAACATTCAAGGAGGTGCAATTCTTGGTCAAGTCTGGAAAGTAGTGTTACTGTCATGAGCTGGTGTGGGCATTTGACTTCTTTACAGCATAATCGGGGGGGGGCAGTTTCTGTGCTTTAATCAGTATTGGTTCAGTTACGCTTTGCTCTGAAGGGAAGGGATGAAGAATCCTAGCCAAAGAACATATATTTTTCATAGATTTCTGGCAGCTTTCCATGATACTTTCTAAAAGGCTAACGAGATGATTTAAGTCTGATACTGCCAGGGCTTTAACTGAGGCAGGCTTGCTGGTATGCTGTGCAACTTGTTTATCAGCACCATCTGGCCGAGTAATTGTTTGGAGGCTGTTAAAAGAAGAGGCAGGAGGCTGAAGGTCAGAAAGTGGAGGAGTGAACTTTAGTCTTCCTTGCAAGGAGTGGGCTAGTGGTCTCCTCAGAGAGCACTCAAGTTGCGGATATTCAAAGGAGGAATGTTTGCCTTTTCAGCAACATCAGGGGGATGGTTGGGTGGCCAAAAGACAGAAGAACACTTACCATGCAGTTTCACAGCCCTGTCAAGGTAAACAGTAGTTATACTGGACCATAAAGCATAGTGAATGTTTTCTTATTTCTCCAGCATCCCAAGTTGATGCAATATTGAGCTATATATGGTTCAATTAGTTCTTTGCCTGCAGAGTCCCCTAGATTTCCCTTCCCCTTCCAGTTACTTCTTTTCCCTGGTTGAGAATCTTATGGCATTCAAGTATTCTGATTTAGAACTGTTGCATTATTCTTATTCTGGTTAGCCAGAAAGGATGGAGGATTTGAGAACTTTTTGTTAAAAACATCAAATGCTTGTCTGAGTGCCTCTCTTTCGCTGGTGATATGCGTAACTGTTTGTAACCGTTTTAAGAAGTAAGAAAAGAGTGCTGTGATATGAAGTCCAAGACAGGATCTGTTATCAAACTAGCCATGTTGGCACAACACTCCTGCAGAGTGGCATGTATGTGAACATCACAGTCTGTATGAACTGGAAGAGTTGTCAGGTCAAAAAGTCTAGCTTACAGTAAATGCAGTGTTGAAAAAGAAGTAGCCTCCAGAGTCAGCTATATAGATCTAAACAATCTCCATAGTGTAGATCTATAGGAGACAGGAATATTCTTCCCAAAGAGCCATCTCACAGAATAGCTCTTATTTAGGGAGGGTTCCAGTAAATTTAAAATCACCTTCTTATCTTTTCATGCTAAAAAGATTATCTGGAGATCTGGGGAAGTAAACATCCTACAATAGTCTTCCCATCTTCCTCCTATTTAATAAATGGCCCATTCTATGTCCCTTGTCCTTGCATTAGCCAGGTGGGAAGATTATATCAAGGCAAGATGAGACACATGACTAACAAAGGGTTAGAATATTAGATAGCCTGCTGAGAGTCATCTTTTCAAAAGAGAGTTTCTATGTACCATCTGTAAAGTCTTCTAAAACAAAATACTGGCCCAGATTCCAATTTCAGTCCTATGCATACATAAAGACGTTTGCCAACTTGAGGCAGTACAGTCTAAATTCGAAAGAAGTTTATTTTGTGTACCCCGCTGTATCTGTAATACGCTACTCGGAATAGAAGCTGCAGTGGCCCTGCTTAAAGTGTGTGTGGCTTCGAACAATCAATCTTGGGCTGAAGTTAGAAATTGGTCCTTTTGGTCTAGCGCCTCTGAATCTAAGAGACAGCCACCTCTCAGGCAGCAGAGGGCTTTGTTGCCCTATGGCTTATGTTTACGAAAGCCAAGGATAATATTAGGGATCCGATCTCGGATACAGCTCTCCAACTCAACAGAGCACATGTCAGACAAGACAGAGGTGCTGCTGGTCAGTCAAAAGGGAGAACAAGGGATAGGGATGCAACCTGTACTGGTTGGGACCACCCTCCAATTGAAATAAGAAGTGCACAGCTTGGAGGAGCTCCTGGACTCATCCTTGATTCTAGATCAGGCATGTCCAAAGTCCGGCCCGGGGGGCCAAATGCGTCCTGTTTTAAAATTTCAAGTGGCCCTCAGCCTCTTCTCCCTGCCAGCTCAGCCTGTCACTCATCCCCTGTATATGTCAGCTTGTAGTTTTATGGTTTGCCTGCCCTCCCTGCCTTCATCCATCCCCTCGACCACCCTGCCCTGCCTACCCACCCCTGGCTCTGTATCTGCAGTGTCCTCCCCACTTTCTTGCGAGGGAGGGCAGTTTATGTGAGCAGCAGTGCATCTTGGGGTATGTGGGCCAATTTTCAGACCATGCAACAGCCACCGGTCCATTGGGTGTCTTGAAACCAGAGCATTTGTGGCTGTTGCAGATGAGAATGGGCCACACCCTTTCTCCCCCCTTCAGGTTGAATAGTTGGCCCCACACACATTTTCACTTCACCTTGCAAAAAGCTTGGACACCCCTGTTCTAGATGCTCATGTCACAGCGGTGGCCAGGAGCACATTTGCACAATTAAAGGTAGTATGCCAGTTACGCCCATTTCTGCTCTGGCCACGGTGACACATGGCCTAGTGACATCCTGGCTAGACTACTGTAATGCACTCTATGGGGGAGTTCTGATGAAAACTTTCAGGAAACTCCAACGGGTCCAAAATGCAGCAACCAGATTGCTGTCTGGGGTGGGATAGAGATCACATTACACCCCTATTAAAGCAGCTCCACTGGCTGCCAATCTGCTATTGAGCACAATTCAAAGTGCTCACCTCAACCTACAAAGCACTATTTGACATTTGACTTGAGTCCTAGCTACCTAACATAAGAACGTAAGAAGAATCATGCTGGATTAGGCCAAAGGCCCATCTAGTCCAGCTTCCTGTATCTCACAGTGGCTCCACCAAATGTGTCTGGGAGGGCACGAGACTAGATACCTGTCTCCTGATACCACTCCCCTGCATCCTGCTCTTGAAGGACCCTGGTGCCCATCTCTACACATCTCCATCACCTCAAAGATCAAATCTCACAGTATGAACCATTGTGAAGGTCATCAGGAGAGGCTTTTCTCTCCATCCCACCACCCCCACAGCTATGTCTTGTGGGAACACATGAAAGGGCCTTCTCGGATGCTGCACCCAAACTCTGGAACTCCCTCCCACTAGAGGCCAGGACTGTCCCATCCCTGCTATCTTTCTGGAAACAGGCAAAGACCTTTCTTTTCAGGCAAGCTTTCCCTGAATGATAGACTACCATTTATGGTTACATAGACTTGTGTTTATAACCACTTATAAGTTTGTGCTTATATCACTCCTTGTGTGATTACATTGACACTATGTTATCAATTAAATATAATTCCCATATTATTCAGTGGCTGGGAATCACAGTAAGATACTCATCCTAGCAGATTTCCTTTACAACTTTGAACTTGCTTGATATCGGAGAGCTTTCACATTGGCCTGCTTCAATGTTCTGCATTCACCTATTTTGAAGGGGAGATATTCCCTTACCTATTAAGAGCAACGCCTATGCCCTTGTATGGTGGAAACTGTGGAACATGTCCTGCTGTATTGCACATTTTAGAAAGACTTGTGCAATCTACTTATTCCACCAATTTTAAAACAATATCCAGGTGGATTCAGTCAATTTTACATCTCTTATTTCCTCTGATTCCTGAGGTGAAATCACAGCTAAAGTTACAAAATTCTGTGCACCAGAATTTAATAGGAAAACAGGTGATTAAATCACTGCAGTAATCAGATTGGGGACTTACACTTAATTGCAAATTGAATTTAGTCAGCTTTCTATTGCTTGTAAATATTATATGATTGCTTATTGTATTTTAGTTTAGTATTTCTTACATGGCTAACCTATGGTCATAATAACAATCAAGTTATCGGCCCACATATATACAGTGCATGCTTTCTTATTGGTGGAAGGGAAGGGAAGCCTTTGACCCATACAACAGTAGAAGTGAAAATAAGGTCTGATCATATATTGATCAGGTTGTTAAATATAGTACACAGTAATCCCCTGCCTACTGCGGGGGTTAGGGACCCAAACCGATGTGTGATAATAGAAAATCCGCCTTTGGAGAAGAACTGTTGGCTTTTATTCCTGACTTTAAAAACAACAACCCTATGTGCAAGGCCAAATTATGTAATGTTTAAGAGACCCTTCCATAGCATCACATTACTTTAAAAGCTGTATCAGAATGATAATGATTTTTATATTCCTCCCACTTCATTTCTTTAAACCAATTATACCAAACTAAAAATGTATTTGTTATGTTTTTCAAATCTCTCTCTCTGTGTGTGTTTCATTTAGAGGCCCCTCATTCCTGCTTTGAGACTGTAAGCTATAGGTTACTTGGTTTATATGTAAATTGGGAATTGCTCATGTGTCAATTCATCACAAACAACATCCACAAAGAACTCTAGAATTCTTACGGAGTTAGATCCCAGGCTATAAAGAAAAATTATGCTTGACTTTAAACATGACCAGGAGCTTAGCAAAAGTTTGGTTTTGCATAGAACAGGGTTAAATACTTAGCTAAGGGTGCAAAAGATGAATCTCTTAAATAGGATTTCCACATGTATTTTTAAACTTCCCATTCAAGCATTGCCCAGCTATGGAGCTGACAAATAAGGGAAGGCATTTTTGTCACAATTCTTTGTAGACAAGCAATCGCGTTTAACCAGAAATTGGAGTATTACAAACATTTTAGTGACAACGAATTAGCTGGAAAGTGATAGGCGTTCTTGGGATTCACAGTGATTGAATGTGTTTTATCTGGGTTTTAAGAGTGTGAGATATGTCAGGTTCCCCAGAAGCAAGCATTCACACTCCCAGATGAACATATTGCACACTAAACATTCTTTTCCATGCCACTTGTATGGAACATGAGCATCTTGCTGTCTTTAATTAAGAAGTTAACTGGACCATGAAGCATTGCCTGAGTACATAGAAGTGATTTGTGCTTTGTCAAGAAGGTGCATTAGGCATCTTTGCATTTCTTGCCTGTACATAAATTATGGAGATTATTAAAATTTGGAAGGGTCATCTATAAGCCCATCTGTAGCTCAGATTCTTTGCTGTTCTTTGTACATAACTGTCGTTCTAACTGTTGTAATTTATGGTGCACTGTTGCACAAACCATCTGCTTGTTTTTGTAAATTGCATGAACAAAGTTTAACTGAAAACTGCATGTAACAGCACAACTTGTAATTTTATGTAATAGGAAATAGGCATAGCAGTCCAATAATTCCCAGTGTACAGTATATGCACTACCACAGTTGACTAGAATTTAATAGAGTAATTTTATGGCATGCCTCTGTAAAATAGCAATTAAGTAGCTAGTTTTCAGATGTATTTTTTTCTTTTTGTTTTGAAAAGTGCTACTTTCAGGAATGTTGCCAATCACAATTTCCTAGGGAAATGTGGACTTCTCTGTCTTTGTAACAGTGCAGGTTAGCCTTACTTTAAATATAATTAGATACAGCATTCAGTGAGGTCCCCTGAAATTCCATAGAGCGTTTTTAGTCCTTATTCTATTTCAGCATTTTATTTCATCCTGATTGTTACTGGTAAATTGGTTAGATGCATTGGTTTCAATATCTAGGTCCCATTGAGACTTAATCATAGGCCCTTTTCACATGACCCCTAAGATCCGCTGGCCACTTAAATTCGGACCAGAGATCTTAGGGGTTTGTCGCTGTTCCTGCGTTCCCACCCCCTCCACACTCCTGGCTGCTGGCTGCATGAGGGGAGGGAGAAAAAACAGGAAGAAAAGAGACGTGGCTCACCTCCGTTCTGCCTCTCGCTCTTGCCACGGCAACATTCCAGTCTCTTAAGTAGCTCTTAAAGGGGTGGGAGCCAAAAAACAACAAACAGAAGCGAGGAGAGCCCCACACTCACTATTGTTACACCACATCAAAGAATTTTCACCTCCAGAGAGCAGGTACTTGAAAGGTGCGCTGGGACACGCTAAAGTGGGCATGGTCGCACTTAATTTCCTGTAAACTCCGGAGCTGGTGGGGAAACATTTTAAAGCTCCGGAGCTGGGAGCCATTTGCCCCGGAGTTTAGGGGTTGTGTATAAATGCCCATAGAGGACTAAATGGGTGGCACAGACATGGGTATACACTTTAGTCACATCCATAATGGCCCTACTTTCCTGGAGGTGACATAGATCTTTGTGTTTTGGTCACCAAATCTCTGTTCTGTTATTTTTATACGGTATAGCCTAATAGTACAATTCTCAAATTTTAAAACAGATTTTCATTCGTTAAAGTCTTCATGGTATCTGAATTAAAAGTTTAATTTACTAAATTAACTATTAAGAAGGTGTTTGAAAGCATTTCAGCTTGGGTCTTTTCATTGTGGTAGTAAATCTAGGACATGCACTGTGTAGTTTCAGGCTGCAAGTACTGCAAGACTACATCTAGATGCTGGGTTAGATCCCAGAGCAGATATTTTATTATGTCTGTTCAATGTTCCTTCTAATGTTTAGCTCTGCTGTGCATACCTCTGCTCCTTATACACATGACTACCCCCCCATGGGTTCTGTCACAACAAGAACCAAAGTGGCTGAAAACGGGCACTGGGTGGGGGAAAGAGGAGACGTGTGTGGAGGGAGGCAGAGTTGTGTGCATGCATGCACCTTTGAAGGAACCTCGGAACTGTTAGATATTCCTTGATGAGCCAAACATGGTCACATTTAGACCAGAACTGGCTATCTCTCAAATTAAACAGACCACTTAGATTGTGTTGGAATGTCTCTTCGGGGAGAAAGGCAGCATAGAAATAAAGTTTATTAATTATTATTATGTGGCAAGATCAGACAATATAGGGTTAATGTCAGGTGACCCTCATCTGGAACTATGAACCACTGAGTCTGATCTCTTTAATTAATATGGCCCTATAAAAGTAATTGTTCCTGCCTGCTCAACTATCCCTCTCAAACTTTCACCTCATTGCTGACATGCACTCATGCCAATCATCTGTTTACCTGAACTTCATGGGCGTCCACTTACTTGTTTTTACTTCATTTGGTATGTTTGTCATGTATTATTAGTGCTTTGTTGTTTTATTAGGAATATCCACTTTACTTTTTCCCCAAGAGATTAAGATAAAGTTTATGTTTTATACTTCACTTTCATCTCAGAGTCTTCAGTCTCCAGTTTTTATCCCAACAGATTGATGGTGCTTTTTGGTTGTAATTTTGTTTTTCAAAATTAAAACTCTTTGAGGAGATGATAGCTCACCATCAGAAATGGAACAGGCTAGTTTCAAAGCTGGGTTTTTCAGCTTCTTATCTCTCTTTTCTGGGAACAACAACAAAAACCAAAAAGAGAAGCTGCAGCAGTTCAAAAATGATTCACCCTTAATTAATATTGCTGATATTATCTTATGTAAATCAGAGCTTATATATGCCAACTTAATGGTAGTACCAACTCGGGTCCCATTATATTTGAATATCAGTACAAAGACATCTAAAGTTTGCTTTTTCACAAGACTGACTAAATATTCTTGTGAACATTTGTTGTTGGGCTACTTGTACATTTATGAAGAAATGCAGGTGTTGATTTGTATAATATAATGAGGGTGGAACACCCAAATCACTGTTTAATACAGAGCTATGTAATTAAAAGTA
Organism: Phrynocephalus forsythii; assembly: GCA_029282475.1. Lineage (NCBI taxonomy): Eukaryota > Metazoa > Chordata > Lepidosauria > Squamata > Agamidae > Phrynocephalus > Phrynocephalus forsythii. The sequence continues at coordinate 112,950,229 of JAPFRF010000011.1, forward strand.
CTTTATTTTATTATACTGTGTTTATATCCTACCTTTCCTCCAGTGACCCCATGCATAGTTCTCCTCCCTGCTCTCTCTTTGTTGTAACCTGCTGTGAAGTTGCTTCTGACTTATGGCAACCCTATGAATGAGTGACAACCCCCCACCTCTTCCAGTGTCCTGTCACCATCAGCCCTGCTCAGCTCCTGCAGATTCAAGGCTGAGACCTCATCTCTTTACACTTCAAAATACCTGTGATGCAAATCTGTCTTAGACTGTCTTCCAGTTACACTGGGAGTTTCAAGGCTAAGGACAACATCCTAAAAATAGTGCATCACTACTGCCACTTCTGGGGCATGGTGGCTCAGCAGAGTAATATAAAGGGTAATAATAAAAGGTTCTTTAAATATGTTAGAAGTAGAAAACCTGCCAGAGAACCAGTTGGCCCTCTGGATGGTGAGGGAGGAAAAGGGGAGATTAAGGAGGACTTGGAAATTGCAGAGAAATTAAATGAGTTCTTTGCTTCTGTCTTCACGACAGAACACCTTATGCAGATTCCGCTGCCTGAATGGCCCCTCTTGACTAAAGAATTAAATCAAATACAGGTTAAAAGAAAAGATGTTTTAGGACTAATTGATAAATTGAAGATTAACAAGTCCCCGGGCCCAGATGGCATCCACCCAAGGGTTATTAGGGAACTGAGAAATGAAACTGCAGATCTCTTAACGGTAATATGCAACTTGTCTCTTAAAACGGCCACAGTGCCGGGGGACTGGAGAATAGCAGATGTCACACCAATTTTTAAAAAAGGAAGGAGGGGGGACCCGGGAAACTACAGGCCAGTTAGCCTTACATCTGTCCCAGGGAAGATGGTGGAAAGCCTCATCCAAGAGAAAATCTTAAAACACATAGAAGAACAAACTTTGCTGAGAGAAAATCAGCATGGCTTCTGCAAGGGTAAGTCTTGTCTGACAAATCTTGTAGAATTTTTTGAAAAGGTCAGCAGGCATGTAGATTTGGGTGAACCGGTGGATATAGTCTATCTGGATTTTCAAAAGGCCTTTGACCCTCACCAGAGGCTGCTGAGAAAATTGCACAGTCAGGGGATAAGAGGGCAGGTCCTCTTATGGATTGAGAACTGGTTGAGATCCAGAAAACAAAGAGTAGGTGTCAATGGGAAATTTTCACAATGGAGAGAGGTGAAAAGCGGTGTGCCCCAGGGCTCTGTCCTGGGACCGGTGCTTTTCAATCTGTTCATAAATGACCTGGAGACAGGGATAAGCAGTGAGGTGGCCAAGTTTGCAGATGACACAAAACTTTTCCGTGTGGTAAAAACCAGAGAAGATTGTGAAGAGCTCCAGAAGGATCTCTCCAAACTGGGGAAATGGGCTACGAAATGGCAAATGCGTTTTAATGTAGCCAAATGTAAAGTAATGCATATTGGGGTGAAAAATCAAAACTTTATCTATCAACTCATGGGCTCTGAGTTATCCGTGACAGGTCAGGAAAGAGATCTTGGTGTGTTGGTGGACAGCTCCATGAAGGTGTCTACCCAATGTGTGGCAGTGGTGAAGAAGGCCAATTCCATGCTAGGAATTATCAAAAAGGGGATTGAAAATAAAACAGCCAACATTATAATGCCATTATACAAAACAATAATAAGGCCGCATCTGGAGTATTGTGTACAAGTCTGGTCACCGCATCTCAAGAAAGACATAGTGGAACTGGAAAAGGTGCAGAAGAGAGCGACCAAAATGATTACTGGTCTGGGGCACCTCCCTTATGAGGAAAGGCTAAAACATTTGGTGCTCTTTAGTCTGGAAAAAAGGTGCCTGAGGGGGGATATGATTGAGACGTACAAAATAATGCAGGGCATGAGTAAAGTGGATAGAGGGAAGCTCTTTTCCCTCTCACAAAATACCAGAACTAGGGGACATGCACTCAAATTGAGGGCTGGGAGAGTAAGAACAGACAAAAGAAAATATTTTTTCACCCAGCGCGTTGTTAGTCTATGGAACTCCCTGCCACAGGATGTGGTGATGGCATCTGGCTTGGATGCCTTCAAAAGGGGATTGACAGATTCCTGGAGGAAAAGTCCATCACAGGTTACAAACCATGATGGAGATGTGTAATCTCCAGGCTTAAAACCAGGGTACTTCAAGGGCTAGATGCAGGGGAGTGGTATCAGGAGACAGATATCTAGTCTCATGCGCTTCCAAAAGCATCTGGTGGGGCCACTGTGAGATACAGGAAGCTGGACTAGATGGGCCTTTGGCCTGATCCAGCATGGCTCTTCTTATGTTCTTAAGTTCTTATGTTCTAGCAGTTCGAAACCATTTACAAATGCAAGCAGATCAATAGGTACCACTGTAAAAAGTGGGAAGGTAAAACAGTGTTTCCTTGCAGCCATGCCGGCCACGTGGCCACGGACTTGCACAACACTGGCTCTTTCGGCTTGAATACGGAGATGAGCACCGCCCCTAGAGTCAGATACAATTAGCATGCATGTGCGGGGGGAACCTTTGCCCTTTACCTTTTTACTGCCACTTCTGATGAGACTGAATGGAGTGCCTCTTTAGAATAAACTGTTGTACTTATTTATTTATCAGAACAATATGTTGTCTTCAGAATAGCCAGGTTCCCTTTCCCTTTCTCCCTCCCTTCATCTCTCTCTTTCTTTTTCCTGCCAAAAACGTTCTGAACTGTAGGACAATCTGGGTGTGCTGGATGTGAAAAACTGGTCTCCAGCTCCACCAGAATCCCCCACCTCAGCACAGTCAAACATTTCAACTATCTTTCGAGGGTAAAGATGGGCACGACTCAAAAAAATAATTTTTTGTTTTTCATTTTTCGTTTAGGGTGTCCATTTTGGTTCGTTTTCGTTTTTGGTGGTTTTTGCACATTTTTCATTTTCGTTTTCGTTACGAAATGAAACAAAAAACAAAAACAAAAATGAATTTTTTTGTTTCGTTAGCATTCTTTTCAATGCAATGTGTCCGCCGTAACGAAAACGAAAAACACGGCAAAATTTTTCATTTCGTTTCCGTTGTCGTTTTGCTTCTGAAAAATTTTTCGTTTTCCTGTTTGTTGCAAAACAAAACAAAAAAACGAAAACGAAAACGAAAAGTTCGATGAGTCGTGCCCATCTCTATTTGAGGGTACAGAGAAGCATCCACTTACATAAGCCAGTATTTGCAGTGTGAAAAGATAAATTCCAGGCACAGTCATCACCATCTCAGTCATAAATAGGACTTCTTCTGGGTTGAAGACAGAATGACACATCACCAGCTGTTTCTTTGGCTGTCATTGTAGAAAAACCTCAAATATCCCTAAGAGTGCAGTCCTAGTCCAGCTGTCTGAGAGCTGGTTAAACTGACATTGAGCCATCTGAGGCTGTGCTGAATCCAAACTTCCCTCTCACAAGGCAAGGAATGTTGGAAAAATTACTTAGGACAGAACTGTGGTCCTAATGAATCTTTGTGCCAGCCTAGCAATGGTGAGTCTAGCCTGAGAGGAGTTTGGACCTGGCATCAGCTCCTCCTCTCCAGAGGGTCCCTTTCTTGGATCTTCTGCCAGATGACTTCCACCAGCACAGAATTTGTGGCACCAGATGAGTAATTCTTCTACCACAAAAACAAAACCAATAAAACAAACAAACAAAAACCCTTTGCCCATTCCAGACCAACTATAGCTGATACATCCTTGATTCTAAATTGCAGTGTAAAATGATACATCCCTTCCCATTTTGTTATCTCTGCTGTCTTTCCCGAAGCAGGTAAAGACCTTCCTCTTCAGGCAAGCTTTCCCTGAATGAGGGACTACCTACTATGTGACTTTATATGGATTACCGCACATGATTGCATTGATTGATTTCATAAGAACACTAGAATTTCCCATGTTGCTTTTCACCCCTCAAAATGGATTTTTCTTTTCTCCTTGAGTGCTCTTTGTAGCTCTAATGTTACCTTTTAATGTTCTAAGATGCCTCTTCTAATTCCCTGTTCTAAATCTGAATATGTCTTAAATGTTCTGGACTGTATATTGTCCCTCATTATTGTTAGCCACCTGTCAAAGCCCCACACAAGGACCACAGGCAAACAGAGTCCCTTACGTTGCCAAGGGTCAGCAGAAGACAGGGAAACAAACAGAGTTCAGTCCTTTGTCAAGAGCCAGAGAGATAATCAGAGTCCTTATTACCAGTCTAAGGTCACAACAGGAATGCACATGGGAACCAGACGCCAAGCCAAGGAGCAGAGAGCAAGCCGTTGTCAAGGGAACAGTCGGAAGTCAAGGAGCCAGGCAAGCAAGGTTCAAGGACACGAGCAAGCAGGAGCATGTACAGGCTGAGGTGATTAATTGCTTCCAGGAAGCCTTCTCCCTCCTTTCAACAGCTTTATCCTAGAACAGGGGTCCACCCTTGCACCTGGGAATCTATTCTGTTAATACGTCAGGACTGTTTGCCGGAAGATTCCTGAGGGCTTCCTGAAACTTATCTCTGCTCCTCCTGGGTGCATGTAGACATAGGATTCTTTCTGCAACCCTCCTGGGGAAGCCTCATTATTTATAGCTGATGCCTGATAAGAAAGGGCTCCCCCTCTGGTTCTCTGTCCGTTAACCCCTCAGCGTCAGGTTCTGCAGCAGGCAGGGACCTGACATCACCTTGGGTCCTTTTCCAAGGAGAAAGGTGGGGTAAAAATATTCAAAAATAAATCAACGAAATAAATAAATAATAAACAAAGCCACTGCAAAATCAAAGTATCTTCAAAACAAGTTCCTTGATTTACAAGTTGATCTTCACATGTTTGGTCCAGTTTTACAACAACAGAGACCTTTATTTAGGGATGATTTTTTTTATGGAGGAGGGGGTCTGAATAACGATCCTATTAAGTGGCATTATCAAAGTGATATACATGGCACCAATCTATAGTAATATGGGGTAAAATGACATGAGAAGTTGTTCAATATGTATCCTCTTATTGATGCAATGGAAATATGAATGTTCCTTGAGTTTAATTGAATGCATGAGAAATGCATGCAATAACAGCATATTCTTGCTGAGGTACTGTTCTTTCCCTCACACATCATCTTTGTTTTCTGAAAAATGATCTTGGCCGCTAAATAAATGTTCCACAAATTATTCTGTCTTATATTTTCCGTTTTAATGAAAGTGCCTGTTTTTATTAGTGCACATTTTCTCCTTTAGGCTACTATTAGCATGGTAAAAGAAGTAACGGAAGCTTTTAATGTTGAAAAATAATTATTTTGCAAAAGCACTTGTCTCATAGTATTAGAATTTTGCCAGGAAATGGTTTTTAATGTTGCAATTATATGAGTTATTGCATTTTTAAAATTAGATCTGTGGGGCATACCTGTCCTGAAGCAGCAAGAAGCTTATGTTTAGAATAATACTAAATACTGCCAGACTCATGGAGTATTGTGTACAATTCTGTTCACTGCATCTCAAGAAAGACATAGTGGAACTGGAAAAGGTGCAGAAGAGAGTGACTAAAATGATTACTGGGCTGGGGCACCTCCCTTATGAGAAAAGGCTAAAACATTTGGGGCTCTTTAGTCTGGAAAAAAGGTGCCTGATGGGGGATATGATTGAGAAATACAAAATAATGCAGGGCATGAGTCAAGTGGATACAGGGAAGCTCTTCTCCCTCTCACAACATAGCAGAACTAGGGGACATACACTCAAATTGAGGGCTGGGAGAGTAAGAACAGACAAAAGAAAATATTTTTTCACACAGCGCATTGTTAGTCTGTGGAACTCCCTGCCAGAGGATGTGGTGATGGCATCCTGCCTGGATGCCTTCAAAAGGGGATTGGACAGATTCCTGGAGGAAAAGTCCATCACAGGTTACAAACCATGGTGGAGATGTGTAATCTTCAGGCTTAAAACCAGGGTACTTCAAGGGCCAGATGCAGGGGAGTGATATCAGGAGACAGATATCTAGTCTCATGCGCTCCCAAACGCATCTGGTGGGGCCACTGTGAGATACAGGAAGCTGGACTAGATGGGCCATTGGCCTGATCCAGCATGGCTCTTCTTATGTTCTTATGGTCTTATGTAAACTGGATTGTGACACAATACCCAAACCTGCCTTATATAGTTATAGGTGCCTTCACTGTTTATCTGTTCTGTTCTGAGCATACAGTAGACCCTTATTTTATGAGCATATCTGTTCAGGAAACATATTTGTAAAACAAAATACTCATATATCAAAGCAAATTCTCCCCTAGTAAATAATGAAAAATTAGATGATTATTTCTGGGGCCACTCCCCCCAGAATAAAGCATGAAAGTTTCCATTACAGTATTTCCTATGGAGAAATATGCTTTGATTTATGGGCCGGTGGCCACAGCAGCCAGGAACCAGTGGCCAGAATCTGATGGATGCAAGACCAGCACATTTCTGCCATGAGGGACGGAGGCCACTGCTTGTCTGGGCCCTCTTTGAGGGCTAGAGGCTGAGTGCAGGCACAAAACATGCGCTGGAAGCTTGGCGAAGTCCTGAGGTGAGGGCTGGAGGCTGCCACCGGTCACCGCTGGGCTCGCCACACAGGTCAGAGGCTGCTGATAGGCACTGGCAGATACATGGTGATTGGTGAAGGCCGGAGGCCTGTTGGAGGCCTGCCACGAGGGCTGGAGGTCATCGCCAAGCACCGCTAGGGCTGCCACAAAGGTTGGCAGCCACAGCAGCGAGGCACTTGTGGCCACTGGCTCCTCACCACCACTCAGTGAATTTGTGCTTATTTTACAAGACCGAGCTAGTTAGCTGGAACAAAATTGTTCTGAATTTTTTGCTCATCTTGTAAAATGCTCATAGACTAGGGCACTCATAAACCAAGGTATTATTCTAGTTTCCAAGCTCTGAATGTAACTTTAAAGCCATAAATGACTTGAGTTCAAGTGATCTGCAAGACCATAATCTTGCATAAAAGCATCTCCAGAAACCTGCTTTTAAGGGTGTGTTGAATTTCTATTGCTTACTATTTTAAGCTATTTAGACGTATTTAAGAGAGAGGCTCTTACTTTTTCAAAAAATGTCATTCTTCATCAAGATGACAACTTATTTAATTATAACAACATTAACAAGAACACTTAACAATGAATTAATACCCAGTGTGGTACAGCAGATAGAGAAATGAACTAGGACTCAGGAGACCTGAGTTTGATTCCTCTGTCTGTGCTGTGGAAATGCATTGGGGAATTGAAATTGGTAAGAACATTCCTTAACTATCTAATATACCTTGAAAGCCCAATTAGGGTCTCTGTAAGTCAATTCTGACTTGATAGCACAATAATGCAGTGGACAAAATCCTGTTGAGTAATTATGTCTGTGGAAGGCGAATGGCATAATTGGCAGCATTTAACTATTGCATGGATTTTTGCAAGCATGCTCACCTACTAGATAGTCACAATATGATTTTTGAGAGTGCTTTCTAATTTTAGTGCTTTTTAATTATCTTGTAAGCCATCTTGGGCTCTTCTTTCTTGGAGAACTGAGATACCTCCACCAATTTTTAATTTAAAGCCCTGGGAGACACCTCATTTCTACCTGAGAGGGAGGCAGCTCTCTTTTTCTCTACAGTCAGAAGTTTATCTTCTTTCTCTCTAATGCCCCTTTCCTTTGAGACTCAAAGCACACACAAAGAACACACAAAAAAGCATAGACTGATCCTTAAGCAAGACAGCAACAATTTGTCTGTGGCTGTAAATTATTTTATGAAACACTAATTTGAGGCAAATTATCCTAATTTGAAAAAAAGAAAAAAGACAGTTCTGTGGAAATCTAGGACATTTCACCTAAGAGTGTTTTTTTTTCTGCCCAAAAATGTTGTCTAGAAAATTTCTCACCCTCATTGCTAGAGAGAAGATTGCAATTCCTTATCTTTGCCTATGAGGACAAGACAAGTGAGGATTTATAGCCTTAGCACTCATAAGCAATGAAAGGTATACACAGGATAAAGACAAGTGTACTTTGTTGTTAGATACTTAAGAGTCATTTGTCTAGAAAACGTTATCATAGCCATGCACAAGAAATGTGTATAAGAGAGGAACAGAGAGAGAACTTTCCCCCTCAATGCAAAGCAAGGGGAAGAGATACTGCATAGATTTTTATGATAAAAATCCAGATAAATGCAGTGTGGCTGATTTAATTGAGCAGTGAAGTAAAATTGAATGTTGGCTGCTTACAAACTATCTCTGCACCTCTTACTATATTTGTTTTATTTTCATCACCATAGTAGTGGCATTCTGAATGCAGGTGTCTTAATTCCCAGTGCACTGAATACTGAAATGAGACTCACAGGACTTGATCAGCAAGCACTTCTCATGTACATTGAGCTAATTCTGCCTCTGCTGTAACTTGAAAGGGGGAGGAAGGTAAATTTTATCATGCTAATTGGCAATATGGCGTGCTTTCCCAATAAGGCATCCTTCAGATGTTTTGGACTACAAGTTTAATCAACCCCAACTGCCTGGCTTTCTAGATCTGATGGCTATCGTAGTCTAGGATTTACTTTATAAAATGATGTCTATGAAATGGTCTGAACCTTAGGTAATAAAATGTCTGCATTCAGGCATGAAGGTATTCAGCTGAACAGCAAGGAAGTCATGCTTATGCACAGGGGTACGCTTGACCTATATCTAAATATTTCTCATGCATATTGAGCCTGATGATCCACCTCAAACTAGAAGAAGCCCGAACTGACTTGTTCTCAAGTTTGCACTGGCATTTGCAACTTTCTAGATCAGTGTTTTTAAAAAGATCAGTAAATGTGCAAACAAAGGGACAGAATTGGGTTGGGTGGATGGAGAGTTTGCTACCCAGCACCAATAATTTTGGAAATGTGGTGGGTCTTGAAATGGATGGTTGAGTATGCTTACATTTCAAGCCCCTTCTGGCCTCTTTCGCAAGAGTAGCTTCCAAAAGCATTTTGCACTTGGAAGGGGATAATCTGCCAGACCCCTTTAAATGGCAAAGTGTCAGCAGTGCTTGGCAGAGAACCCACAGATGGGCATCCTGCATAGATGATTCACTCAATGTCCAGAAGATGAAAACCAGAAGGGCTTTCTTCCCAGTGATGACAAATGGACTGAAGGTCTAACAGGAAACAGAAAGGCTGACCTGAACAGGGAAACAGGCAGGCAGATTAAAGAAGAAAGTTCTGGAATGCAGCAGGTAGCTGAAAAGCAGCACAACACCCCTTCCCCGCTTTGTTGAAATGTCTGCCCAGGCTACATAAACATTGGTAGGTTCTCTCTGACTGACTGGACTGCACAGGAGTGTTCAGAGGCTACTTTGGTAGTTCAGTTGTCAATCATCTCCTCCTCCTCCTCCTCCGATCCTGTCTTCTTGTGTTTCAGTTTGAACCCAGTACTGAGAAGAGGGCTTGCATAATCAGTTGAAGTGACTGGCCTACCTCAAGAGTAATGGGCTGTATCTTGTTCCAATATACCATCATCCAAAAGAAAAGGGTTACAAAACAAACAAACCCTTGATTCAATCAATTTTGCAATCAGTTTTTCAGGTGACTGTCACCCAGACATTGGAATCTGGGGATAGTCTTTTATATCTTTTGATATCTTTTATTGAAAAGATATCAATAACAAAGAGACCTCAAAGACATAAAAAGACATCAAAAATACATGTTTTAGATATCAAAAACATGGGTCTATCTATTAATAATAAATGGAGGAATACAATTAACATATCAGAGCTTAATAAAAGATTTTACATCAGGCCAGGGAGCATTGATCAATTATAATTCTGATTCCTATCATTCACACAACAATGAGTGTTCCTAAATATTACTTTAAGAAGCCATTTAATTAGCAGCTGCTCACTAATAAGTAAATATTTCACACCACCACATCTAGCTGCCCACTCACCCACACTATAGAATATCTGGCCCATCTCTCTTCCAAGCACGCTTTGTTTTGTTAGTTACTTTGCTCCCTGGAATTTGCTTCATAAGAAATGCTCCAAATGTCTCTTTTGGTTTCATCTTGGGATCTAGTTTTGCCTCTAGCTAAGTATAAACAGCCAGTTTAGGAGCAGGCAACCAGAAGAATAAACAAGACAGACTGAGACCATTAATGTGGCAACAGGTCTAGATGAAATATATATGTATACATGCCAGCTAAACGCAAGCATCGCATGCTGAAGTGAAATCTTGGCTGGCATTTTGGATGACGGAGGTGGACATCTTCAAGCTAAAACCAGTGGAACCTGGAGCACATATACATGCTTTCTAACAACCAACCAACCTTTCTTCCTTCCCCTCCTTTCCTTTTGACAGTCTGGTTCATGAAAGCCTCACGAAACCCAAACACACTGAATGCCAGTGGGGCGGGGGAGAGACCCAGAATAAATTCAATGAAAGAACTTCTCTCTTTGGATCTCTCTTTTATTGGATGCCTAATCATATAGTCACCTCCTATATTCCTGGATTAAAGATGACCTCTACCTTCATCCCTCTGCAATAAAAATCAGATTGATAATTTTTTTAAAACAAATCTCTACTTCACAGATGTATAAAAAGATATTAAAGATAAAACTCAACCAGACTTTCCGTTTGAACAGTAATAAATGTTCATCTGCATTGTGCTCAGAAAAGATAGTAAAAAGAAGCCTTGCATAAATATATTTTATTTTGTGTTACATGTAGCCACTGGCATAACACAGGCCTCTTTGGGGAAAGGACAGCGGCAATAACAACAAAAATCAGGTGGTAAACGTGTTGCTTGAAGTATATCTGGGGCTGATTGAGAAGAAGGGATATGATCTTGCAGTAAGCAAACTTTCTTGAAAATAATTCCACCACTAACATTCCAAAGTGCAATTTCATTGAGGCTGCCTATAGCATATTGAAAAGAATTTCATTAAATGTTGCTAACATGTCATAAGCTCCCTTAAATGGAAGGGTAATGGCTCAGAACATTTGTAAGCTTTTTAATTTCATGCAATATGAGCAGCATAATCAGCACCTATTAAAATCAATCAACTGTGCCAAGAGGGGGCCTACCTGCCTTGGATTTTGTCTATATTTTCATAGTGGGTTCACCTGTAAACTGAAAATAACATGTTTGCACCTTTATATGTGATATCTAGGACAACATATGAGATAAGATAGTTGCCCACACAAACCTAAATACTTCTCAAGGGTTAGATGGTAGAGAGACTTTGGTTTGCAATGAGTGGCTTCTCCTTTGAACCGATAGATCAAATCCACAGTCCACTGGCCTCCTCCAAAATTAAATATGAGAGGAAAATGAATTAAAAAGATGAAATGACAAGTGCTCTATCACTAGGTTTTGGCAGCCTTAGGCTTCAGCACTGGTGGAGGGATATGATGACAGCTAGATGCATGGAGGAAAAATTTTGTAGTGTCGCCGGATCATGCATCCAACATGCTGTTCATTACACCCACAAGCATAACCTTTAGAGGCCAATTACTTCGATTTAAAAATGCATCCATTGTGTGCTGAGTCTAATAACTTGATGTGTGACATATAATGTTTACTGTAATTTCTTAACTTGAGACAATTTGCCTCCAAAGGTTACCCCATTTCCCGTAAAATTCCAACAAGACTTTGGCCAATATTTCTGTATTATTTGAGTCCCGACTGGTGGTACCAGAACACAAAATTCTGGACAGCCTCTTGTAGGTTTTTCATGTATTTGTGAAATAGTATGGGGAACCATGGAACCCTGAGACACTCCACAGGCTACTGGTCAAGGTGTTGAACAGGAGGTCCCCCAACACTACTACCATTCACAAAGTGACACAACACAAGGGAAAATCCTAGAAGCTGACTCCTTTTTCCATCAGTTCACTACTTCTCACCCAAACACAAAGCAATTGTCAGGGCTAGGGATGGGAAACTTGTTTAGGAACCTACTGGTTGTGAAATGATCTGTGTGAGCTCAGGTGATGTTTGGAAGCCTCCAACGCACAAGCAGCCAATCACTTACCTTGTTCTGCACTCGCAACGGAGCTGAGCTCCAACAATAAAGAAGGTGGTGATGTCATATTTGCTTCTCCGTGGTGCTGGCCAATCAGACAGGGAGGTGGGATGATGCCTGTCCCTGCACAGCTCCTGATCGGCCAGCACTACACAGAAACAAAGATGACATCGGAGCCTGCTTCCTTGTTGGAGCTCAGCACTGTGTGTGTGCAGAACAAGGTAAGTGATCGGCTGCTTGTGTGTCAGAGGCTTCTAAACACCACCTGGGCTCGCTCAGGTCATTTCTGAACCAGTAGGTTCCAAAACTACTTGCTCATCAGAAATCGCCTGATTTTGGAAGCTAAGCAAGGTTGGCCCTGGTTAGTACTTGGATGGGCAACCACCAGGGAATACCAGGTGCTGTAGGCACCTAGAGTAGGAACTGGCAAAACCACTCCAGTATTCCTTCCAAGAAAACTCCATGGACATGGAGTCATGAAGAGTCAGTCATGACTGTAACAATAAAACACACACACAATCAGGGCTGTTTTTCAAGAAGTGTGAATGGTAGTGAGCACAAGAGGGTATCCTGTAGACCAGGCATGTCCAAACTTCAATCCTCCTGATGTTTTGGACCACAACTCACAGAGTTCTAAGCTTAGATTGCTATTGACAAAGGACTGTGGGAGTTGTGGTCCAAAACATTTGGAGGGCCGAAGTTTGGACATGCCTGCTGTAGATCATCTGACTGCTGCCATTGGTGTTGTCAACATTCAGACTGCCCTTTGCTAGGGAAAGCTTGGCATCCTTTTTCCTGCTGGCAATGTGGACACGATATTTTGCAGCAACGTTGGGTCATTTCTTGGCTTTCAGAATTGTGGGATTAGAAGCACAATATCCCACATTCATAAACTGGAGGTTATTTAACCATTCAATTTCCTATATATGTGTACTACTCAGAAATCCAACTATACATGTAGTACCCAGAAATCCAGTCCAAATTTCTATCATACAGAATTAACCAGTGGCAGAGGATTCCAGAAAATGAGTATAGGATCTGTAGTATGATTACCGGGAGAAGAAAGAAGGGAAAACTTCTTGAATGTGGCTCTAGTCCCTCTGTGCCAAAATATTTTGAAGTGCTGTTTTGGACTTAATGACATTGTGAAGCAAATGTGTGAATAAGTGTAACACATACAGTGGAGAAATATACATAACATACACGGCTAGAGATGGCCGTATGACCTTATTTTGGAGGTTTGTGCTGATTGGGCAGCACAGCACCACAGATGCTCCCACCCTCACTTCCCCTCTCAGTCTCCTTGACCAGCCAATAATGCAAAGGTGGCACTGCAGGATTCCCTGCCCTGCCTCCTCATCTGAGAGGGCAGCTGCAGGAGGACAGGTAGTAAAGAGGTCCATTGTAAAGCCACACGCTGGAGGGTCCACAGTTTCTGTGGTGTAACCTATGGGCCTGATGGGGGCCTATGTTTTGAAAGTGGTTTGGGGATAGTCCTGCAGAAAAATCATATGGATCCATGGGCTCTGATTTGTATTGTGTTTTTCACCAAGCCATGGACTGGGGGAAGCCATGCTTTCTGTGGTATAGTCTGTGGTCATAGATGGGACCTTTTTTTGGAGAGGGATTTGAGGGTGATCCTCCAGAAAAACTGCATAGATCTATGATGATCCAGATGCTCCAGATGTAAAGTTTGTTCCCGTGCAAAGCCATGTGCTTTTGTACCCATGATTTCTGTGATGTACTCAATGGGTTGAAATTGGGTCTATAATCTGGCGATGGTGTAGGGAGGATAGCATACAAAATCATGTGGATCTGTATACTAATTGGTAAACTGGACAAACACTAATGGGTAAAATGGGCAAAACAAACCAGTTAAAACATACTTTGGGAGTATTAAAACATCCTGTTTGACACAGGGCAAGAGCACTCTTTCTCCTACATCTCTACCAAATTTGGTGGTGATCTACAGTTCCATTTTTTGACTGTTCTCCTCCCATCCCCCATCCCCCACATACTTTGGATTTTGCTAATTTTTGCTCATTGCAACAGTTTTTTACAGTTTTTTTCAACATGATTTGTTGTATTTTACCTGGCCAGCAGGAGATTCTACTTTCCCCCACCCCAACTGTTTTGCTTAGTTATTTGGCAGGTGTGATTGCCTCTATTAATCTGAAGAAATTGGGGTTGGGGGATATTTTTTAGAGCAATGTTGGTGCCAGTATCTTCATTGGGGTGTGGCTGGCAGGTAAGCTGGGATATCACCCTCCAGCAGCATATTGCTTTCCATGGAAGAAGAAAAAAATCTGATTCTGTCTATGTACTATGTTAGATATATGCAGAATTTAAAGCCTAGGATTGGGAGGAACCTGTGAAAATGAGTTTCAGTATTTTAATTATATTAGGGAATGTGCTAAAATGAAAACTATCTTTTTAAAAAAAAATTACCTCGATCCTGCCACATCTGCATAATGCATCCAATACTGATTTTATTCTGTCCTTGTGCTGCGGACATGTTCTTAGACATAAAAAATGTGTTTTTTAAAATAAAAATTCATACACTAATTTTTGAATATATCCAACTTAATATGAAGTCATTAAAGGCAATGTCTCACTCTTGAGATTAAATGAAGCATTTTGTTTCCTTTCTTTTGATAAAACTAGCAAAGCAGTATGTGGTGCAAGAACTTCTTTTACAGCACTGTACTTCACTTTGGGTAATCATCATCTTTATATAGGAACCATGGAACAGCCGTACCAAGAAAAACAGCCTCTTACTCTCTTCCCCCCACTCTTCTTTCTCTTTCTTCCTACTTATTTATATTATTCCTGAGATGACGTTCCCTTTATTTCTGCCTAACATAAGAGTATAAATACTGAAAACTTGCATATTACTACATCAATGTAATACATTATTATTTTTCTGTGTGTCTTTTGGACTTTCATATAGGGTTGTTGTTCAGTGAGCAAGAATGTAGAACATCACATGGAGAAGAATGTGAATAAATTATCACATAACTCCTTAGATTCCGATCCAATGCACACTTATCTGGCAGCAAAACCTCCGAGTGAATATGCATGAGATCAGAATGTAAAATACTTGACTCTAAAAGGTATCAGACTCTCTCGCACAGTCTGATACCACATTAACTGTTGTGATTCTGTTCAACCCAAAGTGTAGCTTGTGAGGCACTCGGCATTCTTTCCTGCAGCTGCGATAGAGCACTGGAGATAATTAAAAGAGAATTCTTAGCAACTCAACAAACTACAACTGCCAGCATTTTTACAGCGATGACAGTTTAATGGAAATAAGACTCTGTAGTAGACATGGGCACGGAGCGGTGAAATTTTCGTTTCCGTTACCGTTTATTTCAGTTCCGTAGGTAATGGAAACGGTAACGGTAATTAAGCCGTTACAACTCGAACTCGAACCGAAAAAAGAAAAATTAGGTCAGGGTTTTCGTTTCCGTTTGTGGCATCACGGCGATTGCGCGATGCGAAGCACAGGAAAAGTTTTAAAAGTTTAAAAAAAATCCGACTCCCTCCCGGCCGAAAAGCAGGCGAAAATATGCCTGCCTGAGGCTTTGCCACCTACCAGAGGGGTGGTTTCTGGGGGGGGCACGGCCTTCCCCCCCTCCTCTCCTGTCCTGGGCTACTGGCACCAGGCTGGGGGGCATCATCCTCGTTGTCCTGCCATGCCATGCGGTGGGGGGGATCCAAAATGGCGACCGCAATTTTTCTTTTGAAATCGTGGTCAAAAAACACAACAAAGCACCACAGAAACATGTGAAATTTATTCATTTTAAATGCCTGAATTTTAATAGTAGCAGCAGTGGGTTTTTTATAGCAATAAAACGTCGCACTGATTTTATTTTATTTTATTTTATTTTATTTTATTTTATTTTATTAGACCTGCCCATGTGGGCTGGGCATGGGATGGGACCATGCAATTTTTTTGAACAAGTCCACCAATGGCATGGCCAGGTTTTGCCGCGTGTGTGCGTGGACTGTGTCTCCACTGGGTTGGTGGAACTGGTCGCCTCCTGGATATGAAAACTTGCCTCCAAAGTAGGTGGCTGAAACAATCCTTCCCCGTTGCTCCCCACCGTTCTGGCTTCGTGGCTTTGCCGCTTGCGTGCGTGGACTCTGTCTCCACTGGGTTGGTGGAACTGGTCTCCTGGGTATTCAAAACTGGCCTCCAAAGTAGGTGGCTGAAAGAATCCCTCCCTGTTTTTCCCGGCCGTTCTGGCTTCGTGGCTTTGCTGCGTGTGTGCGTGGACTGTGTCTCCACTGGATTGGTGGAAGTGGTATCCTGGGTAGTCAAAACTGGCCTCCAAAGTAGGTGGCTGAAAGAATCCCTCCCCATTGTTCCCGGCCGTTCTGTCTTCGTGGCTTTGCCGCGTGTGTGCGTGCACTCTGTCTCCACTGGGTTAGTGGAAATGGTCTCCTCCCTGAAAGCTTTGTTGAGAGAGAAAAGTACCAGGCCAGAAAAAATCCTTTCCCATTGTTCCCCACCGTTCTGGCTTCTTTGCTGCGTGCGTGGTCTCCAAAGTAGGTGGCCTCCAAAATAGGTGGCTGAAAGAATCCCTCCCCATTGTTCCCCGCTGTTCTGGCTTCGTGGCTTTGCCGCGTGTGTGCGTGGAATGTGTCTCCACTGGGTTGGTGGAACTGGTCGCCTCCTGGATATGAAAACTTGCCTCCAAAGTAGGTGGCTGAAACAATCCTTCCCCGTTGCTCCCCACCGTTCTGGCTTCGTGGCTTTGCCGCTTGCGTGCGTGGACTCTGTCTCCACTGGGTTGGTGGAACTGGTCTCCTGGGTATTCAAAACTGACCTCCAAAGTAGGTGGCTGAAAGAATCCCTCCCTGTTTTTCCCGGCCGTTCTGGCTTCGTGGCTTTGCTGCATGTGTGCGTGGACTGTGTCTCCACTGGATTGGTGGAAGTGGTATCCTGGGTAGTGAAAACTGGCCTACAAAGTAGGCAGCTGAAAGAATCCCTCCCCGTTGTTCCCACCCGTTCTGGCTTCGTGGCTTTGCTGCGTGTGTGCGTGGACTCTGTCTCCACTGGGCTGGTGGAACTGGTCTCCTCCTGGATATGAAAACTGGCCTCAAAAGTAGGTGGCTGAAACAGTCCTTCCCCATGGTTCCCAGCCGTTCTAGCTTTGTGGCTTTGCCGCGTGTGTGCGTGGACTGTGTCTCCAGTGGCTTGGTGGAAGTGGTCTCCTGGGTAGTCCAAACAGGCCTCCAAAGTAGGGGCTGAAAGAATCCCTCCCCGTTGTTCCCCGCCATTCTGGCTTTGTGGCTTTGCTGAAAGCAGACAAGAGCAGCTGAAGGTGGACCCACATGTCCTCTGGATCATGCTGAGCGGGAGGGAAGCCTCCGCCCATGGCCGCCTGAGACAACACCGAGACCACTTCCGTTCCATGAGTGAACCGGGCTCCTCGGGACACTCCAACTGGCGATGATTCCCCAAGAGATTGAGGGGCACTCATCTGGATGAGTGTGTGTGGGGGTGAAGCATCTGAATCTCTGACCACTAGTTGACCAGGGTGGCATTTGCTTGAAAGCTTTACAAGGAGTGTCATGGGGATGGGACATTGAGAGGAGTAGAGTAGGCCCTCATCCAGATTTGGGGGAGGAACGGAATACTGTGTCTCCTGCTGCCTCTGAGAGGTGGAGGGGAAATGGGATGGATAAAGGGTTCAAAACAAAACAAACCCAAAAGTATAACAGGCAGCCAGACCAAGTAGGATGGCCGGTTCAGTCAGCATTGACCAAGAGAAAAAAAGAATATTGCATTCTGCCGACTTTGTTTGCTTTATTGCATAGGATGCAGTCTTATGCTATGATATATTTATTAAATATATTATTCATCACCCAGTTTAAAGTGTTTTCCGCCTGCTCTGGGTCATTGCGGGACGCCCCTAGGCTCTGGGAAGTCAAATCGCGCTAAATCGCGGTAGAAACGACGAACGAAACATCGAAACGACAAATTTTCAAAAAAATTCGCGACAAATGGAAACAGAACGGACCCGTTCCGACAAACAAAAAAATCAAAATGTCATTTTTTCTGGTCGTGCCCGTCTCTACTCTGTAGTATGTGGATGCACCCTCACTGATGCCAGTAAATCAACCTAGAAAGGTTTTTAATATATATTTCCAATTAATATTTAAACCTTTACGTATTAAATTGTTCTTCAGCTGTTAGCTGTATAATTACTGCAGTGTCATTGCTTCTGTATGATATGATTTGCTTCTCATCAGAGATTTTCCAGTTTGTAACAGAAAAGTGGTATTGTCTGAAATCCCAAAAGATCTTCTGCAGACTGAAGCAGTCTATGTGATCCCATACATACAGTATATGCTTCTTAATGGATTATTTTGGTACATGTATAAAGCAGCTTCCCTAATGCGGTGCCCTCCACTTATGCTTGGGTGCAACGTCCATCATTAAAACCTCACATTTATGACTCCATACTATTAAAATACTATCACACCAATCACAAGAACATGGGATGGTCCTTGACCATTTTCTTCTTGTGGCGACAAACAACTATATAAATAAAAGCATGATATAGGTACACTATTTTTGAAAAGAAAAATGGGTTGGTGCCTTTCTTTAACATTAAAAAAATTCTTCAGCACTGAGTTATTTAAAATGAGGAAAACATTTCATGATATCTTACAGGTGATGATAGAAATACTGTGGCCATGTGTACAGTTCCTGCTTCTATGGCCAAACTCAATTGCAGTTTGTAGATATTTTCCAGGAAACAGTAAAACCTACTATATATTGGAACATAATCCGTGTGCAGACCTATACCCTAGTATCTTTATTGTGAAAAAAGGGAAATATGAAAACTTTCAAAGCAAAATATAAGTGAACTAAGAGAAATCTCTCATTTAAAACTGTAGGGGCAAAGTTATCTAGTACTCTTCAAAGGAGAGATCACCAATTCACAACTTTGGGAACAGAGTCAGAAAGTGGTTTTCATAAGACCAGAAAGAGAAACACTACAAACAATCAGTGTGATGCCACCTCTGCTGAAAAATAGCATTCATTTCTTCCTTGACCCTTGCTGCATGTTTCAAAATACAGATGCAGACTCCAGTTCTATTTAGTACTCCTCATTCAGGTCATAGATGGTACCAAGAGAAATAAGATAAAAGAAAAGAAGCATGAGATGAAATGACATTTACCTTTTTGGTTCATTTGCCAGCACCCAAGGTCCCCATATTAGCCCTGTGAGGTAGTCTATGCAGGGATCTCTCCCATTTACAATTTTGGGGGCAAAATCATCTAGTGCTCCTGCTGGGACGGAGAAGACAAATTCTAAGCCAAATACGGTTTCAAGCTGTTCTGTTCTGATTTATTTCTTTGGAAGACATGTATGGCTTTCCATTGCCAGGGTTCATTTAGTTCATAGCTTGAGCTAGAAGTCTTTCATTAAGCCTACCTTTCCTCATGTGCTATATACTTTGCCGTGTTACACAGCGGAGGCATCCTGCTTGGAAATATGAAATGATTAATTCTAACATGTCAGAATGCCATTAATACTCACACAGTCCAGAAGTGTGTGATCATGAGCGAAAGGGAAAGGGAAAAAGGAACAATTTCAAAAGAAATTATGGGTTGGTTTTGTTTTAATGAAAAGCCAGCCAGAGGAGACGGGACGAAAAGCCAAGCCACTCTGCTAAGTAAAGCAAGATCTACCCTGGTTGAATTTCTGCCTGTGCAAACTGAGACTTTGGTGACTGTAAAAGAGTACCTGACCCTTTAAGAGAAAAAAAGACCCCCAAACCCAGGTCTCTGTTTCTCTCTTCACTCAATTAATGAGGATTTATACAGAACGTAAATGCAACCACATGCTTATGAACTATTGAGTACATTCGAAACATATGAAATGGTACAGAAGCCGCCTCAACCCAGACCAGATATGCCTGCTCCTGGACCTGTGTCTGAACACCACATATTTCATGTACAGAGGGGACTTCTACAGACAGAAGCATGGCTGTGCCATGGGTTCCCCAGTGTCACCAATTGTTGCAAACCTATACATGGAAGAAGTGGAGAAGAAGGCACTCAACACCTTCCCAGGGACAACACCATCCCACTGGTTCAGGTATGTAGATGATACCTGGGTGAAAATCAAGACTCAGGAAATACAGGCCTTTACAGACCACATCAATGCGGTGGACCCTAATATTAGGTTCACTAGGGAAGACACCCAAGACAACAGACTGGCTTTCCTGGATTGTGTAGTCATCATCAGACCTGACCGTGGCCTGGGAGTAGAAGTTTAAAGGAAACTCACCCACACAGATCAATACTTACTGTTTGACTCCCACCATCCATTACAGCACAGACTAGGAGTCATCAGGACCCTAAGCCACAGAGCAGAGAGCATCCCCACCTCCACAGAAGCCAAGAAGAAGGAAGACAGGCACCTGAAGGCAGCACTTAAGGCCTGTGGATATCCAAAGTGGGCCTTCAACAGAGCAGTGGGCCATCCCAGAAGAACAAGGAATCAGTCTGAGACCAGGACCCAACGGAATAACCTGGTCATTCCTTACATGGCTGGAGTGTCGGAGAAGCTTAAAAGGATTTTTGGCAAACACCACGTCCCTGTTTATTTCAAACCCACAAACACACTAAGGCAGAGACTTGTCCATCCAAAGGATACGATACCAAACCATAAAAGAAGCAATATGGTGTATGCAGTCCAATGCAGTGAGGAGTGTTCAGACCTCTACATTGGAGAAACTAAACAGCCATTAAACAGAAGGATGGCCCAACATAGGGGGGATAACAGCTCAGGACCAGAATCAGCAGTACACCTTCATTTGAAGGACAAAGGGCACTCTTTCAAAGATGAGGATGTACACATATTAGACAAAGAAGAGAGGTGGTTTGAGAGAGGAGTAAGGGAAGCCATTCATGTGAGCATTGAAAACCCCTCCCTCAACAGAGGTGGTGGGCTCCAGCATAGTCTATCTGCTACTTATCAGGCTGTGCTTTCCAAAGTACCCAGGCAAATCAAGGAGCCTTCACCACCAGGTCACAGCTAACGACCCATTCTTGATAGGTTTCAGCACCTTAGGCCATTGTTCACCTTAAGGCTATGGATACTATTGTCTCCCTAACGAGCCTATTCAGGCCACTGTTCATCTTATGAGCCTAATTCAGACAAGGGTGACAAGAAGTCAAAGATGAAGCTGTTTGGATGAACAGCGAAACGTTTCTATCTCTCAAAAAAGAAGTCCAGTAGCCATGACTCAACTTCCAGACTGTACTTGCACTAGCTGTATTCAGGCCAATGAAGCTGTTTGGATGAACAGCGAAACGTTTCTGTCTCTCAAAAAAGAACTCCAGTAGCCATGACTCAACTTCCAGATATATGAAATGGTTGCTTTTCCTGTTTGAAGGAGCCATTTTAAGCTACTACAGTTCCGAGGTGGATTTGTACAGATATAAAATTTTGGAAAATTTTGAAGCTCAGAAAAAAACCTATTTTTTCTGGGTTTTTCCCCCCTCAGGAATAATTAAATTTTGTAAAAATTGAAAAAACAATGCTACATTAGCACACACACACCCTTTACAGCTTGAAAGTCATTCTGTTACTTTAGGAACATAAAATATGACTGTGGACAGTTTTAATTGGCATAAAATTATCACAACTTGCATATTAAAATATAGTGTATCCAAATAATTATTACAAACAGAATTTACTTTTTAATATTTTATTTGTAATTGTACGTAACAAATTGAGTAACAATTTTATATGGAACAAAAAGCTCTACAGAATAAGGTATAAAAATCCAGAATTAACAATTATTCACATTTCCTCTCCATAGTATTAAATAAAAATAAAAAACCCATTATCATAAAAAAATTAAAGAGGAGGGGAAATGATTTTTTTAGAAATGAATTGGGAAATATTTTAATACCCTGTCTTAAAATATTTTATTCTTCATGTTAAAATAAAACATTCCATAATCATTTTTTCTTTTTTTTTCAATTTTTCCAATTATTTGGAAAAAATATTTAGAAAGAAAAAATATTTGGAAAGAAAAAAAAACTGGGGAACAAACTTTTGTTTTTTCTTTTTTGGGGGGAAGGGGGGTTTCCAGGCCTTCACATCTCTATGGATTTGCTACAAATAAAAAGAAGGGGCCTGCAGTATTTACTGTCCTTTTAAGATAAAAACATTAGTGGTTTGTAATACATTTCAGCTGTTTCTTATCTGCTGGAGGAAAAATGTTTCTGGTGTCTACAGGGTGATGCTCTTAAATCATATCTATTATATCTTTAAGGTCATCAAAATCGGCATAGAACAGGAGCAGACAGTCTGTTCTGATTATGCCCAATTTGGTACTGATATGAAGCCTGATTTAAAGTTAAAGCTTTTTGTTTGTACTCCCAGTCTTTTTAGAATTAAGTAGCCGAAATCATGGCTGGGACTCTACCCAGCCATAATACTTTGGTGAAGGAAATGGAGGTATTCACAAGGGAACTGCATAGTTCTTGCTAGAAAGTGGGGATTTCTCATTACCACCACCACCACCACCCCGAAGCTGTAATCTCAAGAGCTACAATCTCTGTTCCTAAACAGTAGTGTGTTCAGCACTGCATCATAGATTGTAACTGTTGCTAGAAATAAGTTTGGGAGTAACGCTGGTTATGTTAACTTTGATGAACATGTGATGTTAACCCTTGATTTGCTCCAAAAAGGAAAGGGGAGAGCAATCATTTAAGTGGGAAGACGGCAATAAGAGGGAAGGGTAAGAAAGAGGAGGGGATAATCCCAGGGGACTCTGTTGATCATGTATTTTCATGGAGTGCTGCTGATCACTTAACCATGGTTAGATGATCTGACAGCAGCCCATCTACGCTGGGCCATCAAGAATGGTTAATGAAATGATCTTGGCAGGCCTGCTGACAGAAACCCTGTTCCTAAGCAAAGGTCTATCGTGGAGGCATTACATCCATTTTGAGGCAAGCTCCCTTGTCTTCTAGCAACGTCTGTTTGATTTGGCCTATGTCATAGATTAAACACAGCTTTTAAAGCATAACAGGGCCACCCACACACACACACATGCCAGAGGACTGTCAGAGTACCATTTGCTAGAAAACGATAACATCTTTTTAAAATTGTACCTTTCTGCTTCCTCCCAAGCCAGGCTGCTTCTTACCAACGTGCTATCTAAATACTAAGCAGGCTGAGTTCTCCTTCACTGATGAGATCTGACAAGATCACAACTGGAGGTGGTAACAGGCAAAGGATGTGCTGTAAAACATCAATATATGAAAGAAGAGAAAATAAATTTTAAAAAATCCAGCAATTGGGCTGATTGGGGGATAAGACAAGAACATTTGTCTGATGGAGCACATGTGCTTTAGTATCAGTAGCCTCTTGTTCTTTCTACACTTTGGTGATGTCCCAGGGACTATCCATGCGTACACATCTTGGTGCTTTAATTTCTCATCCCCTCCTTTCCAGTTTCAACTCAATCAGTCCTCCCAAAGCGACAAAGGTCATGGCTACTCTGAGGGGAGGGAGAAATTAGATGTGGCATGTTACATTGCTTTTCATGTGCCTGGAAAGGGGTGGGGAGGGGGAGGGGGAGGAGGGATGTAAATTGATAATAACGGGATCAGAGGAGGCACGGAGGCATATAATGCTTTCCTTCATTATTATGGCTATGTGGAAATTCTTTTTGAAATCAGTTAGCTGAGGAGAAATCTTTCACTGAGACCAAATCCTCCATTTGGACTTCTCAGATAAGTGTGCCTCTCCCGGGCCCTCCATTGGGCAAGTGATGGTGACATCAAGATAGGGCATGGGAGCATGCAACGTGTTTGAACACCAACACTTTATTAATGGCCTGATCCAAGTGCTTGGTCCACCAGGAAACCACCCCACCCAGTACTCCTAGGAATCCTTCCAGCAGTTCCAGGAGCCATTGCGTCACCCTCCAGGACAGAGAATGCTCTGGATTGAATCTTTAGTCCTTCACACTCTCTCTTGGCACCTGGGCACCAGGCAGCACTTGCATTGGAGTTGGCCTGGTGGGGGATGGACTGGAGACCTGCAGCTCCTCCACTTGAAAAATGAGGACCACACCCCAGCCACAGGTTCTCCTGAGACATCATTGCTCTCTTTCTGGGCTCAGTGCTAGACTTGCATAATTCACTTCAGCCTGGAGCTCTGGAGGGGCAGGATCAATGAAAAAAAGAAAAGAGACTGTCCAAGAGGTAATAGCAGAAGAATTAGGTTCCTAGCCCTGGTAGAAGACAAGGTGTTCTGTTCCCTCTGTCTCCTAAGCTAGAATGGTCCCGTAGAGCTCTCTCGATGGCATCAGGTTATAGAAGAAATGGGCAGGTTACACTGGTAATGTGCAGAACAAGGGCCTGATAGAATGTCTCCTTTAAGTGAATGAAGGCCTCTTCTTCTGTTTGTCCTCACTTTCCTTTCCTCGGGGATTTTGTAAGGAACAGGTTTAGTTAGAGAAGTAGCAAGGGCTGCAAAATGAGGAATTGACTCACTTTTGCTTTACCCTTTCTCTGTCTTGCGCAGGGTTAAAATCCAACAAGGAAGCATGCTGCAATGTCATCTGTGCTTGATCTGTGATGCTGGCCAGTCAGGAGCTGTGCAGGGATAGGCATCATCCTGCCTCCCTCTCTGATTGGCCAACAGCATGGATTAGGAAAGATGACGTCGCAGTGTGCTTCCTCATTGCAGCTCAGCTCCGTGCCAGCAGAGAGAAAAGTAAAGCAATTGGATCTGCGCGTGCCAGCGGATTCAGAGCACCACCTGGGCTTGCGTGGTTCATTTCGGAACCTACTGGTTCCGAAACGAAATGCCCATCTCTAGTAGCATCCTTCCAAGTCTAGGGATTATTGGACTTGTCTCTTTGTCTTGGGTTGGGGCAGTGAAGTACCTTATTCCTTTGTCTGCAATGAGTCAGATGAACCCACAATGGATTTGGGCCATGCTGTGTTTGCCAATGTTAGTAGCCCATCTGCGCTCCCATCTCACTGGGGGCAGAGAAGCTGTGGAGTTCGACCTGAGACCCACAAACCCAAGTGTTTCCTTACAAAAAGCTTCCGTAAGTTCTGATATCTCTTGAGTTAATACATAGATGCAAAAAGTGCCTGCTTGTAAGAGCATGCTATTTCCCCTCAATTATGCATCTAACATTTCGGCGTGTTCTGTTTTCAATTGACCATTCAAATATGAATGATTATGTAACTCCAAAAACATTCTGTTAGGGAGGAAAAGCAAGGTTAACTGTAGGTTAACTGTAGCCCTTCCAATTCTATAAATTCTCAAGTAAGATTGCATAGTGCCACTTCTGGGTAAAAATGCACTGTCTGTTTACTAAAATGTTATGTGGAACATTTGCTGGGCATAAGCATTAAAAGAAATATACTTAGCTGAAAACCACTTGAAGGCCAGAAGTCCTGCTTAGGAAAAGCAACATTGGTTATATCCACTGTCCTGTATACTGAAATGGCCTGCTAAATCCCATGAACATTTTTGGTTGAACAACCT
Organism: Phrynocephalus forsythii; assembly: GCA_029282475.1. Classification (NCBI taxonomy): domain Eukaryota; kingdom Metazoa; phylum Chordata; class Lepidosauria; order Squamata; family Agamidae; genus Phrynocephalus; species Phrynocephalus forsythii. The sequence continues at coordinate 112,975,738 of JAPFRF010000011.1, forward strand.
TCCTTCTTCTGGATTATCTTTGTGTCTTTGAAATTAAACCAAGGTTTTTCAAAACAGCATGAATTTCTTTTGATCATGTGTGTAAGCAGCCCTTGTATAGTAGGCAATAGAAATGTAACATTCAGGGATATTGCAAGGAAAACATGTCTACAGAATTTAAATCATTTAGAGAGTTTTGCCAGTTTTTCTATTTTTCTAGGTCAACTTTCAAACCTTATCAAGGAGATTTTCAATTAATTAAATGCAAAATTCCATGGTGACGCTCTTTTGAACATGAAGGTCAAGTTGGATATAATTACTTTGCCAATGTTAGAGTAAGTCTTCGCAGAGCACTATTTAAAGTGCAGTTGTATGCAATTTAATATTGAAATCCAGCTTCACTGTAGACTGACAGATCGCATTTAGAGATAGGTAACGAAACGAATAATGAACCCCAGAGTGATTTAGAATGAAATGAACTGAACCTGATCGGTTCAGGTTCGTACAATTTTTAAAAAAAAATTAGTACGAACCCAAACCAAAACCGAACCAATGGTGGGCCCGAACCAGACGAACCTGAACCATGGGTTTTCTGGTTTGTGCCCACCTCTAATCACATTGGATTTAGCTCTCTGTGGGCGCTCAGTCATGAACAGCTTTGGACAAATTCTTGATGTCTCTTCACCTTCTGTACACAAAATAAATATCAGGTCGTTTTCACTTTGCAAGAAAAAGGGGGTCTGTAAGGAAGAAAATTGGGTAGAATGATAGTACTCAAGGCCACATTTGGATCTGGCCATTTTTAAGTGACACAGTTCTTATTTGAAAAACAGACATTTGTATTTCAAGCTCCCTTCGCTCTCGCATTTGGTCTGTCACTAGTGGAAACAGTTTGGCATGTGGAAATATTCCAACATAGACCTTCTCAACAAGAAGATAAAGTGTTATGGATCCCATTTCATTTCCGTTGCAGATATTCTAATGTATGACTCAACTATCTAAGACACATGTTGATTTGTTTTTATTTGTGATTTTTAAAGGTTGACAGTTTTTTGCATATTTTAGGAATGCTGTTCATCTGTATATATTTTTTAAAAATGTGACAATTCCACAGTAACACCATCTGTTGGTTCAAAAGGGTGGGTTCTCCGGGATGAAAGAAAATGTGAAATTTACATATCTAAGCAAGCTGTATGCTGTGGTTTTGGACTGACTTTATTTGTTGCACAGGCACTACATATTCTGTGTGTTCTGAAGTCTTGCTTAACTGGTAACGTATGGGTGCTTTACAAATTGGACACAATTTTTTTGCTGTTTTGAGCATATGGGAAAGTTTTCTACTATGATTCTTATCTACAGTGTTGGAATGACACACACACAAAACCAGACAGCGTCCAAGTCTCCTTTTGCTCCATGCTAGGGAATCACATAAAATCATACACCCAGCTGAGAAAAGATTAAATTGTAATTTGACAAAGACAAACAGCATCTGCTCTTGTTCTATTCTGCAGTAGGATTTCCCCAAGTGGGTTCTATTAAGGTTAATTCTCATAATAGTGTTGAATGCACAACAAATATTTTTGGCTCCAGTTATTTTGATCATAAGCAGGCTGAACAGTAGTACTTCTGAGGTCACAGTGGTATACTTAGCCCTGGTGTTATAGCTCTGTCATAGGCCATTTTTGTCACATAGTATCCAGTCAGTGGCATGAGATTCTGCAAATCTAGTAGTTACCTTGTCCATGAAGTAAATGAGAACACTACTGAACTGTATTTGTGTCCATGCCTCTTGTTGGAATAAAACGGAGTTTGGCTGCTCCTAGCCTGGTTGGAGGGTGGGGGCATTGCATTCCCTCCCAAACCTATCATGGCCCATGCCATAAAATTTGCCACCACATCACCACCGTTATTTCCTCAGCATAAACAACAAGCAGAACTGCATTTTCAGAGGGTATGCCTGACAAGCGGACTCTGGACTCTACTGCTTCTCATACCTTGACGAAAATTAAAGGTAAGTAACCAACACTAGTTTCAAGAGGCCTTACTGTAGGTGCAGAATAAGTGTATGAGACAGGGCCAATACATACTCTCTTTCAGGACATAATATTGGTCATCTAGGATTCAGTAACATTCCATGTGGCTGTGAATTCTGTCAAGGGGATAGATGTCATACCCAAGCCAATGGATATCATCCATGTCAGTGAAGGCAGCCTTACAACATCAACACAACTTGGATGTGGTGCATTCCAAGTAACAGTGTTATCTCTAACACATTACTTTCAAAGGCATCAAGGAAGACAATCATTGTTGCTGTTACCTTTATTATTTGAAAAGACAAGATTCAGTAATGTGACTAGTATTATATAACAGATAAAGTTTTTAACCAAAAAAAAAAAACCCTAAAAAGTATCAGTTAAATATTGGCGTGGCATACGTATATCCTGTTCCTAATACTGCCAATCCCTCCCCACAAGCTCTGATGCTATTTTTCAGGTATCTGCAGCTGATTAAAATGTTTTTATAAAATTCCACAGCATTGTCCCCAGTGCTGTGGTCACTATGGAGATAACAGAAATATAGCTCGTCCACAAGCAAGGGTGATGGTAATTTGGTGTTCATGTTGACAGAAACACATTGAATCAAATCCTGTTTTTAGTGCACTAAGTCACACCAGATAAGGCTCACTGAATGAGTGGGGATTGAGTGGGTCACTTGCTCTCTAAGTTCCGTTGAGTCAAATGGGCCTAACTTAGTTATGAATTACTTTCCAAAACAACAGGATTTCAACCACTATTTGGTAGGGAATGAGCACAATTTTAAACTTCTATTTTTACCTTTACCTTTTCATTTCTTTGAATGCCTCCAAGAATGGACCTACGCACACCCCAGCCCCACCGCTGGCTGTGCCACATAGGCAGAGACAAACATGAGGCTGAAAAGCGTCATTTTTCTTTTCTGAAAACCAGAACTCATGGCATGCAGGCACGGGTACAGGGACCTTCTGTAAAAGCCAATACTGCTCTGGGAAGCGTGCAGAATCACTACTCGTATTGTCCATAAAAGCTGAAGTCCCTTCTGTGCATCTTGCTTTTGGTGCATAGATTGCAAGTGCCCCTTGTTAACAATGCTTCCTAAAGTGTTCTTAACTTTTTTGCAGAAGCCAACGTACAATTCTGTTTTTAATTTCAATGCTGCAGTCACCATCTGCAGTGATCAAGGAGCCCAAGAAAATAAACTCTGTTATTGACTCCATTTCTTCCCCTTCTATTTGCCAACTACACTACTTGGTTATCAGGGACATCCAGATCTTTCTGGTATAATCCCTCTGTTTATTCTTGTCATCTTTTCTTGATATCTTCTGCTTCTGTTAGGTCCGTACCATTTTTGTCCTTTATCATATCCATCTTTCCATGAAATGCCCCTTTAATATCTCCAATTTTCTTGAATAGATTTCTGGTTTTTTCCTTTTCTATTGTTTTCTTATATTTCTTTGCACTGTTCATTCAAGAAGGCTGTCCTGTCTCTCTATGCATTCAGTTTTCTGTATCTTTCCCTTTCTCCCTTGCATTTTGCATCCCTTCTCTCCTCCGCAATTTGTGGGGGTTCATTGGACAGCCATTTTGCTTTCTTGCATTTTCTTTTCTTTGGAATACTTTTCATTGCAGCCTCCTGTACAGTGTTACAAGCCTCCATCCATAATTCTTCGGGTGCTCTATCCACCAAATCTAGTTCCTTTAATCTATTCTTCACCTCCACTGTGTATTCATAAGGGATTTGACTTAGATTGTACCTGACTGGTTCGGTGGTCTTCCCTACTTTCTTCAGTTTAAGTTTGAATTTTGCTATAAGAAGCTGATGATCTGAGCCACAGTCAGCACCAGGTCTTGTTTTTGCTGACTGTATAGAACTCCTCCATCTTTGACTGTAGAGAACATAATCAATCTGATTCCTGTATTGTCCATCTGGTGATGTCCATGTGTAGAGTCGCCTTTTGTGTTGTTGGAAAAGAGTGTTTGCAATGACCAGTTTGTTCTCTTGACAAAACTCAATTAGCCTTTGCCCTGCTTCATTTGGAACTCCAAGGCCAAACTTGCCAGTTATTCCTTTTATCACTTGACTCCCTACTTTAGCATTCCAATCCCCTATGATGAGAAGAACATCTTTCTTTGGTGTCAGTTCTAGAAGTTACTGTAAGTCTTCATAAAATTGGTCAATCTCAGACTCTTCAGCACTGGTAGTTGGTGCATAAACTTGGATTACTGTGATGTTGAAAGGACTGCCTTGGAATCGTACCAAAATCATTCTATCATTTTTTAGGTTGTATCCCAGCACTGCTTTTCTTACTCTATTGTTGACTATGAGGGCTACTCCATTTCTTCTATGCGATTCTTGCCCACAGTAGTAGATGTGATAGTCATCTGAACTGAATTCACCCATTCCTGTCCATTTAAGTTCACTGATGCCCAAGATGTCAATGTTTATTCTTGCCATCTCATGTTTGACCACATCCAGCTTACCCTGGTTCCTAGATTTCACACTCCAGGTTTCTATGCAGTATATTTCTTTGCAGCACTGGACTTTCCTTTCTCTTCCAGGCACGTCTGCAGCTGGGCATCCTTTCGGCTTTGGCCCAGCCACTTCATTAGCTCTGGAGCTACTTCTACTTGTCCTCCGCTCTTCCTCAGTAGCATGTTGGAAGCTTTCCAACCTGAGGGGCTCATCTTCCAGCGTCATATCTTTTAGCCTTTTGTTTCTGTTCTTGGGGTTTTCTTGGCAGAGTCTGAATTAAAGGAAATAATGAAATATACTTTTTGTCAGTTTTATTGATGGAATTGGCAGTGGTAGAGAGCCTAATTGGAGGCAAAAAAGAAATAGAATAGAAAGAAAAATTATATATGGAGGCACCTTTTCTTTGCAAGACCCGAGTTTGGTTGCTAATGATTGGACCTTTTACAGATTATTAATTCATAGGGCAGTGATGGCGAACCTATGGCACGGGTGCCAAAGGTGGCACTCGGAGCCCTTTCTGTGGGCACCTGGCGTTGCCCCTTCATAGCCACCTGTATACAGGTTAAATTACTGTATTGGCACTTTTCAAAAAAAAATTAGTGGGTTTTGAATTGCAGTTTGGGCACTCGGTCTCTAAAAGGTTCGCCATCACTGTCATAGGGTCTTAATAAGTCAGAAACATTGTAACAAAACAGAACATACTAAAACAGAACAACAGCAGCAAATTACTTCCTACCTGTGAGGAAGAAGTGATCATTAACATTGTTAGGGTTTTTGAAGGATTGACCGCGATCAAAAATGTACTATTACCAGTAGAGATGGGCACGAAATGGAAATTCACCCCATCTGGGGGAAAGCAGAAGATTTTGGGGGGCACCCGAAGCCCTGCACGGCAGCTAATTGGTGCTTGGGGCAGCAATAAAAGTTTACATAGCCTGCGGTTTCCCCCACCTGATCTGGCACAGGGAAACTGCAGGCTTTTAAAACTTTTTGTTTTGATTTGTTTTGTTTGAAAATAGTCAGGTGGGCAGTTCAGCGCAAGAGCCCGGACCTGCCCACGTGGCCATTTTTAGGGGGCTCTGTGAAGCTGTCATCGGCTGGGCCCCTTTAAAAAATGGCCCAGTTGCCATTGGGGGGGAATCCCCTGGTGCCAACTGGGCTATTTTTAAAGGGGCTCAGCCGATGACAGCTTCACAGGAGCCCTCTGAAAAGGGTTGGGTGGACAGCACAACAGCTTGGAACTGCCCACCCAACCATTTTCAGAGGGTTTCTGTGGAGCTGTCATTGGCTGGGCCCCTTTAAAAGGGGTCCAGGGCTTTAAAAACATCCCCCTGAAGCCCCATGCACCAGCTGATTGGTGCTGGGGTGGGGGGAAAATTCCCCCACCCCAGCACTGATCAGCTGGCATGCGGGGCTTCGGACAGGGAAAAAAGTGTGAAAAGCCTGCCATTTATTTATTTATTTATTTATTATGGAGCTTATATACCGCCCGTCTTCCTGGAGGGGAACTCCGGGCGGTTTACAACAAATTAAGAAGACAGCAAATTACAATAACAGCCAATAAATTAAATTAATAAAATAAGCAGACAAAACAGCAATATCAGGAGATGCAGATGGCGAAAAAAAAATCACCCAAACGCCTCCCAGAAGAGAAAGCTTTTCAATGCCTTCCGGAAGGCAGGCAGGGACTCTGCTAGGCGCACTTCTGCTGGGAGATGATTCCACAACGTCGGGCCAGCCACAGAGAAGGCTCGGGTACGGGTGGAAGTTCTCCAAGCCTCTCTGGGCATGGCCACGCGCAGCATGTGCGCCCGCGACAACCTAGTCGGACGGGCCGAAGTTGACCGCTGGTCGATCCGCTCTGTCAGGTAGCCAGGTCCTAGACCATGGAGGGTTTTGTAAACCAAAACCAGGACCTTGAATCTAATTTGGACTGCAACGGGTAGCCAATGCAGGCGGGCCAGAACTGGGGTGATGTGCTCAAATCAGCGCACACCCGCCACCAGTCTGGCCACCAGTCGTTTTCCCATAGGAATGCATTGCTTCAATGGATTCCTATGGAAAAACAAAAAACGGAACGGAACGAAAGGAAAATTTCCATTTTGTTTCATTTCATTTTTCTTTGATGGGTCACTTCATTTTTCATTTCATTAGGAAATGAAACAAAAAAAACAAAAAAAACAAAGTAAAGAAATTTCATTTCGTGCCCATCTCTAATTACCAGTTAACACTTTCAGGTTTTAAGCACAGATCATGTGTGAAGCTCACAGAATTAATGGTCATTGAGTTCTTATTATATAAATATTCTAGCACACAGAACAACTAGTCTCTGGAGGAAGGGAAGAAATAGATGACTCAACTGAATAATCAGGACATCTCAATGCTAAGAAGTAGAAAAGAGGGGCAAGGGTAAATAGTCCAACATTTTGGTTCAGAAAGATTTAAAACAGAGCAAGTTGAAGTATATGAGCTATATGATCACTGAAATCCTAGCAGTCTTGAGAAACAAGCAGAAAAAGAAAAAACTACCCATGGCAGCTCACCTCATTTTAAATCAGACTTTAGAAGGAGATTATGAAGGCTCTCTTGGTATGACTTGAATAGAAGATTCTGGGGGGAGATCATGAGTCCTGCGAGTGGGATTCTGGGAAATACCTTGCTCATCAGTGCAGGAGATCGAATACAGGACTAGAGGAAGTTTTGGTGTCACCAAATAGGTTTTTTTTTCCACATACAGTGGTACCTCTTAAAATGAATTTAATTCATTCTACAGGTCAATTTGATTTATGAAAATTTTGTCTTAAGTAATCCCATAGGAATGCATTGAAAATGGGTTAATCCTTTCTGGAGTCTATGAGTTGCTTTATCTTATGAAAAATTTGTCTTACCAAATGTGGTTTCGCATATGAATGCATTTGGAACAGATCAACCCATTCCGGAGGCTAGAATAAAGACAAAAATAACTTGGGGGAGGGTCCGGGGTGTATGTGGAACTCTTTTTGTCTTGCAAAGCATCCCATAGGGAATTTTTGGTCATGCAAAGTGTGCATATTTTTTGTTTTACAATGCATTTGTATTAAGAGGTACCACTGTACTTTGTATTGGCGGAGATTTCTCCATGTCTCAAAGATAGAAAATTTGTTTTCTCCCTCTTGTAAATAAAGACAGAAGTCCTACAGACTTTTCATCAATTCCTACAAGGAATTTCCTAATGAGGAAGCTCTACATTTTCCTCAGATTTTAAGATGTGAATGTCAGAAGTGTGGAGGAAGTGTTTTGCTCATATTAGCCTATACAGTAGGACCCCTGTATCCACTGATTCATTATCCACTGATTCAGTTATCCACGGGTGGCAAAGGAAAAAATAAATACATAATCCAGCAGCTGCAAAGCAAGCTACTGTCATAAAACAGCAATTGCAAAGCAAGCTATTGTCATAAATAGAGATGGGCACGACTCAAAAAAATGGTGTTTCGTTTGTTGTTTGGTCGTTTAGGGGTCCGTTTTGGTTTGTTTTCGTGATGTTTTTTGAAAAAAAATTCATTTTCATTTCGTTAGGTAACAAAACAAGAAAACAAAAACGAAAAATTGCTGTTTGTTAGCATTCTTTTTTGTTCAATGCATCTGCTGCAACGAAAACGAAAAACACAGCAAATTTGGTCATTTCGTTTTCGTGTTCATTTTGTTTAAAAAAATTCATTTCATTTTTGTTGTGTAACGAAATGAAAAAACGAAAAAGAAAACGAAAAATCGCTCGTTTCGTGCCCATCTCTAGTCATAAAACAGCAGCCATAAAGCAAGCTGTCACAAAACAGCAGCTGTAAAGCAAGCTACTGTTATAAAACAGCAGTTTTGGGGACTTTTTGGTATTCTCTCTTATCTACAGTTTTTATTATCCATGGGAAGGCCTGGAACCAATCCCCAGTGGATACTGGGCTCCTGCTGTATTCTCCCTCCCACCTGCTATGATCATTTTTGTTTTTGTTATGAGGGAACCAGTGTGGGGGGAGTTGTGTTTGTGTGACACACACACACACACACACACACACACACACACACACACACACACACACACACACACACACACACACACACACACACACACACCCTGCACAGCAAGGAGGGGGAAGTAGAATCACCCTGGGTCCATGGAAATATTGCCATCCATAAAATGATTCCCTGGTGTCAAGAAGGTTGGAGACCACAGTTCTATAGCAACATAGGGGTGTGGAGCGACAGCTGATGGCTTCACATTTACTCTGTAATTCTAAGTAGTAATGGATTACGTGCCTAGCTGAAATTCCAGTACTTTTCCAGTTGCTTGAATATATCTTCAATAAAAGTCAGTGGGACATGCCTACAGGGAAGTCTCTTGTGGACTGCAGTGTGAAGTCCTAAAGAATTTGGAAGGCTGTGACTGTAAGAGCATTCACACAGTCTGCAGTAAATGATTTTCAATTACAATCTCTTAATGCTAGAAGGATTTACTTCTCTCTTTATCTCTACACTCCACAATCTTCTTTTTCTTGCCCTACATATATAAAGCTCATAATAATAGTCAGTAATAGAGATGGGCATGAAATGGAAAAACAGTGTTTTGTTTCATTTCATTTCTTAAGTTGTTTTGTTTTGTTTTGTTACTAATGAATTTAGTAATGAAATGAAAAAAAATGAAATGAAACACTGTGCTCCCCTGGGTCCTAGAGGCACCAAAATCACTGGGGAGCTGCTTTGGACTCTTTCCTGTAAGCCCCCAATATTTGGAGAGGTTTGGGGTTCAGGGGGTGAGTTATTAAACTCCAAACAGGGTGCCCCCAGGAAATAATTTGTAATTAAGGGAAGCACTTATGGAACATCCCTGCGGGTGCCCCTAAAAAAAATCTTTCTAATTGATTGAATTGGCAGAGGGGGCTGTTGCAGTTTCTGGATTCAATTGGAAATATTTTTTTCCTAGGGACACCCCCTTTGGAGCTTATTAACTTAGCTCCCTGACCCCAAAACCTTTCCAAATTTCAGGGGCTTACAGGGAAGAGCCTGAGCTCCCCTTCCATTGATTCCCCAAGGATGAATCATTTTGTTTTTAGAAGAAAATGGCATTTTGTTTTGTTTTGTGATGAAACACATCCTACTGTTTCGTTATGTAACAAAGTAATTTGTTGCGTTATGTAACGAAATGACTTTTTTTGTTTCATGTCCATCTCTAATTAGCAATGCTACATTACAATGAGAAATATGTATTCATTGGAAGTAACCAGCAAAGGTTAGAAGATGTATTCACTACACTGGTGTTACTTAGCTAAAAATCTGACACAAATTGTTGTGGAGTCTTAAATACTTGTATTTCTGTCAGTTTCCTCTTGACATCTGATATCTTCTAAGAACTTCAAACTAATTAAGTTAAGACTTTACCAAGGAAGCTTTCCCAGACACAATAGAGTAGCGCTTAAAATATCAACTAAACGCAGTGTAATCTTATTTCTAGATGAACTCAGCTGCAAAGCAGCTGGTCAGACAGTTGAAGGCAGAAAGGCCTTTCTTTTTTCTAGATGGAGCAATTTGTGATATACTATTGCATTTTATGTATTAAAAATAGAAATACTCAAACAGCACAAAATGCCAGTCCTAAAAGGACACTTCTTTCTGGTAGACTCTCACTAAATATTCACTTATGCCCTGCATCACAGACAGGAGAATTCATAGGAAAAATTATAGACTTGAGTGTTAATACTGTGGTTATAAATTCTTTAATGTCTACAATTATTAGACAAGAATAAAAAAATGAGAGGGGATTATTTGCAGACATGGAGCACATGGGAACCCAGGGTACAGGAATGGAATGGAAATAAATGTGCTTGTGAGAAGAGAAAATCTAACTAGTCAGCAAAATACAATGCATAACACTATGTCAGAGTATTAATCTGATTGTTTACTGTGTGTAGAACTCTTCTTTTGGGAACATAGTATCCCATTTTATGGCATCTCACCTGCAATTTGAAGCAGTTCACAAGCAATTTTAATATCTTATTGGTAAATCTGCAAGAATCAAGAGCAGGAATGGGCATGAATCAGAAAAGTGGTGATTTGTTTCCATTTTTGAGTACAAATTTATGTTCTTCTGATGAATCAGTGAATCAATTTGTTGGTTTGTTTTACCTTTAAACCCTGTAAAATTGCCCACAATGCACCTTAGAGACACTAAAATCACAGAGAAGCTCCCCTGACTCTCTTCTACAGTCCCTCCAAGTTTGGGGAATACTGGTTTTCAGACATCCAGGTTATACACCCAAAAAGTGGGTCCCCTCAGGAAAGTGGTCTTTAGTTTCAGTGCGGGAATTTTCCCCAAGCCAGCTGCTAAAGGGCACTCTTGTGGGAGTGGGGAAACTTTGTAGGTATATAACTCAGGGGTCCAAAACCCACTCTTCAACATTCTAGAGGAGAGTCAGGGGAAGCTTGGCTGTGATTTGGTGTCTCTAGGCACCAGGGGATAGGGACCATTTTATAGCTCAATGAAACAACGAATCAAAAATAGCCAAAAATTTGATTTGTGTTTGTTAGGGACATTGCTTCTAACAAATACAAATTAATAAATTAGCAATTCTTGACTAATTTCACAACTCATTTTAATTTGTGGCCATCTCTAAGCACAACACTGTCTTGTACAGGAAGATAAAAAGAAATATGCATGTATGTTCCATGTTTATGAAACCCTTGTGTGTGTGTGTGTGTGTGTGTGTGTGTGTGTGTGTGTGTGTGTGTGTGTGTGTGTGTGTGTGTGTGTGTGTGTGTGTGTGTGTGTGTGTGTGTGTGCAGTCTTACGTACATATCTATTTACTGAGAAACACGTGTCCTTTCTGTACAGTATAGGTCACCCTTTTGTACATATTGGTTGGTTGTTTTATTTGTGTTTGGCATCAAAAACAGGATTTTTTCTTTTGGCCTGGCATTTTCGATGGTATCCTGCTGTCTTAATTTTATTTTGTTCACCACAGATTTACAGCTTTGCTGGTCAGGAACATTTGACACCCCTGCAGCTTTAGCCTTTTACAGCTAAAAGGTCCTATAAGCTACCATATGTACCAATTCATTTACAGATATCATTTTCCCTCAGTCTTTTGTAACACGGATATATCACTGTATAAAAACATAATGTGTCAATAACAGATTTAGCAGTAAGCCACTTGGCTAGGAAAGATGTTTTTTAACAGACTTGAAGACACATATGCTTCTTTGCATTTGGCTGAATTGCTTCATGGACGTGGATACTGTTTTGTTTGAGTGAAGTGTAGTTGCTGTATAGTATTTATTCCCATTCACTATATATATCTTCTATTTATCTTCTCCCCAGGCTGTTTCCAAAAAAGGATTGGAAGTCACAGAATTTAAATTTGTGCTATTGGGAGAAAAAGACTTGCTTTGTCAAGGCAAATGTTGTTGCCCACCTTGTTAGTCCTTGCTCTGGCACATATCTGTTGCCTGATTCTTGCTCTGGTGCATGTTCTTTTCTCTGATGTTTTTCCATAGACTCCCATGCTTTCCCTTCCTTGAAGATGCTGTCTAAAGGAACAAAAGGCACAAGGTGCATGTGCAGTACATTTGAACAGAGCTCAGGGGTGACAACATAGGCCAGCAAGTCATTAGGAAAACCCTGAGAACCAACTCAAAAATGTCAGATCAACAACACTGGATTTTGTTTGCATTCTTATCTGAAACTGCAAATGTAGCCCCACAGCTGACTGGTTTCTATAAGGACCTTTTGTCATCTTCCACCTTCTGGTAGGAAATGATTTGTCCTTCTGTTGTGGGGAGGGGAGCTCCAACTATTTCAAATTTTCTATTTGGGGGTGGCGAAGTCACTTTTATCACAACAGCAAGCACACAAAGCCTTGTGCCACAATGAGACCAAAATAAATGGGGAATATCATTAGCAGTGGCCCTCCCGATGGAAGTGTGAAGTGGTCCCCAAAGTCACAAACATTATGGCTGAGACTTGTCCACTCAAAAGGCCTGACACCAAAACACAAGAAGAGTAATATAGTATATGCTAGTGGTGGTGAACCTTTGGCACTCCAGATGTTTTGCACCACATCTCCCAAAGTTCTTTGTCATTGGCAATACAAGTGTGGAATTCTGGGAGTTGTGGTCCAAAACATTTGGAGTGCCAAAGTTTTGCCACCACTGGTATATGCAGTCCAGCACAGTGAGATATGTTTAGAGCTCTACATCAGAGAAACTAAACATCCATTAAACAGGAGAATGGCCAAGCACAGGAAGGACAACAGTGCAGGGCCAGCAAATTACCTTCATTTGAAGAACAATGGACACTCATTCAGTGAGAAAGATGTACATATCTTAGACAGAGAAGACAGGTGATTCAAGAGAGGCATCAGAGAAGGCATTCATGTGTTTATAGAACATTCCTCTGTCAAGAGGGTGGAGGATTTAGGCACAATCTATCTGCTATTTATCATGCTACCCTTTCATCTATCCTGAGAAAAATCAGGACCACTTGACACCTCCACAAGGAAAACTTCTACTAATGACCAATTTTTATTGAATGTGGGAAGGACTACACCCCCTTGGCATTGTCCATCTAATGAGCCTATTCAGACCAGGATTAGGTGAAACCCAAGTGAGCTATAAATTGAAGGTATCCTAGCAACTTTTTCCAGACTGAAGAAGCTACTTGGATGAGTAGTGATACATTGTAATCTAACAAGAAAAATAATCCAGTTGTCATGAATCAACTTTCAGTTTTACAATTTATTTATTTATTTATTTATTTATTTATTTATATCCCACCGGATTTTCCCAAAAGGAACTCAAGGCGGTTAACAGATATAAAAATTCCATAACACAGAACACACAAAAAATCAGTTCCAAAGATAGATATAAGCATACCGAACAATGAACCCTAAATTGATAAAGAAAAGTTAACAATCAATCAAAATAATAGTACTGATAATAATACTAATGTAAGATGGCGAAGAAAAGTGGGCGGACATAATAACTCAAATCACTGCTCAAGAATAAATCAACCCCCATGGTTGCCGAATGCAGCCGTAAAGAGACAAGTTTTTACTAGCTTCTTTCTATAACATTCTCTATTATCCTCAGTTTTCAGTATCAGTGACAGGCTGGGGTCCAATCCTCATGGTGGCCTTACTAGAGAACATCTATCTATCTATCTATCTATCTATCTATCTATCTATCTATCTATCTATCTATCTATCTATCTATCTATCTATCTCTGTGTCACGTTTCTCTCCCTAGAAGACCCAACGTGGTTCACAAAGGGCAAAATAAGAACTTTTAATACACTATGTTAATAAGACTGGAACTAAAAATTAGTTAAGAATAATATATTATATGCAAACAAATAAAAACAACAAAAACAAGCATTGTTAGAAAAAGAAGCAAACATGCAGATTAAGCTTCTGTTCCATAGAAGTGTTTGTAATATAGTTGCATCTTATAGCTATAGCCATATTTTCAAGGTACTGTACAGTAGTTCTATGAAAATCCAGAGCCGCTTGCCCTGCCCCCTTAACTTCTCATCAGCAGTGAATACTCAGCTGTGTGCATTGAATAACTTGATGAGTACCACTTTGTCAGAAGAATTGATACAATGAGAGCCAGCTGATCTGCAATCAAATCTGAGTTGGGGTCAATTCTACTTCTGAAACTGATGGTTTGAATGGTTATCTAGGGGAAGGAAGAGCTGCCTCTATTTCACAGCTGTTGCTTTTGGATGGGATGTATTTGAAAATAATGATCCAACAGCATGCAGTCAAGTTAAGCCCATTAAAAAATCCTGCACCAAGAAGGGTCACAGGGGTTTAGAGATGACAACATCATTTGCAGATCCCAGCCGATATCAAATCCTTACAGATCACTGTTGCATTACTTGATTCATTCTTTCTGCAAGTGATTTTACTAAAAACCATGTACTGAGGAGTGTTCTCCGTCTGTACTGAAAGCTATTGTCTCAATCTTAAACATAGTCATATTTTAGAAATGAATATTGGGTGAACTGGAGAATAGCACTATGTTTTTAATGGGACTTGATTATCAATTCCACTCACATATTATGCTGATTCTTCTCTGAAAGATTATATTGTTGAGTTATAAGTTTTTTAAAGGAAAGGAGTTTTGATACACAAATAACCTGTCTTGGAGCTTTGAAGGACAACATTGAGAACAAAGGAGGATAAACAATATATATATTCAAGGAGTAATTCATAAATGGAAAAATACCCATAAATGTAATAGTGCCATAATGCTTTTTCAGCACCGATTAAATTACTGTACTTTATTTTGCCTCCTACATGTAGCTATTCCCATTTTAGTTTTGTAAGGCTAATGCTAGAGTAGATCTTCTAAAAGCAATATATTAAAAAAATATTCCTGCATAGTAATATGGACCCAAGAGTAAAAAAAGTTATTATTTGTTGAGTAGATGGCACCTTTCAATAGTTATAGCCGACACCCAGCTCAGACAGCCATCTTTGTAAATGTCCATCAAGTAATCAGCAAAAAGCCAAACAAACAAACCAAAAACAGTATTCCTCACACTACTCTTTATGTGGAGCTCTTTGTGGGAGCTCCCTGTCTGAATTTGGCCTATTTGTTTGCTATCTGCATTTGATGGAGTGATTTCTTGAAATTATTCTTTTAACTCATACTCCTGAAAATAATTGTTTTCCTTTCTCACCTTATAAGCAATATATCATTTCTTTAATGTCAGAAGAAACATGCACAAAAACTAAATTTAGTCCAGTTCTTTCATTCGGATGGTGTTTTTGGTATGCTTGTACAGGCATACACAAAATACAGAGGTTATACAGACAGTTAGAAAGAGCTCTGAAACAGAGAAGGATACAGGATGAATAGATTGACTTTAAGGATAGGACTAATAGAAGTGGCAAGCCACCCCAGTATCCCTGTCAAGAAAATTCAATGGACAGAAACAAAAGGCTAAAAGATATGATGCTGGAAGATGAGCCCCTCAGGTCAGAAGGCGTCCAACATGCTACTGAGGAAGAGCGGAGGACAAGTACAAGTAGCTCTAGAGCTAATGAAGTGCCTGGGCCAAAGCCGAAAGGACGCTCAGCTGCAGACGTGCCTGGAAGAGAAAGGAAAGTCCAACGTTGCAAAGAAATGTACTGCATAGGAACCTGGAATGTGAGATCTATGAACCAGGGTAAGCTGGATGTGGTCAAACGAAGAGCGGATAACAAGTAGACATGGGCACGACTCGGCGAAATTGTCGTTTCCATTTTCGGTTATTGTTTCCGTTACGTAACGAAAACAGTAACGATAATTAAGCTGTCAGAACTCGAACTCAAACCGAAAAAAAGAAAAATTTGGTTGGGTTTTTCATTTCCGTTTGTGGCATCGTGGCGATTGCGCGATGCGAAACACAGAAAAAGTTTTTAAAAGTTTTTTTTAAAAAACCTGACTCCCGGCCAAAAAAGGAGGTGAAAATATGCCTGCCTGAGGCTTTGCCACCTACCAGAGGGGTGGTTTCTGGGGGGTCCCCGGCCTTCCCCCCCCTCTCCTCCTATCCTGGGCTGCTTGCACCAGGCTGGGGGGGTCATCCTCGTCGTCTGTCTCGCTGCATGCCATGCGGTGGGGGGGGATCCAAAATGGCGACCACAATTTTTCTTTTGAAATCGTGGTCACAAAACACACCAAATCACCACAGAAACATGTGAAATTTATTTATTTTAAATGCCTGAATTTTTATAGTAGCAGCAGTGGGTTTTTTTATAGCAATAAAACGTCGTATTGATTTTATTTTATTTTATTTTATTTTATTTTATTTTTTATTTTTTTAGACCTGCCCATTTGGGCTGGGCATGGGATGGGACCATGCAAATTGTTTGACCCATTCCACTAATGGCATTGCCAGGTTTTTGACTGACACTTCTGGATGTCTCGGAGGGCATAAAAAGCCGAGGCACCTTCCAGAAATCGCAGTCGGGTGTACGGATGTGGTTGAGGGAGGAGGGCTGGCTGCTGGTGCTGGTGTGATCCGATCAAGATTGAGGAGGGAGGCTGGAGGCTTTAGGATTTAAGTTAGGCAGGCAGGGAGGGAATTGAATTTAGAAAATAATTTCTTTGATTCCCTGCAGCTTTGTCTGCTGAAGGGAATAGCAATTTATTCTTTATTTCTTCTCTGGCAGTTTGAGGATTTTTTTCTGATATTGGATAAAGGGGGAGGTTCGACTGGGAGTGGGAGGTGTGGATTTATTTTAAAAATATATTATATACTACCATTTATTTTCTATTTTCCCAACTTCAATTTGCTTGCACACACACACATTTGGGGTGCAAGCCAAGAACAGAACCTCTATCCTAAGTGATATCCTAACTGCCCACTCAACCATCCGCCCACTCGCCCACCCACGGCCACCACCCGCCCATGGCCCCCCGCCACCGCCGCCCGCCCGCACCTCCCCACCACCACCTGCCCGCCGCCTAGCGCGCAAAAACACCTAGTGCCGGCCCTGATTGCGGGACGCCCCTATGCTCTGGGAAGTCAAATCGTGCTAAATCATGGTGCAAACGACAAACGGAAACAACAAATTTTTGAAAAATTTTGCGACAAACGGAAACGACCCAAAATGGACCCGTTCCGACAAACAAAAACTCAAAACATCATTTTTTCTGGTCGTGCCCATTTCTAATGACAAGTACAAGTAGCTCCAGAGCTATGAAGTGGCTGGGACAAAGCAAAAAGGACGCTCAGCTGCAGACGTGCCTGGAAAAGAAAGGAAAGTCCAATGCTGCAAAGAAATATACTGCATAGGAACCTGGAATGTGAGATCTATGAACCAGGGTAAGCTGGATGTGGTCAAATGTGAGATGGAAAGAATAAACATTGACATCTTGGGCATCAGTGAACTTAAATGGACAGGAATGGGTGGATTCAGTTCAGATGACTATCACATCTACTACTGTAGGCAAAAATCCCATAGGAGAAATGGATTAGCCCTCATAGTCAACAATAGAGTGAGAAAACCTGTGCTGTGATACAACCTAAAAAATGATAGAATGATTTCGGTGTGATTCCAAGGCAGTCCTTTCAACATCACAGTAATCCAAGTTTATGGACCAACTAACTACCGGTGCTGAAGAGTCTGAGATTCCAATTACAACTCCTTCTAGAACTGACACCAAAGAAAGATGTTTTTCTCATCATAGGAGATTGGAATGCTAAAGTAGGGGGTCAAGTGGTAAAATGAATAACTGACAAGTTTCGCCTTGGAATTCCAAATGAAGCAGGGCAAAGGCTAACAGAGTTTTGTCAAGAGAACAAGCTGGTCATTGTAAACACTCTTTTCCAACAACACAAAAGGCGACTCTACACATGGACATCACCAGATGGACAATAACGGAATCAGGTTGAATATGTTCTCTGCAGCCAAAGATGGAGGAACTCTATACAGTCAGCCAAAAACAAGACCTGGTGCTGACTGTGGCTCAGATCATCAGCTTCTTATTTCAAAATTCAAACTTAAACTGAAGAAAGTAGGGAAGACCACTGGGCCAGTCAGGTATAATCTAAGTCAAATCCCTTATGAATACACAGTGGAAGTGAAGAATAGATTAAAGGAACTAGATTTGGTGGACAGAACACCTGAAGAACTATGGATGGAGGCTTGTAACACTGTACAGGAGGCTGCAATGAAAACTATTCCAAAGAAAAGAAAATGCAAGAAAGCAAAGTGGTTGTCCAATGAGGCCCTACAAATAGTGGAGGAGAGAAGGGATGCAAAATGCAAGGGAGAAAGGGAAAGATACAGAAAATTGAATGCAGACTTCCAAAGAATGGCAAGGAGAGACAGGGCGGCCTTCTTTAATGAACAGTGCAAAGAAATAGAGAAAACAACAGAAAAGGAAAAATCAGAGATCTATTCAAGAAAATTGGAGATATTAAAGGGACATTTCATGCAAAGATGGATATGATAATGGACAAAATGGTAGGGACCTAACTGAAGCAGAAGAGATCAAGAAGAGATGGCAAGAATATACAGAAGAATTATATCAGAAAGATCTGGATGTCCCTGATAACCAAGATAGCGTAGTTGCTGACCTGGAGCCAGACATCCAGGAAAGTGAAGTTAAGTGGGCCTTAGAAAGCATTGCAAACAAGAAGGCAAGTGGAGGTGACGGCATTCCAATTGAACTCTTTAAAATCTTAAAAGAGGATGCTGTAAAGGTGCTGAATACGATATGCCATCAAATTTGGAAAACCCAGCAGTGGCCACAGGACTGGAAAAGATTGGTCTACATCCCAAACCCAAAGAAAGGAAATGCCAAAGAATGCTCCAACTATCACACAGTTGCACTCATTTCACACGCTAGCAAGGTTATGCTCAAAATTCTACAAGGCAGGCTTCAGCAATATGTGGAAAGAGAACTTCCAGAAGTGCAAGCTGGATTTCGAAGGGCCAGAGGTACTAAAGATCAAATCACCAACATGCGCTGGATTATGGAGAAAGCCAGAGAGTTCCAGAAAAACATCTACTTCTGCTTCATTGACTATACCAAAGCCTTTGACTGTGTGGACCACAACAAACTATGGCAAGTCCTTAAAGGAATAGGAGTGCCTGACCACCTTATCTGTCTCCTAAGAAATCTATATGTGGGACAAGCAGCAACCGTCAGAACTGGATATGGAACAACTGACTGGTTTAAAATTGGGAAAGGAGTACGACAAGGCTGTATACTGTCACCTTGCCTGTTTAACTTATATGCAGAGTACATCATGCAAAAGGCAGGCCTGGGTGAATTACAAGCCAGAATTCAGATTGCCGGAAGAAATATCAACAACTTCAGATATGCAGATGATACTACTCTGATAGCAGAAAATGAGGAGGAAGTAAATAACCTCTTAATTAGAGTGAAAGAGGAGACTGAAAAAATGGGCTGAAGCTCAACATCAAAAAAACTAAGATCATGGCCACCAGTCCCACCACCTCCTGGCAAATAAAAGGGGAAGAAATGGAGGCAATGTCAGGGTTTATTTTCTTGGGCTCCTTGATCACTGCAGATGGCGACTGCAGCAACGAAATAAAAAGACGCCTGCTTTTTGGGAGGAAAGCAATGGCAAACCTAGGAAGCATCCTAAAGAGCAGAGACATCACTTTGCCAACTAATGTCAGGACAGTCAAAGCTATGGTTTTTCCAGTCAGGATAGTGGACTATAAAGAAGTTTTGATGCCTGTGGTGCTGGAGAGTAGTGGTTCCAGTCAAACCTTCCATCCTGAAAGAAATCAACCTCAATGTTCACTGAAGGACAGAGGACTCCTTGGAAAAGTCCCTGATGTTGGGAAAGATTGAAGGCAAAAGGAAAAGAGGACGGCAGAGAATGAGATGGTTGGACGATATCATCGATGCAACCAATATGGATTTGACAAAACTCCAGGAGGCAGTGGAAGATAGGAAGGCCTGGCGAGCTCTGGTCCATGGGGTCACGAAGAGTCAGACA
Source organism: Phrynocephalus forsythii (assembly GCA_029282475.1). Lineage (NCBI taxonomy): Eukaryota > Metazoa > Chordata > Lepidosauria > Squamata > Agamidae > Phrynocephalus > Phrynocephalus forsythii. The sequence continues at coordinate 112,995,722 of JAPFRF010000011.1, forward strand.
TAACTAAACGACTGAACAACAACAACAACAACAGTGCAATGTCATCTAGGGGTATAAATGTGTGCACTTAGAAGCTAGAGTCTGAGCTGGGCTTCAGCTATAACTATTGAAAGGTGCCATCTGCTCTTAACAAAGAATTTTTTATTCATCTTAGAATCCAATATGATTTAGTAGCCTGAAAGGGCAGACCATTTTAACAGATCCCTGCTCATAAAAGGGTTGGGGGAAACCACTGCGAGGCTGTATTTCACCCATTGGTGGTTCAATCATGACAAGGGGACCATCCGAAGATTGGTTACCACCAGTCCACTCTCCCCTTTCCCCAGGGAGAACACCAGGTCTAGTGTATTGCCAGCCATGTTGGAGGGGAGATTATTGACATGTTAGGACATATACAAGGAAGCCATGGTTTCTAAGAACTCTAGAGCTGGACCAGAAACCTGTGCCTCAGCATGAATGTTGAGGTCACCCAGAACACACAGCCTTGGAGACCTTAACTGTGCTGCTGAGACAAAAGTGGCCAGCTTCAGAAGGTAAAGTGCTGGATCATGGTGAGTACAGTATACCAGTGCCATCCCAATATCATCCCTAGTCCCAGTTGACATGTGGAGGGCATCTAGACCTGGGATTGTCAGAGCAGAGAGCCTGACAGCCTCAATGGTATCTTTATATACAGTAGCTACTCTCTGCCCCTTTAATCTGCCCTGGTGTTAGATGGAATAACCAGGCAGGCAAATTGCCCAGGTGTCAGTTACACATGCCAGGTCTGCCTTCTTTGAGCCTTATTCAAGGCAGATCTGGCATACAGCAATAACAAGAACAGAGTGGAAGGCTGGTAGAAGTGGTTATTTTGCATTTGACAGTTGGCAATGGAGCCAGAATGGGGGATAGCTTTCAAACATCTGTCAGCCATTCTTCTATGTTTAGGGGCTCCCTCTTCTCACAATTATCTGGATATGTGAAATCCCTTCAATAGGATAGTAGGCATCAATTTTCATAAAGTGCAAAAGTATTACTGAAGAATGGTAAAGAGTGCAAGAGCAAAACGAATTTAGAAAATTAACTAGATTATCTCAGAGTTGTAGTGTAGTGATTAAGTAACTTGGTGTTTTAAAAAGCAAAAGCAAAAAAAGCAAAGCCATCAAGTCAATTCTGACTTCCAGCTACCTTTTTAGAGTTTTGTAGGTATAAGATACTCGGAAGTGGCATACATTTCCCATTTTCTAAGGGTACCCTGGGACTGTGCAGCGTGCTGATTGGCTATAGAGCAGGCATGTCCAAACTTTGGCTCTCCTGATGTTTTGCCCCACAACTCCCAGAATTTCAAGCCTCTATTTCCAATGGCAAAGGACTGTGGGAGTTGTGGTCCAAAACATCTGGTGGGCCGAAGTTTGGAAATGCCTGCTATAGAGGGTGGCTTTTCCCCCAGGAGACACAGTGGGGAAACTCCTAACCACATCCAAACCCCCCTCTCTCTTTCTGCAGGACAGGCAAAATAATATAGTACAAGTAGGGTATACTGTCTCCTGAATTAGAGTTGAACCATTAATGTCTGTTGAAGAAGAGCAAATTGTGGCATTCTAATTTCTTTGAAAGACATTCCGTCTAATTTGAGATGCCTTTCTTTTCTTTTCTTTTTTACTCCCTGGGTGAAAGAAAGGCTTCAGTTTAAAAAAAAAATCTGTTTGACATGCCAAATAATTTAGAGAGAAAAACATACAGTCTTGGGTTACTCAGAGTGACATCAAGGATGCTGCATTTTTACCAGTGCAATCTTAGACCAAGAAGTTTTGAGAATTTCCTTAGGAGTAAGAGAGCAGAAGGTACGAAAAGGTACTGTGATTCATTTTGTTATATATTGAGCCAAGTGAGCTCTCAGTCAATAAGTTTTTTTTTTCCTTTTGGTGAAAACTCTCACTTGCCGCTGGGCAGCTCACTTGATGTGGTTAAGAAACAGACAATATTGTATTGACAAATTTGTTTCATCTTTCAAATCCTATTTCCTCCAGTATAAATCATGTTTTTTAATGAGTTGAATACATGGGATAACCAATACAGAGATATGACCAGGACTCTTATTATGAACCTACAGTGTGAGAGCTTAAAGAAAAGACTGAATAAAAAGGGGGAAAGATCATGTTTTCAGTTCTCTTACAAAGTAATTTCTACTTGTTGTCAGTGGAAAAGTAATGAATTGAAGCCAAACTATGGTTTTGAATCAAGCTTCCAGAAAAAACTGTCAGCACTGGTCTGCGTTCAAACACCTTATCAGTGTTGGAATTTAATCCTTATCAAGAGATATTTAGCAGAGTCATTGGGAAGTAAATCTTCAGAGTAATCACAGTAACTTAGAAATACTCAGCACACACAAAAGTGGGATGAATAGTTGTCAGCCAGTAAGAGGAGACATTAACCCAAAGGTATATTTGCCTCTCAGTAGCAAACAAACTCACATATACACCCAGTTGCTATGCACGGCTTAATAAGGAGAACAAAAAATATAACATAACTTTACTATAAAATAGGGAAGAGACAAAATAACAATAGACAGTCAATATAATACAAAATTGCTTAGCTTAGCTTGTGCAGAGAGAGCAAAGGCAGCAACATATAAGTTGTAAAAATAAATTAAAAATGTAAAAAAAAAAAAAAAAGCATTCTGTTAGGAAAGGCGGGTAGCTGGCTAGCGAGGCGTGGCTAGCCCAGGCATAATTTGGGAAGATCTGACTAGGTAAAGGTAAAACCTTCCCTTATTTTACCAGGAGAGGAGGGACAGATGAAGGTGATGAAAGGCTTCTAGAAGAAGCAGGCTATTAAAGGGAAAGAAGCTTTTTCATGCATGGCTGCATTGCCACTGAGACGGATAGAAAAACCTAACAATCAGTGTGTGTACAGGTTCAACAAAGAGGCATTGTATACTGTAGTCTCAACTCTATGGAGGTGGAGGATGGCTAAAACTCTCCTGGAAGGAGAAAAAATAGACACTTTGCCCTTCAGACAATTTGTGTGTGTGTGTGTGTGTGTGTGTGTGTGTGTGTGTGTGTGTGTGTGTGTGTGTGTGTGTGTGTGTGTGTGTGGCTTGTTCCAAATAAATAGCAGATGTGGGGAAGGTCATCTGCTGCTAGGTTTCTCTGGTCCCAATTCATTTTGGCATGCCTGCCATTGTAATGCTGTCTTGGAAGAAAAGTTCTCCTAGGCATACCTGGCTGCTTTATCCAAATGCTAATTGCAAGAGGGTGGAACTTACATGTGCAGTGTGAAGTATGAACAGGAGAATAAGCTCTTCTTCTCCTCTGCCAGAGGTCTGTTTATGTTAAGGCAGATGTGGAATCGATTCACTGGAATCACTTCCGCATATGTGAATGCCCCATATCCATGTTTATTATTATTATTATTATTATTATTATTATTATTATTATTATTATTATTATTATTATTATTATTATTATTATTATTATTATTATAAACCCTAATGTCTGATACTGTGCAGTACCAGATTAACAGGAATTAAACAAAAATAAATAAAAGCATTGTGATCACTTGCAGGGCCACAACTGGGGGCGGGGGAGAGGCAAGCAGGGCATGAGCCCCAGGTGCTGTATTTGTACTTGGTACATTGCTATTCTGTACACCCCTTGCTGGTATGTGTGTATGAAATTTATGTTTACTTCAGATGACACAGACCCTGGGTCTGATCACTTGTTGGAAAATCCAGCACCAGGCCATACCACTGCTTCCCAGCTATATGTATGGGGTTGGGGTGGGGAGATGCTATCACTATTCTGGATAGGCACAGTGTGTGTTAAATGTTTACAGTAATGAATTTTCAGCTCAGCACTTTTAGTTTTTGACTGAATTTTAGAAAAGCTGTATCTCCATTTTCATTGCAAATGAATTGCAGCTGTCTCTGCTATTCTGGTACATAGCTGTCCATAAAATATTTTGCTGTGAGTAGGAGCAAGGAGTGGTGAAAATCCATGGAGTGTTTGCAAACAGTCAGATGTTGCTAAGGTGTTAAAAAGATGTGCTGAAGGGTTTTTTGTATGTGATAATGATGTGTCAACAACAGTATACAGAGTGATATCTTTGCTCCCTTGAAGTAAACAGCAAGGCAACACCAAATATTAGAGGGATAAGACATAAACAAACTGGGATGATAAATTGATCCTTATCTGCAACACCCCTGGAGCCTCCTGTGATCCTTCATGAGTGTCCAATCCAATCTTTCCCTGCAGGCAGGAGCTTTGCAGGAACTTTGGTATCAGCTATGAGGCAACCTAACCAAGTAAATTGACTATCTCCCCACTAGAGGCACTGTTTGTTCAGCCGCCATACCCATGTGACTAAGCCATGATGCGCTGACTATATCTTCTCATTATGGTTTGAAGATAATTTTTCCCCTACAAATACGATACATTGCAAGTGGGTTGCGTGCCAGGAAATAATAGCATTCCTCCTTCAGAATAAGACACCCTGGATGTTAGTTACACAGCTCCACTGGAAACATGACAAATTCTCCTCATTAGATTTTCTTGCCTTTAGTGGAATGAGTTATGAGAAATTAAATAGGCAGTAGTCTAAGTACTTGACAGTTTTTTCTCCTCTCAGAGAAATGCAACAATTGCTCTTCCATTAGGCAAATTTAGTTCTTTGAAAACCAAAAGAAGGGAAAGTCACTAAATGGAAAGGGGGCAGCCATTATAAATGCTTTGCAAAGAATTGTTGCTCCTCTTTGAATCTTTGCAGGCCCTCTGCTTCTCTAATGTTATTTTTTTAATGAGCATTACTTCCTTTTATGCAAATTGGTGAAAACAGACCATAGCCTACCTCCCACCCTGCCATGGCAGGGAGTAATGGAAGCTTAAAGTCTACTGACCTTTCCAGAATGGCTCACCTAATTAGATAAGGGGTAATGTCAAAAAGCTGAACTGATTGCTGAGGTTATAGAATAGTAGAGTTTCCAAAAAGAAACCTGTCCTTTAAAATGCAGAATTGTTTTTTGTAGAAATAAATAATATCAAAGGTCATTCATACCTAAAAGCGAGGTTCCATTCAGAGAAGGGAAAAGGGTTTCAGAGAATTCTGCTGGCATTCTGCAGCTTAGCCTTTACTCTGTGCTTGTACAGCGAAGTCATTGACCCATGATGCTAGACCTCTGGCATCTGAAATGGGTTCAGGTTCCATCATTTGATGTTGAAATTGTTGGAGTGTCGGAGAAGCTCAAAAGGATTTTTGGCAAACACCACATCCCTGTTTATTTCAAACCCACAAACACATTAAGGCAGAGACCCGTCCACCCAAAGGACGTGATACCAAAACAAAAAAGGAGCAATACAGTATATGTGGTCCAATGCAGTGAGGAGTGTGCAGACCTCTACATTGGAGAAACTAAACAGCCATTAAACAGAAGGGTGGCCCAACATAGGAGAGGTAACAGCTCAGGAACAGAATCAGCAGTGTACCTCCACTTGAAGGATAAAGGGCATTCATTCAAATATGAAAATGTACATATATTAGACATAAAAGATGGGTGGTTTGAGAGAGGGGTCAGGGAAGCAATTCATGCGAGCATTGAAAACCCCTCTCTCAACAGAAGTGGGGCCTCAGGAACAGTCTATCTGCTACTTATCAGGCTGTGCTTTCAACAATACCCAGACAAATCAAAAAGCCTTCACCACCAAGGCCAGAGCTAACGACCCATACTTTATGGGTTTCAGCACCTTAGGCCATTGTTCACCTTAAGGCTATTGAGACTGTTGTCTACCTAACAAGCCTATTCAGGCCATTGTTCATTTTATGAGCCCATTGACAAAGAGGCCAAAGCAGACTATAAGATGGAGGACTCACAACTAGCATTATTCAGACTGATGAAGCTGTTTGGATGAGTACCAAAACATTTCTATCCCTCAAGAAAAAGAAGTCCCCTTGCCATGACTCAACTTCCAGATAAACTCACCTGGATGACTGATAATCTTCACAGACATATATGATCTGGAGTAATCCAAGCCTTATTTTTTTGTGGGGGGGGGGTCAGACATGTTGGTTTTGCTGCTGTTTTTTTACATTGCATATGTACCTTTGTATCATTTTACCCCATAATGTTGCATGTTTTGCACTCCAGGCCCCCTCCTCCCTGTGTGCTCTGTATGTATACTGTAGACACAGGGGTCCTCAAACTATGGTCCGGGAGCCAGATACAGCCCCCAGGGTCCTGAAAACAGCCCACGAACCAATTGCAGACTGCCACTCATCCCCACCACGGGAGTTGGAGGAAGAGGTGCACAAGAGGGATCCCAGCATCAGCACCTAAGGGCGGCAATCTGGAACAATAGGCATTAGAGATGGGCACGACCAGGAAAAATGACGTTTCGAGTTGTCGTGTGTCAGAGCCGGCCCGTTTCGGCTCGTTTCTGTTTGTCGCGAATTTTTTCAAAAATTTGTCATTTCGTTTGTCGTCTGTCGTTAGTACTGGTTTGGGGGGGGTAGGGTAGCGGGCTCCTGGAGGCACCTCTCTGGGGTGGGTGCCTCCTCTGGCCCGCTACGAAGGGAAGGCATTTAGCAGGCTCCTGGAGGCACCTCTGTGGGGTGGATGCCTCCTCTGGCCCCCTACAAAGGGAAAAGGAAGGGTACAGGACCGTGTAGCCATTGCGTACCAAGTGGCACTGGCAGAGGCACCTCTCTTTTGGGTGCCTCTAGCTCACCAAGAAGGACAGTATACTGGCGTACAGGTTTGGAGTTTTTTGGAACTTTGGACTGTGAGCGAGGTGAGAGAAGAATGCCTCTGCTGGGCGCCCTCTGACTCACTAAGAAAGACAGTGTACTTGCGTGTAGTGCAGTGCGAGTACAGATCTGCCTTAGGGTTGGGGTTAGGGCAAGGGCTAGGCTTAGGGTTATTACGGGTAAGGTTAGGGTGAGTTAGTGGGCTGCACCTCTGGGTGCCTCTGACCCACTAAGAAGGACAGTGTACTGGCATATGGGTTAGGGTTAGGTTTAGGGTTAGGGCTAGGGTTATAGTGGGCTTTTTATGCCCAACTGGCACATCCCAGAAGTCTCAGTCAAAACCTGGCCAAGTGGCCATGCGATTGGTGGAATGGCTCCAAAAATTTGCATGGTCCCATCCCATGGCCAGCCCATCATTGTGCAGGTGTAAAAAAATAAAAATAAAATAAAATAAAATCAATGGGATTGGAGACAGACGAAAAACCCACTGCTGCTACTGTAAAAATTCAGGCAGTTAAAATACCTAATTTTTGCATGTTTCTGTGTGGTGCTTTGGTGGGTTTTTGGACCACGATTTCAAAAAAAATATTGCGGTCGCCATTTTGGATCCCCCCGCACCGCATGGCATGGCGAGACGACGAGGATGCCCCCACCAGAGCAGCTCAGGACAGGAGATGGGGAGAGGTCGGGGACCCCCCCCCCAAGAAACCACCCCTCTGGTAGGTGCCCTCACTCAGGCAGGCATATTTTCTCCTGCTTTTTTGGCCGGGAATCAGGTTTTTTTAAAAAAAACTTTTTTTCTGTGCCGCTTGGCATCGCACGATCACCGCGACGCCATCAACGACAACGACAAATCAGATCCAATTTTTCTTTTATCGGTTCGAGTTCCAGTTCTGATGGCTTAATTGTCGTTACCGTTTCCGTTGCGTAATAGAAACAAGGAACGGAAACGGAAACGAGAATTTCGCCAAGTCGTGCCCATGTCTAATAGGCATCACTGGGGCCCCAGAGACACGCCGATCATGGGCCTATTGCGGGGGGTATTCCACCCACTTGCCCCTACCTCCCGCTTTTTCCATTTTGGCCTTTTTTTGGACTGTGGTCTGGCCCCCAGCGGTATCTGGGAGGCGGTGGACCAGCCTGCTGTTTGAAAACTTTGAGGACTCCTGCGTGTAGACAGATTGTTATTCTCCTCCAGATATTTGAAGGCATGGGCTGCACTTTCTGGAAGTTTGGTCTCAGGAAAGCTGTTAAATATTTTCTCTACCAATGTCCTTGTTGTTTCTTCTGCAGTAGCCAACCTGCTAACATGGTTATCCCTCTGGAAAACTCACACCAGATGAGAACTGCAAACAGCAAATGTATCTACCCTGTGAGCTAAAGCAGCATTATTTTCTGCTCAGTGTGTAGTTCAAAAGAAATTAAGCCAGTGGCATGTCATCAGGTCAGATTGCTCAAGGGAGGATTAAATAGGCTGTCCAGGGTTTGAACTTAGTTTCTTTCATCTGTTTGGAAAAACAGAGGATAGTGTTGTGTGCAGACACAATGTCACAGCAGTGTGTGAGCATATTTTGAAGAAAGCGCTAAGATTCAGTGCTGCATGAACAATAGCACTGTATACAAAGGCCTCAGCGCAGATATATACTGGGGACAGATACAAAGAGAGAAAGAGAGAGAGGGCGGGGGGAGGGGGGAGGGAGGTGATTAGATTGCATGCAGCCCACTTCATTATAAGAAAATGTCATCAGCAGAAATATATTCCCTTTTATTAGCCTTGCTAATATTGATTACTGATTAAGGAAGTCCTAGATTCTGTACCAGTATCAGTAATCAAGGACCAGGAGAGGCACAGAGTAGTAGAACAGATATTTGTCTAAGCCAGTGGTTCCTGGCCTTCGGCAACCCAGGTGTTATTTGACTGCAACTTCCAGAAGCCTTCACCACCACTATGCTTGCTGGAGTTTCTGGGAGTTCCATTCTAAAAATATCTGGGCTACCCAAGTTTGGGAAGCATTGGTCAACCTTAAAATTTCTGGCATCTTCACTGAAGCCAGTGTGGTCTAGCAGTTGGACTAGGACTTTGGAAGCTTGGATTCACATTCTGGTCAGTCACAAAACTCATTGAGTCACCTCAGCCCAGGCACATCTGTATACCTGACGTACTAAGGTAATTGCAAAATTAAAATGAGGAAGCAGAGAGTTATGAATTCTGCCTTCAGCTCATTTAAGGGAAGGTTGGCTTAGGAAGCAAAGGAATGTCTGTGAAGATTCCCAATCATCCAGACGAGGTTATCTGAAACTTGAGTCATGGCAACTAGAATGTGTGTGTGTGTGTGTGTGTGTGTGTGTGTGTGTGTGTGTGTGTGTGTGTGTGTGTGTGTGTGTGTGTGTGTGAGAGAGAGAGAGAGAGAGAGAGAGAGAGAGAGAGAGAGATCTCACAAGAAGTCCAATTTCCATGATTCAACTTTCAGAGAAGCAAAGGAATAAAATTAAAAAGTTATAAGACTGCAAAGTTGTATCTACTGCACACATGCCTGAGAACTGCAAAAGAACCTGTCAATCTGAATACTCAGCTACGTTGACCAATGTTTTGGCTTGGAATATGGCAGGTATAGAAATTGATGTTATGATGCTAGTGATGGGTGTACTGTGCACAAAATGCCATAATTGGATGCTCTCCCCTTTCAGAGCCTCTGTTTGAACATGGAGACCAGGTTCAGGACTGTGATTCTGGAATAGTGGTCTAGAGCATTTCTTTAGCTGACATTATTGTGCCAGAAATCATCTGTTTAAAGAAATACTGTAATGCACAAACAGTGTAGTGGCTGTAATAAGGTGAGATTCAATTTTTGACCCCAGGCATTTTAAGAAATACAGAAAATTCCAAATAATTATTTATGATGTTTGAACAATTAGCTATCAGAATTATGTCTGGTACACATGGTCAGGCCACAATGTTGTGTTTCACATTTGGATATTAGCTGTGCTCCTAAGTAGGGTGAAGAAAATTCCAGGTTTTAGAGCAGTGCAATACCCTCCTTAGAAATCTGAAATATCAGAATGAAAGTGGCCATGCATGTTCAAATGCAAGTTTAATTTTTGTATCCATTTTCAAGATTTGAGATCTATTAAACATTGTGCTGTCCCTTTCTCACTTCATTTTTACTGAAATCCTTAAGATTCAGGCATTTCTTTACAACAGTAAATACAGTACTAGGATTTTTAATTGTTTAGATTTTTTTTTTTAAAAAAAATAGAGCCCTATAACAAGTTTATACCACTGGATACTGTTTTTTAAAAGATAAAATAGATTTGAAATGAATGTGAGATGGTGTCAAATCACAATAAATGGTCACTAGCCCTGATGGCACAGTTTAGTCACTCTTGGTTCCAATGTGGTTCACCTGTCCGCTTAGGTCATTTTGCCCACCTACCTGTTGTCTGTCTGCAATATTCCTATTTACACTTGTTAAAAAATGATCTACCTCTGAGGGCAAGTTCAATCCTTGATAGTTGGGCATACAGGATATATGAACTTGGTCATCTTAAACATACAAGGTCCTATAAACCTTTCGGCTGGTTACTCCCAACCTTTGGACTAAAACTCCCCAAAGCCCCTCAGTACTGACTTTGCTGGCCATGATTTCTGCAAGTTGTCATCCAAGAATATCTGTGCTACGCAAGGTTAGGAAGCTTTGCTTTAGGTGATTTTCTAACATGTCACAAGCATGTCGATTGTTATTGCAAAAAAAGAAGCCACAAAGTCTGTTGCCCATATAGAGATGTGGGTTCTTCTAGACCAGCAGGGCTTGTGAGAGCACAGTACACTTTCTCGTGGGGGACAATGTGTCCATCTCATTCCTTTTCTTTTGTGCTCTTATTGTAGGGCAATCCTCTGTACTTCCAATCTGCCCGGAATGTTACAGTGAACATTCTCAATGAGGAGAGTAAAGTTCTTACACGGCTTGTAACAGGTAAGGCGAAGGAAATACTTGAGGAAGGGGTAAAGAAGGTGCAAGGGGCACGGAGGTGGGGATGGGTCGATCCTTTGCCCATGAAATCATCACCAGTGACTTGCTGGGTACATGACAAGCCATGATGCAGCTCAGCCTTGTCGAAATGAAAGACATGGATGTTAAAACAGGAGAGAAATTATTTTTCATTTGAAAGCCTGGGACAAAAGGTCACTCCGACGAGCACAAGTACAGGAAGAGGATCAGCATTTTGATAGCTCATTTGTAACAGGCACAGGAATATCCCTGGACATTTTAAACTTGTCTGGGGCAACAAGGATTTTACTGATAAATAATCACAGCACAAAAATACTTGGTCTTTTCTTCTTTAAAAAAAAAAACCAACAACCAATGCCCAACCTCTTTTTTATTCTGCTGATAAGGACCACTTATGTTCACCAAATGGTGCCCTTCGTGTCTGACCAGGAAGAGGATGCTTTTGAAACCCCCTAGCAGACATGTTGCCTTTGAATACACAGGCAGCCCTTACCTCACAAGGTCCTGCAGCCAAGAAGGCATCTACCTGGTGAAAGGGAGAAGCCATGACACGTGAAGATAGTGGATAATCCATAAAAATGTTGACTCTGGGTGACATTACATTGCCTGACTTGTTTACACAACACCTGATGTCCAGTCAGCCTCCTTAATAATTAAACCATTTTCGTCGGTGATTATTTTTAGTTATGTGTGTGAAAATTGCCTGGAGGAGTGGAAATAAATTAAACCCTGAATTCAATCTTAGATATGTTCAAAAGATGTTTGTTTTCTAGTAGATTGTTGGCCTGTTACAGGTAAAGAAACTGTCCAAAACATACAGCTCTCAAATGGTTAAGGTACAGAATAGAATTTAATAGCAGTACCCATAGTAGTGCCAGTGTACATACAAAGACTGGGAGAAGTGTGTGGAGCTCGTCTGTCTTGAAACTACTGAGACTGGGGAAGAAACATTATCAAGAGATGAAGCATGTTTTTGAATAATTTAATCATTTTAATACTTTCCCACCTAGTAGTTTTGATGGCAGAATGGTAGGAGCATTGTGGTAATGTACTGAAGAGACAAGGCACTGGTAACATCGCAGTAGATTCAATCATCTGAATGCAGAAGTGGGAGGCCAGGGTGGAAATCCTCTCTATGATTCCTGGGAAAGGAATGAGCTACTGTCTCTAGCATGTAGGGTGGATGGGGTTCTATGCCCTTTCAACTGTGTCATCTTCAGCAAACTGTGCAGTCTCAGAGCATCCCCAGAAAGAGGGGCAAGGAAACGTCTTCTGAGTTCTTTATAGGTAGAAACCTTGGAGGGTTGCCTTAAGTCAGGTTGACATGGCAAATAGCTATTAATTTTTAAATAAGATCACATCTCGTATAAAAGAACACAGACTTTTTTTTCCCAACTGCAGTATGAATTTTCCAGTCTGCCTTTACCATAAACAGCAAGTACAGCTCCCCTTATGTCTGTGGGGATTCTCAGACCAGGGTGGGCTGAACCCAAAGTGAAGTATAAATTTAGAAACCCCCCACCAAGTTTTTCTCAGCCTGAAGAAGCTTCTTGGATGAGTAGCAAAACATTTTGATTCTACAAGAAAATAAGTCTAGTTGCCTCAACTCGGCTCCCTGAACCCCACCACCACCACCCAGATATTGACAGGCATGATAACTCCAGATTCTACCCACTTACCTATCTCATAAGTAACTAGATACGCATGTTCTCTTTCCCATCATGTCCTACTTCCCAAACTGTGTGTATGTGATTGGCAGAAAAAGGGAAAGGGTGCCTTCATTTGCTGGCTTTGATTGACCATCTGTGTTGATCATTGGTTTTATCTTTGCCTTAAAGGTGATAGCTGCAAAATATTAAGAGCTGGGAGTTGGGTATAAGATTCTATGGAAGTGGGGAAAGCAGAGGTTAGATAATCAATAAGCAGTTTGCAAGTCTGAAAGTCCCAGTTGTTTCACAGTGCAAACTGCTGTGATCATTTGCAACCTAGTAGGCAGCGTGTTTGCATAATATGGGCCAAAGGGTAGAATACTCAAATTCTTTTCCAAATGAAAAGATTTTTATGAGCATGCTTTTGCGTATCTCCCCAATACTCAGTGGCAGTCATGTTTGCCTCAGCAGAACATTGGTAGAATCCATTCTGTGGGTTGATACTCGGAAAAGCCTTCATACTAAACTCTGTACAGTGGAACCTTGACTTACGTCATTAATCCATTCCAGAGGTCTAGACATAAGTCAAACATGACTTAAGTCAAACGAACTTTTTCCATAGAAAGTAATGGGAAAGTGAATTAATCCGTTCCAGATGATGAAAAAGACCCCCGAAAACAGCAATTTAACACAAATTTGACTGGGATAGGAGATTCCTTCCAGGGATGTAAATGAAATGTCTCTTCAAAGAGAGGAGGAGGCAGTAGAATTATAGTCCACAAGTTATACGCCTCTACTTTTTAATGTTCATAGCAACAATGTCTAACATTTAAGTTTTACTGATTTTTAACCTGACGTTCCAAGTTCTGAACAACTCTATGCTTACCATTAGAGTCCCACAACTGTACAGCTCCCCAACTAAAATGCTTCCATTGTGGACCAGACTTCTGCAGCCAGATTTTTTACAAGACTGAGCCGACTGTCTAACCAGCGAGGCCAGCCCTGAGCTCCCGGCCCTTCTTCTCCTCCAACAGCAGCGGCGGCTTCGGTGAGGCTGAGGACCAGCTCCAGGTGCTCGGAGCTGGCCTCGCCGAAGCCACCACTGCCGGAAGAAGGCAGGAGCAGTTTGGAGACAGCAGCCGCGATGCTGGGTCGTGGCTGCCGCAAGATTCTGGTGCCTTGCGCAGGGGCTCCGAGCTGTAAGTCAAAGCCTGCGACTCAAGTCAAACAGGCCCCTTCTTGCTGCAAGTCAAATATGCTGCAAGTCAAGCAGCATGTAAGTCAAGGTTCCACTGTATTCACATCCATGAAGTTCTGGCTGACATGATTCAGTGAACCCCTTCCTAAGCTAATTACATCTTCCTACATTGAAATGATGTTGTGTTAGCTTCACTGATAGTGGCATTTCCCTGAGATGTCATAAAATGGAAGTAGTTTTAACATATTGAGATGCAGATCAGGTTCACTTGAACATGGACTCCGGCGTACTGTATTTCATAGTCACAAGAATACTCTTGATAAGGCCAAGTGTGAAAGATTGGTTTGGAAAGTACTTTCTTGTTCTAGTTGGGGCAGTAAGCATGGTGGTACTCTTGGCTCCAGGTGTGTTTTCCCCTATTGACATTTGCATTCTTGTCATTAGGAGCCAGGAAAAAAATAATTACTTGGAAATACTCCCCACTTCTAATTGTGCACCTTGAAAATATAAAATACAGTATACAAATAAGGAAACACAACTGTACTTTCCATGCCACTTAGAACTGATAAGATACTGGGAGAAAACGTGAATAATTTATTTTCAAATGCCTCTAAAATTCTGTAAACTTATCCTTGAAAGTCAATAGAGTGTTACTTCTTTTTTATCTTTGCATTTAAAAAGCAACATTGTCAGTATTTTTATTATTGCTGAAGTTGTAACTTAGGCACAATATTAGTGCCCAGACATTGCTAGTTATCTGTAACTAAGTGCTGCAATGATCATATGGTTTTAATGAGGGAGGATGTATCAGCTTTTGGAAAATTATTTTCTGCAACATGTCAAATGGGTTGAGAAACAGTAGCTATCCTTTCTCACGCAACAGGGAAGCACTATTCAGGTGCCAGTGAACTGGTCTTCTGAATACCCTGTGCCTACCCCTGGCTCTCTCTGATACCGTTTCCTTCAAGTTTGCAGTGCTGAGTCTGTTCACATGTGTGTTCTCCACACAGGTAGGAACTACTCTTCACACTTGGCAGGGCTGGGCACTTCCCTTAAAAGCAATGCCAGAATCATTAATGCCAGACTAGGGCTTTAGAGAAAGAGGAAAGCTTTTCAGGAATCCACAATTCATCCTATTAAGCTTCCCTTGGAAACAGGACTCTCCAGCCACAAATGGATCCTGTGTCTTTCACGGGTAGTCTTGTCCACAGACCAATGGTTTGCCAGAAACTATGTATGCATCAACTGTTAGCATGCCGCTGATCACACTGTAAGAAAATTTGCAACCATATGAAATAAAGAAAGTGCTAAGAAAGTCCCTAGGTGGTAATAGTTGTGAGCAGCTTAGTGCAAATAGAGGATGAGTGAGCCTTATTTTTGAAACTTAAGGTTTTAATTCTCATTTCTGTATATATTTTTCTGCAAGCAGCATCATGTATGTTAAAAGCTTTCACATAACAAAAAATGCAATAAAATCATCTTTTGAGTATCATCTCTTATTGCCTTTAAGAAATTATACTGCTCAAAGAAGGAATGAAACTCTATGACTTATGCTATAAATACTAGTAATAATGTCACATTTAGAACTTTCCAATTAATTCCTTAATTGTTTCCTGTCCCTAACCTTTGCCTTTGGACCGTCTGAGGCTGTATACACACTGTGTCCCTGCGATGCTTGCAAATGACCCAGACACTGCACATTGTCAACTGTTGAAAGCAATTATAATAAGAGTTCATCTCAAGATTTATTCAGCCACTCAATATCCAGGCAAGCTAAATGCACAAAGAGTTAGAAGGCAAATCTCCACCCCCTCCTCCATCACTTTGATCATAGAAAGTGGGAGATATGAAGTTCAGAGACTCTGCAGTGTGCAAAGAGTCTTCACTGAAGCCAGAATATTGATTTCCCCATGTTCTGGCTTGCATGAGGAGCCTCCGTGGATTGAGAAATTTCCCCAGATGCTGAATGTCTGAACAGAACAGCAGCAAGATGTATATTTGTATGGGATGTTTTGAAGCAGATGGCTGCATGCCCACTTATTGTGCCAAGCAATGAAAACATTTCTGTTTGGGTTGCTGGGCTGCAAATGTGCACAGAAGATGACATGATGGATGGTACCATATGTTAAACTTCAGTGGTAGGAAAGCTATTGCCTGAATATCCATCCCAAAGGCAGTGTATGAAGTTTTGAAGACACATACTGAAAGAGATTCTGCATGGCTTCTAGATGACTCCCTAGAAGTCTTTTTAAAATACAGGGGTTGACAAGCTGTGCGTCCTTTCCACCAGACTGCCACTGCCATGTTTGAGTCCTTTTAGAACTCTTAGGTGGTCACTACCCATCCCTAGTAATTTGTTATGGTTTCAATTTGTCAGTCAGCCATGAAAAACTAATCTCCTTCTCCTGCTATTCATTGCAGTTCCTCAGACTCCCTTTGTTTAAAGGGCATCCCAGGCTCTCTGCAGTGAAAACAGATGCAGAGAATTCATTCAGCTTTTTTGTACTCACCCTATCCTCCTTTAAGACATCATTAATACCTCCTTATAGCTGCCTAGATGCCCTGAGCACAATCTCACCTGATCTCGGAAGCTAAGCAGAGTCAGGCCTGGTTAGGACTTGGATGGGAGACCACCAGGGAATACCAGGTGCTGAAGGCGCCTGGAGTAGGAACTGGCAAGCCACTCCAGTATTCCTGCCAAGAACACTCCATGGACATGGGGTCACGAAGGGTCGGTCACGACTATAACGACACAACAACAAAAATACCTTCTTGCTGTTCAACAGCCTCTCCTGCTGGCTTCCTGCTTCTGAAGAAGTCAAATAATTTGATTGCAACTAGCACAACATGCATCAGGCCATTAGTGATAGAAAGAGGCAGTTTAAATAAAATTTTATAACATTCAAATAGGTTTTTGAAGTGGGACCATATTTGGCAAATAGAGATGGGCACGAATCGAAAAAATTGTGTTTTGGTTTTTTGTTTTTCATTGGGGGTCCATTTCAGCTCATTTTTGTTTTTCATGATTTTTTGAAAAAAATCATTTTTGTTTTTCATTTTTCATTTTTACCCGCTTTTTGCACGATTTTTAAAGCATTTCCATGCACGGGCATCCCCCAATGCCCCAGACCAGAGGGAAAACACTAAAAAAATTGATGCTGGCAGAGACACAGTATAGACTAGGTATGCAAGGAGGCTGCAAAGGCAGCGGCGGGCATTGCCCAGGGTGCAAGGCAGCCGCAGAGTGACTGCACTGTGGGGCAGGGGAGGGTACTCACCGAGAGTACCCTCCCCTCGCACGCACACACACAGGGAGGCTGCAGGACTGAAACTAGAGAGAAATCTCTTCTTTCTCTCCCCTAAGAGCCAGGCTGCAGCCAGCAGGAACACAGAGACACACAGCTGCCTGACTGGCCTAAAGTGAAAATAATGAGTCGCAGAGACAGCAATCCCACCCTAACTCCCAGAGACTGCAAGGAGGACGGGGGCTGCCAGAGCTTTTTATGCACTCTGTGGCTGCCAGACCTGCCCAGTCTGCAACCTGGGCATGCTATTGGTTGAAGTTGTCCAAGAATTTACATGATCCCATCACATGGCTTGCCTCCATTTTGTGGCTGGCGACATCCATTTTGTCATCCTTAAAGGGAAAAGTAAACTACATCGTGGTGGGAGAAGACAAAAACAAACGTTTTAAGGACCCCCCCCCCGGTAGGTATTATCAGACAGTATAAATAATTATTGCTGCGTTTTTATGGATGTCCAGGGTGTTTTTTAACATTTAAAACAGTTCATTTCATTGCACGTCGCCATTAACGAAAAACGAAACGTAACAAACCTAATTTTTGTGGTTCTGTTCGGTTCGTTCCAATTTCAACACAATGTTCATTATTTGTTTTGTTACATAACGAAACGAATAACGAATAATGGAAATGAAAAAAGTTCGTTTCGTGCCCATCTGTATTGGCAAAATTGTAGTAGACAGAATGAGCTTGGAATATCCCAAATTTGGAGTTGTTTTTGTTTTTAAATTTTAAAGTTTTAAATTTCTGGTAAATGCTCTCTTTTCTAGATAATAGAGATTACAATGAGGAATAGCTGCAAAGTTCACCAGGGTCCACCACTTTGTCTTTAACTGTCACTTAAAATCTTATTAACTCATTTCTATCTATCTATCTATCTATCTATCTATCTATCTATCTATCTATCTATCTATCTATCTATCTATCTATCTATCTATCAGATTTTTTTACCATCCATAAGATGACAGGGCCACTCTGGGTGGTTTTCAGCAATAAGTATTCTAATCAATAAAGGTAAAGTTAAAGGTTCCCCCCGCACATGTGTGCTACTCGTGTCCGACTCCAGGGGCGGTGCTCATCTCCGTATTCAAGCCGGAAGAGCCGGTGTTGTGCAAGTCCATGGTCATGTGGCCGGCATGGCTGCAAGGAAACACTGTTTTTACCTTCCCGCCTTTTACAGTGGTACCTATTTATCTACTTGCATTTTACATGCTTTCGAACTGCTAGGTTGGCAGCTGGGGTTAACAGCGGGAGCTCGCTCCACTGCGTGGCACCCAGGATTCGAACCGCCGAGCTGCTGACTTTGAAGTCGACAGTTTTGGGAGCCTTAATCCACTGAGCCACCATGCCCCTAATCAATACAATAATACAAAATCACTCTGATACGATTTTAGGAGAAAGAAAATGTTCCTTTCTGACTTGTGTATACTGCTTTCTTTACGGTACACATGGTAACAAGCAGCTAAATAGATCAGCAGCAATGAACAACTATCACCAAGTGACAAAAAGAGGAATAGAATTTCAAAAGCTGATTTCTAAAGCATGTTAGGTGGTAAATAAAATGTCAACAGTTTGGACAAATACATTTATTTTTAGAAACAACCAATTGAACATTTATTTACGGTCTTTGACCAAAATACTACATATACAATCTAAAATCAGGGATAATACAAATAATACATATGAGTGGGAAGACCCAGTCAAAAATTAGTAATAATGTAAACCACATAAGAATAAAATTTATAAATAGATATACTAGATAAACTAGGTATATAAAGTTATGGATATAAGCAGCAATACAAAAGAATAATATTCCTATATATAACAATTAAAATAGCAAATATATAGCAATTAAAATATTAAATATTAAACCCTGAACTGCATAAGGCTCTGGGGATCTAGGGTTCAGACATAGACAGCATCTTACGGCAAGCCATAGCTGCCACTCAGAATTTGGCCACTGCCTTTGTAATATATGTAACCCTGTTGGCAAGTAAATGGTAAATATAAAATTCTGTAGATCTCCCCAGGAACTTTTGGAGGACTGGGTACAAAATATCTTTATAGAATCATAGAATCATAGAAGAGTAGGTAGAGACCTCAAGGGCCATTTAGCCCAACCCCCTGCCATGCAGGAACTCACATCAAAGTACCCCTGACAGATGGCCACCCAGCCTCTGCTTAAAAACCTCCTTTCAAATATTTAAACCATCCTTTCATATATTTGAACAAAGATATCATATCCTTTCTCAGCTTTCTTTTTGTAAGGCTAAACATTCCCAGTTCTCTATGCTGCTCCTCATAAGACATTTTTTCCAAACCCTCAATCAACTTGGTCACCCTCCTCTGTATCCATTCAAGATTGTCAACATCCTTTTTAAATTGAGGTGCACAGAACTGGACACGGTACTCCAGGTGGGGTCTGACCAGAGCAGAATAGAGTGGTACTATCACTTCCCTTGATCTAGACACTATGGTTCTATTGATGCAACCAAGAATTGCATTGGCTTTCCTGGCCGCCGCATCATACTGCTGACTCATGTTCAATTTGTGGTCCACCAAGACTCCCAGATCCCTTTCACAGGTACTATTTTCTAGCCAGGTATCTCCCATCCCATAACTGTACAATTCATTCTTTTTACATAGATGCAGCACCCTACATTTTCCTCTGTTGAAACCCATTCCTTTAGCTTTGGCCCAACACTCTATTCTGTCAAGGTCCTTTTGGATTTTCATCCTATCCTCTAGGGAATTAGCAACCCCTCCCAATTTGGTATCATCTGCAAATTTAATTAGCATACTCTCTATCCCTTCCTTTAATTCATTAATAAAGATATTGAACAGCACTGGACCCAGAACAGAACCCTGGGACACCCCACTGGTCACATCTCTCCAAGCTGAAGAGAAGCCATTTATGATCACCTTTTAGGTGCGATCAGCCAACCAAATACAAATCCACCTAACAGTAGCACTATCTATCACACTTTCTACTAATTTCTTAGCAAGAATACCATGGGGACCATTATTGAAGGCCTTACTGAAGTCCAGATAAGCAATATCCGCAGCATTCCCCTCATCTGCCAGGCCTGTGATTTTATCAAAGAGATCAAACTAGTCTGCCATGACTTGTTTTTAAGAAACTCATGTTGACTTCGTGTAATAACGGCGTTGTTTTTAAAATAATTGCAACCTGCCTGTTTAATAATCTGCTCTAGGATCTTTCCAGGAATTGAAGTCAAGCTGACTGGGCAGTAATTATTTGGGTCCTCTTCCCCCCCTTTTTTTTTTTGAGGATGGGGACAAAAATAACCTTATTCCAATCAATGGGGACTTCCCTGTTCTCCGGGACTTCTCAAAGATTATTGCCAATGGTTCTGAAATTACTTCTGCCAGTTCTTTTAATATCCTTGGGTGTAATTCATCTGGGCCAGGAGACTTAAATTCATTTACTGTTTTCAGGTGTTCCCAGGTAACTGGTTATCATCACCATGATCACCTTGGACTTGGAATAATTAACAATTAATTGTTCTCTGGCATGAAAGGAGGAGAGGGCTCTCAACAGGCACCATAGACCAACATTGGATAAGAACAAGAGAACTGCATCATCCATGTATAAGAGAATTGAAGTAGGATTGGAAAATAACTTAGGTGGATGAAAATTGGGATTGGATAAACTAGCCACAATTCCATTAATATAGAAACTAAATAACATGGGGGCCAAGATACAACCTTGCTTAACTCCTCGAAGGGCGGGGATTTGACATAATTCCAGGTTTATTGCATATAACTCACAAATGAGTATATGAGTATTTTCATACAGGCTCCACATTAGCAATAGAAGGTGCCTGTCAATGGAAGTCGTTTCAAATTTGCTCCAGAGTCTATCTCTAGGCATGATCAAAAGCAAATTTGAAATCAATAAAAGCAGCATATAAAACTCCACCCTTAGGTGAAGAATATTTGTCTGCCAAATGATGCAGAATAAGAGCTTGGTCAGTAGTCGATCTACCAGGTCAAAAACCTGTCTGCTATTCCACTAGAATATTTTCCCCTTTAAACCAATCCGATAATTTACCAAGCAGTTATATTGCATAAAGTTTACTAATTGTACTTAACAAATTTATTAGGCAGTAATCGGCCATATTCTGCTTGTTACTCTTTTTATATATAGGGATTATAATAGCCAAACCCCAGTCCTCAGGTATAGTTGTAGTATAATTAATCCAAGAAAATAAAGAGGCTAAAACTGTGGCCCACCAGTCTGAATTTGCCTGTAACAGATCAGCTGAGATCTAATCAGCTCCAGGAGTTTTCCCTGCTCTTTGTTGTTTAATTAAAGATATAATTTTGCCAGGCGTAACAGGAGGCCAATCCCCTAAGATTACCAATTCCTCCTGTGGTTGAGGCTGATAGTCAAGCTCCACCGAATATCTGCCTCTGAAATGTTCCTCCCAAACTGAATGGAGTGAACATTTGACATGCCATCTGAGGCTACCCTCCAAAAGGTGGTGGAATCCTTTAGGTAGAATGCAGTAATTAAACACTTCCAAGCCTCTGATTGGGCCTGCACTTTTTCCCACTTAATCAAGACTTTATAATTCTTCTTTAATATAAACCAGTTGGAGGGAATCTTGGATAAATTCTGGTCCCTACAAGCCCAATAATCCACCACAAGAATAGCTTTAGCAGCTTTACATTCGTTGCCAAACCAGGATTTGGAATGAACACCACGAGGGAAACTTAGTTAATATAGAAGATGAGGTGGCAGAAGTAATTAATTTGTCAAGTTGCATAAAAGGCCCAGAGCATAATAGTTGACTCATACAATCATTCATTTTGGGTGTCCATTTCAAACGAGCAGCTCTCCTTTCTACAATGTGCTCTACAGTAGGTGTTCTGTCAGCAAATATATTAGGTTCTCTGAGGTGAAACTCCAGAGTCAAAAGTAAGTGATCACTTTCTGGTCAGCAATCCATCTTGAAATCCATAATAAAATTGACAAGGTTATGAGATACTATAACATAATCTATGGTTGATGCTCCCAAGGAAGATGTAAAAGTAGATTTTCCTGGCCTATCACCTTTACAGTTCCCATTGAGAGTAACCAAATCCAAACTAACAGTAGTGAGCATAAAATGTAATCGTGCAAAATTGCAACTGTGATCTTTCAATAGGAAAGGAAAGAAGCAGCCTGCAATGTTATCTGGAGAAATCAAATTAAAACTTGCAAAAAGACTCATCATTTGATCCAATCCTCGTATTACAGTCTCCAGCAAAAATAATATAAGCAGAGGGATACAATAGTAGCTCTCTAAATAATTCTCCATATCAGGCCACAGTTCAGCAGGTTGTGAGCAAGAGTTCTGCGGGCCCGGGGGGGAGGGGAGATAAAACTGTTTTACATTTCAGAGCCAGAGTAATAGCCACATGATGCATGATCTATAGTATTTATCCAAACTTGGAGTTTAGTTGATATTAATATGCCCAGACACCCCACCCCCCATTGCAACAGCCTCCGTTAGCACTGGAATTAGCTTTTAATATATAGGTTGCATATCCATCCAGGGGAATATCCTTCTGGGACCATGTCTCTTGGAATAATAAGATGTCAAAATTGCCAACATACTCTTTGAAGGTAACACCTCAAATTTTGGCTGCCCATCCTGCAATATTCCAAGATAAAAGCCTTACAGTAGAGTTTCCCAAATGTCTGCCTACAATATTCATATCACACGAGGGACAAATACTTTTATCTTCATAAGAATTCCTTGTCCTCTCCCTGTGAACTTATTTTGCTCTTTCTTCCTTTGTTGCTCCCTCCCTCCCTCCCTCCCTCCCTGTCTGTTCTTTTTGAGGGGGCATAGAGCAAATTCACCTACCATTGCTTTTCTGAAAAGAAAATGTGTCCTGCTACATGCTTATATTAATCTGGAACTGCTATGTCCCGTTGTTTAGAAGAGATATAATTTTTAAAAAGCCAGCCTGGTTTGGAGCAATTAATGTGATTCATACATTTATATAAATTGCTTAAACAGCCATTTTTTGCAAACTTTGGACTTTTTTGTGTGTATGCAGAACACTGGATTTTGTGTGTATGCAAAACCACTTACTTTTCACTTCAAGAATTTTATCACACGTGTCAAGAAATACTTTACCATTCTCTCCTGCAAGAAGAATGATGAAATCCTTGTATGCAAGATGCAGCTTTGCATCAGAACTCTAAATCAGGATCCTAACTTTTGATTAATTAGAAAAAAAGATTAATAGATGGCATACTGATAGGAGATGGAGATTGATGTGAAATAGACATTGGGTTAAGTATACTACTCCTGGAAGGATGTTTAACATTAAGTTGAAAGAACTGCTTAATCAAGAATTTGTTCCTGGTTAAATAAGCATATGAAAAGTTGATAGATAAATATGGAAAGTTGTTAAAGATGCCTTTTCATCTATGAGGCCTCTGATACCTTTCCATAATAGTTTAATTCTTATAAACTATTTTGAGTACCAGGAATCCTCTTTTCTAGTCAACATTATACAGTATACCTAATTATTTATGCCCCTTCACATCAGTTCCAACCTTTGATCTCTCTCCAAGGATTTTCTACATGTAAAATATTCAGAGATTGTTTCAGGATGCTATAGGTCTGTGAATCTATAGCATCCAGTAAACAGAAGGGACCTTGCATTTGAGGAAGATAGAGTTTGGTCCAAATCATAATGAAGAGCTAGCCCCAAAAGGGCAGGTTGAGATGCTCCTTTGTACAGAACACAAACTACAGAAACTTGTAAGAAATAAATGTGAACTGTTTAGTCCAGAATTTCTGTTTTGCCTCTTTAGCTACCATATTCCATCTGATAAAGCTATGTGATGAATCTGATACTGAAAACAGTTGATTAAAGTATGTTGTTTATAATTTTTAGCAATTGTCAGTTTAAAAGACCATTTTTCTTTCTTCTTTTTTTAGGTCCCAAAGCGGTGGAAGCATACAGCCAAAAATTTCAAGTGCGAACCCTTAATGGGGAATTGTTATTTTCTGCAGATGACAATGAAGTGGTGGTTGGAGCAAAGAGACTGAAAGTTCTAGGTAAACAATATTTGATAAAGCTTTTCTTACTATATTTTTGTAGCGTTATAAGCATTGGATCTCCTTTGCAGTACTTGTTGAAAACCTCAAGTCTGGCTTTAGGCTTTACCTAGTGGTGGTTTTGGTGGCTAGGGGTAGTTTTCTAGCCCATAGTGGTGCTATGAGAAACCAGCAAAAGGCTGCCAAAGAACTGTGGAAGTGATCTTAATTCTTTATGGTACAGGTATTTGCAATCAGAACAGTCTCAGATTCCTAGGGGACTAGAAGGCATGCCATGGATCAACATTACAATTCCTTGCCTGATTAGAAATTTTAGCATAGGAATATGATATTATATGACTTTTGAAATAACAAAGTCAGCTGAATAACCTTAGTGTGGTCTTACTTCTAAATTTGCTCAAGATCATTGTGTTTTACTTTTCTGCCCACCAGTGCTCCCTTATTGATACAGAATAGATCAAAACTAGATTGTCATCCTAAAACTAGCTGATTACCTAATATACTGTAGATTACACATAACATTTAAGAGTGGGCTCTCACATATGTACATTCACACATACTCACCACGGACCCATATTTCTCAGAGCAGGGACAACATATAAAAGTCTCCTTTGTCTCTCTATAGGTCCAGGTTAAGTTTTTTTTCTCAAATGCTGATGAGTTTCCTTTCTATACAACTCTTTCCTTGCCTCCTCCCTCTGAGTCTGGATTTTGTCAAACTTTGTGCTGTCCATCCTTATCTCTCTTCAAGATGTCTCAACCAGGATGCAGCATTGCCAGTCTGATCCAGCTCATTTGCTTTTCTTGCAGTAATCAAGTCATTCACAGTTTCGTTACTAGACCTATAAGCCTCTATGATTCTTCATTTTTATTTATTTTATTTATTTATTTATTTAACTTATATGCCACCCACTACCCAAAGGTTTCTAAAACAATCTAGAATAGTTAAGTCAAATATCATTCAATAAAACCATTATTCTAAAATTAATCACTCATTTAAAAATCTGGTTTCAAAGCCAGTATAATGTATAATTTAGCTCTGTTTATCCACTAGAAGCTGAACTGGCCAGGCCAGGCACTCACCTCCTTGAGTTGGCTCTTTCAAAAGGGCCCCTGGCTAGACCAGGAAGGTCCAGAAAGGCACAGTTTAAATCTCCTTTAGGGCTTTGTATGTCAGAACAAGTTAAACAAAAATACACCATCATGATGTGATCCCTGGCGGCACCACACAAACAGTTGCATTTCTACAAGTAATTGTGTTGCTGCACCCAAATAACTGTGCTCGTCTAATAAGCATTCCCTACACAACTTTAGAGTTAGACTGGAGGATGAAATGCAACCAAGACAGGAAGATGGCCCTCTAGTTTGGCTTCTTCCCATTGAGTTTCAACAGTTCAGGTTCTGCCCAGACACAAGTTCAGTACAGAAATGTTGGTGGAAAACTAAGAGTATCGTCAGCATATTGCTGACTTCCAAACCTACTGTGGTTCCAAAGATGTTGAAGAAGACAGTATTTTTCTTCAAAAAATCATTCAAAAAATTCCTAAATTAATCACTCATTTAAAACCTGGTTTCAAAGCCATATATTTTATTTTTATCCACTATTTCTTCAAAAAGAACCAGGAAGGTCCAGAGGCACAGTTTAAATCTCCTTCTGCTTACGTTAAACAAAAAGACACCATCATTCTATTTGCACTACAACACATTTCTACAAGTATTGTGTTGCTACCCAAATAACAATAAGCATTCCCTACCAACTTTACTGGAGGATGAACAACACAGTTTGGCTCTTCCCATAACAGTTCAGGTTTTGTGTGCTCCATGCGATGTGCTAAGAGTATAGCTCATTCCATACTGGGCCAAAAACTGAAGAATTTTTTTAAAAAAAATGAAAAAATATATAATAACAGAAACAACAATATTTTTATTTATTTATTTATTTATTTGTTTGAGTTCCTCATACATTATTTATTTATTTATTTATTTATTTATTTATTTATTTATTTTATTTATTTATTTATTTATTTATTTTTATACCGCCCATCTTCCCAGGGGAACTACATGGCAAATATAATGTTACGTACTAATGGGGCAGTGAATGAATGAATAAATGAATGTCTTTAGAGCCGCTGTTCATTCCATGTTAGTTTTGGTCCAGTTACCTGAAGGAACAACACTGGTGTTGGTTCTTCTATACCTTTGATGGACTGTATCTGAGCTGCTGTGGTACAGGGATCCCTGTGTCACTAGATATAATATGCTCATTGGAACTGTCAGAATCACAACTTGCTTAAATTTCTTGGTGCAAGTTGTCTAGGCCTGACATTCTGAGAGCTGAGAAATAGACCAAACTTGATTCCATCTAGTGGAACATTGTCATCTGTGACATTCTATGGGAGAGGCAGGGTGGTGGCACAACAGAAGCATTGTCTGCAGCTCCTCTTATTCTGTGGTTCAAAAAATGGTATCCCTGGCTGTAGTTAGAGACAGGCAAGCAAGAACTTGGAAAGAGAGGGGCCAGAAAACTCACAACTAGAATTCTACCCTGCCTCCTCTTTTGTAGAACAAGCTCCTGTTGGTGCTTCGCCAATCAGAGCAATGTTAAAAACGGAATGTTTCAAGACAGCCTCTAATGGTCTTACACATGAAAACCCATGAGCACTTGTCGTAATATTCACCATTTTGTCCTAAGTAGGTAGCTGGAATGTGAGACAGTGGTCTTAATTTAAATTTATCTTTATTTCTGCAGAGGACATTCTATCATTTACAAGAAGTATGCATGATCTTTATGAAAGGCAAACTATAGCTAAGTGGCTAAAATGGCTGAATGAAGTATGTGGTCAGAGAGCTAAGTAATGCTTTGATAGAGTTATTGTCTGTGCTTTCCAGAGCAGTGGCTAGGGGAAGAAGGGTCAATTTGGAAGTACCAGCACTCATTGGAATGGAATGTGCCATTTTTTTTTTTAGAAAAAGGAGGAAGTCACTCTGGGAAGAGTTGCACTTGTGTGGAGATATTTCACCCCCAGCTTTTTAGGGATGGCATTTCCCTACCGCTCTTCTCAGATTCTCCCTTTGGTTGGTTGAGAAGTAGAAGATTGCTCATCCACAATCATACATACTGTATCTATCATGAGAAACTAGTCCTCCAAAAGAAAAAAAAATCTTTCAACTGGTTTTCACCGATATCACACATGACAGAAAGTTAGTAATGACCTAATTGGTTGCAGAGTGTTTAGCGAAAGATTCCATTTCAGAACCAAACCAAACAAAAATTAGACAAGGCTAAAAGGAAAGCTACAAGTGCTTTCTCTTTAGACTGTGCTGATCAGATATATTGGCCTCATTTCTCACTTAAATTACTCTGGAGGAGACAACCATGTTTGAAAATACGTGTCCATTTTATTTTATGGCCCCTTCGGAACATAAAGAGGATCATTCTGCAGTCCTGGTGTCATTTTTATTTTTGTTTACAGTGGAGTATCACTCTTTCAATATTTGAACTATCCTAAGGAGAGACATCAAAGGAGAAAAGAGACAGGGATATTCTGTTAGTAATAACCTTGAGAGGAGACATTTGTCCTCTCCTTGGTGCTTGGTGTGTGCCATGCTTCTTGAGTCATGTCAGAGTCTCAGCAGAGTCCAATTAGTCCAGAAAAAAAGCAATTCTGCTAATCATTTTGTTCAGCCTTGGCCTCCTCCAGGTGCCTCTGGTGTCTATTTGCTATGTAAACAAACTTGGCTCATTCTTGCTAGTGCCTTACATGTCCTTGTTATAGAAGTAGTATTAAAACTGCAATCTATCATGAAAGTCCTCTTGGAGAGGTTAGAGCAGCAGTTATTGGGCACGTGGTCTGCTTTTAATCTTGTTAATGGTAATTACTTCCTCCCCTTTGTACTTCTTCAAAGCCCCCTCTGAATGTTTGTTCCCTACAGTAGCACTGGTGTCTTAAAAGCAAAGAAAGCATCGAGGCTGGTTCTTTTTCCTTTGAATTTGTCCAGTTTCTTCTAGCAGTAACTGCAAGGCACTAGAAAGGGAGAAAAGCAGGGTGTACATCTGAAAATTAGAACCTTAAAAACCAAAGGAAATATGAACCATATTTGGCTTTTCAAGCTGCCATCTGTACAGAGCACAAAATAAATTATGTACTTATCTGGGAGATGAAGGTCCATGAGAGAACTATGATGGGTATACTGTATATTCTGCATTCTGATATACTTGCTAAGAGAAAGCAACTAGAGATTTTAATGTGTGTGTGTGTGTGTGTGTGTGTGTGTGTGTGTGTGTGTGTGTGTGTGTGTGTGTGTGTGTGTGCACAACTGCTTTCAGAATGACTTGATAGAATCATCTGGAAGTTGATTGAGTCAACTTCCAGATAAACTGAACTGTTCACAGACATATTCATAGAATCATAAAACCTTAGGGTTGGAAGGGGCCTATAAGGCCATTGACTCCAATCCCCTGTCCAATGCATGAGTTGCATGCACATGTATATGATGGAATGTTTCATAATTGAATGATAGTGTTAATGAAAACACCCTAAATTCAGTTGAAACAGTAAAAAAAAAAAAAGATATCACCTTGTCTGTAAAGCTAATAAGATATGTGTCATATAAGATCAAACTATATGTCCATTTATCATGATATTATCTGCAACTGGAATCAGAAATGGATTGCCATCTCAGTGTTGGTAGATTGTAGGTCTGGAGACTATACTGCCAAGGCAGTGAAGTTCCTTTTTAGATTCAGGACAATGAACCACACAGATGGACAGAAAACCAAAAGATGCTTTATTTAGCTATTAATTCAATGATTAATGCTGCAGGCAATATACATGAGTAGTCATAGTCAAAGCATACAGTACATACCAAACCAAGCAAGATTCTCTCCCTTCTGCTATGGGGAGCCCCAGGAAGGAAATAACAGAGAGAGACCCCTTCAGCCAAATAGACTCAGCACCCACACTAGGTCTGTGATTAAGCTCCCAACTTCGGGTCTCAAAACTTCTGGCTTTTATAGGAGTGGGGCTTAATTGATCAATTACCCCAGCCCATCAGTAAGGTTAGGAACACCTGGGTTAGGGGTCAGCAAGGTGGCAAACACATTCTATTCTAATCAGTTCAACTGATAACACCTGGGCTATATCTGATTATAACTATCCTTCCTAATGTTCCCCACTTGTAGCCAACATGTATTCTTCATTGGTGGCCAAAATATGGACTCTCCTTAGAGATAGAGAACTGCAAGACATGTCACACTAACTCCTCGTTACAATGTCTTCCGGATCATTTCCCATACCGTGACGAGGCCGGTTAAGACCCAGCAGCATTTGCATGTTCACTACCTTCATTGATTAACAACTGATCTATAGAACCATTGTCTAGGGGTTGATCCGATCACCTGCTGTTGGTTCATTTCAACTGTGGATGCCAGAAAAAAGCATGCAGATCTTTCATTCAGGCACACTTGTTTCTTTGTTATTTCATTTTACTTTTTTTTAAAATGATAAAAGTAAACCAAGCTTAACAACAAAAACATAACCTAAAATACAAAGATGCCTCAGAATACATAGGTCCTGTCTCGGGCTTTTTTAGGGAGAAAAGTCAAATTCATTCATTTATTTATTTATTTACAACACACCCTTATTTATTTATTTATTTATTTATTTATTTTTACAACTTATATGCCGCCCACTACCCAAAGGTCTCTGTCTGAAAACAGTTAAAAACATCAAACAACAATAAATAATTAAAACAACAATAAAAACCTTATACTAAAACACCCTTGTCTGACATCTTTGCCTATAGGGGACCATTCTGTTTCTCCATATTCTGTCCTAATGGTCTTGTTCACAGTACATGTTTGTTTGTTTTGTATAGCACAAAATAAAGCATTGTATAGCATTATTGTGTGTGAGACTTGTGCAGACTATATAAAATATGTATAAAATGTAAAACATTAAAAATAAATTCCACAAAATTTTAAAAACATGTAATATGAACAATTAAGGATTCATGAAATAAATTACAGATGAGCACTTACTAGAGTGACTAAGCCTAACCAGATAGTGAAAGAAATCAACCACTGAGCAGCAGTGCACTTAAAATGATGTCATTTGCAGGGAGCCTTCTAAGGGGGCATTGCATTGCAATGCGATGTAAAGTTTGCAGGACATGCCCACAGTCACAATTAGAGTTATCGGTCTATCTCCACTTATGTTCAGTATTGGCACCTGCCATGGTTAGTTCAAACCTATTTAAGTCTGTCCAGTTTTTCCTTGGGAGATCAAAGCCACCGGGCATCGTACTGCATTGGACACTAAGTTATGCAGATCTGGATTAGAAATTGTCCACTCCTGAAGGCGAGGGTGGGGAATCTTCAAACTTCCAGATGTTTGGGGCTGCAACTCCCACTGTCCTTTATCATTGGCTATATAAGATCAGAATTCTGTGAGTTGCAGTCCAAAATACATGGGATGCCAAAAATTCCCCACTCCTATCTGACACCATTCTGTCTCAATGTCAAAGTCCCTTCTGACAAGTTGCTGTCCAAATTTCCATGGAGGTTCTGAGATTTGAGACTAAATATTTGATCATGCAATATGATATCAAGTGTATCTTCCTTTTTGGTATCCAGTGCGAACCTTAGGTAATTCTCGCTCCATATGAGGTAAAAGCCTTTGTTGCAACTCCTTGAGCATCACTTTGCTTGCATGGAAAATTAAAGCAATGGTACTATAGTTACTGCACTGCTTGGCATCTCCTTATCTTAGAAACGGGAAAGTTATAGGTATATTGAATGTTTCCAATCTGTGGGCCTTGCTTTGTTTTCCATATTTCTTGGCATAGTCTCATTAGGATTTTGACAGATTCAGTTACTGTGGCCTGAAACTGTTCTGTGTGTACTTCAGTTGCCCCAAGTGATTCCTTCCTTCTTTTGGTGTTAATCTATTGTGTCATCAGTGATAGAGTTAATCCACTTGCCCTTCGCTCTTCCCCAGTAGCTGACTGTCTTCCAACCTGAGAATCTCATCTTCCAGCACTATCTCTTGTTTGGACTATCTCTTCATAGGGTTTTCATGGTAAGGAAAATGCAGCAGAGGCTTATCTAACTAAAAAAAAGTTAGCTTGAGTGCCATCCTGTTATGTACATGTGAATATAAGGCTCACATCTCCATTGTAAATGCAGATTCTGTGTGTCCGTATTGTGGGGTCTTAAAATCTTTCTCCTTTGCTAGCATTCCAGATCTGGAAACAGAAATGGAAACTTCTCAGAGGTCTCTTGTCCTCAGGGCATTATTCCTTCAATTTTAGCTGCTCAGTATTTAAATATTGTAGTTGATAGTTTATTTAACAAATCAAGGCACCACCAAAATATCAAAGTAAATCCTTTACCCCTGGGTCTGGTTTCCCAAATGTATGATTGAGGCTAATTAAAGTTACATTTATTTTGCTCTGTGTGTGGTAGCTGTAGAAAACACAGTGTACAGGCTGTATTCCCAGCAATCAAAATGTGCAGAACTTGAAAATATTGTTGTTGCTGATGTTTTCAATGCCAGCCCCTAGCCATGCTGGATGCTTTTTTTTTCCAAAAGGGAAACTTTTCCACACTCTGTTCTGAATGAACTTTGCAGAGAAGCAACTCTAAATAGTGAGGGTTTTTTTTTCCATTGCTTAAGTATTCATTCTCCAGCATCTGTGTTTTACTTCTAAACTGGAAAGCTGATCTCTCAGTGGGCAGGACAGTTTGGACTATTTCCTAATTGCAAAACAGTTAATGAATTAATGAATTGTTTTGTAGATAAAAGCCATCTTCCACTTACCCTTTGATAATTCCTTCAAAATGAAAATAATGCAGATCTTCTGGAGAAGTTGTATCGAAGATACACTGCAATAAAAGAAATGGGGGAAATAGCTTTGATATACATTAATTACCAATTCCATTTAATGAAGCATTATATGTGAACATTATAGCACTTATAAACAAAGGACTATCATAAAGCATTATTCTAGCTGCTAATTAGCTCTATTTATTCTCCAGATTAGTTTTTAAATATGCCCTCTAGATGCCACTTGATACTAATTAGCAGAGTTACATTATTATCACTATACAAAAGCATTTTAATTAAATGCAAAAGAGTTTAAATTAGCATGAGTTTCTTCAGAAATTAAACTGTGGTCAAATACTTAATTTAGCCTTTTAAGACAACTGCAGCTGACGTGCTGGCAAAGGAAATCCCAATAGGCGCACCATCCTGGCCAAAATCAAAAGGAGAGTGATGTCTCCCCAGGCAGGATCAGAACACAGCAATAGTTTCATTCATCCTGTTTGGTACAACAG
Organism: Phrynocephalus forsythii; assembly: GCA_029282475.1. Lineage (NCBI taxonomy): Eukaryota > Metazoa > Chordata > Lepidosauria > Squamata > Agamidae > Phrynocephalus > Phrynocephalus forsythii. The sequence continues at coordinate 113,028,024 of JAPFRF010000011.1, forward strand.
ATCCCATTGCTAATGAGGAAAGCTCTATTTTTAAACTGAACATTCCTTCCCTTCTCCCTGTGCAACATGCAACATTTATGCACAAAATGCACACACGTCTACGGTTTTTTTTTTTTAAGAAAAACCCGGAAGAGCAGTAAGATAGGAGTTTTAAAAAACACAAAAACCCTTGCCTGTCGGCTTTGGCCTTTTTATTCGTACCTGCAAGAAGGCAGTGAACAAAGATTTACATTTCAAGTTTGTAATAGGCAGGTTGTGTGGATTTTGTGCTTAATGGAGATGTAGGCCCGGGAATCTTTTTTTTTTTTTTTTTAAAATAGGCTTTGTATCGACAGGGAAACTTTAAGGCACTCTCAGTAGAGGAAAAGGTGGAAAAACAGCCCTCATTAGATGTCTTCCTCTAGAGGAGGCAACAGCAGCTGTGGTTATATCCCAAAGGGAGCAAACAGGAAGGTTAGTGGCCAGTTTAAAAGTCTTGCATCTGGAGCTTTGAATGCCAAAAGTGGAGGGGTATGTGGGATTCCAAGGGACTGGCATCATTGACGTTATTTAATATGCTTCAAATCCTAGTGTTATTTATAATGGTAGGTAATCTGTAGACTGAATCCAAAACTAGTTTGTATACACAGTGGTACCTTGTATAAAGGAATTAATGCATTCCAAATGAAATTATGTTAAGCAAATTTTCCTTTATACAAATTTCCAATAGGAATGTATTGAAAACAGAGTAATCCCTAATCGCAACCATTTGTATGTTGTATGGATTCACCCCATAGGTGATTTTGTTAAGTATATTTCCCCTATCTCCAGATTTTTTTATGTTGTACAGATGTTATGTTATACAAACCGTTTGTTAGGAATGCATTGAAAACAGAGTAATCCCTAATCACGACCATTTGTATGTTGTATGGATTCACCCCATAGGCGATTTTGTTAAGTATATTTCCCCTATCTCCAGAATTTTTTATGTTGAACAGATGTTATGTTATACAAACCGTTTGTTATACGAGAGTCCATAACAAATGATGAGACCAATGAAGCTGTTTGGACGAATAGCAAAAAGTTTCTATCTCTCAAAAAAGAAGTCCAGTAGCCATGACTCAACTTCCAGATAAACTCACCTGGATGACTGAGAATCTTCACAGAGAGTCCATAACAAATAGAAATTTCCAGATATAGGGCTGCCTCAGATAGCAAATGTTCCCTATGGGCTGCTTTGGATAACAAATGTTTCATAATGCCTTGCAAAAAAAAATTTGTACCCTGCATGCATTGCAGGATGCATAGTTTATGGAGGGGTGGAAGGAGTTAGAGTATTTTTATGGTATTTTGGAGCCATTCTGGAAATGTTTTGCTGAGGGATTTGGCCCTTTCGAACTTGGTAAGATAGGGAGCTAACTTTTATTAATATTTGAGCTGCTTTTCTTTGCATTTTTGGCTGGAAGAGGCTGGGGTAGTCTTGCTGGTTTCATTTCTCTGTGTTTGCAGTCTTTTTTTCATTGCTCTGCAGGCAAAAATGGGCTGGATTTTTTCTTTGTGATTATGTTTGTTTGTTTGCATTTTCCCCATTGCCCTTTGGGTGGTAACAGGCTGGGGTAGTCTTGCTGGTTTCTCTTGTCCATGTTTGCATTGCACTGCAGGGGGATGTTCTGGTGGGTGTTCCACCACTGCAAGCCTTTAAAATGCATTTTATAAAGAGGTCTGGACTCCCCCCCCAGCCTTTTTGCCTTTTTTTGGACCTCCAGAACGAATTAATCGGTTTTCCATTCTGGAGGCTGTGAAGCTTTAGGGATAAAGACCAAAGCCTTGTATCATTTCATGACCCATATATGTACAAGCCTTGACTAAACAGGCTACATTTCCTTGACACTTGTGATTTGCTTATTTCTAAGCCAGGTAACTGTACAGCAGAGGCTGACAGCTAGAAATGGAGAAAGGACTTTTTGTTCCATGTATTATAATCCTAGAATTTGCAGTCATCCAGTGGAGTGAAAGGCAGTATATGCCGTACAGGCAGTGCCTGTACAGGCAGTGCAACTTTATCTTGAGGATTACACATTTGAATGAAAGACCTCTCTCATGATAGCCAACAGAAGATCATCCAACACTGGTACTAACACCAGGATTGTTCTCTGTTGCTCTTGTATTTTTTATTGTGGAATTAAAATGATCATCCTAATATTTACATCCACACAAGGAAGGAGGGTGGCAGGATGCATTAGGTCATCCATGCACAACCAGAATCGCTCCATTCTGTCTCAGTCCCAACAATCTTTGCCTGTCTTCTCTGCTCACTCCTCCCACCTCACTCTCTTCCTTCCCTTGCCCATTCTTCTCAAACCTTCATGTTTTTATGTGTCCACCTCATTCACTGCAGGAGTTCACCATTCATCATCTTTCCATTATTTTGCTTCTGAGATTTTGTGCTCTGTTGTTTCATCGCTGCTTGGTTTTGGAGTGAAACAAGGTCTCCTAGTGGTAAAATGTGCATGGGGGGAAGGGACACATTATTACACATCAGGGAAACAAAGCAAAAAAAAAAGCACTGAAAGCAAAAGAAATAGGATGGCGTTGCATCTAGCTGGGTTTTCTTGTAAGAAGCAGAACACCGGACTAAATGGACCTTTTAGTCTCACCCAGGATTTAAATATTGACTATGGCAAGATAACAAAGAATAGTACTGATGGAATTGAGTCTGAGTGGTATAATGGACAGAGTGATGGACTATGATTCCAGAGGCATGCATTTAAATCCCCGCTCACCCATGGAAATTCAATGGGAGAGTGGAACTGGTAAACTCACTCATTAACTAACTAACTTACCTTGAAAGCCCATTAGGGTCACTATAAGTCATTTCTGACCTGACAGCACATTACTGCAATAAACAAGATCGGTTTGGAGGGGGGGGTCTCTTCATTTTAATTTTGAAAGCATTATTATTATTATTATTATTATTATTATTATTATTATTATTATTATTATTATTATTATTATTATTATTATTATTAAACAAACAGCTAACGACACTGGATTTTGTAATACAAATCACTAGTCGAACGCTTCCCAAGTGTTTAGGACTATGTGATGTATCGGTGAATTATGCGAGCAGATCCCAGTAAGGTGGCCTTCTGCAGCTGACTGATGGTGACTTTGTCAACTCCAATTTCTTCTAAATACTTGCTTAGCTCTTTAGGCACCGCACCCAGCATGCCAATTACCACTGGGACCACCTGTACCAGTTTATGCCAGAGTCTCTGAAGTTCAATTTTCAGATCCTGATACTGGGTAATTTTTTCAAGTTGTTTCTCAGTGACTCTACTATCCCCTGGTATAGCAACATCAATGATCTACACTTTTTTCTCCACAATCACAATATCTGGGGTATTTATTATTATTATTATTATTATTATTATTATTATTATTATTATTATTATTATTATTATTATTATTATTATTATTAAGGATGTCACATGTTCCAATCCTTCCTCTTTTATTCAACCCCCTGACATTTGGATATGACACCAGAAATGTTAATATCTTAATATTTGTGCATTTTATTAATCCTTTCTTTCCTATCTGGAGAAATATTTTATAATATTTACAACTATATATGTGGGCCATAGGTTAAGCCTCTAAACTGTTGGGCTTGTCCATTGAAAGGTTGGCATTTAGAATCCAGCTCCTGTCTACCTAAGCAATTTGAACGCATGTTAAAATGTGAGTAGAGAAATAGCTACTACTCCGGTGGGAAGGTAACAGGTTCCATGCACTTGCACATTCAGTCATGCTAGCCACATGACCACAAAAATATGTCTATAGACAAATATATATCTTGACGTAGATTTCATTTCCAGTGAAATGAAATCTACATCAAGGTACATATGGCTGTTATTTACACATCTATATAATATTATAGTTATATATGTAAAATACTGAAAGAAATATACAGTATGTCACGATTCATGTAGTAAAATTAAAATACTAAATCTCGTGGGGCTTAATCCCAAATCAGTGTGCCTAAAATAGAAGGATATCGCTTTGCTCACTCACTCTCCTCCTTCTCCTCATCCCTGAAATGGTTTGTATTTGTAACCTTGTATTCACAGGGGCTTTCACTCCTTCCAGAGGGAGAAGAGTCATTTGCATTGCCCTTGGAGCTTCTCAGCTCAGTTTGGAAAGGACATGATTTAATAGGAATGTGAAGAGCTAATATCTCTATCTCTGTATAAATCACCCTTCCTGTCTCAATGCTTTGCATCCACAGATATTTTCACCCAAGTTTTGTATTACACTCTTACGTGAGGAACATAGAAAATTCATCTCCATGAGAGCCAGTCAACCAGACCAAGCAATCAGGAAGTGCTTTGTGTTTTTATTAGAGATGGGGACCAACCGAAAAAATGGTGATTAGTTTGGTTCGGTTCATTTTAGGGTTCCCTTTGTTTTGTTTCGTTTTAAACAAATTTTTAAGAAAAAAATCATTTTGTTGGTTCATTGATTTGTTATTTGTTGTGTGTGTGTGTGTGTGTGTGTGTGTGGTTCTTGTGCAACTTTAGCTGGGGGAAAGAGGGGTTTAATCTTCCCCCCAGCTACTGTGGGGTGGGGGAAAGAGCTCCCCCAGCCAGCACCTCAAAGAGACCCTTCTTTCCACCACTGCATGAGAAGGCAAAAAGTGGGGTCTCTTTTGACATTTTTCCCCGCAGCAGATTTTTTTCATTTTTCTTTGATGGGTCAGTTCATTATTTGTTTTGTTAGGTAATGAAACAAATAAAGAAATGAATTCATTTTGTGCCCATCTCTATTTTATATATATATATATATATATAAAAACTAGAGATGGGCAAAATGAATTCATTTCTTTATTTGTATATAGAAATAAATATATATATATGCATGTTAGGTGGATTCGGTTTCTTCCCGTGTAGAAATCTGGTTGTTTTGGCGGACTTGGTGTTCTGGCTTCTTTCTTCTTGAAGCAAAGCGTGATCTCAGTTGAAGTCCTTTCTATAAATACTGCTGGGGGTGTGTGGTTTGCTTGCTCTGTTGCTGATTGTAGGTTCCTTTGTTCCTTTGTTCTTTTGTGATCTGCTGTGTGGCTGAGGCGATCGTTAATTAACTGCTGGTGGCTGTTTAGATGGCTGTTTAGATGCTGGTGGGTTAGATGGCTGGTGGGTTCTGGCAGTATCCTGGGCTTTGGTGGAGTGGGGTCCTGTGTCTTGTGAATTCATTTTGGTCTGGCTATGTGTCTGTGGTCTCCCAATGTTTTTGGGGGTGTGTGAGTGTGCTCCATGTGGTGACTGGAGTGGGGTGCCGCAGTAGATGGTGCAGTCGTGGTTTTGTTATTGGATGGTGGTTTCGTTTCATCTGTGGGAAGGGTCTGGGTTTGTGTTTGGTGTGGATGGAAGGTGGTGGCATCTTGTGTCCTTTTGGACCTGGTGTCAGTCTTTGTGACAGAGGCTTAGTTTCCAGATGTCAGGCAAGCGGGAGGTGTCATCACGTTTATTCATGTTGTTTGGGTGTTTCTCTATTTCAATGGCTTCCATGATTATTCGACTGTTGAAGTGTTCAGTTTTGGAGATGAGTTTGGTTCTTTCAAAGTCAATTTCATGACCTGTTGTTTTTATGTGCTGGAAGAACTCAGCAACAAAATCCACCCAACACTCTGGAACAAATCCAAGCAACTTAGAGCTGAAACAGAGACCTCCCACAAGACAGACACACACCCAACAAACTCCACAAACTGGAAAAACGCCAGAAGCCCAACCCCCCACAACAACCCATGAAACAAACAGTTCACAACATATCAGACAGGACACTCACCATCGCAGAGACCAAAGTCCTTTCCAAAGGATTCAACTTTGCAGTCGCCCCAGACACATCCCCACCGAAAACATCATATGCGGAGTGGAAGCCAGCCTAACCAAAATCAACCCAGATGAAGCCAACAAAATCAGACTCGAAGTCACCAATGTCCTCTGCTCCAGCAAACCACCCAGAAGCAATTTACACAAAGAAGAACAAAAGCCCTCACCAACCTGAGGAAAGACAACAACATAATCATTCTCCCAGCAGACAAAGGCAATGCCACAGTGGTGATGAACACATCCGACTACCAAGCCAAACTATCCAACCTACTACAAGACCCTGCTTACATACCTTTGAACACAGACCCCACCACCTACCTGGAAAAAAACCACCAAAGCCAAAATAAAAGCCTCTCCCTTAAGTGAAGAAATCAAGCCAAGCATCATCCCCAGAGAGAAATCATCCAGATGCCCCAAGCTCTACGGCCTCCCCAAGATTCACAAAAAGGGAACACCTCTCAGACCCATAGTCAGCTCCATAGGCTCACCTCTACAAAACCTCGCCAAATTTCTTGCCAAACAACTCCAGCCCTATGCAGAATCCATCACTTCATTTTCCACTTCATAGAAATTATAAAGAAACAAGACCTACAACCCAATGACCTACTCGTGAGCTTCGATGTTGTTTCGCTCTTCACACAAGTGCCCATTCAAGAAGCCTTGACAGCTATCCACAACAAATACAACCCCCAAGCACATCCTAGATCTGACCAACCACTGCCTAACCAACACATACTTCATCCACAATGGACAAAGATACAAACAGATAGAAGGAGCACCCATGGGATCACCCCTCTCACCGGTCATTATATATGGAACACTTTGAAACCAACGCGTTACAGAAGTCCGAACATAAACCCAAACTCTGGCTCAGATATGTTGACGACACCTTTGTTATCTGGCCACGGGAAAGATAAACTGAACAACTTCCTCACACATCTCAACAGCCTACACCCCAAAATACAATTCACTATGGAAATAGAAGCCAACAACCAACTTCCCTTCCTGGACGTCCTAATCTTCCTTAGGACATACCATCTACCAGAAAAAACACATACAAACCGCTACTTAAATGCACAATCACACCACCACCCTGCACAGAAACTCCGTAAAAAACCCTCATCTCCAGAACCAAACGCCTCGCTGACAAAGACCACCTAAAAACTGAATTACACACTCTCTCGAATGTTTTAATTGGGGATTCCAAAAAACACCATCACCAAACTTATCCAAAAGGAAACACCCCCAAGAACCAAGAAACAGAAGAGAACAACGGCACCGCCCTCCTCCTCCCTTACATCAAAGGCACCACAGACAAAATCAGCAAAATTCTCCACAAACACAATATCAAGACAGCCTTTTGCACCGACCAAAAAATAGCCAACATTTTAAGAAACCCCAAAGACAAGATTGAGCTAGAAAACCAAGGAGTCTAGAAATACCATGCAAAGTCTGTCCAGCCACATACATCGGACAGACAAACAGGAGAATAAGCGCACGCATCGCAGAACACAAGAACGCAGTCAAAAAGAAGAAAAATCTTCCTCTCTCTTCCAGCACATAAAAACAACAGGTCATGAAATTGACTTTGAAAGAACCAAACTCATCTCCAAAACTGAACACTTCAACAGTCGAATAATCATGGAAGCCATTGAAATAGAGAAACACCCAAACAACATGAATAAACGTGATGACACCTCCCGTTGCCTGACATCTGAAACTAGCCCTGGTCAACAGACGAGCCTCTGTCACAAAGACTGACACCAGGTCCAAAAGGACACAAGATGCCACCACCTTCCATCCACACCAAACACAAACCCAGACCCTTCCCACAGATGAAACGAAACCACCATCCAATAACAAAACCACGACTGCACCATCTACTGCGGCACCCCACTCCAGTCACCACATGGAGCACACTCACACACCCCAAAAAAACATTGGGAGACCACAGACACGTAGCCAGACCAAAATGAATTCACAAGACACAGGACCCCACTCCACCAAAGCCCAGGATACTGCCAGAACCCACCAGCCATCTAACCCACCAGCATCTAAACAGCCATCTAAACAGCCACCAGCAGTTAATCCCTAACGATACAGCAGATCACAAAAGAACAAAGGAACAAAGGAACCTACAATCAGCAACAGAGCAAGCAAACCACACACCCCAGCAGTATTTATAGAAGGACTTCAACTGAGATCACGCTTTGCTTCAAGAAGAAAGAAGCCAGAACACCAGCCTGAAGATGACGTTCGTCAAAACGCCGCCAAAACAACCAGATTTCTACACGGGAAGAAACCCGAATCCACCCTAACATGCATACCTATACCCGTGAAAATCTACGCAAACAAATATATATATGTGTGTGTGTGTGTGTGTGTGTGTGTGTGTGTGTGTGTTTTCTTTGATGTAGTGGGTTTGGTGTGATGTTAACCATCCAGATGTTGATGAACACCAGTTACTGCCATATTTCCCTCTCTGGCTGGAGCTGATAAGGAGTGGGATGGAACAGCATAACTCTGATTCCCCAGGCTTTAATGAAACAATTTAGATTTTGTTATCTTTTTTATATGTATATTAGTGTGTTTATAAACCCAGTATGGTGTAGTAGACAGATAGCCTAGGTTCAGATCCCTGCTCAACCAAGAAAACTCACTGGGGAGGGGTTAGACCAAAACTTGAAATCCCTATTATGATTATTATCACTCAGTTTCAACTTGAACCACCACCACCCCATTTCAAAATCATTTGTACTTTGCATGATCTACAGTATATTGCAAAAGAAACTTGCAGGCTTGAATTGTGGGGGAAAGTTAAATGTGTGCACTTTTTGAGCGTAGCATGCTCTTAATAATAAGTGTAGATACTGACACTTACGTGCAGAGGGATATGCCTTGCATTCATCTAGACAGATTGGACTCAGAGGGGGAAAGCAGGGCATGTTACATGGGGGCTGTTTAATATAAAGACCATTTAATGTGTTTATAGATAGATAGTTCAGATAGATAGATCGTTAGTAGGCTAGATAGTTCAGTGAGTGGGGTATCTGGCTACTACTAGATGGTGAGAGTCCAATTCCCCACTGTAGAGCCAGCTATGTGGCCTCGGGCAAGTAGCCCAGTCCCAAGGTGCCCCCAGAAGAAGGGAATGGTAAACCACTTCTGAGTACTGTCTGCCTGGAATACCTTGAAAAGGATCACCATAAGTCAAAACTAACTTGACAGTACATGATTGTTCATTGTTAATGATATAATATCACCCAATGGTATCATAGCACCATTGTATATATATTCCTAAATTCACATGGAACCCCACTCAAACTTTTGTTTCTGTCTGCTGTTATTGTTCCCAGTGTTAGCACTCAGCATGGCTGTAAGGACAAGTCCTGGTGGTCCAATCCTGTTGTCTCTTGTTGGGGTTTTGTCACATAATATCAAGTAAGAGCATGCCAGCAGCACCTGGGAGATGTGGCACACATGCAGGCCAGAAGTATTAATGCAAGCAACCCAATAGTAACAGATGGACAGAAAAATCAGGGAACATCCACAAAGTCAAACCAATGCTAACATGGGTGGCACTGCTAACGAATAGAGATGGGCATGAAATGGAAGAATTCCATTCCATTTTGTTTCATTTTTTGTTTCGTTTGGGGGTTCGTTTCATATGTTTCTTGCCAAGGACTTTTTCCTCTTTTTTTCAGTTTTTCGTTATTCATCCCCCCCCAACACACCCAATCGGGGGTGAAGGTGTGGGTTTTTTAAAATGTCTTGGAGCCACTAAAGCAAGCAGTGGCCATTAGCACTTGATTCGGTGGTAACAAGTAGGTGGTAGAAAAAAGTTTTAAAAGCCCACGCTTTCCCCCAATCAGGCACCAGCACAAGACGCCAGTGTGAGAGCACTGAACTGGCATCCTGACCATTTTCAGAGGGATCCTCCCAAGCTGTCATCAACTGGACCGGTTTAAATTGGCCCAGTCACCACCGGGGGATTTTTCATTTCATTAAGAAATGAAACAAAAACGAAAAATGAAACAAAAATTGTTTTGTGCCCATCTCTACTAAAGAAACATTGTGTTGGAAGTTGTTTCATGCTGGACTTCCTGCAGTGATGTGATGTACAGTGAGCTCCCCCTGCCACTAAGAAAAATGTTGTCAGTGAAACTGTTGATAATCACAAATCCCTTGAGGGATAGTGGTGTACAACATTGGGGTTATGATCAGAGTACCAAATCATCAAAATGGTGTTCAGTAGCTGGGACAGACCATACAGCTAACATGTGGATTTCATCTTGTTCACTGTCATTTAACTAAGAATGAGTCAACTGTATGATGTAGCCACAAAGGCAATTGCAGTACATTGTTGCATATGCAGACGCATAGTGTCTAGATCAAGGGAATTAAGAATATTATTGACCCCACTTTGGAAGACTATGTCTAGTTTTGAGCATCCCAGTTAAAGAATATCAGCAAACTAAAATATGTACCAGCTGGGGTAATAGAATTATGAAATATCCAAACAAGCCCTTAAGAGAAACATTTGAGAATGTTCTGTTAGAGAGGGGCATGAATTTTTGTAAATTAATTGCAAAAATCATTTAATTTTTTAATTAATTGATTTTATTCATATGAATTGATACCCTTAACAAATACAAATTGATGAATGTTTAGCAATTTATAATTAATAAAGTCATAAATTCATATAAAATGCTCCCCAAAGCACCTAGAAACACCAAAATTTCAGAAGAGCTTCTGCTGGTACTTCTCTACAATCTTTCCAAGTTTGGTGAATATTGGATTTAATTCATCTGAGTATTGGGTAATACTGAATTTATGGTCTCTGAGTTATGTACCTCCAAAGAGCCTCCCTCCAGATACCTTGAGACACCGAAGTTTCAGAGAAGCTTTTTCTATCATCTACAATCCTTCCAAGTTTTGGATTCCCCCAGCCAGTTGCTGAAGGGCACTTTTCTGGTGGAGGGGGCAGTTTGTGGATATATATAATTCAGATGTATGAAACCCAGTCTTCACCAAGGGATTGTAGAAGAGAGTCAGGAGACGATTACCTGATAATTTGGTTTTGATTTGCCTTGGAAGCCTTTATATAGGGGGTTAAGGTAAAAATGAATTTACAAATCAATTTGTCAGTTCATCAGAAAAAAAATCATAATTTCATATTTGTGATTTATTGACCTTGATATTAATACTAAGAGGGCCTTAGGACTGTGCATCTCAGAGTACTTAATGTGCCTTTAAATACATGGATCAATCATTTTTAGTTAATTAAAATATATCTATTGCCTCCCTTACCTTCTCAGTATCTCCAGGTGAGAGATAGACTTCTCTGATTGTCCCTAACAAGCACAAACATAAAATATATATTTTAATGGTCTGCAGTAGGGATGGGCAATTCACTTCAGAAGCGACCGGTCCTGAAACGATCCGTGGGAGTCTAGCTGGTGTTCAGAAGCCTCCGGAATGCAATCAGCCAATCCCTTACCTTGCTCTGCATTCGCTTGGGGCCGAGCTCCAACAAGGAAGAAGCCTCCGATGTCATTGTTCCTTCTCTCTGCACTGGCCAATCAGACAGGGAGGTGGGATGATGCATTTCCCTGCACGGCTCCTGATTAGCCAACTCCAGAGAGAAGGAACTATGACATTGGAGGCTTCTTCTTCATTGGAGCTGAGCCCCACACGGGTGCAGAGCAAGGTAAGGGATTGGTTGATTGCGTTTCTGAGGCTTCTGAGCACCAGCTGGGCTCCCACGAGTTGTTTCGGAACTGGTAGCTTCCAAAATGAATAGCCCATCCCTAGTCTGCAGGCAGCTCAATGTTCAGTTCCCCTCTGTAAGACAAAACTTGTTCTCAAATAATGATGAGCCTTCTGGCAAACAGCTGGTTAAAAATCAGTTGGACATCAGGGTCCAATTACAGTTGCTTAGAAATAATAGACTGAAGCAACTTCAAAAACAGAATTCTTTCCTCTGACTTCTTTGCCCCCTGTAAGCACATCCATGTATATAGATTTACAATACAAACTGGATTAATAACCGTAACCATACATAAAGCCTGATAATATGTAAGTGACAAAGAGAGCCTTCCCTACTTGCTTCAGTCTTAATAGCTTTCTGACAAATGTGTCTCAGCAAACGAAGACAGTCCTTATAGTAATGGAAAGGAGACACCCAACAAGGGCCTCTCAGAACATAAAGGCTTTGCAATTTCTCTAACAACAACTAGGCCTCTCTCTTTTTTTTCCTTTTAGCTTAGTTGAACTTTTACTCTACCTCAGTGAAACAACCCCCACCCCCATTTCTATCTAGATAAGAGTGATCTGATCCAAGCAAACCCATCACCTTTCTTTTGTTTGCCTTGCTAAGCCACACGACAAGACTTAAGCGTTAAAAGGGGAAATTTTCCAATTAGAACAGAGACAGGCAAACCTTCCTGATGATATAGTGAGGGTGCTACTCCCATAAGCCCCAGTCAACAGAGCCAGTTGGCAGGAATTGTGAAGGCTATACTCTTCCTATGAACTGTTCCAGGGTGTCTTTCTTCCACTGCAGAGTTAGTTACATGGGAGGTCATTGTTGTGCTAACTGTTATCACACGTGCATGAATGTGAAAATTAAAGCTGTGCTGTTTTCTTTAGGATAATCATTTCTGGTATTCTTTGCACACATTTTTTAGTCTGTGATTGCCACCGCCATAGTCACCCCAGCAGCACTTACCTCTCCCAGCAATCTAAGTATGCCTCACTACAAACAGTACATTGAAACTAGAGATGGGCACGAAATGAAAAAAAAATCGTTCTGTTATTCATTATTTGTTTCATTACGTAACAAAACAAATAACGAAAATTGTGATGAAATTGGAACGAACCGAACAGAACCACGAAAATTAGGTTCGTTACTTTTCGTTTTCGTTAATGGTGACGTGCAATGAAATGAGCTGTTTTTAAATGTTAAAAAATGTCCTGAATATCCGTACAAATCCAGTGATAATTATTTATTTTGCCTGCTAATACCTACCTTAAAACGTGCATTTATGTGTTTTCTCAGATTGCTGTATTTTTTTCCTTTAAGGGGAGTTAGGGGACATCGACCCAAAATGGCTCCCAAATGCCTAATATTGATTTCTTGAGTACTAAAATGCCCTGGACATCCGTAAAAATGCAGTGATAATTATTTGAAATTATTACCTACCAGGGGGTTGTGGTCAAAACGTTTGTTTTTGTCTTTCTCCTATCGCGATGTATTTTTTCTTTTCCTCTTAAGGATGACAGAAAATGGATTCCAGCCACAAGATGGATGCAAGCCATGTGATGGGATCATGTAAATTCTTCGACAATTTCAACCAATAGCATGCCCAGGTTGCAGACTGGGCAGGTGTGGCAGCCACAGATTGCATAAAAAGCTCTGGCAGCCCCCGTCCTCCTTGCAGTCTCTGGGAGTTAGGGTGGGATTGCTGTCTCTGCGACTTGTTACTTTAGGCCAGCCAGGCAGGTGTGTGTCTCTCTGTTCCTGCTGGCTGCAGCCTGGCTCTTAGGGCAGAGAAAGAAGAGATTTCTCTTGCAGCCTCCCTGTGTGCATGTGTACCTTTCAGTGAGTACCCTCCCCTGCCCTGCAGTGACTGCCTTACGCCCCGGGCAATGCCCGCTGCTGCCTTTGCAGCCTCCCTGCATACCTAGTCTATACTGTGTCTCTGCCAGCATCATTTTTTTAGTGCTTTCCCTCTGGTCTGGGGCGTTGGGGGACGTCCGCGCACGGAAATGCTTTAAGTCGCGCAAAAAGCAGGTAAAAACGAAAAATGAAAAAATGAAACAAATTTTTTTCAAAAAATTCACAAAAAATGAAAACGAACCAAAATGGACCCGCAACGAAAAACCAAAAACCAAAATGTCATTTTTTCGATTCGTGCCCATCTGTAATTGAAACTCTTTGTAGGTTGGTATTGGTAAGTCATAGCATCATAGAATCATAGAGTTGGAAGAGACCTCAAGGGCCATCCAGTCCAACCCCCTGCCATGCAGGAACCCCCCTCACAGGACTTCCGACAGATGGCCATCCAGCCTGTGCTTAAAAACCTCCCAAGAAGGAGACTCCACCACCCTCTGTGGCAGCTTAGTCCGCTGCCGAAACAGCTCTAACTGTCACGAAGTTCTTCCTAATGTTCAAATGGAATCTCTTTTCCTGTAGTTTGAAACCATTGCCCCAAGTCCTAGTCTCTGAAGCCATGGAAAACAAACCTGTTCCGTCTTCAATATGACATCCTTTCAAATATTTAAAGATAGCTATCATATCTCCTCTCAGCCTTCTTTTTGAAAGGCTAAACATTCCCAGTTCCCTAGGCTGTTCCTCGTAAGACATTTCCTCCAGACCTTCAACCATCCTTCAATATCTTATATAGTTTAATATAAGATAGAATAAAAAAGAAACAATTATGTGCCAATTAAGTTCATTCCAACCTTTGGCAACCCTTAAGTTATCATATGTTGGAAAAGATTCGACAGCTCATAACGACAGACATACGGTTTGGAAAGCAGGTGTGGTCTGTGGTCTCCCATTTCAGGTGGACAGCAAAGGGCTGCTATGTTCCCTGGAGAAGAAAGAAAGGTGCTGGAGATGGTCCTGTCTCCACTGCTGCTTGAAAAGCAAGATGTAGATCAGTGCTTCTCAACCCGTGGGTTCCCAGATGTTCCTGGACTGTAACTCCCAGAAACCCCTTCCAGCAGAGCGAGTGGTGGAGGCTTCTGGGAGTTGCAGTCCAAGAACATCTGGGGACCCACAGGTTGAGAAGCACTGATGTAGATCATGAGGCCAAGCAACCTGTTTTTGTGGGTTGCTTGGTTTTTAGAGAGGTTTCTCAGAAATGGGAGGATGTCAAAAAAAAACTGCAACACAGGTGATGGTGTTGACCATCTCTGCCATTTGCTCTTTGTTTCTCAGAAGATCTCTTGGAGCCTGGGTAATTTGTTGTTGTTGTTACTGCTTTAAAAATGCAGGCCATTTTCTAAGCCAGTTGCCACAGCTTGTAGCTTGTCTCTTCATTCTTCAGTGACAGCACATAGGGAAGAGTGTGAAGTGCTGCTCCATGTAGCAGAATGGAGCTGGATGCCTCCCTGCCTCTCCAGAATGTAGACGTGGTGTAGAGCTCAATAGCAGCTCTTCCAAGGCACAAGAGGTGCTCTTGGGACACCAGCAGCAAGAAAGAGATGCTCTTTTGCTACCCAACACTCCACCACTGGGGCAATTCCTTCAGTGTGCCCAAATGGCAAGGCTCTTTCTGCTGGAGAAAGACTGTGCCTAGTACTGGACCATGTTACTCAGCTGTGTTTGTGTCGAAATAGTGACATTCACACCACAAGTGGATTGACATTAAAGAGTCCCTGCTCCCATTTCAGGTTGCACATGATTTGCATGCAATGAGCCATAGACAACCTAAAATGAAAGTAGGGATTATTAAAGTATCAGTCATTGGCCACTCGTGATGATTTAATTATCCTTAGGCCTGCACAGCCATGTAGCAGGATTTTAGCTTGTGATTCAAATACTTTCATCAGCTATTATTCTCACCGTCTCTGACTACCACCAGTTCAGCTTAGCTGGCAAAATGGAAACCTTCATTTGTGAGGTTCTGCCTTTTCCACTTTCACAGAAAGAGGCTTAATTGCCCATATTCCTACAGCTTAAAAAGCTATGGAATCTGTGATTTCCCTCCTATTTAGGCAACTAGAAAGTTGAACTTTTCCCTCTTTCATGTCAGTGACTTTGCTACCTTTAGGTATCTCTAAATATTTCTAAAATGTTAGATGGATGCTGTACTAAGATTGTAAAGTGTTACTTTATCAAAAAATATTGTAATGTTACCGTATTTTTTCTCTCTAAAAGACATACTTTTCCCACCCCCAAAAGTAAGGGGAAATGTCTGTGTATCTTATAGAGTGAATATACTAGTCCCCGCTACCTATATAGCACAGATTTTCCTTTAGAAAGAAATTACCTGCATGGAGCCTCTCCTGTCCCCTTTTGCAGCCTGGATTCCACTGTTTTAATCCCTTTCTTTGCAAAGAGGCTTCCACGGAGCCTCTCCCATCCCCTGCTGCAGCCAGGATTCCCCAGTTCCAATCACTTCGTTAGCAAAGAGGCTTCCTCCAGGGAGCCTCTCCCCATCCCTCCCTTTCTGCAGCCAAAAACCCTCAATCAAAAATCACCTTGTTGGCAAAGAGGTCTCCACAGAGCCTCTGTCCTCCCCTTCTGAAGCTGGGATTCCTCAATCCCAAACACCTGGTTTACAAGCCTCCCTTTTGCAGCTTGCATTACACAATCCACAGTTCCAATCACCTCATTTGCAAGCCGCCTCTTTTGCAGCTTGCATTCCACAGTTCCAATCTCCTTGTTTGCAAGCCTCCCCTTTTGCAGCCAGGATTCTCCAGCAATGAAACCTTAGGTTAAACATTTTTCTTGTTTTCCTCATCTAAAAACTAGGTATGTCTTATGGTCAGACGCATCTTATAGAGCAAAAAATGTGATAATTTCCTTTCCTTGGGCACTGATGTCTTTTTTTTATATAAGAACTGCATGCTATAAATGGAAAGTAAATATTCAATATTAATATCTTTTTAGCATTTGAAATTAAAAAATCAGCAAAGATTGTCAAGGTATTGGAAGAAATACAAATTACAGATATACTTCTAATTTCTTTTTATTTTAGGATTTAGCATGAAAACAGAGAGAGGAGGGTAAAAAATGGAAGCTTCCCCATTATTTGAGAGCCAGCTTATTCTCGCTATCCCCACATCACACATACACAAACACACATAGACAGATATCTAGTAGATTGTGTTAACCTTAATCCCCTTTATGAAAGAAGAATCAGATTAATATTGATCTCATGTCATCAGGATTAGCAAAAGAACATACTGTACAGTTTCCAAATCAAAATTCAAGTCAGATTTATTCTATATTCCTTCAGCGTTCCTTGAAACTCATCCTCATGGCTGCTTTGAAACATTAATCTCCTTTCAGGGAACGGGATGTTCCGGTGTGTCACTCCCTTTTTTCCCATGGACTAGTTTTAATGCAAAATGGCTATTGCAACAAATACAGCTGAGAGAAAACAGAGTTGAAACAAGCCCATTGTTTCGTGCTAAGGGGCAATTATTGGGGAAATGGTTAGGAAACTGATGCTTGAACAGAGTGGGGTCAGAATAGGTCAGGTCAACTCAACATCTCTTTCCTCTTCCACATTCCTTTATTGGTGGGAAATGTGGTGCAAAGCTTTCTGCTCAGATCCGTTGCTCTTGTATTTCATGGGGGACCTTAAACCACGGGACATGGAGCTGAAAACAGGCCTCCACTTTCATAAATTCTGTAGCCATCCATTTTCTTTGTAGTCCATCAGCTCTGCAGCCCTATTATTTTTAATGAGGTGAACAGAGTACCTTTGGGTGCCCAACTCCTTGCAAAGCCAATAAAGCTGAAGTTGGGAGAGGCCCTGGTTATTAATTGTTGGGTTGCGGTAGGTGCTACAGTGCCTTTAAAATTTGTGTTTATTTTGTGTGTGTGTTTGTGTGTGTGTGTGTGTGTGAGAGAGAGAGAGAGAGAGAGAGAGACAGACAGACAGACAGAGAGACAGACAGACAGAGAGAGAGAGAGAGAGAGAGAGAGAGAGAGAGAGAGAGAGAGATTTTACCACTTCAAGTTGCCAAAATGGAATCAAATGAAAGGAAGAAATCCATTTTTAAACATTCTATCATTTGCGTTCTCTGGAAGAGGGAAAATGTTAATTTGTGGAAGCTTCATTCTGTGGTTCTTCCCAAGACAGCAGACCTCTTTTTCCATTTTTGTTTTATAGGCTTCATGAGACTTACTTCTATGTGTACAAAACTTTTCAATCAATAATAATTCATGTAATACTTCCCTTGCCCCTGTGTGGCTGAATAATAATAGCTGCAATTCATTCGTCTTTCAGAGGCCCAGCTATGAGTGTTTTGCTTTTATCTAAACTATACATTTCTGATTCCAATTTAAATTTCAGATGCTGCTCACTTCTCAGTCATGTAGCCTTCAGTAAGTCTGTTCCTTCAGGCACTGCTTGGATATCTGCAAAATGGGAATGTTAGAGAATGTTATACAGTAGGGATTGGCTCCATACGAAAAACAGCACACTGTTTCATCATTTTGTAAGGTTTCAAAACATTTCAAAATGAAACGAAACTGCAGATAGTGTGTCGTTAAGAACTATAATGAAACTAAGTTTTGGGTATGGAGGAACCAAACCAGGGAGCCGCCAGTGGATGTCGCTTCAAGCAAGGGGCTGCAGCGAGATCCGGCAGCTGTTTCCCTAATTGGTTCTCCTCACCACCCTACAGCTGTTTTTTACAGCTGAGCTATCAAAACCAGCTGGGTGGCTGTGGGGAGAACTGGAAAGCAGAAGAGGGAGGCTTTTGAATTTCCCGCCCCCAAAGTCTCCCTCCTCCGCTCTCCGGTTCACAGCAGGTCTGAGAGTGCGAGAGCTGACGTCAGTGCTAGCCCTCTCAGACCACTGCTGCTCTGTCGGAAGGCCAGGGGATTCCCTGGACTTCCCCACACAGCAGAGGTCTCAGAAGGCAAGCGCTGATGTCACCTTCTCAGGCTGCTGCTGCCTGGCAAGTGGCAGGAGGGGAGACATGGCAGAAGGGAGCAGGAGAATGACTGGCTGGATGGTTGAAAAGATGCAAGCACCCACTTCCTTAAAGGTTGAGGCAACAGCAGCCATGGCCACATTCCACAATGTTGTTATTTTAGATATAGAATTGTTTTCCAAATTACTATCTCCATAGTTCACCTTCTTTGCTTGCCAGGACCCCCTCCCCAAATCCCTTGCCATCCTATGAACAAGGAGAATACTTCTGCAGAGATGAACGTTCCTACTTAGTACCCTAAGAGAGATCCGAATGAATGCTGATTCTTTTGTTTCTTTGAGATCTGCAGTAGAAATGGCTACAGGCAAGCATTAGGCTGAGAGGTATGGGATGCAGCAGAAGTTGGGCATGGAAGAGGTATGATTGTTCAATGGAAACAGAATCCTGGATGAGGCAGAAAGTGTATTATTTTTAAAATGCTTTTACACTAAGACGGCAAACTCCTCTCTAGTTGATGTATGATGGAATCATGGGGCTTGAATATATCCATCATGAGGCAGAGAGTATAAGAAACCAGCCAATGGAGCAGAGTGATCAAAAATTATGCCTTTATGTAGATTATTATCAAGGTCTTTGCTTTTACCCAAAGTGTTTGAGAAATTGTGTTGTACACATCTCTTTTAATGTAAAAGCTTTTCTCATTGCTGCTGAATGAATACACATGAGGGATTTTTGACAAATTTATTTTCCTCATGTTAACCATTGTAGGAAAGGGGGGCAACTAAAAGTATTGAGTGAATCATTACAGTAATTCAAAACACTTTGGTTAGATCCTGTCGCATGCTTTATAAATTCCTGATTGATTGTATAGAATTAAGTTATTGGGCAGAAAGCCAGTTAATGGGATACACATTGATGAAATCATTTCTGTGGGGCATTCGATGGAACTTAAAATAAAGCTGAAATAGCTTTATGGATTTTCCACTCAAAGTGTTTATGAACATTTATTGCTGGTAAATTACATAGCATCACAGGAAGGGTTCGCTTGGCCTACATTTTAATCAAACCCCTTTGCTCATAATAAAAGAAGAGAATAATTTATTGCCATGGAATGTACAGTAGGTGTAAATCCACATCTTGTTGTAGCTGTCCTTTGCCTTATCTTTCTCACTTTAGATATGGAAGATGCACTACAAAATCAATTGGCTCGTGGAAAACAAAGCTTCGTATACTTTGCAAAAGAAACAGGCTTTTCTTTTTTCATCTTGTTTGCAACAGATGGAGAAATGTTCTCAGCCGCAGAGGAGATAACAGCTTTTGATTTACCAACAGATTTGACAGGGTTTGCTTTCCTGCCCAGAAAACATGGAAGAGCGATAATGAAATGTTTTCTTGCTTTTTCTGCCGATTGTCACACAGAATGTTTTGGTACAGAACACCATATGGCCTGATCTCTCATTTGATATTGAAGATTCAAGCAAAGCACATGGCAGCGGTGTATAAAATTGTGGTCACCCAGATGATGTTTGACCGCAGTTCCCATCAGCCGTACTATGGCCAAAGATCCCATCATCCATTGGGATCTGTACTCCAAACACATCTGGTGGTCTGCACTTTGCTGTTTCTGATCTAATTCCAGAGATGCGATAATACAGAAGCAAACATCTTGGTCCAGTATTGTAACCTACCCAGTTCTCATGAGAGGTTGCATTTAGAAACTGGTACTCTTTTGCTAGCAATATAGGGGAACATACCCTGCAGCACTGGGAGTAATGCATGGCCAGAAAAGAAGTGCAAAGAACCAGTGACCCTTTGTACCTCTCAGCTGCACCAAGATCTTGTGTGTTGTAATGGTTAGAGTATTGGTTTGGGTTAGAGTATTGGTTTGGGATGACACTCATTAGGTGACTGTTGGCCAATCACTCTCTCTTACTCTCTCTCTCTCTCTTATTCTCACAACTCATAGGATGGTTCTGAGGATAACATGGGGAGAAAGAGAGTCTGTCTATATGGCACACTAGCTAACTAGAAGAAAAGTAGGCTGTAAATATACCATTGGCTCTTGTTCAGCTAACCATGATTCAAGATGGGAAAAGATTTGGTTTTCTGAAAGGCAAATAAAGCACAGCTCCGTGATTCTACTGAGTGATCTCTAGAATTGTAGCCTTGTGAAGGAACTTGTGAAGTGCCATTGACTTCCCTGCCAGAAAAGGAGATCTGCAGCTAAAGTTTCCTTGACAGATTCTCCACTGTCAAATTGCTCTGACTGGAAGGTGTTTCTCTAGTTTAAGTTGAAATCTCCATTCTAGTAATTTGACTCCATTAGTTCAAACAATATATAGAGTTTCTGGAAGTAAGGGGTGTATAGTTACAATATTGTGCCAAAGCTTAGATCCTTTACACAATTAAAATAAAACTGGGTCAAACATAGTGGAGGCAACATATCAAATTATCCATTTTACCAGTATACCAGAAGTACAGGGCCAAACAAGGAGACCAATAATATTTATTTATTTATTAGATTTAGCCAAAGGCAACTGTGGGCAGTTTTGACATCTGGATAATTCAGGTCATTAGTTTCTGAAACTTATAACATCCTACTGGACCCTAAATCTGCCAACAGCTAGGTACTAGAGAAGAATTGGGGGGGGGTGTTGAAGACTTGACACAGGGCATTAATGAAGGAGAGTGGAGAGCTGCATGATCAAAAGTCCCAAAGGAGAAAGTCTCATCAAAAATAAGGGAGAATACTATCACAATTATAAACTAATGAAATCTCTGGCACTATTCAAATTCAGCTATCTACATGGAAGTTGTAACAACAAACTTGGGAAGAGAAAATGATGGATTAGAAATTCTCTAAGATTTGTAGGACAAATTCTATGTAAAAGCAGCACACAAATTACTGGTAAAGGCCATACTGATGTCTCCTACTCTAGCTGACCACAAATTAGCAAAGACATAATGTAGGTTTATGATAAAAATACTTCTTTATTTCTTATTGGGAAGCTGAACAATTGACAGCTGCCAAGAACTGGAGCAAGTAACAAATTTCTCTCTAGCAATGGAAAAAAGAAGATAGACTTCAGGCACTGGTGGGTGTATAACTTGGATATCTAAAAACCCAATAAACTGACAAACCTATTTGTGATTCATTCAGAAAAACAATTGTATATATATGATTCATGATTCATGGACCTTGACAAATCCAAAATAAAGATGAATTGCCATTTTGCTGATTTGTCCCCATCTCTAGTTTAAATTTATCATATACTGTATGTCAGTCAGAAGAAAGGCTCTCTGACTCCTCCAGAGTCCTAATAGAGGCTATGGAATGACATAGACTGAATACGTAGATAATATTATTTTGAAATCTTAATATGACCTATTTATTTAAATCACTGAAACTTAAAGCTCTTCTGATTTATTATCCTGTATTTTTATGCTATCTTCCATTTCCCAATGTTTATTTGTGTACATTGTTGCCAAAGTAATCCTTTTCTTTAAAAAAATAAACCCTGAGTTTCTGTCAGTAGGTGATATTTCTGAGGGGATGAATGATGTTCATCCTGTTCTTAATGGTGTTGTACTCACAAAGAAGAAGATTCATTAGCTTATAATCAACATCCGAACCCCTTCTCTGAGTGCTGGAGGTTTGGATGGAGGTACAGTTGTACCTTGGTTTACAAGCATAATCTATACCAGAAACATGTTTGTAAACCAAAAGTATTCGTATATCAAAGCAAATTTCCCGTAGTAAATAACGGAAACTCAAATGATTCATTCTGGGGACCCAGTTTTCATCATTTCCTATGGAGAAATTTGCTTTTATATATGAGGGCTGGAGGCCACTGCCAGCCAGTGCCAGGCCAACGATGAGGGCCAGAGGGCCAGCTTGGGCCTGCCATGCAGCCCAGAGACCACGTCCAGTCAGTGCCGGGCCCACACCAAGGCCCATAGGCCAATTTTGGTCAGTGCTGGGCTCCAGTATGGGCTGGAGGCCTGTTTCAGGTACTGCTGGACCTGTGCCAAGCCCTGGAGGCCACTTCTGGTCACATCTGGGTGCCATTCCAAGATGGTGGCAGCAACAGTGAGGAGGAGGAGGAAGAAGAAAAAAATGAACTGGGCTGTGATTACAAAATGAGCAGCTCTGGTGCTTGTTTTGCAAGACATTGCTCGTAAAGCAAAGCAGAATTTTATTATTTTATTATTTTAAGAATTCTGCTCGATTTGCGAAATACTCATAACATGAGGAACCACTGTGGTAAAGAAAGTGAACAGTTTCTATTGTGTCTTCCATTAATGGAATGGTGTTGTCATGAAGCCCACTTGGGTCTGGCATTATTTTTATTTCAGGACAATTATGGAATGGCACCAGCCAATTTTAAAGCTGGAAATACACTAATCATTTGATTCGTTGATGAATTGTTATTAGATGGGAGGTGCACCCTTATATTGTTAAACATATTTTGATTTATCTTTATCTTTGACTACCCTCCCAGAAAAACACATTTGATAAATCTGATAAACATGAATGGTTACCTCTACCCAGGTGATCTGGGTGATGATGACACAATACCCATGCTCTTAAATGTCCTTTTTGAAACTCTTTCAGCAGAGTTCTCATGCAGAGCATCACACACATGTTTTGATTTGCCATCATGCAAAAATTTGTATGCATTCAGTACAGCAGTTGGCAATCTGATGCACGTCACATTTTGATAGTACTTCATGTAGCTGGCTGAATAGCTCAGTGGTTTAGGTATCTGAGTTCAGAGGTTGGGGGTTCAATTCCCCACTGTGCCTCCTTACAGAACAGCCCACCGATGTAGTCATGAACAAGTTTCACAGTCTTAGGACAACCCCTGTGACTGGTAACCCATTCCCAGCTAGAGAATCCTGGAAAGGGCCAACACAAATTGGAATGTACTTGACAGCACACAGTTTTTATTATCATTATTTACCTTGTAAGCTCCATAGAGTAGATGTAGTAATCAAGGAATAAGGCAGTTGTAGCCTAAAACATCTGAAGAACAGCAGCTTATCTAATTGAAATGCACTGCCTTGCCTTACATGTACACAAGTTTACATGAATCGTCTCCAACCTTCTTGGCACCAGGGACTATTTTTGTGGAAAACATATTTTTCCAAGAACTGGGGTGGATTGTTTTAGGATGATTCCTGTTTTTTCCCCTTGGTGCACTGGGCTTTTTCTTGTGGGTATGCATGCACATCTCCCCACATACATGGTTGCAGTGCGTGCCCAAGAGAGGAAAAGCCCCATGCGGAGGGAATAGCCGCATAGGCACCTGCTCGGGCACGTACCTTAGGAGAAACCTTGCCTTTGCATTCTTATTAATGCAGCGCTGTGCATCCCAGTTCCTAACAGGCTACAGACCAGTCTCAGTCTGTGAGCCAGGGGTTGGTGATCCATGGTTTACACTCCACAAGTGGAAATTTGGTTCTATAAATGGGACAATTATATTTCCAAGGATTGGGAGGATGAGAGAAACTCACTGTTGGTATTCTAGATCATTCTTTCTCAATGGGCCCCTGAAGACCCTGGCACATTTGAAGAAGGTCGCAGGCTATAAAATTTTTCACACACCATCTTATATGGTTTGCTGTGTGACTTATATATTCCTGATTCAGCCCATTTTTAAAAATACTGTATATTTTGTTTATGGCGCTGGCCAAAAAAAAACTTGAGAATGGCTGTTCTAGATGTTTATGTATTTAAGATCAGGGATAGACTCACTAGAAAATACAGCATATGTAATTTGAGCATCATTCCCCTGCTAACTGTTTATAACATCTACGCCTTATGTTTGTTTTGTAATTTCAGGAGCAGAAGGCACAGTGTTTCCTAAATCCATAGAAACTCCTAATGTCAGGGCAGACCCGTTCAAGGAACTAAGGTAAACTTTGGCATTTAGTTTCAATATAATTCAAAGGCAGCCTGCTTGACTTCTGTATTATGAATGCTAGAATTTCAGTCCCAGAACCATCTTGGGGACAAACGTTCTTGTGTCAAAGCATAGATGCCGCTGAATGTCAACAAGAGAGGGATGTCTCAGCAGCATCTCTGCACGTCAGTTTCAAAAAGGGAAATGCAGGTCAGCAGAGCTCCATTGTTAGTCACTTCAAGGCCTTGAAATAAAACAGAAAAATTAAGATCTGTCTTGAGGCCGTAGCAATTGAAAGCACTGAGATACTGCACACAAAGTGACAGCGGGCAGAAGAATGACACAAAGGTCAAGTAATTCTCGGTGCAGATTTAGTAGTGTGCTAGAATAGATTTATCAAAGAATCGAAACTACCAGCCTATTTCATATGTCATTGATAGCACCACCCCTTGTATCGCGGTGGACCATACGAGTATGCAGTTCCACAGATTTCCAATGTGTGAGTGTTAGGTAAATTCCCCCAGCACCACCACTTTCAAAAGCATGTTTATATAGAGGTCCTAATGGTCTTTAAAGTATATAATGGACAGTTGCTCCATATTAAGTTAAGGGTATATGCTGGTGGCAATAAATAAATTGTACTGCAGCAACAACCTTCTTCCCACTTTGTATAGCAAGCCTTGCTTTTAAGCCTGAAGGCCCATTTTGTTCATTTTGTGATTATATGCAACTGTGTGCTTAATTTAATAAAGCTGTCAATATGGTGGGCATGGGTTAAAAACTTCTTTTGAATATAAAACAAACAGTTCTAACCAAAGAAGGCAACTCTGTACAATCTCCTCTGAATGCAGTCCTTTGCTACTTCTCCCTACCTGAAATATGTTTCAACTGAGAGAAATGTCACTAGCTGAGCTGTTTCTATATGGTTGGTCGCTATTCAGCTTGAGATGTGTCTCAGCCACTCATGGGGAGAGGTTCCTGAACAAACAAACATCTTGTGATGGAATGGAAGCTCTCTAAGAGTTACAGAGGCAGGCCACTCTATATTATAGGCTGTTGTAGGAAACTACAGTTTGAATGCAGCTTTCCCCTTTTCTATAACTTTCACTAACTGCTGGAAGTCACTAACCTTTGTGCAGGCTATCTGTTCAAATAACGTATTCCTTTATCCTCCACTCAACAAGGAACATCTAGCCAAACACAAATTATCTGTATATGTTGTACTCTCATATCTTTAGTGTTTCAGTGCCTTGGGCATTTGTAAAGTTTTATCAAAATCATGATACATGAGCTTCCCAATGCATGTGTTAACAATACTGCTTGTATCAGTTTCTCCCCCCCTCCCCCCTTCTGCTTTTCCATCTGTTTCCTTCACTGATGCCTTGGGTGTCATATCATCATGAATGATACGTTCCAGATGATTACACAGCCATCATTCTCCACTGACTTTTCTATCATCCTCTTTCTGACAAGCAGTTTTGGATCGCTGGCTGCTTTACAAGTGTGGGATCACCTTTTCTGAAATCAGACATTGTACTATTCCTGCTAGAACAGCATCATCTCTTGGCTATTATCTTTGTGTCTTCTTCTTCTTCTTCTTCTATGTCTTCTGTCTGGGAGTCAGGGCTAGCAGGCTTGGATAATCTGTGTAAGGGTGGAGTAGCATTTTATTCTAAACCCACGAGATATTAGGCCTCTAGCTTTCATGTCTTGTCATGTTATGTCCTATGTTAGATTTCAGCTTCTTTATCACAAGCTGTTTCATACAATTGTTCTTCTTTGGTGCTAAGAATGAAGTGATGAAAATACTGATGAGTCTCGTTGACACTTGGATGGTTAAAAGTGGACAAAAGGATACCTTATCCCATTATCTTTTTAAAAGGTTGGGAAGGCAGAATAACAGTGAATATTCTGCATACCATTGGCAGCTTCTCATTCCAGAGAAGCTATATACAGGTTTGATGGTATATATTGTAATGCAAGACATGCATCATCTTGCTCATATCTCACAAGCATTCCAGTGGTTCACATCTTGCCAGCCTTCATGCATGTGCACTACAGATCATTAATTAGCATTAGTATTTGGTGGGGAGGGAGGAAATCAGAATTGGACTCATGTCCCAGATCTGGGCAGAGACACTGTCAGTGTTCATCGTTGTGCTAAATATCTGTTATGAGGCATTTGTGTGAACCGTGTGAGAGCTTCATAAGCAAGACAGCTGGATATTGGAGCTCATCTGCCTTCTTGCTGCCAAAGATTTAACTCCCCCAACCCCTCAGTGTATGTAATTCTAAAAACACAATGAGCAGTACGTCTCAACAGGCTTTAGTAGGCTGATGAGGGCTAGCCTCCCTTCGGGAAGGAGTTCCACAGCCTGGGAGTAACTACCAGGAAAATTTATCCTACTCCACCAAACCAACTTGAAAAGACAAAAAAATGTGTTGTTGGCATGTGCTGTCATGACTTTAGAGGAGGCTAGAACCAAGACAATGACCTTCTTGAAAGATTCAGAAACCAAGCATGTTTGTATGGTCGAATATGGTGCTTCAGGTATAAGTCTTGGCCAGTTATAAGTAACACCACAGGCAAGCTGTCAATGAAGCTGTTGTGACAAGATAGTTCTGTTTCCTGTAACTTCCCATAATCAGCAGGTCTATCTATAACACTTTTCACCATCTGAAGTGTCTGAATATTTTGCAGATGCATGTAATGCAAAGCATGTTCCAGAACTCCTAATAGGATGTGGCAAAAGAATATGCCGCAACAGACAGGTCAGACATCTCCGTGAATGGGTGCAGTGGAACAACCAGGGTCCTTGTTTAACTGTGCAAACAAACTGCCAATCTCTACCAAAATTAAATCCAACCAGCAGATGTTAACTCCCTATGCCTTGATCACCATGTCAACTGACCAGGAACACAAGTGCCCTATTTAGAGAAAGGCCCATTAGGTTCAGTCTTTTCCATTACAGACATCAGACACTTTCTTAGAACTAATAATTCATAATTCTTAGATACAGAATAAAGGTGGATGCTGTCAGTGCAATCATAGTATTAGATTCCTAGGTGAGGTGCATATTTCTATTTTAGCGCAGTCTTTTCCCATAAGACAAACTTGGAATCTCCAGGCATACAGTATATCACAGAAGTGAATACACTCCCTCACATTTCATAAATATTTTAGTATGTATTTTTCATGTGACAACACTGAAGAAATGACACTTGGCTATAATGTAAATCAGTGAGTATATAGCTGGTATAACAGTGTAAATGTGCTGTCCCCTCAAAATAACACAACAGACAGCCATTAATGTCTCAACTGCTGGCAACAAAATTGAGTACATCACATCCCTAATTGACAATGTCCAAATTCGGCACAAAGTGTCAGTATTTTGTGTGGCCATCATTATTTTCCAGTACTGCCTTAACACTCTTGGGCACAGAGTTCACCAGAGCTTTACCGGTTGCCACTGGAGTCCTCCTCCACTCCTCCATGATAACATCACAGAGCTGGTGGATGTTAGAGACCTTGCACATCTCCGCCTTCCATTTCAAGGTGCCCCACATATGCGCAATAGGGTTTAGGTCTGGAGACATGCTTGGCCAGTCCATCATCTTTGCCCTCAGCTTCTTTAGCAAGGCACTGGTAGTTCTGGAGGTGTGTTTGGGGTCATTATAATGTTGGAATACTGCCCTGTGGCCCTGTCTCTGCCCTATGAGGAAAGACTCAAAGAACTGGAGATGTTTAGCCTAGAGAAAAGAAGACTGAGGGGTGATATGAGAGCACTTTTCAAAGATTGGCCATACAGAGGAGGATCAGGATCTGTTCTCGATCATCACAGAATGCAGGATATGCAACAATGGGCTCAAGTTAAGAGAATCCAGCTTTTGGTTGAATGTCAGGAAAAAAACTTCCTAACTGTTAGAGCAGTACAGCAATGGAACCAATGACCTCGAGCGGTGGTGAGTGCTCCAACACTGGAGACATTCAAGAGAAATCTGGACAACCACCTGGCAGATATCCTTTGATTTGTGCTCCACCATGAAGCAGGGGGTTGGACTTGATGGCCTTGTAGGCCTCTTCCAACTTCACTATTCTACAATTCTATAATTAACCTCTAAAATGTTAAAATTCTGCCAATAATTTATTTATTTATTTATTTGTTACTCTTATACCCCGCCCATCTTCCCAAAGGGAACTCTGGGTGGCTTACAATAAAAATAGAAATACAAAAAAACAGATAACAAACAAGTTGAAACAAAAAAGAAGCAGGGAGCAAGATGGCGGGACAAAAACAAAACAAAACAAAACAAAACCTAACTGAAAAGGTCGCCAAATGCCTCCCTGAAGAGGTAAGTCTTCAGGGCTTTTTTAAAGGCAGGCAGGGAATCAATCAGGCACAGCTCACTGGGTAGGTGGTTCATGAGCAAAGGCCCCACCACAGAGAAGGCGCTGTCATGTGTACGCGCTTTCCGCGCCTCTCTGGGTGTGGCCACCCTTAGTGAGCACACCTGCGCCAATCTCGTGGGTCTGGTCCCAGTTGACCTTTGAGAGATACGCTCCGCCAGATACTCTGGTCCCAGGCCGTGGAGGGCTTTGAAAGTCAAAACCAGGACCTTGAACCTAATCCGTGGGACAACAGGAAGCCAGTGCAAGTGAGCCAGAACTGGGGTGATGCGCTCAAATCTCCAAGCACCCACCACCAGCCTGGCCGCTGCATTCTGCACCCACTGTAACCTCTGGACCAGGGTCAAGGGCAACCCCATGTAGAGGGCATTGCAGTAGTCAATCCTCGAGATCACTAGGGCCTGCACTACTGTCCTCAGGGAGGACTCATCGAGGTACTGGCGGATCTGGGCGATCCTGCGGAGATGGATAAAAGCAGCCCTGGAAGCAGCCATCACCTGGGCTTCCAGGGAGAGGGCTGAGTCCAGGACCATGCCCAGATTCCTGGCCCTGTCCGTAGGCTGGAGGGAAACACCCCCCAGCTTAGGGAGGGGGCATTGTACCCAGACGAGGGCGCCCCGAAGAACATAACCTCCATCTTCTCCAGATTGAGCTTGAGCCGGTTATCTCTGGTCCATTCCAGGACTGCCTTCCAGGCACAGATGGAGGGAGCAAACAGCCTCCACTGCAGATGATGAAAAGGAGAGATAGAGCTGCGTGTCATCAGCATACTGATGACAGCGAACTCCAAATCTGATTACCTGTGCCAGCGGCCTCATGTAAACATTGAACAGCATGGGTGAGATTGCCGACCCCTGGGGCACCCCACAAGGGAGAGTCCAAGGAGCCGACAAGTCATCACCCAGCTGAACCCGCTGAGTCCGGCCACCAAGGAAGGAACGGAGCCAGGCCAAGGCCTGACCCCCAATTCCCGCCTCTGCCAGCCGGACCAGCAAGTTACC
This sequence comes from Phrynocephalus forsythii, assembly GCA_029282475.1. Taxonomy (NCBI): domain Eukaryota; kingdom Metazoa; phylum Chordata; class Lepidosauria; order Squamata; family Agamidae; genus Phrynocephalus; species Phrynocephalus forsythii. The sequence continues at coordinate 113,057,827 of JAPFRF010000011.1, forward strand.
GTGGTCAACGGTATCAAAGGCAGCTGACAGATCAAGGAGAACCAACAGGGAGGAGCACCCCCTGTCAGCCTCCCTGAGGAGGTCATCCTGCAGAGCAACCAGGGCAGTCTAGGTCCCGCGAAGAGGTCTGAAACCAGACTGGAAGGGATCTAGGATACTATTTACCTCCAGGTATGACTGAAGCCTGACAGCAGCCACCCTCTCGACAACCTTGCCCAGGAAGGGAAAAATGGTAATCGGACGATAGCTGGAAAGATCGTCCGATGCCATTTCAGGTTTTTTCAGAGTGGGTTTCACCACGGTCTCCTTTAAGTGGGCAGGGAAACATCCCTCCCCAAAAGAGGCCATGGCAATAGCAGAAACCCACTCAGGCATGTTCCCTTCGGCAGATTTAATAAGCCAGGCTGGGCAAGGGTCAAAGGGAGTGGCCGCCGGCTGGCAACAAGCCATAACTCTGGAGGCCTCCGCCAGAAACACTGGCACAAACTCATCCAGGAGGGGGGAACGGAGGGGTTAGGCCCCAGGGATCTCAGAGGGTGGACTAGAGCAACTGGGGGGCAAGTCGGAATGGATGGCCTCTATTTTGGATCTAAAATGGGCTGCAAATTGCTCGCTATTGAAATCACTAGGAGGAGGCCTCAGTTGACTGGGATTGGAGAGGTCTCGAACCACCCGGAACAACTCCGCCTGGCGGTTTGAGGCCTTGCCAATTATCAGGGAGACATAAGATCTTCTAGCGTCCCTGATTGTGTGAAGATAGTGGCCAGTCAGCTGCTTAAGAGCAGCCCTATTCTCTTCCGTCCGGCTTGCCCTCCAAATGACCTCTAGTCTCCTGCGTTCTAGTTTCATCGACCGCAACTCAGCCGTATACCATGGAGAGGAGCGGTCTCCACAACGCAGGAGGTGCTTGGGGGCAATCCAGTCCACCGCCCGGTGGTCCCCTCGTACCACCTCTCCACCAGGGCATCGACCGGATTGTCTGCCAGACCGCCAGAGAGCTCCCCGAAGGCTTCCATGAACCTAGCAGGGTCCAGGAGCCTACGGGAGCGGGCCCAAATATAGGGCCGACACTCCCCGTGGGGTGGGGGGATGAGCGGCAGGGAAAAGTTTAGCAGATGGTGGTCCGACCATGACACGGGCAGGGGCAAAATACCCCTCACCCTCAGAGAGGAATCTGCCAACATGGAGATAAAAAAACAGGTCCAGGGTATGGCCAGCTCTATGGGTGGGGCACACAACATGCTGAGATAGATTCATGGAAGTCATGGATTCCATGAATTCCAGAGCTGCACCAAAGAGTTCCTCCTCAGCATGCAAGTTGAAGTCCCCAACCACCAAAAGGTGGGGGGACCTCAACAAGGCATCCGAGACGAACTCTGCGATCTCTGGAAGGGATTGTGCTGGGTTCAGGGAGCACGGTACACCAGCACAATGCCAAACTTATCTCGCTGACCCACTGATAGATGGAGGCATTCTACCCCAGGACTCACCATTGTCACAGAACTGCTAACATGAAGGGATTCCCTCTAAACGATGGCCACCCCACCACCCCTACCCTCCGACCTGCCCACCCACTGGACCTGAAACCCAGGGGGGCACAAGAGGGAGAGGGAAGCCCCACCATCAGTGCCCACCCAGGTCTCGGTAATACATGCCAGGTCGGCTCGCTCATCCACAATCGCGTCGTGGATGAGGGGGGGTCTTATTATGAACTGACCTGGCATTAACCAGGTGGCAGGACAGGTCAGAGGCACTGGCGGGATGGCACCCAGGTACATGGTGGTGAGCAAAGGGATCAGAACAGGGGACAGGCAGTAGATGCCTGGCCCGAGTTCTTCTTACCCGACCGATCCCTCCGCCCGGAGCGTACCTCCTGCGGCCAGACACCACCGAGATACAGGGCCCTGCCAACATGGCGACCTAAAAAAAAATACAATGAAAAATATAACTATCAATAAACAACAATAAACAATCACTGATACACAGCAAAAATAATAAACTAATAAACAATAAAGTAATAGTAAAATAATAAACTAAAAATAATAAGCAAATAAAATAGAATAGAAATAAAATTAATACTCTAGGGCATACAGGCCAGAACAGATGCTGAATGGGGGAATGAAGGGGAAAATAAAACCACTATGGATACTCGGAGCATGGGATCAATGGCCCGAGTGGTTAGGACCATTGGCCAGAAGATCCTGACAGCGTGGTTGGATGCCTCTCTGGAGGGCTACTGTTGTTGCTGAAGCCACTAAAGACCACCTCCAGCACGTATACCAGAATGGAAACAGAGGGACATGGAAAACCACCACCGGGGTCTGGAGGTCCAACATCCAAGCCCGTAGCCCCCAAGTCCATACCCCCCCACAGCTCGTACGAGCAAAGAAGGACTTCCACCGCCACCGTCCCCCCGCCAGCTTCTCGGGTGCCCTCCATATCGAGAATGGGGGGCGGGCGGGCACTCAGTCAATCCAGGCCCACCAACAGTCTAAAAGGAAGGGCCATCATCCCCGGATAGGCACACCCTCCGCCGCACCCAAAGTCATCGGTGGAGATACCGCAACCAAGTTTGTCGGTGGGGACAGGAGGGTCCCGGCGTCGTAGATGGAGACATGGCGGCCACAGAGCAGAACCCTGATGACAAAGGGCAAAGGCCAGCGACGACAGCCACCATACCGGACCAATCCAGTGCCCTCGAGAACCAACTGGCTCACCTGGGGGTGGAGGCAGGGATCCACAGTGACCCCTCCGGGACAACAAAATAAGTGCAGCAGCAGTGGGAAGATGGAGCACAGGCTGCAGCTGGCCGAGGAAGGTCCCAGCAAAGCCCACAAATGCATGAAGGAGGCGAGGAAAATGATGGAGAGCAGAGGGGCCAGACGAGACAGCTGAAAAAACAGGTGAGCAGGTCTTCCCGGGCAGAGCGACCAGGTCGGTGGTGAAAGGCAAGTGGCGGTGAACAACAGCGCCAAGCAGGTGGATGAAGACAGCCCCGGCCGCCATGGTGTAACCAACCGCCGCCCCGCCCCGCGGGCCGGTCAAGTCCTCCCAGGAGTCGATGGGGGGGCTCCTCCATGGATCCCCCAGCACAGACAGCACCTCACCCCAGCCCTAGATAGAATATGGGCTGCGGGAGAGGGCGAATAAAGAAAGTCCATGGCTGGCTGGGCGGAGGTGAGGGACGGGCGATGATTAGGCAGGCAGGCGGTTGAAGACGCCTGTTATAAAATGTTATAAAATGTTATAATTCTGCAAGCAAGGGAAATAAGTTCTGTGGGGAAGATTTACAAAGCGAATAATGCCACAAGAGTCAATTATGCTATGCCTCACAAATAATTCTTGCTGACAGCCATGGCAAAACAACCAAACAGGGGGAAAGACCATAGCAGAAATATAGCAAGTAAGCACAAAAAAGAGTTAGTAAACTAGAGAGAGGAGAGGAGAAATAACATAGGAATAAAACTCAAGGCTAGTGTTTCAAAATTTTAAAAAATGAAATCTCCAGTTGAGAGGCAATGCCTTGCTGAATACTCTTATCTTAATGTGCGTACATCACTAGCAGAACTGTGATGGAGCGGTATTAAGTATCTGTTGGTTGATGACTACAGTAGTTTGGGTGACTTGCTTATACTCACCAATGCCTACCTGATCTTTGAGGACAGAGTCCATCAGATAACCAATATTATGGCATGTTGCTGTTACAACTATACTATGGAACAAACATCCAGGGACCCACAGCCTGCAATGCCTGCCAGCGATGCTACAGAGGCTTTGCCATCGTGGCAGTGTGCATACTGTTCCTGTACTTCAAAGCAAAGCACCACACAGTGCCAGTTCACCCATCCTCTCAGTGGGAGATAACCACTCCACATCAGTGCTGGAAACCCTGAAAGGTAGTGTCCAGTTGGTTCTGTTTCAGTTTTTTAATTGATACAACATAGTTCTTTTAGTTATAAGGTTTTGCTGTTGTTTTGATTATTTATTGATATTTTATGTCTTAACTGCCACTCTTCTAAATTAAATAAATAAAAATAAATAAATAAATAAATTACAGAAGCTCTAATTCATATTATAATGGTGCAGGGCTTCAGCCTTGGTTCAGAGAGTAAAGCAATGCACGCTGGCTGCCTACCTCCCCCATGACCCCTTAAAAAAGGATGAAGGGGAAACATAATAAGTGGGACAGCAGTGGGGCAAGGAAGGAAGAAATAAATTATTGACTGAGCATGGAGATTCATGGGCTTAAATGCCTCTAGTTATGGAGCGGAAAAAGTTCAGGGACCTACAGAGCAGAATCATATTAGCTCCAAGTCTTCCTTCAGACCATCCGCTATTGGTTAGTTCTTCTCAACTAGCACTTACCATCTCAGCAACTTACTCAGAGACTCTGGTAAGAGTAGAATTAAAAAGTTACATTTTACTCACAGTTCTTCATAGATCAAAACCAAACAGCATTTTATTGGAAAAAAATATATTAACTGGTTTCACAATTAATAGCTTCATATTGATTCATTTCCTGCCTTGCTTTCTGATTAACTCCATGGCTGACGTAGCTCTGACTACATTGTTCTAATTGTCTACACACTTTGTCTTCAGACTATCTGGCCAGCTGTCTAAAAAGAGCAGGGAAAGAAGACTTGACTAGAGAGGCATGCCTCTCTTCAGAATTCTGAGGCAGAGAGGGAACAATTTGCTGGTACTCTATTGATTGACCTTCACCCCCTTGCAAAAAGGGCTGTCCCAGCCAAAACCTCTTATAGGCAAGGCTGCAGTGTGGGGGGGTGCAGTGTGGGGAGGCAGGGCATGTGGCCTGGATGCCATGCTGGGCATGGGGAGCCAAAAGAACAAAATAGCATTTGTACTTTGCACTATCCTGCTCTCCCTGCAAGGGTGGTCATGCAAAACCCATGCTTGCCCCTGGTGACACAGTCTCTAGATGTAGACCTGCTGATAGGCAACATACAAAGGTTGCCTATAAGCAGGTCCCAACACAAATAACAATAGCTTCATGCAGCTCAAGAAGGCATGGAGTTTGTCACCTGTTTTCATGTAGTGAGTTATTTATCTGACAGAGTTCTGTGTGGAAGCATCACAGCAGCCATCAAGTTAGCACCACAGCATAATTTGTGTTTCTTCTTCTTCTTGCTTTGCATTGGAAGAGTTCACACCACATTGAGATAAGGAATAAAAAGAACCGAGCTGCTTCCAGGCTGGAAGAAATAAACTCAGTGGCTCATTTTCCTCTTTTTTTGTTTCCCATCTGTAGCAATTATTCCTTCCTTGTGTGTGAGCCCTGTTAAAATGATGAGTATTAAGGAATAAAATAAGTCAATATGATCATTCAGAGAAAGCACTCAGAGGTGGATGAAATGTTTGAGTTTAGCAGGAAAATAATCTCTGGTACCCTGTTGGGTGTCTTAAGTAGTTAAAGTTGAACTTTATGCTGCCTACAACAGTGGGCTTTTCTGTGACTTGAGAGAGAGAGAGAGAGAGAGAGAGAGAGAGAGAGAGAGAGAGAGAGAGAGAACCCCCCCCCCCACATCAGCTGATTCGCCCAACCACAGATTCAGTTATCCACATTGGTGATCAACAGTGCAGGGGAGGTCTGAGCCCAGCAGCAAGTGGGGGTGGGGAGAAAACTTACCAATGCCAAGTCCTCCTCACTACTCTTTTATGTTGAATTGCAAGGCACCAAAGTGTCATTAGATTGGCGTTCCTGCCATGTGGAGGAAGTGTGTTGTTTTCCATGTGGTGAGGTGCTTGGGAGTACTTTATTCTGTGGAAAAATGCCTTCTGTGCAGCTATTGATCTTCCTTATGAAAACATAGGAGCCAGAAGAGACTTCCCTTGGCAAACTGATCGTGAAATGGCTGTGCCAGTTCAGATCCTTTCCTCTACACTACAGCACCACTGGCAGGAGCTCTATGCTTCTCCTACAAGGCTGTTTTCCTGCCACAGTACTGGGGAAAGCAATTGCAAAGAACAAGGTGGTGGTGGGGAAATGTCTTCTATTCCTGTCTGCATTCATTTCCTTTTTAAAAAAGCACCTTCTGTTCTACCGCACCTGTCACATTCCTGCCATCCCAGGGTTATTATCCCAGGAGTTTTCATTTTATATCCTGTGCAGTCATCTTTGTTTCTTCTTATTCACAGAACCCATTCCATTCACCCATGCATTTAATCAGCTGCTCTATGCATCAAAGGACTTGACGGGTATACGGGAGACAATTTAATTGTTAGGTATTGCCGTTAACATCAGTGGCAGGTCTTTCTGTGTTCTGCTTCTTTACACAAAATTGAAACATGCATACCCATCGCACATGTACGCATATAACGACAGGGTGGGGGGAGAGAGAGAGAGAGAGAGAGAGAGAGACCTCTAAACCCCTCTAAATTTGGGTAGAAATAGATGCTAATAAATGCAGGGCCTAGAATGTATTAATAATAGCCATTTCATACTGAGTGGCAGACTCATGCCCCTGAAAAGGCTAATGCTTAATGATAGTGCTCATCCTTTCTTTAAGTGCACATGACATTGTGCAGGCATGAGAAAATGAATGGCAAAGTTATTTAGTTATACATCATGGAATCTAGTACGCAAAATGAGAGCTGATTAAGGAGAGAAGGGTGACATTTATCCCTTGTGAGTGGACCAATTTGGGTGGAATCCTGAAGCCTTGTAGGCAAAAGAAGATTAAAATGCCCTTCAGATTCTTATTTATATTTAATGAAAATATTTCTTTTTGTTGTTTTTTCTGCTAAACGATTTTGGTTTACCACAGTAAATAACAAGATATCATTAGTAGGCAATCCAGTTTTTAATATGTTTGGTGTGGTTTCTGTGCATTGACGGTGTTATACTGTCTGCAAAAGCCAGCTTGGGGCTACAAGCAACAACAGACAGTGATCAGCGCAGCCTGATTAAGGATGAAGCAGGGAGACAATGTCAGGCACAGTACATTGGAATTTCCAAGAAAAAATAATTGATGGAAGGATGAACATACCACCTTTCAAAAGTGCTATGTCTCAAGCAGGTTCACAACATACTGGATTTATTGGTAATTTAAGAATTACCATTAGACATGGGCACGACTTGGCGAAATTCTTGTTTCCGTTTCTCGTTTCCATTACGTAACGGAACGAAGAACAACAATTACTCTGCCAGAACTCGAACTCAAACCGACTAAAGAAAAATTGGGTCTGATTTGTTGTTGTCGTTCCTGGCATCGCAGCGATCGCGCGATGCCAAGCGGCACAGAAAAAAAGTTTTAAACTAAAAAAAAAAACCTGATTCCCTGCCAAAAAAGCAGGCAAAAATATGCCTGCCTGAGGGCACCTACCAGAGGGGTGGTTTCTGGGGGGGGTCCCCACTCCAGCCTTCCCCCCCTCCCCGTCCTGGGCTGCTGGTACCAGGCTGGGAGGGGGCATCCTCAGCGGCGTCTCCATTTGCTATGCAGTGCGGGGGGATCCAAAATGGCGACCACAATATTTTTTTTAAATCGTGATCCAAAACCCCACCAAAGCACCACAGAAACATGCGAAAATTAGCTATTTTATATGCCTGATTTTTTATAGTAGCAGCAGTGGGTTTTTCTTGCAACAAAACTTCTCCATTGGTTTTATTTTATTTTATTTTTATTTTTATTTTTTTACACGTGCGCAATGATGGGCTGGCCATGGGATGGGACCATGCAAATTTTTGGACCCATTCCACCCATCGCATGGCCAGGTTTTGACTGACACTTCTGGATGTGCCAGAGGGTATAAAAAGGCGAGGCACCCCGAGAACACTCGCAGTCCGGGTTTGGATGTGGGTGTGGAGAGAGGGCTGTAGCTGGCTGCTGTGCTAGACTAGTTTCGATTTCGCGGAGGAGCCTTTAGATTTCAGTTAGGCAGGCAGGGAGGGAATAATTGATTCAATTGAATTTTTAGGAAATATTTCATTCCCTGTCTGCTGTGGGGAATAGCAACACAGTTTATTCCTTTATGCTCCTGCAGTTTGTCAGGAGGATTTTTTTTCTGATATTGGTTTAGGTTTGACTGGGGGTGGTGGTGGTGTGGATTTATTTTAAAAATATATATTGAATATACTTCCATTCCACCATACTTATTTTCTATTTTACAAAGTTCATTTTCATTTCATTGCTAGCAGTTTTCTTTATTCTCTCCTCTCCTTTTTGTGAGAGAGAGGATTTATTTCATTTAGTGCCACTGCTTCAAGTTCAAAGGGGAGTTTTTTTGGAGGCGAGGTGTGGATTTATTTTAAAAATATATTGAATATACTACCATTTATTTTCTATTTTCAAAAGTTCATTTTCATTTGCTTGGTGGCTGGCAACAAGTTCCTTTACCCTGCCTCCAGCACAGTGCTGTGGCTTCTGGGAATAGCAAGCCTAGCAGTTTTCTTTAATCTCTCCTCTCCTTTTTGTGAGAGAGAGAGGATTTATTTCATTTAGTGCTTCAAGTTCAAAGGGGAGGTTTTTGGGAGGCGAGGTGTGGATTTATTTTAAAAATATACTAGCCTAGTATATTTTAGATTTCCCCAACCAGTGCACTCAAACATATTTGTTGGCATTGGCAAGCCAAGGGCACCTCTGAGGGAGAATAATATTTTACATTTTAGAAATACTTTACAATATTATTTTGTGTACTTTACTTTTACTTACATTGTTTGTTTGCTAAACTTTTTGTGAGGACACTGCAGTTAAACAACACAGGCCCATTCTGATATCAGACAGCCATCTTATTAACAGACTTGGGGTTCCATCCATCCTACTCCAACACTGTTTACTTTGTTTGTTTATCATTGTGCAATACATTAATTTACAAGCCACACCTTTTGCGTGTGCATTGCCCTCTGAGTCTGAGATCTGCCTTTCTAACAGACTTGGGGTTCCAGCTTCAGTTTACTTTTGTTTACTTTTCCTTCATATTACTGCTGTACAACACACTGTGCCTGGCGCCAGGTGTGCACAAACTACTCCTGTACTAGTAGTGTGCTTGCTCGTTCATTTATTTACAAGGCACACCCTTGGTGGGTGCCAGCGCAAGTTTACTTTGCTCACAGTGTACAACACAGTACTACTCCTGTACTAGTGTGCTTGCTCGTTCATTTATTTACAACTTACAAGGCACACCCTTGGTGGGTGCCAGCGCAAGTTTACTTTGCTCACAGTGTACAACACAGTCCTACTCCTGTAGCAGTGTAGTGTGCTTGCTTGTTCATTTATTTACAACAAGTTACAAGGCACACCCTTGGTGGGTGCCAGCGCAAGTTTACTTTGCTCACAGTGTACAACACAGTCCTACTCCTGTAGCAGTGTAGTGTGCTTGATCATTCATTTATTTACAACAAGTTACAAGGCACACCCTTGGTGAGTGCCAGCGCAAGTTTACTTTGCTCACAGTGTACAACACAGTCCTACTCCTTTAGCAGTGTGTAGTGTGCTTGCTCGTTCATTTATTTACAACAAGTTACAAGGCACACCCTTGGTGGGTGCCAGTGCAAGTTTACTTTGCTCACAGTGTACAACACAGTCCTACTCCTGCAGCAGTGTGTAGTGTGCGTGCTCGTTCATTTATTTACAACAAGTTACAAGGCACACCCTTGGTGGGTGCCAGCACAAGTTTACTTTGCTCACTTGTCCTACTGTAGAACACAGTGCCATTATTTCTAATACTTTGAGAAATGAAAAAAATAAGGAGGGGTGGCACAGCCAGAGGGAAGGGGAGGGGGACCCCCACTAAGATAAATCGGGCCGCATTTCTGAAGGAAGGCACAGGAAGTAGTGCAGATAGTAGTCCCTCACCAAGCAGCTCCACAACCAGTACCGTACCATCCTCTGTCACTGAGGGAAGCATGGATGAGGCGATAAAAATCCCTTCAGTGATACTTGACTCCGACCTCCTTTATCAGGACTCGGAGTCGGAAATGGCATCAGAATCAGAAACAGGCACTTTGAATCTAGAGGTTCCAGATTCTGAGGACATGATGGCAGGAACTGACGAAAGGCAGGCTTCAGACAGTGATGGAAGGAGCAGCCCTCCTTCCTCCCAGAGTACCGCCAGTGACAGCAGTAGTACTCTACTTTCCAGGCGGGGCACAGGCCACACCACCACCACAGCAGCGGAAGCAGGCAATACCAGAGGGGCCGGTACTTTCACTAAGCAACGCGGGTGTCTCTGGGAGCATTTTGAGAACAGCCCGAAAGACGCAAGGATGGCGGTGTGCAAGAAATGCAGGGTGGTGGTGCGCAGGGGGAATGACCCCAAACACCTCTCCTCAAGTGGGTTGCACAGCCACCTGATGCGAAAGCACCCTGGGACTCTGCCTGGAACCCTGTCAGGCCCTGGTTCCTCAGGGAGGAAGAGAGTGGAAAAAGGGTTAGGGAAAGAAAAACACAGCTCCGCTAGTGCTGAGAGTGGGAAGAGGCAGGCCACTCTGCAGGACATGGGGCCGTTGTGTGGGAGTTTTGTCAGCCAGCGAAATAGGGCTAAGGCACAGGAGACCACCACTCGCGTGGTGGGTGAAATGGTGGCCATGAACGGGTTGCTCCTCTCCTTTGTGGAGTCATCAGGCTTCAGGCACCTGATGAAGCACGTGGCTCCATGGTACGAGCCTCCATCCCGGCGTACCTTCAGCAGGCGGGTGATTGCCTCCCTTTATGAGTCCATCAGGAACATGATCCGGGCCCTGCTGCAGGCGGCCAGAGGAAGGAAGATCCACTTCACTTCCGACCTCTGGACCGGTGGGCACCACGGATACCTCTCTCTGACGGCTCATTGGTGGCAACCCAAGGAGGTCCTGGAGCCCAGGACATCCCAAGAACAGCTGGAGGGGGGGCCACAAGGCAGCACCCCAAGAGGGTATAGGGCGGTGCTTCTCCAGGCACAAAGCATGGAGGACAACGCCACAGGGTTCAACATTTCAGAGGTCCTCAAGACAGCAATGTGAGAGTGGGGATGGGGGACTGAGGGGCAGGTCAATCTCGGATTCATGGTTACTGATGCAGGCCGTAACATGACCAACGCGGTTGAAAGGGCAGGGTTGCAGGGCATCGTGTGCGCAGCACACAAACTGCATCTGGTGGTGGTCGATGCCATTGGGGTGGGAGCACCGAAGGACTCCTGGGGTGAGGGGACCCTGGAGACCAAGGCCTTGCTGGACAAGTGCCGGAAAATCGTCGGGCACTTCTCTCGCAGCGTCAAGGCATCCAGGATGATGCGTGATAGGCAGGCGGAGACGGGCCGACCAGAGCACATCCTGATCCAGGACGTGACCACCCGGTGGAACTCCACCTACGAAATGGTCAAGCGCCTGGTGGAGCAGAGGGAAGTGGTGGAATACGTCATGTCAACCACCTCAGTCCTGCATGAGGGGAGGGAGATGGACATTGGTGCTACTGAGTGGCTCACCCTCTCCCAGATGGTGGGTATCCTGCAGCCTTTTGAGGAGACCACCCACGTGCTCAGCAGCTACAACGCCAGCCTGGGCCACTTACTCCCCCTGGTCAATGCCCTTCGCCAACGCCTAGAGGCCACTATCCGGGAAGAAGCCAATCTTCTCCCAAAGAGCAGGGCCTTGGCAGACAGGCTGCTGACCGGCGTGGATACCTGCCTTGGCCCACTAAGGAGGGAAAAGGTGTACCAGATGGCATGCCTGTGCGACCCTCGCATCAAGGGTTCCCTGGCGGCCAGCGCTGCTGACCTGAACTCCTGGAAGACGGAGCTATGCCGTCAAGTCAGGGCTCTCTCCAATCAGGGCCAGGCGTTTCCGAGGGCGCACGGAAGCCAGAGCGATGCAGAAGAGGAATCCTAGCAAGGATCCTCATCTTTCTGTACTCCAGGAGTATACACCCAGAGGCCAGGTTCCATGCCAGCAGCCAACTACTTGGCCTCTGCCCTAGCCATGGCAGTCTCCTCCTCAGTGGAGGCAAGGGAGGAAGAAGAACCGGACCCCGCTCTGACCATGGTGAAGGAGTACATGGCTGAGCCCCTTGAACCCCTCACCTTGGACCCATTCCACTACTGGGCCAGAAAGGCAGACCTCTGGCCCGCTCTTTCGACTCTGGCGTTGGACCTCTTGTCCATCCCACCCACCAGTGTCCAGAGTGAGCGTGTCTTCTCCCACATGGGAGATGTCCTTAGGCCGCGCCACTCTCGCCTGGGCCCGGAGACCATGGAAAGGTTGACTTTCATCCGCTTCAACGTTTCCACATTGGGATTACCCCAACACTCCAAGACCTAAGTCCCAAGTCGTTCTGCCATGGGTTCCTTAAACGGCCTTCCCAAGCCCTAACATCAACTACTAGGGCAACATTTATGCCGGTCCGCCTGCCTGCCTGCCTACAAGGCTACCTGCCTGGCTGGCCCTGTGACTACCTGCCTAGTGCCTAAATGCCTGCTTGCCTGTCTGCCTGCCTGCCTGCCTGACTGTATTCACACACACACAATTGGAAGGGTCTGTATTGGCCCAATTTTTGCAGCCCTTGCCTGGGTCCAAACCAGCAAGGACCATTCTCAAAGTGTCATTTGAAAGGGTCTGTATTGTAATCTGTATTGGCCCAATGTTTCCCCGTTGGCCATGGCTGGTCTGAGTGAGACCCTAAAACCTGCCTTCCTTGGTGCTTCCTCCCTTCCCTGGGGTTTAGGCGCCAATCTGCTTACAAAGTGGTCAGGAAGCACTTTACAACAACCTACCTCAAAGACTGAGTAGCAGGGGGCTAGCTCTCCTAGTCCTCCTTCCTTACAGCCTTAAAGAAATAGCCCAGATCTCCTGCTTCCACTCTTTCTCCTTGGTTGACAAAACCCGGTCTCGGTCTGGCGATAGAAACTCTGCCTCCCAAGGCAGAAACAATCCTTCCTTCTGGCACTTTGGGTTTGTGCCTTCCCAATCCCTAGCCTGGGTGGCTGGTATCCTGCAAGCCTGCCTAGCCTACATACCTGTAAACCGGACTGCCTGCTTCCCTGCCTGCCCGCCCCTCTGCCAACCTGCCTTCCTGTCAGACTCCCAGCTTTGAGCATGCCTTCCAGCTGCTTCTCATTCAACCTCCTCTAGTCTGGCCTTCTGGCCTCCCCTACTTTGTCCTCTGGGCTGGTCTGTGACCCACTAAGAAGGACTCTGGGTTTGTGGTCTGGTCTCCTTTAGAGGTGGTGGTGGTGAATGATCACCCGAGAGGGAAACTCAATCAGTAATACTGGGAAGGGGGTTAGGGTTAGGTAAGGGGGATGCTATGGCCTCTGCCACTCTGTCCTCTGGGCTGCAGAACACTGTGACTCACTAAGAAGGACTGGAGTGGGATGTACTTGCGCGTACTGTGTGTATACTGTACTGCACATAACCGTGTGTTGTCCGTTTCTTAGAAATAGAAGAGCCTGTCAGGAGGAACTTCCAGGGTGGGTTCATGGTGGATCTGTGAGTCTGTGTTACTCATTAAGAAGGGCATTGCCCTTGCCTATTGGCAGTTTGCTACTTGCCAGCGTAACAGCACATGGGAAGGAAGAGTCAGACAGAACTCTTCCTTGATGTCCTTTTGGCAGCATCAAGACTCAGGCCTTTGGGTCTCCGCCACTCTGTCCTCTGGGCTGCACGTGACCCACTGAAGACATCTTACTGGCGAAGTCAGCTAGCTCCTTGGCAAATCTGGCAATGAAAGTCCCCTGCTCAGGCCCTGTGGCCTCAGACTCAGCTAGCCCCTGCCACTCTTTCCTCTGGGCTGCAACACTGTGGCTCACAAAGAAGGACATCTTACTGGCGTGCTGGTGGCACTCTAGAAGCCTGAAAGTTCCAGGCTGGCTTTTGGAGGTGTAGGAACTGTGACTGACAGACTCACTCAAGCTATGTGGCCCCCGCCACTCTTTCCTCTGGGCTGCAAGACACTGTGGCTCACTAAGAAGGACATCTTACTGGCGTGCTGGTGGCACTCTAGAAGATTTGCCTGAAAGTTCCAGGCTTGGCTTTTGGAGATGTAGGAACTGTGACTGACTACTCAGACTCACTCAAGCTATGTGGCCCCCGCCACTCTTTCCTCTGGGCTGCAAGACACTGTGGCTCACTAAGAAGGACATCTTACTGGCGTGCTGGTGGCACTCTAGAAGATTTGCCTGAAAGTTCCAGGCTTGGCCTTTGGAGGTGTAGGAACTGTGACTGACTACTCAGACTCACTCAAGCTATGTGACCCCCACCACTCTTTCCTCTGGGCTGCAAGACACTGTGGCTCACTGGAAGGGAATTGTACTTGTGTCCTGGTGGCACTCTGTCACCATTTACAAATCAAATAGAAGATTTGCCTGAAAGTTCCAGGCTTGGCTCTTGGAGTTGTGGAAACTGTGATTCACTACTCATGGTAGTAGATTGCCGGCAGTTAGCAAGTCTACCAGCACACAGCTGGGAAGGAAGAGTCAGACTCAGATTCTGGCTTGCTGTCCCTTTGGCAGCCTGTGTGGTCTAAGACTCAGACTCACTCAAGCTCTGTGTTTTCTCCCTGCCTGCCTGTCAGGCTCCTGGCACTCCGGGCTTAGAGGAGGCCTTCCAGGTGCTTCTCCTTCAGCCTAACAGCACGGTACAGTGCTTCAAGTTCAGCCTCCAGACAACCCTGGCCACTGCCCATGCAGCAACCCCGGCTGCCCCCGCCTCTAGGCGGAAAATCATTTGACCAACTGTAAGGTGCAGTCATGACATCAACTATTTTGTTTAGAATTGGGGGAATCTGTCATCCTGGTTCTTCACACAATCCAGGTTGGGAAATCCCTTGGCAGAAGGAGGAGAGATTCCTAACTAGGTGCTTCTCCCTCTACCTCCTCTAGTCAGGCCTTCTGGCCTCCGCTTCTTCACTCTGAGCTGCAAAACACTGTGACTCACTAAGGAGGAAATTGTGCTTGTGTGCTAGAAAACAGCCGTGGGCTGGGACCGTGTTGATTAGGCAAGCAGAACTCTGCCTTCTGCTCTCCTCAAGGAAGTTGCACAGCCACCTTATGCGAAAACACCCTGGTACTCTGCCTGACTATCTGGGAGTGGGACAGTGTCAGCAGCAGGCCATGGTTCTTCAGGGAGGAAGAACAGGGAAGAAGGCCTGTGGAAAGGAAAAGACAGCTCCGCTTCTGAGAGTGGGAAGAGGCAGGCCTTTCTGAAGGAAATGTTGCCGCTGTGTGGGAGTTTTGTCAGCCTCTGCTGCTCTTCACTCTGAGCTGCTGTGCCAAACACTGTGACTCACTAAGGAGGACATTGTGCTCTTTCCACTGGGCTGCCAACTGTGGCTCACTAAGAAGGGAAGCATACTTGTGTATGCGTACGTGTTACGTACGTAATTACGAATACGTATATGTAATAAAAGAGTTTGTCAGGAAGTTCCATCCCTGGTCCTTGTTGGTGGATACTAGTAGTCTGTTTCACTGACTGTGAGTCTGTGGAGGAAGGGCTACTTGTCGGTTCCATTGGCAGTGCAAAGCACTGACTCACTGAGAAGGGAACGTGCCTGGGATGGGATTTTACCAGAGAACCAGCACACAGCTGTGAAGGAAGACCCTCTGGCTTGCAGTCTTTTTTTCAGGCTGGACTCAGGCCTCAGAGTCAGGCCCCATGTGGCCCCCGCCACTCTTTCCTCTGGGCTACAAGACACTGTGGCTCACTAGGAAGGAAAATGTACTTGTGTGCGTAACTGCGTACTCCTGTCTGAAAGTCCCATGTGTGGTTCTTGGTGCTGTGCTGTGTGACTCAGTCAGTACTAGTTGTTGTTGTCACGTTTTCTTTGACCCAATTTTTAATATTTTTCTGCTCACTTGTCATAATGTGCTCTTCATCACTGTCAGTACAATGTTTTCAAGTTGCATTCTACAATTGGGAGATTTTTGAGACATTCGCCTCAGAGTCAGGCCCCATGTGGCCCCCACCACTCTTTCCTCTGGGCTGCAAGACACTGTGGCTCACTAAGGAGGGAACTGTACTTGCGTGCTGGTGACACTCTGTCTGTCACCATATAGAAGATTTGCCTGAAAGTTCCAGGCTTGGTTCTTGGAGGTGTAGGAACTGTGACTGACTACTACTAAGACTCAGACTCACTCAAGCTATGATGTGGCCTCCGCCACTCTTTCCTCTGGGCTGCAAAACACTGTGACTCACTAAGAAGGACAATTTACTGGCGTACTCAGGCCATTCAGCCACTTTGTGTACTGGAGCTGGCAATGATCCTCCCCTACTCGGGCCCTGTGGCCTCAGACTCAGGCCTTTGGGTCTCCGCTACTCTGTCCTCTGGGCTGCATGTGAGTCACTGAGAAGGGAATTCAGGCATTCTTCTTCTAATCGAGCGGTCCTTTTGGTCTCGCCTACTCAGGCCCTGTGGCCTCAGACTCAGGCTATGTGGCCTCCTCCAGCCACTCTGTCCTCTGGGCTGCAAACCACTGTGGCTCACTAAGAAGGGATGAAAACTTACAGTATTAGTACTGTAGCACACTGCTGCTGGGACTTGGCTAAAGTATATGGATCTTATTCTGCCTTTTTTACCTCATTAACTATGTTATTTGTATGTAATGATTGCTTTTCCTGCAAATAAAATGCAAAAATACTCACATAATGTAGCTTAACAACTAACCTGAACACAGTACCTGTACCTGATGTTCAAGCTGGCACTCCTTAACACTGCTTAAACATTTTATAATCATTTTTGCCCAAACCCTGGAACAAAGACTGCCGGACAAGAAAACTTAATGTTACATTCACCAAGCTACAAGTTGAAGAGTTATGTGAGAAGTTGTGGGAACACTCATCAGGAATAGTTGGAGGTAGGGTTAGGGTTAGGGTTAGGGTGGATGTTTTGGCCCCCACCACTCTGTCCTCTGGGCTGCAGAAAACTGTGGCTCACTAAGAAGGGATGAAAACTGCTTGTAGCACAGCTTTGAAGAGGCAGCACGCTGCCTTGCTGGCCTTTGGGCAAGCCCGTACTCAGGCCAGTCAGCTAGCTCCTTTGGTAACTCGAGCTGTCAATGACCCTCCCCTGCTCAGGCCCTGTGGCCTCAGACTCAGACTATGTGGCCCCCGCCACTCTGTCCTCTGGGCTGCAAGACACTGTGGCTCACTAAGAAGGGAATTGTACTTGCATACGACTACGTACGTACTGTCACTCACCACACCACCACCAAGAGTATGTCAGAAAGTGCCATGTGTGGTTCATGGTGGTACTAGTACTCACAGTCACAAAGAAGGGCTGAAACCTGTGGCCTCCGGTTCGCAGCCCTGTGGCCTCAGACTCAGGCTATGTGTCCTCCGCTACTCTTCACTCTGGGCTGCAAAACACTGTGACTCACTAAGAACGACATTTTGCCTGCGTACTGGGAGTTTGCTGGGATAATAGCACACACCTTGGACTTTGTGGCCTTGTGGCCTCCCTTTCGCAGGGCCCTGTGGTCTCAGACTCAGCCCTTTTGGGCTCCCCTACTCTGTCCTCTGGGCTGCAAGACACTGTGACCCACTAAGAAGGACACATTTTACTTGTTAACACAGCCATGATAAGGCAAAAATCTGCCATGCTGGCCTTGCTGGCGCCCTTACACTGGCCTTGTGGTCTCAGGTACTCTGGCGTTGTGGCCTCCCGTACTCAGGCTCTGTGTGGTCTCATACTCTGGCTGGCCTTGTGGACGCCCTTACTCTGGCCTTGTGTGTGGACGTGGACGCCCATAGTCCTCCTTGTATAGCCTAGTGGGATCTGGGCTGTAGTGTAAAACTTAGTTCTTCTGCCTAATCCAAGCTGTGTGCCCATACGCCAGCACGCTGTCTTCCTTAAGAGCAACCCAGAGCCCAATCCCTACCTATTCCAACCCTAACCCTAACCCTAACCCTAATATCAGACTCTAACTGCTAGATGACCAGGGTTGCATTGGCTTGGCTTTACAGTGTGATGTGAAGCCAGGACCTTGGAGATGGGGGGGGGGCATTGAGAGGAGTAGACCCTCATCCAGATTTGGGGAGGAACGGAATGTCTGTGTCTCCTGCTGCCTCTGAGAGGTGGGGGGGGAGATGGGATGGATAAAAGCTTCAAAACAAAACAACAAAAAAGTATAACAGGCAGCCAGACCAAGTAGGGTGGCTGGCCAGTTTAGCGCTGACCAAGAGAAAAAAAAAGAATATTGCATTTCTGCCCACTTTGTTTGCTTTATTGCATAGGATGCAGTCTTATGCTACAATATATTTATTAAATATTATTCATCACCCAGTTTAAAGTGTTTTCCGCCTGCTCTGGGTCATTGCGGGACGCCCCCATGCTCTGGGTGGGAATGGGAAGTCAAATCGCGCTAAATCGCGGTAGAAACGACAAACGACACAACGAAATGACAAATTTTTAAAAAATTTCACGAAAAATGGAAACGACCCGAAACGGACCCGTCCCGAAAAACGACAACTCAAAAAAAAAATTTCTGGTCATGCCCATCTCTAATTACCATTTATTTAAGAAATTTAAATAATTCATTTAAGAAAAACTCTTTTGGTTTAACATATCATATTTTTCTGTGCATAAGACAACCCTTCTTTTTCCTATCCCAAATTAGAGTTTCACAACTGTAGGATTATCCCCTTGGCTTATGTCTGTGTATAAGACAATCTTTAGTCTAACAATTTTAGACAAAAATAAATCTTATACACAGAAATAATACTGTATAATGTATCTAGCATCTCTGTAAGTCAGATGGACTTGATTGCACTCACTTACCTAGCTTTCCATTCTCATTGCATCTTCCAAGTGCCTGGAAACTGTATGTTTTAGCTTTATGCAAAATGAACATACATTTTAAAAAAACAAAAAATGCACTGACCCAGCCACCTGGTCGGCATGATAAGTAAAAAATAAAAATAAAAAAATGTGCCAACCCGGCCCACAGGCCAGCTTATTGGTGCGAGTTAAAAAAATTAATTAATTTAAAGCCGAAAAAAAGAAAATGATTTTTTAAAAAATTTGTGTCATTTTTAACAATCCCAAAACAATTTATAAAAATGAAAAACAAAATGAAACACCATTTTGGCATTTTGTGCCCACCTCTAATGGTTGTATACAGATATTGAATAGCATTGGAGAGATGATCAACCCCTGCCAGACTCCACAATTGAGACTGCAAGGGGTAAAGATATCTCATCATGCTGAACTCTCTGAGGTTGGTCCTCCAGGAAGGATCAGAACCAGGCCAAAGCCAGGTCACCGATCCCAACCTAGAAAGACTCTCCAGGATGATACCATGGTCAACAATATCAAAGGCCACTAAGAGATCAAGAAGGGACATTTTGCTGCTGTTGGTCATCTTTCAGACTGACGAAGGCTGTCTCTGTGCCCCCAGAAATGCCTGAAGCTAATCCACTAGCTTCCTCTCCATTAGCTTGCTCTGAAATCAGACATTGGTGACAGGCCTATAATTATTGATATCATATGTTGCAAAGTTGAGGTTTTTTGGGGGGATGGGTCTAATTATCATTTATTTGAGGAACCAGGGAACTTGTCCTCAAGAAAAGACAGCTGCAACCCATTCCATTGTTGTTGCCCTGACAACTTTTGTCAGCCAGGCCAGGCAAAGGTCTAGGAAGGTTCTGGTAGGACGACAGCAGTCAAGAATGCTGCCCACCTCTGTTGATGTCACAGGCTGTCAGTGTGTTAAACTAAATTGGCAAGATAGTGCACTGGATGTCTTGGCTCAATCTTCTGATAAAAGTTGGTGGTCTGGGTCCCACCAAATGGCTTCCACTTTAGATTTAAAGGATGCCACAAACTGCTCACATGAGATGTTACTAGGAGGCCTCTCACTGTGGCCAGTTCTGGATAGGCCACATACAGTCCAAAATAGCTCATCTTGCTGGTTTTGAGCTTCATCAACCCAGCTGGTGAAGTGTGTTCTTCTGGCTAGCCTAACTTTCAAGAGGCTGGAGCTAGATATGACCTTTGCAGCTTTTAGATTATCCTCCATTGGGTCCCGCTGCCAATTGGCCTGTAGCCTCTTCCCATTTTGCTTCATTGCCCACAATTGATGGCTATACCAGACCACTGGCTGGACTGAGGTACTGAGGTGGTGTTTAGGTTCAATTGTGGCAACAGCTCTGATCACGGCAACATATCAGCCCTCCACCAGGGCCTCAACAGGAGCACCAACTAGGCCCTGTTGAGGCAGTATCCCCTGCATGGCATCTTCAAAACCAATAGGATCTAATAGTCTGTGAGTGTGGACCACTGACAGGCTGTATTGTATCAGGAAGTGGTCCATCAATGACCCTCAGGTCAATGTGTTTTATGGTGAACATGTTTTATGGTTTCTTTGTTTTTATAAACTCCCTTCAGTATTTCTTTGTTGTTGATCATCTTCTTAACATTTAAATACCATGCATAAATATCAGTTAAAATCTATTTAGAATGTGTATTTCAAGTCTATTTAAAGGAAACCAGCATTATATTAGGTCACTATAGACCTGCAGAACTGGAAGGGACCATATCAGTCATCCAACCCCTGTCAAGGAGGCACAGTGGAGAATAAAACTCCCAACCTTTGGTTCTGCATTGAAATACCTAAGCCACTGAACTGTCCAGCAGTAATTGGGCAGCAGCTACATATTTAGAGTCTCTTGGATCCACCACGGAAGAGGTCTCATTGTTTTGCTCTTGGATCTTACAATTTCTTGATGGCAGACCAAAAAGCAAAGCCTCTGAGCCCGTAAAGAGTCATATCAGTGCAGACAAGCCATTAAATACAGTGGTACCTTGTATAAAGGAATTAATTCGTTCCAAATGAAATTATGTTAAGCAAATTTTCCTTTATACAAATTCCCATAGGAATGCATTGAAAATGGAGTGATCCCATTTTTATGTTGTACAAATTCACCTCAAAGGGGATTATGTTAAGCAAATTTCCCCTATCTCCGGAATTTTTTTATGTTGTACAAATTTTATGTTATACAAACTGTTTGTTATACAAAGGTCCACTGTACATTTATCCCAAAGGTGCCTAACCATCACTAGGTTTTTTAAAAAAAAGATAATTGTCCCTCACAAGCAGCCAGATTCACACGTGCTAAGCTTCCAAAGAGTCTTTGAAGGACCATACACACTCTGACCACACTATAACGGTCTACTGTTGGTGAAATCAGCTTGCGTATGACTGCGGTAGGTATTAAAGTTTGCCAGGAGTTGTGACTATCTGCAGTAAATAAAATTAATTACAAAATCTTCTCTGAAGCCGGTCTTAATCAAAAGATTCTTCCTAATGTTTATGAAACATCTCCTTTCTCAGCACCTTAACGAAGGTTTCAGCCTGGAATATAAATTGTTGGCAATTCAGAGATCCTCTGAAATATGAAAGAGCTAGTATTCCAAAACAGAGGTCAATGAAACTTACAGATTTATTACATTTTTTAAAAAAAAATAGGGTTTCCTTCATTTCACCCAAAATTGCCTCATTTGACATTCTAGCAATAGTTGCAGGTTCCACAAAAAAGGGCTGACAGCTGCCAATTATGATTCAGAGAGACTCCTAGACTCCAGAGGACAGGAAGTTTGAATACTGCAAATAGCCTGAAACAGCTGGTGTTTAGCTGCTAAGTCACTTGCTTGCTGTAGCTGCTGAGAGAGCTCCTGTGGCCTTCATTTTGGATTGGATTTATTCCATGCTGGCCAGCTACTGGTGCAGCTACTTTTATTCCCCCATTGTGTATAAACATTTAAATCACAATTTTTATAATATTTGTTTAATTATTTTAAAAATATATTTGTATAATTCTTTTTAGCATTTAACTATTGCCTTTTTAATGATGTCATTCATTCATTCATTCATTGGATTTCTATGCCACCCATTTAGCTGCAAGGCCACTCTGGGCGGTTGATGTAAACGACCTTGGGTCCTTTTAAGGAGAAAGGCAGGTGAAAATAAATAAATAAATACTATTAATTAGTATTAAAGATTTTTTAAAAAAACTTGCTGCTGTTAATGCACTTTTGGATTTTATCTGGATTACTTGATTTCCCTGCTTTTTTTGCTTTTATGTTTGGAGGGATTTCTCCTCCTCCTCCTCCCCCGCTTTCCTTTATTATTTTCTAAAGTGTCTGCCTGCCTGTGCTGCTAGACCAATGCCATCAAAGTGGGAGAGAGAAGAGCTGTTTCTCTTCTCCCATAATTTGTGACTTTGACTTGGGTTGTGGTGGTGGGAGGGAATTGTATATATTGCCCTTGGTGACTGTATTTTATTTTGATTATGATGGTCATAATAATGATTTCTTTTTCTCCTCTGTACTGTTTCCTCTGATGAACTGATGAGAATGATGATGTGGTAAAAATGTGAACTTGAAAGTACCATTAGTGCTAGCCTAGGTCTGAGGATGATTGATTTTTTTCCCCCACTCGCAAGTTGTTTGTTGCCCATTCTTGACATTTGTTGGTTACCCTGTTTCTACTTTTTCTGAGCTAATTTTGAGAGTTCTGTAGCATTTAATTGGCTATAGGACTAGAAAGCAGAATGGGTAAACTGAAATGAAAGAGTCTAGACAATTTGGACATCTGGGGGTTTTACCAAAAGGAGCTATGGTTGAACAAACCTGAAACCTGGAGCCCCCAAAGGAACCTGAAACAAAAGCAAACTGAAAGTGTTCCTTGTGAATATCCCTAGTGTATACTACTAAGATTATACATACATACATACATACATACATACATACATACATACATACATACATACATACATACATACATACATACATACATACATACATACATACATACATAATGCAGCGTTGGGATAATGTTTCTGCTCTGTGTAGGAAAGAGAGAGAAAGATTTGCCCAGAAAATAAGCAGATAAAACAACCTCTTTCCTTGGTTGCAACATGGGGCATTTATACACGACCCCTAAGCTCCGCGGCAAAGGGCTGCAAGCTCCGGACCTTAAAAATGTTTCCCCACCAGGTCCGGAGTTTGCAGACAATTAAGTGCAACCTCGCCCACCTAAGCGTGACCCAGCTGCACTTTCTTGTACTTGCTTTTGGGAGGTGAAAAATATTTGATGCGGAGAGTGCCTGGGCTCTCCTCGCTTCTTTTTGTTGTTTTTCTTTCGCCTCCGCCCCTTTAAGAGCAACCAGGAAGTAAAACCGGGGCTCGGAGCAAGCTTCCACGCACGGGAGGTAGGGGTTTCTTCTTTTGTCCATGTCTAAGGCTTTTTCCCCTCCCTCCCCTCCCGCAGACAGAACAAGGAAGTGCGGAGCAGGTGGGGACGGAGGAACAGCAAGGAACCCTCAAGATCGCTGGTCCGAATTTAAGGGACCAGCGGATCTGAGGGGTCGTGTGAAAAGGCCCATATACGCTACTGCAGGCATGTCCAAACTTTGGCCCTCCTGATGTTTTGGACCATAACTCCCAGAATTCTAAGCTTAGAATGCCAATGGCAAAGGACTGTGGGAGTTGTGGTCCAAAACATCTGGAGGGCCAAAGTTTGGACATGCCTGCGCTACTGCAATGATCCCCAAACCCTGCTCTGTAGACCAGGACCAGTCCATAACCTGTTGGGAACCAGCCTGCAAGGCTTTCTATGAGGCACACATCCGCGTGGGTGCACCTGCTTCTTCCCACCTCCACACAAGGCTTTTCCTTCCCTGCTCACCCATCACAACCCTTTTGTTTGGATCCTGGGGGAACGAGCGCTGGGGTGGGAAGGAGTGGGCACCTTTAAAAAAAACACCTCAAAAGAAGCCCCCACAAGGACAAAACAGGTCCCTGGTCCGATAAAGCTTGGGGACCGCTGTGTAACAAACAGCTCCTCCTCCTCGCTCAGTAAAACCATTCCCAGAGAAGCACTCCTGTAAAGCTGGCAAAGAAATAATGTGCTGTAAATCAATTCTGGTACCACGATAACAATGTGACATTTTTAATAAAGTCTGAGCTTGCAGATCAGTACAGTTATCATAGCCACCGTCATGTCTGAAATACATCAGGCTACACAGCAGTCACAATATTTTTAACATAATCTGAAAGGGCAGGCTTTCCCGTGCAATACACATGCTTCTTTTGTAAGAGTTATCGGCAAACAGCTCTCGGCTTAAATCTAGTTGCTGTGCATTTAGACGCACGTTGTCAGTCATACCTAAATGTTGAGTTACCATTCAGCAGTTGCTTCAGTAGTTCTACTTGACTCGGCATTACCCATTGGACACAGATCGAAGGTTTAGCCCAATGACTGAAATTCTCTTGCTTTGCAAAGGAGGTCAAGGGTGTATCATTCAGTCATGCCTAGCTGACAATTAATGAGTCCCCACTGAGATTCACAGACATGCAACAAGCATGTGTGCACCCCATAGCCCATTGTTGGCGAACCTATGGCAGGGATGGCAAAGGTGGCACTCGGAGCCCTTTCTGTGGGCACCCGACATTGCCCTTTCACAGCCACCTGTATTGGCATTTGCGAATAATTAGTGGGTTTTGATTCACAGTTTGGGCACTCGGTCTCTAAAAGGTTCGCCATCACTGCCCTAGCCTGAATCCCAACTGGTGGTTTATTAGTTGCCAGCTAGGAATGACTGAATGCTATGCCATATGACCCCCACACATGCTTAGCAAAGTAACAGATTTTCAGCCATTGTTTTGGGGTCCTTCCATGTTCATCCCAAAATGCATGAAAACTGCAGCAGTTAAAGCAATATAGATAGGCTACAGCAACTTTTGCTGTTATTAGTTCCAGTTTCACCAGCACCTTAGAATTAGATGTCTGGCAATGACTCAGTTGCTTATAGGTCCCTTCCAACTTCATGAATCTATGAGTCTATGGCAAATATTTTTGCCACAGAATCATAGATGATCTCTTGGTAGTGGAGCAGCCCAGATACCTCTTGGTAGTGGGGCGGCTAAAAAAATGTAAATAAATAAATAAATAAATAAATTTATGCATGGCATCAAAATACGTCAACATATAGAGATCATGATTGGTTATATGAAAGTCAGTGGTGTTAACACTGGGGTGATAGTGTCTTTGATATGCAGGTATTCCATTGAAGCTTATATTGTGAAGGATTTGAGAACCTATAACATGAAACAACTGCTAGAATAACACAATTGTTAATTATACTGAGGAAACTTGCTTTTTACAATTATTGATGAACTTTCCTTTATAGATTTTGCAAGCAGTAACTATGTTTAGCCACAAGAGTAAATAATTTGTTTCAACCAACCAACCAATCAATCAATAATTTGTTGTGGTCATGTGACCAGTTCAGAGGAGAGAGAAAAAGAAACAACAGCAGCAAAAGCAGTACAATAAAGAAGAGAGGGGGCATAGATTGGGGTCACAGAGAACATATGCATAGATCAAACATCGGCTAATAGTGCAGCCCTTCTATGGATTGCAGCTAAAAAAATTAGCAACCTGAGTTGTTATATAAGAATTCTGGTCTGAGAGGCAGTATGAGACCAGCCACTAATCTGAGCAACCTTGAAATCTGTGGATCATATGATGGATCAGATTCCCTCCTGATTTGTTTGTAGAAAATACAATGTAAAAGGGTTTGTGATAGAAATTCAGGGACGCTGGCTGAGTAAAGAGTAAAAAAAAATGTTTTATATTTGACATTTCTAAGGTGGGTCTGTTAAAGAAGAAAAATATATGTGAGGTACTGTACAGTACAATGTTTGTATTGTTCCTATTTGCCCTACAATGTCTTGGTGTATATTGAGTCTGCTGATGTGTGTGTCTAGTAGAGATGGGCACAAAATGGAAAACGACACACTGTTTCCTCATGTCATAAGGTTACAAAACGTTTTGTAACGTAACGAAATGACAGACAGTGTTTTGTTATGAAACAAAATCAAATGCCATTTTTACTGTTAAAAACAAAGCAATTTGTGAATTTCCCTGCTTTGCTCTCCGGTTCTGGCCACCGCCACCCAGCTGTGGGCCAAAACGGGAGAACAGAGCAGAGTTTTTAATATGGCACCCTCTGCTCTACTCTCCACCTTCCCCATAGCCTGAAAAGTCAAAAAAAACAACCTGGGTGGTGGGGGCGGGGTGAGAACTGGAGAGTGGGGCAGGGTTTTGAATTTGGCACTGCCTGCTCCGTTCTCCAGTTCTCCCCACTGCCACCCAGCTGGTTTTTTTTAACAGGTCTGGAATCTGCTTTTAAAACACCCCACTAAGCCATGCAAAAAGCACTCTTTGCCTGGTGTGCAGGAGTGTTTTAAAAGCAGATTCTTGCAGCTCTAATGGGGAGGAGCAGCTGAGGGGGGAATCACACACCCCACTCCTCTCCCCGCTGGTGTTGGATCCATAAGAATCTCTTTCTAAAACACTTTTACCTGGAATGCAGGGGTGTGTTTTAAAAGCAAATTCTTGCTAATCCAACCCAGGGGGAGCAAGCAAGGTGCTCCCTCCCCCTGCTTTTTGGGTGCATGCTTGGGTCTTTTAAAAGCAGATTCTTGCTCCTCTGATCACCCCCCCACTCCTCCCACTAGTGCCAGATTAACAAGAATCTGCTTTTAAAACACTTTTGTCTGATGTGCAAGGGATATTTAAAAGCAGATTCTTGCTCCTTTGACACCAGGGGGGAGCAGGCAAGGGAGGGAATCACTCCCCTGCTCCCCCACCACTGGTGTTGAATCAGCAAGAATCTGCTTTTAAAACACCACTGCAAGCCATGCAAAAAGCACTCTTTTCCTATTGTGCAGGGGTGTTTTAAAAGCAGATTCTTGCTGCTCCAAGGGGGAGAGCAGATGAGGGGGGAATCACCCCCCTCCTGCCCCCCTCCCAGTGTCAGATCAGGAAGAATCTCCTTTTAAAATACTCCTGCAAGCCATGCAAAAAACACTTTTTGCAATGCGTGCTCAGGCCTTTTAAAAACAGATTCTTGCTGTCAGAATGGGGATCCCCTGCTGTGTTGGGGCAGCCGGGCTCCTGGCTTCCCAGACACAGCAAGGGGCTGACAGGGGGAGTGCTGACTTCACCACTTGCTCTGTTAGCCCCCTGCTGTGTCAGGGCAGCTGGGATCCCAGCTACCCTGACACAACAGGGACCCCTACCCCTCCTCATAGCCTGAACTTTCCAAAACAACAACAACAAAACAACAACAACAACAATGACCTGGGACGTGGGGGTGACAACGGGAGAGCAGAGCAGGGTTTTAAATTTGTCACCACCTACTCTGCTCTCCAGTTCTCCCTACTGTCACCAAGCTTTTTTTGTTTTTTTGTTTTTTTGTTTTTTTTTCCACAGCATGAACTGTCAGAAAAATGCTGCTGGGAGGTGGGGGGGCACAAGGGAGAACAGAGCAGGCAGTGGGAAATTCAAAATCCTGCTCTGTTCTCCCGTTGTCACCCCCACCTCACAACTCGGACTGTGGGGAGTGGGGACGGGGCCCCTCCCCACAACCCAACCTGTCAAAAAGAAACAGCTGGGTGCCAGAGTGAAGCATGTGGCAGAAAATTTAAAATCCTGCTCCGCTCTCCCGCCACCACCACCCAGCTGATTTTGATAGGTCAGGCTCTGAGGAGGGGGCTGCAGAGCAAAGCCAGGGGGCCCTCTCTCCACAGACAGAGCTGTCAAAACTAGCTTGTTGGCGGCAAGTTCCAAATCGTTGGATTTTGTTTCCTTACAATTTTTTAAAAAAATGTCAATTACAGAATGAAATGCAATGCAATCAGAAATGAAACGAAATGAAACAAAATGCTATTTTTCTGTTTCGTGTGTAGAACGTCCGGGTAAATTAAAATTATGTGAAACACATTTTTGCATGTTGCCATTCCTGATGTCTGATTTATGTCCATTAATTATTTCATATAGCGATCACCCTGTATGTCAGACCTTAATCTCCTATAATTAAGTCTTTTCTGATGTTTTCAAGTTGGTGGGGATTAATATGTACCATCATTATTTTGTCCACAAATTTTGTGGAGGACAAAAGATGAAGGCAACACTTCTACACTCTTATTGCCCATGCTACATTTGGTTCATTGTTGATAAACCTAACCCTGACCTTACTGTCAGTTTGGTAGCTTTATGTTTCAGTTTGCATTGGATCTAAGGAGCCTAACATATTATTGCACAAGTTTTAAACTGTCCTTCTCTCTGTGAATGCTGTACTGCAGCCTGCTCTCCACATGGCTATAGGATGAAGCTAGTGTCAGCAGAGTCAAAGGAGAACAACTTTTTCACTTGACAGTGGTGTATTTTGTTCTGCTCTGCTCCAGTTTGGCTTAGTGTGTAATCTATTTATGATACCTTGTTGACATGTGCTGATCTATGCATGTTGTGGCTGTGCACCATTTAAATTTTATGCTTTATTTGTGTGTTTCTGCAGGCCAGTCTGTATTCCTACATGGTTTATTGCCTCTTCTGTTTAGGATTCTTTGGCTATCAGCTGTGCCTGTGTTCTTTTTAATATTTAAAAATGATATCAGTTTTGTGCTGAAAGCTAAAAATAAATGGTGCAAAGATAACAGCCTCGTGGTACCGTGGTTAAACTGATGTACTGCAGTGAAAGCTCTGCTCATGACCTGGTTCACTCTCAGCAAATTCCATGTAGCTAACTTGAGGATGACACAGACACCTGTTCTTCTGAGGTCAGTAAAATGAGTATCCAACTCACTGGGGGAGAGGGGGGAAACAATATGTAGTCTATATAATTCTAAACTGCCCAGGGAATGCTTTAAACATTATTGGGCAATAAATAAGCAGAACTTTGCTTTGCTTTTGAAAATGTTGGGCATTGAATGTTGAGTTAAACAAGGAGGGAAGGCAAGAGAGAGTGAAATAGGTGGGGAGAGGACAGAGAAGAAAGGGGACCACAGTATGTGTCAGTATGTGTCAGGGAGCAATTCTAAATGTGTTTGGATGGGCACACTGGGACAAACGAGTGCAGGTCAATGCATCCAAACATAAATGTCCTCCCCATGTGTGGATACCAAACACTGGGATGGTCTATTTAAATATGCAACAACAACAACAACAACAACCCAGAGGAACCCCATAACAACTAGGGACAACACCATCTCAGAACAGATGAGCGGTAAGAGTGCGTTTTCCTAGCCAGTAAGATGTAAGGGTAATCAGACAGACTTTTCAGATTCCTTCTGGGATGGGCCGGTGTTGCTCTTAAAGACAGTGATGAGCGGATGCCTTTGCTGGAGCAAGCTAGGCCACCCCAAGGGCATCCCTACCCACATCTTTTTTGTCCCAATCAAAGGGATTCTACTTTTTGGACACTGGTAAAAGTGCTGTCCTTTGGCTTGCCTCCAGCACTTGTTGTGATAGCTGGGAATGGTCCTGAGGAACCTCTTTCAGTTTGACTGTATCATGAGGTGGCTTAATAAGGAAGCAAAAAGATCATACCAAATCCCACAATAGACCTTCTAACAACCCTTTTTAGTCCACTCCAGTCCATTTCCTAATGAGTGTGTAGACAAGCTGTGTTTGATGATAACAGGCCTGTGTAGGAACCTTTTTTTCCTGAGCAACAGAGATTTTGGAGAATAAAAAGGTTTCTTTTAGACCACATTTGATCACAGATTATTTTTCTCATGCTACAACAAATTATTTTTCTCATGCCACTGTTCCTACAGTTTTGAAATTAAAAGTGGGGCTCACGTCCCTTAAACGTGCAGAAGATCCTGTAGAAACCCCTTAGAATCACTTTATTTTCATTCTCAGCATTCGTACGGTCATTTATAGAAAGTGGGATATTGGTTTTAAAATGTAATTTAACTAAAATGCACATCATGCTCATGCCATGATTTATGGGTTTAATTTAGAACTTTGGAAATTGGGCTAAGTGATGAACTGAGATCCAGATGAGAGGTAAAAAAAAAATCAATCAATCAATCAATCCCCCTTCCTTTAGTTCCCTGCTCAGCAACAGCCTCTAAGAAGAAGTAAGCTGAAATGTTTTTGTTCCCATATATCTGAAAACATATGGACCAGAATCTTACTGGGTTCCCACCTCACACACACAAGGAAGAGATCCCATGACCATCTTAGTGGGTTTGCATGTTGGTTGTCTGCCTTGTTGCATGCCTAACGTGAGCCCAGCATATGCCCAGGGCCTTGACAATTAGCCACAAAGGTGTCTGTGAACCTCCTTTTTGGGTGTTTATACACGACCCCTAAACTCTGGGGCAAATGGCTCCCAGCTCCGGAGCTTAAAAATGTTTCCCCACCAGCTCCGGAGTTTACAGGAAATTAAGTGCGCGTCCCAGCGCACCTTTCAAGTACCTGCTCTTCCGGGGTGAAAATTGCTTGATGCGGTATAACGATAGTGAGTGTGGGGCTCTCCTCGCTTCTGTTTGTTGTTTTTTTGGCTCCCACCCCTTTAAGAGCTACTTTACAAGGACAGGAATGTTGCCGCGGCAAGAACGGAGGCAGAATGGAGGTGAGCCACGATCTTTTCTTCCTTTTTTTTCTTCCTCCCCTCACGCAGCCAGCAGCCAGGGTGGGGACACAGGAAGAGCGACAAGCCCCTAAGATCTCTGGTCTGAATTTAAGTGGCCAGCGGATCTTAGGGGTCGTGTAAAAGCGCCCTTTGTCTGTTGAGACCTATGGAAACTGAGCACATTGGCAAAATATTTTTAAACCTTTACTAGCAAAATGCTTTTGGAATTTCAAGTGCATTTTGGGATGTTGGAGCCCAATGCCCTACGAAATATTCCACTCCTTCCCTTGGTTGTGAATGGGATTGTGTCCAACATTGCCATGAATAAAGACATCAATTTCAATCATTCAAATAGTCCTGAGATGTGTCCCCAACATGTTTAGATAATAATCAGAGATTTGGCAGAGGAGTATTATTTATAGCAATGCAAGTCTGCTTATACTGCACTCAGAATGTTATTATAACTGTGTGGTTCAAATAATTGAGGGTTGCATAATGAGAAGGGGAAGTTGCTATAAAATTTGAATTAAGCTCTTTGACTGTTGTCCACAGTTGTTATGACAACGAATACCCTGTTCCAGACATTCCATCTGTTGACTGCAGCTGGAAATCAATATCAATTTCATAACAATGTGAAAGCCAGAAGAAATAGGTACTCTGTTGAAGTATAATGGAACTTTTAAACATTTTTAAATACAGTATTTTGTAAACTTATCATCAGAGATCATAAATATATGATTGTATTTCTAAATCCTTTGCTGTCCATTAAATTATACATAGCACGGATTATAGCTGTTTTCCTCTAAGATAAAACAAAGTGCTGTATTTTCCCCGTGATGGCTTGAAGTGATTTTATCTTTTAATGACAGATTACTGCCATTGAGCTGTTCTTCATATGCATAATTCAATGCTGATTTAACTTGAAGGACAGGCTGGCTATCTGAGTTTCTTTTAAAAACAACCTTGTACCTTTCTGTATCCAAAGTTTATCTGAACCGCTATGATTTTGCCAAAGCAATCTGATGCCATCCATTGTAGACAAATGGAGGCCAAATGGCTACTTGGGGGCCAGTTCTGAAATTTGTCCCAGAATGAAAATTGGTGTACACCACTTTGAACAATATAGAGTGAGAGCTCATTTCAGTGTTACAGCCTTCACCTTATACATTTAGTGTCAGAGACAAGTGCCTGATTTTCTGTAGCCTTATACAGGAGGACAGTAGAATTGGTGGGGGATTGATTCCAACCCCCTTCCCTGCAGATACCGAAAATCCTGAAATGAATCAAGCACTACACATTGCATGATCTTTGGCTCCTAGTAGTGGCAAATTTTGTAAATGCATCCTGGAAATACAACGAAAATATGTCTTTCGGGGGGAGGAGTTATTTAGTATTTTCAGGCAATGGATAAGTGAAGCAGTGGATACCGATTTAGTGGATAGGACATGCTCCTGTATAAAGTACATTAAATGTGAAGCTCTTGCTTCAGTGTACTTATAGAATATTCTGTTTTACAAAAGGTGCAAAAGCAAGCTAGAGGGTTGACCCATGAATCCCTGCAGCACAGTTAGGAAATCTTTGTTACTTTTTCCTTCATCCTACAGTTAGATTTTCAAGATGATGTGAAGCATAAAAACACACATCTGGTGTGGCCAAATTTTGAACTTCAGTCCATTTCTGGTTTTCTTTGGGGTTTTGTTTAGTTGGCAAAGAGGCAAAGATAACCCTGAACTAAGTTCAGCTCTGAACTTCTGTCTTTTTTCCCTCCCAGTATGACTAAGGGCCTTTTTACACGACCCCTAAGATCCGCTGGCTACTTAAATTCGGACCAGAGATCTTAGGGGTTCGTCGCTCTTCCTCTGTCTTCCTCTGTCCCCACCCCCTCCGCACTTCCTGGTTGCTGGCTGCCTGAGGGAGGGAGAAAAAACAAAGAAAAGACTGCCGGTTTACCTCCGTTTTGTTCCGGGCAGCATTCAGATCTCTTAAAGGGGCGGGGCGCAAAAAAAGAACAAACGGAAGCCAGGAGAGCCCCGCACTCACTATCCTTACACCGGATCAAATATTTGTCACCATCAAAGACCAGGTACAAGAAAACTGCTGTTTGGTCGCGCTAAAGTGGGTGGGGTCGCACTTAATTGTCTGCAAAGTCCGGAGCTGGTGGGTAAACATTTTTAAGGTCTGGACATTGCAGCCATTTGCGGCAGAGCTTAGGGGTCGTGTATAAACGCCCTTAGACCTCTCCCACAGGACTCAAGTTCTGTTTACTTTTCACCTAATTGTGCCTTGAAGTGTTAATTACAATTGGAAGAACAGATCACATATCTTTAAAATTGAGTTACACTGCCTAGGTCTTTGAGGTTAATACTAAAGATGGGCACAAAATGAATTCGTTTTGTTATTCGTTATTTGTTTCGTTAGCTAACAAAATGAATAACAAACCAACCCATCAAAGAAAAATGAAACAAAATGGAAATTTCTGTTTCGTTCACTTCGTTGTCCAACAAGTGGAGTCCTTGTCCAACAAGTGGAGTCCTCCAAGAGTTCCCCTTCTCTTCTGCTGGAACTCCTGGCCCTGGGCGCTAAGAAGCAAGCACCTCTCAGCTGTGAAAAGAAAAAGAAAAGCCCGGCATCAGGACTTTTAAAAATAAATAAATAAATAAATAAATAAATAAATAAATAAATAAATAAATAAATAAACAAACAAACAAACAAGCACCAACCCGGCCCGGGAGCCACATGGTCAGCACAATAAATTAAAGGAAAAAATAAATAAAATTAAAAGGGGCTGACCCAGCCCCAGGGACCACTCAGCTGTGTGTGGGGGCGGGAGCCCTGGGAAAATTAAATTAAATTAAATTAAATTAAAAATTAAAAAGTGCTGACCTGGTCTGGGAGCAGCGCAGAAACAAAAACTAAAAAAAACTAAAAATGAAGAAAACGAAATGAAATGAAACAAAATATGACATGAATCTTTTTAAAAAATGTTTTCTATTAATGAAATGAAATGGGGGATAAAAGAATAACGAAATGAAACACCATATTGACATTTCGTGCCCATCTCTAGTTAATACCTCTTATGAGCATTTCCTTAAAATGTTTAAAAATGAATGCTTGGAATGGTCAAAAACTTGAAATTGGCTGAGACAGACAACCGAAATGAATATCTCACATACAGTGAGTGTACCTCTGCAACTGTGCATGTGCACCTTAACTACAGACATGAATTTTAACTCAAGTTGTTGCCAGTTTTAAAAACCTAGTTCTAGATTATTTCCAGTTACTCAGTTGACCTTATGATAAACCACTTAAATTATGCTTCTTGTTTACCCAAGACTTAAATGTCAAAGGGCAGCAATTTAAACAAAATGGTGCCTCCTCCAGGGAAACAATGAGGTCTATTCAACATTTTCTGTGCTTTCACATGCATTCTCAGTGTTGCCCGTTGTTTTCTGAAGCAATTTTCACGTACTGTGCCTGTGACAGAATTAAAGTTCATGTTGGACTCAGTACTAGCCTTGTCTTGATGCCTAAAGATAATCTGCCTTCCCCTATTATGTATTTGATTGATTGATTGATTGATTGATTTCTATATTGCCCATCTAGGAGGGGGGTTGCAAAGAATAAAGATACAACAGAAATAATAAGTAAAACAACATAATATAACATGGCATTGCAAACAGAATAAAGAGACCAATAAACAGTAAACATCATAAAAGAAATCTAAGCTAAGCAAAATGAAAACATAATTAACAAATAATAGTTTAAAAAGGCAGAGGTACTTTAGATTTTAAGCTGAAATATGTCACTAGAGCTGTGACCCAAACTCAAGGAAAGCCTGCTTGAAGAATGGAGTCTTCATTGTTTGTTTGAATAATCCCAGAGAGGGATTATTCACAGGAAAGGGGTGACCACAGAAAAGGCCCAGTTCTTGGGGGTTTTTCCTTCTGAATCTCCCTTACAACCAGAACTCTCAATTGCCTGGCCTGGGAAGAACAAGTGACTTGAGCCGTATTTGGCAGGAGAAAGCGCTCTAAGGGCTGGGCATGAACTCAGCACCTTCTATCCTGAGAAATTCTTTTCAGTAACAACTAGAGATGGGCACAACTCAAAAAAATGGTGTTTCGCTTGTTGTTTGGTCGTTTAGGGGTCCGTTTCGGTTCGTTTTCGTTTTTGTGATGTTTTTTGCAAAAAAAATTATTTTCGTTTCATTAGGTAACAAAATGAAAAAACAAAAACGAAAACGAAAAATTGCTGTTTTGTTAGCATTCTTTTAGTTCAATGCATCTGCTGCAATGAAAATGAAAAACATGGCAAATTTGGTCGTTTCGTTTTCATTGCATAACAAATGAAAAAACAAAAACGAAAAATCGCTCATTTTGTACCCATCTCTAGTAACAACCCTGCTGAAATGCACAGGACATGCATTGTTGGGGAAGGTAGTTTGAGGCCATGTCATCAAAATCTGCATTATATTGTGTCATAATTGCTGTATGCACCTGAGCAATAGAGACCACTGGGCCCTGTGTCAGGAAATATGATTTTCCAAAAGCACAAGCAGGAGTCCCTTAGGGAATGAAAGGGGACAAATAAGCAAAAAGCAAAGCAACATACTGATACCCTAAAACAACAACAACATATTTCTACTTTTATTTGGAGACAGGACCGTTTTTACCTTAGACAAGTGCTTGTTTTTTTGATTAATACAAAAGGTACAGGAAGCCATCTTGATTGCTTTTGTGAAAACCATGGTTAATAACTAAACTTGATTCATTTCAGAAGTTAAAGTGGCTGCAACTGCTTCTCCCCTCAGCCGAAGTAGCTGCTAGAAACACAGGCATAAATATGTATGTGAGAGTCTTTGGCAAGTGAAATAATGCAGTCATTTTTATTTCAGCTGCTTGAGCACAATGTGTCCTTGGGTAGAAGAATGAGGCAAGTGTCTATTATAAGAATGTATTTCATTCTGTGTCACATGACTTGAGACTGAACTAGAGAATGTGGAGGAAGAAATCTGATTACTCCAGTGGTGTACTGAGAACGTTTGAGTGGCTCCAAGACAACATGACAAACCACATACCAAAGTGGAACTGGCCCTCTGAGGACATGGGGTGACGTTTCTTTTTGTGTAGAGGCTGAGATAACATGGGGCACGCAGTGCAAAAATGAAGAGTTGCCAACAGGAAATATTTCAATAAGATTTTGAACCAGACCTTTAGGGAATTAACCCAATTCCCTGTACTGGGATTCAAAATGATCATGGTCAGCTGGCAAGACTTTAACTTTCCTCCGCAAAAGTACCCACTTGTAGAGAAGGGGGAATTTCACCCAACATGTGTTGTCATCTGAGGTGATTCAGCCCAGCACCAAATCCTCTTTGTGAGCAAGCAGACTGAGCCAGGAGCCATGGCATTACTGCTCACGTCTGTTTATTTCTATGTAGGCAAAAGGGAAAGAATAGATGAATAACCTCCAATTAATATATGACCCGCACCGTTTGGTTCTCAGCCAGTGCTGTTCCTGTTATGAAGTTCAGCCGTGACACAGAAGGAACGACACTGTTGAATGAAGGGGTGTACTTTAATGCTAGAGCAGAGTGGAGAGTGCGTGTGGCCCTTTGGAAATTATTGGACTGCAATTCCTATAAGCCCTGACCAGCATAATCAATAGTGAAGGATAATGGAAGATGCAGCGTTGCCCATCTTTGGCCATGAAGCAGTAAACAATTATTTTAAATATTTGTATACCCTCATTCCCTTAAAATGTTCATGGTGCTGATTATGTGTAAGAAAGACAGCACTGAGGCTGCCATGTGTTTATTGCCTTAAGACAACTTGTGAATGTGCTAGGCATGGTATATCTTTTACTGAAGTCAGGAGGTGTACATCCCCCTGGATGTACTTGAACTAAAACTCTCTATGGATGGAAAAACCTGTGCGGATCTGTCTGGAGGCAACATCAGAAGAAGAGGCTTGTTCTGTGCACTGCAGGCAAGCAGCTCCATTTTGACAACCTACAGGACGAGGCCAGCCCAACCTGCCTCTCACCTCTTGCCAGATACAGTAACTAGAGATGGGCACGAAATGAACTTTTTTCGTATTGTTATTCGTTATTCATTTTGTTTCATTTCATTAATGGCGGCACACGATGAAATGAGCTGTTTTAAATGTTAAAAAATGTCCTGAATATTCATTAAAAAACCCAATGATAATTATTTATTCTGCCTGATAATACCTGCCAGTGGGGGTTGGGGTCCTTAAAACGTTCATTTATGTCTTTTCTCACATCGCAGTGTATTTTTTTCCTTGAAGGGGAGTTAGGGCATCCACACAAAATGGCTGCCACATGCCTAATATTGATTTCTTGGGCATTAAAACACCCTGGAAATCTGTAAAAACCCAGTGAAAATTATTTATTCTGCCTGATAATACCTGCCAGTGGGGTTTTGGGTCCTTAAAACGTTCATTTATGTCTTTTCTCACATCACGATGTATTTTTCCCCTTTAAGGATGACACAAAATGGATGCCAGCCACATGCTTAATATTTCTTGGGTATTAAAAAACGTGCAAGGGGGTGAGGGATGCTTAAAACATGCATTTATGCCTTTTCTCAGATCGCTTTAATTTTATTTTATTTTCTGGTATTTTTGAGTCGATTCATAGCTTCCTTGAATTTATTTTTATTTTTTATTTATCCTTATTTTACTATATCATGCATTGAGCACAGTGACATGGGCTAGCCATGTGATGGGATCATGTAAATTGCTGAACAACTTCAACCAATAGCATGCCCAGGTTGCAGTGGGAAGGTCTGGCAGCTCCAGAGGGCATATAAGCTCTTGCTCCCCCCCCCCAACCCTCCTTGCAGTCTGTGGTGGAGTGGAGTGGAGTCAGGTTGGGATGGGATTGCTGTCTGCATCATTACTTTCACTTTAGGCTAGGCAGTTTGTTCAGTTATATCAATTTTTTTAAATTTTGTTAGTGTTTTCCGTCTGGTCTGGGGCATTGGGGGACGCCCACGAATGGGAAATGCTTTAATTGCGCAAAGTAGGTAAAAACTAATAACGAAATGAATTTTTTCACAAAAATTAACAAAAAACGAAATGAAACTAACTCCTCAACAAAATGAAACGAAATGAAATGTCATTTTTTAAATTCATGCCCATCTCTAATAGTAACATTTCTTTGGGTTCCTTCTGTCTTTTGTGGAAAATATCAAACATTTGACTTTGTTTTAAAATCTGCTACAGTTCAGTAGGGACTCAACGTGCTTTTCAAACGGTGGGATGGTAGTCATTTGACCAATCCTGTATATCCTCTGTGAGCTACTTAAAACAGTTATTTTTCCCCTGGTAGACTTTTTTTCTGAAACAGTGTCTCTGTTTCACAGCAAAGTAAAATGAAATTGTGACTCTCTCTCTCTCTCTCTCTCTCTCTCTCTCTCTCTCTCTCTCTCTCTCTCTCTCTCTCTCTCTCTCTCTCTCTAACTTCTACTGAGTCATGAAAATAGGTTACAGGTGATACCTTTATAGGCCACTATTAAAAATTAAAAAAGGAACATTGCAAGCTTTGGAGTGTAAATCACCCTTCTTCAAAGCAGGTCCCAGAAGTTCAGACATGGTAAAAGATGTGCTTCACCAGGAGGTCACTTTTAAAGTCATAAGAACATAAGAACATAAGAAGAGCCATGCTGGATCAGGCCAAAGGCCCATCTAGTCCAGCTTCCTGTATCTCACAGTGGCCCCACCAGATGCGTTAGGGAGTGCATGAGACTAGATACCTGTCTCCTGATACCACTCCCCTGCATATGGCCCTTGAAATACCCTGGTTTTAAGCCTGGAGATTACACATCTCCATCATGGTTTGTAACCTGTGATTGACTTTTCCTCCAGGAATCTGTCCAATCCCCTTTTGAAGGCAACCAGGCCAGATGCCATCACCACATCCTGTGGCAGGGAGTTCCATAGACTAACAACGCGCTGGGTGAAAAAAATATTTTCTTTTGTCTGTTCTTACTCTCCCAGCCCTCAATTTGAGTGTATGTCCCCTAGTTCTGGTATTTTGTGAGAGGGAGAAGAGCTTCCCTCTATCCACTTTACTCATGCCTTGGTTAGATGATGTTCTTAAAGTCCATGGCTAGATGATGTTGCACCCAGGGAAGGAGTCTTGTTAGAGGCAAGAAGGCAGTTGTAAAAAGCTGCTTCTTAAGTTACACCCCGTTCTTCAAACAAAGTAAACAAGGGGGAAAGTAAACAAGGGGGGGAGAAAACTCTGAACT
The DNA here is from genome assembly GCA_029282475.1 of Phrynocephalus forsythii. Taxonomy (NCBI): domain Eukaryota; kingdom Metazoa; phylum Chordata; class Lepidosauria; order Squamata; family Agamidae; genus Phrynocephalus; species Phrynocephalus forsythii. The sequence continues at coordinate 113,096,457 of JAPFRF010000011.1, forward strand.
ACTCAGGTCCACTATCAAATGAGGTCATAAAGAAAGAAGAGGGGGGATGGCCTCCCAGCAGAAAAAATAATGGCTGTGAAGGCAACACAGCAGCTAAAGTGTAATGTTCCCTTCCAGTGAACTTAATGAAAATCAGCTTACATTGATATAATAAGGGTGAAAAGCAATAGGCAACATTTTATGCCTGTGGTGCTGAAATCGGCCTGTGGTGGAGGTTGAAGACAGTGTGGTCTACTTGGCTTTGTAGCTATTACCATATTAAGAGGCAAGAACTGAAGTGGCATTAGAAGGGCAACTTTTGGTTTGCTTTGGTTTGCTTCTAACTAAGCATTTGGTGTCTTAACATTAAAGAAAGAGTAACACATGGAAATTGTTATTAAAGTGGCTTTAATACAATTGCTCAGTTCTGATATCTCCACATCCGGACCCTCTTAGGAATATGTCAGAGAGGAAGGATTATTACTGCCTCATAAAATTCTCGAAACAAACTTCTCCGAAATTAGTAAGGGCACTCCTGCTTTGGAACAGCTCATGATGTGTCCGCATTGCACTAATTATCCTTTAAAATACCCAGGCTCCATATTTTAAAAAGGGAATCAGGGCCATTTGTTTTTATAGCCTCTATCTGCAAAGTAGGAGTATGACCTACTAGATATGCACATTTAGTTGCTTCCAGAATATTCTGCAGACTAAGGGCCTTTTCACATGACCCCTAAAATCTGCAGGAAAATGGCTCCCAGATCCGGAGCTTAAAATTGTTTCCCCACCAGCTCCGGAGTTTACAAAAAATTAAGTGCGACCATGCCCACCTAAGCGCGTCCCAGCGCACTTTTCAAGTACCTGCTCTCCGGGGTAAAAAGTTCCTGATGCTGATGTAATGTAGTGAGTGCCGGGCTCTCCTCGCTTCTGTTTGTTGTTGTTTTTGCCCCCCGCCCCTTTAAGACTGGAATGCTGCCTGGAGCAGAGCGAGACGGCAGAACGGAGGTGAGCGGCATTATTTTCTTCCTTTTTTTTCTCCATCCCCTCACGCAAACAGCAGCCAGGAGTGCGGAGGGGGGTGGGAACACAGGAACAGCGACGAACCCCCACGATCTCTGGTCCGAATTTAAGTGGCCAGCGGATCTTAGGGGTCTTGTGAAAAGGCTCAAAATGAAGACAGTGTTCTTCGTTAGTTATATTTATTAACAGGAAAGGGAGCTCAGAGCTGGCATAGAGGAAATCATCGCATCAAAGTTATGCTTATTGCAGCACATGTGCTGGTCAACAACACTTGAGAAGGCCTAAGCTAGTAGTGGCCAAACTTCAGCCCTCCAGAAGTTTTGGACTACAACTCCCTTATCATTGGCAATACAGGCTTGGAATTCTGGGAGTTGTGGTCCAAAAATTTAGAAAGCGAAAGTTTAGCCACTACTGGTAAGCAATTATTAGCACCATCTAAAAGAATAATTGGGACTCCAGGGGTTTGAAACATATTATGTCAGTAGGTTTGATGTCATCCCTGAAGTCAGTGTTGTTGTCTCTCATGTTGTAAGAGCCTTGGACTGCAGGGAAGGTGTTTCAGCTCACTCTCCAAGTGAACAAAGTCAAAGGGAAGCAGATTTTTAGACTGTTGGGTCAGAGTTTTGCTCACATCAGCCTAGGGTTAGAAAGATTTAAAAGCATGCCCCCTTGAAGTAGACTGGATACTCATTTCTCCTAATGTAGGTCACTGAACAACAGCTGTCAGCTGTATGGAATTTCGGTCCCTTGCTAACCACCTAGCTTGGATTCCTACTACAGGGACCTAGAGATGAAAGGCTTCTTTCTGTGTCACTGAGGTGTCATAACTAGCTTCCTTGCCCATGACCTGTGTGGTCCATATGGGAAGCTGATGGCTCAAGGGAACAGAAATAGCATGTAGACCTTTTCATCTCTTGTTGACGGCTTGAATTTAGGCCAGGTGAGCAGTCATTGACGCTCCAGATGCCACCTTCTTTCAAATGGATAGCCATTTCTCAAATCCTTTTTTTCCAATTGGTAAGGGGACTTATTTTAATTTGCAAACTACAGAAGGAGGAAAAGGTGAAATGGAATGTTATTAAACTCCTTGAGAGGTTTGTTATCATTCTTTTCTAAACAGCTGTAAAGCATCCACATTCAGTGCTCTTTATTTGTCTGGGGGAACCCGAGCTGAAGCCGAAGGACTCTCTCGGGTGGTGGGTCAGCCACCGGCACACTCCCCCCTTCCGCGGCATGGCGTGGCCTGCCCTGGCGGAGCCTGGGCGGCGGGGGCGGCCGCCAGCGCTTATTCCCCCCTCCCCTCCCCTGGCTTGTTCAGGGGCTGTCATCTGGGGGGGCGAGCCGAAGCTGAAGGACTCTTGGGTGGAGGGTCGGCCACCAGCGTACTCCCCCCCCCGCGGCATGGCGCGGCCTGCCCTGGCGGAGCCTGGGTGGCGGGGCGGCCGTCAGCGCTTATTCCCCCCCTCCCCTCCCCTGGCTTGTCCAGGGGCTGTCATCTGGGGGGGCGAGCCGATGTTGAAGGACTCTTGGGTGGAGGGCCGGCCACCGGCGTACTCCCCCCCCCGCGGCATGGCGCGGCCTGCGCTGGCGGCCGTCAGCGTCTATCCTTCCCCTCCCCTATTCCCCCCTCCCCTGGCTTGTCCGTGGGTCGCCATCTGGGCAACTTGAGCCGAAGCTGAAGGGATCCTCGGGTGGTGGGTCGGCCACCGGCGCTCTCCTTCCCCCGCGGTATGGACTGAGGGAGTCCTCTTCCCCCCCCCATCATTTGCTGAAAGCGCGGTGGAGTGGCCCATTTTTCGCGGGGACCCGGGCGGTAGGTCGGCCGTCGGCGCTGTCTCCCCCCCCTCCAGGACTACCATCTGGGGAAGTTACCATCTGCTGGAATTCGGTCATGGTCTTGTTTTATTTGTCTTTTATTTATTTTATCATTTTATTATTGTCACTTGGTGGGTGGTGGGTGGGTCTTTTTATTGTTTAACGGGTTATTCTATCGTATTATATTGATTTGTATTTCCTTGGTTGTATTGTTATTGTATTGTTTTGTTTTTGTTTGTGGGCTTACTCCATCTTATGGAGCCTGCGGGCTGTCCCATCAGGGTGGTGTCGGGCCACGGGAAGTACGCTTGGGGCTGGCGGGCTGGTCGGATAAGAAGATCTCGGGACAGACATCTTCGGCCTGCCCCGCGCTCTGACCCGCCGGCTCACTGTCAAATGGCAGGGATCCAGCCCATCTGTGCCCCCGGCCTGTCCTGTCTGCTGATTAATGCCAGGTCGGTTCATAACAAGATCTCTGTCATCCACGACTGGCATTTCTTACGGAGACCTGGGTGGCCGAGGGGGGAGGGGCTTCCCTCTCGCTGCTTCGGCCCCAGGGTTTCTCCGTTCAGCAGCTGGGTAGGCCGGGGGGTGGGGGGTGGGGTGGCCATTGTGTACAGGGACTCCTTTCATGTCAGCAGATCCGCGATGTTGGTGAGCCCGGGGCTTGAATGCCTTCACCTTGTGGTGGGACAGAGGGACAAGTTTGGGATTGTGCTTGTGTACCGAGCTCCCCGCGACCCTGCACGCTCCCTGCCAGAGCTCTCCGAGTTCATCTTGGCGGCACTTGTGAGATCCACCCGCCTTTTGGTGTTGGGTGATTTCAACGTGCATGCCGGGGCTGGACTGTCGGGAGCAGCTCTGGAGTTCATGGAGTCCATGGCCTCCATGAACCTGTCCCAATTTGTCATTGGTCCCACTCACAAGGGAGGACATACCCTGGACCTGGTTTTTGCCTCCACATCGACGGGCTGTGATCTGGGGGTCGGTAACCTGTTGGTCCGTCCCGTGTCATGGTCAGATCATCATCTGCTGACTTTCTCCCTGGCAATCACCACCCCACCCCGCGGGGGGCAGGGCCCTTCCATCTGGGCCCGCCCCCGGGGGCTCCTGGACCCTGCACGGTTTTCGGAGGCCCTGGGGGTTTTACCAGATGGTCTGGATGACGATCCGGTCGACTCCCTGGTCAAAAGGTGGTTTGAGGAAGTGATCGGGGCAGCCGATCAGATCGCCCCCAAGCGCCTGATCCGGTGCCGAGCCCGCTCTTCTCCTTGGTTTACCGAGGAGCTGCGGGCAATGAAGCAGGAATGGAGAAGGCTAGAGAACAGATGGCGGAACACTCGGACGGCTTTGAATTGGGCTGCGGTAAAGGCGTTGACCAGTCGCTACTCTCGAGCGATAAGGGCAGCCAGGAGATCTTTCGTTGCCCTAAGAATTGGTGAGGCCTCGAATAGCCACGCGGAGCTGTTCCGGGTGGTTTGAGACCTCACCAATCCTGGTCCGCCTGGGCCTCCTCCTAGTGATTTCACTAGTGAGTCGTTCGCAGCCTATTTTAAAACCAAGATAGAGGCCATCCGTTCTGAGCTGGACGCCGGTTGCCCTGATCCAGTCCCCGGTGTGGCCGATACTGGGCCGCCTCGGTCGCCCCGGTTTGTTGAGTTCGGGTCTGTTATATCTGAGGAGGCCTCCAGGGCCCTGGGACATTGCAGGTCTGCGGCTTCTCCGTTCGACCCTTGCCCGTCCTGGCTGATCAAGATCGCAGGGGGGAGCATGCCAAAATGGGCTTCGCTAATTGCCTCGGCCTCCTTCAGGGACGGGATTTTTCCCAGTGTCCTGAAGGAGACGGTGGTGAAGCCCATTATTAAAAGATCTGGCTTGGCTGCGGACGACATGTCCAACTATCGTCCCATAGCCAATGTTCCCTTCTTGGGCAAGGTGGTCGAGCGAGTCGCCGCCCTGCGTCTCCAGTCGTTCCTGGAGGAGAACCATGTCCTGGATCCCTTCCAATCTGGGTTCAGGCCGCATCATGGGACAGAGACCGCCCTGGTCGCTCTGCACGATGATCTGTTGAGGGGGGCCGACAGGGGTTGCTCTACCCTGCTGGTCCTCCTCGACCTGTCAGCTGCTTTTGATACCGTCGACCACGGTATCCTGCTGGGGCGGCTCTCGGAGGTGGGGATTGGGGGTTCGGCCTTTGGCTGGCTCCGTTCCTTCCTTGAGGGTCGTACCCAGCGAGTGAGCTTGGGGGGTGAGTTGTCGGCTCCCTGGACACTCTCTTGTGGGGTGCCTCAGGGGTCGTCCCTCTCCCCAATGCTCTTCAACATCTATATGAAGCCGCTGGCCGAGATCATCCGGAGTTTTGGAGTCTGTTGTCATCAGTACGCTGATGACACACAGCTCTATCTCTCCTTTTCCACCTGTGCAGTGGAAGCCGTTGAGACCCTTGATCGCTGCCTGGCTGCAGTTTTGGACTGGACCAGGACCCACAGACTCCGGCTCAACCCTGGAAAGACCGAGGTTATGTTCTTCGGGGGCGGCCCCGATGGGTACTGTGGCCCTCTTCCCAGTTTGGATGGGTCCGCCCTCCAGCTGGCGCAAAGAGTGAGGAATCTGGGCGTCGCCCTGGATCCTGTTTTGACCCTGGAGTTCCAGGTGTCAGCCGTGACCAGGTCGGCCTTTTACCATCTAAGGTTAATCGCTCAGATTCGCCCGTACCTTGACGAGAGCTCCCTGAGGACAGTGGTACAGGCATTGGTCATGTCGAGGCTGGATTATTGCAACGCCCTCTACATGGGGCTCCCCTTGAACCTTGTTCGGAGACTGCAGCGGGTCCAGAACGCGGCGGCCAGGCTGGTGGATGGTGCGCGTTGTTTCGACCGCATCACTCCCATCCTGGCCCGCCTCCACTGGTTACCCGTTGCCTCCCGAATATGGTTCAAGGTGTTGGTTTTTGCTTACAAAACCCTCCATGGCTTGGCCCCTGTTTATTTGGCAGAGTGACTTCACTGACAATTAGATCGGGGCCGACCCACCCGTTCATCTCTGGCCCTCTCGCTGCAGACGGTACCCCCGAGGGAGGCCCGCAAAACAAGCACTCGTGCGTGGGCCTTCTCGGTGGCGGTGCTGCCTATGTGGAACAAGCTACCCAGCGAACTGAGGCAGGCTCCAACGCTGGCGTCTTTCAGAAAAGGCTTGAAGACTCTCCTTTTCAGGGACGCCTTTAAAAATGACTAGAGGTTGTTCCCCCCCCCCCCCCGCCCACATGCTGTAAGTCTGCCCCTGCCGCTGTTGCTGTCTTTGCTTTTTGTGTTTTCTTTTGTGTAAACCGCCCTGAGTTCTCGTTTGGGAAGTAGGTAGCGGTATATAAGTGTAAGAAATAAATAAAATAAATAAATAAGTATGTATGTATGTATGTATGTATGTACAGTGGTACCTTGTATAAAGGAATTAATTCATTCCAAATGAAATTTATTTATTTATTTATTTATTTATTATTTCCACTTATATACCGCTCTATTTCCCATGAAAGGACTCAGGGCAGTTTACAACAATAAAGATAAAACAGCAGGTCAATACAATAGCTAAAACAATAGTTTCCAAGAATAAATAAATCGGCGGGGGAGAAAAGAAAAAAAAAACAGTTGGATCCCTAGAGATCACCAAAGGCGTCACGGAAAAGATAGGTCTTTAGGTTTTTCCTAAATGACGCCAGCGAGGGGGCCAGCCATAATTCACCGGGAAGCTTATTCCACATAGTTGGTGCAGCCACCGAGAAGGCCCGTCCTCGGGTTCTTGTTTTACGGGCCTCCCTCGGGGCGACAATCCTCAGTGTAAGGGCCATCGAGGAGCGGGTGGGTCGGGCTAGATCTGATTGTCGGGAAAGACGCTCCACCAAATAGGCAGGGGCCAAGCCATGGAGGGTTTTGTAAACCAAAACCAACACCTTGAACATTATCCGGGAGGCAACGGGTAGCCAGTGCAGGCAAGCCAGGATGGGGGTGGCGCGGTCAAAGCGGCGCGCGCCAATGACCAGCCTGGCCGCCGCATTCTGGACCCGCTGCAATCGCCGGACAAGGTTCAAGGGAAGCCCCATGTAAAGAGCGTTGCAGTAGTCCGGCCTCGACATGACCAGTGCCTGTACCACAGTCCTCAGGGAGCACTCATCGAGGTATGGGCGAATCTGGGCGATGAGCCTTAGGTGGTAAAAGGCCGACCTGACCACGGCCGACACCTGGGATTCCAGGGTCAGATCCGGGTCCAGGACGACGCCCAGATTCCTCACTCTTTGCGCCAGCTGGAGGGCGGACCCACCCAGACTGGGAAGAGGGCCACAATACCCCTCCGAGGTACCCCCAAAGAACATAACCTCGGTCTTGCGGGGGTTGAGCTTGAGTCCGTGCGTCCTGGTCCAGTCCAGAACCGCAGCCAGGCAACGGTCAAGGGTCCGAACGGCCTCCACTGCACAGGTGGAAAAGGAGAGATAGAGCTGCGTGTCATCAGTGTACTGATGACCGCAGACTCCATAACTCCGGATGATCTCAGCCAGCGGCTTCATATAGATGTTAAAGAGCATTGGGGAGAGTGACGACCCCTGAGGCACCCCACAAGAGAGTGTCCAGGGAGCCGACAACTCACTCCCCAAGCTCACTCGCTGGGTGCGGCCCTCAAGGAAGGACCGGAGCCAGCACAAGGCCTGGCCCCCAATCCCCACCTCCGAGAGCCGCTCCAGCAGGATACCGTGGTCGACGGTATCAAAAGCCGCTGACAGGTCGAGCAGGACCAGCAGGGTAGAGCAACCCCTGTCGGCCCTCCTCAACAGATCATCATGCAGCGCGACCAGGGCCGTCTCGGTCCCATGACGTGGCCTGAACCCGGACTGGAAGGGATCCAGGACATGGTTCTCCTCCAGGAACGACTGGAGACGCAGGGCGGCGACTCGCTCAATCACCTTGCCCAAAAAGGGAACATTGGCTATGGGGCGATAGTTGGACAGATCGTCCACAGCCAAGCCGGGTTTTTTAATAATGGGCTTCACCACCGTCTCCTTCAGGAGACTGGGAAAAATCCAGTCTCTGAAGGAGGCTGAGGTGATAAGTGAAGCCCATTTCGGCATGCTCCCCCCTGCGGTCTTGATCAGCCAGGAAGGGCAAGGGTCGAACGGAGAGGCCGCAGGCCTGCAATGTCCCAGGGCCCTGGAGGCATCCACAGATGTAACGGCCCCAAACTCAACAAACTGAGGCGACCGAGGCGGCCCGACACCAGCCACCTCAGGGGCTAGACCAGTGCAACCGGCGTCCAGCTCGGAACGGATGGCCTCTATCTTAGATTTTAAAAAGGCTGCGAAAGACTCACTAGTGAAATCACTAGGAGGAGGCCCTGGCGGACCGGGATTGGTGAGGCCTCGGACCACCCGGAACAATTCTGCCTGGCGATTCGAGGCCTCACCAATTCTCAGGGTGACAAAAGATCTCCTGGCCGCCCTTATCGCATGAGAATAGCGACCGGTCGACGCCTTAACAGCAGCCCAATTCAATGCCGTCCGAGCGTTCCGCCATCTGCTCTCTAGCCTTCTCCGCTCCTGCTTCATCGCCCGCAGCTCCTCGGCAAACCAAGGGGCTGGATGGGCTCGGCATCGGATCAGGCGCTTGGGGGCGATCCGGTCGACTACCCCAGTCACCTCCTCAAACCACCGTTGGACCAGGGAGTCGGCCAGATCGTCATCCAAGCCATCTGGAACACCCCCGAGGGACTCCGAGAACCGCACAGGGTCCAGGAGCCCCCGAGGGCGGGCCCAGATGGAAGGGCCCGGCTCCCCGCGGGGCTGGGTGGCTGCGGCAACAGAGAAGATCAGCAGATAATGATCCGACCATGACACAGGCCGGGCCAACAACCTCCCGACCCCCAGATCAAAACCCCGCGATGTGGAGGCAAAAACCAGGTCCAAGGTGTGTCCACCCTTATGGGTAGGGCCGATGACTAATTGGGACAGGTTCATGGAGGCCATGGACTCCTTGAATTCCAGAGCTGCTCCAGACAGCCCACCCTCGGCGTGCACGTTGAAGTCCCCCACCACCAGTAGGCGAGGAGACCTCAACAATGCCGCCGAGATGAACTCGGAGAGCTTTGGAAGGGAGAGTGCAGGGTCGCGGGGAGCACGGTACACAAGCACTACCCCAAACCTATCCCTCTGGCCTACCATAAGGTGGAGACATTCCAAACCTGGACTCACCAGCATCGCGGATCTACTGACATAAAAAGATTCCCTGTAGACCATAGCCACACCCCCCACCCCTCCGACCTGCCCAACTGCTGCACACGATAACCCTGGGGGCAAAGAAGGGCGAGAGAAGCCCCACCCCCCTCACCCACCCAGGTCTCCGTGAGGAAAGCCAGGTCGGCACGCTCATCCACGATCAAATCGTGGATGAGTGGGGTTTTATTATGTACCGACCTGGCATTGATCAGCAGACAGGACAGGCCGGAGGGGGAGCAGACGGATTGGATCCCTGCCATTTGGCGGTGAGCCGGCAGGTCAGAACGGGGGACAGGCAGTAATTGTCTGTCCCGAGTTCTCCTTATCCGATCGACCCGCCGACCCAGAGCGTACCTCCCGCGGCCCGACAGCACCCTAATGGGACCCCCGGCAGGCTCCATGGGATCTCAGATGGTCAGGGTCCCACTCCAAAGTAATACAAATAAAATAAAATACACAAGCAAAATATACAATTACCAATACAAAATACAGCTAACAATTGACTGATAACAAAATACAAAGTAAACAAGCAAAAATAAACAAAAATGAAATAAAATGAAATAAGATAAGAAAAATTAACATATGGAGCTCTCATATGGCTACTGATGGAAAGGGGGGGAGGGTCGTTGCCGCTAACAGTGACCATCAATGAAGGCTAGTCCGCAACCTACGAAGGCTGTCGGGGGCAGCAGAAATTATCTTAAGCAAATTTTCCTTTATACAAATTCCCATAGAAATGCATTGAAAATGGAGTAATCCCATTTTTATGTTGTACGGATTCTCCCCATAGACGATTATGTCAAGCAAATTTCCCCTATCTCTGTAATTTTTTATGTTGTACAAATTTTATGTTATACAAGCTGTTTGTTATACAAGGGTCCACTGTTTCTATCTATCTATCTATCTATCCTGTGTATATATATATATATATATATATACACACACCTTTGGTTATTAATGATGGGCAGCCTGAACAAGTACTCCACGTACTCCAAGTACTTCTCCCTGGGCTGTGACATGAGCCTCCCAGCATCTTGGGGACCACTGTCTATTGACAATAGTCAAAATGTGCTTCCTTTCTTCTTGATAGGATCAAATCACATGTTCAGCATTGGAAGCTGGTAGCATTAATGGCATGTCCTCCAGCAACAGCTTCATGCCCGAAGAATCAGACTTCCAAATGAAGTCCACACTTCCTTCCCAAAGACTAGTTCCCAGGCTAGTTTGCAAAATACAGACAAGCAGACTTCTTTCACCAGTTAAGAGACTTCTGCTTCTCAACACAGAGCAGTCTTCCACAGTTTGACCCACAGTCATGGGACTTAAGGAGATAACACCAGCTAGAGGGAAGAAACATAAAGATTATCCCCAGAAAGCTCTTTTGCTTGTCCTATTGTATTTTAGTCTTCTAAGGGGCATGGTGGCTCAGCAGGCTAGAGTGCTGAAATGTTGGCTGCAAAGTCGGCAGCTCATCGTTTGAATCCCAGGTGCCACGCAGTGGAGTGAGCTCCCACTGTTAACCCCTGCTCCTTCCAACCTCGCAGTCCAAGAGCATGTCAGTGCAAGTAGATAAATAGGAACTGCCATAAAAAGCAGAAAGGTAACAGTGTTCCGTGCTCAGAATTGTGTTCAGCCATGCCAGCCACATGGCCACGGACTTGCTCAACACTGGCTCTTTGGCTTGGAAACTCAGATGAGCACCACCCCTAGAGTCAGACACAACCAGCACGCAAGTGCGGGAGGAACCTTTACCTTTAAAGTGTTGCTTAGCTCATGTTAACAAATGCGTTAAAACATGGACACTGTGTTTGTTCATATAAGAGCTTTGATACACAAAGACAACATGGCAATAAAAAGAACATAGTCCCGGTCTCCAAAATCCCAATCTGTCTTCTCTTTGCTTATTTGCTACTTCTAAAATAAAAGTAATTTGGGGCCTCTAGAAAAAAAAGTTATACTGCCTTGAGAGAAATGGTTCAGTCACTCTGAGCTGCTGAGAATTACCAACATCAGTTCTGTTTTTTATTTACTGTATCTCACCTCACTGTGACCCTGTCCTGTAGGCACTCTAATTGCATCATTTCACCACCTACCGAGAAGTTACTGAATAGTTTACTGATAAAAGTGAAGTCTAGCTTTGCCTGCGAAAGAGGTTCATACGTTGTCTGGGAATAGCAGCGGGTGAAATTCATCAGCAGGCAGTGCACAATAGCACATTCCACTGCAAAATAATTCACTTGAGCCTACCTCGTGAAGTCTTTTCTGATTTAAAATCATATGTTACTCAAGGGGTGCCAGATTTAAAATAAAAACTGAGGCGATTGCTGTGGCAGAAATTGCTTTGATCTTGCAGCTTGCATTTGACAGCCTCCAGACAGGTAGGAACCTGGGAAACTGGTACTGCCATATCCCCTTCTAGGGTATATAGTAATTTGGATGCAGCTAGTGGTGCATTTAGTATATGCTGCCTAGACCTAAAAGCAGGTCTAGACAGAATGGTACAAGCAGGGACACTTCAAAGCCCCACCTTGGACATTATGTTGGGAGTGGCTTCTTGCCTGGTTGACCAGAAAGGGGAGGTTTCCAATCTGTTTCACCAGATAAGAATATAAGAGTCCGTGTGGGTCTCTATCTGAAGTTAGGCTTCTGAACATTACCCCCCCCCACACACACACACACAAACACACAGAGAGGTGTCAGGTGCATGATGCTAATGTGTGTTTTTGCTGGTATTTAAACTTGTAATTGTTTTGCATCATGATTAGGTGGCGGGTTCAGGGTTATTTAGAATACAGTACGCTATAAGGCCTGTTCTTTTCTGACAGTGTCTTTGGTAGCAAAAGAAGGCAGGCTTTCTGCAAAGGGGCATGTATCCGTGGAATGGGTGATAGGCAGCTGGGCCCTATCCCAGGCATGTGACCTCTGCACAGGTGTCTGAGTGGGAGACTGATAGGAATGTGTCCTGCTCAGGAGGGCAGTCCCAATCCCCAAAGCATGTCAAAATTGATGTGTCCCCCGATAGTCTTGCACCTTTTTGTGGGTGCCATCAATCACCAGGGAGTCATCCAATACTTAGATCCACTCTTTGTGCTGTACCTCTGTATCCAAAGCAGCTGTGGCTTTTTTAAAATCTCTATCCTTACCTTTAACTTTAATAAACTATTATTGTAAATATGGTGTGCATTATTGGGAATTTAGGGGGAGGCACAACAGTGAAACTTGCCCAGGCTCACAATCAACTTCAAATATTCAAAGGACTATCACATGAAAGTTGGGGAAAGCTTGTTCAAATTACAGAAAAGTGGATTTCTACTAAATATTAGGAACTAGGCCTTCTTGATAGAGAGCTGCTTGATGGGGGAGTATATAACCTTAGGAGATGGGTTTGGAGATGTCTGAACAGAGGCTAGATGGTCATCTGTTTGCTTCCCTGTGTACCTAAATGTTAACACAAGCCATCCTCAAAACATACATTTTCTACCTGCCTTGTTTCAGATCAAGCTGTTGTGGTCTTTTTATTAGTATGGATAACTGATAGAGCCTTCTGGCCCTCCATTCCTTGTTGTAACCGCAGAATGTGGTTTATCCAGCTGACCCTTAGCAGAACTGCCTGCATAAATATTCTACACATTTTGCTGCTTCTGTGATATATATTGGTGATGTAATTTCCTCTCTTTAAAAAGCAAAGTAGTATGTGTTTCTTATCAGAAGAACAGCAGTGTCACTCCTAATGACTCATTGCTGACAGCTACAGAAAAGGTTTAATGAAATGTGAAAATCACCATTTATTAAATAGCTCCTCAACCCCTTCGTTTTCCCACTGATGCTGTGTGAAATAATCTATGGGTCCCTCAGATATAATGTTTGGTCAGTTGAAATATTGGATGCTTCTTGTCTCATTACTGAAGTTATTTAAAAGATGAACAACAAGCCGAAGATCAATTAAATAAGATGGCTAATGAAGGCTTAATTTAGCTTAATCATTATCAATTGACTCCACAGAAGTACGTAAGCCACAGGTGTAGTTCCATGTCTTGAAACTCTTCTTCAAAAATATAGGTAATTTACCACGCTAAGAATCATTTCCAAATTGAGTTCCCATAATCTCCAAGTTCCTATGTTTCCCCTATAAACACACATAACAGTCACATAGAGGTGGGGAGAAATCTACATTATGTGGCAGATATAAACACATTGGCAGGGAGTATCGTGGCCAGAAAATCCAGTGAGACTTCATTACAGACGCATATTAAAACATCTACTTGCAGAATTGCACTGGGCTAATCCCCTGTTCCCATTCACCATTTTGTAAATGGGTGAAATGAATAGACCTGCCTGAGTCATTGCATACAGTAGTACAGTATAAATGACTAGGCATGTACTGAGGGTATCTTTAAAGTTAATGGTGTAGATTGTTTTCTTTGTGACATCTTGTTTTGCTGCCACAAAATAATATTTGGATAACAATGAAACGACAGGATGGTAGAGCTGGCACGGCCTCTTGTTCGCCTGTAGATTCCCTTTCCTTTCATCATATGCGTGTGCGATCGTGCCTGAACAGTTGCCCAGAGGCAGATTTTTTGGTGGTTGTCATCTTCATTCATTTTATCAGCGTTCACTGTTAAAGTAAATATGAAACCTCTCTATTAAACTGCAGGATAAGGTTATGCTCAATTCCACTGTACTTTCAAAGCCATGTTATTACTTGCTGCGAATGAATTGGGTTTTGGTATAGAGTACAATGTTTACCCATTTATTTTTCCATCTTAGCACAGCATCAGGGTAACAATATATTGGTTGGCTTCAGCAACCTTATTCTTGGTGTTGGCTGACATTTCTTCTTCTTCTTCTTCTTCTTCTTCTTCTTCTTCTTCTTCTTCTTCTTCTTCTTCTTCTGTGCCTTCAGACATTCTTAAAGTTAAGCAAGTTGGTCGGTGCTTCTGGAAGAGTATTTCTAATTCAGATAATTGTCTGAAATAAAATCAGAACATTTACACTAACAATTTGACCCACTCACAGTGAAAACATGCTGCAGGGAGGGGAAGGGTCTCTCTCTCTCTCTCTCTCTCTCTCTCTCTCTCTCTCTCTCTCTCTCTCTCTCTGTTTCTGGCAGAGAGCAAAAGGCTACAAGATTCACATCACATTCCTAATTTAAATCCATGTTTTTCAGACTTCTGAAACTCACTTCTATTGGCTCCACTGCTCCATCCTTTTTTTGTAGTTATGATATTTACATGCTGTGAGGTGTTGACAAGTATCACTGCCTCTGTGATTCCATGGGCTGCAACTCTAAAAAAGAAACTTTTCCATGCTTAAATATAAAACTACCCTTTTCATTTAATAAGACTTCTCTTCTGTGTTCTAGCAGTGTATAAAAAGGTAGAGGCTTAAATACATGCCAGGTGAGTGTCTCCTGATTTAGAGTCCTAGAGTACTAATTCATCATACGGAGTTTCCCTAGTCTCATTCAACACCTAAAGGCTTTAGTGCTGATCTTTTAATTAAGTTACCTTCCCATTCTCAGTGAATGTCAGTGAGGACTTTTTCCCCTGCCTTACATTTACTAGAGGACAACTCTAGAAACCTTCAAAAGAAGAAATGATGATGATGAATCTGAAAGATAATGCCAAAACACTGTTTTTCTACTTGTAATTTAAATAATATTTAACATGGTTTCATATATCATAACACATAATTTGGTTCAGAAATCAGCTACAGCTAATACCAGGTTTTTACTGTGTCTTTAATGTAATTTTTTTTTTTGGAAATTGCATGGTGATTACAATTGCCAAGTTACACTAAACCCCAAGATTTATTACTTAATACCAAGATAATAATGTATCTTTGCTGGCACCCACAATTAATGCTCTTGAAGAAAGTAAGCTCAAATACTTATGTAAGCAAGATTTATCTCTTCTGAATGAGATTAGCACTGTATGTCACTGTTCAAACAGTAATTGGTGCATTTCATTAGAAGATAATTGAAAACAAGATAGATGTCAATGCTATGCTATAAATTATCATGATAAACATTTCATTGTGAGCCATGATATTCACATATCTTTACGAAGTGCCTGGCAGTTTGGTCTGGTTTTATAAACAGAACACGATGCAACTCATGAACTACAGTGATTAAGAAAGGTTCTCCCTAATGACTAATGTGTCTTTTATGACATTTATGCACAGTCTCAGCTGAAAAGATAAGTTGCTTCACTCTAGGTAGACTAAAGCTCCCCTCCCCATGTTTGAGACACAGGCAGGAGTTCAGAGGTTTCTTATTTATAATGTTCTGAAGACTGGGGCTTAAACAACTACTACTCTCTCATGAAAGAATGTTTTATCAATTCCTGTGCTCTTACCAAGTATACCCAGTGTGATGTAGAGCAGTGTTCCCCAACCCCCGGTCTGCGGACCGGTGCCGTGGATCAATCGGCACCGGGCCGCCCGAGGAACTTCAAATCATTTCACTGTGGCGCCTTATCAGGGCACTGTGGGAGGGAGGTGACATCACGGCGCACGGCGCCGGCGCCTTTTATCTCGGCGCGCCCGGCCTTGGGGAAATGCCTTCCGTTACCCATCTCCATCATGGCGCTCGTTTGTTTGTGTGGAGTGGGAGGGGTTGGGGGGTTGGGTTGGGTTGATCGGGAGTGCTGTGCGCGCATCAGCACGCGCACATAAATCATAACACAACCCAACGGCACGGGTCCTTTGCCTTCGCACGCACGCACGCCCTCTCGTTTTGACGTTCTCCCTCTCTCCGTCTCGTTCCTCGCGAGAGTCCAGGTGAAGAAAACTGACGCGCACACCGCACCACACCTCCCTTGGTCCAAAAGAAAGGTGTGTGTGTGTGTTTGTGTGTGTATATCCGCGTTTGTCGCATGGAGGAGGAGGAGGAGGCGGACGAGGGCATATCTGTGTTGGAGGAGGCTTCTTTCTTTCCTCACGTTGCCATCCCCCCTTTTTTCCCCTCCCCGACTTTACTCCCCCCCCCACACCCCTCAATTACCCTCCTGGCTTGTGTGCAGGTCCATTTCTCTGAGGGATTATCATTAGGGGGTTTGGGTTCCGCCCCTCTCTCCTCAGTAGTATGAAGGCCATCCCCTCCCCTTTTCCATTATTATTTGGCTTTTCACCTCACGCATTCCCTCAGGCGTGGTTATTTTGGTCCCCCCCTCCGCCTTCTTTCCACAGACTTTTCTTATAAAAAGGGGGAGCCGTGTGGCCGTGGCAAAATAGAAATGCAAGACCCGGCTATAAGCGATACTTTTAGGGGGCACTAATTAATTTTTTTTTAAAAAAATCATTGCAAGCTTTCGTAGACGATTACTCACTTCAGAGCAAGTGCCAAAAGTCCAAAAGGTGTGGTTTATTAGTGGCCTATAAAGGTATCGCCCATAGCCTCGTCTGCCCTTGTTGTGTATATAAGATGCTCGTTATTAAATCAAAACAAGCGGGCCAGGGAAAAATTATCAAACATTTACTGGTCCGCGGTGATAAAAAGGTTGGGGAGCACTAATGTAGAGGACAGAATGATGAACTAGGGCTGTAGAGAACACGGTTTGAATCCCCACAAGCCCATGGAAACTCACTGGGGGAGCGGAACTGGTAAACCCACTCCTTAATTATAAAACTTGCCTTGAAAGCCGTATTAGATTCACTGTCAGTTCTAACTTCATGGCACATAACTAACTCTCCTAAAGTGTTATAGAGTCTCCCCAATGCTCCAAAACAGATACTTTTAGTCAGTGCTGGTCAATGAGGGGATCAGTCCACACCATTCCCCTCCCCTTCTGTAAACAGAAGCATCCTTGACATCAGAATGCATTCTTTAAATGGCGTAAGTTCTCATGTTTGACTTCCTTTTTGTCTGAAGTCACACCCATAAATTGGTTTGAAAAAAATTAACAATTTGAACAAAGCCGCTAGGATATCGGTAATTAAAAACTGAACCTCTTAATTCAACCTGAAATAACTGAGGAGTATGTCAGAAGAGCAGTAGGCAGCAGACAGGTACCTCTTGGCATGGACCTCATAAAGGAACCCAACTTAGCACACTAGTAAGGCAATGTTGGGTCCCTCCTTCAGCTAAAGCCAAGATATCCTTGGGGACGCGTATTAAAACTGGGATCCATTAGCACCAAATAACTCTTTCCTTAAAGTCCCATGTGTCTCCTATGGGCACAACCAACATCTGAGTATGTTTGCTTAGGGGCAGTTGCACTCATGTCCATGGGTCTTAGCAAGTGTATAGGCTAAGGTCATAATCAATACCTGCAAAACTAAATCTGTGCATGTGGAGTTGTGCTGGATTGCCCAAGGCCTGAAATGATGGCACTGTTTGCACCGCAAGCCCACAATCGCTGCACAGACCTATGTGAAACCTTAGGACTGCACTTATACTGACTCAGAGAAAGTGCAACCACTCATACAGCTTTTGCAGACGCCATACCAGATGTGAAGATGTGTTTAGGACACTGGTGTGTCATTCTGTGGAGGCCAATTGTCATAGTAGGTTCCTGGCCATAACATTTTAGACCTGACCGTTGGTGTGGTGAGCACCTATTAGAATGTTATCCTAAAAATACTTAGTACTAGTGCCTAGTGTAGTCTGTAGTTTGATCTAAATGTCATTGAATGCACAGTGTGCTGTTCAACAGTTATAAAACCACTGTAGGGCAGACTAAAATTTCCCCATTTACAAATCTACCACTGAGCTTTTCCATTATGCACTCCAGACCAGATCTGGAGGCCAATCAAAGCTCACTTAGCAGCACCCAAGTTTCTAGCAGTAGATTTAACCTACTTTATATTGAGTAGTTGTAAAATAAAAAGTGGAAAGCAAATACTTATTTTGAGGAGAGCTTCAAATGGTGGCCAAATCAAATTCTATAGCCATTCACTTAAAAAAACTATGATGGGAAAACAGTAAAAGTATCAGGATACATTTTTCATATGTGTTAGTTGTGCACTCAAGCACATTCTTTTTTGAATGTAAGTAGGGATCATAAACATTCCAAAATGTGTCTGCTTTATGACTGCTGCCACTTTTTATAGGAGCTACCTCCTCTCCTAAACAAAAACAGCTTATATTATTTGTTTATCTTGCTGTAAAATTGCTAATAAACTCTATATGGAAAATCAGAGGATGATATACACAGTATCATACTGGTAGTCCAAGATTTGGCAGCTGGAATTAATGGACAAGTGACTGGCTAGGTTAGAACTCGAAAAAACAAAAATGTGAGAAAACATTTCTATTGAACCACATTTGAAATATCCCGGGTAATTATTAGACCAGCTTGATAATAATACTTATGTATCTTCTGTCCTCTCCACCAGCCTGCCCTGAAGACTTTTAGAAGGATGTT
The DNA here is from genome assembly GCA_029282475.1 of Phrynocephalus forsythii. Lineage (NCBI taxonomy): Eukaryota > Metazoa > Chordata > Lepidosauria > Squamata > Agamidae > Phrynocephalus > Phrynocephalus forsythii. Next base: position 113,114,892 of record JAPFRF010000011.1, read on the forward strand.
TCTTAAATGTAGGCATAACATTTCTGCATCCATATCAAACCATTTATTGGTGTTTTGAATTCTGGTTATAGAAGCATAATATCCCACATCCATATACCAGAAGGTTTATGGAGAATTGAATATGAACAGAGAGCCAGTCATCCACAAAAATACAGTTGATGCAGGCTTGGGTGATCACACAGTTGCATTTGAGACTGGGGATGGCATAAGCTATACAAGGACAGGGAAAGGGGCCTCCCACAGGGAGGGTCTACAATTCCCATCATTATTCATCATTGTTTATGCTAGTTAAAGATTATAAGAGTTAAAGATTATAAGAGTTTATCTATAGGATCACACATCTCATTACAGGGACCTTCAACTAGCTGGAATGTGGGCCTCTAGCCACCTTGCCTCCTTCATATCCTATGATACTCCCCAATTTTATTTTATTTTATTTTTATTTTATATTGGAAAAAGACTGGCTCACACAACCTGCCTTGTATCCTTTAAAGATTATGGGGTCAATTTCTCCCCATGTTTTTAGAGCACTGTAGCACCCCTGCCCCCCTCACACTTTGGAATTTTAAAACACACAACAAAGTAAAGAAACAAAAATATTTTAGTTTTCATCCCATAAGATGCACTGGGCCATAGGACGCACGTAGTTTTAGAGGTATGTATGTGTGAAAAAAACATACTGCAGTCTTGGTCCATCTCCAGCCCCAGTTTACTCTCCAGCCATGGTGCTCTTGGGAGGCCCGGAGAGGCATGGCTGGAGAGTAAAATGCAAAGACAAGCCTCCCCTCCACCCCCACCCAGGTCTCCATGCTGGAAAGCCTTGAGCCCTTGCAGAGACCTCTGAGTCTGGACCCAGTGCAGGTCCCAGCCCTAGCTGCAACCCTCACGGAGGCTTACAAGCCAGGCTATTTTTAAAAAATCACTTAGCATGATTGATTTGTTCCATATAATAGGAGATGGAGACAAAGCTGCCCAATTGGAGACCATAGAGATGAGAAACGGGCTAAAGAGTAACCACCCATCATGATGATCATAGAGATGCAGCTAGCGAGCTGCAGCTAGAGAGTAACCACCCACCATGATGACCAGAGATTACTCTCTATCCCATTTCTTTTCTCTATGGTCTCCAATCGGGATGTTTTCTCTCTGTCTCCTGTTATATGGAACAAATCAATCATGCAAGGTAATTTTTTTAAACAGATGTGTGGAAGGCCTCCACAGGAGTTGCAGCTGGGGCTGGAACCTGCATGGAGGGGGGGGCAGGGCGAAGGCATCCATTAGCAGCCACACTGGAGGCTCCTGGTGGGGATACATTCGCCCCATAAGATGCACAGACATTTCTCCTTACTGTTGGGGAGGGGAAATGCATCTTATGAGGCAAAAAATATGGTAGTCTTGAGAATGGGGTAGCCTTTAAGTATCATGGGCACAGCTTTAGAAGGTCCAGGCATCAGGATACGCAACCCCGAGGTCATAAGAGGCTGCCTATCCTGTTCTGTATCTTTCATATCAGGAGTATTGCCAGATGAGATGCATATGTATTTTCTATTAGAGAAACCTATTGCACCATACTAATCAAGCAGGGAGATCCAAATACAAGAATGAATTGCATTTATGGCTATAATTTCTTCATTTTATTTTGGTAGATTTGCTTTTGGTCATGGGGCAAAATTACTGCATTTGCTCTTGAATGCAGCTGTAAAGTTCTTTCTTTGAAAAATGACATAAATATCAGAATCAGAAGAAACATCATTTTAAATAGGAAACTCATTGATCTTAAACAATCCGTTTAAAGATCATTTTCTAAGACAGGGGTCCTCAAAGTTTTCAAATAGCGGGCCGGTCTACCACCACCCAGACACCACTGGGGGCCGGACCACAGTCCAAAAAAAAAAAAAAAAAAAAAAAAAAAAGCTGACATGGAAAAAGGGGGGAGGGAGGGGCAAGTGGGCGGTAGTTGGGGGGGAGTGGGAGAAGCGACATAGCCCACTGCTTTGAACTGCCTCAGCAATAGAAGCAGCTGCAGAAGCTGGCTTGCTCGCAAAGCAGGGGGTAGGTGAGGGGGTGCAATTGGTCCCAGGGGCCAGATTCAGGACCTTGGGGGGCCGCATCCGGCCCCGGGGCCTTAGGTTGAGGACCCCTGTTCTAAGATAATATTGTGGCAGTTTCTGTAAAATTGATTTGACTCCAGGACTGCTTGAGGTGGTTATTTACCAATTAAGGTGAAACATCAGTGAGGATGGTGCCTAATTATGTGCCCGACATGAAATGTTATTGTGAAAACACTCTTTCAAGAAATAATTAGGCCTATAAGAAATAATAGCTCACCCTTTCATCAATGCACAGTGCAGGTTCAATGCGCTAGGTCTGCAAAACAAGTAAATAAAGCCCTGTAAGCATGTCACCATAAGCTGACAAGCAGTTTAGAATGAAATAATCCTTCTCTGTAGGTGCAGTGAACCCAAATAGTTCCATATGCTAAATAGGACAACACTAAGTGGGAAGCAGAAAACAACATAAACACCAGTACATTGTCTGCTCTGTTTTTATTATTAAGATTGTAAAAACCATCTGGAAGATTATGTCTTTTACATAGTATACTCCAATATCTTTTTTAAAATGCTATCCCATATTATATATTTACTGTAGAGTGACTTACAAAATACATACAAATTAAAGTAAAACTGAATGATGAAAAACATAAATGAAGCAAAATTAATATGTCAGTGCTGTACCGTATGTACCTTATAATAGCAAATCTCCAACTTAGTGAAAGCCTGGCCAAATAATAAGCAGTAGAGATGGGCATGAATTAAAAGATGAATTGCAAAATTCATTCAAAAATGCTAATTTATCAATTGTTGTATTTATACAACAAATAGAATTTGATGACTTTTTTGGCCAATTTTTGATTCATTGATTTGTTGGGCTATAAAATGGTCCCCAAAGCACGTAGAGACACCACAAAGCTGCTCTGAACATGCAATGTCTCTGTGTGCCTTGGATGCCATTCTATAGGCTCAGTTTGATGATTCATCAGAAAAAAAGCCATAAATTCATTTTTGTGATTCATTGACCTTAATGAATCACAAATCAAAACAAATCACCATATTTCCTGATTTGTCCCCATCTCTAATGAGCAGCCTTATCCAAGTGTCTAGAATTTACCTAAGAACTTGTGGAGGGCTTTTCAAACCTTAGCTGTCACCCCACTTCTCAGAAGTCCCCTTTTTCCATGTGCTCTACCACCTATCTGATATGTGAGCATTGGGGACAGTTGGGTATCCAAAGAAGGCTCTCAGTAGCTGACTTTATTGTAAGGTCAAACAGAGCTGCCCCAAGAGATTTTGCTAGTTGTGGTGGACTAGAAAATAGCATTCTCCACAGCCCAGACCAATCAAGGTAGCCACATTATTCTGAAAAACAAGGAAGAAAGCCCATTCAAGTGTCTCTCTCGATCCCTGGAAATTTTTTAAAAAGTTACATTAAGAACATAGTAAATAAGTAACAATTTGCTCTCTGTTCATGATACCCCAAAATAGCTGTCTGTGACAGTCACATAACTCCTCCTAATAATAAAGTTGATCCTCCCAGCAGTTTTATGTGAAGAAGGTAGTTCTGGATTCTGAGTAGTGTAGCATGGGAGATTTCAAACTGCTTCAAATTCTACACTGTAACAAACAGGGAGTTTTAAAAATAGGTTATTATAGTTCACTGGCTCTAGCCAATAGCTCCCTGTTGATGAGCTTCAGAGTATAAATAGTCTTAAAATAGTGTTACATTAGATATGTCAAGATCCACCTGTTCCAGTGAGCAGTCCAGCTGCGTATTAATGTGTTATGTCTCAATGACTTCATACAATACAAGCCTTAGGATCAGCCTGGGTGAATTCCCCCTACCCCTAAGTGAAAGATGCCTTCATGCCAATCTTCTTACTGGAGACTCCAAATGTAACACTATGAGTTACTAGCTTGGTTGGATAGGATACAGTTCCTCCCCTTTTCTAATTTTCTCTTTGATAGGAAGTTTGCTTCATGCAAAAGTTTCAACCTCTCTTCTTGACTTTGGGAAACAGAATTCAAGTATTTAAGAAAATGCACCTCCCTCTTGGAAAGTGACTGCACCCAACATAACACTTTTTGCTCTTTTTAGAACTCAAAGAGAAGTATCCAGGGCCTTCCTCCTTTCCTTTCTCTCTGAAAGTCTATTTCCCCTTCCCTAGAGGGAGGGAGATTGGATTTTCCTGGCTATTGAATTCAGCTGGAACCCCAGAATTCACAGTTCCCTGGTACCTGACCCTCTAGTACTTCACAAGTACAGTGGTACCTCGTATAAAGAAATTAATTCATTCCAAATGAAATTATGTTAAGCAAATTTTCCTTTATACAAATTTTTCATATGAATGCATTGAAAACAGAGTAATCCCTAATCGCGACCATTTTTATGTTGTATGGATTTGCCCCATAGGCAATTCTGTTAAGCAAATTTCCCCTATCTCCAGATTTTTATGTTGTACAGATTTTATGTTATACAAACCGTTTGTTATACGAGGGTCCACTGTACACAGTTGTCACCTTCACCATTGTAAAAAGTAATATTTCATTAAGAACAAAAAGGAAACACAGAAATTGTTTTCTAGATCTTGCACAGAACAGTGATGTGTAAACACACAGATATGGACTTCCCTGGGAATCATCTCAGAATTACAACAAATTATGGGAGACTTGTATTTTTAAAATCAAAACCAGTGTTGTATTTTTCCATCAACTAGGGATGTAACTTCACACCTATCTGTCTTGTCCTCATTTCCAAGCATGTATGTGTGTGTGTTGTGTCCTTTCAGTCATGACTGACTCTTCATGACTCCATGTCCATGGAGTTTTCTTGGCAGGAATACTGGCTTGCCAGTTCCTACTTCACACCTATCTGTCTTGCCCTCACTTCCAAGCATGAGGAACTGACAAATTATGCTGTGGTGCGTTAAACGAGAGAGAACAACACAGTTGGAAAGCGCAGAACACTAACTGAGCAAATTGTGTAGATTTAATGCAAATAGCACATCTATGCTAAGTGATTATTGTTGGGGATTTGTTGCTTGGAATTTTAATTATTATAAAGCCAAAGATTCTTTTTTAAAAACAGCCTAGGATGCTAGTTTTGCATGAAACGGAAATGATGGACATGATGATGAGAAAAAAATAGTACTTGTTATTTGTGGAGATTTAAAATTCCTTATTTATATCAAAGAGACAGCCTGAATCAACAAGAAAGAAGACTTCAGTGTGTATTGTCTACATTCCCCAGAATGGATTATTAAAAATAGCCATTTTGGGTGGGTTGTGTGTAAGTTTCTGTTCCAGCAGCTTATACTTCTGTGATTTCTTTGTGTTTATGAGTTCCCCCACATACTTAGCTATGTAAAGGTAAAAGATGGTGGTTATGTGCAGAAAATATATTTATATATAAGGAGGAAGTGTCGTGTGTAATGATTTTTTACCAGAGAGTTCTCACAGGACTTGGAGAATGTTAAACAGTCTTTAAAAGGCCATATATACTAAATCAAATGAAATTATAACATTCCCCATGCACCCATCCCAAATTCCTGCTTACCTCAGAAAACACCAAAACAAAGACAATACCCTAAGTATTTTGAATTACCCATACTTCTGATTTCTGATTAGGCCCTTCAAGGGGCCTGAAAGTGGAGGGACTGGTCTCTGGTCAGTGAAATGGCAGCTGTATTTTCTATTCCCCCACCAACTGTTGACCACCTCTCCACAGCAAAGATTTGAGGTGGCTGTCTAGTTACATTATCTACTTACAAGACATTGTCCCTCCTTAAGTTTGTTACACCTTGTTCAGTGTAGTTTGCAATGACAAAGTGCCTGTCCAGACTGGCTGCTTTGGGTGTGGATAAGACTACAAAGGATCTTTTGAGGTTGGAGGGGGAATGATGTGCCATTTGGTATCAGATGTTAATTAAGTGCTTTCTCTGAGTGTCTGAGGAAGGTCAAGGAACATGAAATTATATTTCTACATCACTTTTCTCTTCCTCTGTTGGCTCTGGTTTTTTTCCCTTTCCCCCAACCGCTTCCGTTTTCTTTTTCTCTCCTTGCTTTCTCTCTCAACATTTCCTTTGGAATCTGCAGCTGCTATATGGTGCTACCTCCTGGCTAAAATGAACATGCCAAAAAGAATGCATGCTTACTGCTGGGCCAGAAAAGTATGAGACAGCTCTTAAAGGATGGATCTTTTGAAACAGAAACACTTCTGCACCTGATTTTTCACCCCCCTCCAATCTAAAATGTAGCATCAGCTATCCGTATACCATATCTATATGCCACGGTGGGTTGGCTCAACATATGTCACAGGGTAATAATTTGGGCTTGAATGGTCCTTCCCAAGTCATGGCTCATAGGCTGAGCATTGACTGGAGGGCACCTCAGCCAAAAATGTCCATAAGCTGCCTAGGGCTTCACAGTTACTCATTTCTCCTAAAACCTGTAGCATCCCCTGGGCTTGCCCATTGCCGAGGAAAAATAATAGATACCTACTGAGATTTCTCCTAACTAGAACATAAGGAAGCTTCTAAGGAACCAAGGTTCTCAAGAAAATAATTTAAGAACTTTAACAATGACTTTGGATATTTAACATGCTTTCGAGTTATGTAACAACATTATGAAGATTGCTCTTTCAAAATCTCCTCAAAACTGAAAACTTGTATTTTTTTAATATTTATGAATATTCATTTCAGCTGTACCCAGCAAGTAAAAGGAATATTGTCTTCGCTGCACAGAAAATAAGATCTCAGCTGCTGTTCTTGTTTTGTAGTGATTAATGAGGCAGGAAATGAAAATGAGAAATCTGGATAAGTAATGTCTACTCCAGGAGAATGAATTCCTCTGAAAATACAGAATAAACTGATACACTGACCTCCAATAAATTACTCTGGCAGTTTTCAAACAATCTCGGAGAAAATAAAGTTTTGCTCTTTGGTTGATGCATGCTTCTGGAGAGCTTTCATGACAATGTGAGGCTGTCTCACTGGGAGGTACACGTTTGCCAGTAGTTGTTCTGATTTAAGGTTGGAGTGTCCTAGAGGTACATCTGAAAGCACTGTGCATAAGGATGGTCAGGAAAGTACAAACCAGACAGGCAAATAATTCATATGATCCATCTTACTGATCTTTGGTTGAGACGTTAAATGTGCACGCATCAAATTGAGGTGCAGTAGCCCAGCTGGGGACACACCAATAGTATCACTTACTTTAAGTAAGTATGAAGAAGGGCAAAACTGTCTTTGGGGAAATAGGGGAGAGAGGATACAGAACAAAAGCTGTCGGCTGACGGAGTCCGATTCAGACAGCTGGGATGGGGCCTAGAGTCTTCATTTCACGAGAGGGAACACCCTCCTGATGGGACTCTGCTTCAATCCACATGTTCCTGACCTTGGAATCCTTCTAAGCCAGTTTGGGTAAATTTCATTCACCTATTACTTACTATTTAGCTAAAGCATTAGTTACTTTTCATTTACTCAGCTTGTGTACTCACTCTCACTCTGCTCTGCTCATCTCTCAGTTATTTACTCTTGGTTTCTGGGATAATTCCACTTCTAATCCTGTTTGCTTTTCATCTCCCTTTACCTATTCTTGTCTACTTCTCATTAACTCACCTCTCGTCTGTAAACATCAAGGACATTTTTATTTATTTTATTTTTATTTATTTATATAGCTTGTATGCCCACTACCTCTCTGTCTGTAAACATCAAGGACATGTGTTATTGTAATCAATAACTGTGCAAAAGCATGCTCTGTTCACGAGGTGATTCCCTATACAGCAGCCAACCAGCATATGTCACCCTTTCACTTGTAACCAATCACTGATTCTGTGCATACTCTGGGATGCAAATTATATGTTATAAAATGTGCCAATGGCAAGGGGTGAGGGATCGCTCTGCTGGTCGGACAACTGGACTCGAGTCTTTCATCAGGATCCTTCCACAGTCCGCTAAATCCCATGTTAATCCAAAATCGAGGCAACCTTCCCCTGTCCCCACCATGGGACACATTTGATAAAATATCAAAAGTACTATTGATTTTCAGTGGGCCTACTTTAGTGGAGACTGGCATCAGGTGTGGCCCTTTGTTTTAAAAAAAAGTAAAATATGATCATATGAAACATTAATGGCCCTTACTCCAGGTTGGAGCTAAAAAGTGGAAACATTAGAAAAGATCCCTAGACTTTAGGATCAAAAGACGCAGTTTCTCTACATTTAACTCTATATCCTATTATCACTTTTCAGGATTATCTCATTATACCTTCTTATCTGTCCCTTAAGGATTATGGGCAGCACTTGTTTCTACCTCTTAATTTTCTGCCCTTTACAAAATGCCCAGGAACTGGGTTTGCCATTGTTTTTCCAACTTCAGCTCTTCCTGATGAATTTTCTCATCATGTATTTCCACCCATTTAAGTTCACATTCATGGATCTTATCCAAAGTATTATCATTTTATTAATAGCTGTAGGAAAACTGAGACTAATATTGGTTTTTAAGGCCTCACTAGCCTTGTATGCGGATGTCTCCTGAAGTAAATGTGGGTATTCCCACCTAAGTCCTGATGCTTTTTTCTGAGTGTCTGAATCTTTCATGGTATTTTACACTAGCCACAAACACACAACCTTGAGTGTGCAAGTACTGCATAGTCTGGAAGCCTTCACCTGCAAAGCTATGCAAGAAAAGTTCTCTATGAAGAGGCACTTTTTTCCAGTCACCATAGTAGTAGTAGTAGTAGTAGTAGTAGTAGTAGTAGTAGTAGTAGTAGTAGTAGTAGTAGTAGTAGTAGTAGGAGGAGGAGGAGGAGGAGGAGGAGGAGGAGGAGGAGTTGTTTAGTAGTTGTAGTTGTAGTTGTAGTTGTTATCTTAATATATTGAACAGGCATTTGCTGGATAATAAATGCTGATCCCACTTTTTTCCAGCCACCGTAGTAGTAGTAGTAGTAGTAGTAGTAGTAGTAGTAGTAGTAGTAGTAGTAGTAGTAGTTGTTGTTGTTGTTGTTGTTGTTATCTTAATATATTGAACAGGCATTTGCTGGATAATAAGGAAATGCTGATTAAACATTTTAATAGGCAATGCTTGATTATGCAAGGTCAGGGGGCAGAGCAACGTATTTTGACCAAATTGTATTTTGGAGAAAGGACTTCCGAGCTCTAGCCTTGAACTGGGTGGGACAAATAGCATAGGAGCTTGAAGTGGGCAAGAGTTGGCATGACCAAAGAAAAGTGGCGAGGAGTGCTTGCCATTTTTACCAGCTGAAGCTGTCTTCCACAAACCGTGCAAAGCAGAGGTCGGTTTCACACACATACAGGTCTACCAAAGTGTAAAACCTGCCTGCTGAGTTCAGCTTAATTCTGTGTAACAGCTTTCTTGCCTACTAGGTGCTGAATGTTTATCCTTTATATCATAAATTTTGCATTGACCATATGTTGTGAGCCACCCTAAGTCCCCTTTTATATGGAAAATGGGGGCTCAAGCATCAAGTGTGTTAGCTTTCATTGCTGTATTTTTCCTCCTTTTATTTTTTTGGGATGGAAGCCTATTTGAGTGGAAATGGGGTTTGGTAGATGCTACCTCAAACTGTCTCTCCTTTGCTCAAATGCAGATTTACATTCCTATGATTTATTTAACTCTGTGGGTAGAAGAGACACAAGACTAGCAAGTGCATAAATGAGCTGAGACAGCCAAGGCATCAAGGAAAATTAAGAAGAGAGCCTTGTGACACCTTAACAGAGCCATTAAGGCATAAGCTTCCATGGACTGGAGTCCCTTTCATCAGATGCATAAAGTGTTGTCTTGATTACGATAGTTGACTTGTAGTTTGCAAGAAACTTTTTTGGTAATGGCAGTATTACTGCTGCTTGGGGAAGTGAAGGTGAAAATGTGGATATTCTTCTGAAGACTTTGAAAAAGACACATACTGTAATCTGAACATCGAGTTCTTGCTTAAGGAAGAGCACACACATACTCACACCACAGTGGAATATGATGATCTGGATGCAAATGACCATTGTGTGTGCTATTGTTTCATACCTTGAACTAGTCATTTCATGCAGTTTCTTTGGGATGATCGATAGGTGCCCCAAAAAATTAATAGCACATTTTTAGGATACAGTTAGAGGGGCAACTTTTTGTATAATTCTGAGTGTCTATAAATATCATCCTTTTAGCCTAAATATTTCATAATATCTGAGTTGCATAGGCAATCTGGAATTTGTTTCTCTGTACCACATGTAATGTGAACAGCAGCAGGATAGGTAAGCTAATGGTTGTTTTGTTTTGCTTTGTTTTGGCAAGAAAAATTGAAAAGTAACTTGGGATCTATCCCTCACTTTCTGTCATACTTGGTACATCTCCCTGATCTCCTGAGGAAAGCTAGTAACTCCCATTTATTGTATTTCTTTTACTCCATTCATTCATCACAGCACAGCTTTCTCCTACCTGTACATTCATCCTTTCTAGTTCCTGCTAAAGAGATTGTGTTTAGATTAGAGTGAAAAGAACACATTGTAAAAAAAAAAAAGCTTCTCAGAGGTGCTGGGAATAGTCAGAGAAACACTTGCATAGAGGAGTACAGTGTGTTGCCATTGTAGAACATATGGAAAGGCTGCTGAAGATTCTAAAGAGTATGACTTACACTGAGAAATTTTTAGACATATGAAATCATCAGGATTGATTTAAATGACAGATTTGCCAGGTACTTCCATGGGTTTACCTGCATACCTTAATGAAGCCTATTAAATCCAAGGTACAACGGTAAATCCTAAACTACAAACAAGTTCCCACACATACACATGTCCCACCAGGCCAGCAAATATCCTAATTTCCTCTTTATATTACAGACTTGAATCCCCCACACGCTCTTTGGTGATGGAGGCCCCAAAGGGAGTTGTAATCAATGCTGAGGCTGGCAACCTGGAAGCCACCTGTAGAACAATGCTGAAGCTGGAATCCAAAGATGGAGAGGCAAGTAAAATTTCAAAACTGAAATCGAAAAGCTGGGATCCTGGCACTTCCTCCAAAGCATTTTACAATTGTGTTCAATTATTGTTTCACGGTGCCTGCTGTTTTGGGACAGTCTGAAGAATTTTTCAAATGTCAGGGTGATTATATTAACTAAATAAGTCTATTTCATGCTGCAGTTAAAGTGTTAGCCAGGATGCTAGAGCTGCTTTTAAGGAGGCCAGAACCCGTTGTAGGCAAACGGCATCTCTTTCGTACAAAGCAGCAAGATGATTCATTAGGTATAAAATGCTGAGATAATAGCATTGGCTGCAGGAAACAGATTTACGCAGCTGTAAAAGTGTGCAGTACCACTAAATTTTCTCTTCTCTTGTCACGTTAAACTGAGATTTACTTGACTAGCCTAATTAAATCTTATATCATCCATTTTTGCAAGGAGGAGAAAGCTTAACTCACCTGTATTGATCCTTAAAGCCAAGCATCACTTCTCAATCTGGAGAGAAGGAACGTGTCCAACGAAACTGTTCAAACTGTTCGAGATGCTGAAGCAGCTGAGATTACGGACCTACTATTGTCCCTGAAGTAAACATCTCAGAGAGTTACCCTAAGGCTTGCTTGACCTTCAGCACTGGAAGAGCTGGCATTGAATGTGAGCCTGGGCAAGCAAAGCCTTCTTTTTGGCTTTACTTCTCCCAGTCCTGCTTTTCTTCGCCCTCTTTGTGCTTGAGGCCTCCAGACTTACAGCTGGTGCCAACAAAGCAGAAAAGGCCTGTCTATGTGCTGTGTACACACACACACACACACACACACACACACACACACACACACACACACACACACACACACACACACACACACACACACACACACACACACAGAGAGAGAGAGAGAGAGAGAGAGAGAGAGAGAGAGAGAGAGAGAGACCAAGCTGGAAAAAATGCCAACTTCTGAAGAGCCCCAATAACAGGTTGCTTTGATATGTCATATAGAAGTGTTCAGATTAACCTGACAGCGGGCTTCTTCCTTATTAAAAACAAAACATGTCCAGTCAGAAACACCTTCCCCCCCCCTTTGCTCGTGGCCCTGGGATATTCTACGGCAAGCATCACAGTCAATTTCCACTGGACGTTATGAATCTCGGGACTGAAGGTGCTGCACCTTGTGCCGCTAATTGCTTTTCTCTCTTCCTTCTTCAGATAACGCTGGAGGCTGCCAATATCAAACTACCTAGATTGCCCCAGGGATCCTACTCTCCTTCCGGATCCAGGCAAAAAGCCTACGAGCTGTGCGTTTGTCCCAACGGGAGGCTGTTCCTGACCCAGGCGGGCTCAAGTTCCACCTGCCAGATAAACACAAGTGTCTGCCTTTGAGAAAGACCTTTGAGAGAGAGAGAGAGAGAGACCGCTTTTGGCGGGGGCGTAGCTGGCATCCCAGGGCCCCTTTCTGGCCTCCCAGATCACAGCCGTCAACGGTTTTTACCAGAACACAGGAAGCCTATCAAAGACTTGTGTGGGTGTGGGTGTGCACGCGTGCACTAAGTGTGTGTGTGTGTGTGTGTGTGTGTGTGTGTGTGTGTGTGTGTGTGTGTGTGTCAATATATAAATATATAGATATATAGATATATAGATATATATATATATATATAGATATATATATATCCTTTGTGTAAAATGCAGTTTCAGTACAAGACATCCCAGGGTGACCCTCTTGGCGTAGCATTCATTGCTCCCGCATCCGACGTTGTACAAATTGGATCTCGGTCCTTCCAAGTGTACTCAAATATGATCCGAGCAAGCCTCCATGACGTAAGAAAATGCTTTCAATCCTCTCCCAATTTTGTTAAAGGCACCTGACATTTTTGTCTATACGAAGAAGCTATAATAGCAAGCGATTAATCTGTGTCTCTTCTGCCACACATGGAGATAACAAGATCTCTGGTTGTGGCTCCCCACTGTGGCTGTCTCAAAGAGATGGTCTTGAGATTGGCACGGACTCTGGTGTGCGTATACACTTGTGTGTGTAAAATGTCATGAGGTAGCCACGCCTAGAACAAAAAAGCAGCCCAACCTGTAGCGATCCTTCTCAGCACAGGTCTGAAAGGAAGAGAGGGTGGGAAGGAGGATAGATGAATGGAATTATTCAGAAATCAGTCAGCCAGCTCCACGCCCGCCCCCTCCTCCATCAGAATTGTGAATCAGTTCAACAAGCAGTTGAATTGAGAGGCAATGGATTTTCACTGGCACAAGACCTCTGATCGCAAAGCTCCAAACACTTTCAAATAATAGGATATGCTAGTTGTGCTCACTGCTGCCAGGCCCCTCTCCCTTGCGGTGCCACACCTTGCACTTCAAGGACTGCGAGTGTGGTGCCTGTGAGTGTTATTTCCTCATCCAAGCAGAGCATAAGCTGCTAGACAAGCATCTCTGGTTATTATCATGCCATGAAAAGCTGTCAGGTGTGGTGAATTTTACTGCTTTGGGAGCCACAAACCACCTGTGATTAAATTCCACTTAGCTAATTTCTTTTAATTAATCCTCCAGCTTCCAAGAGTAAATCAGTCCATAATGCTGGATATGATTTTAGTAGCTGATATCTCTGGGGAGGGGGGGAGGTCCCCATAAGAACACTCATAAGCAGTAAAAAAAGAAAGAAAGAAAGAAAATGGGTGGGTTGATTTGATAATGATGGTAAGGAAGTGATGTCATGCAGCTGGCCACTTCCTTGACATCCTTACTGTCTTCCCGGGTCTGCCTGTGACTTCTGTGTGTCCCATCGGTGTTCAGAAGGGGACACTGCCTTCTGCTCACATTCAAGCAGTCCCTGCCCGCCTTCAAAAGAGCTCTTAAAACCTTGCTCATTCAGGAGGCATTGGGTGACCATTAATCTTTTTTTTTTTCTCCCTCTTCTGAGCTGCCGTCTTGCCCGAGACTGTTTTCTTTTGTCCTGTTTTTATTTTTTAATTCTTTATCTTTTTATTTTTATTTTTTGTGTGATTGTTGTAATGGGATCTTTCTTATCCCTTTTGTTAACTTCCCGGAGTTCTTTCGGGAAGACGGGCAGTATAAAAATAAATAAATAAAGACTTGTGTGGGTCTCTGCTCAAATGGGGCTCTTGACAAGCCAGCCGGAGTCTCTGCTCAAATGGGGCTCTTGACAACACTGAGTGATAACATTCTCCCTTAAATACATAGCTCGGTCTGGAGCTAGGAGGGCAGACCCAGGAAAAGAGGGATGTCTTTGGGGCAGGGCCAGCAGAATAGCCATGTTCCCATTTAATACCCTGGGAAATGTCAAGGCAATACCCCTCCCACAGTTATATGCAAACTGTGGATCATATCAGTGGAATTTGAGGGTGACAGTGGATTTTGGTGGTCTGCATGGTCTATGTAAGATCTCACATAACGCAGACTAGGACCAAATGGACAAATGTATGGAGATAAGCTTGAAGGAAGAACAAGCTCTGTTCCTACACATTTTCTAAGCCTTGTCCTGGAAGGAAAGTCTGGAAAAGTTACTTTTAAAAACCACATTCACTCCGCCAGCATGGCCATGGGATTAGGCAGCTGTCAACCAAAAGGGATTTTTTCCCCAAACTCCACATTTTTCTCAAGCTTACTTTTTCTATCAAATATTCCTTTTAAAAATATTTGTTTACCATTTCAGGACAAGTAGGGTAAATCCTTTTTCATAAAAGCAGGGAAATGATATAGCAAGGAAGAACCTTGTACTGATTATCTTGTAAAATTCTATCAGACATGCTGTCGTTCAATAGAGGTGCCCATAGAGCCAACTCAAGCAGTGCAAATAGCATGGGATGGAACAGATTTGACACCACCAAACTATAGGGAGGGTGTGGGTGGGTGGAGGCTCAAAGTGCCTGAATGCTCGTAACATCAGTGAAATGCAATCTGTTGTTCACCAGAAGGCTGGTGTTTTCTGAATATACAACAAGACTTGAAAATCACAAGTGGAGGTTTCTGGTTCATCTGTCACAGTTAATGTTTTGGAATCTTAGATCAGAAACAGACTGCAAAGGTAACTTATAATGATAATCAGGAAATGCTTAACTAATATGAACAACCAAGTGTAACAACACTCAAGTTTCTTTCTCCTCTAGGATCATGCAACTTAGCTTTCATTGTTTGATGATCAGGCTTCCAGACAAAAGCATGAGATTCCCCTGAAATCTGATTTGATCAACAGGAGAAGACTGCCACAGTCATGTCTCCGTAACATTACCATGCTTTTCATTTTAATTCAGGGCTATCTTTAATATCTGTTTCTGGCTGTAGTTTATGGCCATGGGGGGGGGGAATTCTTTTAAAAAATCATAATAAAAAAGCTTATGAGCTGGTAGGAATATGTTTGATGATGGAGGAAATTAAAAACATAAAAGACAATAAAACATAAAAGACAATAAACTATCTTATAGATCTTATTTGGTCTAGAAAGACAAATACATTTGAAGGAAAAAATAATTAAATTTGTTATCTGGAATGCTAACGGGGAACCATAGAAAGTCAGTGTCACAAACTGTGGACACTTCAAATAACAGAGATGCTTATTTTGAAGCAGAGGACTTGAGTGGTTGTCACTGATTATGACACAATCAACTGAAAAAAGTGCACCAGCTTCGTTTAAATCTGAGCCTGAGATATTATTTCCTAGAGATATTATTCCCTATAGACACTTCCAATGGATGGGCATGTTAGTCTGTTGAAAGAAACTGAAGTGTTATGCAGCACTTAATGTAGAGAAGTTTACATTTTGCCACTGAACATTCTGCTGTGTTTCTGTACAGAGGTGACATTACGACATCAGAGACCGAGGCTCTCTTAGGAGGGCGTAAGATTTTGTACTGTCACTTCTGCCATCCATAAGAAGCATACAAATACTGTGGAACCTATGTATATATATATAAAGCCTAAGTACAGTGCCATGGGTTGCTAATTATAGTTTTAGCAAATTTAAAAAGTAATGTGGTGTATTTTTCAAGCCATTGGGGGGTGGGGAAATCTTGCAGGCTAGAATAAGAACTGGATAGCAAAAAGCATCAGTGTCAGTTGGACGGCACTCCCATTGATTTTCAATGGAATTTGGATTAAGCCATTTCTAAATATTGTACTTTGGTGCTTCAGCTTCGCAATAAGGGAAGCTTGAAGAGACTGGCAAAGTGCACTTGGGGGGGGCAGTAAAATGAGCATTTCCATGTGACATTTCTTGTGCAATCCCAGGCATGCTTATTTAGGAGTACATCTTCATGTGATCAGTGAAGTTTGCTCCCTTGAATGCATGTCTAAGATTGCAGCCTTTGCTGACTCTGTTGGGACTTCAGAGCATCTGCTAATTTAATGCCTCCTATCATCACTTTCTTTCTTTCTTTTGAGCTGACACTTAAATGCAAGGGGGTCACCCAGGATAACCATTGTATTGGGACACCGGACTATACACCATCTCTGTTCAAAGAGGGAGACGTGCCTATGCCTTAAGTCAATGCACTCAGCAAGGAGAAGCACATCATACTGACCTTGTTATTCAAACTTTTCTTTTCCATTTGGAGCATTACTCAGAAGGTTCATGAATATGATGGCTGCAGTGTTTGGGAGATGGATGATGTCTTATGAACTGGGGAGCTGATGAGAAATTCACAAAGACTCTAGAGCACCTGAAGAAGTGCTGGTATCTGTCTGGTCTTGGCCTGAATACTGAACTTCTGAACTCATTCTGGAGGTCCCGCTTCGAATCTTCAGAGAAACGTGTGTTCTGTGGTAATTTTGTTTTCTTCATTTAATACAGAACTGTGATCACTTGTAAGGGCCATTTCATTATTAATGTGCACAAGATGATAAATGAGATGCTTGACACTAAAAATATATATATACACGTATTGCAATGTCACAGAGTGGTTTGATCTTTTCCCTCTTCCCCTAATAATGTTGTCGGTAATGAAGAAAAGACAATGAAATTAGGCTTCTTGAGATAAATCTCTGAGGTGTTTGCTTCCTTGTTTGTATCTGAAGGGCTTCTCTTTCTTACAGCTCAGTTGTTATGTCAACCATTCACCTATTCTTTTTAGTTAAGTATCGCCTTGTTAATTTTCCTTGTCTGCATTTGAGGATGATTATGCCAAGAGAAGAGAGGGAATGTTCAAAATGATCTTACTAATATCCATAAATTTCCTTTTGGAAAATTGTTTAATTACTGGTCCAAATTTACCTTATAGCATGAGTGATTTTTGTTATTTATCTCTAAGTTCAAAAGCAGCTGCTATCTAACTGGGGGAGGTTAATAATGGTTTGAACTCTTTGCATTTGCCAGATGCCCACTTTGCTCCAAAACATTTTTTAAAAAATAATCATGTACAAATTGATATGCTTCGATCCTTGTGGAATTACAGATTATTGAAGATAAATGGTTCCCTTCTCCTTGGCCAACCCTTTATTATCTGGCAAAAGTCAAGCATTAATGTTACACTCTGCTGGAATTTAGCTTAAGGCTTATGCAATATGTAAACTGTGATGGCTTTGGAATTTTACTGTATAAGTAGGTTTCCTAACATTGCTAAAAGCAATGGTGTGGTGTGGCAGGAGGCCATGACTATCAAAACTGAGTTAGATGCATGTACTGTAATATGTCCATGAATATTCTCAGTCATCCAGATGAGGTTATCCAGAGTTTGAGTCATGGCAACTGGACTTCTTTTCTTTTCTTGTGAGAACAAAATGTTTCACTAATCATCCAAGTAGCTTCATCAGTCTGAGGGAGGTTGGTGTGCGGCTTCCAATTTATAGTTCACCTTGGTTTCACACCACCCTGGTCTCAATAGGATTGTTAGATGGACAGTGGCCTGACTAGGCTCTTTAGATGTATAATGGCCTGGGCATGTGAAGGTCACACTTATGCAATCCTTTCCAACACCTATTAAGTATGGGTTGTTAGCTGTGGCCTTCCTGGTGGAGGTGTGAAGTGCTTCTGATTTGTCTGGAGATCGAAGAAAGGGCAGCATGATAAGTGGTAGACAGATTGTGCCTAAGTCCCCCACTCCTGTTGAGAGAGGGCTTTTCAGTACACACATGAATGGCTTCCCTGACCCCTCTCTCAAACCACCTATCTTTTCTATCTAATATGTGTACATCCTTATCTTTGAATGAGTGTCCTTTGTCTTTCAAATGGAGGTGTACTGTTGATTCTGATCCTGAGTTATTGCTCCTCCTGTTTAGTGGCTGTTTGGTTTCTCCCTTGTGGAGCTCTGCACTCTCTTCACTCCATTGGACTGCATATTCTATATAGGTCCTCTTGTTTTGGTGTCTGGTCTCTTGAGTGGATGAGTCTCTGCCTTAGTGTGTTTCTGGGTTTGAAGTAAAAAGGTATGAAGATGTTTGGAAGGGTTGCATAGGTGTGACCTTCACACACTCCAGGTCATTGTATATCTAATGAGTCTATTCAGGCCCTTGCCCATCTAACAAGCCTATTGAGATCAGGATGATGTGAACACAAGGTGAACTATAAATTGGAAGCCTCACACCAGCTTCCCTCAAACTGATGAAGCTACCTGGATGAGTAGTGAAACGTTTTGCTCTCACAAGACATCCAGTTGTGATGACTCAACTCCCATATATACTGTAATGTTCACACAGCTATTACAGGCACTTAAGTCTCAGTTTGATCCTGCAGTTCCTGAAAAATCTCACTTCAAGATCAGAGACAGACGTCCAGTCAAGGAAGAGAGGTTCTGATCTAAAATCTCCTTCCCTGTCAGTGTGGAAAGAGCGAAGCCTCTCATTTCTTCAGTGTCAGAATGACAACAAAGAAGGGTTAATTGTGATTAGGGAAGACCACAGGAGCCTCTGGATCTGTAGAATCCAAAGCCCCCTCCCTTCTGGCCATTAAGGACCACTACAAAAAACAAGGAAACATTTAAATCAGTGCTGGAGCTGGCCTCAGTTATTTCCCTAGTCACAGTGGGAGATAGGTACTCAAGAAATTACAAAATGTCAGCAGTCCACCAGTGCTTTCAAACTGCTGATGCATCCTCTGAAACAACTAGAAGAGTACCTTGTTGGTCAGGTTTTCATATAAAACATTATGCAAAGTTCTAGTGTGACCAGTACAAAGTTGTTACCTATATTGGGAAGATAGATCATAAGCTTCCCCAGCCCAACATGCTCTATATAGTACCTACCCCGAAAAGTAGGACAGAACAAAACTGCACCACCTTCTAAGTGTTAAGGCACCAGAGGAAAACTGTTGACAAAACATCAGCTGAGAGAACCATCAGTTCCAACAGAGCTGAGAGTAGTTACCCCTGTTCTGGGTTTTGAGTGAGTTAGAAGGGGAGGGGGAAGAAAATTCCAAACTTTCTGCCTGTAGAATGTGAGATTTAGACCAAATCCACGTGCGCAGTGACCTATTGCACGCCCAATTGTCATTTTGTGCAAATTGTGCAAGCACTACTGCCCCTTTGCGCATCCAGAAGCCCCATGAGTTTCCATGGGGCGGCCTCCAGCTTTTGCATTGCTGCAAGTTGGAGATTGCACATGGTGGCGGCGGTGGTGCACTCCATCCACAGAGCACTTACACTCTGGAACTGCTCATATGATTCTGCCCCATAGCGAAATAAACAAATTTGAAATGTAAATTGCTAAAAGCCTTCATAAAACATGCAATGGTGAATTCTAAGTGTATAACAGTCTTGTTTGTCTATTAAAAGGTCACAAAGACCTTGCCAGCATCCAGCCATTTGCTCATCACAGCATATCAGATTAGCCTCTCAGTCACACATATATAGCCCTGTATATGAATAGGAATCTACTTTTAACTGTGTAAGGATTTTTAAAACGTGATCTATACCATCAACTGAGATTTATACATTTTATGAATACATTTAAAGACTGCCATTTGTAATAAATGTTTGTTATTCTGATATAATAATTGGCATTTCTCCATCTGCTATCATTTTTCATGTCCAGTTTTCAAAACTGCCCTGCAACTTGCTATGAGGAAAAAAATTCAAAAAAAAAAAAAAAGCAGCTTGCTTGGAAAGGATCTCTGAATTGTTTTGCCACTTGGCCTATGGAAAAAGCTGTGGTGTTGTGTGGTGTTGTTTAATTAATTTTTCAAAAAGTCTATAATTGTACCATTTATGCCCCCACTTTTCAAAAAAAGAAGAACAAGAACAAGAAGAATGCAAGGGACATCCTATGTAGTTTGCTTTGCAACAGTCTTTATTTTTCCCCCTTTAGTTTCATTTTTGTATTCACGCCATTGTGTTTGCAGACTCGTCTCACCTTAGAACCCATAACATGTAATGCTCAGTTTAGTCCCTCGCTGGGATTTCTCCCAGATGGCTGCTCGTTGTCTCTAGTCTAGTTGCCAAAAGGAAGAAAAGATGGGCGCTGAACTTGCTTGCATGGAGGTTGATGTAAGACATGCCGCGGCATGAAAGGCCTTCAAGCAGACAATCTGGTCATTTTCTCCATCAGGAAATAGGGCCCAAAAGTCTTGGCCTGAGCTTCAGCAATTCAGGTCAGTGGAAATGTCAGTGGCCTCAAGCAACTTCAGGGTTAAACCTCTTGCATCACAGTCGATTCTTTGTTAGGCACTTCACCCTCTGTGCTATTTCATCCATACACCTTATGCCACTTTGCTGTAGATAAAGACAAATATTTGTAATTGCATTGACAATTCACCTTAAGTGGCTTTCTGGGCTTGCTAGAGTTTGTCTTTACACCCAGACCATATTGTGGGAAGCTACTGTTATCATCTGGCTATAATATCATATCTAAATAGATTGAAAATAGATTGCATAAACTCTCTGGCTTGGTTTGATTCAGCAGACAAAATAGCTTGTTAAGTCAGACGTTCACCAAGTTGCCACTGAGGAAATGATCCCCCAAAGGCAATATTTTTAAAGCACGCTGTTTCGACCATAATTGTATGAGGTTAAACTTATGGACGTCTGGAGTTTAAATATGCTGTGTTTTATCATGTATTGTAATGCCATTTAAAATTGATTATCCCTGTCAAGGCCCCTGGAAATAAGAAAGATGGTGGTTCTGTTTCTGATACTGTTGGATATGTTTGAGACTGCAAAACCTCTACCTAGATTTTAGAGTCAGGCACTTCAGTGTAAGCATGTGAAATATTGTACTGTAAACCTCACTGATTGTAAGGGGCCTGCTAGGATGCTTGCTCCTGATTTTTAGCCTTCCTTTCCCTTCTGCTGCTGCCATGCCACCCCTCCTCGCTTGTCTCCTCAGTAGGAGACTCCACCCTCCTACACAGGAGCAACAGCGGGGACCTTGGGGGGTAGGCGGCTGGGTGGCTGAGTCTCCACTGCCACCCCCACCAGCACCTGGGACCTTTGCGGTGTGGGTGGGCGGGTGGGCAGCTGAGGCTCCTCTGCTAGCACCAGGGACCTGGGGTGGGTGGGCAGGCAGAGCAGCAGCGAGGAGTGTGTGGGTGCTCGCACACATGCTTCAGAAAGGAGTCTGAGGGGACGTGTGCTACTTCAGAAAGGAGCCCAAGGGGACATGCGGCAGGCAAAAGGAGCCCGCGAGCTGTTCAAAGTTGGACAGCCCTGTTATATTGAGTCTGGTTACTTTCCCTCCCCCCACCCCCTATGTTTGGCATTCATTGTGATAAAAACTCATTCTCTTAGAAACTGTGCCAGTAAGCCTTCTCCTTCTTGTGTACTAGGGTGTCTAAAACTGATGAATGCCTCTATTAATAATTTCCTCTTGAGGCTTTTAAGTTTATTTTATGGAATAGCAATGGGTGGTGGAGGAGGCTCAAACTGGTGTGCTAATTCAGTGTATTTAGTTTTGGTGGATGTGGATTTCTGTCACACAATTCATGGTTTTCAAATATTGGAGAAATCTGTAGCTCAAATTCAAGTGAAAGGCAGGGGGGAAGAATAATGTTATATATTTGAGGGGTGTATAAAAGGCAAAAATGAGTCAAGCATTTGAAAGAAAAATGTAGGCCTCAAGAGACTCGTTAAAACTTTTCTGAGACAGAAGGAATTCCATGTTGTCAGCAATTTCCCTTTGATATGTGTGGAACTTCATGACACTGTTGCTTAGAGCAGACCACCAACTTAGGCTGTAATATTTATATCACATTTAAGGATGGCTTCACAGGCCTGCTAGATTTGTGATAATACAATATGTTGTAATGTTTATTTTGATAAAGCAAAATAAATCACCCAAAGGGTGATTATAAATGGCCTCTCTTCAGCTTGGAGAGATGTGAACAGTGGGGTGCCCCAGGGTTCCGTTCTGGGTCTAGTGCTGTTCCATATCTTTATTAATGACTTGGAGGAAGGAATGGAGAGTATGCTAATTAAATTTGCAGATGATACCAAAATGGGAGGGGTTGCTAATTCCCTAGAGGATAGGATGAAAATCCAAAAGGACCATGACAGATTAGAGTGCTGGGCCAAAGCTAACAGAATGGGTTTCAACAGAGGAAAATATAGGGTGTTGCTTCTAGGTAAAAAGAATGAATTGCACAGATATAGGATGGGAGATACCTGGCTGGAAAACAGTGCATGTGAAAGGGATCTGGGAGTCTTGGTGGACCACAAATTGAACACAAGTCAGCAATGTGATGCGGTGTCTAGGAAAGCCAATGTGATTCTTGATTGCATCAACAGAACCATACTGTCTAGATCAAGGGAAGTGATAGTACCACTCTATTCTGCTCTGGTCAGATCCCACCTGGAGTACCTTGTCCAGTTTTGTGCACCTCAATTTAAAGAGGATGTTGACAACATTGAACGGGTACAGAGGAGGGCAACCAGGATGGTTGAGGGTCTGGAAAAATGTCTTACAAGGAGCGGCTTAGGGAGCTGGGAATGTTTAGCCTTACAAAAAGAAGGCTGAGAAGGAATATGATAGCTATGTTTAAATATTTGAAAGGATGTGTGACATTGAAGAGGGGACTGGTTTGTTTTCCATGGCTTCAGAGACTAGGACTCGGGGCAATGATTTCAAACTACAGGAAAAGAAATTCAATTTGAACATCAGGAAGAACTTCAGGACAGTTAGAGCTGTTTGGCAGTGGAATAGGCTGCCACGAAGGGTGGTGGTGTCTCTTTCTTTGGAGGTTTTTAAGCAGAGGCTGGATGGCCATCTGCCGGGAGTCCTGTGATGGGGGTTCCTGCATGGCAGGGGGTTGGACTGGATGGCCCTTGAGGCTTTTTCCAATTCTATGATTCTATGATCCTAAAGAATACTGTATTTTTCCATGTATACCACACTACTTTTTTCTAAAATCATGATGCCAAAAATTATGGGGCATGGTATATACAGAAGTAAGCCTTTTGGGATGAGTGGGTAGAGGAGAACCCAAACTCACCTTGCTTTTTCCCTCGTTGGTTTGTTTTTTTGCATGACCTGCTCCATCTTTCCTTGAGTTCTCCACCCCCAAGCCCACCCCACTAGGTTCTTTCCCCATTCTAAACAGTCCTCTAGGCTTTGGTGACTTTGGTTTTTTCAGGATCAGGCTCTGTCAGGCTTGAGCAGCCCATTAAGACATGTGTTCTGGAAAGGAAAGGAAAAAAGCCATAGCTTTTTTTAGTATGAAAAGGCATTTTTAATGGGCTGCTCAAGCCCCTGATCCTGCAAAAAACAAACTCAGCAAAGCTAAGAGGAGTGTTTAGAACATAGGGCCTTTTCACATGACCCCTAAGATCCGCTGGTCCCTTAAATTCGGACCAGAGATCTTGGGGGTTCGTTTCTGTTCCTCCGTCCCCACCCCTCAGCACTTCCTGCTCCTGTTGGCGTGAGGGGGAGGGAAAAAAGGACAAAAGAAGCCTTTACTAACCTGCCGGTGCCGGTTGAACTTGCCATGAGCCCCATTACTTCCTGGTTCCGTCTCAAGGAGCTCTTAAAGGGGCGGGAGGCAAAAAAACAACAGACAAGCCAGGAGAGCCTGGCACTCTTATCCACATCAAATTTTTTTCACCTGCAGAGAGCAGGTACATGAAAAATGTGCTGGGTCATGCTAAAGTGGGCGGGGTCGCACTTAATTGTCTCCAAACTCCGGAGCTGGTGGGAAAACATTTCTAAGCTCCGGAGCTGGGAGCCATTTGCAGCGCAGCTTAGGGGTCGTGTATAAACGCTCATAGAAATTAAAGGTAACAGTGGGGGTAGAGGGCGTGGAGGAGACCTCAAGGAGAATTTATTAATTTTATTTATTTGGGGTTCTAAAAAGTGGGGGCATCTAATGAAAGGTGGCATCTTATAGATGGGAAAATGCGGTAAATTTAATCTGTAGCCCTATCCCCAATTGTTGTAAACCAATGAATCACTGAACATCTGTGAAATTTCTGGGTGACTCTCTTTTGGATTGCTTTGCTGATTCTAATGTGTTCTAACCCTATGTTTGTCAACTGCGTAAGTGTAGTTCATGGTGCTCAGACACTGAGGAAAGATGAGTGGGCCCACTGGCATCATGCATTTTCAAATACATGTGGCAGGAAATAAATAAACCTTTTAAGTACTTCAGAGGGCAAAGGTACTACCCAGTAGTCTTTTCTGCATTATGAAAGATGATCATGGTAGCTGTCTCTGTTTTGCAAAGGACCTCACACACCACTTATGATTAATTAACTTCATTCTCATTCAGCCGAGTAACTTACCAAGGGTCATAGACTGCAAATATATCCACTAAGAGAAAATGAAACATATTTTCTCATTTTTATTATAATGTTGCTATAATTCCAGGGTGATCAGCAATCCATTTTGCAGAAGTGCTGAGATGTTAGCTAGCTTTGTTTTATAAAACTCTGTCCATCTCTCATCAAAGTCCTTCTGCTTGAATGGATTGTGGTAGTGGGCTATTTACAAGATATCAACAATTATTTCTGGGAGTGCTTTATATACATATTGTACTTGGCTTGCATCTGAGTACTTAAAATTGGGAAGTGGCAATAATTCTGTACAGACACATCCTCTGGTGCCATTTTATAAAGGGGCAAAGTATCACCTCTCAAAATGACTCAGACTTGGGGAGACTTAGCTATACCTTCTCATCCGATTTGTGTCTATTTGACACCACCTCTTACTGAGCTCAGTAAGTTGATGGATACAGGGCTGTAGCCATACTCTATGTTGAAAACTGTGGCTTTTAAAAGCTTTTTGAATCTTTTGCAAGGTAGCCAATTTGTGTATTTGTTTCTTTCTTTTGAATGAAAAAGGTGGGTTGCTCCACAGCAGATTGGAAACCAAAATTATGGACAAGCAGATACTGTACATTGAATTCTCCCATGCAAATCTATCAAAACCTCAGGAATGCAAAAACCCTCAGAAATTAATTTGACTAGTACAGATAGCATTCTGCTAAGAAAGCCCAGCAGCATTGCCATTTGTTAGAAATGTTCTCATTGCCTTGCACCTGATTTAATTCCAGGTAGCAGGCTCAAGGTTTACTCAGCGTTCCATCCTTCTGAGGTTGATAAATGAGTATCCAGCTTGCAGTGTGTAGCTTGCGTAATTACTTGCAAACTGCCCAAAGAGTGCTTTAAACACTATAAGACGGTACCATAAGTAGCATCCAGAAGTTTTGTCATGGCAACTGGACTTCTTTTATGATAGTAAGGCCGCACCTGGAGTATTGTGTGCAATTCTGGTCACCGCATCTCAAGAAAGACATAGTGGAACTGGAAAAGGTGCAGAAGAGAGCGACTAAAATGATTACTGGGCTGGGGCACCTCCCTTACGAGGAAAGGCTGAAACATTTGGGGCACTTTAGTCTGGAAAAAAGGCACCTGAGGGGGGATATGATTGAGACATACAAAATAATGCAGGGCATGAGTAAAGTGGACAGAGGGACGCTCTTCTCCCTCTCACAAAATACCAGAACTAGGGGGCATCTACTCAAATTGAGGGCTGGGAGAGTAAGAACAGACAAAAGAAAATGTTTTTTCACCCAGTGTATTGTTAGTCTGTGGAACTCCCTGCCACAGGATGTGGTGATGGCATCTGGCCTGGATGCCTTCAAAAGGGGATTGGACAGATTCCTGAAGGAAAAGTCCATCACAGGGTACAAACCATGATGGAGATGTGTAATCTCCAGGGTTAAAACTGGGGTACTTCAAGGGCCAGATGCAGGGAAGTGGTATCAGGAAACAGATATCTAGTCTCATGCACTCCCAAACGCATCTGGTGGGGCCACTGTGAGATACAGGAAGCTGGACTAGATGGGCCTTTGAGCTGACCCAGCATGGCTCTTCTTATGTTCTTAGGTTCTTTTTTTGTGACTTCTTTTCTTGTGAAGTTCTTTGCTTGTCATCCTCTCTGCTAGTACTCTCATCCAAATGTGAGATGACATATCTATTTATATCATGTGGAAAAGGATGGGCTATTGATCACTTTTGTTTAGATGGATGAACAATTTAAAAAAGCATTAAGGAGTAATACAATTGGCATTTATTTTACTGTTTGGTCAGGTTCAGGGCTGAGCTGGTTCACTCCTTTTCCTTTTTAATGTTATTAATTTTTAAACAAAAGGAAACTATTAGAAGTATACAAAACACTATTAATAAATCTACTTAAAATAAAAAATACCACAGTTATCAACTCTGTGTTACCTCTCACCTTTGACACTAATTAATATTTTTTATTATTCATTCTATCTCATACCGTCCCATTTCTCTCCAAAAACACACTGATCCATCTCCAGGTGTATACTATTTGCTTTTCTGAAATACATATACAAAAAATAAATCCCATATTTGTTTAAAATTATTATGGTACATTTCAATATCCCTTTTCTACCTGTGGTTTCACAATTAATGGTCATATTCCATATTCCTTTAGATCAAACTGTGGAGAAATTTTTCTCTAATAGCAAATATGCTCAATAATGTAAAGCAAACACATTATAGCTCACTTCAGATAGAGGTTTATTTTAGGTTTTATATAAAATATGAATTCATGCCTGCAAGCATCAAATTCAGGCTAACCAGACAGGGGCCATCAGACTCCAGAACTGGCAGCACCTGCTCCAAGCCGTGCTACCCTTTATAAATTACCTTTTATGATTAGCATAGGACCCATCCCATAACAAGATGTACAGAGAATATTCTAACACTTCTCCTTTTCTTACAAGGACATGGCTGCCTTGGGTCCTTTTCCAAGGAGAAAGGCAGAGTAAAAAATAATTAAATAAATAATAAATAAATTTAAGCATCTGTCACAAGTATCTGGAAGTTGAGTCATGGCAACCGGGCTTCTTTTTCTTGAGAGATAGGAATGTTTCATTGCTCATCCAAAGAGCTTCATCAGTCTGAATAAAGCTAGTGTGAGTCCTTCATCTTAAAGTCTCTGGTCAAAGCTGACTATAAGATGGAGGACTCACACTAGCTTTATTGAAGCAAAACAAGTTGAGGAGCCGTGTAGCCATCACAAAAACCAAATACAAAAATGGAACAGGTGATACCTTTAGGGTACTAGAAAATTCACAAAAACGTTGCTAATATTTTGAGGGAGAAACCCTCTTCCTCAGAGCAGTACCAATAGGTTATAACATGGCAAAAGATGGATTTGCCAGGAGTTATTTCTTAGATGTAAGGTCCCTGGCAAGATGGGGCGGGGGAGCCAGTCAGTCTGTTGAGGCTTGGAGCTTGGATGTTCTTAGGCTGCATCCGAAATGAAGGGAGGAAGGTGTTTTTATTGTCCCATTCCTTCCAAAGACATGTCACGGCTCAGGTACATGCATTCACACCTCTCCTCAATGTGGCTATTGCGGCCAATATCCCTTGCCTTGCCAGCAAAGGGGGTGGGGTTGGTGCAGAAGGCCCATGCATTTCATTTGGGGATTGGGATAGAATTTTGAAAAGCTTTATTCAGACTGATGAAGCTGCCATGACTCAACTTCCAGATAAATTCACCTGGATGACTGAGAAGCTTCACAGACATCTGTCACAAGTATTTCATAAGTTAGCCCCATATCCTGTCTTCTGCATCTTCTGCCTAGCAGCTTTGGCTGCTTTTACACAACCCCTAAAATCCGATGCAAAGGGCTCCCAGATGCAGAGCTTAAAATTGTTTTCCCACCAGCTGCGGACTTTTTAAAAAATTAAGTATGACCACGCCCACCTAAGCGTGCCCCAGCGCATTTTACAAGTACCTGGTCTCTGGAGGTAAAAACATTCTGATGCGGATTGTAAAGCTGAGCATGCTGGGCTCTCCTCGCCTTCTGTTTGTTTTTGCTGACCCCACTGCCCCTTTAACAGACAGGAATCCCTATGGGGCTGCTTCGACAGCAGGCGGAGGTGAGCATGCATTTTTCTCCCTTTTTTTCTCACTCCCCTCACTGCAGACAGGAGCAATGGAGTGCGGAAGGGTGGGAACACAGGAAGCAGAACAAAACCCCACAATCTCTGGTCCGAATTTAAGTTGCCAGCAGATTTTAGAGGTAGTGTAAAAGCGCCTTTTGTGGTTTATCTAAAAGTAGAACAGTCAAAGACACAAACAGCTACTTTGGTTCTATAAAAGCAGATGAGATATTATCAAAAATTATCTTCTACAATTCTTCCATATTAAGTTGGTTATTACTGTTCCAAATTTTTGTCACAGTAACCCTAAAAATAATCCCCTATATCTTTAATTGCCTGTTGTAAACCACATTCAACAAACCAGTCATCGGAAACATTTGTACATCAATGCCCATTATCTCCATAATCTCCTTTAAAATCATTCACCATTCCATCCTTCTTATTTATGCCATTAGATATGTAAACGCATCCCATTTTCTTTTTCACATCTCTAGGAGAAAGATGGTACTCCTTTTTCTGGCAATGAGACAACGTCATTGCTAGCGTGAACCAGCGCATCTCCAGAGCATCCCTATCCACGCCTTTCTGGGCCTCTGTCAGGGGCTGCTGTTCTTCCCCCTTTTTTTTAGTGCAGCAGGATTTACTCATTTTGGTTTGTTTGTAGCACATCCAGTCACTGGAAATGGATAAAGGTAGAGCTTATGGCCTTCTGCTTTCTATTTCTCAATATTATTAAGTGACTTAAAATAGATTAGTCACTTCATAATATCAGGAAATTAAACATTATCTTGTTCTTCCCTGGAAGGAAGAAAAGGTTTATTATGATAGTGCCAATGTGCTATATCACTTAGAAAAAATATTTTATAAATTTGAGAACTCCTTCCCAGTTGCAAGGGGGAGACAAAGATGGGAAATTTTGTTGTTGTTTTCAACAGGAAGGCAGACCAAATAGGATCATTTGGGGGATGTATGCCATTTGGTTATAAGGACTGCACCAAATGCTGTATTGGACCTCTACTTGACCTGAAGCAACTCTGTTTAGCTCAGTGGTTCCCAACTTTCCTGATGCTGCAACCCTTTAATACAGTTCCTCATGTTGTGGTGACCCCTTGCCCTGCTTAAAAGAGGCCACAGCCCCCGTTTGGCAGGGGGTTTTGGAATAGGACACCCTTTTCATAGACCCCTAAGATCCGACTGGCCATCCCCTCCAACCTAAAGCTATAACGGACCAGAGATCTTAGACCCAAGCTTTTGTGCTCTTCACTTCCTCCCCACCACTCTGCACCTGTCTGCTGAGAGGAGGGAGGAAGGTTGGGAACCACTGGGGGGATGCAGACTCACCTCAGAGACAAGCTGTTTGTCTGTCTGCTCTGGTTGACCTCTGGGCTGTGCTGATTCCTTCTCTTTTGTTTGCTTTTTTCCTCCTGCCCCTTCTCTTAAACTCGAACTTGAGGCAAAAGAAAAATTGGGTCATTTGTTGATGTCGCCAGGAGAGCCCCGCACTGACCAGATTAAATCCAGACCTGGTGATTTTCACCCTCCTCGAGCAGGTTCAAGAAAAGTGCGCTGGGCTGCTGGTACCAGGCTGGGAGGTGGTCACACTTCCATTTCCTGCAAACTCCGGAGCTGGTGGGGGTCCAACCATTGTAAGCTCCGGAAACTTGCAAAATTAGCTTTTTAAATGCTTGAATTTTTACGTTTAGGGGTCATGTTGCAAAAAACGCTCATTGATTTTATTTTATTTTATTTTATTTTTAGACACCCTCAGCCAATCATAGTCTCCGATGCCATTGACTGACATCCCCTCCAACCTATCAAGCTGTAACTCATGTGCCAGAGAGGGCTTCCCACCAACCCTCCCCCTCCTCCAGACCCAAGCTCTTTGTGCCTTTTTCTTCACTGGCTCATGGCAACCCCTGTGAAACGGTCATTTGACCCCCAAAGGGGTCCCAACACCCAGGTTGGGAACCACAGGGTTAGCTGATTCACCCAGCTCCAATTGAACTCATACAGACAAGCTCTTGTTTGTCTGTCTGCTCCTTCTGGTTGACCTCTGGGCTGGAGGTTGTGAATGACAGAGGGGAACTACTGATGAGCTTTATGGTGTACTGCAACCAAAACTGTGCTCACAACCCGGGGTTCAATCCCAAGTACCTGGCTCATAGTTGACTCAGCCTTCTATCCTTCTGAGGTTGATAAAAGGAGTACCCAGCTTGCTGGGACGGGGGACAATGTTCAGCCTACATAATTAAATTCCAAACCACCCAGAGAGTTCTTTAAGCCCTATGGGATGGTATATAAGTAGAACACTTTGCTGTTTCATGCTTTGAAAGGTTGTATTACCATAATATCCAGATGCCAAGCACCTGAAGAAGTGTGCCACCATAACTGAGTCTGCTCTGGTGTTTGTGTGTGTGGTGTTTTTAGATGTGTTGGGATCTTCTCCAGACTTCCTTGAGGTGGAAATATTTTTGATGGCTCACCTAAGAGTAGGCTTCCTGTGCAACCTGTCTTTGTGTTGCCATTCTGGCAATTTATTCTGCATTCACTACTTATATCCCCCTTACCTGGTCTGTATTCCAAAACTATAGTCACTGATAAGAGATAAAGTAATCTGAAGGTTTCTGTGGCCTAAATACATTGCCACTTTTGCAACACTTTTTGTTAAAGCTTTTGTAAGCTTTAACATCTATTTCTCCCATGAAAGCTGCCTGTGTAGCACCTTCATGTAGTTTTGAATGTAAAAGCAACAGCGCATCTCAAAAATAATTGCACGCACGGGTGCACACACACAAAAAAACCACAGAGTTATTTTATATTTATTTCTATATAGATAAATATATGGGTTGAGCTTTTAGTTTTTTCTTTTCTTTTGCATCTTAACCATGAAATCAGAAGAGATGCACAGTTTTTACATGGGCCCTCCTTTGGGTTTGTAGCCACTAATTACATGCCACCAAGTTGAGTCTAACTTATGGCAACTTGCCCAGCATTTTCTAGGTCTAAAGCATTCATAGAGATTTACGGATCCCTTTTGCTGATGGCACTGCAGGGTCAGGCAGGTTACCCCAAACCACACAGATGGCAGGACATTTTACCCATCAACCACATGTGAGCCCAATGACCTTGGCTGGCCTCCTCTTCTAGAGGCACTGTGGGGATTTGCATCCCTGGCTGTGCTGCCAGGGAGCCCAGATCATTAAATTTTATTAGCTCTGTATAGTCCAGCTGATTATCATTGCTCTTAGTGATGCAAAGGATAATTGAGGCATTGGTGATATGTTCATGATGTTCCTTAGTATACGCATAAGCAGCCTGAACATTATTAATAGTCAAGGGAATTGCTTTTCAGTCTTCTCTGTGACCATCATGCAGTTAGCAAGTGAGCATCAGTATCAAGAAAGGAGCAGGTTATTAAGGGGGTATCAGTATGTGTGATACCATAGTCTGACTTCATATAACTGAAAAGAATAAAAGCTCTTGGGTAAAGAACCAATTTAACAGTTATATGATGTTTATCATAGTCACCATACACACACTTTCTTGATTCTACTGCATCTACACTATGGGCCTTTTTACATGACCCCTAAGATCCGCTGGCCCCCTAAATTCGGACCAGAGATCTTAGGGGTTTGTCGCTCTTCGTGCACCTCCACCCCTCCGTACTTCCTGGCTGCTGGCTGCGTGAGGGGAGGGAGGGAAAAAAGGGACAGAAGAATAAAGCCTTACCTCCCGGTGTTGGTGGAGGCTGCCGGGGGAGCCCCGGTCACTTCCTGGTTCCTCTTAAAGGGGCGGGAGGCAAAAAACAAAAACAAAAAGAAGCGAGGAGAGCCCAGCACATCCGCATCAAATATTATTCACCTCCCAAGAGCAGGTACAAGAAAAGTGTGCTGGGTTGCGCTTAGGTGGGCGGGGTCGCACTTAATTGTCTGCAAACTCCGGGGCTGGTGGGGAAACATTTTTAAGCTCCGGATCTTGCAGCCATTTGCAGCGGAGCTTAGGGGTCGTGTATAAATGCCCTATGTCTAGAAGCAGCATTTTTAGAACAAGGAGAATGTAGTGTCACAGTCTTGTCGTTCATGACATGGTGTACTTGTACACAAGGGAGAGGTTGCCATTAAGAGCAGAAGTTGTAATTCTCCATTGCTCTATCCTTCATCCATCTAAAATAACAAAGGACAAAGGTGTATTGCAACCCAAATGGATGTTGTGCAGTGGTTGGGTTGGGTTGGGTTGGGTTGTGGGTTTCGTTTTTGTTTACTTGCTTGCTTGCTTGCTTTTGTCTGTAATTCTTTACTCTGACTACTTCTGGTAATCAGGAGAAGTGGCCACAACATCTGTAGCAATGGAGATTGCTGAAAGTCACAGCATGCTTGGAGAAGTTTTAACTTTTGCCCCGGACCATTTCCCAGTCTTAAGGGTGTGATCAGATGGCTGCAAAGGCATGTGCAAGATCACACTGAAAAGGGTTGCTTTAAGAGGAGCAATCTCAATTAAAGTGGCCATTCTGTCTGTCAAAGAATTGCTCTAGTCTGGATCTAAAAAGTAGAAAACCTACTGCTGGACCAAAAAAAAGTCCCGCTAGGACACAGATTGTGGGCAGGCTAAAGTGCATTTCCTTGTGTGTTGTGTGATTGCCAGGAAACAGAGTGCACCATACTGCTCCCACGCAGGCAGTCCAAATTACAATATATTTCCCATGTGATTATACAATTAATCCATTTCTAAATTGCTACTGCCTCTGCATGGCAAAGAAAACACAATACAGGCACACATGGAGAAATAATTATGTAGGGGTTACCAGAGTATTTTTATGGCAATTGATGTTAAGAAAACAGCATGGTAGAGAAGTTAAAAGATGCACTCCTCCATTACAACTCTGTTGCTCAACACAGAAACACCACCAGATGCTTAAATATGAAAATAAAATAAAAGGGAGCTTTAATGTCAAGTTTCATTTCTCATCACATCTACTTGGAAGGACTGAGATGCAGAAGAGACATATGAGTCCCCTGATTCCTGAACTGTAGGGCACAATGCCAGTTTGGCATACTGCTTCTTGCCGTTCTGAATGTATATGGCTCCTCTCAGCCTATTTGTTGTTCAAATGGTAGAGCTGTAAGGTTGTACAGCACCGAGTGTACTTTCGTCCAAGGGAATCAATATATTTAATCTGGTAAAAATGTGACAAATGCGTTTGCAAGCCTTAGGGCGTTTATACACGACCCCTAAACTCCGGGGCAAATGGCTCCCAGCTCCGGAGATTAAAAATGTTTACCCACCAGCTCCGGAGTTAACAGGAAATTAAGTATGACCCCGCCCACTTTAGCGCGTCCCAGCGCACCTTTCAGGTACCTGCTTTTTGGATGTGACAAATATTTGATCCGGTGTAAGGATAGTGAGTGCGGGGCTCTCCTGGCTTCTGTTTGTTCTTTTTTTGTGCCCCACCCCTTTAAGAGATCTGAATGCTGCCGGGAACAAAACGGAGGTAAACCGGCATTCTTTTCTTTCTTTTTTCTCCCTCCCTCACGCAGCCAGCAACCAGGAAGTGCGGAGGGGGGTGGGGACAGAGGAAGAGCGACGAACCCCTAAGATCTCTGGTCTGAATTTAAGTGGCCAGCGGATCTTAGGGGTCGTGTAAAAAGGCAATGAGACACCTAGAGGGGGTAATATAATATGCAACGAATCAATGTGTTGGTTTGTCTCACCAGCCCCCTCCCCAAAAAAACACTGAATTCTTTTAAAAGCCCCCCCCCAAAAAAAAACAAAAATGAAATCAAATATTGCTAAAAGTCCATCAGTTCATATGTGCTGGCATCGCCATGTGCTGCCAATACAAAGCAATTAATTTTAGATGAATCGGCAATTTTGTCTAACAGGTCGAGCCCACCTCTCGTTGTGACACAGAAGGAACACAAGTGTCAATATCCAACATGATGCATTTTGTGCCAAGGGTTGGGGATCAGAAGAGAAGATTTTTCATAGGGCTAACTGAGCTGTTTAATGTGCCTGCTTCTGAGTGGATAAAAACACCACCACACAGCAGAGTACCATCCTTTGCTTACAATGGTTGGTGCTCCCCAGAGTGAGAAGCTGTGAAACCCCCTTGTTGGTGCATGGGGTATTTGGATCTTGCTATGTGAATGTCCTTGGCCCTATCAGGGTATTTAATGGCATCATAGATTCCATATTACCCTTGACTACTCTTGTGCCTAAGGAAGAGGATGAAGAGAGAAGCTAATAGAATTGACTCATATGGAAGTCTTTTCCCCTTGGCAGAACCGATGGGGCAGTAGGTAGGCTTGGCAGAGCTAGGAGACATTACTTTGGGGGACTGCATCTCCAAGAATCCTCCAGCCATCAAGAACTTGCTTTGGGGGGAATTGTAGTCCAAGGAGGTAACTTTTCCAACATTTGAAATGTGGATCATGCAATTCTTCTCATCCAGTTGTGCTGCTGAGGAGTTGAATAGTACAGCAGCACCTGAATGCATATAGTTACTCCCACTGGCATATTCTCACCATTGCTTAAGTTGGATAGCCTAGCGTTGTTTTTTCTCACTTCCCTAGGATTAATGTTTTCTTAAATTTATGGGACTGATCTGAAAGAGTGCACTCCTTATGATTTTATTGCTTAGATTCTTTTTTTTAAAACTTACCTCACCCTTCCAGTAACAGTTTTATTAAAATGTTATTATTACCCCATTGGACTAAATGTGTTTACAATCCAATCCCCAGCTGTAAATCCCTTATTGAATTCAACTGGGTTACAAATACCAATTGTTAGACATTGTCCCTTGTGTCTGCTCGATCATGAATCAAAATCCAATAGTGAGAAGCAGTAATTAACTTGAAAGTAATTTGGCTTGTATTGCTGCAGTGATGCTGTTCAGATGTGCAGACTAATACTGTGAGATAAGTCCACGTGTGCTTTTTAGAGGCGCATTTGCAAATGCCTTGAAGTTCTCAGTTTAAGCCCTGAGATGGGCTCAGTGAAGAAGCCTGCTGAATCAAACCAAAGGTCCAGCTTATCTAGCATTCTGTTTCCAAAAGCAGCTGGTCTCCTGCTCCCATGCAAAAAACAAGGAAGGCACGAATGCCCTGTGACATGTTACATTCTCAGCATTTCCTACTTGGAGGTCCTTAGATGGCTGGGCATTAGTTTATATTCAGATTAAGGGTTCCGATCTAGGCAGAGTGATGCTTATGGTAGACACATCGGTTTGGATATTGATGCAAGGGCATCAGCTACTGAGCTAGTGGAAACAGGCTTCTCTAATCTCTCCCCCTCCCCCCAGCATCCACAAATACTACACTTTCAGGATCCTGCTGAATGGGATATGCCATGGTGCAGGGAGTAAAAAAAGAAAAAATAAGATCCACAAAGTGTGCAGCATCATGTTTTGTGAGTGGATCCTTTCTATCCATAGAAGGCGAGCGCTGGATCAACCCATTGAAATGGAAAAGATTTTAACTGCTGGCTTTTCTCCTTTAGTGCCACTTGTTCTACGTGTACTAAGCCTGGATCTAGCCCACTGAAAGTTGGAAGGCTCTGTGACCTAAGTATAATAGGGTCATTTCAAGGAGAAAGGCAGGGTAAACAGTTGGATTTATGTTGAGGTAGATTTGCTTGAGGCATCTCGTACTGAAGGCATAGCCATTGCTTATTTTAGTATCTTGCTTTGTGTTGATATCGGTGCTTGAACTATCAATTACCTGTGCCAATCCACTAAAATGGTGTACATAAAAAGCACTGAAAGTAGAAGGTATTCTCTGCTGGTATAAGTAATGAAAGTGAAAACTGCCCATCTCTTATTAGTCCATGAACATATTATAAAAAACATAGTGCATATGCCATTATAGTTTTGCATCTAAGACTGACATATACTGTCTTTATACCAAGGTCTTCATCTTGTAAACAAATGTTAAATCATGTTTTCTCATAATGAAGTTCACTTCCCCACCCCTGCCCCTATATTTTTCTTTTTTGCTTTCTGTTTTGTTTTATTTGTGTGTGTGTGTGTGTGATTGTGTGAGAAAAAAAGACAACACTTTTTTAAAAAATATATCAAGTAACATCAATCCTTGCACACTCTATGCAAAATTTTGTAAGCATTGCAATAATGCTATGAATTACACAAGGAACTATTTTAACTTTATTACACTTTCTGTATAAAAAGATTTGTATTTAAAATTATTTCAACTGCAATCT
The DNA here is from genome assembly GCA_029282475.1 of Phrynocephalus forsythii. Classification (NCBI taxonomy): domain Eukaryota; kingdom Metazoa; phylum Chordata; class Lepidosauria; order Squamata; family Agamidae; genus Phrynocephalus; species Phrynocephalus forsythii. The sequence goes on from JAPFRF010000011.1 coordinate 113,151,405, forward strand.
TGTAAAATATATTAATAAAATAATGATTGTTAAGAAAGGAAGAGTGGCTCCATTTTTTCTCTCATTTTAAAAGCAATTCCATGAAGGAAAACAGAACAATCAGCATTTAAAGCACATCAATAGCGCTAAATAAACCAAGTCAGTAACCCTGATCTTCCATGAACACTCAAAAGGGTTCATAACTATCTTCTCTGTTGATCATACCTCATTTCAGTTTAAGAAATGTAAAGGAAATATATAAAGGAAGATGTGACTTTATTGCCCTCCTCCGACTAAACCCCTATTCATGCATTACAGGTTTCAATTTCCTTAAATTATTTAAAAGGCAGCAGGGAGTCCTGTCCCCTCTCCTAGCTAGAATTCTAGCTCTCTGCGCTCTTGCCCTCTGAAGATGCTGGCCACAGAGACTGATAAAACGTCAGATCAGGAAGAAAAACTTCCAGAGCATGACCAAACAGACAAGAAAACCTACAACAACCATCAGATCCTGGCTGTGAAAGCCTTCGAGAAGACAATGGTTACTGAGTTTGACGTTGGCATTGCATCAACTAGGCTGCATCTGCCATTTTTCAACAGCCTCATATGCACCATAGTATTGCTCTTTAATTCTGAATACAGCAGACCTAAATACTTAATGAATTGGCGAATTCATTCTTTTCTTGTATGTTTCAATCGCTGTAATATTTTATGAATCACAGTGTGCAAATAGGTCAATTGATTGGTTGATTGATTGATTGATTGATTGATTGATTGATTGATTGATTGATTGATTGATTGATTGATTGATTGAGAGAATTTAAGTATCCTAACATTGCTCCTACGTTAGAAATGAACACACTTTCTGGGAGTATATAGAAAAATAAACATTTAATCCTGAATATCTACATGAGGAGTCACTTGTAAGACATTGCATTCTCATCTGAATTAACAATCCGATCAACTTCACCTATCACATCAGATATTTCCACAGTACAAACTGGCTAATTGCGTGCCATTCCAAATGTACACTTAGCAGGGAGCTAAATAATCAGGACTAATCGAGTTGTCATTGGAGCAGGTCTACACAGTTTGGGTTTAACAAATGAAAAATGTACTGATAGAGAAGGATTTGCTGTGCTGGCCCCAATGAGCATGGGCAGTATGTGGGGTTTGGCCAGTTCACCTTAAAGCGATTGAGACTGTTGTCTACCTAACAAGCCTATTCAGGCCATTGTTCATTTGATAAGCCTATTTCAGACCAGGGTGACAAGAGGTCAAAGTGAGCTATAAAATGGAGGACTTGCAACTAGCTTTCTTCAGAATGACAAAGCTCTTTGGATGAGCAGCGAAATGTTTCAGTTTCTCAAGAAAAAGAAGTCCAGTTGCTATTACTCAACTTCCAGATAAACTCACCTGGATGACTGAGAATCTTCACAGACATATGCATGAGAAGGTTACAAATTATGTCATTTAAATTAAGTAAATTATGTATAAAAAGAAAGCACAAAATACTTCCTAAGATGGCTTCCTGGCATTCCAGATAAGGTGTGCTCAGGGCTTCTTTATATATATCTAAATCAAAACATGCAAACAATTCTGAATCTCTGGAAAGTCCTTCATGATGGTTCAAAAGCGCTTATTAACATGAGGCCCTCAGATTTGCTATCTGACTCCCTCCATCACTTGGTTTCATTGCTTTCACCTTTCTAACTGGTACTGGTTGCAAAAATCCCTAATTCTAGGAATTGAAGGCAGTAGTGAAATTAGGCATTTAATCAAGTAAACATGTGCTGGTGTAGGTTTTTGAATTTCACATTAATTTGTCATCAGAGCTAACAGAAAAGCATGTTTCTATTCATGCTACCAAAGATTTCTGTAACATTCAAATATTGCTGGAATTTAAAACGGACTACTTGAACTGGGCCACTGGTCTTCCAGATCTCTTGGGGAAGCTCATAAACCAGAGCATTCCCAATGTTTTATCCCAATATCTGGAGCTGGAGGGCATAAATACCAGTCACAGCTAACATGATTAGTAGCGATCAGTTGATAGCTGTTGCACAACTTGCTGAAGGAAAGGCAAAATAAGATGCTGCGAGAGTCCTTTGCTTGAAGCAAACAATGAATGTTTCATAAACATTTTTTTTTAACATTTGTCTTCCTCGTAGACATGGGGGAAATGGAAGCAATCCAATAGCTACTCACAAATGACACTAGTTTATATACCTTCTCTTCTGCAGTATCTGATGGTCTCTTGGGTGAGTTTCAATACCATGGTGTGTCATCCCAGATGACTGCCTCCAACCTTAATTATCTCACTGGTAGAGATGGGCACGACTTAGCGGTATTCCCGTTTCCGTTTCCGTTACTCGTATCCGTTACTCTACGGAAACGGTAACGGGAATTACTCCGCCAGAATTCGAGCTCGAACCGACGAATGAACAATTTGGTCTGATTTGTCGTGCTCGTTACTTGCATCGCGGCGATCGCGCAATGCCAAGCGGCAGAGAAAAAAAGTTTTTAAAAGTTAAAAAAAACCCGATTCCCGGCCCTAAAAGTAGGCGAAAACTGTCTGAGTGCACCTACCAGGCCAGAAGGGTGTTTTATTTGGGGGGGTTTCCCCGCCCCCCTCTCCTTGGCTATTGCTACTGCTGCGCTGCTGGTACCAGGCTGGGAGGGCGCATCCATTTGCCATGCAGTGCGTGGGATCCAAAATGGCGACTGCAATATTTTTTTTGAAATCGTTGCCCAAAACCCCACCAAAGCACCACAGAAACATGCGAAAATTAGCTATTTTAAATGCTTGAATTTTTACAGTAGCAGCAGTGGGTTGATTTTATTTTATTTTATTTTATTTTATTTTATTATATTTTTTTACACCTGCACATTTGCAATGATGGGCTCGCCCATGGGAGTGGACCATGCAAAGTTTCCACTAATCGCATGGCCACTTGGCCAGGTTGACCACAGAGACTTCTGGGATGTGCCAATCGGGCATAAACAGCCCACTAATCGTAGCCCAAACCCGAACCCTAAGCCTAACCCTAACCCATACGCCAGTACACTGTCCTTCTAAGTGGGTCAGAGAGGCACCCAGAGGTGCACCCCAATACTCATCCTAACCTCACCCGTAACTAGCCTAACCCTAGCCCTTGCGCTAACCCGTCTTAACCCTAAGCCAGATCTACTTGCATTGCACTACATGCAAGTACGTGAGACACAGCGGGTGCAAAGAGTCTGCCAGTCCGTCACTTGTGGCTCTGGCTGACTCCTGCAGCTCCCTCCAGGAGCCCGCTACCCCCCCAAACCAGTACTAACGACAACAAAAAACGAAAAAACAAACCGACTAATTTTTGCGAAATTTCATGAAAAACAAACGAGCCGAAACGGACTGCCTCTGACACACGACAACTCGAAAATGTCATTTTCCCTAGTCGTGCCCATCTCTACTCACTGGAGTTTTTGCTTTCAAATCATGTAGCAACTCAGGCAGGCTCCAGTGGGTTCACTCACTCAGATTGGAGCAACCAAACTTGTTATAAAGACTCAGTCCAAATGCACTTATCTGTGTTCAGCTGGTACAGTACCTAAATTTTGCTGTCAAATGGGCTGCAGTGTTCCTCCCAGATTTTCTGCTCCAAGCCTATAAAGAAGGTTGTGTGCCTTGCCCTGGGCAATGGGCAGACCCATAGGAATCCGTGGCAGGCTTTTGCTTGCAGAGAGACCTTGTAAAATGCATAGATCTGTGGAATCGGCACACATTTTATTTGATCAACACTCTTGTTTTAACAGCAACGGACACGTATCTGGCCAATGTTCCAATAATTATCTTAACCTCAAATTTTATACCATCTGTGCTTAATGACGTGTCTGGGAATTAGAAAGCTTGCTTTTTTGTAACTTCTCAGTGATCCAATGAAAGACTCAGCCCTTTATTTATGAGAAGTGGCCACAGGACTGCTTTCCTTCTCATCTGAGTGGGTGGCACAAACTGACTCGTAGGATTTCAGTTCATTTTGCTGAGAAGTGTTAATTCAGAATTAACAAATGCCAACTCTGTTCCTTGCATTGGATGGATCCCAATATATACAATATATCATATATATTTTGGAAAGTGGAATGCTGATCCCTTAAATTCAGATCAGAGATGGATTTTTATTTTAAGATAGAAATGTATGTTGTACCAGAAAATGGCTGATTCAGACACAAGGTCCATCTGGCAAAGAGCAAAGTAGGATGTTCTCAAATGAGGCTTTTACTATGCAATCATCCTGCTTCTTTCATAGACTCCGATAAAGGAGGGTCTAAATGGAATACTGCACAATGCAATCCTTTGTTGAAACACCCATAAACTCAGTATTATAAAGATGCTGTTTACTGTATTAAGTTCTCACTGTCAAAATAATTACACCAAATGGTAATGGCATTTCAAAGTACAACATGGTCCATTTTAAAATGACTATGGACAACAAGGTGGGCTACAACAATGAGGATGAATCCCAGAATGAGGAGTCCATGCCACCTCCTGTTCCTCACTTCCTCTTCCTCTTCCTCTCCATCTCTTCACCGACTGCCGCTGTTGCCCTGTTTCTCTTGGCCAAAACATTTCCCAGTGCCAGCAAGGGGCAGTTGAGTAGCAATTTCATCAATACCATAAAAGAATACAGTACTGGCAAGTTGGAGTCACCTATATTTATATTCTGAGGGAAATATAAAATTATTTTAAGAGAGACATAGGGCTGAGAGGCTATAATATGGGCATGTCAACTGCCTTTCAGACATGAGCATTATATATAATATGGGCATGTCAACTGCCTTTCAGACATGAGCATTTGGGGGTTGCCTGTTCCTTCATGGCATCTAGTATCTGGTATTTTAATTCCATCTGTGGCCATTTCTTCTTCATTTAAAGTCTCAGGCTGTTTCTGATAGCAGTGACCTTCTCTCTAATTCAAAGGGGTTTCTAACAAAGGGATTTCTTACAAAGTCCATCTTTGGTGGTGAACTCTATCCAATGTAGTATAATATGCATTTTTTTCTTTTACAAATGATGAGATACATATCCAAACAGACACCTGTGGGATTTTTAAGGAATCCAGTGACAAGAGAATAACTTATGTCGAAATATATAACCTTGTGGTTGCACCTACTATGCAGAAACTAACGACAGAACAGCTCCATGTTTATTTCAGTCCAGCCCTGCAAAGGAAACATTGGTAGATGCATAAGGTGACGATTCAAATATTAACATTAACACAGAGATGCTGATCCCTCCGCAGTTGATTTCTATGCAGATATTTTCATTCTAAGAATGCCTCTGGAGCCTCCAAAGTAGGGATGACATCTAGCCTGATTTTCTCCAGTGTACATGTACACCAAGTTTCTTTCTTCTTTTCTCATTGTTCTCTTGCAATGTGTTCCTTGAAGGATGTGTGGAAAGTGGAACCCTCTGCAAAATTTTGCTTTTAAATTTGAGGCCAGCCCTGATTTTAATAAACCTGTTCAGCAAATCTGACCCACTTGGATTAAGTACTTCTTTCTTGGTTCCAATAAACAAAAATGGCAGAGTGGAAAGGCTCATTTGAGAGATCATCCAGACCAACCCCAAATCCTTTATGAATCCCATGTGGAGGTGGTACAGTCGGACCCCTGTGTCCACTGATCCATTAACCACTGATTCAATTATCCATGGTTGGCAGAGGGAAAAAAATAAATAAATAATTCATCAGCTGCAAAGCAAGCTACTGTCACAAACAACAGTTGTAAAGCAAGCTACTGTTGTAAAACAGCAGCTGTAAAATAAGCTACTATCACAAAGTAACAGTTATGGAGGTTTTTGCATTCTCTCTTATCCATGCCATGGTTTTTATTATCCACATGAAGGGCTGGAACTGATCCGCAGCAGATAATGGAATCCTACTGTATTCTCCTCCTTCTCCTCCTTCACACTTGAATCATTCATCTTATTCCAAAGTCCTCCAGCCTTTTTAAGCCTAGTACCAAATTTAAGAGTTCTCAACCCATTTCATATATGTTTCACAGCAGATGTTAACATATCCTGAAGATGCTTCTGACATATTATTTTGGCAGTGACTATACCACAAATAGACTTTTTTGGAGGGAAATATGGTATGAGAGTATGGAGAGTATTGATAATTATTCCAAACTTTCTTACATTTAATTTTGTGCCATCTAGTCAGTCCCACCTATGGCAACACTTTCCAGATTTTTGTAGTTAAAGAGTAACTTCTTTAACTTCTTTTACAGGCACCCTGGGACTGTGCAGGTTGCTTAAAGCTACATGGGCTAGCTCTTTTCCTGGGATGCACAGTAAAAATGCTGAACTCCCAACCCTCCCAACTGGAGGTATCCAACCAATCAATTGAATTTTAGTTGTTGTGTTTTCAAGGCCATGTTTGGCCTTGTTGACATCATATTATGCACATTTCTATAGCCCTGTACTCAGATAACATAAACAACCACCATTTATCTTCAAATGCTACTAACTAATAAACAGCAGCAGCAGATATTTAACAAGAAATTATACTGAAAACTCTTGCGTAGTTACCTGTCACTGTGCTTAAAACACCTTCAAAATTAATGCCTTCTGAATTTACAGGCTTCCCATTCAGCAACTCAGAGGCTCACATTTCTAAACATGAACAGCTTTGCTAATTCCAGCAGGGAACATCTTGTTCCCAGTAGGGTTTGAAACATTATCAGGAAGACCAAGGTTGCCACAGGGAATGCTGCTGAATTGGGCAGGATGTATGTGTTATCTTTTGGAGGAAAAAGCAAGGAGGACATTCATATCATTGCTCAAAGGGAGCCTGAACAGCTATGAAAAACGACAAGCTTGGAATGCTAAAAGGCTTCCACATAGGTTACAGTGAATTATTTGCAATTAAATAACATTTATGATCTATTAAATGCAGTTAACGTTGCAAAGCCTTATAAAGTGACCCCAACTGCATATTAGAGGACTGCCTTGCTATTTTTTCCCCACAGCATAAAAACCAATTAGCTGAAGAGCATGTTGCTCAAACTGGACAGCCATTTGGGCTCCAGGCAATGAGCTGAAAACTATAATAAATGTGTTATGGTGCCTTTGGCTTCCACTATTGTGGTAATCTGGACAGCGTTTTTTCAGCTTTACTTTAGAAAGAAACAGAAACTATTCCATCCTCCTTTTTCCAAAGGTTTTCTCATACCCATTGTGTCATTACAGAGTTTGAAGGTGATTCTGGCGTCCCACTCAGTGTGGCTCTAAAAAGAATATAACCCAAAATTCTAAGTATGTGGCCTGCTGTTGTTTAACCTTTTGTTAAGTGCAAGCCTACTATGGACTCAAATGCACCACAAGAAAACCTCACCACTAAAATCTCTCCTATAAGACGCAGAGAGCATAGATAGGAGACACAATATGGAAGACAGGGAGCTAATACATCAGGTCTTCCTTCCTTCCTTCCTTCCTTCCTTCCTTCCTTCCTTCCTTCCTTCCTTCCTTCCTTCCTTCCTTCCTTCCTTCCTTTCCATCAGCCAGTCAGCTTGTAATTTATTGTTCATTTCACACAGAGAGACAGGTAAGTTACAGCATGCATTGGCAGGAGGGCCTGGGCCTTCCAGTTATGTCCTAATCACTCAAATTTTGTAAGGAACATCTTCTAACCTTAGTTCCCATGGAGACAAGTTGCCAGAACATCACACACAATCAAGACTCTCTTGCAAATCCAAGGGCCTGACCTGATACTGCCTGAAGATATTCCAGACCACTTCAGAGAAATCTAAAGAAAAACCACAGCAATGCTGCTCCTCTCAACCACACCTTCTTGCAGCCTTTTCTTTATCCCATAGTCTTACTGCACAGTTAGGTGGGTGATAGGAATCACCCATCTCCTATGTTAAAGCAGTTCTTGGGTTGATTTTCACAGATAAAGGACTGGATGGTATCACAGCCAGCCCTATCATTTGGTAGAAGGAGGCTGACTCCTCAGGTAGCAAATAGTAAATATCCTGAAAGGGCAGCAAGTTCTTGATTACTTGATTTATTGGTGTTTTATTGTTACTGCCAGCAATGGGAAAAGATACTTAAGAACATAAGAAGAGTCATGCTGGATCAGGCCAAAGGCCCATCTAGTCCAGCTTCCTGTATCTCACAGTGGCCCCACCAGATGCATCTGGGAGCACACAAAACTAGATATCTGTCTCCTCACACCACTCCCTTGCATCTGGTCCTTGAAGTACCCTGGTTTTAAGCCTGGAGATTACATGTGGTATCTCATTCCTTAAGAGCCAACATAACATGTCTGGCTTTGTGTGCCAGGCACCATTGTGTATGGGTGGGGCCCAGTCTGCTACTTTAGCTGGTGCTTGCCAAAACCCTGCCTGGATAGACAGGTTTGTGATTGCCCAAAGAAGAACAGTTAAGAGGAGCCAACCTTGCCTCTTGCAGGTTCTCAGACCCATGCTGGTATAAATAATCCTGCAATGTATAAACAACCTGTTTCTCTATAAGTGTTAGATTCTTTATTTACACACTTCCAATGCAACACATTTCTTCTTAGCTTCACTGAGAGCTCGCTGCATGCTGGAAATCAAGATACTAGGGATGGACACCATAGGAAAACTGACACACTGTTTCATTGTGTTGTAAGGTTACAAAATGTTTCAAAACAAAATGAAACACAACGAAATGCCATTCCCCCCCCCACACACACACACACTAAAATGAACCAATTTGTTCTATAGGAAATGGCAGGGGAGCTTTCTCAAGATCTCCCCTGTAACCCCTTGAAATTTGGAAAGGTTTGGGGTTCCAAAAGGGGGTGCCCCTATGAAAAAACCTTTCTGATTAGAATCAATAGGAAGCCACTGTCACTCACCCATTCAGCTTCCTATTCCAATTAGAAAGTTTTTTTCTTGTTGTAATGGGGATATGGAATCAAAAAGATACTGTGAAGACACTGTGAAAAATAAAATTTTAAAACTTTTGGGCCGGTTCCAAAAGTCAACAATACGGCCCAATTGGTCCCCATACTGAGAAAAGCAAGCTGCTTTTCACCCCGTTTAAAAATACCCAGCCGTTCCCGAGATATGGGCCGAAAGCGAGGCGCCCCCCCCCGTGTTAACCCTTTCCTCTCCCCTCCCCCTCTCCCACTCACCAAGCAGAACCCCAAAAGGACTGCAGCCAGGGACTCAGTCTGGCTGGGCAAAATAAGTCTTAGACTAATTTCTATATTCTCTATATTCAGGCTGAAGGAGGGAGTGACTACCCATCTCACCCTTTGGGCCAAGAAACACCCTTAAAACATTGGTCCTCTTGCCTACCTCTGGCACCAACCAAAAATACAAAAGGCTTTTTCCTTCCTTCCACCTCTCTATTCTCTTCTCCTGTTTAACCTCCCCTCATCCCACTACCCTGAGGTACCCTCTCCCCTGACCCCCATCTCTCATCAACTGGGGCTGAAGGAAGGCAAGGCACCAAGAAGAAAATGGCAACTTCACAGGCTGGCAAGGGGTGTCCAGAAACTTCCATCCTCATCAGGGCCTCCACACGTACCCATACCCGGCAACTACTATCCAGAGAATCAACATCTCTGTCTACCACTCCAGATTGTCATCAAAGCCTGAGGACACTCTCCATTGTTTCATTTACACCTGGGAAGGACTTGTATGCTCATGTTTACAGTTTCTTCATATGCAATTCCATAAGAGTTTACATCCTTGTGCCTTTACACCCCTTGTATCTTTCAATGTAACCCTACAATGGCTTGTATCTCTGTGCACTCAAATAATTGTGTTTCCCCAAATGCTTGTGTGTGATCCCATCAGCCCTTCCTGCCCCCCCCCCACTGGTTTTGATAATTGCTCCCTCTCACCCACTATTGACTTACTGATCTCTTCTGTTTACCGACATCTGGGAAACAAAACCACGCTCCCCTGCCTATTGTGTCACCTTGCCCAAACCCATTAACATTTGCCTAAGCCCCTGGCAGCTGCCAGGGACCACCCAGGACTGCCCCCAACCAACCCCCAACCCCTTCTGATTGGGTCATTTGAACTGCCCCTGACCAATCTCTGGGATTGGCGCCGCCCAGGGAAAGGAAGGAGGCAAAAGTCAATAAAAGTTGGAACTCGTTGCATGTGCAGGGTCGACATCTTAGCCCGGTTGGAAGGCAGATGTCCACCTGCTGATTTTATTGGTACCAAATAAAATCAGTATTCCTCGGATTTCTCGCGTTGGATCTTTATTGGCTTCTTGTGGGATTCAGCGGACTTCAGTGGGGCTAGCCCATCTGAAAATAATTTTTAAAACCCTATTTTGGGACATAACAATACCAAGCCTGCCCAAGGCTCCCAGATTAACACTGCTAAAAAATAATAGCAGTGTTGCTTGGCTAAAGAGGAAACTGGCCACTGGGTGGGACAATTGTTTCCACAACTGGGCATTCAGTGAGCAAATCCCCTGCACATAAGCACCCCTCCCTGTTCTTTGAGTCCTTAATCTCCTTCCCTTCCTGCAGGGACACTAAGACTGAGATTACAATGCAGGAGCTGGACAAACAATGCACCCACAATTAATCATTCTCTTTGAATTTCCATCTGTAAACAGTGTAGGAAGTCAAACTCTTGGGGCCCCAAGCCAGCTGTGATACCTTTTTGTATACATGCTGTTTACATATTGACCTTTTGTATAAGCTACTGTGTTTCTCCTGAACAAACCTTATAAAAACACTGACCCCCCCTTGCTCAGGAGCATATCTCTGTCTTTGACTCTGAAGGGCAGAATATGTCAGTTTTTTGGGGGGGGAGTAGCCAATAAACAGAACACAACTGGACTCTCTGTGTCAGGTCTTCACTGGCAGTTTAGATCTGGGGTACATTTCCTGGAGACTAGCTCCAGCGGCTCAACACAAATATCAGGGGGTTACCTAAAATTGCATAGCATTTCATTTCATTTTGGTTATTTTTGTTTTATAACAAAACTACTCTAAAAAGCATTTTCTAATGAAAATGAAATGAAACTACTCTAGAAATGAAATGAAATGAAATGAAATGCTATTTTTCCATTTTGTGCCCATCCTTAAGTTAAAAAATATGGTTAGTGTACAAATGATATCCAATAACAGCCAAATTGAGAGTAGGCAGCAGAGAGGAAGCTGGAGTAGACAACTTGTAATAATCTAATCAAACCTGACCATTCACACAGAAATGGCTTCTGCCAATATCATGAAGAGGCTTAAGAAGCAAGTCACTATCTATCTATATCTTCTTTGTCTTTTCTTAAAGAATCAGTCAGAAAACTGCCTGTAGCTGAAGCCACTGCCATGCATTCAGCTGTAGATGGTCTCTCTCAAATTGGCTACCGAAGGAGCAGAGCAGCAGAAGGCCAACTGTTTACCAAGACAAAGTGAACTCTGAAGGTAGCAGCATAGTTTCATATGCTTCCTAAACCACCTGCCACCTGAGCCATGCACAATCAAGCTTTTGAGGCCCTGAACTCCCATAATGCCTTGACCCTGAGGACCATTCAGACTATTATTCCCTTAGCCAGCCAAGTAGTCACCATACGATGAGGTAAGAAATGGCTCCAAAGAAGAAGGTTCCATCACTGTCCTCCTCCCTGTGAGCCTCCCCTGGTGGCAAGGTGGTGGTGGTGCTTCTAATCCCATCTCTGTTGGCAGGAAAACTTGTGCTAATATGGCTTCATCACCAGAAGAGATGGAATCTTTATTAATGTTCCATGATGTCATTAACCAAATCAACCAGTCAATGTCAGTTACTACAAAAGCAATAATACAGTACAGATTTTGTTTCCTGTTGGTTCTGCATAGTTTGTTTTCCCCCAAGGCACTCTTTCTATTCCAGTGATATTGTATTTTTCAAATACACATAATACTACCTTTTCTATCCAGGATCATCAATTCTTTCTCCCATAGTATATCAATTTTACTATAATTTCTGGGTGGTCATTCTTCTGGGGATATGCAGTAATGACCAACCCTAAACTCTTCTGTAAAAAGCAAGATTTAGGATTTTTAATTGTGTGTGTGTGTGTGTGTGTGTGTGTGTGTGTGTGTGTGTGTGTGTGTGTGTGTGTGTGTGTGTGTGTGTGTGTGTGCGTGTGTGTGTGTGTAAACAAACTGAATCCTGCTTCTAGCACAGTGTTCAGGTATATTAAACAAATGGAAAAGCCATGAATGATGGCAAGCAATGCTGAATGCTTGTCAGTGTTCAAGGCTGTTGAATACATTGCTGTATATGGGAAAGTGCAGCAAAGCAGGCAGATCATACAGACTGATTCTCTTCAAACCATCTATACTCCAGCAACAAAATTTAGAGTGGAGCTCCACCCTTTAACTGGTTCATAATTTTGGTGCATTTTTGCATCTTTTACATATTTGTATGCATGGGCCCTCAATATATGATTAGTCCTAGGGAGAGAAAGGTAGATCTGTTGAAAAGTAATGTTAAAAGAAAAGTTAAAAAGTATTGATAATCCCTACTTAAATAATATGTTGGTGTGTTGGACCAAATATAAAAGAATACTAAGCCCAAAGATTTCCCCATTGACTAGAATAGTGGACTTACCAAATTTCCAAGAAAATTTAAAGATAAAAAAAGTAAGATTTTAACAGAACAGAGGGCAATTAAAATTAAAGATTGGGTAAGTAAGATTTTAACAGAACAGAGGGTAATTAAAATTAAAGACTGGGTTAACACCTTTGATACAGTGAGAATAAAAGAAGCATTAAGGAAAGAAAATCTTAACTGGCTAAGCATAGGGCAGTTAGATAACTGGACTAAGGCTTGGATAAAAAAAGAAGGGAAATGTAGGTCAATGACTGAGTTTGAAGAAATTATTGAAAAAGGGGAAAGTTTGAAGATCAGTATCAAAGAAAAGGTATAATAAGTGCAATATATAGGATGTTAGTTGAGGAGGAATATAAAACAACAGCACTAAAACTGGTTTGGCAAGGAGGTTTAAATGAAAAGATAAAGGCAGAAATTTGGAATGCGATATGGAGGGAAAGAATAATGAAAAATATGTCAGTAAGAATTAAGGAAAAATGTTACAAAGTTATTTGGAGATGGTATTTAGCGCCAGTAAAAATGCACACAATACATAAGGAGGTATCACCCTTGTGTTGGAGGTGTAAGAAGGAAAAAGGAACCTATTATCATATGTGGTGGTCCTGTGAAGAAAAACAAAAGGAATGGACAATAGTTTTTGATGAAATAAAAGAAATTATAGGGATTGAATTTGATATAGAAAGAAGTCCAAAGATAGCATTGTTAAACATAGTTAAAAATTGTCAAATAGAAAAAGAGGTAAAGGATTTGATTATAATTATGATAACATCTGCAAGATTAATAATGGCAAAAAATTGGAAAGCTATTAAGAAATTGAGTCTAGAGGAATGGTATGATGAAATGTGGAGTTTGGCCATTAATGATAAACTGACCTGCAAATTGAAATTTTAAAAAGAACATAAGAACATAAGAAGAGCCATGCTGGATCAGGCCAAAGGCCCATCTAGTCCAGCTTCCTGTATCTCACAGCGGCCCCACCAGATGCGTTTTGGAGCGCATGAGACTAGATATCTGTCTCCTGATACCACTCCCCTGCATCTGGCCCTTGAACTACCCTGGTTTAAAGCCTAGAGATTACATATCTCCATCATGGTTTGTAACCCGTGATGGACTTTTCCTCTAGGAATCTGTCCAATCCCCTTTTGAAGGCATCCAGGCCAGATGCCATCACCACATCCTGTGGCAGGGAGTTCCACAGACTTACAACGCTGGGGTGAAAAATATTTTCTTTTGTCAGTTCTTACTCTCCCAGCACTCAATTTGAGTGTATGTCCCCTAGTTCTGGTATTTTGAGAGAGGAGAAGAGCTTCCCTCTATCCACTTTACTCATACCCTGCATTATTTTGTATGTCTCAATCATATCCCCCTCAAGCGCCTTTTTCCAGACTAAAGAGGCCCAATTGTTTTAGCCTTTCTTCATAAGGAGGTGCCCCAGCCCAGTAATCATTTTAGTCGCTCTCTTCTGCACCTTTTCCAGTTCCACTATGTCGTTCTTGAGATGCGGTGACCAGAATTGTACACAATACTCCAGGTGGGGCCTTACTATTGTTTTGTATAACGGCATTATGATGTTGGCTGTTTTATATTCAATCCCCTTTTTGATAATCCCTAGCATGGAATTGGCCTTCTTCACTGCTGCCACACATTGGGGAGACACCTTCATGGAGCTGTCCACCAACACACCAAGATCTCTTTCCTGATCCGTCACGGATAACTCAGAGCCCATGAGTTGATAGATGAAGTTTGGATTTTTTGCCCCAATATGCATTACTTTACATTTGGTTACATTAAAATGCATTTGCCATTTCTCAGCCCACTCCCCCAGTTTGGAGAGATCCTTCTGGAGCTCTTCACAATCTTCTCTGGTTTTTACCACACGGAAAAGTTTTGTGTCATCTGCAAACTTGGCCACCTCACTGTTTATCCCTGTCTCCAGGTCATTTATGAACAGATTGAAAAGCACCGGTCCCAGGACCGAGCCCTGGGGCACACCGCTTTTCACTTCTCTCCATTGTGAAAATTTCCCATTGACACCTACTCTTTGTTTCCGGGATCTCAACCAGTTCTCAATCCATAAGAGGACCTGCCCTCTTATCCCCTGACTATGCAATTTTCTCAGCAGCCTTTGGTGAGGGACTGTGTCAAAAGCCTTTTAAAAATCCAGATAGACTATATCCACCGGTTCACCCAAATCCACGTGCCTGTTGACCTTTTCAAAAAATTCTAAAAGGTTTGAAAGACAAGATTTACCCTTACAGAAGCCATGCTGATTTTCTCTCAGCAAGGTTTGTTCTTTTATGTGTTTTAAGATTTTCTCTTGGATGAGGCCTTCCACCATCTTCCTGGGACAGATGTAAGGCTAACCGGCCTGTAGTTTCCTGGGTCCCCCTCCTTCCTTTTTAAAAATTGGTGTGACATCTGCTATCCTCCAGTCCTCCGGCACTGTGGCCGTTTTAAGAGACAAGTTGCATATAACCGTTAAGAGATCTGCAATTTCATTTCTCAGTTCCCTAATAACCCTTGGGTGGATGCCATCTGGGCCCGGTGACTTGTTAATCCTCAATTTATCAATTAGTCCTAAAACCTCCTCTCTTTTAACCTGTATTTGATTTAATTCTTTAGTCAAGAGGGGCGGCTCAGGCAGCGGAATCCGCTCAAGGTCCTCTGTCGTGAAGACAGACGCAAAGAACTCGTTCAATTTCTCTGCAATGTCCAAGTCCTCCTTAACCTCCCCTTTTCCTCCCTCACCATCCAGAGGCCCAATTGGTTCTCTGGCAGTTTTTCTACTTCTAACATATTTAAAGAAGCTTTTATTATTACCCTTTATATTGCTAGCCATTCGTTCCTCAAAGTCTTTCTTTGCCTCCCTTATCATCTTTTTACATTTCTTTTGCCAGAGTTTGTGTTCCTTTTTATTTTCCTCGTTTGGGGAGGATTTCCATTTACAGAAGGACCTCTCCTTGTGCTTTAGAGCCTCTCTAACTCCACTCGTTAACCATGCCGGTGTCCTCTTGGACTTAAATGAGCTCTTCTTTCTTTGTGGTATACACTTGTGCTGGGCCTCTATTATTGTTGTTTTAAACAGACTCCATGCACTCTGAAGAGATTGGATTCTTCTAACCCTCCCCTTCAGTTTCTCTCTAACTAGTTTCCTCATCTGAGGAAGTTTGCCCTTCGAAAATCAAGGGTTTTTATGTCTGATTTGGTTGACACTCTTCCTCCGACATGCATGGCAAAGGTAATTGCAGCATGGTCACTGTTCCCCAGAGGCTCAGTGACATTCACATCCCCTGACGAGGTCCTGAGTATCACACAATATTAGATCTAGAGTTGCCTGTTCTCGGGTGGGCTCCATGACAAGTTGCTCTAAGGCACAGTCATTCAGCAAGTCGAGAAACCCAGTTTCTCTTTCTTGTCCAGAGCTCGCATTGGCCCAGTCAATGTGGGGATAATTAAAGTCCCCCATGATTACTATCCTATCCCTCTTAGCCACCTCCATGATTTCTCTCCTCATTTCAAGGTCCCCCTCAAGTTTTTGATCTGGTGGACGATAGAATACTCCAACTATCACATCACTGTTTGGACCTGGTAGTTTAACCCACAGTGATTCTATGGTGGAGTCAGACCCTCTGTCAATCTCCATTCTGCTGGATTTTACGCTTCTTTGACATAGATGGCCACTCCTCCTCCAACCCGCCCCTCTCTATCCCTTCTATAGAGTTTATAGCCTGGGATTGCTGTGTCCCACTGGTTCTCCACATTCCACCAGGTTTCTGTTATGGCTATTATATCAATGTTATCCCTAGCTGCCAGATGTTCAAGTTCTCCCATCTTTGCTCGGAGGCTTTGAGCATTGGTGTAGAAGCACCTGTACAGTGGGTCCCGCAACAGCTGCTGCCTTGTTCTTCTCCCCCCACAGCTTTTATTTTCAGTAGACGAACTGTCACATTCCGCTATTCTGCCAGTGTTAATACTTGCTATGTCATCTCTATGTGATTCTCTACACTCTCCAACCTCATTCCCGAGGATGAGGTGTTCAACCGGATGCCACACAGCTCCTGTCGGCTTTCCCCAGTTATCAGTTTAAAAGCTGCTCTGCTGCCTTTTTGAGGTTGAGTGCCAGCAATCTGGTCCCATCATGATTCAAGTGCAACCCATCCCTCCTGAACAGGTTTGGCTTGTCCCAAAATGTTCTCCAGTTCCTGACAAATCTAAAGCCCTCCTCTCGACACCATCGCCTCATCCACGCATTGAGGCTTCTGAGTTCTGCCTGCCTGGCGGGACCTGCACGAGGAACAGGTAGCACTTCTGAAAATGCTACCTTGGAAGCCCAGGACTTCAATCTTCTACCTAGCAACCTGAATTTGGCTTCCAAGACTGACCGCTTGGCCTTCCCGACATCATTGGTACCGACGTGTACCATGACCACTGGCTCCTTCCCAGTTGTCTCTAACAAGCTATCTATATTTCTGGTGATGTCTGCAACCTTTGCACCCGGCAGGCAAGTGACCATCCGGTTATCATGCTCCTCACAAATCCATCCCTCCGTATTTCTAATGATAGAATCCCCTAGCACAATGAGCTTCTCTCCTGCAGCCTGCTCATCAACATGTACCTGATCTTGTATCTCATCAATAGTGATGAGGAGAGATCCTCCGGTGGAACCACTTCTTCCTCTATGTGTGCCTCATGAGGTGTGCTGAGGGAAAGAGCTTCAAATTGATTGTGCAAGATAAGACTCTCTGAGTGATGCCTTGGCCTTCTACTCCTTTGAGTCACATTCCTCCACCCATCCACCTCCTGAGTTGGGGGAGTGACTTCCTCCTCTGAAGTGTGCCCTGTCTCTTCTTGGACCTGGATAGTCTCTTCCGCTCTGTCCAGGAACTGCTCAAGCTCCTTAATATGTTGCTGGTCCACTATGCGAGCCTCTAGCTGCTGGACCTTCTCTTCCAATAGCGCTACCAGCTTGCACTTGCAGCAGATGTAGTTCTGCACACGCTCTGTCAAGATAACAAACATGGCACAAGTACTGCAGGTAACTACAGCTGCTCCCTCCAACTCCATTTTAACTATTACAATAAAATGTATTCAAGGTCTCAAAAATGTAAACTTGCACTTTTTTTTTTAATCTAGTAAGACTCTTTACTTCTTTTATTTAGTCAAAATCTAACAGTGTAGGGGCCGCTAAAGCACCTCTACTCCAACTTGCAAGCACGTCAGGAAGTGTAGGACCTCCTCAGGAGTTGCTTGGCTTGGGAACTCAATTAAACCCAGAATTTTTTTTTTAAACCCAGATTTTTTTTTTTAGTTTGCACGCGCCGTAAGGCGCGTGCTGCTGGTAGCAGCTATTTAAAGCTAAAACTCCGCCCCTTGCTCCTGCAAAAAGAAGAAGTTAGCTCTGCCCTTTGGCCGTGTGCTCCTCTGATCACCTCCTTCCTCTCTCCTGCTCTGCCAGAAAAGGACTGAGGGACTGCTGGTAGCAGCTATTTAAAGCTAAAACTCCGCCCCTTGCTCCTGCAAAAGAAGAAGTTAGCTCTGCCCTTTGGCCGTGTGCTCCTCTGATCACCTCCTTCCTCTCTGCTGCTCTGCCAGAAAAGGACTGGGGGACTGCTGGTAGCAGCTATTTAAAGCTAAAACTCCGCCCCTTGCTCCTGCAAAAAGAAGAAGTTAGCTCTGCCCTTTGGCCGTGTGCTCCTCTGATCACCTCCTTCCTCTCTGCTGCTCTGCCAGAAAAGGACTGAGGGACTGCTGGTAGCAGCTATTTAAAGCTAAAACTCCGCCCCTTGCTCCTGCAAAAAGAAGAAGTTAGCTCTGCCCTTTGGCCGTGTGCTCCTCTGATCACCTCCTTCCTCTCTCCTGCTCTGCCAGAAAAGGACTGAGGACTGCTGGTAGCAGCTATTTAAAGCTAAAACTCCGCCCCTTGCTCCTGCAAAAAGAAGAAGTTAGCTCTGCCCTTTGGCCGTGTGCTCCTCTGATCACCTCCTTCCTCTCTGCTGCTCTGCCAGAAAAGGACTGGGGGACTGCTGGTAGCAGCTATTTAAAGCTAAAACTCCGCCCCTTGCTCCTGCAAAAAGAAGAAGTTAGCTCTGCCCTTTGGCCGTGTGCTCCTCTGATCACCTCCTTCCTCTCTCCTGCTCTGCCAGAAAAGGACTGAGGGACTGCTGGTAGCAGCTATTTAAAGCTAAAACTCCGCCCCTTGCTCCTGCAAAAGAAGAAGTTAGCTCTGCCCTTTGGCCGTGTGCTCCTCTGATCACCTCCTTCCTCTCTGCTGCTCTGCCAGAAAAGGACTGAGGGACTGCTGGTAGCAGCTATTTAAAGCTAAAACTCCGCCCCTTGCTCCTGCAAAAAGAAGAAGTTAGCTCTGCCCTTTGGCCGTGTGCTCCTCTGATCACCTCCTTCCTCTCTCCTGCTCTGCCAGAAAAGGACTGAGGGACTGCTGGTAGCAGCTATTTAAAGCTAAAACTCCGCCCCTTGCTCCTGCAAAAAGAAGAAGTTAGCTCTGCCCTTTGGCCGTGTGCTCCTCTGATCACCTCCTTCCTCTCTCCTGCTCTGCCAGAAAAGGACTGAGGGACTGCTGGTAGCAGCTATTTAAAGCTAAAACTCCGCCCCTTGCTCCTGCAAAAGAAGAAGTTAGCTCTGCCCTTTGGCCGTGTGCTCCTCTGATCACCTCCTTCCTCTCTGCTGCTCTGCCAGAAAAGGACTGGGGGACTGCTGGTAGCAGCTATTTAAAGCTAAAACTCCGCCCCTTGCTCCTGCAAAAAGAAGAAGTTAGCTCTGCCCTTTGGCCGTGTGCTCCTCTGATCACCTCCTTCCTCTCTGCTGCTCTGCCAGAAAAGGACTGAGGGACTGCTGGTAGCAGCTATTTAAAGCTAAAACTCCGCCCCTTGCTCCTGCAAAAAGAAGAAGTTAGCTCTGCCCTGTGCTCCTCCGATCACCTCCTTCCTCTCTGCTGCTCTGCCAGAAAAGGGATGGTAAAAGAGAATGTTTTTAATCAAATTTGGTACAAATTTCTGGATCATGTATTTCTAAAACATAAAGGTTATTTTTCATCGGAAGAATCAATTCATTTTCAGAAGGAGATAGGTTGTGTAAGATAAAACATGTAATAGTAATGAATGAATTGTTATATAATGTTATAGGGTATATTGTTATATAATCCTGAGGGTGGTGGATAATTAAGCACAATGTGTTGTGGGGGGTTTATGTGTTGTTTAAATTTTTAATTAATATTTTTTTTAAAAAGGTAGATCCTGGCCCTTCCAAAATGGCCTATGCTTGTATTAAACAAATGAATTAAATCCAATAAAACATGGCTGGACTTCCACTCATATGCTATGACTCTATTCCCATCTGTTCCACTTGTTAGCCCCCACTACACTGTTGAAAAGTAAGCATGTGGCAGTATAGGAGCAACATTCACTTGTTAATTGAGCCCTTTCAGGTGCAGAATGATGACCGGAGCACACATCTCCTTTTGCCAAGGAATCAGCTCCACATTTGTTTCTAACATAATAAAAAAAAACCCTCTGTATTTATTAGAGAGATTATTTGAGGGGTGATGCAAGTCCTAATTCTAGGTACCTAAGTTGGAAATGTCAAGAGTTGTGTTTGTCCCTTTCACCTTTAGAGAAGAAACACAAGCTGCCTCCTTCTTTGGGGGACCAAGGGAGAGATGTAAGAGGGAAGGAAGTGACATCAACAATCCTAAGAAGAGTATCTAAGGTTGAAGAGATGCCAGTACATGCCAGAGAAGAGAAAGGATGGTTTGCAAAAAACTGGAGAGGTGTCTCACCCACATGCAAAACATATGTGTTTTCTTGGATGTATGCTGAGGATGGGATGGTATTAGCCACCCAAATTGGCTTGATTCATGGTCTCATTTGAAACTGCATTTGGTGTAGGTGACCACACAAAGACCTTTGGTTGTTTTGGTGCCAATATCCATGCTAGCCCCTCAATCTGATGCAATCTGCACCCTTCTTTTAATGCCAGCTTTCTCTGATCCCCACCATTCCTTTTATCAAGCCACTGGGGCTGTTTAAAGGGGTGGATGGTGGGAGGGAAAAGGGGTCAGTTTTCCAAAGGTTTTCATGCATGAACAAACAGGCCCATATACCATGGTAGTCTTCTAGAGTGCATTGCATTTGATTTGATTTGATATCATTTTTTATCTCTCCCCCCCCCCTTAATGTGTGATTTGCAAGAAAGAGTGCCGGTTCTGTGTGTTCCCATTCTCCAATAATATGCTGCGGTTCATTTCATTAGCAGAAAACCACCCAAAGTCAGATTTCCCCCCCCCCAACTCTTTTTGATGAATGAAATACATGGTCACACAGGCAAAACACCATTGGAGTCATTGCAGTTAGAAAAAAAGCAGATACCATCAGCAGTAGTGGGGAAAGTCTGGAGTGGGAAGGAAAAAGGACAACCCATTCACATTGACTGTTGCTTTGTGTGATCATTGAATCTATCCATACCAATCCATGCCAAGTATTTTCTACTACACATGCCTGCTGAGCTGTACACAATCACTTCCCTTATACATGCTTCATCTGTTCTGCAGTGACCCCCCTCCACCTTCCTGGAGTAGAACATGGGGTGGGGAGAGCAAAGGCCTGAGCAAGGGCAAGGATACCACTCCCTCCATGCTCTGCTGATGGACATCTTCCCAAGTGTTGGGACAATCAACTACAGTGGACCCTTGTATAACAAACAGCTTGTATAACATAAAATCTGTACAACATAAAAAATTCCAGAGATACCGGGATTACTCCATTTTCAATGCATTCCTATGGGAATTTGTATAAAAGAAAATTTGCTTAACATAATTTCATTTTGAACAAATTAATTCCTTTATACAAGGTACCACTGTAACGTAATGAATTCTGAGCCTGTGCATTTACATAAGTTTGTACATGCAAGATTTAGGCAAATGAGTCCCCTTATGCTGTTATTTAGTCTGTCAGTGGCCATCCTTCACAAAAGTCATGCAAAGGAACCTCGGAAGATTTATGTGGATCCTAAAGATTATTACCTGCAATGATAGTGTGCCTTTATTTGGGAAGTATTAATAAGAGTACTCACATTACAGGCACTTCTACAAATTATTTATTTATTTATTTTCAAATTTGTATGCCACTCCTATTTCCCGAACGGGAACTCAGGGCGGTTTACACAACAGAATAAAACTAATAAAAACAGTTACTCTTCTTCCAGACGATGTGGCCCAAGGGTGGTATCAAACCATTGGCGGAAAAGGAGGCTGATGCAGAGGATGTCTGAAATATGAATCCTTCTGGCACACAGTTCTCTCTGTGGAGACCTGGAAATTGTAGATGTACAAACAGACTAGTTGCAGTCACCTCAAGCCTCTTTGTGGAGAGCACTCAGAAGCACTGCTGGAAACAACTGACCATCAGGCCTCCCTGAGTGTGACTCAGCCTTGCAACTCAGCAGAAGATATATTTCTCATAGAAGTTAAACATTTTCCTGCTGAAGTTATTCCCACAATGCATTTCAAAGAGATAATCACATGTTTCAGGATCCATGGGGATGATCCGATCTGGTGGGCATTACAGGCAGCCTCCTTTTGTAATCCGTTCCTCGGTCACAAGGGCAGTGTGGCTACACATGGCGTGTAGCGCGTTGTGGCCAATAATTAGGAAACCACTCGCTTGCTCCCTCCCTTCTGAGCAGAGACTGGCTTAGCAAGATTCACACTTTGACGGAGGGGCAAAAACTGACTTTTGCCCTGGGCTCTGGAAGCCCTAGCTGCGCCTCTGATGTCATGGGGTCAAAAATGTTGTGATGGACTTCTTGCCTCACACGAAATGATCATGTGTGCAATGATGATACCTTGTTTGTTTGTTTGTTTGTTTGTTTGTTTGTTTGTTTGTTTGTTTTATACTTGTTGACTGCCTGACTTTTCCTCAGGAACTCTGGGCAGTGTACAACAGGTTGCAAAAACACAACTTGCCCAATAAACACGACCCCCATGACAACAAATCAAATATAGAAATATAAAAAAACACTATCAACAACAATAATACAAAGCAAACACAGAATTCAGCAAGAAAAAGGGCTGGGACAAACAATACAACCAAACTACTAACACACAATCATACAATCAGTGATCATCGAAGCATTCCATAAAGAGCCAGGTCTTTAGCACTCTCCTGAAGGCCAGCAGGGACTCCTCCAGCCTGAACTCCATAGGCAGTTTGTTCCAGAGCTCTGGGCAGCCACCGAGAAGGCCTGATTGTGGGTAGAAGTTGTCTTTCCTCAGAGTGGCCAGCTGGAGCGAAAAGGCAAGCAAAGCTCTGGTCTGTCGGGATGAAGCTGACCTCTAGAAGATACGATCCACCAGATAGTCATAGAGGGTTTTGTAAACTAAAACCAGTACCTTAAACCTTATTCGGGTGGCAACAGGTAGCCAATGCACGCAGGCCAGGATGGGGGTGATGCAGTCAAACCTGCCCACACCAATCACGAGACTGGCCACCTCATTCTGCACCCACTGCAGTCACTGAACAAGGATCAAGGGTAACCCCATGTTAAGACCGTTACAATTTATCCTCGAGATCACTAGCGCTTGCCCTACTGTACTAAGGGAATCCAGGCACGGGTGAATCTGGGTGATAAGCCTAAATTGGTAGAAGGTAGTCCTGGAAACAGCTGTACCTGGGCTTCCAGGGAAAAAGCTGGATCCAGGACAATGCCCAGACTCTTCACTCAATCCCCAGCTGCAGGATCAATCGCCTCCAAACTGGGGAGAAGGACACTGTACCCATCCAGGTATCCTCCAAGAAACAGAACCTCAGTCTTCCCAGGGTTGGGTCTGAGCCTGTTAGTCCTGGTCCATTCCACGACTGCAGCCAGGCAGCAGTCAAGGATTCACACAGCCTTTGTTGCAGAGGAGGAAAAGGAGATGATGACAGCAGACCCCATAACTCCAAATGACCTCAGCCAGCGACCTCATATAGATGTTAAAGAGCACAGGGTAGATTGCTGACCCCTGTGGCATCCCACAAGAGAGTGTCCATGGGGCCGACAAATCACCCCCAAACTCTACTCTCTGGGTGCAGCTGTTGAGAAAGCAATGGAGCCAGCGCAAAGCATGACACACACCCCAATACCCACCTCAGATATCCAGCCCAGGAGGATACCATGGTCAATGGTATCGAAGGCCGTTGACAAATCGAGACAGACCAGCAGGGTAGAGCAACCCCTGTCAGCCCCCCTCAAACTCAATGAATCAGGGAGACCGAGGGGATGCAGTGCAAATGAGTCTCGGGGACAGATTAGAAGAACTGGAGTCCAGGTCGGCCCAGATGGCCTCTATTTTGGATTTAAAATGGGCAGCGAAAGACTTACTAGTGAAACCACTAGTAGGAGGCCTCTGCAGACCAGGATTGGAGAGGTCCTGAACCACCCTGAACAACTCAGCCTGGCAGTTTGAGGCCTCATCAATTCTCAGGGAGGCATAGGATCTTTTAGCCTCCCTGATTGCCCCGACATAGTGCCTGGTCAGCAGTTTAACCACAGCCTATTACTTTCTGTCCAATCTGACCTCCATCTGCTCTCAAGCCTCCTCCTTTCTTGCTTCATCGAATGCAACACCGTCATGAACCACAGTGAGGAACAGGCTTAGCAACGGATGAAGCACTTGGATGTGGCGCTTGGGGGTGATCCGGTGAATAGCCCTGGTGGCATCCTCATACCAGCTACCCACCAAGGCATTGACAGAATTATCGACCAGACTGTCCAGGAAGCCCCTGAAGGCTTCCAAGAATCAAACTGGGTCCAGAAGCCTCTGGGGGCAGGCCCAAACAGAAAGGTCAGGCTCCCCATGAGGAGGGGCAGCAATTGCCAAAGAGAAAGTCAGCAAGTTGTGATCTGACCATGACACATTTTGGGAACTGAGGTTCCCAACCCTCAGATTATAATTTGCAGATGTGGAGAGAAACACCAAGTCTAGATTATGCCCAAACCTATGGGTGGGGCTGATGTCATGTTGGGAAAGGGTCATAGAGGTCATGGACTCCATAAAATTCAGAGCCACTCCTGACACTCCAGCCCCAGCGTGTACATTGAAGTCACCCACCACCAAAAGGCAGGAGGACCTCAACAGTGCCGCTGTGATGAACTCAGAGAGCTCTGGAAGGAATGAGGCTGGATCATGGGGAGCACGGTACCCCAGCACAATTCCAAATCTTTCCCGCTGTCCCACCAATAGGTGTAAGCATTCCAATCCTGGACACACCAATGTCATGGCTTTGCTGATATAAAAGGACTCCCTGTAAACAATGGCCACCCCTCCCCCCCAACCCTCTGATCTGCCCACATGCTGGTAGTAAAACCTGGGAGAGCAAAGCTGGGCAAGGGATGCCCCACCCTCTTTGCCGACCTAGGTCTCAGTGAAACAGGCTCAATTTGTGGATGACCAGGATCTTGTTATGGACCAACCTGACATTCACCAACAGACAGGACAGATTAGAGGCACAGACAGAATGGAGTCCTGCAATGTGGCGGGGGGCCCTCTGGTCAGAATAGGGGACAGGCATCAACTGCCTGAACCTTGTTCTTCTTATCCAACCAACCCCATGGCCCAGAGCGTATCTCCCATGCACCGTCACTACCAGAATAGGCACTGCCAGCCCTGCTGATGGCTGAATACACCCATGGGGGAGACAAAATATATGCCAATCACACAACACAGAAGAATAAGAGGGAAGACAAATAACAACAAATCAAAATATGACTAGCAATAATACAACAACCCCTCCCAACAACACCCCAACCACAAATCCCCCCCCAAAAAACACAAATCCCAGACCCCCCCCAAAAAATTATTCCATCCTGCCTTCACTATGGCAGATTCCCCATGGTCATCATAACCTAAAGCAGGGTCAATATCCAAAAAGACATGAACCCCCCTGGTCACATTCTGATAGTCCCACAGCCACCACACCTTTAGCCTACACCAGTGTTGGCGAACCTATGGCACGGGTTCATGTCCCCCTTTCTGGGGGCACCTGACATCACCCCTTCACAGCCACCTGTATTCAGGTTAAATTGCTGTATTGGCACTTTGCAAAAAAAAATAGTGGGTTTTGAATTGCAGTTTGGGCACTCCGTCTCTAAAAGGTTCGCCATCACTGGCCTACACACCATGGTCCCACAGAAAATGGTCTCCCACTACAAGCCACTTCAGACAACCCACCAGGATGCCCTTGAGAACTGGGAGAGGGAAAGGTCAAAACACAAAGTTGACAGACTAGGTTGGCAGGCACCAAATCTTACACATGTCAAGTTGCCTGCCATGATGCCAGTAAGAGGCACTGGCTTACATAGAAGTCTAATGATAAAACATCTGAAGACACTGCCATCTTGCCAATTGCTGACAAGATGCGTGAAACCTGACTATGTTGGTACTGACACGTCTTGCATTCTGATGAGGAAACTCTGGTCAAAAGGGGTCTCACTCCTGATTGAGGGTATGACCAAAACAGTGCTGGTTGAGCACCCTTGATAATGACATAAAGTTGTCCCAGGCTCACCTGGACCTAGCCCGCAACCATGCCAAGTGGAAGGCAAAAACCAGAATAACAGATCCCACTACTAAGTAGAACAAATGCAAAAGAAGAAGAAGAAGAAGAAGAAGAAGAAGAAGAAGAAGAAGAAGAAGAAGAAGAAGAAGAAGAAGAATCACATGCCTGCCTTATGAGGCACATTTTGTTTTCTTTTTCTCATTTCATCAGAGTTATATCCCAGCCTTGGTTACTACACTCCAAAGGTCCTTGGCACCCTGACACATCTTTACAAATCTTCACAACAGCCCTGTGAAGTAGTTTTGGTTGAGGCTGCATGTATGGAGGCTCAGGGATCCTGAGGAGTGAAAGTAGATCTTAACTAAGCATCACTTCTTGCACAACATAGATTGATTTTGGGGAGTAATATGAATATGGAGTGATATATAACAAACCTTGGAGAGGGGGGATGCAAAGCCATGTAAATTCTTTCAGAAATGCATAAGAGTAACATAACATTAAAGTATCTGCATGCATCTTAAGACTCAGTGGTGTGAAAAACAACCTTTTACGTCAGGTTCCTCTGAACAAATTTATACCACAGTCTTGGCACACATACATTTAGTTGCAATCTAGACAAATTAAACATTTTTAAATCCTACTAGTGATTTAAGCATGTGCTTAAATCTGTCCTGGGCATTTCAGATTACACTATGTGCACAAGGACAGGAGGATTCCTTGGCAAGCTTTAAAATGTGCTGCCAGCCAATCTGGGAGCCCCCAAGAAACTGCTCATCCCACTATGAAGACAGGTTCTTGGATACCTTAATAATGCTCGTGATATAAGCTCATCATTATTAATATAGTATTAATGTTATCAATATTAGTTAACAGGAGAGGAGCTGGAACATATAGGAGTGATAGCTGTGGTTTAAAAAAATAAGCCATCAAAAGACTTTTATTTATAAATAATTTGATTCCCATTAAAGAGGATTTTCATCTTTATTTGCAGTAGGGGCATATACATGTATAGAAATATGAATCTCACATGCCTTCATTTTGGGGGAAGAAGGAAAAATCCCTTTTTTTTTACCCTCCCTCCTCACAGCAAGATTTCTCTGCATGAGGATTTTTGTTTTTGCTTACTCCTCTCCCCAAAGAAATCTTCATGAGTATTCTCTGATGTTTCTTATCTATCCCCCCCCCACAAGAAGGAACACTGTTGTGTAAAGAATCATTACCATGTGTGCACTATAATATTATCTTTTTTTCTGCAAGGTTCCCTTGAATGAACACTGGGCTAGGCAGAACCGAACTGGTTCTTGCAGAAAATAATGGCTGACAAACACTTTTTTAAAAATGGAGGAACTGGTTCAAGCCCAAGGAAATCAGGAAAGCCCACTGGTGTACAGAAATGACTCAGTGAGGGACCTTGTTGTGGTGAGACTAAAAAAATCAGTACTATCTTCCCTGTCCCTGTACTTGAATGATGCTCATTGTCTGTTTTAAAAAAACCCTTCAATGGATATCACAACCTCTAAGCAGGGAAAGGAGTCCATAAGAGTGCATTTACATTGTAATACTGTGCATATTTAATACTCAAACAAAGTACCATATTTTCCCGTCTATAAGTGGGGTGGGCTTTTATTAGATGCCCACCCCACTTTTTAGACCCCCAAATAAATAAAATTAATAAATCCTCCTTGAGGTCTCCTCCACCCCCACCACCTCCACTGTTACCTTGAATTTTCCCATTCTAAACACTCCTCTCTGCTTTAGTGAGTTTGTTTTTTGCAGGGTCAGACTCTGTTGAGCTTGAGCAGCCCATTAAGTCTAATAAATAAATTAATTAATACATAAATTACTTTTAAGAAGTAACTGTCTGGATTTTTAAAATCTCCATATGCATCCAGGAAGAAATATGGAAAAAATAATGTGCACAAATTCTCTCACCATACAGATACAGTAGATGCTATAAAGTTCTATATGTGGCATGTGTCTAATATGTCAAGGTACAACATCACTCTCACGAGAGGCATGTTATCTCATTATTTGCCAATCTATACAGTTTAATAATATCTTCCACCTCCCACTGATGCAGTGTGAGTGGCATGGCTGTCAACTGATAAGAAATTCAAAGTAGCCCCAACAAGAACAATTTTTTTTCAAGTTCTCTGTTATCATCAAATATTTGCTTAGCAAACAACTGCGGAACAGGGCATGTGAGAAAGTAATTGGAATTCCTTGGGCAAATTTTTATTTACAGATAGTAAATATATTCAAGAAGGCTTGTGTGTGTGTGTGTGTGTGTGTGTGTGTGTGTGTGTGTGTTCCACCTCTTTCTCCTACATACTCTTCTCCAGTCCAAACTTTATTATGTATTTATTTGTTTTATTTCTATACCGCTCATCTTCCAACAGGAACTCTGGGCGGTTTGCAACAAAGTTAAAATTAACAATACAATGCAAAAATACAATGCGAGAAAAAGGGTCAAAAAACATGTCATATAAGCAGACAAAAAGAGGGAAAACCCTCAGAGAAAGGCGTCAAGAGGCGAGGACAAAATAAAGTGAATTAAACTAAATTAAAGGTTGCCAAATGCCTCCCTAAAAAGCATGGTTTTAAGCGCTTTTTTGAAGGCAGGCAGGGACTGCGAGGCGCAGCTCCCTCAGGAGGTGGTTCCACAACGTGGGGCCCACCACAGAGAAGGCCCGGTTGCTCGTAAGCAACTTCCGTGCCTCCCTGGGTATGGCCACTCGAAGGAAAAATGGGAAGCATCACCTATCAGCATCATGCTCCGCACCAGCACATTCCAATAAAATCAATAATGTACAAACATACAGCACATTTAACCACAACTTTAATATTATGTTTGTTTGTTTGTTTGTTTGGATTTATCACCGCCCATCTCCCCAGAGGGCACTCGAGGTGATTTACAGTATAAAACACAACAAAACAACACATATTTAAAAATCTAAAAAACATCTACTGTACAACCGACAATATCAATATAAATAAGCATTGGGGTGAGTGGTGGGGCTTTAAAAGAGATGGATTGTATGCTGTTAGCCATCTCCATGAATGAGGGCTACTTGTTCCACCCAAGGCAAGCTGGCAGAACCATGTCTTCAGCCTCTTCCAGAAGGCCAGGAGTGAGGGGGCCTGTCTCTCCTCTGGGGGCACAGTGTTCCAGAGGGCTGGGACCACTGCAGAGAAGGATCATCTCCTAGACCTTGTCGGGTGAAATTCTCTTGTTGACGGGGTCTGCAGCATGCCCTCCTTGCTCCCTGATTGGGTGGGGCGGGTTGATGTAATGGAGATGAGGCGATACATCAACATAAAACTTCTCAAAATAAACAACGATTAAAAAAAATTAACCAGATGTTTTCCACTTATAATCTCAGAGTTGGCAGTATAGCTGCTACCTCTGCTGGGTTCAATTCAGACCTATTGTTAAGTGGGTGTACCATCTGATTGCTCTATATTGTGTCACAGGGACAAAAATAAGGTGTGCATTTGCTTCTGATTACAGCTCATTGTTTCTTACTTTCTTCTTCTCCTCCAGGGTTCTCCAACAAGGCAGAGGTGGCTCGCAGAGACTGAAAGCATTCCTTAACTCCCCCCCCCCATCAATCTGATGTCTTGACAGTGAGCAAATGGTTAAATTCCAAGCATCATTAATTGGGTGCTTATTTGGTCTCCTGGGTGGTGCATTCACTTTCCATTAATTAATAATGTATAATATACAGGAAAGGATCATACATTTCCTAATGATTGCTTTTCACATTTAAGTTAAAAAAAAATCTGCATTGAATTAAAAAAAAACCCTTGAGGGTGGAAAAATCTTACCACTTTGCAAGTCTGGACTTCAAAGCATTGCTGGGTATATAAAGTGTTTCAGCACCCAGCATACAGTAGGAAGACATTAGACATCTAGTCCAATAAAACTAATATGTCTATACTGAGAGAAATTCTGGAGTAGAGGGCTTATTACAGCCTAATCTATGAGGCAGTTAAGTGCTTGTATAATTCTGTTATTACTATGTCTAACTTTTATGTGTTGAAAATGGATGTGAAGAAATTAATCCTACTTCAGAAAGCATATACAGTAGGACCCCAGTATCCGCTGAGGATTAAAAACTGTGGATAAGGGCAAACACCAAAATGTCCCCAAAACTGCTGTTTTGTGATAGTAACTTGCTTTACAGCTGCTGTTTTGCACCAGTAGCTTGTTTTACAGCTGCTGTTTTGCAACAGTAGCTTGCTTTGCGGCTGCTGAATTATTTATTTATTTATTTCTGCCAACCGTGGATAAATGAATCAGTGGATGCGGGGGTCCTACTGTAAATGAAACAAACATAAGGACAATTGCACCAGGGGAAGAAGTTTTGATATTTTGATATCTAATTCTTAGATAACTCCACCGGTGGTAAAGAACTGTGGGCGTTATGGCACCAAGCATCTGGAAGAATGAAAGTTCTCCAGCCCAATGGTTCCCAATCTTGTGTCTCCAGGTGTTCTAGGACAAAAACTCCCAGATGTCTTCCCTACTAGCAATACCGGCTAGGATTTCCGAGTGTTGTAATCCTGGAACATCTGGGCACCCACGGTTGGAAAGTACTGCTCCAGACTATGCAACAGTGAACAGGGCTACGATATAAAATTCTACATATTTAGGGCTCATCCACTTGCACCCGTACCTCACTCAATACATCAATACCTGATTGCTGAATATATTCAGCCTTTGAGCCACATTTCTCACTTGAAGCTATGATCATGAGCAATAAGTATGCATAAATGGGGACGTCACTTCCAGCCTGTCGGGTTGTCACTTCTGGCCTGTCTGGAATGAATAGCTAGAGCCAGCTAGATGTAAATGGCAATAAATGCTATTTCTCTTTCCTTAGACAACTCCTCTAAAGTTTTTTTAAGCATGCATAAAAGAATCTGACATTTGACCTACTCTAATGTAATCCTATTTTATTTGTGTTTTGATTATGTTTAGGAGCCTCTGCATTGCCTACCAAACAAGCCCTGTTTTCAGTTTTTCGTCTTCATCAAACTTTTTTTGCTTTTTGAGGGGAGAAGGACCATCTGGTTGTCTATTTCTAAAGGAATGAGAAGAAGCCTCTCACAAGTTTTCTCAGAAAAATATCTCTTGAGGAATTTTGGCTTACAGCTTGTCATTCATCAGGGTCTGGCACTTTCCCTAGAACCTCCTAGATCAGTGGTTCTCAACCTGTGGGTCCCCAGATGTTCCTGGACTGCAACTCCCAGAAATCCTAGCCAGCTCAGCTAGAGATGAAGACTTCTGGGAGTTGCAGTCCAGAAACATCTGAGTACCCACAGGTTGAGAACCACTGTCCTAGATGGTACATTTTTGAAAAATGACCATAGATACATCTTGTCTTTCCTGTAGGTGCTTCTAATCGAGCTCTTTTCCTTTAACTGAGAAGCAGGCAATGGGAGAGGCCAGCATTTGTCCAGCTCTCTGAAGAATGAAAGGGGACTACTGGCTGCCACAGAGGCAACTGAACAATAGAAGAAAAAACATGGGCAGACATTCCTCAATCACCTTGTCAGCACGGAACCTCATTTATGAATTTCCTCCTTCGACATTCTTTTCTATCAATTTATTTATTTATTTATTTATTATTTATTACATTTATATACCGCCCATCTTCCGAAATGGAACAAGCTACTGTTTACAATTAAAAACAAACAGCAGAGAATGGACAAGGAAAACAGAGGCAAACTACAGTAGAAAATGGGGGGGTACAATACTCTCCACAAAAGATGACGCGGGCGAGAACAACAACAAAAAAGAGGTTAAGTAAGAAGGTCGCCAAATGCCTCCTTGAAGAGATGTGTTTTCAAGGCTTTTTTAAAGGCAGGCAGGGACGCTGCTAGGCGCAGCTCACTAGGGAGCTGATTCCACAGCGTAGGGCCCACCACAGAGAAGGTGCGGTTACGCGTGAATAAATAAGAATGGTCAAAATTTCTCATGACTGAAATTTCTTGGTGAAGAGCAAAGTGAAGCAAGATACTGAGGATTCTCCAACCTCACTCCCAATGCAAGACCAAGAAGTCCAAAAGGTTCGGGAGTTTTCAGAACATTTGCTTAGTGCAGTGTTTTTCAACCTTTTTTGAGCAAAGGCACACTTGTTTCATGAAAAAAATCACAAGGCACACCACCATTAGAAAATGTTAAAAAATTTAACTCTGTGCCTATATTGACTATATAAAAAGTAATTTTTCATTTTTTCCCACGGCACACCAGGCAACATCTTGCGGCACACTAGTGTGCCGCGGAACAGTGGTTGAAAAACACTGGCTTAGTGTAAAGATTAACACAAAACTACCGGTCATTTGTTTTAACCCATACACAAGAGAGAGTGAGTACATTGAGCAGATTGATTTTCAAGACACAAGCAATCCATGCTGTGTCTAGAAGGCAAACACAAATGTTTTTGTTTTCCAGTGCTACTCATTTTGCAGAGGTGTAGAAAACCCACCTGTGAAAATGTACACATATTTTTTTTCCTCAGGCCCATCCAAAATGAATAATAAATAAGCCTGCTGTTTCATTCCAGTTGGAAAATGACCTGCTGCCTCATTTATCATACAAGGACAACTCCTTTCTCTTCTTAGACAGCCTTTAGTGAAAACTCCAAACAACAGTTTGATATTTGCCAATATGTTCTGCTCAAAAACCCTGTAGAGATATAAAATGCCTTTGAAAATATTTCATAGTTTCTTAGAGCTTTTCCAAGCAGCTTGCAGGACTGCTCTTATTCTGCTCGGAATTTGGAAACAGCAAACCTAGCTGAAAGAGCCTTAACAAAATTGGGTTTGATACTGTTCTCCTATAGGCGTTTTATCAGAGACTATATCATAATGAATTCAGCTGGGTTTATTTCTCAATAGATGTGTGC
Source organism: Phrynocephalus forsythii (assembly GCA_029282475.1). NCBI lineage: Eukaryota > Metazoa > Chordata > Lepidosauria > Squamata > Agamidae > Phrynocephalus > Phrynocephalus forsythii. The sequence goes on from JAPFRF010000011.1 coordinate 113,184,442, forward strand.
ATGTTCACATCATATCTGCGTTTTTTATTTTAAAAAATCTTTCATTTAATTTGTAATGTAAGATGGAGATTGTTCTTTATGCTGCAAATGGACCCTTCGTGTCACCTTGCTTTTATTTGCTTCTCTTGAACATCTTGGATGCAGGACAGAAAGCAGAAAGGAAATTGAATTGTGCAGCCATGCCAACAGAGCCTTTACATTTGCATGACAGGCTCATATAGCTGAACATTCCCTTGTGACAACAGGCTGATGGTAAAGTTGTTTTTGAACTGCCAAGGAAAGAAAAGAGATAAGGCTGATGCACCAGTTAAACAATTGCCAGCCTACTGGATCGAGTCCTATAGAAGTGCCGTTGTGCTCCTAATACCAAGCTGCAGTGAGGTTCAAGAGGAAGTTCATTCACATAAAAGACATTTAACCTGGAAACTATTCTCAGCTGGGGGTGGGGTGGGGGCACATCAAAGGCTGGAGCTGGGATTGTCTCCAGTCCCTGGAAAGTTTCATTATACAACTAGAGGCTAAATCAGCTTGAACCTAGTGTTTCTACATCTACAGATGCCAAACCCATTACACTAGAGCAGGCTGCCCTACAGCAAGGCAAAAACACCAGTCAAGGTCTTCAATGTAAGAACAGAAGACTTCCTTGAAGAAAAAGTCAAGCCGTCCCTCCCCAGGCCAATAATCTGCCAGGTTGATATGTGTTGCTCTGTGTACTCACATTGAACGAGACAAGAAGGAGCCATTGCTCAATTGTTATGAAAATATTATCACCCTCAATGAGCACGGGTGTCGCGACATAGTGAGACCTCCCATCAAAACAAAAGTGAAATGCTGTGAGTTTTGGTTTTGCTCTTGTACTAGAATGTGCAGATGAGCTGGGGGAGGGAGAGTGCTTTTGGGGTCAATGCTTCAAAAGAAAAACTGGGAAGGGGCACTAAAAGTGTGTTTTGCACAGGAACAAAATAGGCAAAGATTTGCAGCCCTACTGATGACAGTACTAGCTGAAGTCTATACAGTGGAACCTTGACTTACATACTGCTTGACTTACAGCATATTTGACTTGCAGCAAGAAGGGGCCTGTTTGACTTGAGACGCAGGCTTTGACTTACATCTCAGAGCCCCGGCGCAAGGCACCGGAATCGGGTGGCAGCCACAACCCAGCATCGCGGCTGCCGCCTCCAAACTGCTCCTGCCTTCTTCCCTCCTCCGGCAGCTGTGAGGCCAGCTCCAAGCACCTGGAGCTGGTCCTCGGCCTCACCGCCGCCGCTGCTGCCGGAGGAGAAGAAGGGCTTCTGGCCTCGCTGGTTAGACAGTCGGCTCAGTCTTGTAAAAAATCTGGCTGCAGAAGTCTGGTCCACAATGGAAGCATTTTAGTTGGGGAGCTGTACAGTTGTGGGACTCTAATGGTAACCATAGGGTTGTTCAGGACTTGGAACGTCAGGTTAAAAATCAGTAAAACTTAAATGTTAGACATTGTTGCTATGAACATTAAAAAGTGGAGGCATATAACTTGTGGACTATAATTCCACTGCCTCCTCCTCTCTTTGAAGAGACATTTCATTGACATCCCCGGAAGGAATCTCCTATCCCAGTCAAATTTGTGTTAAATTGCTGTTTTCGAGGGTCTTTTTCATCATCTGGGACGGATTAATCCACTTTCCCATTACTTTCTATGGGAAAAGTTCGTTTGACTTAAGTCAAGTTTGACTTAAGTCTAGACCACTGGAACGGATTAATGACGTAGGTCAAGGTTCCACTGTATACTCATGGATTTAGAACTGCAGATGCACACACCAGTACAACAACAACAACAAAAGAGTTCAGTGGGTTAGACAGTGTGTGTGTTATAGTCCCAACTCACAATTAAAATTTATTTAATTAGCTAGTCATTTAAAATATTTATACCCAGACTCCTTCCTCTGGAGCAGCCATTCTCAAAGAGAGCCATATTGCCCCCCCAGGCACATTTGAAAGGGGTCACATGCTGGAAATAATTATTCATACGCCATCTTTAAAGGTTCATTACGTGATTTATGCAAACATAAGAACATAAGAACATAAGAAGAGCCATGCTGGATCAGGCCAAAGGCCCATCTAGTCCAGCTTCCTGTATCTCACAGCGACCCCACCAGATGCGTTTGGGAGTGCATGAGACTAGATATCTGTCTCCTGATACCACTCCCCTGCATCTGGCCCTTGAAGTACCCTGGTTTAAAGCCTAGAGATTACACATCTCCATCATGGTTTGTAACCCGTGATGGACTTTTCCTCTAGGAATCTGTCCAATCCCCTTTTGAAGGCATCCAGGCCAGATGCCATCACCACATCCTGTGGCAGGGAGTTCCATAGACTTACAACGGGCTGGGTGAAAAAATATTTTCTTTTGTCAGTTCTTACTCTCCCAGCACTCAATTTGAGTGTATGTCCCCTAGTTCTGGTATTTTGAGAGAGGGAGAAGAGCTTCCCTCTATCCACTTTACTCATACCCTGCATTATTTTGTATGTCTCAATCATATCCCCCTCAAGCGCCTTTTTCCAGACTAAAGAGGCCCAATTGTTTTAGCCTTTCTTCATAAGGGAGGTGCCCCAGCCCAGTAATCATTTTAGTCGCTCTCTTCTGCACCTTTTCCAGTTCCACTATGTCTTTCTTGAGATGCGGTGACCAGAATTGTACACAATACTCCAGGTGGGGCCTTACTATTGTTTTGTATAACGGCATTATAATGTTGGCTGTTTTATTTTCAATCCCCTTTTTGATAATCCCTAGCATGGAATTGGCCTTCTTCACTGCTGCCACACATTGGGGAGAGACCTTCATGGAGCTGTCCACCAACACACCAAGATCTCTTTCCTGATCCGTCACGGATAACTCAGAGCCCATGAGTTGATAGATGAAGTTTGGATTTTTGCCCCAATATGCATTACTTTACATTTGGTTACATTAAAACGCATTTGACATTTCTCAGCCCACTCCCCCAGTTTGGAGAGATCCTTCTGGAGCTCTTCACAATCTTCTCTGGTTTTTACCACACGGAAAATTTTGTGTCATCTGCAAACTTGGCCACCTCACTGTTTATCCCTGTCTCCAGGTCATTTATGAACAGATTGAAAAAACCGGTCCCAGGACCGAGCCTGCTGCTTTCACTTCTCTCCATTGTGAAAATTTCCCATTGACACCTACTCTTTGTTTCCGGGATCTCAACCAGTTCTCAATCCATAAGAGGACCTGCCCTCTTATCCCCTGACTATCCAATTTTCTCAGCAGCCTTTGGTGAGGGACTGTGTCAAAAGCCTTTTGAAATCCAGATAGACTATATCCACCAGTTCACCCAAATCCACGTGCCTGTTGACCTTTTCAAAAAATTCTAAAAGGTTTGTAAGACAAGATTTACCCTTACAGAAGCCATGCTGATTTTCTCTCAGCAAGGTTTGTTCTTTTATGTGTTTTAAGATTTTCTCTTGGATGAGGCCTTCCACCATCTTCCCTGGGACAGATGTAAGGCTAACTGGCCTGTAGTTTCCTGGGTCCCCCTCCTTTCCTTTTTTAAAAATTGGTGTGACATCCGCTATCCTCCAGTCCTCCGGCACTGTGGCCGTTTGAAGAGACAAGTTGCATATTACCGTTAAGAGATCTGCAATTTCATTTCTCAGTTCCCTAATAACCCTTGGGTGGATGCCATCTGGGCCCGGTGACTTGTTAATCCTCAATTTATCAATTAGTCCTAAAACCTCCTCTCTTTTTAACCTGTATTTGATTTAATTCTTTAGTCAAGAGGGGCGGCTCAGGCAGCGGAATCCGCTCAAGGTCCTCTGTCGTGAAGACAGACGCAAAGAACTCGTTCAATTTCTCTGCAATGTCCAAGTCCTCCTTAACCTCCCCTTTTCCTCCTCACCATCCAGAGGCCCAATTGGTTCTCTGGCAGGTTTTCTACTTCTAACATATTTAAAGAAGCTTTTATTATTACCCTTTATATTGCTAGCCATGCGTTCCTCAAAGTCTTTCTTTGCCTCCTTATCATCTTTTTACATTTCTTTTGCCAGAGTTTGTGTTCCTTTTTATTTTCCTCATTTGGGGAGGATTTCCATTTACAGAAGGACCTCTCCTTGTGCTTTAGAGCCTCTCTAACTCCACTGAACCATGCCGGTGTCCTCTTGGACTTAAATGAGCTCTTCTTTCTTTGTGGTATGCACTTGTGCTGGGCCTCTATTATTGTTGTTTTAAACAGGCTCCATGCACTCTGAAGAGATTGGATTCTTCTAACCCTCCCCTTCAGTTTCTCTCTAACTAGTTTCCTCATCTGAGGGAAGTTTGCCCTTCGAAAATCAAGGGTTTTATGTCTGATTTGGTTGACACTCTTCCTCCGACATGCATGGCAAAGGTAATTGCAGCATGGTCACTGTTCCCCAGAGGCTCAGTGACATTCACATCCCTGACGAGGTCCTGAGTATCACACAATATTAGATCTAGAGTTGCCTGTTCTCGGGTGGGCTCCATGACAAGTTGCTCTAAGGCACAGTCATTCAGCAAGTCGAAACCCAGTTTCTCTTTCTTGCCCGGAGCTCGTTGGCCCAGTCAATGTGGGGATAATTAAAGTCCCCCATGATTACTATCCTATCCCTCTTAGCCACCTCCATGATTTCTCTCCTCATTTCAAGGTCCCCCTCAAGTTTTTGATCTGGTGGACGATAGAATACTCCAACTATCACATCACTCTTTGGACCTGGTAGTTTAACCCACAGTGATTCTATGGCGGAGTCAGACCCTCTGTCAATCTCCATTCTGCTGGATTTTATGCCTTCTTTGACATAGATGGCCACTCCTCCTCCAACTCGCCCCTCTCTATCCCTTCTATAGAGTTTATAGCCTGGGATTGCTGTGTCCCACTGGTTCTCCACATTCCACCAGGTTTCTGTTATGGCTATTATATCAATGTTATCCCTAGCTGCCAGATGTTCAAGTTCTCCCATCTTTGCTCGGAGGCTTCGAGCATTGGCGTAAAGCACTTGTACAGTGGGTCCCGCAACAGCTGCTGCCTTGTTCTTCTCCCCCACAGCTTTTATTTTCAGTAGACAACTGTCACATTCCGCTATTCTGCCAGTGTTAATACTTGCTATGTCATCTCTATGTGATTCTCTACCCTCTCCAACCTCATTCCCCCAGGATGAGGTGTTCCAAACCGGATGCCACACAGCTCCTGTCGGCTTTCCCCCAGTTATCAGTTTAAAAGCTGCTCTGCTGCCTTTTTGAGGTTGAGTGCCAGCAATCTGGTCCCATCATGATTCAAGTGCAACCCATCCCTCCTGAAGAGGTTTGGCTTGTCCCAAAATGTTCTCCAGTTCCTGACAAATCTAAAGCCCTCCTCTCGACACCATCGCCTCATCCACGCATTGAGGCTTCTGAGTTCTGCCTGCCTGGCGGGACCTGCACGAGGAACAGGTAGCACTTCTGAAAATACTACCTTGGAAGCCCGGGACTTCAATCTTCTACCTAGCAACCTGAATTTGGCTTCCAAGACTGACCGCTTGGCCTTCCCGACATCATTGGTACCGCGTGTACCATGACCACTGGCTCCTTCCCAGTTCTCTCTAACAAGCTATCTATATTTCTGGTGATGTCTGCAACCTTTGCACCCGGCAGGCAAGTGACCATCCGGTTATCATGCTCCTCACAAATCCATCCCTCTGTATTTCTAATGATAGAATCCCCTAGCACAATGAGCTTCTCTCCTGCAGCCTGCTCATCAACATGTACCTGATCTTGTATCTCATCAATAGTGATGAGGGAGAGATCCTCCGTCCACTTCTTCCTCTATGTGTGCCTCATGAGGTGTGCTGAGGGAAAGAGCTTCAAATTGATTGTGCAAGATGAGACTCTCTGAGCGATGCCTTGGCCTTCTACTCCTTTGAGTCACATTCCTCCACCCATCCACCTCCTGAGTTGGGGGAGTGACTTCCTCCTCTGAAGTGTGCCCTGTCTCTTCTTGGACCTGGATAGTCTCTTCCGCTCTGTCCAGGAACTGCTCAAGCTCCTTAATATGTTGCTGGTCCACTATGCGAGCCTCTAGCTGCTGGACCTTCTCTTCCAATAGCGCTACCAGCTTGCACTTGCAATCCTATGTTTCTTTCACATTGTGGTTATTGCCTAAGAATAGTCTGGGAGGGCCCTTGTTTGCTGGCAAAAATGAAAGCGTATAGACCCTTTCATACTTGCCATAAGGGAATCCCAAATTAAGAAGTTCCTCCACCCCAGAATTGCTCATTCAGTAGGCTCACATAGGTGTCACTTTTCTACTTGTATTCACCTGTTCAATGTCATCTCATTAGCCACATAGCAGCTGTATATTATTAGATTTTTTCCCCCAGAGGATCACAAAAGAAGCAAAGGATGCAAACAAAGGGCAAAATGAAGACACAAAATAAAAGTTGACAAGGGAAAGATGATTAAACTTTGTCTCCCCTCCCCCTCCCCGTTTGGAGAAGAACATTAACAATTTTTCTTAGTGAAAAGTGATGACTTTCACCTACACCACATATACATTTTTTCAACTCCTTTGAAGTGTGGTGCTAAATGTGCTTTGCAAATGAAGTCTTGGCTTTCTCTTCTTCAATTAGAGTAACGTGAAGATAAAGGCGATTTATATCTCACTGACAGCAATGGTCAAAGGATGTTTGAAAATCAAGGCTCTCAAACTTGGAAGAATGGTCATAACACCTCGGTCGGGTTGTCGGGTAGAGCAGTGTCTACGACATTTCAGCAGAGCATGGCATTAAATTGGCTTTTAATCCACCCAACATAGTATCTGATTAAAATTTCTGCTCTTTTGCTTTTAAGCTCTAGTCTCCAACCTTTAAAGCCAACCTGCAACATTTCCCTCTACTTTTAATTTGTTTGCTGCCCTTCTCCAACATTCTTTTTGTGGCTTTTCCCCCTTTATCACCTACCCTTTAAAAAAATCCACCTGAAACAGTAACATAAAGAATTTATTTAAAGAAATAAGGCATAATCTGGGTAGAAAGGCCCTGAAGATCAATCAGTTATATGTCAAATCCAAATATGTTACCAAGATATAAATTAAGCTATGTCTCATATCTAGCACTGCAGCAAGAATTCAGGACAATGCTATCAGTCTGCTTTGAAGATGAAGCAGAGACTTGTGCTTGGTTTTCAGCATGCTTACGCTAGGATACACTTTCATACTTGACCAATGTGTAAGTGCTCTGCTAATTCACTTCTACACTCCATATTACCTGTATACTTTTCATTGGGTCACCTTGTTCACGGTCATTCCCACTAGTTAAATTCTAGGATCACTCAAAGTTGGGAAATATGGCTCTCTCTTTTTGGATTCCAGGATGGCTGTGTCTCCCTTTATGATCCTGACCAAGTGTTAAAATCACCATAAGAGGCCTTTCTCCCAGTCCTGTCACCTTCAGTCCTGTGTTTGGTGGGGACACTGGGAAAGGCCTTATCTGTTGCTGCTTCCAGACTTTGGAACTCCTTCCCACAGGAGGCTAGGAAGGCCCCATCTTTGTGGTCCTTCTACAATCAGGTGAAGAAATTTCTCTTCAGGCAAGTTTTCTTACTGATTTGAACATGTTTTGGTGTTGCTAATTTTTAAAATGGTATTTGTTGCTCCTTTTTGTATTTGTATACTCACCCTTTTTAGTTTTAAATATTGTTTTAAATATTGTTAGTTTTAAATATAGTTTTAAATATTGTTTAAATATTGTTAGTTTTAAATATTAAATAGTGCAAAACGGCAATGTTTTCCATATTTAAAGTAGCCAGGTTTTGCTTTTTGTTTTATTATTGTTTTTGCATTTAGTTTTTGTTCACACTGAATTTCAAGACAAATTTGAAGATGGACAGATTCTCCCTGCCATACATACTGTGCCCTTCCACCATACTGGGGTAGGCCTTTCATATGTGAGGGTTTCACAACTCACAGCACCCCTCAACACTAACTATACTGCTTAAGGCTGATGGAAGTTGCAGTTCAACAACACATGGACAGTTACTAGTAGTATTACAATCCAACAACATACCGTATTTATCGGCGTATAACACGCACTTCCCCCCCTGAAAATAGGGGGTAAATGATGTATGTGTGTTATACGCCGATATAATGTAAAGAAGCCATGTTTTTACAGCTTCTCCTCAAGAGAAAAAGAGGCGGGGGAGAGAGAGAGAGAGAGAGAGAGAGAGAGAGAGAGACACTCTCACACACAGAGGGGGTGGACGGGCGAGCGAGCGAACGAGCCCGGCGGCGGCGGGTGGGGTGTGTGTGTGAGGAGGAGGAGGAGGAGGAGGCGAACAAGAGGATGGACTGGCTGAGGAGGGAAGAGCGTGAGCAGCCCGGGAGGCGTCCAGCGAGCGAGCGAGCAAGAGCCGGGGCTGGCACCAGCACAAGCCCTTTTTTGCGGGCTCGCCCGAGGTAAGCACGTGCAGTCCGCCGGCCAAGTGAGCGAGCAGGCGAGCGAGCGAGGGTGGGCTTGATTGAGGCTCTGCCTTGCCTTGCCTTGCCCAGGAAAGAGAAGGGCCAGCCCTGCCCGACGGAACTTGCTTCTCTCCGGCAGGAGCTGCCCCCCCAACGCCTCCCCTCAGCCCACCCACCCCACTCCACCTCCTCCAAAAAAGCGCGCTCTGGCAAGCGAGGGAGAGGCGGGTGGGCTCCTGCCGGCGCCGGACGCTGGGCTGGGCCGAACCATAAGGTCCCCTCCGCACGGAGGCAAGGCGGCCAGCCGGCTGGCTGGTCAGTGGAGGTTGGTGAGAGAGCGAGGAGGAGCGCTCAGGTCCCGCCGTGCCTTCGGGCTTCGCTCCACAGCACGGGGGCTGCCTTTGAAGTCCACTTGGCTTCCGGGTTTGGACTTGTTTCAGCCCTTCGGCCCCTCTCCCGGGTGCGTGGGGGGGGAGTTATTCCGTCAAAAAGATGTGGAGGCAATTTAATTTTTTTTCCTAAAATTTCTCTGTTAAAATGAAGGTGCCTGCTATACACCTGTGCGTGTTATACGCCGATAAATACGGTATATTCCACACTCCATCCCATCCACTGTGCAACATAAAATGGTGGCTGGTCCTCTAGGGTAGCTGGGACAATGCTCCACCTCATGCACAAGCCATCCCATTCCATCCTCCTTTTGGACTACACGAGTCACTCTGGCTGAGGTATTCAGGGAGTTGTGATCCAAAAAAGTAATATTCTTAAGTCACCTAATGCTTCAATAAAAATGCAGATGTAAAAAACTGCACATGTATTATTTCACTGATATCCTGTTGTTTCCTGCGGTGAGTTTGAGTTACATCCTGGGTGGGCTTTAGGGAGGGGCACAAAATGGAAAAACTGTGTTTCATTTCATTTCATTTCATCCCTCCACATTTCGTTTAGTTTCATTTTATACATTTTTTTAAAAAATCGTACAAAATGAAACAATAACAAAATGATTTGTTACTTTACCTCCTGCCAGGGCTTGTGCTCACCTCCTCCTCCTCCTCCTCCTTCTGGGCTCTGGCATCCCCCTGCCCCCTTATCTACCGACCACCTGTCAAAAAATCAGTGTCCTCACTCAGAGAATGTGCTCACTCTCTTCCACCAACACAAAAACACTGACACACAGCCTCTCTCCCCACTCTCCCTCACACATGAACTCCCCAAACCACCCATCTCCACTCTTCCCAGTTCCAACAATACCCACAGTAAAATACATCACAGGTTGCAATCCGGTTGGGGAGGGAGGCGCTGGAGTGGAGCACTGATTGGATTGCTAGTTAAAGTGATCTGATCTCAGCCAGCAGCCTCAACCTCTGACAAGCTACAGCCTTGCAGAGCTTGTAATCCAGTTGGGGAGGGAAGTGCTGGAGAGGAACGCTAATTGGATCGCTAATTATAGTGATCTGATCTCATCCAGCAGCCCTCTTTGACAGGCTACAGCCACATAGGCTCCAGTTATGGAGGGAGGCACTGAAGCGAAACAAAGATAGGATCACTGACTACAGCAATCTGATCACCTCCAGCAGCCCTCACCCCCCAGACAGCAACTGCCAGGCTGCACAGCAGGGAAGCTGACACTTGATTGGACCAGCTATCAAGTAATCCAATCTCCAGATCAACACGGCTGGTGAGACAAGCCTAAAATGGTGCCTGCAACTGACAGCAAATGGTGGCCAGGTCCTAACTGCCTCTACAGCGTCCTCTAGAATGACATGAGTCAGAAGACTCTGGCCAGCTGGCTGGGTTCCAACGGCGGTGGCAGCAGCGGAGGGACTCCAGCAGGTAAGGGAGCCCTTTTACAAAGAAACAAAACAGTTTGTTTAAATGAAAAAGCCACCATTTCATTTTGTCTGTAATGAACTGCTATTTTCATCATTTTGTTTGATTTTGTTTCGTTAGCTGATGAAATGACAAAAAAGGCATTTCGTTTTTTGTTTTGTGCCCATCCCTAGTGGGCTTCCAATCAATCAATTACTTGCATGCTCCTCTATTCCACCATGATTATAGTCCTATGCACTTTCAGGTTTAATGTCCACACCAGGAGAACATTCACTGAAGTGTATAAACCAGGCATGTCCAAACTTCGTCCCTCCTGATGCTGGAGGGCCAAAGTTTGGACATGCCTGGTATAGACCAAGAAGGAAGGGCCTCAGAATGCTAATGATTATCTGATGATGACGTGCATAATGATGACGACACTGACCATTCCCTAGAGCCCATCATGCTTCATATACTAAGTTTCAACAATTATTTTATTTAAGGCCTATCTTCTACTCGATGAAATTCCTCAACTGCCATAAAACCTCACCACCCACACTGGGAACATCACCAAAGCTTTTACTCTGACCACCTCCCCTGAAAGGAGCAGATGATATTAAACTCAGTCCCATCACATTTCATTAGATAAAATAATTCGGGTTAGCCTGTAATATTTCCTATGATTTGTTCTTGAAGACAGGACATTTCATCATATGCATCTTTAACCTGTGCATTGTGCCTGTAGAACCACTGCCCTAACATAGGGAGAATGCCCACAAGTGGCTCCATTCTCTTGAGGAGGCTTCTGGGTGAGGTCCACCAGTATTAACTTTCTCATAAGTGGTTATATACTGTATTGTCTGAAGAATATTGAACTCAGAGAGGTCTTTTATTAATTAATTGCATTCCTGTGTATTTCAAGCAAAAGTTCTGTGTTGTAATTGTGCTGAAGAGTATCTTCCTGTCAGGGGTTCCATGCTATCTTTATTTGCTCCTTCTGTTTTGAATCATACCAACACTGAAAAAACCATGCAGATCAACTTCAAGACAGGCATTCAAAAAAGAGGAGCCCCTGTGAGTTGACCCAGACTTCTCGTGGTGCCTACGTCTTCTGTGTTCCTTAGGGCCCATGCGCTCAAGCTTTTCAAAGGGCAAACTTCTAAGGGAATGGAACCCACACTGTCTGTGTTGCCATCTGAAGAAATTCCTACAGTACAAAACACAGGAAACACATTCATTAATTAGGATAATGAGACTTGGGGTTCTAAGATGAAAAACACAACTGGAAGCTTGTTAAGGCAATTTAACAAACCAACATGTCTGTTAATGAGCCAGTCTTGTGAAGATTTGCAACAGAGCAGAACCACAGCTGCTCACGATGTAGCTAGCAGAGGTTTATTCGCTCTCTCATTAGAGACGTTCTTCTTTCTCTTGTCCCTGCCACTTTGCCTCAAATGCTAAGTTCTCAAGCAGTGATATTCAGAGAGGTGGCAGCAGTACGGACAAGAAACTCTAGCAAATCCTAGACACAGGCAGGCAGACAGAGACACCACTGGCTTGTCAAATACTGTAGATGAGAGCTTTGGGAGTGCTTGCCATGGATTACGGTATTTGTTGTCCAGATTCACGGGCATTGTTGTCCAGGCCCTTCCCAACTGTAGACAGCAGGATTTGGGTGCAGTCCTTTCGTTGATTTTGGGCAAGCAAAGGGGATCTTTCCTTGAATTCAGACCAGCGGGTTGCCTTCTTTTCTCAAAAATTGTAACTATCCTTTCTCAGAACTTGTTCTGTTTTGGCCTCTAGCTTGTGCAAGCCTGACTCTTGGTCTGTTGAATCCAGTACGGTTTAAGCAGACTGGTGGCAGATGACCTAGGTTTCAGGCAGGAGTCTTTTCAGTCCTGCTTAGAGATGACAGGCACACAAAGTTTGTGTTCTACTGCTAAGTTGTGGACCTCTGCAATGAAAAGCTAATGTTTTAACAATGCATTTGCTTTAGCCCTCATTATGTGTGTGTGTGTGTGTTGTGTCGTTTCAGTCGTGACCATAGACATCTATAATTCTGTAAAATTCTGTAAAATAAATAAATATGTCTGTGCACCTTCTGTCTTCTCCCCTACCTCTGTGCACAAGCCTGGTTCTCAGAAAAATTCTCTCTTTGTTTTTGCTTCCCTTCTAAAATTCTTGGTCAGGTGAAATCTGTCTCACTATAGTGGCAGAACTCCAGAAATGAGCTGTGTATATATTATTCCCAGTGTCATCAGTTGGCAATTAAATTATCACCAAACTTTTTTATTTATTCATTCATTTTGAATATTTTTACCCCACCTTTCACCTTGGAAAAGGACCCAAGGTGGCTTACAATAAAGAGGAACAATATATAGCCCAGAACATTTAAGACATATTCAAGTTAAGAACAGGGAATTAAAAGGGCATCTTAGAACATTAAAAATTTATCACGAAAGCTACAAAGAACACACCAAAAGAAAAAAATCCATTATGGGGGTGGAAATTAAACATGGAAACACTGGTGTTCTTATGAAATCAATCAATGCAGTCATGCATGGCAATCTATATAAAAGTCACATAAGGTAGTCCCTCATTTGGGGAAAGCTTGCCTGAAGAGGAAGGTATTTGCCTACTCCCAGAAAGACAACAGTGGGAGGGAGTTCCAAAGTCTGGTAGCAGCAACTGAGAAGGCCCTTTCATGTGTTCTTATGAGACACACCTGTGAAGGTGGCAGGGTGGGGAGAAAGGCCTCTCTTGGTGACCTTAGCACCCAAGCTGTTTCATACCGCATGATTTGATCTTTGAGGTAACTTGGATCCAGGCCATTTTGTGCTTTGTAGGTTAAAGTCAACACCTTGAATTGTGCCTGATAGCTGACTGGCAGTCAGTGCAGCTGTTTTAGTATGGGTGTAATGCAGGCATGTCCAAACTTCAGCCCTCCAGATGTTTTGGACCACAACTCCCACAGTCCTTTGCCATTGGGAATACAGGCTTGGAATTCTGGGAGTTGTGGTCCAAAACATCAGGAGGGCCGAAGTTTGGTCATGCCTAGTGTAATGTGATTTCTGTAACGCGCTCCAATCAGCAATCTGGCCGCTGCATTCTGGACCTGTTGAAGTTTACTGAGACTTTTCAGCAGAAGTACTACATAGAGGCATTACAGTAGTCCAGGCAGGATATCACTAGAGCATGTATCACAGTGGCCAAATCACATTTTGCAAGATATTAGCATAGCTGGTGTGCTAGTTTTCATTTTGCAATGCACTCCTGGCCACAGCCCTGACCTGGGCCTCTAGGCTCAAGGATGAGTTCAGGAGCACCCCCAAGCTAGTTTCAGATAGATGAGTCAGGAGGATGCTGTGGTCGATAGTGTCAAAGGCAGCTGAAAGATCCAGTAAAACAAAAAGGAACACAGATCCCCTATCCATTGCTCCGTATAGGTCATCTACCAAGGTAACCAGAGCCATCTCAGTCCCATAACCAGGCCTGAAGCCAGATTGAGCTGGATCCAAATAGCTTATCTCATCCAGAAATCTCTGGAGCTGTGAGGCCACAACCCTCTCAAGTGCTTTCTCCAAAAATGGGATGTTAGATACCGGTTGGTAATTGTTCAGTATTGTTGGATCTAAAGAGGGCTTTTTGAACAGTGGTTTTACTATTGCCTCCTTCAAGCATGCCCTGTTGCAAGGAGGCATTCACTGCTCTTCCTAACCAGTCTGCCATACTCTCTCTGGCCACTTTTATGAGCCAGGAAGGGCAAGGGTCCAACAGACATGTGATGGCCCTCATTTCTCCAAAGGTCCTGACCACACCCTCAGGCTATAGGAGCTGAAACGCATCCAAACTAATAACTGATTGTGAGACCATTGATCCAACCTTTCGCAAATGGGCTCATCAGTAATTGCATTAAAAATGAGGATCAGTTGGAAAAAATAATCCAACTTGATCAATCTAATGAAATCAATAGAAACTGTGTTATTCAGAAGTAACATCCCTTTTATTTTAATGGGTTAGTCTCCAGGTGGGACTACCACTTGGATTTAACCTAATATTTACATAATAATTAGACAGGGTACCAAAATAAATACATTTTTACAAAGATCCTATAGCTTACAAACTTAAATGTTCTCCTTTTTGTCTATAAAAAGCCCATAAACAGGAAAGGACAGAGAAGCAAACTTTCTTCATAGGAGTAAGTTTGTGAGAGGTAGCCGTGTTAGTCTGTGCAAGAATTCCAGGCAAAAACAAAATGAAAGTCAAAAACATGTGACATCTTAAAAGGCTAACTATTATGTTTTAATGTAAGCTTTTGTGGACCTGTCTACTTCTTCATACATATAGTAGCAGACAATATGTTATGATAGTAGCAGACTATATAATAACAGACTACAGAACAACCCCCTTATCCGCTGATTCACTAACCTTGGTTTCACTTATCCATGATTGGTGATCAGCGGGGGGCAGCAAGGAGGGGAGAAATTAAAAATAAAACTTACCACCACTGATGCCCACCACAGGCCAGCCAGGCACCCTGTGGAGGGGTGTGGTGGGGACTTTGAACTTCACAATCAGGTCCCAGGAGCTGGATCAGAGGTTTTGAACTTCCTGTTCAAAACCTGAGCAGGAAATTCAAAGTCCCCACCTCAGCTGTGGCAAGGAGAAAGGAGAAAAAACACTTTCTTCCCTCCTTGCCATTTGGAGGGATGTCAGAGGCGAAAGCTTTCACCCTGGCACCCCACAATCCCTTCCACCACTATTATCCTTGGATAAGAGTGTTTACTCTTATCTGCAGATTTCACTATCAATGGGGTATCCTGGAACTGATCCCTTGTGGATACGGTGGTCCTACTGTATATATTCCCTCATAGGAGAATTTATAAATCCAAATTAGTTAACAACTTAATGTTGTTTAAATTATCTGGGTCTCCTAGAGGAGCAAAATGCAATTTGTGATTTTACTACTTTCAGACACATTTGAACTGAGGTTGGTGGGTTGCTTCTGTCCCCATCTGCCTCTAGTATTTGTATATGAGCCTCCTCCTCATGCATTTATTGTTTCTATAATTAATTTATATGCCATTTCACTATTCTGGGCAGTGTACAACAAAGTGAAATGTAATCAAACAACAATGACATTTAACATGTACAGTGGTACCTTGTATAACATAATTAATTTGTTTCAAATGAAATGAAATTACGTTATACAAATTTTCCATTGTACAAATTGCAATTTCCCATAGGAATGCATTGAAAACAGATTTAATCCGCTCCAATGCATAGCCAAGGCTAATGAGGTTTCCCTGGCTGTGATGCTTGGGAGTGGGGAGGAGGAAAAGAATCAGAGCTTGGCCACCACTGCTGCTGCTGGCAAGGTTAGGAGGCAGGCGGGCAGGCGAGGCGAAGCAAGGCGCGCTGTGCCAAGTCAGCCAGGCTCCCAGTTTATCTCTTCCAAGAAGGGAAGAGGCAGGTGTCGTGGGCAGGGTCTGAAGGGAGATCACGGGAGCACGAGGGCTTTTATAACCTGGTGCGCCAAGGCTCCCTTCTCTCTGCTGCCGCCACTGCCACCACTGCTCCTGCTGAGGAAGATGCCTCCGGCTCCCAGCGACGTTCACCCTGGATGGCTCCCAGCAGCCCCCAGGCCACTGCTGCTGCTGTTGTTTTTGGGAGGAAGGCTGCCCGTCCTCCTCTTCCATGCCCATGCGTGTGTGTGTGGTGCCTGCCAATGCATCACACGCTTCCCTCCCCTTCTTCCTCCTTCACCCTTCTCCCTTTCATTTGCCACTTCTCATTGCTTCTCATTCGCTCGTGCTGTCGGGCTAGGGCTGGGCAGTTAAAGCAGGAAGGAAAAGAAAGCTGCTGTATGTGGGGGGAGGGGGAAGGGAGGGAGGGAAGAACAGAGATGAGAGAGAGGAGGCAGAGGTGGAGGTGGAGGTGGCTCTGTGGCAGTTTTTGCCTGGAGGGCTGGTTAAGATTGAGGAAGAGAAGGTGAGGTGCCTGCCAGGGACATGGGAGTCGGAGCAGACTATCATTTCTTACTGTTATTAAAGGATTCCCTATCTCCAGATTTTTACGTTGTGCGGATTTTACGTTATACAAACCCTACATTATATGAGGTACCACTGTGATGCAGAAAAATTAATCCAAATCATATCACAAAAAGGAGTCATATTTCCACATAAAAGGCAGAGCTTGTGCAGAGAAACAACTCAGGCACAATTCCATCAAAACACCTCTCTGAAAGGCAGTGTCTTCAGGTGCCTGCTAAAAGTGGAGAGGAAGGGAGCCAGGCACCGCTCAAACTGAGAGCTGGTTCCAAATTGTTGTTGCCACTGCCAAGAAGGCCCAGTTTCTTGTAGATGATTTCCTGGCCTCCTTCAGAGTGACCATATGGAGAATTATTGCCTGGGAAGACCCTGTGGCATTGTGACCTTGGGAAAAGATTCTCCAACAAGTAACATGGTCCCAAACCATAAAGGACTTTATAAGTGAGTGTCAGAACTTTGAACTTGACCCAGGATGTGCAGGCAAACCAGGACCAGGGCAATGTGAACACCTGCCACTAGCCTGACAGCTGCATTCTGGACCTGTTGAAGTTTCTGGGTCAACCACAAGGAAAGGCCTCCTCCTACTCCTCTTCCTCCTCCTCCTGGTGTGTACAGAAATACATCTTCTAAAGAAGGACAAGGATGTCAGGGAGTCTTCCTTGGGACACTGGGAAAGTCAGTACTCACCCTGCAAGACCATTCCCATGTGTACTAAAGCCTGAGTGAAAAAAAAAGGGAAAAGGAAATGTGTGTCCTATTTTTCCAAGGAGGGCCACATTTTAAGCTACCAATTACCTAGCTAGTTGTCAGTCTGAGTAGGCTATTAACAATCCCCACATTTGACTGTCTTCAGTGAATTTTAAAAACTACCTTGGCATAAAATGACGGAAGGTGAGTGAGAGAAGAGAATGCAGGATTCTATATTAGGAAATAATGTTCCAATTAGACACTCTCCATTTAATCTAGCTGTATACAAAGGCACACTGTGAGGGATTATTTCCAAGACTTGTACTTTGCATTCGTCTTTTATATCTTTCCCCCTTCATTTTCTTGCAGCTAGGTTGTAGAACATTGGAACTTGGCTGCCTTCCATTTGCATTACAGATGAAAGCAGCTCAAAGCAAGTACTTTGTGTACCTCTCTTCATGGAATAGCGTATCTCTGCCTTATACAGACCCATGACATACTGTTTTTGAAGTTGTGGATCTTGACTGGCTAGATAACCACTGCTGATTCCAAAGGAAAGAGGGCACTGATTACTGTCTACACATCATGTTTGTTGACACTGAAAACTATTCCTTAGCACAATTGCTGTTGGGAAGCTCAATTTAATTAGATCAAGCCATTTGATGGAAGCCCTAGTAAGGTGATTTTATCTATTCAGAGATTCTAGCATTCAGACCTTAAAATGATCCCACAGCACCCTTCAGTAAACTGCTACCCTCTTTATGGGTGGGACTACCACTACCACCTATAGACATGCTAATGTAAAACAAATGGAGGGCACCAACTTGGAGAAGGCTGTGATCAGTGCAATGGCATGGGTTACCAGGATCCAGGGCAAAGCATGTTTGCACTCCCTAGCTCATGGACATTTAGTTCAGGAATAGCCACCTGATGTCTTTAGAGAACATTTTGCTACGGGAAGGAGGAGAAAGAGAAAAAGAAGATGGGAACCAACCATCACCCATGCTCACCCCAGAGGCATAGCTAGGGTTTTCAGCACCTTGGGACAAAGTCATTTTTTTGCATCCCCCAAGTTACAGGGAGGGGTTAAGGTGCTGCATAGAAGACAGAAGGGGTGGCTGGGGAGTCCTCCACATCGGCCCTGGCAGGTTACCCACGACATGCCTTCCTGTTGCTCCTGGGTGGGGAGCTGTTTGACACTGAATTTGCTGCCCCAGATGCTGTGCCATGGGGACAAATGCCCCCCTTGCCCCACTATAGCTATGCCACTGGCTCACCCTATCCACTCCTGATGCATGATGGAGGAGGAAACTAGGGATAAGACCATAAGTACCGAGATATCAAATGAAGTGGAGGAGGAGGCAGGGTGAGGGGCTCAGTGAAAGAACTCTTGGGAAGCTGCCTCTGCCAGTGCATTCCAGGACCTGTTCAAGACTCGTGTGTTCAGCCAGTGAGTGAGCAGAGGGGCAGTAGCTCCAGAGTTCTTTGGGTCAAACAAAGGGGTGAAGGCAGCAAAGTCAGCCTTGTCTGAGGACAGGAGGGCAGGCCACTTGGCTGAGCAATGAGGTGAAGGTGGTGCTCTCCTGGTCATGGCCAGCTGGTATTGGTGGAGGGAAGTGAGGAGCACAGCGCCAAAGATCAGCCATGTTGGTGTCTGTGGTTTACCCCTGGGTGGGCAGGCAGGTTCTCCTTCTGATGCTTCCCTGCAGTGGAACACAGGAGCACCCAGGGGGAGCATTGTGTGGAGGGACTGAGCAAGGACTGACCAGAGATCATGGGAGAAGACCAGCAAAGTGAAGACAGGATGGCTAGCAACAGTCTCCCTGCAGACCTCTTCTCCCTGTAAGACACAGCATCACACTCCCAGGGCAGCTGAGAGGTGAGAAAGAACGGCTTGGCCATGTGGCCTTCTCCCCAACCCTTTGCAGCTCAGTGGAGAGGAGGAAGAGGAAGAGATGGTGGTGGTGGCAGGCAGGCAAGGAGGGAGCCCTGGCCCAGTGGGGACAACCTGTCTGGATTCTCCTACCCTAGTCAGGCAGGGAGGCAGCCAGAGTGAAGAAAAAAGCCAGACTTTTAGATAGCCCACCAAAGATGTAGGAGCTGGGACAGTTTGGGTGATTATTGACCACATTATTATTATTATTATTATTATTATTATTATTATTATTATTATTATTATTATTATTATTATTATTATTATTATTATTATTATTATTATTAAATTATGTGTTGAAATTTTTGCCCATAAGAATTTTGCACCCAAGGCAATTGCCCTTATGCCCCTTCTCCACGTCATGCCACTGGCTAGGGCATGAAGATACTGACTTCTTTAAGAAGTTTATAGCAACACTCTCCAGTGCCGAGCTCTGTTCTCAGACATGCATATCTCAACCCTAAGCGAGTCAGAAGGTCACAACGGTATTTAATCATGCAGGATAATGTGTTTGATAGAGTGATGGACTAGGATTCGGGAGATCTCGTTTCAAATCTTCATTCAGTCATGCAAAAGTACTGGGGGATGGCAATGGTAAACCACTCCTTGAATATCTCACATACCTCAGATACTCTATTAGGGTCACCATAGCTCATAGGTAATATATGATACATATATAATATTATCCAAAAACAAGCAGCAGAGAATTTTTTTGATTTTTAAACCTAATTATTTAGAGACCCCCTTGGAATCTGAAGCCATCAACTGTAGTTTTCCTAGTGCATAAATCTGAGGTGGTACGCGTATCTGTACCACCAGTATCTGGCATATTCTTTTACTGACAGCTGCCCACTTGTACTATTAATCATCTTGTCTTACTTGTGAACCAGACTGTAATGAGAGAAAAGTGGCAAACCGCCCAGAGTGACCTCGCTGCCAGATGGGTGGTATAGAAATCCAATAAATAAATAAATAAATAAATAAATTGTGTCTACATTTATGACTGGCTGCAAAATGGACATGATACATAAAATTTAAAATATGTAAAAGGTTACATTAGTAGGTAGTCTAAGTTTCCATGACACTTTATTTATTTTTGTTTTGTTTTGTGTTCAAATGTATGACTGAGACCACAGCACTTTTATAGTATTTCTATATATTCCTCAGTTGCCCCTTATTAGTTTCCTTGGCTTGTTTATCAATTGCAAGCATTTTTTCTCATGAGAACTGCAGAAATTTCTAAGGCTGAAGAAATGCTAAATTTTAGAAGTTTTGTACAGCATTCCTATATCTGCACCGTGCCCACTGAACTCCAGATGCTGTGCATTGCAAATCCTTAAAAGTGATTAGATTGGTTTTAGCTTCTGTGAAAAGAAATTAACAAAGGAATAATGTGACCATATGGCTAGATATACAAATGCAGTAGTGCAGGAACTCCTTATTAAAAGGAAAGAAGAAGAAAATCTTCAATAACTAAATAAGAAAGGAAGAACGGAGGGGAGAAATTTCCATCCAGTAAACTGAGGGAAGACATGCTGTCAGATGTGATCTTAACTAAGGGTGCAATCAGATGGGGGTTGTATTTTGGAACACTTGTGAGATATTGTGGTGTGAGCTATATTCCAGTGATCACATGACATACAGGCAGTTGTATCCCAACTTAATTCCAATTTATGCCCAAGTGAGATCTTTTTAGCTATCCTTTTTGGGGTGGGTAGGCACAGGGTAGAAGGATTTCTTGAAAGAAAATGGCTGCTAGAGGACTCTCTCAAGGGCACAACAAATAGAGCTGCGAGGAAAGACTTTGGCTTTTATTGGGGCTTCAGCTGTCAATCTTCCATTTTGATTTTTATTCCACTGGCTCTAACAGTTGGTTCCCAAGTTCTTTTGTTGGGATTTCTAACTTCCAAAATGCCTGAACAAACTCCAGTGATTTGTGAGAGCATGCAAACCAAGCAACAGGGGACTTCTTGAACCACCCATTGTCTGATCTAAAAATGCATGAAACGCTGCTCTGTCTCATTAGGAGACTTTTCTCTAAAGCCAGTGCACAGCCTTCATATCAACTATGCATTTATTTATGCACTGTGGACCTCCTGGAAGCAGGGGAGACAATTTTTGTCTGTTCCCCTGAGATGGGGAGGGGGAGTGGAATATTCTGATGACATTTTTTATTTTCACTGGGGTTTTATTTAGAGAGCAAGCCATTTAAATCATTCCTTCAAGCTAAAGGAGTGGGGAAGCAGGGTGCTCTCTTTTTCACATTTGCCATAATGACTTTTACCTCCAACAGCTATTTGCCCAAAACCTGGTTAGTTGTTTCTGCAGTGCCAAATTTACTCCTCCATACCTAAATTTGTGTCTGTGCCTTCTTTCCACCATTGCACTTTTGTCTATATGATGAGAGAGAGAGAGAGAGAGAGACTACACAACAGGAGAATCAAGATTCAAGACATTAATTTATAAGCACTGCAACCACAGTGCCAACCTAGGTGAATCCTTAACAGCAATTCAGCTAACATGGGGAAATTACATCACTGCTTCCCAAAGGATGACAAGGTTTTGCTTGAGACACAACATTAAAAACAGAGTTGAAGGACAGGTCACATTGTCTGCCAACTGTGGAAAGAGGCTAGACCTCCCTGGACCCAAATATCCCCTCCCTGGACCCAAAATTTAGAGGCTCCATTGCTTTGTGTCTCATGAAAGAAGAGCCTGTGAGAAAAAGTGCTGTGAGATTGTGGACCCCAAGGAAAATGGCGGCAAAGACAACAGTCAAGTACTTTGGAACCCAGGCAACCCTTTGCCTCCTTCATTGCCACAAGGCCCTCCTTGCCCTCCTTCCCAAGACAGAGTGTCAAGGTCAACATTTTCCCATGAAACTCCTTGGGCACCATTAATTCTGCTCCAGATGACAGGGGGCAACCTGAAACTATGTGTGGTAGTACTGGGAAAGGCACTTTGTGGAAAATTGTGTTTCACCTTCCTCCACATCTGCTGGATTGGACTTTGTTCCAAGGACAGAAGGAAGCAAGTGTTATCATTTGTAGAGTGATAACTGGGATTCAACCCTATGTGAAAAACTGCCAGGCAAGGGCACCTCTTAACCTTTCCCCATCCACAGTTCCCTTCAAAGCTGTGGAAACAGATTAACCACTGGCTTTCAACAGATCAGGCAAAATTCCACTTGTATCATCATGCCAGTTCTTGTAAGGAGGACAAGAAAATTACTGATAACTGCCCTATCCAAACATTTTCTATAATTTTGATTCTATAGTCCACCTTAGGCCTCCTAGGCCAGAGATTTTCATTCTTTGCACAAAAGTGCCACTTTGATTGCTGAAATGCTGTCAGACTCACTAATGCAAGGACAGAAAGCAAAAAGGTACAGCTGGTGCTGCTTCAGCATTGGAAGGAGGACTTGGAAAATGACATATACATGGCTCCTCTAAAAGAATGGCAGCATTCTTTTGAAAGAACGGCTATTGTCCCAGGTTGAAACATACCACAGATTGTTTGGATCCAGTCAGATTGGTATGATGTCGAGACCACAGCACCATGCCCACATTAAGTACCTGGTCAAAATAATAAACATAAATTTAGAAATTAAAATTAAAGGGGCACAATATGCTTCTTCGTATTTTTGCATGAGAGGGTTGCGGGGGGGGGAGCCAATTTAGTACACAAAACTCTGAAGCCATATTTTTTATTTATTTATTTATTTATTTATTTTATACAATTTATATGCCACCCACTACCCAAAGTTCTCTGGGTGGCTTACAATATGGGTGCATCTTTGTATATTTACTCCCCTCCTTAAGATCTGTCATGGTTCCAAATTTCGTGGACGTAATCAAAAAATAACAAAAATTTTACTCATGTTGGGTTTTCTAATGCACTGACTGCCAAATTCACAGATTAGTTAAATCCAAAGGCCAAATCAAATCAGATGGAATGCAATTTGCTCCAGATTTAATTAGGTTGCATTTTGAAGCAACGAACTGGCCCCCGCACTGAATGGCTGGACACACGGAATCCAACTTTTTAAAAATATGCAAGGGAGCACTGTGATACCTCATCATTCTTCTTTCCTTGGAAGGCAAGAGAGAAAGGCAAAGCCAAATAGTGTGGTTTCGAAGCCAAATAGCATGGTTACAGACAATGATGGAAATGTGTAAGCTCCCGGTTTACGACCAGGGTACTTCAAGGGCCAGATGCAGGGGAGTGGTTGCAGGGGACAGATATCTAGTCCCGTGCACTCCCATAGGCATTTGGTGAGGCCACTGTGAGATACAGGAAGCTGGACTAGATGGGCCTTTGGCCTGATCCAGCATGGCTCTTCTTATGAAGCTAACTGGAGTTAATTGGAAGCTACTTGTAAAGATGTTTTACTTGTGGAGTAAAAATTGAATGAATGCAAATAAAAAACCCCATGGTCCTGTTGTCCTACTGAGGAAAGTCCTTCCAATACAGTTCACTGCATGGCCGTGCCCCTTGTGCAAGAGCTGTAATTGCACAAATGGTGATCTCTATGAAAAAAGCCTGCCCACCCCCCCCCATTTGCAAACAACTAAGTATTTGTTGTATTTCACCTTCTATGTTATGGCAATGGCTACTCAGTGAAAGCTCAACAGGATGCTGTTCTATGAAATAATACCATGAGTGCCTCAGTGGAGGAGCAGGATACAGATCTGTTTACAGGCTGTATTCAAAATGATGGTTCTAGTCTATAAAGCCCATAACAGCTTGAACCCAAGCTGCCATATTTTTCCATCCATAAGATGCCCCCATGTGTACAATGACCCCCACTTTTCCAACCCCAAATTACAGTCTCACAACCGCACAGTTCTCTCCTCATCTTAAAGGTAAAGGTAAAGGTAACCCCCTGCCCACCTGCACATGTGTGCTAGTTGTTTCTGACTCTAGGGGCAGTGCTCATCTTCGTATTCAAGCTGAAGAGCCAGTGTTGTGCAAGTCCATGGCCATGTGGCCACATGGCTGCAAGGAAACACTGTTTTACCTTCCCACTTTTTCCAGCAGTACCTATTTATCTACTTGCATTTACATGCTTTCGAACTGCTAGGTTGGCAGGAGCTGCGGTTAACAGCAGAGCTCACTTCGCTGCGTGGCACCCAGGATTTGAACCACTGAACTACCAACTTTGTAGTCAAGAGTTTTCAGTTCTGTAGCCCACTGAGCCACCCCCCTCAATTTTTAGAAAAAAATATAGTCTTATACATGGAAAAATTCAAAGTCTGCCTCTCCCATTTTCTTTAGACAGGATTTCCCTGAGTGAGCAACTGTATCTGGTTTTTCAAATGAATGTTGTATCTTTACTGCTTTGAATGTGCTTTGATGTTGTTTATGCTTTCTAATATGTATGTATGTATGTATGTATGTATGTATGTATGTATGTATGTATGTATGTATGTATGTATGTATGTATGTATGTATGTATGTATGTATGTATACAACTTACATGCCACCCACTGCCCAAAGTGGGTGGCAATTCAAAATTAAAATGAACAATTAAAAGCAATTAAAATATTAAAATACAATACAATAGAACTAAAATACAATAAAATACAATACAGTAAAATTCCCATCAGGACCCACAATCTATGTTGTATCAATTAAAAAACGTCTGGAACAGGAAGGTTTTTACATGGCACTGAAACGTCATCAATGTTGGCACCAGGCAGATCTCACTTGGGAGGGTGTTTCATAGCCTGAGGACAGCTGCCATAAAGGCCCTATATTTACAGGCCATCCCTTTTATCTCCTTGAGGGATGGCTCTTTCAAAAGAGCCCTGGCTAGATCTTAACTGCCGGGTAGGTTCATATGGAAGGAGGTGGTCCTTCAGGTAACCAGGGCTTAAATATGCCATTGTGACTAGGGCCAAATATGTGATATGTTTGATTCTTTTTTATTTCACCATTGTTAGTGCTAAATACAGTGGATGAATGCCCCGTCAGACAAATTCTTTGAAAAATGAATGAAATTCCCTGGTATAGGCATTTTTCACAAGACAATGGTTTGCCTACTGGAATAACACTGAAATACTGAAAATAAACTCTGGACTTTGAAGTCAGCTTGTTTTTTATGTCATATTTTATGTGTTGTAGCTGTTTTAAAATCTATGTGGAATGTTTTATATGAGTTGAATATAGCAACCGTGAAATATTTGTTGTTCCTGCAGGGGGGACAATGACAATAAAGATTCCTAATTCTAGTCCTATTCCTATTCTTATGTCTTGCAAAAAAAAATAGTCTTATGGGAGCAGGCATTTGAATTTCGCATGCTCACAACCCGAGGAGTTACGGGGAAAAGGAAATTCAAAAGCCTGGTCTTCCATCCTGGCTTTTCCGACTGTGTAGCACCTGATCCACGGGTGCTACATGGTCGCGAAAGCCAGGATGGAAACCACCACTGACTCCCCTTCGGCTTGGGCTCCATGCATGGATCCCTTTAAAGGGCTCTGTGCAAGAAGCCCAAGCCAAAGAGGAGGCAGAGGCTTGGAAGCACACAAGGTGCCGCCTCTGCTTTGCCTTGGGCTCCATGCACAGAGCCCTTTAAAGGGATCCGTCCACGGAGGCTGGCTGCCTTTGTTTCCTTGCGTCTGTGAACAGACAGGCTGGTGAAAGGAAGGCAGTGCCTTGTGAGTGCTTGCTCACACAAAGCGCTGCCTTCTCTTCCTCCGCCTGTCTGTTCACGCGGGCTGGGAAGGGCATGCAGGCACCCTCCA
Organism: Phrynocephalus forsythii; assembly: GCA_029282475.1. NCBI lineage: Eukaryota > Metazoa > Chordata > Lepidosauria > Squamata > Agamidae > Phrynocephalus > Phrynocephalus forsythii. The sequence continues at coordinate 113,210,106 of JAPFRF010000011.1, forward strand.
CGAACAGAGAGGCTGGGGAAATGAGGCTGCCTCATGGAGGCTGCCTGCATGCCCTTCCCAGCCTGCAAGAACAGACAGGCTGGGGAAGGGAAGGCAGTGCCATGTGCATGCAAGCACACACAAGGCGCTGCCTTCCTTTCACCAGCCTCTCTGTTTGTGGAGGTTAGCGAAAGGAAGGCAGCCAGTGTCTGTTCATGGAGACCTTGGAGGGGTGACTGCCCCAATGCAGGAAGGGGATGAGCAGGTGAGTCACTCCTTGACTGCTCTCCCCCCACCCCCGGGTTGGGGCAGCCAGCAAAAGGGAGAAGCTTTTCCCCTGCCCAAACCCAGCAAAGAAGGAGAAAAGCTTTCCCCCTTGTTTGGCTGGGAGTAAACCCCCTCAATCAGCCAACAGTGGAAGGCTGTCGGTTGATTGCGGGGTTTTGTGACAGAATCCCCATAGGAATGCATTGAAAACCAATGCAACCTGTTCCTCCATAACAGATTAATTGGTTTTCAATGCATTCCTAGGGGAAACCCTGCCTCTTAAGATAAATTTTTCATAGAATGAATGGATCCCTGGAATCAATTAAATTTGTCTTAGGAGGCACCACTGTCTTTTAATGACGTACACCACCTTGTGTCCTTTTTAAGGAGAAGGGGGGGAAATATTTTAAATAAAAATAAAACAAATAAAATAGAAACATATCTATTTATTCATTTTACTTTTATTCTACAACAATCTAGTCAAAGGACTGCTCCAGTTGGCTTACACTATAAAAATACAATTATATACATTTATAAGTTGCAATAAAGAGAGAGACAAGGTTTTACCTTTTCATCTCAAAGAGGGTATTCTGTAAGATCGTTCTGTCAGTGGAAAGAGGACAAGCAATTTCTCTGTCACTCTCCATTCACACACACACACACCCAATCTTCTCTGGAGATTAGGCAGAGAGAGCTTTAATGGAGGAGCCCTTGGCACTAGGAGTATCTCTGATTTAGCCCTTTGGATGTTATTCTGTACTAGAACTGCCATTAAAATACAATTTGGCAAGGTGGAAAGCAAGTTTCCTGTCAAAATGCAGTTACTTCAGCAGAAATGAGTCTATTGACATCCATTTGCTTGTGCATGACTCGTGTGTGTGTGTGTGTGTGTGTGTGTGTGTGTGTGTGTGTGTGTGTGTGTGTGTGTGTGTGTGTGTGTGTGTGTGTGTGTGTGTGTGTGTGTGTGTGTGCACGTGCGCATGCCTGCCCCGTAAGACATCTGGTAGGCAAACTGTCATCTTGTGAAAAATGCCTATACCCGGAAATTTCATTCGTTTTACAAAGAATTCGTCTTACGGGGCACTCGTCTTGCGAGGTACCACTGTATAGTCTTGAAATCTTGTGAGGTACTATTCCCTCAGAACTGGTTACTCCTCATCTACAGTATTGTGTCCAGTTCTGGACACGATAGTTTAAGAGGGATGCCAACAACTGGAGTAAGTTCAGAAGGGAGCCATATGGGTGATTAGGGGACTGGAAATCAAAGAGCAAGGCATGATTAACCTTAAGAAACACATTTCCAATACTTGAAAGGAAGTCAAAGCAAAGTATTCTGCTTATATACTGCCCCATATCACTTCAAGTAGTCTCTGGGCGGTTTAAAATTTTTAATTACAGTAATGCAGGCTACACATTGCCCCCCCCAACAAGCTGGGTACTCATTTTACCAACCTCAGACGGATGGAAGGCTGAGTTTTACCTGCAGTACAGGCATTTAACCCCTGCGCCACGAGGCTCAGGCAGAAGAGGGGCAGGATCTGTTCTTGATCATCCTAGAATGCAGGGTTCATAATAATGGGCTCAAGTTACAGGAAACCAGTTTTTACTTGGAACCAGTTACCTCTGGTGATATCGAGTGCTCCAGCACTGGAGGCAATCAAGAGAAAATGGAACAATTGACTGTCAGGCCTGTTTGATTTGGTCTGAATCCTCCATTGAGCAGGTGGGTTGGACTCAATGGCCTTTTAGGCCCCCTTCCAATTTCATGATTCTATGATGCTAAGCTACACATTCCATTTCCAGCTACAGGGGAAAGTACTGTATGATGAAACATTCAAGTTCATGCCAAAGAAAGCCAGCCCTTTTATTTATCTCCTCTCCATGGTTTGGACTTGGCTTATGAGTGTTTTAATCTTACTGCATTTGCCTAGTGATATATATTGATAAATCGAAATATTTCGCATGATTACATAGCTGTTAACATTCACTGTGCCTGTGGCAACACTTCTAATTTAGCACAATGGATTAGTTTCTGTTTCTAATAATTCAACAGTGTGCTGTATACTAAGCAGAACGCTTCTGCTGTGGTTGCCTCCTTGTCACTGTACTAAAGCATTAGGAATTCAAAGTGTGCCTTTCCTTAAATTGTTGCTCGACTGGAAGAAAAGCTGTTTAAAAAAAAATAATTAGGCAAATACCATGTTCTTGGCTTCCAGACACATTCCAGCTGTTCACAATACACGTTCAGAGACTTTTAAAAATATTCTCCTCACTTGAAATGTGGTTTTAGCATTTTAGATGCTGTATTAGTAATAGGCATTTTGGTTAGAATTAATAAGGCAGTAAATTTTTGTTAACGAGATACCTGGTTCACTGCTAAAATTTGAATGTGCATGCATTTTATTATGGCTTTCTCTAGAGGCTTAGGATAGTCCACAAAACCTATCATAAATCTTGAGAGTAAGTTGTCTCAAGCCAGATAAAATGTGGATGGCAGAACTGCCAAACTCAAAGAAAAAGAACACACCCCTGCATCCAAAGAACTGGCTGTATTGTGATGCTGTTGACAATACAGATTTCATTTTCAAAGTACTGCTGGTAGTGGGATTTTTTTGTTTTTTTTGTTCTTTAGGAAACACATGGTGAATCAACCTATAAATCAGCAGATAATTGTTACTCTTCAATTAAATTCAACTTCAACTATAAGGAGTCATACATCAAGAAACCCATGTGGCTTGGCATAAATGGACTGAGAAATGTTTAATATATTTAATTTATTTCTAAAGCTTTAACCAGGGAGGAGGTCTTTGCATGTCTTGTTAAAGACAACTCACCAGGACCAGATGGCCTCCATCCACGAGTTCTCAAGGAACTTAAAGATGAAATTGCTGAGGTCCTAGCCAAAATATATAATCTTTCCCTCAAATCAGGCTTTGTGCCTGATGACTATAAGGTAGCAAATTGTAACACCAATCTTCAAAAAAAGATCCAGAGATGAGCCAGGAAATTTCCAACCGGTCAGTTTGACATGTGTCCCAGGTAAAGTGATGGAAACCATCCTAAAAGATAAACTTAATAGGCACGTAGAAGAGAAGGCACTGCTGAAGGACAACCAACATGGCTTTTGCAAGGGTGAATCATGCTTCACTAATCTGTTGGAATTTTTTGAGAGTGTCAACAAGCATATGGATAAGGGAGATCCAGATGACATTATTTATATAGACTTTCGGAAGGCTTTTGACAAGGTCCCGCACCAAAGGCTCTTGAATAAACTTGCCAGTCAGGGGATAAAGGGACAAGTCTTGTCCTGGATCAACAACTGACTAAGGGACAGGAAACGGGGTAGCACTAAATGGATACTTCTCCAAGTGGCAGGAAGTAAAGAGTGGGGTCCCCCAAGGTTCAGTACTCAGACACCTGCTTTTCAACTTCGTCATAAATGATCTAGAAGTAGGAGTAAATAGCAAGGTGGCCAAAATTGCTGACAACACTAAATTATGCAAGGTAGTAAAAACTGAAAGAGACTGTGGGGAGCTCCAGAGGGCTCTCTTGACACTGGGGGAGTGGGCAAATCACTGGCAAATGAGCTTCAACATTAGTAATTGCAGAGTGATGCACATTGGGGCAAAAAATATCTTGGTTACATTTATAAACTGATGGGGTCTAAACTCTCTGCAACAAACCAGGAAAGGGAGCTTGGTGTCATTGTGGACAGCTCAATGAAGGTGTCAAGCCAGTGTGCCACAGCAGTGAAAAAAGCAAAATCAATGCTAGGGATCATTAGGAAGGGTATAGAAAATAAGTCAGCAAGGGTCATTTTGCCTCTTTATAAATCTATGGTGAGGCCCCATTTGGAGTATTGTGTCCAGTTCTGGTCACCATATCTCCGGAGGGATATTATGGAAATGGAAAAAGTGCAGAGCAGAGCAACCAGAATGATTAGGGGACTGGAACACCTTCCTTACCATCTGAGGCTACAACAGCTGGGCCTCTTCACTCTTGAATGATGGCGCCTAAGAGGTGACCTGATTGAAGTTTATAAAATCATACACCTTGTGGACAAAGTGTGTGTGTGTGTGTGTGTGTGTGTTGCGTGTCGTTACAGTCGTGACCAACTCTTTGTGACTCCATGCCCGTGGAGTTTTCTTGACAGAAATACTGGAGTGGTTTGCCAGTTCCTACTCCAGGCACCTACAACACCTGGTATTCCCTGGTGGTCTCCCATCCAAGTACTAACCAGGGCCGACCCTGCTTAGCTTCCAAAATCAGGTGAGATCGGATGTGCTTAGGGCATCTAGGCAGCTCGTGGACAAAGTAGATAAAGAAAAACTGTTTTCCCTATCACACAACCCTAGATCTAGGGGGCACTCCATGAAACTTTTGGGTGCTAGATGTCAAACAAATAAGAGAAAGGACTTTTTCACACAGAAGATCACTGGTCTGTGGAACTCCCTGGCAGAAGAAGTGGTACTTCTCTTACCATATTCCAGGGGGTACTTGAATCAGTGCCCCCACACACCAACAATGTCAAGCCATAGCATCACTGCCAAACCAGGTATCCTGTTTAGTTATCAGAGGATACCTCGTGGTCTTTTCCAAACTGTGTCTGGCCCTTTAAGTGGAAAAAATCATTCCCCCTCTTTTTTCAAAAACTAATCAAGACTATGTAGTCATCCCCTTGTGATACTGACAATTAAGTTTTCGGTTCACCTTGTTGCATTCCTTGCCTTCATTGTCTCCCTTGCTTTGCCCTAATTATGGACAACGGGCAGGAAGGGTGAGAAAGCCACTCACATATATCATATTTTGTTCACAATCTTTTTTCTTGCCTGCCTGATTTAGTTACATTTGGTCAGGCTTTTTGCCTGCCCTTTGTACTACAGCAAATAACTCACAGCCTCCAACAAGGAGAGGTTTAACACAAAAGGAACTGTCGTGCCACCTTTAGGCGAAAATTGATACATTCAGTATCTGTTGTTGGCTTTTCATTGGGGCACAATTGTATGCACACACTTATGCCTTCTAGGCTAAGCCATCAAGCGAGGTGTAGTAAAAGCTTTTAAAAGACAGAAAATCAAAAGAGTTTATTTGCCCATAAAACAGCAAGACAATGGGATAATCAAGGTTGTAGCTGTAATGTATCTACTCGATTTCCATCAACAAAATTGGCAGCATAGTGGACTGGAAGCCATGAAAGTTTGTTTTAAAATAAATGCATTAGTCCTAAAATGTCACACAACTTGGTTGTTGCTTTGATTTCTGTTTTCATTCATAGATTCACACTCTGCTGATCATAGAGCTCTGCAATTTTGTGGAGTTTCAAAACCTCACAACACAGCCTGAGACTTGTTCAAACTCAGAAGGACTTCATATTTTTTCCTTCTGTTTATGAGTAAATCAGTGTGAAAGCGTCTTTCCAAACTTACAAGAGAGATATCCATACTACCCCATGTATAGCAGGCTGAAGGGCGCTAAAAATGCACCATTCCTCTTGGAACTCTACACTGTGGGATAAATACAGTAATACCTCGGATAAAGAATGCCTCGGTTAACAAATTTTTTGGATAACAAATGAAAATTTCAGGTATAGGGCTGCCTCGGATAGTGAATGTTCTCTATGTGCTGCCTCGGATAACAAATGTTTCATAATGCCTTGCAAAAATGTGTACCCTGCATGCATTGCATGATGCATAGTTTGTGGATGGGTCGGAGGAGTTAGAGCGTTTTTCATGGTGTTTTGGAGCCATTCTGGACATGTTTTGCTGAGGGATTTGGACCTTTCAAACTTGGTAAGATAGGGAGCTAGCTTTTATTAATCTTTGCACTGCTTTTCTTTGTATTTTTTCGCTGGAAGAGGCTGGGGTAGTCTTGCTGGTTTCATTTCTCCGTGTTTGCAGTCTTTTTTCATTACTCTGCAGGCAAAAATGGGCTGGATTTTTCTTTCTGCTTATGTTTTTTTGTTTGCATTTTTCCCCATTGCACTTTAGGTGGGAACAGGCTGGTGTAGTCTTGCTGGTTTCTCTTGTCCATGTTTGCATTGCACTGCAGGGGGATGTTCTGGAGGGTGTTCCAGCACTGCAAGCCTTTCAAGTGCATTCTATAAAGAGGTCTGCACCCCCTCCAGGTTTTTTGCCTTTTCCCGGACCTACAGAACAGATTAATCAGTTTCCCATCCATTTCAATGGGAAACCACATTTCGGATAACAAATTTTTCAAATAACAAATTGTCTCTGAGAACGAATTAAATTTGTTATCAGAGGTACCACTGTACTTAAAATTAGCGTATACTTTGAGCCTCAGTTCTTGTATACTTTTACAGAAGCAATTTCCCGCTATTTGAGACATTGAGATTCATGTGATTCCACAAACACAATGGTGCTGCTTAGTAACTTGCCTGAGGTTGGGTTAAATAGTATTAGTCATACAGCTCTGCTTTGTGTGATCTGTTATTAACCACTCCTCTTATGGTTACAGCCAACGTATGGTTTAAGTTTGTTCAAGTGAAGCCAACAGTCCTAAGGACTGCATATTTGCTGTGCTTGCAGCCACATCAGACTTTATAGGCTGCATCTAAACAAAATATAGGCAGGAGCACACAACAATTTTGCCCCCTAAGAGCTGCATTTCCTGCAGTCGCTGCCTGTTTATGTCTGCAGACATATGTCTGTGTATGTATGCACAGGTACTCCCCTCCACAGAGGGGAGTATCTCTGTCTCCACCCACCTACACAACCCTTCTGCATTATAAAGTCTGCCAGTATGTGGGGCTACATGTAGTAAAGATGTGGAAGCACAGGTAAAACCTCCCCCCACCTCCAATCCCCTTCCTTTGAAAGTCAAGTGGACATCCCTGTGTTCACTGCCAAGTCTGCAAAGGGGCTTGTATGAAATGTCAGTTGAATGTCCTTATAGCACTTTTGTGCTCTAATACCCCATTCTGCCACTATAGGACAATAAACTCATCTCCCATAGAGGGAGCGCTCCAGCCTTACCTCTCCCATCCTATGCTTTGTCTTCCTCCTACATGTGAAGGAATTTCAAGGGTCTGAAGAAGTGTCTGTGTGAATATCCTATTGCATCCTTATTTTCTGGGTTAAATTCTCTGAGGTCCCCATTCTCCAGTGTTTCCCAATCTCCTGCCACATCCATCCTAGCTACGTCAATTATTAAACATCTCCCTCTCTCATCTTTAAGGATTTTTCCACTTCCAGCTGAGGGTATATAATTGCCACTTCTCTAATTATTGTGACTTCGTCTTTCCCAAGAATTATCAATACGCTATCGATTAGGCATCCTAAATAACACCACTACGTAAGAAGGAGATACAAACAAGACAGGGAAAACTCAAAGGTTTGCACAAATACAAGAAATATTGGCCTCCTCACACTGGGTAGGGTGGGTGGTGATTATATCCCAAGGAGAACTGAGGTTAACAACAGTTTACATTGATAGTGGTGGCAGACTGGGTAGAAATGGAAATAGAATGAGGTGCCACAGCTGACTGAGTGGGATAGTAGTTAAGAGAATTCCACCCAGGAGATGGTGTTAATCCAGCAATTTGCTTTGAATTTCAGGCCTTTAGTATTCAAATACTCAATCTTCCTAGTCATTTATTTGAACAGAGTTTTTGAAGTACGTTGCAGTGAATTCTGTGACTTCAGGTAACTAATATTTTGCACCATCGTTCTTCAGTGGAGGCTTCTCAAGTACACTAGAAGCCTGAACATATAGGCATTCATAGCAACTGTATAAATGAAACAATTTAGGGCTGAAAAGAATCTACAAGGAAAGGTTTAAGTAGCCCATGTGTGCTTATTCCCCTCAGAGCGCTTTGCTTTACAATGTAAAGCAGCTATGCCTAATAGAAAAACAGCAATAATGGCAGAAGGAAATGATTTTCAGTAATGCTGTGTCCCTTTTTGAAGTATTATTTCAATATTCTTTCCTTTACGTGGACTAGTTTATTTAAATTAAGATTCCAGAGTTTATATAGATTTCTTGGATATAGATACAAAGTGACATAGGTCGCATACACACATTGACACACCCCTCTCCATGTGGCACCTTGAGGCACATAGCCCCTTTTAATGCAAGATCAACATGGAGAGGTGGTCAGTTTAACTTCCTTTGTAAATAAAACCCAGTGCCTGGGAGCTGCCACTAAGAAAACCCATTTCCCATCCTTGTTTTAATGAAATGATTGTTGGGTCGTTCAGTGACATTCCCATAAAGTCCTTGCTTGCCTTTTGAAGTGTTTGCCATCTGATCTCCCACTAAATTTAATTCTAATACAGTACCAGCAGTTAGCCTAACAATGTAGGCAACAAAGGACTGGTGCAATGATAACACTCAAATTATTCCAAAACCGGTGAGAAACACCAAGTTAAACAAACTATCCCAGAAGAAATCAAATTTATGTCGCTCACCTCTGTCAGGTTTAATTATCTTGATGCTATTTAAAATAAAACCCCATTGGGATGGGATCAGTAGCTCTCCGTGGGGAGCCTATTGCTAGTTTAGCCATTGTTCACTTCTTGCTGAGTGCAAATTACAAGAAGAACAATAATGTTATCCCCCATGCTGGACCCCTGACTCATGGTACACTGCTTGGAGTTCCACACTTCAGCAGTTTGCAATTGATTAAAGCATTGAACACAGGCTGCTTTCCAAACTAATTAAAAAAATGCTTGCAGGGCCTAGGCATGTTTACATATTATTCAGGAGACGAGGTGACATCCATAATAAACAAATCCACGAATAAATAAGAAATATTAAAATTCACACTTTCCATAAGGCTCCTGTCTAATGATGACATCTATTAAACACAACAGCATACAACACACCCACAATCAGGCTGCACCTGTGTATGGATGGCCTGTCATGGAAGACACACACTTGCTCTACTGGCCCTTCTTGGGATGAAGAACTCTTGTTTCTAAAGCTGTTCTCTCCATCTTCCCATTCCACACTGTTACTACTGTGGAGAAAGAAAGAAGAAACTCACTTGCTTAAAGGGAACAAGGAAATGCTATACTTGGTTGTCTCTCCTGTACTTCTTCTTACAGAGACACTGTGGGTACTATGGTTGATGTTACCCTATTGTTGTTCTGTGCCATTGGTCAGGACTCAGGACTGACTAGTAGAGACACTAATAGGACTTACAGGGTGAGATATTTAAGGAGTGTTTTACCAGTTTGATTCCACCATCGAGCTTCCATGGCAAAGTGGGTATCCAAACCCTCATTTTGAGACTCCTCTCCATCACTCTGTCCACTACACCACACTGGGAATGTTCATTACACCATTACTTATGCCCAAGTGCCAATATATTTGCTCTCCTTCAGAGGTTTATCTCTTCAGGAAGGTTTTCCCTTAATAACTGACTGTCCGAGGAGATTTTTTTAAAATGGATTACTGCTTCTTGATGCTTTTAAATGTTTTTGGTGCTCCCTTTATTTACTGGGTTTTAGTGTGGCATTTGTTCGATCCTTTCTAGTATTTGTATACTTACTGTTTTAACCTCCAAATCTTCTTTATTCTTCTTTTTCTTAGCGTCTGCCCCATTTGTTGGTGGGGTCTGCTATTCTGGGGTTTTGCCCTCCACTTTGCATGGTCATGGGCTTAGTCTGGGTGAACTGGGGACAACTTCAGGTCATTGTTGAGGGTAATCACCCAGCATTGTTTTGGGGCATCGCCTCAGTCAGGATCCACTGAGCTCCAGGGTGAAACCCTTTGTGGCCAGAGTTTCCTCATCAGCATGCTAGATGTGTCCATACCAAAACTGGATGTCATCATTGCGCACACAATCATTTTGCCTGAGGCCAGAGGTCCATGATAGCATCTTTGTCTCCATGACACGAAGGTGACATTTGCCTTCTTTAATCACTGTCCAGCATTCCGCACCATAAAGCAAAACAGGTCATATGATGGTGTGATAGATCTTTGACTTTAAGTGGTCACTCATCTTTTTGTTGCACATGACACGTGATGCCGTATTATGCCATTTTTGCCAGGCAGCATTGATCCTTGATGTGATTTCAAAGTTCAGACTCCTGTTGGCTGCGATCGTAGAACTGAGGTACAGTATTTGAACTTCTCAGTTCTCTCAGTTCTACCATTGATTTGGATCATACCTTGTACATTTGGGTCAGTTGTCACATAATCCATCTTCCTCACTTTCAGATGCTGGTCAAACATCACCAGAGGGTCCCTCCATGCTTAGACCTGGCGCTAAAGATCTGCCTTACTCTGCAATGCAATCGTGATGTTGTCCGCATAAAGGAGCATCCTGGGCACTGGGTTCTGCAGATCATGACTGACTGAATCCATAACCAGAAAGAGAATACGTGGGGAGAGTGCTGATCTTTGGTGGACCCCAACCATGGTATGAAAATCCTTTGATGTACCATCAAAACATAGCTCTTCAGTGACTCATAGAGCAGTTCGGTCAAACTAACAAGTTCTTCTGGGACTCCATGATGTCGCAGTGCATACCAGATGACATCATGTGGGACTCAGATGAATGCTTTCTTGAGGTTGAGCAACGCTCCATGCACTGGTCTCCATTTCTCCCTGTGTTTTTTGAGAAGCAGCCAGGCAGAATGGATTGCATTGATTGTTTCACTGTTCTTGATGAAGCCGGCTTGATTGACACTTAGTTGGACTATGGTGCAGATTTGTGTGTTGATGACTCGATCAAAGATTTTAAGAGTACAGTAATCCCCCGCTTATCATGGAGGTTAGGGACCCAACCTGACTCAACCCGCGATAATTGAAAATCCATGATATGCAGATGCTGGATCGGGTCAGGACTGGGGCCTCTCTGGGGCCTCCTACACTTACATGAGGCCTAGCGCTGACCCGAACGGGCCGCCAATGGGCTTCCTGGGCCTGTTGGGTTCCACAGAAGTGGTTTCCGGTTCTCTGGAAGTGACTTGCAGTTCACCAGAAACCACTTCTGGGGCATCCGACAGGCCTGGGAAGCCTGTTGGAGACCTGTTTGGGGCAGCGCCAGGCCTGGGATAAGTGCAGGAGGCCTCAAACAGGCCCAAGCAGCTTACCCCGTGGGGGGGCTTGCCTTTCATATACTGTGGTCCTCTGGTGTACTGGGACTACAGTATATGAACAACAAAATGGCGGGAGACTGCTGTATGTGAAAGTAATATAATTAGTCTGTAATTGGTGCATTCAGCAGGGTTTCCCTTCTTTTTCCAGATTGGCACTGTTATGCTACATTGCCAATTGTTGGGTATCTTGTTCTCCAGCCCAATCTGGCTATAGAGCTCCATCAGCCAGTCACAGGGATTGCAGTGTTGTGAATTCCATCTGGTCTTGTGGCCTTGCCCATTTTATTCAGCTTCATTGCCAGCAACTTCATCAGATGTGATAGGTTGTACAGTCCCCAGCATAATAATTGGTGGCAGCTATGATATCAGCAAGGAGGCCAGGACCAGGGTGTTCCTTGAAACCAGGTGGGGTTGAGACAGAGATCGTGGTCAGCCAGTCCAGGTTCATAATTCACAGAGATGGTAGTCAGCCAGTCCAGGTTCAAGATCCACACAAAAGCAGTCTGACACGGAGGGGGAGGCCAAAGAGGAAGACTTGCAGAGCAACAGAGTTCCAGGAAAGTTCCAAGTTGAAGCTTCAGGAATCCAGAAGTCTCAGGTTGCTGAGGCAAGGAACAGGGAGTGCTGGCTGCTAGCTTTATGGCAATAGGAGGCCCACCAGTTGGACTCCCTGATTGCTTCAGCCTGAGAGGGGCCTGACTCTGCAAAGAGTCTTCCCGCTTGTTAAGTCATGTGGCCTTGATCCTGACACCCAGAACTGGAGAAACATGGGATTGACGGGTGTGGGAACTCTTATGTGGAAACTTTGTCAAAGTAATTGTGCCAACTAGAGATGGGCACAAATAAAAAAATGATGTTTTGTTTGTTGTTTGTCATTTAGGGGGTCTGTTTCGGTTCGTTTCCATTTTTCGTGAATTTTTGCAAAAAAATCATTTTTGTTTTCGTTCGTTTCATTACCATTTTGTTACCATTTATTTCAATTTTTGTGATTTTTTTTTGCATTTAAAGCAGCTCAAAGAATTGCCGTAACAAAAACGAAATGGATGACAAAATTTCTGGTGTTTCTGTTCATTTTGTTTCATTTTAGAGACAAAATTTGTTTGTCGTTTTGTTGTGTAACGAAACAAAAAAATGAAAACCAAAACAAAAAATTGTCCGTTTCATGCCCATCTCTAGTGCCAACACTTTATTACTTTGACATGATTGTTGATCAATTTTCTATTCTCATCACTGACACCATAAAATCTTTCAATATCTTCAGTCATTCTGTGGCAGGCTTTCACTAGCTAGTAAATGTTACATTAGCCTCTTTCTGTATTGAGGTTGCTGTACAGTTTCTCAAAGTGTATGGATTTCATTGTAGCTACAGCTTTCTTTACACTGTATTCAGCATTGCAGTATTTCTGCCAGTTGTCGGCTGTCTTTTCAGCTAGAAAAATGTGACAGAGCAGCTTTATCTCGTGGACCACCATGTTGACTTCATCTGTCCAAAGCCATGTTTACTTGTCAGTCTTTTGACAGCCAAGCTTTTTCATGCCAAATTCAGCCCAGGCAGCTATTTTAATCACCTGTTTTGCTTTGGCCCATGTACTCTCTACTGTTGTAATTGGAGGTAGTTGTATTTCTGAAATGGTTTAACCTTTAAATATTGCCTTTTAATGATGTAAGCCACCTTGAGTCTTGTTTAAGGAGAAAGGTGCATTATAAACAAACTGAAGGAAATATTGTTTAATTCCCACTCACCCCAAATACACGAGTGAGGATATTCTTCCCTTCTTCTGTTCATCCTCCTTCAGTTCCTTCACTTTCATCCTCATCTGTCCTACAAAATACCAGAAGGAGATTGGAGAACTATTAGTCTCTCTCCTTACCATAGTTTCAAATGTTCCAAAATATCTCTGTCATGGTTATGAGAGGGAGAGAAAGTAGTGACCAAGTAGTTTCATGGCTCTAGCAAGGGACAACTGAAGATTGCTTAATAGGTAGCTCGTGTCATGGTTTCCAGTGGAATCATCATTTTATTTCATTGCGATCGTTTCTTCATCAACTACATTCCTAACTTTTAAATTTAACTGCTCTCAGCAGTGCCTGTTCTGGGTTGGCCAATGTGCAGAACACAATCCTCACCATTAAAAAGAGATACAGTCACCCCCCCTATATTGCATTTTATATACTGCGGTCCCAGTATATGAAGGCAATGTCTCCTAGGGCAAGCTGTGTGGGCCTGTTTGGGGCCTTCTGTGCTTACCTCAGGCCTGGCACTGCCCCGAGTGGGCCTCCTATAGCCTTCCCGGGCCTGTTGGAGGCCTGTTTGTGGCAGCGCTAGGCCTGGGGTAACTGCATGAGGCCCCAAACAGCCCCCCCAGTCCCAATCCAACATAGTATCTGCATAGCACAAATTTTCCTTTATAGTGGTCGGGTCCCTATCCCCCACGATAAACGGAGGATTACTGTACCCTCAGTAATGCATTTAATATCTATTAATTTTAAATTAATGATTGAGTGTTCTGTTGTGTTTCTTTAGAAAATTTTCATGAAATCATTGTTATACGCAGAGTAAGATATATCCATAAATATCAGCTTGGAACAGAACAGGCAAATATCAGGCCTGCTAGACAACAACATCCTCATCCTCATCATCCATTTGTGAGCTATAGGTGGTAAAGAAGGTGTGCAACCGTTTGGTAGAGAAGGTTTCCTGAAAATTGCTTGTTATTACACTGGCCCTTTGGTCAGCTAACTGGCCGACAACTGTTATCTTGGTTCCCATGTTACTCTTTTCAAGGCCCTCCTGAAGATGTAGATTTTTGCCTTTTTAATGGTGAATGAAACAAAAGAAAGAAAGGTGGAATTCACTATTCCCTCACATGTAGGTAATAGTCAGGAAACAGAATAAGTACTGTCTTGCGCTTTTTTTTTTTTTAAAAAAAAAGGTTTTTAAATCACCAAACATGTAATATTATGATGATTACATCTATGTGCCATTATTCATGTTTCCACTTAGGTGACAGGGAAATGGCAGTAAGTGAAATGAAAAACTAACAAACTGCTTTTTGAGCTGAGTGGAAATATAGTAAAAGAGTGGCACCCACTGGCCAAATGGTACACTAAATTTTCTGAAGATTTCCTATACATTAGTATTGTCTGACAGAAGCTCAAATGGGCCGCTCTTTTGATACAACAAAACAGTGGCAATAAAAGCACACATCCTCCCGATTTAACAAAAAAGAATTTCTATATTTTTAAATACAAAAGTGGAACAGGTGATACCATTGCATGTTGCTGTTGTTATGGGTTGCTTTTTCATCTTCTGAAAGATTATGTCAGGATTACAAGTGAAGAATTTGTTGGATTTGAGTGCCTTCCAACTGCTTTTCCATTAGGGTTGCTGAAGACCTCCAGTTACTGCTACTCATCCTGGAAAGTTTGGTAATATGATCTAGGAGATCATTTGACCCTTCAGTCTGGTCTAGACATCAGCAGCAGACACCCACAGTGATGTCAATGTCATTGATTGATTTGATTTGATTTGATTTGATTTGATTTGATTTGTATACCACTCCCATTAGTGCCAAGATAATAACCTTGTATTTTACTACTACTACTACTACTACTAGAGATGGGCACGACTAAAAAAATGGTGTTTCGTTTGTTGTTTGGTCGTTTAGGGGTCCGTTTCGGTTCGTTTTCATTTTCGTGACGTTTTTCAGAAAAAAATTCATTTTCATTTCATTAGGTAATGAAACGAAAAAACAAAAACAAAAATGAAAAATTGCTGTTTCGTTAGCATTCTTCTTAGTTCAATGCATCTGCTGCATCTCACTAAATTTGGTCTTTCATTTTCTTTTAAAAATTTCATTTCATTTTCTTTGTGTACTGAAAACGAAAAATCGCTCATTTCATGCCCATCTCTAATTACTACTACTACTACTACTACTACTACTAGTAGTAGTAGTAGTAGTAGTAGTAGTAGTAGTAGTAGTAGTAGTAGTAGTAGTAGTAGTAGTAGTATGGCAAAAGCAGAATTAAAAATGCTAAAACCATTTCACAACTAACCAGTAAAAACAAATGCTGATGATGAAAATGGTGGCCAAAAATGTGGCCAACAAGGGTCAGTGTGGAAAGCCTCCCTGAAAAGCCACATCTTTAGTTATCTCTTAAATGCCCACAGGGAGAGGGGGCAGACAAAGCTGATTTTTTTCAACTAAATGCTGTCCTCCAGTACTCTGCCTCTGGATCTCCTTGCAAGGATATGCATCCATTACATAAAATGCTATTCCTGACCCTTCCTGCTTAGTCTATTCCTTTCAAAATATTATCACCTCCAATCACTTTCCAGTTGTGAGTCTCATCTCACCAGGTTTCCATAATACTTCTTATATCAGAGTTGCTTTCATGTGTTGAGAGTTGAAGCTCATCTTATTTGTTTCTCATTCTCTGTACAATGGTATAGAGATGGTTGAAACTACAGATGATTCCTTCCAGCTATTGCCAATTTCCATCATTTGATGGCTGCTTGCTCCAGAGCTCTTGTTCAAGTGCTTGGTATATTTAGTCTCTGCAATTCCAACCTTCCTGAAAAGTTTTCAGTTTAAAGCTCCCCTGACCAGGTTTCGAAGACTCTCAGAAAACACATCCTTCCCAGTTTCTCTTTGGTACAACCCATTACTTACCATGGAAATGCAGACCATTGTCCAAGAAGCTAAATCTTTCCCAAAGACACACCAGTTGAACTAGTTGTTTACTTAGAATGTTATTCCTTCCCTTCCTGGGCTACAACCTTTGACAGGAAGGAATGGCAAAAAACAAACAAACCCAGAGTCTTTCACCTTCCTATATCTCATACAATATTCACTTGCAATACATCACAGGCTATATCTGGCAATATGATGTGTTCCCAGGTGGATCAGAAGAGATAATGGCCAAAGAATTTGATGGGTCTTGACAAGCTCTTAGTCATATCCTGGATCTTTGGAGCCATCCAGGCAATCACTTTCAAAGATATTGGCTCAAGTCCACAAAGTGCTGCCAATGCCCCTTCCCCTACTCAGAAGGGGGTCACTAAGCATTGCTATACAATTTCTCCTCAGAGAAGTGTCTGGAATCTTTCCATCCACAGGATCAACCGTGCATGTTTCCTTGTCCTCTTCTACCTTCAGTCCCTGTTCTAGATGCTCGTAGAGAGGGACTGGAGATGCTGCATTTGTTCAAGTGGTCATGATGACATCTTAACCAGGTGTGCCCATGCAGTGCTGCATTACTCCAGCACAGCTGAGTCAATGTTGCAGCCAATTTGTTTCTGCTCAAAACTGGAAATTCATTTGAGTGCCCAGCACTAGTGGACATTAGAGGAAACATTCATTCTTACCTATGGTAAGGGGCAGATGTCATCTCTATATTTTGTGATCACTTATACTTAGGTATGTCCCTGAACCAAAGGAGGATAGTTGCCCATACCAGCCATTATCGGTACAGGAAGCCTCACAGAGAGCTGACCAAATTATATCTCTTGAAATGTTCATGCCCTCACAAACCTCACAATGGACACAATAAGGGGCCATCACAATCGCTTTTCTTGTTTCTTTTTGTGATTCCCCTCCCTTCTCAAGATGCGAGAATGAAAAATATACATACTTGGGAAGGTTATGAAGTATTCTCTGGTCAGTGCTGGCATATATACTGTCCAATAAGGCACCTCCTAAATGTAAAGACAAAAAGTACTGGAGTGATTCAACCGGATTCTGCTCAATTCTATTCTGCAAGCAAAAATAAATGTAGCTTATATCAGTTCTGAGAAATGCTGAACTTGCTTTAAGGCTGTATTCAACCCATTCTTCTTTACCTGGGTCGTACATGCTCCTGTTCCATCAAGCCACCGGTTTTACAGTGCTGATTGTTCAGCTGTGCCATTTATTGTGTGTGGGGGGGGGTAGTGCTAGACATAAATTTTCCAGTCTATTTAGGTTTTTGTGAGGTCTCAGATCTCAGTTTAAGCCTCCAAAACCTTAGATGATCTCCTTAGGTGTCACCTTGAGAAGATTTAGGGACCCATGACCACTATAGTTCAAGTCATGAAATGAAGATTCACTGTTAAAAATGGCAGCAGATCTACTTCCAAATGTATTGTGGATGATGACTGTATAATTTCAGCTTAAAATTGCTGTTCCTAAATAATTGGGAGTTGTGTGCTCTTCTTTTACAACTGGTGAAATATCCAGAGATTCACCAGTAGGTTTTGGGATCCTAGCTTCCTATTCATCCCTGGGCTATGAAAGGGAGCCTATTGTGAATACAGTGGTACCTTGTATAAAGGAATTAATTCGTTCCAAATGAAATTCTGTTAAGCAAATTTTCCTTTGTACAAATTGCCCATAGGAATGCATCGAAAACAGAGTATTCCCTAATCGTAACTGTTTTTCTTTTGTACAGATTCACCCCATAGGCAAGTCTGTTAATCGATTTCCCCCTATCTCCAGAACTTTTTTCCTTTAAGCAGATTTTCTGTTAAACAAACCACTTGTTATACAAGGGTCTACTGTATATTAAGGTTGAGGGCAATGATCTGTAATTCTCTGACCAAATATGTGGCAATACATATATTTTACCCTTGAGGTGTGCACTATTCCGTTTTTGTGCTTTTGCTTCCAAAAAGCAAATCATGATGCTTACTGTCTATACCTCCCCATAGAGGTTAAAACACTCTCTGGGCAGTTTACAATTTAATTATGTTTGCTACACATTGTTTCTCCCCATCACTGCACAACAAGATAGGTAGTCAATTTACCAGCCTTGAAAGGATGTAAGGCTGAGTGAACCTCAAGTGAACCCTGGGTCGTGAGCCATTTTGACTGCAATAATGCACTGCAACACAAGGCTGCTTAGGGTAGGAAAACCAATCTAGGTCCTATAACTTTGGTGCAGTTTACCACACATCCACATCTTCAGCGGAATACTTTGTCATGTTTGTACTGGAGAAGACTACCCTGTGGGCTTAATTGGTGATCTTTTCAGAAGCCTCTCATTGGCCTCTGGAAGGAAACTTGCATTGGACAAAGTCCTAGTCTTGTTGGATTTCATTTCCTATCAGCCAGAGCGAATATGGCTCATTGTCAGGGATGATGGGATATCTAGTCCTACGATGTGTCAAAGTACTGCCAAATTCCAACCTTGAGGTAGACGGATCCTCATTTTGACCTGCCAAGGCTCTTCCCATGCCCTGAAAAATTGTAAGAGGTATTCTGAATAGAAGAAGGGGGGGCAATAAAAAGAATAAATATTCAAGACAAAAACAAATATAAGAACATTAGCTGTTCCCCTCTCTGGTTACAAACTCTTTTCTGTAATATCCCTTAAAAGCCCTGGCTGGTTATTATTCACAGCACTACCTCTTCCTCAGATGTCCAAGTGCCACCGCTCAAGAATGTTTTATTTAGTCTTTGCTCTTGAGACACATCTCTCAGCTCATTTATCATTTTCATTAATGTGCCATGCATTTGAGATGGTGTATATAAAATTAATCCCATTAGGCTGGGGGAAGGAGAATTCAAGTGTTCTCTTTCTTTAAATAAACAGCGTTTAGAGCACGTATTCAAAGGAACTTCCCTTTATAAATTAAAATAATATGCTGTTCTAAAACCTTAATTAACTGTATTTGTACAGCATCTCAGTTCCATCGTAAAATTTAATGTTTAATGTTCACCTGCCTTTCCATGAACGAGGTGAATAAAGTAGCTTCTGATTAATTTTTCCATTAGTTCCTAGTTAATTTGAATCATGAAGACAAGTGAGAGAGGAAACGTGCTTGATGACCTCACCTGAGAAAGATGGATTACTTTCTCTATGCCCTCCATTCTCCCATTAACAAATATAGTTTCTGCCACCAGAAAATGGCATGGAATTTAAACATAGGTTTCTCTCTGATTTATGATTTACAGAGAGCCCTTATTCCTTGCCTAAACATTTCTCAGTGAACCAGCAACTCTGTGTGTCCCTCAAAACCAAAGCCACTGATAAGAAAACCTTCTGAAATTTGAACATTGATTAATGTAATGAGTGGCTCCTTGCCCAACTATTAAAAACAACAGAAAATGGGACTGTCATCTCTTTGAAAGTTCATGTTTTAAAACAGAAGCTATCAAATGTTATTTATTTACTTATTCGATTTGATTTGATTTATATACCACTCCATCTCACCCAAAGGTCACTCTGAACAGTTTACAAAATTCAAACATAAATAATACAATAAGAAACTGCTAAGCACATCCGATCTTGCCTGATTTTGGAAGCTAAGCAGGGTCGGCCCTAGTTAGTACTTGGATGGGCGACCACCAGGGAATACCAGGTGCTGTAGGCAGCTGGAGTAGGAACTGGCAAGCCACTTCAGTATTCCTGCCAAGAAAATGCCATGGACATTGGGTCATGAAGAGTCAATCACGAGTGTAACGGCACACACACACACACACACACACACACACACACACACACACACACACACACACACACACACAGAGAGAGAGAGAGAGAGAGAGAGAGAGAGAGAGAGAGAGAAAAATCAACATAGTAAATCATAATTAACTAAAAAAATAGCAAAGCAAGAGCAATGAATCTAAAATAACATAAGGGAAGAACAAAACAGAGGCAGATTAAAAGTATCAGAAAACCAGATCAGTTATTTGATAATCAGTAATTGGGGAAAGTGAGTGTAAACTGGCAGGTCTTTAGCTGTTGTTTTTTATACATCATCAAGTTGCTTTCACTTTATGACAAAGTATGGGTTTTTAAGGCTTACCCTTGCCACCCTCAAGTGAATTTCCACAGGACAGCAAGGATCTGAAGCCATGCCTCCTGAGTCAACACTTGGTCCATTATACTTGGCTCTCTAACTTGTTTAATTTATGTGGCACCCTGCATAGAAATTCAAAAAGAGCTAGCAACTACAATAGAACCACCAGCAATACAATAAATCAACCTCTAATAAACAACAGAGAACATGAGTAGATCTGACATAGTGACACTTGATGGAACACACACACACACACACACACACACAAAATGCCATGAATATAGCCTGGCACTGAAATCTCAAGGAAGTTCGTGTCTGGGATATTTCTCGCAGAGACATTGCCAGCATACTTATCCCCATTCCCCAGCATAGGTAGATACAGCGCAAGACGTCTTTAAATAGATTCTATAGGCAGAAGTCAACCTAAATAATCCTATCCATACAGAACTTCTGGAATATTATTTGTATTGTGAGAGCTCTGGAAGCCTTTTTGGGCTGAAGGTCAGACAAACAATAAATGCAGCAAACTAGCAAACATGCTTTGCTTACATTACTTTTTTGGGTCCTCCTCATAAGAATGCTATGGTCACCCTATGAATGAGCAATTTCCAAAAAGTCCTACTCACTACGACCCTGCTCAATGTTTACAAGCTCAAGCCTGTGGTTTCTTTGGTCTCCCTGTATAAGAGGAATTCTTTGGGATCTTCCATACATTTCTACACAATACTCAATGGATCCATCTTGTATTTTCCTACTGCCTCCAACCTTTACCAGGATTCTCATCTTGTCAGTGAATCTTGCTGTCTCACAATATGCCCAAAGCGTGACAGCCTCAGTCTCAACCTTCTTACTTCCAAAGCTAATTTAGGCTTGATTTGCTTTTAGGACCCACTTGTTTATCTTTTTGACTGTCTAGGGCAGTGTTGGTGAACCTATGGCACAGGTGCCAAAGATGGCACTCAGAGCCCTTTCTGTGAGCACCTGACATCGCCCCTTTACAGCCACCTGCATTCAGGTTAAATTGCTGTTTTGGTACTTTGTGAACAATTAGTTGGTTTTGAATCGCAGTTTGGGCACTTGGTCTCTAAAAGGTTCACCATCACTGGTCTAGGGTATCTGCAAAGCTGTCCTCCAGCACCATATTTCAAATGAATCAATTTTCATTTTATCAACTTTCTTCACTGTCCAGCTTTCACACCTTTACTTGGTTATCGGGAATACAAGAGCGCAGAAGATCTTAGTCTTAGAGGGGGGCACATTGTTACACTTGATTATCTTTTCTAATTCCTTCATTGCTGTCCTCCTAGATCTCAGCCTCCTTCAGATTTCTTGGCTGCAAATCTCCATTTCAGGAGAACATGGGACCAAGACATACAATATATTTAAGAAATTTCAATTCTTAAAGTTAAAGTTGTGTAGTTCTTCTGTGGTCATGATTATTGCCTTCTTAAGGTTCAGCAGCAGTCCTGCTTTGGCACTTTCTCCTTTCACTTGCATTAAAAAACTTGTTTTTCCAACCCCTGTTTAGATACAGGGCTGAAGGTGTTGCAGTATAACCTGCGCACGAGCATACAAAGTGGAGCATGATACGGAGAGTTTCTTCTCATGCAAACTTTCTCCACTCATGGTTCTGCATCAAGTAGACGATGTCCAAAGGTAGAAGAGTCTCTCAACATTAGGCAATTGTTCTCAACACACCCCAAGTGATCAGAATGGGGATAAAAGAGGAAAAATGAGAACACTTGTCCTTCCTTCTTAAATGCTGCTTTAGAGCAATTATGTCAATGAATGAAGAGGAAGTAAAATTTCACAAATGAGCCGTCCTTCTTTAACCACACAAATGCTGTTGGCATTTGGGTCATGGTCAGAATGCTCTCGGTGTTCTGCTCTAAAACAGCTTCAGAAGTTCATGTGTGCATAGATGCAAGGAAATTAGTTTCTATAAATAATCTCAGGCACAATCTATAATTTGGCTTTTCAAACTGCAGTCTGAGACACTGAACCAATCTGATTCTATAGACTCCAGGTGAGAGACCAAATCTGTATTCTCTCACTTCCTGTTTGCTAGGGGCTGAAATTTTGTTGCTTAGCTTTGTACGTTGCATTTGTGTAGGCCCACCAGATCAGTGGGGATTTGGTGAGACAACTTCTCTGTAGATTCCATAGATTCAAATGAACTTGCTCTGGTTGCAACTTAGTTTAGTGTAGTAAGAAGCAATGACAATAGGCCCATGTGAATCAAGCAGAGTTGACTACCACAGCCTCACTGATTCAGCAGGATGGCAGCCATTGTGTTTGTATAATGTACAAGGTCCACCCAAAAGCAGGTGTATCATTCCAGCTAAATGTCTACCAAGTATTGGAAATAAATAATACAAACTTCATACCAAATCTGGGATATAAACAGATGAATCTGGAGATATTAATGGGTTAGAAGAAGGCAGATATAAATATATTTCCCCTTTCCCCTTTATGTGTTTCTTTATTCCATATTCTGTTCTTTTACCCCCTTTTGAAATTTAAATTGTAAAAGCCTAAGAATAATATATGATAATATTAGAACTGCAGACCTGAAAGGGAGACCATGACTCATTGAGTCGAGCCCCTGTCAAGAAGAAACAGTGAGTGAATCAAACTCTCAATCTCTGGCTTGGTAGCCAGAGACTTGAACCATTGTGCTGTCCACTAGAGATGGGCACGAATTAAAAGATGGTGTTTCAGTTTTTCATTTTTCATTGAGAGGTCTGTTTCGGTTCATTTCCGTTTTTCATGAATTTTTGGAAAAAAATTGTTTTTGTTTTTTTGTGGGTTTTTTTTTGTTTCTACCCACTTTTGCACGATTTTTAAAACATTTCCGTGCGCGGGCGTCCCCCAACGCCCCAGACCAGAGGGAAAACACTAAAAAAATTGATACTGGAAGAGACAGAGTATAGACTAGGTACGCAGGGAGGCTGCAAAGGCAGCGGCGGGCGTTGCCCAGGGTGCAAGGCAGCCACAGAGTGACTGCACTGTGGGGCAGGGGAAGGTACTCACCGAGAGGTACACACGCACGCACACAGGGAGGCTGCAGGACTGAAGCTAGAGTCGCAGAGACAGCAATCGCACCCTAACTCCCACTGGAGACTGCAAGGAGGACAGGGGCTGCCAGAGCTTTTTATGCCCTCTGTGGCTGCCAGACCTGCCCAGTCTGCAACCTGGGCATGCTATTGATTGAACATGATCCCATCACATGGCTTGCCTCCATTTTGTGGCTGGAGACATCCATTTTGTCATCCTTAAAGAGAAAAGAAAAATATATCGTGATGGGAGAAGACAAAAACAAACGTTTTAAGGACCCCAACCCCCTGGTAGGTAATAATTTCAAATAATTATCGCATTATCGCTGCATTTGTATGGATGTCCAGGGTGTTTTAATACCCAAGAAATCAATATTAGGCATCTGGGAGCCATTTTGGGTCGATGTCCCCTAACTCCCCTTAAAGGAAAAAAATACAGCGATCTGAAAAAAGACATAAATGCATGTTTTAAGGACCCCAACTTCCCCTGGTAGGTATTATCAGACAGTATAAATAATTATCGCTGCATTTTTAAGGATGTCCAGGGCATTTTTAAACGTTTAAAACAGCTCATTGCATTGTGCGTCGCCATTAATGAAAATGAAATGTAACAAACCCAATTTTTGTGGTTCTGTTCGTTTCGTTCCATTTTCATCACAATTTTCGTTAGTCGTTTCGTTACATAATGGAATGAATAACGGAAATGAAAAAGGTTCGTTTCGTGCCCATCTCTACTGTCCACACTACTTACAGCAAGGACTGGGGTGGTTTTTGGTTTTGCCTGGCTTTTTTACACTGTTAAGTATGGTATGTACATTGATTGCAGTAGAAGAAATAAGAGAAACGACATAACACGAACAAAGCTAACTGCAAAGGGGTCATTAAAATCTTGTTAGCTACTTCTGGAACTTCTGTCAAGAAGTTTCTCAAGACGCTGTTCCAATTTGCAGTAAATGTGACAAGTTGTCCAGTTTCTTGGCATTTCACCACTTAGCAGAAATTAAAGCATTGGCAAGAAGTCTCTGCAAAGTTAAAGGCTTAAAGTAAGAGAAGTGACTGCAGAGTTCTTCATGGTAGCAACCATTTTAGAACACAGTGACCTCATTTCCATTCTGATTAGGGATAATATAACCAAAGTGAATATACTTGATGAGCTGGAAAATAGAGGGAAATTAGATAACTCAAAGAGCCATGCTGCTCTTTAAGGCCACAGCAGATTACCTTGCCGGGTTTTTAGTTGTAATTTAAAAAGTAGAAAAAGTATGAAAGATGTTTGTGGAACAGGTATATGAGGGTGTGTTCTGTGCAAACAGGTCAGGACCCAATAGGGTTTTCAAGATAAGTGAGCTATCTTAAGGAGTGGTTTTACCCGTTCCACTCTCCCAGTGAGTTTCCATGGCCAAGTAGGGATGTGAAGATAAGATAAGAGATAAGAGAAACTTTATTATTGTACTTTCACACAATGAAATTAAATGTAAATAACTATATCGATTATCATCTCATCTCCAGTGCACAGTGAACCCTGTTCTCCAGAGCTTCAGTCCATCACTCTATCCACTACACCACACCACACTGATATAGAAATAGACATTGGTATATTAAATTAAAATAGCTTTTTCTTAACTATATTGTGATACTCAGGCTTTTCTTTTTCTTTTACTACTTTTCATTTACTACTACTGCTACTAATGTTGATGATGATGTGTTGTCAAGTCAATTCTAATTTATGGCAAGCTTTTTAAGGTTTTTCCAAGAGGAGCTACTCCAGTCATCTCCAAACTTCGGCCCACAACTCCCACAGTTCTTTTCCATTGGCAATCTAAGCTTAGAATTCTGGGAGTTGTGGTCCAAAACATCAGGAGGGCAGAAGTTTGGACATGCCTGGGCTACTCAGAAGTGGTTTGCCATTCCCTTCTTCTGGAGGCACCCTGGACTGTACAGCTTGCCCCAGTCTGGACGTTGAGTCATGGCAACCTCTGTTCAGAGAGGGGTATTCAAAACCCCTTTCTCAACAGAAGTGGGGGACTCAGACACAAATCAGACAAATCAGAAGCACTTCACACCTCCACCAACAAGGCCATAGCTAATGACCCATACTTAATGGGTGTTGGGAAAGGTTGCATAGGTGGGACTTTCACACACCTAGGCCATTGTCCACCTGACATTCTCCACCTAGAAACCTAGTCAGGCCATTGTCCAACTTATGAGCCTATTCAGACCAGGGTGATGTGAAATCAGTGAACTATAAAATGAAGGACTCACCACTAACTTTCCTCTCTGACTGATGAAGCTGCTTGGAGGGGTAGTGAAAAGTTTCAATCTCTCAAGAAAAGAAATCCAGTTGTCATGACTCAACTTCCAGATAAGCCCACCTGGATGACTGAAAATCTTCACAGATAGCTTTCCAAGGCCATACTGGTTGGCTCTACTCCCAAGACGTAAAGTGGCAAATCAAATCCCTAGCATCTGATCTTCAGTCAGATACCTGACTGACTCAGCTATTCAGCCAGCACTTCTTTTATTCAATGACATTGAATAAATGACATTTTAAGTCTCTGCTGATGTCTGTATGGCAAACAAAAAAGCTGAGAACAGATATTCCCCAATAATAAACGCTTCATTAGATATTGCAATTTGTCCTTGGCCGTATATAATTCAAACCTATTTCTTGCCATTGAGGTATTTTTAAAAAATAGTCAAAACAATGAGAGATGGAGACCAGCTAAGGAGCATCATGAAATATTTTAATAAGATAGAAAATGTGATACTCCTACCTTCTGTCCATCTTTCAGATGAATTAGGGCTGGTCATTATTTTCCTGGAATAATAATAATAATAATAATAATAATAATAATAATAATAATAATAATTATTATTATTATTATTATTATTATTATTATTATTATTATTATTATTATTATTATTATTATTATTATTATTATACTTTACTGGAATTGATATCTGCTGAAGACCTTGTCTTAAGGTCTTCTCTCTCCTACCAGTTGCTTTCTCCTTCCAGATGTTGGATGTCATCATGATTACACTAACTTTGAATGTTTAAGCTAGAAAAATGAACTTATTTGCCTCAAAACAAATACCCAGTTCTTCAGCCAGCATCTGCCATCCTATACTGTGTTTATTTCTCCACTCATTGTACCCTTAATGGCAGTAACAATCTGCACTGTTTCCTGCTACGTGATAGAAGCATTTTAACTAACCGCTCAGAGTAGCTTTCGGGCTAGATGGTGCAGTAGACAAATCCAATAAATAAATAAATAAATAAATAAATAAATAAATAAATAAATAAATAAATAAATAAATAAATAATGTGAAAGACACTTCCTGCATTCTTTGAATGTTATGATTTCTTGATCTTTGTTCATAAAGATTTCTTCATTGACCTCCCTCTCAGTCCAAGAAATTCTTAGTTCTAAATCCACATTTCAAATGTTTCTGGTGGTTGTGTTTTTTTTAAGGAGTTTGCATTAAAAGGTGCTTGGGCCATTTCTGCTCTGACTTTCATTGTGTGACTGTGTTCATTCAACCAAATATCGAGCACTTATGTCTGACAGCATGTTGAAAACTTCAAATCTTTAGTTGCAACTTCTGGGTTATATTATCTCCTCCATTAATGATGAACTTTATATTCTTAGCATTCATTCTTAGGCAAAGGTTTTTTTTTTAACTTGTCTCATTGACTTTTTGATCAATCTTCATAAGAAATCTAAACTGTCCGGTAGCAATGCTTGATTGTTACATATCATATTGATCATTCCTACATTGAGAATTATATCATCATTTGCATCAACAACTGCTTCTCTAAAATTGCTCTCAGAGCTCAAATGAAAACCAGTAGCAACAGTATACATTCCAGGCCTATTGCTTACTCACTTACTGTATCTCCATAGCCTTTGTAATCAGTTCTTTAACTTTCATAGGTGCATTTAGCTGCCAATATAAATTGAATCAGGACATTTGCATAGCAATAGCTCCATCAAAGACTTGATTATAGTCATTACCAAAGGCATCCAAGTCCATGTTCCCATCACATAAGCTCTCCTGAGTACAAAGAGACATGACAGTGCTCCTGTGGTTCCAAATCTTCCTCTGAATTCAGACTGTGTCGCCTTCATTTTATTGGTGCCTCTTGAAAAATTTGCAATATGTTATTTTCTTTTTTTAAAAAAAAAACTTTAACCTTATACAGTTGGCTCATTAAGCTTATTCTTCCATAGGTACTATAAGCCTTGGCACTCCAATCACTTCCCCTCTCCTCTTTTCTTCTTTGCACTCCCAAGAGAACTAACTGTATAGCAATGCAGCTAGAGATCAACAATCCAAAAAAACCAGTGGGGCATTGATTCTAATAAACAAAAGAAATGTCTTGTTCCAGGACCACATGCAGCCAGCTTGTAGCAAGCACCCTACAGCAGTCTGGGACAGTCGACCACAGGACTGCATGAAGCCATTAAATCAAGGAATCAGACCTAACTGATGCTGAAAGCATCCTGCCAGAAATGGCACTTCATGAGGAAATAAAATGTCTTGAAAGTCATTCCTGAAGTAAGAACAAATAAATGACCTCTACTCTATTTTTAGAAGATGGAAAAGGTTTATTTTTCTCCTGATGAGGGACCATTTTAGCTGGAAATGTCCTATTAGTACACTATATCTTGAATTGCACACAGTAAAACTCTGATGTACAGAAAAACCATTGTCTCCTTTGGGTGGATGGGGCATTTTGAGCAACGTCATTGGTAGACTAGGTGTTTGACAACTTGAGCATGGGTTTTTTTTTTATCTCAGTGATGACTTGTATTTTGTTTGCCACCTTAGGTAGACATGGCTTAGGAAGATGGAGGTATGCATGTTTAAATTAGGAATACAGAAAATCAGCAATCACAAATTCATGCAGTCTATGGCAACCAAGTGTAGAGCAATCAAATGGTGAACAGGGAAGTATGTGAACTAACCTTGCCTTTCAGTTTCCTGAACAGATCTGCAGGATGATACCTTAAAGCCAGAAGTGGTTGCAGCCTGATTCGCAGAAAAACATCCCTGCAGCTGGCACTATTCTCCAAAAGACAAGGTTTCCGATGACTAGAAAAGCCCCCTTTAACATGCATTCAATGCTGACATTGGCCGTTACTTCCCGAACCTCCGCTGCGTGGCGATCTTTTTAATTTCCGTCTCGCCGCTCCCAACGTCCGCACGCTCCTCCTCTTTGGTTTTGGCGCCATTTCAAGTTTTTTAAAAATATTCAAACAGGGATATCGATGCATCGCCGGAGGCCGAATCTATTTCATCCCGCTTTGCATCCAAAGTCACGTGTGGCCAGTTAATATATATATTTATTTATTTTTTTACTTACTTTTTCTCCAAAATGCCGATGCATCAATATTTCAGGAGGAACCCGTTCTTTTGATCTTGCTTTCTGTACCAGAGCAGGGCACCAGAGGGGGGCAGCGTCCCGGGTGAGCGGAGGTCGCCCCTCCGCTGGCAAGGGATGGCGAAGGGCTGTGCAGAGGGAGGGGGGGGGGGTGCCAATGATGCCAGGAAACAGTTGAAATCAGTAGAGCCATTGCAACTGACAGTCAGCATCAGTGCATCGATGAAGCTGAGAGAAGCTTTTTCCCCGCCCGCCCGAAATAAAAAAAAACCCAGCTGCTCTGCTTCAGGAAACACGATGGTTGTGCACAAGTCGGTCCTATAACTGCAGCTCGGGAGTACTTGAGAAACAGGGGCGGGAGCGAAGTGAGAACAAGTGACCGCCTCTGACCGCAAATGACAGCGGGTATTGATGCATCGATATGCGAGGCAATTTTTTTTTAAAAATAAAAGAAAGCAGAAACCGGACGTTGCCTTTCAGTTTCCTGAACAGATCTGCAGGATGATACCTTAAAGCCAGAAGTGGTTGCAGCCTGATTCGCAGAAAAACATCCCTGCAGCTGGCACTATTCTCCAAAAGACAAGGTTTCCGATGACTAGAAAAGCAGAAAATAACAATAGCATTCAATGCTGACATTTACTGATGACAGGGAGTGCACAAGAAATCCTGTTTTGGACTCAGACAGAATGTGACTGCTTAATGGATGATGGGTATGTAAGAGCTGTTAAGGGGAAAAAAGATGTTATTAAGTAAGTAGGCAGTAAGTAAGTAGGCAGAAGGGAGTCAGCTGTGCTAATTGATAGCCTCAGAATACCAAAGGAAAACAAGAGATAATTGAATAATATATTGTGTTAGCAGAGACGCACTGGCAATCCAGACCTCCAGTATAAAATGGAGATGAATCAGGGGAGTGTAATGGGAAAGAATTATGTGTGGATCAGTGAAGACAGTAGGAAGCCTTTTGGATTCCAGCCACCTTCCCCTGAAGACTCCTCAATGTTTCCAAAGAAGTATTTGTCATAATATGTAGAATTGACAAAATATATGTAATGTATATTTAACAGATTGAAAACAGAATTTATAAAATGGAGTCAGTCAAAATGCAGTGTCATGATGTTAGCCACAAGTGCAAGGAATTAGAAATCACTAGCAGGGTAAGTGATTTAGCACAGGTGGGATAGTTAATGACATCATGGTGTGTCAGAATGTGATTGGTTAAAATCATGTCTGATGAGATCTAAATGTGTATAAAAGAACTAGCTGTAATAATGTCAAATTGGGACTGTTTATGGTGAGAAACGGTACCCCACACTCTGTTGATTTGTATATATGTTATTGCTTGGTGTTATGTTGTATATTTGCTGTATATATTCAATATAAGAGTTTTATTCTAAGTCATGTTTCTTTGTCTCTCTGTTTCTAAGTTCTGATAATACTTATAACAATTATCTACACTTTATCTACATGCTACTGCTGCTAAGCTCATATTTTCTCTGCTGTACACATGTGTGTATTAACATTTTTCATAATCCCTCAATTATTGTTTGATAGTATCAATCTTTAATTGGATTCTCAAAGTCTTCTGTCATTTTTGGCACAAACTCTCTACTGCTCTCCTCCCACCTCTCGTTTCTTTTGCATATGGATTTTATTTTGCCCATGTCAAAATAAAACAGGCTCAAAAGGAAAACACAGCAGATCCTACAGAGCACCATAAGGACTAGCAACTCTTACTTTTGCAAAGATCTGTTTTTGCATAACTGTTTCCTCAGAATCAGTGTGTTAATAATGCTTGCCCAAATGGTAGGTTTAAACACATGGTAGTCTCTTATGGTGGCCCTAGGGCTGAAAATTGCAGTTGGGTCATGGGAAAGAATTTTCAAACTTCTGGTAAACAGTACTGCTTTGCAAAGCAAAAGTGTTCTGCTTATATATCACCCTGTTGCTCTTAAAGCACTCTCTGGGAGTACTTATGCAGGCTACACATTGTCCAACCCCCAGTGAGCTGGGTACTCATTTTACTGACTTCGGAAGCTGAGTCAACCATGAGTCAGCTACAAGGGACTGAACCCAAGGTTGTGAGCACTGTTATAGCTGCAATACTGTGGTTGAACCACTGCACCATGAGGCTCTTTGCCTACATAACCAGACCGTGGTAGCAATGGTAAAAGCTGTCATGAGAATTGGGGGCAGGGGGCTTTTCTCAGTGCATTCCTTGACCTACTGAGCCTCTACTCTAATGGTTGCCTGGGAATAAGTACCACTTTTCTCAGACCTAAAAGATTATCCTCAAGTTTCAAACCTAAATTCAATGTAGAGGAGAGCCGGAGAGCATGTGCAATTCCCTCATGTTCATCATACAGACATCTTGTTAGTTTGATATTCAATGTTAAAATTAAACCCTATACTACATGTCTTTGGGATGGAGTTGAGATGTCACCCTGTGGTTTCACAAGTCAGTTGTGAAGCATTACAATGAAACACTGAAGCTATTTACTTGAGAGAAACTCAACTTGTTGTGAAACTGTGTTTGTAAGGCTTTGGTTTGAGAATCAATACGGAGCACTGTGAGATTTTGCAGACCACCAAGTCCAGTCTTGTCTCCTAGAAACTGAGTGATTCCTAGGAAGCAATTGATTTCAGATGTGGTGGTACATATCACCAAAGGGAGAAAACATCAACGAAAGAAATGAAAATGTGAACAGTTTACAGCAGCTCAATGGTCTGTGGGGAATATTATTGACTCAATGGCAAAACAAAGAAATAAATCCCAAATTTGATATAAATTGGTATTGTAGAGCTTCACCCTCATCTTTGTTGTCACAAATATAAAAATGGTGCAGGCGATGTGGTTGATTGAATCATACCATCAGAGACCCTTTCCCATTTTCTGTGTCTAACTGGCAAGATTAGGAATGATTTTTTAATTATTACAGCTGTCATTGTGGTACTTCAGCACACGTATCCTTTCTCCCTTGATGCCACATGTATGTGACAAGCCATGATGCATGAAATGACATTGCATGGGCTGTGATATACTGTATGCAATAATATGAGAAATGGCACTTTGTGAATGATTTCTTGGAGTATGTTTGTTCTAATTTGGAGCAGTTACCTCTGAGCAGTAAATATATGGTGTTTTCTGTTGGACATGGATTTCCCAGAAGTCTTTCATAATGATTGTGGGAATACTGCTCTTGTTGCAAGAAACTGACTTCTCTTCAAAAAACAGTCTATATTTTCCAGAGGTGGTTAGTCTGGATCGCTCTGTACTCTTCCTCAGTATAGTTCCTCTAATCTGTAAGAGCCCTGGCTGTTTATTCAGGCCATTGTTCATCTTATGAGCCTGTTTCAGACCAGGGTGACATGAGGTCAAAGTGAGCTATAAAATGGAGGACTCGCAACTAGCTTTGCTCAGATTGACAAAGCTGTTTGGATGAGCAGCGAAACGTTTCAGTCTCTCAGTAAAAGAAGTCCAGTTGCCATGATTCAACTTTCAGATATATTATTTGTATGTCACCTTTCTCCACATTGGGGATCCAAGGAAGTTCGTTATTAAAATTAAAGTGAAAAATGTTTATAATACTGGACTATACAAAATTTTAAAAACAACAACTAAACTTTAAAGCCCACATAAAATAAGTTTAGAAACATTTTTAAATTTAAAATTAATAGGTAAAGCATTCCCGAGACTGACTTCTACCGCAAATACTCTAAATAAATAAACATTGCTTAAAAGCCTGCCTGAGTGCAGTCTGTATGCAGGACTTTACCAATCAATTATCATTCTGTTGAGGATGCTGCATCTTGCTGATCCACCAAGGTCTATTCCACTTCAAACAAAAATCCAGGTGTAATTCTAGCGGTGCATGCATTT
Organism: Phrynocephalus forsythii; assembly: GCA_029282475.1. Taxonomy (NCBI): domain Eukaryota; kingdom Metazoa; phylum Chordata; class Lepidosauria; order Squamata; family Agamidae; genus Phrynocephalus; species Phrynocephalus forsythii. Next base: position 113,242,522 of record JAPFRF010000011.1, read on the forward strand.
CTATGAGCTTTTGTAGGAATAGCAGCCAAATGGCTGCTGCCAGTATGGGCAGTTCCAAGAGGGTTGTACTTATCTTACTCTTTTTGTGTGTTATTTCAAAGGTTTCATGGCTCATTGGGTTGTTGATCTTTGCCTGGTCTGCTGAGCTGATTATAATGTTAAAATTTATTCACTGCATTAGATGGACAAAGGGTTTGACGCAGTGTAGCAGGATATCCTCTGTTCCCTTCAGTAAAGCTGGGAAAGATTATCCTCGAGGATGCTGGGGCCTTGGAGAATTGACAGAAACCAGAATAGACAATTCCCATTGCGGCATAGTGGACAGAATGATGGGTTAGGATTCTAGAGAACAGGGTTCAAACCCCTGCTTGGCCATGGAAACTCACTGGGGGAGTGGAAATGGTAAGCCCACTCTTAAATATCTCACTTACCTTGAAAGCCCTATTAGTGTAGGTATAGATCAGTTTTGACTTGATGACGGAGAACATAACACACATACAGAATAGACAACACTGGCTTTGAAGGACCAAGGACAGCTTCACAGAACTGTACAATTTTGTATTTGTAATTGTCCAAGATACACATTATTTACCCTTATTTTTGAGTGCTTGGGTTTTTTTTTTTCTGAAAAGAAGGATCACAACTAAATAATATATTATGTTTGCTTAGCCTGGCATCTGTTGGTGAGTGTTTTAACACTATCAGTGTTCATCCTCATCTTTATTCAGAACTTAAACATGAAATCCCTCCCTTTAAAAAAAATCTGTCCAAATAGCTCACTGAATTTCCCATAGCTTTTATCATTTCACTTTTCAACTGCTTAACAGCCTTTATCAGCAAATAAAAACCTCCTGCAACAGATGAGCAGTGTGATGGAATAAGCCATAAACACATAAAAGAAAGAGACACCTATAGTTAAACAAAGCACAAATGTCTGTTTGTTGCCAAAACCCTCTGTAAATATAGAGGTCTAACAGGTTTATTATCCTCCACTTGATGGTATGTCATTATAACTGCATTGTTTTCAAAAACACCAATTTCTCCTTAGTGCATACTTTGCAATAAAACACACCGATCTGGCTCCTTTTAAAAGATTAAGATATCACTCTGCTCAGATTGTAAAATGACTAGACATTCCTTTACAAATTTTCAAGTGTGCAGTTGCTGAACTGACAGGACAGTAACACTATGAAAAAAAATGCTAAAGGTATCAAGGTCTATGGAGTCAGTTTAAAGTCTGTGGTAGTCACATGTTTTTTAGATTGGAGTGCACATTCTCTTGGAAAAACTTTTAATCTGTTTTTAGACTGTATTGAATATTAGTTGAGGGCACAGGCTTTTAGAATCATTGCATTAGAGGCTGTATCCTGTGCCATCCTACCCTCCCACTGGCTGCTTCTCACAGCCACTAGTCTGCTGGGGTGCTATTTAATATATGTTGTATATTATTTCTTGCAATCTGGTATAGCTGTGGTTCAGTATGACAGATAGGAAAAGAAATTAAAACAGAGCCATGTCTGCAGCCCTACACCAGACACCTTGACCAGATTTTGGAGGAGTCAAAACAAGGTGGACTTTGAATTCATGGAGTCGTATGAAGATGGTTCAGAAGTAATTTGAAAAGGTCCAGAGTGCACAGCAGAACTTAGAAGTATTATTTTGGGGGGCTACCATAACCAGGATCCCCAGCCAGCATAGTAAGTGGCCACACTTTCAGAAGAGCCCTAGCCCTGAAAGATAAACATACCCAGGTTCTGGTTGGTAGACAATGCAAGAACAATTGATGGACCCACAAAAATGGCTCTACAGTGTGGTTCAGTTAGCAGCCTACACAGAACAACACTACAGTTTGGAACAGTTACATTTTAAAAGGAATCTGTTAGTCATAACCTTCCAACACTCAACTTACTGTTACCATTTAGCAGTTGCATTCATAAATTGTTGCTTTACACATTATTTAGGTGTTATACTGTCATTACTAGCAGGTCCAAGAAAAACTAGTCTACAGTCTCCAGAAAAGGGAAACTCCCCTAAAACCCTGTATTTTTGACTGATAAGAGAAAAGCAAAAAATTTGGAAATCATAAAATGCCCTTGAATGCCCTTTGAATGTAAAATTTAAAGATGTCAGTTTTACAGCTAAGTAACATATCACATTGAACATGTGACTTTGCAATTGCAAGTTATTTTGCTTGCTCCTCAAATGAAATTAGTTACGATTAACAAAGTTTAACCCTAGATACTACTTTTGCTAGAAGTACTGGCCACGGTTAGTTGTCAGAGTGGGAAAAACATGCTATTGGTGAAGTACTATTTTCGCTCATTTTAATTTCAAGTGACATTGAAGTTTATGCCTGTGGAATAATTCCATTGTTTTCACTTTGTTGTACTCCACAGTTTCTATCTGAGTCGACGGTCTACTTTGTTTTCTGCCTTTGGTACCATGTTGAGCTCCTCTTCTGCCTCTGGAGCATCATGCCTGCCAGTGGTGGCAGCCTCACGTTTGCTCATTTTTAATCTTTGAAAATACATGAGCCAATCCTCACCCACAATGGTCCCTCTCCTCCTATCCCCGGGACATTTTTTCCTGCATCCCTTCCCTACCAAGTTAGATGTCATTCTAGGCTATTTGAACTTTGGACTCAGCAGTCCTAAACAATTAAGGTATACTAAATCCACCCAAAACCCTGAGGTTCTTCGGCCAATATGTTCTTCTCCTTTCTACACTCTCCCTCCCTCCCTCCCATTTATTTTACCTTGAGGCCTTTTAACAATCTATATTTTTCATTTCTTGTTATATTCTAGCTTTCTCTATTTTATGAGTTTTAAGACTTTCTCATCTTTTTTCATTAGTACTTCTTCAGTGATCACTCTCTTGATCCAATAAATTCTTAGTGTCTGGCGATAAATCCACATTTCAAATGTGCCTATATTTTTGTTGCAGAATGTATTAAAATCCATACTTCCACATCATACAGAAGAACCAAGGATACCACACAATGTACAAGGCAATTCTGAATTTTTGTCGTGTATTATAGTCTATATCTTTGATGACAGCGAGATATTCTATGTTGGGCTGCCTTTTAGAATCATTTGGAATCATTTGGATTGTCAAAACTATTGACACCAGAGACAGCGAAAGAGCACCAATAACTCCCCTGTTGCAACAGTTTCACAGGTTATTGATCTCCTTCAGAACCCAAATCTAAGTGCTGGGATGATTCAGCCTACCTATGTGAAATACAATGTTCTCCTATATGTACTTGTTTATGCTTGAAATCTGAAAAAGTCCCACCACCACCTTCAGAAGGATATTTAGTGAGAAAATATGAGAGACAGTCTTTTCATTAGCTCCACCCAGAAAATAAAACATCTTGCTGAAAGAGACTGGGTTGAATACTCCCCTGATGTAATTCTGCCAGCAGGGTACAAAACCCTGTCATTTAAGCAAGTCTTCAACAAATGAGTGACTGCTATTGCCTTTAACAGACTTTTTAAAACAGGCCTCTCTCTCCTCTGTCTTCCTCTTTTAATATAATTGATTTAATTATGCACATGTATTGTTTTGACATTTTGCTTTCTTTTTAATCACTTTGTAGGCTGGCTCCAGTCCAAGTTTTGAGGGAGAAAGAGAAATACAAATGAAATCAACAAAGAGATCTTTGAAAAGGTAGTATGGAGCTACTGTTCATTCAACAAATGTTCGCACTGTTCATTCAGGAAAGCCCAGGGCACTTTGATTTGACAGAATGCGCCGCGGTTCCTGAACCGCTTTCTTTTCACTCAGTGCTAGAAACATCATTTTCTTAACATTCCTTTTTAGACCATATTTATCACATAAATCATGACCTTCATTAAGTAACCATTGCCAGTTACTTAAACTGTTAGCTGTTAATGCTGTCTCAGCCACATTTAAGATGTTGTTGACAACCTCTCCATTGGCAATGATGCTACCATTGTAATCAGGAACTGCTTGATATCCTTGAAGTATAACTTGAAAAGCAGTACTGAGCTGCTCACGTTTGTTATAAAGGGGAAGAGAAATGGCATCCCCCACACATCAGACATTTGACCACAGCCACCATCAGCCATAGAAAAAGTGGGGGATGATGAAAGTTGAGGCCCAGTAATACTTTTTTTTTAAATAATTTTATTGGGTTTTTAAGGGGGGGAAGAAAGGGAGGTGGTATGGGGAAAAAGGGAAAAAAAGCAAAGGGGAGGGGATACAATTTTAAAATTTACATTGAATATGTCAAGCAAAGTAAAAATATTGATATAACATATTGATAGATTGCCAAATATTATCACAGTACTAATAGGTTTGTTACTTCTTGCCATCTTTTCTGAGAAATCTCATCATAGTCTCCCTTTAAATAGCCGGAGAGTCTGTCGATTTCGATGCATTCTCTTATCTTTTCGTGGAAATTCTTCTCTGTTGGCACGTTTGGTTGTTTCCAGAATTTCGCATACAGTATCCTTGCAGCAACAATTACATGGTGAAGTACATATCTCTGATCATATGAAATATTTATATCTACTATATTTAATAAGAAAAGTTCTGGTCTAAGCTCTATCTTAGTTTTCAGACATCTTTCTAAAAATAGTTTTACCATTTTCCAATATGCCTTTGCCTCTTTACATGTCCACCACATATGGTAAAAAGTACCACAATCATATTTACATTTCCAACATTTAGGTGAGCAATTATACATCTTGGATAATCGGTGTGGTGCGAGATGCCATCTATAGAACATCTTATAACAATTTTCCTTAAAAGAAATAGATTTAAATATTTTAACTGTGTTCCACAGAGAGTCCCATTTGTTTAGATGAATAGAGTAACCAAAGTTTTCTGTCCATCTTATCATAGTATCTTTGACCAGTGTATCAATCATTTTTTCATTTAACAATATACTATAAAATTTACTAAGAAGCTTGGAGTCGCCAGAGGAAAGTATTTTGTCAAGTGGAGTATCAATAGTCGTAAATCCCCCCTCTTTGGTGAGATCTTTGAAGTGTGAATATATTTGTTGATACTTCCACCAGTCTAAATTATAGCCTTCTGATACTAATTTCCCTAATGGTTTCAATGAAAGGTCAACATTCAGAAGGTGTCTATAAGTTATAGCATTTGGAGTTTCACTTATATGGGAGCTAAAAATCGCTCCCAGCGGAGATAGCCACAGTGGTGCTTTAGAGTAGAATTTTTTTTTAATCGATAACCATATTTTAACTAAGGCGTTCCTTATCCAATGCTTTTTAAAGAGAGTAGGTATGTTACCCTTATGCCACATGTAATAATGCCAGCCCTTGTCTAGGCCATAACTCTCAAGCTGCAATATTCTTTTATTTGTCATCAGAATCCAGTCTTTAATCCAGGTCATGGCAGCAGCCTTGTAGTATAATACTAAGTTGGGAAGGGCAAAGCCACCAGTTTTGGTTCTATCCTGTAGATAGACATTTTTAATCCTTGCTGCTCACGTTTGTTATAAAGGGGAAGAGAAATGGCATCCCCCACACATCAGACGTTTGACCACAGCCACCATCTAAAAAGTGGGGGATGATGAAAGTTGAGGCCCAGTAATACTTGGAAGACCATGGCTTCACTAACAACTTCTACAGGCACCAATCAGGATGAAGGGTTCTGCTCTGGTCAGACCCCACCTGGAATACTGTGTCCAGTTCTGTACGCCTCAATTTTAAAAGGATGTTGACAACCTCGAGCGGGTACAGAGGAGGGAGACCAGGATGGTTGAAGGTCTGGAAGAAATGTCTTATGAAGAACAGCTTAGGAAACTGGGAATGTTTAGCCTTTCAAAAAGGAGGCTGAGGGAGGATATGATAGCTATGTTTAAATATTTGAAAGAATGTAATATTGAAGAGGGAACACGTTTGTTTTCCATGGCTTCAGAGACTAGGACTTGGGGCAATGGTTTCAAACTATAGGAAAAGAGATTCCATTTGAACATTAGGAAGAATTTCATGATGGTTAGAGCTGTTCGGCAGTGGAATATGCTGCCACAAATGGTGGTGGAGTCTCCTTTTTTGGAGGTTTTTAAGCAGAGGCTGGATGGCCATCTGTCAGAAATATTGTGATGGGGTTCCTGCATGGCAGGAGGTTGGACTGGATGGCCCTTGAGGTGTCTTCCAACTCTATGATTCTATGATTCTATAAGAATGTCAGTGCATATTTTAAAAAATGTGCATATTTGATGCCAAACTGTTGGGTCTAAAAATAAAAATGTATAAAAATATTTTTAACATTGGTTAATTTTGCTATATTAAGAAGATAGAGTAGAAATAACAAATTCCTCTACATACTACTTTCTGGATTGGAGTTGGATAAAACTGATGAGCTTGACAAAAGTAGAGCTGAAAATAGAAATTCTTTTTAACAAACATGAAAATGGATAGAGAACATTGGCTCAGATCCACATATCTTTTCACATTCACATGCATGTTGGAGCATAAGAAGCTGAGCTCAGTGTAAAAGATAAAATGACAAAAGGCCTATAGTTCAGTTATTAGTAGACCATCCATAGCACTGAACCCTTCCCCCAGAAATCAGGGCTTAACTCTCTAATCTATGTTACTAAAAGTAACCACAGCAAGGCCAAAAATGTGTGCGTGTGGGGGGGATTTGGGCTGTTTTGATAGTGGGCCCACAGTTTCTGGGACAAGTCAACCATCCGACCAACCAATTGATTAATCAAGTAGCGTTGGTCCCCCACCCTTTTGCGGTTCATATACTGCAGTCCTGCTATATCGCGGGACCGCAGTATATGAAAAAAGACCCACTGGGGTAAGGGGGAAAAGACCCTTGGAGACCTCAGAAATGATTTTTGGCGATCTGGAAGTCACTTCTGGATTACCGGAAGTCACTTCTGGTTCACAGGGAGGCCTTTTGGGGCCTCCTGAAGGCTTGGGAAGGCCCTTGCAGGCCCATGTGGAAAGCACCAGGCTGGGGTAAGTATAAGATTCCCCAGCTAGGCCCCCAGGCCTGGCCTGACCTGACCTGCATCCGCATATCACGGATTTTCAATTATCGTGGGTTGGACTGGGTCCCTAACCCCCGTAGTAGGTGGGGGTCACTGTATTTGTCTTCATTCCTCTGTCTTTATCATTTGATCTGATCATTTTCTGTGCACTGTTTTTGTCCTCTGTGTAGATTGTTAATTATATGAATAATTTTTGAATAAATATATTGTTTGCTAATGTCCCTTCTACCCTGATGCAATGGACTTTGTCAAAGTAATCAGACACATTCATATTCATGTTGTGACACTTCTCCCTCGCTACCACCTCCTCTTGGGGATCCAAGTACATGTCTTGTGTTACACACACACACATACACACACACACACACACACACACACACACACACACACACACACACACACACACACACACACACACACCTTGTTTATTTGTCATTATCTTTAAGAAGACCTTAAGCAAATGGGTCATTAAACTGATTTTTACTTGAACATTCTTTGGGCAATGAAATATTCATCTCAACAAAAATTCAGAAATGGTTGCTGTTCTGTAGATTTGATTGAAAAGAATCACTAACGCATGTCGTTCATCCTCTTAGTTTTAACACTTCTGCAAAAACAAAACTGAGTTGAGCAGCTTTGCCACTTTTGAGAACCATTTTGCATTTGGAACTTCTGTATTTCTGATCTAGTATTAACACCAGCTATAATAGACACTGTTAGTCTTTTATCTTCAAAAAGCTCTTTAATACCTTCACTCCACAACATGATCTTGCCCTTGTCATCAGGTATCAAAGAATTATTGCTACCTTTCAGTAACGAACATTGTCTTTTTCTTGAATATATCTACTACCCCCCTTGATCTTTCTATCAGGGTTAAAAGAGTTGTGGGTTTTGTCTAGATTTTCTATTTCTGTACATCATTTGGGCCATAATTTTTTGTGGAGCATTCTGCATGGATTTGGAAACAAAGGAATAGCAGAAAACAGCGCACAGAGACCAAACAGCAGTGCAGAGGGCTCAGCTCTAAGGAAATAACTGCAGAACGTTGTATAAGTTCACAGCAATGAATAATGGATGAGATATCCCACGATTCCCCTTTGCGCCGGGAGCCAGCATGTTGAAAGGAAACAGAAAAGGAAAGATGTTAAGTGGGTGAGTTATTTTGTTATGGCAAGCATAGTACAGAGCACCCAAGACTAACTTTCGAAAAAGGAGGAAGGACTAGGGCAAGTGTCCTATTCATGCAGGACAAAAGAGAGATGTATAAAATCAGGTCAAATAAAATATAGGGATGAAAATCCTGACTGGATCTTTAGTTTTGTGATAATGTTGGGCTGCGCAAATCTTTTCTTCCTTATTGCAGAGGGAAGTGCATGTCAAAATGCAAGGATTGTATTTTGTGTGCAAGTCTTAAATGACATAGAGGTCACATGTTCGAAGGACTGCCATCCCTCTCAGGATTCCATATCTTTAGTTTTATTTAAAACCAAATTCCATATCTGAGGTTTTATTTAAAAAGTATCCTCCTTCAAGACTTAGGTAGGTCCATTACGCTATCTTGACTGTCTTTAACACTAGAACCAAGAGGAGCTAAAATGTGGGATGTTTTATGTGGGCTACCCACAATAGGATGCAGTTCACATATCACACAACTTTCATATAGAAAGTTGTGTGAAGAAAGTTGCAGTCAGAAGACAGGGTGATGACCATAAATATGGATGGCTTTCAAGGGAGGTTAAATAAATTCATGGCGTGAATTTAATACTTATGAATTTAAATAAAGCTTGCTACAGAACATGATAGGCACAGAGTATGGATGCCTTTCTGTCCCTGCTTGTTTGGGCTTCTCAGAGGTGTTTTCGCAGCCAGAACAGGAAGAGAAGATTAGAATATTGGATAATACAATATTGGAATAGATAAGCCTTTGAGATTATGAGGCAACATTATTCTTCTGTTCAGTTTCTTCAGAGGAACCCCATGTATGTGAGGGGAGACCTCACAACCATGTGATATGTTACTTCCAGGTGATCACAGTGTAGCAGGGGACATGACCAGAGAATCATTTGGTGGGGACTTTTTGGCCATCCAAAGACTTCAGGCTCCACCTCTCAGAATTCCCAGACAGGATAGTCAATACTGTTTCCATAATTTTTCACCATTGTGTACCAGCTGTGTCGGTTGGGACTGGGGGAAAGGAAGTTGTAGCCCAAACCACTAAATTTCCTGAGCACTGCCCATTAAATCTGGTTAACCCCACTACAACAAACATAGTTGCCTACAGCTGAGCTTCCCTTAATGGCATGATTGCATAATGAAGAGGCGTGACCATCACAGTTTTTGGGTATAACTACGTCACAACTTTATTTTAATTCAACGAACAGTACTCTGGCTAGGCAATTGGGTCGGATCCAATGCATCAAAGGAGCACCCCATCCCTTTGATGTCTGTGAAGATTCTCAGTCATCCAGGTGAGTTTATCTGGAAGTTGAGTCATGGCTACTGGACTTCTTTTTTGAGAGATAGAAACGTTTCGCTGTTCATCCAAACAGCTTCATCGGTCTGAATACAGCTAGTGCAAATCCTCCATCTTATAGTCAGCTTTGACCTCTTGTCACCCTGTACTCAGACTGATGAAGCTGTTTGGATGAACAGTGAAACGTTTCTATCTCTCAAAAAAGAAGTCCAGTAGCCATGACTCAACTTCCAGACCATCCCTTTGATGTTTCTGGGTGGTGCCCACCCCCATCGAAGGCAAAGTCATAAATCATTGCCACCAGGTCATACATCATTGTTACTGGGTCATAAATCATTGTCAAAGGTCATAAATCATTTTCAACTGGGGGGGCGCCTTCTTTCAACCTCCCCCCGGTTTCTTATCATGACCATATCCAGTTTAATTTTTTTGCTTTCTTTGGCAGAGAACTGCAGCTCAACCTCATTGCCCGTGGCACTTCTAATCCCTGTTACCCACTGTGAATTGCCTATCTCTGACAAATGGACACCCTCTGCCTGATACATGTCCTGTGCTGTGCGTGGGCTCCCTGTGCCGAGGTGGAGGCTGGGCAAGCATGGGTAGCTGACCTCAAATGCTGGAGAGAGGACACGATGGCACCAGGGCCAGGAGTCCTCCTCACCCCAGCAGGCCTCTGCACTCCGAAAAGGCAGCCGTACATGCTCCCCTCATGCTGGGTTCCAAGGTGGGTAAAGGGAAGACAGCAGAGATTTGCAAAGCGGCATCACAGCTAGCCAGTTCCAAGGGTGGGGAAAGGGGTGAGCCAGGAAAGCCCCGGCCAGTTGCCATGGGTGTGGAAAGGGGTGAACCGGGAAAGCCCTGGCCAGCAGGAGTTTTCATTTTTTATAATGCTTTCCATCTTAGTAGGAATTTGCCCTGAAATGAGGAGCAATTCTCTCTTGGAAAATATAAATATAAATACCATCAAGTTGCAGTATAGTCCAATGAAAAAGAGGTACCAGAAGTCAATGGTTAGTGGTCAAAGTGGAGAAGTGGATTCTGAGCTGTGGAAAATGCTGGCAATGGTAGCAAGATACAACAATTCAGTAGGAAACGGTTTGAAAATGTGCTGCCCAGTCTATCACTATGACTTCAAGGCACTTGCCAAAGATTGTGCATGCCTATAACCCTTGAGGGATTTAGCCTCTCCCCAATATCCTTCCCTGAGATATGAATGTTTACACTTCCCCTTCCCTTTGCACATAGGATTTGGCTCTCAAAAACAGCAAGCCAGTGGAACAAAAGGAGTCTTGCCTAAACTTGGCTAAATATGGGATGTTTGAAGTTGATGAACTAGGATCTTCTCAAGAGGGCTAGCATAAGGAAGAGCCAAGTTATAAGGTTATAACTTATAAGAAGGTTATATTACTGGAGAGCACATGGAAGCTCAAAAAGAGAGCAACTATTCGTAAGGCAAATTCATAAGGCAAATCACTTGCCTTCAGGTTTCCTTATATAGCTTGCTGGCAGCCAAACATCATTAACAAATTATGCATAGTTGTAAATGTTGGCTACGATCCCAAAATCTATTTGCAAACACATAGGGAGGTGGTCTCTGTTAAGGATTATACAAAATGGAATTGTCCTATTGCAAGCTATGGTGCAATTTGGGAATGATGCAAGGCAAAGTGAGCTACACACCTGTGTAATTATATTCTGGCATTTTGGACATGCTCAGTTATCAATTTGCTGAGCAATGATTGCATCAGCCACATACATAAAAGCAAGAGAGTTGTCCAGTATGGTGTGGGATGTGGTTGAAAGGAACAGTATGTTACTCTGTCTGTTTGGATCCCGGAAAGTTTGGACTACAGGACTGTTTATCAAGCTAACGAGGTATATGCCTCCCAATTCTGTATTATCTCACACCCTGCCTTGATGTTCCTTGGCTAGGTTCCTGGCATGGTGTACTCCCCTGTTCCTCGGTCCCACCCCATATTCAAATCTACCTCATCCCTTTCCTAAGATGTAGCTACGGCTGCCACTTGCTTGTTCCTGTTGCATTGCCTCCCCAGCTGCACAGTCACTGCATAGTGACAGCTGATGGAAAGGAACAATGCAGGTGATGACCAATGCTCTTAAATGAAAGCATCCTACCATTTCAGTCCAGGATCAGCTGCCGGTCTAGTCTGACAGTCCCCAGGATCAACAGCCTGCCAATTTCTGCAGATTGGACAGGATTTTAATTCATTTTAGGAAAAATGGTCAGTGGCTGGCTGTGAAGCACCCAGGCTGCCCAATACCTATATTTCTAGTCTTGTAGTAAAAGGATTTGGTATTTAGACCAAGGGAAACTAACCCACCAGGCTTATCATTTGCTCCACAGCCAAATGGTATCAAATTCTCTCTTGGGTGAATACGATAGCCAAAGGTAACAGCATCGGGGGGGGGGGGTTGTGAGATGGCTAGTAGAAAGGAAGTGGGATTGCCCAGGTACCTTGATGAGTGTCTGAGCAGGTGCGGTGCCACCTTTCCAATCTGCTGGTTGAGCCAAGATGCTCAATATATTCACAGTAAGGTCTCTCTGCTATATAAAGCACGTAGTAAGAGTACACAGAGCAAAACCTACACCAAACAATGTATTCTCGAAGGCTTTCATGGCTAGGATCTGATAGTTGTGAGTTTTTCGGGCTGTTTGGCCATCTTCTGGAAGTTTTTCTTCCTGACATTTCACCAGACTCTGTGGCTGGCATCTTCAGTGAGCAAGGAGCTCAGAGAACTAGGAGTTATCTCTGTGCTCTGAGGTATAGAGTGAGTGAGACTGGGGTGTTTAAAAGTTGCGAGAAAGAGGAAACTTGTCCTATGCAGGAGAATAGGTGTTAGTCATTGCATTATGATGTAGGGATTAAGAAGTTTCAGTACAATCAGGGGTAGCAATGATTCTTCTGTGTAGTTGATAGGTGTCATTAGCTGTTCTATTGTGCGAACTGATCACTGTTGCTTGTGGCTGGGTGGGAATAATTGAGCTTCGACCTTTTGCACTCTGCAGTTTTTAGTACTGGAAGCCAGGCTTTGTTGATTTTTAGACTTTCTTCTTTTTGTTGAAGCTGTGCTTATGTTTGTGAATTTCAATGGCTTCCCTGTGTAGCTTGACATAGTGATTGGTAGTGTTGTCCAGTACGTCTGTGTCCTGGAAGAGGATTTCAGGTCCAGTTTGTTTCAGGGTGTGTTCAGCTACTGCTGATTTTCCTGGTTGTTTTAGTCTGCAGTGTCTTTCATGTTCTTTGATTCTGGTCTGGATGCTGTGCTTTGTGGCCTCAATACATACTTGGCCGCAGCTACAAGGTATCCGGTATACTCCTGCAGTGGTGAGTCCTTTGCTGATGTAGCATCTGTTGTATTTTTGTAATGGGTCTAAATACCGTTTGTAGGTTTTGTTTTTTCAACAACACTTTGTCCATGTGGTCCAGGAATTATTTATGCTCCATTAAGGCTTGCTCTCCCCTTTTAGGTGGTTAGACTGAAACACATGCCCAGAATTGCCACGTGAGCTGGAGGTAGCTCATAGTTTCCTCCTCTTTTCATTGGGTTTCATCCAGTACTGTACATCCACACATTTAGGACAGGGCTGGTTCAGGCCTTTCCAAAATGAATACCACAAAAGGAGAAGAAATGTATAATTCAAGCTGCACTAGTTAGCAAAGACAGACAGTGATGGAAAGAAATACAGACAGGCTTCCTCTGGCTACTCTCCTTTCTAAAGGATGACATCAAGTACTGCTTATTACACAAAAGACTGGTCCTCTCCAAGCTTTATGTTTTTGAAGCTCGTTTATGCCATCTTCTGTCTCTGCTATGAAACTACCTTCTCTTTAGTCCCTGTAAATGGAAAAGAACATCTTCATAGGTTGCATTCCATCATCTTATAGTTTTCTCACTCCCTTTTTAGGGGCCTTTGAAACATTGAAAAATGTTTATATTCTGGATAGTTGGATTTTTGATAGCTGTTGTGAGATTTTTGGGGCTCTTTGGCCATGTGGAAGTTTTTCTTCCTGATTATACCCAAACAGCCTGAAAAACTCACAACAGCTATCAGATCCCGGCCATGAAAACCTTCAAGGATACAATACAAGAGGGCAACAAGGATGGTTAAAGGTCTGGAACATATGCCATATAAGGAACGGCTTAGGGAGCTGAGAATGTTTAGCCTTACAAAAAGAAGGCTGAGAGGGGATGTGATAGCCGTGTTTAAACATTTGAAAGGATGTCATAATGAAGAGGGGACTAGTTAGTTTTCCATCGTTTCAGAGACTAGGACTCAGGAAAATGGTTCAAACTGCAGGAAAAATGTTCAATCTGAACATTAGGAAGAACTTCATGACAGTTAGAGCTGTCCAGCCGTGGAATAGGCTGCCATGGAGGGTGGTGGAGTCTCCTTCTTTGGAGGTTTTTAAGCAGAGGCTGGATGGCCATCAGTCAGGAGCAATGTGATGGAGGTTCCTGCGTGGCATGGCATGGGGTTGGACTTGGATGCCCCTCAAGTTCTCTTCCAACTTTATGATTCTATGATTCTATGATTCTAATTATACAAACTTTATTCCACATTTTCATGCTGAAAAAAATCACTGAATCCTCACTTTGATATATCTTCCAAAAGCATTTGTTTTCCATCTCCCCCAAAGTTTTAATCCAGTCATGTGACTTGGAAATGAAACCAATGAAATAATAATACAGGAAGGAAAGGCTGCTAGGGAATCATTATTTGCTACAGTGATGGCTATTAAGAAAGTCACAATGATTTTCTATTAATCAGGAAATAATCTCTTAATTCTCCCCTCTTAAAGGATTTGCTTTCTTACCTCACTTACTGGATGGCCTTGCTTTAGTTTTCTCTTGTGTCTCCCAATTACTCAGACCTTGTTCTGAAATATCTCCGTCATATCTCCATTTTAATTACTTTTCTCCATATTCTCTATTTAATCAGCTTAGTCGGGTCATTATCATATCTTTTCCGGGGCTTTTCAAACCAATTCATTGGTCATTTATTGTAAGCAGTTTCCCTCATGCATCAGGCATGGGCCTATGACAAAATTCTTTTGTAGATATCAGCTAAATCTCCAGTTTAATTATCACATTGTTTAACCGTTGTCCCTCTGGATTCTTTAGATGTAATATTGAATCTGAACAAATTAAAAGCCACATGGGCCAAGGAACTGCTGCTGTTCTGTGCACTACTATAGCAATAGCAATAATTTGAGCACCATGTATTGACAGGGGAACCTTAAACTAGACAGAGTTCCCTTCCCTGTTATAAATATACAATAGTTCAATCATCATCATGCATGGATATGTGGCTGCAACAGCTTTGGATCTCAATGAGAGAGGAAGGTTTCCAGGTTTCCTCATCTGAAAACAGTCAAGTGCCATAAGAACATAAGGAGACCTTTGCTAGATCAGGTCAAAGGCCCATCTAGTGCTGCTTCCTGTATCTCACAGTGGCCCCACCAGATGCCTCTGGGAGCACACAAGACTAGATATCTGTCTCCTGATACCACTCCCCTGCATCTGGCCCTTGAAGTACACTAGTTTTAAGCCTGGAGATTACACATCTCCATCATGGTTTGTAACCTGATGGACTTTTCCTCCAGAAATCTGTCCAATCCCCTTTTGAAGGCATCCAGGCCAGATGCCATCACCACATCCTGTGGCAGGGAGTTCCACAGACTAACAACATGCTGGGTAAAAAAAATATTTTGTTTTGTCTGTTCTCACTCTCCCAACTCTCAGTGTGAGTGGATGTCCCCTAGTTCTGGTATTTTGTGGGAGGGAGAAGAGTGTCCCTCTACCCACTTTACTCATGCACTGCAATATTTTGTATGTCTCAATCATATCCCCCCTCAGGTGCCTTTTTTTTTTCAGAATAAAGACCCCCCAAATGCTTTAGCCTTTCCTCATAAGGGAGGTCCCCCAGCCCAGTAAACATTTTAGTTGCTCTCTTTTGCACCTTTTCCAGTTCCACTGTGTCTTTCTTGAGATGTGGTGACCAGAATTATACACAATAGTCCAGGTGCGGCCTTACTATTGTTTTGTATAATGGCATTATAATGTTGGCTGTTTTATTTTCAATCCCCTTTTTGATAACCCCTAGCATGGAATTGGCCTTCTTCACCGCTGCCACACACTGGGTAGACACCTTCATTAAGCTGTCCACCAGCACGATCTCTTTCCTAATCCATCACAGATAGCTCAGAGTCCATGAGTTGATAAATTTTGGATTTTTTGCCCCAATATGCATTACTTTACATTTTCCTACATTGAAATGCATTTTCCATTTCGCAGCCCATTCTCCCAGTTTGGAGAGATCCTTCTGGAACTCTTCACAATCTTCTCTGGTTTGTACCACATGGAAATTTTTTGTGTCATCTGCAAACTTGGCCACCTCACTGTTTATCCCTGTCTCCAGGTCATTTATGAACAGATTGAAAAGCACCGGTCCCAGGACAGATCCCTGGGGCACACCACTTTTCACTTCTCTCCATTGTGAAAGTTTCCCATTGACACCTACGCTTTGTTTCCTGGATCTCAACCAGTTCTCAATCCATAAGAGGACCTGTCCTCTTATCCCCTGACTGTGCAATTCTCTCAGCAGCCTTTGGTGAGGGACTGTGTCAAAAGCCTTCTGAAAATCAAGATAGACAATATCCATCAGTTCACCCAAATCCACATGCCTGTTGACCTTTTCAAAGAATTCTAAAGGTTTGTCATGCAAGACTTACCCTTACAGAAGCCATGCTGATTTTCCCTCAGCAAGGGTTATTTTTCTATGGCTTTCCACCATCTTCCCTGGGACAGTCGAAAGCAGACCGGCCTGTAGTTTCCCATGTCCCCCCTCCTTCCTTATTTAAAAATTGGTGTGAAATCTGCTATCCTCCAGTCCTCTGACACTGTGGCCATTTTAAGAGACAAGTTGCATATTACCATTAAGAAATCCGTAATTTCATTTATCAGTTCCTTAATAACTCTTGGGTGAATGCCATCTGGGCCCAGTAACTTGTTGATCTTCAATTTAACAATTAAACCTAAAACATCCTCTCTTTTAACCTGTATTTGATTTAATTCTTTAGTCAAGAGGGGACGTTCCCTTACTCCCATGGAATCTGGCTTTTAAGGGGTTCTTTATTAAAATGAGAGAACCATTGCATGTTTGTGCTTCAAGAGTGACATGTATCCTAAAACTGATGAGATGTGCAGTGCAGACTAATCTATTGAAATGTGTATCCATTTCTTCACTGCATCTTATGAATCTTGACAACAAAGATACCATGGCCAATGCCATGCAGATTACTTCTCTCCCCCCCCCTCCTTGTTTAAGTTCAGAGATCTAAAGATCTTCAAAGTCTTTCAACAGTTTTTGCCTCTTCATGTGATTTGAAAAACCCTCTATATATTTCTCTTCATATTCCTCATAGAGACTATCTCAAGAATTCAGAACTATTCAGGAGTGGAACCAGCGATACATTTAGGCTACTAGAAAATTAACAAAAACATTGCTAATATTTTGAGGGTGAAACCCTCTTAATCAGAGCTGCACCAATAGGTTAAAATATGGCAAAAGATGGATTTGCCAGGAGTTATTTCTTAGATGTAAAGTCATTGGCAAGATGGAAAAAAAATGCCAGGCAGTTTCTTAGTTGAGGCTCGGAGCTTAGATGTTCTTAGGCTGCGTCCAAAATGAAGGGAGGTGTTTTATTGTCCCAGTCCTTCCAAAGACATGTCAAGGCTCATGTACACACGTTCATACCTCCTCTCAATGTGGCTCATTGAGGCCAATGGCCCCTTTCTTGCCAGCGAAGGGGGAGGGGAGTTGGTGCAGAAGACCCATGCATCTCACCAGGGGATTGGGATAATGCATGAGTCTTCTGCACCAACCCCCTTCCCCCTCATGGTGCAGTGGTTAAACAGTTGTACTGCAGCTAAAATTGTGCTCATGACCTGGGGTTCAGTCCCAGGTAGTCAGTTCATGGTTGACTCTGCCTTCTATCCTTCCAAGGTCAGTAAAATGAGTACCCAGCCTGCTGAGGGGAGATAATGTGTAGCCTGCATAATTAAATTGTAAACCACCCATATAAGCAGAAAACTTTGCTTTTGCTTTTCTGACTTAGAACTTACCAGATAGATACTGGGTTGTATTACAGCCTGTTTGTTCATCACTGCTCCAAACGTCTTTGAAATGCTAACACACCTCTTTTTGACACAATCTTTCTGCTAAGAGAGCTATCAGGCTTGCCAGGTTTTGCTACATCAAGGGATCCCATGTCTTTTTTTTTTTTAGGTATATACTCTGCTCTTGGTGGTCTCTGAAAAAGCTCTCTTTAACCTTTCATTAAATGGACTGACAGCTGATATCAGTTCCCCATGAATTAGTTGAGTGAATTTACATCTAAATACGTCCCAACAGGATTCATTAGAGTTCTGTGCAGGTTCCTGTCCTCTGATTTCCTTTGTAAAATCAAACATGAGCCAGAGTAAATAAGCAAAAGTGGGGACAAGGAGAACTAGGCAGGAAAGGAGTAATACTCAGGTGTCTAACTTGCTTTATACTGACATTTCTGGGGCAAGGGCTCCACAAGGCAACTTATTAGCTCACAGTGACCATCACTCAATCCATTAGTTTGAGCAATGTGTGTAGGTGATGCACTGTAACTTTTAGGGATTACACTTTTGGATTAAGTTCTGTCTATTCATTGGGTAAATGAAGCATTTTGCCCTATGTCTAGAGATGGACACAAAATACCAAAATGGTGTTTCATTTCATTTTTCATTTTTAAAAATTGTTTTTGGGTCATTAAAAACAAAACTTTTTAAAAAACAATTGTTTCTTTTTTGTTTTTGTTTTGTTTTTTTTGTTTTGTTTTTCTAATTCGTGGCCATCACTTGGCCCATGGGCCAGGTCAGCACATTTTTATTTTATTTTATTTTTATTTTTTTACTTATCGCGCTGACCAGCAGGCCCGTAGGCTCAGTTGGCATGTTTTTAATTAGTTTTTAATTTTTAATTTTTAAATTTTTAAAATTTTCATTTTTTGTTTGTTTGGGGTTTTTTAAATTTCTTTGCTTTTTAAACTCATGCCGACCAGCTGACCAACAGACTGGGTTGGCACATTTTTATTTTATTTTATTTTTATTTTTTTACTTATTGTGCCAACTACCTGGCACGCGGGCTGGGTCGGCACGGTTTTTACTTTTATTTGTTTGTTTGTTTGTTTGTTTGTTACTTATCATGCCCACCAGCTGGTCCACAGGCCAAATCAGTGCATTTTTTATTTTATTATTATTATTTAACTTATCGTGCTAGCCTGCAGGCCAGGTTGATGCATTTAAAAAAATTTATTATTATTATTTTTACTTATCACATCGACCA
Source organism: Phrynocephalus forsythii (assembly GCA_029282475.1). NCBI lineage: Eukaryota > Metazoa > Chordata > Lepidosauria > Squamata > Agamidae > Phrynocephalus > Phrynocephalus forsythii. The sequence continues at coordinate 113,261,392 of JAPFRF010000011.1, forward strand.
ACTGGCCCACAGGCCAGGGGGGCATGGTTTTTTATTTTTTATTTTTGTTTTTATTTTTTACTTATTGTGCTGACCAGCTGGCCCACAAGCTGGGTCAGTGTTTTTTTTATTTTTAATTTTTAATTTTTTATTCCGCACCCGATTGGGCACGATCTGGTGGGGGAATGGGCAGGCTTTTAAAACTTTTTTTCCAACGAAGCCCCACACTACAGCTGATTGGCAGTGGCATTGGTGGGAGGGAAAGTCTGTGGTTTCCACCGCATTGGGGGGACCACCAGCTTTTCCCCATAGGAATGCATTGCTTCAATGCATTCCTATGGGAAAATGAAAAATGAAGAAAAAGAAACAGAAATTTTCATTTTGTTTCATTTTGTTTTTCTTTGATGGGTCTGTTTGTTATTCATTTCATTCTGTTATGAAATGAATAACAAATAACGAAATGCAATAAAAAATCCTTTCATGCCCATCTCAATATGTAACTCTCCTGACAGTGGTGTCAAATGCTGCATCTCTGTGTGTTTTTCCACTTCTACTTAACCCCTACTTAAGATGTCTCTCTGTCACAGTCTCAGCATACCTGAAGAAAAACCACTAGCTATGTTTTAAGTAAGTGAGTTCTTTGGTCCCCATGTTGGAAATGACATCAGGCAAATACAGTGGAACCTTGACTTACGTCCCGCTTGACTTGCGTCATTTTTGACTTGCGTCCACTAGGGGTCTGTTTGACCTGCGTCGTGGGCTCCGACTTACGTCTTGGAGCCCCGGCGCAAGGCCCCGGAATCGGGCGGCAGCCAGGAAGCCAGGTGTGCACAGAAGAAGCGGCGGCCGTTGCTGCAGCTGCTCTCTGGGTGAGAGAGAGGTGGGGGAAGGTAGCGAGGGAAAGAGCGAGGTGGATGGGGGGGGGCAGAAAGAGCGCAAGGGGCGCGCGCCTGCCTGCATGCCTGGCGACGTGAGGGGAAGGAGGGAGGGGAAGGGGCGCTGAGCGCTGGATTGTGCTCTGTGTCTCTGCTATTGCCGTAATGTCCTGATGTTTCGCAGGGCCCCGCAGACAGGCAGGCTGGCCGGTGGGCTGGCCGGCCAGAAGGCGAGCCAATGGGTGGGCGTGGGCATGCATGTGGGACACGAGGACGAGGAGAGGATGCATCCCCTGCGGAAGGGGGGAAATGAGGGTCTGTCTTACCTCAGCAGCTGCCATCCGATGCCTGGGCACAGGTTTGGCGGAGCCGCTGCTGAGGGGAATCTATGGTTTGTATGTGTGTTGTGAGGTGCCGGTGGGGTGGGGGAATGCCTGCCTGGGCTGCCTCTGAGGAAAGGTCGGGCTCCAGAATGCACGCGTGCGGGCGCGCCACCTCAGAGGCAGTGGGCTTTTTCTTTCTTTCTGTGCAGGCGCACCTCCACCCCACCAGGGCCAGTCCGGAGGTTTGGGATCAGCTCGGCAGGACTTATTTGGCGGGGAGTTGGGAGCAAGGAAGGGGCTCGCTCACTTATTTTATTTTAACCCCTCTGTATGGGGTGTGAGTGAGGGATGATTCCCCCTTCCCTCCTTTTAAAGCAGACAAATCAGTCCCACCAGTGGTTTCCCTGACTGTGGCTGCGCAAACTTAGGCGCTCAGGCTTTTGTTGGGAGCGTGGGGATGGCGCGGGCGCCCCTGATGTCGGGAACGCACGGGGGTAGGGGTGCCCCCTCCCAGCAATCGTCGGGAGCACGCCTGTGAAGTTTTTTTTTCTTTCCGGTCATGATTGTTCCAAAGGGGGGCAAAATGAAAAATTATTGTGTCTTCACAAAAGGCGAAGTTTATTTATTTATTGTGAACATTTTTACCCATCTTTTCTCCTTGGAAAAGGGTCCAAGGTGGCTTCTGCTCCTGACGCAATAAAGGTTCTTTTAATAAACATTTTAATAAATAACATAAGAACCTAAGAAGAGCCCTGCTGGATCAGGCCATCTAGTCCAGCTTTCTGTATCTCACAGTGGCTCCCGACCCCCCCCCCCCACCACCAACATTGCCCCCACCGTTCCTGCCACCACTCCCTGTAGGGTCAGAGTGTCTTTTTCATAGTCTGGAATGGATTAATCCACTTTCCCATTACTTTCTATGGGAAAAGTTTGTTTGACTTAAGTCTTGTTTGACTTAAGTCTAGACCTCCGGAACAGATTAATGAAGTAAGTCAAGGTATTACTGTACATAGACTCCAATGCAAAATAGCAATGCAACACATCCTAAAAAGTTATCTGAGCTTCTTCATTGAAGGAACTATAATCCCCTGAGGTGCATGCACACACAAACAAGATAGCTGCAGAACCATCAGGTACTGCAAGTACTTGAGTTTATGTCATGGTCTTAATGGTATCACTCTCAATTTGGACAGATCCCATCTGAAGCAATATATGTGCCGTGACTTAAACATCTTGCTTGAAATCTCTCTTACTCTAATTAGGCTCTAACTTGATTGCACATACCAAGCCATATGGTGAAATGCAATCAGAATACATGCCAATCTTATTTCTCGGGGTAAAGAATTCGAGAGTTAGGAACAGCCATAGAGAAAGGCCCTTCTCTTGGCCCCACCAATTATCTATCAGAACTTCAGAGTTCAGGTAGGTGGGCTCTGGTAAATGGTCTTCAATGTATCTTCCACCTAAGAAATTCATGGTGTTAAGGGTTTCCCCCAAGAGTTCTAATTGTGCCCAGACACAGAATAGCAACCAGTGCAGACCTTGTATAAGGTGACTTCACATTTCTGCTGCAGCACTTTGGACCACCTTTCAGATTACTCTTCAAAGGTGGGGCCACAAACAGTATATATTGCAGTAATCTAGTTACTGCATAAGCAAAAATCAGCATTATACATTATTATCAATATTTTCAGAAGGTAATCTGGAAAAGAAATGTGACAAAATTTTTAAAGAATTAAAATTTTCACTCGCCATGCTTTAGATTATTGAAAAGATTATTAGTAAACAAACCCAAAATATTATAAAAGAACTAGTGAGTGTTCCTAGGACATTTTGATTTCATTAAACCTAGCAAATCTGGATGATCAAAATCTACGATGTGAAAACCTTTTGGATAACCAGTGAGTACTGTAAGCAATATTATCATAGACATATGTCAATAAAATGTCTGAAGGTGATGACTACTTGATTTATTGAAACCCATTTATTGAATGGTTTATAATAATTTACACTGAGGTCACAGTGTAAGTTTCCAGAAAAGGCAACAGAGTGAAAACAACACATTGGGGATGCATTCAAACTGGGTAAGAAATTTGTTGAATTGACATCTGAAACTTCCTAGAAATGAATGTAGAACATTAAACCCGAGATCGAAGACCCATACATTTTGGAGCTTGCTTTGCAAAGAAAAATATGCATTGCAAAAATGCAGCCATGTGAAAAAGGTGCACAGAAATACATCTTCCTGAAACATGGAGATAAAATGCACTTTCAGCAAAGGGAAAACACATCCAAAATCACACACAAGGAGATGTCAGATTTTTCCCAAAGATGCCTATGAATTTTTATGGGAAGAAGAGAAAAGGCTTAAAATTAGAATCAGAATGAGTCAGGTGCTAAAAAAAAATCATCTGCAGAAAACTGCGTTTCACAGACTGACAGCTCACTGGTGGGGCTTAGAAGTTAAGAGATGCAAGATTGGTTGGCGAGGTAATACTTTTTTAAATTGTAAAAAGTGCAGACATTGTGCATGAGCTATAAAAATCCTAGCCTCAGCTAAACAGAAGAAGTGGAAGAGGGTTTATAAAGAATAAGGCAGAAATGAAGAAATGCCCAGGGGAGTTTGCTGTTTCTTTTCATCAGAACCTCTGTAACATGGATTCCTCAAGGCACACGTTTCAGCATTTAGATTGTTCAAAAAACTATTACTGATGGGGACTGCAATCGTTTTAAGCACTGAAACATTCAGCATTGGAAATCAATTGGAAATCAATTTACACAACATAAGTGCAACAGCTCAGAATTTGGGGACGAACATAATGGCTAAGTAGTTTATGAATCACCCGTTTAACCTTTTTGAGCCTCCTGAACTAGCAAAGCAACTACCCATCTAATAGGAAATATGTCAACATGTGCATCTAGCTGGGCTTTGGTTTGAGCCATTGCTACTGCAGCTGTTGCAAATACAGTGGTACCTTGTATAAAGGAATTAATTCGTTCCAAATGAAATTATGTTAAGCATATTTTCCTTTATACAAATTTCCCATAAGAATGCATTGAAAATGGAGTAATCCCATTTTTATGCTGTACGGATTTTCCCCATAGGTGATTCTGTTAAGCAAATTTCCCCTATCTCCAGAATATTTTATGTTGTACAAATGTTGTATTATACAAGCTGTTTGTTATACAAGGGTCCACTGTACAATTAACATTGCCAGGAATACTATTTGCAACTCTTGGTATTTTGCTACCTGAGGTAAAACAGCATACCCCCCACCCTCAGGATTAGGATGGGTTATTTTTGAACATGAGGCACAAAATCTAGCTAGTATGTCTCCCATCCTGGCAGTAAAAAAAATGCATGTAAAGTGAACGAACTAACAGCTGCTATTTTTTTTATGATATCCAACGTTCACCTGAGGTAGCTGCCACATCCTGCCTCTTTAGGGCTGGTTTTGTTGACAACTTCTTTTTGCGCTGACTGGCAGGTTCCTCAGTACAGGATGTGAAATTTATGCACCTGCTGTCCAGAATGTTTAAAGGCCATTTTAGAAGTAGAAAATAGATCCTAACAAAACAATGGTGACAGTGCACAATGGTTAATAGGTGTAAGCAATAAGCATTTGGCATAATTTCTGGAAGATATACCAAAATAATTAAGGAATGCTTCTTTAGTGGTGGTGGTGGGGATCTAGATATCTTATATTTGCAGCTAGATGGTTAGAAAAGCATGATTTGTTACAAAGGAAAAAATCCATTTTCTCCTTCATTTTCAGTAGGTGTTTGTTCAGGTTCTTCTTCCTGCTTGATTAAGCTGCAAGGATAAGCACAAATGTTTTTAAGCTTGCAAGAAACAGGTACATGGTTAAATTCACTTTCTGCATTTGTTCATTTAATAACTCACTCTTCTATGCAAATTTCCAGCAGTTTCCAACATGAACCTATTAACACCATGGTATAATTCATAGTAGCTGTAAAATGCAACCTGATCAGACCTCCATCGAGGCTTAAAATGGAGCCACAGGATCCGCTTGAAGGAAATTTAGCATTGAGACCTGAGTGTCAATGTGTCAATAAATAAAAACAAAATATGTGGAATTCTACCAAAGCTACATTTTCAGAAAACAGAGAAAATATGCTACTTTAATCAGAAGTAACTAAAGTTTAGTTTATTTAAAACCATTCTCTTACAGAGTTTCAGACACAACTAGATTCTAGCACTTACAGTTCACAGGGTGAATCTAGGACTTAAAATTCGCAGATTAGAAGTAATATAGTTACCTGCAACTTGTTAACTTTTGGACAACAAGCAATGTAAGTAGTCACTGTAAAATCTTTATAGGCACAAACAAAACATTCTAGTTACGTAGTTGTAACAACTAGATACAACAACTAACAACTAGTTACTTTCTAAAGATACATTTAAAGAGCATTTTATGGGATTTTTAAAAGGTTTGTTTTCCATGTTTTATGCTCTGCCATTTATTCTATGTGGCAAGGAGAGTGTTATCTTGTTTTGTCAGGCTAGACAGGACAAAAAATTGGAGCCATGCATTTCACCCACTCAGACTTTCATCAAGGGGAGGTAGAGAGATCCAGCATGGAAAGGAGATGGGTCAGCAATTTCCCTGCAATGCCTCCAGCGTGAGATATTTAGTACATCAGCTGTCTGATTGGTTTACAGCTCCAATTCTGAGAATGTCTGGAGAACAAGAGGTCCTAACCTCCTGCAAATCCATGCCCTCCCCCACACTGCCAAACTGTCCTGTTTCTGTGCCCACCATAGGTGGACTTCTTCCACCAGGGGAACCCCAGGAGTGGCTAGCTGCACTCACAGGCAAGGAGGAATTCTGCAGGCAAAGCAGATCCTGTCTCTAAAGGGAACATTAGCAGGCTTACATTTGAATATCACAGCAACGGGAGAAGCAAAGGGTAAACAGACAGAAACATAGGATAGACCCACGTGCCTTTCTCTTTTCACCTTAAACTCTGACCTTTTTATCTTGTCCAGATGATATTTTCTCATCTTTCTTCCTAGAGAAGAAACAAAGTTCAGTTCAATGGGAATATCTAGTATGATGATATGCACATAACTGAACTGACTGTCTCATACTCCACAGCCCTCAGAAGTAGAGGACTGTCACAGTACAGCATACCAAGAATATGGATTCAACATCAGTGTTCCACAGAAACTCTGTCTCCTGCTATTATCCCAGTGCACTCAACCTGTGTAGTATCCGGTCAGAGCTTGCAAAGCCACTTTTAAGAAGAATGAATATCATGATACTGACACCATACAGAAGTGACCCGTGGGAGAACGATGCTCTATGATCCTTGGATTTGCCCTTTCATGAAGTGTCTGGAAGTCTCTGCTGAAATTCAGTGAGAGGCACTACAGCTCTGTAGCAGATAATTCTTCTCACCCATGAATCCCATAATTCTGCAGGTCAGAGACATGGCTTTTTAACTGTGTAGTATGGATAACCTCTCTGTCCCAGTGGCATCATCCTGGCACTGCTCAATGATGGAAGGCTCACAAAGTCATATATATTCATTCTTCTCAAAAGTTACATTTCCAGCTGTGTTTCTGGCACTTTGTAGATTTGCATTGAAGGAGCAAAAGGGCCTAAGATCCCACAGATATTCAAGTTGTCAAGGAATCTGTGCTGTACCGCCTAATTTTCATTGCCAGTGCCAGGGGAAGTCCAGCAGAGTGTTAACTCCAGAACCATCTAAGGAGAACTTCCATGCGTGGGTGTTCCACTCTGCAATTGGGCTCCCTTCTCTTCCTGCACAAGGCAAAATTTGCAGTACTGCAGCATAACTAGGACACCTTTGTGTTCAGCATAGAAGCATGATTTGACATTCATTTGACACTCGCATTCTGTTATCCTGCTTACTTATACACAACTTATAGTTTATGGAAGGGTATTCTAAAAGTTTACAAGTAAGTAAATAAAAAGTTTCCAATGAAAAGTGAATTTGCATTGGTATTATGGCAATTACTTTCTTATAAAGAATATAAAATGTAGATGCACCATGCCTGTGACAGAAGTTAAACTGAAAACAGAGGAATGCAAAAAGAAAGTGAAGTATCACTTATCATGTCTGTAAAGATTCTCAGTCATCCAGGTGAGTTTATCTGGAAGTTGAGTCATTGCTACTGGACTTCTTTTTTGAGAGAGAGAAACGTTTCGCTGTTCATCCAAACAGCTTCATCGGTTTGAATACAGCTAGTGCAAATCCTCCATCTTATAGTCAGCTTTGACCTCTTGTCACCTTGACCTGAATTAGGCTCATAAGATGAACAATGGCCTAAATAGACTTGTTAGGGAGACAATAGTATCCATAGCCTTAAAGTGAACAATGGCCTAAGGTGCTGAAACCTATCAAGAATGGGTCATTAGCTTTGGCCTTGGTGGTGAAGGCTTGGTGGTGAAGGCTGCCACAAACACACTAAGGCAGAGACTTGTCCACCCAAAGGATCAGATACCAAACCATAAAAGGAGCAATATAGTATATGCGGTCCAATGCAGTGAGGAGTGTTCAGACCTCTACATTGGAGAAACTAAACAGCCATTAAACAGAAGGAGGGCCCAACATAGGAGGGGCAACAGCTCAGGACCAGAATCAGCAGTACACCTCCATTTGAAGGACAAAGGGCACTCTTTCAAAGATGAGGATGTACACATATTAGACAAAGAAGAGAGGTGGTTTGAGAGAGGAGTAAGGGAAGCCATTCATGTTAGCATTGAAAACCCCTCCCTCAACAGAGGTGGTGGGCTCCGGCATAGTCTATCTGCTACTTATCAGACTGTGCTTTCCAAAGTACCCAGGCAAATCAAGGAGCCTTCACCACCAGGTCACAGCTAACGACCCATTCTTGATGGGTTTCAGCACCTTAGGCCATTGTTTACCTTAAGGCCATGGACACTAATGTCTCCCTAACGAGCCTATTTAGGCCATTGTTCATCTTATGAGCCTAATTCAGGTCAAGGTGACAAGAGGTCAAAGCTGACTATAAGATGCAGGATTTGCACTAGCTGTATTCAGACCGATGAAGCTGTTTGGATGAACAGCGAAACATTTCTATCTCTCAAAAAAGAAGTCAAGTAGCCATGACTCAACTTCCAGATATCACTTATCATCTTAAATTATGATTTCATAATGCACAATAATTATCAATATCTAAATTTTATCTGTTCTTCATCAAGTTTGCCAAACAGAGCTATAAACTTTGAGAAGTCTTCTTCTCCTTCCTGGAAGTCCTGTTTCTGAAATTACTCTGTGATGGCTGGTTCACACAAAATGTCATTCCCTGATGGTATAATCAATGAATTATGAAAGTGTGAACTAGCTTACATGAATGAAATCCTGGTTTTAGGATCTTTGGGGGTTTCTTTTAATTCTGTTTTTGTTCTCTTGCTTTCTTCTTCCTCTTCCTTATGAGGTGGCATTTCTTAAACAACGCTTCATGTGGCACCCAATTGAATTGCTAAGGTTTTTGAGCCAAGATTATTCTCTTCCTGTACTTTTCACATTTTCTTACCTTGAATAATCAGCGGCAACAACCTGCACTTTTTGTTTCTCATTATGCATCTGATAGTCTAGAATTCTATGTATTCTATTCAATGATTTCCTAGTTATGAATCCTCTACATAAGTATTATCGTACATATGCTTCCTGACTCTCTCTCTCTCTCTCTTTTTCTTTCTGGGGTGGGGAGATGAAATTATTTGGAACTGCAAAAGGGTTTTTTAAAAAGAGCCTCATGGTGCACTGGTTAAACAGCGGTACTGCAGCTGTAACTGTGCTCATGAACTGGGATTCAATCCCAGGTAGCTGGCAAATAGTTGACTCAGAAGGCTGTGTGTGTGTGTGTGTGTGTGTGTGTGTGTGTGTGTGTGTGTGTGTGTGTGTGTGTGTGTGTGTGTGTGTGTGTGTGTGTGTGTGTGTGCGCGCGCGCACACACACACACACACACAATGTGTAGCCTGCATAATTAAATTGTAAACCACCCAGAGAATGCTTTAAGCACTATGGGGTGGTATATAAGCAGAACACTTTATATCCCATAGAACTGCCCATGTGGAATGCTGTACCAGCAGCTAAACATTTCCTGCCCCAGTCATAGATATCAATGAGGGATTAGCTATTAGTATTACACAATGTGTGTTGCAAGTTGGAGATTTCCTTTCAGCTACCAGATGTGTGACAGGTTGCATAATGGCACAACCCAACATAGCTTCCACAGAATTATCTATGCAGATACTGTATATGATTACTCAATGGGGTACTTGTTTTGACCTTTATTCACTTATTTGACCTAAGAAATCCTGATTTCCTTCTTTCAACTGCTCAAAGTCTACCCATTGGTTCTTCTCTCATGTAGGACTTATAAGTTTGCTTCCTCTCTGCCCCATTACTCTATGAATCTACTCTACTTTCATCCCCAGAAACAAAGAGTCTGCACGATCTTACAAAAAGAAAAGAAAAGTTAATGGCAACCTGGAAAGGGGAAGAAGGTGACAAGACCTATGCAATGCCCCTGTGGCTGATGGAATAAGAGGGGGTAGATGGTATGTTATAGGCCTAAATGTTGTGGTAAGGAACTTTTTGTAGTCTTCCAGATATTGTCACAGAGAAAAACCCAGCCTTTTTCTTTCTCAGACAGTAGCTTTATTTGTTGTAAAATAAAAGGTCAAATGCTGACTTCCCTCAACTGTGTTAACTTTCCAGATTCAGCTATTTTGCTTTATCCTATAGAAGTGAAGAAGGTCTAGCCCCCAGGTGGTATTGCCATTTCCTATCGATTATAGTCCATAAAGCTAAGAGTGTGAAATAGTACGAATTGTAGTTCAATAACATCTGGAAGGAGAAAAGCGGTTGCCTCTATTGTGAGTGAAATGTCAAAAATGTTCTTCAACAAAAGTGTTCTTTAAAGCAGACCCCAAAATATACATATGCTCCATACTTACTTTTCATCAGCTTTATAACTGCCATCAAGAGGAGACCACAGAGCATGAGAACACAAACAATAAGCCCTGCATAATACTGAGAGGGAAAAAAGAAAAGAGAAACATAAAAGACTCAGATAAAGCTTGATGATGAGTAAATCTTTGAATCTAATATACTGAGCCTGGGGCTTCAGTGGGAGCAGCTGAGCTAAAACAAGGTTGAAGAATATGTGGTAGTGCAGATTTTTTCAGAATTCTGGTTCCTGTTATTTTTGACCACAGGACATTATGGCTGGGGCTGACAAAAAAGTGGAGTGCTACCAAAGCAGGAGAGCAACAGCCGCACTATTCGTGAAAAACAACAACAACACAATTCATATTACTTTGATACTAAAGATCACCTAGTAGTCAGTACTGAGGCAGTTGCCTCAGGCAGCAATGAGCTTCAGGCAGCGGCCACCCACTTACCACTGCCTGGTCCCCTGTTATGAGGGCAACTTTATAGATCAAGGGAGGGCAAGGAAAAGACTGCAGTGATGGTGGGCAGTTCTGAATTGCGATTTGCTGCATGGCTGCTTTCAGAGCAGAGTTGGGTCTTTGGGGCCAAGGTGCTGTGAAATGGTGGCTGTCCACCTACAGTGCCTTTATCTTCTCATATTCTGAGGGCAACCAGGCAGCCTGAAGCAATTCAAATCAACCTGCTGTCATTGTGTCAGCTTCTGCTTCCATGCTCTCTGCCTTATACTTTCTTTTCTTCATTTCAAAATGGCCTCTGGCAACATGGACGGTAGCAGGTTTCTGTTTGCTGTCACAAAATTCATCTTTTAACTGTCTCTGCAGAATGCTCGGGGAAAGAATGCAAAGTAAATAAACTGATGAACCAAGCATTAGTGTTAAAAGTTCAGCAAGGGAAACCAACCATGGCTGCTCATGATGTGTCAAGTCTTTGGACACTGTCTGGTGTTTCTAATGTGTGCAGGTATGTGAGTGCAGGTAATAGCTTACTGAAGCCTTATCATTCGTACAAAGCAAATGTGAGAAGTTACCCTGGGAGCAAAAAAGCAGAGGAAGTAGAACAGCATGCTTAACCAGTTCACTACTAGCCTTTTCTCCCTGTGTGTTTCTCTCAAGAATCTATAGATAATACTGACCTTGCCACCAGGCAGAGAGAAGTAGGTCCCTCCGGCATCATGTTCTGAGTATCCTAAAAGATTTGCTGCCCCATTTCTTATTATTTGCTTTGTTATTTCTGCATTTCTAATACAAGAGAGCTGTGGAGGGATTTTAAGCCAGCACTAGTGGGCTCTCCTCTATATATAGTGCACTTTTACTTACACGACTGGGGAAAGCATTCACTACTTTGCCTGAGGGACCAAAATAAAGTGGAGTAGCAGATTAGATTAGATTGATTAGATTCAAGGTACAACATGTGTTATTTGCAAAGCTGTTGCCATTAACCATTTCATTCCACAATACCTTTGGAAAACCCCAAATCTTCATAGTTGGGTCTAAAAGAAAAAAAAAAATAAAAATGTTCCATTATGTTATTATGCAGCTTAAATACATATCGATCCAGGTGAGTTGATGCTCCTAGAAGCTTGCATGAGCAGTGATTGATCTTTCAAACAGGACACCTGCCCTTCTTCAACATTTAATGCCCTCAAAAGTGCCTTCCTTCTTCAAAACCAGAAGTAGATTTCTGGCCACTTTCAGTTTCATTTTCTGCCCCCACATTTTGACAGGATGCAATGGGCAAAGGATTTGGGGGAAGACAACATGCTCTCAGGCCTACTTAACTGAGCAATTCTAATCTATTTTATATAGAACTCTACTGACTGCCCATGAGGGATACATAAATAAATTTCCCCACCAATGATGCTGTGAAGGGTTTAGCAAAAAGACAGCAAACTATAGACAACCATGAAACTAGATTACTTCATTCTGTTGGAACCTGTTCAGAAAGACTCTTGCAACGGAGTCCTATAGAAATAATAGTATACACATCCTGTGGACTGTTGCTTCTGCCCCCTATAGACAAACATTAGAAAGAATGCTGTCTAATTTTTTTGTAATAGATTTTTGCAAAACCACATTTGATGTGAGGAATTTTATTATATGTACAGAAAGACTCTGGGATGAAAGACCCTGTATCATCATCATCATCATCATCATCATCATCATCATCATCATCATCATCATCATCATCATCATCATCATCATCATCATCTTAGCACCGCAAAGCTGTAAGGGACCCTATGGATCATTGAGTCTAACAGTGAGGAATCCTAATCCCAATCTCTGGCTTTGGAGTTAGATACCTAAAGCACCTAAACCAGCAGTTCTTTGTCCATGTGTTAAGTAGTTACATGTTTTCTGATGGTTGCAACCAATTTTTTTGTAAAAGAAAGATTTTTTTATCTCTTTAAAGCATCAGAAACTGCACTATAAACATAGTGTTCCTCAGTGAAAACAAGGAAAACAGTTGTGTTGGCAATCTGTAGGCAAATAGAGAAGCTCACAAGCAGAAGAGAAGGAAGTAACATCACGCGCCTCCAGTTTACTGCCCACCAGCTTGCTACATAAGATGTGGAAGGTGAATTCCAGCTACACTTGACCTCTGGAAAACATGCCTTTAAGACTTCTGTATTTGGGTTCGATAATGCTGAGCTTAGCAAGGACACTTTTCAGGCAAACTAGCCATAAAGACTACAATCTCAGTTAATATTGAATCATTATAAACTGAGGTATGTCATTGAAACAAAGACACAAATCCAGGGAAAGAACTGTGTTAGGCTGCAACGGTGGTGCACTGAAACTAGAGGTCATAGGATTGAAACTCCAATACTCTCGGAGCTGCAGGTATTATGAAATTACCAGTCCTCCCCTTGTTAAACTTCCCTGTTCCTTCAGAGTTTTTCTGCAGTCTTCAGATTAGCTGGGAGAGAAATGTGTTGTTTCGGGTACAATCAATTTCTACTGCCAAGTATTTCAGGGTGGTTCAATCATGAAATGGTAATTAAAAACCATTAGCTTACAGATGACTTGGACTTTATTTGTCCATACAAGCTAATGCAACATTTTTGGGGCTCTCCTGGTATGGAGTGGCTATAGGAACTGCCAAGATGAGCACCAGCTCTTCCAAATTTACCCTAACCCCATTGGTCTGTTGCCAAAAAGAATGCACCAAAAGAGCTGGCTGTCTTAAGCATTTTGTTTGACACAACTTTTGGGGGGGACTGCAGACCTCTTTGATGAAATAGGTTACAACCCAGAAAGCTTATAATAAATACAGAGAACCACTGGTCTCCATGAGACAGGAGGGAGAGAGGCATTTTTTTCATGAATGTTTGTATCTGAAGAGGAAACAACAGCCATTCACAGCCTGTTTGTCCTAAAAAAAAAGTCACTAGTGAATGTTTTCCATTATGCACTAGCAGAGCAGTTGTTGGGGTTGCCAAGGAAGAATGGTCTGCTGAGAGAAGGGTAGTTATTGCTGGAAAGATGGTGGCTCTTAGAGATCTCATACTTGTGGCAAACATAGCTTTAGGTGAGGTTTTTAACAGCACAGCAATATGATATATCAAAGCGAAATATCGTTGGACCTGAACAAAGCAAACAAAGAGTAGTCTCAGGCCAGATGGTGGTGTGATTTGGAATGCCTCTCCCCCTCCACCCTCCCAGCTTCTTGGGCAGGGGGGGTGACGCTTTCAAAATGTAGTTTTCAAAGAGGTATCAGCAAAGAAGCTGCCTGCAACACATTGGCTGGAACCCTAATAGTGTTTAAATAGGATTTGTGTAACTTGCTACTGCTTAATAATAGCTAATTGAAAAGATAACATGATGCATCTCACTTCTCCATTTGGGTGCATGTTTGTCAATTAGTTGCCATTAGCCTCAGAAAGCGATTCAAATATTAAATACACATCAAGAGGATTCTGGCCATTACTATCTGCTTGGATGCATACTGAGATCAGTGTCCCATACGCACACTCTGCTCCAACTAACCAACTATCAATTGCATTCCTTTTCTCCTGCCCTTTGTGTTAATTTTGTACTTTATCACAGCAGCTATATCCAATATAGGATTGTTCCAGGAGGACAAAAATGTTCATAGGAAGGACTGCTATTTTGGATTACTGGTTTTCTCAAAGGCTTTCATGGCCGGGATCTGATAGTTGTTGTGAGTTTTTCAGGCTGTTTGGCCGTGTTCTGGAAGTTTTTCTTCCTGATGTTTCACCAGGCTCTGTGGCTGGCAACTTCAGAGGGCAAGTAGCTCAGGAAACTAATTCTCTCTGTGCTCTGCGGTATAGAGTGAGTGAGACTGTCTCACTCACTCTATACTACAGAGCACAGAGAGAACTCCTAGTTCCCTGCGCTCCTTGCCCTCTCAAGATGCCAGCCACAGAGTCTGCCAAAACGTACAGAAGAAAATCTTCCAGAACACGGCCAAACAGCCTGAAAAACTCACAACAGCTATCAATTACTGGTTTCTTCCAGCACAGTGTGACATAAGTCTTCTTAAAATGATCGATCTTATGTGTACATTTATAAGTATTTCTTGGTAGGTAATGAGGGAATGAAAACTAAACCATGAAAACGATATTCTCAAGGCCTATCTAGGAAAACCCCCCCTTTTTTTTTTACCTGAGATGGCACTACTTTCAAGGTTTCCAGTTGTGTTTGACATTGGCAGTGCAGTTGGGGTAGATGTAGCCACTAAATAGAAGACAATAAAGTTAAAAAAAATTAAAATACTATTTAAGTTAGCCTATGTGATGCTCCCTGCTTTGAGACCAATGTAGGTTGAGCTGTGGTCCATAATTATTATTCTTTTTAAAAAAAATCATTTTGGCACCAGACAGAAATGACATCTTGTAAGCAAACATATCTGGAAATACACATAAAGGATCTCTTTGCAAATAAAGCATATCTTTCCCATTATCACCTTGGACTAATTTTCTACAAGGAGCACCAACATTCACAAAGCTTTTTACAGGCCTTAAAATGGTAATTATAAGTCACTGGCTAGAATGCTGCTAGTTATTTACAATGGCATAAGAGCAATGACTTAAATCACAGTAGTGAATGACCACTAGTCATTCACCTGTAGTGAGCAACTCCTTAACTAGTTGCAATTTGCCGCTGTGATTTATGTCAATGTATTTATACTGGTAAATACTCAACACAACATTCTAGCTGTTACCTAAAAGGCATCACTGGCTAACTATACGACCCAGAGTAGTATCTTATTATTTGATTTCACACTCAAACAGGAAGTAAATGATCACACATTTATCTAAAACTTTGCTGTTTCACCCCAGGCCAATTACTCACATTATACGCATACAAGCCATGTACTCAATAGGAAATTACATCTGCAAATAGATGTTGTACACAGTGGCCCATCTTCAGTGTTGTCGTTGCACTAGCAGAAAAACACATTTTAAATGGTGGCACTGGAAATATCAAGAATACATATTACCATTTGTGGATTCCTCCCCTATACATCTAGGGACTTCCATTAGAGCACAAGTGCAAAGGGATGATTCAGTTGTGAAGGTTCAGCTTGGAAACCTTTCAACCCTTTTCACATATGGGGACAGTAGGGAAAGAAAATGACATTCTTTCAAAGGAACAGCACATCAGAATTGTGGTTTTTAAACTCAACACAACAAAAGCAAAACACCACTGGACTTTGCCTTGCAGGAAGTTTCTAATAAGACATGGTACCTGTAGCAAAAGAACTCATCTCTGTGGTGAAAAAATGGACAATACTTTCAGTTGACTCATCTTGAAGAGTAGCTGGCAATGACTGGATGTCCACCAAGGGAAGAGTAGTTGTAGGAAAACCAATGGCTGTTGATGCGGAAGATGTGGCTGCTGTTGGACCCGTAGTAGCGGTAGAGATTGTTGGCGAAGGTGGGGTTGATGTTAAGAAAGAAACAGAAGGCGTTGAATTAGTAACTCTGGATGTGAGGGGAACAGTGGTTATTTTGGTGGTGACTATCTGTGTTGTAGCAGTTGTGGCAGTTGTAGTAGTTGTGGTGGGCACTGTGGTTGTTGCTGTAAGAAAAAAGCAAAAACAAAGACATATTTGAATGATATCTAGTACAAAGGGGGCAGAGTAACAAATCTAAAACACAAGACTATAATTCTGACCAGTAAAAAAAAAAAAGGTAACTCAGAGGCAGAGCTTTTAAAATTATTTTAACATATGGAATTTTATTGAAGAACACAAGAACTGTCCTGCTGGATCAGATTCAACATCTAGTCCAACATCTTGTGCTCACAGTAGCCAATCCATTGTGTAAGAGACAACAAGCAGCAAAACAGGAGTTGAACTGCACCATCTGTCGTGCAATCCCAATGAGGTGGAAACAGGGACCTGATCCTGGAGATGATATGTAGACAACATGACTTGGGCCCATCGATGCTCTCAATAACATTTCTAATCCTTTAAAGCCACCAGGTTGGCAGTCAACATACCATTTTATAGCAGTGAATTCCTCAGTTTAACTATGCCTTGTGTGCAGAAACAATTCTCTTTATCTGTCTTGAATATCCCATTCACATCCAATGGATTTTAAGAAGCTGTATCAGCTTTCCTTTCATCATATCCCTCTTCAAATTGTATTCCTTTAATTTTATCTCACCAGGAAATAACCTATGACCAAACTCCTGTAGCTTTTTGCTATGCATGAAAATTAAATGATATAAGCTGCCCTAACTAATAAAAGAGACAGTGCATGCATGCAAAGCACACAATAGGATGCAAGACCAGGCACACCGCAAACATGAAGTTCACCTATTTCCTGTGTGTAGTAAAAAGCAATGGGGTTCTGGCCTAGATATCAGTAGGAGCTTTTCATCTTCTATACTAATATTGAATATAAAAGACTTATTTGTACCACATTTTTGGGAGCTCACCCTCCCAGATATTCTTCAATCTGAAATGTTACCATGAAAGTGCAAGTTTTGCCTTCATGGCATACAGTTAAATAACAAAATGCACACACACAATTCTGTGAGCATGATAATTTCTGCTTAGCCTTAAATTTTGGCAAGATATGATTAATAGTTATTGTAACAGTAGTAAAGAAGCTAGAATAAATAAAAAATATTGTTATAAGGTTCAAAATAAAAGAGGTATATGTTTGCCAAATGTAAAAAACTATTTAGCAAATCAGATAAGGTTTATTGGGAATATTGTATATAATCCAGAAAGATTAATATGGTGGAAAATCAAATGATTGGAAATAAAAGATAATATTGAAAAATATTTATTTAGCACTATTAGGAAATTGAAATAAATGAGATTAATAACCCCTTTCTTAGATCTATGTTAAGTGAATGGTATATACATAAAATTATGTCCCTTGGAATCACCATTAAGATCAGTAACTGAAATTGAGAATTTCCCTAAAAATTTGAAATTTTAAACAATTATTTAGGGAGAAACAAGTGATTAGATTGAAAGATTTGATTTAAGATGAGAAGGAAGGTATAAATGAAAGAAATTCTTCAATGTAGGGACATATCCTGGTTTAATTTTATACAATTAGAGAAATGGATTAATGTTTGAATAAAGAACTATAACAAATGTAGTGATTATACAAAATATGAACAATTTTAACTGTTGTATGAAGGTATTCAGAAGGGGGACTCAGTAAAAGGTAATGTCAGTAAATTAAATAAAATAATTTTGGATTTAGAAGATGAAAATAGGGAAGGAACTGGAATGAAGTTAATTTGAGAACAGGAATTTTAAAAAGAAATAAAAGAGAAAGATTAGGCTGAAATATGGAGAATGAGAATACTATGTCAGTTTGAATAAAGGAAAATATTTTAAAAATAAGTTTAAGATGGTATTTGATGCCAGTGAAACTGAATAAAATAAATGCTAATTTCTCTAACCTTTTTTGGAAATGTGACAAGGAGGTTGGTACTTTTTTCATTTGTAGTGGGAATGTAAAACAGTACAAAAATTTAGAAATGTGTTTTTTAAAGAATTAAGTGATATATTTGAAAGGAATATTGAGCCCAATTCTGAAATTGCTTTGTTGCCAATATTTGTTGATAATAATTATGATTTTAAAACTAAGAGAGTTGATTACAAATGTATTGACAGTGGCTAGATTACTAATAGCTAGAAATTGGAAATCCAAACATGAACTACATTTAGATGAATGGTATAATAAAATATGGAATATTGCTTTAAATGATAAATTGATATGTACTTTAAAGATCAAAAAGGAGAGTTAAAATAGATATCATTTATGACATCTGTGGTAGATTTATTGAACATGTAAGAGATAAGGGTAAAGCTTCCGCACAACAATCAATTTTGATTTCTTTGTCATTTATATTTTGTAATTTTTTTGTATTTTGTATAAATAAAATTATTTTTAATTTTTTTAAAAAAACAGCAAAAACAGAAGAGAGAGCCCAAGAACAAAATTAGAGGGGACCCTCCTTGTACTCAAGATAGCATGAATGCCATTGATCTTAAACTTCTGTCCCTTCACATATCCCAGTAAGGCTATAATTTAGTAAAGTCATGTGACTTTCTTTAAAACAATGTTTATGTTTTTTTTTTAAAAAAAGTAGTATGACCCTCCAGATATTGTTAGCCTCCCATGAACACTGACCACCAATTGGGGAACCAGCTGTGCAAATACGCCTTGAATCCTTGGGTCAACATATATACCATGCTGATAAGTTAACACATGGTCAGAAGCTGAATGCAGAGTCAGCTTTGTCCAGTTGCAATCCAACGAAACCTGATGACCCATCACAAAGCAAAATAGGGAAATTTGCAATCTGTGGGGGCTGAATGAAACTCTTGTGAGATGTAGGGCTTCAGAAAGTCCTGCTTCTGGTAACATAATCTATAAAGCTTTGTTTGGTACTAGTATCTCACAGTTCCTGTAGGTCGTAGGACAAGGAATCATTGCAATGATCACACTCACCTCGCTCAACTTGTAGAGTCAAAGTATTTTTTATGTCATTGAACCAGCCTCTTATTTCAATACGACAGCAATACAGTCCTCTGTCTCTTTCATTCAGATTTGCTATTGTGAGTGATACATCTCCATTAGTCACACTGCCCTTTAGATCATATCTTGATGAAATTCTTGACATAACCCTCCATCCATTTGTGCGGAGGATTTCCTCGCTGCATTTCGAATTTGGGCAACTTCCTCGTCCCCAGCACATATCAGTAAGACCACCTGACTGTTGGATGCTGTACCTGCATGGCAACACGACAGAGCGACCCACCACGCCTCTCACTACGTTTTGAGGCACAGTGCCCACTGGAAAGAAAGAAACAGAGGAAAGGGTCAAGAAGGTTCTTACATTGCACTATGACATCTTGCTCTCCTGAAATGGAGGAATCAATATTATTGAAAATATATTGCATTGTGCATGTGGTAATAAGGTTTCTAAGACTGATTTGACCGGGCTCGCTAGAATCCAATAGTACGATCACAGCTTTCACAGCAGATTGGACAACAAAAATATCAGAATGCTAACATTCCAGCAAAAAGGGAAACGGTCCATTTGATTGAACTGAAACTTTGCAAACATTGTACATTTTAGGTTCTACCACTGCTACAGGATAGTAGACTGATGACCCTGTAGGGAGGAATGAACTATGGGGGTGGGGGCTGAAATTTACATATTGAGGAAGCCAAATGAGCCATTTAATTCACCACAGGCTGTTTGTAATTGCCATTCTAATTTACTTTGGAAGATAGTTATGTTTCAACAGTGCACTCAATACAACATATGAGTTCTACTATTTCCTGCCTGCCTGTCTTTCTGTTTGTCTGTCTGATTTATAGGCTGCATTTCTCCCTCATAAGGTATTCAAGGCAGCTCACAGTGTTAAAAAAAAGTAGAATTAAACCCACAATAAATTATTCATTAAAAACAATTAAACTATGATAGCAATTAAAACAATTGAATGCTTAAACACTTGTAAATCTTTAAAAACTCAACTCAAAAGAGGCATTCAAGGACTCAGTTATGGTTATTTTAAAAAAAAACTGCCTTAAGAGGTGGGTCTTCAGTTGTTGGAAGGATAAAAAGGGGAGAGCCAGCCTGATCTCCCAAGGGAAAATATTAGTCTGGAAAAAGGTGCCTGAGGGGGGATATGATTGAGACATACAAAATAATGCAGGGCATGAGTAAAGTGGATAGAGGGAAGCTCTTTTCCCTCTCACAAAATACCAGAACTAGGGGACATACACTCAAATTGAGGGCTGGGAGAGTAAGAACTGACAAAAGAAAATATTTTTTCACCTAGCACGTTGTTAGTCTGTGGAACTCCCTGCCACAGGATGTGGTGATGGCATCTAGCCTGGATGCCTTCAAAAGGGATTGGACAGATTCCTGCAGGAAAAGTCCATCACAGGTTACAAACCATGATGGAGATGTGTAATCTCCAGGCTTAAACCCAGGGTACTTCAAGGGCCAGATGCAGGGGAGTGGTATCAGGAGACAGATATCTAGTCTTGTGCGCTCTCAGACGCATCTGGTGGGGCCACTGTGAGATACAGGAAGCTGGACTAGATGGGCCTTTGGCCTGATCCAGCATAGCTCTTCTTATGTCCTTATGTCCTTATGTTCTTATTCCATAACCTGGGAACTGCCACCAAGAAGGTCCTCTCTTGAGTCTTCATCAATTGTGCCTGTGCTGGCAATGGGACTGAGCAGATGGGCCCCTTTGACTATCTTAATAAATGAGAAGGCTCATATGGGGATATAATATCCTATCTCTTATTGATAAGTAGACATGGGCACGCCTCGGCGAAATCCTCGTTTCCATTTCCGTTCCTCGTTTCTGTTACGTAACGAAACGAAGAACGACAATTACTCCGCCAGAACTCGAACTCGAACCGCCTAAAGAAAAATTGGGTCTGATTTGTCGTGGTCGTTCCTGGTGGCATCGCAGCAATCACGCGATGCCAAGCGGCTCAAGAAAAAAGTTTTAAAAATTAAAAAAAAAACCGATTCCCGGCCAAAAAAGCAGGCGAAAATATGCCTGCCTGAGGGCACCTACCAGAGGGGTGGTTTCTGGGGGGGGGTCCCCGGCCTCCCCCCTGCTCTCCTGGGCTGCGCATCCTCGTCGTCCGCCAACTCCCTGGGCAGACGAAAATATGCCTGCCTGAGTGAGGGCACCTACCAGAGGGGTGGTTTCTGGGGGGGGGTCCCCAGCCTCCCCCCCTCTCCTCTCCTGGGCTGCGCGTCCTCGTCGTCTCGCCAACTCGCCAAGCGGCGCGGCACAGAAAAAAAGTTTTAAAAATTAAAAAAAAACGATTCCCGGCCAAAAAAGCAGGCGAAAATATGCCTGCCTGAGTGAGGGCACCTACCAGAGGGGTGGTTTCTGGGGTGTGGGTCCCCAGCCTCCCCCCTCTCCTCTCCCGGGCTGCGCATCCTCGTCATCTCGCTAACTCGCCATGCCATGCGGTGCGGGCGGGGGATCCAAAATGGGGCGACCGCAAGCAATATTTATTTATTTTGAAATTGTGGTGGTCCAAAAACACACCAAAGCACCACAGAAACATGCGAAAATAGCTATTTTAAAACTGCCTGAATTTTTACAGTAGCAGCAGTGGGTTTTTCTTGCAACAAAACGTCTCCATTGATTTGATTTTATTTTATTTTTATTTTTGGAGCCATTCCACCAATTGCATGGCTACTTGACCAGGTTTTGACCGAGACTTCTGGGATGTGCCTGTCGGGCATAAAAAGCCCACTAACCGTAGCCCGAACCCGAACCCTAACCCTAACCCATACACCAGTACACTGTCCTTCTTAGTGGGTCAGAGAGGCACTCAGAGGTGCACCCCATGAACTCATCCTAACCTTACCCGTAACAACCCTAAGCCTAGCCCTTGCGCTAACCCCCCTAACCCTAAGCCAAATCTGTACTCGCATTGCACTCACGCAAGTACAGTTCCCTTCTTGGTGAACCAAAGAGCGCCGAGACTGAGGAGGAGCCTTCCCCCTAGTGTGCGCACTGTGACACTGCAGTTAGCAGTGGGCCTGTGGTCAACAGAGAGAGGCACCCAAAAAAGAGGTGCCTTGAGTCTCAACTTGATATGCATATCCAGTTGGCTATGCATGCCATTTTGTAGTGGGCCAGAGGAGGCACCCACCCCAGAGAGGTGCCTCCAGGAGCCCGCTTTCCCTTCATAGCGGGCCAGAGGAGGCACCCACCCCAGAGAGGTGCCTCCAGGAGCCCGCTCCCCCCCCAAACCAGTACTGACAGATGAAAAAACAACAAACGAAATGACAAATTTTTGAAAAATTTCACAAAAAATGGAAACGAGCCGAAACGGGCTGGCTCCGACACAAGACAACTCAAAAACGTCATTTTCCCTGGTCATGCCCATCTCTATTGATAAGGCCTCCCTGTTTCCTACGCCTTGTGATGCAATCTCAGTAGTCACTTCTGGAACCCATTATGTCTGGTTTGTTTGCCTGGTTCCTGCTTCTTTACCTCTAGCTTTCTTACTTCTTACTGAATCTTCTCCAGCAACTGTGTTCATGTACACCCTCTGTAGACCTGTCCCCTGATAGCATCAGTTTATTCTGGAGTGGTGACTTGTATCCTTCCACTTGGAAAGGAAGTAAGGGCTCCCTTTATAATGCTGGCAACAGAGACATTCTTCTACTTGTCCTTTGGATCAAGACAGTCAAAAGAAAGTTGCTCATTTTCGTTGCCTTCAGTAGAATCAAGGAAGCCAAGGAGTCAGAACATTCTGCCAGTTCATTTCATTTTAACATCCCCTCCCCCATGTCTGACTATTCATATTCCATACCCATTATGTTCTCTATATGTATCTTCTCTTGTTCTGCTGAGCAGAAGGCATAAAAGTCAGTGCAATGCTCGTGACTGCTCCAATTATACAGGGCACCTCCATCTTTATACCTGGTTTATTAAGTGGCAACATGATCCTAGCCAGCTCAGTGACCCCAATGAGAGCCATGACCATTAAAAGTGTTCTCCTTGAATCTGCTGAGCAGCCCTTCTTTCGAGCTCGGTGAATGTCATTTCCTCTTGGCAAGCTTCCCAGGTGAAACAGAGAGACTCCTCCAAACGGGGACCCATAATTTTCACGCAACATTCCCCAGGTGACATTAGGAGAGCTCCATTTTGCTGAAGGATATGTTATTGGGATGATACTCCAATTCTTTCACGGCTGTTGCCCTAGGCCCTTGGGATTTACACATTCCAGTAATACTCTCATTAGTGTACAGGCAGAATAATTGTTTGGGGAACAGCAGGGGACAAAGTGGCAGGTAATGGAATGGGAAGCAAGGGCAAAGGCCTATTGTTACAAGGCTGACATTCACCAACAAGCATTTCCTTCCAGGGACGTTGGAGAAGGAACTGGTAACCAGTGTACCTTTGTGGGCAAACCTTCAATGTTACCACTAAGAATATAACAAAATTCTTGTTATATAACATAACATAATATTAATAATGTTAATAATGTTAATAATGTTAATTATAATAGTATTAATAATGGTATTAATTATAATATGAATAATATGAATAATCAACATAACAATAATCTTGGTTATGGCTATATCACAAAGGCATTGGTCCTTTCTGAATCTTTTTCAGCAACCATGTTCAGTTATACTACCTGTGTCCCAATATACCCACTGATAACACCAGTTTACCCCACAGTAGTGAGTTGTGACTTGAAATAACAATAATTACATGGCCTCAACTTGATTTCAACTTACAACCTGTCCAGGTTTTCTGGAGATACTCAGAAGTAGCTTACCATTCCCTCTGTCTATGGATGCTCTGGGACTAGAGTTTTCTCTTCTCCTGGGTTGGGAGGGAATTGGAATTATGACCTTTGGCTCTACAGCCAGACACTAAACTCCTTGTATTATTTAAGCAGCTTGAACACTTTTTATTTACAGTGAAATCACTAAATAACAGAACTTCCAATACAGAATTCTTATAGCTGTGGAGTCAGAGAGATCAGCGTTAGGGATGGGCACCTTATGAAAAACAACACACTTTTTTCATCATCTCATAAGGTTATGAAACATTTCAACATGAAACAAAATGCCAGGCAGTGTTTCATTTCATTACGGAAAAAAAAAAAAACGCCGCCACCATTCCGAAAAATGAAATAATTTGTTCTAGAGGAAATGGCAGGGGAGCTTCCTCAAGCTCTCCCCTGTAATCCCTTGAAATTTGGAAAGGTTTGGGTTTCAGGGAACAGAGATATTAAGCTCTAAAGGAAGTGCTTAATTGAAGGTGTGTGGATCGGCGCACTTTACCAATAGAGAGGGGAAGCTGTAAATTAATCCTATAATTGGTAAAATGCGCTGAACACACTCCTTCAATTAAGCACCTCCTTTGGAGCTTTATCACTCAATTCCCCGAAACCCAAACCTTTCCAAATTTCAAGGGGTTATAGGGGAAAGCCTGCAGAAAGTACTCTTGCCATTCGCATGCCTCGGATCAGTAATTTTCCATTGCATATTTTAATATATATTTTTAAAAACACAGTGGAAAGTTACTGATCCAAGTCATGTGAATGGCAGGGGTACCTCCTGCAAGTGATTTGTAGGAACCCCTTGACATTTGGAAAGGTTTGAGGTTCAGGAAGCTGAGTTATGAAGGGGAGCCTTAGGGGAAAAAAACTTTCTAATTCGAATCAATGGGAAGTGGTGACAGCACTATTGCTCGACCAATCAGCTTCCTATTCCAATTAGAAATGTTTTTTCCCTAGGGGTACCCTCTTTGGAGCTTCATAACTCAGATCTGTGACCCCCCCCAAACCTGTCTAAATTTCAGGGGGTTACCTAAAATCACTTGCTCCCCTGGGTCCTTTAGCATTTCATTTCATTTTGTTTTGTTTTAGAATAAAACTACTTTAAAATTCAATTTGGTAATGAAACAAAACTACTCTAGAAATGAAACAAAATGAAATGCTATTTTTCCATTCCGTGTCCATCCCTAGTCAGCACATTTTAGCTAAAACAAGGAATGTATATAGCACCCATAAGTGAAGGAGGCTGGGTCTAATATTTTTTGAAACCCAATTCGGGACTTCAGAGCGGCTTCAGTCTAGCACTGCTGTTCTGTTATACATCAGCAACTTTGATGTTCTGGAAAGTGATATCTTTCAAGTGAGAAAAAAAACACCAGTGCATTTCCAAAAGATACATGGAAAAAGAAGCCTTCGTTTTTACAATACATTGGCAGCGTTGACAACATAATGTGTGACAACAAAATATGTGGTTAAATGCCTGTACTGCAAAAAACTGTGCTCACGACCTGGGTTCAATCCCGGTAAAGTGCCAGAGACTACTGGGAACAAACAGTTCATCTACTGAGGAGATTAACAAAAGGTCATCGTTCACATGAAACATCTTTAAAAAGAACATTGAGATAAGTTTGCTTATATTTGTTTGTGATGTTTTTGTGTGGGGGGAGGGCGTTACTCTCATTACCCAGCTACATCAAATTGCTCTAGATCAGTTGACGAATTCCTGGATTAGAATTGCTATGTTGTTTTTCTTGATCGAATTAGAAGACTGAGCTGTTATGGAGATTCTCTCTAGAGTTCTAGTGTGAAGCAAGGAACTGCATTTTACATTAGCCTTTTATCACACAAAAACATCACTTTTATTCCAATTGCAAAACCATTTTACATTTTTAATTCTATTAATGTGATTTTTAAAAAATGAAACATCAGCAAATTAACCTCTGATTTCCCTGCACCCTTTCCTCACCTCTAGAACAAGTGTGAGGAAAAGGGAAAACTTTCAGATATTGTTGACCGCAACATCTGTCAACCCAAATCAGCAAAACCAGTAATAAAGAAGGATGGGGAGGTATAGTCTAACAAAATCTGGAGGACTCTACTTGGTCTATCCCTGCCTTAAGTTTACGGTTTTATTGAATATAACAAGAAAGCCTGTACAGCCAAGCATCAATTCAGCCAGATGGGTGGTAGGTAAATGAATGAATGAATGAATGAATGAATGAATAGTTACAGCTCATAATTAAAGATAAAATAAATGGGGGGGGGAGTGCAAGAAGAAAATCACATAAAATTCTTAGTGAGTTATTAGGCTATAAACACAATTGCCAAAATTCTATTTTCAAAACTATGCCACATAAAAGTGTGTGTTGGCATCAATAGCAGCAGTGGTTTTTCGAAAATCAAACATTTTCTACTTCTGCGCTGAAGGTCCCATAGCTCCCAGATAATCCCTTTCATCATCGGGAAGCCACAGGAGCTGTGGGATGGGAGGAAGACATCTGTAATTATTGAAAATCATCATCAGTGAGATGGAAACCAATCAGAAAAATAGTGATTCATTTTTATTTGTGATTTGTCAAGGTTCCCCAATCACACACAAAAATATGGACTTATGATTTTTTTCTGACAAATTGATTTGTATATTTTTTAACTTTAAAACACTATAAAATGACCTACAAGGCAACAAGGGGCAACAAATTTTCATGGAAGCTTCCCTTGATTCCTCTCCACATCCTGCCACATTGGCAAAGGTTAGATTCTGTATGCATAAGTTAAGCATCTCCCTCCAAAAAGGGAGCCCCAGAAAAGTGTCCCCAAGGCACCTAGAGTTACTGAATTTGCAGGTAATCCACCACCACCCCGATGCTCCTTTACAATCCGTCCAAGTTTGGTGAAGATTTTAGACATCTAAGTTATATATCCACAAAGCCCCCACTCCACCCCCACTCCTCACCCCTAGGAAAGTGCCCTTTAGCAACTGGCTTGGGAAAACCCAATCTTCACCAAACTTGGAGAGGTTTTAGAGTTGAGTCATAGGAAACTTCTCTGCAGGTTTGGTATCTCTAGGTACCTGGGGGGATTCTACTGAGGAGTGCTGTTTGGAGATGCATCACTCAAGATACCAGAAATCTAATATTCCTCAAATGTGGAGGGATTGGAGAGAAGGGCAAGGGAAGCTTTCCTGGAAATCTGGTGTTTCAGGTGTGGGGGCCATTTTATAACCCAGTGAATTATCAAATAAAAAAAATCACTAAAATGTGTCAATTCATATTTGATGGGGGCATCAATGCATATAAACACTAACTGATGAATTCTCAATTTTGAACAAATATTGCAATTTGTTTTTAATTCATTCCTATGTCTTATCACCATTCAATGACTGGTTTAGAGCTACTGATTTCAAACTTGTAACAGGCATTATAATGTCCAACACAAAGAAGTTGGAGAGCTCTGAGGACAACCTTCTTGTTGTCTAGTATCACAGTTCTTTTAATAAAAGATTTAGGAAAGTGAGGCACAGCGTATCCTCCGACTGTTTCATCTCCTCCCCCTACCCCTCCCCAAATTAAAGTTTTGTCCAAAGTAGCTTTCTGCTAGATGGTTGTGGTATATAAATCAAATAAATCAAATAAATAAATAAATAAAAGGTAAAGCACCACTCCTGGACATCTTGGAGTGGAATCACCATTTAAATAGATTGCAGAGCGTTTGCGACCAGACCCCACCACCACCACCACATTTCAAAACAGTACATGAACTTCTGACTACTTCCAGTTGCCTTTATTTACCTCTTGTGTTAGGGATCTGTGCATCTCTCAGCACAAAAAATTGCACTTTCTCAAACTACAGTACTACAGTTGCCCAAACCTATCTCAAATCAATGAGCAGGGCTGCTATGAGGCTGAAGACCTTATTAGAAAATAGGCTCCAAATATAAGATCCAATGCAATCATTACTCAAAAGTTCCACTGACCAAATGTATAAATAAAGCTTCAATGAACTGAATGGGACTGACTTCTTGGCAGGCCAAAAAGGGGAATGATGGGCGGTGTAATAAGCACTCAAATAACGTTTTTTAAAAGTACATTCCAATCTCCCACCACCAGTTTACCGTGAATGCATCTAATTAGATATGCTTGTAAACTGTTTTGCACAATAACTACATGTGACCCAGTTGATTTTTGATGAATTATGCTCACCAACCAGGGTTTCTACATATAAAGCATATCTTTGGGATGTTCTTTGAGCAACTTTCCCAAGGCCACACAGGTAGCAAGTACATGGTTCTATTAGCTATATGTAAAAGAGGTGATCTTGTCCATCCACTCTTTGCAAAGTGCCTAGAAGAGGAGCTGGACACATACATACATGCATACATACATACATACATACATACATACATACATACATACATACATACATACTAGAGATGGGCATGACTCAAAAAATGGTGTTTCGTTTGTCGTTTGGTTGTTTAGGGGTCCGTTTCGGTTCATTTTTGTTTTTGTGACTTTTTTGCAAAAAATTTCGTTTTCATTTCGTTAGGTAACGAAACGAAAAAATGAAAACAAAAACGAAAAATTGCTGTTTCGTTAGCATTCTTTTTAGTTCAATGCATCTGCTGCAACGAAAATGAAAACCAGGGCAAATTTAGTCGTTTCGTTTTCATTTTTGTTTTGTTTTAAAAAAATCGTTTCATTTTCATTGCGTAACAAAATAAAAAAATGAAAACGAAAATGAAAAATCGCTCGTTTCGTGCCCATCTCTAATACATACATACATACATACATACATACATACATACATACATACATACATACATACATACATACATACATACATACATAATTGTGGAGCTCATTATACTAGATTAATACTAAACTTACAGGATATATCAAGCTTTTTCAGTTTGATGGGTTGGCTTATGAAATTCTGTGTAATGCACCATAATGAATCTGGCTTAGTAAGTTTGAGCAGGAACACAGTTATGTCACTGCTAAGCTGCTGTGCTCATTCCAGGAATTCACACAAATGGTAAGAGTTTAAATATGGGCAGCATTCTTACAGAGATGATGAAAACATTCTCAGAGCACAAGTGAAATGTTCTCCAATATTCCACCCAAAGCTACTTGTTAATGAACTTAAAACAGAATACCAAAGCCCAACTCTCTCTCTCTCACACACACACACGCAAACACACACACACACACACACACACACACACACACACACACACACACACACACACACACACACACACACACACACACACACACACACACACACACACACACACAGCAAGTTAGTTTTTAGTTTCTGCTGCAGATAAAAGGAAAAACAGCACTTTTTTGATACATGTGAAACAATCTCTCCTGATGTATTAATGTCTACGGACAATGAAAAAAAGCTACTTACCTACACAAGTATGAATCAAGACCCAATGAAACATTCGAACGAGTGGCATGTTGCAAGTTCACAGACCCCCCCAGCAGTAGCCTGATTCTTGGCACTCACTGGGTTTTATTCACTTTGAGTGTGCTGAGTGTGCTTTACTTTCACAACTTCTCTCTTTTTAGTCTCAGCCATTAACTTCAACGAGTCTGTGCTTCCCAGAACCAAAGAGACGTGTGATGTGATGTGGGTTGCCTCTTTGTGACTTGCAAAGAAAAGCCTAGGAGAAACTCTCAGGGAAATGTTGTTAATATTCCTGGAGCCAGTAGGGGTCCAGAGGGGGCATAAAGCCTTTGCCTCAGGGGATGGTTGTGTGACCTCACTGCTCGCGTAAGCAGTGGTTACTCTTAGTCCTGCAGAAATTGAAGCACAGGTTATGTTTAGATGGCGGAGGCTAAGTTTGGTATTGCGGATTTGGAAAACCAGAATGAGCTGTGAGATTGAACAATGGCTCTGAGATTTATTAGCTCTTGCTGTCAAAGAAAAGGTTAACTTACACGAAAACACAAATGCCAAGAAAAGTTCCAGAACATATAGTACTGTTTCCTGGAACTTTCGAGGCTAATGCTTTTAACAGGCAATGTTTCTAAGTGGCTGAGATGCCTCCTCCTTCATTTTTTCCTTGGGTAGCTGCTCTCCTTGCATTTAGGACGAAGGGGGCAGAATGATAAGGAGGGCAGCCTACAGGAAAGCACAGGTCGTACAAAGTGAAAGTCTTTATCTCCAGACAGAAGTTTGCAGGCAAGAATCCCCCAGTACAAACAAACTCAAGATGTGCTCTCAGTGCCCTCTAGTGAGTTATGGGAAAAATCGGAACGCTATCATCTGTCTCTGATTTGCAAAGTAACTGTTGACAATGGTTTAGAGTGAAGAGGAGCACTTCAAGTCAAGTTTTGTCCACTACAGGATTTTTTTCTGGTGGAGAAAAATGTGTGTGGATTTGTGTTAATGCACCACTGATGCATAGTGGTGCATTAACATAATCCATATGCATAACATGCAGCACTACCAAACACTGCCCCAAATTCTGTTATTTAGCATAGTAAATCGCAGTTAGCATAGTCCCATTTGAATCAATGGTACTCACAGAGTTGACTCACTAAATATCCATTGATTCATTAGGCCTACTTTAGTGCAATTTAGGGTGGGTGTTCAGTTTCCCCACTGGTCCTCCTTGACAGAAACTGGATTAAAATGATAAATACACTTCGGATTTCCCTTTAACAAGTCAGATCTACCAGCTGTTTGTTGCCATAGCCCTAAGACACACCCCAGGACAAACCCCAGGAGAAAATAAAATAAATATATTTTAAAAACAGGGAATCTCTTAGCAATAGAACTGAACAGAGTTTAGCTCATGGTTTGTTTGTACAAGCTTTCTTTACCTGAGGAGCTTAGTTCTATTATTATTATTATTATTATTATTATTATTATTATTATTATTATTATTATTATTATTATTATTATTAGTAGTAGTAGTAGTAGTAGTAGTAGTAGTAGTAGTAGTAGTAGTAGTAGTAGTAGTAGTAGTTGTTGTTGTTGTTGTTAAACAAGGGGGAATCAGAGAAGCAACCTGCTGAAGTGCAGTATTCTTGATTTCTCTGGGGATTGTTGAAATCACTGTCTGATAAGCAGCAGACAGATTGTGCTTGAGCTCCCCACCTCTGCTGAGAGAGGGGTTTTCAAAGCTCACATGAATGGCCTCCCTGACTCAAACCACCTATCTTCTCTGTCTAATATGTGCACATCCTTGTCTTTGAATGCATGCCCTTTGTTCTTCAAAGGAAGATATACTGCTGATTCTAGTCCTGAGCTGTTGCCCCTCCTATGTTGGTCCATCCTCCTGTTTAATTGCTGTTTAGTTTCTCCAGTGTAGACGTCTGCACACTCCTCACTGCATTGGACCACATATACTATATTGCTCCTTTTGTGTTTTGATGTCGGGTCCTTTAGGTGGACGAGTCCCTGCCTCAATGTGTTTGTGTGTTTGAAATAAACAGGGATGTGGTGTTTGCCAAAAATCCTTTTAAGCTTTTCAGACACTCCAGCCATGTAGGAAATGACCATGTTCTTCCGTCAGGTCTGAGTCTCAGGGTGATCCATTGTTCTTCTGGGTTGGCACACTGCTTTGTTGAAGGCCCACTTTGGATATTCACAGGCTTTAAGTGCTGTCTTCTGGTGCCTGTCTTCCTTCTTCTTGTCTTCTGTGGAGGTGGCGATGGTTTCTGCTCTGTGGGTCAGTGTCCTGATGAGTCCTAATTTGTGCTGTAATGGACGGTGGGACTCAAACAGTAAGTACTGGTCTGTATAGGTGGGTTTCTTGTAAACCTCTACTCCCAGGGCATGGTCGGGTCTGATGATGACAGCACAAACTAGGAAAGTCAGCCTGTTGTATTTGGTGTCTTCCCTAGTGAACTTAATATTAGGGTCCACTGCATTGATGTGGTCTGTAAAGGCCTGTACTTCCTGAATGAGTACTGAAACTGTTGGCTACAAGGTTGGCAGCTCGGCAGTTCGAATCCTGGGTGCCACTCAGCTGCGTGACCTCCCACTGTTAACCCCAGCTCCTGCAAACCTAGCAGTTTGAAAGCATTTAAATGCAAGTAGATAAATAGGTACCACCGTAAAAAGTGGGAAGATAATCAGGGTTCTTTGCACAGAAATTCGTTCAGCCATGCCAGTCAAATGGCCAAGGACTTGCATAACACTGGCTCTTTCACTTAGAAATGGAGATGATCATCACTCCTACAGTCGGACACAACTAGCACACACGTGTGTGGGGAACCTTTACCTTTACTATTATCTACATACCTGAACTAGTGGGGTGGTGTCATCCCTGGGAAGGTGTTAAGTGCCTTCTTCTTCACTTCTTCCACATATAAGTTAGCAACAATGGGTGACACTGGGGAACCCATGGCACAACCATGATTCTGTCTGTAGCAGTCCCCTCTGCACATGAAATATGTGGTGTTCAGACACAGATCCAGGAGCAGGCATATCTGGTCTGGGTTGAGGCTGCTTCTGAGGGTGCCATCTTCTCTTAGTATCTTCTTTATAGTTATTAGGGTATTGGTGGTGGGAATGCTGGTAAAGAGAGATGTAACATCAAATGATACCATGGTTTCATTTGTATCCAGTTTCAGCTCCCTGACTTTAGAAAAAAAAACTCCTCTGAATTGTGCATGTGGTGGTCCGTGAGTCCAACCAGTGGGGCTAGGATAGTCCCAGGGTATTTTGCAATGCTGTAAGTCACCGAATTTATACTACTAACAATGGGTCTGAGGGGGACCCCTTGCTCGTGGATTTTGGGAAGTGGCACACATCAAAGCCAAAGTGAACCTTAAAATGGAGGACCCTCAACTAGCTTTCCTCAGACTAACGAAGCTGTTTGGATGAACAGCGAAACATTTCAATCTCTCAAGAAAAGAAGTCCAGTTGTCATGTTTCAACTTCCAGATAAACTCACCTGGGTGACGGAGAATCTTCACAGATTTAGTTGGAGGTGGTTTTCAATGCTTCTAAAGCTGAAAAGGTACCTCTAAATGTACCAAAATGCAGGCAGAAGAAAGAAAAAATGCACAGAACCACAGAAGATTAATTAGGGACAATGGTACAGCAAGCCATGGGACACCCATCCAGAAGGCATCTATCTTGCAAGGATTCAAGCTTAATTTTTTTGTCCTTCATCCAGGACATTACTGGGCCCAGGTAGCAGGCCAGGACATGCAGGGACACACCTGACTGAAATGTTACAGCAGGGCTGTTTCTCTTCAGCTTGGTGATGACACTTTGATTCAAAATATGTAGCGATCATCTCCCAAAATTCTGTGCAGATATTAAATAATGTTGGGGACAAATACCCACTAGAACCTCACAGCTCTAAACCCAAGCAATAAAAGAATGAACATCCTGTATTGACATAAGTATTGACCCACCAATCATCTACTGATTCAATGGGTCTACTCTAGTTGGAACTACCAAAGATTTAGAATATGGTTTCTAAATTGTATCAGTTCTTTGCTGTGCAGTAGTATTAGGGCTGTAATTGAGGAGAGGTGAACCAGGTTGGAACCCAGAATGCTGAAATATAAAGAGATGTGTGTTTGTGTTGGTTTTTGAAAAAGCAAATAGGAATGAAAATAAAGACGCCTTCTTCAACTCCCATTGGTATCAGTTGCCGGAAGGGTGCAATTGTGTATACCAAACGTAGAACAAGCAGGTTCTGTGTGGAACCTATGCAACTTTCATGCACTTAGCCTCAGGTGTTCCTTCATTCCCTCCTCATGTCTGCCAGTCTCATGTGACCTAGTCTTAACCAATAAGGCATTGAAGTAGCAGATGACTGAGTTGCTAGTTATGGCTCTGAGAAGGATACTGGAGAGACCTCCGCCTATATCGTTTATGTTCTATCAAATTACTGACTATTTCTGTTAAGTGGTCAATTTGTGTTTGTTTGTTTTTCCTGCCCCCTTTCAGGCTTAGAGCTGATGGCATCATGCACTCTTTTGAGTCCAGACATCCTTGTCATTCTACCATGGGTAGGTTTGGGCCCTGCTTGCTGTACCATTGCTTTCTTTTTCTCTTTCTCTTTCTCTTTTCTTCTTTCTTTTTTTTTTTCCCCTTTTCTTTTTTGAAGAGCTATCAGAGGACAGTTCTGTGCTTGATTATCCTCTCTGGTTGAAAGGCTATCCAGTTGAAACCCAATATAAAGACCAAGGAATAAAATAAAGTACAATACAATCATGAAACAGGAGAAAGAGGGCCAAGAATTTCTGTCTATCCAAAATTTACCACCTGGAAAGCAGGATTACTGTTCATTATGTCACAGTCCCCCCCTTTGGTAAGATGTATTTTATTTCTATTTAAACTACAATAATTATTTTAATTTGCATATTTATTTCTTTTGTTTCTGCTTTTATTGCTCTGTAAGAGGCCAGCATGATCCTACTACAGTGAGAAGCCTAATTCCATAGTCTTGATATATGTGTGTGTGTGTTGTGTTGTTGCAGTTGTGACCGATTCTTCGTGACCCCATGTCCATGGAGTTTTCTCAGCAGGAATACTGGAGTGGTTTGCCAGTTTCTACTCCAGGCGCCTACATCATATGCAGAAGTTAATATTAAGGTCCATGTTCTGACTCAGTGTATTCTCTTCTACTTCACTCTACAGTATACCAATAGTTCTTGCCATATTACTTTTGTAGCACATACAGAACTTGAAAAAAAGCTAAGGATTGTATCTCTTCCTCCATAAACAACAATGTATGATAGTACATATACATGGCTCATAAGCAGCCAGTTTCTTTGTTCCTAGCAATCAGTAATAATACCTACGGCCAATAAGCAGTACAGGCAGCAAGTAGTTGTGATATGTTTATTCAGGAGCAGGGGTGAATGGGAATGGCAAAAGAACCCCCAACAACTTGCAATTGTTGGAATGTTCCACATGCACAGTCTACGGGAGAAATGAGAACCAAAGCACAAGGGTATGCTTGTGCTAAATAATCTGTAGGATGTCTTGTAGTACAGTGGACTGACATGTAATGCACATTAAACAAACAAGCAACAGAAAAGAAGGGCTGGCCACCACCAGTGTTCATGCTTGTCGTCCTCTTGATGTCTCTTTGATTACTGCTTTTCTCTATGTAGCACTTCCTGTTATGATTGCTCATGCAAATTTCTTCAGCTGAACTCATAAAGATTTTCAGGTGCATGAACACCAGCATCCAGAACTTGCTGAATACCTCCAACCTCTGCATTTGAGAACACCATCTGGCTATAGAAAGCAAGCACAAATATGGAAAGATACAGTGAGTTATTGGTCATGCTATGTGGCCTCAAGTTGCATCTTACCCTAATAGGGCTTCCAAAGTATGGGAGAATGTTTAAAAAGAGATTTTTACCAGTGGTATTTACCCACCCCCTCCAGTTGAGTTGGCCACCACATTAGGATAGAGGAGTCCTTGGAAAAGTCCCTGATGTTGGGAAAGATTGAAGGCAAAAAGAAAAGGGGGCAGAAGAGAATGAGATGGTTGGACGGTGTCATCGATGCAACCAATATGGATTTGACCAAACTCCAGGAGGCAGTGGAGGACAGGAAGGCCTGGCAAGCTCTGGTCCATGGGATCACAAAGAGTTGGACATGATTGAACAACAAAAGCCCTACGTTCTGGCCCATTACACTATCCACTACACTACACTGGCTCTCTGATAAGACAGGGAAATAGACTGACTGACTTTAAAATATTTATATGTATGCCATTAGTAAACATTACTTGAACTACTTCCAGAAACCATCATTTTCAACTCTAAATAATCTCTTTAGGAAAGACAGAGTATCCTCCCCAGGAACTTCTGTGAGTTTAAAATTGTTGCTAGGAAGAGCTCCCCATATAGAGTGGGTTTGACTGGACTTTGTTTTGTTTGTTAAGCTACAGACCCTCCTCCCTTATTACAACTGGCTTCCAAAACCCATCTTCCCTTCCAACATTTGTTTGGCAGGTTACATCCTGCTTTGCCCCACCTATGTGGCCCAAGGCATTGTGGAATGGGGTATGCTCTTTGAGACACATGGAGCTAGTTATTAGCTTCTCTGAATTCTCATCTATAGGTCAATCTATACACAAAATAAGACCTAAGAACTATGACTTAGGTCCTATTTTGAAGTGGTTCAAATCTTAGGAAGAGAAGGCTCGTAAAGAACATAACATAACATAAGAAGAGCCATGCTGGATCAGGCCAAAGGCCTATCTAGTCCAGCTTCCTGAATCTCACAGTGGCCCCATCAAATGCATCTGGGAGTGCATGAGACTAGATATCTGTTTCCTGATACCACTGCCCTACACATGGAGTTAGGTGAGTGGCTCACATGTTGGCTTGGTCTTCATTAAGGGTAAAGTCCTTCGGCTGCCTGGAAAACGGAATCCAAGGTGAGGCCAAAATATTGTTGTGCTCACCAAGTTTGCTCAGGACTGGAACTAATTGGCTAGTACGCAAAATAGATATATAATTTGTCTCCCCTTGGAAATTGTTCATCCATATGTCTGGGAGGATCCTTGTACAATGACAGGACCTGTGATGATGTCAATTGCCCTCCCCCCACAAAAAATAATAACAGCAAACTGTGCCTGCAAGTCGTTTCTCCCTCCCCCATATCATCCCCAATCCAGAGCTAACTTTTGGCTTGCAGCTCAGGAAGAGTCAATTAAGAGAGTCAATAGAATAAAAAAGTCACTGCACACAAAGAGAAGAAAGAATTTTAACTGCTCTGAGGCATTCAGGTCCCAGCAGTAGTATTAGGTTTCCTTATGTCAGAATTATAGCAAGTTGTCTAATGATTGTCCTACCCACTCTTCTTAAGATTCAAGTAGGAACGAATCAATAGAAATTACCTTGTACCATTATTCATCTTTTGCTTCTTGTGTAGACGCCCTGCAGGATATTTAAACAAACAAGCATCTTAACAGTAAAAAGGGATTTGATTCCTTTAGAATACCAGTTGGACAAATATGCAGAAACTCCCTTCAACTCCCTTCTACTACTTCTTTTCAAAAAGTTGCATTATTCAGTGATCCCATCCTGTCCCATTACTTGTTTTTTCCACAGTGGCTAATTAATTACTCTGATGCTGTTGGTGTGATGAGGCAGGGTGATCCACAGGAGAGCCCAGATGGCTGACTAGGGGAACGTTAACCTTCTCTCTACTACTGTTCCTTGCCCTCCAATCTACCATCTGCAAGAATGACATCATGCCGACTTTGGCCCATATATTGACCTCTAACTTTTAAAGTACTGTATTTAGCAAACTGAATACTTCCGCCAAGAGAAAAAAAACAAGAGGAAAAGAAGCCAAGCGCTGTCTACAACTTTGGATACATTAATACAGTGTTTGGCTGCCTGGTCACCTGCCATATTAAGGTGTCCGCTCCCATATTGCTGGTTCCACACACTATTTGGGCACTGAGTTAGAACTTTGAAAAGTGAATGTTTTGAATGCCCTTCCCAAAACAAGGCCACTTTTATAGCCTCTGAAATTCTAATACACTAATATCAGGAAAATCCAACCTAGCCCTATCATTTAGGCAGAGTAAGATGGCTGTCACAGGCAGCTGCTTTTACCTACTCTACAAAGGCAACTGTCAGATATTAGTGAAAATGTGTATTAGACAGGTGGATAAATAAATGGTCTGTATGTATTTAATTGATTTCTAAGATGGAGTCTGTACATGTGCAAAGTCACAGTGATTCAGTCTAAATGGTTTTTTTTCCTGTTAGACTGCAGGTATAAGGAATGGGCTTAAATTGGTTTGGCTGATGCAAGGTGCTGCAATAGCCATGGTGCAATGTGTTACCTGATTGTACAGACAAATGTATATAAGGGCTCTGTTAATCAGTGTTCAATGTGAGTAAGGCACCCATTCTTGTCTCTCTATGCTATGTGCTAATTATGTATGTCATGTATGATGAAATGATGTTATGCTGTTGATTTTTCTGCATGTAATTTATCTTTGTGTGTGTGTGTGTTGTGTCCTTACAGTCGTGACTGACTCTTCGTGACTCCATGTCCATGGACTTTTCTTGGCAGGAGTACTGGAGTGGCTTGCCAGTTCCTACTCCAGGCACCTAACAGCACCTGGTATTCCCTGGAGGTCTCCCATCCAAGTACTAACCAGGGCTGACCCTGCTTAGCTTCCAAAATCAAGTGAGATTGGATGTGCTTAGGGCATCTAGGCAGCTAACTTATCTGTGTATATGTAATATAGCTGTTTTGTTTTATGTAAGCTCTGACTTTGTCTGATTCTGCTTCTGTCAATGTAATTGTTCAACAAGTATTTGTTTCTGCTGGCAGAAAAAATTGCAAAGTACTCTGACAGCAACACATTGTTAGCATTTCACATTATCGTGTATGTACTGTGCCTTAGAGATGGGGAAATTCGTATGTGTAGCACCCCAGATGTTATGCATACATTCTCCCCCTCACCCCGACTAGCTGCCCCACTAACCAGCTTCCACATGCTGGCTGGATAGGAAGGCAGGATGGGGAGAAGCTTGGGGAAGCTGTGACTAGTTGCCCAAGGAGGCAGACTGGGCAACCAGCCCAGGAGGATGAGCTAGCCAGTACATGGAAGCAGGTTATTGGGGAAGCCAATTCATGAGCCAATTCATGCCTATCTCTAGCGTGCATGCACTGGATTGGAAAATGTGTGTGATATCCAAAATGCAGCAGCCAGACAGCTGACTGGGTTGGGGTACAGAGATCACATTGCACCCCTACTAAAACAGTTCCACTGGCTGCCAATCAGCTATCGGACACAATACAAGGTGCTGACCTTGACCTACAAAGCACTATACAACCTGGGTCCTAGCTACCTCAAAGATTGAATCTCACAGTATGAACCGACTCAGGTGTTAAAGTCATCAGGAGCAGCCCTTCTCACCATCCTGCCACCCTCACAGATACATCTTGTGGGAACCCGTGAACGGGCCTTCTCGACTGCTGCACCCAGACTCTGGAACTCCCTTCCACTAGAGGCCAGGACTGCCTAATCTCTGTTGTCCTTCCAGAAACAGGCAAAGACCTTTCTCTTCAGGCGAGCTTTCCCTGAATGATGGACTACCATGTGTATTTTATATGAATCTATGGGTTCACATAGATTTTTGTGTTTATGACTAGTACTTATAACCATGTTGCTTTAATGTAATGTTGTCTATTAATGCTGTAAAATGTCCCTCAATTCTTTGTTCTCAAATACTTGAACGTGTCTTAATTGTACTGGACTGTATATTATCTCCCATTACTGTAAGCCACTTTGGGTTCTTTTCCAAGGAGAAAGGCAGGGTAAAATAAATAAATAAATAAAAATAAATAAATAAATAAATAAATATTCTGCCTCTGGTACCTAAATAACTAGATTTCTAGTTATGTATGGCATCCTCAGATGTGGAGAGGGCAGGAGACACTGTATGCCATTCCGCATGCAGGAGAAAAAAATGTCTTGGGTGTAGGGTTGGCACAGCTCCAACGAGAATTGCAGAAAAGGCCATTGCACAAGTTTCAGCTACACGATCAGACTGTCCTCAGAGGGTTTCGCCCTACTTTGCCCTTATGACAAGGTGTGCAAAAGTCCATTTGCAAATGGACCATAAAACTTACACTTTAGTAGCAGCAGAGTCGCAGTCGCTAATAGCAGTGCACATATTCCACAGCCAACAAACAGACCTGTCCAGGAAGATGTTTCTTTCTTTTGCTGTTTCATCAGTGTGGAGAAATAGAAAGAAACATTCTATGGAAGCGTAAAAACGCAGAAACAATCATGATGAGCAGAAATAGTCTGAACAGCTTGTACTAATCAAGTGTAACCATTTACTTTTGCATGCAGTATTGCACATTGCATTCTAAAGGGGGTTCTGAATGGTCCAATTAGCACATAGTCTAAATGTGTATCAAAAATCAAAGAATCATTGAATAAGCAAGTTGTGAGAAGCCCATCAAGTCCAAACCACTGCTCAGTGCAGGAAGGGAAATCTGTTGAGGGCTTTTTAATACTAAGGATCTCTCCTGCATACATCAAAACTGCTAAGCTTATCTTTTAAAAAACAGAACAGAACAAATCATATATTTATAACATTTTCACATCAGTTAGCAAAGAGGCAGTGGCGATACCTACAGCTGGCTGAGATGCTGTACTAGACATCCGTCTTGGTTCCACACCAAAATATGATTTGGTGAAGTGTGTCAGGGCTGGAGTTGATGAATCTAAAGCAACATGTTCATTAGTACAACCCACAATGTTTCATGCAGAACCCTCCATGTTTCTTCATATACAATGTAAATAAACAAATGAGAGACCCCCATCATTGGAATAAATGATGATCTATATTTATCAGACATTAGTCACATATTTATGCCATGAGCCCAAAGCATGCTGTATAAGTCTCCTTTCTTCCCTTTTTTATCCCCATTGCAAACCTGAAGGCATGGTAGGCTGAGGGAGTATGACTCACTCAGGGTCATCCACTGAGTTTTATGATTCAGTGGAGATCTATAACTGGACCTCCCAAATTTCACTCCAACACTCTAGCCATTGAGTGAGTGACAGCGGGTCTCTCCAAGCTAAGGATGTGAAGAATACTGAATAATTTCTTTGCTAATATGATTTAGCCTGTATGTACACATAGTGTTGGCTATACTCACTAAAGTCAAGATCAAAATATA
Organism: Phrynocephalus forsythii; assembly: GCA_029282475.1. Classification (NCBI taxonomy): domain Eukaryota; kingdom Metazoa; phylum Chordata; class Lepidosauria; order Squamata; family Agamidae; genus Phrynocephalus; species Phrynocephalus forsythii. The sequence continues at coordinate 113,302,002 of JAPFRF010000011.1, forward strand.
TATATATTAACATATCATTAGTTTAGTGCAGACCTGCACAACAGGTAGACCAGAAGGGTTAAAATGTAGCCACCAAGGGATTGCCATAATCAGGCCTGTGGAACTTAGTGATTGGCCCACTCTCATCGGTGGCTGCTTTAAAAAAATTAATTTTCAGCCTGGATGGCCCTTGGGGTGTTGTGTGCGTCGCGTGGGTAGCTGAGTGCCCAATGGCTCCCATTGGCGGCTGTTTTAAAAAATTAATTTTCAGCCCAGATGGTTGCAAGGCATGTGTGTTTTGGGTTTTTTTTTTTGGGGGGGGGGGGCTGAGGCCTAATTGAGCTGGCTCCAGATTTCTTTTATTTCACCCCCTTTGTGGAATGTGTGTGGGGGGAGGGGGGATTGCTGCTTAGCTGGTCCAGCTCCCTTTTTCCCCCCTACTTTGTGGCATGCAGTATCTGTGGTGGTGGTGGTAGGGACTGCTGCTTGGTTGGGGCAGCTCCCAATTCTTTGCTTCCCTCCCCCCTCTCGTGGCTCATTCATGTGGTAGCCCTCAGGCACTCTGGGCCGGGAAAAAGTAGACCTCGGCCTGTTCAACGTTGGACAGCCCTGGTTTACTGTATCAATTTAAAATAGTGAAGTGGCATTCTTTTCCCTAACTTTTCTGTGATATCTATCGACTTGTTATATTTTTCTCCTGCCTTTCCTCAGGCTTGCTCTACTTTATCCTCTTAACAACTCTGTGAGAAGCTTAGCCTGAGATAAAATCCTCATGTGTGCAAATGAGTCCCTGTAATCCTATGCTGCTGCTGCTGCTGCTGCTGCTAGAGAATCAGTGGGAGTCCAAAAATGTGAAAATTTCAATAAGGAACTTGTAACTTCCTGCGGGTAACTGGTAACTCAGATTTGAATGCACTACTTCCCCCTACTCAGATATCTTATGATAATTGGTACGGTTGCATTTTAAAGAGAAACTTTAAAGAAGTTTCGCTTCCTTGTGTAAGGAGAAATGCAACCCAGTCCGTGTTTTTGTTGATTTTCCACATGTCAAGCAGATCTAAAAACAGAACCAATAGCAGTGAGCGGCACAATTGATTTACATTCTGAAAGGGCATTTGTACGTTGCCCTTCTGAAACCAGTCAAAATATTATAGAGACCATTTAGAAAATGATATTAATAAAATATAGTGAAATGTGAGGGGTAACATCTGAGATTATAGCAACAATTTAAAGAGGGGAGTGGGACACCCTTATTCCTGATACTCTTCCTGAGTGGTGAAAGAGGACAGAGGAACACGATTCCATTATTACAGGACCTACCAAGGTTTGGAAGCAGCACGGAAGAAATTTCTTCCCTGCATACCTGATACATTCTTCAAGAACTATGTGGCAAATTTTAAAAGAATGATTGTTTTATATTGAAATGCTTCACTTGTTCACTGAGAAGATGAAGCTGTAAAAATGGTGGCGTAACATTCTAACGTGGTGACATTCAAACCATTTAGCTCTGTTCAATAGAAGAGTAAAAGCACAGCAGGATCAAGGCAACTGTAGCAACATGATGTAGTAGTTAGATGTGGAGTTAACAGATATAGAGTAAGTTTATGTCTGCATTGAGTTATGAACCACTGGATAACCAGGATCATTGCTGTGAGGATAAAGCAGAGCGCAAGAGAGCAACTGAGTTGCAAATATAAGGGCACTGGACCAAAGGCAGTGGTGGCTTCTTTGAATACTCCTGCTCTACTGAGAGCCACAATCCCTGAGATATACATGAATACTGATTCTCATACTGGATAGAATTACATTATTATTGCTGTTGCTCATTTCTCTCTCTCTCTCTTTTTATCCCTCTGAAGAGAGGAGAGCAATGTAATAATGAGAAAAAATGGGGATACTGATAATCTCAACCCCCTCTTCACACTTGTATGAAGCTAGGTTGAGAATTAAATGTGATTTTGTGGCCTCAGCTCACCACCCCTTATATAAAGAGGATATAAATCTTATGGAAGCAGCAAGGTATACTCCACTGCCTTCTGAACAGTAGCAACAAAATATGGATTCCAGTTATCCTGATGAAGTCTACCTCTACCTGCGTGAGATATATCAGACGGCTGCTGTACATCCCATGGCCAAGTATTCTATGTACCAAGGACGGTGTGTGTTTCTTCAAGAAAATGGACTCTTGACTACTTTTCAAGACCTTGCAATTAATCCTAGTACGGTTCTGCTCAAAACTCCTCACCCTTCTTCCCCCCAGCAGCTGTTGTGAAGTGCCTTTTTAACTATCAACACCTTAAATTCCTCCAGTGAGACGCAGTAGGACTCGTAGTCACTATGGCCACTGGGGAAATTCTCTGAAATATGTTTTTAAAAACCTAGATTTTTTTTTCTTTAGAAGAAAACCCTACATTTTCTAAGCATGAAGAAGTTTTTTACTTGGGCTTCCAACCCTCAGCCAGGTTGTTCAACGACAACTTGACATGGAACAAATCTTTAAGCAGATGGTGAAGCTTCAAATTCAAACTCTTCGGTAAAGAGAGTATTATAAACCACATGTAGTATCCAGTATGTTATTCATGCAGCAGAACTTCTGTGTACAGCCACCCTATGACAGTATAATAAGCACTTCCTTTTTATGGATATGACTGCACATACACATTAGGACAGTGGTTCTCAACCTTCCTAATGCCGCAACCCTTTAATACAGTTCCTCATGTTGTGGTGACCCCTTGCCCTGCTTGGAAGAGGCCACCAGCCCCCTTTGGCAGGTCACTGCCACAGGTCCCATAGAGAACTTCCCTCTAAAGGCACCCTCAGCCAATCACAGCCCCTGGTGCTATTGACTGACATATCCTCCAACCTATCAAGCTGTAACTCACTTCCCTCCTTCCTCCCCCTCCTCCCCCAGACCCATGCCGTTTGTGCCTTTTTCTTCACTGGCTCATGGCAACCCCTGTGAAATGGTCATTCAACCTCAAAGGGGTCCTGACCCCCAGGTTGGGAACCACTGAATTAGGAAGATGAAGTTGGGCATTGAGAACAGAAGCTTCTGCTTTAAGAGATGAAGGGTACTTTGAAATCTCAGAATCTATCCAAATATGTACCTGATGCTGCAGATGAAGTTGTTTCTGGGATCCCTGGGAAAGAAATCAGGTGGGTGGTCAGTGCCATTTATATTATATCATATTCAACATAATTCTTTACTACATCTGCTTCAGGAACACATTCAAAGAGCATAAATAAAACCTTGCAATATTTACCCATGTTTGACCTTGCATGTAAAGGTATAGCAACAAATCAGGACAAACATCCAGCAGCTGTTGAGAAACCTTGCCAACCTAGTGGTGGTCCCTCATACCAGCATTAAGCACATATCTTCCCATTTTATCCTAAGTCCTCTTTCTATGTTGTGAGATCAACACCCATACCCTGGAGAAACTAAAATCCAATCCAGAAGAGATTGGCAATATTACAACACACTGATCCCTTACAAAATGCAGTCAAAGAAAACTGATTAAAGCTGCATTTAACCAAGGTGGGATTGGGCATCTTGAAAAAGAAAATATTTTTTACCCAGCATGTTGTTAGTCTGTGGAACTCCCTGCCACAAGATGTGGTGATGGCATCTAGCCTGGATGCCTTCAAAAGGGATTAGACAGATTCCTGGAGGAAAAGTCCATCACAGGTTACAAACCATGATGGAGATGTGTAATCTACAGTCTTAAAACCAGGGTACTTCAAGGAGCAGGTGCAGGGGAGTGGTATGAAGAGACAGATATCGTCTTGTGCACTCCAAGAGGCATTTGGTGGGGCCACTGTGAGATACAGGAAGCTGGACTAGATGGGCCTTTGGCCTGATCCAGCATGGCTCTTCTTATGTTCTTATGTTCTTATTTCCTTTAGTTTTGTAGATTGTTGCCCTGCATAGACATCACTTTTCTCTTCTCTGGAGAAAACAAATTTACTTCTTTGTTCTGCTTTGTCCACAGAGGATACTAAGCCCATCAGAATTTCTCTCCACCATGGTTATCAACAAAAAGTCCCTACTACTACAGAACAGCCAATAATTCTGCTCTGGAAGTCTGAGTAATTCCTGTAGATCATCTGTGGGCTTGATCTGTAGGAGTGGCTGTTTCAGGATGGCACCAGAGAAAAGGCTAGTTCTAAGAAACTAGTCATTTCTGAGAATGGGGAAGCCAAAAAGGAGGGGCTCCTTTCAAATCTGTGAGTTTAGGAATGTTTAATAGTGGAATAGTAGAATGTTTAACATTCAGTTCTATAGAGTTCTCTGGGACACTGAATTGCCTTACCAAATCCAGACAAAAGCCCATCGAGTCAGGAGCTGATTGTGATACAAACTTTTCATTTGCCTATTATAATTGAGAACAATTTTTGCCATCATTTGCAAATATACTGCATTACTCTTTAAGGCACTTATGTTGGGAGAGGAAGGGTGATACAACTGAGAAATGTTATCTGGGGTTCTTCTGGAAGATAAAAATGTTTCACTGCTCATCCATACAGCTTCATCATTCTGAATACAGCTAGTGCGAGTCCTCCATCTTATAGTCAGCTTTGACCTCTTGTCACCCTGGTCTGAAATAGACTCATAAGATGAACAATGGCCTGAATAGGCTTATTAGATAGACAATAGTATCCATGGCCTTAAGGTGATCAACAGCCTAAGGTGCTGAAACCTGTACAGTAAGGGTTGTTAGTTATGGCCTTGGTGGTGAAGGCTTTTTGATTTGTCTGGGTATTGTTGAAAGCACACCCTGATAAGTAGCAGATTTATGCCTATCAGGGTGACAAGAGGTCAAAGCTAACTATAAGATGGAAGACTCGCACTTGCTGTATTCAGACTGATGAAGCTGTTTGGATGAGCAGCGAAATGCTTCTATCTCTCAAGAAAAACAAGTCCAGTAGCCATGACACATCTTCCAGCTAAATTCAACTGGATGACTGAGAATCATCACTAACATATTGTTATCTGGGGCTGGGAGTCTGCATAGCAGTGGTTGTAGATTTGGTTACTCAAAAGAGAAACAATTTGAAAATTACTAAAAATGGCTAGTATCCTATTGATATTCAGGTATGGTGTACATAACTTGCTGTAATTCATTGTAGCTGATCAACAAGATGCTGAGGTGCATCTTGGTCATGTACCCAACGTCCCTACTGAGATGTATCCTTATGCCCTGTTCAGTGTCTGAAGTACGTTTTCACAGCTGTTACACAAAGACCAGTAGGAGTCTAGCCAATGTTTTCTAATTTGAAAACATAGTAGAAAACATATCCCTGTGCAACGTGATCCACACCAGCATGTATGAGGTATAAATGTTTTACTTACCCTTCTCAATCACAACTTGAACATTTGTTTTCTGATCGTTGAACAAGCCTGATATCTCTACACGACAACAGTATGTCCCCGAATCGTTTTCAGTTGCATTCACAATGGTGAGTGACATCTCTCCTTGATGAATGTCTCCCAGCAGATGGTACTTGCTGGACTGCCCATGGATTTTCAGCTGTGCATCTGTATGGACAATCGTAGCAGAGCACCAAGATAAAGGACAATTCCCTTGCCCCCAACATGTAGTTGTTGTACCATGCTGAGCAGTGGAATAATGACACGGTAAAGTGAGGTTTTGACCCACTTTTCCTTTTGTGACAGTCTCAACACCCGCTGCCAAGAAACCTGTAGAGGAAAGGGCTGCAATTAATAAAAAGCCAGGAGAGTGTGCAAATAGCGGCAATACCTCTATTACTAATATATTCTCATCTCTCTTGGGGCATAACATGGAGGTAATTTGCCATTTGAAAATATTCTGCCCAGGCACACATTTCCTCATCTCAACCCAGAAAAGAGAGGGAGAATACACTGAAGCAAATATGAGTGAGAATGTTGATGCATAGAGAAATGCTGCTATTTCTCATTAACGCGCTCCAGCAAGTCTCTTATTCTTAAGTTCCACATAGCTTAACTTTTGAGTAGCAATTCTCACTTTATACACATCAATGGAACTTCTGCTTCTGAAATGTCTGACATTTTAGGAAATGATATAACATTTCCCCCTTATTTGGTAGTATTTTATAATTAGACAATTTATGGGTAAAACTGAACGGTCCAGCAGTGGCAGCAAACCAGCTTCTATATGAAAAAAATTCTTCTGCTATAGGATTTGTTCTTTCATGGTATGATACATGTTGTGATATTTCTCTTAATTTTTGGCCTCCAAGAAAAACACTAATAGCAGAAGCTGTGAAGACGTGACTAATGCATTGGTAGAGCACAGTGAAATTAACAGGCATCTGTTAATTACAGTTGTTAGCCACCAAGGCCACCAACTTCCCGCCAGTGCAAATGCCATGAGACTGTGCTCTTTCATTTCTGATCAATGACACTGATCTCACTGAGAAAACAGTGTTTCATATCATACATATTTCCATGTGGTGTTCCCTGAAGTAAATGGGTTGGGCAAGCTTGTGAACTTTCAGTTGTCACTAGATTACAACGTCCACCCACCTTCCACCATTGACTTTGATGACTACACCTAAGGGGCTTCGAAGTACGCCAATATCTGGAAAGTCAGAAGCTGCCCACTCCCCTGCTAAGTCAGCTAAGTTCCCCATTAGAAAAACAAAGAAACTTCTACAGATATTTTGAGAACTGCCACTTCTCATCTCACTAATTCAGCACCAATAGAAGTAGGCGGAAATATAAAACAGAAACCATAATGTTGACTTAACATTAGAACATAAGAACATAAGAAGAGCCATGCTGGATCAGGCCAAAGGCCCATCTAGTCCAGCTTCCTGTATCTCACAGTGGCCCCACCAGATGCTTTTGGAAGCACATGAGATTAGATATCTGTCTCCTGATACCACTCCCCTGCATCTGGCCCTTGAAGTACCCTGGTTTTAAGCCTGGAGATTACACATCTCCATCATGGTTTGTAACCTGTGATGGACTTTTCCTCCAGGAATCTGTCCAATCCCCTTTTGAAGGCATCCAAGCCAGATGCCATCACCACATCCTGTGGCAGGGAGTTCCATAGACTAACAACGTGCTGGGTGAAAAAATATTTTCTTTTGTCTGTTCTTACTCTCCCAGCCCTCAATTTGAGTGCATATCCCCTAGTTCTGGTATTTTGTGAGAGGGAAAAGAGCTTCCCTCTATCCACTTTACTCATGCCCTGCATTATTTTGTACGTCTCAATCATATCCCCCCTCAGGCGCCTTTTTTCCAGACTAAAGAGCCCCAAATGTTTTAGCCTTTCCTCATAAGGGAGGTGCCCCAGCTCAGTAATCATTTTGGTCGCTCTCTTCTGCACCTTTTCCAGTTCCACTATGTCTTTCTTGAGATGCGGTGACCAGAATTGTACACAATACTCCAGATGCGGCCTTACTATTGTTTTGTATAATGGCATTATAATGTTGGCTGTTTTATTTTCAATCCCCTTTTTGATAATCCCTAGCATGGAATTGGCCTTCTTCACCACTGCCACACATTGGGGTGACACCTTCATGGAGCTGTCCACCAACACACCAAGATCTCTTTCCTGATCTGTCACGGATAACTCAGAGCCCATGAGTTGATAGCCCCAATATGCATTACTTTACATTTGGCTACATTAAAACGCATTTGCCATTTCGTAGCCCATTCCCCCAGTTTGGAGAGATCCTTCTGGAGCTCTTCACAATCTTCTCTGGTTTGTACCACATGGAAAAATTTTGTGTCATCTGCAAACTTGGCCACCTCACTGTTTATCCCTGTCTCCAGGTCATTTATGAACAGATTGAAAAGCACCGGTCCCAGGACAGAGCCCTGGGGCAAACCGCTTTTCACCTCTCTCCATTGTGAAAATTTCCCATTGACACCTACTCTTTGTTTCCTGGAACCAGTTCTCAATCCATAAGAGGACCTGCCCTCTTATCCCCTGTCTGTGCAATTTTCTCAGCAGCCTCTGGTGAGGGACTGTGTCAAAGGCCTTTTGAAAATCCAGATAGACTATATCCACCAGTTCACCCAAATCTACATGCCTGTTGACCTTTTCAAAAAATTCTAAAAGATTTGTCAGACAAAACTTACCCTTACAGAAGCCATGCTGATTTTCTCTCAGCAAAGTTTGTTCTTCTATGTGTTTTAAGATTTTCTCTTGGATGAGGCTTTCCACTATCTTCCCTGGGACAGATGTAAGGCTAACTGGCCTGTAGTTTCCCGGGTCCCCCCTCCTTCCTTTTTTAAAAATTGGTGTGACATCTGCTATCCTCCAGTCCCCCGGCATTATTTATACTTTCAACCACTAACTCTTTTTGATTGTTTTTAAACTGCAAATTTTATGACTCTTATTTACATAGGTTTATATATAGTTAATAGTTACTCAACTTACTAACAACTTGGTACTTATTATTAGCCATTTTAGGTGCTCTGTTGAAGAAGGACAGTGTATACTGGCAGTAAGTAACCACAGTCCAGTGTATACTTCAATAAATAACCACAGTCCAGACAAAATAGCTTGGACCCAATCTATCTCAAGGACCACATCTTCTTTATGAGCCTGCTTGGATTTTAAGCTCACCAGGAGATTTTTGTTGTTGTTCCACCACCTTCACAAGGTACTTTTGGTGAGTATGCTGAAGTGGTCTTTCTTTGTTCCTGCTCTGACTTTGGAACTCCCTCCCACAGGAGGCTTGTCTGGCCCCATCTTTACTGTCCTGACATAAGCATGTGAAGACCTTTCTCTTCAGGCAAGGTTTCCCTTAGTAACTGGCTGACTGATTGGGGTTTAAAATGAATAGTCATATCTTACTACTTTTAATGTGTTTTGGTATTGCTTATCTTAGGTTATTTTCTTGTTACTTCATCTACTTGTATACTCAGTGTCTGTATAGATAGGGTTTTTTTAAATGATATAAGCTGTTCTGGATCCTTTTCAAGGAGAAATGGAGGGCAAAATATATTAAATAAATCATAGAGAAGCATTCATGTTTATGGACACGTTGCTTTCTTTGCTTACTTGTTATTTAGCTTATGAAACAGTTTGCTATCAACATTGGTACAATAAATGAACATTATGCAAGTTAAAATGTATACCATTCTGTTGCACATATCTAATTTATAATAAGCAATCAGAAATGAGGGGCTCCATCACCCAGTTAATGAACGTAGCTCTAGTTCTAATGCATAATAAACTATACAAAGTCAACATTATTCCTCTCTCATTCTCATAATAAAAATATTCTCTCTCTCATAAACATGTTACTGCACTGATTGGAAAATTTAAAAATTAATATCACTATCAATGAGAATTCTAATTATTAACATCTGTTAGACATTGATGCTATATTAGTCTCCTATGATCTTCAAAATTCTCTACAGGCATTAATGGCATCAGCACATGCATTGTCTCTCATTCATGCATCTCAGTCCTACTCAGAAATAAGTCCATGAAAATTCCTAGCATATTTGGTATTGCAGATGTAAGAAGCAGCACAACTCTGATCTTAAAGTTGGACCATCCCTTCCACAGAGTGTGGACAAACACATCATAGCAATGGTTTTGCAACAATATCACCAACTGTTAGATACAAAACTGCTAGTCTTTGGTTACCTGTGAGTACCAGCTGTAAGATGCACATTCCAGTTAAACAAGGAAGCATGGTGTAGGCTGAGACAACAGAAGATGGCTGTGTTCCTACCATGGCTAGTCATTTCCAAAAGAAGTGTCTGTCTGTGCATCAAGTATGACATGAGTTCCAGCAGCACACAGCATGAATATTGCTCAACAACAACATTTCCTCTTCCTGTGGTTATTTCACTTTTTTCTGTACTGCCCAGTGCTGGTGACTGGTGAGAAGTTCTAAGTTTAGTGAGGCTACACAGGACAAAGTCAAAACATTCCTCACTGCTTCCCTGTATAAGACGTGTGTATACCGAATGTTCCTAATTGTCAATGCACTACTGTAACATGAAGTTTGGCATGTGTTAAAAGTTTACCATGTGTCAAATAAAGTGTAAAAATGTCACTGAAGTGTACTGTACTGTACCATGTTTGAAGAATTTTTTGTGATATTTGAAATGTTTATGCTTGGTGAATAATGTCTTTGTACAGTATGTATACCTTTAAAGTATACATGCTGTAAAAGAGTATGTATACTTTTTAAAGAGTTTTGAGCAAACAAAAGGGTGCTGATGTCTTTTTTCTAGGCTCTGCAATGCACTAATCAGTTTCTCATTCATTCCTATGGGAAACCGCATTTCAAATAACAAATGTTTTGGATAACAAATTACCTCAAAAAGCAAAAGCAAAAAGTGTTCTGCTTATATACCACCCCATACCACTACAAGTCATCTCTGGGCGGTTTACAATTTTAATTACAGTGTGCAGGCTACACATTGCCCCCCCCCAGCAAGCTGGGTACTCATTTTACCGACCTCGGAAGGATGGAAGGCTGAGTGAACCTTGAGCCTGCTACAGGCATTTAACCACTGCGCAACGAGGCTCATTCAGAGAATGAATTAAATCCATTATCCGAGGTACCACTGTATTCAACACCGGGAAAATCCTAAAAGTGATGATTATGATTGTAGCAACTTCACAGAAATGGCAGCTGGGTGAGGGGAGTCATACCAAATGAAACTTCTTCCTTCACCTCATACTGTTGCTTATGCATCTTTCATATTCAGTGAAACCTCTGCTTCCACCCAACAAGGTTTATGGCACCCTTTTGTGCTGCTGCACATTATCCCCCTCCTTCTCCTCCTCTCATCTTAGGTGTGTGGCAGACTTTAATGGATGGTTTTACAATTTTAGTCACAGCTAACCAGTATAAGAGTGGTCTAATGCAGAATAAATGACACCATGAGAGTCTTTATTTCTGTGTGTGAAGCTTGAAAGAACTCAAAACACCTAGCATGCTAAATTTTCAATCAGGGTGTACCACATAAAGTCTGCAGGCTGGATGTGTCCATTTTTGTGGTTTTGCACCTCAAGGTTATCTTGCCACAACTGTTAAAAAAGAAAGGCAGCAACATTGTAAGCCCAGTTTTTGAATGTAAAGCCAAGCATGCATCCCCCACAGGACTTTCTTCACATGCAAATCTGTATACTTCCAAAGGCCAACCTGCTTATATCTTGTTTTGAAGCAAAATGGTATTCATGGTTTGCTTTCATGGCACAGGTGATTGTTCTGAGTGTCTTTGGGGACCCTGTAAATTTTGGACATTGCCCACCCCAAAACTGGAAAAAAAAAAAACAATCGGGGTTTGCATTGCTACCGTAAAGCAAGAACTACTGCATTCACTGAATAGTTCCACCTAAAACATCTACTAGAATTCAACAAATGTCTTATAACTTCTCTCCCCACGAGGTAGTAGCCTCTACTTAAAATAAAAATAAATGAGTGCAAGGCACCCCAAAAATGAGAAAAACTTTGACCTCTGAAATAAAAAAAAATGAGTGCAAGGCAAAAAGACCAAAAATGAGAAAACTTTGATTCTGTATGCAATCTGATTTAACTGTCTTTAATGCATATTGTTTTTTGTGCTGTTTTTGTAATACTTGTAATCCATTGTTGAAAGCCAGTGGAAAAGATAAGAGGATGCAGCATGGCCTTCTACAATTTAAAGAGACGCTTGTTCAACAGGCTGAAGAGGCAGTCCCAGAAACAGCGAAACCTGGGGTCTGGGAAAGGGACAGACAATATCTGTCCTCAGTGTGGAAGGGATTGTCACTCTCGAATTGGTCTTTTTAGCCACACTAGATGTTGCTTGAGGAACTTCTATACAGAGCATGTTACCACAGTCTCTCGAGACTGAAGGATGCCTATGATGCAGTAGTGGTGGCAAACATTCGGCACTCCAGATTTTTGGACAACTCCCAGAATTTCACGCCTGTATTGCTAAGGACAAAGGACTGTGGGAGTTACGCTCTAAAACATCTGGAGAGCTGAAGGTTCGGCACCACTGTAGTTTCTTACAGTGTTACCCCTCTAGACATCCAAACTTTTCAGTGAAACTGTGCTTCATCAGGCATTTTAAAAAGCCATGCCATCTCCCAATGATCAATTACAAAACAAAAACAAACTAATTAGATAAATATGGACACGAGCAAGCTCCTGTTGGAACAAACAGACAATTATTCCCTCTACGAGAGGATGGCTTCTAGCTATAGAACCAGTGACCTTTTATATATAGCTACCCTGAACCATTTGTATTAATTTCTGTCTAGCTCTTTGGAGGCTGGTGTGACCACATACCCACGAAAGAAACAAAAAAGGAAACTGCATGTTCTGCATGTTGCTGATTGCAGAAGGAAGGAAAGTGGTATTTATTCTTTTTGCTGATTTAATCATTTTCAAACACTTCTTCTTCCCAAAGGACAGAAAAGATAAGTGGTACATGTCAGAGAGTAACAACATTGGACTGCTTTCCCCTATTGGTTAAAGGGGAGCACCAATACTGAATTCCTGTAATCTTAAGGACAGGCTCCCAGGGAGCACAGGTTGTTATGTTGGAGAACCCTGTGAGGACTAAAAAAGAGGCCGAACCTTGAAAACCCAGTCCATGATCTCACTCAAGGAGGCCTGTGAAGAGACAGTCAGGTTTTCTGGCTTTAATGTCTACCCCCCAAAACTGGGCACACAACACACATCAGCCTTGGAAATGGTGCCGATGACCATTTCCTCCTCCTTTGGAGCAATGACTTCACTCTTTATGGCCACTCTGCAGAAACTGAGATCTCTACAAGCCCACTTAGACAGTGCTTCTGCAATGAACAACTTCCAACCACTGAGTTGAATAAATGACACACTGGCAAAACCACCACCACAAAAACAAAAATACCCTCCAAATATCTTGTTCCTTACAAAAACTTATATATTATATAATAGATTCACCAAAAACTCACATGGTATCTCTAGATTCCTTTTACACCAAAACTAACTTTCAAAATGAAATACAGTAGTACCTTGGTTTACGAGCATTATTTGTTCCAGAAACATGGTCGCAAACCAAAATACTTGTCTAGCCCACTGAGCCACCACGCCCCAAAATACTGTACAGCAAAACAAATTTCCCTATAATAAATAAAGAAAACTTACAGGATGCATTCTGAGGCAGCCACATTTGCCCGTGCACCCCTTGCCACTGCTTTACCTTACTGCAGCCATTGCTGCGCATCCTTCCCTGCCATGCTGTTGCCACACATCCCTCACTGCTGGGGCTGCACATCCCCTTGCCGCTGGCTGCACCTCATCATGTGCCCCCTGCAACAGCCATCTTCGGGGGTGGGGGCTGCCAGGCAACATCTGGGTACCATCTCAAGATGGAAGCAATAACAATGTGGAGGAGGAGGCAAGCCTATCTAGGAAGGAGGGAGGGAGGCGGCGGAAGGGGAGAGACTCCTGTTGCCAGGGCCTTGATGCACCTGGCCCACAATGCTGTCACCCCCTATGGTGCTCATTTTCCAAGACACAGCTCATTAGCCGGAACAAAAATGTTCTGAAACTTTGGCTCATCTTGCAAAATGCTCATAGAATGGGGCACTCATAAACTGAGATTACTGTAGTAGAACTAGCTCTAAGGTTGACAGTATGTCATTCAGCAAAAGGGGGGCAAAAAAGGTCAGAGATGATTGGATATCCCATTCATGGTCGGATATAAACGTGCATCTTCCCTTCCCCATGTAGCCTCCCAAAACCCACACCCAAAGATGCTCTGAAGGGCTGGATAATATTCTGATTCCAAAGGCTACTGGGGAGTGCTAACATCTCAGCATAATTACTGAACAGGATTTAGTCACAGAATAACCCAATGAGTTGGAGAGCTAGATTGAGATAGACTGGAAATGTAAATACCCAGTTTGCCTCCTGAGAAAATAAACAGTCTGTGTGGCTTGACCAAGCTGCATGGTGAAAGAGTGCCACTAACGAAGAGGACAATAAACCACTTGTCATTGTGCTTTCTAGAATACCTTGAAAAGGATATCTTTTAGATCAACTTGACAGCATGTTGTTGCCGCTGAGCATTTAAAAAAAAACCTTTTTTCTCTGTCACTTGCAAAAACATTGTCACAAAACAGAGAGGCAGACAGTGTGGGTGTAAAACACTACAGAGAAGTGTATATGAGCAGTACTAGAAAGACAATGGGAAGTGGAACCTTGCAATCTTCATTTGCAGGTTATATTGTAGCTCCCACTGGAGCTGTGCTGTCTCACATCAACTGCTAAACCCTATATAGAAGTGTTTAGGAACTGTGTCTAGTACTTCCACAAAACTGAGCTTCTAAAATTAGTCTTAAAACCTCCCAGTTCCTCACAAGATTATACTGGGCAATTTTACACCATCTAATTACATCACAGATGCCCAATGTGATCTAGTGGATAAAATGAGGGACTAAGACTTAGGAGGCCTGGGGTTCAGCCCCTGGTCAGCCACGGAAACTCACTGGGGGAGTTGAAACTGGTAAAGCCATTCCTTAAACATCTCACTTATTCTGAAAGCCCTATTAGGATCGCTATAAGTTGGCTCTAATTTGACAGCACATAACAATTACTATATTACTTATACCAATACATCTTGTGAGCAGTCTACACTGTTTATCTTATTTGTCCTGGGATTCACACAAATTCAGCTTGCATGGCTGAGCATTGCAAGAAGCTGGTACTTGTAGCATGCTTATTCAGAAGCAGAAGGGCCAAATTACACCATATATGCATATCTACTGTACATTTTAGTACCCCTGTATTTTACTGTTCACTGACATGTAATGCTTTGCAATGGTTATCAGAAAAAATCATCCTGGTTTGCTGGACTTTTTCTAATCACTTCAAAGGGAAAATGATTTTTGAAATACAATGAACTGTTACAATGGCAATTAAGAACCCTGACAAACACTTGGGTTTGTTGAAATATATCTGCTTAATACATGCATACTGCAAATTCTTTATTTCATGCAATGAAAAACTATTTCCTGAACTCATGACAACACAAAACACCATTAAACACAAATCCACTGAATCTAACATAAAAGATGAAAGGGTATTTAATGTATGCTAGAAGAGGCATAAAGCTGCCTAGACGCCCTGAGCACATCCAATCTCGTCTGATCTCAGAAGCTAAGCAGGCTTGGACCTGGCTAGTACTTCCATCCAGGGAATACCAGGTGCTGTAGGCACCTGGAGTAGGAACTGGCAAGCCACTCCAGTATTCCTGCCAAGAAAGCTCCATGGACATGGGGCCACGAAGAATCGGGTCATGGCTGTAACGACACAACAGAAGAGGCATAAACTAATTTAATGTTCAGGGCAAAAGGTCAGTCAAAAGGTGGATAACTAATACACATTGTATGAATCAAAATGGCAATTCATGTGTTAATGAAACCACTTTCTTTTGGGGCAGCATGATTCACAGACAAAATCCCATCTGCAGTCACAGAATTGCCACTCAGTCAACTGCTGGCTTAACATCTCAGTTCCCATTTGCAATATTTGATTGGACCATGTAGTAGCAAAAACTGCTAATTCTTCTGTAAATAAGGGTGTCTAATATTGACACCTTATGAAACTGCTCCTCTTGTTGAGGAGTCATCCAAAGCAGTACTGAAACGGTTGTGTGATAGAAAGCATCAGGAGAAATTAGATGCCCCCAACTCATACGACTGGAGTTTCCACAAGTGCAAAGCCACCAGTGTTACAGTCTACCATGATCAAGCTTAAGTTAGCTTCAGGAGCAAGACAGGTAATGAGTAGACATGGAAGCTTATTATCTGTATACAAATACAAAGCTCAGCACCACAGGTGCCATGGTGAGCAGTCCCTCCCGCCAGAATCAGCTTGTCTACAAATGCAGAAACAGCCCAGCCAGCTGTTCCCTCCTTCCTTGTGCAGACAATCCCTCTGGCAAAGCTGGACTGGGAGTTTCCCCGCTTAGTTGATCAGTAGTCAGTTGCACAGGGAGGCAGGGAACAGCTGTCTAGGCTGAACAGCACACAGTGAATGGAAAGTGGACCAGCCTGTTCTTGGAGGAACTGGGTCACCACAGCACCTGTGGTGCCAAGCTTTGTATTCGTATACAGAGTCCCCATGTCTAGTAGTGGAACAGCTTTACAGTAAAGCATAAACTTCACCACAATAAAAGAAAACGTGTTTATTCAACTAAGCAAACGGCCAATTTGGTTCAAGAGCATAGTATCAAACAAGTATTTCCATGTGCATTCAATTTTACAGATATTTGGATACTTATTTTTCCAAACCAGCATACAAATTCCTTAAGAAACTTTCCATGAATATTTTGTAAAATAGGGATGGCATTTCGTATTGGAACCAATAGGTTACGAAACAAACCACGCGAGCCCAGGTGGTGCTCGGAACCAGCTGATACATGTGGATCCAATTGCTTTACCTTTCTCTCTGCTGGCACGGAGCTGAGCTGCAATGCAAGCATGCTGCGACATCCGTGCTGCTGGCCAGTCAGAAAGGAGGGGGGATGATGCTGGTGCCTGCATAGATCCTGATTGGCCAGTATCACAGATCAAGCACAGATGACTTTGCAGCATGCTTCCTCCTTGGATTTTAGCTCTGCGCAAGACAGAGAAAGGTAAAGCAATTGGATCTGCATGTATAAGCCGGTTCCGAGGACCACCTGGGCTTGCATGGTTCGTTTTGTAACCTAATGGTTCCGAAATGAAATTCCCATTCCTATTGTAAACCATAGTGAAATCTGGACAGCAACTAATTACAATAGGACCTTTGAATCCTCGGTTTCACTTATCTGTGGTTGACTGCAAGCCTACAAAGATCATACAAGGGCCTTGCAGCCTTTGCATGTTGTTTGTAACGGTGGTCCACAACCTTTTTGACAGCAAGAATGTTTTCTCACTGTGCAGGGTTTTCATCTGTGCACACAAGGCACGCATGTGCACAATTGCCACCTCCACTTGTTCCATCACAACCAAACCAAAAATGGTCGTGACAGACGCACAGGGCAAGAAAGGTCCCATTCGGGGAGAGGGGAAGAAGCGTGCATACCCACTCAGGCACGGGACCTTAGAAGGAACCTTTGTGGCTGTGTGGCCTGATTCCTACCAGTCCATTTCCAAGGGGGTTGAGACCCCTGGTATATAGGGTTCCCTCATGTCTGCCATTTCAGGCATCCACAGCAGATCGGGGAAGCAATACAGCTGAAGATATGTGTGCTAATGTACAAAAGTGACATATTCCAGAAAAGTAAAATGATCTAACTTTTCTTCAAAACCACCTTTCCATGACATAATGCAGTCTGAAAAGTTATAATCATAATCTGGATATCCTAACTCTTGCAGAACACACTCCATCACTGTTAATTAGGAATTACCATCAAAAGAAAGTGAGAAAAATCAGCCCAACATTTTAGCATCAGTTTTTGCTCTCTATTGTTTATTAACAAGACAAACAGAATTCCACAGGGCTTTTTTCATGTCATTTCATCAATCATGCTACTCAGGAAAATATCTTTATCTAAAATCTGATCCTTTTTCACACTAGAGCATGCTCTCTGTTGCTCACTCTGTCCAATGCAATTTATGCTGTCCTCAGGGTCCATGGACTCAGTTTTGACTCTCATCCCTCCATCAGAATGAGGCAAATCGTCAGGCAGAGAGGCCAGACAATTTTGGATCATTTCAACAACTCGCTCTAGATGCTTCTGGAACCTTTCTGCAGTTTCTAGACGCTGACGCTTCTGCACTTCCATCATGACTCTCAGTGTCTCTCTTGCTTGATGGGGTCGATACTCATTTATAAGATGATGAACGTGAACAAACAGCAGTTTTAAATCTTCCAGCTTCTCTTCCCGTTTAATGCTGCCTGGGCTTCTTATCAAAATATCTAAGAGGTCCAGGAAGTTTACAAGAATAGACATGTTGAGTTTCCTCAGTTCTTTCTTATGGTCAAATTGCATGGGGTGCAAGCGTTCAATACCCTGGCTTTCTAATGGCCGAATAATTAGATCGTCACATTGGAACTGATTTCCAAACATCATATAGCTATCTTTAATAGGTGGTGGAGGCTTTGGGGCAACACCTTTTCGAATATTTTCATCAGTATATTCTTTAATATACTGCATTGGAGGTGGAGGGAGGGCACTCACTTGCTGAGGTTCACTCATTGTGGGAGATCAAAACACTAGGAAAAAAAGATTTAAAGTATAGAGTTAAAATCATACGAGCACACGTCATGTAAAATATGTAACACTCTTGTTTTCAACACCAACAACTGTACTTAAAAGGCAAGAACTAGTTATTTTTAGAGCAGGAATGTGATACACACAAACACCCCCTCCTCAAAAAAGAGACTATTTGGCAATGAAAACAATAAACTTGAGCTCACATGCCAGACTACTTTTTAAAATACAGTACATAGGTGTAAAAACAAATTAATAATCATTTTCTGAATCAAACTAGCGGCACAACTTATTTAACAACAGGATACAAATAAAGTGCTGCAATTATCTTTTTTTTTAAGGTGGAACACCTTAGATCACCTAGAAGCCAACATCCATTTAACTCAATCTTCTACTTATTGTGTAAAGAAAGAGCAGAGGATAAATTATATTAAAAAGTTATGTAGCAGCTACAATTGTCTTTTCCTGATTTAGTAGCACAGCATTGAACCAAAAAGAGCCAGGATCCTAAAATACAGGGGAGTAGCTGATCTCCCTCCCTCTGCTATCTCGCTATGGCTCTATCCAGTAATCCGCATTAAAGTACAAGGATGCTCTTAATCGCTCACAAGCAGAAACCAGGTGGGTGGGTGGGGAGCTTTCTGCAGCTTGACAGGAAGGAGGGACAGTCGAACTGGGTTGTAAGCGTTGTGCTTGTAAATAACTATTTTCCAGAGCACATTTTCTTGGGGAAGCTTATTAGACTATGTATGGAGGGGGGGTGTTGGGTCCCAGAAGAGAGGAACCCCTTCTCTCCGAAGGCAGCAGTCGCGTTGCTTCCCTCCTCCTCCTCCTCCTCCTGCTGCTGCTGCTGCACTTTCGCTTCCGAGTCAGAGCGGCCTGTAGGCCAGATGGGAAGGGGTGTCAATCGAATAAACAAAAATGAAATGAAAACGAGGGCGTGACAAGAGGTTTCGGGGTGCGATGCCGCCTGTTCCCTCCTCTGCCCCTGAAGCGGCTTTACAAGGTTCACCGCGTCCACGAGACGAAAGGCGTCAAGGAAACGTTCATGGCGAACGCGTCACCCCCAAGCAGCCCACCACGCAAAAGCGGCCAACGGTGTGTGTGTGTGTGTGTGTGTGTGTGTGTGTGTGTGTGTGTGTGTGTGTGTGTGTGTGTGTGTGTGTGTGTGTGTGTGGTAGGTAGGTAGGTAGGTAGGTAGGTAGGTAGGTAGGTAGGTAGGTAGGTAGGTAGGGGGGAGGTGCGCTCTTTCTCTCTCGTTTCTATAGGGGACATAACAGACCCTACAGTAAACAATCCCTCCCTCCCTCTCTCTCTCTCTCTCTCTCTCTCTCTCACCGGCCTCCCCTTCGTCGCGACCGCTGTCGACGCTGGGCTCCAGTGCTGGGCTTCTGACTGAGAGGGCCAGAGGCACTTCGGAGGGGAGGCGCTCCGCAAGCCCGGCTGCCCGGCTGCCCGGCTGCCCGGCCACCTTCCTTCCTTCTTTCTCGGCCTTCCGGGCCGGTCTGAGGAACCCCCGAGGCCGCAAAAGCGCCACAAGAGGAGAGGCGACGGATTGGGAGGGGAGGTGGGGGGTGTGGGGGGGAAATGGAGGACGGAAGCGGCCGTACCGTCAACCACAGGAACACAGAGGAGACGCTTCCTGGTGATTGGCTGCTCCCGTCGTCAATCAAGGACCTCAGCCGCCGCCGTCCCTTTCGCCCTGCCCCGCCTCCCGCTGTTTCTCCTTTCCTGGAAAGATGTCCCAGAGGAAGTGGTTTTGATCCAGCCGAGCCCATACTGAAATCAATTGTTCCTCTTAAAAGCGTTCCGATATATTGTTTTTTGGAAATTTCTCGTCATGGGTTTTCTAGAAGATTTCCAGACGTCAAGTTTATGGCTAAAGTTGCACTGCACAGGATTAAAAGTCAAACGTGCCAATTCCTGTGGCTGCAGAAAGGATTGCCTGGTTTCCAGTCCTGGCGTGACTGGCGGGGGGACGGGACGGACGGGACACACGGTTTTTTTTTACTAGAGTTGTGATGAAAACATGGTACGTTTTTATTCTTTCTCTCTCTCTCTCTCTCTCTCTTTTAAAGTTCATAAGCTTTCAAACTGGAATCTCTTTTCCTCGGAAAAGTGAAATTTGGGGGCGGGGGGGTGAGAAGAACCAATCCTTCATGTGCTAAAATAGGAACCATAAACTACTCTGGCATTGCCAAATGTTTTGGGCTTCAGCTCCCAGAAACCCAAGTCAGCAATGTCAGTGGTGAAGGGTCATGTCAAAAAATTGTGGAGAGCCAAAGGTTTGCTTTCAATGAAGATCACAGTTTTTCTCTGTGGGATAAAGTGTGTGAGACATATCATGGTTTATAGTGCAAATTAGGCATATATGAAAGTTGGTCTATTCCTCCATGCAAGAAAATTCTGGACCAGCACATTCACAACATTACCCAACTCACCACAGAGCTATATGGCTTTATCAAAGTGTGTGGGATATGCCATCTTCATAGCTTGTCAGTTCATAAAGAAACTCAAAATAAGACTCATCCATTGTACATGGCTGCCTTAGAGATGGAAAAAGCTTTTGACCATGTCCCACATAAGTTGATCTGGTGTGCCCTCCATAACTATGGGGCATTGGAATCATTCATTGATTGGGTCAAAATGCTATACAAGAACACAAGGAGCCATGTGAAATACTCAGCTGGCCTCTAACAGTTTTCCATTGACAGTGGAGTGCACAAGGCTCTGCACAGTTCCCGCTCCTGCTTAGACGGTATTAGTTGTGGATGCCATCACAGAAGACCTACAGCAAAATGCTGCCTGGACCATGTTCTGTGCTGATGAGGTCATGCTACCACTCAGAACAAACTGCAGTGGCAAATTCAGGCATGGAATGACTCCCTTTGAATTCCACCTAAACATCATGAAAACAGAGAACCTAGAGACTAATACCACCCATGAAATGCTCCAAATAAATGGAGAAAATGTAGAGAAGGTATCTTCAGTCTTGACATACTAGCAAAGGTGAATGTGGCCTGGTTTCAATGACTAGAACTCACCAGTTTGCTTTGTGACAAACAAATGCCTGTCTATCTCATATCTAAGATTTATAAAATGATCATCTGCCCTGTTGCACTGTATGGCGCAGAGCGCTGGGCAGCAACAAATGGGCATAGAGAGCCACATCCATGCCATGGAAATATGTACTGTTGGATATTGGTTATCTCCCTAGTCAACCATGTCAAAGAGGATATTACCCAACAGCAACTAGGTGTGGTATCTATCAATCAATAACAAAAAGATGAGAGAAAACTGGCTTAACTGGACATGCCCTCAAAGTGGCAACCTCCACATTTGCCCAAACCACTTACTGCCTGAAAATTGATGGCTGGTGGCATGTAGACAACCAAAACAGAGCTGACAGGAGATTTTTAATAAAGGCATGCAAATTGTCAACCTGTACCCTGAATCCAAGGAATGTACCTGGGACCTGTGGTAAATGTGGAGGAGGAGGAGGACGAGCTATCTGAATTGCAGGTTCAACAAGGCTGCTGGAGAGCTCATAGTAATTTGCAGCAACCACATAATATTATTGTAATTCCCACATGGCAAGTTATGGATGGGGTCCAAGTTGTTATTGTTATGTCCCATCAAGTCACTTCCAATTTAGGGTCACCCTGTGAAAGAGTGACCTCCAAAAGATCTTACTATTAACTGCCCTGCTCAGCTGTTGACCTCATAAACAGTATAGAAGTCAAGTGTGACCTTCAAATATATGCTCTTGTCACAGAGCAAGATGATGTATCCGTAATTACAGTTCAGCCATGTAATTGCATGGTACCTTCCCTTTATAAACCACCTTAATCCAGCATTTTATTTTCAAACCCTGGACAATTTTCTTCAGCAATTCATCCGCTTGATAATAAAACTTGCCATAGCCACATCTAAACATATGCACTGATAATGACAAATGAGGTATAATAATAAAATGGGCAACTGATCCCAGCTCTCACTTCTATCCATTCAGTTGTAACCAGCTCACGATCATTTTGTGGATCAATATTTTCCATGCCTTTCTATCTTTTGCAGCTTCTTTTAATTCAATTAAAGTCATTCCAATGTCTCTTCTAATGGTGTCAAGGCAGTGAGTCTTGGACACCCCTTCTTTTACCATGGATTAATCCCAATATAATTTTTTTACTAAATTGGATCAGATAATAGAGCCTCCATATTACAGTCAGTACAAATTGTGCAATCTTACAGATTGCAGAATGGCAATCTCTGGAGTAGACTACTCGGGGTTAGCCTAGGTCGTTTTACTCTGTTAGCAAGAATAAGCTTTCACTCATATGAAGGAAAACATGCACTGCAGCTCTGAAACTGAGAGGCAGATTTTTCTTATCTGCCAGTAAATGTATGGTATTAAGAACATGAGAACAGCCTTGCTGGAACAGGCCACAGCCCATCCACTCCAGCATTTTGTCTCACACAGTGGCTCACCATTTGCTTCAGGGTATTCCCAAGCAGATGTCTTCAACTACTTAAGATTCCCTGCAAATGGCATTAAGAGATATCTATCTCTCCAACCTGGAGATTGTCTTTAGGCATCCATAATGATAGCCATTGATATCCTTGTTCTCCATGAACTTGTCTAATCCTTTCTTAAAGCTGTCAAGGCTGACAGCTATCACCACGTCTTCTGGCAGGGGGTTCCACAGACCAGTGATCCTCTGGGTGAAAAAGGACTTTCTCTTATTTGTATGAGATCTAGCACTGAAAAGTTTCATGGAAAGCCCCCTAGTTCTAATGCTGTGCAATAGGGGAAATAGTTTTTCCTTATCTACTTTGTCCACACCGTGTATGATTTTAATTTAATATTAGTATAATATTAGGAGCCAATTTCATGAAGGTTAAATATACAAAACTGTCCAGTTGGACAGCACATATTTTATGGAGTCCAACACTTTTCAGAAAACTTTGTATTTCTAGAGA
The DNA here is from genome assembly GCA_029282475.1 of Phrynocephalus forsythii. Taxonomy (NCBI): domain Eukaryota; kingdom Metazoa; phylum Chordata; class Lepidosauria; order Squamata; family Agamidae; genus Phrynocephalus; species Phrynocephalus forsythii. Next base: position 113,325,124 of record JAPFRF010000011.1, read on the forward strand.
AAATAAGAAAATTCCTTTCAGATTATGAAGGAGATCATAATCGTAGATTGTGTAGAAAATATGTGATAATAGAAGCAAAACCTTTCACACAGAATGTGTGTTATGGCATTACAGTTGTGACTGACTCTTCGTGACACCATGTCCATGGAGTTTTCCTGGCAAGAATACTGGAGTGGTTTGCCAGTTCCTCCTCCAGGTGCTGTAGGCTCAGATAACAGTACCATCCAAGTACTAACCAGGGCCAATCCTGCTTAGCTTCCAAAATCTGGCGAGATCGGATGTGCTTAGGGCATCTAGGCAGAATAACTCTCTTCAAATGATTCCACATAAAAATAAATTCTAATAGGCGCTGCTGACTTAATGTTGGCCCTGTTATTCTTTGTTACACAGTAGAGAGCAGTAGGGAGCTTGGTTGTGGCAGAATTGTTTTATTCTATCAATTTCATGAAATTGTCAGGTGGGCAACAGTAAAAATAATAATTGGAAGGAAAAAATTCTAGGAAACCCTCACTGAAAACACCTCTTTCATGCTCCTAAAAAGAAAGTCTAGTTTTGTTCCTATCATTTGTCCCTAGCGGGACATATTTCTGAGGGAAATTTTTGCCTGAGAAATTGTGAGTTGAAAGTGGACAATCCCAACAAAATTCAATTTTTTGAATTAATATATAAGCTTACAGGCATGCTGTTTTCAAATGAATAAAATTGTTTACCAAAACTATTGTTCATTTTCCCACGTCATATAGTTTGTCCCTTTTCAAAATGTTCTGCTGCCATCCATGTTACAGAGCAAATCATGAGGGGGAAAGCCATTTTACATTCAACCTGTATTTTTCATTTCCTGTTTTGCATATTTCTACCTCCATAAGATGTGCTTCATTCACAGTGTGGTGCCTAAATAAGAAAACATCAGGCAAAATCTTGTTTGTACAGGCATAACATAAAGTTATGTCCTCGTGCAATGCATGCCAGTAGGCAATTGTGCAGCTTGATTGAGGCAATTGTGTGATTCCCATTGCACCCTTTGCATTCTGCACAGGTGGAAGTACATCATGTACAGCATTCCCATGTAGCTACAATGGTCTAAAATAATGTTACATTGGTGTATGGGTGTGTGCAAGAGGATTTTACTCAATGTGCATTATCTTTTAAGACTAATAAATTCATTATAGCATGAGCTTTCATGTGTACAACATGTAGCTTTACCGGGAGGCATTTGGCGACCTTTAATTTAATTTATTTATTTATTTATTTATTTTTAATGCCTGTTGCCGATGTCTTTTTTAATTGTATGGTCTTCTTTTTCTTGTGTTTTCTATTTGTTTTTATTTATTATAAACCACCCGGAGTTCCATTGGAAGACAGGCGGTATAAAGGTGTAATAAATAAATAAATAAATAAATAAATAAATATGCACAATGAATACAGGTCAGTCATCAGATCAGGTGTGGGTCTTCCACTTATAGATTTTTGTGTATATACTGTAGTAGCTAATTTGTAGAAAGTGAAAGGGACAAGGGATCTAACAATGCTTCAGTGCTTCAGTAGTACCATAACAGAAGATTCAAAAGGGATGACAGCAAATCAGTTCTGTCTGTATTAGCAAAACAGGAAATCTCCACCTGTCAAATACAGCAACAATAATGACTTCTGGATAGGTTAGACAGTGGTTTAGCTACCTGGCTGCAGAGCCAGCAGCTGGGAGTTTGATTCCTCACTGTGCCTCCTTGATGTGAGTTGGAGGCAATGATTCATAGACTGCATAGTCCTGAGACGAAGATGATGATAAATCATAGCAGAAAAGATATAAGATTATGAAGAGTGAACCGCACAAAGATTTCTTTCATTAGTATTGTTATTTTTATATGCAAAAGCAAATCCAAGAATATGCAGCAGATGAAACATTGACAAGTGAAGCCACAGGTTCTGTTGTTAAAAATCAAACTTAATGTACCCCTCCCATTATGTGCTTGCTTCTATAAATAAGCTGCCACATATACGGATATAGCTAGATAAGCACACAACAAAGCCATTCCACAACAGGCTTTTTAAATTGCACAACACCCTTAATTCATTCACGGCATTTGGAGTGGACATTTTCTAGGTAATATCTTTCATCAACCATCCACTTTGGTATCCCTGTGATTTCTCTAGTTCTTTGTTGGGGTAGGAGATGAGATAGTTTTGACCAGAAGAACTGACAACTGTCTATTTAAAAGTATCATAAATGGGCAAAACTGTTTCCAATTATAACCGTATGCAGTCACTATTCATCTGCTACAATTATTCTGACTAATGCACCCTATTCAAATGTTAATTCACTCTATAAGACTTTGCCTGTTTGTGATTTGAGAATTATGGTTTGCATTCTACACATGGAACTGCAAATTGTTTCAATAAATTTAAAGAGGTTTGCACCATCTTTAATATTAAGCAAATGTGTTTTGTCATTCCCAGTGCCATGGATATGCTCAAGAAAGAATGAGGCATACTGTGTGAAAATCTTCTGAAAACGAATTGACATCGAGAAGGTCATGTAGTATCCTTAGACCGATTCAAGCAGCAGCAGTATATTAGGACAAACTGAGATACTGAACATCTTCTTAGAGATTTAAACAGCAAAACAAAACATTTAAAATGATGAGGAGGTGTAACTGAGGAACAAAGATGTGAAAGGTCTGATGAAAAACTTTGTAGTTTGTAACAGACTTGAAATGGAACAGAGAAAATACTGTGAAGGCAAAGTTGGGTTAGACCTGATAAATAAATTAATGAATACTATCCCAGGTTGCCACAGGACATATTAGAGTGGGAAAATGGGTTTTCCTTGGAAACAAATTAAACCGAGGGATTATTTGGACCTGTTTCTAGAACTCACAGTACCTTCTGAGGCAGCAAACACGAACAAAGAAAAACAGAATCAGTCCTTTTAATAGCAAGCTGCTAATTATTAGACAATGTATTATTTGTACTGGAAAACATAGACATATATTTTTATAAATTATCAGTTTTATCCATCTAGAGTCTAAGATCCTTCTCCTGAGTGATTAGATTCAATATTTGGCATGGCAAACATGAATACTAGTAGTTTGTGAGGTTATTAAAAAATGCACACTCACAAAAAAAGATAAAATCGCTAAAGCACTAGTAGGAGAACATCTGAAGAAGAACTTGGTTAACTTGCAAGTGTGCTACTAGGTAAGATAGCTTTTAGCCTGCCCTGTTTCAAATTGTCCAGAATTGTGCTTCAGCCAATAAATAAATAAATAAATAAATAAATAAATAAATAAATAAAGGGAGCAAAAGGAAATCGCTCTTCCTATCTATTTCTCTTTATTTTCTGTACTGAGGTGATGTGGCATATTGGGAAAACAACAGTAAGGTTTAATTCAATATTACCTCATAGTGGCTAAATCTGTTATTTAAGAAAGGAAAAGAAAAATAAAAGCACATGAACAAGAAACTACTTATCATAATAGTATAAAGAAAGCAATATTACACATCACACAAACAGTGCAATGTGTTCAGATGATTATGATTTTGTGGAGAACATGTTGGACCAGGAGATCTGGCTTAAAATCCCTGCTAAGTCATGAAAACTCACTGGGGGATACTGGGAGGAAATGGCAATGGTTAACTACTCCTTGAAACACATCACATACTGTACTTCAAAAATAGTTAGGGTGGCCATGGGTTTGAAGTGACTTGGGAGCAGGTAACACGCCCCCCAAAAAAAAAAACCTGTCCAATTTTTAAAAAGAAAATAATCTTTGTATAACAGCCTATAGGCTGACATTAGGACTCCTCTGTCATAATTTCAACAACCTTCAGGTACTTTGTTTTTTTTTAAATTTAAGTAATTTTATTGGGTTTTTTGGGGGGGACGAAGGAGGGAGGGTGTGGGGGAGGGGGAGAGAATACACTATAAAATTTCATGAAGTATATCAAGCCAAAAATAACGGTTTAACATATTGACAAATCACCAAATAATATCACAATACTAATAAGTTTGTTACTTCTTGCCATCTTTTCCGGGAAATCTCGTCGTAGTCTCCCTTTAGAAAACCGGAGAGTCTGTTGATTTCAATACATTCTCTTATCTTTTCGTGGAAGTTTCTCTCTGTTGGCACTTCTGGTTGTTTCCAAAATTTCACATACAGTATCCTTGCAGCAACTATTACATGATGAAGTACATATTTCTGGTCATATGAGATATTAATATCTACTATATTTAATAGAAAAAATTCTGGTCTAAGCTCTAACTTAATCTTCAAATATCTTTCTAAAAATAATTTTACCATTATCCAATATGCCTTTGCCTCTTTACAAGTCGACCTTCAGGTACTTTGTTAGCTTAGGAAAATAGATTGTGACCAGAAAAGCAAAGTAACTTTCAGTAGCATATGCTTCGAAAGCTTAAAACTGGAGAAATATACAATATCCACTGATAGATAAGATAGGGGTATAGCTAGGTCAAAAGAGTTTTAAAACCTTTTAGTCCTCAATATATCAATTTATGCAATCAGTTTATATAATTGGTTATATGCTAATTCTGTCGTAATACCTGTTGGCAGTGAGCATTTGGTTTTGTCTATTTAGTTTGTTGACTGTGTTGTTTTTCTTGGCAGAGTGTAAAAGTTTGGCTAAAAACTTCTAGGTACCCAAGAGGTAGTGTAGGGACCTACAGAGCAGAATTAGCTTCAAGTTTCCCAAGAGTAAACTGCCACTTTTTGTCTTGATTCTCATCAACTGGCACTTACAATCTTAGTAATTCATTGGACATTGATAAGAATAAAAGGTTCCATTTACTCAAAGTTCTGAACAGATTAAATAAATCTTATTTTAGTCAGGATTTATCTGACTCGTAACCACATAACTAACTGTAGTTCAGCTGCTAGCAGATTGCAATATAACTGACTTTAAAAATGAGGGGAAAATACACCCAAGCAAAGTGATAAAGTTCTCTTAAAAATCAGAAGCAGAGAGGGGAAGAGTTGGTTACTTCTTAATTGATTGACAGTCTCATCAGCTCAGAAAGGTCCCTACCAGCCAAATGTCTTAATGGCAACATAAAAGGATAAGAAATAATTTCAACGGTTTTCTGAATATGTCAACCTCTAAATAGGAATAGCAGTATTTGTTATATTTTTAAATGTGCATTCTTTCTGTTTTCGTAGTCATCTGTATGAGAAATATCTTTAATTCCATGTTTATTCAATGGAGGAAATAACAAACTGCTAATTGACATAGTTTCTAATAATTCTGCATCAGGAATATTTTTGTATTTATTATAATTTATTTGTTCTTGTAACTAATGAGTATTTTAGATACTTGAGTTTCCTTTTTCTGTTTGAGTTACCTTTAAGTCCCCTCCCCCCATGCCATAGGAATGTTCATTGTGTACCATGATGAGTTGTGCACTCTTAATACAACAGAGTTTGAAAGGATGTGGTTATGGTTTCTCACATCAGAAAGGAAGCTAGCGAAACAGCACTGGCTGGATCACAGATGGAAAGATAAGGCACCTACTCTGCTTTTTGTCTAAATTCACCATGTCTTGTTGTCTGATTTGTCATTTCTATGTGGCTTTGTAGAATTCTGGTACCAGAGCAGGTGCCTTTCTGTCCTGGAGTGGGACTGGGGCCATTACATGAAGAGCAATGAACAACGGAATTCTCCTTGAAGAAGAGCTGATCAAAAAGTCCCAGCAAAAGAGAAGGACCTCCCCCTCCAACTTCAAAGTGCGATTCTTTGTTTTAACGAAATCAAAGCTGGCATATTTTGAACAACGTCCTGGGGTACGTGCATTTTCCCCCCATATCTTTTTCAAAATGTATTACCAAAGAATAAAGCGGGGTATGGAGGAAGAGGTGTGTGTGTGTGTGTGTGTGTGTGTGTGTGTGTTGTTACAGTCGTGACTGACTCTTCGTGACCCCATGTCCATGGAGTTTTCTTGGCAGGAGTGGGTGTCATTTTGTTTCTTTTTCAAGCCAAGCTAAATAATAATAATAATAATAATAATAATAATGTAGCCAGAAAATTTGTACTAGGTGTAAACCAGCACTTTCTCCTATGCATTTTGGTGGCTTTTATTAAGTTATAATAGTGCTTCTTCCTTGTCAAGAAATATGTTTCATAATGGTGGTAAGAGCATAATTTGGGGGGGGCATTGTATGTCTTTCATTTATATGCTAAGAAAGCCAGACGGATTGTTAAGCGAGCATATGGTGAGAATGTTGACTACATGTGGTTTTCTAATGGTAACAGAGCCTTCAAACTACAAGCTGAAGGTTTTGTCAGGGTGTTTTGTTTTCTTTGGCTTTGAAAAATATGAAATTGAGCCAGGTCCCACAGAGCCATTGGGAACATCTGTCTTCCTTATACTTGAAGCACACATTTGCACACAATGTAATTTACCCTAAAATACACAGATTTTATACAAACAATATCTCATTGTTGAGACATCCGTTCTGTGTCAGGGATTAGGATGTCCTGACATAGATATGGTGTGGTTCATCTCAATGCTTAGGAATTGCTGGTCTTGCTGGCATTTGGGGAGTTTTTTCATGTTTTAATGTCTTATTTTTCTAAGACACCACAATTTAAAAAAATCACAAGCTCGCTGTATTTATTTATAGGTTTGGATAAGGCCAATGCACTGGTTGCGTTCTTAAATGCTGTATCTGGTCATCTTCTTCATCTCTTATACTTTCTTGCTTTTAAAGGAGTAGCCATTGTTGAATTGGAATGGGTGTTTCCTCTCTGCTGGTTTAACATTTTGGTTGGCTTGCTTTAGAAATTTGTTTGATCATTTTACGTATGTATGAGCCTCTGAGCACTCTTAGAAAATCTCTTTAAAGGCAACAGATTCCACAGAAGCATTTCAGATCACATTGATAGGACTGCGTTGTCATAGCTTGACCACAGGCACCAGCTGTTTCCCTTCATATCTCCAGCGGAAGATATGTAGCAAGTGGGTTGTCCTTTCCCCTTAACTAGCTATCCCTTAGCTAACATACCCAGAGACCTGCTCATCACAGCAAATAGTGGGTAGCTGATGAGGTAATAAGGAAAGTGTTGAAAGAGAAGAACAGTGACTCGTTCTTTTGCTTCAGGGAGATATACATGTCTAGAGTCCAGAAGAAGAGATGGCAATCCCAAAGAGGATGATCTCACAAAGTTACCACCAAACTTGTCCATTTAATTTTTCCGACTGGAGCGATTCAGAAAGAAATTGAGTGAATGTCAGGCCGTGCTTCTCAGAGACATGAGATGCTTCTAGTCAAAAAGGTCAAAAAGGTGTTGTGTGACTTCATCTGTCTCTCCTGTTTTTCTTTTTGTGGTGGGGGAAAAAAAGACTTAGAGCCGTTTCACACGACCCCTAAGATCCGCTGGCCACTTAAATTCAGACCAGAGATCTTAGGGGTTTGTTGCTGTTCCTGTGTTCCCACCCCCTCCACACTCCTGGCTGCTGTCTGCGTGAGGGGAGGGAGAAAAAAAGAAAGAAAAGAATGCCATCTCCGTTCTGCCGTCGGCACTGCATTCAGAACTCTTAAAGGGGCGGGGGGCAAAAAAACAACAAACAGAAGCGAGGAGAGCCCGGCACTCACTACATTACATCTGCATCAGGAATTTTCACCCCCGGAGAGCAGGTACTTGAAAAGTGCGCTGGGACGTGCTTAGGTGGGCGTGGTCGCACTTAATTTTTTGTAAACTCCGGAGCGGGTGGGGAAACAATTTTAAGCTCCGGATCTGGGAGCCATTTTCCGCGGAGTGTAGGGGTCATGTGAAAAGTATCTTAAAGAACCTGTAGAGAAAAGTGCAAGAGACTTACATGTGGAAAATGCTGACCTATGGATGGCCTTACTGAAATTCAGTAAATGAAGCTGTGTAACTTCACAAAGAATACCTCATATAGACGTCCTAGGGTTTCTATGTAGCGATGTGGAAACTAACCATGGCATTCAAGTGTCAATAGGCCTGTGACATGTGGTGAAGCAAATTTGCTGCTTTTGATTCTTGCTGCCCAAAGCTCTAAGTAAAGCAGACAAGAGCACTTTTGACAACACTTTTCAAATACTTGAAAGATAGCCATACAGAAGAGAGGCAGAATCTGCTCTCCATCATCCCAGAGCGCAGGGCATGTAATAATGGGCTCAAGATACATGAAGCCAACTTTCAGCTGAATATCAGGGGGAAATTATTAACTGATAATGCAGCACAACGATGGAATCAATTACCTCAGGAGGCGGTGAGCACTCTGAGACTGGAAGTATTTGAGAGAAAGTTGGACAGCCATCCATCAGATTTGCTTTGATTTGGATACTGTACCTAGATTGAGCAGTGGATTGGACTCAATGGCCTTAAAGGGCTTTTCGAACTAAATTTTCTATGATTCTAGGAGAGGACATCAAGACAAGGCTTTCATTGTGGTGGCGTCCAGATTTGTAATCCTTTTATACCTCTTTGATTTGTAATCCTCTTATACTTTCTCATTGATTCTTTCATCCTCCCATCCAAAAAAATTGTTAAATAGAAAAACATGGAATGGCTGTGCAGTGCCTTTAACTGGTCTTCCATTTTAAAGCCAGTGAATTGGAACCCGCCATGCCCTGCAAAGAAAGTTAGGTGATACCTTTGTTAGACCTTTGAAATCTTAGATGGGGAGGCCAGTGTTTAATTCCACAGAGGTTTCCATCAGGTCTGGCAGTGCAGCATTTTGCATGTGTGTGCGCTTATGCACCACAATCAGCACTGCATCAGATTCTGCAGCCTTCATTTTGGAAGTTGGTTTAAACAAGTAGCCTGTCCTGCACATCTGACCATGGATTTTGGAACCTCTATGATTTTTCTTCACCACCCACTGGTTTGTGATACCCAACCTGATGAAGACCTGTACAGACTCAAAAGTTAGCCTCCCAATGTGATATTGTAATGGTCTTGTAAAGGTACCACCCCACGCTTCTATATTCTATGTTAGAGCACTAGCAAGTAATGGACCCTGTTTATTTATTTATTATTATTTATTTATTATTATTTATTTATTACACTTATATCCCGCCCATCTTCCAAAACGGAACTCTGGGCGGCTAACAATAAAACAACTACAAAAAAAAAGCAAGAAATAAAAAAAAATTCCAATAAAATGAGGAGGGACAATACCCTGCAGAAAGATGACACGGGCGGCAAAGAGAAGAAGAAGAGAAAAGAAAAGAAAATTAAGAAAAAAGGTTGCCAAATGCCTCCTTAAAAAGGTATGTTTTTAAGGCCTTTTTAAAGGCGGGCAGGGACTGTGCTAGGTGCAGCTCACTAGGGAGATGATTCCACAGGGTGGGGCCCACCACAGAGAAGGCGCGGTTACGCGTGAGGGATTTCCGCACCTCCCTGGGTGTGGCCACCCTAAGTGAGTGTGCCTGCACCATTCTCATGGGCCTGACCCCAGTTGACCACTGGGAGATACGCTCCGACAAGTACTCTGGTCCCAAGCCGTGGAGGGTTTTGAAAATCAAAACCAAGACCTTGAACCTTATCCAGAGGACAATGGGTAGCCAATGCAGGCGAGCCAGAACTGGGGTGATGTGCTTGAATCTATGAGCACCCACCACCAGTCTGGCTGCCACATTCTGCAACTGCTGGAGCCTCCGGACAAGGGTCAAGGGCAACCCCACGTAGAGGGCATTGCAATAGTCGATCCTTAAAATCACGAGGGCCTGCATGACTGTCCTCAGGGAGGACTCATCGAGGTATGGTCGGATCTGGGCGATCCTGCAGAGGTGGAAAAAAGCGGCCCTGGAGACCACCATCACCTGGGCTTCCAGGGAGAGGGCTGAGTCCAGGACCACGCCCAGATTCCTGGCCCTGTCCGTAGGCTGGAGGGAGACTCCCCCCAGTCTAGGGAGGGGGCCGCTGTACCCAGACGGGGATGCCCTGAAGAACAGAACCCCCGTCTTCTCCAGATTCAGTTTGAGCCAGTTAGACCTGGTCCATTCCAGAACCGCCTCCAGGCACAAGTCGAGGGAGTGTACTGCTTCCTCTGCAGAAGAAGAAAAGGAGAGATAGAGTTGCGTATCATCAGCGTACTGATGACAGCAAACTAGAAATCTCCTGATGACCTCCGCCAGCGACCTCATATAAACATTGAACAGCATGGGTGAGATTGCCGACCCCTGGGGCACCCCACAAGGGAGAGTCCAAGGAGCCCACAAATCGTCACATTATGAAAATACGTCTATTGTACAGCAAAAATAATGTGGTGTTAAATCTAAAAAAACAGAAAAATTGGATGTTGCACAAGGGTCCCAATAAGTTTTAAATTGTGTCCCTGTAATGTATATAGCCTGACATAAAATTATACCAATACATGTCAGAGATTTAAATTGTACAACCTTAAAAATAAAGGAAGTTGGATTCTTGGATCTAAAACAAATCAATTGTAGGAGATATATGATAAGATACTCCTGAATTTTAATGTAAAATAGAGATAGGGTGAGGGCCAAATGGGATTAGGCAAAAAACCCTGACATACATTTTTATTAACCCTTCACTTGTGTTTTTTCCCCATATGTAAGAATCAGACCACATTAGAGATGGGCACGGAATGAACATTTTTTCGTTTCCGTTACCATTTGTCGTTTCCGTTACGTAACGAAACGACAAACGAAAATTGTGATGAAAATGCAACAAAACGAACAGAACCATGAAAATTGTGGTCGTTACATTTCATTTCCATTAATGGTGACGCGCAATGAAATGAGCTGTTTTAAATGTTAAAAAACGCCCTGGACATCCGTAAAAATGCAGCGATAATTATTTATATTGTCTGATAATACCTACCAGGGGGGTTGGGTCCTTAAAACGTTTGTTTTTGTCTTCTCCCATCGCGATGTATTTTTCTTTTCCCTTTAAAATGGATGTCGCACCAGCCACAAAATGGAGGCAAGCCATGTGACGGGATCATGTCCAGCCAATAGGATGCCCAAGTTGCAGACTGGGCGGGCAGGTCTGGCAGCCACAGAGGGCATAAAAAGCTCTGGCAGCCCCCGTCCTCCTTGCAGTCTCTGGTGGGAGTTAGGGTGGGATTGCTGTCTCTGCGACTCTAGCTTCAGTCCTGCAGCCTCCCTGTGTGCGTGCGTGCTGCGTACCTCTCGGTGAGTACCCTCCCTTGCCCCGCAGTGCAGTCACTCTGCGGCTGCCTTGCACCCTGGGCAACGTCAGCCGCTGCCTTTGCAGCCTCCCTGCATACCTAGTCTATACTGTGTCTCTGCCAGCATCCATTTTTTTTAGTGTTTTCCCTCTGGTCTGGGGCGTTGGGGGATGCCTGCGCACGGAAATGCTTTAAAAATTGCGCAAAAAGCGGGTAAAAACGACAAACAAAAAAACGAAAAATGGTAACGAAATTTTTCCAAAAATTCACAACAAGCGGAAACGAACTGAAACAGACCTCTCAACGACAAACGAAAAACCGAAACACAATTTTTTTGTTTCGTGCCCATCTCTAGACCACATATTATGGTAAATGTTTTTCCCCTCTTGCAATTTTATCCCATCAGTCATAATAATCTTTCATTGCTACACGCTTGAAACATCAGCCATATAAACAAAGCCCTTCTATTTTCTACTGACCAAGTACAAAACAAAATCTTGCTAATTTGCCACATATGGATTGAAGCTAGCTCATCTTAGAAGTGGACAATCTTTTTCTCTTAAGATAGCAAAAACTGCTAATAATTACATGTTAACTATATTGTCTGGTTTGTTCTTCAAACTGTCTTAAGCTATGTAGTTCACTTTATAAAGCATACAGTACATTTTTAATGAGTGTAAGAGAAGTTACAAAACAGAGAAAATGATTTAGGACCATATCATGTTACCAGCAACAACAAAAGCAGCAGCAGCAGCAATGAAACACACACACACACACACACACACACACACACACACACACACACACACACACACACACACACACACACACACACACACACACACACACACTTTTTAAAATGCAGGAAGAATCTTAGAGAAAATCCATGTGGGCATTTGTCCAATATTTGATGGCTTGGGGTGGTCTGCCCTTTTGTTGGCATCCACACATGAACATGGCTAGAGTGCACCAATTTGTTCAAATCCACACCATTCTGAACTGTGGACAGGGATTCTATTATTTCAGTACACATTGAAGACCTACAGTTTAGTGAGTTCCCAACAAGGAGTGTCACTTGGAACAGATTAAACTAGAGCCTTGCATCTCCTTCCGGTGTCAATTTTAATTATTCTAAGTGCCTTACAAACCACTTCACATTGAATTGTGCCCGATGGCTGATTGGCAGCCATTGGAGCTGTTTTAATAGGGGTGTAATGTGATCTCTGTACCCCGCCCCTGTCAGCAGTCTGGCTGCTGCATTTTGGACCTGTTGAAGTTTCCTGAGACTTTTCATCGGTAGTCCCACAATGAATGCATTACAGTAGTCTAGCTGGGATGTCACTAGGGCATGTGGCACTGTGGCCACAGCTGGTTTCTCAAGAAAGGGGTGTAACTTGCGTACTAGCCTTAATTGTGCAAATGCACTCCTGGCCACAACCGTGACCTGGGCATCCAAGCTCAAGGATGAGTCCAAGAGCACCCCCAAGCTGGGTACCTGATTTTTCAATTGTAGGGTGACCCCATCCAGAACATGATTGCATTTTGATGCTGTTATTTAGAGTGCATGGTTTTATTAAATTACTTTTGGCCTTTTATTTCTCTTATAATGCAAGGCACCCCAAGAATATCTGTTGTTAGTATATGTTAGTTTGATGTTAAAGAAGGTATTTGTAGGACCTGACTCATGAGATAACATTAAAATATTGGGGGATCTCATCAGAGATGTCCTGTGCCATCTCTCTTTTGTAATGTAGGAGATATATGATAAGATATAGGTCAGTACCTATATTATTTTCTTGTGCTTTTGATTAGTGATAGAAGCTTTTGGAGGTCATAAATTTATAGGGTTAGTATAAGTGGGAAAGTGCATAATATGTGTATAGCAGTGGATACTTAGTTTCAGAATTACTTCTTTGAATTATAGTTCCCACTGTCTACTAGATGGGTTATGTCTACATTCAACGTGGTTTCAGAGTTACAAAATTTCTCACAATCTTTGCAGATACAAATTTGTCAATCTGTATGGATGTAAGTGTTACAGGGTTTCTTCCATTAGCTTCTTGGATTACACCCAGGCATGTCCAAACTTTGGCCCTCCAGATGTTTTGGACCACAATTCCCACAGTCCTTTGTCATTGGCAATCTAAGCTTAGAATTCTGAGAATTCTTAGAATTCTTAGAATTTGCTGTAGGCACCTGGAGTAGGAACTGGCAAGCCACTCCAGTGTTCCTGCCAAGAAAACACCATGGACATGGGGTCATGAAGAGTTGGTCACGACTGTAACGACACACACACACACACGGGTCTAAGTTAAAAGTCAAACTTTAAAACTATAGAAAGAGATGAAGCAACGATAAAAACAGTGCTTCTGAGGACCATGTGTGCCGCTGCACCTTCTGCATTCTTCCCAGATGGATTTTTGTACACGAGGAGCTGAACTAGTAGAGGATGTTGAGCATTATTTACTGTTTTGCTCTTTATATTCTGACTCTAGAACAAAGTTTAAATGGAAATTTCTAGAGGATATACCAGATAAAATGACCAAAATTAAATCATCTATTTGTTGCTTTCTATTAATATAGCAGTAATGGACAGATCAGCAAGACCTACAGTAGCTGCCCAAAAACTGAGGAATAATTGTGTAAAGACCCATATGGTTAACAGACAGGATTTAAAGTTTTGTGAGCTTGTGTGTCTATTTTTATTTCTTTGTACTTTGCTTTTAATCCAGTATTTTGTGAATATGTCTATTTATGCTTTTTAATTTGCTAGTGTGTTGTCAAGGTAACACTCTGTATAGGTACATATTTCTGTTTCTGTTTTAATTGTAATGCTAATGGTGGTTGAATGTTCAAAGCAGTTAAATAAAAAATAAAGATTAGAAAAAGAATATGGGGTGGGGGAAAAAGACATAGTAAAGATACTTACTGAAAGATACTTACATTTATTAGAGCAGAGTGTCCTGAAAGCTTCAATATTCCTTTTATTTTTCTGTAAAGTTTGTAAAGTTTACCATCATGAAGATGAGTCTGAAATGATATGGATAATTTCAGGAGCCATAGATTTTTCAGGAGTTTATCTAGATTTAGATAATTTGGATATGGATAATTCCAGGATCTTATCTAGATTTTTGTTAAGGCAAGTTAGGCTTTGAAGCAACTAGCATTTAATTAGGAGAAGCAGAAATAATCATGAAAAAATAGCAAATGCAAATGATTATATGAATTAATAGAATACATTTGGTGGCAGAATTACTCAATGAATTCATTAATTTAGAATTAAGCAAGGTTCGAGTAACTATTGGAATAACTTGAGCTAGAAACAGAACGGATTTGGAAGTTATTTTTAAGGATTGCAGTCTCCAAATCACAAAACAGTATAAACTGTAACTGTTTAGGATGTGGGACCTTGTGAGTTGTAGTCCAAAAAGTAATCTAGTACCTGGTAACTAAACAAGTAACTATAATTCTCTCTCTCTCTCTCTCTCTCTCTCTCTCTCTCTCTCTCTCTCACACACACACACACACACACACACACACACACACACACACACACACACACACACACACACATACACACCTTGATGACTGATCTGAGAATAAGAGTTAGTGGAGCAGTCACATATGCCAAAGTAACCCATTATATCAATCCTGCCATTATTTAAATCATTTTATAAATTTCCACAATGCACAGTTAACATCAGTTTGTTTAGCTAGCCAATCATCCCCCCACCTCACTGGAATAGCCTTTTAAAAATCATTCAAGCTCTGCATCACTTCAATCCTTTGGCAAATGTGTAACATCACTGTTGATTTATTTGTTTATTTTGCAAACAGGCTGAGTTTTGGGGTGCCGTGGTCACAACATGGTCTCTGTTCTTGTACCTTTTTAATTATTATTCTAAATTCTTAGTGATAAATCGCTTGCTTTTTCTATTACATTTTTTCTCTCCACAACAGTTAACCGACTTATGTCTTCCCTATCGTAACAATACCTTTGTCTTTTATATGGCTTTTAGTTAAGTTTCACCCTAACCTATGGTTGTTCTGCAGGGGAGAGCCAGCGGAGGCTGGAAATTAACCTGATGCCAAAGGCCGAGGTCCTGGAATTCCATACACTGCCCTACATTTATTCAGTGACAGGGAAATGACATTTATATGTAAACTGCCCAGGTTTTCTGGAAGATGGGTGGTATATAAATAAATAAATGGCCAGACCACAGTGCTGCTGGATAAGAAGGACCTGGGCTGCACATGCCAGATTGTAAATGGGGCAGCCAGACAGGAGGTGTGGGGAGAGAACATACAGCACTTGTGGTGCTACATGGAGGACTTCATATGAAGTGCCATGAATCAATTCGTGCCCATCTCTAATTTAGATAAACTATAAGAATTTAGTACACATCTTTAATTCTCAACAGCATGCATCAGATGGCAAGCTTTAAAGTTTGGTGCAAACCTGCTTCTTGTGTTATTCACCAAACGTATTCACATTTTAATTGCATTTTTCTGGGCATATGTTGTTCATGAAACTTCCATAGGTACTATAAGCCGGAGTCATGCAGGTGCAGTAAGTTTTTGATTTGTTTTGCCTTCCTTTCTGACACCTAACTGTATGCATGTAAAGTATATGCCTTGTGGCTTCTCAGTTTGAAAACCACTCCATAAAGTCAACTGATGCCCATTGCTGATGCAACAGCTCCTCTGATGTGCGCTGTTTGAAGCACAGAGGCCTTGAGGAAAAGGAGGGTGTTATGCTCTAGATGCCTTACAGCTGCGACGGTTTGCTCTAATAATCAGATTGGTTTGTGGGTTAGAAGGTGAGCAAGGGCAGTGCTGGAAAACATGAGGTACAGCAGGCAAAATGTCTATGAAGATTCTCAGCCATCCAGGTGAGGTTATCTGGAAGCTGAGTCATGACCACTGGGCTTCTTTTCTTGAGAGATCGAAATGCTTCACTACTCATTCAAGTAGCTTCATCAGTCTGAGGAAACTTACTCCATTAACTCGCCACTAACTTTCCTCAGACTGATGAAGCTGCTTGGTTGAGGGGCGAAATGTTTCAATCTCTCAAGAAAAGAAGTCCAGTTGCTGTGACTCAACTTCCAGATACAGCAGGCAAATGACATCAGGCTCCCTATTTTCAGCACATTTGCTTAAAGATGATATTTTAGGATCTTCCAGAACAAGATATCCAGTGAGCAGCTCAGTTGCTCAGGCTGCTTGGTGCCAAAAGACATGTAAACTGAAATAGCTGATTCCACTCAAATGTGTGGATTGTTCCAAACGCAAAACAATCCTTCAAATCATTAGCAGACAAACGCTGTCCAAGAGCAAAAGAGATCCCTAGGAAGCTTAGGAACCTGAGGGGAGTGACAGGATGTTTTGAAGTGAATTGGAAGTATCTATCACTGAATAATTACATCATCCTGTTTACATGGTGTAAATTTACACCTACAGGGTCAGTCACTAATTCATTTTCTCTATGTTTTCTAATATCCCAAAGGGAGTAAATCAGAAAATTAATTTGCTGTTTCTCTGAACAAAGCTGTTCATGAAGACCTGGGCAGTTGATCATGTCACTCTACAGCAGATACTATTTATTATTATTATTTATTACATTCATGCTCCAACGTTCCACTGCTAGGTAATGTTGAAGGCAGCTTACAATAATCAAACACCCATAAATCAACAGCTAATAACAAATGTAACTTAAAATCCTTAGAATCAAATAAAACCAAATAAAACAATAAAAGCATTAAAAGCAGTCGAGAGCATGACTAAATTACTAGACAAGGGAAGTTGGAACAATTTTATTTTGCACTTTTAAAACTCTTATCTTTGGTGTGATGATGTGATCTATTTTATCTTGCCCTTGAACAATCTTTCTATACACAAGGGATAAGTTTCTTCTCCCACGACAAGGATCCAGACCACACCAAAAGTGAACCAAATATGCTATATGGCCACCTGAGCACTATCTCTGTCTGCTTGCAGTTAGAATCATCAAGATAAATTAAACAACATCCTACAATACTTGTAAAAAGATGTGAGAGTGAAATGCAATGAACAGAAATGAACTGCAACTCTGAGAGGAGAGTCTCTCTCTCTCTCTCTCTCTCTCTCTCTCACACACACACACACACACACACACACACACACACACACACACACACACACACACACACACACACACACACACACACACACACACACAAAGAGAGAGAGAGAGAGAGAGAGAGACTTGTGCACACGTGTTGCCCGGAGCGGTCACTGAAAAGGAGTATCATCCTCTAGTATTGCTCCAAATGGAGGACTGCTTTCCTCCAAGAAAGCTACCCTAAACCCACCCCAGACAGACTGACAGACAGACAAGTGACCCACTGACAGCATGAGGACACCAAACCATCATCTTCTGCATGACTTTCAAGGTTTAAAAGGACCTCTGTTCTAGATCAGTGGTTCTCAGTATTCAGCCTTCCAGAGCTTTCTGGAGGAGACTGGCCAAACTGGCTAGGGCTTCTCTCCCAGAAACCATGGCCAGTTTGACCAGTGGTCACTGATTTAAAGAACATGATGTGCAAAATACCTAGAGGGCAGAAGTCTGACAACTATTGAATTAGAGAGGATTGTCACTTCACTTAAATATGGGGCATCTTATTGACACACCCTGTTCTTTCTGTCCAAAAAGTTATCTCCCTCTGTCTCTTAACGTGTTGTTGCCTGAATTTAGATTGACCTTAATTTCTATATATTATCTGACTATATTTTGACACTGCAGTCCAGCATGTAACCTTGGCTAATATAAATGTTTGATTGCCCTGAAATGAACTCTAACAAGGCAACAATGAGGATTTATGAAGCAAATTGGAGGTGGACAAGGACATTATATAAATAATGTGTTTATTTTTAAAAAAATACTGTGAGAGAAGAGAGGGCTCGCTGTCTGCTGACACGGGGGTGAAAGCCCAGAAGAAAGAAACAGAGGAGTAGGTCGTGGCAGATCTAATAGAGTGGATAGATGTACCCAGGCGGGAAGAGAGAAGTGACAGGGGGAGGGTTCAGACAGTACGAGAGGAACCAATAGCGGAGAGTTATTGGATAATGGATGTGAGCGTGGACGAATGGGAAAGAAGGTGCAAGGAGGGAGAGAGGGGGAAGGAAGGACAGCAGACGGTGGGGTGTTAGACTGAGGCGAGAGGGAGAGATGAGAGGACCCAGACTGACCCAGGCGACACAGACGCTGAAGGATGTGCCAGTTGAGGTGACCCTTCCCTTGCCTAGCCCTCCAGATAAGACGGTTGGTCAGGCTCGCGGGACAGGAACTGTGTAGGTAGCCCCAGGCGGTGGAGCAGTCTCCGTATGGATACCCGGCTGGGGTTGGGAGACCCGACACAGCGCGGTCAAACATCACTGCTGTGGGACTCCTTGTTATGGGCCCATCATCCTGAAGGGGCGTCAGGAACACATGTGAACACCAACCCCTTTCTCAATGAGGGAGACGTTTCACAAATGTTTATCCCTGAGGGACTGTTACAAAGTTCTCCATTTGTTCAATTTGAAACCGTTAGAAATGTTTAAGAAAATGTGCCTGTCTATGACATGAATAAAAGTTTGTTTCGTTGGAGTCAATGTGAAGAGCCTCCTGGTCCTTGTTCTGTTAACCCATTAAGGATGCCAACCGAATCCTCACAAATACATTTTTGAAACATCTTAGAAAAGCAAAAGTAGTGAAAAACATTACACATAAAATACATATCAGCAGAACAACGGCACAGATGCCATGAACAGCAGCTGTAAAACTGGCTGAAGGCTCAGATCATTTTAAAAGAAAAGGTTTATCACCAGAAATTCCAAAACTCCTTTCTAATGGCAGAGAGGGAAGGGCCTTTGATGATCAGACTTAACACTCTGGCTGAGTCAGGTGCTAGGAAGAGGTTATTATGGCAGCTGAGGACTTCTCCAGAGAGGTAAAAAGATGCATGTTTCTCTCTATTTATATCTAGTGTTAAGGAAAACTAGTGGAAATTAAAGCTTCCCACATACAGCCACACCCAGTATTTTGTCTTTTGTTCCAGTGGTCCTGTCCACATGAGAGGAAGTGAAAAGCAACGCTATTTTATGACACCACATAATCCCTATCCATTCTTTTCTGTTTTATACTCTAACCTTTCCATCCATCCTCCTTTCCCCCAATACCACCCCCTCCTTTACCCCCAAAAGTGTGGGGAGCTGAGAGATTGAACAGTGTATGAATTCTTAAAACATTTGTTTGTGTCCAGAAACCCAGTCAGGAGGTATTAAAACTGGCAGGATAAACTGAAAAATCAGGTAAGTTCTCTCCTTGCACCCGTTCCTGTAATACAGTACTCTTCATAGGCAGTCCCAGGTATAAAGAATTGCAGAAGTTAATCAGAAGTTTCTTAGAAGGACATGAATCAGTGTAGCCAGAGCACACTGGTCTGGAAAAGATGTTAGCACAGGAGCCTTGACTGGTAATGGATATTTTGTGACAGCATGTTCATGGAGACATTTGATTTGTATGTGCAGAATGTCCCATTTCACTCAAGAATAATCATAAACAAGCCACTTGCAGCATGGATGGAAAAGAAAGATCCCTGGGTCAGAAGGGATGACTCCCAAATAAATCTGAGTTCTAGAAGTCCTTCAACACATCTACCCTGTTTCCCTGAAAATAAGAACTCCCCCCAAAATAAGCCCTAGCAGGATTTCTATGCATTTGTTAAATATAAGCCCTACCCTGATAATAAGACCTAGTGATGGGCGTGGCTATGGTTGTGTGCAGGGCTGACATTCAAGCATATTATACTTAATAAAATAAGACATCCCCTGAAAATAAGCCCTAGTGTGTCTTCTTGAGAAAAAATAAATATAAGACAGTGTCTTATTTTTGGGGAAACACGGTAGTTATGCTGTGCTCCACACTAAATCATTTTAGGATTGCATGGCAAAAGGAGAAAAATAAACATATTGTGCAAATGGAATTACAAGGCAGAGAGACATGCACTAGAGAATAGTGGGACCTGGACATTGTTTGCTCCAGCATGTCTGACATTTGTTTGGGTAGAGTCTGGGACAGAGATATCACTGTGGTTTAGCTGAGCCCATGTTAAAAAAAAAAAAGCACATTTTGGGAAATTATATGGCTTAAGAGTGCAACAGAATATTACACATTCAGCGCTATCTTTAGTTCCCAGCCTAGTTAAAGGAAAATGCATAGTTAGGATAAACAAGTTACAGGCTTTAAAAGAATAAGACCTAAGAGCTTTAATTATTTTCTCCAGATCTGAAAAGCAAAAGTAAACTTGCACATACAATAGGGCTAAATCCTTCCTCAGCCTTATTCTGTTGACTGAAAGAAGCACAAAATGGGGCAGAACCCAATCTTCCTGGCACAGTGCTACCACCCAAACCAGCTTAACCCGTCACAAGCACACACATTATCCTGCTCAGATTGATCCCTCTGCAATGCTTGGAGACAGATGAAGGATAAAGCAGCACAGACTCTAGGCACCTGTGTTTTAAAATACAGCAAGGTAGAGAATGAAATAAGCTCAGATGTCAGAGTGGAGTGCCCTGCTACTGAATTTCTGATAACCGGGGGCAAGAGTAAGTGCCTCGGAGATCAGTAGCAGAGCAAAACAGGAGCTAAAATGTATTAACTCAGGAAATTCAATTTTGGAAAGTGGTGATGGAAAGATTTTTAAAACTTTTCACAGGTGGCTTAGTTAGAGAAGCAGACCTGTAGTAAACAGGGACCTGGCTTCCATGTTTGCAGGTCTGCGTCTCTAACTAACCTAAGGAGAAAGAGGGGGGGGGGAGACGATTCCGGAAGACAGCATCAGCTATGATTAACCAAAGCTGGGAAAAATCTAACAAAACTATTATTAGCCCCAAGATCAATTCCCACAATAGGAACTCCCCCCTTGGGCTAATATGAGCTCAGGATGGGTAGCTCAGTGCGTTGGGTGCTGAGCTGTGGAGCCAGAGGTCGGACATTGCGTTCCCCATTGTGCATCCTCAAAGAGCCAACCTGGGTGGCCTTGGGCAAGCTGCACAGTCCCAGTGCATCCCTAAAAAGGAAACCACTCCCGAATACCATCTACATACTAACTAGAAAATCTTGAAAAGGATTGCCGTAGGTCAGAAATGATGGAACACAATTGTTATTACTTAAGAACAGCTATCGTCATCCAGACTCTAATAATGAGATTTTTATACAGTGTGATGGAGAGAAAAACGTAATGTTATCTCCTTCCAGACTGTGCTCCTTTATGAAAGTTTAACCAGTGAATGACCTACTAAAGAATATGCCCCTTAATACTTAAACTAAATTGCAATCGCTAACCCAATTTTCTGCTTTTTTTAAAAATGTCACAGAAAAAAAGGATTTTAAAGGGATCAATTGAGCTCTCCAAGATCCAATGTGTAGAAGCTGTGAATAGTGACATCACTATTCCGTGTCACTACAAATATCCATTCCAGGTAAGTGACAACGAATCTCATAAATGATATGCAAAGCAAATGCCGAAGACTGCATATGCTAACCTTGATAATATGACAGTTCAGTTGGAAAACGTATGTATCACTATGTCGGGCCACTATGGGAGGCACCTGACTTCCCCAAGAGTCCTATAGACCTATAGAATTATAGACCCCCTAGGTGAAGAACAGAAGTCTATGGTTTGTCATAGCTGACATCACAGTAAAGGGTGAATCCCAGGATGAAATTAAACAAGAATTGACAGACATTTCAAAATCCCTTTAGGTTTCCCAGTGTAAGTTGCAGAAATTCCCAGAAATTCCAAAACTTGGTTATTACTACATGTCTTTATACAGAACTTTTAAGTTCCATATATTAAAAAAACAGCAAGCTGGAAATATATTGAAGACAGTCATGCAGTTAGGAGAAACTGTAGGTACATTATTTACAAATCATTCTTGAAATTTATAAAAAGATGCAGGTGTTGAAACGAATGTTGTGGACAAAACTTAAAATCACAGGAGCAGCTCTTTTAGTCTCTTAAAAGTAAAAGAGAACAATGTGAATATTTCAATTGCAGTTTAAGGCAATGTGTGTATGTTAAAATATTGAAGTCGTTAAGAATAAAATTGCATAATGTCTAGAAACCCATAAAGTTAATACATCCTATTGTCCCCCATTTTAGCCAGGTAACAGTTAAAAGGAAAATCCATTGTTTCCTTTAAATTATTGTTTATATAATCTGAGGTGAAGCAGTGGGTACCCAGCTTCTAAGCAACAGCTATTGCTTTTAAGAAGTGGACTTGTTTACTTTCATGCTTCTAAGCATGGGTGGTAGATAAAAGTGTGTCTATATGTAAACACCTGATATTCACCTTTTTCTTTTCCTTTCATGCCCAATTCTCCATTAGGTGGCAGTGTTATATTAGCAGCAAGGTTGGTCACTTAAAAGAGTGTGTATATCAGTAAATACTCTTACAGAGGCAATCCCTTATAATTCCAGTTATTTTCTCACATTTTTCTTTGTTACAGTATGCCCCCTTTAACATTTATAACAAAATTAGATATATTTGACAACCACATTGTCTTTGAATAACTGCCTGTAAGATCAAATGAGTGTTTTCACTTAGGTATGGGCACCAAATGAAAAATGAAACACTGATTCATTAGTTCATTACGTAATGAAAGAAAATGAAATGAAACGAACCAGGGAAGCAGTGTTTTGTTAGTAACAAAACAAACTGGCATTTTTTTTTGTTTAAAACAAAAACAAAGTGTTCTGCTTATATACCGCCCCATACCACTTTAAGTAGTCTCTGGGCAGTTTACAATTTTAATTACAGTGTGCAGGCTACACATTGCCCCCCCCCCCCAGCAAGCTGGGTACTCATTTTACTGACCTCGGAAGGATGGAAGGCTGAGTGAACCTTGAGCCTGCTACCAGGGATTGAACCCAGGTCAGGAGCACAGTTTTACCTGCAGTACAGGCATTTAACCACTGCGCAACAAACCCATTTGTTTCTCTGTAAAACGGGGCTCCCCTGCATCCTAAAGGCACCAAATTTTGTGTGAACCTTCCTTGGACTCTCCCCTTTAATAATTTTTTTAAAAAATATTCAGTGGAAAACTACTGATCACAGGCATGCGATTTTAGAGGACCCTTTGAAATTTGGAAAAGTTAGGGTTTCTGGGGGAAGAGATATTAAGCTCCAAAGGAGGTGGGGAGTGTTTAATGGAAAGAGTGTGTCCAGTGCGCCTTACCAATTATAGGGTTAATTGACAGATTCCCCTCAGCATGCTGATCCACACTCCTTCAATTAGTTACACCTCCTCCCCCTAGCCACTTTGGAGCTTAATAACTCTGTTCTCTGAAACCCAAAGCTTTCCAAATTTCAAGGGTTACAGGGGAGAGCTTGAGGAAGCTCCCCTGCCATTTCCATGCTGCTAGATACCTAAAAGTATTTTAAATACAGTGGTACCCTGATTTAAGAGCAATTCGACTTAAGAGCGGAAAACTGTTGGTGTTTTAACTGTCGCCTTACAAATTTTAGATATGGTCTGCTCAACACAATTTTTTTCATTTTTTCATTTTTAACTTATTTTTTCAATTGTTTAGATAGGTACCCTGACTTAAGAGTAGTTCGACTTAAGAGCATGCATTTGGAATGGATTAAACTCGTAAGTTGAGGTACCACTGTACTTTCAAATTACAAATGCTTTTTCCTAGGAGCGCCCCATTTGGAGTTGAATAACTTGGCCCCCTGTACCCCAAACCTCGCCAAATCGGAAGTGCTTCAAGGGGAGAGCTTGAGGAAGCGCCACTGTAATTTCCATGCTGTTAGCTGCCTGGGATCACTATCTTCAAGCACATAACATTGCAATTAGAAATGTTTTTCTTGGGGCACCCATTTTGAAGTTGAATAACTTGCCCCCCTGAACCCCAAACTCTCCAAATTTGGAGTGCTTAAAGGGGAGAGTCCAAGGAAGGTACCCAACAAATCTGGTGCCTCTAGGACCCAGGAGACCTGTTTTATAGAATAACAAATTGGTTCATTACAGGTTCATTTTGTACAATTATTTTTTTTTAAAAAATGTTTCTAATGAAATGAAACAAATCACGGGGGGACAAAATGAAATGAAACAAATCTCAGTTGTTCCGTTTTGTGTCATCCCTAGTTTCACTGCAACGAACCAACTGTGTCACTCATAACTCTATCCTATTCCTAATTTATAGAAGTCTATATAAAATGCCAGGGACAACCGGGGTGGTGGTGCAATGCTACGTTGTTATCTCATTGTTTTGAGATGTGGAAGAAGAGTAGCTTTCATAAAATAAGAACCTACATGCAGATTTGTTCACATTACAGAACTGGAAAGAATTTGATTGTGAATTGATATGATTTATTTATACTGAAGGTATTACAGCTAAACCACACTCCCCATGCTAGCAATACATTCTAGGTCAAAAATCAAAAATCTCTATTTGGGTCTGAAGTTATTCTAATCATTTCCTTCTTCCTACAGATTTTTCATGACAACTATCTTCTCTATGTATTTGCTCCCAGCCATGCAAGCTGCCAGAAATGGGTACTGACTCTGAAAGAAGGTAACTGATCATTATATAGTTTCCCAGATCAATATTTAATTCCAGCATCAGTGCCATAGAAGCAGAGTTGCCAACAGATCAAGACATGCCAGGTCGATCTCAATAAATACTATTGCTTGGGGCAAACAGTTAGGAACAGGTGGGCTACTTCTCTTACAGATGCTGTCTATGCTAGCTTATGAATTTTAGTTCAACCTTTAGCAGTTGGACAGGGTTCTCCACCATGCCTGAGTACTGGAAGCCAGTTTAAGGGCTGCAGCACAGGGTGTGTGGTTGTCCAAGAGAAAGAAACACAAGGGGTCGCAGGAGGAATAGGTATTCTTCTTACCTCATTCTGCCTATCACTAGCACTACCCGTATGGTGAAAGCTTTTGCAGTTTTGAAAGCCCTTCCACTCACTTTGTATATTGTACTTGATGCAGTTTTGATCCCCTCTTCTGTGCCAGCTCAAGCACTCCAATTCCCCAACTGTTGCAATGGCATACTTATACAACAACAGGGGGTGGAGATGTTGTACTGGGTGATGTCTGGCACAGGCAGTTTATTTTTTTCCATCTTCATAATGCTTTGGGACATACAGCTGACCAAGAAGAGGTAGCACAATGAAGGCAAGGAGATAGCAGCACTAGAGGAAGAGACCAACAACAGGTGGCAGAGACCGAGTGGTGTTCTGCTGCCACCCACAAACTCTGGCACAACTACCTCACCCTGGAATTGGCTGTCCCGGTCCTGCCTGCTGGTACCATGTATGAAAGGCAGGAATAATTCCTGAAATATTTTATGTTATAATGTAAATGAATCAATGGCCATGAATTTCACTCTTTATGCTGTTTCTGTCCCCTTTGAGCAGAATGATGAAGTGGTAAGATTCTGGACAATATCATTTTAGACCTGTGACAGTTCCCATTTTTCAACTCATCTAAGTATAATAATAATAATAATAATAATAATAATAATAATAATAATAATAATAATAATAATAATAATAATAATAATAATAATAATAATAATAATAATAATAATAGCAGTTAAGGCTAGAATAGAAAAATCAGCTGTTTACCCCACATGTAGGCTCTGTAAAGAGGTGGATGAAATTATTGACCATATATTGAGTTGTTGCAAGAAAATTGCTCAGACTGATTACAAACAGCATCATAATATAGTTGCTCAAATGGTGCACTGGAATTTGTGTCAGAACTATCATCTGCCTGTCGTAAAGAACTGGTGGGATCACAAGCCTGAAAATGTAATTGAAAATGAGCATGCAAAATTACTTTGGGACTTCTGAATACAGACAGACAGGGTTCTGGAGCAAAATATCCTAGATATTATAATTGTGGAGAAGAAAAAAAGGGTGAATCATTGATGTTGCTATACCAGGTGATAATAGAGGAGTCACTGAGAAACAACTTGAAAAAAATTACCCGATATCAGGATCTGAAAATTGAACTTCAGAGACTCTGGCATAAACCGGTACAGGTGGTCCCAGTGGTAATCGGCACACTGGGTGCAGTGCCTGGAGAGCTAAGCAAGTATTTAGAAGAAATTGGAGTTGACAAAGTCACCATCAGTCAGTTGCAGAAGGCCACCTTACTGGGATCTGCTCGCATAATTTGCCGATACATCACATAGTCCTAAACAATTGGGAAGTGTTCGACTAGTGATTTGTACTACAAAATCCAGTGTAGTTAGCTATGTGGTTAATAATAATAATAATAATAATAATAATAATAATAATAATAATAATAATAATAATAATAATAATAATAATAATAATAATAATAATAATTTTATTAACTGTGGATGTTATAGACCATTATAACTTTGGGTATGTGGATGATACTTGATATAGTTTTTAAGACTCTTTCCAATGAACTGTTTCAGAAACTAAGAACAACAACAATTTGGTGACAAGGTTTCACCCAAACTTTTGGATAGATGGAAGATGGAGATGCTGTGCTCAGTCAGAAAAGCTTGCAGCTGGATGTGTAGAATATGTCTCAGCCAAGACTGGTATGGAAACTCATTATTCATCCCGTCCTGACCCTCCAGAATCAGTTCTTGATGAGTGATATAATATTGTGTAAGCAAATGCCAAGCAAAACCCTGATAACCTCTGAGAGTTGATAATCCTATGAAATTACTAGAAAGACAGAAAAATGTACTGTATATATCTTTGTGTATAATGTAACAACTGTTGCCTATGTTCTAAAAGATTCATTTCTAAATAATTATGTATATATGCAATTGGAATGTTGATATTTATAGTCTGCGGCCAGAATCACCTGGAGTTGTCCACTTTGGGTGTATTTTTAGATCTCCCTTTGTGCTTGTGAGTCTGTTGTAACCTGAAAAGTGATAAACAGAGCTACAAAAATATACTTTGGAGACTCATGGTTGCAGTCCAGTAACTGTCCCTGATTCTATGTATAAATGTTCTTGTTGGTTGTAGGATACTGCCATACTTTTACATTTTTAACAACCTGAACATTTATTTTTTTCTGGGATTCAACCTTTAGTACTCAGCATCACAAAGAAGTATACCAAGCTCTCCCCTATCACTGTAATCCTGACTCCCCCAGACTGTCTTTGCTCTGTAGTACACTATAACAACATTGACCCTTTTTTATTGTTATGTTCTGCATCATGTCAGATTCTCCACCCCCTCTGAATTCTTAGCCAGGCAGTTACCAGCACTTTGTCTTTCATGACTTGACAATATTGTTGTGCAACCAATGGGCTACATTACATCTTTGAAATGTTACTTTGGCAATGCTGGATGAGGAGGAAAATTTTTGGCATTCCTTGGTTGAGAAATAGAATTAGGTCCAGTGAAGAACCAGTTCTGAGTACCAAAACTGTAGGAGATGGCAGATGGTATATGTGTTAATGATTTTGGAAGGATTATATATGGATCTCAGAAGTCTAATCTACAGATCTGTTTGGAGTAATTCCAGTGGATATGTGTTACAAGAATCCTCCACAATAACAACCATGCTGAAAACTAATGTTGTCTGGCTGTGTGAATTAGCAACTATTACAGTCACACACACACCCCACAATTTCACGGTTTATATAATGCCGTCCCACATCCCAGTATATCATGGGACCACAGTACATGAAGGCAAGGGCCTTTGGGGAAAGCAGTGTAGACCTCTTTGAGGCCTCCTGCACCTACCCCAGGCCTGGTGCTGCCCCAAGCAGGCTTCCAACGGGCTTCCCAGGCCTGTCAGAGACCCCAAAGTGGTTTCCGGCAAACCAGAAATACCAGAAATGCCTTCCAGAAATGCCTTCCAGATCACTTTCTGACAAGCTTCCTGTCGGAGGCCCCAGAAGTGGTTTCCTGCGAACCAGAAGTCACTTCCAAAAACCAGAAGTGTTTTCCAGATAATCTGAAACCACTTCTGGAACCTCTGACAGTCTTCCCAGGCCTGTCAGAGGCTCCGGAAATGGTTTTTGGTGAACCGGAAGTGACTTCTG
Organism: Phrynocephalus forsythii; assembly: GCA_029282475.1. Taxonomy (NCBI): domain Eukaryota; kingdom Metazoa; phylum Chordata; class Lepidosauria; order Squamata; family Agamidae; genus Phrynocephalus; species Phrynocephalus forsythii. The sequence continues at coordinate 113,353,354 of JAPFRF010000011.1, forward strand.
AAAAAACTGGGCCTGTCGGAGGCCCATTTGGGCAGTACCAGGCCTAAGGTAAGTGTAGGAAGCCCCAGACAGGCCCCCAAGTCCTGACCTGACCCAACATCCACATATTGTGGATTTCCTTTATCTCAGGTCGGACGGATCCCTAACCCCCGTGATAGGCGGAGGATTGCTGTATCATTCTCCGCCCTACTTCTGACTGTTAAGCCTTTAGAGTTGTGATAAAGGTTGCTTCATTGCAACCGAACAGTGTCCAACAAGCCTCTAGTTCTCTCTGAGTAAAGACAGCCACTCACCGGTAATTTGGAAGTTGTGAAATTTGTAGAATACCTCTCCTTGTTCTCTATAGGTTTTTCTCTGACTGGATCTCTACATATGTTGTACTGTTTTGATGCTTTGTTTCTTTTCCCCAGTCTCCAAGAAACCTCATCCTGCAACTCCAGATAATAACTGGGTGAGCATATAAAATGGGTAACGTACCGGGATGAGACAGAATATTGCCAACTTTCAAAGCAAGATGAGTGAAACTCAGTTTTGAAATATCATGTGAAACTTTGCATTTCAGATGTCATATAATCCTATTTCTATAGAATTTCTGTTTAACGATATCCATAAGATTAGCATGTATTCAAAAGAAAAGATAGATTATTTTATGTATTCTCAAAGGCTTTCAACAGTGTCTGATGGCTGTTGTGGATTTTTTTGGCTGTTTGGCTCTGTTCTGGAAGTTTTTCTTCCTGACGTATTGGCCAGCATCTTCAGAGGGCACTTTAAAAACCCACAATCTCGCTCATTCTATACCCCAGAGCACAGAGAGAACTCCTAGATACCGGCCACAGAGATTGGTGAAACATCAGGAAGAAAAACTTCCAGAATGTGGGCAAACAACCCGAAAAACCCACAACAGCCATAAGATTTTTTAATGTTTGTTTCTTAAACATCTCACATGGCAGTTTTCAATGCCACTGAAAACTGCCACATGACAAGTTTAAGAAGGTCTTCCTAAAATGATGTAAGAATCCTGAATTCAAAAAGGGAAGCAAAGCACTTTGTTTATGTACCTCCCCATGGTGGTTAAAGCACTCTCTGGGCAGGTTATAATTTAAGTATGCACATGAGCAGAGTCTTGATTGCAGTAGTGCAGCTTAACCAATGCATTACCGTTTCTCTTTTCCCTTTACAGCTTGCCAGAATACTGTTTTTGTAATTTGTATTTTTCTATATTCCTATCCTATGCAGAATCCATGAAAACCACACATTTACAGTATATAAAACAGGTGTAGAAAGATTTTATAAATCTGACACATTGATGTAATTCACTTGGCAGTCATGTTTAGAGCAGGCCAATTATTGGTCAGTGTTGATTTTACCATTCAATATGGGTCTGGACAATCACTGGCCATAGCTGGGTTTAGCAAATGGATATATGTATGCCATTGTGTAAACACTTGCATTTTCTAAGAAGCGCTATGTAGGATCAAACCAAAGACTCATGTAGTTTGGTATTTTATTCAACATGAGATACGCTTGAGAAAGTCTTCATAAGGACATGAGTGTAACCCCCCCCCCTCCTCTGAGCATGCTCTTTTTGAAAAACCCTGGAAAGGGTCATTATAAAAAATATTGACTTGACAACATGCAATTATTATATATGAAATATATAAAACCATAACAAATAGCCATCATGTTTTATCTTGAAGCTCTCGTTCTTTGGTTTCTTGAGCTTTTGTTTTTGGTCTTTTGCACAGAAATTGTACCTAGATTCCAAAGAAACTCCAGTAACTGCTATTTATGACTACACTTCCCAAACTCCACAGGAGCTAACATTACGATGCAATGAAGAATACTATATTATAGATAACTCAGAGATCCACTGGTGGTTGGTGCGGGATAAGAATGGGTAGGTATTTGCCATGAATGTTGAGTTTCTTTGAACATCTATTGAAATTATAATCACAGTAATCCTTAAAAGCAATGGTTTTCTCAGACTGTACTGCTTTTTACTCACTTTGCTTTGGTATCTCACCTAGAACTGCTCTTGGATGACTGTAGAATTTATGAAATACACATTTGAGACAGATTCAGGCTACTGAATATATCCACAAATCAAACTTGAATATGTTAATTACAATTGGAATGTGTGATCAGATTTATCATCTGTGTCCTGTGATCATTGGTACCAACTACACAACAGTGTTACTGTTGACAACTCTAAGGGTAATGATGATATATGCTTTTTTTTCTGGAAAACACTTGAGTTTCCCATATGCTAATATCAAGGAATCTTGTTTTTAACAGACATGAAGGATATGTACCAAGCAGCTATGTGGCAGAAAAGTCACCAGCAAATCTGCAAATATATGAGTAAGATTGTTTTGCTTCTTCCGATACAACACTCTGGCAAAGCTTGGGAAAATTATTTCTTGAACTATAGCTCCTTGACACGAGGAGCCAGCATAGCTATTGGCCATGTTTTCTGGGGTGGTGGTATTGAAAGGTGTAGGAACAAAACAAACACCTCCAAATGCTGACAAGGGACTTAACTTCATCAGCATGACGAAGGCAAAAGGAACATCTACAGCAACAGGACATTTACACTAGGTACTGTGATATCATTTCCCCTTCTATTGGGCCTTTTAATTGGATCTACCTAGTGGGACATTTTTAAATTCTCCTCCCCCCCCCAGCCTGTTTTTTGTGGTTTTCCATCAATCTCCTGCAGCAAAACACATCCATCAATCTCTCTGAGCAAAACACAGATTCTTCTGCAAAAAAACAACCCTGAATTCCATGATTTTTTTCCAAGAAATTGTTGAAGAAATGCACAGATACTGTCAATCTCAGGCAGCAAAGGTGAATAAGAACACAATAAAAAAGATTTACATCTCAAAAGTAACACACTTAAAGTCTGTGATAATTTCATCTCTTCTACATTGTTAATGGTGCTTTAAATAAGGAAGGCTGGCCAGTGAGATAATGGTGTGGTGTCTACTTGGGGTAGAGGTTAAGGTACAAAAATAATTCATTGATTTCCTTGTGCTAAGTGAAGTAAATTGATTGTGGGTTGAATCTCTGTTTTTAAATCATTACTTCAACCATAGCCTTTTGCTTTTAATGTAAACTTTTCCTTTTGAGAAATTTTGTCCAATGAATTATCTTTGTTGTCAGAAGCACAGAAAGTCTCCTACATGCCTGACATGAACACACAGTTTAATTTTGCATTGAAAACTCAGAATTCTGTTGATTTGTAATTGGCAATTGCATTCTGAGTTTGTTTTTACATTTTCCCAAATTAATATTTCATAGAGCCAGTTTCATATTTTTGTATTTTATAATTCAGAATAAGGTGATGTGTAGTAATCACAATGAGCCCAAAGCCAAGAAAGAGTATTAGAAATGAGTTTTCGTCTAGGATTAACTCTTGGATCATTACAGGTGGTACAACAAAAATATCAGCAGAAGCAAGGCAGAAGCACTGCTTAAGGAAGAGGTAAGGGGAATCCTTTTAGGTGATAGTCACCTTTTATTTTACTGGGGCATACTTAATTGCTCCTTTGCTAGTTAAAATGTGAGCAAAAACCACTTTGCATCATGTCTGCCACTCCGTCCTGATAGATTGCTGTCAAAGCATGGGATACATGTTCTAACCTAAGCTAGTTGAAACTGGAGTGGAGATGGGCAGCAGGGTAGCAAGGGTTGTGTGAGTGCAACCATTGGCTTTCCTGATTCTGCAGCCACTGCTGTGCTAGTGTTTGTTGTCCCTGGTTTTCTAGCTATTTGGCTAGTGATGCAGCAGATGCTGCAGGACTTTTTCCCAGCTAAGTTACTGTTTAAATTTGAAGGCGTCTTATTCAAGTGTGGAAGAGAAGGGCCACATAACAGGTGCCTGCTAAGTCCAAGTGGATGGGCAAGTCCTTGGGTTTTTGTCTCCCTGGGCTTTTTGAAATCTTGAAGTCAGACGCGCACTGGGCACCTTCAAATCGAGGTTGTTATGCTTCTAATGGGGGACTTCGCTGTGTCAAGGAGGACATGGGCCACTGTATTCACACACCTCTACATGAACCTCATGCACATGTTAATTTTGTATTACCTGTGCAAAGGAACGCAAAGTGAGGTAGGGATGTAAGATTGAAAACCACTTGCAGCACCAATCTGTTTTCTAATACTGTATGAATCTCTAACTAATAAGTAATGATCCCAATGGATTACCTTTTCTTCCAACTGCCTGCAGGGGAAAGAAGGGGCCTTTATGGTGAGAGATTCAAGACAGCCTGGCATGTATGCTGTCTCGGTCTTCACAAAAGCTCTCAGGTCAGAACAGAGCAACAGCTTGTATTGATTCACTTCTTTGACATAATTGATATGTTTGCCACACAAACCAGTACTCCTGTTTTAAAGCACATTCAAATTTGTTTTATATATCTTTCATCATGAGGAAAGCAGGTTTTTTTTCCTGCAAGACGTCGTCTTTTTTTCCTTAGCATTTCTCTCCCCTGGTGGTGGGGGTCTGCTAAAATGCTCTGTCAGTGGACAGATCCTTTGTTTGATGTGACTTTGAATAAATGAACTAGCCTGTCCTTTATTTGCTTCAAGTTCAGCTCACCCTGTTTGGGGCAGGGAATTTCCAGGGGCACCACGGGGAGGGTCAGACCTCGCCACCAATTTCCCTGCAGGATGTATACTCCCTAAATTCATTTTTATGATACACAGTATTTAATATAAAGCAAATTAGACCAAAATGTACACATAAATATATGATGTGTTCACAATTAGGTTTGCCACATTATATAGATTGTTACGGGGGAGGGGGGGTTCGAACTGATTTTTAGAAATGGACCCACTATTCTGCCCAAAGGAATTCATTTCTCTGGGTTCATAATATACCCTGCTAAAAATGCCCATTGGTGATTCTTTCATATCAGTTCATTTCTGGTTGGGTGGACCAGTCATCCATAAAACCTTTGATTAATTAAAAATAATAATTCTTATTATCTACTTTCATCTCCAAGTATGTTTTTGAAGAACCACAAAACAAGGAAGTTTAAAAAAAATAAGTTTTAGAAAGACTGCTTTACTTTCTTCATGGGCATGCCAAGATCATACCAGTGTTTTAGAGTTCCATATACTCATTGTTTGCAGTTGGTATCTGGCTGTTTACTGGAGTTTTTGCTGCTATGCGTTTTCTTAAAAGGAATGTTTTTGCATTGTTTTTTTTAGCAGCAATGACAATAACCCTGCTATAAAGCATTATCACATCAATGAGACTAGTGATAATCCGAAGAAGTACTATGTGGCAGAGAAGCATGTTTTTAACTGCATCCCAGAGCTAATCAATTATCATCGGCACAATTCAGGAGGTAAGCCTTGACAGGAATGGCAAGAACAAGAGTTTTCTTTGCAGCAGTACCTGCTGTTTGAAAGAAGTTTCTATATTATTCTAAGGATTAGTATATTCAGGTCCCTATGTCCAACCAATTCAATGACTGCTTGAGGAAGAACAAAGTCATTTGTGGTATATAAAATGTATTGAAGTTTATTGCAGTAAATAAAGAGAGAGAGAGAGAGAGAGAGAGAGACAGACAGACAGACAGACAGACAGACACACACACACACACACAAAGAGAGAGAGAGAGAGAGAGACCATATTCCCCTGGATGTAACTAATGTATACAGTACAAGACCTGAGACACTGGTATTCCCTTTCTTTGCTCAAAGGAGGAAGCTGAGCCATAAGTTGAACATGTATTGTTTGTAATGCCGTGTCAGCTTCTAGATTCCAGAAGCTGGTAAAGGGGAAGAAGAACCCACCAAGAGAAAATATCTCCTCTTGGCAAAAGAAGGAGAAAGGAGACCTATTCCTAAGAGAACAACCTCCATATTATAGCTGGGTCAGATTGGCCCTCATGAGCCATTCAGTCAACACTGCCCAGACTTTCCTGGTGTGGATAAATTCCAGGAACGCTTAGTATGCTGATGACTAGGAGAAATACTCCTGCCTGGTACCTTCTCCCAACACAATGAGTCACTCTGACTGCTTAGTGCTCCAAGAAGTAACCAAAACCCCCCACAAAATGTAAGGAACCAACAGGTAGCCACAACAAAACTTTTCTTTAGAACCAATCAACCCATTTCTCCCAAATAACCAAACTACTGTAAATTTGTATTATTTTATTGAAGGTGTTACAAAAAAAGTCAAAAGGATTCAAGTTCTAATAAACAGTTCCAAGAAGTAGTTTCATAATCCAAATTAGTCAAAAAGGTATGGAGCAAATAAGCATTCAAAAGATACTGAAGCAAATAAAATTCAAGAAGAGTTTTTACAGAAAATAAAACTTTTCTGCTCTGGTCAGACCCCACCTGGAGTACTGTGTTCAGTTCTGTGCACCTCAATTTAAAAAGGATGCTGACAACCTCGAGCAGGTACAGAGGAGGGCAACCAGGATGTTTGAAGGTCTGGAAGAAATGTCTTACAAGGAATGGCTTAGGGAGCTGGGAATGTTTAGCCTTTCAAAAAGAAGGCTGGAGGGGTGGGGTGGGGGTACGATAGCTATGGCCTGATGTCATATTGAAGAGGGAACAGGTTTGTTCTCCATAGATTCAGAGACTACGACTCGGAGCAATGGTTTCAAACCAAAGGAAAAGAGATTCCATTTGAACATTAGGAAGAACTTCATGATGGTTAGAGCTGTTTGGCAGTGGAATAAGCTGCCACGGAAGGTGGTAGAGTCTCCTTCTTTGGAGGTTTTTAAGCCGAGGCTGGATGGCCATCCGTTGGAAATACTGTGATAGGGGTTCCTGCATGGCAGGGGGTTGGACTGGATCGCGCTTGAGATCTCTTCCAACTCTATGATTCTATGATTCTATTTTAAGATTATGCTTCATAGGTATTAATAGATAGGCATTCTGCTTATATGTTTTCATGCCAATGAAAATTCATAGACCTTCCTTGAGAATCTAGATGAGTAGGTTAGCAAATACCTATGCTGTTCCTTAATAACAGCAGTTTTCTTGTATTAGACTTAGGTAATATAGTTAATTATTAAAACAGTCTGCAAAATGTGGTCATAACATAATCTACCCCCATGATCTCCAGGTATGTACTCTTAGCTAAACTGCTTCTCTTTTTCCCCTAGACTTCCTATAATCAGCATTCTTTGAGCCTCTTTCTTTCAGTCCTCTATAATATATTATTTTTTTCTCTCCGAAATGCAGGTCTTGTTACTCGTTTGCGCTGTGCTGTTTCCTGCGGGAAAGAAAAAGCCCCTGTTACAGCTGGACTAAGTTATGGTAAGCAGACTTGACTACTTGGATTTTATGTTCGCTTATCTGGAAGTTGAGTCATGACAACTGGACTTCTTTTCCTGAGAGATTGAAATGTTTCTGCATCTTTTCCAGTTCCACTATGTCTTTTTTGAGATGCGGTGACCAGAACTGTACGCAATACTCCAGGTGTGGCCTTACTATCGTTTTGTACATTGGCATTTTAATGTTGGCTGTTTCATTTTCAACCCTCCTTTTGATTATCCTAGCATGGAATTGGCCTTCTGCACCCCTGCCACACACTGGGTTACCTTCATTGAGCTGTCCACCAGCACACCAAGATCTCTTTCCTGATCTATCACAGATAGCTCAGAGCCCATGTGTTGATAGATAACTGAGTTAAATCACTCTAAGTCTTTAAAACTGTCAGTGCAGTTGTAGGACATCATAATAGATCTGAAATACAGTACCCTCCTACCCTGCTCCCATAAAAACTAATCAGATTTGAGAGAGTTTCACTTGCTTCTTTTCCCTAGGTAAATGGATGATCAATCCACAGGAACTGACATTTGAGCAAGAGATTGGCGTTGGGCAATTTGGAGTGGTGCATCTTGGCTACTGGCTTGATCAGATGAAAGTGGCCATAAAAACTATTCGCCTGGGAGCAATGTCAGAAGAAGACTTCATTGAGGAGGCCCAAGTCATGATGTAAGCATAACAAATACTGGTTGAAATCTACAGCAGTTTGTCACACTACATGCCCATCTCTGTACAGCACTATGTCAGGCCTAATATTGGGGAATGTAGGGTGTTGGAATGCAGGAAGCCACCTCATTACCTAGAAGTATGAAAAGTTACTTTTTTGGACCATGACTCCTAGAATATGATCACTTTACCCATCTTTGCTTATGATATGTTAAACTACTGGTGAGTCCAACTGAGTACAATCTGCCCTGCTTGGCAGTGACATTCCAGCATTTCTGCCAGGGACTGAACCTGGGACCCCTGGAACACAAAGCAGGTGCTCTACCACTGAGCTAGATGGCCCTTCCAACTCAGATTTGCTATTCTTCAGACTTTGGTTCAAGGAATATATTTTGAAAGGGAAAGAATGTTTGCTTTTGTTTTGAAACAGCATGTTTCTAGACCCCATGGTGGTCAGAAATAAGTACTAAGAACATGACCTTAGCATTTTTAAACAATGTAACATGATTCTCAAAACTCTTCACCATTTTAAAATAGCCAACTTCAGTGAATACAAAAAGGCTCAGTTGCCCTAAAACAAGGATGGACAATCTGTAACCTTTCAGACGCTATCAGATCGCATCATGTCTGCACACTTGCTGTGCTGTCCAGAACTGATGGGGGTTGAAGTCAAACATGGTAATGAGGACCACATATTACTGGCTTTATTTAGATGGCAAGCAATGTGCAGTCCCCATTATGGTGACATTTTGCTGTGTGTGTCAATTCTGAACATGGATGCGAAATTGTTGGTTTTGATGGCACTGCTGCCAGCCTCAGTAGATATAAAGTGCATTAGTCAAAAATCCAGACAACATTGTCTGTAGAGTTTCCTTAAACACAGTACTAGAAACTACCACACCATGCTGAACACATCACACCCCATCTGATTTTGGAAATGAATCATGATTGGACCTGGGTAAACTCTGGATGGTTAACCAGAGAATACCAGAGATCTCAACACAGAGCTAGGAGAGACTGCAGCCTGAAACCCTTGGGAGCCATTGCTGCCAATCAAAGTTAATATTAATAATACTGACAAATATGTAGCAATGATCTGATTCAGTGGCAGGCAGGCAGGCCCTTTCATTCCCACAGAAAGCTATACCACTGTTTCTTCCGCCAACAGCCCTATGATTTAGAATCTCATACTTCTGGGCTGTCCAACTCTGAACAGGCCAATGTCTACTTTTTCTGGCCCAAAGTGCCTGAGGGCTACTACACTAATACATCTACTTACGAATCTTATCTGTTCCAAGCACATGCTTGTAAGTAAAAAAAATTGTAAGTTGAACAGCAGTTTCCCATGGGAATGCATTGAAATTTGTTCCCTCTGGAATGGATTAATTGATTTTCAATGCATTCCTATGGGAAGGCTGGCCACACATATGCTTCCCTTGCACCTGCTCAATCATCTGGCCAGCTGCGGGAGCAGGGGACCACGCCATGCCCCTTGAACTGCCCTGCACAGCTGAGACAGTGGCCTGGCATACCCAAAACTTTGCTGGGGCAGTGGTGGTCCTTGGGATGATGGGGAAGGGAGTGGTGGAGAATTTATCTCCTCACCTTTTTATTGGTGGCCGGTGGGCAACTTTGAACCCTTCACGGGCTACTGGTGGCTCGCGGTCTACCTGTTGGGCAGGCCTGTCATACTTATTTTCTTAGAAACAGAGTAGACTTATCTTAAGGGATTCAACATCATACTGATTCTGCATAGGGTTCATTTCCCCCCTAATTTTACCAAGCTTTAGCAGAAAATAAACGGAAATAACAGACAATAAGGAGAATCCATATAAAAATTGGTTACCCAAGAACTGATTTTGATTTTCAAGATAAGCACATGGTGATGAATGTAACATGATGTTCTCCAGAACCATAGTTCATCATCTTTTGTAATTTCTTTATATGCCATTCCAGTATCCGGCTTTCTTTCTTCAAATTCATTTTCTTTCTGGTTTCTATTATGTCCTGATGAATATTTGGGATATATCAGTTTCTGCAAAGGACTGGACATGACAGTACTTGTTTTTATTTTTTGCACCCACAGGAAATTGTCTCACCCCAAATTAGTCCAGCTCCATGGGGTATGCATGCAACAAGCTCCCATGTGCCTTGTGTTTGAGTTCATGGAGAACGGCTGCCTGTCTGATTACCTCAAGAGGCACCAAGGGAGTTTTTCAAGGGAAGACCTCCTGGGAATGTGCCAAGATGTGTGTGAAGGAATGGCCTATCTGGAGCAGGCATCTGTTATCCACAGAGACCTGGTATGTCTGGGACATGTCTGGGTCTGCTGCAAATAAATTGGCAAGTTTTCAAATGGGGGAAAAGTGAAATTTTCACTATTTAAAAATATTAATATTGAATTATTTAGGGGCCAATTGAAAATTCATTTGTTTCGGTCCACAGGCCTTTAAAATTTAAAGTTTCAAGTTTATTGCTGTCATATGACCCGTATAAACAAAAATATAGTAAATCATAAAAACAATGAAAAAGTGTAAAACTACGAATAGGTAAAAACATCAGGAAAATGGATGAATGGTCAAGGTAATCTCTGCTCTCTTGCGTATGGCGGCCAGAAAAAACTTTGCTACCTGGGCTGTAACATAAGAATTCTTATCTATTAAACAGTATTGGACTAACCATCTAGAAGGGTGGCCTTGGAACTTCTTCAGCAATGGAGCAATTAAGTTGTTTCTAATGTGTTCATAAAAAGGGCAGAATAAAAGCACGTGCTGGATAAATTCCGGGGACTGGTTTCCACATGGGCAGAATCTTTCTTGTCGCGGAATCCCCGTAAACCTACCCTGAAGGAGTGCTGATGGTGGCAATACATTCATCCTGGCCAACATGAAAGCTCTACAAGCCTGTGGTGAACAAAGTGAGGTTAAATATGCTGCAGGGGTCTTATACATTGGAAACACACCTTGTGACAAAGGGGAGCAGGTTCTATGTGCCAGGGAGAAAAGTTCCTGCCTCTCTATGTCATTTAGCCTCTGGGTAAGAATTCTTAGAGCCTGTTTCTGCCCTAACATCAAGATATGGTTAAGCGGGATACCTACAGACCTAATTTTTTGATTAATGAAGGATTGCCACTGGCTTTGGTAAGAATCAGACAGCATGTTAGACATGAACCCCAGTTGGTCTGCACAAAAAAGGATTCTAAGCCAGTACTTTAAGGTCTGAGTCCAGGCATTAATTTCCAATCTAACCACTCCTGCCTCAAGGCACAACACTGCATAGGGTACGCAGTTTGGGACCCCCAAAATTTGACGCAAAAAAGCAGATTGAATTTTTTTCAACCTCAGAGTTGAATGCTTTGATCCACACTGGGATGCCGTATAATAATTGAGCCCTTGTTTTTGCTTGAAAAACTTGAATGGCTGACGGGACATGGTGACCTCCGCTTCTGTAGAAAAACCGAGCCACTGCTTGTGAACTACATTTAGCAAGATTAAGGGCGTGGCTTCGATGAGTAGCCCAGCTCATGTTGTATCTAAAAGTAATCCCAAGGTACTTATATTCCTTAACCTGCTCCAGGGTGTCATTATGTAGAGACCAGCGCAGTCTTTTCCACCTCTTTGAAAAAACTAAAATATTTGATTTCTGGGAGTTGATGGACAGGCTGTTGTTATCGCAATAAATTGCAAAAGCTGTTATGAGCCTCCTAAGACCCAGTTGGGTTTGGGATAGAACTGCTGCGTCATCTGCATAAAGGAGTAGTGAAATTTGCTGGGAACCTAACTTGGGGGTGGCCCTGAACTTGTTTCAAGGAATTGCTCAAATCATTAGTTGTAGGCCCTGGTATTTGAGATATTAGCCAGTAAGAAACATCCTTTCTGTTATCTAATAGTGTTCTTATTGTGTCATACAATTGTTATTTTGTACTATTTTGGGTTGCTACTTCTGTTTTTGCTTCCTTGATTAGCTAGAAACATGAGAAGCATAGACAGTGCATAGAAGAGGACAATGTAACATCACTATTCACATAGTGTCAGTATTGAGATATAGATACATAGCAATAACAGCGAAAGAAAACAAAATCATCTTAGAAAAACAGTAAAAAAACTTCATTAATTAAACATTTAATGAGCTAGCTGGTCAAGAATCATGCAGTGATGCTATCATGCTGGCTAGCCAGTTAAATTTGCCTAGGGCAGGCCAATATGTCATGGGGAGAAGACAAAGCCAACAGAGATAGAAAAGGAGGGAGAGGAAGAGAGCATAAGATTGGAATTGTAAATAAATAATCAAATATGAACCCACTTTCATTTTTTTTTGAAGGAGGTTCAAAGATGTAACTCTGGGCTTATCTACACACACTGTTTTAGAGCAGGCTGATGTGGTCTAAATAGGGTCACTTGAGATCTGGTGGAGGTTGGATATGCCACTTGGTGTCATCCTCACATAATAAATGGTGGCTGCTATCTCACCTGGGGAAGATCCTGATATTCGGAAGGTCCGGCTTTTCCTGTTCCTCCTGTCATGTGACTGAAGATGTGGGCTAGCAGTTCCCACGTACAGTGGTACCTCGGAAAACAACTGCCTCGTATAACGAATAATTCGGATAACAACTGCAAATTTCCGGGTATAGGGCTGCCTCTGATAACGAATTTTCCCTATGGGCTGCCTCGGATAACGAATCACAATTCCTAGGTATAGGTCTGCCATGGAGAACGAATTTTCTCTATGGGCTGCCTTGGATAATGAATCTTCCTATGGGCTGCCTCGGATAACGAATTTTCCCTATGGACTGCCTCAGATAATGAATTTCCAGCATGCATCAGTAAAAAAGTTATCCCAGGTGAAATTGCATCTGTACCTTTAAAGTGCACTTTTTAAAGAGTTTTGAGCAAAAAAACAGGTGTCTGTGCCTTTTTCCTAGGCTCCAGAAAAGATTAAACGGTTTCCCATTCATTCCTATGGGAAACTGCGTTTCGGATAACGACGTGTTTCGGATAACAACTAACCTTGGAGAATGAATTACTGTCGCTATCTGAGGCACCACTGTACAAAGGTTTTTTTTAAGTGCAGTTCAGCCCCATGGCCAGCAGGTGGTGCTAGAATTAAAAAAGACCAACTGACTGGCACTAGGAGGGTGGGGGAAGTAAAAAAAACAGCCCCTGATCAGCCAGCTGCCTGGTGCTAGGAGGGTGGTGGGAAGTGTTGGGGGGTTGGGGAAGTGCCCGATCAGGAACAGCTGGTCAGCAGTATGAGAAAAAAAAGAAGAAAAAGAAAAGCGAATCATCTGTGTGTTCCCACAATGTCTGCCTCCTTAAAAGTTGGATTTTTTTAAGCGAGGGAAGAAATTCCCTACCTCTCCGCTAAGTCTTGGAAACCTCACTTAAGGGGTGTTATTGTGTTTTCTTTTCTTTTCTTTTTTTCAAAAAGCCATGGGGACGGCATTTTTGGACATGGTTTATCTGCAAATTTAATCTGCATTTAAAGGAATGTGGGATAGGGGTTGAAGCAACCCTATTTAGTTTGGCTCCTTCCACTGTCAATTTTTCTTATTGTGAAGAGGCTTAATAAGTGAGCTACTTCAGGATATCAGAAAATTGAACACTCAGGAGAACTGCATTTTTAAAAACCTCAGCCAGACCATGGCTGATGTGCTGCATCACTTGAGATTAAATTTAGAAATGTCTTTTGCCTTGTCTGAAGTGCTGATCAAGAAACTGCCCACCCCTGAAACCAGCCAAACAAACAGGCAGATACATTTTTTTCCCTTCAAAGCAATGAGCGAGGTAATATTCCCTGGGTGCTTCCAGGTAAATTTTCCTTGTGCCTCCCAGCCACTGCTATGCTATTTTAAGTCAGATGCAATTTCATTGTTGAATCACTGCGCTACTATGACAAATCCTTTACGCATTCTCTGCACCAGTGAGGCATGATGCTCCCCTCCTTGCCCCCCCCCAATATCTTCAGACATGGAAGGCTCAACCTCTTCTTTTACAGCATAATTTATTTATTTATTTATTTATTATTGAATTTATATCCCAATATCTTCCCAAGACACTCTGGAAGGCTGGCAAAGCAAATCATGAGATACACACAATTAGGTACATTCCGTCACTTGAAATCTATTCCTTACCTGCCCAAAGGTTGTCTGGTTTGTCCACAACACTATTTGCTTCTTTGTTCACCCTGCTTGCTAGTAACCTCTAAAACCGGCCTGCCCAAAGTCCGGCCCGGGGGCCAAATTCGGCCCGTCAGGCCATTCTGAGTGGCCCATGGCTGGCTGGCCCGCCCCTCCCTACCCCTCCTTTGCTCCATTTTTTTTAAATCTTCCTCCAACACTGGCACCACCGGGAACCTTGTGAAGCTCAGCGCAGTGGACCTCTGCCACCGCCAAGGAGCTTTGGGGTGGGCTGGAGGGTGAGCCGTCGCCACCGCTGGGGAGCTTGGGGGTGCAAGGGTTGCACAGATTGCCTCTTCCAAGCGGTGACCTGTGGCCACAGCTCCCTGTGCTTCCTTTGGTCCCCACCTTCCTTCCTTCCTCCCTCCCTTGGTCCCCACCTCCTTCCCTCCCTCCCTTTCTTGTTCCCCACCTTCCTCCCTCCCTCCCTTGGTCCCCGCCTTCCTTCCTGCGGGTGGGGTTGCAATGGGTCAGTGAGTGGGGCTTATGGGTCAGTGGGTGGGGCTTGCAGTGGGGTGGCAGGGTTGGGGAGCAACCAGCCCCTGACATATTCTCAGCCACCAAATCTGGCCCTCCTTACAAAAAGTTTGGGCACCCCTGCTCTAAAATATTAGTAAAATGCATTGATGTTCCCCTAACCCTAGAAATGTCCTCCGTTTATCACCTCGTTTCCTTTTGTTTGACCACAGTTGTGTAACTGCTTAGTCATGGGTTCCTCTTTCATTTTTTCATTTTGCTGCTTTCTTCTCCTCAAATTTTCCTTTCTCTGTGCATCTCTGCTTGTTACCTTCACCGTTCCCCATCCTCAGAGCAGGAGGGTTTTTTATTCTTTCTGCTACCCCATCTCAGGACTAAACATCTTTCTGAAGCTTTACTACTCATTCCCCTCGAAAGGAAAACAAGACTTCAGAGATGAATCAGAGGTCTGCTACATTCTATATAGTACAGTACTGAAATAAAAGGTGTGTGGGGAGCTGTGAGACCAGTACAAAATACACATGCAAGAATAGCTGAAAGGCAATATATTTATAGACTACTAATAATAAAAACAATCATACTGTATGAAAGCTGTAATAGTCACTGTGTTGGGCTAGTGAGACTGGCTTCAGCAAAGCTGGGTCAAATCACCAGTCCTCGAGGAAACGCATTAGATGAGTTACACTGTTTCAGCCTAACATGACTTACAAAAAGAGGGGGAGGTAGGACAGAGAAGAGCAATAATTTGTTATTTAGCTCTGGGTTACTACAACATAGGTACAGTCCCATATTTCTTTTCCCCAACAACATTTTGTTACACCACAAAATCATCTTTTATCTGAGCATCTCAGCTGGATTTCCCCCCTTTCTGGCTTTCCATTCCTCTGGCTATTTGGGCATTTTAAAACAAATGCTAGCCCATCCCCATTCTCTGCAAGATAGATTTCTTTGCGCACTTCGAGGGGAGACATACCTCATTCTTCCCTGAAGTCTTGTTTCTGTGTTAAACTTAAAATTGAGGTAGGAATAAGAAGTGCCTTACACTCAGCCTGGTGCACAGCGCTACACCACCACCGGTGCCTCTCCTTCAGCAGGCATTGCTGCATGCATATTCTTCTAAACCAGTTCCCCAATTTTGGGTCCCGAGAGGTTCTTGGATTGGATTTCTGGGTATTGCAGCCAAAGAACAGCTGGAGACCTAAGGCTGGGAACCTCACGTCTAAATTGACTGTAAGTGATATGGCGAGGATACATGAAACAACAAGAGACAGGTTGTGGTTATAGAACCCACATCTGGAAAGTAACTGGACAAGTGAATCCTCCTGGCAGAAAAACAACAATGTGGCAGGGATTTTCCACATTCCATTGTGCGGGACAGTGAGAGGGTGGAGGAAGAGTATGTCAGGAAAGGAATAAGGGCTACCATTACAGTGAGTGGACAAGGGGATGAATGTAACTTTTGTAGATGAGGCTGATGAAAGCAGGCAAGGAGGAGAAGCAAATGCATAATAAAAGCGTCATCTAAAAATGCCCTCTGCTTCTCCTTTTTCCATAGGCTGCTCGGAATTGTCTGGTGGGAGAATTCCAAGTTGTCAAAGTGTCCGATTTTGGAATGTCACGGTAATTTTAACCTGTTATGCATCACTAACCATTGATCTGATGGCTGGAATTCCAATGATATTGTTATTTCCTTTTCAAATGCCACTAACACTGTGCTTATTGTAGCAACAAAATCCTAAATTGATCTGGAGATTACTCTTGCCTTCATTCTTGCTGCAAAATCATCCAACATATTCACTCTCCTATCACTTTATATATTTCTTAATTAATAATTTTAATTAAAATAAACAACAGAACACATTCCAATCTCTTTGAAGAAGATTGAACTTTGCATCATTTTCTATTATTTAGCAGAAAAGCAGATTATTTTGCTCCACTGTCATCTCCAATCAAATGGATCTTCTAAGTTCTTAAAGAACCATAAAATCTCTGTATAGAGACAGCAGTGTGTGGCGCATGGGAATACTATAAGAAATGAAACCTTTGATGTATCACATTCATAACTGGAGCGGGGGGACACTTTTTCATCTCCACTGCCAGGTCCACTTACCCAGTGTAATACCATGGAAACCAGGGGCATTGCACTATTTAGGAGGGCAGTGATTTCCCATCATGTTGTATGTTCCTACTGCACTAATGCTAGTAACTACAGCTATTAAAAACAGGGGCATGTTATGCCAGTATAGCATGCAGTTTCAAATAAATGATAATGTGAAACCACTCTTACTATACTTGTGACATGAGTACTATTGTGACGTTGCTAATCCATTTCCTTTGCCTGTCCTGCATATAACCTTTAGTTTTGCTTTGCTCACATATGCCTGAAGAAGTGGCTGTATCCATGATAGCTCACATTGAAATATAACAATCTCTAAGGTGCCACAACACTGTTATGTATTTATGTAAGCATGCATGTATGCATGTCTTGGTCTGGATATGTGAGAAGGCAGAAATTGTTATTAGTGTATATGTAACTCATTACAACTGAAAACATTTTAAAGTTGGAGAGATGTGACTGAGGATGTAAGAGGTGTGACTGAGAAATTCTTTCATATTTGAAGAATTGGATATCAAAGGAATTGTGTGCTAAAGTCCTGCAGACATGTCACAAAACAAAGCCAACCAATTTGCACAAGCTGGGAAGTAAGAGAAGCTCTCGCTGTGATACTCACATTCTGTTATCTCTTGAGAATTTTCTTTCTTTGAAGAAGTCTATAGGAGTGATCAGGCAAGCATCTGTCTGTCTATTTGGTTTGCTTTTGATGTGGTTTTGCTCCCTATTTTTGAGTGACCACATATATTTTAAGTACGAGTGATCCATCCCACACCTTTTATGAGCTGTTCCACCCCTTGCCGGCACAGCACTAGGGCTACAGTTTATGTGGTGCGTGATTCAGAGCACTCCTGCTTATCTCCTCCTGCAGTCTGTGTGATTGCTTAATTCATTTTCAAAGAGAGCTGCAGGCAGCATTATCTTTGGTGACAACCCTGTGATAAATGCAGTGGGTTGTGACAGCAGAAAGGACAATGGAGAAACCCTATCCTCTATTTTCATCTTCTCACAATTTTCAAAAATATTATTCTAAGTGGCATAGTGCTATGTCAGATATGATAGAGTATGTGTTGGTATAGTGCTATGCTACTTCCTAAAAGGGGGGGAGTCACAATGCCCTGCAGAATGACAGCTAAGACAAAAGTCTGGAAAAAGAACGGGGGGATGGCATATCAAGAACTGAAAGGGGGTAATTGGAGCAATTTGGCGTGCTGTCTGGATCTTTCTCACAGAAGAAACATCTCCCATGTGAATGAAAGGATATCTGAAGAGTAAGATAAAATAGATCACACCAAGGATAATAGCCTTTTAAAAGTAAACCAAACTGCTCCAAATTCCCCCATCCAGTCACACTTACAATGCATATATTCCATCACCAAGGGTAAGATCACATATTAATGTAAATGCTACTTCTTTCTGTCACACTTTTCTTCCTGGCATCCAAAGCTTTCAAAGCTTCTGTGCCAGAGGAATTGTGCAAAAGAAACCTTGCTTAACCCTTGTTGGCCGATATAAAACAAAAGCAAGCTATTTCGTTCCATAAATGCTCGGACTTTTTCCCTCTTAAGGGAGCTCCGTTTCAAAAGATATGTTCACAATATTGTTTACACATCCACCTGGAGTACTTTTGGGAAGACGGTGATAAATAAATAAATAAATAAATAAATAAATAAATAAATAAATAAATAAATACTTTGGTCTTCAGCTAGAATCTCCCCTTCCAGGTACTGTGATGTGTGTAAGTTTGTAATGCTGGAAATTACTGGATCACTGTATATGGATTTAAGAACTTTGTCTGTCCTAGGTATGTTCTTGATGATCAATATACCAGCTCCATGGGCACCAAATTCCCTATCAGATGGTCAGCACCAGAGGTGTTTTGCTACAGCCGGTATAGCACCAAATCTGATGTCTGGTCATTTGGTAAGAGCCTTTAATCTAGCATAATCCATTCAAGCAATTACTCTAAATTCTTAGTTCCAACCTTTGTCCCTGAAATTTTATTTGTTCAAGATTTACCAATAACTTTAAAGTTTTTTTAATACTATGAACTTTAAGCCATATTTAGTTTAAGATTTCCTATATACATAGACAGATGCTGGCATGACTTATCAAGTGGTGTAACACTGCAAAACAGGGCACCCTTGTCATGGCATGGCATTGTGTTCCTGCATTTTTGTTTAATTTCATTACTCTCTACTTTTCTGATATTCTCTTCCTGGTATTAAACTATTCTGCTGTGATCTGGAAAGAAATAACTCAAGCATGAGGATTAGTCTATGTTTACAAGTGAGCAACCTAAGGACAGTTTAATGTTTTAGTTTACCCAGCAATAAGATGTCCTGGAAGGAAATCTCCTGATAGTGTTTTTCCATTGGTTGAATCACAAAGACATTTTCTTAGCCTAAGAACTGGCATTGCTTAGTTGATAAAGAGATAGAACTGAATTAGGATATCCTTTATGGTTTA
This sequence comes from Phrynocephalus forsythii, assembly GCA_029282475.1. NCBI lineage: Eukaryota > Metazoa > Chordata > Lepidosauria > Squamata > Agamidae > Phrynocephalus > Phrynocephalus forsythii. The sequence continues at coordinate 113,372,550 of JAPFRF010000011.1, forward strand.
TGTGATTTTTGATTGCAGCTAAGACTTCTGCAACAACAAAAGTTCCTTTGGCTAAACTAAAATGATGTGTTTTGTTTTCAAATGTTTTGCAATTGTTCTCTACTCATTGTGAGAGATTCCTTCCATTAATAAAACCCAACCTCTTGAAACTTTTTGAGCCAAGTTTTACATAAATTTCAGCTCAGTTATGTTATCCTTCAGGGTGGTGGTTCTTTTTTTTATTCTGCTCAGCACTTTTTGAAACAACCTGATAGCAAACCGATCTGGATTCTAATAAAGTTGAGGACACTATATCACCATGGGTTGTTTTAAACAGAGAGCTCCTATGGCTGAAAATCAAAAGACATTGCACAATTATTCTGACTTGTTTCCTTAAGGGATTTCCCCTAGTAAAATAAAAAAAGATAGAAGAAGCCACAAGGAAACATGGTAGGTTTGTAAACTGAAGATGACAACATTTGGATCTCTCATAAATATCCATGAATGAGACATGTTTAACTGAGCAATAAAAGACTCACACAGAAATACGCACCCTGAGGCAGCTGCAGTTTAAATAATTCACATGAAATTATCATGGTGAATCAATGGGAAAGCCTGGAAGAGCATCCTCCAGCTCAGTAAACACCATATTAGCTACCAATGAATTGTAAAAGCATTTTTCTACAAAGTTAGTTCAAGGGCATTCATAAAACTTCCCTCAACAGCAGGTGATAGATTAGAAATTCTGACATGATTTGACCTATAAAGTCCTAAATAAACCGGGTTTCAAGCTGTCTCAAAGACTACATCTCTCTTTAGAAGCCTGCCTGTAAAACCATCAAGGGTGTGTCTTGGACCTACCTACTATAACAAGTGTAGGCCCAAGACAGGGCCTTGTCTGTTGCTGATCTCAAGCTGTTGAAGTCCCTCCTGTAGGAAACCAGACTGGCTCTCTCTTTGCTGTCCTTCCACAGGTGGACAAGACATTTCTTTTCAGGCAGTTGTTTCTCAGTAACTGACTGCTTAAGAGGGCACTCTTAAAAGCAAGGCTAGTGGGCATTTATATATATATATATAATGTTTTCGTAGATTTTCACGGGTATAGGTATGCATGTTAGGGTGGATTCGGGTTTCTTCCCGTGTAGAAATCTGGTTGTTTTGGCGACGTTTCGACGAGGTCTCACTCGTCATCTTCAGGCTGGTGTTCTGGCTTCTTTCTTCTTTCTTCTTGAAACAAAGCGTGATCTCAGTTGAAGTCCTTCTATAAATACTGCTGGGGGGTGTGTGGTTTGCTTGCTCTGTTGCTGATTGTAGGTTCGTTTGTTCTTTTGTGATCTGCTGTGTGGCTGAGGCGATCGTTAAGGGATTAACTGCTGGTGGGTTAGATGGCTGTTTAGAGACATCCTGTGTGGGTGAGGTGCTGGATGTGTGTCTATCAGCCTTTTGTTTCTTAACGACCTTGGTGATGGTCGTTTTGGACCTGGTGTCAGTCTTTGTGACAGAGGCTCCTCTGTTGACCAGGGCTAGTTTCCAGATGTCAGGCAAGCGGGAGGTGTCATCACGTTTATTCATGTTGTTTGGGTGTTTCTCTATTTCAATTGCTTCCATGATTATTCGACTGTTGAAGTGTTCAGTTTTGGAGATGAGTTTGGTTCTTTCAAAATCAATTTCATGACCTGTTGTTTTTATGTGCTGGAAGAGAGAGGAAGATTTTTCTTCTTTTTTGACTGCGTTCTTGTGTTCTGCGATGCGTGCGCTTATTCTCCTGTTTGTCTGTCCGATGTATGTGGCTGGGCAGACTTTGCATGGTATTTCGTAGACTCCTTGGTTTTCTAGCTCAATCTTGTCTTTGGGGTTTCTTAAAATGTTGGCTATTTTTTGGTCGGTGCAAAAGGCTGTCTTGATATTGTGTTTGTGGAGAATTTTGCTGATTTTGTCTGTGGTGCCTTTGATGTAAGGGAGGAGGGCAGTGCCGTTGTTCTCTTCTGTTTCTTGGTTCTTGGGGGGTGTTTCCTTTTGGATTAGTTTGGTGATGGTGTTTTTTTGGAATCCGTTCGCAATTAAAACATTCGAGAGAGTGTGTAATTCAGTTTTTAGGTGGTCTTTGTCAGCGAGGCGTTTGGTTCTGGAGATGAGGGTTTTTGCTACGGAGTTGATCTGTGCAGGGTGGTGGTGTGATTGTGCATTTAAGTAGCGGTTTGTATGTGTTTTTTTCCGGTAGATGGTATGTCCTAAGGAGCCGTCGGGTTTTTGTAGATTAGGACGTCCAGGAAGGGAAGTTGGTTGTTGGCTTCTATTTCCATAGTGAATTGTATTTTGGGGTGTAGGCTGTTGAGATGTGTGAGGAAGTTGTTCAGTTTATCTTTCCCGTGTGGCCAGATAACAAAGGTGTCGTCAACATATCTGAGCCAGAGTTTGGGTTTATGTTCGGACTTCTGTAACGCGTTGGTTTCAAAGTGTTCCATATATAGGTTTGCGATGACCGGTGAGAGGGGTGATCCCATGGGTGCTCCTTCTATCTGTTTGTATCTTTGTCCATTGTGGATGAAGTATGTGTTGGTTAGGCAGTGGTTGGTCAGATCTAGGATGTGCTTGGGGGTTGTATTTGTTGTGGATAGCTGTCAAGGCTTCTTGAATGGGCACTTGTGTGAAGAGCGAAACAACATCGAAGCTCACGAGTAGGTCATTGGGTTGTAGGTCTTGTTTCTTTATAATTTCTATGAAGTGGAACGAGTTTTGTACGTATGAAGTGATGGATTCTGCATAGGGCTGGAGTTGTTTGGCAAGAAATTTGGCGAGGTTTTGTAGAGGTGAGCCTATGGAGCTGACTATGGGTCTGAGAGGTGTTCCTTCTTTGTGAATCTTGGGGAGGCCGTAGAGCTTGGGGCATCTGGATGATTTCTCTCTGGGGATGATGCTTGGCTTGATTTCTTCACTTAAGGGAGAGGCTTTTATTTTGGCTTTGGTGGTTTTTTCCAGGTAGGTGGTGGGGTCTGTGTTCAAAGGTATGTAAGCAGGGTCTTGTAGTAGGTTGGATAGTTTGGCTTGGTAGTCGGATGTGTTCATCACCACTGTGGCATTGCCTTTGTCTGCTGGGAGAATGATTATGTTGTTGTCTTTCCTCAGGTTGGTGAGGGCATTTTGTTCTTCTTTGTGTAAATTGCTTCTGGGTGGTTTGCTGGAGCAGAGGACATTGGTGACTTCGAGTCTGATTTTGTTGGCTTCATCTGGGTTGATTTTGGTTAGGCTGGCTTCCACTCCGCATATGATGTTTTCAGTGGGGATGTATCTGGGAGCAATTGCAAAGTTGAATCCTTTGGAAAGGACTTTGGTCTCTGCGATGGTGAGTGTCCTGTCTGATATGTTATGAACTGTTTGTTTCATGGGCTGTTGTGGGGGTTGAGCTTCTGGCGTTTTTCCAGTTTGTGGAGTTTGTTGGTGTGTGTGTCTGTCTTGTGGGAGGTCTCTGTTTCAGCTCTCCAGGCGGCGAGTTGCTTGGATTTGTTCCAGAGTGTTGGGTGGATTTTGTTGCTGAGTTTGAGGTGGAGAGTGAGTAGGTCTCTGTTGGTTTGATCTAGTAGGTATCTTTTCCTGTGTAGTTCGCTTCTGATTAGGGCTAGTTCTGTTCTTTTCAGGATCCTTTCGCTGGATGGGGTTTTTGAGTGGAATTTCAGTTGGAAGCTTGTGGGGATCACATTTTTGTCTCGGCAGTTGCGTAGGAATGCAATGTCACATAAGATGGTGGCTCTTTGGACTTCTAGTTTCTCGTAGGTTCTGGTCAGCTGGAAGGTTTCCTCCCCGTAGAGGTCGGATATTTGTTTTCGTAGATTTTCACGGGTATAGGTATGCATGTTAGGGTGGATTCGGGTTTCTTCCCGTGTAGAAATCTGGTTGTTTTGGCGACGTTTCGACGAGGTCTCACTCGTCATCTTCAGGCTGGTGTTCTGGCTTCTTTCTTCTTGAAACAAAGCGTGATCTCAGTTGAAGTCCTTCTATAAATACTGCTGGGGGTGTGGTTTGCTTGCTCTGTTGCTGATTGTAGGTTCGTTTGTTCTTTTGTGATCTGCTGTGTGGCTGAGGCGATCGTTAAGGGATTAACTGCTGGTGGGTTAGATGGCTGTTTAGAGACATCCTGTGTGGGTGAGGTGCTGGATGTGTGTCTATCAGCCTTTTGTTTCTTAACGACCTTGGTGATGGTCGTTTTGGACCTGGTGTCAGTCTTTGTGACAGAGGCTCGTCTGTTGACCAGGGCTAGTTTCCAGATGTCAGGCAAGCGGGAGGTGTCATCACGTTTATTCATGTTGTTTGGGTATTTCTCTATTTCAATGGCTTCCATGATTATTCGACTGTTGAAGTGTTCAGTTTTGGAGATGAGTTTGGTTCTTTCAAAATCAATTTCATGACCTGTTGTTTTTATGTGCTGGAAGAGAGAGGAAGATTTTTCTTCTTTTTTACTGCATTCTTGTGTTCTGCGATGCGTGCGCTTATTCTCCTGTTTGTCTGTCCGATGTATGTGGCTGGGCAGACTTTGCATGGTATTTCGTAAACTCCTTGGTTTTCTAGCTCAATCTTGTCTTTGGGGTTTCTTAAAATGTTGGCTATTTTTTGGTCGGTGCAAAAGGCTGTCTTGATATTGTGTTTGTGGAGAATTTTGCTGATTTTGTCTGTGGTGCCTTTGATGTAAGGGAGGAGGGCAGTGCCGTTGTTCTCTTCTGTTTCTTGGTTCTTGGGGGGTGTTTCCTTTTGGATTAGTTTGGTGATGGTGTTTTTTTGGAATCCGTTCGCAATTAAAACATTCGAGAGAGTGTGTAATTCAGTTTTTAGGTGGTCTTTGTCAGCGAGGCGTTTGGTTCTGGAGATGAGGGTTTTTGCTACGGAGTTGATCTGTGCAGGGTGGTGGTGTGATTGTGCATTTAAGTAGCGGTTTGTATGTGTTTTTTTCCGGTAGATGGTATGTCCTAAGGAGCCGTCGGGTTTTTTGTAGATTAGGACGTCCAGGAAGGGAAGTTGGTTGTTGGCTTCTATTTCCATAGTGAATTGTATTTTGGGGTGTAGGCTGTTGAGATGTGTGAGGAAGTTGTTCAGTTTATCTTTCCCATGTGGCCAGATAACAAAGGTGTCGTCAACATATCTGAGCCAGAGTTTGGGTTTATGTTCGGACTTCTGTAACGCGTTGGTTTCAAAGTGTTCCATATATAGGTTTGCGATGACCGGTGAGAGGGGTGATCCCATGGGTGCTCCTTCTATCTGTTTGTATCTTTGTCCATTGTGGATGAAGTATGTGTTGGTTAGGCAGTGGTTGGTCAGATCTAGGATGTGCTTGGGGGGGTTGTATTTGTTGTGGATAGCTGTCAAGGCTTCTTGAATGGGCACTTGTGTGAAGAGCGAAACAACATCGAAGCTCACGAGTAGATCATTGGGTTGTAGGTCTTGTTTCTTTATAATTTCTATGAAGTGGAACGAGTTTTGTACGTATGAAGTGATGGATTCTGCATAGGGCTGGAGTTGTTTGGCAAGAAATTTGGCGAGGTTTTGTAGAGGTGAGCCTATGGAGCTGACTATGGGTCTGAGAGGTGTTCCTTCTTTGTGAATCTTGGGGAGGCCGTAGAGCTTGGGGCATCTGGATGATTTCTCTCTGGGGATGATGCTTGGCTTGATTTCTTCACTTAAGGGAGAGGCTTTTATTTTGGCTTTGGTGGTTTTTTCCAGGTAGGTGGTGGGGTCTGTGTTCAAAGGTATGTAAGCAGGGTCTTGTAGTAGGTTGGATAGTTTGGCTTGGTAGTCGGATGTGTTCATCACCACTGTGGCATTGCCTTTGTCTGCTGGGAGAATGATTATGTTGTTGTCTTTCCTCAGGTTGGTGAGGGCTTTTTGTTCTTCTTTGTGTAAATTGCTTCTGGGTGGTTTGCTGGAGCAGAGGACATTGGTGACTTCGAGTCTGACAGACAGACAGACACACACACACACACACACACACACACACACACACACACACACACACACACACACACACACACACACACACACACACACACACACAGAGCACAGCACATTGGATCTATTTGAACAGAAAAGAGGGTTATAAACATTTTAATAAATAGGAAGGAGAGGGAGAAAGAAGATTTTAGGATATTAACATGGCTAATTTACATTTATGCATTGCTTGTTTTGTTCCAGGAGTATTGATGTGGGAGATATTCACCGAAGGCAAAACACCTTATGAGAACAAGACCAATGCTGAGGTGGTAGAAGACATCCATGCTGGTGCCCGCTTGTATAAACCCAGATTAGCCTCCACTGCCATTTACAAACTCATGAGACATTGCTGGAGTGAGGTTAGTGCAATGTACTGTACTTTGTAAGGACAAACATCAACTATGGATCCCTTGAGAGGATTCAAAACAGAAGCATCCTTTTCTTGGAAATAGCATGGAGGTTAAATTATCTCCCCACCATGTATACACATTAGACTTGATCAAGAATAGTAATCTTCAGATTTACAATTTTGATTTCCACATTTCAAGAAAGTAAATAATGATATTTTTAAAAGTTTCTAAAATAAGAATTTTCTCTGGAATTTCAAAAGTCAATGAATTATTGAGGGCTGGAGAGGAACTATATATAAAGAGAAATATGTTTTGGGAACTTATGTATTTATTTAAAATATTTATATCCTGCATTTCTCCCTGAAAGGACCCAAGGAAGCTTAATTTTTATTAACACCCTATCTGGGAACTCTAAAGCAAAAAAAAAAAAAAAAAAAAGTATTATCCCAATACTAGCAAGAAGGAACTTGCCTTTGAGAGCCTGCATTTCCTAAACCAATTCACGGCCCAATTAATGGAGGAGCCCGATGTTCTGGCCATTCATTTCTGGGTCGGCTCTAAGCAAAGTGACAAGGGGCATCTTAAACTAAGAAGCATTTGGGTGAGCATTCTTCATACACAGTGAGACACATATCTGCATATGCCTCAACACTGTCTATGTACTTGGTACTTTTACAAAAAGATGCTGTAAATATAAGCCTTTGGAGTAGCGACAAATCTAAAATAGATACTGTGAATTGAAAGAGGTGGGGAAAATATTGGCATTGGTAAACTGCGAAAGATGGTATGGTTATTTTATTACAAATATAGTACTTCATTGCAGTATGATGTAAGGACTGCAAAATAAAGTGACTGCATGCCTGGCTAAATATCAGGATTTTTTGGTCTGTTTTACTACAGTCAGTCTGCCCTACTCACAATAGTTTTCCTTGTCAGATATTTTCAAAGCCCTCCCGGTCAGCAGAAACGGCACAATCAAGATATGACATCATTATGTCTGACACAGAAAAGTTACCCTCCATCAACTTGTCCATGATTTGTCTATGAATTAACAGTATACTCCAGAATGTGCTACCATATGTATAAACCTTCCTTGAATGCTTAAGAATTAAAACTGTATTTTACTATGCTATTTATAAAAGCATCCAAAATTCGCACTTGCAACATAAGATCCCATTCAAAAGCAAGCTTTCTTGTGGAATTCCCATTTCACAGCAATTTCTTCCATCTATTTTCTCCCACCTTTTTGCTTTCAGGTGGGAGCAGGCTCACAGTGCAAGAGACCACATTGATTCTAATCACTAATCAAATTTTATTCTAGCTACAGTGCACGTTTTGGAATGAATGGGCTGTATTCATTGACACAAACAAGAGTCTCTTTGATTTCATTGGGTTTCTCTAGTTATAACTATAATTGGATTTAGCCCATGAATGCCCTTCTCTTGCTTTTGTCATCATGTGATTCTTATAGAACTTATAGAATACTACCCTTGTTTCCCCGAAAATAAGACAGTGGCTGATATTAATTTTTGCTCCCAAAGATGCGCTAGGTCTTATTTTCAGGGGATGTCTTATTTTTCCATGAATAAAAATACAGTACACATTTTTTGTTATCTTATTATGGGGAGACCTTATTTTTTTGGGGGGATGCCTTATATTTCAGTGTGGGGCAAAACTGTAAGGAGGTCTTATTTTCAGGGGATGTCTTATTTTTGGGGAAACAGGATATATCTTTACAGTCTGTCTCAGCAGGTTTCAGCACTGCTTTCCTAGCAGGCTTCTCAAAGTTGTGTTTAATTTCTCCCTTCTCTTCCTTTTAGAAGCAAGATGACAGACTTCCCTTCTCTGCACTGCTCTCCCAGCTTAATGACATCTCAGAATCAGATTTTGAAGTGTTCAAGAACTCTGAGAAGATATGAAAAGCTTGCTTGTTCTTATACAATCCTGGGATGCATGTATCGATCATTTGATTCTTGTAGCCAACCCAGGATGCCAAATATTAAGGATTCTGCCATTTGTAAGATCTGCCAGTTTAGAAAATGGATAATATAAGATGCTTTCAAAGTTGTATCTTATAGCCTAAATGCCTATTTAGTCAGGATCCCGGACCCTGTCTCCACTTTACATGATGACCACAATAATGATGACAACAATGGTGATTACTATGACAGCGGCAGCCATGACAAGAGCACATAGAAGAAAGAGACTGGCAAATGCCTGAGAGTCTTTTCTCTGTTAGAAAACAGCCTACATGTGACGGAACAAAACCATGACTGTGTCACCCATACCAGATTAAGGCTGGAAGGTAGTATTCACCTATTTGTGAATAAATGTTTTGAGATTAGAAAGCAAGTGCACTCTTCTTAACAAATAAATTCAAGTGCATTCACAAATTTCAAGGCACAACAGCCCATGAAACTAGAACCTTGGAAATATTACCAGTGGGTGGCTTGCTCTAGAGTTCTGGAGTATAAAACTAAGGGTATCCTCAAGGAACTTACATGGAGAGAAGAGAAATGTACAATATTATATTTAGACCTTTATCTGTAATTCCATAAGAGTGATTCACCAAACTGACTTTGGGCATAGAAAATCCTGATAAAGAACAAAAGATCACAGAATATTGCCTTGGAAGATACTTTTATCACACTGATCAAGATGTGGGCAATAGAAATGACAATGCTGAGGGTACTATAAATCATGAAAAACAATAGCATGGTCTTGATTTCTTGACAGATTTGAAGCTGAAAAAATAGCCAAAGGAGTTAGAAGCTTAATAGTTCCAGGACATAAAAGTTCATGTTTCTCTGTCATACAGGCTCATTTTCAATATAAAGTATATATCTATTGCATTGTTTTTGTTATAGACTCATATAGCTACTGTATAGGAAACCCCAAGGATCAAATCCAAATCCAATTTCTGGATGAAACAGGAAGTCCATAGCTAAAGTATCCTTGACATATGGCATTCAATCTCTTTTTAAAAGCCTCTAATAAGGGCATTCTATTACTCTTTGAGATAGTCCAACATTTTCTAACGTTTAGTGAAAAACTACTTTTTATACTTTTGAACTCTTTTTAAAATCCTAATATCTGAAGCTGAAAAATCCAACTTTGCTCCATGTACATAATGGTTATCCTTTAAATACTGAAGATATTCAAATATAAGCCCTCTCTGTTCCAGTTCCTTCAACTATTCTTCACACAGCTTGGTTTCCAGAGCTTTCAACAGCTTGGTAGAACTCCTCTGGGCATGTTCCAGTTAGCCTAATTTATGTTTGTTTCCTGAGTAATTTGAGATTTTTGTGATCCTACAAAATAATGTCTATAAAAGATTAAAAATTATGTAAATTGTTGCACTAGGAAATGTCTTTGCTCTGTGCTACAAGTTTCTATAGTCTCTCCATTTCATTTCTCTTAAACCTTTGGGTAAGGGAATCTATTGATTAACTAACTGATTTTTGCATCTATTACATTGTATGTCTATTGCAGTCTCTGTACAGTATTACAATGATGTTTTCAAATGTCCATCTCAATGTCCCATGATACAGTAGTACACTTTGTGCTGCCAAGTGAATTGTGCTTGGGACCATGTTCTGGCCATGGAAAAGTAAACTGGTTTGAAAGAAAAGGTGATGTCTGGTGTTCATCAAACCTAGATAAAAATAATGGAGACATTCTGGCCCATCTCATAAACACATATGGGTTTACTGAATGGACAGTGTACTAAATGGATTTGTTTAGCGTACAGATTTGTGAACAGACGAAGATACTAAGGAGCTGTCCATTGGGGGACTTGCCATGCCTTCTTCTACACCCTGCCATCTTTTTCAAACATGCCATATCCATTTTGGATCAGTTGCATTATAACCAAAACCAAGTTTCTTTCCACTTAGATTCAGCCTTTGAATTAGGCAGAGTCAGGCAACCATTTCATTGGACAAATGTGAATGCTGATGACAGCAGCATTGTTATTTATTTGAAGTCTTTTATTTCTAGAAAGGGTTATGTGTATATTATTTGGAATCCAGGAAACAAGAGACCTCATACTGGTCCTTGTTTTTACAGCTTCTGTCTTAATGACCAGGCATACAGTTTCTCTTTCTCCTAATTCCTGAGTTGCTTACTTGTCATTTTACCTGATAATATTAATACTGTTCCAAATACTACTTCCATATTAAAGGGTGCTCCTTTGCCATTTTAATTAGAAAGGGACTTTTTTTCATACTGGCACCAAAAGCAAGAGATGCCATGTTTAAGGCAGCCTGCCTCCTTTCCTATCTATTATTTGCCTTCTACTATTTGCATTACTTCATTATGAATGCCTTTATAAATTGTTTTGATTATATTTTCTATATATTGCTTGTATTTTATAAAACTGCTATCTTTGAACATTTTCAGAACTTGAAATAAGGATTTTATTTATTCATTTATTTATTTCTGTACTGCACCAATTTTCCCAAAGGAACACTGGGCGGTTTACATAGAAATGACATAAATTTTCTAATACTATGAAATAAATAAATCTGAAATAGTTAAGGGAGATAAAAACAAATATTTATATGCTACTTCTAGTTGGACAGTAGTCTCAGAGAACAATATCTCAGTAATAATTCATGTCTTTTCATACTAGCTTTAGAAAATGTTTAATGTACGGTATATGTTTTAGTAAGTCCTTTATGTAAAGAAACTGGTATTATATATTGATGGAAGACCTTAAAATAGGAACTTTAAAATAACACTTGTTAGTTGTTCAGTGCATTCACATAAATATCAGTCCCCCTATACTGCAATGCTGTTGAACTGGTTAGATACATCTTCTGATCTAGTGAGGGCCATAAACCTGGTTCAAGGACATCTGTGGCTCTGTGTGACTATTGGCACACCACTACAGCTGAATTTAAGGACATGTGAATGGAATGCATGCTGAAGTATCCTGCCCTAAATGTTCAGGTGAATTCCACCTGCTTGGCTCACAACTCCCTGTAGTTGGATCAATTTTCAAACCATACAGTGGATATAAAAAGTTTACACACGCCTGTTAAAATATCAAGTGCCTGTGATGTAAATAAATGAGACAAAAATAAATCATTACAGAACCTTTTCCACCTTTAATGCAACCTATTAGCTTTACAACTCAGTTGAACCACAAACTTTTAGGTGGAGGAAGGAAAAATGATAAAACTGAAATAATATGTTGCCATGTGTGTGCACACCCTTAAACTAATACTTTGTTGAAGCACCTTTTAATTTTATTACAGCACTCAGCCTTTTTGGGTATGAGTCTATCAGTATGGCACATCTTGACTTAGCAATATTTGCTCACTCTTCTTTTCATTTATACTCCAAATCTGTCAGATTATAAAGGCGTCTCCTGTGCACAGCCCTCTTCAGATCACCCCACAGATATTCAATCGGATTCAGGTCCGGGCTCTGGCTGGGCCATTCCAAAACATTTCTTCTGGTGAAGCCATTCCTTTGTTGATTTGGATGTATGCTTTGGGTCCTTGTCATGCTGAAAGATGAAGTTCCTCCTCATGTTCAGCTTTCTAGCAGAAGCCTGAAGATTTTGTGCCAATACTGACTAGTATTTGGAACTGTTCAGAATTCCCTCTAGCTTGACTAAGGCCCCTATCCCAGCTGAAGAAAAACAGCCCCAAAACATGCTGCTGCCACCACCGTGCTTCACTGGGTATCGTGTTCTTTTGGTGATTTGCCCTGCTGTTTTTGTGCCAAACATATCTTTTGGAATTATGGCCGAAAGGTTTAACCTTGGTTTCATCAGACAATAACACTTTCCCCCCCACATGCTTTTGGGAGTTCTGATGTGGTTTTGCAAAATTTAGCCAGGCTTGGATGTTTTTCTTCATAAGGAAAGGCTTCTGTCTTGCCACTCTACCCCATAGCCCAAACATATGAAGAATACAGGAGACTGTTGTCACATGTACCACATAGCCAGTACTTGCCAGATATTCCTGCAGCTCCTTTAATGTTGCTGCAGGCCTCTTGGCAGCCTCCCTGACCAATTTTCTTCTAGTCTTTTCATCAATTTAGCAGGGACGTCCAGTTCTTGGTCATGTCATTCTTGTGCCATATTTCCTCCAGTTGGTGATGCCTGTCTTCACTGTGTTCCATGGTATATCTAATGCCTTGGAAATTCTTCTGTACCCTTCTTCTGACTGATGCCTTTCAACAAGGAGATCCCTCTGATGCTTTGGAAGCTCTCTGCGGACCATGGCTTCTGCTTTAGGATGTGACGAAGAAAATGTCAGGAAAGACCTACTAGCATGGCTGAACTTTATTTGTGATTCCTCAGAGGCACTTTAAATGATGGCAGATGTGTACTGACTCTGACGTAACCTGAGTTTGAATGTGATTTTTTTACTGCTGAGCACAGCTACATCCCCACCCTATTATTTCAGTTTTTTATTTTTCCTTACTCCACCTAAAGATTTCAGTTTGTGGTTCAACTGAGTTGTACAGTTCATAGGTCTCATTAAAGGTGGAAAAAGTTCTGAAATGATTTATTTTTGTCTCATTTATTTACAACACAGACACATAATATTTTAGCAGGGGTGTGTAAACTTGTTATATCCACTGTATATTGTGACAGAGAGAATTAAGTCTAGAGTAGTCTGTCATCAGCACAAATCTTAACATAATCATACATTTGGAAGGATCAGCATCATATCATAGTGGAAATAGCTTTCTTAATCATCGCATGTCTCTTAACTATGTTTGAATGTGGAGAGACAAATTCAGGAAATGAAGTAGAGCTAAACTCATTGCCTTATTTAGTAGTGAAATTTAAAATTTACCCTTGAGTAAGCAAGAAGAAAAATCTATACAGTATTTTAGTTGACCAAAATGTATGTATTAAAGAATCTTCCCCTGGGAAGAATACTTGTACTGACAATATGCAGGGAAATTTGAACACTGGCTTGTTAATTAGCCCATTTTATATCCAATGTATATGCTTCATATTAATTATGTTGTGTGTGATGGCTCCCTTTCTGCATTTACTTTCTTCCTTTTTGAAACACACCTTTCCTGTGACAGCAACATGGGAAAACTGTGGGTCTATGTCGTTTTTGTTACCAACTAGCAGGCGTAGGCCATGTCCTATCTGTAACTTAAGAACCTAGACTGCTTTTCTGAATTTTCCTAATCAGTTTGAGAACCCAGTTACCTACCTAACCTACTTGATAATATACACTACATTATAATCACATGACAGTCACATGATTATACATTGCTGTTAGAAATCTCAGCTGCCCAGCTGATGAGTGGCAACAGCATAGCTTCACTGGCCACCAGCTGGCCATCACAGTGTCTCATCAGCCCCAGTGACCTGCTTTGCTGCTGCTACTGCTCTTGACTGGCTCCTGGCAACAGCTTCAAAGCAGCAAAGTTGGCAGCTGCATTTTCATAGTGAAGCCAGGTTGCTGGTGCTTAGCAGGTATTGCACTAGTCAGCTGATGGGTGGTGAAGCCAGTCAGCTCTATTTTCTTTTAAATTCCTGCTAGTATAACACTATATCAGATAGCAGGATTTTTTAAAAAAGCGGGTGGCAAAGACATCAACACATGCAGAATTGATTTCAATTAATTGATTCCACATCCTCATTTAGATAATCAAGTCTCTGGCAGAGGAGCAAAAGAAGTTGCTGTCCCAAAAATAACACAATTATCTTTCAAATTAATACAAGCTTGCACATTCCTTGTGTAACTTCGCAAATCTAAATCAACCTTAAAACATATTGAACTCAATTTAAATGTGTGTTTTTTATTTTTATTTTTATTTTTTAGTAATGATATTGGCCTCTGAGAATATGTTTATTCTGCTAACAGTCCCATCAAAAAGTACTGGTCGGAAAATATTCTTTCCATTTCACCAAAGGAAACATACTTAAATGTCCAATTACCTTGATTTCAATCCTCTAGATATTGGGATGTAAATCAACTACTTTGCCTAGAAAAATCAATGAAATTTATTCCAATTCATTATTACGGTCTGCTAAATTGCTCAGGGTTTCTATCAGGTGAATGTCTCTGTATGCATTTAAACTTCATGCAGGTAGAATAGAATGGACACCCATCATATTTAATAGGATTAGTCATCTGCATAAAGACAAACCAGTAAATCTTTTAATATTAGATTTAATTCTCCCCACCCCCACCCCACCCCCAGGGCACTATAAAGATAAATTTAAATTCCTACGAAGCCTGGGTCTGCAAAGCAAAGAAATACTCAATTATGGCAGTGTTGGTATTTTGCTACTCTTACAGAAGTGTGTGAGTGTGTTGTCTTGTTACAGTCATGACCAACTCTTCATAACCCCATGTGACTTCCATGGAGTTTTCTTGGCGGGAATACTGGAGTGGTTTGCCAGTTCCTACTCCAGGCGCCTACAGCACTTGGTATTTCCTGGTTGTCGCACGTCCAAGTACTAACCAGGGCCGACTCTGCTTAGCTTCCGAAATCAGGTGAGATCGGATTTGCATGTTGATCTCAGCTACAGAAAAGTAACTGTCCTCTGTACCCAAACATATGTTACAGCAAGTGACCATTCATGCCATAGAATGGTACACAAGGAAGAGAAAAGAAAAGCACCAAGATGCTGCATGCTGCTAGAAGAAATAGAAGCTGCTGCTCCCCATATATGGTTGAACATATGCTTCAGATCAATAACCTGCGTAATACATTACATGCACAAAGGCTTAAGATGACGTTTGATAAATGCCAGTAATGGCTGGAATGATCAAAGGACTGAAGCAGCTATCCCACAAGGAAGTTTAATATTTGGGGCTTAGAAGAAAAATTAAGAAATGGGAGATATGATGGGGGTGCAAAAAATTATATTTGATCTGGAGAAAGCAGATAGGGACACCACCATCCTTTTGTAATCCTAGAATCTATGAATGAATGACAAGATAGTCTGGAATAATAAAAGGAAGTGCTTCATGCAATGTACAGTATATTAATTTGGAAAAATCACTGCCTTAAAATGTGGCGATGACTGCCAGCCTGGCCATATTTGAAAAGGGACTGGAAAAATCATGGAGTTATGACCATCAACAGTTATTACTCAGGGCAGCTATATTTCACTTGCAGTATCAAAGACAGCTGCTGGAAAGCATGAAGTAAAGGGTGTCTTTTAAAGCCTTTTTAGCATGGCCAATCCTGAACAATCTAAATATTATCTGTATGCAGCATCCTGAACGGGTCCAGAGGAGGGTGACCAGGATGGTTAAAGGTCTGGAACATATGTCTTACGAGGAGCGGCTTTGGGCGCTTTTACACCATCCCTAAAATCCGAGGCAAAGGGCTCCCAGATGCGGAGCATGAAAATGTTTTCCCACCAGCTCCGGACTTTAAAAAAATTAAGTACGACCATGACCACCTAAGTGCGTCCCAGCACACTTTTCAAGTACCTGGCCTCCAGGAGGTAAAAAATCTTCCAATGCGCATTGTAAAGCTGTGAATGCCGGGCTCCCTCGCCCTCTGTTTGTTTTTTTGTCCCTGCCGCCCCTTTAAGAGACAGGAATCACTACTGGATGGCAGAGGGAGGTGAGCCTGCATTTTTCTCTCCCTTTTTTCTCCCTCCCCTCACACAGACAGGAATAAGGGAATGCGGAGGGGTGGGAACACAGGAAGAGCGACAAGCCCCCACAATCTCTGGTCCGAATTTAAGTTGCCACCAGATTTTAGAGGTCGTTTAAAAGCGCCCTTAGAGAGCTGGGAATGTTTAGCCTTACAAAAAGAAGGCTGAGACGGGATATTATGATAGCTATGTTTAAATATCTGAAAGGATGTCATATCGAAGAGGGGACTAGATTGTTTTCTATGGCTTCAGAAAAATTCTGGAGATAGGAGAAATTTGCTTAACAGAATCATCTATGGAGTAAATCCATACAACATAAAAATGTTCCCGATTAGGGATTACTGATTTCAATGCATTCCTATAGGAAATTTGTACAAGGGAAAATTTGCTTAACATAATTTCATTTGGAACGAATTAATTCCTTTATACAAGGTACCACTGTAAATAAAAATTCCTTTACTTAGCCTACTAAGTACCTTTGAGGAGGCCTCAGTGGGGATTGGATAGCTCACCCCTAAACGCCACTGATTCAATCTGACCTGGGCACCATTTACTATTATGAACAACAAGATTTCAGCCGCTGCTTATTTTATTATTAAATTTATTTATTTATGTTTATAGACACTTCAATGCCACCGGAAAGGGTCCTTTCGTTGTTTTAGATTAATCAGCACATTCTGTATAAGAGGAAACAGACATATACCCCTCGCATGAAGAAAGCCATCTGATTTTTCCATATATACAATGTATACACATTGGATAAATTTGAGTCTCTTCTTCTCTCCCCTTTCCCCCTTCGCTCCCAAAAGGCATCCGTCCCTTAATGCCATCCATCTCTGGACGCCAGTGAAAACCAGCCCCTCCCGCCTGATTTAACAGGTGGCGCCGCCGGAGCGGGGCGTGAGAGGGAGGGGGGGTCGCGGGTGGCGCTGGAGGCTGCGGGGCTGGGCTGGCGGCGGCGGTGGTGGTGCGGGCGGGGAGCGGGGGGGGCGGTCAGCTCCTGCTTCGCCGGGGAGAGAGCAGAAGGCGGTGAGTTCCGAGCGGGGACGCTCAGGAAGTGCACCGGCTGCTGCGGCCATTTCCTGCGCCCTCTCTCGTAGGCGGGCGAGGGAGGCAGAGAGAGAGAGCGAGAGCGAGAGCGGGAGAGGCGAGGGAGGGGGAGAGGCGGCGGCGGCGGCGAAGGAGGTGGAGCCTCTCGAGCGGTGGCAGCAGCAGCAGCAGCAGCAGCATCCTTGCCGCCGCCTCCTCCTCCTCCTCCTCCTCCTCGCTGCTTGGTTTGCAGCCGCCGCCGCCAAGGCAGCAGCGGGAGCCCCAGGGCGAGCATCCTCCCGTTCCTGGCCAGGTAAGAAGGGCGGCTTCCCTCGCCGCCTGCCGTCGTGTGCGTGTGTGTGTGTGTTTGTTTGTGTGTGTGCATGTGTGTGCCTCCCGTGGCGGCGGCTTCCTCGGCAAGGGCATCGACGACAGCTGCTGGCTTGCCGACCGGCTGGCTGGCTGGAGCCGGGCAGGCGAGGGAGAGTCTCTCTCTCTCTCTCTCTCTCTCTCTCTCTCTCTCTCTCTCTCTCTCTCTCTCTCTCTGTGTGTGTGTGTGTGTGTGTGTGTGTGTGTGTGTGTGTGTGTGTGTGTGTGTGTGTGCGTGCGCGCGCGCGCAGAGAGGATCTAGAAGGCGGAGGGCCAAAGACGCAGGTGCGGGCGCCGCGGCTTCCTCCCTTCTCGAGCGGCACATGCAGACGCAGAGGGGCTCGCACACGCGCGCGCGCACACACACACACACACACACACACACACACACACACACACACACACACCGCTCTTCACGTACCCACTGGGAGCCTCCTCGGGGCTCGGTAGACCAAGGGTGGCGGCGGCGGTGGTGGTGGAGGAGAAAGGGGTGAAGGAGTCTGTCTGGAGGCAGTGACAGCTCTGCCGAAGGGGCGGCTGAGCGTGAGACGGCCAAGCTCTGCTGCCATGATTCAGACCCTTCTGCAACAGGCTTGCAAGCCGCGTTGCGTGTCTCTCCCCCCCTCTCTCCCCACCCCCCTTCTCTCTCGTTTTGTTGGGGTTCAAAAGGAAGGTGCCGGGACGGGATCGGGAGGCAGCTGGCAAGGGAAGGTGGAGGTGCTGAGACTCATTCATCAGCGAAGAATTCGTGCCCGAGCTTGGCCCCAAGGAGGGATTTTTAACCAGCCGTATCCCAGAATGCTTCAGGATACCTGTGACAGCCAAGGCCTCCTTGTTAATGATGATAGTGCACCCAACACCTCCCATGTGATCAGGAGGTAGTGATGCTGATCAGGCTGTAGTGATGCCTATGTGAAAAATGGGACCATCTCTAGGATTCTCCACAAAATAGAAGGCCAGTTTAGTCCTTCGGGATTAATTGAGCCTCCTGTGCATCAACCCAGAAGCCTGTCATCTCTTTTACAGTTGGCTGGCAATTTTCTGATGAGCCGTTTCCCTTTTGGTTTTTGATTTAGAAAAATAGAAGATATGAGGCATAGGCAGAAATAGATTGGGGCGTGGGACCTGAATGGAAAAGGCTGAAACGGATATGATTTAGATTCACAGCCAGCATGTTTGTTTGTCAAAGCTAAATAATTTTCTAAAGAGAGAGAGAGATGGGGACATGAGAGCAAGATTAAATAAACAGAGGGTGTAAAAGACATTTTCTGCCAGTCATACTGAAAGAAGGGAGAAGGGAGGTGCAGGTAGTTGGAATTTTGGACTTGGACTTGGTTAAATTAGAGGTACTGTAAAGAGTCGGTCACGTCTGTAATGACACAACACACACACACAGTAGAGAAACTCAAAATGTATGTTGGGATGATTAGTAAAAAGGAACCTCCCTTTTCAGGTTGCTCGTCTCCCATGTCATTCAAGTAGTTATCTTTCATCCTCAAGGGCATATTAAACCAATTTTATACAGCAGCCTTTGAATCAAACTTTGGAACTTATGGATGGCTTCGAAATGATCTAGCCGTTTTCAAATATGTGCCAAGAAAATGCCAAATGACAGAAGATGAATAGGTTTTGCCGAGAAGCACAGTGAGAATCGGTGAAAAAAATTA
The DNA here is from genome assembly GCA_029282475.1 of Phrynocephalus forsythii. Taxonomy (NCBI): domain Eukaryota; kingdom Metazoa; phylum Chordata; class Lepidosauria; order Squamata; family Agamidae; genus Phrynocephalus; species Phrynocephalus forsythii. The sequence goes on from JAPFRF010000011.1 coordinate 113,391,524, forward strand.
GACAAGTAGAACATGATTTTTCTGGATTCATTTTAGCTCTAGTGTAAGGTGAATTCAAATTAACAACACCGAATCTTGGGGGGGGGGGGAGGCAGGGAAGCAGATGAGGGCTTTGTTGACAGTAATACACCAGGGCCCCTTAAGCCATCTGTTGTTGCCGTTGAAGTTATAAGATTTCACATCAAAAGAATTTCTTGTAATGCTGCTGGACTGACCTGTGGACTACAGGAAATGGAAAGAAAGGCATGCAGTGGTCAGCTGTTATTCCTGGCTTCATTTAAAAGCTGGGCCTTTTCTTTATATAGATGTGTTGTGGTTGGTGAAATGTACAGAATCAGTTTATCCCACCCCACCCCACCCCACCCTGCTTTAACCTATCTTCATCCAACACTGCATTTCCTAGGAACATGTCTGAGAAAATAGTCTAACCAACCATAGAGCCCTTCAATGAATATGGTAGAAGTTTATTCATTGTCAGTATCTGCATCTGTTTGACTTTTCTAGGTTCCCCTTTTTCTTGTAGTTTTCTTGTAGTTTTCATTTGCCTCTTCTTCCCATTTCTTCTTTGATCTCATTAGTCATATATTTTATTTATCCTACTGTTCATTGTACTTCATGCCTAGAACAATTTAGCAGTTCTTAAAAACAAACAACATAACAAAAATGTTTAGTAAAATATTTAATTAGTAAGAAACAGCTTGTAATGTTACCTTTTGAAAATAACAGTTATGGGTCTGAAACACGGGAGTCCCCACGTGCTGCATTAGTTAATGTTTTAAACATTTAAGCTCACATCTGGAAAAGTAAAAGAAATAGTTCATTTATTTTTTAAAAATCAGAATGCTGCAAACTGTTGATCATAGGAGTGAAACTATTCCTTATTAATTTGCAATCATAATTTCTATTTTATATTTATTATTTATTTATTTTATTGTTTTTATTGTAAAACTACTGTACAATATGAAGCATAAAAAACTAAAGTGACATTTAGACAAAAAAAATAACAGAACAAAACAATCTTCCTAACAAACCTCATGCCACCCATAACATCCTCCATGGTTTTAAACTATTTTCATTCAGTTTCATAGAACACAAATTGCTTGTAGAAAAAAATTAAAGGAAAAAAATTTGAAAGAATTCTTCTGGATGAAGTTCAGATTTTATTACTTTACTTATTGGGGGTCAGGGGGTGAGGCAGAATGTAGACCAAATGAGAGGAGTGTCCAGCTCAAAGTTGAGGAGTGCATCTCCCCATTGTGGCCCCAGTAGACTGTGCCAGGGAGTGTGCTAACATCTATTGTATTACTGTAAGGGAAGAAAAGTGTTCAAAGTTTTAAAAGTGTTCAAAGTTTTATATGAACTTTGTGATCATATGCTCTTTCTGAAGCAGCCTCAAAAAGAAATTCATAAACTTTTTCACTTGCCATTTGCAACTGTTGTATCCAAACTAAGATCTATGGTTAAACTTAACCATAGGATGAGATTGTAAATCATGGTTTACTGTTTGTGTATATCCCTAAACCATAGTTAAGAGTGACTATGCCTAGATTTGAAAATAATGCACTTATTTGGATGCAGTTGCAAGACTGAATTTGTTGGATTTCCTGTTTATCATGGATGTGATGTTGTTGTTTTCCAGGATGTCCAGTTGTTCCTCCTGCAAATAGGAAAGACTAAACAAACCCTTTCTACCATGTTGTGTTTGTTTGTGATATTCAGATACGACACTCTGGCTTGCTGCAAAGTTGGCAGCATGGCGGTTCGAATCCCGGGTGTTCCCGCTGATAACCCTAGCTCCTGCCAACCAAGCAGTTCAAAAGCATGTAAATGCAAATAGATAAATAGGTACTGCTGTAAAAAGCGAGAATGTAAAACAGTGTTTTCTTGCAGCCATGCTGGCCACATGGCCATAGACTTGTACAAAACTGGCTCTTCAGCTTGAATACGGAGATGAGACCACCCCTAGAGTCGGATACAACTAGCACGCATGTGTGAAGGGAACCTTTAACTTTTTATGACAGAAAATAAAGTAAAAGCTTAAAAAGAAAGCAACTTCATGATCAGGATATGTATGACCTAACTGTATTTTAGTTTATCAGTTAATTCCCATAATAGTGTAATTTCTAAATAATTAACACTTTGAGAGTAAATTATTTTGAATCCAGTGATCTCTTTTTGAACCATAAGTAGGAACTGGCAAACCACTCTAGTATTCCTGCCAAGAAAACTTCATGGACATGGGGTCACGAAGAGTCGGTCATGACTGTAATGATACAACTCTCTCTCTCTCTCTCTCTCTCTCTCTCTCTCTCTCTCTCTCTCTCTCTCTCTTAATTGCTGGAGGTACGTGCTGAACAGCTTAGCGCAGTGGTTCTCAACCTTCCTAATGCGACAACCCTTTAATACAGTTCCTCATGTTGTGGTGACCCCTTGCCCTACTTGGAAGAGGCCACCAGCCCCCTTTGCCTGGCCACTGCCGCAGGTGCCATAGAGAACTTCCCTCTACAGGCACCTTCAGCCAATCGCAGCCTCCGGTGCCATTGGCTGACATTCCCTCCAACTAAGCTGTAACTCACTCTTTCCCCTCTTCTTCCCCCTCCTCCTCCAGACCCAAGCTGTTTGTGTCTTTTTCTTCACTGGCTCATGGTGACCCCTGTGAAATGGTCATTCGACCCCCAAAGGGGTCCCAACCCCCAAGTTGGGGACCACTGGCTTAGTGGATTATGCATCTTGCTGAAAAGCCAGACATTCGGAGTTCAATTCCCCACTGTGTCTCCTTGACATGGGCTATGCATGATGATCCATAGGGTCCCTGCTGGCTCTGCTGTTCTAAGATGGTGGTGGTATGTAGTGGTAGTGGTTTTCTAGTACTAGGGAGGGGCTTTGATGTAGAACTAGAAGGTCAGCACGATGGTTTACTCAGTTGTTACGAGTATTATGATGGACTTGTTGATATTCCCAGTTGTTATTTTTTAGGTTTACACGAGTGCTCCCATACTGGCGTAGCACAACAACAACAAGACAGATTAGTGCATTGCAACAGGAAAGTGCAGTTTTGAGTACAGTCTCACGTGCTGAGGTAGAAATATCAGAAACAGATGTTGCAGACCAGAATTGGAACTGAAAGCATATTAATGTTACAGAGAGGTGCTTTTCCTGCATTTGTGAAAGCAGACCTCAAACGAATCCAAGGCTTAAGTGCTGAAAAACTAATAGTTAAAGAAAGAAATCTAATTTACATAATTCTGAAAGTGAGGGACATTTCTGACATAACACTCTGTAGCTCACATTATCTCAGTATTTTCTCCTCAGGGGGAGAAAAGAAGACAATTTAAATTGTTTTTTAAAGCCCTCCTATTTTATACACACGGAGACTGCAGTCTTTGACTTATTTGCTTGAGTGTGAGCCCCATAGTAGGACTTCTAGATAAATATATACAGGATTATGCTATCAGATGTATGAATTAAAGCTATTACAATGTCTTTTGTCTTATTCTCTTCTGTGTTTCAGCATTTGTTGTTTAAGGAAGGTAGCATGAATGTTCTTTGATTCCTGAAAAATAAAAAAGAAGGGGTGAATAAATAGCAATGGAAAATATAAAAATGAGGCTTGAACAATCTTTGTTGCCAAGGTAACAGTCTTTTAAAGAAAACCACCAACCCAATCTAACAGCCTTGTTAGCAAACTTGATATCCATAGGCTTGTAACATGTCATTTAGCGGAGGTGGAGGTGAATTACATTTACTTATTGTAAAGTCATGAGCCCTGTATTAATACCATATTCACCTTTTAAAAGAAAGCGCTCAGGACAGAATCTGTAGGACATCAAGCCCTAGGACAAGGACAGAAGGAAAGCTAGACTGCTAAACCCAGGAGGTTGGAATCTGGCTGAGGTGAAAAGCAGACTTGACTTAGGGCTCTATCACATGTCCTTTAAAATGCTGATTAAATTTCAAGATAAAGCGTTTCCAAAAATCTTGTCCCCACGGCCACCGGGCTTTAAAAAAATGGTTATTCCCCCTTTATCGAGTTTTCCAAGACCTACCGGAGAAGTTGGGAATTTTTGCACCAGCAAAAAATGAGACCCAGAAGTCCATGGGAGTTCACACATGATCCAGTTTTCTGCTTTTCCCCCCTAGCCCCGAACAGCTCGTCCTGGGGCTTGTTGGCACTTTTTATTTTTATTTTAAATTTCCTCTCCCCCAAGTGCTGATAAACTGGCCTTTGGGCTGTCAGTGCTGTTTTTGTTTTTTTAAAAATATATTTTTATTTTTCTAGCAGCACCTGTTGGCCCTGGGGCTGGTCTGTGCTTTTTTAAAAAAAAAATCCTTGTACGTGGGATCGGAGAGCCCACATCTTCAGTCACGTGACAAAGAAAGAAGAAATGCCGGGCTTTCACAATATCCGGATCTTCCCCCAGGTGAGGTAGCGGCTGTAGAAGGTAGTATAAGAGAGGGAAGCATGGAAACAGAGATTTCCTGGTGGAGTACTGCACTGTAACTAGCCAGATCATGGAAATGTTTCCTTAGGAACTCACTGTATAACCGTTAATGGTTTCTTTAAAAAGATACAGTTAAAAGTTGCCCCCGCACATGTGTGCTAGTTGTGCCTGACTCTAGGGGCACTACTTATCTCCGCTTCCAAGCCAAAGAGCCAGTGTTCTGCAAGTCCGTGGCCAGAGTGGCTGAATGCATTTCTGCACACGGAACACTGTTACCATCCCACTTTTTACAGCGGTACCTATTTATCTACAGTGGAACACCAATTTACAAAATTAATCCGTTCCGAGCACATGCTCGTAACTAGATTAGCTTGGCAGTCATGGAAGGTTTCCCATAGGAATGCTTTGAAAGTCAATTAATCTGTTCCAGAGGGATGGATTTCAATGCATTCCTATGGGAAACTGCTTTAAATGACCCATGGCTTCCTCGCCCATCGGGTGCGTTCGAGGGGGAGCCACGGGCCGTTTAAAATGTCTTTAAGCACCTGAGCCAAGCACTTGGCTCAGTTGCTTAAAGACATTTTAAACAAACCGCCACTTCTTCCCCCTCCGATCAGGTGCATGGCACAACCTTGCACAGTTGCCAGTACTACCCCCAGCCCCTTTAGAGCTTCATAACTAAGTCCCCTTAGCCTAAATCTTTCCAGATTTCAGGGAGTTCCGTGAAGAAAGCTATTTTATGGAATACCCTGAAATTTGGAAACATTTGGGGATAAGGGGACTGAATTATGAAGCTCCAAAGCAGGTGCCCCTAGGAAAAAACCTTCTAATTGGAATCATATGGGAAGCAGCAGCAGCCTAATCTCCCACCCAGTCAGCTTCGGAGTAGAAGGTTTTTTTCCTAGGCCATTTTTAAAAATAATTTTGAGCGCATATTTTTTAAAAAGCATGCACTCAACAATTACTTACTTTGGCACCAAAGTAGCAGGGGAACCTCCAGAAAGCGATTTTAGGGAATCCCCTGAAATTTGGAAACATTTGTGGGTAAGGGGGCTGACTTATGAAGCTCCAAAGGGGGTGCCCCTAAGCCAGTGATGGTGAACCTTTTGGAGACTGCCCAAACTCCAATTCAAAACCTACTAATTTTTTTGCAAAGTGCCAATACAGTAATTTAGCCTATATACAGGTGGCTATGAAGGGGCGATGTCGGGTGCCACCTTTGGCACCTGTGCCATAGGTTCGCCATCACTGCCCTAAGCCTTTTCATTGGAATCATATGGGAAGCGGAGGCACCACTATTGCTTGCCCGATCAGGACTTGCCCTCTGCCACCCTCCCCAAGCCGTTGTAGTACCTAATTTTACCCCTCCCCCAAAAAACTGGGAACCTTATTGACTCGAGTATAAGCCGAGGACATTTTTCCAGCCAAAAATAAGGGCCAAAAAACTCGGCTTATACTCAAGTATATACGGTATTTAGATGTGGTTTATAATAGTGTACCATCAAATCATTTCTGACTTACAAATAACCCTTTCATGCTTTTCTAGATAGAGAGCACTAAGAGGTGGTTTATCATTCTCTCCTTCTGGGGGGCATCATGGGACTGTGCAGCTTGCCCAATGACACACAAGCTAGCCCTTCTGAGATGCCCAGTGGGGAATCAAGCTCCCAACCTCTGGCTCTGCAGTCAGATGGCAAACCCACTAAACTTACCTGACAGCAAGTTAGTTTGCAGTGTTTTAATGGCATGCTTGCTCACTTTTTGTGTTAACTGAGGTACTGATTGCACAAGACTGAAGATTTGCAGCTGGTAGGCAGATAAGTAATGGAAATTTGCCTGGTGTTTGCCATTCTGTGTTGCTTATTAGGTTCTTCCTAGTTCTGTGTCTTCTAAGTAGTTTGCTTAGCCCCTTCTGTTTTTTCCCAAATGTCATATACATTGTATAGAAACTGCCAGTGCCATTGCTCACTTTGTAGCCTTAATAACGAGAAATCTCATGAACCGTAATGCTGAATTGTAGGTCACTACCAAATTTATTTGGTATCTGGTATGGATTTAGGATGATAATCTTGGGTCCTTTTCCAAGGAGAAAGGCGGGGTAAAAATACTCTAAAATAAATAAATAAATACTATTCTTAATTCCAGATGGCACAATATCATTGATCTCTTTGCTTTTTTATTTCAGTCATTTTATGCTCTTACTTTGTAGAATTCTTATTTTCTGGGAAGGGGGCAATATTTGTTCTTTATTTTAATGTTGACTTTCATAGAATCCCACCTGGAAAAAGAGCCTCCCCCCCCCAGCTATCTCAACAAGGTCTGCCCCAAATTATTTGCTAGTCGGAGATGTGGGCATTTTACATTGATGTCTGCAGCCCATGCTTCTCATGAAATATGGAGGAGCTGTTCTGTTGATGCCTGAAGGAGATTGGCTGCATGTTTATGAAAGCAAGTGCCCAGAGCAATCGAGTAGGTTGTCCTTGTTCAGCAGAGAAGTTCATTTTAGAGAACATAAGGTATGGTGCACATTTTATTGCAGGAGTGGCTGATTCAGGCTGATGTTCTTCTCAGACCAGAATGGAGAGAGTAATATGTTTTAGGGTGTGGGCATAGAGACCCTTGTGTGTGTGTGTGTGTGTTGTGTCATTACAGTCATGACAGACTCTTCATAACCCCATGTCCATGGAGTTTTCTTGGCAGGAATACTGGAGTGGTTTGCCAGTTCCTACTCCAGGCGCCTACAGCACCTGGTATTCCCTGGTGGTCTCCCATCCAAGTACTAACCAGGGCCGGCCCTGCTTAGTTTCCGAAATCAGGCGAGATTGGATGTGCTTAAAAAATTAAAAATGCCCCAGATTGTTTAGAGACAGGGTTTTCTATGCTTTGTTATTTAATTTGAAACATATTATGTCCTTTGGGAAAGTTAGAATATATCCTTGTACACACATCACACTTTCAAGTTTGCTGCTATCATCTATCTCTCCTACAGCAATTGCTACATGTTGAGAATCTGCTGTTGCAATGGTTGTCTTGTCGGGCCTGACAGTGCAGGAAGTGTTGCACCTAGGCAGGAACCACAAAGAGTACAGTTTTCCTTGCTACCCAGCCTCATCCTGTTTGTTCTCTTTTCAGCACTCCTTCCTTTCAACTCTGCCTGATCAATGTGTGAGCCCAGGAGGCACAGATGGCTTCTGTTGGCTAATGCCCCATGCTGACCTTTTGATCTCTGACCCAGTGACCCTATTGCCATATAGCTGGGAAGGGGGAAGGGCTCTCCTAGGTTTGGATTGATTGTGACAACGATGATAATATTAAGTGGCAGATGTTCTTGATTCATATTGGAGAGCTTGGCAGATATGCCATTATAGGAAGGACGTTCTTGCCCAGAAATTGTGACTAGGAAAGGAGCAGACAAAGGATTAGTACAATCCTTTCAAGTAATCAGCACAAAACATAGTACATAAGCTTGGCAATTATTTTGCTTATTTTTCTGTCAGAGTACCTATAAATGGGTCACACGGTAGCTGAGGATTTTTTCCCTTGATGTGTAAATTAAATAATAAGAGAAGCTCCTGTTAAATTTCTGTATGGCAGGTATAGCAGTTAAAGGCACAGAACACCTGTTGCCATGAAGCCAGCAACCTGCTCTGTTTTTTTGCTAGCCTGTTCTTCCGATTCAATATATATAGTGGTACCTTGGTTTAAGTAAATAATGTGTTCTCCGGGATGTCTTGTATCCTCAAAAATTTTAAACTGAACCACAGTTTCCCATAGGAATGCACTGAAAGCCAATTAACCTGTTCTGGGGGTCAGGAAAAAAAGTAACTAAGTCAACAAACAAACAAACCCTACAATGCAGAATGTACAGAACAGGCACAGAAGCAACAAAGGAACATCTCCCTGTCTTTAGACTACTTGAGAAATGCACCAAAAAAGTTCAAAAAGTCCAAAACCTGCTGCAAAAAAAATGTCCAGAATGGCTCAAAAACGCGGTGAAAAAACAACTCCAACTCCTCTCACATCTCCAAAAACTACAGGGGTGCAATGCATCCTGGGTACACTTTTTTCTCAATGCCTAATGGAAAAATGGTAACCCGGGGCATTCCACTGAAAATTTTCTTAACCCAAGGCTTTTTGTAACCTGAGTTTTTCATAACCCGAAGTGTTTTTAACCCAGGGTACCACTGCACATGATTCTTCACTAGAGTGGTAGTATTCTGGGTTAATTTGCACTGAATGTTTTTTATGGAGGAAACAAGTCTTCTTAATGCTTCTTTTTTAAAAAAAAGAATTAAACAATTCTGGAAGAAATAACTTGGAATTGTGATGATCTGTAACAGCTACAGCCTGAGTGCAGTTGCTAGTTGCAACTACAGTAGGCTTCTTGAATCAATGGGGTTTATGTTTGGGTTAATTTGCGATCCAACCGTTGGGACTAGCAATTGGACAGAAGCTTTGTGGTTGCCAACTGCAAACCTGTGCTGTGTTTTCGTTTTTGTGGCAGCTCCAAATAGAAGCTCAGGCAGTGAGACTTTTTAAAAAAGGGGGAAGTAGTAGTGACAGAAGAACCCACACCTGCTGAACCTCTTTATGTTCCGACAAAACTGTTAAAACACACATAAATACCCTTTCTTTTGAGAGTTGGCAGCGTTTCTCCTTTCGAACACATGAAGCATTTAGAGGGCTCTCTCTGTATTCGGTGTCTTCAGTGGTTTGCAGCACAGGCAGTGGAATGAAAATTGACTTTATTGGCTTGGCTTCATTATGAAAACATCTCTGCTTGCTTGATTTATGTATTTATTTATTTAGTTTCTATTTATTGAACTTTTTAGAAAGACAGGTTTTGAAACCTTGGGTGTGTATCTTTGTTGATGCCCCCAAACCAAAGAATTTATCAAAGTCCCGTTGAACATATCAGATGGGGGAGATGAGCAAGAGTGGTTTGCTTACCTGCATATTTTTCAAATTTCCACAGATAAAAATAGGCACACACTTCTATTCTTATAACATTTCTTTTCTGAAACTAGTGATAGTAGACTGATATAGCACCACTCCTCGCTGACCGCTTAGTAATGTTCAGCAACGTTATCACAAATGAAGCACCAGAAATGGAGGTTTCTTATCATACCTCACCAGGGGGAAAACATAATTTTTCCCCGCAAAGCAGTTGGTGCATTTATTTGCATGTCAACATATGTGAAGCGTGGCTGTGATGCGTATTGTGAAAAATTCACAGAATCCATGGTAGGCTATCACCCCATAATATAAGAATTATTTCATTACCACTGATGGAATACTGTAATATTCCTCACAAGGAGTGCTATACCTTCCTAACCTTGGAGATTCTACACAGGCAATGAAATTCAAGCTCTCAAACTTGTGATCTCGACGATAGATTATTGCAACGCTCTCTACGTGGGGTTGCCCTCGACCCTTGTTTGGAGACTACAGTGGGTACAAAATATAGCGGTTAGACTGGTGGTTGGTGCAGGCAGATATGACTGCATCATCCCAGTTCTGGCTCATTTGCCTTGGTTGCTCATTGTGTCCCGAATAAGGTTTAAGGTACTGGCCAGTGGAGGTGATGGCATTCCAATTGAACTCTTTAAAATCTTAGAAGAGGATGCTGTAAAGGTGCTGCATAAGATATGCCAGCAAATTTGGAAAACCCAGCAGTGGCCAGAAGACTGGAAAAGATCGGTCTACATCCCAATCCCAAAGAAAGGAAACGCCAAAGAATGCTCCAACTATCACACAATTGCACTCATTTCACATGCTAGCAAGGTTATGCTGAAAATTCTACAAGGGAGGCTTCAGCAGTATGTGGAAAGAGAACTTCCAGAAGTACAAGCTGGATTTCAAAGGGGCAGAGGAACTAGAGATCAAATCGCCAACATGCGCTGGATTATGGAGAAAGCCAGAGAGTTCCAGAAAAACATCTACTTCTGCTTCATTGACTATGCCAAAGCCTTCGACTGTGTAGACCACAACAAACTATGGCAAGTCCTTAAAGGAATGGGAGTGCCTGACCACCTTATCTGTCTCCTAAGAAATCTATATGTGGGACAAGCAGCAACCGTCAGAACTGGATATGGAACAACTGACTGGTTTAGAATTGGGAAATGAGTACGACAAGGCTGTATACTGTCACCTTGCCTATTTAATTTATATGCAGAGTACATCATGAGAAAGGCCGGTCTGGATGAATCACAAGCCGGAATTAAGATTGCCGGAAGAAATATCAACGACCTCAGATAACGCAGATGATACCACTCTAATAGCAGAGAGTGAGGAAGAATTAAAGAAGCTGTTAATGAGGGTGAAAGAGGAGAGTGAAAAAAATGGGCTGAAGCTCAACATCAAAAAAACTAAGATCATGGCCACTGGTCCCATCACCTCCTGGCAAATAGAAGGGGAAGAAATGGAGGCAATGACAGAGTTTATTTTCTTGGGCTCCTTGATCACTGCAGATGGCGACTGCAGCAACGAAATAAAAAGACGCCTGCTTCTTGGGAGGAAAGCAATGGCAAACCTAGATAGCATCCTAAAGAGCAGAGACATCACTTTGCCAACTAAGGTCAGGTTGGTTAAAGCTATGGTTTTTCCAGTAGTGATGTATGGAAGTGAGAGCTGGACTATAAAGAAGGCTGATCGCCGCAGAATCGATGCTTTTGAGCTGTGGTGCTGGAGGAGAGTCTTGAGAGTCCCCTGGACTGCAAGGAGATCAAACCTATCCATCCTGAAAGAAATCAACCCCGAATGTTCGCTGGAAGGACAGATTTTGAAGCTGAGGCTCCAGTACTTTGGCCACCTCATGAGAAGAGAGGACTCCCTGGAAAAGTCCCTGATGTTGGGAAAAATTGAAGGCAAAAGGAAAAGAGGACGACAGAGAATGAGATGGTTGGACGGTGTCATCGATGCAACCAAAATGAATTTGACAAAACTCTGGGAGGCAGTGGAGGATAAGAAGGCCTGGCGAGCTCTGGTCCATGGGGTCACGAAGAGTCGGACACGACTGAACGACTGAACAACAACAACAACAACACTGGTTTTTACTTACAAAACCCTCCACGGCTTAGGAACCTGAGTACCTGACAGAGTGGATCTTCCAGAGGTCAGCTGAGGCCCAACCCACCAGAATGTCGCAGGCACTCTCACTTTGGGTGGCCATTCCCAGGGAGGCCTGGAAATCAGTCACTAGATACCAGGCCTTCTCTGTGGCTGCCCCTTTACTTTGGAACAAGCTGTCGAGTGAGATTCTTCTTGCACAGTCTCTGCCTGCATTTAGAAAAGCACTTAAGACTCTGCTTTTCAGAGAGGCATTTGGTGACTATTAGGGTTTTTTGTTTGTTTGCTTTATTTTTTGCTCTGTTCCGCTATCTTGCCAAGCCTTTTAAAAAATATTTTATGTGATTGTTGTGTACCACCCGGAGTTCCTTCGGGAAGATGGGTGGTATAAAATAAATAAATAAATAATAAATACATAATAAAACTTTTTTGGGATATTTGGCTATGTTCTGGACGTTTTTCTTCCTGACGTTTTGCCAGACTCTGTGGCTGGCATCTTCAGAGGGCAAGGGAGCTCAGGAGACAAGGAGTTTATCTCGAATCTCGGTCAAATAGCCCGGAAAACTATCAGATCCCAGCTGTGAAAGCCTTTGAGAATAATAAATAAGCTCTAGCAATGGGCAGAGTTTTAAAATGAAATAAGTGGGGCTTGTATGGCCTTCCTTCTAGAAAACTCTTTTTATCAGTTGCTCTGACTGTAAAGTTCAGCAAGGCAGCTGCTTTGTTCTGACAGCTGTTTATCACACTCATCATAAGGGCTGTTTCAGAATGTACTTCATTTTCTTATTGGGTTCATCTGTTATATCTTATGCATTTGAAATATAAAACACTCAGTTAATGCAACACTTTTCAAGATGCCTCTGATTTGCAAATGTGTAAAGACAAATGGACCTAGTATGTGTTCATGTACAGATAGGCCAAAATAAGTGGTTTCAGGTAAACATACGTCTTTTGCATATCTTTATTGTTGTATCTGGGAGGTTTCAGGATATGTATGCTGTCTCAATAACGGCAGTAAATTTAGTTGATCAAACTGAAAAACCCTTTGGAAAAATTAGAAAAATTCAGAAGGTATATTGTCTACTATGATCATTGCTTTTGTAGGTTAAGGAATAATGCGATTTTTGAGTGGAAACCTGGGAATTGATGTAGTATTGATAATAGCTGAAGTGTGAACTCAGGAAGTGCAGTATTTTAAAACTATTCACATAAATGTCATAATAAGTGCATTGTATACATGTATTTGCTGTGTAGCAGCTGATCACATTTCTTCATGGTTGCCTTTCCCATCGTTCTTCATATGATTTTAAAGATACTGTATCACAGAAATCAATTTACAGTTTTTATGACATGTGTAGTGAAAAAATTTCAGAAAAAATACATGGCTCTTCAACATAACACTGTACAGAATTCTGTTGATGTATATGGAAGGACCAAGGTGCATGTTGCAGTTAACTGATGAAGGACCAAGGTGCATGTCGGTTGAATTCCAGGTCATTCATCTAGTTGCACAACTGAGGTAAACACTGCAATCATGTCAGTTAACACCAATTAATCATGGCAAGTTGTTCATGGATTCTAGGTAGTATATGCTCAAGGTAATCTATTATAAACCAGAAGAGCTGTGGACTGAAAGTAGAGATATTATTGGGGAACAATACAAAAGAAAAACCAATAGATATTGTCAGTTAGATCAAACAAATCAAGAGGAAATTTATACCTAGATTAGGGACCCTGAAAGACCAACAAGAAAAGATAGTTGGTAGCCTGTGTGGATAATGAGAAGCTATGGATTTTTCTAAAAGAATTAGGCATACCTCAATATTTGATTGCCCTAATATTTAGCCAGTATTGTGGACAAGAAGCTACTGTAAGGACAGAATATGGAGAAACAAAATGGTTTCTGATAGGCAGAGGTGTTAGAGAAGGGTGTAATTTAGCTCCCTGACTGTTCAGTTTCAATTTATATGTAGAACATATACTGAAAATTGGGTTAGATTCAGATGAAGTAGGAGTGAAAATTGGTGGGAGAAACATTACTAATTTATGGGAAATTGTGTACTATATAGTACAATTATTGAAGTGTTTATATCTGGTAGTGCCTTAAGAAGTCTTGACTTATATTGAGACCATTAAGATGTGTGTCAAGCTGTCTCTCTGAGATAAAATACAGTGGACCCTCATATAACAAATGTTAGGTATAACATAAAATTGGTACAACATAAAAAATTCCAGAGATAGGGGAAATTTGCTTAACAGAATTGCCTATGGGGCGAATCCATACAACATAAAAATTGTTGCGATTAGGGATTACTCCGTTTTCAATGCATTCCTTTGGGAAATTTGTATAAAGGAAAATCTGCTTAACATAATTTCATTTGGAACTGATTAATTCCTTTATACAAGGTACCACTGTATATATCAATGGACTCTATATAAATCAAGGCTTCTTAGGGCATCACTAATTTAGGATTTGCAGATGACACCATTTTACTGGGAAAAAGCAGCAGCATATGAATCAACTTCAGATGAAAGTAAAAGAAGAAAGTACATAGTGGGACTGCAGTTGAATATTAAGAGAAAAAATGACCACATGAGAACTAAATAATGTTTATAATGAAGAAACAGAAATAGTTGAAGGTGTTATGAATCTTGGTCCATTCGCTAGTGTAAATGGAGACTGCAACCAAGAAAAGAGAATACTACAGCTATGAAGAAACTAGAAAAGATAATCGAATGTAAGGACGTGTCATTGGAGACCAAAGGCAAGATAATCCACACTGTTGTGATCAGTGATCATTGTATATGCACTGGCGTAACTAGGAAGGGACAGAAGAGTGCATTTGCCCCAGGGCGTGCAGCAATCTGGGGGCTCCTGGAGGGGGAGCAAGAGGAGGAAGCCATGTGCCATCCCGCCAGCAGTCTTCCTTTTGCCCCACTAAGGCTTGGCGATCCTTAGTCGGGGGAAAGGAGGAGATGGAAGCAGGTGATGTTTTTCCCCAAGCAGCACCTCCATTGATTGCTCCCATTCTCCCACCCCCGCTAAGGCTTGGCATTCATTAGCCCTGGGAAGGGAGGAGAGAGAAGCAGGCGACAGAGCTGCTGCTTAGAAAAAAAATCCAATCGCCTGCTTCCCTCTCCTCCTTTCCCCTGGTTAACGATCGTGAAGCTTTAGCCGGGAAAGGAGGAGGGGGAAGCATGCTACAGAGGTCATGCTTGAAAAAAACCACATCACATTCTTATTTATTTATTATTTATTATTATTATTATTAAATTTATACCCCACCCATCTTCCCTAAGGGAACTTCTTGGTGCTATCTGTGCACTGTGCAGTTTGCACAGGAGAGCCTTGTCTGGGCGACTCCCGAAGAGGGTATGAGAAAGAGGGACACCTTCTCCCCTTCCCCTGCTGTTCCCCCAGGATCGGGCATCCCTTGCTCAGTGGGTGAGATGCAGTTGGGGGGGCAGGTGGGAGTGCAAAAACTGACTTTTTCCTCGGACGCTCCAAACCTTAGCTATGCCTCTGTGTGTATGGATTTCAAAGGTGGACAGTGAAGAAGCCTGACAGGAAAATGTTTTATTTGAAACATAGTATTGGAGGAAAACTTTGAAGATACCATGAACTGCCATAAACATGAACAGTTAGGTATTAGATAGAAACTAAGGCTGGTTTGTTCTGAGCATGAGAGAAGAAAAGACTTGTTGGAAAAGGCAATAATGCTAGAAAAACTTGAAGGCATCAGAAGACTAACAATGAGATGTATTGATTTTAAGAGACCCATAGCCTCGAGTTTCCAAAAGCTGAGCAAGGCTGTTAGTAACATATTTGTGTGTACAGTGACCAGGGTGCGCGGGCGGGCGGCGGCGGGTGATCCGATCGC
The DNA here is from genome assembly GCA_029282475.1 of Phrynocephalus forsythii. Taxonomy (NCBI): domain Eukaryota; kingdom Metazoa; phylum Chordata; class Lepidosauria; order Squamata; family Agamidae; genus Phrynocephalus; species Phrynocephalus forsythii. The sequence goes on from JAPFRF010000011.1 coordinate 113,406,915, forward strand.
TCTGCACAGCCCTCTCACGCACCCCCGAGAAGCCTCCAGGGTGCGCAGGCGGGTGGTGGCGGGCGATCCGTTTGCTCCGTGCCACCCTCCCACGCACCCCCAAGAAGCCTCCGGGATGTGCGGGCGGGCGGCGGCGGCGGGCGATCCGGTTGCTCTGCGCCGCCCACCCACGCACCCCCGAGATCCCCCTGCCGCCGCGCCGCGCAATCGCCCCCACCCCCATCCCACCCGCTTCTGCATATCGCGGATTTTCGTGCATCGCGGGTGGGGTGGGTCCCTAACCACTGCGATCGGCAGGGGGTTACTGTAGGCTCCGCATACATCTTGGTGGTACATACCATTAACCCTTACTAAGTCACCTTATCATAAATCTTGGCTACATACCTTTCTTTTTATAATACTTGTTAAAAAGTTTCTTCAAGGAATACCACACAGCTTACCTAAACTGGCTATGATGAATCCATTCTTGAGCCTTGAGTCCTTACTCAGATAAATTAAAAAATTAAAAACGATAAGCTCTTTCACATTTTGCAGGGGAAATCATTATCTCCATGTGCTTTGACATCAGTATTCTTAATGTCTTTTCCAGGTGCAGTGTAGAACGGTGTTCAGTCTTACTTGAAAAAAACATTTGTACGAAATGCAGATGAGAGTTTTCAGATCTTAGTCCTTTCGTCTCCTTGGAGAAGATATTGAAACCCAGGCATTTTATTCCAGGTTTCAAAAACATGGAAATTTTTACACACAGTGTCTGAATTAAAGTGACCTCTTGGTATCTGTCTTCTTATTTGCTGCAATTTGTTGCAATGCAGTTTTGTAACAATGAACTTATGTAACAATCAAAATTGCTGTGATGAGAAGGCATTCTTTTCCCTGAAGTTTCATCATCTGTTTATAACAATATTAACCCCCCGGCCCCATGAGATATACAATAAAGCCTCGATTTGGATCACTTCTTCATTTGATTTATCGTGCAAACTAATGTTCTTAATTCCCATTACTGTAGCACAAAGAATACAGTGGTAGAAATCTGCACACTCACTACATTGTCATGACTGTGCTTTGTTGCATCACTACAACTGAGTTCTACATCTTAATATTTCATTTATCTCAAATATCATATCAGTAATCTAACTTTATTAAGGTAGTTTATTTATTTATTAAGGTACTACTAAACCACTGGGTTGATTGAGATATCTATAAATGTATGTTGTCTTGTCTAATTTGCTTCCAGTCATTTCAAATCTTTTTCTTGGCATTGATTGTATAACATAAATTTAACATAAATTTGATTTCTCCTAGTGGTGTGTCTGAAAGCCCAGAGCCATGACGACTCACGTAACACTGGAGGACGCTCTGTCCAATGTGGATCTACTGGAAGAGCTGCCATTACCTGATCAGCAGCCATGCATCGAGCCACCTCCATCATCTATTATGTACCAGGTAAGCTGTAGCTCTTCACTCACCATAAATTGGAAGAACTGCATAGTATATACTCGAGTATTAGCTGGCCCGAATATAGGCCGAGGCACCTAATTTTACTACAAAAAAACCTGGAAAAACTTATTGACTCATGTATAAGCCTAGGGTGGGAAATGCAGCAGCTGCTGGAGGCACGGAACGGGCAGGACTTGCCCTCCGCTGCCTTCTCCAAGCCAGCTGAGCGCTTAGGATTTGATAAAAATCCTAAAAAGGCCTTCCCCACATCGCTGCCTCATCAGGTGAAGGCCTTCAGCTCAGAGCCTTCCTTTTGCTGGACAGGAGCCACTGACCTCCCATGGGTCGGGGGAGAATGAGCAAGCCAGGCCTGGAGAGGAGGTGCTAGAGAGGAGGTGCCGCGCCAACAGGGACACCGTGCTTGTGAACTCTCAGGTCTCTTGGTACCTTGTGCCTCTGGAGCACGAGGGAGAGTGGGAGGGCTGCAAGCCCTGGGCCCCCTTGGCCAAATGTTTTTAAAAATAAAAACAGAAAGTGCTGACTTCCGCCTGTCTTCTTCCGCCGCTTCCCTGCTTCCTTCCCTCTCTTTCAGCATCTTTCTCTTTGTGTCCTGCTGCATGACCCAGAGGAGTGGGACACTGCCACAAGGCAAAATCCCCAATTTGCTGAGTTGCCAGTGGGTCTCCTGCCTGATGCCCACGTCGCAGTGTGTGTGGGGGGGTGTCAGGTCCTTCCCTGTGGGTCCCAGCTCGCATGGTTTGGGCTGCTGAGCTGCTCGATTGGGTGCTTCTGGTGGCGTGTGGGTGAGCGAGGAGGAGGAGGGTTTCCCCACTGGGCTGATGCAGTGCAGGTGTGGGGTGAGGGTGGGGAGCAGAGGGTGTTCTCTCCCTCGCGCTCCCTCACTTTGCCTTGCAGGAGCTGCACAGAGAGGGTTCGCCGTTGCCACTGCTCCAGATTCTTCCGTCGCTTCTTCTCGACTTGGCAGGGGGCGGGTTAGAAAGATGGGGCTGGAGGTGGCAAGAACCCGCTGAGGCGGAGAGATAAGTTACACCACAGAGAAGAAAAAGCCCTTCTTTCCAAGTATTCTGCCAGCCAAACGAGCAGGAGGGATGACAGCGCCTGGGCAACGGTGGCGTGTGGGGAGAGAGAGAGAGAGAGAGAGAGAGAGAGAGAGAGAGAGAGAGAGAGAGAGAGAGAGAGAGAGCAGGACGGGGCAGGGAGGGGTGACACCAAAGCAAAACAAAGCCTTCAGCAGCAGATTCCCCTCCTCCCCCCGGTACTTCCTTCTCCCTGCCTTGTCCGATATCCAGGACGATGGAAGGAAACCCCACCAAGAGAGTGTGGACCAAGTGGAGAGCGGCTAAAATACTCCCAGGTAGCCATCGCGCCTGCATTTCAACCTGCCCAAGCTGCATGAACATGCATCCGTCCCAGCGATCTTCTGTGTCGGATGCATGTTTATGCAGTCTGGGCGGGTTGGATGGCAGACATGATGGCCTCCTCCTCCTCCTTAGTTGCTTTGATCGAAGCAACCAAGAGCGGTAACTTTATACTGACTCAAATATAAGCCGAGGGTGCCTTTTAAAGCCAAAAATAAGGGCTGAAAAATGCAGATTATATTTGAGTATATAAAGTGTTTGTTTTTTCTGTAGATCATTGTGTTTCAAAGATAAGCTGAAAATGTTATTACTTGGGGAAGAGCTAGGGGAGTAAGGAAGAGATGGAGATAAAACATTTTTTTTTAAAAGCACTCCAAGCATGATATAACTAAGATTTAATGTAAACTCATTATTTAGGGTTATGAAAATAAGCCTGTTAATGTCTCCCTGGGCTTTTATGTCCACCCCCTTCCTCCAGAAATGGCTGCAAAGAGAAATTTGAAAGATTTTGCATTTGTTTTATTTTTATTAGTTACAGCTTGCTCTTTCCAGTATAGTTTCACACTAATATTTTAGCTAGTGTATGTATAGCTGGCGTCTTCCAACATGCCATTGTTAAGGTAAGCCTTTCTTGGAGTCTTGGTCATACAATGAACTGTGGTTAATTCAAAACAGAAGCAAGAATTTCTCCTCCCATTACAACTGCAACAGATTAAAAAGGGCAGGGACCATGTGACCACTGGGGAAGCCTAGGCTTCTAGTAATTGGAAACTGAATTTATGAATTATATCTTAACACAGCCCATTATTAAACTGTATTTTTCCTTTTTCTATTGAATCTCTCGCCTGGGTGCGCGAGTTTCTGTATGTAAAATATGGAAGGAGTATTTGTGAATTTAGAGAGGAAAAATCAGGCTGTGGCAGAATATTTAGCTGTAATATGTAAAGTGGTATAGGCATGATCCCTTCCATTAATGGTTTGTGACCAAAGCAAAGTCTGTCATTAACATGTAAGGTATGGCCTTCTGTTACATTTGGTTAGTAGTGCACTGTTTGATCTGCCACCTGCCTTTAATTTCTTCTACTAGCTTTACCTTTAACAAGAACATGCATAAAAACTGTTTCCTATGCTGGCCTTAAAAGTTTACAACAGACCAGCCAGATGAACAGTTGAAGTGGGTGTGTATGTGTGTGGGTGGTGGGGTGGTGGAGGAGATACAGTAATTCTCCATTTGTGGCAGAGGTTAGGGACCCGACCCGACCCAACCCAACCCGCAAAAAAGGGAAATCCATGTTATGCAGATGCTAGGTTGGGTCAAGACTGGGGACACTTACCTCAGGCCTGGTGCTGCCCCAAACGGGCCTCCAATGGGCTTTCTGGGCCTGCCGGAGGCTCCAGAAGTGATTTCCAGTGAACTAAGCAGGTCTCCAACAGGGAAGCCTATCAGAGGCCTGTTTGGGGCAGCACCAGGCCTGGGGTAAGCGCAGGAGGCCCCAAACAGGCCCACACAGCTTGCCCCAGGACCCCTTGTGTTCATGTACTGCGGTCCCGTGATATACCACAGTATATGAACTGCAATATAGTGGGGGATGATTGTACTTGAGCATAGGGAAATGTCCGATACCAAGCGAGGACAAAGCAGTTGGTTTTTCCCCCCTGTATTGTAATTCCTATCCTGAGATTCATTGGTCATTCTTCCAAGAAGGCCTTGAATACAGATGGTCATTAATTTAAAAATGAGTTTCAAATTCGTTCAAGACTTGCTGATTTATTGGTTTATATTAATACAAATTGATACCCCAACAAATATGAATCAACAACTTTTTAGTGATTTTTGATTCAATGATTTGTTTGACTATAATATAGCCCTCAAGGCACCTAGAAATACCTAAATTGCAGGGAAGGTTCCTCTGACTCTACTATTAACACACCAACCTTGGTGAAAATTGGATTTCTGATGTCCAAGTTATATATCCAAAAAGAGCCCTTCCCAGGAAATTCTCCCCCCACCCCACCCCAACCCAGGTACCTAGAGCACTAAACTTGCAAAAAACATCCCCATACTTTGCTGTACAAACTCTCCAAGTTTGGAGAAGGTTGGGTTTCCCCAAGCCAGCTTCTAAAGGGCTTTTCTTGGGGGAACCCACTTTGTAGTTGGATAATTTGGGTGTCTGAAACCCAGCATTCACCAAACTGGGGGATTTTAAAGATTTATTGCTGAAATGTATACTGCTTTTAGATTTGGCTACACGTTCTAAACACTTGGTAATTGTTTCACAATATGTGGTGAGACTGCTTCTGCATACGTTTTGAGGAAGATACATGGTCCTACATTCAGTTGTATGTAATTTTTCCAGGGTTGCTGACCATGCAGAGAAAGTTCCCTGAATGAACTTTCTCATTCAGGAGGTTTATTAGTGTAATCGTTCCCTCCCATGATAAATTCCAGCATGACTCCCTTTTGCTCACAAATTACATGAGGTGACAAGAGGCAGTAATCTTATAGTGATGAAATACTTAGGTGTGATGTTCCATCAGTCAGGCTCCTGGGCTTCACAGATTGACTTTGCAAAACAGAAATTTGAGAAGGCCATGTTTGGATTACTAAGATTCTGTAGGACCAAAGGAGGCCTCCTGATTCCTCCCATCTGCGAAATTTATAAAACCAAGCTACTTCCCCAGATTTTGTACGGTGCTGAAGTATGGGGAATGGGAAACTTATACCCCCTTGAAGTAACCCAAAATAAATTTGCCCGTTTATTGTTGGCAGTACCCCCATCAACTCCTTCTGCACTAGTCAGATTAGAATTGGCATTAATGTCAATAACAACACTAATTAACAAATCAATAATTAATTATTGGCTGAAAATCTTGTTTATTACCCGCTCTGAATTTTTAACATCATCCTATGGGGAGATGAAGTCTGGATCATGGAAATTTTTTGTACTGAATCTAGTAGCCAAACTTGGTTCTTCCCAAGAGCATGTGAGACACCTTGGATTGACAGCAGCTAAACGCTTACTAAAGCAAAGATTATCTGATCTCTGTGTTCAAAAAAGACATAGGTTCGCTCAGCACTCTAAAAACAGCCCTTTTTTATAAGAACATTACACCTAAGCCTCTAAATCGCCCATCTTATTTTGCTGATTTGACGAACTTTGAACATAGAAAAGCATTTACTCGGGCTCGTCTTGATATGCTACCACTTGCCAATCTAAAGGGCCATTATACACAATCCCCATACCATACGAGAGTCTGCTCTTGTGATAATAAATCCGCCGAGAACTTGGTACATGCTGTGCTTTATTGCCCACTATTTGGAATCCATCGTGAAAGACTTTTGAAATTCATCTTAGAAAAATATCCTGGTAGATCTGACGAAGAAAAGCTCAAAATCTTACTCTGTGATAGAGATAAATTTGTTATGTTCCGAATGGCAAGGTTCTGTTCTTTACTTATTAAAATGAAAGTTGTTTTAACTACTTCTAATAGTCAAATTGATATCTAGGTCTCTGTACCCTCAGCCCCCTTTTTACCTATCTGTATTGTTATTTTATTGATATTTTTATTGTACTGTTTTTACTTGATGCACTTTGCAATGGCTCTGTGAGCCATGCAATAAAATTTATATGATGATGATGATGATGAAATACTGCATGGTTCCACAGAAGTTATCAAATGATTGATTGATTGATTGATTGATTGATTGATTCATTGATTAATTTATTTATTTATTTATTTATTTATTTATTTATTTATTTACATACCACCAAGATTAATTCAGAGAACAACTCCAGGCGGTGTACAATTAAATTTAAAGCATAATAAAAATAACATTTTACATGTATTAAGTAAACATAATAAGCACATAAATCATAATAGGGAGTCAGGTAGATGGCAAGTAACGTGCAGCACTGCCAAAAGCCTCACGGTAGAGCCAGGTCTTCAAAGAATTCTTAAACATTGCCACAGATGGAGCCAAACGGATGTCAACTGGCAATTTGTTCCAAAGAGCTGGGGCAGCCACTGAGAAAGCCCAGTTTCTCGAAACATGTTTTGGGGCTTTCCAAGGGCTGGCCACCCTAAGTGCCAAAGCTAAAGAAGATCTTGTTGGATGGGCATTTATTAATTTAAAGGACGGATGCTCCATCATATAGTCAGGCCTCAAGCTGTGGTGGGTTTTATAAGTTAAAACCGTCACCTTGAACCGAATCTGGGATGCAACAGGTAGCCAGTTCAGGTGAGCCAGGATGGGGGTGATGCGGTCATATTTGCTCACACCAACCACCAGCCTAGCCACTGCACTCTGTACTCACTACATTCTTTAGATCAGATTCAGGGTTAACCCCATGTAGAGTGCCTTGCAGTAATCAATCCGGGGAAATCACCAATGCATGCACAACTGCTCTCAGGGAGGTCACTTCAGGAAAAAGGGCGAATCTGGGCAATGTGTCAAAACTGATAGAAGTCTGATTTGGGCATGGCTACTACCTGGGAGTCCCAAGAGTAGACGTAGGAGTGTCATGTGTACAACCTAACTTTTGAATTCATTCTCATTCCAACCCAATGGCATTAACGTTTGACTTCTGGTTTACTTTCAAGGCCAACTTTGACACCAATTTTGAAGACAGAAATGCTTTTGTGACTGGCATTGCCAGGTATATTGAACAAGCTACAGTGCATTCAAGCATGGTAAGTGTTAAGAGATGATACCTAATGGGCTTCATGTAAAGGAGGGCTCGGTGTGTGCTTTGTTGAACTCTTAATGTATATTTTCCCCTGAAATGATCACCGCTGTCATTCTGTATTCCAGAATGAAATGCTGGAGGAAGGGCATGAGTATGCAGTGATGCTTTACACATGGAGAAGCTGTTCAAGGGCCATTCCCCAGGTACGTAAGGTGGACAGTTAGACTGTAATCCAATCAATTCAGAGAGAAATTACAGGGAAAGGGGATAAGAAAAACTCACCATTTCCCCCCTGATGACACCAGCTTTTGTCTGGCTTTAAAATCTAAGTAGGATTCAGTTGCTTAGTCCTTGCATGGGAAGGCACCACATATATTTTAAAGTAGGGCTAGGGGAGAGCTGGCTTCAGTCAAAGTTGCTATTAGATGATATGGGCTAGAGCAAGTACATAAGAACATAAGAACATAAGAAGAGCCTTGCTGGATCAGGCCAAAGGCCCATCTAGTCCAGCTTCCTGTATCTCACAGTGGCCCCACCAGATGCGTTTGGGAGTGCATGAGACCAGATATCTGTCTCCTGGTACCACTCCCCTGCATCTGGCCCTTGACATACCCTGGTTTTAAGCCTGGAGATTACACATCTACATCATGGTTTGTAACCTGTGATGGACTTTTCCTCCAGGAATCTGTCCAATCCCCTTTTGAAGGCATCCAGGCCAGATGCCATCACCACATCCTGTGGCAGGGAGTTCCATAGACTAACAACGCGCTGGGTGAAAAAATATTTTCTTTTGTCTGTTCTTACTCTCCCAGCCCTCAATTTGAGTGCATGTCCCCTAGTTCTGGTATTTTGTGAGAGGGAGAAGAGCTTCTCTCTATCCACTTGACTCATGCCCTGCATTATTTTGTACGTCTCAATCATATCCCCCCTCAGGCACCTTTTTTCCAGACTAAAGAGCCCCAAATGTTTTAGCCTTTCCTCATAAGGGAGGTGCCCAAGGCCAGTAATCATTTTAGTCACTCTCTTCTGCACCTTTTCCAGTTCCACTATGTCTTTCTTGAGATGCGGTGACCAGAATTGTACACAATACTCCAGATGCGGGTCCTCTACTACTCCTTACTATTGTTTTGTATAATGGCATTATAATGTTGGCTGTTTTATTTTCAGTCCCCTTTTTGATAATCCCTAGCATGGAATTGGCCTTCTTCACCGCTTCCACACATTGGGGTGACACCTTCATGGCGCTGTCCACCAACACACCAAGATCTCTTTCCTGATCCGTCACAGATAACTCAGAGCCCATGAATTGATAGATAAAGTTTTGATTCCCCCCCCATATGCATTACTTTACATTTGGCTACATTGAAACACATTTGCCATTTCTTAGCCCATTCCCCCAGTTTGGAGAGATCCTTCTGGAGCTCTTCACAATCTTCTCTGGTTTTACCACACGGAAAAGTTTTGTGTCATCTGCAAACTTGGCCACCTCACTGTTTCTCCCTGTCTCCAGGTCATTTATGAACAGATTGAAAAGCACCGGTCCCAGGACAGAGCCCTGGGGCACACCGCTTTTCACTTCTTCACTAATTCAATAAGCTCTTCACTAATTCATGCTTATTTCTGGCTTAAGTCATGTTGAAGTAAGTGTGACGTACTTTTCAGTAGACTTGCATCGGACAATGCTACATATGTAAGTATAGCAGTGAAGCAAAGTGTCAGAGAAAAACTGTAAATTCCACACAGTGAACTATAGCTCACTTCAGAGCAACCTAAATTCCTATAGGCAGCTTGATCAGTCCCAACATGAGGAGCTCAATGTTGAATCAAGTAGCTTACTTACACCAACCTAGTGAGCCCACGGATGAAGTAAAATCTGAATTAGGGATTTCCTGCTTTCTAGCTTCTTCTATGAATCATGGCAGATGATGTCAGATGGCCACCATATTCCTTTTAGCTCTGTGTTTGTGTTGCAGCAGAGTTTTGATTCTGCCCGAGTCTTATCGGTTGCATTTAAATACATTTATCATGCCTTACAAGGAAATTATCTTTCTTTATTGACATTTACAATTTTGATAATCACCCAGGATAAGAATCTGAAGAATATTGATATAACAGTTTCATTCCATAGCAGCCTAGGGCCTCACAAAACACCAGTTTCAGAGTGGTGTGATGAATATACTTTCCAGGTGAATTCACTGTGACACTAGGTTGTTCTATGTACAGTCATGGAGATGGTTTTATCCAACAAATAGTGCAACTTTTGGTGCATTTAGGGACTCCACGCCGGTGGTCCCCAACCCCCGGGCCGCGGACCGGTGCCGGTCCGTGGACCGGTCGGCACCGGGCCGCCTGGGGACGCCGGGGAGGCTCCTCCCCTTTTCCTCTGCCGCCCTCCTCCTCCTCCTCTTCTATCCCGAGGAGGAAGGAGCGCAGGAGGAGCCGCTGCCTCCCTCCTCCGCCCCACCGCAACTCCTCCTCCTCTGCCCTCCTCCTCCTCGCCCTCCACCACCAGCAGCAGCAGCAGCAGCCACGGCGGCGGCAGCGCGTCCTCCTTCCTCCTCCCGCCGCCGCCGCCGCCGAGGCAGCAGCAGCAGCAGCGAGGGCAATTGCGGAGGGTGGCGGCGGCGGGACTCAGCCACCCCCACAATCGCCCCGCCGCCGCTGAATCCAAAATGCCCTCACTGCTGCTGCTGCTGCTGGCACGGGAGGAGGAGGAGAAGGAGGGACCGGAGCAGGAGCAGGAGGTGGCGGTGGCAGCTCGTTGCCGCGAGGGCGCTTCCTGGCGCGCCAGGCGGGTGCAGTTAGGAGCCGCTCTCGCTGCTGGCGCCGCGCTTTTTCCTGCTCCTGCTGCCGCCGCTGCCGTTTTGCGCTGCTGGCGCCTGCTCGCTTTCCCCAGCGGAGGAGGAGGCCCACGGCGGAGGCGGCAGCAGGAGCAAGCGGGGCGCCAGCAGCGAGACCTTTGGAGGAGGAGGCGGGGGCCCGCCTGCCCAGGAGCCCCGGGTTCCCCCCACCCCGCCCGTGTGTGGGGGGTGGCACCCCCGACGCCCCAAGCCGGTGAGTGCCGCCGCCGCCGCCGCCGCTCTCGTGCCTCTCCTCCTTCCCTCCCATCCTTTGCTTTCACCCCCTTTTGCCTCCCCGCGGTCCCCCTTTCGCATTCTCCCCCCCCCCACACCCACCCCCAGCTGGGCCACAGAAAAATTATCAAAAATTTCCCGGTCCGCGGGGACAAAAAGGTTGGGGAGCACTGCTCCACGCTGAATCAAAATGCTCCCCTTGGGTGTGTGGTTTGTTGTTACTCTCATTTTTTTTTTGCTGTCTTTATATCTCCCATCTGAATATTTACTTGCTTCCCATGAATTTCTGATCTTGTGCTCTAGTTCCTTTGATTCCTGAAGCATGCTTTAGGCAGATGTTTAATGGACACACTTAAAAGGAATGGCACTTAGGCGATAATATTTTCCTTGTGTGTGAGTTCATGATTATGTGGTTTTGTTTTTCTGCTTCACTGCCACGTATGCTACAATTCATGATCCATTTGCATATTAATTTATCTATTTTTAAAACATGTGTACTCTGTCTTAGAGAATAATTGAAAACCATACATTTAAGGAGACATAGATTGATTGATTTGATTTGATTTTTATACCACCCCTTAGTTCAATGCACTATTCTGGGCAGTTCACTAGATAATAAATAGACATATAAAGTGGTTCTCCTTATATATAACAATAAATGTATAAATGAAGAGTGAAAGGAGTTGAAACAGTCAAAAATATAAAACCAGCAGCACCAAAAAGCACATTATCTCTGCTAGAGCAGGGCAAATGACATGACATCAAGCTGGGTCATTGTGGGAGGACTCCCTAAAAAGTGCTGTTTTGAGCTGCCTTCTAATCACTAGCAAGGAGGAGCCCCAGCATAGCTCGACGGGAAGCTACTTCCACAGAGTCCATGGCACCGTGAAGAAAGCCCAACTCCTTGTAGAAGATATTTGGCCCTCCTTCAGATGGGGGACCCAGAGGATCACTGCCGAGAGAGAGAGAGAGAGAGAGAGAGAGAGAGAGAGAGAGAGAGAGAGAGAGAGAGAGAGAGAGAGAGAGAGATTAACAAAGCAATGGCAGGTTAAAATATAATCTAGCAATCTAGCAATTGGGTAAACAAGGTGATCATTGAATAGAATTGTCTTCTATGTACCAACAAATTGCTTCCAACTTTATGGCAATCCTTGATAGGACTTTTTAAGTATAAAGTATCAGAAATGATCTTCAGCTCTCATCTTCAGATTGCCCTGGGACCGTGCAGATTGCCCAAGGTTACATAGGCTACCTCTTTCCCTGGGAGGCACAAGGGGGAATCAGATGCCTAAGTCCCAACTCCTGGCTGTGGAGCTAGGTTTTCCAGCTCACTGAATGGGTAGAGTCCTGTTATTTACCAATCAGAAAAAAATTAAATTGGTAGGTCAGAATGCAGGGACTTTGAGAGAAATCTTAAATCTCATTCTTATGAGTGTAGGTTGCCAAACACCAGAAAATTGCATCAGCAGAAAGTACAGTGGACCCTCGTATAAAAATGGTTTGTATAACATAAAATCTGTACAACATAAAGGAAATTCGCTCAAGAGAATCGTCTGTGGGGCAAATCTGTACAACATAAAATGGTTACGATTAGGGATTACTCTGTTTTCAATGCATTCCTATGGGAAATTTGTATAAAGGAAAATTTGCTTAACATAATTTCATTTGGAATGAACTAACTCCTTTATATAAGGTACCACTGTATATAATCTGGAAGAAGAGTGTTTTAATGTGTTTTTCTTTCTGTGAAGAAAAAAATGTTATGAATATCTTACATTTAACTAAAAGATTTTACAGCACTGTACAAATTGAAGTGATTCAATTTAAAGAATAAAAGTTCTAGAAAACTGAAAAACAAAAGGGATGAGGATGTTCAATATATCATGATGATGAATCTTTATCTCCTCTGAGGAAAGTTGAAACTGCCTACTGCTCATGGGCCACCCTTTTGATACAAATTGCTGACTAAAGAAGTATAAAAAATTATATTGTTGTATCCACGATTATTTCCCCCTTTTACTTGTATAGATGTACAACTGCGGATCCAAGTTCCTACATCTGATGGAATATATACTCTAGCCCAGTGGTTCTCAACCTGTGGGTCCCCAGATGTTCCTGGACTGCAACTCCCAGAAATCCCTTCCAGCACAGCAAGTGGTGGAGGCTTCTGGGAGTTGCAGTCCAGGAACATCTGGAGACCCACAGGTTGAGAATCACTGCTCTAGTCCATAATAAAGTGTCTTAGTTTATAAGTTCCACAACACTGCTTTTTTTTCCTTCTAAAAGTGTAGCACAGTAACCTCTCTGAATATTAACAGGCTTTATGGCCTTATGTTAATCATGGATTTTCTTTGGTCTATTAGGACTAGTAATAAAAAAGTATGCTTGTTTTTGAACTTCAGGTAAAGTGTAATGAGCAGCCAAATCGAGTTGAGATTTATGAGAAGACAGTGGAAGTCTTGGAGCCAGAGGTCACAAAGCTCATGAAGTTCATGTATTTTCAGGTGGGTAATAGGACTCAATTTTGCTGTATTTCTGTAATATCTCCATTTACCATAATTATATTGGTCTCAGAACTGACTGTGCCACTATTAAGTCACCTTAGTTTACCTGATATTATCCTTGTGATGCACAGTACCTATCTCCAATGTAGTGAGTTTGCCTCTATGTTATTGTATTATAATTGTTATTTTTGGTGGTGTATGTTGTGGCATTCTAGGACTGTGCAGCTCGCCCATATTGAAGCTCCAATGCCAGTCACAGCAGTGCACATAGTGTGCATGCACACACCCCAACCACACATCAGATCAACATGTTCACAGTCAAATGCATTTTTTTACTTTAAACTAACCTATGTTGAACTTGATGGTGCTTACTCCTGACTCCATATGTTTATTTATGTAACAATGAGATCTGGCAAAGGAGTGTCACCATTGAAACGGCTAGAGTGAAGTAGGAAGTCCATCAAGGAAAATGGAAAATGTATCCAACTTCTATTTAATTTTATCGTCTGACTTCCTATATGCTAATCTGGTACAAAAGTGGAAAATAAGACACATTAAAAGGATAAAAATAATAACTGCAGAATGATTATGGGACTTTAATGTAGACAATGATAAAATCAAAATTGTTAAAGATTTTTTTACACCTTGGTTCTATCAATCAAAATGGAGAGTGGAGTCAAGAAAATAGAGGAATGGGTCTTAGACAGACAGCAGTGAAGGACTAGAGACGCTCCTTCGATGTGTCACTGGAGGCCAAGGCTCAGATTGTCCATAATGTGATATTCCTAATTACTATGTATGGAATTGGTTCATTTGAAATGTGGTATAATTGGAAGAGACCTTGACAGATCTCATGTCTCCTGGACACAGCTGAAATGACTCCACTAAGGCTATTGTACTTTTAGGATATCATGAGAAGGTAAGCCTCGTTGGAAGAGAAAATAAAACTATGAAAAGTGGAAGACAGCAGGAGAAGAAAAAGATTAAATATAAATGGTTTGGCTCCATAAAGGAAGCCATGATCTTTTGTTTTCAAAAGCTGAGCAGAACTGCTAATGGTAGTACCTGATGATGATGATGATGATGATGATGATGATGATGATGATGATAACGATCATGATAATAAAAGGGTACCATCAAGTTCATTTTGATTTAGCTAACCCTCTTCAGGGTTTTCTAGGTCGAGAGTACAGTACTCAGAAGTGGTTGGCCATTGTTTTCTTCTTGGTTCTGCTCTTCTTCTAAGAAAACCTCAGAGAGCTGCACTGTCATTGTTCCCTTCTACTGCCCCACTGTTTGACATCTACAGAATTGTTTTTCATTGATTTGATTCAGTTTTGGTAGCTGCATGGTATGCATGGTACATCCCTTTTTTGTCCTTTTTCTTTTCCTCTTCCTCCAACAATAAAAGCAACGTACCTATCATGCAGAATTCTTATCGCCCATCAAGAACAGCAAGTTATAAGGCTAATCAGTTGGCAACATTCCCATCTTCTTCACACACACACACACACACACACACACACACACACACACACACACACACACACACACACACACACACACACACACACACACACACACACAAACACACAAACACACAAACACACACAGGCAGGCAGGCAGGGAAGGAGAGAGAGAGTTTGTTGTGAGGATGGTCTTCTCTCTGTAATATGCTGTACTGCAGCCAACATTCTAATCATGACCTCAGGTTCAGACCCAGGTAGCTGGCTTGAGGTTCTCTCAGCTTTCCATCCTTCCAAAGCTGGTAAATTGAGTATCCAGCTCCCTGTGGGAAAGGGAGTCAATGTCTAGCCTGCATAATTAAATGGTAAACTGCCCAGGGAATGCTTTTAAGTGCTTTGGGGCAGTATATACGTAAGCAGCATGCAAGCAGCATGCTTTATTTTTTTTTTTTTTTGCTTCATCTTTCTGTTTTCAAAGTCAGTGAACTACTCTGCAAGCCAGAGGATGTGACCCTGGATGATGAGTGGCTCTTGAGGTGCAGAGCGGCTAATACAGCTAAAAATGACCAAGCTAAATATAACTGTAGAAAAACTTTAAACTTTAAGTAGTCATAGTTGTGGTCTGGCCAAAGTACATAAAACAAGCACTGAGGGATACCAGATAGTATACTGAAGTTGTGGCTACTTTAATAGGTGTTTATTTGTTGTGAGACTGCCCACCCCAACGTAGGTCAAGGCTGCTGATATATGAGTGTTTCTTCAACACTTATTTTGATATCCAGAATTTCTACCATAAAAGTTGCAGAGAAACACAGGAACAAAATGCTTATCTAAAACGCTCCCTTGGCATTCCTTTGTGACTTGCAACTTCCCCTCTTTCCAATCCCCTCTTCTTGAAAGGTTTTTCAGTGTTTCATACCACACTGGTCTCCTGAATAGATATGTCTTATCCAACCATTTTTGCTATTTTGGTTTTTCAAATATGGGAAATGATTTCTTATATTCATTTTAGCCCCTGCTTACTATATGAGTTGGATGTCAGTATAGTATTGTCATATGCAGGGGAAAGGAAAGTTGATGCTGATAAGTCCCAAAATGTTGTTTGCTTGCTTGCCTGTTTAAAACCATTTATGTTCTACTGCATATCTGAAGGTCTTCCTGCGAGGAATAAAATAAAAATAAAAACAGTTTTAAAAGAGTCATATAGCAATTCAGACTTCGTAAATAATTTACAATCAACACAGCAGAGAACAGAAAGCAAAACACATAGTCTAGCTCCCTAGTTAGAATTCAACTACTTGTTAAATTCATCCCCTTTTAAGCCATCTCTAAATTTGCTGTCTTTTAGAGAAAGGCCATTGAACGATTCTGCAGTGAGGTGAAGCGTTTGTGCCATGCAGAAAGAAGGAAGGACTTTGTTTCTGAAGCATATCTGCTGACACTGGGAAAGTTCATTAACATGTTCGCTGTCCTGGATGAGCTGAAGAACATGAAGTGCAGCGTCAAAAATGACCATTCTGCCTACAAAAGGTGAGACCAATAGATGTCAGCATCCCTCTCATTTCCTTATCAGAGGACCCTTGGAATAAGGGAGTCTGTGGCAAGATTTAGCAGTGGAGTGGAGGTATTTCAATCCATTATTCTATAAAATGTATTTATAATAAAGCAAAGATATAATTCCATTCCTCTTATTGCATAGCTACAGGCAAGCAAAGTATAGAGAAATATCATTAACAGGACAGCACTTTTATTGTCTTTCAGAGCAGCCCAGTTTTTGAGGAAAATGGCTGATCCCCAATCTATTCAAGAATCACAGAACCTCTCCATGTTCCTGGCAAACCATAACAGGATCACACAGGTAATCTCCAAGATGTAATCCATTTTGTTGTCAGTAGAGATGGTGTGAATTTGATTGGCTATGTGATATACCTTTAGCATATAAACTATAAAAAAGGTAAAGGTAAAGGTTCCCCCACACACACACATGCATGCTAGTCGTGTCTGACTCTAGGGGTGGTGCTCATCTCCGTATTCAAGCCAAAGAGCCAGTGTTGTGCAAGTCCATGGCCATGTGGCCAGCATGGCTACAAAGAAAGTATATTTCAGCACATAAATAGATGTATTGGATAGATTAGTGGTTTAGGCATCTGGCTTCAGAACTCGAGGTTGGGAGTTTGATCCCCCACTGTACCTTCATGAAAGGGGCTTAACTTGATTATTGTTGACATGCCTTCCAGAGATGATGATGATGATGATGATGATGATGATGATGATGATGATGATGATGATGATGATGATAGTCAAATTATTGAAAAATATTCAAAATCAAATTGATTTTAATCATGATTAAAATGAAAAAATAGATGTTTTTACAATTTAAATAAACATTTTTCACTTAAATCGATTTCATTTTAAGAAATCATTTATTTGTATCCACTCTGATTAAATTTAATGTAATAGCGTCCTGATCTATAGATAATTGATTCTTTAGAAATTCAAACTGATTGGGAACGAGTGCCTGATGCTTGATTGTTCATGATTCTGCAGGCATCATGGCACTCAAACAGTCAAAGTTCTATGCAACAAGAATGATGGGCATGCTAGACTGGTTATTTCATTTCCACATTAACCAGATTAGAATGGGGAAAATGTGGTACCGTTGCTAAAGGACATCAGCACAAAGGCAAGAGGTTTTGCTCTGTGAAACGTGCCTTAAGAGTCCAAAACTAATTATCTAGAGGGAAATACTTGCCTTTAAAAATTTCTTCTCTGCACAGTAGATTCTTAAACTTCACAATCTGTCAAAACCTAACATCATGTCCTTATTTAAAATTATTAATGGTCTCACACATTTCTTGTCTTTTTAAAGTGCCTGCACCAACAGCTGGAAGTCATACCTGGTTATGAAGAGTTGTTGGCTGATATTGTCAACATCTGTGTGGATTACTATGAAAACAAGATGTACCTGACACCCAGTGAGAAACACATGCTTTTAAAGGTAGTGCCCTTGGAGGAGTACTCTCAGCCTCCCAGTCTTTCCTTGTCTAATTTTATTTCAAAATAAATGCCTTTGAGATCCTTGATTAAAAAAAATTCTTGCACACCTTACCTTAACAATGAGGTTACCTTTAAATAGCACTTAGTTTATGGAAATGACCTTTTATCTCTTATACAACACTTAAACAAAAAAAAACCACTGCACATGGTATCAGATTTTCTGCAGGGTCCAATTTGATGTCCCTTCCCTCCACCTAGGCCTTTTGTCTTATATTTAATCTACAAGGAAAGTTGAAGGGGGAAAATACTAGCTTTCATTTCTATCTTCAGTTAGATACTGTAGATGTGAGTGACAACCAAAATTAGCAGGGCTTTTAAAATACTAGATGGCTGAAAGCTGTATCATCATCTTTTTGTTGATGGCATAGTTTCCTCATAGAGAATAGAAGCGACATGGGTCAGGGCCATAGATTACTGGTAGCACATAGAAAGCCCTAGACTGCTATAGTTACATGCCTCATAGGCATTATTACTTTTGTTTGTGAGTCCCTGGAGAACTCTTGTTGATCAGCAGAAACATTACTGTGCTAAAATGAATAAATAATCTCACCCATTACAAGGCAATTTCCTGTGAATACTGGTGAATTTCAGGAAGGTTAAAACGATAAGCCATAAAATAAAAGGGTGTCTAGCTTTGATGACTGAGTATTTTCATGTGATTTTTCTGGAAATAGCTTTGTTCGTACATGTTGCTTTCTCCTCCTCTAAACAGAAATGTTTTCAGCCATCTCATTTATCTTTTCTAGGTGATGGGTTTTGGTCTTTACCTGATGGATGGAAATGTCAGTAATATCTATAAACTAGATGCGAAGAAGAGAATCAATCTTAGTAAGATTGATAAATTCTTCAAGGTCAGTCTTTGCTGTTGTGTTGGCTCAGAATTGTTCCCAAAGAAACCTGAGGCCACTCTGCCTAGAGACAAAGTAAATGCCATGGCTGAAGGGATGGCACGTTCAGATCAAAAGCACTGTGGACATTTTCAGGCTTTGACTTATTTGTGGTAACTGACTTTTTCCCTTGCATTTTTATCCCCTGAGCCAACTTGCTATACATGTTTGCAGTGAAAGGTTAAGGTTTCCCCAGTCTGCACCACAGCCGGATGTGTACCCCAGTGTCACACTCATTGCTGAAAGTAAGAAATGGCTTTTCTATTCTGAAGTAATGCTGAAGTTACACTGCATTTCAACTTCATTGCATTCCTTTAGCCTCATCCCCATCAGTTGCTCTTCTGATGTGACAATGCAACTCTTTATCTACCAAATGGAGGAACTAGCCTGTTCTGTGATTATAGTTTTTCTTTATTGGTCGAGCCCAAGGACCTTAATAAGAGAAAGAACTATTCACTTGAAGTATCTCTGAACAGGTGGACCTTGCTTTCCTATGAATCCACGGGATGATTCTAAACTGAATTTTATGGTTTATATTGGGGATATAAAACTTAGCTTCTGATGCCACACAGAAAGAAGTGCAGTGTTCTTCTTGCTGCTGACCAGAATTATGAGGAATTTCCAAGGTATCTTGAAAGAGCTTGTCTTTGTGAGAAAAATGTTTTGTGCAAAAGTGCCCACCTTTTAAACCAAAGTCCCCCAGGTTTTAAACACTTATCATAGTACAGGAGTAGAATTTCTTTGACTGAAACAATATCTTAACAATTTTCCAGTGCTCTTTTGCTGTATGTTTGTTTGTGGAGGAGTGTTGCATCTTAAAGAGAAAGCACACTAAAGATATTTTGTGTAAATACTATGGATATGATATGACATTTTGAGTGGGGAGTCCTTAGGTTCAATCTCAGCTAGAGGCAGTAAATCTTATAGGGCTTTAAAATTTCTCATTGAGTGGTGTTCTGCTTTAAAGACTGTTTGACTACTGAGAATTCAGAAGCCAATGAATATTGTTTCCATTCCCAGTTCACACAAATCCTTGTGAGTGGTAGCTACACTTTTCTTTTTTGCTGTGTTCCTTTTACCCCTCTGCATATGGCAGAATGTGTTCTGCGTTTGTGAAAAGTTAATGTGAAAACTGTTTTCTGTTATAATCCTACATATTTAGGTGTAACATCTCAGAAATGAGAAACACCAAAAGTTTACAGTGATCAGGATTGCAGTGTAAGCCCACTGATTCCTGTCTGCATCTTTAATACTGTGTCTCTGTGGCATGGCTTGTTGAATATGGGTGTCATGTTCTTCTGTTCAGTATAGGCTGGATAATGAGTGCATTTATGAAAATGAGAGTGTTTTCTTTGGTATAAGTCTAACAGTAGCAGTTGAGATAAAATATTTGGTCATTGTGACAATAGCAGGCGAGTGACATAGAGCATGAGGAAATTGAGAAGTAACACACTAGAGAAGTAGATAATTAACACAAGTGAAATTTGCCACATTCTTCAAGGAAGGTGTAAAATTAGTCACAGATCATTCCAATATTAAACAAAAATCTATCTGGCCCATAAATATAATGGTCTCTTACAGCAATGCTTTAAAAATCAATTTACTCTTTAATGGATCACCAAGAATATTTATTCCAGGCAAAAATTGTTGTTGTTGTTGTTGTTCAGTCGTTCAGTCGTGTCCGACTCTTCGTGACCCCATGGACCAGAGCTGACCAGGCCTTCCTATCCTCCACTGCCTCCCGGAGTTTTGTCAAATTCATTGTGGTTGCATCGATGACACCGTCCAACCATCTCATTCTCTGTCGTCCTCTTTTCCTTTTGTCTTCGATTTTTCCCAGCATCAGGGACTTTTCCAGGGAGTCCTCTCTTCTCATGAGGTGGCCAAAGTACTGGAGCCTCAGCTTCAAAATCTGTCCTTCCAGTGAACATTCGGGGTTGGTTTCTTTCAGGATGGATAGGTTTGATCTCCTTGCAGTCCAGGGAACTCTCAAGACTCTCCTCCAGCACCACAGCTCAAAAGCATCGATTCTGCGGCGATCAGCCTTCTTTATAGTCCAGCTCTCACTTCCATACATCACTACTGGAAAAACCATAGCTTTAACCATCCTGACCTTAGTTGGCAAAGTGATGTCTCTGCTCTTTAGGATGCTATCTAGGTTTGCCATTGCTTTCCTCCCAAGAAGCAGGCGTCTTTTTATTTCATTGCTGCAGTCGCCATCTGCAGTGATCAAGGAGCCCAAGAAAATAATAAAGGCAAAAATTAAAGAAAAATAAAACAAAATAAGATACAAAAGACACAAAACATGTGGTACCTTAAAGACTAACTTTCATATTGTAATGTAATGTTTCGTGGACATGTCCACTTCTTCAGACATATAGCAGCAGAATGAAGTATGCAATATAATATGTAATTGAATATATGTTTCATACCAAATATTCTTTGGCTGTTGTATGTAGGTTTATTTGCATGCAAGCCTAGTTGTAAATTCATATAGAGACAGAGCTGGGGTGAGGGTGGATAGGGGAGGGAGGAGAGGAAGAGAGGAGTTGGTTTTGAAGGCAGTTTGTTGATATGTAGGTTTTGTTTTATGGACATGTGGTAAAAAAATCCTAAAAAGACAAAAAAAGACACCAGTTCAGAACAACGTGAGGGGTTGGAAGAGAGGGGGAAGAGTGGCAAAATTTCATTTTGGCTCCTGTGCAAATGTGTTGTAAAGACTATTTATTTATTTATTTATTTATTTATTTATTTATTTATTTATTTATTTATTTATTTATTTATTTAGAATATTTTACCCCACCTTTCTCCTTGGAAAAGGACCCAAGGTGGCTTACAATAATGAGGGACAATATGCAGTCCAGACCACTTATTTTAGGACATATTCAAGTTAAGAACAGGGAATTTGAAGAGGCATCTTAGAACATTTAAAAAGATAGCATTAGAGCTACAAAGAGTACAAAAGAAGAAAAGAAAAATCCATTATGAGGAGTGAAAAGCAACATGGAGAACACTCGTGTTCTTATGAAATCATTCAATGCGATCATGTACACTAATCCGTATAAAGTCACATAATATGAATTCCCTCATTCAAGCCTGCCTGAAGAGAAAGGTCTTTGCCTGCTTTCAGAAAGACATCAGAGATGGGGCAGTCCTGGCCTCTAGTGGGAGGGAGTTCCAAAGTCTGGGAGCAGCAATAGAGAAGGCCCTTTCATGTGTTCTTCTGAGATGAACCTGTGAAGGTGGCAGGATGGAGAGAAAGACCTCTCTTGATGATCTTAGCACCCGAGCGGGTTTTATATTTTATTATTAAATTTATATACCGCTCCTCTGGGTGGTTAAGAGGTGTGTCAATTTTGTGTGTGTTTTACTCTTGCAAAAGTTTCAAGAGTTGTGTGAGAAGGTATATGTATATAACAGTTTTAAGATCTGGGTTTTTGTCTGTTGTTTGTTCATATTTATGCCTTTTATTTTTAATATTTTCTAGTACAAATCTAATGCATCATATATATACATATTATTTTAAAATATTATTTTTTAATAATTTTAATCAATAATCCTAAATGCCCCATCGGCGTGTTACAGTAATTCAAGCAAAAAGTATTTTAATGAACTGAACAGTTAAGAATTTTCTTAGCTTGCAGGTAACTTTTTTTTATCTATTTACAGGTCTCTGACTAGTATCCCAAACTT
This sequence comes from Phrynocephalus forsythii, assembly GCA_029282475.1. Taxonomy (NCBI): domain Eukaryota; kingdom Metazoa; phylum Chordata; class Lepidosauria; order Squamata; family Agamidae; genus Phrynocephalus; species Phrynocephalus forsythii. The sequence goes on from JAPFRF010000011.1 coordinate 113,429,100, forward strand.
GGTAATAATCTGAGATTAGCAGGCATATACGGTTGTCATAGAAGTTAAACTTTTTTAAAAAACAATACTTTGATATTCTCTGAAAAAAGAGAGGGAAGAAACAAAGTGTTGGGGATTAAATTTATTCCTGGCTTGGAAAAGTTTATACAAGGTATTGGCATACTACTATGGTGATAATTGCAGGAAGTGCAACATAACTTACCAAGCTAAAGATATACTTTTAGTTGTAGATGTTTATCAAAAGTGATCCTACATAGAAAGGAGCATGGTGGTTCTGTATAGGTAACAGAAGAACTGGTTTAACCTGTCATGGAGTCTATGCCAACTAAAATTCTCAGTTAGGTACAACTGTGGAATGTGTGTGAGCCCCATCTCCTTGTGCATCTTACAAAATTAGTTTAGAATTAATGTCTAGAATCCATTAGTAAGATACAACTGAACTAGCCCCACTTAGTAAATGAGAATCTGGTGAGTCCACCTCTGTGTAAGTTCTCTTGATTCACAAGGCCTACTCTGGTTGCAGCTTACTACTGGATTTCAGCCAGCATCTCTCTTCTGGTACTGTATAGCGTAATAACAATTTCTTCTGTATATTGATTTTACAAGTCCTTATTGCAGTGTGGTTGCCTCCCACTATGTTCAGCTTGTAAGTGCTTGACATGATGTAATGTAAACACTCATCACTCCTGATATAATTTTGGGTACAGCAAGATGAATTATTTCTTATACTGATCCTTCACCCTCAGAAGTTGTCATGAATCTCAGTTTATAATCTGTTGTCACCAAATTCTCTCTATAATCTATTGATTTTCTGAGGCTTAACTATGCCTTGCATTGGCGCACCCCAGTTTTTAATTACTACCCTTGATTTAGTAACCCCTCACAATATGGATTTATCTTTAGAAGAAAAGATCACCACACAGAATGACGGTCAAGTTATTCATGATATCTTTGCTAGGTCAAGCACTCAGTGAATTGTATTGGCTGTTTTCACACATGATGCTGCAATCCATGTAGGACTAAACAGGTGGCGGGGATATGTCTGTGTGCATAAACCGGCCTCCCTTTGTCCCCATCCGCGCAGAAACCTCTCAGACCTTAGGCCAGTGGTGGTGAATCTTCGGCACTCCAGATGTTTGGGACCACAACTCCCACAGTCTTATGTCATGGGCAATAGAGGCTTGGAATTCTGGGAGTTGTGGTCCAAAACATCTGGAGTGCCAAAGGTTCGTCACCACTGCCTTAGGCTGTTCAGTGTGAGGGTGTTCAAATGAGCCTCTATGTCTTCAGCTGAAGAGTACTTCCAATCGTGGGGCCTTCTATCACCCATTTAGCCCTTCTTGGATTCAGGGATAACACCTGAAATATTATTAATTCTTCTTCAGGGTACTGCTTGTAAAGTTACTTTTTAAAAGGATGGACATAATGGACAAAATCCTTTGGGCATGAATTGGTACTGGAGTAATGCGAATGGGGAGTGGAACATCTTTAATTTGAACTGATGGAAAGCTTTCTCTTCTCCTGCCTCCCCCCAGCCTTCTTTCTCTGTTCAGGTTCCAGTGCTCCCTTTTGCCTTGGGGAAGCATTTGGGAGCTTCGAAACAAAACAAAATTACTGCCAGTGCCCCATATTCTGGTGAAAGCAATCCAACAACAATGTTTGACTCTTAAATCTCTCACCCTTATCCCAAAAATAGGTTACAGGTGATACCTTCATAGGCCACTATTAAAAATATAAAAGGAACATTGTAAGCTTTTGAGTGCAGTCAATCACCCTTCTTCAAAGCAGGTTCTAGAAGTTCAGACATGGTGACAGATGTTCTTTACCAGGAGGTTACTTTTAAAGTCCTTAGTTAGATGATGTTCTTAAAATCCATGGCTAGGTGATGTTGTAGCCAGGACAGGAGTCTTGTTGGAGGCAAGAAGGGTAGTTGTAAAAGGCCATTTCTTAAGTCACACCCCCATTCTTCAAATAAAGAAACATGGGTCATATAATTTTTTGCCCTATCCCAAGACTCCCAAAGGCTTCTCCAGGATAAAAGAGAGAATGAGGGAACTTTGCAACCTGAACGGGGAGGAGAAGATAAGAAGCTTTTGATTATTTTTAAATTGGACATTCTCAGCAGCCCACTGCCTCAGTCTGGAATATCTTATAAATGGGGCACATTTCTACTTTTGTGTCCCAGTTCATCAGTGAGGCTACAAAATAAAACAGGCTGAACTGTGCTTTCATCATTGTAAGGTTAATTACACTGGTGACAATAAGGCCTGTAATAAGACTTCCTGGGGTAGGAACTGGCAAGCCACCCCAGTATCCCTGCCAAGAACATCCCATGGACAGAAACAAAAGGCTAAAAGATATGACGCTGGAAGATGAGCCCCTCAGGTCGGAAGGCGTCCAACATGCTACTGAGGAAGAGCAGAGGACAAGTACAAGTAGCTCCAGAGCTAATGAAGTGTCTGGGTCAAAGCTGAAAGGACGCTCAGCTGCAGACGTGCCTGGAAGAGAAAGGAAAGTCCAATGTTGTAAAGAAATATACTGCATAGGAACCTGGAATGTGAGATCTATGAACTGGATGTAAGCTGGATGTGGTCAAACATGAGATGGCAAGAATAAACATTGACATCTTGGGCATCAGTGAACTTAAATGGACAGGAATGGGTGAATTCAGTTCAGATGACTATCACATCTACTACTGTGGGCAAGAATCGCATAGAAGAAATGGAGTAGCCCTCATAGTCAACAATAGAGTAAGAAAAGCAGTGCTGGGATACAACATAAAAATGATAGAATGATTTTGGTATGATTCCAAGGCAGTCCTTTCAACATCACAGTAATCCAAGTTTATGCACCAACTACCAGTGCTGAAGAGTCTGAGATTGACCAATTTTATGAAGACTTACAGTAACTTCTAGAACTGACACCAAAGAAAGATGTTCTTCTCATCATAGGGGATTGGAATGCTAAAGTAGGGAGTCAAGTGATAAAAGGAATAACTGGCAAGTTTGGCCTTGGAGTTCCAAATGAAGCAGGGCAAAGGCTAATTGAGTTTTGTCAAGAGAACAAACTGGTCATTGCAAACACTCTTTTCCAACAACACAAAAGGCGACTCTACACATGGACATCACCAGATGGACAATACCGGAATCAGATTGATTAATTTTTCTGCAGCCAAAGATGGAGGAGCTCTATACGGTCAGCAAAAACAAGACCTGGTGCTGACTGTGGCTCAGATCATCAGCTTCTTATTTCAAAATTCAGACTTAAACTGAAGAAAGTAGGGAAGACCACTGGGCCAGTCAGGTATAATCTAATCTCGTATGAATACACAGTGGAAGTGAAGAATAGATTCAAGGAACTAGATTTGGTGGACAGAACACCTGAAGAACTATGGATGGAGGCTTGTAACATTGTACAGGAGGCTGCAATGAAAACTATTCCAAAGAAAAGAAAATGCAAGAAAGCAAAGTGGTTGTCCAACGAGGCCCTACAATTAGCGGAGGAGAGAAGGGACGCAAAATGCAAGGGAGAAAAGGAAAGATACAGAAAATTGAATGCAGACTTCCAAAGAATAGCAAGGAGAGACAGGGCGGCCTTCTTGAATGAACAGTGCAAAGAAATAGAGGAAAGCAACAGAAAAGGAAAAACCAGATATCTGTTCAAGAAAATTGGAGATATTAAAGGGGCATTTCGTGCAAAGATGGATATGATAAAGGACAAAAATGGTAGGGACCTAACTGAAGCAGAAGAGATCAAGAAGAGATGGCAAGAATATACAGAAGAATTATATCAGAAAGATCTGGATGTCCCTGATAACCAAGATAGCATAGTTGCTGACCTGGAGCCAGACATCCTGGAAAGTGAAGTCAAGTGGGCCTTATAAAGCATTGCAAACAACAAGGCCAGTGGAGGTGACAGCATTCCAAATGAACTCTTTAAAATCTTAAAAGAGGATGCTGTAAAGGTGCTGCATACGATATGCCAGCAAATTTGGAAAACCCAGCTGTGGCCAGAGGACTGGAAAACATCGGTCTACATTCCAATCCCAAAGAAAGGAAATGCCAAAGAAGGCTCCAACTATCTCACAATTGCACTCATTTCACACGCTAGCAAGGTTATGCTGAAAATTCTACAAGGCAGGCTTCAGCAGTATGTGGAAAGAGAACTTCCAGAAGTACAAGCTGGATTTCAAAGGAGCAGAGGAACTAGAGATCAAATCGCCAACATGCGCTGGATTATGGAGAAAGCCAAAGAGTTCCAGAAAAACATCTACTTCTGCTTCATTGACTATGCCAAAGCCTTTGACTGTGTGGACCACAACAAACTATGGCAAGTCCTTAAAGGAATGGGAGTGCCTGACCACCTTATCTGTCTCCTAAGAAATCTATATGTGGGACAAGCAGCAACCGTCAGAACTGGATATGGAACAACTGACTGGTTTAGAATTGGGAAAAGAGTATGACAAGGCTGTATACTGTCACCTTGCCTATTTAACTTATATGCAGAGTACCTCATGAGAAAGGCAGGTCTGGATGAATCACAAGCCGGAATTAAGATTGCCGGAAGAAATATCAACAACCCCAGATACGCAGAAGATACTACTCTAATAGCAGAGAGTGAGAATGAATTAAAGAATCTCTTAATGAGGGTGAAAGAGGAGAGTGAAAAAAATGGGCAGAAGCTCAACATAAAAAAAACTAAGATCATGGCCACTGGTCCCATCACCTCCTGGCAAATAGAACAGGAAGAAATGGAGGCAATGACAGAGTTTATTTTCTTGGGCTCCTTGATCACTGCAGATGGCGACTGCAGCAATGAAATAAAAAGACTCCTGCTTCTTGGGAGGAAAGCAATGGCAAACCTAGATAGCATCCTAAAGAGCAGAGACATCACTTTGCCAACTGAGGTCAGGATAGTCAAAGCTATGGTTTTTCCAGTAGTGATGTATGGAAGTGAAAGCTGGACTATAAAGAAGGCTGATCGCTGCAGAATCGATGCTTTTGAGCTGTGGTGCTGGAGGAGAGTCTTGAGAGTCCCCTGGACTGCAAGGAGATCAAACCTATCCATTCTGAAAGAAATCAACCCCGAATGTTCACTGGAAGGACAGATTTTGAAGCTGAGGCTCCAGTACTTTGGCCAGCTCATGAGGAGAGAAGACTCCTTGGAAAAGTCCCTGATGTTGGGAAAGATTGAAAGCAAAAGGAAAGGGGGATGGCAGAGAATGAGATGGTTGGACGGTGTCATCGATGCAACCAATATGGATTTGACAGAACTCCGGGAGGCAGTGGAGAACAGGAAGGCCTGGCGAGCTCTGGTCCATGGGGTCACGAAGAGTCGGACACGACTGAACGACTGAACAACAACAACAACAGCCCACACAATGTTACACCAACAAGATTTGAACCATTGCCACCAGCAACATAGCCACAATATTATATTGCTCTCACAACCCCTGTCATGAATGCCTTTGGGATGTCCCCTTCTTTCTTCTTCAAAGTTACTTTACAAGCTACACTGTCGGACATGCTTTCCATTTATTTCATTAAGTTTGAAAACTTGCACTGCTCCTTGCTCATGAGGAATTATTGGGACCCCATTCCAGAATTATATACCCCACCCACCACCCCGAGGCTGAATAAGTCTCCCCCACCCAATCTCTTGCATTGCTCTTTCAGACAAAGGCAACTCTCTGCCTTGTTTAAATCATGTTTTGTTTTTTCTTCCAGCAGCTGCAGGTGGTCCCTTTATTCGGCGATATGCAGATAGAACTGGCCAGATACATTAAGACCAGTGCTCACTATGAGGAGAACAAATCCAAGTGAGTGCCTGCCATAATGTCTCTTGGCTTTGGTATGTCCTGGTCAAGAGAGGAAGTTGCCAAGACCTTTGCAACTCTCCTGCTCTCGTATGTGAGGTCTGTGCATGGGTACCCGTGAGCATGTGTCCGTGGGCATAGCTCCATATGAGTGAGTGGAGTGGTGGAGGGAATGAGTGTGTGTGTGTGTGTGTGTGTGTGTGTGTGTGTGTGTGTGTGTGTGTGTGTGTGTGTGTGTGTGTGTGTGTTTATTTTTCACCTTTCTTTTTCTTTACTGTGCCTTGAAGGATCCAGCTCAGCCATCCCATCTTCCTACTGAGTGAGGTATGCCTTAACCCACAGCAGTAAAAGGGTTATAGCTATTCTCTTTTCACATTGATCTCCCAATAAAATTAAGGAAATGGAGTTAAGTCATGCCGCTGTATCTTCTTGTCACTTCCATTGTTGAAAATGCTTAGTCTGCAGCCAGGGCCAGCCTATGATGCTTTGCTCCTTTGAAGGAAAGGATAAAATGGTGCCTTCTCCTCATTGCCATGAATTACAGCCAACTGAGCTGGAGGTGAATTTTACTTCAACACTGACAACGATATTGAATCATCCACCATGTCTAACAGCAACTGGACCATTTTAATGGGAAGAGGGTATGTTGGCAGGAAATAGGAAGAAAGCTGGAGGTGGGGCTGCTATTGTTACTCTCATTAGAGATGGGCACAAAACGAACAATTTTTCGTTTCCATTTCTGTTTTTTTGTTTTGTTACACAATGAACCGACAAATGAATTTTATCTCTAAAATGAAACTAAATGAACAGAAACACCAGAAATTTTGTCATCCGTTTCATTTTCTTTACGGTAATACATTGAACTGCTTTAAATGCTAAAAAAAATCACAAAAAATTGAAATAAATGGTAACGAAACAGTAACGAAAAAACGAAAACGAATTTTTTGCAAAAATTCACAAAAACGGAAACGAACCGAAATAGACCCCCACCACATGACAAACGAAACACCATTTTTTTTAATTCGTGCCCATCTCTAACTCCCATAGTATCTACCATTGAAGGCTTCTTTCCCACTCTGCTTACTGGTAGGGCCAATCTTATCAGCAGTCTTGGTGATCCTTTTCCAGTTTGTGATCTGATCCAGTCCCTCCCCCACACACACACATGCCAGGCTTGCCTCTTTCTGATCTTCTGGTAGATGAGGGCCTCTAGGTTCTTGTACAAATGACAATTGGAGAATGAATAATTTTAGAAGCTGGCAAACTTGAGTGTCTTGCTTTTATGCCGCCCATCGAGCTGCAGGGCCACTCTGGGCAGTTTACAATAACTCAGTGTAAAACAAAAAATACACTATACAATAGAAATATAATAAATTGTATCTCCCAGTAACTTTTATGTACAACTTGCAAACGTTTGTGGCTGATGTAAACGAAGAATGTCATTGCTATTGACTTTGAGAGCTGCTCTGCCAAAGAGAAAATAATATATTTCTTTGGCTTTGTGGTGGCGTTCTGGGCACTTTTTAAGACACTGAACCTGTAGTGGTGTGTTAGTAATCTAATTGAAATCTGGAGATTTCTCTTCAAGCCACTTGCTGAAGTAGCCACCCTCCATTTTATCAGTTTTAAGGCTGGGCCAGAGCTCTGTCCCTTTAAGAGTATTGCACCTTGCAACTGAAGTACATGTCTTTGGCCAGAGTCATTCTGGCATTGAAGCAGTGTCTGAACTCCCTCATTGTTCTTCCTGATCATGTGACCGGTGTCTTGACTTGAGTTGCCATCTTCCTGTTTCCTGCTGCTGCTTTCAAAATAGTCTGCTCTTCTTCACTACCCAGAACTTCACCTAGTCATTGGCCTGGTGAACTGACATAAGCAATCTGATTCCTTCAGCCAAAACCTATCTTGCCCCTTGATGAGGTCAGTCTGCTTTCTCTGCCCTACATTCCATGTTATGACTGAGCCCTAGACGTTTTGTTTATACTCAGTTTTTACTGCCTGCTTTCCCACGCTTTCCCCTGGGAGCTACCCTCTAATCTGTCATGAGTTAGATTCGCTGACCTCTTTGATAGACAAATGAAGTTCTTCAAACATTAGTAATGCTTGAATCCCTTTGGGGACGTATGTCCTGTGGAACTGGCTAACGAGTGCATGTAAGAATGGGAGTGAGATGATGGTCGGATGTTTACAGACATCCACATATGGAGTGTGTTTATGTGATGGCAGAAATGTACATGTGGTACCATGTACTGTGAAGATACCTGGAGAATGTTCCATTCACTGCACTTGCATGCCCACTGTCTGTTCTTGTATGTCATTGATGGTTTTGAATGCAGGTATGAATGTTCATGCTGTGAATGTGAATGAGGTGCACCTGCTCTGGGAAGTTTTTATCCACCTCTTTGAACAGGATATAAAATCTTCCAGAGCATGGACACCACTATTTGTCTATCTGTTCACCAGAGGCTTTCCTTGGGGCAGCGTGATGGGACAACATTATAAAGCAGGGATCCTCTGAACTCAGGCTTTAAAATGGAACAGGATATGAAATATCTCAGACTAGAATCCGTTTCAAGGGGAAAGATGCAAGGAATTTAAAAGGGGAAGACTGAAGTGGACATTCAGCACCGTTGAGTACATGCAACATGGTCTTGGCCAGCCTTCTAGAGAATCAGTGTAAAAAGTTACCCTGTTGATTGGGGCATCCATTTAAAGATTTCCCTGCTTAGTTCAGACATACAAGGAATTGCATTTCTTTGAATGGAAATCTATTGCACTGTCTCCATAGTTCTGTTTGAAGCAACCACCCATGTATGAACTGTAATGGTTGCCAATACTGTAATTTGCTCTGGTCTAATTTTGATAGAATCAGTGCCAAGGCCTCCAGCTCAGATAAAATATAGATCCAAATCTCAACCCCATAGGTAAGGGATAGTATCTTCACCTTCCGTTACAATGCACAAGCTGGTTTTTGTTTTGTTTTGTGATTGTGAGCACGGCCCAAGGATGTGGCACTCAATTCATCTTACTGATTAAACACAGATAAAGGAAAGATCTCAAGGAGGCAAAGACCATGGGTCATGTAGGAAGTAATCACTCCTCTAAATATTCAGGTTTCAATATAAGATGCTAAAGAAATACCAAGCAAGGTTATTTGGAAGTGCATTTATTTAACATTCTAAGAGTTATGATAAGTCCAAAAGTATTTGAAAGGCTGTTTGCCACACTAGTGTGGACGTTTGTCCTTCACTGATCATCTTAAACTGTACCCTGTCCTATCAAAGTATACTGGAATTCTAACTGGAACAAAACCCACAGGAACTACTAAGATCTTTCATTAATGAAATCCATGTGTGTATTTAATCCCATTTCTAGCATCTTCCGTTCATTCTCACTCATAAAAATGTGAAATATTTCCTCTTCTTGTCCTCACTTACTAACAATTCGTTTCTCATTCAGTTTCCAACCAGACCAGCGTGGCCCCCTCTGCATCCCCCACTTCCTGAAGAAGAGATTTGGGATATTAACTGGCTGCATGATAATCTTCCTATCTTTCTACACTTTCAATCCCTTCCTTTCATGCCCACTCCCTTACTTACTCCATCATGGTGCTGAGATGCAATTAACTATATTTTTCTTGTGTGGCCTCTTAACTCTGTGTTATGGATTAGATTACATATGACAGGTTGGGCTAGCACAGCAAAATGTCTGATCATCACTGTTAACCTACCGATTCCTTTGGGGGAAACAGGACACTGAAAGGGTAAGAGTGAAGATTTGGGGTTATGGGACCTCTGAATTGGACATGGTCATCAGTTTTGTTAACAAAGCTGCATCTACAGTACTACAGTTTAATCACCCATGAAGAGCTAGTCCAGAATATAATATATCCAAGTATAATATAATATATAATATTATTGTCTTCATATGATTAACAAAAGAAAAAAGAAACCAGCATATTTTGAGTAATAACAAAATTAGTACAACAGATAGCCAATATGAGTACCATTGACTGAATCTGTGAAGACTTTAGGGGGGGGAGTGAATTCAGTAAAATAATCTAAAGCTTCTTTAGCTATTGATTTAGTGTGATGACCAAATGCATGAATCATTATTTGCAACCAGCTAGCAGATCTGGATCAGAAATGGACAGTGGTTAATTATGGTTTGTGTACTGTATTTATTGACAAACCATACAGCCATTCTGCTGCTTCTAGAGCTCCTGCTGAATGGAAGTGCCAAATAAGTATAAAATCAAACCAGGCCACAAGGGTGTTTTTTTTTGTTGGTTTTTTTTTTTTTTTTGGGATGCTTAAATTGTGTTTTTGGTTCCAAACTGGTGTTGGTAGAAACCACAGTTGTGTGTGATGTCTAAATCAAGTCAGCAAGTTGACTGATGTTGAATCTTATGGAAGGCAAATACTTTGGTGCCCCCAGCCAGACAAATCCTTTTCGGAGGGAGAAGTTGTTCGCTTGTTATAGGACAGTGGTGGCGAACCTTCGGCACTGCAGATGTTTTGGACCACAACTCCCACAGTCCTTTGCTATTGGCAATCTAGGCTTGGAATTCTGGGAGTTGTGGCCCAAAACATCTGGAGTGCCGAAGGTTCGCCACCACTATTATAGGATATATACTGAAGATCTGCCCTCTGCTCTCATTGTGCATTTATTAAGCTGACCATAATTCAGCCTGATATCAGTTACACTGTTCTCAGTCTGATTTTCCTTATACAGATATCTGCAAGAAATAAGTAAATTTTGAGTAAACAATAAAGGTATGAATGTTGAGGAGGCCACAGTGCTATCCTTGCTAAATTACTATTTTCATGTTAGTATAGACCCAAAGCCATAAGCCGAGTTTGACAGACATGTGTAACAGAATGCAGCAGGAAACCTTAAACATAACAGGTGGGATGGCATGCTGGTAAAGTAACAGAGCAAAAATATTTCAAGTAGTAACTCTGGCTGCACAGTAAGAGCTGGTAACTTAAAGGCATTGGTTTTTTGCCCAGGTGGACATGTACTCAGAGCAGCATCAGTCCCCAGTACAATATCTGTGAGCAGATGGTACAGATCCGAGATGATCATATCCGCTTTATTTCCGAGCTAGCTCGTTACAGCAACAGTGAGGTAAGCATTAATGGAGACCCAGGCGGACCCTTCCCAGGATCATCCAGGAAGTGAAAAACCGAGGTACTCGTCAAGCGCATGGAGGGAGGGTGATTTCAGAACATCCATGATATTAACTGGGAAATGGCCATGACATTTCTGCTTCAGTTCTCACTATCGCTAACAATACTGAGCTCAGAGTGGTCCTGTAGGTGACGGCTGCAACTGCTATACGTTTGGTTCCCTGATCCAATTCTCTTTTCTCTGAATGACGGCAGTTCTTACAGGCATTTGGGCAGAGAAAGCTTTTCGCCAGTTCTCATGGATCTGGAAATGCCTTGGCTTGAACCTGGGACATCTTGCACCCAACACAATAAATGCTTTGGAACCAAAGTCGGAGATCTCTCTGATTTGCCCCTTTCCCCTCTCCCATCCTCTTATTTGTATTTTTTGAGTCCCCAGGTTTACTTTGCCTCTTATTGGTCTTTTTACATAATAGTTTTCAAAAAAATCAATGCAGAGATGCATTGGGGCTATGGATGGGCTATGCTGAACTAAGCATAGCCCCATCCTGAGAAAGGAAAACTTGTGATGGTAAGAGAGGGTTCGGAGGTATATTTTTGACAATTGAAATACCTTAAAAATGGGTACCATGCTGCAGGCAGTACAAAACTGGTGCCTCAGGGAATGTATAATGACTGTAGAGGGTTTTGTGTGTGTGTGGGGGGGGTAATACACAGAATTTGATACATTGGTGCTTTGGAGGTTGTTTATTATTACTAACTTCTGTGAATATCTGGTCAGAGCAAGTCCTCATTAAGGCCCTTGACACCACTTCTAGTATTTATTTGAAGCTCCATTTAAGCAGCTGGAATCCTTGCTTTGCTCTCCCATGAGATTTCCTTCATTTGACCCAGAAGGGGAAGCACTTATCCCCGAACATCTGGAATATCCTGTACTTGGTTGTTATTCTTAAACAGTGTGGAGGAAACAAAAGGTACAAGCTTAGATTTTTGCCCATCTTCTCTTTAATGTGAAGGTTCCACTGTTATTCTGTCCCGGTCCACAGCAGATCTACCTTGGCAAGATACATTTATGGATTTGCATAATTGATGACAAAATCTTAAATTTGAAACACCCAATCTTACATTTTCTCTATTTGGAAGTTGAGTTATGCAACTAGACTTTTCTCTCAAGAAAAGAAGTCCTGTAGTCATGACTCAACTTCCAGATAAACTCACCTGGATGACTGAGAATCTTCACAGATATATTACCTTTTCTCTATTTTTATTCCATTCGGATTTCCCCCTCCCTTTCTTATAAATTCTTCCCCACGCACACAATTTTAGAGATAGTATCTGAAACAGGAAATTAAGTGTCATTATCAGCAACAGTAATGACACTGAGGTAATAGCAATGTCATTTTTATTGCTGCAGTTTCTGCATCTTACTTCACCTAATTTTGTCTCAGCTTTCCTCATTTCCTATCACTGGCTCTCTTATTTTCACTGTGATTATTTCCTTTTTGTTAACGAATGTTTTCTTGCATAGAACAGTTGATAGTGGCTGGAAAATTTGATAAAGACGTAATTCACTGGATTAAGAAGCTGAAGCAATGTACCCTCACATAGATAGTTATCTGATGTTTCTCAGGTTGTTACTGGCTCAGGGCTGGATAGCCAGAAGTCAGATGAAGAGTACAGAGAGCTTTTTGACCTGGCTTTACGCGGATTGCAACTTCTGTCCAAATGGAGTGCTCACGTTATGGAAGTGGTATGTATTGGCTATAAACACATGTTTAGACCTGTTAGAATTGATGTTCTGTCTATATCTGTTATTATCAAACCATGCTGGATTGATAAATATATGCATAAATATTGATCACCACCCCACAAACCCTCTCCTTGAAGAAGCAGAAGTCCTATATTCAGTGGAGAGATTGGTATGATCCAATTAATCCCCCCTCAAATAAAATTGTATTGGAAGTAACAAGGTTGCCACCCAGAGACCTCTTGGTAGTGGGGCGGCTAAAAAATATGTTAAATAAATAAATAAATAAATAAATAAATGAGGTTGTTGACTAGATTATTCCTGCTTTTGTTTCCTCTCTTCAGTACTCTTGGAAGCTAGTTCATCCCACTGATAAGTTCTGTAACAAAGATTGCCCAGGAACTGCTGAGGAGTATGAGAGAGCCACACGGTACAATTATACCAGTGAGGAAAAGTTTGCATTTGTTGAGGTGAGTGTTTTATTTTTATTTGTGGTGTACAGAGTAACATCTCCTTTAAAAAAGGATGACTGAAATGCTATCATATCAGATTCAGAATACAGTACCATACCTGGTGTTGACTACTGGCTGTATCCTTTCATTTTCCTTTCACAGATGGTGTGATTTTTGTTCCAATGGTTTGTATCAACAGTAAAACAGCACTGTTGCAATTCCATGCTAACAGCATTATTTTCTTCTCTAGGTTTTCTTATTAAGCACTTTTGACACTAAATGGAGTTTCAAAGTCAACCATAGCATAACACTGGGTAACTGCTACACTTTAGCAGCCCTAGTATCTCTCTCTCTCTCTCTCTCTCTCTCTCTCTCTCTCTCTCTCTCTCTCTCTCTCTCTCTCTCTCTCTCTGTGTGTGTGTGTGTGTGTGTGTGTGTGTGTGTGTGTGTGTGTATGGTGTTATAGATATAGAAGATAAACTGCCTTGTTTATCTGGAATAGGAAATAATAATTATAGCATGCATCAGCTGGGGTTCAGTTATAAGTGATAGAGAATTAATAAGATGGGGAAATTGTAAGAAGGATCTTGTCACAAAGCATGTTTTTTAAAATGACTATTATAAAAGTCACAAATTGTTTATATTCAAATTATATGAGGCAGTTGTACTATATAGATATGGTATCAATTTTGTAAAATGTGAACATCAAGCAAATGGTTTACATTGCCATATAATTTTGAGATAACTAAACAATTTTGAAGTAACACACCCTCACCCCATCTAATGGAATACTGGATTGCTGACAGGCCTGACATGTTTGGCAAGGAAGCGTATTCCCCAACGGCTGATGAAGATAAAGAAAGCATAGACAGTTTTAAAAAAAAGGATATAGATGTTATGAAATGTGAAAAAAACATAAATTTCATAATGGGTGGAGTTTGATCCTAAGGTAGATGAATAAGCTTGCAGATATTTTATTGGAAAATATGAGCTAATGACACAGAAGAAATATGGAGAATGAATGATACAGTTTTGTGAAGAAAGAGCCACCAAGCATTTCAGTTAGAACCAAGGATACTGTATCTATGAAAATCCTTGTGAGATGGTACTCACAGTGTAAAGAGCCAAAATGTATATCAAAGTGATAAAATAGTGTTAAGTTAAAGAAAACAATGACATAAATTGAAAGCATAGACCTGTCTTCATTGCAGTTCACCTCATTTAAAGGGAAAAGGTTACAAAAAAAAAGAACCCTCCACCCCCACAAAAAAAGCATGCAAACAAAACAAGTTGTCAAACTATGTTCTTTTAGGTTATCTATTAAGATAGTCAGAAAGATGGTGTTCTCATTTTAGATAAAAATGAGACTTGCTTTATCACATTCGGGTGGTGGTGTTGAAAAGTGTGGCCAGTAGCATTGTCAAAACTAAATACATAAATGAAAGAGAAATAGATATGAGAAGAAATGTTATAGTTGATAGGAAAGAGGCAAAATGGAAGAATCAAGATCAAAACAAATAGAAATATTTCATGTAGTCAACAAGGAAAGGTGACATTGAATTAGAGCATCTGGAAAAGTGATACGATCTGTACAATGTAGAGAAGTACAAAGGTAGAGAAGATTCATGACTCTATTTTGTGTGCATTAAAACTTAAGGAGAGAGGAGGCATGTTCAAAAAAAATGTCAGTGGAAATGGACAGTGGTAGTTCTTCATTCACAGGAGAAATCAAAGTGTTCAGTGAGTACCTGAAATAAGATACCAAATCAGCAAAAGTTATTTAAACACGTTGACACTGGACTGGAAATACAAATATCCAAAATTTAAAATGCAAATGATAAAAATTTTAGACTGGGTGATGTTTCAGCAGATGTGTCGGAATGAATGTACAATGATGACTTAGATGTTTAACTGAATCTACAGAACAGGAAATTTTCCTGAAATCTAGCTGAGATCTACCTTTATTATATTTTTTAAAAATGCTTGTAGTTTGAAAGCATAGAAGGGTAGCAAAGCAAAGTGTGCTGCATATATACTTCCCAATAGTGCTTAAGTCACTTTTTGGGCACTTAACAGTTTAATTATGCAGGCTACACATTGTTCCACCCCTAGCAAGCTGAGTACGTAATTTACCAATATTGGAAAAACAGAAGGTTGAGTCAGCATTGAGCTGGCTAACAGAGCCCTAGATCAAATACAGGCTGTGATTTGGTTTTGCTGGTTTAAAAAAAAAAAAGAGGTTGTCCTCTTAAAGATAATAAGTAGCAGAAATTACAAGAAGTGTGAAGAAGAGTCAAGAGAGATGTACTTGGATTCAGATGCAGATTATGAAGTAGGGAAACACTAATCTTTCTACATGTATTTGGGGAGAGATGCTGTGGCACAAATGCCTTTGATGTACTCCAGTTCAACAATTATGTTTGGAGACAAAGCCCTTCATTCAGCTTGTAACCCAGTAGCTGGCAACAAAAAGGCAACAAATGGAAATTGAAGATTACAGCTGATTACAGCTGCTACATCCAAAGCCCAAATAGTTTGAATGGTGTCCAGCTTCTGCCAGAGGAGAAGGAAAATAAAATAAAAATGATAATAGGCATGGACAAAACAAACGAGTAAGGCATGAAATTACTGTACCTTAGCCAATAGGTATAAATTCATTTTGTCTTCAATTATTCAGGTGATTGCTATGATAAAAGGTCTCCAAGTACTCATGGGTCGCATGGAGAGTGTCTTCAACCAGGCCATCAGGAACACTATCTATGCTGCTCTGCAAGATTTTGCTCAGGTAACCCTGAGAGAGCCACTGAGGCAAGCTGTTAGAAAGAAGAAGAATGTTCTCATTAGGTGAGCCTAACCTATCTAAATCAAAACCTCTTGGTATCCTCTGATAGATACACTCACTCCCGGGGCTGTTTCTAAAACTCATGATTTTGTATCTTTCTGAATCCCTGGTTCCCCAGCTGAATTGTTTTAAATTTGTTTAATTCCATTTAATTCCATTTTTTTAAGTTAGTGAGAAGGTTTAATTTAATTTATAGTATAGTATATATATTGTGTCTTGTATTTTGTAGTGTTGATTTTAATATGATTTGATATGTCAAATACCTTGAGAGTGTTCGGAGTATTGGGGTGGTAGTACATATAGATGGACAGACGGATGGACGGGCAGACAGACAGACAGGTAGGCAGGCAGGCAGGCAGGCAAAGTGGAATGTGGTTTGTATTGTAGCTGTGTTTCATAGTCACAAAGAGGTTATACTAAAATGTTTTTACAAATATCCTATGGTCGCATTGCCATTAATTGCATGTAAACTACTGCATAGAACCAGGTCATGGGTGCAAAACAGAACTCACTCAAACCATTAAGAATCACTATGCAAGTTTAGTGGTTTTAAAATTGAATTCTATTTTGAGGGATTTGGAGCAATATACAGGTTCATGTCTTCACCAGGTATATTCTCCTCTTTGGGATCATGCTCTAGTCAATTATTTCTTGGTTTTATCTCATATAAGTTGTTACGTGTTTAAGGGTCTCTCTGAGGGCTGCTTTGTCACAAATGTTTGAAGATTCCTCGAAAGAGTTGGACATGTTTGCCATGTGGTTTGATATTTAGTTTTCTGTTGCTGACATAAATCCTATTGATTTTAATTAATTTTTAGAAACTGGCATGTAAGGCATTTTTTCTCCATTTTCCTCATTTTCCAACCAGTAATTCAAGAAATCATGCCATGTATTGGACCATGTAAAGTACTGTGCAAAATTTTAGGCAGGTTTGAAAGACTGCTGTAAACTAAGAATGCTTTCAAAAATCTTTGTCTGGGAGAGACCTTGTTGATGCAGTATAACTAACTACCTTGTGACTTGTTGCTGTGCTCAATCTTGCCATGACATGGAGGTGTCTTTCACAACCTCACCTTGGTAGCAGAGTTTGGCTGGTCCTCACCCAGTTTTAAGCCCACTACACAGCTGTTTCTGTTTCAGTTCATGACTGGGTTTCAACCTACGTGTGACATTGATGATCATTAGCACCAGTTTGGTATAATTTGGTATAAAGGTGTACTTTTAAGAATTGATTCTCATTTGAAGACCAAAAGGTAGCAACACCAAATATTGATTTGATTTATATTTTTCATTTGTTCACTCACTTTGTATTTTGTAAATTGACAAAAATAAACAATCATTATTTGTATTCCTGGAAGCATTCTTTGTTTTCAGCATTCTTTCAAAGCTGCCTAAAACTTTTGCACAGTATTGTAGCCTGCAGTCCTCAAAATCATAAATTACGCTAAGTATGTTAATTTTTAAGAAGCCATGGGACTGTTTTTAATTTGATAGTCTGACATGGCGACTCCCAATAAATTTTAATTACAATTTTAGTTGTTGCTTATATCATCCTTAAGTAATTTCATTTTGCCATATTGTTATCAGTGAAGGTCTCAGAGCAGCATTCTGGAGAGCAATTATTCTATTTAATCCTTATTTTAGCACTTTGTAAAGTGTGCCAGGCTAGAAATAAGAAGATTTGAGTGAATCATGCAGTGAACTGGAAGGCAAGAGGTCGATTTAACTCTGTTTCCTTTCTTTTTCCCCAGCGTCCTTCAGGCAATTAGAAAAACAATTTGTGATTGGGAGGGAGGGCGTGAGCCTCCAAATGACCCCTGCCTGAGAGGAGAGAAGGACCCCAAGGGTGGTTTTGACATCAAAGTGCCAAGGCGAGCTGTCGGACCTTCTAGCACACAGGTATGGAACGTCTTTCCCTGCTTGGAGCAGCTTGGAACACACATTTGTTCCATATGTCAATCCGTCTTTTTGAAACAAAGTTTTGCAACTTTCTGACCAGTTTGGCTTCATTTACAGTCATTAACTTTTCCACCAGTTTTTATTGTAAAACTGGCAATACTAGAACACCACAGTTTGCATTGTTTGCGTTGTGTAGTATGTTGCTGGTGGCTTATGGCCAGAACTTGAGGAAATTACTTGTTAAAATGAACTAAATAATAAATATTTAGTTAGAAGGGGAGAGGAGGAGAGTCAACTGTAGACTTGCTGCAAGTTTGGCATCTTTATTTATTATCTATTATTTACACTTATAAACTACACTGACTTTCCCATTAGGGAACTCTGAGTGTTTAACTTAACTTTCATGGGGACTGTTCCACCATGTTCAGAAGTTCCACATCTCACAAACTGTGAAACCTACAAACTGCCAACACTGATTATAGTTTGCTGTCATCCTCCTGGGCAAAGTTTTCCTAAGTACCCTGAACTGAACCACAACATGACCTGATGCATGGTGTTTTTTACTTTTTGTCCCCCCCCACACACACACACCTATCTCTAGTCACGAGTTATTGAGCATGAATTTGCTAGGAATATAATAACTGTGGGTATTTTCTTGCAGCTTTACATGGTGAGAACCATGCTGGAATCCCTCATTGCAGACAAGAGTGGCTCCAAAAAGACACTCAGGAGCAGCCTAGATGGACCTATAGTCCTGGCCATTGAAGAGTTCCATAAACAGTCCTTCTTCTTCACCCATCTTCTCAATATAAGCGGTAAGTCGCAATGGCAGATCTGATAGGACCACACATGTCATACAAGGCACATACTATGAATGGTGCAATCAGGTATAAAAACACTTCCATTTGACATAATGTATATGACTGAACTTTTTGATCTGGGCAGTTTTCTAAATTTATTAGTTCCTTAATTGTTATAATACTGCATTAACTGTTGTAAGAAAAGTTTGTGTGTATGTGTGTAGAATTTTGTCTTTTCTTAACTTATAGACATGTGTTTTGTATATTACAATTTATACTTCACAATAAAATGCAAGAAAAAAAAGATCTTCATTCTAGGCAGCAGCATCAGTGTTAAACTTTTCTCATTCTTGATGGTGGGGGGAATACATTGTGTTTTCAGAAGCACTCCAACAGTGCTGTGACCTGTCCCAGCTGTGGTTCCGAGAGTTCTTTCTGGAGTTGACCATGGGCCGCCGAATTCAGTTTCCCATTGAGATGTCTATGCCTTGGATTCTAACAGATCATATCCTGGAAACGAAAGAACCTTCTATGATGGAGTAAGGGTTGCATTTATGGGAGTGATTAATATTGTATCTGTAGGCATGGGTAGCCTTGTAAATGAGCATGACTATTTTCAAGATGACAATTGTGGAGCATCCGTTGTATTCCAAGTCAGCATTCTGTTGGGCCAGCTGGGACATCAGCATGGCTGGTGGCAGGCTGAAGCTAGTCCTAAAAGGGTAAGCAAGCCACACGTTTTGTAGGAGATGAGATCCTCAGAAAATGTATATAAAAGTTGTTTTTCTTTATTCTGGACCTTTTAGGTTATGCCTGCATCAGAAATATAGGGATTTAAGTTGTGAACTGCCCAGAAAATATTAAAGCTCAAGATGGCGGTGACTGCAGGGGTGCAGGAAATTGAACCTGTACCCTGGTTCTGCTAATAGAACTGCTTCTGCCAGTAAAGTGACACAGCTGGATGCTGACCAGTGAATAAATACTGATTTTAATGAATAAAATGAAAATTGTTTACTTTCATTTAAAACCCACATGAAGCTTCACAGTCTCATTCGTCGTGTCCCTGCCTTGCATAATTCACCATAATTCAGTCTTTTTATCATGTGTTATCTTTACCTCCTATTTCCAACAATTCCTGCTTTCCTTACTTCTTAACTCATGCATCCTGTGTGCTTTTTTGTGGGATACCCCCGCAAGGAATTTCTTGCACTTCACATTGGCTTTAATGCTGATAGCAAGTAAAGAAAACTTAATACAATGACTCAGTTGGCATAGCCGAAGGGCAGTATTGTTGTGCATTTAATAAAAAATGGACAACCTCCTCTACACGGGTGCTTCTTGGCTTTGGAATAGCCTTTTGAGAGAGAGACGCGTCTGGTACCAGCATTGCTTTTCCTTATCCAAGCATTTTAAATTGATCATATGGCTCTGTCATCAGAACAGATCTTGCTCCTAGTCTCTCTTTTTCAGTGGCCCTCGATTCAATGTAGACATAAGCCTGCTGAAGCCCATTGATTTTAATTACCTTTAGCATTCTTTTTTCATAAAATGTTTTTTTAATTTTCCAGAATATAACAGCAACAAATAAACAAAATACCACTCACATACCACCTTAAAATGAATTTAAAATAATCACAATTATAACATATATTTTCAGCGCCGTGCTCCCTATCACCCTCAAGACTAATTTACATATTTATACAGTAGGACCCCCATATCCACCGATTCATTATCCACTGATTCAGTTATCCATGGTTATCAGAAGAAGAAGAAATTAAATAAATAATTCTGCAGCTGCAAAGCATGCTACTGCCACAAGCAGCAGCCGTAAAGCAAGCTAATGTCACAAAACAGCAGCCATAAAGCAAGCTAATGTCAGAAAACAGCAGCCATAAAGCAAGCTAATGTCAGAAAACAGCAGCCGTAAAGCAAGCTAATGTCAGAAAACAGCAGCTGTAAAGCAAGTTGCTATCACAAAACAGCAGTTTTGGGGGCATTCTCTCTTATCCACGGTTTTCATTATCCACAGGAAGGTCTGGAACCAATCCCCAGTGGATACCGGGGTCTTACTGTATTACTTTAAGTTTTATAATGCCCCATTTCTCTCCAGAAATATAGTGATTCATCTCCAGGGGTACAATCCTTTCCTTTCTCAATCACATGTACCAAAATTGTCTGTGAAGATTCTCAGTCATCCAGATGAGGTTATGCAGAAGTTGAGTCATGGCAACTGGACTTGTTTTCTTGTGAGATTGAAACGTTTCACTATTGACAAAGTTACTTGGATAAGTAGTGAAATGTTTCGATCTCACAAGAAAAGAAGTCCAGTTTCCAAGACTCAACTTCCGGAGGTACCAAATATAAATTCCATATTTCTTGAACATCATTTGCTTTCAATATTCCTTTTCTAATCTAGGTTTCATAGGCTATTTTATCATTAATAGCCATGTTCCACATTTCTTTATGTCGTTCCTCCAGAGTTGATTATTATTAAACATATTCATCAAAGCTATCATTGGAGACATTTGTATATCACTACTCAGCCTTTAGTATTCTTAACTTGGTCTTGGATATGGGCCATGCTGTTACATTCACAGTAATGTTGTGGTTGTTTTAAATTGTATTGTATTGATAATACACTTTTAAGTGTAGCCTCTTGGAATTTATCTTGTGGTTGAATATCTAGTTTAGAAATCGCTAAAGCAAATGAACAGAACAATTGTTCTAAAATTAGAGGTGACTGGTGTGTGCAGAGTACTGAACCTGTCTCATTCTTTGCCAGATATGTGCTCTATCCGTTGGACCTCTATAATGACAGTGCATATTATGCTTTAACTAAGTTTAAGAAGCAATTTCTCTATGATGAAATCGAGGCAGAGGTGAGTTTCTTTCTGTTTCCTTTTTTAATAATTTCATTTACAAGTTTTATGCACAGTTTTATGCACTTCAATCGCTGTTTGTTCTAAAGTCCATTTCTTTCACTCTTCTTCTACTAGGTGAACTTGTGTTTTGATCAGTTTGTGTACAAACTAGCAGACCAAATATTTGCTTACTATAAAGCAATGGCTGGCAGGTATGAGTCCTCTGTTGGATACTAATGCTGTTGTCAAAATGTGTCATCAGGCAGAAGTGTTGCATCAGCTGCTGTGTGCCTTTATAAGCATGGACTAGTTTCTGATCTGAATATTTTATGATCAGTGCTCATAAATTAGAAGACATTACTACCATAGAGTTGCATAAATCTGCAGTAATCTGCAAAAGTTTTTAAAAGCATAGCTCAGAATGAGAGTTTTGCATATTGGGATAGAACTGTAATGGCTGCCTATTCAGTTTCAGCTGAATAGAAACTGAAGAGAAGAATGGAAAATATATGCTTAGAAGACTAGAAGGTGATGTTAGAAAATATTTTTAAAATGTTTTCATGGTGTTTTAAAACGTGAAACCCTAATTGAACATGAACTGAGTAGTGGAGTGCATTGTTGGGTACTCCAGCTCCTCTTTCTAACAAGTGAAGATAAATTCTTGGCTAAAAATGGTTTTGCCAGAAAAATTTAAAGACAACAACACATATTTTGCACCAAGCAAGTCAAGTATCTACATAAGACTTTTGGAATATCACAGTTTTTGTGCAGCAGTTCCACATAATTAAAATGTCAATTCACATACCTCCAATGAGTTTTTAGCTGTTTTGATTTTCCATTAAGCTGTTTTGATCTAGCTTTCATGAAGATTTATTTTAATCTCTCAAGAAATAATTTCTGTATATTTGCAATTTTTCCTCTGCTGTCCTGTGGGCAGTTCTTTGAGGCCTCATACTTTTACTAGAGTATCATATTATGAAGTCCTACACTCTGGGCTGCCTCTTTCAGTTTTGGGGTGGGGGTGGGGGTGGGAAGCAGGGATAAAGCTGTTCTGTGGAAACTACTCGAAACAAGGCTACTACTAGAAACAAGAATTGCTTCAGGAACAAAATCTAGTGCGCTCTTGGCCATTTCCCTCTCCATTTTAGGCTCTGTTTCTTTTGTCTGTTCAAGTTAGTACAAAAATTATGTCACCGTGCAGTACCCTGTCCAAATTTGATCAAGCTGCCTCGGAGTAATGTGGGTAGGGTCAAGGATGCACACGTTAACATGGTTGGATTCCATGACCTGTTCCAATCCTGTTTTTAAACATGGCCCTGCCTAGAATGATCACTTTGGGGTTGAAAATGATACAAATTTCATAATTCACCACACTTTGGCTAGAAAGAAGAAAGAATGCTGTATTGTTGATGGATTGGGTTAGGACACAAAACTAAAAAAAAAGGTGGAGTAGAGTTGAAATAATACTTTTTAAAAAATGAACCAGAAGGCAATCAAGGGAAACCAATGGCAAATGTTTTCTATTTGCAGTGTCCTGTTGGATAAACGATTCCGAGCTGAATGTAAAAATTATGGCGTGATTATCCCTTATCCGCCATCCAATCGCTATGAAACATTGCTCAAACAGAGGCACGTCCAGGTACGACTTAATCACTTTGTCCTTGTTTCCCAGATTTTATATGAGCCTGCCAGGTATGGTGAGTCTATCGATTTCTTTTATGTGCCATGTGGATCTATACAGTGAGTGTCTCAGTCACCTGGGTGAATAAAATATCTTCCTGTGGCAAATTCATTTGTGCTGCAGTATGGGGTGGAGAACATAAGGCCTTTATCCCAGGTATTTGCAGAAGGAGTGGAGCTGCTTGGGATTTCTTCTCCATGAGTCTTACATGCATGTTCTTTGCAGTTCTGCTTATAGCTCCTTGTCACAGATGAGTAGTTTTTTCTCCTCATCCCTTCTTCTAGCATTCTTTGTCACTCATGGGCCCCAATTAATTGCTCCTTACACCCATTGGACTCCTATTCAGAGAGACACTTATCTGGGTCCCCTCCCTGTTGTCATTTTCTAAGTAAATTGACACTGCAGAGAGTCATCTCTCATGTGCAGAGCATCTACATTTAGCAGGCGATCTGCCATTCACGTTGTCATTCTCCACACACAGGCACAATGGAGGGGAGAAGGACTTTCCTTCTCCACCTCTGCATCCCTTTAGATCAGGGGTGCCCAAACTTTTTGTAAGGAGGGCCAGATTTGGTGGCTGAGAATGTGTCAGGGGCCGGTTGCTCCCCAACCCTGCCACCCCACTGCCCCGCATGTGCGCCCAGCCTCACACAGTCCCCTGCGGTGCCGCCCAAGCTTCCCAGCTATGCCGGTGGTGGCGGCCCGCCTCTGCACCGCCCTGTGCACGCGCGCCGAGCTTCACAAGCTTCCCGGCAGTGTCAGTGTTGGCGGAATATTTTTTTTTTAATGGGGCAAAGGAGGGGGAGAGGGGGCGGGCCAGCCAGCCGCAGGCCACTCAGAATGGCCTGACGGGCCGGATTTGGCTGTCGGGGTGGACTTTGGGCAGGCCTGCTTTAGATTAACCTTTTTTCTGGTCTGGAACCAAGAATAAGACCTGTGTCTCCATTGCATTCACATAACTACTTTGTTACCTCCGAGGAGGAAGTACAGTTATCTCCTTGTCGTTCTAAACTTCAAAAGTCAATTGCTCCCACTGAAAATCCCATCTTCATCTCAGTAAAGGGATCCATCGTTGTTACTTCTCTACTTGCTTGCTCTGTTTTGAATTTTCCCCTTGTTTGCGACCATTTGATTCTCTCTTCCCACAGCTGCTAGGCAGGTCAATTGACCTAAACAGGCTTATCACACAGCGTATCTCGGCTGCCATGTACAAATCATTGGATCAGGCCATTAGCCGCTTTGAGAGCGAGGATCTCACGTCCATCGTGGTAAGTAGTGTCTTAAAGACAGAAAACTGAATGAGAAGAATTCCTTTCTATTGTATGGCTATTACATGCTCAGGATCATATTTAATCCTATAACCCAATTTTGCATGAAGCCCTATTCAGTCTTCAGTTACCCACTTCTTGAAAGAGAAGAACATAGAGGAAGAAAGTGGGATGCCCTACAGTCATCTTCTTTACATGGAAAGTGACATGTTTGAAGAGGAAAGGTTCTCTGAAAGCAAGAATCTCGATTTTCCAGGGTTCTTGCTTATGTGTAGAGCCTACATGTAAGCAACACCCGTCTCCTCTTCTGACACATCGCTGACATGATTCAGAGAGGCAGGGCTCGGTAAGTGTGCTACCAAGAACAAGATAATTCCTGTATAGACATTTCAGTCTTCAACTGAGTTTGTCTCTGGAGATGTGGGCTACAGTCTACCAAAGCTTATGGTAAACAAAATATCTCAATCTTTCAGTTGTCACAAGATTATTTGTGAGTTTTACTGAAACAGACAATGTGTGGGCCCTCTTGGAAAAGTATATGCACTTTTTAAATGGTAGATTTCCTTCTGCTTGTGTATATATAAAGTAGTTAAAATTAGAAGGGAGTATTGGTAATCCAGCCATCTGCTTACAATAATCTTGTTTATTTATTTAGGAATGTAGCAAGGCAGATATTTGTAGCTACCTTTGAAAAATAATCCTTAGGAGAATGTTAACTTCAACAGAGGAATTTTCAGCATTCTTCTTTTTTTTTTGACAGTTTTTAATGCATGGGGCATTTTGGGATATTATACATATTTGCTGGTCTTATTTGCAAGCAGATAAACATCTTTACTGTAACCATTTTGAGACAGTTCAGTCACTAGACAGCTGTAGTTATTACTGCACACAGACTACTGTAACCTGCTACAGACATACGGAGTTTAGAGAAGACGATCTCCCACAAACGTATGTGCTGTCCAATTTTCCTTTATGGTGAAAGAATGTGCAGGCTAGGCCTGCCTTACTGTGGATGAAGCATTTCCTATGAAAGCTTGCAAACGAAGTGATTTTTCCTGCTACTTTGTGTTGCGTGCAGGAGCTTGAGTGGCTTTTGGAAATCAACCGCCTGACACATAGACTGTTGTGCAAGCACATGACCTTGGATAGCTTTGACGCCATGTTTCGAGAAGCCAATCACAACGTCTCAGCTCCTTATGGGCGCATCACATTGCACGTTTTCTGGGAGCTTAACTTTGATTTCCTACCGAATTACTGCTACAATGGGTCTACTAATAGGTAAGGTGACAGTGTCAAAGTCACGCTCAATGTTTGGAGCCCTGCTTGAAAGCCAAATTTGAGTTATGGAGGCTACATCCCTTCTATAATTCATTTTTCCAAACTCAAACTATACCACTCAGCAAGACGTGTTAGACAGTTGGTTTCTCCCAACGGAATATTACAATTACAACACATTTAGGCATATTTCTTGAATTAGATTTAATTAACTGTAGATCAGAACACGATGTCCAGTCCAATATAGCTACCGGGGAGGGGGCAGTGAGGTGGAGTGGGAGAGGAAAGGATCACACCAGAGGTCAATAGACTTTATAATAAACAAAAAGTTCCATGTTGTTGTATCATAATAGGTTTGTCATAATAAGCCTTTTAAAGACAGTTTTGGAAAATATTCAGTTATGAAGAAATAATAGTATTTTAAATGCCATTTTATGGGGAGAATTCCTGGAAAATATAATAGTTTGAATATTGATTAGAAATGCTAATCCCCCCCAAAAAAATACATAATCATTAAGCAAATTCGGTAGATGAAGTTGAAAGGCTTTTGGGAAGATTTATGGCTATCAAGATTTGCTTAATAGTTGTGTTTTTAGAGAAAAGGTTTCACAGTTCTCTTCATGAAGCAGGAAGTGGTTTTAGAAGACATAGTAAAGCAACTTCAAAATGCATATCTTACAACTACATTTTCCTCTTATCACAAACACCAGATTTGTACGGACTGCAATTCCATTCACCCAAGAACCCCAGAGAGATAAACCAGCCAATGTCCAGCCATATTATCTTTATGGGTCTAAGGTGAGTCAAGAAACACATTTACCATTTACAGTCCAATCTGGAAGGAATGTGTGAGATTGAACATTGCAAGTGGTATGGCTTCAAAAGAAATGCCTTTATTAAAAAGTCGCATTTTGGTGAGAAAGAGAGCATTTGCATGATGATCTTAAATACTAGCAAGTGGCTTAATTAGCCCTCCCAGGCGGAACCTGACAAACCAGTTCTATGGATCTTTTTTAAATTATTTATAGTAAATAATACATATTTGCTCATTCAGAGTAAAAGAGCTTTTCATTCAGAGAAAGGAGGAAGGTAATACTTCCTGGCAAACATTTCCTTTTTATACATTTGACTGAAGGCCTCAAGCAGGCTGATTTTTTTCAAGCTCTTTTAGCTATCAGAACTCTTGATCACAAAGAATATTCACCCTATTAGGCCCAGGCCTCCTGTTCACTGCAGCCATTGTCACCAGTCAGCGATCAGAGATAAGAGCAGGGATTCCCAGTACTTGGCTTATCCCTCCCACCATGTCTTTTCTGATGAGGAAAGCAAAAGAACCATGAAACCAGCTATATAACCAAAGTCCTATGGTCACAGGAGGCTCAGCTCAAGACCGCAGGGCTCAATGGTTTGCCTGCCCTTGCTTCTCAGAAGCTCCGTGATAATTCCTTGGCTATTATTCTTGCTTCCAGTAACAGTTCTGCTCTTGTTTCCCCCAGCCTCTCAACATTGCCTACAGCCACATCTACAGTTCATACCGGAACTTTGTGGGACCTCCTCATTTCAAGACTATATGTCGGCTGCTTGGCTATCAAGGAATTGCGGTGGTTATGGAGGAACTGCTGAAGATAGTCAAGAGTCTGGTAATAGTGAACTTGGAAGGGACGGGGGTCAGGATCAGGCCAGAAAGTCAAGAATCTGGCGCAGAGTTTGGCAAAGTTGCTATAGATAAATACAGTTCCCAGAATTCCCCCAGCCAGCTTTAATGAGTGAGATTTGATAATATTGTTTACAATTGAAAATATCATTTCAGAAACATTTAGAATAACATGCATATTAGAATATGGTTGCTGTGATATTTAGGTGCCTATATTTGTTTAAAAAGATGTTCCTATTGAAATGTAAATACCATATTTCAGATTCACCACATTGCCTTGCTCCTATATCTTGACAGCAAAATTAAGCACCCAGAATCTGAAAATAGTACAGTTTCCTAGGCGATATACATTTGCCTCAGTTCTGTGTCAGCACAATTGACATAGCTTTCCTCAAAAAGATACGGGGAATTGCCATTTGGGCTGGAAGCCAAGGAATTTGTTTGAAGTCCATAGCTCTCACAGTAGCCCAGAATTTAAATCCAAGTGTCAGTTCATGACTGTTGAAAATCACTTCACTGAGTACAGTCAGTTAGGGGTGATTCCAGAGTTTGAAAAGAGGATGGGCTACACTGCAGTCTTAAGTGGTAGCTTTTCCAAGCTCTGGTAGGATCTATCGACTGTTTGATTGGAGAGGTAGAAAAGGTGAAGGTCTTCTTTTACTGAAATAGAACAGTTCTCATTAAACCTTTAACAAGGTCAGTGTTTGTTCCAAACTCTTTGCTAAATGCTTTTGTGTCTTTCTAAACAGAACCTCCTCTTTTCCCCAATGCCAGGAAGATAATGGTGTGTTTGCTTGTTTTAAAGGACTTTCATTTGTAAAAGTTACCATACTGGCTGGGCATGAGGTCTTCTTCTCAAAATGTTCAATTTTCAAAAATGCAGTTTGATATGCCTAAACATTTTTACTGGGCTCCTGGTATTTATTTGGTTTTATTTTACATTATTTTACTCTTGCCTTCATTTTGGTGTTAATGCCCAGGGCAGCCTATAACCCTAAAGTAAATCATATTTGGAAAAGGGTGCCATGCAAAGGTCCACAGGTATGGTCACATGATTACATCTGATGATAATCTGATTTTTTATTTATTTGTTTGTTTGTTTGTTGAGTATTTTTACCCCTCCTTTCTCCTTGGAAATGGACCCAAGGTGGCTTACAGTAAGGAGAGACAATATACAGCCCATTAAAATTAAGACATATTCAGTTTGAGAAACAGGGAATTGAGGGGTATCTTACAGTATTAGAAGGCAACATTTAAACTAACAATTGATAACATATCAATGCAATCACATAAGGAGATTCCTGATTCCTAGAAGCACCTTGTAACAGAATGAACTCTCATAGGTTTTCATTGCCTCTGAAGGTAGCATACCCACAGGCTTGACACACACAGCCCTTGAAACTGCACTTCAACAGCACTCAGAAATCCAAGAATCACAAAAGCCCAGCATGGCTACAGGGTCTAGTCCTTTACCTCTTCTTTCAAACCCTTAAATTCTACCAAAGGGCAGGAAATTGCATAGACCTACTTTTACAGTTCAATGAGACTTCATAGAAATTGTAGATTCCCCTATTAGCTGAAGATTATGATTGGTGACCACTATTCTGACTGCTGTAGACAGTAAAAATTAGTAGATGCTTGTCCACTTTCTGAAATCTTCTACTCCTCCCAATAGTTGCAAGGAACCATTTTGCAGTATGTGAAAACTTTGATAGAGGTGATGCCAAAGATCTGCCGCTTGCCCAGGCATGAGTATGGATCTCCAGGTTGGTATATATGGTGCATTGTGAGGCATCTGTAAATATTCATTCTTCGCCATAAGCATGACACCTTTATTCATGGCATTTCTGTTCCATGGTTCTATGCGCTGCACTACTGCTGTTATTGCCGTGTTGATTGTCATCATCAGAGGAGAAGGAGCAAGTGTTGTGTAGGGATTACAGTGTCAGACTAAGACTCAAGAGGCACAGATTCAAATCCCTGCTTGGCCATGAAAACTCAGTGGATTTGGTATGGTCAAACCACTCCTTAAGTATCTCAGATACTTTGAAAATCCTACTAGAGTTGGAATGCAACCGAATGACCCCTCACAATAAAGGAGGACAGCTTTATGAAGCTATATTGCAAAGGCAGGTTTGGGAGATACTATCAAAAATGCAAACCTGCTCACCTGTTGTTGCTAAGTTATTTACTCAGTTTCAGCTTCTCGGTATCAGCTTCCAAGGCATTCCTTTGAGTGTATGTTTTTCTCTCCCCACGTATTTTAAGTTTGTCATCAACTATGTTGGACTGACTGATGAAGCTGTTTGGATGAGCAGCGAAACGTTTCTGTCTCTCAAGAAAAAGAAGTCCAGTAGCCATAACTATGTTGGAACTTATTGTTTTGGTACATCTGTGTGGCAATTTTGTGTGTCAGATGGTGCTTTAGTATTGACACCGACTCCTGAGGAAGTGAGCCTGTCCTGGTATCACTTAAGGAGCCATGGAAATAGTTGGGTTGTTGTATGGAAAACAACTATAGGCTGGCACCAGACCAAGGCACCATTGCAGCAGGAGGAGATTGGATAAACTGAATAACAACAGTACACATACCTATTCTTGGTCACCTATGAGGAGAAACAGCAATCCGAGCAGGGAAGAATGGGGTGTATTCTTTCACACATATAGGAGCTCTCAGAATTCTGCAAGAATTCCACAGACAGAATTCTGGAGGTTTCACACCACATGTATCAAGGTCTGCTTCTTGGGCTGCATGGCCACAGTAGTGCTTCCTCACGTTCTGCTTCTTCAGGCGGTGCCCTCTGTAGAACCTAATAGACAGTGACTTCCCAGGAAGCACCACAGCAACTTCCTTTCTTTCCTCTTCACATAAATAGCAAGAACTAACGGCCTCTTGAAATATTTGTTGTTCTCTGATTTTTAAGGGTATCATTTGGTTATACTTTATTATTGCATGAGCTTCTTTGTGCAGATCCACTTTGGCAGATAATGGGTGGAAACGCAATGAATTATCAGCCGGTTGGATCTGAAGTTGTATGATTGTCTAGGGAGCTGCAGAAAGCACATTCCTCTTTAGAGGAGGGATGTTGGTTACTGCTGAAGTCATAGGCTCATGGTTGGAGTTGGGAGGCATCTCCTTTTAACTGGGGATTGAGGTGCCCCCTGTTTAGTCCATGAGATAGCTAATAGTAAAGACACAACTATATAAAGCATTTGAAGGAAGAGAGATTGTGGGGCTGTTACCCATGACTGTAGCTAGTTACAAAGGCAGGAGTCAGTGCTAGAGTGCACTTTGTGATGCTCACTTTCCCTTGCACAGCCAACCCTGATTACCTTCTTTTTTTTGTCTTTCTCCCATTTCATATTTTCCCCCAAGGCATCCTGGAGTTCTTTCATCATCAACTTAAGGACATAATTGAGTATGCAGAACTAAAGACGGATGTATTCCAGAGCTTGAGGGAAGTGGGTAATGCCATTCTTTTCTGCCTTCTCATAGAGCAGGCCCTGGTGAGTTACAGTGGGTTCTTTTGAAATCTAGCAGGCTCATTTAAAAGAATAAAGTAAATAAACAATCAAACAAATCAGCTATTCCTGTTTAATGTGGATTCAATTAGGAGTGCATAATTTAAATACATCTGCCAAAGAGGATTCAGCACAACTTGTAAGGCTGCATAGATAATAACAGAATGTATTTTTGTGAAAAAAGATTATGGGATGGTTCCAAGCCCACCGTTGTTTTGAATCTAGGCTTGAAGAGATATTGAATAATCACCATGAGGTTTCTTTAGGTTGTGTACAATTTCATTGGTATTCCGTAGAACTGCATTGGAACAGGGAGACATGGGTCTCACTGGCGTGACATTTTAAAAATATGATATACATAAGGTAGATCTGTAGAGTCAGGCCCAGCAGTCCATTTAGACCCGTGGTTTCATTCTGTTTTTGCCCCCTTGCTAGTGTTAGCAGTGCAGATTGTGCATGTTGCATGACAGTTACGTTACAATCTGCAAACAATGGTACCTGATTTTTATCAGGCCACCTTTTCGTTGTTTCTTCCTGCATATCTGGTTTAGTGAGAGCATAAGACGTTACTACCTGGATACTGGCAGTCTCGTGTAACCTTTCTGGTGTTTCTCATATTCCATTCATGGTGAAGGATATTTCTATCCAGAATAGTTGAAGGCACCCTAGTTCTCTTGCATAATGCCTTTTCCACTGTGGTTACAGTATGTTGGTCCGTCTGGTCAGCGTAATAACAAAACATGTGCTTAGACTCTTTTCTGTCTTACTGGTCATATAACACTATTTAATTTATTCTCAGAGTAGTGGCACATTATTAGTATATGGGGGGTGGAATCTCATTTTGCCAGGAGAGTAGAATGCCACTGGCAGTAATCACAAGGAAATTGTGCCAGGAAAAAGCTATTCTGGAAAAGATGATTAATGAAAATGGTATTTATTGTGTATGCTCCAAGGATTATCTCGCCTCTCATTCTCCCTGTTTTAAACTCTTCAGTGAATGTTTTCTTTGCATATGTAAATAATGAACTCCTTTGCATTTTCTGGTGGCTGTCTAGATACATGGGAATCACTGGGATATGTTTTTGGTTACTGAGTTAGGATTGCATTATAGTTTATTAATTTTCCCTCTTTAAGGTTATTTTTATTTCCTGCTTGTGCCTCAGTGGAGAGTATTTTGATTTTAGCTTTTTTTAAAAAAAATTAATTTCAGTGTTCCAGAACAGCAAATATTGTGCTGTATCAAAATTCTAGAGCGCTGATCCTTTTACCCTTCTGGTGGAAAACCCATGACAAAGACCTTCTGAATTCATGATTTCCTGAACATAACACTGTAAACCAATTTCCAGCATGATTTTTAAAAACACTTCCTTCCCAGGGACAAACTAATTCATTAATTTACTCATCTTTTAACATAAGCAGATACTTTTAGGGGATGTACAAGAGCACAATCAGTTCTTCTCTAAGGGTTAAATAAGAGAAGAAGCTGATAGCATGATTTATCTCCCAGAGAGTTCTCAAGAGCTATATGCCTGAGCCATTAGATTTGTAAATGGTGTTTGTGTTTACCTTCCAGTGACTTGTCCCAAACAAAGCAAGCTAGTTTGCAAAATACAGTGGTGAAAAAAACTTGTGCTAGGATAAACTTATGTATTTTACCAGCTAAGGGAACTACTAGATGCAGAGCTGACTATTTGTAGTGAAATTTAACCCCCAATTACCAGATGATAAATCAGGTATATACATACAAGGAAGCCCTCATTGCCTCTATGGAAGGAGGAGAAACCTAAGGTACCCGTGGAGCATCTTATTCTCTACATTCTAAGGGGAAGATGTGCTTGAATAAATATCCCAGCTTCATTTTATAATTCATCCTTTGGGAAATACTTCTGCGGCAGCAGAAGTGAGGAACCATCTCAGATGTTCAAAAAGGTTACTGCTTTTTGAAAATAGCTGAGGCCTGGTTGAGGGATGCTGGACATACAATGGACCCTTGTATAACAAACAGCTTGTATAACATAAAATCTGTACAACCTAAAAAAATCCGGAGATATGGGAAATTTGCTTAACATAATCGCCTATGGGGAAAATCCGTACAACATAAAAATGAGATTACTCCATTTTCAATGCATTCCTATGGGAAATTTGTATAAAGGAAAATTTGCTTAACATAATTTCATTTGGAACGAATTAATTCCTTTATACAAGGCACCACTGTACTTGTAACTGTAGAAGGTACAACTGGAGATGAGTGAACTCCTCATAGCATTCCAGATGAGTCTATGCAGAGAGATACATGGACACGATGAGTCTTGCTTCTGTGCATGCAGCCTGTGGCCATCATGGTTTACTCTGTTGCTCTACCGCCCTGTAGATTTCATGCAGTTTGCTGCCAACCATTACTCAAGTCTCCTTCCGCATGAATGCTTCTCGGGTCTTGCCTCTTTCTATGTCTGCAGTTTGAGTTAACTCTGGATATCTGTATGTGCTTTCAAGTTGCTTCTCATTCTGTGGCTCTTCTCTTCACCTCTTCTAACTCAGTCCTTAGTGTGGTTATTTGGAAGAAAGTCCCTGTTGAGCTGAATGGAATTTTACTCTTAGAAAATGTATGCTAGTACTGAAAATCATTGAATGTTGCTTATTTCTCTCTCCTCACTGGCATTTGGAGGTCTTCTCTTTTGGCATCAAGAATGAATGTCTTACAAAAAGTGACAGTGAGTTAAACATAAGAACATTAGAAGAGCCATGCTGGATCAGTCCAAAGGCCCATTTGGTCCAGCTTCCTGTATCTCACAGTGACCCCACCAAATGCCTCTGGGAGAGCACGAGACTAGATATCTGTCTCCTGCTACCGCTCCCCTGCATCTGGTCCTTGAGTACCCTGGTTTTAAGCCTAGAGATTACACATCTACATCATGGTTTGTAACCTGTGATGGACTTCTCCTCCAGGAATCTGTCCAATCCCCTTTTGAAGGCATCCAGACCAGATGCCATCACCACATCCTGTGGCAGGGAGTTCCACAGACTAACAAAATGCTGGGTGAAAAAAATATTTTCTTTTGTCTGTTCTTACTCTCCCAGCCCTCAATTTGAGTGGATGTCCCCTAGTTCTGGTATTTTGTGAGAGGGAGAAAAGCGTCCCTCTGTCCACTTTACTCATGCCCTGCATTATTTTGTACGTCTCAATCATATCCCCCCTCAGGCACCTTTTTTCCAGACTAAAGAGCCCCAAATGTTTTAGCCTCTCCTCATAAGCCATGTAATGTTTGTTTGTTCCTACAGAGTCATCTTACAGTCCCATATACTATAGAGTTCCCCACAGAGACTGTGTAAAATGTAGAAATAGTTGCCATGAAATTATCAGGGTGAAGTTTATATTTACAAGACTTGCTTCCCCCTAAAAAATAAAATCTTGGTAACCTTCAGGCTAGGGGAAATATGCAGGGTGCTGTTTAAGATCCCTGTCTTTTTTTTTTTTTTACCTTGAAGGGAGCACATGTGGTCCTGATCCAGATTGAGAGCAATGCTCTTTGCTGTCCATATTTATGAGGTGCGAGTCACAAGCCAGATGCATGTTCTTAGCAGTATCCTTTCTGCTAAAGGAGGAGGACTCAAACTAATACTAAGAGGTCAAGACAGATTAGGGCTCATGCACAATAAGAGAAACAGAGGAAAGTGTTTTAATGGGACCCAATAATAGTCTTCATAAAATGTACAAAAGAAAGGCCACAGATCAAACAATCTCCAGTGCCTATATTCAAGAAGAACTGGAAATCTTAGGTCAGGGGAATAAATACAGCTTAATAGGGATAACTGGAACTTGGGATTACTCTCATGAGTGGAACACAGCAATTGAAGGGTATAATTTGTTCCAAAAGAACAAACAGAAAGATTAAAAATATACTGTCATATTATATGTCAAAAATATTCCTGCAGAGAGATACAGGAGGATGAGCTTGGTTGTCCTGTCAAGAGCATCTGAATTAATATAACGGGTGAAAACCCAAAGAAGCATGGTAGCTGGTGTATACTACAAACCACCATAACAAGGAGAAGAGGAGGATGAAACCTTTGAAAAACAAATTTAAAAGGACAGTAGTGATGGGAGATTTCAGTAATTCTGATACCCGCCAAATATGACGCTTCCTGGTTTATATGACTAAGTCTCCTACAGGAAGTGGAGGAAGTAATTAGAAGAGTAGTTATCCTGAACTTGATTCTAAACAATTGACATGAATTGAGAAATGAAGTGGCGGTAATTCTGGGGGGAAATGACCATGTTAAGTTGAAATTCTTACTATTTCAAAGCAAGCAAAAGTGTAGTGTAGCCACATGGGGACGCTGGACTTTAGGAAAACCAATTTTTTTAAAAACTTACATTAGTGAAAAGTAAAGTTCCATGGCAGGAGATTCTAACAAAAGTCCAAGATGGGTGGAAGTTTCTTATAAAGGAAATTCTAAAGGAAGAATTACAAACAATTCCAAGGAGAAAGGTGGAAGATAGTAAAAAAGATCAATGTGGCTTCACAAAAAGCTCACAGAGGGCCTGAAATCAACAAAAAAGACAAGGCCACAAAGGAGGAGTACAAACAAGTAGCTAAGACTTGCAAGGATGGTGTGAACAAAAACTGAAAATGAGCTGAGGTGGGCAAGACATGCTAAAAGCAACAGAAAAAAACATTATTCACAAAGAGGTGTAACAAAAGACAGAGAAAAGAAATACTAGCTTAACTACTCAATGGAAATGGAGAAATGATAACAAACAAGAAAGAAAAGGCAAGAGAGATTGGGCGAATATGAAATGCAAATGGAGGGGACAGGATTGCAGCTTGAGACTGATAAACAAATAGTCAAGGACTACCTCATTAACTTGAATGAGTTCATATCTCTAGGGCCTGATGAACAGCATCCAAGAGCATTGAAGGAACTGGCCGAAAAACTCTCAGAATTCACAGAACTATATGTTAGTTACTTTCCTGAACTCATGGAGGATGGGTGATGTGTCAGATTTGGAGGGGTTAATATTGTCCCTATATTCAAAAAAGGTCAAAAAGGAGGAGCCTGCATTCTACAGACCAGTCTGCCTGAAATCATTCCTAGGGAAAATTCTGGAGCAGATCATTAAGTGGTCAGTCTGCAAGCCCCTTGAGAACAATGTAATGATAACCAGAAGTCAACAGGAACAAATTCTGCCAGACTAATCTTATTTCAATTTTGATTGGGTAACTTCCCTGATAGATTGTGACAATGTTGCAGACATAATATATCTTAACTTCAGTAAAAGCTGTGACAAGTGTCCCATAGTATTTTGATTAGCAAATTAACAAGGTGTGGGCTGGATAAAACAGCTATCAGTTGGGTACATTGTCATACTCAGGGAGTGCTTATAAATAGCTCCTTCTGAGAGTGGGAGGAAGCTTCTGCCCTCCCCTTTTGCAGCCAGGATTCCCCTGCCATGAAACCTTAGGCTAAACATTTTTTTTTTTTTTCCTCCTCTAAAAACTGGGTGCATTTTATGGTCAGGTGCATCTTATAGAGCGAAAAATACAATAATACTTGGGAAGACAGAAGCAACATCCAAAAAGTTCTGGATAGGCTCAAGCACTGGGCTGAAAATAACAAAATGAAATTTAGCAGGGATAAGTGGAAAGTTCTGCACTTAGGGGTAAGAAACCAAATGCAGAGTTACAAAATGGGGGTTCTTGGCTCAGTAATATTACATGTGAAGAGGACCTTGGAATTATTACAGAGCCAAGCTGAATATGAGCCGACAGTGCAATGTGGTTGCAAAAAAAAATGCAAATGCTATTTTAGGCTATATTAACTGAAGCATTGTCTCCAACTAGCTAGGCCTCATCTCATACTGTGTACAGTTCTACACAGTACATTTTAAGAAGGCTGTTGACAAACTGGAACAAGTTCAGAGGAAGGCAAAGGGGATGATCAGGGGACTGGAAACCAAGCCCTGTGAGGAAAGACTGAAAGGAAGTGGCATGTTAACCTCGAGAAAATAAGGCTGAGGGGACACATGACAACACACTTCAAATACTTAAAAAATTGCCATACAAAGCAGGGGTGTTCTCAATCACCCCAGAGTACAGGACACATATTAATAAGCTCAAGTTTATAGGAACCCAGATTTTGGTTGAATATCAGAAAAAACGACAAGGCAGTATGACAAGGGAACCACTGCAACACAATTTATATGTCAGATAAATAGTGATGCCTTGAATTACGAAATTAATCCATTCCAACGGAATTTTTGTAATTCAAAATGTTTGTCATTCAAAACATGGCTTCCCATAGAAATGCACTGAAACCCAATTAATCTGTTCCACAGGTCCAAAAAAAAGGCAAAAAGGGGAATGGATTGATTGGTTTTCAGTGCATT
Source organism: Phrynocephalus forsythii (assembly GCA_029282475.1). Lineage (NCBI taxonomy): Eukaryota > Metazoa > Chordata > Lepidosauria > Squamata > Agamidae > Phrynocephalus > Phrynocephalus forsythii. The sequence continues at coordinate 113,466,433 of JAPFRF010000011.1, forward strand.
CCTATGAGAAGCCTGCCCCCCTTTGCTGGGTTGGCAGGAAACCCTCTCAGTCAACTGGCAGCTAAGGCTGCTGAGGTGTCAAAATCACCTGGCTGTCGGCGCAACCCCAAAAGCAGCTGATTTTGACGGCTCCGCAGCCTTCACTACTGGTTGAGGTGTTCCGCCCCCTTCCCCCCAAACCCAGCAAAGGTGGAAAGCTCTTCCCCTGCTTTGCTGGATTGGGGCAGGCACCCAGGTGGCTCGTTCACCAGCCGCCGCCGCCCCCCCCCAGCGCTTGCTGCTGCTGTGGCGGCAAGTGCCAGGATGGTTTCTGCCTGCTTCCCCATTCCTTGGCTTTGCCTTGGAAGCAGGCATAAACTGCAGCTCCTCCCATTTGTGGGGTTTGTACCTGCTTGCAAGGCAAAACCAAGGCACCGGGGAGCAGGCAGTCTTTCCCCCAGCTGCTTCCCCTCCCTGCCCCTCCTCCTTTTCAGGCACCCAAAAGCTGGAAGGAGAAGGGCGGGGAGGTGAAGCCTCTGGGGGGGGGGGAAGGCACTCCGAGCACCTGAAAGCAGAAGGCAGAAAGCAGAAGACACAGACCCCACTGCCCAACTCTTTTTGGAGGCACGTCGACAGCCAGGTGATTTTAACAGCCCGGTGTTTGCACTCTGCTTGAGAAGGCTACGGAGCTGTCAAAATCATCTGGCTGTCGGCACACCTCCAAAAGGAGGCAGGAGGCGGGTTCCGTGCCTTCGGATTGCCGTTGCCTGCACGCTTTCTGGCCAGGCACTGAAGGAGAAAGTACCATGTAGCTCGGAAAAAAATTAGTAACTAAAAATTTCCCCATACCCCCAGGTTTCCCTTCATAATTCAATTTTTCGTAATTCAGGGCATCGCTGTATTTTGATTTGTATTCTTGTCTTGAGCAGGAGGTTGGGCTCGGGGGCCTTGTCCCTGCTTCAGACCCCATTATTCTCTGATTCTGTGATTTTAGAGGATGTTCTCCATTCCTTCCTTAGGTAACTATTATAAGTGTGCATGTATATTTTACCTTCATCTGGTGGCAAGGCATTTGTTAGGTCTGTAGTAGTAGGTTGTTTTTGTTTGTTTTCTTACATTGCTTGCTTGCTTTTGCAAGAAAGCCCATAGAATATGTCAGAGAAACAGCTCTCCTACTTTTTAGGACAATTAGTGTTCCTATTAGGATTCTTCTTCTGGACTTTATTCTGGGAACGTTAGAACCTCATTAAAATTATTCGCATTTTGACCAACTATAAGGAGGACATTGCATTTAAGCCTATAAGTTCAGTGTGGTGTATTTGCTTGTAACCACTCTGTTTGAGTAGACATGGCAGGCAGAGGCACTCTTGCTCTTTCACCCTTTTATGACAGGTGTAAGTGTGCACCAACAAAAAAAGCTCTACAAATTATAACCTGAAAAGAAATGAAGTGAAAAGTACCTACAGATGTGAGTCATATAGCACAAGAGCAGGCAAAAAAATGCTTCCCAGCATCTTTGGGAGTCGTCTAGCTCCTGTGCACACATGTGCACTTACAAAAATTAAAGACTTTGGGGGAAGAAATGGGGTTCAGAAAAGTCCCTGTGTGTGTTGTGGTGTGAAGGATTTTCTGTCTTGTTTAATGAGCTCCCTCAGCATCTCCGCCCTATCATTCTGCTTGTTTTTTCCAGTTTGACCACTAGAGGGAGAAATTGGGTTTTCCAAGGGGAATGCCACAGCAGTACAGTATTTGAGGGGGGAAACAAGATGCTGGGATTGTGGGAGTGGTTGCAGCCCCCAAGGGTCCTGGATGAGACATGCCCTAGGCCTATGGATGTTGCCCACTCCTTGTTTAGCATATCCTCATAAAGATATTGCAGTTAACATGCAGTCTTCTGCCAAATCAGTTCATGATGCCTCATTAAAGCAGTAGAAGGCCAGGGTGTCTTGTTCCAGCCAAGTCACCATCTTGGAAACTTCTGCTGCTCTTAATGAAGTCGCTTCTGGATAACAGATCTGGAGCAGAAGCAGGGCGAGTCTCTGGGCCAACTAGACCTCCCTGGATGTATCAGTTTGTTTGCTTGGTTTTTTTTTATCAAAAGCACCCATAAGATATGTTTGTCATTTGAACATGACCTCTCATGTGGGGGCAAGGAGTGGTCAAACTGGTCCCTCTGGTATTTTTCATCACAAAAGACACAGGTGTTTGCCTGAGAAGAAATTTAAATCAGGGTGGGGGGGTTCCCAATCTTGGGTCCCCTTATGTTCTTGGTCGGAAGCTTCCAGAAGCCTTCGCCACTGGTTGTGCTGGCCAGGATTTCTGGGAGTTGCAGTCCAAGAACTTCTGGGGACCTAAAGTTGGGAACCACTGGTGAAGAGGAAGGATCAAGCTACTTCTGCCACAGCTGCAGATCAGGGCAAGCCATCATCATCATCTCTCCCTGCACCTCTCTCTGCTTTTTTTCTTTTCTTTTCTTTTCTTTTTTCTTAAAGGGAGATCTGTGTACAGGATTTCCAACCCAATGCTAGTTTGAGCATCACTTTGTGTAGGATTTGGGACAGTTCCAGTTGGGAGTTACAGTGGAAGGCAGGTGCAAATATTCTTATGTCATTGCACAGATCCCTGCCAGAAAGGCCTGGTGGTGACTGAGGAAAGAACCCTTTTCAATTTGAGCTTTAAAGAATTTAAAGGGATCTGAGACGTGTATTGTAATGTCAGTTTAATGGTACCTAGGTTGCCCCTTGCGTTCTTTACTGGGGAGCCATCGAAATGACGAAAGTGGATGTTCAGGTTTTAGGTAGCCCAGTTTATTCTCCGAGCTGGCCCTCATAGACAAGCAAGTTCGTAAGCCTTCCACATCTTCAGAGAAGCCATTGGAAGTTGTTTGTTAGATACCAGGTGTGATGGATTCATGGGTATGAGCCTTCTTGGGAAGAAGAGCGTAGCTAGGCAGATGTGAATGGATGGGTCTTGGAGCCAAGCTATTATGTGGGGCTTTTAATGTTTGTCATATAAGTTCCTAAGTGGAAACCTTGTGTGAATAGTTGCAATCACCCAGAATAGCCTTAACGGAAATGGCTTCCATAAGTTTTTGCTTAATAGTGTCATACAAGGTAGAAAGTGTTCGTTGTAACAGTAGAGAACTTTAGTTTCCAATTAATAATTGGAAATTATTAGTTTCCAAGGGAGCCATACCAATCAGACAGCATTAGGTTCTGTAAATAAATGGGCAAAAGAACAGCTGCAAGACTTCAGGTTCTCTTAAAGATTAAGGTTATATTTGCATATTGTTCTAGAGGCAGGTGGAACAATAGGCCCTTCCCAAGACTACAGGCAGAGGAAACAACTAGTCCCTTAGGGGTTTTTAACACCTTTTATCTTTCTTCCTCCTGCTTCAGTCCCAGGAAGAAGTGTGCGATTTGCTGCATGCTGCTCCCTTCCAAAATATTTTGCCCAGGGTCTACATCAAAGGTAAGGTGTGACTATATGGATAGATGTCAGTCAGGGACATGAAGTACCTATAGAATTGTAGAGAGCTGCCTGTGAGCCATAAATTTTAGAGATTCTTAGGATTAGTCCGTCATTCACTGGACTCCATTTCCTAGTGGCCCCATAGAGGAATCCACTGGAAAGACAATTTCTCACTGTGCTGTCTGCAACAAAAAGATGGTTACTTTTAAAACAAGATTGTTTATTCCGTCTGCAGGTGTCACAGCTGTAACCATAGTCCCTTCTTCACAACGCATTACTTTGCTTCTGTTCTGTCACACAGTTCCCAGAGTTTGGGTAATTGTTGGGAGTTGACTCTGAAATGCTGGGTTTATTTTATTTCATTTTTGCTTTCTCATTTCACTGTTTGCTGCTCGCTTAACAGAAGGAGAACGCTTGGAGGTGCGCATGAAGCGTCTCGAAGCCAAATATGCCCCACTCCACCTGGTTCCCTTAATAGAGAGGCTGGGAACACCTCAGGTAAGGATACTATTGAATCCCACTTTGTTTGGGTGACCCAGAGTTCCACCTCAGGGCATACATGCAAGTTTACGCACACAAAGATTTCCCCAAATTCCAGTTCAACGTGCTGTCTTTTTCATATACCAAAAGTTGTCAAGCATATTAATTGAGGCTATATGTGGTGTGTTTGCAGCAGTATCTCCTGTATGACTCACTGGTTGATTAAAGCAAATATCAAAATGATTTTTTTACCACTGTCCTGATCCTGTCGTTAGAGTATTTAATGCTGATCTATTTTATTTTTTTACATTGGAAGGCGTTGAGCCGAGAGAATTGTGTTTGTATGCCACATAAACACAAATATGACAACCATGATTTAAATTCTCCTCCTTATTTATCTCGTTTCAGTAAATCACACTTGCTATCCAGTACTGTTATCTGTGGCATGTTTTCTACCCTTTACTGATCCCCCCCCCAATCTTTAACTTATATTGGAAGTTACTGCAGGGATTTTGAGAAACGGGCTGAGATTTTTTCTGCCCTCCGGACCCTTGATCATTGTCTGGCTGCGGTTCTGGACCAGGACCCACAGACTCAGGCTCAACCCTGGTAAGACCGAGGTTATGTTCTTCGGGGGCACCTCGGAGGGGTATTGTGGCCCTCTTCCCAGTCTGGGCGGGTCCGCCCTCCAGCTGGCGCAAAGAGTGAGGAATCTGGGCGTCGTCCTGGATCCGGATCTGACCCTGGAATCCCAGGTGTCAGCCGTGACCAGGTCGGCCTTTTACCATCTAAGGCTTATCGCCCAGATTCGCCCGTACCTCGATGAGGGCTCCTTGAGCACTGTGGTACAGGCACTGGTCATGTCGAGGCTGGATTATTGCAATGCCCTCTACATGGGACTTCCCTTGAACCTTGTTCGGCGACTGCAGCTGGTCCAGAGTACGGCGGCCAGGCTGGTGGTTGGTGCGCGCTGTTACGACCGCGCCACCCCTATCCTGGCTCGTCTACACTGGTTACCCGTTGCCTCCCGAATAAGGTTCAAGGTGCTGGTTTTGGCTTACAAAACCCTCCATGGCTTGGCCCCTGCTTATTTGGTGGAGCGTCTCCCCCGACAATTAGATCCGGCTCGACCCACCCGTTCCTCCTTCGCACTTTCACTGTGGACCATCACTCCGAGGGAGGCCCGTAAGACGAGCACTCGCGGTCAGGCCTTCTTGGTAGTGGCACCAACCATCTGGAATAAGCTTCCCAGGGAATTACGGCAGGCCCCGTCGCTGGCGTCGTTTAAGAAAAACCTTAAGACCCTTCTTTTTCGGGACGCCTTCAGCAATGGCCAGTAGACCCAGCCACGTTTTTTTTTAACCCGCCAATTTGTTCCTGGATACCATTGTCATAGTTGTTTTTATTGATTTTACATGTACTATTTTTACTGTTGTAAACCGCCCTGAGTCCCCTATGTGGGAAATAGGTGCAGTATATAAGTGTGAAAAACAAATAAAATAAATAAATAAAGCACAAGCCTGTTCAGAATGTGCACCTTTTTTCCTGGGTACACATTGAATTTTTAAGAGTTTGAGCTGTCTTCCTCCTCCATACTCTCTCTTCTTATCAAGATTCAAGGGAAAATAAACCAGGATTAAATTTCAGTGACTGCAGGTTAGTTGTTGTATAGGAATCAGGAACTATGGTTTAAAACCTCTGAGCCTTATTCAGGGAGTGCTGTACCCTTCCCACCAACAACATTTGGGGTCACCCATCCCCAGTGAAGAGCTTCCGGCACATGTGGGCACTCTCTATGGGATTCTGAAACCTGCCTCTCCAGTGTTCGGAATCAGGTGGAGAGACTCCACTCATACAAGGTGTTATTATTCCTCAGGCTTTTGCTGTCTGTGTCGGGTGATTGGCATCAGAGAGGGGCAGAGCCTCAGTCATCTCCCCTCCCCACACACTTACTTAAAGCTGTTTAGATTTCTAAGATAGATTTATTATAGAACAACAACTAGGTAATCCAGGATTTGTTGTCAGTCTCTTTGATTAGAGCTGTTTTAAGACATAGTGACAACTCACAAATTATAAGAAGTGAAACCTGGGTAATTCCTCTTCCTGTTTGTATAGTTGTATTGCTAGCTAGCATGCACTTGGATAAGAAGATGCAACCAGTGCTGGCTGTAAGGACCACTAAGGTTGATTCAGGTTTCCTCTGCAATACATGTTTCCAACCTTGCTTTTATTTCTCTTCTCTCTGTCTATGTCACGTACAGAATACACACAGAATATAGTATTTTAGAAACATGTTTAAGACTAATAGGTGTGAACTGGCTTTGACAGTCCATCACATCTTGTGTGCAAGAGATGGTTATATCATTATTTAAACATGTTTCTCTCTTCAAAGCTCAAAGGGTTTATTGTGGCATATTCACCTGTGTGCTTGTATGCATTTTTATACATGCTAGCTGTCTGTGATCCACATTCTTAAGTTTGTTTGCCTTTCTTATTATGCTGTCCTCAGGTGCATTCATAAGAGAGATTAGGCAGCATAGCACATCCTGGGCAAATCTGAGCATCTCTGCCCCTCTAGTTTCAGTAAAACATGCCAAAGACCAGGAAAAGTTTAACTTGGGGTCATTGTGATGTCAGACATCTGCAATCAGAATCTCCCATATTTTACATTTTAAATAATTGGTCATTCCACGTAAGTTTAAATCGTCTGCATAGTGATCTTGTCATGCCTTCAATAATGTATGGGTATCTTTGTGCTTCATCCAGCAGGGCTAATGCCAGCTTTGGGATGGGGAAAAATTAATACCTACCATTCCAGATGTGTTCATGTGCTTTAAAACAGGTGCTTGGGGCTGCTGATAAATTAGCAGTCGCAACATGCAGGACCTTCTGAACACAAACTCTTCTCATCACTTGTATATTGTGGGAAGGTGCCTTGTTCCACTCCATCAGTATTAGTGTATTGGACTTTTCCACTGTTGGATTGTTTTGTGTAGGTGCATGAAGTGCTTTTTGAAATTAACATGGGAGCTTTGGGGTCTTCCATCTGGCAGCTTGCCCACCTTAATCATGGTGGAGCACAAGGCACTTCTAGGTTGTTCAAGCCATTCTAAGATGTTTTCTCACTTTAATATGCTTTAGTGTTTTGAGGGACTATGAGGGCATCTAAAGGTTATCCTTATTTGCAAATAGGCACTGTAAATCAAGCAGTGATGTGTTGTCTCCTCATCCTCTGTAATGGTGGATGAGGAGACAACTCATCGTCTGTAATGGTCTCCACATCCTGTCATGTGCAGCTATCTTTTCATTTCATCCGGCAGAGCTAATAGCAGTTTTGCAGTAAGGCTCCATGGGCATCTTAGTTATTCAGGGCAGGAGGGACCATCTCTACTCAAGTGTAAAGGGCAGTGAGATTACAGCACTTAGGAAGCCATTGAAGCATCTTCCTCCCAGGAATCATTGTGGGAGGAAATGAGGCCTAGAATGCAGCCTCTGAGGTAGGCCTTGTCCTCGCTGAGTAAAATATAGGTGTCTGGAAGTGTGGGTCCAGGAATTGGAACTCCCAAGAATTCTGCTAGGGAAATTATTTGAAAATGCTGTGAGTTGGAGTCCAAACTTCTTGAATGCCTCATACCTACTTCAGTTTTCTTGGACTGATGTTCTATTTCACCCTAACAGTTTAAGTAGCAGTGCCCTTGGCAATATTTTTTACATTTCTAATTAAAAACTAAAAGCTTTTCCGCTGTCACTAACCATTTTAAGAGTTTCTCCAGTCACCCATTAAGGCTTTTCATTTCATTTAAATCCAGGAACAATCTTTCTTCATAATATCTCTGGTTTTAAACATTTAGCTTTTGCTAGTGTGCAGTTATTCGACTTCAGGAATGGAAATCCATTATTTGTATGGCCTACAGTTTTTCCAGGAATGTTGTTTAAATTATATAGTGGCACCATGATTGCTCTATTATTCTTTTTCAATTTGGTTCTAATTTTTGAGAACAGTTTGTGGTTGATACCACAGTCGGCTCCTAGACATGCTTCTTCATACAGAATAGATAGAGGTTCCCCATTTTCTGCTTCCAGTTATATTGAATTGACCCCCTGTATTTGTCATCTGGTGATGACCATGTATGCATGCATCTTTTTGTTTACATGAAGCATACTGTATATCTGCAGTGAATAAACTGTTGTTCACAAAATTCAATGAGCCACTCCTGTATGCCCTGCTTCTACATTGTAGGTATACATGATTATCAGTATATCTTATTTAGGTGTGTGATAGATTTTTTCTTGAACACTTCCGTGAGAGCTTTTGAGTTCTTTGTTAGCATCTGTACCTGAAGCATAGACCTAAATGATGGTTATGTTGATAGCGTTCCCATGAAATCTGATTCATCTGACTTGGTCTGACATCCCCCACTATATTGTGGTCATCCCCCACTATATTGCAGTTCATATACTGCCGGCCCAGTATATCGCGGGACCGCAGTATATGAAGGCAAGCTGTGCGGGCCTGTTTGGGGCCTCCTGTACTTACCTAACCTTAACCCTGGTGCTGCCCCGAGCAGGCCTCCAACGGGCTTCCCAGGCCTGTCAGAGGCCCCAGAAGTGGTTTACTTTCGGTTCACCAGAAACCACCTCTGGGGCCTCCAACAGGCCCGGGAAGCCTGTCAGAGGCCCACTCGGGGCAGCACCAGACCTCAGGTAAGTGAAGGAGGCCCCAGAGAGGCCGACCCGACCTGACCCAGCATCCACATAACACAGATTTCCCTTTATTGCAGGTCGAGTCAGGTCCCTAACCCCCATGACAAATGGGGGATTATTGTACTTGTAGCACATTGTCTTACTATGAGAATATTGTTTCTTCTGAATTGGCTGTTCCAGAGTAAAGTATTTGTAATGGTTTCACTGAAGATGTCCTGTTGTATTCTGCTTTAGTTCACCCACGCTAATCATCCAAACTATGTACATTCAATTTCTTGCTTTAAGTTTTTGAGATTCCCTTGATTTATACTGCTTACATTATCTGTTCCAGATATGCTTGTAATGCAGCATCAGATTTTCCTTTCATCTCCATGCAAATCAGCAGCTAAACATCTTTCTTCCCTTGAATTTAGTTTCCTCATTGTCAGCAGCATGATTTCTACTTTGCCTTTGTTCTTTCCCAGTTGCTAATTGAATGACTTTTGACCTGGATGTCTCATCTTCCAGAACTATCTCTTATTTCATTTTGTGTTGTCTTATCACCGTTGCCACTGTCTGTGCACTACTAACAAGGGTTAGATTGGGTGCCACTGCTAGCGTCCTTTGCTAGTGTCACTTTCCACAGCTATTGCTCAGTAATTCCCTTTCCAACATGTCTTTACCCCAATCTCTATTGGAGGTACCAGTTCTCTTCTGCTTATGTGAATGTATTCCTGGAGAGGAAGAATCCCTCTTAGTCTTTGAGACTGTTTAAAAGTCTAGACTCGTATCAGTGTCTACCTTCTTGAGGATTTTGCTCTCAGCTTTCTAGATATAGTTAAATCACCTCACCATGCTAAGGTGTGTGTGGAAGAGGGCACCACACATCTAGCATTAGCATCTAGAAGAAAGAGTAACTATGTTGTGTGTTTTAAGAAAAAAATAAGAGAAATTCTCCCAACCTAGGAAATCCAAATCCCTTTTGCATTTGCTGTTAGTTGAGTTTTAATTTCTTTCTTTTCCATGAAATTGTCCTTGTAAATGAATGCCTTAGATGGCAACAATACTTACTGGTTAAAATAGATTTTGGTTCTGGTGAAGGTGAGTACTAAGACAAGCTCAAGTTTGTGGAAATATCTAGAATCTTTTAGAACCTACTGATATTATACACTGGTGGTGCGTGCTTTTAAGTTGAAAGTGAAGGATTGTGACAAACAATATGTAAAAATTAGCAGTATCAACTATTTGAGAGTATCATGACAGACAAAAGTAAGTAGTGTGAGATCTGCTTATGGTCATAAATATAAAATAACATTTTCTACTCATTTAAGTTCTTATTTTAATCAGAACACAATGAAGTAAAGAAGGACATGTGATGATCAAAGGCTTTGTTACTAAGACAGGATTACACTGCAAGCCAAGAGTTCTCTATTCACTTTAGTATTGCAAACAGTTTTGTGCACACTTTCCATGGCACAGGTGGTCCATGGGAAGGGAAAGGGAAGAGGGGCTGACCTCACAAACACACACATTTGTGGATAAGTTGCCCACTTCCTAAATCAAACCAAAAGCCATCCCTAGTAAATGGAGAAGCCTTGAAGGAAGTGGAATCCATATTTAGTTTCAGTGAAGTCATATAAAGTGACACAGTTGCCCCAAAACACTGAAATGATTTGTTTGGTCACTAGAGGAGGCCAGTTTTTTTTAAAAGAGTTTCATCTTGTCTCTCTTGTGTCTGATTGAGGAAGCATAAGAGACACCTTACCATGTTTAAAAGAGAAATTGTCTCTTCATCCATTGTATGCTGCTGCAGAAGCATGGAGTGCCATCACTTGAATGAATGAGTGGTAAAACAGGGGAGAAGCAAAGTTCCATAGACAATAAAACAATTGAGCAAGTTCACAGTGGCAGGTTTCCACTCCCTTTTAAGCAGTTGATTACTTCAAGAGGTGCCTTGACAGGCTTTTCATTAGGCAATAAGGGTTGTATTATTCTAGGAGATGCCAGGGAGATTTTCCCTGCTTTCTGAGTTGATGTTTGGGAATGATGGTATGTTAATGCAGTGTTTCTTTTTTAAAAAAAAGTTTCCAAAGATGTTGCTAGGCAGGAATCACTAGATGCTAATATTTTGATTTCCCTGCAAGAATTAGTAGGCTACGCAAACACTGAAAATCCCACATACAAGCTGAAATCTGAAGTGGCATGACTCTTTGAACTATGTAAGTCTGTTAGGTATATTAGTCTTATCAAGGAGTCTGTAACTGCAGTGTCAGTTCTACATTTGACTACTAGTGTTGTAGACATCTGCTATCAAATCATATGTATAATTCAGAATGAATGTCTACTGTGTTCCGTGGAATTTCCCCTCAAGTAAGTGTATAAGAGATTTCAGCCAGAATGTCTTGGCCACACAAGAGACACATATCCATGATAAAAGGAAAGACAGTAGATGGATGGTGGCACTGATGTTTTCAGGTCCATAAATAATTTGTCAAAATCTATTTGTCTTAGTCCAAGGAAGAGGTTCTCTCAGGTCTGTAGAATCTTCCAGTTTTCTCCTGTGAAGCATGTAAAAAAGGATCAAAGTATTTGTTCTTTCCTATGCCAAGAAACTAGAAGTGAAACACTATTACAGTACTAGACACTAGGCTTTCAGCTTTAGTTCAGCGCTAGGGAATAATGGATGACTGTGCCGTGGGGGCATTCGCTTTCTGATTGTAAAGATATTGGAAGCTGGAGTGGCATCCACTGGTTCTGGTTTTGTAGCATCCTTTCCAAAGAAGTGAGTCAGATCCTACCTTCTTTATTTTTGGTGGATTGTGGCAATGATATCAAATTTAGGCCTGAAAGACATAGCTGTGCATTGGCTAAATTGCCTTCACTTCACTCCCCATGCTGCCATATCTCATCCTGCCATTCTGCCTTCCATATCTCTGTTGAGTACTTGTATTCTCCTCACCTTGCTGCTTTACATCAGACAAAAGCTTACACTATATGAGTACAATTCTCCTGGCAGTCATCCTCAGTAATCCTCATTCATTTCAATATGCAAAAAGAAACATGTCCTTTCTGGCCCCTATTGATAGACATGGAGTTTTCTAGCACCAAGTGTCACAAAAGTGGGTAGATGGAAGAACCCAACATTTTAATATTTTTCTCTTCTCAGGGTTTAGCTTTTGAGCCTATAACTCAAAAACTGGAGAGAAATTATTCTTCCCATTAGGTTTATTTCTAGGCAGGTCTTCCATCTACCAACACTCAGTCCTGGGGGTGGGGGGGAGAGAGAAAGAGAGACCAAGTCTTGCTAATTAGCAGAGTTGAAAATGGTGTGATTTTAGGAATTTTGTGTTCCCAATTAACAAAGATAAACTTTCACCTTTAACCATATACATTAGGCCAGGTTTTGTGAAAGTGTGGCCTTTTAGATGTTCAAGTGCAACTGCTGGAATCCCTGACCTTTGCCTGTGTTTGCTAGGGGTGCTGTAGTCACACACATCCTGAGGACTGCATGCTCTCGCCTCGGTATTAGGTTGACCTAAATAACAGATACTAAATACAACTAGCATGTTTGCGCAGATTCGGATGGACAATTCACAATAACCAGATAACCTCCTAACTGGACAGGCGTGCAAGAGACATTGCACTTAATTGTGTTAGTTCAACTCGAGCGGCCAATGTTGCAATAACAAAAGCACTGCTGCAGAGTTGTTCTCCACAGATGGCAATGAGGTGTACAGGAAATCTTGAAGGTTGTTTTTTTAAAAAAAAATCTTGATAGAGGAGCAGATTTAGTTTCTTTCTTCCAACACGCAATTGCATTCCATAGCTATATTTCAGGTAAAAGATACTTGGATAAATAATTATGGGTTTGTCAATTACTTGCTTAATATGAGCAACACAACCTCTTTGTGTTCTTAGGTGCCAACCTGGATTTCTTTCTTTCTTTCTTTCTTTCTTTCTTTCTTCCTTCCTTTCTTTCTTTCTTTCTTTCTTTCTTTCTTTCTTTTCATTGGGGGAAAGGGCAACCTCGTACTGTACATATTTACAGGTGCAAAACACTAGTTTAGGGTGCAGAGATCAGCATGGAAGTTGCAGAAGGAGCTGGTATCTTACATCATCTTTTATTATTTGGCTTCTCTTCCCCCTTCAGCAAATAGCCATTGCCCGTGAAGGAGACTTACTGACCAAGGAGAGGTTGTGCTGTGGCTTGTCCATGTTTGAAGTTATTCTGACTCGCATTCGGAGCTACCTCCAGGACCCCATCTGGCGCGGGCCTCCCCCAACCAATGGGGTCATGCACGTAGATGAATGTGTCGAGTTCCACCGACTCTGGAGCGCCATGCAGTTTGTCTATTGCATCCCTGTGGGAACAAATGAATTTACCGCTGAGTGAGTAGGCCTCCACTGTATTCTACTGAATTTTTCTGTAGCATATATGTATGTTTTTTCTACTTCATCCATTAAAAGCTGCTGCCTAGCTGAGAGCTCCAATATGCTCATGGAATTAAGCAACCATTAAACAAGCTAATCCATAATATAATGTTGGTTAACCATTATTTAAATAATGTCTGCCGCTTTTCCCTTTAGGCAATGTTTTGGTGACGGTTTGAACTGGGCTGGCTGCTCTGTCATAGTTCTCCTGGGGCAGCAGCGTCGCTTTGATCTTTTTGACTTCTGTTATCACTTACTGAAGGTGCAGAGGCAAGATGGGAAGGATGAAATCATAAAGAATGTGGTAAGTCCGAGGGAGGCCTGCCTGGCCCTCTTAACCGAGTGTGGTCCACTTTGACTGACACTGGCTTTCTCTGCTCTTGGACCAAGAACTTTTACATTGACATTACCCAATAATTCGAAATGAAACATTAAAAAAAACCTGCCAGTTGTTTTCCTAGCTCAGGTTGTTTGTGCCAAGCTGAGCAGGTTCTGGGGGCCCATGGATTTTTTTCCCCTGCATCATTTGTTTGTTTGCTTGTTTGTTTAATAGATTTTTATACAGCCCCTTATTGCAAGGCACTATTCTGGATGATTAACAATCAATAACATCAAACAGAAATAAGAATAGAGCCACTCGAAGATCACACGACTGCAGCAGCCCCTTTCCCTTGAACTCAGATGTGAAGGATTTCCACACAACCTGGAAGAAATACCTACTTAAATCCTCCACCTGTATTTTCTACTAGAACAGTGGGAGGTAACCCTTGGTCTATGTCTGAATCACTGTACCTGGGGGCTTTCAGTGATTCTCATTTTTGTTTGTGAAGATTTTTTTTAAGAATTAAAAAAACAAAAGTGGCTATTATCACATGCTCAGAGCCTGCAAAACTAAGTTGTGGGCCTCATATTTATTTATTTATTAGGCACATTTATATACCGCGACCTTTTCCCGCACTGGAACTCAGGGCGGTTCACAATAAAATAGATAAAACCAGCACAAGCGCAGTAAAAGAGCAACACAATATAAAAAGGTACAAAAGGAAAGAAAAAAACAGAGATAAAAATGGAAAGGAGGGAAACCCTCAGTGGGAGCAGCGGATGAAAGGGGGGGGATCAAACAGAAATGAAGTCACCATATGCCTCCTTAAAGAGCAACGTTTTCAGTGCCCTTTTGAAGGCGGGCAGGGACTCTGCAAGGCGCAGCTCACTTGGAAGCTGATTCCAGAGAGAGGGGCCTCCAACCGAGAAGGCGCGGTTACGGGTGGTCGACTTTCGCGCCTCTCTCGGAGTGGCCACCCTGAGTGAGCGCGTCCGCACCAATCGAGTGGGTCTGGCCTCAGTTGGTCTCTGGGGGATCCACTCTGCCAGGTATTCAGGTATTCATAATCCCCACCCCTATTGTGCACTGTATAAATTATTACACAGCAAGAAGTCGGCCGTGTAAGCAGAGGGTAACACAAGCATTTCTCACTAGGCACAGCTAGGGCCAGTCTACGTGGGTTGCTTTGGGGTGGGCTCGTGTGAGCTAGATACGCTTACCTGGGATCAGGTAGAAGAGTGATATGCCCTTTGGAGCAATCTTCGCATCCAAACAGCACATCAGATCTCGTTAACCAAATTTGGTGTGGCTCTTTCCAGTGAGAGTTTCTGGTATCATGAAGTGGCTTAATAAAGAGAGCCAATTCAGGATACTGGCAAATTAAATACTTCCTATGCTCCTCACTGTAGAGACAGAGGAAGAGTGAAACTCTGTTAGGGGATTAAAAATTGCACTTAAACATTTTTTTTAAAGTATAATTTAAATCTTTTGTTCCCTTGTCTTAAAAGGCTGGTTAAGAAACCACCCACAGCCAAATGAGACACCGTGGACTTGCCTCTAAGTAGTTTCTCAACTTCCCCTTTCAGACAAGGCAAATAAAAGATTTTTATTTTCTTTTTTTATGAGTGAAGCAGCATGGTTTCAAAATTCTAATAGTCTTTTTTACCTTTTTTATCTTTTACCTGTCAAAAACAATTTAGCAACCATATTGTAACATAATATAGTACATTATTTCCGTATAAATTATACTAGTACAATTTATAACAACTCTCTATGTAACCCATTTTCCATCTTGCTTAATCTATCACTAGCTTCAATATCTGAGTTTAACAGTGGGTACCATATTTACATAAAAAGGTCTTGTTTAATTTCCCCTCTATACACTCTGACCCGAGAAGTCAATTTTTCCATTAATTCCACAGCCCATACTTTATTCCTATATTTTTCCATATTTAGGTTTTGTGCAGATTTCCAACATTGGGCTGTTTCACTCCTTGCTGCCCCTATGAGGATTGCCACCAATTCTTTATTTAATAGATTTTCATTATCTCCAGTAAAAAGTGAAAACAATAACATTTCATATGGGATTATTTTCTGTTTTGTTATTTTTTTTCCCAACCAACCGATCACTTCAAACCAGAATTTTTGGATTCTGGGGCAGGTTAGCCACATATGTTCTAATGTTCCTTTGTGTCCACATTTTCTCCAACATAATTCTGATATTACTCTATTAATTCTATGTAATTTGTTAGGACAAAAATGCTATCTATGTACTACCTTTAACACCGTCTCCGTAGATTTTGCAGATATTGATTTATATGGTTGGGTAGCCCATTCTAATAGTCAAAATATATTTTTCACTCCCTCTGCCTGCTCATGGAGGAGCAGAGGAAGTGTTGGAGTTTGCCAATATTCTGAAGTAGATCTCGTATTAAACCACTTCACAAAACCAGAAATTCTCACCAGAAGTAGCCATGATAGCCATAAGGCTCAGTTTGGGGTAATTTCCAGCTATCACACCCTCTCAAAACAAAGGGAACTGGAGCAATTCTACCAGCACCAAAAAAAGTAGAAGCCCCATCCAAGGGCCCGAAAGATGTGGGTAGAACTGCCCTGGGGAAAAGCTGATTCACTCTGGCAAAGGCATTATCTGATCTCTGTCTTTAGGAGTGAATTATATGGTCTGCTGTAATGGCCTACAAAATGCTCCTGCAGTCGGCCATTTAGACGGTTACTTCACGTCCGTTCTCGTTCATGGAGGAAGTTCGTTGCATGTTGGCATCGGTCGCGGTCATGTGGTCTTCTCCCATTTCTGTCCCTGGTCCCGTGTACCCATGGGCATGATTGATAATACTGGGACGACTGTTAACGCACATCCTTCTTCCGTGATGAGATGTGAAATTCTATGCCTTCGTTCTCTTTTTTTTTCGGTCCGACCTTCCATTTTTTGATGTTTCGATTCTCCAAAGCCTTGCCTTCAATGTGTTACGGAGCAAACTTCAAGGCATTTGTCTTTTAAAATCTCAGCACTGCATTGCTAACTCCATAGAGAATTTACTGGCGAATGTCACTTTGCACTCCTGCCACTAGATGGCAACGAGCTAAAATCAGCACTTGTTCCGCAATGAGGCTTACTTCATGGGCTCTCATCTCCGAACGAGAAGCGAGACGAGCAGGTTCCCGAGGCCAGAGAGGGGAATCGCTCATCCCACTTAAATCGCAGTTCAGGGGGACGAACTCCCATCGTCATGCAATGGACGTGCGGTAAGATTACTTCATACGGGTACCAAGTGGGATGAAAGGGACGTGAAGTAACGGCCTTAGCTTCGCCAGCTGTCTTTCTAGCAATTGAGAGTAGTAAGCTCGATGTAGAAATGGAGGTCACTTACTTCATCTTCCTTTGCTTATCTTTTCACTTTCAGCCACTTAAGAAAATGGCTGACAGGATAAGGAAGTACCAGATTCTGAACAATGAGATTTTTGCCATCCTGAACAAGTATATGAAGTCGGTGGAAACAGACAGCTCCACAGTAGAGCATGTGCGTTGCTTCCAGCCTCCCATCCACCAGTCCCTGGCCACCACCTGCTAAGTGGTCAGTGGTGAAAATGCAATGTGAGTTACATGTGCTTCTCCATTTCAAGAAAAGGAGACTGGACTTCAGTGAAAGTTTGGAAGGAAAAGCTGAGGATGCAGATCTGGCAACAATGCGGACTTTGGTGGACCCAGTAGATAAACATGAATTTTTCCCTCTCAAACACCCAGTTTGAATGCATGTCCTTCTTTATCTTTCAGGTTGGTTTTATGCATGGCTTGAAAATGTGGTGAGAAGGAGCAGAATGTGTTTTTTTTTCCTCCTGTGGTTTCTTCCACTTTCATGATGGCCCCAAATCACCCAGTCAAGTGCAAAACTCTATGGTCTTTAAAAATCATCAGTTAAACCAGGCAGCATTTCAAAGTCCAAGTGGCCTGTGGTCCAAGCAGGAGGGGGTACCTCACCCTGAAATGATAGGGAGAGAAGCTCCCTGTGCAGACCATGAGCTGCCTGTGTTCTAGTCTTCCATTCAGTACATAAGGAGATAGAACAACAGTCCTGCTTGATGTAAAATATTAAGTTCATGATATGAGTATCTGAGCACTCAAATGATATGTTTTTCCGATTATAGGCATAACGGAGCTAACTGATGCACTCAGGCAAAGAAAAGCATATCCCTTTAGAATATAATTGTGCATCTAGGGTTAGAGGATTATTGCCATTGACCTTTTCCTTTCTAGCCTCTGGAATTATTTAATCTTGCCAGGTCAAATTCTTTATGACTAGGGAGCTTGTTAAGCAGTGACGCTTTGGCAAATCTGAGTTTTCTCAGGTTTTGTGTCAACTATCACTGTTACAGTCGCACAAAATCAAATATATGTTAATGCCTTTACTTAGGCCAGTTGTTTCTAGAAAGCAATTTCATGAGCTAATTAGTTTTACTTGTGTGCTAATGTATCAGGTTTCTCGGGGAAGAGGCAGAGATTGCCATGATCCTGATTCATGATGGGAGTCATACAATCTAGACACAATACATTATTTTAGAAATAAGAACAATATTGTGTTTAGCTTAGCTTCCTTTTCCTTCTTTAGAAAACATTCAGTAGACTAAGGTGACCCAACAGTACATTTCTAGCAATAAATGTGGGAATAAATTGGACATTGGGGTTTAGCACAAGTTTATTAGCCCACTTACCCAAGCAAAGTCCTATATAAAAGGAAATTGAATGACTTTAAGTTAATAATTTATCTCTGAGTCTCTTAGGCCACTAAAACTTAAGGTGCATGGCTAAAGCTAATCAAGCAAGTGATCACCATGCCTTCCTAGGAAACAATCCTTTATCAGTCAATGAGCATTTTTTATTCCTGATTTGTTATACAAGTTTCCAAAATTAGCATTATGGAACTACTGAAATCTCTATTAGTTTTCCTTATTAAATATTAAAGTCAAAGGGCAAAATGCATGAAGCAACATAAAATAAATGAGAACACTACTAAAGCCTACTCCTGTTCTAGTAAAAAAAAATGTCCTGGTTTTTTTAAAAAAAAATCCCCAATACTGCATAAATGTAATTTGTGCTTGAGTTCTGTGGGTAGCCCTCCCCTAATTTTTACTTGTTAAAAATGAAGACTTGGTCTCATTCAGTTCCAATGCATTTTACTAGACCCGCCATTCTTTAACGTTCTCTTTTGGCTGGGATAGTTTCCATCCCCATTAGATCTGAGGTGTATTAATATGGGCGTTTCTTCTTTTATCTCACCATCATTGATTTCAGGTCCATCATCATACTGTAGTAACAGGCATTAGAAGTCCAGGTTCTATGGCCTCTTTTTTTACACTTGAGAGATTATATGAATTAGAAACATCTGAATGTTCTGATTCTGTTCCAGGAAGAACACTGTGTCTCAAGGAACAGGAGCTGTGTAAAACTATGAACGTGTGCTATATTTCCTTTTGACAAATGAGATGAGTCTTTTTAAGACTTTCTCCAGTGACTACTGAAAATGTCCTGCACTGAACCCAGTGAGTGTATTCACTGACACAAACTGTTCAAATTGCAAGATATGTGTACACTGTAGTATATAAGGCATGAATAGGAAATAAATCATCTCAAGGCATAACTCAAGTCAGAGGCAATGAGCAAGAGGCTTCAGGGTATAAATTGCTTTTTTCATTCTAAATTTATACGGAAGCAGTTCAAGGGGTTCAGAATTTTTGTGGGGCACAGGTGTTCTTTTGGGCCACCAGCTCAGGCATGCAAAATGAAACTAAACATATTGCAGACTTGGCAGGGTGGTGGTGGTGGTAGAGTAGTCCAGGTCACATTCAAAAGACCCATATTTTGGGCACTATCCTTGGTGTCCCACGCTAGAGTGTTCCTTCCCTTCGGACATGATATACAAAGGATCCACATGGCATCTTCGATCATTCTAGTTCAGGGATGTCCAAACTTTGGCCCTCCAGATGTTTTGGACCACAACTCCCAGAACTCCAAGCCTGCACTGCCAATGACAAAGGACTGTGGAAGTTGTGGTCCAAAACATCTGGAGGGCCAAAGTTTGGACACCACTGTTCTAGTTAGTCCCAAGATGAATGGTTGCCCTACCCTCTTTTTGATTATAGATACCCCTTTTCCATCCTTTCATTACTTCTTTTCACAGCTGTCAGTCCTCAAGCTTACAAAATTGCCTCACTGGCAGGAATTATGGGTTTTATTTTTGCAGTGCACATATTATTCGGGAGAATATTCCCCAGAGGGGTGGCTTTCTGTTTTCCTGGTTTGTCACATAGTGATACATCAACAGATCAGTTTAGCTGTTGTGAGAAAATGCCAAAAGAGGATAGAGTTCCTTTGCTGAACTTTTTACTGCCACACCCTACTGCATAGGTCACACAGGCTTGTCACCCTGGGAAACACCACCCACATTGCTATTTGGGCAACTACGTAGACGTCCAGATGGAATAAACCAGAGATCACCCAGTTGCTCCAGAATAACAGCAGCGCTGGCACTGCTCCAAAAAGGGCTGAGATGGATCACTATTGCCTGTAACTTCTGTGGTCACTGCAAAACAGGTTGATCCAGGAGCGATCCAAAAAGTGATCTGTATGCTTGTCTGATTGCATCCTAAGCGTCTGAATTCATTTAATTCAGTGGTTCTCAATGTTGGGTCAAAAAAGTCCCAGTAGCCTTTGTGATGTTCCCCTTACACCCACTGGGTTTCCACTCACTGCCACCACCAGATTAACTGGACACTTCTATGTATTTGAGAGAGAGAGTCACACCAGGTTATATAGTTTTAAGACAAAACATGAAACATTTATTAGTTTACAATTAGATGTTCATTATTATGATAGCTTTAGCCGATGTTATTGTATTGCAAACATGAATTCTTATAATAATGTGTTTCCTTTATAAACCAGACCCTTTTCAGTGGCAGGATCTCCCACCTGACCAACTGACAATCTAACTGACTCTCAGCTCTCGTAACTGAACTCCTCTCAGTTCTAACACAAACTGAACTCCCCATCACCCATTAGGTTCCAATATATAACATTCTTAACCACTCCCATCAGCTTGGTGATTGGCTATTCAAAACACACTCATGAATATTTATCCTTCTTTTACCCTTTTCATCATAGCCTTCACTACTAGTTGTGCTGGCCAGGATTTCTGAGAGTTATAGTCCAAAAACACCTGGGTTCCCCAAGGTTTGGAACCACTGATCAAATGAGATTAATTCCTCAGCTCTTCATTTCTTACTTTTACAATGTGTAAAGTGGAGCCTATATTTTTAACACTTCTGGTAATTAGTTACCAGTAGAGATGGGCACGAACCAGCGAGTTTTCATTTTCATTTTTTTGTTTCGTTACGCAACGAAAATGAAATGAATTTTTTAAAACAAAACAAAAACGAAACGACCAAATTTGCCGTGTTTTTCGTTTTTGTTGCAGCAGATGCATTGAACTAAAAAGAATGCTAATGAAACAGCAATTTTTCGTTTTCATTTTCATTTTTTTCGTTTCGTTACCTAACGAAACAAAAACGAAATTTTTTGCAAAAAATGTCACGAAAACGAACCCAAACGGACCCCTAAACGACCAAATGACAAACAAAACACCATTTTTTTGAGTCGTGCCCATCTCTAGTTACCAGTATAAGATACTACAGCTATAAGTTCCAAGCTCAGTCAGAGAAAATACGAATGTCCTTCTGGGGAAAGTGCAGTGGGATCGCTGTGTTTGATTTTATACTCTTTCTTCGAAAGAGAAATCAAATCAATGGTTGGTATTCCTACAGTCCTTTTCTGTTCTATGAAATTAATTTGATGAGGTGTGGTTACACATCATGCCACAACACTGTTACCATATGTTGATTTTCAGATATGATCTGGTAAGGCCAGTATTTGTAGAAAATCTTAAATTCTATCTGTATGGAGGCGACCTCTGCAGAACAATGTATGTCTGTGGGGGAAACACTCAGGGTTAAGTTTAATATATTTCCTGGGGTTCTGAACAATGTCTGTCCAGCTTCACTCTCTCTCCCAAGAAAGATGGGCTCTGAGATTTCTGTCCCGTGGCTTCCTTGCCTTGCCTTGTCATGTTCTCCATAGAATGCCCTTGATAGGATAGTACTGGCTATGCTTTGCTGTGGACTGCATGGTTAGCTTATATACAGAGCGCACATATGGGACCAGGAGTTTCCCCATGCCCCCACACACAAAAATGCACCACCTCAGTCATTCCCAAATAAGTTTGAGGAGACCACAGCACATATGTCAGAAGAAGTAAATTCACATAAAGATGCCTCATGTTTCCAGTGCCCTGCCCAGCCACAGACTATTTGCATAATCTGAGTCTACTCTTCCAGCTTGTCTTATTTTCAAGCCAAAAATTCTTCTCTCTGCATTGTACGTGCTTTAGTCCTTGTATCAGTGTCTTTGCAGAGAAACCAGTATAATTGCCTTCCCTCAGAGAATGCCCAGAACAGTGACTCATACAGAGACATGGCTTGAACTCCAGTAAAAATTGATAGTTCTTGCTCTTACATGCTTGAAAAGCATCTCTGCGTGGAGGGGGGGGCAGTATAAGTGAGACGTCCACCTCCCATGAAAATTCAGGAAGTACATGTTCCTATCAGGAATCTGATATGAATACATGGATCGTAAGTGTATATTTTCCCCATGCACACGGGAAACCGTTTTAGGAATGGAGACTACAAGTTTGAAAAAGAGAACAAAAAGAAGGCGATAATCACCTCACCCAACATGCTGCTTTTGTAGGTTCACTTCCAGCTTCCAAGGCTGCTCTTTAGTAAAAAGAAGCAAATAGACACAAAAGTGCAGGGCCTGAGAAGCACATGTAGTTTGGGGCCTGAGCATTCCCACCAAAAGATCTTTGTTAACGCCTTTCAGTGGAGTAATGGGGTTAAGGATAAATTAGGTCTGAGAGAATGATGTTTAAGATTTCTCCACAAAGGTAGCAAAAGAACTGGCTTATCTACAGCCCACTGTTAGCTCAGTAGAGATGAACAAACTCATTGCACTTCTGCCATGTTCCCTTTCTCAACATTGACTGTGAAAAGCTTCAGTGGTCATACTAACCTGCTTTCTCCTCCATATTATTCTGGTTTTAATTAATGCTTGTTTATTTATGAAGATGAGCAGAGTGTTGTTTTTAAACGAAAAAACTTTGACAAAATTTTTGCAGAATTCTAAATGTAACATATTTGTATGAAAAACAATGTCCAGGGCTCTTTTGTACAATGAATTTGCATTTATTTATGGTGTAGTCTATTTACAGTAGTGATCAACTATGGTGTTTGAGTCTCTGAATCATATTTGCCATGCAGCTGAAAATGATATCTATTGTTTTTTATGTTTTGTTATTTCATCACTGATCTACAGAAGTTTTCCATTTCCACTCAAAATGCTTCTGTAATGATATGACACCTTTTGTGTGGTGACATGACGACCTGTATTGCAATCTGCAAACTCGTGTGCAGCAAAATTGGGATGACTCCCGTTAAGATGGGAAAAAATAAAAATTAAATGGTGTAAACAAAAGAGTGAAGCAGTGGGTACAGCAGGTGGGCTTGTTTATGGCCTGCGGCAATAGCCAAATCAAGCCATGACTTGAAACTACAGTATTCAGTTTTCAGTGGAGCTGCAGTTACACTGGCATGTTCCAGTCTTCCAGGTTGCTGTGGTTTTTCTCCTAACCAGTTGTCACAGTGCCTCCAATGCCATGCTCTTGCCACTACAAATAATTCAGTAAATATGGGGTGTTGAATTCTGAATGGGGGCTGGGACACAGTTACAGCAGCACAGATTGACGAAGCTGCTTGGATGAGCAGTGAAATACCGTATTTCAATCTCTGAAGAAAAGAAGTCTAGTTGCCATGACTCAGCTTCCAGATAACTTTACCTGGATGACTGAGAATTTTCACAGACACATTGTTTACATATAATAATACCAAACATTAAGGTGGGTTTAGGAATGCGACCTGGAAAAGTATGTGCTGCTTCTGCTTCATATCTCTCAGGAGCTCTTCGACTGTCTATGTGCTCCATCCACAGCTCCTAAATTGTGCTCAAAAGCAGCCCATCGCACCAATTTGCCTGTGAAATTACAAAGTCATAGATGATAGTTGCTGCATCCATGATCTCCAGAGAGCAACAAACCTACATATCAAGTTGATGTTACTGCGAGGTCTCTTCTCACAAATAGAGTTGGGTGTGGAAGTCCTGATGCCTTTGGGAAAGGGAAATCCTACTTAGAAGAGGTGCACACCTGATTACGTACATATGGAGTAGCCTTGATTGTCATATGGATTTACAAAAAAATCTACATACAGTGCTACTATCTCCAGTTGCTCTGT
Source organism: Phrynocephalus forsythii (assembly GCA_029282475.1). Classification (NCBI taxonomy): domain Eukaryota; kingdom Metazoa; phylum Chordata; class Lepidosauria; order Squamata; family Agamidae; genus Phrynocephalus; species Phrynocephalus forsythii. Next base: position 113,490,212 of record JAPFRF010000011.1, read on the forward strand.
CAGCATCCACAACCATTCTTTATAATGCTTTATGTAGACACTCCTTAAGGCAACCTTACGCATTGAGAGTGGCAGAGTTTTTAATTAAATGTCACGGGATATCTTCAAACTGTGGTTTTAAAACAACCCATTTAAGAAGTATTAAGTGACCTAGTGTGACCACCACCGTTAATATGTATACACTTCCTTTATTAACAGATTTCAACAGAATCTACCTTGGATGTGGTAAGGGTATCGGAGTCATATGAAGAATATGTACTAATAAGTAGTAGAGAGAAGAACAATGACTAAGCTAAAAATAAACCAATTACATGCTTCCTTAGTTACCTTATGCATTGGGTAATCCATGAAATCTCCCCTCCATTTTCCTTCCCACCCACTCTTTCTTTCTCCTTTTCTCAAAGAGAGAGAATATGTAAGGATGGGAAGGCAAGAGTATGTCATATCTTTATTCTTATAAGGCAACTGACACAGCAGGCCTAATAGGACTTCCTGGGCACAGTACATAAGATATTTAAGGAGTGGCTTTACCAGTTCAACACCCCCATTAAGTTTCTTAGGTCAGCAGGGATTTGAACCCAGGCCTCTTGAGTCTTAGCCCGTCACTCTCTCCATGACTACATGGCACTGGGTATCCAACACCTTTATTAGATCACAAGCAAGCAGTAGCTTTCAATTTTGTATCATCTTCATCAAGGTGTTGTGTTGTGGATGGTGCACAAAACAAAACAAAACAAAACATGGAAGGTCCCAAAATCATGGCAGATGGCTCTCTACCCGGCTTTTTAATAAAAGTCGCTTCCACAAAGCAGGCTGCAAATACTACTCAGGAGTGTAGGCTCCAATTTTTTCGCCTGGTGGCCAATGATTGGATTGTGCCTCTCAATTTGCCAAAGGGATGTACAGTATTTAGAAATATGGAAAAGGGTGACCAGAAGGTGTGGGTTACAGGTCACATGCTTCTAGTATTACGTGTGTGGTGACTCTCTCTCTTGGTTTCTAGGTCTGGGATGATTCACAAAAACAAGGGGATGTAGCAAAACAAAACTGTAGAACCAACTTGATTGTGGTGTCCTATTAATGGGCTGGGCTATTGTGTCTTTTTTAAAAAATTAAATCATTATTTAATACTGTTGAATGACTCAAGTCGGTCCAGGATGATTCAACCCTGTTAAATAAGTAATAAAACGAGAAAGGAAACAAATACAGCAAGATGTAATGATAAAAACGTCTCAGGCTGCCTACCTGATATATATTTCAGCAATGATTCTTTACTGCTAATACTGTATGACTGTCACCTCGAAGGCTTTCATTAAGTATCCTGTACAGCCGAATACCAGAAAGCATTCTTTAGACTCAAACTTATGTGAACCTTTCTGATTCTTGTCATTGCCCCACTCTTGCAGCATCCTGTTTCCAAACTAGTATTTCAAGTGTGGTCACATTGCTTAGAGACCAGTGCTCTGTAAAAATGTTTCACTAAGAAGAACAAGGTGAGTGAAGGTGGAGGGGTGGGTGAAACCAAATCCTGAAAGGGACCTTGGTGTCCTGGTGGACAGCTCAATGAAGGTGTCAACTCAGTGTGCTGCAGCAGTTTAAAAAAGCAAACTCAATGCTAGGGATCTTTAGGAAGGGTATAGAAAATAAGTCTGCAAGTGTCATTTTGCCTCTATAAATCTATGGTGAAACCCCATGTGGAGTACTGTGGGCAGTTCTGGTCACCATACCTCCAGAAGAATATTATGGAAATGGAAAAAATTGCAGATGAAAGCAACCAGAATGATTAGGGGACTGGAACACCTTCCTTACCATCTGAGGATGCAACGGCTAGGCCTCTTCACTCTTGAATGACGGTGCCTAAGAGGTGACCTGATTAAAGTTTATAAAATCATACACAGCGTGGACAAAGTAGATAAGGAAAAACTGTTTTTCCTATTGTACAACACTTGAACGAGGGGCTACTCCATGAAACTTTTAGGTTCTAGATCTCAAAGAAATAAGAGAAAGTACTTTTTCACCCAGAGGCTCACTGGTCTATGGAACTCCCTGCCAGAAGAAGTGGTGACAGTTGTCAGCCTTAAGAAGGGATTGGACAAGTTCATGGAGAACAAGGGTATCAATGGCTATCATTATGGATGCCCAAGGGCAACCTCTGGGTTGGAGAGATGAGCAGGATATCTCTCAAAGCCATTTGCAGGGAATCATAAGCAGGTGAAGACATCTGCTTGGGAATACCCTGAAGCAAACGGTGAGTGGCTGTGTGAGACAGAATGTTGGACTGGATGAACTGTGGCCTGTTCCAGCAAGGCTGTTCTTATGTTCTTATTTGACAAACAGCCCCATTTCCCCTGGCTATAACTGTGTTTTGTATACAAACACCCTATTAAATTACGACTAAGAAATTTGTTATACTGATTTCATTTAAATTGGATTCACTCACAAATTGCCTACCACATGAATGGTGGCTGTTGACACAGGCAAATAAAGAAGACAAATAAACTTTCTTTCTTTCTTTCTTTCTTTCTTTCTTTCTTTCTTTCTTTCTTTCTTTCTTTCTTGTTGGACATATAAACAAAAAATATGAATTAGAGTACTTGTTTCCGCTACTAGAAAAGCATAGGAAGAATTCTGGTTTGGTGAAAGACTTTCAGGTCTTAGGTTAAAAACCATCAGCTTATTGGCCAGTTTCATGTATCCAGTATTTCCAATTATTATTTGGGTATATCAGACTGTTTCTAATGGGCACTACATGAGCATACATCACTCAACACTCAACGATAATCTAGGCTGGGATAATCCAAAATCTATCTGAAACAATGTGAATTACAACTGAAGTATGCCTTGATATTGAATTTATTACCTGAATTTAAATTCCTATGTTTTCATTGGAATTTACTTCCAAAATACATCAGAATCTCATGTTGCAAGCAGACCTAAATACAGTATTTATTAAGACTCAGCCAAATTGTTCCATATTTCACTGTACATATTCAGTATTGGTCTTTAAAACCTATTGGGAGCTTCATTCCAAATCAATTTACCTGTAACTTCACCTATTTCATCCTATTGTGTGAATCCCCCAGTCTCATTGGGGGGCTTGCCTTCGAGAAGGGGAGGCAGAAACATTTGAGTCTTGAGGTTTTTGCATGTTTTGCTAAACTAGAAGAACGTAAAAATAGCTGTGCTGTATCGAACCAAAGTCCAGTATTTGGGACACATAGTGACCAGCCAGGCATCTAATTTATTTAAAATCTTATGAAAAATATGTCTAATCTGCAATTCTCCTTAAAAAGGAGCCAAGATAAAGACAATATTTACAATTGGTAACAACAAGCATACCATTCTAAAAGAATCAATGAACACGAGTATACAATACTAAAAGAATCAGTGAATACAACAGCAGCAGCAGCAACAAACAACAAAACATGTTCAATGGCGTAAGGCAGTGGTCCCCAACCCCCGGGCCGCGGACCGGTGCCGGTCCGTGGACCGGTTGGCAACGGGCCGCCTGGGGAGGCCGGGGAGGCTCCTCCCCTTTTCCTCCGCCGCCCTCCTCCTCCTCCTCTTCTGTCCCACGGGCAGCCGGAGGAGGAGTCGCCGCCGCCGGGCACAGCGCACGGGCGGGGTGGGGGGTAGCCCGGGGCTCCTGGGCGGGCGGGACCCGCCTCCTCCTCCTGGCGGCGGCTGCGGCGGCCACAGCAGCCGCCCGGGGTTCGGCCGTGACTCCGCGGCCGGTGGCGGGGCGCCCGCCCGCCGCCGTGGCCGGCTCGGCGGTCCCGGTGGCGCCCTCGGGCCGGGAGACGCCACCCCCACCGGCCTCCCTCCCCTCCCCCCCCCTCCCGCTCGCCCGCCCGAAGGCCGCAGCCGGAGGCAAGCGGCGGCGCAGAGGTGCCCCACCGAGGCGGGTGCCCCGCCGCCGGCCGCGGGCGCCCCCGCCGCCCGCCGCGGAGCCACAGCCGAACCCAGGCGGCTGCCGTGGCCCGCCTCGGTTGGGGCACCTCTGCGGCGCCGCTTGCCTCCGGCCGCCGACTGGAGGAGGAGGCGGGGGCCCGCGGCCCAGGAGCCCCGGGCTTCCCCCGCCCGTGCGCGCAGGGGGAGCGCACGCACGCCGCCCCCCCAGCCAGCAAGCGCCGCTGCCGCCACCGCCGCCGCTGCTCCGCCGCCGCCGCTGCTCCCGTGGCCCCCCAAGGTACACACCCCAAGCCCCCGCACCTCCCCCCCCTCCTCCCTCCCCCCCCCCCCCCCCACACCCTCCCGCGACCCCCGCCATCACCGCCGGTGGTCTCCCCACCCCCGCGCCGCCGCCACCACGGCAACCCCGCCATCGCCCCCACCCCGCCATCGCCGCCCCCCGCGACCCCCGCCATCACCACCGACCGCCGCCACTATCGCCGCCCGCCCGGTGCAATCGCGCCGCCCGCCGCCACTGCAACCCCCCATCCATCGCGCCCGCCCTGCCATCGCCGCCGCCCGGTCGCCCCCGCCATCACGCCGCCCGCCAGAATCAGTGCCGCCGCGATAATCTCAACAGCAGCCATCGCGCCCGCCCGCCATCGCAACAAACAAGTGGGCCAGGGAAAAATTATCAAACATTTACCGGGCCCCGGTGATAAAAAGGTTGGGGAGCACTGGCGTAAGGTACAACAATCTACTTAAACAAAAAAAACCTCAGGCAGCCATTCACTCAGGGAAGCTTGCCTGAAGAGAAGGGTCTTTGCCTACTTGCATATGGACGGTAAAGCTAGGGCCTGTCTATACCTTCATGTGGGAGGGAGTTCCAGAGTGTTGGAACAGCAACAGAGAAGGCCCTCTCCTGTGTGCCTACCAAGCAAACCTGTGAGGGTGATGGGACCCTCACAGTCCTCTACTGATGATATTCATTCTCAAACAAGCTCATAAAGGAAGATGTGGTCCTTGAGAGAACTTAGGCAAAGCTGTTTAGGGCTTTATAGGTTAGAACCAGCATTTTAAATTGTGTCTAGAAACTGATTGGGAGCCAGTGGAGCTGCCATAAGGAGAGGGGGGGGTGTATGTGTAATCCCACTGATGTTTCCTGAGTCCTGACGCTTTCCATTGGCATCCTCATGTAGTGTGTGTTGCAGTAATCCAATTGGGGTGTAACTAAGGCATGTGTCACTGTGGATAAATCTGACCTTTCCAGGAATGGGTGCAGCTGATGCACTAGTTTTAACTGTGCTTTTCTGGCAACCGCTCGGCATCAAGGCTAAAAGGTGAATCCAAGAGTACCCTGCAGGCTGAGCACCTGAGTTTTCAGAGGGCGCTCCACCCCCATCCAGCACAGGTTGCATCTCTATTCCTTGATCTCCTTTTCAGTGGACCAAGAGCACCTCTGGGTTTTCTGGATTAAGTTACAGTTTATTTATTCTCATCTAGTCCATAACTGACACTAGATACTGATCTAGACCTGAAACAATTTCATCAGATTTAGATGGCAAGGAGATATAGAATTGAATGTCATCCACATAGTGGTAACACTGGACCCTGACATTCCAGAAATCTCTCCCAGTGGTTTCATGAAGATGTTAAATAAAAGAAGGAACAAAACAGAACCCTGAGAAACTCCTCAGGCCCCCTCCAGGAAGTACTGGAGCCACTATAAAACAGTGTCTCCAAGCCTCATCACAGAGATATGGACCAGGTGGGTACTATGGTTGATGGTATCAGAGGCATTACCCATGCATGAGGGTGCAGTGGTTAAACTAATGTCCTGCAGCTCATGACCTCTAGGGTTCAATCTCAGGCAGCCCTGACATCAAAGTAGGCATGAAGCCGGCATTCAAAATGAGCAGAGCGGACCACAGACAACACCTGGGATTCCATGGTGAGTGTCGGGTCCAGATGGACACCCAGGCTGGGCACCTCATCCTTCACAGGAACAATCACACCCCCAAATTAGATGGTGTTCTTTGTTATATGTTTATTCCACCCATTCTGGTCAGTTTACAACATCGCATCAATACAAGAGACCTAGAGAAATCTGGCATCGATACAGTGATGTAGCATTGGGGTGGGGGTGCAGTGCTTATTTAATGGGTGGCATTTTTTTAGGGGATGTGTGCTCCTTGGGAAAGTGTCCCGTGGGTCTGGGTACATGCTGCAGGGTTGAGCAAAGCTGTGCTTTTGCCAGCAATCGGTTGCTGCCACCTTTACCCCATTCTCCTCCTCCTCCCTCACCATACTGCTTGCTCACCGCCTTCTCTTTCTCCTTCTCCTGCCACCTCTTCTACCAATGGCACCTTCTACTGCCTTTTCCCCCATGGCAGCATGTGTACCTACAGCCCTTCCACTGGAAAGGAGAGGAGAGCATAGATCCTCCTGCTTGAGCTTTCCATCTTTTCCTGCTGCACTTTTGTAACCGCTTAGGACACAGAGGGCGTTTATACACGACCCCTAAGCTCCGCCGCAAATGGCTGCAAGGTCCGGACCTTAAAAATGTTTACCCACCAGCTCCGGACTTTGCAGACAATTCAAACCATGCCCAAACAGCAGTTTTCTTGTACCTGCTTTTGGAGGTGACAAATATTTGATCCGGAAGAATAGTGAAGGCATCTCCTGGCTTCCGTTTGTTCTCTTTTGCGCCTCGCCCCTTTAAGAGATCTGAATGCTGCCCGAACAAAACGGAGGTAAGAAGGCATTATTTTTTTCTCTTTTTTCCCTCAAGCCAGCAACCAGGAAGTGCGGAACAAAGGAAGAGCTGAAAACCCCTAAGATCTCTGGTCCGAACTTAGATCTTAGGGGTCATGAAACACCCATGTCCAGGAGAGAGAGAGAGAGAGAGAGAGAGCACGTGTGGGCACACAGGAAATACAAACCATGCCCACATGAGAGGTGTGTCCCACTTGGAGAACAGAAGGCATCCCTTGACAGCCCTCTGGTAATTAACAGTTATTGCTTAATTACAAGTGAGCAATTGTTCTCTGCTTTAATCAGTGGAAGTGGAAACAAAATTAATGCTGAAAATAAGAAAACTTAGACCTGATCTGAGACACTTGTCCTGCACAATAGCGTTGCCTTCTCTTATGTAGGCCAGTTTAAGAACTTAGTAGACTATCTGGTGTCTTCTTACCGTCTTTCTCATACAAGTATGAATTGGATTATAGTGTTAATCAAAGGGTATTAAAGGAGGCCAAGCTAATGTTGGACTGATGCCACTTTTCAAACGTGTAGAGCCGTGTCTAAACATGTGCAACTGGCCGTGGTCTCAACTCAGTTGCATGGGAAATCAGCCGATGTCATTGCAAAACAGATTTGCCATAGGTTGCAAACGGACAGCCTTAAGCTGGAGCACTGCGATGGGCAAGAATATGACAACGCCACAACTATGGCTGGACAGACGAGTGGTGCACATAAATATATTTTGGATACAACTGTCACAGCGGTGTTTGTGCCATGTAACAATCACTCAGTCTTCCTGGTGCGCATGCAGTTTGTGTTGGAACAGTCTGTGACTTTCTTTGGCACTGTGGGAAAAGGTGTACACATGCTTCTCAGCCTTCAATTCAGGTAAAGTGATTGTGTGACACAAGGTGGAGTTCAAAGCATGAAGCTGTATTCATACTTGCTGAGCATACCGAGGAAATAACAGCAGCTTTGGAAGGTTTGAGAGATGGACCGGAGGAAACCCCTGAAAGCAAGGATGATGCTGGGAATCTGTCAGTTTCCATCATGGCCTATCCTCTTTTTCGCCATTCTTTCATTTGAGCCCAGTACTTACCAAAGTGAATGATGCTCAGATCTACTTGCAACAAGAAGGGCTGTTGTGCTTGATCAATGTGTGCAAAAGTTGAAAGCACTGACTGTGTTTTGCCAGGAAAATTGTGACTATGTAGCATCAACGATAACTAATCTGCAAAATATACATATATGCAAAATATACAGCAAAATATACAGATATGCAAAATATATAGCCTTTCTGCAGACAAAATTTTTGAAAGATGAAAGAAGATACCTGGCGAGCAGAGCTGTGATGCTGGTTTGCACATAATACAATAAATGCACAGAGATCAAGAGGAAGCAATTGATCGGGTTTAAAGGCAGAAATTGCAAACACATATAATGCAGATGAATATGCCTCACCAGCACTTTGCTTTCCTGCAGATTTTGAGATTGTTGGATACTGAAAAAGGTCATTTTATCAATGAGCAAGTTCAGTGCACATGAGCTAAGTACTCAGAGCTGAACACTGCAATTATGATTGCTGAAATAAATCACTGTTGGTATCATATTTTTTGTATAAGGAAGCCAATTCTGACAAGCTGATTGCTAACTCGACACCTTTAGATTTGCTTCAGTGGGTGGGCACATGGAAGCTGCCAGAGAATTTGACTAACTTGGTTGTAATATCAAGAATTTATCTTTTTTCCAACTGCCAGTTGTGAAAGAATTTTCTCAAAATTTATGTTAATCATAACATACCTGAGAACTACCATGAGCCGAGAAAGACTGAGTGACCTAGCAATACTGTCAATTAAATTAAATTAAATTAAATCAAATTAAAAGCAGGCAATTTGAAATAAAATTGAGTGTAAATTTGATGGCAAATTTTACTATAATTATATCAGTTTTAAAAAATACAATATATAAGTGCTGAGGTGGGGAGGGTAAGGGGTTTAATATTCAGCTGGTGGAAGGGACTTAGTATTTATTTTTAACAGTCTGCAGGTTGCGGGGGGCATAATGCATGCCTTGCTCCAGGTGCTGACAACCCATGCTAGACCACTGCCAACGGAGGGAGGGGGGCAAGGCAGAACTATTTATGATCCACAGTCAAGACTTTTATTTCCCCCGCGCAAGTCACTTGGTTGTGCAGAAGTGTGTGAGATGCCTTTCAACAGCCACTGCCACACCACTGAGGACATAATGAGTGAAGGTGTCGTACCTCTGAGGTCATATGATGCTGAAGTAACAATAGGGCTGTGTTCTTGGCAGTTGGTCTCCACCCACTTTCTGCTTCCCTGTCTCGCCAGCCATTGGGAACAGAGTGAGTTAAGGAGACCTTGGCTTTTCAAAAGACTTACGTTCACCTTTCCTCTGCGGGGTAATGGTAGACCTTCTCAACCCCCTCAGGTTCATAGCTTGTAGAGATGTCCTCTGTATCCACAGACAAGGGTTGCTTCCTGATTTGTCTCTTGCTCTGAAGTTCAGGAGTTGACCAGGGAGTACAGATAAGGGTGATGAGGTCTTGCAGCACTTTTTAAATTGAGATCAGTGGGGTTGATGGGGGGGGTAGCCTAATGTGAGCTGTATTTCGGTAACAGACTTCCCACATAAATGAGAAAGAGCATTTGTGAGGACCATTGTTGGGTGTTTCCTTTCTGATAGAGCTGTGGGTGCAGTAGTAGTTGGCAGCTGATCATTTCTGACAAATTGGCCCATTTGCTGTGATTAGTCTGTGTATTTAGTCCCTGGCATTCAATAGGCTGTACAGTATTGTCTTCATCTCCTTCCTTAACAGTCATAGTTTAAAAGGGGGCATTTTTCAGCGTTCTCTTTAGGGGTTGGTTTCTATCGCATTTCCAAATTCATAGTGTTAATTGGTTACTCAAATTTTAAAGACTTGGTGGTTTAAGAAGATTAATATTTATCACATGAACATCTTCTAGTTAAAAAGAAAATGGAGGATTTATTCAGAACACTTAAGCAATTACATTATGGGAAACAGTATTCATCAAATTAATAAAGTTTACCAAGGATACAATTCCTTGATGATTCAGCTGTGAGCACCCTGCCTGACATTACAAGAGAATATGCTTATCTCTGATAGAATTTACATGAAAAAGATCTGGAGCAATGTTCCCTGTAAGCTGCACACAAACAGAGCTTTGATAGCACTTAGGGTTTCAACTGAAACCTGACCCCCACCCCACCCCCCACCCTCAAAAGACAGGCAGGGAGGCAGGGAGGCAGAGAAATAAGGCTTGCACATAGAAAACAAGTAGAGGGAACAATGATCTGGAGACCAAGTTTATCTTTTCAATCTGCTTCTATACCTTCCTTCTGTAGAGAAAGACACCACATAATAATAAAACTAATTTTGTTTCATATTATTTTAAAAAAAACTACAAGAAAACAAGAACAAAAACAACAAAAGACAACCAGTGCTCCCTTCACCCTAGGGACCAATTTCACTTGCTCAATTCCCCCAACTTATATATGATATTATTTCAGTTGTTTAACTGTCCCCATATCCCTTCCAAAAATACAAATAATCTTGGTTTGGCATTCTCCCTTTCCGTTTACCTACTACAACAACTATAAATACATCACATATCTAATTAAATCTGTTAATCTTCAACCCTCCTTTATTAAACTTAATTACAGAGGTCAGTTTATCATTAATTAAAATAGTCCAAATATAATAATAATTATAATTTTGGTTCACATTTCCATCTGATTGTATTCCTTCCTTACACAGGCAAAGATGTTGACCTGGTAACAGATCACGTCTGGTTTGATTTATACTTTCCATCGGCCTTCCTTCCTTCCTTCCAGGTAAAAACTCCGGATCAAGTTTTGTTTTGGTTTAATACTTTGATTCTGCTTGCATTCATTTTTCATATACAAAATTTAGTAGCCTTCCTTGCCTGTACATCCAAAGATGCCGACCAGGTAGGAGACCACGTCTGGTTTTGCTTTGTAGGTTCTGTTTAGTTTTGCTTCATTTCTTTCTTTTTTGTTTGTAGGTTCTTTTAGTAGCCTTCCTTCCCTGTACAGCCGAAGACACCGACCACGTAAGAGACCACGTCTGGTTTTTGCTTTGTAGGTTCTGTTTAGTAGCCTTCCTTCCCTGTACAGCCGAAGACACCGACCACGTAAGAGACCACGTCTGGTTTTTGCTTTGTAGGTTCTGTTTTAGTGCCTTTCCTTCCCTGCACAGCCAAAGACACCGACCAGGTAAGAGACCACGTCTGGTTTTTGCTTTGTAGGTTCTGTTTAGTGGCCTTCCTTCCCTGTACAGCCGAAGACACCGACCAGGTAAGAGACCACGTCTGGTTTTTTTGTAGGTTTTGTTAGGTTCTGTTTAGTGGCCTTCCTTCCCTGTACAGCCCCTGAAGAAGACACCGACCAGGTAAGAGACCACGTCTGGTTTTTGCTTTGTAGGTTCTGTTTAGTGGCCTTCCTTCCCTGTACAGCCGAAGACACCGACCAGGTAAGAGACCACGTCTGGTTTTTGCTTAGTAGGTTCTGTTTAGTGGCCTTCCTTCCCTGTACAGCCGAAGACACCGACCAGGTAAGAGACCACACTGGTTTTTGCTTTGGTTTTTGCTTTTCCCTTTCTGGTTTTTGCTTTGTAGGTTCTGTTTAGTGGCCTTCCTTCCCTGTACAGCCGAAGAACGCCGACCAGGTAAGAGACCACGTCTGGTTTTTGCTTTGTAGGTTCTGTTTAGTAGCCTTCCTTCCCTGTACAGCCTTCCTTCCCTGTACAGCTGAAGACACTGACCAGGTAAGAGACCACGTCTGGTTTTTGCTTTGTAGGTTTTTTAGTGGCCTTCCTTCCCTGTAAGAGACCACCTGAAGACACCGACCAGGTAAGAGACCACGTCCACGTCTGGTTTTTGCTTTGTAGGTTCTGTTTAGTGGCCTTCCTTCCCTGTACAGCCGAAGACACCAACCAGGTAAGAGACCACGTCTGGTTTTTGCTTTGTAGGTTCTGTTTAGTGGCCTTCCTTCCCTGTACAGCCGAAGACACCGACCAGGTAAGAGACCACGTCTGGTTTTTGCTTTGTAGGTTCTGTTTAGTGGCCTTCCTTCCCTGTACAGCCGAAGACACCGACCAGGTAAGAGACCAGGTTCTGTTTAGTGGCCTTCCTTCCCTGTACAGCCGTTTTTTTTTCTGGTTTTTGCTTTGTATTCTTTTAGTAGCCTTCCTTCCCTGTAGATCTGTAGATGCCAACCAGGTAAGAGACCACATCTGGTTTTTGCTTTCTGCATTCTCTTTAGTAGCCTTCCTTCCCTGTACAGCCAAAGACACCGACCAGGTAAGAGACCACGTCTGGTTTTTGCTTTGTAGGTTCTGTTTAGTGGCCTTCCTTCCCTGTACAGCCGAAGACACCGACCAGGTAAGAGACCACGTCTGGTTTTTGCTTTGTAGGTTCTGTTTAGTAGCCTTCCTTCCCTGTACAGCCGAAGAACGCCGACCAGGTAAGAGACCACGTCTGGTTTTTGCTTTGTAGGTTCTGTTTAGTAGCCTTCCTTCCCTGTAGATCTGTAGATGCCAACCAGGTAAGAGACGACATCTGGTTTTTGCTTCGTGCGCTCTTTTTAACAGTCTTCCTTCCCTGTACATCCAAAGACACCAACCAGCTAAGAGACCACATCTGGTTTTTGCTTTGTAGGTTCTGTTTAGTGGCCTTCCTTCCATGTACAGCTGAAGACACCGACCAGGTTAGAGACCACGTCTGGTTTTTACTTTGCAAGGTTCTTTTTGGTAGTTTTCCTTCCCTGTACATCTGAAGACACCAACCAGGTAAGAGACCACGTCTGGTTTTTGCTTTGTAGGTTCTGTTTAGTGGCCTTCCTTCCCTGTACAGCCGAAGACACCGACCAGGTAAGAGACCACTGGTTTTTGCTCTGGTTTTTTTTGCTTTGTAGGTTCTGTTTCTGTTTAGTGGCCTTCCTTCCCTGTACAGCCAAAGACACCGAAGACACCAGGTAAGAGACCACCTCTGGTTTTTGCTTTCTGCATTCTCTTTAGTAGCCTTCCTTCCCTGTACAGCCAAAGACACCGACCAGGTAAGAGACCACGTCTGGTTTTTGCTTTGTAGGTTCTGTTTAGTGGCCTTCCTTCCCTGTACAGCCGAAGACACCGACCAGGTAAGAGACCACGTCTGGTTTTTGCTTTGTAGGTTCTGTTTAGTGGCCTTCCTTCCCTGTACAGCCGAAGACACCGACCAGGTAAGAGACCACGTCTGGTTTTTGCTTTGTAGGTTCTGTTTAGTGGCCTTCCTTCCCTGTACAGCCAAAGACACCGACCAGGTAAGAGACCACGTCTGGTTTTTGCTTTGTAGGTTCTGTTTAGTGGCCTTCCTTCCCTGTACAGCCGAAGACACCGACCAGGTAAGAGACCACGTCTGGTTTTTGCTTTGTAGGTTCTGTTTAGTGGCCTTCCTTCCCTGTACAGCCGAAGATGCTGATCATGTAGGAGACCACCTCTGGTTTTTGCTTTCTGCATTCTCTTTAGTAGCCTTCCTTCCCTGCAGCCAAAGACTCCGACCAAGTAAGAGACCACGTCTGGTTTTTGCTTTGTAGGTTCTGTTTAGTGGCCTTCCTTCCCTGTACAGCCGAAGACACCGACCAGGTAAGAGACCACGTCTGGTTTTTGCTTTGTAGGTTCTGTTTAGTGGCCTTCCTTCCCTGTACAGCCGAAGACACCGACCAGGTAAGAGACCACGTCTGGTTTTTGCTTTGTAGGTTCTGTTTAGTGGCCTTCCTTCCCTGTACAGCCGAAGAACGCCGACCAGGTAAGAGACCACGTCTGGTTTTTGCTTTGTAGGTTCTGTTTAGTAGCCTTCCTTCCCTGTACAGCCAAAGAACGCCGACCAGGTAAGAGACCACGTCTGGTTTTTGCTTTGTAGGTTCTGTTTAGTGGCCTTCCTTCCCTGTACAGCCGAAGACACCACCAGGTAAGAGACCACGAGTCTGGTTTTTGCTTTGTAGGTTCTGTTTAGTGGCCTTCCTTCCCTGTACAGCCGAAGACACCGACCAGGTAAGAGACCACGTCTGGTTTTTGCTTTGTAGGTTTTTTAGTGGCCTTTTTTAAGAGACCACGTCTGGTTTTTGCTTTGTAGGTTCTTCTTTAGTGGCCTTCCTTCCTGTACAGCCGAAGACACCGACCAGGTAATAGACCACGTCTGGTTTTTGCTTTGTAGGTTCTGTTTAGTGGCCTTCCTTCCCTGTACAGCCAAGAGACACCAACCAGGTAAGAGACCACGTCTGGTTTTTCTGTTTAGGTTCTGTTTAGTAGCCTTCCTTCCCTGAAGAAGACCTTGGTTTTTGCTTTGTTCCCTAAGAGACCACGTCTGGTTTTTGCTTTGTAGGTTCTGTTTAGTGGCCTTCCTTCCCTGTACATCTGAAGACACCAACCAGGTAAGAGACCACGTCTGGTTTTTGCTTTGTGCGTTCTGTTTAGTGGCTTCCTTCCCTGTTTTAGTAAGAGACCACGTCTTTTTTGCTTTGTGGTTCTGTTTAGTAGCCTTCCTTCCTTCCAGCTGTACACCGCCAGAAGACCAGGTAAGGTAGAGACCACATCTGGTTTTTGCTTTGTAGGTTCTGTTTAGTGGCCTTCCTTCCCTGCACAGCCAAAGACACCGACCAGGTAAGAGACCACGTCTGGTTTTTGCTTTGTAGGTTCTGTTTAGTGGCCTTCCTTCCCTGTACAGCTGAAGACACCGACCAGGTAAGAGACCACGTCTGGTTTTTGCTTTGTAGGTTCTGTTTAGTGGCCTTCCTTCCCTGTACAGCCGAAGACACCGACCAGGTAAGAGACCACGTCTGGTTTTTGCTTTTTAGTAGCCTTCCTTCCCTGTACAGCCAAGTTCTGTTTAGTAGGTTCTTTTAGTGGCCTTCCTTCCCTGTACAGCCAAAGACACCGACCAGGTAAGAGACCACGTGGTTTTTGCTTTGGTTCTTTTAGTGGCTTCCTTCCCTGCACAGCCGAAGACACCGACCAGGTAAGAGACCACGTCTGGTTTTTGCTTTGTAGGTTCTTTTTAGTAGCCTTCCTTCCCTGAAAATCTGTAGATGCCAACCAGGTAAGAGACCACATCTGGTTTTTGCTTTGTAGGTTCTGTTTAGTGGCCTTCCTTCCCTGTACAGCCGAAGACACCGACCAGGTAAGAGACCACGTCTGGTTTTTGCTTTGTAGGTTCTGTTTAGTGGCCTTCCTTCCCTGTGGTTGAAGAAGACACCGACCAGGTAAGAGACCACGTCTGGTTTTTGCTTTGTAGGTTCTGTTTAGTGGCCTTCCTTCCCTGTACAGCCGAAGACACCGACCAGGTAAGAGACCACGTCTGGTTTTTGCTTTGTAGGTTCTGTTTAGTAGCCTTCCTTCCCTGTACAGCCGAAGACACCGACCAGGTAAGAGACCACGTCTGGTTTTTGCTTTGTAGGTTCTGTTTAGTAGCCTTCCTTCCCTGTACAGCCAAAGACACCGACCAGGTAAGAGACCACGTCTGGTTTTTGCTTTGTAGGTTCTGTTTAGTGGCCTTCCTTCCCTGTACAGACACCGAAGACACCACGTCAGGTAAGAGACCACGTCTGGCCTTTTTGCTTTGTAAGAGACCATTCTTTTTGCTTTGCAGTTCTGTTTAGTAGCCTTCCTTCCTGTTACATCTGACACCAACCAGGTAAGAGACCAACCAGGTTCTGAGAGAATGTCCATTTCTTTTAGTACTGGTTTAAGAGACCACGTCTGGTTTTTGCTTTGTAGGTTCTGTTTAGTGTTTTCCCTGTACAGCCTTCACCAACCAGGTAAGAGACCACAGGTTTTTGCTTTGAAGAGTAGTCTTCCTTCCCTGTACAGCCGAAGACACCAACCAGGTAAGAGACCACATCTGGTTTTTGCTTTGTCGGTTCTGTTTAGTAGCCTTCCTTCCCTGCACAGCCAAAGGCCTCGACCAGGTAATACACCATGTCTGGTTTTTGCTTCGTGCATTTCTTTTAGTCGTCATCCTTGCCTGCATAGCCGAAGACACCGAACAGGTAAGAGACCACGTCTTATTTTTTGCTTTGTGCATTCTTTTTAGTAGCCTTCCTTCCCTGCAAATCTGTAGATGCCAACCAGGTGAGAGACCATGTCCAGGTAAGAGACCACAGTCTGGTTTTTAGCTTCACGCCACTTTTACCAGGTAAGAGACCACTGTTTTTTGTATGAGTTCTGTTTAGTAGCCTTCCTTCCCTGCACAGCCAAAGACGCCAACCAGGTAAGAGACCACGTCTGGTTTCTGCTTCGTGTGTTGCGTTTACTAGCCTTCCTTCCTCTGTACAGCCGAAGACACCGACCAGGTACGAGACCACGTCTGGTTTTTGCTTCATGCGTTATTTTTAGTAGTCTTCCTTCCCTGTACAGCCGAAGACACCAACCAGGTAAGAGACCACATCTGGTTTTTGCTTTGTCGGTTCTGTTTAGTAGACTTCCTTCCCTGCACAGCCAAAGACACCTTACCAGGTAAGAGATTTAAAAGCTAAAAACTGGTTTTTGCTTTAAAAGAGTTAAACAAGTGTTTAGTGGCCTTCCTTCCCTGTAAGAGACCACGTCTGGTAGGATCAACATTAAATCAGAGCACAATTTAAGATATTTATATCTTGCCTTTCTCCCTGAAAGGACTACAGCCATAAGAACCAGTATTTAAAAGCAGTCTTTAAAAGAGTTAAACAAGTATATTAAAAATAGTCTGGTTTTCAGAGCACAATAATCCATTTAAAACTAGAACCACCAGTCAGTAACTCCCTAGTTACTCCAAACACCTATGTCTCTTTATTTCAGGAGTGGATGGGCAATGTATACCTTCCTCAGGGTAGATCCCTACACTAGTATTTGCCCATCTCTCCCGATCTGAAATGGGCATGTGGGAACATAACTGGTGCTTCTCATAAGGCAGTGCTGGGGGAGGAATGTTGGGGCAGTTATCAGGTCCATCTGCCCCAGGCATCCCCCTTGTTCTTTGGAGGCAAACTGCCCTCCTACCCTGGGTCCAGTGTGGCTGAGGTGGTCGCTTCGGGGCCGGATAGGAATTTTTGGTCCATCTCACCTAATTGGCATATAAAAGGTGGGTGGACGTGTTTTTGCCTATCCCACACTGTTTACCCATAGGATTTTAAGGCTATTTGGAGTCATGTTTAAATAGGTCAAACTGGTGGGTTTTAGTAAGCTCCCAAGAAGCACCTTGAAGCCGTACCCAGCATCATGGCAACCAGCATCTGGTTTCACGTGCTGGGATTGAGGGGTGCATGAGGGAAGGCCTTATATATTGCCTGTCTGAGTTCTAGAGGATTTGGCAGATGGGGAGTTTTTTCTTCCTAGTCTGCAGCTGGTCATGAATTACCTGTCCATCAGACAGATCTGACCAGGGGCTTGGGACTCGCCTATTTTGATTTAGGGAGGGAATGAGAGGTACCCCTAGAGCTTGCCCCAAGGCCCTCGGCAGGATGAGGGTGGTTGGAAGTTAAAATCAATAAAGTGTTGCCCTAGTTAACTCCAACACCTGTGTCTGTCTCTTTGTTTTGGGAGTGGGGGGGTGGCACTGAGAATGGAGGGGATCCCTTGGCCGAAGGAGTGCTGTCTGCTGTCAAAGACAAAGAGCTCAGTAGAGATGAATACCACACGGGTGGAAATGGAAAAGGGATGAAGAATTGACAGGAGAGAAAGAGGCAAGGGCGGAGACACCAGAGGGGACAAAGCTGATTGGACAAACGGCTGAGGCGGGTGGGGGAGCCAACATGGGATTAGAGGAAAGGAGACATTAAAAGAAGAGGGTAGGGAGATTTCAGAGGCAGCTGAGGGAGGGAGTTATAAAAGAAAGAAAAAGGATCCTGCCCCCAGGTTGGGAATGGGTTTGGTCAGAAAAGCCAGATCCCCAGAAATGGGGGAGAAAGACGATGCCACAGGTCAAAGCCGAAAGGAGACGTGCCCAAGCTAAATGTAAAGGGTGTTCCTACTGGGAAGAAAGAGAGGCATGTGAGTGGAGGAACAGAAGAAAAAGAAAAGAAAAGGCAAAGGCTGACTTAGAGAGAAAAATAAAAGAGCAGGTTGAACTAGAAAATAAACCCAAGTTGTACTTGTAACGACACCTCCCTTTTTAAACGTGTGATTATGATGAAAACGTGTGTAAAGAATCAAGTTATTAAATCTTCACAGGATCTTCTTGGTAATGCTGCCACCTTTTTAAATCGTCACCTTATGAACTGGGACAGACTCGGATGTATAACATAAAAATAATAATGAAGTTTATTGAGTAAATAAATAAATACAATGATGACTGAAGTTGGTATTTGTTGCCTTAAATATAAAATAGACTAAATCAACTCTTCAAGCCTCCCTGTCTTTAATAACCAGTAAATAGTAAAGCCCTCACACCTAACCTGCCTGACTGAACTCTAACAGAGCTGTGCTCTCTCTCAGCACTCACTCTCAACAACAACTCTTCCACTCTCAACTACCGTGTTTCCCCGAAAATAAGACACTGTCTTATATTAATTTTTTTCTCACGAAGACACACTGGGGCTTATTTTCAGGGGATGTCTTACTTTTATTAAGTATAATATGCTTGAATGTCAGCCCTGTGCACAACTATAGCCACGCCCATCACTAGGTCTTATTATCAGGGTAGGGCTTATATTTAACAAATGCATAGAAATCCTGCTAGGGCTTATTTTTGGGGGAGGTCTTATTTTTGGGGAAACAGGGTACCTTCTCACAGACCAGGCTCCACCCTTTTTATACCATACAATCCCCCGCCCTCCTGCTGGGAGTGGCTGATAATTTACATATGTATTTCTCCTGAATCCAGGGTGTTGTCACAGTACTGTTAGAGGGATAAAGAAAGAAGTATTGGGGAAAGTAGACACCAAGTTGGAGAAACGAAGGCAGGAAAGATGTGGACACCTAACCCATTCAAAGGAGTTTGTTTAGGTGAAGGGAGATTAAATATAATAGGAATAGGAATAGGAATCTTTATTGTCATTGCCCCCTTTCAGGAACAACGAAATAATGGATCAGGACTTGGAATTAATGGGAAATAACTCCCTCGAAGTTACATGGAGATGTTTCTTACCTGACAGTAGTTATGGATTAAGCAGTTAAATGTTAATGATATGTTAGAGAGAGCGAGAGTAATACGTTTTTAGCTCCTTTGATGATGTGGCAGGATGCAGCACCAGTTGATGTTTTGCTATTTTGTGAAGAAAACGAAATAAAGAATGAGTATTTTGATAAAACCGATGTCTTTTTATTGACTGAACCGGAGGTAATAGTCAGGCCAAAAGAAGAACACTTACAGGTGGGCAAAGGTTAAATAAAAGTTGTAGAGAAGAACATGGAACATTAATTTTATGAACTTTATCATGTGAAAAAATCTATGGTATTTTGGAATTCACAGCATTGCTGTATATTGTAAAGGTTCAATAGTCAACAAGGGACCACAGCTGAAGATTGTAACCCCAAAAAAATCTCAAATGTCTTCCAGCTAGTTTATATGTCTCCTCTCCTTTTTCTCTTTTGCCTTCTTTCTCAGCAGCTCAATGCTCACTAACAAAGTTCCACATCTCGGCCCTCCAAATTTGGAATATTCACAACAGTAATTTTAGCCCAGACCAGATACTGATTCCTCCTCATTCTCATCGCACAAAAAGGTGAATTACAGAGTCATGGCCAACATGCTTAGCATTACTGCTTTACCAAGAAAACATCAAACCAGCAGCATTCCCAAAAACTTCTGTTCTTTCTCATGATCCTGATGGACAGTGTGAGGTTCAAGGGGTTTGACTCTTACAAATGTTAAAAAGACATTTCAAATAACTGCAGATGAAGATGGGGCAGGAAAGCCAATAAAATTCTTGGTTGCATCAACAGAAGCATAATGTCTAGATCAAGGCAAGTGATAGTACCACTCTATTCTGCTCTGGTCAGACCCCACCTGGAGTACTGTGTCCAGTTCTGTGCGCCTCAATTTAAAAAGGATGTTGACAACCTCGAGCGGGTGCAGAGGAGGGTGACCAGGATGGTCGAAGGTCTGGAGGAAATGTCTTATGAGGAACGGCTTAGGGAACTGGGAATGTTTAGCCTTTCAAAAAGAAGACTGAGGGAGGATATGATAGCTATGTTTAAATATTTGAAAGGATGTCATATTGAAGAGGGAACAGGTTTGTTTTCCATGGAGACTAGGACTTGGGGCAATGGTTTCAAACTACAGGAAAAGATATTCCATTTGAACATTAGGAAGAACTTCATGACAGTTAGAGCTGTTTGGCAGTGGAATATGCTGCCACAAAGGGTGGAGGAGTCTCCTTCTTTGGAGGTTTTTAAGCAGAGGCTGGATGGCCATCTGTTGGAAATACTGTGATGGGGTTCCTGCATGGCAGGGGGTTGGACTAGATGTCCCTTGAGATCTCTTCCAACTCTATGATTCAATTCAATGAGTTACTACTTCCTGTCCCTATTTGTAGCAATCTGTAACATACAGTTATCACTGATCATACAGGCAAAAGCTAAAGTGAATGGAAAAAGCAATGCAGGAAAGAGAATAATGTACTGGTTTGAATACAACACAACATCAGTGTTTAGAGTGGTTGCATGCATGGTTGGTATGGCCGCTATGACATTCATCCTTTGAAAGGAAACTCTCCCTTCAACTGGACATGTTGGAGTAAGATGCTCTTTTCTTTGAAATCTAACTTCCCCTTTTCCTCTTTCAGCCTGGATTTCATCCTACCATTAGGCAAAAGGGGGTAGGTGATTTAGAAGTCACATACTAGAGGATGGAAAGTAATTGGGGGGGGGGGAGTTGGATGGTAGAGCTTTTTGTAGTACCTGGCAGGTTGTGCACACAACTAAACGGCTTCTGTCAGGGCCTGAAGACAGAATTCTACTCACACTGAAGCACAACTACTCCCTTTCCATCATCGGTGGTGCACAAGTTGTGTTCTACAACATGAAACAAACAAACAGAAAAAAGACTTTGTTCTATTCTACTAGATCCCAGAAATACTAAAAAATGTAGATGAACTTTATTTTTTTTTCATTTACAAACATACAGTATTTCATTGGTTTGATCTCATATGCTGCAAGCAGAATTAGTTGCCATTAAAGCTTTATCTCCCAAAAGGTGATGGCACTTACCTTTCATTTTGGCCATATATTCAATGTCCACAGAGTAATTATGAGTGAGTGGCAGGGTCTGTATGTAGAACTGGTTTGTTTCTTTTGATACAGCGGCTACAGCTTTGTCATAATAATTTGACTATTAATCACATTCTTGATTCATATGATTAACATTATGGTTCACATCTCTCTTCATATTCACTAGGTATCTTATTTTACAAATATTTCAGTGGCAATGAAACATTTTATCACAAACACACATCAGAAAATAATGAACATGCCATCATTATGAGAGTTTAGCCCGACGGAGGTGACTAAGTTTTTCTTCATGATCTTTCAATGAAGATTCCTTTTAACATCAAAAGCTCCACATTTATTTCTGGAATTTCTATGAAACTATAGAAGTCCATTTTAACATTCAGCCTCACATCCAGTCCCAATGGGTTACAAAACGGGTTAGAACTTTTAACATTTCAGGTTTGCTCATTAAACTAAGTTCTCCATCAGGATTTTCCACTGCCTCAAAACCAGTCAACCATGTTCTTGATGAAGCTGGCAACAAGGGCATTTGCTCCTCAAGTAATCCTTCCCTCCATGTCCACCTCAGATAATCACTGAAGACTTCCCAGGTCATGTCTTTTCCTTCCAACTCATATATTGTGAAAGGTTTGATTGAGCTTTTCTTTCTCTTCCTGGACTCTCTCCTCTTGAATCTTACATTTCCATTCCTGGTTTTTGTCTCAGTCTCTGTCTTTCTCTCTTAACTCTCTCCACCAGCACCCCCACCCCCCACAGTATGATCATTCTTCCCTTTCAGCTACTTGTCTTCTTTGATCAGCCTCCTCAATCACTCCCGCTTCTTGGTCCAGGGATTTTCTACTCAGATCCACTCCAAGCCTGGGGCAGGAGATCGCTAATGTCTGTTTTATGCCCCTTGTTATTTGTTGTCCTTTCTATTAAGTGTTTTTGCCTCTTGCCGGACTCTTTTCTTTTGTTGTGTTCCATTTTATTTGTATCTGTGGAGTTTTTAATTGTTTTGTTGTTTCATTTGTCATTTTATTTGTATCTGTGGAGTTTTTATTTGTTTTGTTGTTTCATTTGTAAACTGCCCAGAATCTCCCTGGGAAAATCGGTGCAGTATATAAACTTAAAAATAAATAATAAATATATAAAAGAGGATATTGGTTTTCCTCTACTTTCCTGCCTCTGACACCTTCTGTTGTTCTTCCCCCTTTTCCTAAATCCAAACTTTATCAACTCATGGGCTCTGAGCTATCCGTGACGGATCAGGAAAAAGATCTCGGCATGCTGGTGACAGCTCAACGAAGGTGTCTACCCAGTGTGTGGCAGCGGTCAAGAAGGCCAATTCCATGCTAGGGATTATCAAAAAGGGGATTGAAAATAAAACAGCCAACATTATAATGCCATTGTACAAGATGATAATAAGGCCACACCTGGAGTATTGTGTACCATTCTGGTCACCGCATCTCAAAAAAGACATAGTGGAACTGGAAAAGGTGCAGAAGAGAGCGACTAAAATTATTGGGCTGGGGCACCTCCCTTATGAAGAAAGGCTAAAACATTTGGGGCTCTTTAGTCTGGAAAAAGGTGTCTGAGGGGGGATTTGATTGAGATGTACAAAATAATGCAGGGTATGAGTAAAGTGGATAGAGAGACACTCTTCTCCCTCTCCCAAAATACCAGAACTAGGGGACATCCACTCAAATTCAGGGTTGGGAGAGTAAGAACAGACAAAAGATTTTTTTAACCCAGCATGTTGTTAGTCTGTGGAACTCCCTGCCACAGGATGTGGTGATGGCATCTGTCCTGGATGCCTTCAAAAGGGGATTGGACAGATTCCTGGAGAAGTCCATCACAGGTTACAAACCATGATGGAGATGTGTAATTTCCAGGCTTAAAACTGGGGTTCTTCAAGGGCAAGATGCAGGGGAGTGGTATCAGGAGACAGATATCTAGTCTCGTGAGCTTCCAGACGCATCTGGTGGGTCCACTGTGAGATACAGGAAGCTGGACTAGATGGGCCTTTGGCCTGATCCAGCATGGCTCTTCTTATGTTCTTATGTGATGTTCTGTCCTTGGCCAATCCCTGACTCCTCATTTCCTGCCACTTTGTCATCAGAAACAATTCTCTCCTCTCCCCTGTCATCACCTCCTTCATCTGTTCTATTATCCAGGATACTGTAACTTTTCATTCATTAAAAGGACCCTCCTCTTCAAGCTTGGTCTCACACTCCTCCACCCCCCACCCTGTATATTCCCTGTGTCTTCAGATGGTTCTCTGGGTCAGACGGACAATGCTTGGGCAGCAAAGCCTTCCAATCGACCTAGATCTCCACAAGCATACAGCTACTCTTTAATTGCAAACATTGAAGCTGGAAATTCAATATATTTCCAAACTTCATATTTTTTCATGTCTCTAGAACAAAATTGACTGTACCAGATTTTGATTTATTTTGGGTCAGAACATAATGGGACATCCTAGTCCAGGAGAAGGCAAGCTTTTTAAACACAGGGACTAAATCCATTTTAGGATAGATGCTAGACTTTGCATGTTACTAGCTGGTAGGGAGAGATGTAATTCTTACTTCAATCCTCAAGAAGCATACAAAGCAAAGTTCCATGATAACAATTATGCTGTGGAGTAAGTCCTTGCACAACTAGCTTGAGGCATACGAAACAAAGCTCAATTTTATATTGACAAGTGTGTGTGTGTGGGGGGAGGAACCCTCAGTGTAGGATTTTTTTGGTTAACATGATGAAATATTCCAAGCTGTTTCTTCCTACCTCAGGGCTAGTAGGGAGATTTCTTTCTGAGCAAGGCGCTTGGGTGGAACTTGGCCAACCTAAGCCTGGAAGCCTTCTAATTTAGATCTTAGGTGTATTGCATTGAAATGTTTTCCAGGTGGCTGCAAAGTAGGTGGAACTCCCAGAAGGGAAAATTATGGTGTACCTGGTTCAGAACATCCAAAAGCCACATTCCTATTGTGGATAGAGATGGCCTTTTCTTTAGCTAGAGACGCTAAAAGCAATAAAAAGCATTCTTCAGATATGTGTGAAGCAAAAGACAGAGAAAAGAAACATTGGCACAACTTCTTAATGCAGATGGGAAAACATGATTTATTTCAGTAAGGATACTTTTTCTTGCACTCTGAAAAGTGAGGCTTAGGACTAGATCAGGACAGCCACAGCTTTGGCATCATTAATTTTATGCCCGGTTCTTTATCTCCCTTAATTTTTGAATGCTTCTTTCAGTCAAGTATTTGCAAAACTTCACCCCATGACCCATGAACGTCTATTACGTTCTGAGTGTGCCTTCTTTTTGTGTCATGGGCTGCTACTCGCCCCGGGTAAGAATTCAGCGCTCTGCACAGAAAGACCTGGAATAATTCCGAGACGCGTACAGGCCTTGGTGCCCCTTACACATCGGGCACACGCGGCTGGCACAGGTTGCGTTCCTTGGCTTTGCTCGGCTCTTTTATCCCGAAAGGGAAGAGAGGCGAGATCGGCGGCGTGTGCGGGCGTGCGTGTGTGCGGGCGTGTGTATTTAGCAAGAGAGGGAGACAACGAGGAAGTGAAGGAGGGGCCGCCGCGTGGAGCGGCGTATCCGGATTCCGGCCGGAGCAGGTGCGGGCGCCCGTTTCGCCGGGGGCCACTTTCCAGCGCCCGACAGGTTGGGACGAGGCGAGGCGAGGCGTTCCTGCTCGGCTTGAGGAAGCCAGAGCGCCACTCGGGACCCAGCCAAGCTCCTCAGCGCCGACTCAGAGCTCCACGGACTCCCGGTCCTCGCGGGGATGCAGTGACTCTCGGCGGTGGCTCAGGAGGCAGGAGGCACATGGAGCAGCCCGAGCTGCTGTGGGTGAACCGCAGCTGCGCCAGCGGTGAGTGAAAGCGCGCCCGCTTCGCCCCCAGCCCCGGTCCGGAGGGGGAAGGGAGGGAATCGGGGTGTGTGTGTGTGTTTGCTTTGCTTTTCCGATCTCCGCTTCTTCGGTTTTTGGCTCCTGTTCTCTCTCTCTCTCTCTCTCTCTCTCTCTCTCTCTCTCTCTCTCACACACACACACACACACACACACACACACACACACACACACACACACACACACACACACACACACACACACTGGCACACACACAAGCCCGACGGACGAAGTTCAAGATCCGACGGACGAATTTCAAGATACTGTAACTTCATGTTTCGTGATTAGGAGTCCACGCACGCATTGCCGCCGCCGCCGCCGCCACCACCTCTGTCCCAAGGAGAATCGAGCTCGGTTCCCAAGAAAAGACACCGCCCGGGCCCTTTCCAGGCCTCCTGTTCTCGATAGAGGTTTCGACAGGGGGGGCGGGCATTAATGCAGAGGAGCGTTCAGAAAAGCTTCGTTTCCCCAAGCAGTGACAGGCGCGCCTGCGGAGCCGTCCGAGAAATCCCTTCGGCCCAGGAACGAAGCTGTAACGAACGACCCCTCCTGGAGCCGATCGAGGGCCACGATCCCGCTGACGGCTTTTAGAAAATTACTCCCCAACCCCTTTGCTGGGTCTCACCCCACTCCTCCCTGCGCCCTTGGGTCTGTATAGAATCAGAGGAATCTGGTATGAGTTTGGGCATTTCAGAGCTCCTGCTACAGAAAGTCCTGCTGGTGGTGGTGGTGGTGGGGAAGTGGATCAGCCATACATTGCCACTCCCTTGGTCATCTGAAGAGCACTCCCTGTCTGGAAACTCTGATCCCTGTTATATTTCGGAAGGGCTTCTTCCTGTGTGCAAGACAGAGCTGACAGAAGAAAGGGTCTCTGTGTGTATGTGTGTGCCCCATCATGATTTTTTTTTTTGCACTCAAGCCAGTTCATCCAAGGACCACAAACAGTAACTGGGAGGAATTGTTGGGGGTGGGGTGGGGGTGTCTGTTGATATAAACAAAGAGTGTAAAGTAAGAACTGGGGGGAAAGTGTGTCATTAACCCCCCTCCCCTTTATCAAAAGTCCACAAACAGGCTTGAAGGAAGGTTTAAAGAGAGAGAGAGAGAGAGAGAATGCTAGTGGGGTGATTTCCTGAGCCCTCCTCAGTGCCTCTATGGAGATCAAGACTATGTATAGTGTACTGTATTGTCCTTGTTTCTATCCTTATGAGTTATGCCAGAGTAGACTGAGAGAAAGTGGGGTGGTCTAAGGCATCTGTAGGCTTTGTGGCTGCCTGGGAATTTCAATCTGAGACTCCTAAACCCTACTTAGTTGTTGCTGAAATCAGTCTCCTGAAAACACATAGGTGGAAACTGACCTCTGTTACCACTTTTCACCTACTGCCAATGAGGACTGAAAAGGAGAGGTTCCCTATTGCAGGCACATTCTGCATGCAAGGAAACATAAGGTTTTTTTCTCTGAACATAATTTTCCAGGATTCTTACATGTGTGGAGAGCTCTCCTAGCCACATAGAAGCCCCACAGTGGAAGGCAACGTGGCTACCTGCTCATCAATGAGCATATTTAAACACTGGATTTTGTAGTACCTGGATAGAGCTCTAGTCTCAACTCTCTAGACCAGTGGTTCTCAACCTGTGGGTCCCCAGATGCTCCTGGACCACAACTCCCAGAAGTCTTCATCACTAGCTGAGCTGGTCAGGATTTCTGGGAGTTGCAGTCCAGGAACATCTGGGGACCCACAGGTTGAGAACCACTGCTCTGGACACTTACTCTGCCAGGATTGGGCTGTTGAAACCACACACACACCCCGCTTCTGGTCTACAATAGCCACATAGCCCCTTCCCACCTTGAGTTGTCTTGACAACGGCTGATGGAGCGGCTGGCATCATTGGCTGCTTCCATCTTTCTTGTGAAGGAAAAAAGAAAGCGAGCTCATTTGTGAAACGATATGATCAAAAAGTGATACGCGGGTTCCCAATCCTTCTTTTGCCCTGATTTGCAGCCCAGGGTGGAAAAGAGCAAGGGGAGAGGGTAGGTGATCAGATCACTTTCAACACACCATCTGGGAGTGAAGTCTTCTGAAAGTCGGTGAAAGAAAGGACCTTCTCTGCCTGCAGAAAGCCCCCAGGTGGGGCCCCTGGCATCTCCAGGCAAGACTAGAAAAGAAGGGTGCCTGAAGCCATCTTTTACTCTGTGTCCCTAAGGAGAAGCCGGGTGGGGAGGAGAGCACCAGGAAGTAAAGGTAATAGTCCTTCCTTTCTCATCTCTCTTGCTGGTTCTCTCTGGGCATCATGACAGGGAGGATTGGGCTCACACTGATTCCTAGGGAGGTACAGATAATGCATAATAGACACACACAGTAGCTGTGTCTCTATGTGCTTACTTGTCATTTCATCCTGGATTACGTGGCATGGAGATGCAATGCAGGAAAGGTAAACATGCTGTCACGTGTAGACGTGCTCTTCCTCTTAAATGGCGCTCCGGTGGAAAAGGGACTTAAGTGGTTCCAGTTCTCCACGTCAGAGCACACGGCCCTGTAGTTTAATAGGCTCACTTTCTCTCCGTGGCCCCAGTGAGCCCTATCTTTCCATCTGCATTGCTGACAGAGAGAAGATAAGGATTTTTTTCCCCCAGAAGAGAGGTGGGCAGGCTGCCAAAAGCAGCAGCGGCCAGCCGTTGGTGCTGCCGTGAGGGAGCATTCAAGTGAGAAGGCAAGGTACCTTCCCGTGACCAGCCCCGAGTCCTTCCCCTCGTCTTGTTGGAATATGGCAAGATCTATATTCAGACATTATAGGGTTAAGGTCAGCTGAGCCTCATTTGGAACTGTAAGCCTGTGACTTATATCTCTTTAATTAGTATGGCTCCTGCTAAACTACTAAAACTGTCGGCTGCAAAGTCAGCAGCTTGGCGGTTCGAATCCTGGGTGCCACGCAGTGGAGCAAGCTCCAGCTGATAACCCCAGCTCCTGCCAGCCTAGCAGTTCGAAAGCAGGTCAATGCAAGTAGTTAAATAGGTACTGCTGTAAAAAGCAGGAAGGTAAAACAGTGTTTCCTTGCAGCCACGCCGGCCACGTGGCCATGGACTTGCCCAACGCTGGCTCTTCAGCTTGAATACAGAGATGAGCACCACCCCTAGAGTCGGACATGACAAGCACACGTGTGCAGGGGGAACCTTTACCTTTACCTTTTTAGTTCCATCGTATTATGCATGGATTAGGGACTGCAGTTTGTTTGTTTTTTCTGCCTAAGGGAGCCACCTTTCTTTACCTAGCTGCACTCCTGGAGCCGTAGATGGAGGTTTTTTTGCTGGCCCTGCAGAGGATGTTTTCACATGTTGTGGCATTTGTTGCAATCTGTTTAAACAACAGGGACATTTTTTAGAACATTAACAGGGAAGTGATCTTCCTGTGGCAGAGGAAAAATTACTTTTTGAGCTATAACATCCAGAATATTAGCTGCTGGCTTTGTAGGCTTAGGTTGTCAGGAAGTTATAATTTATCAATCAATCAATCAATCAATCAATAAATAAATAAATAAATAAATAAATAAATAAATAAATAAATAAATAAATAAATGAAAGAAAGAAAGAAAGAAAGAAAGAAAGAAAGAAAGAAAGAAAGAATCTTCCCCTGTCTGATGGAGCTACATACTGAGCCCAGAAATATTTGTTCACCCCCTGCATAATAGTTCATCCAGTTGTCATTCCTCAGGTGAATGGTGAAAATGTGTTGTGATCAAGTATCCCAGAGGAATGTTACCAAACCTTTGTTGAGACTGTGCTCTCTGTTTATGTCAGATCTAAAAAAAGATGAATACTGTATAAGTCATTGGTGCTCATCTTGAAATTATCAGTTGTGTTCCCTGGATCCTAGCATTGAGCACAGGGGTGGCCAAACTTCAGCCCTCCAGAACAGCAGTTTTGGACCACAACTCCCACAGTCCTTTGTCATTGGCAATTCAGGCTTGGAATTCTGGGAGTTGTGGTCCAAAAAATCTGGAGTGCCAAAGTTTGGCCACTACTGATTTAGCAGGTTATTTCTTTTCTTCCCTGGATCCTAGCAGATAATATACAGTATCAGGTTTTCTTAGGATACCGTCATATGACATCTGAATAGTTAAACAATGTGCTGATTGAATGATTTCAACAGGAGTGGAATGACTCTGCCAATGCTTTTTGAGGGGTTTTATTGATTTGTAAAAAGTGGATACTAAGGATAGTTCAGTGAGCCAGATATTGGGAGTCTTATCCCTTGCTGCACCTCCAAGGAGAAAAGCCAGCCCTCCAGAAGAAGGTTATGGTAAACCACTCCTCAGCATCCTCTACCTAGAAAAACCTTCAAAGTATTGCCCTAAGTCAGTACTGTATTAACTTGGTGGCACACAATAATTAAGGAGAATGTAAATCTGTCAAAGTTGAGTTTTATATGTATTCTTGAAGGCTTTCACTGCCATGATCTGATAGTTGTTTTGTGTTGTTCGTGTTGTTTGGCTGTGTTCTGGAAGTTTTTCTTCCTGATGTTTTGCCAGACTCTGTGGTTGGCATCTTCAGAGGGCAAGGAGCTCAGGGAACTAGGAGTTCTCTCTGTGCTCTGGGGTATAGAGTGAGTGAGACTGTGGGGTTTTAAAGTTGTGGGAAAGAGGAAGCTTGTCCTATGCAGGTGTTCGCCATTGTATTATGGTGGAGGGATTAGGAAGTTTCACCGCAATCAGGGGTGACAGCAATCCTTCTCTGTAGTTGATGGGTGTTGTTAGCTCCTCTATTGTGTGAACCGATCACCAGTGCTTGCGGCTGGGTGGGAAGCATTGAACTTTGATCTTTTGCAGGCTGTAGTTTTCAATACTGGAAGCCAGGCATTGATTTTTAGACTTTCTTCTTTTTTGTTGGAACTGTGCTTATGTTTGTGGATTTCAGTGGCTTCCCTGTGTAGTCTGACGTAATGATTGGTAGTGTTGTCTAGTACCTCTGTGTCCTGGAAGAGGATTTCATGTCCAGTTTGTTTTATGGTGTGTTCAGCACCTGCTTATTTTTCTGGTTGTTTTAGTCTGCAGTCTCTTTCATGTTCTTTGTTTCTGGTCTGGATGCTGTGCTTTGTGGTCCCAGCTACAAGGTATCTGGTATACTCCTGCAGTGGCGAGGAGTTGTGTTTCTTCAAAGCATTGATAGGACAACTTTCAAATCACATAGTTTTACTCTATACCCCAGAGCGCAGAGATAACTCCTAGTTCCCTGAGCTCCTTGCCCTCTGAAGATGCCAGCCACAGAGTCTAGTGAAACGTCAGGAAGAAAAACCTCCAGAACACTGCCAAACAGCCCAAGAAATAGATGCTCAATGCTGTTGCTTTAGGACTCTTCCTGATCTTGGCTTCCCATCCATTTCTGCTATAAAGGCCTAGTCCCTGTGTCCTCGGACCCTTCAGAGGGCTTTGCATTTGGAGCATTCCACATACAGAAACTGAGATGATAGGGCAAGGATGGCTGGCCTCCATCCTAACCAGCCTCCTCCTTTTCTTGTTAAGAGATCTTTGCTCGCAAGAATATTGGCATGACTGTCAGCCATTGAGGAAGGAAAAGGCTAGCTTCTGCCTGACATTGGAGCATTGTGCCCATGAAGGAGATAAGAATTCACTTTTTGTTTTCTGGCTGACAAAGACTGGCCTGTATCAGGCCAAGAGTCAGTGCCTCAGCACTACCACACATTTGCATTTCATCTTTGCTCCTTTCCTCCCCCCCCCCAATTAGGTGGACTTGATCCTCTTGCTTTCTTAGGGTATCCCTCTCACTCTGTATTTGCATAGCTCTCTTTAATGGGGTATGCACCATTTTCTTGAGGGACTGTGTAGCCAACTTGTGTGTGTCCCCCCACCTCCCAGCGTTTAAAAGGTTATTTTCCTGTGTTTATTTAGTTAATGTTTACACAGCTGAGTGATTTACAAGAAAATATTAGGGAACACCTTAAAGGCCAACTGCTATGTTTTAATGTGAACTTTCGTGGGCAAGTTCATTTCTTCAGACATAAATATTTATGTTTGTAGGTAGCTCCAAAACAAAGAGACTTTTTGTCTTGGGGGGGGGAGTTATGACAAAATATCACAAAGAAAGATGGAAACAAACAAGCAGAGCAAAGAATGGAAAGTACTCCACTTTTTTATTTCCTGATCAGCCAGCAAATCTGTAAACCAGTTTGCTTCTCTGCTTCTGATTGTTGGAACCAAGCCTTAGTCCGCCACAAAACGGCTCTGATTTTAGGACACTTCTGTCCAATGTCATACTTTGCATGGTTCAACCAATAGTCTAGATAAAATATTTGATAGCACCACTTCTACTTTTGTTGCTGTATCAAATGAAGTCCAGGCTATAACCTACTTTGGCACGATGTGGGGAGATCAATGCATGGAATGAATGTAAGCTGCTTTGACTCTTAGAAAAGTTCACCAAGGATCTAACTTATTTGCATAGCTTCTATGTGGGGTTGTTCTTGTATTAAAGACCACAAATTGAATTTCACATTGATTCCAAGTGTTTGTGGGAACCAAGAGCTTTTTAACAAGTCTGCAATCATCTCCACCAGTCCTGTGATGTGATGTAACTGCATCATCAGTGTAGTCTTTGTACCCAACGTATGAGAATCATAGAGAATCATCAGCTTCCCTACCCACACTAGCTGGCACACCTTGCTTGTGGGTGTTGATACTTAGCCTTACTGATCTAGTGTGATTTGTATCTTGTTTTCCTCATTAAAAATAATTGGTATAAGTCATCCTGTAAGAGGTGAGTGTGTATGAACATGTCCTTCAATGCTATTTCAAGATTGTTAAATAACTTTGATGTTATCTTTTTCTGGTTCTCTATTTAGCTTGTTAACTAGTCTGAATTTTATTATTCTGCATTAAAATAATCCTGTTTCTTAGCGAGAAATGTAGCCTTTAGCCTTTGAATTTCATTGCAGTTTTACATTTTCAGCAGCAAACCAAAAGGATTTTGGGACTGTCTGTGGAGTTTGAGGAAGCTCATTTGTTATGCATGGTTCCATATCAATCTGTGAAACATGATTTATATGAAGGGGGAAGGAAACAGGGATGTTGGCTTAATTTGTATTGTAATCTCTGATCACAGATAAAGTTTTTTGTGGCTTGACTGAATGACCGTTACTGAAGAAATATTGCTAGTTCTAGTAGTCTTCTCAGGGGACACAATTCCCTACCACCTTGTAGGCGAAGGGTTCTCGGAGGGGAGAGGGTTCTTTCTTTCTACATTCATTCTTTTCTTCACCACAGTTCCTGCCTGCTGTTCCCTTATCTTTTGGCTCAGTTATTTACTGTCCTGTTTACCCCATTCTGAAGGTTTCTTGGGTGGCAGATAGTTACTTCACCTTTCTCTGTTGTCTCTGGGTATCATTAACCTCTCCCACTTAGGAGTCCATGGGGTCAAAATCTAAAACCATTCCTATCCTTCTCCCAGTACCTTACTGTCTTTTTTCACCTCTGTCATAGCCTCCAGCATTCTCTCTCCCATTCTTTGCCCCCATCCCCCACCCTTCTGAGTTATAGCATCCTTCCTTTTCCCTTCCATCTCCTTCCTGCTTCTCCTGTCCTTCCTCGTCCCTTTTCTTCTCTTGGTTGGCTTGGTCTCCTTCCATTTTCCAGGACAGAAGGGACAGCAGTCGGGTATCCCCCTTTTATCCCCTTTCTTGCAATGTAACAAACAGTTTGCCATTAGTTAGTATCCCAGTTTGACCCCATTTCTTGCAATGTAACATTGCCATTAGTTAAGTCTCTGTACACATTGTCTGTCACATATGAGTTGCACAGCTCAGCGAGCAACAGATAACATATACAGTGCATGGATTTCTTAATTTACAGCAATTTGCCTTTAAAGTTTATGACGGTTGTCTAACTGTGCAACAGGATTTCAGCCAAAGCCTTGTTATTGTACACGTACCTCTCCAGGGTTAACACAGGCACAAAATGCTTTTATTGCCTTATGTCTCTTGGGAAAAACTGAAACCAGAAGAAACTGTTACTTTGATTAAACGAACATTTGGTGAATAATTTTACTATTACAGCATGGATTGGCATGGTCATAAATAGAAAATAGGCTAGGTCTCATACTGTATATCTTGGTTTCCAATAGCACAAAACACATATATGGTTAATATTTCAGCATTTCAAATTTTTAAGAGAGCAGGCTCCATTGAACTTGATGCATTCCAGATGTGTATCAGTATTAGAAAATTTACTTCCAGAAAGGTGTGTTTGTGTGTATGTAGAGATGGTGGTAGAAATAGCCATGTTAGTCTTTTGCTGCACAACTAACATACAATGACTCTATTACCATAATAATGCTTTGGGAAAAGTGGTCTGAAGTCCATGAAAGCCTGTCTCAGATAAAACTTGCTTTCAGTATTTAAATGTCACATAAGACTCCTTGTTTTTTTTTTTTGAGAAGAAGGAACTGCTTCGAAATTGCTATATTAGAATATGTTGGTGAGATTCAACTATTTGGAACATTTGTTAGAATGGAACATTCATATTAATTTTAAAAAGTTATTTTTTTTACTTTTGTCATTGTCTCTAAATGAGCTTGTAGTGTTCTCTAATACATTGTCTGCATAAATAATTAAATTAATAAATTTCAGCACAGACATGAGAGAGATGACCCCAGTTGGTTAATCTCCACCAATTCACTCTCCTTGACATTGGAAGTGTTCCCCCAACAAAGACAAAAGAGTCCTGCTGTATTTGAAGCATTACATCGTTTCAGAATTTCAACTTTAGCTGGTTGGTCATTTGGAATGCTTGAAAATTAATGTAGAGCAACTCCTTGAAGCATGATAGAGCAAAATCAACTAATATCATATACATATACTCCTGTGGTTCATTATGAAACAAAAGGTGGGAGTGACAAGTGCTAGAATGATTTTGTGTTTCAAAAAAACCATCCTGCTCATATTTATTTTATTTGTTCTATTTATATCCTGCTCATCTAGGTGCTGTAGGCACCTGGAGTAGGAACTGGCAAACTACTCCAGTATTACTGCCAAGAAAACTCCATGGATATGGGGTCACAAAGAGTCAGTCATGACTGTAAGGACACAACACACACACATCTAGTGTTGAAGCACTATTTTGGGTGGCTAACAACAATTAAAATACCACAGTCTCATTCCACCCACAAAACCTGAAGAGAGCATTGAGAGCCATTCAACAAAGGATATCCCCCAAACAAATGAAATCTGGACGGCGAATTGAAATCAAAATAAACACAATAAATTGAATTGAATGAATGAATGAATGAATGAGTGAGTGAGTGAATGGGCCATGAACATGTTACAGAAGCCAGATGTTTCCAAAGACCTCTTGAAACAATGGTTTTAACCTATTTCTGGAAGGACAAGGAGGAGAGGACCCGGTGAATATCTGTGGGCAACACATTACAGTACATAGTATTGCACCCACCACCACAAAGGCCCGATTCCTGGTGTTGGGATTAAAAACTGTAAACTGAAGACTCTGAGACAAAAGTATATAAAAAAAACTTTATCAATTTTTCTCAGGGAAAAGGGTCAACAGGATATTCCTAATAAAATAACAAAACACTAGCAGTACATACAAAAACATACCAAATGAAGTAACATAAAGATAAGGCGAGGGCAGCTCAGGCAATGCCCAGGATCGTTAGGCAAACATGCCTCGCTCTGACAATCAGCAGGGAGAGAGAGGAATAGAGTCAGCAACAGGCTGCAACATCCTAGCAAGGGCTAAAAGCTAAAGCTGTAGGCTTCTGAGCAAGGTGAAATTATTCCTTTTGTAGGAGCCATAATAATTTAAAGAGATATAACTCTCAAGCTTATAGTTTCAAATTAGGTTCAGATGACCTTAACCCTTTAATGTCTGAATATAGAGCTTACCGTATTCCAACACCTGGTGGTAGTCTCCCTAGCCACCCTCAAATGCAACATCTGACTGGTCCAGGTGGCTCTGGTAGATAACCTTAGGGAGAGACAATCCATCAGGTAACAAAGCCCCAAATGGTTAAGGGCTTTATAGGTTAAGTCCAGCACCTTGAATTTGGCACGGAAGTCTATAGGGAGCCAGTGCAGGCATGTCAGGACCATGGGAGATATGATTGCATCTTTGTATTCCTGAAATGAACCTGACCACTGCCATTTGTACCTGCTGAAGCTTCCATTTTGCTTTCAAAGGCAACCCCACATAGAGAGCATTGTAGCAGTCAATCCTAGAGATTAACCTTGTGAGGATTTAAAATACACACACTCTTAATCTCATGATTCTATTATCAATTGAATCTTCATTTTCATTTCTCATCCCTTCCCTTAATTTTTTTTCTGTCTTCTCAGGTTCATTGTTCACTCTGACTTGCCTGTCTCGTCAGGCTGTCTGCCAGGTTGTGGAGAATATTAGCCCGACTCTGTCACCTCACGAGAACTTCACTTTAAACAATAACTGGACCGTGAGGGTAGAAAACAAGTATGGCTTCTATATCGGCTTGGGCTTGGCCATCATGTCCAGCTTCCTTATTGGCAGCAGCGTCATACTCAAGAAGAAAGGACTGCGTCGGCTAGTGGAGAAAGGAGGCACCAGGGCAGGTATGATCTTGTTCTCTAGAGAGGTGGGATTAGAAGAAGATGCTTTCTGAAAGAATTAGATGTTATTCTATACCAGAAGTTATACTGAATTAGGAAGCGTGAAACAACGTTTTAGTGCGGCAGATGAGGATGTCAACAAGGGCTCTTCCCTGGGTACAGTAGTCCCCTGCCACAAAGTGGTTCATATATTATTGTCTCAGTATATCATGGTTTTTTTCTTGAGAGAAGCAGGCTTCCGAAGAGAGGCTTTTAACCCCCTCCTGGCACCTCAGCAAATAGACCTGGGGCTGCTCCTTCCAGCTGCTCTTGCAAAGAGAGGTTTTTAATCCCCTCCTGACAGCTGAGGAGCCAGGAGGGGGTTAAAAGCCTCTCTTTGCAAGTGGAGCAGAGCAGCCTTTGCTGAGATGTCTACATTTCACTTCCAAAGAGTGGTTTTTAACCCCCTCCTGACATCTCAGCAAACAGAGCTAAGGCTGCTCCTGCCAGCTTCATTTGCAAAGAGGTTTTTAACCAACACCTAACACCTCATCAAACTGACCTTGGGCTGCTGGGCTGCTGTTTCCAAAGAGAAGTTGTTAACCCCCTCCTGACATCTCAGCAAACATCTTGAGCTCCTGGCATCAAGGTTTCCTGAGGTGTCAGGAGGGGGTTAAAAACTTCTCTTTGGAAAGGAAGCTGGCAGGAGCAGCCCAAGGTCAGTTTTACTAGGGCGTTTCGCAGATTTTCCTTTATCGCGGGTGGACCAGGCACCAAACTCCCGCAATAAGTGGGGGAGTACTGTATTTTTCCTGAGAACCCTTTGTTACCCATTGTTCGAAGTCAGAGGTCTGTAGGAGGGTTACTACCTCTTCTTTCTGGCACCTTCTACAATAATTTACTGCTCTCAAGTGCACTGGAGCACATTGTAATCCCAGTAGAGTTAAAGCAGAAGTCTGTACATTAGATGTGATTAACAAGACTCATTCATTTTCTATCCTGATCTCTTAAACAGGACTAATATTGAATTTAGCCTTAAGGGCTGGGTCTCCAAATGCATGTTTTGACTAAAGGTAGGGTTTTGACTCAAGTTAGGCAGCATTTTAAAGACCAGAGACATCACTTTGCCAACAAAGGTCTGGATAGTCAAAGCTATGGTTTTTCCAGTAGTGATGTATGGAAGTGAGAGCTGGACTATAAAGAAGGCTGATCGCCACAGAATCGATGCTTTTGAGCTGTGATGCTGGAGGAAAGTCTTGAGAGTTCCCTGCACTGCAAGGAGATCAAACCTATCCTGAAAGAAATCAACCCTGAATGTTCACTGGAAGGACAGATTTTGAAGCTGAGGTCCCTGATGTTGGGAAAGGTTGAAGGCAAAAGGAAAAGGGGACGGCAGAGAATGAGATGGTTGGATGATGTCATCGACACAACCAGTATGGATTTGACCAAACTCCAGGAGGGAGTGGAAGACAGGAAGGCCTGGCGAACTCTGGTCCATGGGGTCACGAAGAGTCGGACATGACTGAATGACTGAAGAACAACGATTCTTATCTGGAAAAGCTGACTAGCCCCTGCTTATGTCATCTTCAACCATGTATTCCCAGCTGGGTGCCTTTTAACAGCTTTAGATTACAGCTCCTATCATGCTTAGACAGTGTGGATAATGGTTTTAGATCACGTGGGATGTAGGCTTTTGTGGAGGAAATATTTGGAGTCCAGGTTAAAATGGGAGAAACTGCAAGATTGCTTTTCTAGGGCTGCAGAACTAGCTGTTCTGCTTGTTTGCTCTTGATCATCTAATTCCTTCATCTGGAGCAGTGTTGGGAAATCTAAGGCATGGATGCCAAAGGTGGTGTGCAGCGCCCTTTCTGAGGGCATGCAACATTACCCCCTCACAGCCACGGCACTTCCCCCTCCATCCCCCTCGGAGGATGCCACTGTGCTTCATGCAGAGAGCTGGGCGAAGGGGAAGCACTGGTTTTTGGGTTCCTTCGTAGCCCCAGTTTAGTTTCCAGCCACACCACTTTTGGGATGCCCAGAGCGGTGTGGCTGGAGAGCAAATTGGAGCTATGAATGAGTCCACAAGCTACCGCCACACACCCCTGGCTTTCCCGACAGTGTAGCACCCCATCCACCTCTCTGCCCAGGGCAGAAAGGCAATTGGGGTGCTACTCTTTGGGAAAGCAAGGATCAAAGAGCAAGTTTTTGAATTTCCCATGGCCACAGCGAGGATGCTGAGGCCACGGGAAATTCAAAAGCCTGCTCTTAGATCCTCACTTTCCCAAATGATAGCACCCCTGCTCTTCAATCCTTGCTTTTCCTGAAGGGTAGCACCTGAAGCATTTGTAACCTGAGGTACCACTGTATTCAGTTTAAATTGCCGTATTGGCACTTTGCAAAAAAAAAAAAAGTAGGTTTTGAATTGCATTTTGGACACTTGGTCTCTAAAAGGTTTGCCATCACTGATCTAGGGGTTCAGTCTATGTTTGTGACCATTGTATCTGTCCTTGATAGGGGTTCCTGCATGGCAGGGGGTTGGACTAGATGGCCCTTGAGGTCTCTTCCAACTCTATGATTCTATGATTCTAGTATTTAGTGCTGCACTACTGTGTATCTCTAAACTCCAATCTCTTCTTTCTTCCATCAAAACCCCTGGAATGGAAGGAGAACCTGTATGCATAGCAGTGGATAATATGTGGGGTGTGCTTTTTAATTAGTTGTTAAGCCTGTGTTTGTTTTTGCATTTTTCCAGGGGATGGAGGTCATGGCTACCTAAGAGACTGGCTGTGGTGGGCTGGTTTGCTCACTAGTAAGTATGGCCATTCACTCATTCATTTGGAATTGTGCCTTGATAAGTGATGTGTACCCTTATTTCTTTCTCTCAGGGTTACTCTGTATGCTACAGCTACCATGGCAAGGTCACTTTCATATAGCTGTGCCCTTCATGTAGGCTACAGGGCCAGTCGTACCACTAGGTTAGGTGAGTCAGCTGCCTCACACTGGAACGTTGGGTGTCATGAGGCAGATTACGTTGCCTCACTTTAGATAGTAAAGACTTTGTCTTGAAGAGATAAGGAGTACCATTTGTTGTTCTGCCTCAGGCAGTAACTACTGTATGTGGAATGTGATATTTGAAAGGCTTTTTCCAAGAGGACATTGGAAGTCTCCTAATACTTAAGCTGAAGTGTTTGGAACTTGTCTTCCATACATACTTGCTGTTGTATAGAGCAACAGACAAATGTTTTGAAGCTTCCTCAGGGCCAAAATGTATGGTCCATTCTATGGAAACATATTTGAGTATAAATCAACTGTTTTCCAAACTGGTATTTTTAGTCAGGTTTGTCCAGCAAAACCACAACCAGCAATTTTGGGGAGCAGGGCTTTGCTGCCCTGTTGGCTAAATTGGAGTGGTGTGGGATTGGTGTATTTGGGGACAGGACTAAATAAGTGGTGTACACCTGAGTTTGAGTGCACAATGGCCATATTAGTATGCATTATTAAATTGTAAATCACCCAGAGAGAGGGAGTGCTATAAACAGAACACTTTGTCTTTGTTTTACTCTGATCAAGACCACATCGAGCAGCAATAAGACTCTAGAATTCATGGACCCCATGGTCATGGAGGACCTCACAGCCAATCCTGCCTTGTGTGGACAAGGCAACAGTCCCATACAAGCTGTTTTTTTTTAAAAAAGGCTGTACCACATTTAAAAACCCCATTTTTGCATAATCTTTGTGGGCAGTGGCCTTCTTCAGAAAGAGTTTCAACTGGGGCCTGTGGCCATGATTCTCCTTTTTTTTTAGCCCTTCACTTCTTTGTGGCTTGGATTCTCCGTAGACCCTGCCTGGCAGCAGAGCCAATGGTTACCAGTCAATGCATGTGGAAGACCACCAACTTGAGAACTGCTGCTCCCATGACGTTGTTAGTCTTTGATGTGCTGTAGTACTTGTTATGGATTTTGCAGCCACAGAGTAACGTTCCTGCTGTAGAAGCTGCTGGCTCTTTGAGGCAGCCCTGCTGTTCCAGACTGATTTGATGAAATTGGGTCTTCATTTTCTGATACATCTTAGACTTGGATTTTCACCCATTGAAAATCTTCCTAGGATATTCTGTTCTCCTTGGATACTTTCCTGTGCACCCCTATTGAGTCTTACATGCTGATCCCTCTCCAAGATGCTTCCCCTTGTCAGAGAAACCATAGATACAACACCAATATTCTTTGGGTTAAGAGAATGGGCTTTGCTGCACTAAATGGAGACAAGGCTGGCTAGAAACCTCCAAGCAGGAATAATACTGATTGTAGCAATTTGCTAATATATTGTTTTCCTTTGTTTGTATAGTGGGCGGAGGGGAAGCTGCCAACTTTGCTGCCTATGCCTTTGCACCTGCAACAATCGTTACTCCGCTCGGAGCACTGAGTGTGCTAATAAGGTGATGCCCCTTCATTTTTACACTTTCTTCCCATATTTATTCTAGATCTGGAAGTCTCTACGTAATAGGAATGTGACTTGTCCTGCAAACAGAAACACGGCTTGATAACATTGTCCTGGAAAACATGAGCCGAGTATTTGCTTCAGCCTTATTATTTTTCAGAAAAGCAGTTTGTAATGGCACAATTGGAACCTGAAGCAGCTTCTAATCGGTGTTCAACCAGCAGTCTCCCAAGACCCACCTGCCCCCTTGTCAGTTTCCTTCCTAAATGATGTTGGCCAGAAAAGTTTGTTTCTGCTCCTGGAGGGTTTCAGGAGTGATGGCTTTCAGCTTAGGGGCCTTGAACGGGTCCCTCCTCCACAAAAAAGGCCCAATTTTATTTCTTTTTCTGGTTATTTAATCGTTGTTTATAGCCATTTCTAGTTAGGCTGATGGTGGAGATCAGGGCAAGAATTTTGCCTCAATCCCAACTGAAATTGCCCACCTTTATTTAAAGGCACACATCTGTGTTCTACTTTTTGTCTGTCCCCTTACTGCCATTTTCACTAGAAATACACCAATAAGAGAATGTGCCATATCATATTATTGGCATTTATTTGGGACACAGAAGCCCTTTCCCTCATGAAGAGCTTTAATAGTTACATGCCTGGTTTCTGATTTTGGCAAAACAGATGCTCTGTGTGTATTTGAAACTTTGGCTCTGAATTAACATTTCTGAAATTCCACAAATCAGTTTCTAATCAGGCACCTTTGCCCTTCTCTCTTCAGGTGATTTTATTTTGAATGTGTAACCTCAGAGCAAATGTATTAATAATATTTTTTTCCTGCTACACCCAGTGCCATTTTGTCCTCCTATCTGCTTGGGGAGCGGCTCAACCTCCTGGGCAAACTGGGTTGCATGCTGAGCATTGTGGGCAGCACCATCCTTGTGATTCATGCTCCAGAGGAAGAGGAAGTCACCACGCTGAAGGAAATGGCCTCTAAACTTAAAGAGCCAGGTAACCATGAGGCAGCACAGAGTCGTTGGCTTGTTTGCACTCTCTCCATGGGGAGCCAGGCAGCTCACAACAATTAAAAGAAGATAACAAACACTCTGAGGTTTAGAATACCTCTAGAAAATCTGGTTTAAAAAAGAAGTAAACGTTACTCAAGATTATCTTAATGTTGCATCATAGCAACTGGACTTCTTTTCTTGTGAGATTGAAACATTTCGCAGCTTTATCAGTCTGAGGAA
The DNA here is from genome assembly GCA_029282475.1 of Phrynocephalus forsythii. NCBI lineage: Eukaryota > Metazoa > Chordata > Lepidosauria > Squamata > Agamidae > Phrynocephalus > Phrynocephalus forsythii. The sequence continues at coordinate 113,531,229 of JAPFRF010000011.1, forward strand.
AGCTAGTGGCGAGGCCTCCTAGTTCACCTTGAGTTCACATCACCCTGGTCGGAATAGGCTCATTAGGTAGACAATGGCCTGAACAGGTTTGCTAGAAGTACAATGATCTGGGGTATGTGAAAGCCACCTATGAAACCCATCCCAACAGCCATTAAGTATGGGTCCTTAGCTGTGGCCTTCCTGGTGGAGATGTGAAGTGCTTCTGATTTGTCTGGGGATCAACGAAAGGGCAGCATGATAAGTATCGGGCAGATAGAGCATGAGTCTCCCACCTCTGTTGAGAGAAGGGTTTTTAATACACACACAAATGGCTTCCCTGACCCCCTCTCTCGAGCCACCTATTTTCTCTGTCTAATATGTGTATGTCCTCATTTTTGAATGAGTGTCCTTTGTCCTTCAAATGAAGGTACACCCCTGATTCTGACCCTGAACTGTTGCCACTCCTGTGTTGAGCCATCCTCCTGTTTAGTGGCTGTTGCAACTTTCCTCAGATTGACAATGAGAAGCAAAACATTTTGATCTCACAAGAAAAGAAGTCCAGTTGCCATGACTCAGCTTTCAGATAACCTCAGCTGCATGACTGAGAACCTTCATAGACATTAGTCAAGATTAAAACCAAGATTAAAAACCATTTTAAAACCATATAAAAATATCCACTAAGAGGCCCTCTGTGCCTCTCCAGTGGTATGTGTCCCACTAATTAAGAACCATTCCCATGTAGGGCCACTGGTGCCAGGGGCAGAGTCAACTGTCAGGTTTTTTTTTCAATTTTATATGGATCAAGGGAAATACCACATTTTCCTCTACATGCAGCAAAAGATCTTGAGCCGCCTTTGTTGGTTGTCAAAGTTTGCTTCCACAAGATGGAGCCTGCTGTGGTATTTATAGGCACTGTGTGGCAGGTCTCTACGTTTGTGTTCTTCCTTTGTGGGAGACAGTGGGTCCCCTGAAACCCTGTCAAGCCCCATCTCCCAAGTTCCTGTTTAAACTTAAGAGTTTAAATCAGACTTTTGTGACCCAGGGTACACCACATATACAAATGTCAAGGGAAGAATCTGCTTCCATTTATAGAACATGTAAATCTTTCCTTCTTACCCTTTGTGTGTATGGGTATTTTGTGTAGTCTACACTAGTCTCCCTGGCTAATTAAAAACCACTCTTTCCTTACAAATAGCATGCCAATAAAAAGTGCATTCTGTATTTCATATGGCTGCCACAACACAGAAAACTTATACCAAGTCAGAGTCTTGATCAATCTCATGGTTTGGTGTTGTCAGCACCGAATGACACTGGCTGTCCAGATTTTTAGTTAGGATTCCTTTCTGTCCAAAGATCCCAGGTATTGGACCTGACATTTGCAGCCTACAAAACAGGTGCTTTGCTACTGAGCTGTATTGTCTAATCCAGTGGTTTTCAACCGGTGGGTCCCCAGATGTTCCTGGACTTCAACTCCCAGAAGCCTCCACCACTCATTGTGCTGGAAAGGATTTCTGGGAGTTGCAGTTCAGGATAATCTGGGGACCCACAGGTTGAGAACCACTGGTCTAATCCCTAGTGTGGTTTAACTGTCCCCTGTTGTTTTATGTCTTACAGGTTTCCTTGTTTATGCTAGCATTCTCTTGGTGGTCTGCCTGGTTCTGATCTTCTTCATAGCACCACGTTATGGCCAGACCAATATCCTTGTCTACCTCACCATCTGCTCTGTGATTGGGGCTTTCTCTGTGTCTTCAGTCAAAGGACTGGGCATTGCTATCAAGGGCTTTTTTGCCCATCAGCCTGTTCTGCAGGACCCTCTGACTTGGATCCTTGTTCTCACATTAGTGGCCTCTATCACCACACAAATCAACTACCTCAATAAGGCGCTGGACATCTTCAATACCTCCATGGTTTTTCCTATCTACTATGTGCTCTTCACCACCATTGTCATCACAACGTCTGTCATCCTCTTTAAGGAGTGGGTCACCATGTCTGTAGTGGACATTATTGGGACAATATGTGGGTTCTTGACCATTATTTTAGGAGTGTTTTTGCTCAATGCCTTCAAAGATATGGACATCAGTTTGAGGAACCTGCCACAAACACTTCAAAACTGTGATGAGGCTCCAGTGATCAAAGATGACAAGAACATCCTAATAGAGCTGGATGTTCCAGGTGTCAAGGATGATGGCAAGGCAAAAGTATTTATGATCTACAGTTAAAACATAAAATTGTCAACCCTGCAGCCACAGGGACTTGGCACCAAACCATTATAGAAGCCCTATGTGTGTGAAGACTATGCATATGAAATGTTGCCTTATCCTTCAGAAAATGGAGACCAGCTTCAATGCAATGAACCCTGTTCCTTCCCCAGCAGTGGTTTCTTCTTTTCATCCTTGGAATATCAAAGCACACTTTGAAGTTTGTAGTAAATTACCATGGAGGCTGTCATCCTGCCTGTCTCAAACAGCTCCACACTGCTGATTTGAAGATACTTGGTGCCAACTCATTGGCTCCCCCTCTTGTATCTAATCTCCATTTAAGGCGGTCTTCTGTTAACTGCATGAAGAAAAGTTATGTCTGACCACTGTTAGCTCAAGAAGATTATAAACATGCAGAGTCCATGAAATCTGAACCTTCAAAGAAGAATAATGTCAGTTTTCTCCAATTCTGAGTCAATAATCCTTTACTGGAAGTATTATGGAGGAGATTTCTCTCCCCCCGAACTAATTATATTGAGGATATTGGTGTTCTACCAGGTACCCTGGCTTTCTAGTGTATGAGTTAAATACTGTGGGCAGTAGAGCATTCAGCCATTTGACTGACACCTGTATTCCTGAGTGGCAAGAACCTGAAAATGCTATGACATGTGCCTATTCTGTATGTGTAAAGCAAGCTTTTGTGTCTTTTGTGTCTTCCACTAAAGTAAAACAGTTACCCTAACATTATTGATTATACCAGATGTTGGTTTGTTTGATGCAGCAGAAGTGATATTTCTGTGTCAGTTAATATCAAGAGGTGATGTGATCCAATTTTCTTGTCCCAAAACGAATGCATATGGAATAGTCTTTCCATCTGCAAAATGATGGAAGACCTAAACTGCAAATGAGACAAAGGGCTAATTGCATTTGCATTGGTCTTGTTTATGGCTGGCAATCTATCCCAAGGCATTGGACAGCCATTCATTATACAGTGTACACACGTCTGTATGTAGAGGCAGCACATGTTCTGACAGTCCTGACCATGTTGGCTGGCCAATTCTAAAAGTTGTAGTCTCAAAAGAAAACTTTTCCAAGCATTGTAGGAAGTTTGACGTGCTCCCAATTCTTAACATTCCCGAGAGATAAGACACAGTGGAACTTACTTCAAAATATATATGGGTGATGTAGACAGCCACTTTTCAACAGATTATACATTTATGCCTGTGGGGTGAATATGTAGGTTATTCTGGAGGCACAAGAACTGCTTGTTGAGAAGCCCTGGCTGGTAAACAAGCTGCTAACATGCAGTACCTTCCCCTGAAAGATAGCTCTAACCCTTATAAAACAGGAACTGACACCAAAGTGTCCCACAATTTGGAGGATTTTTTTGTTTGTTTCTTTGGCACTGGAGGAATATACCAGGCTTTCCAAACACACCGCTGTGTTCCCCTATCAGTGTGTTCATTAAGTACTAGAACCACCAGCGCTGTCCTATGATGGTTTCTTGGGAAAACATGTACCACATTTTTAAGGTGTAGTTAACCCTACTTAATAAGATATGTAAGTTGGGACAATATGTGTTTATTTGCAGATGCCACACTTAAGACATGGATAAGAAATAATGCTTCCTGATGTTCATGCCCTATAAATTGTACCGAGATGCATTGTCAACTTGAACACCTTTGTGTACCGATTGGATTTCGGTTATGATCACATTAGTGTAAACTGGGACAAAGATCGCCAAAGGATTTATGGTGTGATGACAGTTGAACGCATCAGGATTGGTCTCCCACAATGATCTCTAACTTCCCCTCCTTTCTTGATCAGTTAAATTCTTTTCTCTTTAGCCGGCATGACCTAGAAATCAGAACATGTCTGTACCACCACCTTACGTAACATCTTTGAAATGTGGGAATCCAGATAAAATCAAATAATCCAGGGTTCCCTTATTTCCAAATGCAGAGTCTGTTGAAAGAAGCAGGAGGTGTTGCAATGCCTTTTGCTGTTTATGTGTGCCTCCTAGTCTATAAGCATTGAGGAAATGGAGCCTAGCCTGTTTTTCACATTCTCCACCTCCCTTTGCTCTTTAAAATTCACAAAACCACCACAGATTCTGATCCTGCGTTCTGAATCTAGATTTCAGGTGCAGTCACCTAGATTATGAGGATTTTAGTTTTATTCTGTTTTTCTGCTGTTGCAGGAAAGAGCTTCACCAGTACATATTCTACAGTAGTTACACAAGGGATTTGAAAAAGAAATCTGACCAGGGCAGGTTCCGACAACCTTCGCTTAGCCTAAACAGGCAGAATCTTAGTCATGTATGTGAAGAGTTAGCAGAAGCAAAAAAAAAAAGTTTTACTCTGTCCCGGGCCTCCCATCTGCTTTTTACTTTTGCCATTAAGTAGTACAAACTGTTGCCCATTTCCTGGGAGGATCTTTCTTGTTGCTTGAAGCCATCCTTTTTTTATCCCAGAAGGAAGCTCACATTCTTAGGATCCAATGTTGAAAATGTGGGCGACTCTCAAGTTGACTGCATCTTCAGCCATGTCAGTGCAGTAAATGAATTCCTCATGCTCGCTCCTGATTGCATTCTGTACTAAAAGCAAAAAGCAAAGTGTTCTGCTTATATACCACCCCATACGACTTCAAGTAGTCTCTGGGCGGTTTACAGTTTTAATTACAGTAATGCAGTCTACACATTGCCCATCCCCCAGCAAACTGGGTACTCATTTTACCGACCTCAGAAGGATGGAAGGCTGAGTCAACCATGAGATTGTTACCTGGGATTGAACCCCAGGTTGTGAGCACAGTTATAGCTGCTGTATAGGCATTTAACCACTGTGCCATGAGGCGTCATTCTGCCCTGCACTCTTTTTGCTTCATTTCCAGGCCACAAGTCAGAACTCTGATGTTTCCTGGTTTTCATACTTCAGAGTTACCACAGCATTTGTTTAACAGTAGCAGGAACAATTGATGTGCTTCTAAACTGAAGATCTTGGTTGACTTCAGGAATGGGATGGAATAAATACAGCATTTGGCACTTGATATTTTTGCCTAATGGTATTCTAGTAAAAGCTTTTCTTCTGTCCTGGCAAGCCACATGGAGGTATGGCAAAGGGTTGCAGTGTTGATGCGCCCCTTCTGTCACGTCTAGCACACTAAGGAGTCAGAGATTGATGCAGCCAAATTTAAAATGGAGAAGTGGGGACTGGATCAGCTGGAGCCTGACTGACTGTCCTGACCTTAACACAGATGGCACTTCAGCCCTAGCAACAAAAAAGGAATCTTTTGCTCTGCTGCATGGTGATAAGGTGTTGGTGGGAAAGCTGACAAGGGGATCTCTCAGGAGCCATGAGAATATCCACATTTTCTTTCCAGGCTCAGCTGAGGGAGCAATGACTCCAAATCTGTGGGACGTGTCTGTGCCTCCTTGTTATCTATTTTTAAAGACTCCTTTAACTCCTAGAATCCTTGTAATTAATGAATGTATCCTACAATGAAATGTGATTAGTGTAGCTTTGTGAATACCAGTAATTTTGATGCAGTGACAGGAATTTGTTATTGGGGTTTGATTATTTGGCATTTAAACCCTCTCTGTTTATACCTGGAGAAAGAGAATAAAGATCTTTTTATAGAAACTTTTAAAGATGGTGATTTGGTTTGTGTGTGTCTTTCTGTTGATGTGCCATCCGTCTCTCACCTTCAGCCCCACCCCACCCCACCCCCAAAACAGAACTCACCTCTATCACTGGGAAATAAATTATTGGGATCACTTCAGAGGTTTCAGGGGAAGACGTTTGCAGTGGAGCCCCTATACAGGAGTTCTTCACCCATGAAGACTACCTGCCTAACCAGTGGCCCAGCCAACAATTAGTAAGACAAACCCTGCCCCTAGCAAGCAAGGATTTCTTAAGTCAAATACAGCAATAATAACCACAAAGTTTATTAAATATGTAACTAGGCAAAAGGCACAACAAACAGCATTATTCAAGTATTTGCATAGATCCACAGAGATTGTACTGTAAACCTGTGAGACATAAAATGGTAGCACATGGTGCAGAGCCTCTCCCAAAATAATTAAAATGAAAAGCAGCCCATGCAATCTTATGCTATTTTTGTCCTTGAAAAGAAGTCCCATGTGACTCAATGGCTCTCACTTCTAAGCAAACGTGCATAGATTTGCTTTAACATTTTCCTCCCAATTCATCCTTTCAACATACACAGGAAAAGACACAATAATGATGATGCATTTATCAACTTGATGTAAGGTTGCCATTTCTTGGTCTTCTTAGAATATCCATAAAAAGATGATATTCTATCAGTCTTCTCTTCCACATGTAGGGACCTTGAGTTCCATAACATAGCAGATGGGGTTGCAGAATATACAGCCCTGTTTCTGTATGAGGGGGAATTCGACTGTTTCCCCACCACCACTGTTGAACTTTTAAGGAAGCCCTTTAGACAAAAAGGCAGCTCTTTTATGCAGCTCTAAATATTTTGCTTTGGAACCTAACTGGCTCTTCTTTGGAGTATTCTGATATGGCCTAATGCCAGGCATGTCCAAACTTCGGCCCTCCAGATGTTTTGGACTGCAACTCCCACAGTCCTTTGCCATTAGAATTCTAAGCTTAGAATTCTGGGAGTTGTGGTCCAAAACATCAGGAGGGCCAAAGTTTGGACATGCCTGGGGCTTTTATGAAACCAGCAAGGGCATGGCTCATCAGTGACTCAATAAAAGTACAGCATAACAAAAATGTTTCCATCTTATCACAGTTCTGAGTCAAGGATTACTGATCCCATTAACCTGACTAGAGATGGGCACGAATAAAAAAATTGCGTTTCGTTTGTTGTTTAGGGGGTCCGTTTCGGTTCGTTTCCATTTTTGCGAATTTTTGCAAAAAATTGTTTTTTTTTGTTTTTTTCGTTCGTTTTGTTACCATTTATTTCAATTTTTGTGATTTTTTTTAGCTTTTAAAGCAGTTCAATGTATTGCCATAACGAAAACGAAACGGACGACAAAATTTCTGGTGTTTCTGTTCGTTTCGTTTCATTTTAGAGATAAAATTCGTTTGTCATTTTGTTGTGTAATGAAACAAAAAACAAAAACAGAAACGAAAAATTGTTCATTTCGTGCCCATCTCTAAACCTGACACTGCCTGAGTCTTCGGGACACAGGATGCCTCCAAGGGTGACTTTGCATTCTAGATTGACTCATGTTCTGTTTCAAAATAAGTGGCAGCTGGCATGGGTGTGAGACACCCTTGTGTGCGTGCACACACACACACAAAAAACCCCTTCCTTCTGAATATTTTAAATTAAAAGTGAGAAAACACTTGGATGATTCATCATTTCTCAAATGACTCTTTGGTTTGGTTTTAGAACTAGCGCTGAAACTTGGCAGGAAGGAACGAATACAACCTGAGTTCTCTCAGAGAAAGGACTGGCAGCTTTCACGACCATTTACCCATGGTCAGAGAGCCGTAAACATCATATTGTAACACAAGTCTGAAAGCAAGACACCCCTCCCACAGTCACAAACATTCTTGAACCAGGATCTACAGGTTGGAACATATTTCTGCAAACATGCTGTTGTTTTTCCAGTTGGACTCCCCGGACTCCTCATAGAAATGCTGGGCTCCCTCTTCAAATAGGATGGCCATGGCTGACATGAAAGGTTGGGTAATTTTTACAAGTCTAGATCCACCCAAAAATGTGGCCTTTCTTTTTATTAATAGCACCAACATGGATTTTTTTTTAATTCAAGTCTGGAAAGCAAAATCGTTTCTCCCTGTTTTAGGAAAGCCATCATGGAAAGCGGATGAGGCAGAACTGACAGTACAAAGAAATCACAACAAATTGCTTTTAAAACCTGAGAAAATACTTAAAAGCCTCAGACCAGTAACAACCAGGGGCAGCTTGTTGTCTGAGTATGTGGGGTGGCAAAAGGTTATCTCATCAACATGCTCCCATCATAGATCACAGACAGCCAAAAATGATAGGACAGCTCTATACTGGGAATGCCCAACTTACTTAAGCGAAAAATTCAATTTCGAATAAAGTTAGAATTTGTCCATCTGCCCCGTAGGTAAAGCACCATGGATTAAGGCAAGCATTCTGTTGAGCCCATTGAAATTTATATCCCCCTCGTAAGATAGATGAATTAGAACATGCATTTCAGAAAGTAAGCTTGGATCCTATGAATCAGATGGGACAATGTGCAAAAGAACATAAGTAAATGAATAACAACAGAGTGTCCCTCCTTATTATTTAGGGATCATGGTTTTTGTTCATAGTGCCATGTCTGAGGGCTTATGCTGTCCAGTATCCTGTTGAATATTTATGCATGCAGAACTACAACTGTGAAGCACTGCAACAGATTGACCTAGTGCTGGTTGTGTGCCTGGTCATAACCAGCAGCACTTCAAGAGATCACCACAACAACTGCCGCAGCTGAAGTTCCAGATCCATGTCCATATTGGCCACAGTTCTGGCCACTGAAACCTAGCCAGTAAATGTTGATTCTAGGTTATGGCTAAGGACCACCAATGGCTATACCCAATCCAAGTGAAAGATAAATACAGAAATATTTAACTTAAGTGTATGGAATTACGGTACATAAACAAAATAATGTGTAACAGAACTTTCAATTAAATGCAATCAATTAGGATGGCTTTAAAGTATCTTCTTAATATTTGGTTGACTGGAAAGTTTTGTCTGGTGGTTCCTTTTATGAAGATCATGTAAACTAGAGGGTATCTCAAACTACAATGACAAAGACGCCATATAATTCATCTGTTCACCTGCTTCTTAACACTCAAAAGTGTATGGATATAATTTCCATGTAGAGGGAAAACTTGCATGCATGTGCATTAAGAATGGGGTTACAAAAATCCCATATGGATCAGACTGTGGGGTCAGGACTAACATAATGGTGGTTTATGAACTGCATCTGACATTGGAGTGAGGAAAATGTGGTCCTTCAGATGTTCTGGATGAAAACACAGTAATCCTTACCACTGGCTCTTCTAGCTGGATCTTCTGAGTTGTTATGTCCAATAGATCTGGAGACCTAGATGGTTACCTATTTGGTTTTTAGAGCAGAAAAAGGTCTTGTATAAGTACCTTTGATAAGGACATGTGTCACAAATGCAGACTGTTGATAGTCTGCTTTTGTGACACAGAGCTCTGTCTCACCCCTCTGTTTCTGACCTCATTTATCACTTGCCGGAGTGAGCATGGCAGAAGTCTAGATGAAGATCTGAAGCAAACCACAATGGGTGAAATGGCCGAGGAAGGAGGAGCTAGATACTAAGATAAAGGGCTCAAGAAATGCCAGGCCCATGCAGGTTGTCAAGGCAAACAGCACACCACCACACAATCTCTCTCCAGCATTCTGGACGAGCAACTGTTAAGACGGCAAATGCAAGCAGAGATGAGGAAAGGCCATAGAAATATGGAAGGTGGTGAGTGCAGAGTGTTCTTAATATCACTGATGCTTTCAAATTCAGAAAGCCACCATCAGAAACATTTCGTGCAAAATCTTAACGAATGTGATGGCCTGCCCTGTAGAAGAACAGAAGATTTCACGAGAGGGCAAAGACATAGTGGTAAGCATTGATCTCAGGAGGATTCCTTAATAAAGGGCGAGGGAAACCTCTATTCCAATCACATGGCAAAATTCAGTAAGACTGCAACACCTTCTTGTAGATGCCAAGTGGAGGGGGTACCATTAGCCCTGAGGTCATGGTGGAACATCCCAATAACAATCTTCTTATGACTCCATGATTCCGGCAAAGTTATACAGGTGTTTTGGGAAATATGAGAACATGCTGGCTCATGGTGCAATGTTGATTAAAATCCTTTTTGGTGCAATGTTGATTAAAATCCTTTTTTCTTGTTTGTAGAGACAATGTTGCAAGGGAGAATGGAGACCTTTCCTTCTTCCATTTGATCATCTTGCATATTGCACTATAATACGTGAGCACCATTTTAAAAAGGGGGGGGGAAGGCAAACCAAAACACATTAAATCTGATGTGTACTGATTTCCAGCAGAACTGCATCTACCTGTGCCACAAGTGGCAGGTACGTATGCTAACACCAGCCCTCATATATCAAAACTCATTGAGTTATATGAGATGGGAGACCGTAATTTGAGAGTTGAATATGACCCGCATTTCATCTTTCAAGAAACAAAGCCCCATAGGAAACTCTGGGTCAAACAAGAAGGAAACTGGTGTGGATTTTAAAGCTGCGAAGTCAACTTCAGCTTCTTAATTTCACTGCTCCAATATTCTTGAAGGTTGCATAAAGAGAGAGAGAGAGAGAGAGAGAGAGAGAGAGAGAGAGAGAGAGAGAGAGAGAGAGAGAACAAAATACAAACTTTTATAAGTATGGTAAGAAAGTTATGATGACTTCAGATAAGAAACAAGCAAAAGATTTGTTGAACCTGGGTGGAGCAATAGATTGGAACAATGTACAGTGGTACCTTGTATAAAGGAATTAATTCATTCCAAATGAAATTATGTGAAGCAAATTTTCCTTTATACAAATTTCCTATAGGAATGCATTGAAAATGGAGTAATCCCAATTTTATGTTGTATGGATTTGGCCCATAGGTGATTCTGTTAAGCAAATTTCCCCTATCTTCAGAGTAGTTTATGCAAACTGTTTGTTATACAAGGGTCCACTGTATCTTAAAAGCAGATATATTGTATTTATAAGCCAAAATTCTATTGTCTTTTTTACAATAGCCAGACACAAGTGCCATAAAGCTCAGTGGAAAGGTGTCTCAAGTGGAGGCAGTCAGTGGAGGCATCTTCTTTTTAAGTCAAGACTCAGCAAAGGCTTCCACTGAGATTTCAAGTTGCACCAATTCCCAGACTGAGATTTAGATCACCTGCTTTATGCTGATGGGGTTTAACTGGCCAGATTTTGACCACAGATTCTTGTAACTGTTTTCAATTTGTGTAACAACAGTTATATAAGATATAACATGACCCCCCCACCCCCACCCCCACCCCCAGTGAGAGTGCCAAGGATCTCGGTGCACCATAATGTTTAGTCTTCTGAAAGGTTCTGGGTAACCCAGGTCTTCTTTAGTCAACTATGGAATTTATGAAAACAAGGTGTATGTATTATCCCTTGACTATAGAATTAAAAATACCAGAAAACAATACTTCATAGCAAATGTTTATGCAACAATTGTTAAACAATGTTTAATATTTCATTTTTATCTTTGTGAGTTATCCAGAGAGCAATATTACCGGATGCTTGATATAAATATCATAAATATATAAAATAATGTATTTGATTATCAAATGAATGGCTGAATGAATTCATTTATTCTCAACTGCTTCCCCAAGCTGTTGAACTTCCTGCCACTGGAGATTCACAGACTTTTGGCAATTGACTGACTGATGAAGAAAAAACTAATGATAGACTGTACTTTTTCAGAATTGAGCTAATTCTGTGCTGATGTAATGCAGTAAGTAATGGTGTTTTGTATGTACATTTATGGTTGGATTACTGTTGTGCCTCTCCACACACACACCAGAGCATGAAAATTACTGCTTATTAAAGGGTTCCTTGGTCTGTTTTCAAGGGTCATGTGACTTCATCACGCTGTCTCCAAGTAATGTGTTGCTCCATGCTTCTCTAACCAGCATTTAATCTTATATACCTCACCTTAGTCAAGATCTGATGTCCTCCAATATTTCTTGGAGAACCATGGGGTGGTTCTCTTGGTGTATTATTATCTTTCCTGGGCAGGCCAGCCTTGGCACTAGGTACTGGATTAGCAGGAAGAGCTTTCTGAGGGGGATGTGGTCTGAAAGAATCCTAGGGCAAGGTTAGAGTAAAATTAGCAGGGCAATTCTTAGGTTCCTACCTCAAGTATGTAATCATGACAAAATACTCTAAATAAATAAATAAATAAATAAATAAAATCGCAACACACACACAATCATTGTGAAGTGAACACAAGCAGATCCCAGAAGGGAAATAAATCTCTGTGATCTGAATGGAAATAATTCTCTGCAATCCTTTAGGCGAGTGGCTCCCAACTTTGGGTAACCCAGGTGTTCTTGGACTGCAAATCCCAGAAGCCTTCACCACCAGCTGTGCTGGCCAGGTTTGTGGGAGCTGTAGTCAAAGACGACCTGGGTTACCCAAGGTTAGGAACCACTACTGTAAGTAATTCTCTCCTCTCACCCCAGTTTCTGTCTCATATTAATTTGCCAGGCTTACACAGCTGGGGGCCAGCGCAGCAAATGGAGCCTCTCCCAGCCACAAAAGCAAGGTACATCATGGCCAAAGACAAACAAGGTATTTTGGCACCTGTGGGGTAAAAAAATCCCACAGGCCACTCTCCCCATGTATGACAGGAAAAATACAGCACCAACAAATTAAACTATGATTTGCTCTCCTTTCACAACACCCTAAATCTGCCACCTGAGGTGGTCACTTGACTCCACCTGACAGGAGGGCCAACCCTGCAGATCAGGTTGCTTCACATCCTGAATGTGAGGACCAAAGGAGATAATATTTCTGTGCTACATTCTAGCTCAGATCTTTGGAGTAAACGCAGGGTTCAAATGTGGATGCACTAAGCCTTAAACATGGCGTTTCATTCAGTGGGTGAGCAGTGGCTGTCTGGTAGGGCCTAGTAAGAGCTAGTGTGAGCCACAGAAATGAGAAAATGGCTGGGAACAGGAGAGTAGTCTGCACAGATGTTGCATCGGGACCTCTATGCACTAACAACAAGCTCTTTATCCAGGACAGAAGCCACAGCCATACTTCATTTCGAAAACTAACACAAGGTCTCCCCCTGCAGGGAAAACAATATCAACACACAATGTCCTTGCACTGGAGCAAAGGGAGAAGGACATCCACACAGGGTTTGTACTGTCAGCTGAACAATTCAGTACTCATGTGTATGAATGGCAGAGGACAAGTGAATACCATTGCTGCACATATTATTTATATACCTGTTTTAGCATTCAGTTAAAACAGGCATATCCATGCTGAAGTTACATCAGTGCCCATTGACTATTCTACCAGCAGTCATGCCCTGCTCTGAGGCACCTGGAAGTCTCACAATCACTCTGTTCTCCACAAATGAGCCAAAGCAGTTACAAAGCCATTTTGAGTCCTTTGGGAAGGAAAGAGGGAAAATATTTTAAATAGAAACATTTCAAATAATTAAATACAGTAAATAAAACTCTGACAGTGGTTTTCTGACATGCTCACCTGTGGGACAATGACTTTGGGAGCTGGAGGTGCTGGCCGGTTTGGTGGAATCCGCTTTGGGAGACCCTTTCCTTGGTTCTGATGCTGCAGGACAGGTGGTTTCCTTGTATAGTTGGCTGGGAGGGCGGGTGGCTGGGCAGGGCGTGAGATCTCTGGAGGGGGCTCGCAGTAAAGCACTTCAGAAACAGGAGGGATCTGCGGTGTGCCAATGGCCTACATGAAAACAGCATCTGTTGTTGGTGATCATTTCTCAGACTGCTGCTGCTGTGTTTGCATTATTTAGAATGCTCTTTCTTACAGACTTTAGGTGACCAAATGCAAGAACTGACATGGGGATGGATCTGGTTTTAAATGTAAACCAATCGCCTGGTAGCTGTTGAGAGTTTTTCAGGCTGTTTGGCCATGTTCTGGAAGTTTTTCTTCCTGACATTTCGCCAGACTCTGTGGTCAGCATCTTTGGAGGGCAAGGAGCTAAGGGGACTAAACAGGCTGGTAGTTGTAGATATTTCCATACTCTTCTCCTCCCGCTAGCTAATGCAGTCCTGGGACCATGAAAGGCACACAGGAGGCTGGATATCCTTCCCAATCAGATTGAATGTCTAGAACAGGAATGTCCAAACTTCGACCCTCCTGATGTTTTGGACCACAGCTCCCAGAATTCTAAGATTAGATTGACAATGGCAAAGGCCTATGAGAGTTGCAGTCCAAAACATCTGGATGGCCGAAGTTTGGACATGCCTGGTCTAGAAGCTGAATAAAGAAACCAGATTCTAGATCCAACCCAAGGGGCTAAATCCAATTCTTAGTCCCAACTAGATCAAACCTGTAACCAGACCAGGCCCCCTCTGTGTATGGAGGATGCAGAGAATTGTAGTCCTGCTGTCCCTTCAGTTTTATAGAGGGCACTCCCCAAAAAACTATGACTCCCAGGAAGCTCCACATTGGCTTTCTGTTATAACCAAATTTGACCACAGGAAGCAAAAGTGACAGAAGCTGAGGCAGTGTCAGAGGGAAGCCCTTCTCTGGGAGGAACAAAACCTGCCTGGGCAACTGTTGGAAAATTCTGGGAGCTTGAAGAAACATACATGCCCACATCAAACAATTGTAATCAGAGAAAGAATATTTTTAAAAGGCCCAAACGTCTTCTCAACAATCTTTTTTGGCTTGTGTTTTCACAATGTGATAAGAGAAACCTCAGTGGTCTTTCTATGGGCCACATGTTAAGGGACGATCAGCATGGATCAGCTCCCAATTACAGTCAAAGGCATGGAAAATGTCGGGCATAATTCCACAGCACTGCAACCGCAACCTGTCTTGAGTACCTTTCTCTGGTCCTGAGGGGTTTTCAGTTTGAAGGCTGGGTTGGCATGGCCATTGTCACCACTCTGAACGGGGGGAGGAGCACTGTTTTGGAAGAAGAAAAGACAACTAGAACCACAAACCCTTTCAATGACTGCAACTGCTTCCCCATGTATCTGTTTAATGTTTGCCCTATTGCAGACACTTACGGAGATCCCTACAAACAAACCCTAAGTGTCTAAACTAGACATGAACTAGAAAGGAACACAGATGGGTGAGTGTTGTGTTCTGGGGTGGAAGGCCTCCATCTATCAGTGGGTCAGCGAGATAAGTTTGGCATTGTGCTGGTGTACCGTGCTCCCCGCAACCCAGCACAATCCCTCCCAGAGATCGCCGAGTTCGTCTCGGCTGCTTTGTTGAGATCCCCCCACCTTCTGGTGGTTGGGGACCTCAACTTGCATGCCGAGGAGGAACTCTCTGGTGCGGCTCTGGAATTCATGGAATCCATGACTTCCATGAATTTATCTCAGCATGTTCTATGCCCCACCCATAGAGCTGGCCACACCCTGGACCTGGTTTTTTTCTCCATGTCGCCAGACTCGTGTCTGGGGGTTAGGGGTATTTTGCCCCTGCCCGTATCATGGTCGGACCACTACCTGCTAAAATTTTCCCTGTCGATCGCCCCCCCACCCTGCGGGGAGCGCCCTTCTTACATCTGGGCCTGCTCCCGTAGGCTCCTGGACCCTGCCAGGTTCATGGAAGCCTTCGAGGAGCTTTCTGGCGGTCTGGCGGACGATCCAGTCGATGCCCTGGTGGAAAGGTGGTATGTGGGTACCACCGGGGTGGTTGACCGGATCGCCCCCAAGCGTCTCCTGCGATGTGGAGTCCGCCACTCTCCGTGGTATACGGAGGAGTTGTGGTCGATGAAACAAGAACGCAGGAGACTGGAGGTCATTTGGAGGGCTAGCCGGACGGAAGAGAATAGGGCTGCCCTTAGACAGCTGACTGGCCGCTATCTTCGCGCAATCAGGGATGCCAGAAGATCTTACGCCTCCCTGAGAATTGGTGAGGCCGCAAACTGCCAGGCGGAGTTATTCCAGGTGGTTCGGGACCTCTCCAATCCCAGCCAGCTGAGGCTTCCTCCTAGTGATTTCACTAGTGAGCAATTTGCAGCCCATTTTCGATCAAAAATAGAGGCCATCCGTTCCGTCTTGTCCCCCAGTTGCTCTAGCCCACCCTTCAAGATCTCCGGTGCCTCACCCCCCGTTCTCCGCTCCTGGATGAGTTTGGGCCGGTTTCTTCAGCGGAGGCCTCCAGAGCTATGGCTCGTTGCCGGCCGGCGGCCACTCCTTTTGACCCTTGCCCAGCTTGGGTTATCAAATCTGCCGAAGGGAACATGCCCGAGTGGGTTTCTGCTATTGCCATGGCCTCCTTTAGGGAGGGATGTTTCCCTTCCCGTCTGAAGGAGACCGTGGTGAAACCCACTCTTAAAAAAACCTGGCTTGGCATCGGACGATCTTTCCAGCTATCGTCCGATCGCCATTGTTCCCTTCCTGGGCAAGGTTGTCGAGAGGGTGGCCGCTGTCCGACTTCAGTCATACCTGGAGGTTAATCATATCCTGGATCCCTTCCAGTCTGGATTCAGACCTCTTCGCGGGACCGAGACCGCCCTGGTCGCTCTGCAGGATGACCTCCTCAGGGAAGCCGACAGGGCCAGCTCCTCCCTGCTGGTCCTCCTTGATCTCTCAGCGGCCTTTGATACCGTCGACCATGGTAACCTTCTGGTCCGGCTCACGGAGGCAGGAATTGGTGGTCAGGCCTTGGCCTGGCTACGTTCCTTCCTTGGCGGCCGGACTCAGGGGGTTCAGCTGGGTGATGTCTTGTCGGCTCCTTGGACTCTCCCTTGCGGGGTGCCCCAAGGGTCGGCAATCTCACCCATGTTGTTCAATGTTTACATGAGGCCGCTGGGGGAGGTCATCAGGAGATTTGGAGTTCGCTGTCATCAGTATGCTGATGACATGCAGCTCTATCTCTCCTTTTCATCATCTGCAGAGGAGGCGATCCGCTCCCTCGATCAGTGCCTGGAGGCCGTTCTGGAATGGACTAGAGATAACCGGCTGAAGCTTAATCCGGAGAAGACGGAGGTTCTGTTCTTCGGGGCACCCTCATCTGGGTACAATGGCCCCCTCCCTAGTCTGGGGGGTGTTTCCCTCCAGCCTACAGATAGGGCCAGGAATCTGGGCGTGGTCCTGGACTCGGCCCTCTCCCTGGAAGCCCAGGTGATGGCTGTCTCCAGGGCCGCTTTTTTCTATCTCCGAAGGATCGCCCAGATCCGCCAGTACCTTGATGAGTCCTCCCTGAGGACAGTTGTGCAGGCCCTGGTGGTCTCGAGTATTGACTATTGCAATGCCCTCTACGTGGGGTTGCCCTTGACCCTGGTCCGGAGGTTACAGCGGGTGCAAAATGCGGCGGCTAGGCTGGTGGTGGGTGCCCGTAGATACGAGCACATCACCCCAGTCCTGGCCTGCCTGCATTGGCTCCCTGTTGTCCTCCGGATCAGGTTCAAGGTCCTGGTTTTGATTTTCAAAGCCCTCCACGGCTTGGGACCAGAGTACCTGGCGGAGCGCATCTCCCATAAGGCATCCGGATCCAGACCCACGAGATCATCTCAGGCGCAGTCACTGCGGGTGGCCACACCCAGAGAGGCGCGGAAAATGCGTGCGCGAGACCGCGCCTTCTCTGTGGTGGGGCCTTCACTTTGGAACCACCTCCCCAGTGAGTTGCGCCTGCTTCAGTCCCTGCCCGCCTTCAAGAAGGCCTTGAAGACCCTCCTTTTTAGAGAGGCCTTTGGCGACCTTGTGAATTAGTTTTTTTTCCTCCCCCTGGGCTCGTCGCCATCTTGCCGTCCGCTGCCTTATTGCTTGGAGCTTTAACTGCTGTTTTATGTGTTTTTATTGTTTTTATTGCTGTTAGCCGCCCAGAGTTCCCACTGGGAAGATGGGCGGGATACAAGCTTATAAATAAATAAATAAATATAAATAAATACGGTAACTTGGATGCAGGAAATCAACACAGTGGCTACTTGACCTACAATAATCCAGATTCTCTTACAGATATCGATAACTCCAGATAAACCTAGACTCAGGTTTTGAGCAGGACACTTCTGTATGATGAATACTAATGATTGAGAAGGGGTGTGGCTGGGAGTTGTGCATGATATAAAGGGATTAGTTATGCTTAACTGTTCTTTTCAGTATATAAATACCCATAGTATGACTGAAAGAAAAGAATTATCAGTGCTGAGGTACCATCCTGCCCTTTGTGCAAGAAACATGAGTGACAAGCAAGGGGTGGGAGAGACAGCTACAGGGAACCACCAATCCCGCCCCATACCTAATGAGCTGCAGAAAATGAATATGCATATGAGTGTTATGTGCCCACAAGTCAGAACTGACTTACAGTGGCCTTCACAGGGCTTTCAAGATGCATCAGATATTTATGGAATGTCTTTAGCCGTTCTACCTCCCAGTGTCTTTCTATGCCTGAGCAGAGATTTGAACTCAGCTTCTAGCCTGTCACTAGATCCACCACATCACACAGGATGTCACATATAAGTTACCACCATAAGATAAATATTCACCTGTATGGTTGGGTTTTATTTGATGTAATTATGACCTGCTTCAATGGAACCAGCCTGGCTCTCCATTTATAACAGCAAAACGCCACTACAAGCACAGTCAATATCAAGACAGAAACCAGGACTCCTATGATGACTGGAGCAGCACCTGGTAAGAGAAAAAGGACAAAAACAAAACAAAACACCCAATGTTTTTCAAATCCTTTTAAAAATATCTTTCTTGTTCATCCAGGATAGACAAGTGCAAGAAACCAGAGAACAGGATTTCTAGATTTTTTTTAACACTAAGAGCTGATTGCCATGTCATCTGGGTGAGGAAAATTCACCTGCCAAGCATGGTCCTCCAGTCAGCTCCACTGGGACAAAGTCCCTGGTGCTCTGTTGCATCTGGCTATGCTAATGCCCTGCCTCAGCGACCTCCCTCCATTCACTTTCCACTTCCACAAAGAGCAATGAGTGACACTCACTTTCTGGAGGCATGGGGCCACTGTCCAGGCTCCCTCCGTTCCCAGGTTTATTGCAAAATGGAGGCGCCCATCCACTGAAACAATGGCAGTTCTGGTTGTTGTTGCAAATCTACGAAGAGAATAATTTGGGGCTTAAATAGCAGACTTTCATAATTATTACAAACTCTGTAACCATTCCAGCCCCCTCCTACACACACACACACACACACACACACACACACACACACACACACACACACACACACACACACACACACACACACACACACACACACACACACACAACACACGAAAAAAAAGGCCAAACACACAAACACCCAGATTAGTAAGAAGCATTTTAATCTCCCGTTAACATCTGTTGGACCAGTAAAAATCTAGAGCTATATGTAGAATGTCCCCTTGATCATCAGTGCAGTGTTTCTAAATTCTTATCATTTCTGTCATTTGGGTTCCAAAGGATACATTTCCACCCTCCAGAAGTCTCTTGGGGTGTGTGGACATTCCTGAAGTGGATCTGAGAGGATTCCCCACTATTTTTAAACTCTCGGCCAATATTCTCTGCAATGTTGTCTAGCCACGACAGATGGGAATAGCATCTGACAATTGGCATTTGTCATCTAGTTCACAAAATCCTCCTTTTTCTATGGGTAAGACATCTGTGAATGCTCTAATTAAAAACTCTTTGAACAGCAGACTACACAGGAAGTTCCATTAAGCATTAATTAAACCTTTCCCCAAATCTATTCCACCATCCTACACAGAGACAAATATTTTTGCAGCTGAATGGGTTTAACTACAAATTGATCTAGAAACACCAATGGATGATCTGTGTGTGTACAATTTTTTAAAATGAAAAGAAGTCCCAAAGGAATAGCAAAGTAAACCCCAAACCAATCATGCCCTGTGGTCCCCCCCCATTAGCCTGGTTGTACCTCATCATCAAAATTTTCAAGATACAACATGTCAAAATCCTGACATGGTTACAACCTTGGGATTTACACCAAGAGAATCTTTGACTAACTATATGGATAAGTGTAGCCTTTGTTCATACTAGATCAAAAGTAATAAAGAGAGCCTTTAAAATTTAGTTCATGTTTAGGACACAGTAGGCTTTGCATTTGCCCTGAACAGCCAATTTAGGGGAAATGTTTTGTAAATCGTGTATGTGAAATACTCTCACTGACTAGACACAATTGGACTGGAAGATGTAGGCTGTTTCTAACCCCAGCAGCAAATCTTTTTTGTTGATCCAGGGGGGAATTTCTGCCCTCAATATCTCAAGGAGACACATGGACCATCAAAAATGCCACAAAACCTGAAACAGGAAATGCCTAGATGTCCAGTGAGAGCTCCAAAAAAGGAAGGAAGGAAGGAATGGAAGGGAAAGGAAAAAAGGGGGAGAGAGAGAGAGAGAGAGAGAGAGAGAGAGAGAGAGAGAGAGAGAGAGAGAGAAATTTGGGTGTGAAACATTTCAGGGGGTCCTGTGGCCCATTCAAAAAGTGAAGAGCTATTCCTTAAATAGTCTTATTTTTATTTATTTTTTGCCAGAAAATTAGGGCTCTGGATGAGGGCTAAGGGTGCAAAAAGAGCCCTGGTGGGTTACATCACCCCCCACAGTGCACTTTGCTCACCACTATTCTGACAAGACATCTCAGAATTAACTTTTACATGTACAGTTTATTTGTGTTTAATGAATTCCAGGAGGGAAGGTAGGAAGGCAGGAGGCAGGCTAAATCAAACTGTCAAGGAATGAATATAAGCATATAAATAAATAATATAAAGTGCTAGCGGTTTTATAGCTTTTTAACTACCATGGCTACATCCCATACGATTATGGGATGCATAGTCTGCAGAGGCTCTGGATTCAACCCCCCGCCCCCAATTATTGTTCAGTGGACTGTATTAGTGCTCTCAGGCCAAGAACTCTTAAGTATCATACAAACCCACACATTTCAGTATTTCATGTGTGGGAGGCATGAAATACAGGGATATCACATGGTGCAATTAAAAGGGATCTCCTACTGTGCGGTGTAGAAAGATACCTACTCCATGGCCACTGCACTTCTTCCCGCAGTCTCCAGCATCAAAGAAGGAGGTGTTCTGACAGTGTCCTTCAAAGCAAACCTGTGGGGGAAAAGATATGTTCAGAATTAAGACCAAATAAACAAGAAACACGATAAATGCTTGGGAGTATAGGAAATGGCCTGGGGGTGGGGTGGGGGGTAGACCTGCATGTCCCTTCAAAGGTCATGACACATGACCACACTGAAAACCAGCGAAAATAGCTCTCTTCACATGGTTGCTGTGAAATACCTGCACTTACGTGATTGTCCCCACACTTGGTCCCTGCCATCACAAGTCCTGGGTCCAGCATATCCCCTTCGTTTTCTTCATCACAGTAGACATGAGTTCCACGACAATGGATCTGCCTTCCGTTTAAAGTGATTGTTGTGTCAATTGCAACAGCATTGGACTCCAAAGGCTTGGAAGCAGAGCTCTGGCACTGGATCTTGCCACATTTAGCATCCCTGGACAGAGAAGAGAGTGCAGGTTCCCCTGAACATTCTGGCTACAGGTTCCGCTTCACTCAGACCAAGAAGTAGCCATTTAACTTCCTATGAAATTAGGAGATCTGTAATCAAGACTCAATTGCTGCAGTGTGTTTTATATAGGGCTGCCCACAGAGAAGGTGCAGGGGATACAAAATGTGATGTTCCACATCCTGACATGGATAGGCCCGCCATGGAGCACTGCTAACCCCTTAAAGCCTTGGGACCTGGGTATCACAGAGGCTGTCAAATCACTGGTGGTCAAACATACTTAGAACTGCAGCCTCCATCAAACATACTTAGAACTGCAGCCTTTTAACCTCGTTGGATACCTATTTCTGTGTTTCCCTTAGTTTTCTGTTCCATTCCCACCTCATTATGAGATCATTCTAGATAAACTGACTAGATGATGTTCTGCATTCATGCAGGGGGGGAAAGTAATTTTTTCACTGGTAAGCCCAGAAGCCTGATTTGTATCCTCACTGAGCAGACTTGTTGGCTGGGAGAAAGTTCTGTTCCAAGCTGTGGAACTACTCATGGACAGGCAGCACCACTTGCCGTTTCACAGAGCAGACGGTGTGCATAGCCCCAAATAATTCCTCTGCCATTCATCTCAGATGTGAACTTCATATCCATAATAAAGCAGCCAAGGGCTATTCTGAGAGGAGAAAGCAGGAGGAGGAGCTGATTTTTCTTGCCCTAACGAAAACTGGACTGAGAAACCTATCACCCTCCAGAAACTGTTCAATTATGACTTCCACCAAGCCCAATAATAATAATAATAATAATAATAATAATAATAATAATAATAATAATAATAATAATAATAATAATAATAATAAATAAATAAATAAATAAATAAATAAATAAATAAATAAATAAATAAAATGGGGTGGTGACAGGCTCCCCAGCCTGTTCCAGAGGATTTAATACAGCATGTCCAAACTTCGGCCCTCCAGATGTTTTGGACCACAATTCCCACAGTCCTTTGCCATTGGAAATACAGGCTTGGAATTCTGGGATTTGTGGTCCAAAACATCAGGAGGGCCGAAGTTTGGACATGCCTGATTTAATACAAGCAGTGTATTACCAAAGCTACCAATTCTATTTAAACAAGAGTTCAACAAGGAGCCCACATTAACTTGTAGTCAGTTGCAATACGAAGCTGCTTAATCTTTCAATCTTCTGTTTGCGAGGACACAAGATCTCTCAGACCACAGCACGGTGTGCTTTATACCTGGCGCTGCACTTCTTGTATCGGCCATTGGTGTCCTTCCCACAGTTCCCATAAGAATCTCCAGCAGCATTTACCTTCTCAAAGCAGAGGTCAGGGGCAGGCCTAGCTCCTGTATGGAAGAAATTGGTGTAACTGGTCCTCTCTGAAAGAAGGCAACTTCCCCAAAATTCCCCACTTGATTTCAGATTCACTGCACAGCACATTGTTGTCTTTTTTTTGTAGGTGAAAATAACAACGAGGGGGGAAGCTCTTCCTCTAACAGAGGCAAACATCGCAGTCCATGAAATAGTGTGAACAGCAGAGAAATATATGACACACCTTGGGGCTCAAGCAATTTCTGAAAACCAAAACAAGTTCACATTCTGTTTTTTTTAAAAAGTCTTTAATTTCTACAGTAGTAAAAGTAAAGTTCCCAAAAAGGGAAGATGAAGAAGGGAGAATGCTAACAACTTAGGGTATACAATCTGCTAAAGCCGTGTGGAATTTAAACAGAATTTCATACTGTTCAAAAACTTTAGGATATCATAATTGGTATTTTGATGGAAATTCACCAGGGAAGCAGACTGGTAGAATGAGGGGAAATATGTCTCCCACTCAGCTTTTATTGGCTTACAATTTACCAAAAATGGGATTAAGAGGTCATGTTGGGGTAGCCAGACACAGGAGTGGTGAGCGCACCCATAAAGGCTAAGGAGTGGATGGAATTCCAGCACACACTGTTGTTGAAATCCATTTGGGGGTATCATGACTTGCATACACAAAATCCTGAGAGCTCAGGTACTTTGTGACAGGCTTAAAGATTGCACATTATACACCTTTCACAAAGATGTTCTTTCTTTTTTCATAACAACTAATTTTGTGCCTCTAGTGCTGTTCTTTGATATCCTTTCAATTTTCTTTTGAAACTTCAAAATTATTCCATTTGTCTTTTAATGGTCTTTTTGTAAATCAGAAAGCATATGCAAAAAAATGTGATCAACATACGTAATATGAATGGAAAAAATAAAAAAAACACTACAAGGCCTTTGTATATAAGTAAAAATAAATCACTTTGATGTGAAACTTGCCTAACAACTCTTATAATATTAAAGTAGATGTTTGAAAGACATGAAAGCATAATGAAAACACAATTGAGCATAACACAAACAATAAATATTAATAATAGAATTCCACCCAATCCCAATAAAAGATCATTTTTTATCATGTCTTATGTTGAAAGACATGATAATGATGCTTTTTTACCCTTGGACAGGCGATTTACCAAAACTAATTACAGTGACTTCTCTAGCTACAACTTCCTAAAAGATAAGAGTTACCTTAAAGCAAATCACTTGGAGGCCATACCCCTTCCTATCTGGAGCATGGTGTGAGGCCAGTTGGTTTGCACAGTATTCATTACTGGTGATAGCACACAAATTTTGTATTAGATTGTGGTTGATTTTTTTTCTAGCCACATATATTTTGTCACATTTAACACTGTGTTTCTCTGCCCTGTGACTCCTAGCTGCTCCTCCCAAAATTCTGTCTTCTACTGAACTATTAAAAATACAGAAGCCCTGTCTATTGCAGTGGTTTCCAGATGTTCTTGAACTACAATTCCCAGAAGCCTTCACTACTAGCTGTGCTGGCCAGGATTTTCGGGAGTTGTAACCCAAGAACTTTTGGTGACACAAGGTTGGGAACCACTGCTCTATTGTATCTGATCAAAACAGCCACAATCCATGAAGACTGAGCCTATGCCAAGCTTGGCAATGTTATATTTTTTGAAGACTGAAACTCCCAGAATCTTTTTCTAAGCTCTTCTCATTTGATTGAGTCGAGACCAACTCTTCTTACCAGATCCCCAGAGCTGAAGACACTGCTGTTCATAAGTGAGACACATTCCACTGTAGCAATATGCTCTCCCATCTGCACATGGAGTGCCGTCCATGAGGTAAAAGTTTGCAGGGCAGAAGGGGGATTTGCCTGTACAGTATTCTGGCAGGTCGCAGGGTCTAGCCTGCTCTCGGCAAAGAGTTCCAGGTGAAATCAGCTGAAGGAAGAATTCAAATTGTTATCTATATCAGGTGACTTAAGGGGAAGGGGCAGGCTTTAGGCCTATTAATAATTATTTCATCTGCTTAAGAATTCATAACAATTGGATTCCATGATGCAACATTTCCAACATTGTAAGCTTTTTCTGAAAGATAGACATTCAGTCAAGATGAATACTGAGTTCCATTTTTTAGTCTTTCCTTGTTAGCTGTTATACTGTTTTGCCTTCCAAATCCAAAGAAAGTGAGACCTTATGTACACTTCCACATTGATTTCAAGGTCTTAATGATGACATACAAAGTCCTAAACGGTTTAGGACCTTGCTATCTGGCAGAACGGCTCCTGCCGCAAAATACTGCCCATAACACCCGATCATCTCAGGCAGGACATTTGAGGGTGCCGTCGCTGATGGAGGCCAGTAAATCTTTGACAAGAAATCAGGCTTTCTCAGTGGGGGCCCCTCAGCTCTGGAACCAAGTTCCTCCTGAGATCTGTCTGGCACCTTCCCTCCCTGCTATTATGTATTTATTTTGTTTTTATCTGTAGCCCATCTTGTTCCTGTTCTATTTTTTGTTATATATTGTTTACTAGTTGTGGTTTTATTTATATATTTGCGATTATCTATTATATTGTATTTTACTGTTTATGGTTTTGATTTCTGTTCAGTTTGTAAACCGCCCAGAGTAGCCATGTAGCTAGATGGAGCAGTATATATATTTAACAAATAAATAAATAAATCTGAGATCGTGATCAGGTTGCAGCTTTTGTTGCAGCCATCTGGGCAAAAGGTAAACATATGAACAGGTGTTTGACAATTTATAATTGACCATTTATAATTGGAGTTCTAAAAACTACAGAAGAATCCTTATCCAGGAGTGGGAAATCAAGGGACCCACTACTTTTCCCTACTCCCTTCAGAATTTCCCTGGAAGAGGAACATTGTTATTCAAAAGGTCTGAAACATGTTGCAGCAAAAAACACATTTTGTGACGATAGATTTTACTCTAGATGACCTGTTCTGAGGTTCCCATTTTTGCTCAATCCTGCTAACAACCTCCACCTGATACAGTGATGACTTTCACCCAGAGCAGACATCACTGGGCTCAATAAATAGAGCAGCATAAGCTGATTGCTACATTCTGTGCAATACCTAAAATAGTGTACATTGCACAGAATATATTCCTCCCAACCTCAAAGATGGGTGGGAAAAGGCTGAACCAGTTAGTCACAAACACATGGAAGTCTCCACTCATGGTTCTGGATTCAGGGTTCTGTAATTTGTCAAGCACCAGGCAACTCCTATTTGATCAAGTAGATCGGGTTCCCAACCTTGGGTAGCCTAAGTGGTCTTGGACTGCAACTCCAAGAAATCGTAAGAACATAAGAAGAGCCATGCTGGATCAGGCCAAAGGCCCATCTAGTCCAGCTTCCTGTATCTCACAATGCCCCCACCAGATGCCTCTGGGAGTGCATGAGACTAGATATCTGTCTCCTGCTACCACTCCCCTGCATCTGGCCCTTGAAGTACCCTGGTTTTAAGCCTGGAGATTACACATGTCCTTCATGGTTTGTAACTGCAGTGCAACCCAAAAATAATTTGGTCTCAGAAAAATCACAAGGAGTACTGCATCATTCAAATGGAGAGCATTTCTCAAGGAGTAATATTCCAGTGGGGATGTGCCGGGCTGCATGAAATGTGTGTACATTGGCTCCAGGCTGGTACCCAGATCACTAGATGAAGGTCCTGTTATGTATAGGAGTAACAGTTGCATGCAATCGCAAAGAACCCAAACATTGGGTGTTCAAAGTCACTGAGTGTAGGTACTCGAAGCAGCCACCAGGCACCTGGGACTGGCCCTAAGTTAGAGGTACAGAACAAGTTGACATTCCAAGACAATTTTAACTACATTTTTCTAGGAAAGCTGAGCTGTAAGTTGAGACACAGACATATATATATACCGACCCTACTTGAGAGCTGAAGCTCGATCAGCCTGTAGGTCATTAAAAGAATGCAGCTGTGCCATACAGAAGAGAACAAATAACTATTAGCCCCAATGCATGGTGTTTTAATCCTATCAGAAGAACTCTTCCCGTGTTCCCAAGTGCATACTTTGTCTTTCTGATGGCTGAGGCACAGCACACAAATGAGAGGCACAAAGAAACTGGTAACACAATCTCACTGGGTGGCTCTGGTCTCAGCCAGGCCAGCTGCATGCTTTGAAAGGGGAACATTCCACTTGCAGTTGTTAAGTCCCACAAGCCCAGTATAAACCAAAACAGCTGGTGGGGGGGGAAGGGAGCAGTGGCCCCCTGAAGTCACAAAAGAGGACAAAGTAAGCACATAGATGGCTCATGATGAGGGCAAGGAGACTCTCCCTGAAATATGAGGTTCCACCCACTCACTCACTGGCTGGTTCACAGGCAGCTTCTGATAAATGGCCATTGCCTGGTGCTCCTCTGACATACACATGCTTGCAGCGTTCATTTCCCAGATTGTCGCAAAACATTTCAGCAACAGAAGGATTTTCAAACCTAGCTCACAGCAGCAAAATATAAATATGACGTTGTTCAATGTGAATGATGCCTAGAAGTTTCATCAGGCAGGTTTCCTTGGAATAAACCCAGAAGTCATTGGTGTGCAATCATTTTCTGATTGCTGCTTCTGCCTTCTGCATGCAGAAATGTAGGCACATTAAGCACATGGGAGCCAGCATGACATGAATCAGTGTGTGAGATCCAGAGACACCCAAAGAGCTCACCTTGCACTGGTCGCAGCAAGTTCCATGGGCGCACTCAGCACCGGGCTTCAGAGAGCAATTAGCAGCATTACAACAGGGATTATTGCATTCCTGAGAGACAGAGAGGAGAAACAAGACAGGTGATGTGTTTGCATGGTGGATATCCTGAATCTGAAAGCACTGGAAGATATTCAGATGTATTTTGGGTCTCCCCCCCCAGGGTAAATTGGAAAGTTGTTGTAGCTGCACGTGCTTTCAATTTTCAACCCACATATAACAAAGAATCTGGAACAAGACCTTGCCCTACTTTTGAATCCTATTCTGGCTACGTTTGTGTGGTGCCAAATTTTCCAGCTGCAGCCTTTCCCCCACAAATCTGACTCCGAATAAGGACAGAGTAGTGTGTACAGAAGCGTTGGGGCCGTAAGTCAGAACTGCAAACCACCTGGTCTCTCTGGATTGGTTTTGGCCACTTTTTATGTCTGGAGTGTGACTGCCTTCGACTATGAGCAATCATAAGAGCAAAGGTAAGGGTGAAGGCAAGCCTTGCGGAGATCAGAGCAAAGAGACTGATGTGCATGAATGCTATCACTCTTCTATAAACATCTAAGGCACAGGATAGTCAACGGAATGTCAGGAAGGTATGGGGTGATATTCAGAAAACTCATTTAAACTGAATTTTAATTGATAACTATTGTCAGTTTTGGGGGCTGTTTGGCTGTGTTCTGGAAGTTTTTCTGATGTTTCGCCAGACTCTCTGGCTGGTATATTCAGAGGGCAAGGAGCTCACAGAGAGAACTCCTAGTTCCCTGAGCAACTTGCCCTCTGAAGATGCTGGCAACAGAGTCTGGTGAAACGTCAGAAAAACTCCCAGAATACAGCCAAACAGCCTGAAAAACTCACAACAGCTATCAGATCCTGGCTGTGAAAGCCTTTGAGAATACATTTTAATTAATTGAATTGACTATTCCCAGATCTGAGAGGGCAGTGCAAACTCACATGGTCCCCATGCCCATTTATTTTAGTTATAAATCTAACTTCTTAAATCAACAAATACTTCTTGCACCCTTTAGTTGGCAATTACTTTTGTTTTTTTTTTTTTTATTGAGGTGGCAGTGGAGCCAGAGGTCTTTAGCAGCTATCAAAAATTTCAAGTCATAGTTTCCAAGGAGGTACAGGAGATCTTAAAAAAACACAATTCAGGGGAGGGTGTAATGTGACATTCTGTGAGAGCAAGGATGCTGGAGGGGTGCCTTTTGCCCATGCTTGCTCATTTGGATGGAGTCCGACTGAAGAAACCTCCGGAAACTTCAGGAAGTTTCCAGATGGGCCCCCGGGCAAAAAGCATTTTCAGTCTATTTCCATCTTTTCTTTCTTAACATTTTTGATTGGATAGGAAAACAGGGGCCGGGTACTACTACAGGAATATTTATTTCCAACCCTTCCTCAAACTCCCATCAGCAAACAAGGCGATTGCATGGTTTAAAAAAAAAAAACCTTTGTCTGGAAGCCCCCTTGTGTCTCTTCAATGGGAGTCTGAAGGAATGTACAAATGAACAACAGGTTCATGCTGTGTCCAGAGAAACCATTGAGTCAAGCCATTGAAGGAGAGGAAACCATTCCCTCCCCTTTGCCCATCCTGCAACCTCTATTTCAGTGTTCAACTGTGGTCCGTGCTGCCATGTACCGGCTAAGAGAAGACCTTGCTATCCACCTCATTGGTCATAAACTTCATGCCATCGCACACCCTCCCCACCCCTCCTAGGAATTACCTCCACTTCTCCACAATCGCATTCTTCTCCTTCTTCCAAGTAACCATTCCCACACCGCTGTCCTCCATATAAGGTCTTGGTGTCAGGCATATTATACAAGCACATCCCTCCACCAGACTGCAAGTACCAGTCCAGCTCCTTCTTATTGCACCTGTTAAAAACACGGGGAAATGGATCCCTGCAAAACAAAACAAAACAGAAACCCTTTTTACTTAAATGGGTGGCCGAGTGGCAAATTGATAATGGAGAGGGCCCTAGGCTTCCTCAGTCCGGTCCAACCTGCACAGGGAACAGAACTAGTCTAGACCTTCCAGACCAGAGATGATGAGAGTTATTTTCTGGAATGCTGCTCCCAGAACATCTGAGCCAACATGGCCATGCTTTTCTAAAAGTTCTAGGGGCAATTGTTGCAAAAAGTTCTGTTTCCAAGCTTAGTCCTAGACAAGTCTGTGGTCAAGGACCTTATAAAACTTTATTCCTGTGCCAGACAGAAAGAAGAGCCACCAGGACTACAATGTTTGTGTGTGTGTGTGTGTGTGTGTGTGTGTGTGTGTGTGTTAAAGTGGGATGCCAACCCGTATCCTTGCTCTACCTGATGTTTAAATCAATCAATAAATTTGATTTAAATTTAAATCAATTTAAATTTATGTCTTGAGTTTTTCCTGTGTAATCACTCCTAACCTTTGAGTTAGGAGTGCAGAAACCCAGGCAGATAGAGAACATACAGAACTAAAGCAAGCTATAATTCATCAGTGTGAAATTAAAGTAAAGCACAATGATACAGCTGAGCTTTTAATCCCTCTTCGTGAAGGAAGTGGGTAGCCAACTCACCCTGTGGCAGCAGCCATGATGCATCCTCCCTCTCTTGCACTGGCCGTGCAGCAGCCGGCTGAATCGTGGCTCATGCCAAAGTTATGCCCCATCTCGTGAGCCATTGTGGCTGCAACACCAATGGCATTTTCAGAATGGTCCTGTGCCAGCGCAGAAACGGAGGTAAGAATCAGCACTGGGTTTTGGATTCAGATGGCTCCTGTGATGTGAAACTAGTCATGTTGAATTATAGACCTGATCCATCCTGGCCATGCTTCTGTAAGCTTACAAACAATATGAAACAGTACCCCCATCTTCATATGTCAAATGTTTAATGCATGCATATTAAGCATCCATTTCATGGATGTATGGATGGATGGATGGATGGATGGATGGATGGATGGATGGATGGATGGATGGATGGATGGATGGATGGATGGATGGATGGATGGATGGAAGGAAAGATGGATGGATGGATGGATGTCTAACCCATTCTGCAGTAACAGATGTCAGGGCAAGGAACAGTCAATATGGCTACTACGACATCCCCCCACCCCCTTCATCAAAATCATCTCATTAGGATTGTGCTTTTTGAAAAATCACAACAGGCATGTAATTCCACATTTAGAAAAGCTCAGACATTTATCAGTCAGGCTTCCCAGCCATGTATAGATGAGGCACATTCCTATAATGTTGTCCTTTTCAAACTGGTTCTGTCCACAGAGAGGTACGATGGAAGGGACCTGGGGGTAAAACACCCCATCTTACATTTGGTTTACACCTTTTATCGAATGCCATACAATGTCATAACCTCTTGCAGCAAGTGTTGCGTGGAGTGCTTCCTTTCCAGTGTGCCAAATCCAACACCAATCTGTGTTACTGCACAATCTAGAGTTTGGTTGATTCTGGATGCAACATGAAAAAACAAGAACCCAACCCAGCAGGTGACACTTGTTTTTTTTTTAAATTAGAATGCATCTGGCAGACTCAGCAACATCCTGATAAGTGAGACACCCTTAAGAATGTCTTACCATGTTCACTCCTCCAGATTGGTAGGCAGAACACATGGCCATCAAAGGGGCTAAGCCAATAGTGGTACCATGGAAGGACATCCCACTGGAACAAATGCAGGAAAAGTAAATGGCAGGTAAGAGTTGTCTTACGCAAGGCTGCACATCATAAAATGAGCAAGAACTAGAAGCTTGCATGTCCCATCTATGGATACAGTGACATTTGAAGATTAAATCTACAGGCAAGGTCTCAGAAGCCTGATGTTTGTTTGTTTGTTTGCTTGCCTGCTTGCTTTTTCATGGCTATATGACAGTGAGAAGAAGGTGGCATGGCATGAAAGCTGATATCGCTCCTACAACACAAGATACCTTGCTCTTTATTTAAAGTGGCAGAAATGGTGGGTTCACAAGGCTCTTGGGTGATGGTAACTTTATCTCAGATGCTGTTATTTGAAATACTGTAGTTACTTTGACACGAAATGGGCTACGAAATGGCAAATGCGTTTTAATGTAGCCAAATGTAAAGTAATGCATATTGGGGTGAAAAATCAAAACTTTATCTATCAACTCATGGGCTCTGAGTTATCTGTGACAGATCAGGAAAGAGATCTTGGTGTGTTGGTGGACAGCTCCATGAAGGTGTCTATCCAATGTGTGGCAGCAGTGAAGAAGGCCAATTCCATGCTAGGGATCATCAAAAAGGGGATTGAAAATAAAACAGCCAACATTATAATGCCATTATACAAAACAATAGTAAGGCCGCATCTGGAGTATTGTGTACAATTCTGGTCACCGCATCTCAAGAAAGACATAATGGAACTGGAAAAGGTGCAGAAGAGAGCAACCAAAATGATTACTGGGCTGGGGCACCTCCCTTATGAGGAAAGGCTAAAACATTTGGGGCTCTTTAGTCTGGAAAAAAGGCACCTGAGGGGGGATATGATTGAGACGTACAAAATAATGCAGGGCATGAGTAAAGTGGATAGAGGGAAGCTCTTTTCCCTCTCACAAAATACCAGAACTAGGGGACATGCACTCAAATTGAGGGCTGGGATAGTAAGATCAGACAAAAGAAAATATTTTTTCACCCAGCGCGTTGTTAGTCTATGGAACTCCCTGCCACAGGATGTGGTGATGGCATCTGTCTTGGATGCCTTCAAAAGGGGATTGGACAGATTCCTGGAGGAAAAGTCCATCACAGGTTACAAACCCTGATGGAGATGTGTAATCTCTAGGCTTAAAACCAGGGTACTTCAAGGGCCAGATGCAGGGGAGTGGTATCAAGAGACAGATATCTAGTCTCATGCACTCCCAAATGCATCTGGTGGGGCCACTGTGAGATACAGGAAGCTGGACTAGATGGGCCTTTGGCCTGATCCAGCATGGCTCTTCTTATGTTCTTATGTTCTTATATTCAGATGTACTTGTACC
Source organism: Phrynocephalus forsythii (assembly GCA_029282475.1). Classification (NCBI taxonomy): domain Eukaryota; kingdom Metazoa; phylum Chordata; class Lepidosauria; order Squamata; family Agamidae; genus Phrynocephalus; species Phrynocephalus forsythii. Next base: position 113,563,638 of record JAPFRF010000011.1, read on the forward strand.
AATGGTGTGGTTTTCCCAGAAAAAAAAATCTGTAAAATCTTTTAGTGTTGTATATGTCTCAATAGCCCATAAGTATGTGGACTGCAATATCCAATTAGGAACTACTAAAGCATTCTGAAAAACAAATTAAAAGCTTTGTGTGGATAAAAACAAATAAATTAGAATGTCTGACCTTTTGCATTTAATATGTTCTTCTCTTAAATCAATTGTTTACATTTTAGGAGGAAAGGCAATGAAAAAGGCTATGGTTGTCCACTTAATCTAGGTCCTACAGAGTTTAAATCTCTTTCACTCAAGTCATAGAATCATAGAATCATAGAGTTGGAAGAGACCTGAAGGGCCATCCAGTCCAACCCCCTGCCATGCAGGAACCCCCCCCCCATCACATTGCTCCCGACTGATGGCCGTCCAGCCTCTGCTTAAAAAACTCCAAAGAAGAAGGCTCCACCACCCTCCATGGCAGCATATTCTACTTCCGGACAGCCCTAACCATCAGGAAGTTCTTCCTAATGTTCAAATGGAATCTCTTTTCCTGTAGTTTGAAACCATTACCCTGAGTCGTAGTCTCTGAAGGCATGGAAAACAAACCAGTCCCCTTTTCAATATGACATCCTTTCAAATATTTAAACATGGCTATCATATCCCATCTCAGCCTTCTTTTTGTAAGCAGGGCCGGTGCGCCCATTAAGGCGAACTAGGCAGTTGCCTAGGGCGCCAAAATGGACAGGGGGCGCTGCCCAGCCTGCTGCCCCCCACTGCTGCCGCCCGACCCCCCTGCCGCCTCCACCGCCCGCCCCCCTGCCGCCGCCGCCCCCGCCCCTCCACCCCTCACCTAGGGCGCGAAAAACCCTAGTGCCGGCCCTGGTTGTAAGGTTAAACATTCCCAGCTCCCTAAGTCACTCTTTGTAAGACATTTCTTCCAAACATTTACCCATCCTGGTTGCCCTTCTCTGAACCCATTCAAGGTTGTCAGCATCCTTTTTAAACTGAGATGTGCAGAACTGGACACAGTACTCCAGGTAGGGTCTGACCAGAGCCGAACAGAGTGGTACTATCACTTCCCCTGATCTAAGTGTCATTGGGACGCTTACAGTCCAACTGTCAAAAGAATCACTTGCACTACTTAGCTCAAGCTGAAATCATGGTGAATCTGTTTCATTAAGCAAACCACATTAATTTTGTTTAAGGGCTCCCCTTCTATAGCCAAGGGAAACTTATCACAGTGCAGTAGAACTATCATAGGTGCAGGATCAGTTCCAGTTTCACTTATTGCTCCCTGAAAAAAATTAAATGAAAAACCCAGATGTGCTTCAACAAGTGCATTATCAGAACTGACCATTAGAGAGAGCCAGAGACTACATTATAGGTAGTGTTATATTATATATCCATTATATGTGTGTGTGTGTTTGTTGCATCGTTACAGTTGTGACTGACTCTTCATGATTCCATGTCCATGGAGTTTTCTTGGCAGGAATACTGGAGTGGTTAGCCAGTTCCTACTCCAGGCACCTACAGCACTTGTATTGCTTGGTAGGTAGTGTTATATATCCATGCTTTCTGACATCCATGTGAGAGGGGAGCTTATAACCAATTCCCTGCAGATACCACCGTTCTACTGTACAAAAAATTATGAAGATTTTATTATAATAGTCACATGTTATATATAGCTGCCTGATTAGTAATGAATTTTAAGAGACTATGAACTTATTAAAATGCTTGTTTCTATGGTGGGGGCTCTATAGGCACTGACTTTTTTTCTGCAGAAAATGTTCTCTGATACATCATGGTGTTCAGGAAAAGAAAGCTCCTGGGGAACAATTTCATGGCAATGTATCTGAATCATTAATGGATTGCCTAAATCCATAACAGAAACAGATAACTAGGGAAAAAAAAGAGAGAGAGAGAGAGAGAGAGAGAGAGAGAGAGAGAGAGAGAGAGAGAGAGAGAGAGAGAGAGAGAGAGAGAGAGAGACTAGATTCTTGTCAGACATTTCCTGCACTGGCCTTGTTTTTCTTCAATAATTAAGAGATATATACAATGACCAATCCTTTAAGCACCAGACATTCCAGAAAAGATGTATAGATGCTTCTGGGAAATATAAATGTCTTGGCAAATGAAATGGAATGTGTCACCACTCAGTTCATGGGCTGTGAAAGAAATACTCAGTGGAACTGTGGTAAATAAATGCATAAGCCATTCAGACTAGATAATGCAGAGGAACGTTCAGATTCATGTTGCTATTCCTTGTCTTTAAGAACAAGCCGATAGGTTCTGATTTATTCCAGCAGCCTCCTTTGCCGAGTCCTGTAAAGCCCAGAACGTTGCCAGACTGTCACGCTAAACAATATCCAAGACTAGAGATGGGCACGAATAAAAAAAATGGCGTTTCGGTTTTTCATTTGTCGTTGAGAGGTCTGTTTCGGTTTGTTTCCATTTGTCGTGAATTTTTGGAAAAATTTCGTTACCGTTTTTCGTTTTTTTGTTTGTCATTTCTACCCGCTTTTTGCACGATTTTTAAAGCATTTCCGTGCACAGGCATCCCCCAATGCCCCAGACCAGAGGGAAAACACTAAAAAAAATTGATGCTGGCAGAGACACAGTATAGACTAGGTACGCAGGGAGGCTGCAAAGGCAGCGGCGGGCGTTGCCCAGGGTGCAAGGCAGCCACAGAGTGACTGCACTGCGGGGCAAGGGAGGGTACTCACCGAGAGGTACGCAGCACGCATGCACACAGGGAGGCTGGCAGGACTGAAGCTAGAGTCGCAGAGACAGCAATCCCACCCTAACTCCCACCAGAGACTGCAAGGAGGACGGGGGCTGCCAGTGATTTTTATGCCCTCTGTGGCTGCCAGAGCTGCCCGCCCAGTCTGCAACCTGGGCATGCTATTGGTTGAACATGATTCCATCAAATGGCTTGCCTCCATTTTGTGGCTGGTGGCGACATCCATTTTAAAGGGGAAAGAAAAATACATCGCGATGGGAGAAGACAAAAACAAATGTTTTAAGGACCCCACCCCCCTGGTAGGTATTATCAGACAATATAAATAATTATAGCTGCGTTTTTACGGATGTCCAGGGCGTTTTTTAACATTTAAAACAGCTCATTTTATTGTGCGTTGCCATTAACAGAAACAAAACGTAACGACCACAATTTTCATGATTCTGTTCGTTTCGTTTCATTTTCATCACAATTTTCGTTTGTCATTTCATTACGTAATGGAAACAACTAACGGTAACGGAAATGAAAAAAATGTTCGTTCCGTGCCCATCTCTATCCAAGACTAACTAACAGCGCAGAGCTAGAAACCTGGAGATGTCATGGTGCTGCCACTGTGGGGACTTACGTGATCAGCTGGGCATTGTCGTGCTTTTTATTTGTTAAGATTCTGCGCCTCCAAGAAAGAAATGACCACAGGGTCGAATGGGGGTTCTCGGAGATATCACATTTATTGTGGTCACTCCAGATTTCAAGGCCGACCAGAGCAACCCGTATGTTCAGGGATTTGTAAAACTGTGGGATTGAAAAGAGAGGGGGGAGAGAGAGAGAGAGAGAGAGAGAGAGAGAGAGAGAGAGAGAGAGTTAATCACATGTCTCTGGTTTCTTTGTGTGTGTGTGTGTGTGTGTGTGTGTTTGTTGTGCCTGATAGATGATATAATTTGAGTTATCTCCATCCCACTCCCCAAAAGAACAGGCTGCACTACGCTCTTCATTATCTGCCTTGTCCCAGGAAGGAAATGTACACCGCCATGTACCAAGTTAGTGACTATGTTCAATAACCCAGTTTAAACTGGGTTCTTTGTGACTCTTAGAACCAAATCAAACATGCATGTGTTGGCAATGCATCCCCGATGGCTCTTTTATTTGGGAAAGCAGCTTGCTTACTGAGGTGACATGAAGAAGAAAATCAGCATTGAAAAAATGCTCTTTCCTCAGCACTGCCTCTCTGTACATATGAAACTTGTCCTCTAAAACGGAGTTTTGTAACCCTACAATGGAAAGTCATAAAAAGGGGGTATGTTTAAATGATGGGAGGGGGAACGTCAAGCATTTCTTCCCTACTACTGCCGTTTTTGGTCAATCTTGGTGACACTGGCGGACCTACATTTTGGGGTTCTGAAACACAGTGAGGGGCCTAGCAACCAGTAACAAGGTCTGGGTAACCACTGCTATATTCTTTAATGGGGTAGCTCCATGACAGATCGTCACAATTTTATTTAAAAATAAAATCTGGACTAAAATCACTTCTGGGGCCCATCTGGGATCAGGTGTCCTAAAGCTTAAGCTTCTTTAGTTTCAAAGTAGATCCACTGCTGTTCAGTGACCATTTTCCCTATTAGGAAAAAAAGGTTGCCTCTTTCCACATACCATGCAGTATTGTCAGATCAGAAAGCCTAATGTCCAAATCTCTTCCTCAGGAGGCCTAGTACAGACCTTTAACTCTCAAGTCACAGATACTTAACCTTATGTAAAAACAATGGGAAATAAATATATACCAAGAACCCATAGAATGTTTTAACAGACACACCTGCTGCTCACCTTATCAACATAGTTTGCTGCCTCCAACAATTTATTCTTGGTTGCTTGAAGATCATAATTATTCTTCTGAAACTGAAAGCGAAGGCAGGGGGGATTCAGAAGCATTCTGCACAAAATCATTATACAGTAGACCCTCGTATAACAAACGGTTTGTATAAATAAAATCTTTACAACATAAAAAATTCCAGAGATAGGGGAAATTTTCTTAACAGAATCGTCTATGGGGCGAACCCATACACCATAAAAATGGTTGTGATTAGGGATTACTCCATTTTCAATGCATTCCTATGGGAAATTTGTATAAAGGAAAGTTTGCTTAACATAATTTCATTTGGAATGAATTAATTCCTTTATATAAGGTACCACTGTACTGCACTTCCTCACAGTTCTAATGTACTCCTGTAGGTTTCTCTTCCAATTTCCTGCTGATACCGGCCACTGGGAACTGTCCATTGTTATTAGCTGTCTACCACAATGTGCACCTGTGTATTTATCCTATAAAGACTAATTAGTTAAGAGTTTGGTTTAATAAGGATATCAAACAAATGTTTACTTGTAAATTCTACTCTTCCTGATCATGCTTCAATAAAAAAACTTGGCTTCTTCAGATGGCAAACCATAAAGCAGAATAAACTGTTCTGAGTAATCCTATGCCACATTTTCCTTCACCTACTGATTTGTATTTCACGCTCCCTATATTTTGAAGGGTATGAAGTCTGGGCTAGTCTTTAAATAAGGGTGGGCAACATTTGGTGACCAAGGTGGCACATGTGACCTCCCATGGACCTTGTAGGGCTGTACCTGCTGCTTTATACCCATCTTTTTTTTAAAAAAGTTAATGGAACAAAAGCTAACTTTTTTAAAAATTGCCCTCAACATATAATGGGAAGGTCTCAGCAGAGACTTTTGGATTCTCTCAGTGCACATAGCATGTGTTACAGACAACAGTGTTTTCTTTTAGGCTCAGCTGGTTGCCATCACCCCACACTCGCCTCAGGGCAACTTATCATGTCCAGATGTTTGCATAGCAACCTCTCTAATTTGCTTTTCTGGACATAAACTATTTTTATAAGAATAGTAAAAACATAACTTCTCCTTTGCAGACACATCAATAGGAACATTACAGATAAATGTGGGTGCACATACAGTATTCTCCTTTAATTACGTATTCTACTACACTAATTAAGTATTCTACACTGCTTCCCAACTGAGCATGCATTGCTTGTTTCTAGTCCCTAGTGCTCACGCAGGCGAGGATGGCCCTGGGCTATGCTGGCTGAGGATGATGAGGTTTGGGATACACAACATTAGGAGGACCATGGTCCCATGCCTTTCTATTACTTAGTTTGTGTGTGTGTGTTTTAAAAAATGTATTTAGTTTCTCACTGAGATCCTTAAATGAATTTGTATATTTAATTTATCTAATAAAACAAAAAGAGGGGAACAAACATCTCAGAATCCTAACACAGAGACACAGAGACACACACACACACACACACACACACACACACACACAGAGAGAGAGAGAGAGAGAGAGAGAGAGAGAGAGAGAGTATAGACATATTTTCACCTCCCCCCTGCCCCCCCGCCCCCCCACACCTTGATTTCAGAAGCCAAAAAGCAGGGTCCCACAGCATTGCTGACCTAAGCTGCAGAGAAACGTGGGTGGAGATCTTGCCAGTTTCAGAGGGGACATAACGAATAGCAGATACCAGCTTAGACTCAAACATATAATCAGTGGCCTTGGAGGAACTGTTTTGCTACAAAATATTGTTGGCACTTCAGCAGCTTATTCACAGCTTGACAATAAGGGGATTAGAACTTGTGAGGAATTTGTTGGGATAACACCAAGCATCAGACATGTGTGTGTGTTTGGGCATTTATACAGGACCCCTAAGCTCCGCCGCAAATGGCTGCAAGCTCCGGAGATTTAAAATGTTTCCCCACCAGCTCCGGAGTTTGCAGACAACTAAGTGCAACCCCGCCCACTTTAGCGCGACCCAGCACACTTTTCTTGTACCTGCTCTTGGGAGGTGAAAAATATTTGATGCGGATGTGCTGGGCTCTCCTCGCTTCTTTTTGTTTTTGTTTTTTGCCTCCCACCCCTTTAAGAGGAACCAGGAAGTAACCGGGGCTCCCCAGGCAGCGTCCACCAACACCGGGAGGTAAGGTTTTATTCTTTTGTCCCTTTTTTTCCTCCCTCCCGTCACGCAGCCAGCAGCCAGGAAGTAGGGAGGGGTGGAGACACAGAAGAGCGACAAACCCCCAAGATCTCTGGTCCGAATTTAAGGGGCCAGCGGATCTTAGAGGTCATGTAAAAAGGCCCTTTGTCTGTCTCTATGTATGGGCACAGGCACTGTGATAGTGGTGGGAATACGCCCTTTACCTCAACTGATAATTTACATGGGGAGAAAACAAGCCACATAATGGCCCAGCAAGAGGATCAATTTACCACACAAAGAAACTGTAGGAGCAGCCGACACATTTTCAGAGAAGAGTGTGACAGAAAAAAAATCCATTAAAATAAAAGATGGATGAATGATCTCATGCTCCCGGGAATGGTTAAATAGATGCGGACCCAGCTAGCTCCAGGTCAGTGATTAGAATCAGATTCCACGTGTATTCCAACAGGATGTCTTGACATCTTTGTTTGTTGTTGACAAGGTTTACCTGAAATAAATAAATGGTCCCAACAGTTTGATCTTTTACTAAATCTCCCAGTAGAAGCAGCTGTAGCTAAAGGAAGTGAAATTGAACATGACAATTGAGAGAAGCCAGCTGAGAATCATTTCTATGATGGATGTTTTAAAATGCATAAAAACACATCCAGTGTTACTACTGTCCAAAACAACCTTATTGTGTAATATGCAGAACATGTCACACAATAAATTCATGATCAGATCACCTTGAGTTTGATTTTCAGTTCAAAATTGTAATTCAAATGATGTTAATTTTTTCTCCTCGCATCAGTCAACAATCAACACTTATCTTGATTGCTCTCTAACTAGTCCTCAAAAAGAAATCAGATCAATATTTTTAGAAGTTTCTTCCCCTTTATATTTTATAGCCAGTGGTCAAGAGGCTATAATATATAATAAAACCATCACAATCAATGTTACCTTTAAGTAACAAATGAATCATTGGGATGTCCAGATTTTTTTAAATTTGTACTTCTTATGTAATTTATAGCTTGGCCCTGAATTATGTGTCCACCTTGGGTTTGACACTGGCCTGGTCTAAATACATAACTCTCTTACCTCTGCATAATCAGCCACTAGAAGAAGTTCCACATATTTTGTAGATTGCTGATCATCCCTCTTTACCTGTGGCAGAAGCACAGAAATGTATATGCCCAAGTGTCCGAAGTAGCTTTTTAAAGGGACAAAAGTGTGATTTCTTCAAAAAAGTACAAACTTTGCAAAATATAAAAAGAGATTGTATACACTACAATTTTCAGGGTGTGTTCATCACTGATTATGAATGTTACCGAAAGACAAGTTAGTCCATTCTAAACCAAATCAAGCCTGAATTCTCAATAAAATCTAAACACACTGGTGTGGTTAGGCTTCTCATGGAAAGGCAATAGTGCTGGGAATTTTGCAAGACAGCAGGAAAGAAAAAGACTGAATGAGACCAATTGATATAATAAGCAAGCCACAACCTCCAACTTTACAAGATCTGAGTAGGGCTGTTAAAGATAGAATTTTTTAGAAATCAATTATTGACGGCTGCCCTAAGTCAGGAACCATTTCATGGCACAAAACAACAGCCCAAGGAAAGATTCTGGCACCCCTACATGGTAATTTAAGAACTATTGTTTGCACATAGCACTTGCCTATTAATGGTCTTAGAATGGCTCAACTGGAAGGGACACTGTGTGTGTGTGTTGCATTGTTACAGTCATGACCAACTCTTCATGACCCCATGTCCATGGAGTTTTCTTGGCTGAATACTGGAGTGGTTTGCCAGTTCCTACTCCAGGTGCCTACAGCACCTGGTATCCCCTGGTGGTCTCCCATCCAAGTACTAACCAGGGCCGACCCTGCTTAGCTTGTGAAATCAGGCGAGATTGGATGTGCTTATGGAACAGACCTGCTCCTAAACTGGGATTGAGAAGTAAAGAGCAGTTACTGAAACGGTGACAAGGTCGAACACAGAAGATGCATACGTCTCTTTAAGGCAGAGGGCTAGCCCATAAGCTATGTCAGGCCCAAAGGGCATTTCTGTGCCTGTCCATCCCCTCCTGAAGCCACTAGAGAGTCTGCCCATGCCTCCCATGGCAAAGTAAATCTAAAAAGTAAATTACCAATCTCCACTCCATTTTCTTCCTCTCTCTGTGTGTTGTGTCGCTACAGTCGTGACTGACTCTTCCTGACTCCATGTCCATGGAGTTTTCTTGGCAGGAATACTGGAGTTGTTTGGCCAGTTCTTACTCCAGGTGCCTACAGCACCTGGTATCCCCTGGTGGTCTCTCTTCCAAGTACTAACCAGGGCCGACCCTGCTTAGCTTGCGAAATCAGGCAAGATTGGATATGCATATGGAACGTCAAGTCAGCCCCTGTCAGGGAGGCACAAAGGAGAACTGAGCTCCCAACTTCTGGCTCTGCATTGAGCTATCCAGCAGTTCAGTAAAGATGGCTACACATCACCTCCAGGCTCAGAGGGAGTATGCCTGTATAGATAAACCACAGGGTCATATTGTCCTCATGTCCTGCTTATGGACTTCTTATGTACATTTGAAGGGTCCAAATGTCCACTAGCAAAGACCAAACATCACTCAGAGCAGATGAGCCTCACTCACTGTGGTGCCTTCTGGATGTACTAAACCATATCTCCTATCATTCCTAGGCAACACTGCTTGGTCATGTTGGCTGGGGATGATGGCAATTGCAGTCAAATGCAATTGGAAAGTGTTGAATCTGGTGGAGCTAAAAGAAGAATTCAAAACTCCATTTTGCCTTCCTGGCAGTCTGACTGCTTTAATGATGATGTCCGTCACATCTGGCCCAGTTTTGGGACTTCCTGCTTGAACCCAAATTTTAGAACTGTGCCTGTTAAAAGGTTTCTATTGAATTCAAAAGCTTGCCTTACTTGTAAAATTTTAGTGATCCAATAAAGTGTTCACTAACCCAGAATTCTGTATACATGAACAAGTAACATAGAAACAGGTGCTGTAGGCCTAGAAAACCATTATGCAACCCAATGTTTCTCAGCCTTAGTCCCCCATACATAATACAATATAATAAACTAGTGTCCCTTGCACAGACATCCCATAAATAATTCTTCTAAAGCACATTGGAGTGTTTATTTAAAAAATCCCATGCAAATTTCTATTGTTTGGAAGCTTCTTGGAAGAGACTTTCCCCCCGGATATAATGCTAAAGTATCAGAGAGTATTTGGTAGCTTGAAAAATAATTTAAAAATACTCACCCTGCGATAACCTGGCACAGCTTGCCCTGTCAACTCCATAAACCAAGTCATGGTCATAGACCCTGAGTCCTGATTTCCGCAGCTACCCTTGGGAAGCTTGAAATGTTCAGATCTGTAGATCAAGTGCTGTTCCTTCCCGTGAGAATGTGGCTCCAAGATGTAACTGAGATTGTTGTTCAATATTATAAGGCCTCTGAAAAACATATCAGTAAAAGAGAAGTAGTAGAAAGCAACTACTTGTTCTTATTTATTCAAGAGTTAAAATTAGTTGTGTGTATGTGTTGTGTCATTACACTCGTGACCGACTCTTTGTGATTCCATGTCCATTTTTCTTGGCAGGAATACTGGAGTGGTTTGCCAGTTCCTACTCCAGGCACCTACTATTAATTAATAAACGTTACTTTTCTGTGTGAGACAGAATGCTGGACTGGATGGGCTGTGGCCTGATCTAGCAAGGCTGTTCTTATGTTCTTACTTTGCATACAGTTTGCATGTGGTTCTGATTTGGTTCCAGCTTCACTACATGTTAATCCGCGCTTGGAATCATTGATATGGATATCTGTTGTTGTAGTTAGAGGTGGGCACAAATTGTTTCATGCCAGGTTGTTGTCTTTCGTTGGTGTGGCACCACAGGTGCCACATGTTGCCTCCTACCACCACCACCACCTTACCAACTTCTCCACTCACCATCTGGCATGCACTGTTCTTCCTCACCTCTTTGGGCATTTGTCCATTCCTGGCAGGAGTCTCTGCTTCCCTCTGCCACCACTGCCAGCAGCTGCCCACTCAAAGGCTGCACTGCAGGAATCCCTGCCCTGCCTCCTCGCCTGAGTTGGCATTTGCTGGAAGAGATGGAGGAGGGCAGAAGATGTTCCTGCTGCAACTAGACCAATGCCCAGATGGGAAGAATAGAGCGTGCTGGCTGGTGAGTGGAGAAGCCAGTGGGGATGGTTGAAGGGGACACACAGCACCTGTGGTGAGGCAGTGACCAGGCACGAAGTGATTCATGCCCATCCCTAGTTGTATTTATTTAATTTCTACTACTACTAAAATCCCCCAGCCAGCATGCTGGGGTTGGGATGGGTCGGGTGGGGAACTGTACTTTTAAAAGTTTCCAAGTCATGGTAACAATGCCGGACTAGTCTCGTTTGAGGTCAAACCATGGTTGTTGGGCAAAATCCTATTAGCAGTTTACATTTGTGTAAGGGAAACTGCATAAGTCCTGGTGGTGAACTGCTGCTGCTGATTATTAAAGTACTGATTGCACTCCTGGACGCGCATCTAATCACGCCACTCATTGCACACTCAGGAACACAACCTGTACCTTGTTAATGGTAGCAATTTGCTGTTTAGATTGACAAGATTTCCCTTGCACCAACATAACTCATAGAAAGGCATTATTGTGATGGGGGTTCCTGCATGGCAGGGGTTTGGACTGGATGGCCCCTGAATACTGCTCTCAGTATCTTGTTTTATGCACATACTCTCTGGACAGTTTACAATATGTTAAAATCACAAATATAGCAAATATCCAACAATAAATACATAAAATAGATAAATCCACTAGAGTACACCTATCAAATCAATCAAAATTATATAAGTATTAACAAATTTCATTCATTTAAAAGGTTCCTTGTGGTTTGGATTAAAAATGGGTTTAGCTGTATGTTTTTGTGGACTTTGTCAATTTTATATTCATGCTTTTGTTTGCTTAAAAAAACTGGCAGTGAAAAAGCTTTTGTTATTTCTGTCCTGAAAATGCTATGGAAACTATAGCCTTATTGACACCAAGTTTCTATTTCTGCGTGTGTGTTTGTGCGTGCAGCTTGCCCACAAGGCTTTCTGCTTGTAGTAATTCCACGGAATAGCTTAAATATGTAGCAAACCTTTTTGAGAGCAAATATTTAACGCAATGAGCTCAAGTCTGCGCATTCTAGGGAAAGAGTACAGTTAATGGGAAATGGGGAGCAGTCACAGGAATATAATGCATTTGGGCCTTCCAGCTGTATGCAGTATAATACAAAAGCATTGGAATAGTCTTGAGAAAGTCATGGAAATTTGTGACATGCAGCTGGCTTTGATTCTCCTAGTAGCTGGCCATTAAGACTATCTGGCTTTGTGCAATGATGCATCGGGGACTGAGTTTAAGTATAGTACAGTATTTTATACATAGAAACTAAATGAATAGGAGTGATCTATAGACGGAACATCATACTGGTCCCTGGAGTGCTTTACAAAGGCAGGAGCCAGGAGGCTACCCATCTGCTATGGAAAGTAAGTACTGTATGCTGTTTCTCTTTCGTGGTCTTTCAGGGGCTAGGGAGTGGATGGGAGCTAGAAGTTGTAAGCTTCCAGGGTAAGACAACATCAAGCCAACTGAGAGCCATTCCAAAGTCATCCATGTTTGTTTGGAGAGCTGCCTCTCTTCAACCAGGCATTTCTCTGCATTTTCATTAATAAATAACAATTTGTATGGCCCTTTAGTTATATCAGAGAGCTCTTTGGGACATTGTTTCCACATATGTCCCTGTGCGTCCACACACGCACGCACTCTCACACCCAAAGGATGATAGTCATAAAAATAAGACTTCCTCAAAACCAAGGACCTGACATATTTGAGCATTCTGAATTTTGACTTCACTGTAGAGTATTCTAACTGCTCCACCTCATAACGCCTTCAGAGTTTCTTCTGAAATTAGTGCCAGTTACACGGAGAAACAGTCAAAGAGGGAACTGGGTAAGATGAGAGAGCTGTAAAAAATGGCATAATGTTCAAGTCACAGCACAGATTGTCTCTCACTGCCTCAGCAAATGAAGAAACAAAGATTGCAGTTGTAAGACAGTGCCACATGTTCCTCAGAGTAGAATTTTCGGTTATTGCTACATTTGCAGGAAATGTGAAACATAAACAGAGCCTTACATATTAGCTTGCCTAACAGGTGTCCAAAAACAATGCTCAGTGTTTGAGGGCTATTTACATACTAAACCATCATAAATAATCTCAACTGAAAACAAGGGTTGTATGCTCTTATCTGGAGCCTGATACAATCCAATTTTACTGGTTGTGACTTTGCCTCAATATAATCTGTAGACAGTTTATTTATATTAGAAGATAAGAACTGCTGGTTTCGGTCTCTGGCTGCAATGCCCAAGTCTGCGTTCAATTCCCCACTGTACCTCCTTGACAAGGACTGGATTTGGTAGGTGTCACTAGTGGCTGTAACATAATAAATAATAACTGAATTGACCACAAGAGGGGAAATGGTTGTAATTTATCCTATTCTTTCATCATTTTGTTCCTGTCACTTTTTCAGTACTGAGGGAGTGAATGTGTATGAAAGAGATTGCTTCAGTTTAAAAAAAACCACTAATAAAAGGCAGGTTCTTTGAGGCATATTCTCTGGACTAATTCAATAAAAATCAGGAAAAAGGACTTGGTCTCAATCTATAATACAGAGTATCAGACAGTGGATTATTACTCTGCTCTACTCCTGCCTGAGGCCTGTGTTTAGATATACCTATAAAAATAGTGCAAAGGTTTCCTAAAGTTTACAGAACATCTAGCACACAAAAGACAAAATACCACAACTAATCCATTTATCTTCAAGCAGACCAATTTTTATAACGCAAATGCATGGTATCTTGGATTAAATACATTAAAATATGAATATACTGGTGCTTGCATAGTTTTCCATTCCAGGGGAAGGTTACATTTCCAGGCAATCAACATTCCAGTGGTGGTTTTCGCACTGAAAATGTTCTATCAGAGACAATAATATTGAATCATGCATGCCAAAGTTTAGAAAAAACACATAATTTAGTTTTAAATCACTAATAATTTTAAGACTTAGAGGGACACATTCTAGATTTTTAAGATCAGCTCATCGGAATCAGAATGACCTACCTAGTCCAACATTCTCTTCACATAGTGGTCAAACCATCGCCTCTTCACAGGACATAAACTGCAGTTGTGTTTTTGGATTTTGTTGTTGTTGTTTTGGTGCTTTTTTGGTTTTTTGTTTGTTTGTTTTGCTTAATGGTACCTGATTGTACAGTATCTTGTCTTCTACCTATCAGTTGTCTTTATGATACGTGGTTTTACATAGAGCTCATATTGTTATTTATTTATTTATGTGCTCTCTTTCTTCCCATAAGGGACCCTAGGTAATTCGCAACAACCAAAACTAAAAAGCAGTGGGTAGTTAAAATCATATTTAAAAAGCAATGAAACATGTATTATGATTAAAAACCAAGGTTAAATACAGTTTTAAAATGTTTAAATATCTTTAAATATTGTTCAATGTCCCATCCAACCACATCTCCATTGATAAAAAGCTGTCAACTTACTTAACTATAAAATGCTATATTTGATATTTAAATCTGATAATGGATTACTGCCTATCAAAGTGGAGTGGCTATTTTAATATATTTTAGACTGGCTAAAATCCTGTTGCTTAGTGCAGTACTGTATATCACACTCAAGTAGGCCCACTGAATCAATGAGGAAATGGATGTCAATTCTTCCATAAGTTCCACCGATTCAAATGGGTTTATTCTGAACGTGACTTACTATAATAAAGCAAATTGCAGCTAAAGCAGCCCCATTTGAAAACATGTTATTTACTAAGGAATTGGCTCACCAAATTGCCAATGATTTAATATGTCTAGTGCAATTTATTACACTAAGCTACAAGACTTTGGTAACTGTATTTTTATATTTTGTGGTGCCTTTAGTCATTTTTTTCTGTGATTATGTTTTGTTTTTGATGTTTCTAGTTGTTTATTATCATGGAATATGTCTACATATATTTCATTATTCAATAGAGTGAAATACAATACACACTGAGAGAGGGGGGATAGGTACATATTTTCAGCATATAGTGATGGAACACCATTACAAGTGAGACTACAGCACTCTTGGAAAAAGCTCATATCCCATAGAGAAGAGAAATAATGTAAAGTGTAGTTATTCATTGTTAGTTTATTTATTTATTACATTTCCATATCACCCATCTGAGAGTTGGACCACTCTGGGTGGACACAACAAAATTTACTGTATTGTTCAGTATCCCACTGAGTTATATTTTGCACAAAGGTTAGGAAACATTTTCTCAAATGCTTTTGTTATGAGCACAAGATGGTATGGAGGAAGGAGGGATCTGTAGGAATAGAGTTACACCCTTTTTCGTGTGCTCTGCCACTCAGGAAGTTTAAATATATGCAAGGGTTAGTATCTGGATATTTCCAGTGATTCAAAAATACCGCATAAGTTATGACAATGTTAGGAGTGCTGGCCAAAGTGGAGAGTAACTACTGCAAAAGAAAAATGAAGTTTAGATGGTAATTTTGCACCTAAGGAAAAACAGCCGAAAACGGGGGGGGGGGACTACAAGTTGGTCAGGCTGCACCTGTGATGCTTCCTATTTTTTTATGGGACATACATATTACATCAGCCATAAATGGCCAGATTTACTTTGTTTATATCACCGGGCTGGGTTGTTTTTTTTTTTTTTTTGAAGCAACTGGAGGTCACTGAAAGATTTAAAAAAAGTTTGGCAAAACTGTTTCCTGACTGGACAGAAGCCCAGCTTTCAAATGGCTTTGAATAAAGGTGACCAAAAGCAAAAAGCGTCCTGTTTATAAAAACATTGGCTTGAATTTATTAGCTTTGGAGGTTAAATTGTCCTCATAGCAAGTAAATGTGTACATATCTACACAACGGATTTCAATAGGAATATTGTAGAATTTCCGGCATTGCAGGGGCTAAACAGCTGACCGGAAATAAAAGAGTTAGTTAAAATAGGTACATTAAAATGTTAGCTCCAAAGATATGGGAGGAAAATACAGAAAACCACTTTAGGAAAACAGAAAAGCAAGAATGAATGAAGACTAATTACACTGAAGCAAGTCAAGATTTCATTGGTTTTAGTGACCCGGCAATTTTTTTATGAAGAATAATGCTGGGAAAGACTGCTGTCTGAAATCGTGGAACACCTCTACCAGTCGACTCCAACACCTTACTCTATGCATGGCATCCCAAGTATACCTGACAGGTGGTTGTCTAATGACATTAGACATTAACAACAAAAAGAAAGGAAAAAAACACAAGGAAGCCCACCCTCCAACACTCACACACACACAAAACACAGATTGACTATTTTGGGATGTAGAGGTTTAGGTTCCCTCACTGATGCCCCTCACTATGGCTCAGAAGACATTGCATAAGAACTAGCCTGTCATATTTGCTGAATGATCTTTCCTTCAGATGTCCACCAGCACGACCCAAAAGTGATTGGGCAAGTGATCACAGTCAGCTATTATGATTCCCCCCTGAAGTTATCCACTTTTTTCTTTTATTTTATAAAAGTTCATATAAACTACTACCAATAACTCTTTTCTATGTCTGTGCAATTCCCAATTGACTGATTTTAAATATCCATACCTTGTCCTCCTCTTCAAAAGCAGAAAACAAATCAAGTTTGAAATTGTGCAAGGAGAAGTGTGAACCTTACCGTAGACCATTGCATGTGCTGAGGGCCACACTTGAGTCTTCCATCCCTCTTACTACACCATGGTAAAAGCAGTGATCCTGAGGAGGACAAAACAGAGATCATCATTCTATATACTGTATTCATTACTCTTCTTCCCCTCCGTTTCCTCCCATTTTGTTGGAATTAAATCCAATACTACTTAGGAACAACCCAACAAAGGCACTGATCCTATAGCAGCCTACCTAATCTTTCAGGAATATGGAATTCTTTCAATATCCTACATTAAGCTTATATTAATATAGCTTGGAAGTAAATAGTTGCAAATAACTGCTCTCCTGAAAGACCTGGGGACCCCAGTTGAAGTTCCCATTCAGCCATATGTTTTATAACCAGTGATGGAGAAAAAAAGTGTTGCTTAGTTTTTCTGCCTCTTGTTTGTGCTCTATACACCTTCACATGGTGTAGCACAATTTGCTGCCCACCTGCGGCAACAAAATATCCTGGGATGGGCCTATTGAATACACAAAAGTAATGGAAATGATCGCTTTAAAGATTGCAGCACAAGGACACGATTCATTGCACAATGAAATCAGTAAAAACCCTGCTGCTGAGTTCTACATGGCTCTGAGTGCAAAATGTCCATACACGCCTTTAAGAATCAATAGATAATACAGCCCTTTAGATTGGCTCTCATCAAATAAACAGCAAGACAATGGCTGTTATAAGGAAAACGTCAATAATTGGTATCTATAAAGGTGCCTTTAGACTGTTCTAAAACATAGGTTATTGACCACCCTGAGCTCTGTCAAAGAAAGTTTCGATGCAACTTGATTGAATGAGTAGATGAATGAATAATATATTCCAGCCATCTTTCAAAGAAAGCCTTCTGTTGGGAGGAAGAGAAGCAGCAGCAGCAGCAGCAGCATAAAGAAAGATGACATAAGCTTTCATGGTATTTCATTTTTTAAAAAATCAATATAACTAGCTATGTGTATTTTTGTGCCCTTTCAGTGAAGTGCCAGCCAGTCAAAGCATTTCCAGTCAGTTAGTTCATCAAGAACATCCTGCTGGACACAAACCAATTGGCACTCACCAGCTTGGTTTACAATTGACAGTATATTACAGCCATTCAGAACTTTCTTATCAGAGGGCAAGAGAGGAGCCACCTTTTCCCAAGACTGCAATTGTGGCTTCTTTTTGCCCTCAATTAAGCCACAGCTGCCATTTTGGAAACAGGCACCCAAGTTTGTGGGTGGGGAATTCATGTTTCATCAACCTTCTTTGGTACTCCTGCAATGTGTTCTCCCTTTTTCAATGTGTCTTTTTATGGTCTAAGCCTTTGCATTCTTAGAATGTAAGCTGCTGCAACTTTGAAATGTAATTATAACACGATTTAAGTTCTGCTTAAAACTGCCTACAACATTTGTTTCTGGATGTAGTTTTGTCTACACTTGCTCATGGCTGTAAGCATTTTAGATGGCAATCACACCTCCCGTTTTCACAAGCTGCAAAGATGGATTTCTGTTCAAGCACGTGTTTCTACCATTTTACATAGCTTTAAGACTTCTAAGTGTTTCCAATATTTGGGATTTTTTGTGCTTATGGAACATGCTGTAAAGGTAATGTAGACAAATGTAACAAGTACTTGTAATGAAACTGGGTAAGCCAATGTTGCTTGGAGTTATTGCAACGATGAAGATGCTTACACCTTGACCCCTACATAAGTTTTGGTATGATTGGAAAGGATTGTCCAATTTCATTCAGTAAATACTGTAGCTCTTAACTGGGATAAATGCCAGCTGTGATGAACACAGGTTTTCAATCCTCCCTGCCTCCTTTAGAGTGCTATATAATTTCAGTTGAGCTCTTAGAGAGAAATTTAGGCATCAGACTCAATGACTTGAAATCCCTACAGCTTGAACATAACATGAATAATTCCATGGTAAGGACTCTCCAACCATGATCCATGATAAACAGCTTCCATTCTTAGCACTAGAAGGGAAATGAAACAAATGTATGATGACAGTTCTTATAGAGTCTGCAGGGTTTTTCACTATTATTGGAGCCAAGTGGTTCAGTCACTAATTAAACACCATTATAAAATTATACTGTAGTGCGCCTTAAAAACTCATCTTCTCACAGTCAAAAACACTTCCCAAAATGTTTCATTCAGAGAAAACACAGACCTACCTAGAGGTCTGTCTGTCATATTACACATTAAAAAAACTAAACAAGGTCTGACTAGCTATATATCTGAAGAGTCCTTCTGATACCTCACCATCTTAACTTACCCTATCAATCAATTCATTTCAGAAAAATTGTCATCTAAAGCTGGGAGGAACCAGTGCCTCTCCTAATGTTGCCAGTTTCCAGGCTACTATGTAACTCACAGCAGGAAATTGTTGCTAATTAATAAGCTGTGGCTTGTGCAACTCAAGCAACATGGCCTACAACCAGGAACGCAAGTGACAATTTGTTAATTAGCTGCCACCTGCCATTATAATTTGGGCAATTACATTTATGTAGAAGATAAAGTTTCCCCCCGCACATGTGTGCTAGTCGTGCCCAACTCTAGGGGCGGTGCTCATCTCCGTATTCAGGCTGACGTGTTGTGCACGTCCATGACCACATGGCCAGCATGGCTCTAAGGAAACACTGTTTATGTACTCAAGCATAAATCTCCAGTAGAATTCTATTTATGTACTCAAGTATAAATCTCCAGTACAATTCAAGCTAACATTCCTGATTCTGCTATTTGGGGCTGATGGGCATTACAGCCAGCCAAAGGGAGAAACAGAGATACTGGTGGCCCCAGGCAAAGTGCTTGTCCATCAGATTCTGCACTGTGGAAGGGGAAAGTCCTGCAGTCCAGCCAAAAGAATGTGATCTACCTTTTCCACTTTGAGGTGATCTGCACAGCTACCCCATTTTGTGTTACTGTGACAGTCTGAAGAAAGACTGCTTCCTTTGAGGAAAGTGCAGGAGTCACATATATTTTGCATGGAGGGACAAGTTGATGCAACTGCCACTTCTATGTGACACCCACTAGGTCCTGCACTTAGCAATGACCTCACCCTGGGGCAACAGGAGGTCCCCCTGAACATGTTCAAGCACCTACCTGCCCCACAGCTTTCAGTCACAATGACCACAATCTGACTGGTCACTTATACCAGCATATGTGCAGTAGGATGAACTGCAGAGCTAAATTGCCACAGGTTAATGAGCTGCCACTTGTCTCCCCTGCTGGACACCGGCTCATGGAACTAGGACATGGCAAGGAGATATATATAATCCCAAGGCCTCAAACATTCGTTCACACTGTGGAACCAATAGGATAATGTTCCATGGGAACACAAGAGAAACCCTGTGGTACTTACTGTGTTGTTCAAAGTGAAAGTCTGGGGAATTCCACTCTGGCTATAATGGGTTTCAGTGTAGCTTGGTGCAAATAGATGCCTCACAGCAGCAAAGAGAAGACAGGGATGGCAGAGAGAGACACACACACACACACACAGAGAGAGAGAGAGAGAGAGAGAGAGAGACAGAGAGACAGAGAGAGAGAGAGAGAGAGGATTATATGTTGCACATTTTTATATAACATCAGGCAAAAAACCCGAAAATGAAATTTAAAATGTTGTGGCATCTTAAAGACTAACTGCTACAGACAAGTCAGTACTCTTATAATTCCTCAGTTTCCACATGCCAAGAGGTGAGTTAAATCAATGGAAAGGCAACTGTAGTTTCTCCCCTATCTGTTGTTGACCAAAGACCCTGTTCGAACAATTTGGAGAGGCAAGAGACATCAGTGCTTCCATCGCAGACAGGAGACTGCTTACTGGTTTATATCTTCCCATCAACATAGCACACCACTCTGTGTTCTCAAAAGTTAAGATTCAAAACATCCTATGACCATTAGGGAACTTTTTCAGGGTCCCTAGTACTGAAATCTTATCTACCGACATAAAAATGGAAAAGTGCTTGGCACTTGGAACATGTTGAAGAGATACTTAACATTAATTTCTGTCTTCATGAGCACTTTTATCCTTACTGTACTGTACCCCAGCAAAACTAATACTGTTTTTCCCTCATTTGCCCCTGCTCAGAACTCTCTGTTTCATCCCCTATATCAGTGGTGGCGAACCTTCAGCACTCCAGATGTTTTGGACCCCAACTCCCAGAATTCCAAGCCTGTATTGCCAATGACAAAGGACTGTGGGAGTCGTGGTCCAAAACATCTGGAGGGCTGAAGGTTCACCAACACTGCCCTATACTATCATGGTCTGGACAGCATGGATCTTCAAAGGCAGTTGTTCCCATTATCACTTTGGCTAACCTTCAGGGAAATGCCAAGCAATCAGCTGTGTCAAGGCTGATTTGTCAAGATGAGGTGATCCTGAATATGGTTAAACAAACAATAACCAGCATATAATATCTGGAGGGCCACCGTACCCGGAATAGATCAAGTGAAAACCATGAATGTTACACATATATTCATTACTATTTATCTAGTCGAATAGTGGTACCCTTGTAAATTGTGTGACCCCAAGTTCCTTTGCAACAAGACTTCTCTTTTATCTCTCCTTTCTCTGCTGCTCTTAGTTCTACAGCTGCCACCACATTTCTTTTGGACTTTTATAAACAAAGATAAACTCAAGTCCGGTTCTTAAACCCAGTCTAACAGCAAAAGAAAAGAGAGGAAGCATGCTGTATTTAGGACATATATCTGTAGAACGGCATGTAAGAGAATGATTAATCTTTCTCTTTGCCAGCCCGTCCTGGAGAATACAGTTTGGCGTGAAGGAGGGTCGGGTTGCTTCAATGGAATGTTCAGCATCCTTACTAAACTACAGTTCCAGGATTCTTTGGGGAAAGCTGTAACGCTTAAACTAGTATAACATATTTGCAATATAGACATTTCCCAAATGGAAGGGGGGGGGACAAATCCCAATCTGCACACTCAGGCCAGCTGCCATAAGCTAATTACTTGAACATGATGTGAAATCTTTGCTCTTAGTTGACAAGCAGTTCTCAAGGGAGGAATCGAACAAAGTCATTCCAATACTGACCATAAAAATCATTGTTTTCCTGTGTAGTGCAGGGACTAATTCCAAGTAATCGTCCTTCCTGCACACCATTGATCATCCCGTGACCATCCCCCCTCCCCTCCCCTTCTCCAAGTTCCCCATCCATGCTCCACTGTCTATAACATTGAGCTTTTCTCTCAGTTCATTTGAACCTCGTTTTACTCAAGCATTCTCTGAGATCCCTCCATTCTTTAATATCCTTCTATAGCTGAGTAGACACTGAGCTAGAACTGGCACCTCAGCAAATGCACAATGTCACTGAGGATACGACGTATGTGCTTAATGAATATTGTTTATATATTCCCTTCATTGTTGTCTTTCACTCTGTTTCCCCGTATTGTTTCCTAGCCTACAATGTCATTCTTCAGATTACAGAAAAAACAGGAAGTATTGGCATTATTTGCAGCGAACAAACAAAATTTCGCAAACAACATTTTACTCCATTAACACATACATCATATTCCTGCAAGGTAGAAGTACCGAGTTTTGCAGTGGTTAGAAACCCATTTGTTTCCCCACCCGTATCTTTTGTCCTTGTATTTCTCTCTGCTCTATTCGTTTCTCTTCACTCTTTGTTTTATTCAAAATCCCTTCTGGATAACCCATCTTCTCTGTCCCCCTCTGTGCTTTTTCAACATTTCAGTTTGCTCACTCTTCCCACTTTCCTTTTCTATAGAAGGAGGGTTTTCTTTCTCTGTGGTTCTCTCTCCCTGATACATAGCCTGAAGAACAGGGGAGCTGCAAAGGAAAGCGCCACACGGTAGTAAAGGCAAAAGCAAAAAGCAAAGTGTTCTGCTTATATCTCGCCCCATACCACTTCAAGTATTCTCTGGGCAGTTTACAGTTTTATTACAGCATGCAGGCTACACATTGCCCCACCCCCAAAGCAAGCTGGGTACTCATTTTACCACCCTCGGAAGGATGGAAGGCTGAGTCAACCATGAGCCTGCTACCTGGGATTGAACCCCAGGTCGTGAGCACAGTTTTACCTGCAATGCAGACATTTAACCACAGGATCTACATCAGGGTTGTCCAAACTTTTTGCCAGAAGGGCCAGATTTGGTGAGATGAAAATGTGTGGTGGCTGACCATTCAGCCACATTTGGCCCCTGGGCCAGACTTTGGACAAGCCTCTAGGACATGCAAGGAGGTGGGGAGGATGCTGCAGCAATAGAGCTGGGGACAGGTAGGCTGGGCAGGTGGCTAGGGGGATGGACAGAGGCAGGGAGGGCAGGCAAACCGTAATACTGCAAACTGAGTCTCCATTTGATATGGGGAGGGGCCATTTGGTGGGGATGTGTGGCAGGCAGAGCCAGTGCGGAGAAGAGGCTGCGGGCCATTTGAAATTTGAAAATGGGCCACATTTGGCCCCCGGGCCTGACTTTGGACATGCCTGATGTACATGATGATATTCATATAGCAGGCCTTCCTGCTGCCTTGCTTCCAAGGAACATTGTAGACATCTCTCACCTAGTGCCTCAACACCTGGCAGCAACCACATCTCAATAACAAAAAATATAGTAACCTATTTAATCACAAAGTAGTGTGCACCTCGGGGTCTGTGTAGTTTCTCTACCAAGATTCAGGTGTCTACATTTCACCATTTACATCTATATAAGCCACAGCAACACAAGCACATGTCTTTTATTCAACTGTAGACAAGACCGGCTTCAGCAAGTGACAAGACTTGTCCCAATAAGAGGGCCTTTCATTCTAACCACACTAACATTTCTAGTTTGTACAGCAGGTCCAAAGCGATCATGTGCATCTTGAAAAAAATTCTCAGTTTATATAGGCCATATCAGGATTGTATCAAGTCGC
This sequence comes from Phrynocephalus forsythii, assembly GCA_029282475.1. Taxonomy (NCBI): domain Eukaryota; kingdom Metazoa; phylum Chordata; class Lepidosauria; order Squamata; family Agamidae; genus Phrynocephalus; species Phrynocephalus forsythii. The sequence continues at coordinate 113,587,002 of JAPFRF010000011.1, forward strand.
ATAACACATTTATAAGATGGTGTGTGAATAATTGTTTCCAGTCTGTGGCCCTCTTAAAATAGTAAACTTGCTAGAATACAAAAACAAAGTCAAACATATGGTTGCAATACACTTAATCAGGTGATATGTTGTCTACAAAAGCAGTATATGAACACAATAGAAAAAAATTCAATTATCCTATTCCACTAATTTCCTTATTTGTCATGGAACTACAGAAACATCAGTATCTTGCTGTGGTTAATGAGTGCAGGCAAGGCGATAATGGTCTTGACTAATTATGAATGCAGCCAATGTTTGTGATCAGATAAACAACCTCCTGAGACAGGGCACCTCACCCATTATGGTATTTCTTCCCCAATAACTAACTAGCATGGCTGCTACTGTATCAGGAAGTCTCATGATATGACCTAAAAGCTGCATATGCATCACTCACATCCCCAGTCACTACACTGCATGGACAAATGTTGTTTTTAAATTACTTGGGCCTCTCTTTTGTTGTCTGTTTTTTTGTTTTAAGCAGTCCTAAAGATGTAAAACCTCTAGAAATTTTGAAGCCATTGGGGGGGGGAACCTTTGGGGAAAATGAAAAAAAAGGGGAGGGATATGTTTTTCCCCCTTTCTTTCCCAAAGTTTCCAGAAAGGTTACATCCCTAAGTAGCCCTCTCTAGTCCATAACGTATTAATTGAAATTTTATTGTTAAAGTTATGGCATTAAAACAAGTAAGAAAGGGGGTGAGCTCAAAACCACTAAATGACCCCCAAAAAAAGTGTACTTAAAAAGAATATTAAAGAAATCCATGTTGAAGACCTACATTATAAATAATGCAAAGTAGAAGTATTTAAGAAAATGATGACCAAACAACACATGACTACCAATACATTTCTGGTAAGAACTGATTAATGTGAACATAAAGAATTATATACTGTACAGCAGTGTTCCCCAATCCCTGGTCCGCGGACCGGTGCCGGTTCGTGGATCAATCGGCACCGGGCCGCCCGAGGAATTTCAAATCATTTTTCTTCCTCCTCCTCCTCTGGTCCTTTTCATTCCCTGTTTCCGCCTCCACTTCCTTCTCCGGCTCAAAACGTCCCTCGGCGCCTAAGCCAATCCTGGGCGCCCTCCCTGCCATTCGCGCCTGTGATTGGATCGCGGGGTGGATGATGTTCTTTTAAAATTGTAGCGGGCGCCGCCACCGCAGTTGTTCCGGGATGTTTGAGTGGCCGGTAGGCGAGTGAGTCGGGGAAGGGCGCACTCAGATTCCTCCAGACGGACCGGCCCATCGTGGGCAGTGTTGGCGGCGAGTGAGTCCCGGAGGGGAAGCGGGCAAGCTGGCGGGCGGCGAAGGGAGGGCTCCCAGCTGGGTCTCCTTCAGCAGAACAGGCCCTGCCTGCCTCGTCACGTTGTTCTTCGTGGCTTCAGTATCCTTATTCAAATCCTAACATGCTCGCTGTTTCCGGACACCACCACCACCACCCCAAAAAACTCATATCGCCGCTACCGCCGTTCGAGCCTTGATGCTGTAAATTCGGGATGTAGATCATACGCTCGGAAAAGCATGCGAAGGCAGGAGTAGGGGCTACCTTTAATCGACCACAAACTAATAAACAAAGAGCAAAAGCAAGCAAGAAAGAGACGTCCAGCTTTCAATGATCCTTCCTCTTTCTCAGATTGTGCACCAAGTTTTCATGGGCTGCCCCAAAATTAGGTTTTTTTATTCAAGACCCAGAGTTGCATGGCTTCTGTTGGGAGCCAGAGGAAGCTTCTTAGGAGAGGGCTGTAGTTTGCAAGACCACTGGAAGGTGTGTGTGGGGGGGAGGGGAGTTGGCGGTGGCAGCTGCGTCCCTTCAACAGCCAGTGGACTGAAATTTGTCACCCATCTCTAAAGAGAGGGTGGCCGAGTTAGGAAAAGTTAATTTTAGAAAATAGTACTCTGAATCCCCAGGCAGCATGGGGATTGGGGGACTTAAAGGTTTTTCCGGCTTCTGAGCAGAAGTGGGCGCCTAAGTGGGATTAGCCCTAAGGGCAGGGAGGTAGCACAGTCCTCTTTTGGTATCTTGGACTCTCTCTCTCTCTCTCTCTCTCTCTCTCTCTCTCTCTCTCTCTCTTGGATGATGCGACTTCTTTTCCTTGGAATTGCATCATGGAGGATCTGAGAATGCAGCATAATCTTGTAAAAACATCCAAGATTTGGGATTCTAGTGAGTTAAATAAAATAAATCACTTTATATTCATTTTTTGGTGTAGCTTTATTTTATTTTGAAGGCATGTTTAAATACAATTAAATTAAAATTATTAAATCAAAACAAGTGGGCCAGGGAAAAATTATCAAACATTGGCGATAAAAAGGTTGGGGAGCACTGCTGTACAGTATATATTCTGCATATAAATAATTACAATTTAAGAGAAGAAATCCAGTGTTTGTTTTTTCCAAAATTGACTGATGTTCATGCCCTCAACAGCTGAAGTAGTCAAATATTTTGTGTGCTGTCGATTATATAGCAAAACAAAACTTAGATAAGATTGTATTTTATTATATTGCTGAAAATATTTTCTTTCTTTTAATGCAAAGAAAGTGAAGTCTTCTGCTTATACACTGCCCCATAGTGCTTAAGGAACTCTCTGGGTGGTATACAATTTTATTATGCAGGGTGCACATTGCCCCCACCCCAACCCCAGTGACCTGGGTACTCCTTTTACCAACTACGGAAGGATAAAAGGCTGAGTCAACTATAAAACGGCTACCTGGGATTGAACCCTGGATCATGAGCATAGTTTTAGCTGCACTACTAAAGTTTAGCCACTGCACCATAAGGTTTCTACATCTGGATTTGATAAATTTAAAGGAAACTGAGAACCAACCTTTTTAGCTGAATATCACGGAAAACTTCCTAACTGTTAGAGCAGTACAACACTAAAACCAATGACCTCAAGAGGTGATGAGTGCTCCAAACACTTGAGGCATTCAAGAGGACTTTTGACAACCACCTGGCAGGTGTCCTTTGATTTGTTTTCCGGCATGGAGCAGGGGGTTGGGAATGATGGCCTTCTAGGCCCCTTCCAACTTCCCTATTCTATGACTAGAAAATGTAAGAAGGGGATTTTCTTTTCATCTATTCATGTTGTATTATTGTTTGAAGGAGACCTTGGCATCCGGAAAAAGCTCCTGAAAGGGCTGTCCCCCCCCCCAAAGGTTTAGAATGGCTAGCTTTGTGGCACGTAGCACCACCTGTTCCTCCCTTAAACACTGCACTCCCACTGGGCACCTCTAGCCACTGCCCTGAGAACAAGGGTTCTCTTAGCTTGAGCCCATTGTTGTGTGTCCTGCACTCTGGGGTGATGGAGAACAGATCCTGCCTCTCCTCTGCAGGACAGCCCTTCAGATCTTTGAAAAAGGTTATCATATTGCCCCTCAGACTTCTTCTCTCCAGGCTAAACATGCCCCCTTATTTCAGGTTTTTCCTCATAGGGCTTGGTTTCCATCCCCCTGATCATCCTTGTTTTCATCCTTTGACTTGTTCCAATTTTTCAGCATCCTTCCTGAAGTGTGGCATCCAGAACTGGGCACAATACACCAGTTGAGGCCTAAACAGTGCTGAATAGAGGATGACAAGCGCTCTCATGCATACCCAGAGCTCACAAATTAAGGAGGCTTTCCCTCTAGTGTTACAGCCCACTTTGTTTCCAGTGTTCCCAGAGCACCTCAGTGCTAGCAGGCAGATATTGCTCTGTGTTCCAGGAAGTTTTAATAAACAGAGTTAGCTGAAGCCGTCTGTGCATACTGTGGCATCCCACCCACACAATGCAGTCACGTTAGCTCTGGTTCACCTCCCACATTCACAGCCTGCTGGGACTGAGATGTTTATAAAATGAGACTTGGTGGTCATTGGCTGGGGGCCTCCCTGTGGACCCTCAGGGGCTGCGTGGGCTCCAGAAGATGACCAGGAGCACATTTAGCAACAAGCCAGAGCAATCCACTAGGATGATTTATCTATTGGTGATCAATGTTACCAGTCCATATGTGCACGGAAGAGACACTGCTTGTACACAAGCAATGAAGTGATTCTGACACAAAGTGAGTGACCAGGAGATGGGATATGTGGATTGCTGAGGTGGTCTAGTAGGCCTTTGTTGTTCCAGGAATGGCCCAAACAACCCTTGGGCCAAAGCGGTTGACATTTATTGTGTGCATACTGTTCACAAGTGAGTGCTCACAGTATAAAGATGTGCTTGTATGCTTTAACGATTTTCTAAATAACACAACAGTTTCTTTTGTTCTCAGCTAGCTTAACTGTTATAATGCAAACAGACGCTGTGAGAAAACATGCATATCTGGGGCCCTGTAGCGCTTGATTATGCACTCCTCACTATCACTGCTTCTCTGAATTTCAACTCAGTAAACCAGATTAACTCTGGGCCTTTTTACACGACCCCTAAGATCCGCTGGCCACTTAAATTCGGACCAGAGATCTTAGAGGTTCGTAGCTCTTCCTCTGTCTTCCTGTGTCCCCACCCCCCTCCGCACTTCCTGGTTGCTGGCTGCCTGAGGGAGGGAGAAAAAAGAAAGAAAAGAATGCCGGTTTACCTCCGTTTTGTTCCCGGCAGCATTCAGATCTCTTAAAGGGGCGGGGCGCAAAAAAAGAACAAACAGAAGCCAGGAGAGCCCCGCACTCACTATCATTACACCGGATCAAATATTTGTCACCATCAAAGACCAGGTACAAGAAAACTGCTGTTTGGTCGCGCTAAAGTGGGCGGGGTCGCACTTAATTGTCTGCAAAGTCCGGAGCTGGTGGGTAAACATTTTTAAGGTCCGGACCTTGCAGCCATTTGCGGCGGAGCTTAGGGGTTGTGTATAAACGACCTCTGTGATAAGGAACAACCCCTTAAAAGCCTCCTGGGGATGATTTTTTTTAACTTCCTTGCATTAAAACATGAAAATTAGTAAACAAGTCCTGCTAGTTAACCTGCAGATTATATTTTTCTAACATTGCAAACAATTTCATTCTATAGAAGAGAGAAATTGAACAATAACTGTTAAATTAGTTTTAAAAAGTAGTAAAAAGCTACAATACTTCTGCTGTTATATGTCTGAAAAAGTGGATGTGTCCACAAAATGTTACATTAAAATATGAAAGGTGCCACATGTTTTGTGTCTTTTGTTTTCTTTTGTTTTTCTTTGATTTTTGCCTGGAATGCTTAGCATCAAATCTATGTTGATTGATCAGGCCTTATTCTCATCTGAGTACTGTCTATCAAAATGTCACTGTGTCTGTTTGACACCAGATAAATGTACCCTGGTATAAGACTGCTAAACCAATTACTGGTAGGTTGAAAAAGCTGCTTCTGCAGCCACAGCCCATTTCAATTGCTGACAGCAGCATTTAGCTGGCTTTCTTCTTTCCTATCTAATGTTTTATCTGCACTGCTTTGGAAAGGAAACTGTTCTGGTTGATAAGGGTAGCTAACTATATTCAAAGCTCTTTTTTCAAGCTGCTGTGACCACAAACCCCCATTTGCCTTTAACTGGTTCACTTAAAAAAAAAATCCCACCTGATCGTCTACTTAAGTACAGTATACGTCACAGAAAGAAAACAAACCCAGTCTATTTATGAGAACCAGTTCCAAGACAGAGGAAATATCTGGAAACTACCTGAGCCTTTGCAGGCCTTCTCAAAGGAAAGCCCACATGAATTTGATGGAATGGTTTTTAGAATCTTCCAGTTTGTCACAGTGTCAAAGGTAGTTTTACTGCTTCTGTTGTTGCATCACATCATGACAATTACAATTTGAACCATTTTCTAATACTAAATTAATCTTATGGCACAACCCAGAATTAAAAATTGCGAAGAAGACATTTTTGTGGAAGGTAATGGGGACACAGGAGATTGCTTCAGATCAACTCAAGGCAACCAAATTGGCCCATTTCGTAAGACGGTGGTTAGATTAAATTTGCCAACTGCTGTTGAATTGTGCTATTTACTAAGATAGCATTTCTTGGTATCTCAGCAGGGCCCTGCCGCTTCAAACACTTCAACATCTCAGCTAGTTTTGAATATACCTGTTGAACCAGTGCAAAAAAAAAATGCCCACAAAAACTGATTTACAGGCGGTCATCAAACAGCACAGCTTTGCCTGCACAATGGGAATGATGACATTGTCCGTGGCAAAATGGCACTGATTAAGGGCTTCTTCTTTGGGATTTTGGGATGTGTAGTTGGTTCTCGCACAATGCAACGAAGTTAAGTTCACCCCAGAATCAGAAAAAGAAGCCTTTAATCAGTGGATAACTGCTGTTGTCAGTTATGCCCTTCTAATTGTGCAGATGGACCCTGCTGAACAGTATTCCCACCATAATCAATCCATGCTAGTTAATATCTATGATCTACTAGGTTAGGGAGAAGTATGGAATGAACAATTGGATTGGTCTTATTCTGCCCAGTGGAGGGTAGCTTTTATTTCTGTGTAGACCATATCGAATTCAGCAGATTACATTCTGTATATATTGCACACCACCGCCAGACTGAAGCAAACCAGCTAATTATTGGGAATGCACCTGACACATCTCAGACTTATTCTCTTATTGTGTCCACTCAGATTTTTTTTTTCTGGGTGCTTTATTGGATTCCTTTAGTATCAAAGGAAAATGATTTTAAAAGAAATTTTAAAAACTAGTTTGGTGAGATTCACCTCCAAGGCACCACACAGCTTGTGTTTGTGCATGTTTACAAAGGAGGTAAATTTCATCACAATCAATGTGGTTACATTCTTTGGTCAATGTGCTAGACACTAAGGCCGTGGTCACACCAGTGTTCTCTGTGTATATAAATTTCATGCATTATTTTTTTTGGACGGTCACGTGGTTTTTAATGTGCAATTAGTGTCCTCTCTTCTGCGATGTATTTTCCTATTCTGGTTCCATGTCTACCTGTCTACTTCGCATTTTTCCATGGGAAGCTGTTGAAAAAGGGGAACAACTGATTTTACTGTGTATTTTCGGTGTCCTGCCGTTAAAGGGTATGGATCAGAGCCTATAGAGACAAACCTCATGGCAATCTATATCCCAAGCTGTACCATCTATATCCCAAGCTATACCCTGTATTATATGGGATATTTCAGGCTATGCCTTGCAAAGTATAAGCCACACAAATTATATATTTAGAGGTAATGATGTTACTAAGCATACATATATATATATATTTCATTTATATTATTATTCACACATGTGTTCTTTATTCCTGCAAACGCTGGTCAAGCCTTAAGAGAAAGGGCCCCTGTTATAATATTGGCTGAGAAAAGTAGAGATAAGACTTGGAGATCTAATTATTTTCCTATGTAGCTGTGAAAGCCTTGCACAGTTACGCCAGCCGAAGAAAATCTTATCTCTTCATTCAGCCGAGGCAACAGCACCTGCAATCCATCATTTGTCAAATTCCAGGGTCATAAACGCTTGCAGCTCCGTGGAGCTCTGTACTAGTCAGTTCAAACAAACGCTCCAATTAAAATATTTAGCTGTTGCCAAAAAGTGCAAAATAATGATCAAAGTACCAATTAGTGTTTGATGTGTGTAACCGATGCATATGACGTAAGATGCAGATGGGAGGGGGAAAGAGTGCTGGAAAAACCTTATAAAAATATCTCCTTTCGTTTTCTGGGTGGGACTTCTCACCAGCAGAGAGTGTGGAAGTGCCCTGATTGCAATCAATAAATCTTCTTTTCTGTCTACAAAAGACTCAGATTGCTTGTTGCATTCTGCAAAGCTATTAGCACGCCGGCAATGAACCCCATAAATTGAATTCATTCCTTTCATTTGGTGGAGATGCCGGGAATTTTGCCGCTGCTAAAGAGGCTTGTAGAGTCTGACTCAGGTCACGGTAAGAAGTCTGTGCTGATTAATTGAACCTAGTCCGGACCCTCAAATTTGTGAGGAGGTTCACTTTGTCAGCACTAGATGGGCTACCGTACATGAGAGAAAACCAAGTGCCGGCAGGAGGAATTGGAGAGGACTGCGCAAAAGAAATCTGGTAAGAAGAGAAAACTAGTTGTGGGGTGGCGTGAGTTCGAATCTAACAGCTCTGTGGAGTGGAGAAGATTGCGGATTCTTATGAGTCGGCCCGGGGAGGGAGGAAGACGAGAAGGGACATTTGTGTGTCTCTAGCATCCCGCGAACCAGGGAGGACTAAGAGTTGAGAGACTCTGAGGTCCCCCGAGGGTGGAAAAGAGCTCCTCTCTAGTAACCCTAGTGTTCCCCTCCCCAAGTGTTTGAAGAATTAGAAGCAGAGCACTGCTCTGGCTTCCTCAGAGGATTTATTAATGTGTGAATATATATGTGGGTGTTAAGTTGAATTCTTTCTGGTAACCACAGGGAAGTGGCCATTCCCTGTGTCTTAAGCAGGGCAAAGACTGGCAATCTTTGCCCCACAATACCAACGGAGTTCCACCATCTTCGTTTGATTTTAGAGAAGTTAGAAAGATCTATTCTTAGGCAAGGGATCGCAGTTAACTGGGGAAACAGAAATGTGGGAGAGTTGTGTATGGTTGCTGAATCACATGTTGGCGTGTATGATGTGCATTTGATTGTTGAGGTGCGAGTCCGTTTGATGCTTGTGTGGGAGAAATCATAGGAACACAGTTAGACCTTTAAAGTAAACCTATGGGGATAAATTAGTGCAGTTTATGCACCCCCTTTTGATGTGCGATGTGGTAACATTGGAATTCTGCCACCAGAAGTAATGATTTTAGTATTAAATGGAACATGAGTAAGCTTTAAGAAGAACCCTCTAACTAGGATGAGGCAGGACTTTACCATCTCAAATTAAGATTCTAGCCCTCAGGGAGGACAGACCAATTATGACCTGCTAGCAAGAGGTGTGTGAATGTACAAGGACGTACTTAGTTAATTAATATAAGAGACTAAAAACTCTGCCAACTAGGAGACCCCTCCAGCAATTTTGATAATACCAGGGGGAATATGGGCAGTGAGAAAAATACTTTTGAATACTCAGGGATAAACAACATCCCGCATATTTTGTGACTGGCTGGTCACACAACAAAATTTACCAGCTGAAGGGATATTTTACAAGGTAAACATCATAGGGTATCTGAGTAATGCATTTTTAGTAAAACTGGGTAGGAAACCTGAAAGATGATGGAAGGAAAGGCAGGATGGTGAACTGAAAAGGTATAGAGAAAGACAGATGAATAGAGGAAGTGGAGTAGAAGGAAGGCAGCAAGACAGAAGTGGGATGGATAGGTATGATGTTGAGGGAACGGGAGGAGAGCACGGAGCATTGAGGGGACAGGAAGTGCTAGATGGGGGATGTGTACCCTGAATTGCCTTATTCAAGCATTCAGGAGGTACTTCCATCCCTTACGCCAATGCCCAACTCCTTGGATATGGAAGCTTTAAACAGAACTAAGGGTTGCTATGCACCACATGAGGAGATAGGTAGGGACGTTATTTCTGAACTATTAATAATCAAAAGCAGGAAATCAAATCAGGGGCTGAGCCCCTTCTGGCAGCTGGCCACGACAGAAAGTAGAATCAATGCCTTTTTTTCCCTTCTCCAAAAGTAGTTAAGAACATTGGATAAAAGACCAGGCAATTTAATTTCAAACACAGGGAGATTCTCAGGACCAAACTGCCAACAACAATCCTACTGCGCAAGTCTACCTTTTTTTTTTTTTTTTTTTTAAGACGAAGGAAAAGTGGGGAGAAGATCTTAGTCTCTCTCTCTATCCTATCTAGGCATTATTTGCCTCCCCATAGATATAAGAGTGAAGGAAGAGAGAGAAATTCTACATGTTCACCTGAGATTTTTTTTTCCTCCCTCCTGATTTAAGTAGCTCTGTGTATTCATTACAAAAGCCACGCTTCTCAAATTAGGCTTAAGCCAACTACAAGATCAACAGCCACAGAAAGGGTGAATTGCCCCTTTGTTCCAGGGCATTTCACACCTAATACATTACAGAAGTAATTACAGGAGATTATCTGCTTGCCTCAGGCTGTAAAAGGCAGCCGCGGGGGAATTTAAAAGTCTATAGCCCCTCCTTTCTTTTTCTGCCCCCCAAAGCCTCATAGCAATTGCTGCCCTTTGTAGCAAGAAAATGAATATATTTTAAAACGCTTCTAACAGACATTCTCCATTGAAATTCATTGACCTGGGGACTGTAATCAATGCTGAACTACCCAGCCTGATTTCGACATTGGAATCCTGCTGACTTTGTTAGGAAGAGAGACACTGAGGACTGCACATTTTTCCCCCCACATTTTTATTCATTGTTTAACTCACCCGCATCATCACCAGTTTTAGAACCTGAGGCTGCTTCAAGCATTCCGACCCCTTCGGAAGGCGACAGTCCGGAAAGAGGAGGAGCCCTGAGAATTTCGCTGCGGGAAAATTCGCCGCAGGGTGAGATATTTCCAGTGACCACCTCCGCTGACCAGACCCATTAAGGCTCCTTGAATTTTCATAGCGTACCCTCTTGGACCCCGAAGGAGCAAGTGAGGGTGCCTTGCTTTGTTTTCTTTTCCTCCACCAGCGGCCATTACCATTGATTTCCAGAGGGGTGGAGTTTCTTCAGTTTTTTTTTTTCCTCTCCCAGAATCCTGCTTGTCCTGGGTATTTCCGCCTGAAATTTAACCCCTTCTTTTCCAAGCAGGACATCAGCTGGACTATAAGTTTTTTTCTTTCCTTTCCCCTGTCATTGTGTGGTTGTGTATATGGCTTCCCCACTTGTACCTCAGTGTGTAGTTCCTAGCCAGCAACCCCAGACCCCAGAGGAGAGACACTCTGCTTTACCCAGCGCATCTGTGGCGCGACCCTCTCCGCGATTTCTACCTATGATCCATGACCCCAGAATGTACAATGCTTCAATTATCCTACGGCCGGTACATTGTACGCCCCGCCGTGTTGTAATTATAGGTCATAGCTTCATCTTCTGGGCGGCACGCCACGCGCGTCTCTCCGCGTGGGGTGCTGATCTCTGTCTCGGACGTCGCCTTAGACTAATTTGGAAAGGGGTGCGCGGAATGCTCTGGGCTGCTTTCTTTGAAACAGCTACTCAATTGGCTTCTGGATGTAATATTGATGTTTTGCTCATTCATCTGGGTGGAAATGATCTCCCTCACACGAACAGCTCAGCCCTAGCTCGACGTATTATCGCTGATTTGCGTACTTTTCATCAACTTTACCCGCATACACGAATTGTTTGGTCTTCTATCATACCTCGCCAGACCTGGCGGGGGGCATTTGATCCACTCAGAATAGAGGGGGCTAGGGCACGCTTAAATCGTCAAGTGGAGGCAGCTGTGCGCCAAGATTCTGGCTTCGTGATTGCCCACCCAGTTTTGACACTCTCTCAACCTTTCCTGTTCAGAAGTGATGGGGTCCACCTAACGGAAGGGCTTGGATGTTCTCCTGCACGACCTCCAAACGGGCATTCGCCGTGCGCTTGGTGACGTGATGGTGGTTTTAAATATAGTAGCTGCTTCTGTTTTCCTACTCATGTTTCTGCCTGAACTTTTCCGTGACTTTATCATTCCGCTTACCAGTCTAAGCTCCCCTCCGGAACAAATTGGGTCATGCTAAGAGCCTGCTTTGCACCTCATGGATATTCTGCCAGTTACACCTTTTTGTTGTCCCCGTGTGGCAGAGCAAATTGACTAGGGGATGGGGTCTGTCCCAAGTAGTTGATTGGGGACACCTGAGCATCTAGCTTGTGAGGTCCTGCGGACTCATCTTGCGAGCACCTGGTGTGGCCAGCTGAACCTGTGCATAACTACTGATGTGCAGATGTGCCCCCCCCCTACTTCACGTACTGGTTTTACGAAGAGGAAAGCCTCAATCTGCCTTTTACGACATTTTTTTTTCCGAGACTGTCAGATAGACTGTACCACCCTGCCTGGCGGCACAAGGACAGCTGAGGGGCCATTTTGTGTGTGTTTGTGTTCTGTGTTTGTCTGTTTGTGGTCGTGTGTCTGTTCTTCTCTTACCCAGGTACATCCTGGAGGTCGGGCTTTTGCTCTGGGAAAAACGCCCACCCGTTCTTTATTTTTGGATCATGGAGTCGGTCGGGTTTGGAAAGCTGACGCCGCCGGTCGTAGATGCTCAGATGGGGACCCTCCTGCCCTCCATTCTGCCATCCCTCCTGGACCTCCTCCCGCCTTTGATGCCCTTGATGATGCCATCTTCGTGATGACTTCGCTCCGTGAGTTCGATCGATGTGGGCTCCAGGATCCAGTGATGTCAGCCTTTTCACCCAGCGTGACCCGTACCCCGCGACCGAGAGGGAGTGAGGCCTGACCGTGACGCCTTCTGCCTTCTGCTGTAGATTGCCCCTATGCCTTAGATGACTTCACCCTGGACGGCGGGCGACAACATGAACCTGACCTGTGGTCACCGCATCCTTGCCCATCCTTCCCCAGATGACAGCGTGCGTTTGATACTTCGGAGGGTCCCAAAGCAGCCTGCAGATTCACTTTCAACTCAGGTTGACAGATTAAAATCCTGTCTTCCTGCCTCTCAATTTCTATTTCTTTTTTCTTTTCTTTTCTGTTTGTTAATGGGGGGAGAGAGTGGGTCTGAAACAGCCACTGACTCTTGTTTTGGATTGCGGCCAACAGACTTCACGTCTGCAATTTAACCCCCTTTTCACCGGGACAGAGACTTGGGGTTTAACTACTGCTTTCAGACCTTCATTGATGCCTGTGCGCGTGCCCTGGATCACCATGAACTTGTGTTGCCACACACGCACACACCAGCCTCCCAGCATCAGCCTCCCAGCTTGCGACAAGTGAGCGCTTATTTTTTTTTCCTGCGCACGGTAGGCTCCAGAGCAACTTTACATATTTACATTACCCTGTGCTCTATTATGATATTGTTTATTGTCTATTATTGATAGTCACTGTGAAAACTCTTACTGAAGTGCTTCTCTGGATGTGCCTTTTTATGTAATGATCATGCTTGGCCACTGAAAATGCTTTTTACTCACAAAGCATTGAGTGCCAGAGATTATGACTTGCCTTTCTATGCAATTTGTATTGAATGAGAGACATTTTGGTGCCCATGGGTGTTCACGAGCCTTTATACCAAAGAAAAAGTGGCTTTATGAAGTAGCTATATCTACATTATTTTCTTCACCAAAGACACTGATGAACTAATCTTGGCCCCATGTTTACGGGCAGATTTTTTTGTGTGTGTAAACTATCAGCCACAGGGACATTTCTGACCGGATTTCAACGGCTCATTCATGACTTTACCATGAGAATGTATGGCGCAAAGTGGGTTTTTCTAAGCACCATCTAGATGTGTCTTATGCCTCTTTCAGCCTTCATGATATGTATATTACCTTTATTTAGTATCATTGCAAATGTCTATCATTTGAGAATGCACACACAACTGGGTGATTCTGCACAGCCTGCTATTATCTGAGTTTGAATGCACACCACACACACCCTAAATAAGGTTGGAAAAAACCTGGCAAAGTAGCCTGGCCCACATATTTCCTTGGTGGGCTAAGAAGGGCATATTTTCCTTATAAGTATTTGGTTTGCAAAATGAACCTACAGTGTGGTAACCTCATGGCAATCTATATCCCAAGCTGTACCATCTATATCCCAAGCTATACCCTGTATTATATGGGATATTTCAGGCTATGCCTTGCAAAGTATAAGCCACACAAATTATATATTTAGAGGTAATGATGTTACTAAGCATACATATATATATATATTTATATTATTATTCACACATGTGTTCTTTATTCCTGCAAACGCTGGTCAAGCCTTAAGAGAAAGGGCCCCTGTTATAATATTGGCTGAGAAAAGTAGAGATAAGACTTGGAGATCTAATTATTTTCCTATGTAGCTGTGAAAGCCTTGCACAGTTACGCCAGCCGAAGAAAATCTTATCTCTTCATTCAGCCGAGGCAACAGCACCTGCAATCCATCATTTGTCAAATTCCAGGGTCATAAAAACGCTTGCAGCTCCGTGGAGCTCTGTACTAGTCAGTTCAAACAAACGCTCCAATTAAAATATTTAGCTGTTGCCAAAAAGTGCAAAATAATGATCAAAAGTACCAATTAGTGTTTGATGTGTGTAACCGATGCATATGACGTAAGATGCAGATGGGAGGGGAAAGAGTGCTGGAAAAACCTTATAAAAATATCTCCTTTCGTTTTCTGGGTGGGACTTCTCACCAGCAGAGAGTGTGGAAGTGCCCTGATTGCAATCAATAAATCTTCTTTTCTGTCTACAAAAGACTCAGATTGCTTGTTGCATTCTGCAAAGCTATTAGCACGCCGGCAATGAACCCCATAAATTGAATTCATTCCTTTCATTTGGTGGAGATGCCGGGGAATTTTGCCGCTGCTAAAGAGGCTTGTAGAGTCTGACTCAGGTCACGGTAAGAAGTCTGTGCTGATTAATTGAACCTAGTCCGGACCCTCAAATTTGTGAGGAGGTTCACTTTGTCAGCACTAGATGGGCTACCGTACATGAGAGAAAACCAAGTGCCGGCAGGAGGAATTGGAGAGGACTGCGCAAAAGAAATCTGGTAAGAAGAGAAAACTAGTTGTGGGGTGGCGTGAGTTCGAATCTAACAGCTCTGTGGAGTGGAGAAGATTGCGGATTCTTATGAGTCGGCCCCGGGAGGGAGGAAGACGAGAAGGGACATTTGTGTGTCTCTAGCATCCCGCGAACCAGGGAGGACTAAGAGTTGAGAGACTCTGAGGTCCCCGAGGTGGAAAAGAGCTCCTCTCTAGTAACCCTAGTGTTCCCCTCCCCAAGTGTTTGAAGAATTAGAAGCAGAGCACTGCTCTGGCTTCCTCAGAGGATTTATTAATGTGTGAATATATATGTGGGTGTTAAGTTGAATTCTTTCTGGTAACCACAGGGAAGTGGCCATTCCCTGTGTCTTAAGCAGGGGCAAAGACTGGCAATCTTTGCCCCACAATACCAACGGAGTTCCACCATCTTCGTTTGATTTTAGAGAAGTTAGAAAGATCTATTCTTAGGCAAGGGATCGCAGTTAACTGGGGAAACAGAAATGTGGGAGAGTTGTGTATGGTTGCTGAATCACATGTTGGCGTGTATGATGTGCATTTGATTGTTGAGGTGCGAGTCCGTTTGATGCTTGTGTGGGAGAAATCATAGGAACACAGTTAGACCTTTAAAGTAAACCTATGGGGATAAATTAGTGCAGTTTATGCACCCCCTTTTTGATGTGCGATGTGGTAACATTGGAATTCTGCCACCAGAAGTAATGATTTTAGTATTAAATGGAACATGAGTAAGCTTTAAGAAGAACCCCTCTAACTAGGATGAGGCAGGACTTTACCATCTCAAATTAAGATTCTAGCCCTCAGGGAGGACAGACCAATTATGACCTGCTAGCAAGAGGTGTGTGAATGTACAAGGACGTACTTAGTTAATTAATATAAGAGACTAAAAACTCTGCCAACTAGGAGACCCCTCCAGCAATTTTGATAATACCAGGGGGAATATGGGCAGTGAGAAAATACTTTGAATACTCAGGGATAAACAACATCCCATATATTTTGTGACTGGCTGGTCACACAACAAAATTTACCAGCTGAAGGGATATTTTACAAGGTAAACATCATAGGTATCTGAGTAATGCATTTTTAGTAAAACTGGGTAGGAAACCTGAAAGATGATGGAAGGAAAGGCAGGATGGTGAACTGAAAAGGTATAGAGAAAGACAGATGAATAGAGGAAGTGGAGTAGAAGGAAGGCAGCAAGACAGAAGTGGGATGGATAGGTATGATGTTGAGGGAACGGGAGGAGAGCACGGAGCATTGAGGGGACAGGAAGTGCTAGATGGGGATGTGTACCCTGAATTGCCTTATTCAAGCATTCAGGAGGTACTTCCATCCCGCTACGCCAATGCCCAACTCCTTGGATATGGAAGCTTTAAACAGAACTAAGGGTTGCTATGCACCACATGAGGAGATAGGTAGGGACGTTATTTCTGAACTATTAATAATCAAAAGCAGGGAAATCAAATCAGGGGCTGAGCCCCTTCTGGCAGCTGGCCACGACAGAAAGTAGAATCAATGCCTTTTTTTTTCCCTTCTCCAAAAGTAGTTAAGAACATTGGATAAAAGACCAGGCAATTTAATTTCAAACACAGGGAGATTCTCAGGACCAAACTGCCAACAACAATCCTACTGCGCAAGTCTACCTTTTTTTTTTTTTAAGACGAAGGAAAAGTGGGGAGAAGATCTTAGTCTCTCTCTCTATCCTATCTAGGCATTATTTGCCTCCCCATAGATATAAGAGTGAAGGAAGAGAGAGAAATTCTACATGTTCACCTGAGATTTTTTTTTCCTCCCTCCTGATTTAAGTAGCTCTGTGTATTCATTACAAAAGCCACGCTTCTCAAATTAGGCTTAAGCCAACTACAAGATCAACAGCCACAGAAAGGGTGAATTGCCCCTTTGTTCCAGGGCATTTCACACCTAATACATTACAGAAGTAATTACAGGAGATTATCTGCTTGCCTCAGGCTGTAAAAGGCAGCCGCGGGGGAATTTAAAAGTCTATAGCCCCTCCTTTCTTTTTCTGCCCCCCCCCAAAGCCTCATAGCAATTGCTGCCCTTTGTAGCAAGAAAATGAATATATTTTAAAACGCTTCTAACAGACATTCTCCATTGAAATTCATTGACCTGGGGACTGTAATCAATGCTGAACTACCCAGCCTGATTTCGACATTGGAATCCTGCTGACTTTGTTAGGAAGAGAGACACTGAGGACTGCACATTTTTCCCCCCACATTTTTATTCATTGTTTAACTCACCCGCATCATCACCAGTTTTAGAACCTGAGGCTGCTTCAAGCATTCCGACCCCCTTCGGAAGGCGACAGTCCGGAAAGAGGAGGAGCCCTGAGAATTTCGCTGCGGGAAAATTCGCCGCAGGGGGGTGAGATATTTCCAGTGACCACCTCCGCTGACCAGACCCATTAAGGCTCCTTGAATTTTCATAGCGTACCCTCTTGGACCCCGAAGGAGCAAGTGAGGGTGCCTTGCTTTGTTTTCTTTTCCTCCACCAGCGGCCATTACCATTGATTTCCAGAGGGGTGGAGTTTCTTCAGTTTTTTTTTTTCCTCTCCCAGAATCCTGCTTGTCCTGGGTATTTCCGCCTGAAATTTAACCCCTTCTTTTCCAAGCAGGACATCAGCTGGACTATAAGTTTTTTTTTCTTTCCTTTCCCCTGTCATTGTGTGGTTGTGTATATGGCTTCCCCACTTGTACCTCAGTGTGTAGTTCCTAGCCAGCAACCCCAGACCCCAGAGGAGAGACACTCTGCTTTACCCAGCGCATCTGTGGCGCGACCCTCTCCGCGATTTCTACCTATGATCCATGACCCCAGAATGTACAATGCTTCAATTATCCTACGGCCGGTACATTGTACGCCCGCCGTGTTGTAATTATAGGTCATAGCTTCATCTTCTGGGCGGCACGCCACGCGCGTCTCTCCGCGTGGGGTGCTGATCTCTGTCTCGGACGTCGCCTTAGACTAATTTGGAAAGGGGTGCGCGGAATGCTCTGGGCTGCTTTCTTTGAAACAGCTACTCAATTGGCTTCTGGATGTAATATTGATGTTTTGCTCATTCATCTGGGTGGAAATGATCTCCCTCACACGAACAGCTCAGCCCTAGCTCGACGTATTATCGCTGATTTGCGTACTTTTCATCAACTTTACCCGCATACACGAATTGTTTGGTCTTCTATCATACCTCGCCAGACCTGGCGGGGGGCATTTGATCCACTCAGAATAGAGGGGGCTAGGGCACGCTTAAATCGTCAAGTGGAGGCAGCTGTGCGCCAAGATTCTGGCTTCGTGATTGCCCACCCAGTTTTGACACTCTCTCAACCTTTCCTGTTCAGAAGTGATGGGGTCCACCTAACGGAAGCGGGCTTGGATGTTCTCCTGCACGACCTCCAAACGGGCATTCGCCGTGCGCTTGGTGACGTGATGGTGGTTTAAATATAGTAGCTGCTTCTGTTTTTCCTACTCATGTTTCTGCCTGAACTTTTCCGTGACTTTATCATTCCGCTTACCAGTCTAAGCTCCCCTCCGGAACAAATTGGGTCATGCTAAGAGCCTGCTTTGCACCTCATGGATATTCTGCCAGTTACACCTTTTTGTTGTCCCCGTGTGGCAGAGCAAATTGACTAGGGGATGGGGTCTGTCCCAAGTAGTTGATTGGGGACACCTGAGCATCTAGCTTGTGAGGTCCTGCGGACTCATCTTGCGAGCACCTGGTGTGGCCAGCTGAACCTGTGCATAACTACTGATGTGCAGATGTGCCCCCCCCCTACTTCACGTACTGGTTTTACGAAGAGGAAAGCCTCAATCTGCCTTTTACGACATTTTTTTTTCCGAGACTGTCAGATAGACTGTACCACCCTGCCTGGCGGCACAAGGACAGCTGAGGGGCCATTTTGTGTGTGTTTGTGTTCTGTGTTTGTCTGTTTGTGGTCGTGTGTCTGTTCTTCTCTTACCCAGGTACATCCTGGAGGTCGGGCTTTTGCTCTGGGAAAAACGCCCACCCGTTCTTTATTTTTGGATCATGGAGTCGGTCGGGTTTGGAAAGCTGACGCCGCCGGTCGTAGATGCTCAGATGGGGACCCTCCTGCCCTCCATTCTGCCATCCCTCCTGGACCTCCCCTCCCCGCCTTTGATGCCCTTGATGATGCCATCTTCGTGATGACTTCGCTCCGTGAGTTCGATCGATGTGGGCTCCAGGATCCAGTGATGTCAGCCTTTTCACCCAGCGTGACCCGTACCCCGCGACCGAGAGGGAGTGAGGCCTGACCGGTGACGCCTTCTGCCTTCTGCTGTAGATTGCCCCTATGCCTTAGATGACTTCACCCTGGACGGCGGGCGACAACATGAACCTGACCTGTGGTCACCGCATCCTTGCCCATCCTTCCCCAGATGACAGCGTGCGTTTGATACTTCGGAGGGTCCCAAAGCAGCCTGCAGATTCACTTTCAACTCAGGTTGACAGATTAAAATCCTGTCTTCCTGCCTCTCATTTTCTTTTTCTTTTTTCTTTTCTTTTCTGTTTGTTAATGGGGGGAGAGAGTGGGTCTGAAACAGCCACTGACTCTTGTTTTGGATTGCGGCCAACAGACTTCACGTCTGCAATTTAACCCCCTTTTCACCGGGACAGAGACTTGGGGTTTAACTACTGCTTTCAGACCTTCATTGATGCCTGTGCGCGTGCCCTGGATCACCATGAACTTGTGTTGCCACACACGCACACACCAGCCTCCCAGCATCCGACAAGTGAGCGCTTATTTTTTTTTTCCTGCGCACGGTAGGCTCCAGAGCAACTTTACATATTTACATTACCCTGTGCTCTATTATGATATTGTTTATTGTCTATTATTGATAGTCACTGTGAAAACTCTTACTGAAGTGCTTCTCTGGATGTGCCTTTTTATGTAATGATCATGCTTGGCCACTGAAAATGCTTTTTACTCACAAAGCATTGAGTGCCAGAGATTATGACTTGCCTTTCTATGCAATTTGTATTGAATGAGAGACATTTTGGTGCCCATGGGTGTTCACGAGCCTTTATACCAAAGAAAAAAGTGGCTTTATGAAGTAGCTATATCTACATTATTTTCTTCACCAAAGACACTGATGAACTAATCTTGGCCCCATGTTTACGGGGCAGATTTTTTTGTGTGTAAACTATCAGCCACAGGGACATTTCTGACCGGATTTCAACGGCTCATTCATGACTTTACCATGAGAATGTATGGCGCAAAGTGGGTTTTTCTAAGCACCATCTAGATGTGTCTTATGCCTCTTTCAGCCTTCATGATATGTATATTACCTTTATTTAGTATCATTGCAAATGTCTATCATTTGAGAATGCACACACAACTGGGTGATTCTGCACAGCCTGCTATTATCTGAGTTTGAATGCACACCACACACACCTAAATAAGGTTGGAAAAAACCTGGCAAAGTAGCCTGGCCCACATATTTCCTTGGTGGGCTAAGAAGGGCATATTTTCCTTATAAGTATTTGGTTTGCAAAATGAACCTACAGTGTGGTGCTTTGTTAGAATTCAGGGTTCTCAGCCTGACTACCAAACACACAAACACGATATCTCAAATGTGCACTGCTGTGGCAGGCAAATTTATTTGGGTTTCATGATTGTCCTAAAATAAGGTAATGAACAAATCTGCTGTTTAAAGCATGTTTAATTATCGCTTTGGGACGGGGATCTTGATATCCAAGTCTATCACAATATTATCAAAAATTCTTATGCCAGCCCCCTTCAAAAGTTGAGAATTTGGGATCCTTGAGAAGTGTACAACATGGCCTGGGAGGTTACCTTATACTGCTGTGACCACGATGCATTTCTCCAACAGGGGAAACTTAAATGCTGTGGTCCATGGAACATATCCATCCGTTGCAGTCTGTGGGTCTGACCAGGGGGGGTCTTCTTACATCCCAAGCATGGCAACACTTCATCTGTTAACTTAACATTTTACTCTAGAAAGTGCCCTAGTGGATTAAGGGGTATTTCTTTGTCATTCACCTGTTCAAATGCGTCCCTCACCATGAGACGCCACAAATCATGTTGTGATACTTCATTTTTTTTGAACTGTGCCTATAAGCCCTTTGGGAAAACAGGGTGGGAAAAGTTTTCCTGGCAGCACTGCCTACACTCTCGTCAGGAACACTGAACAATCACTGAGCCATGATGACACCCCTCTCCAAGGGAATGAATGGTAAGCAGGGAAGCTCAAGCAATATTCACGCTTCTGTACATACACCTTTGATATGTCTCTTTGTCCTTTACCAGTCTATCACAGGAGCCATAAGGGGCAACCTATGGAGAATTTACTGGCGTAAATTTCCATAACGCGTCACGGGCGAGTAAAGGGTATGGATCAGAGCCTATAGAGACAAACCTCATGGCAATCTATATCCCAAGCTGTACCATCTATATCCCAAGCTATACCCTGTATTATATGGGATATTTCAGGCTATGCCTTGCAAAGTATAAGCCACACAAATTATATATTTAGAGGTAATGATGTTACTAAGCATACATATATATATATATTTCATTTATATTATTATTCACACATGTGTTCTTTATTCCTGCAAACGCTGGTCAAGCCTTAAGAGAAAGGGCCCCTGTTATAATATTGGCTGAGAAAAGTAGAGATAAGACTTGGAGATCTAATTATTTTCCTATGTAGCTGTGAAAGCCTTGCACAGTTACGCCAGCCGAAGAAAATCTTATCTCTTCATTCAGCCGAGGCAACAGCACCTGCAATCCATCATTTGTCAAATTCCAGGGTCATAAAACGCTTGCAGCTCCGTGGAGCTCTGTACTAGTCAGTTCAAACAAACGCTCCAATTAAAATATTTAGCTGTTGCCAAAAAGTGCAAAATAATGATCAAAAGTACCAATTAGTGTTTGATGTGTGTAACCGATGCATATGACGTAAGATGCAGATGGGAGGGGGAAAGAGTGCTGGAAAAACCTTATAAAAATATCTCCTTTCGTTTTCTGGGTGGGACTTCTCACCAGCAGAGAGTGTGGAAGTGCCCTGATTGCAATCAATAAATCTTCTTTTCTGTCTACAAAAGACTCAGATTGCTTGTTGCATTCTGCAAAGCTATTAGCACGCCGGCAATGAACCCCATAAATTGAATTCATTCCTTTCACCGTGGTTACAGAAACAAATAAGTAAGCATTTTCAAGCGAAGTTTCTAAATCCAGCCCCTGGCGGTGGTTACTGAAACTTCGCTGAAACTGCTGTTCAAGGGGCGTGGTCAGCCAGGACCAGAATTTACTTCTCTTTGCAGTTAGGACGTGATCTTTTTATGACCATGGCCCAAGAAGGAAATTCCCTTTGCCCAGCTGTGAGTCATGACAGAGGCAACTGAATGTCGATCTTTGTATACCCCAATTAAGCATTCATAAACTAAGCCCAACAGCTCCTATCATCCTTTCATACATCTTGGGTGTGGATGTTGGGAACTGTGGTCTGACATCTCGAAAAGGTGCCCAGCTGGAGAAGACCAAGGTGAAGTCTTTCTTTTCCCAAGACAAATCCTTGCTTTGAACAGATAACGTGTGGAGATGCAGCTTGCCTGCTGCCAATAACAGTGAGTGTCCCTCCATTGCTGGCTGAAAACAGGCCGCCTTTGGCAGTTTTCATTCAGCGGCAAACCTCAGGAGCAGTGTCAGCTCCAAAGAGTGAGCAAGGGCCTGGCTCACAGCCATAATGTACAGATGTCCTAAAGGCTGTGTTTTCCTTCCAGCTCCATTCAGAGCTGTCTTGGCTCTGCTCCACACTCTCAATGACACAATTGTTCCAAACAAAAGCCTTCATCTTCATGCTGTGAGTCTGGACCAGTGAAAGCCGTTGCAGTGAAGGGGGCTTCTATTTCGTGGTGTTAAGCCACATTTATAGAGCAGGGAGTGTCAAATTCTTCATGAATGAGGCAGAAGAAACCTTATGTTTTTAAAAAAGAGCACAATTGTACCATAAAATGGCAACATGACAGAGAGACACACGCACCCCCCCCAGTTCTGTTGTCATTATGTGCCTCCCAGTTCTGTTGTCATCATGTGCCCTCATGGGAATGGAGAAAGATTTCCAGGTTTTATGCTTTGTCTGCATGACCAGCCTTCCCTGTTTTACGTAACTGCCATTCTAAGGCACACTTAAATTAATTACATCCCATAAAACTGTAATTATAATGCAAGGATAATTGTGATGGAAGTGAGGGGAGAAAAAGTTGTGTAAAACCAGAAGCTGACTACTGCTACTACATTTTAGGCATACTGAGACATTCTTCCTTACTCTTGAGCCATCATCCCTCCTTCCGGTGTTGCCACTCAATTACACAAGTATCACCAGAGGACATGTTAGAGCATCCTAAGGAGCATCGTTCATGGGGGGAGGGGGAGGGCCACCATTAGAGATACTGATTGTCCCTAGGGCTACGCTTTCCATGTCCTTGCATTACAGCGTGTACATATTCATTTGCCAGATGGGCAAGATACAGATGCAATATAAATAAATAAATAAATAAATAAATAAATAAATAAATAAATTTCTCTTCTAACAATGGATTTTACTGAGAGACAAAACAAGTATGATACTGAGGTGAGGAAAATCATTTGCTAGGCAAAACAGATGCTTCATCCCTTGAGGGAGCACATCATTTAACTATGTTCCCAACATAATTGGCTGACTATTTAAGTGGCAGTGGTGCTGGGGACCCACAGGTCGAGAACCATTGGTTTAAACTCTCCTGGCATCAGCTGTAATATCATGTAAGGGAATGTTCTTAGCCTAGAGCGGGGCTGCCTCTCATTACTTTTCTAAACTGGGAGGTGGGGGATGCTCTTCCCAGTACTGTTGCCTTTCCTTCTGCTTTGTGCCTGGCAGGATCTATGTAACATGATTTTTGTCGGTCTTATGTGCTATCGGCAGGGCCGGCGCGTCCATTAAGGTGAACTAGGCAGTTGCCTAGGGTGCCAAAATGGACAGAGGGTGCTGGCCAGCCTGCTGACCCCCCGCCCCCCCCCCCACCGCTGGCCACTGCCGTCTGTCCCCCTGCTGCCCGTCGCGGTCCACCCACCACCCCCATGCCTGTCGCCGTCCACCCCCCGTGCCCGTTGCCTTCTGCCCCCCATGCCCGTCGCCACCCCCGCCATCCACGGCCCCCTGCCACCCCGCCCCTCCCCCACCGCCACCACTGCCTGCGCCCCACCCCCTGCCACCGCCGCCCTCCCGCCACCGCCGCCCACCCGCCCCCTGCCCCTCACCTAGGGCGCAAAAAAACCTAGTGCCAGCCCTGGCTATCGGGTGAGTATTGAGCCACAGTGGCCCTAATAGGAATGTTAAGATAAGTGAGGTATTTAATGGGGTGGTGTTTCCAGTTCTCCTCCCCAGCAAGTTTCCATGGCCAAGTTGGCATTTGAACCCAGTTCTCCGGAGTCCTGGCCCTTCACTCTAGTTAACTAGACAGCACACTGTTTACCTCACCGCCTTGCTATCTATAGAGAAAGCCGCACATTAAACATTTTCCCCCTGACCACTGCTTGGAGGCTGCACAGTGAGGCAATACAGACCAGCAAACAGCATATCCTCCTGCAAGGTAAATAAAGAGAAAACTGGAAGGAAGCCTTCTTCCTGCTTAGGAAATTGTGCAATGTTCAGAGCCAAGGAAGAGATAACTGAGAGACACTTGCTTCCTGGTCTCCCCCTCTGACAATGAAATCACTATTGAGGAGGTCAGCTAAAATTCCCCAGAAGCCACATCTGTCTTTTATTTTATTTTACTGTCCAGACAGCCTACAGGAGAAGGTTGGACCCTCTCCTGTCATTTGCCTCTGCTAAGCACCTCTGCCTGCAGGCCATTAACCAGAGAGTGACCACCCACTGAGAGGAAAAATCTTAGCTGTCCTTCGCAGCAAGAGTTAAAATGGACCCTCACCTCTCTTCCTGCAGAGCATGAGACACACGCAAGGGAAAGGAAACCTGATAAGGCAGTCCATGAGAGACAGGAAGTGACCCAGTATCTCCCAGCACAGCGTATTGGGTGGGAGGGATGAAAGGGAAAAGTACAGTGCATTTGGCAATAATACAGTTGTGTTTTCCAAAATACAATAGTTTTAGAATTAGGTCTTTGAACTGGGCTGAGAGCCAGGACAGCTTCTGCATCACCTGGTCAAATTAACGATGCAACCGCTCCATTAACATCACAAGCCACGGCTGAAACTTGTCTGCCTAAAATTGTGGAGACACACCGCATCCATGTAATGTAATACTATGAGGTGAGACAAAATGCTTCACATATACATTTAAGGACAAAGCAAAGCAAAAAGGGTTCTGCTTATATACCGCTCCATACCACTACAAGTAGTCTCTGGGCAGTTTACAAATTTTTAATTACAGTGTGCAGCAGGTAAAATGGCAGAAATGTGACCGGATTCCCCCAGATGATGCGACTTTGTTTGTTGGAAGTAGGAATAGGTAACCATGGAATAGGTAACCACGGAACGCCCCTACCATAAAGTTTTTTGACTGAAACTGGAAACAGCAAGGGGATTTTGGCTATAGGAAAGTTGGTCAACTTTCTTTAACATTCCTTTTTTCCAGTTGCTAGTGGCCAATCCTGATGCCAATTTAGCTGAACAACCATGTACCATGATCCCATAATGGACTGCCATGTTATATGTAGTTTGAGCTACGAACTCTGGATCTCCAGATGTTCCTGGACTATAACTCCCAGAAATCCTGGCCAGCTCAGCTAGTGATGAAGACTTCTGGGAGTTGCAGTCCAGGAACATCTGGGGAGCCACAGGTTGAGAACTACTGCACTATAACATTAGGGGAGAGGGGGTAAGTATGTACAATGTCTGACCATCATGTCTGACAATATAATGGCAGATCATTTCCTCTGCTTTACGACCAGCAACACCACGCCACTACCCACATCCAAAATTCAGTGAAGAAAGCCTTTAGGGGAAAATGGGTGTGATAGAGAAGGGAAGGTAGGGTATTAGAAATTTTTAGAATGCCAACGTAAATTTCCTTTCCAAAAGAGCAGGGTAGCAGAATATCTTTCCTCAAATACATCTTCTGCTCTGTGTTGACATCCAGTGTTCCCCTAAAAATATGTTGATTGAACATTCACCACAGGTTTAAAAATTTGTCATCCTCAATGGTGGTGAATTTTGTCTCAAACCCTTTCTTTCAAATAAATGCCTAGCTAGGTTGGGCTAGGGTTAGTTCCTAATCAGAACTGTCACATGATTATTATTCCCACACCTCACTGGCTGTTCCTGCACTATGGCTAAGGGTATTCTGTAAGCCTCTGTCCATATCTTTTGCTGCCCATCTGCCTCAGCTTTTCTGTTTTTGCAGCTGTAAGCATCTCTACAATTCATCTTATAAAAATATAGGTGGAGCTGCACCTGGTGTTTGCAAATATACTGAGAGATTATATCTAACTGAGCGACTTTTCCTGGAACTGAATGTTGCTTGTGCCTTAACCACTACTGGCAACCACTACTAGCCAAACATACCGCGTTTCCCCGAAAATAAAACACTGTCTTATATTTATTTTTTCACAAGAAGACACACTAGGGCTTATTTTCAGGGGATGTCTTACTTTTATTAAGTATAATATGCTTGAATGTCAGCCCTGCACACAACCATAGCCACGACCATCACTAGGTCTTATTATCAGGGTAGGGCTTATATTTAAAAATGCATAGAAATCCTGCTAGGGCTTATTTTTGGGGAGGTCTTATTTTCAAGGAAACAGGGTAGTTTGATGTTAGTTCTAATAAACTCAAGGTATGCCTAGGCCTGCTCAGGTACGTCTTGAAATTATTGCAAAATGCAAGAAGTGAACTCAATGAAGCTTATTTCAAATGAAATATGTGTAGAACTGCATTCAATGACTATGATCTGATAATCACTTATGCCGGAAAAAGTCAAATATTAAAAACAAAAATGTACACAGGAAAAACAAGATTTGTCTTTATAACTAATCTCAGGGTACAATCACATGGAGAAATAGATCACAGTTTGGACCACTTGTGGGGTAATCAGTTTGCTAACAATCACATTATGCACTAGGAAATGCCCTTCAGCCTGGCCTCAACACTTGCCCAAGGGGGAATTTTTTGGTCCCACAATAGCTCTTTTACTTTGAGGGGCTGGTCTGGTCTGGAGTAATTCCCTGGAAGAGGGAAGGGTCACTTTGAAGAAGATTGCTCCTGCTAAAGCAACACTTTCCTAGTTCAACTGGGCATGGAATTTTGCAGCCATTTAATCACTTCCTTATTCAAAGCTTGGTCCTAGTTTTATTTTAAAGCACATCCAGTCTATTACTTACTGGGCCTAGGGTAAAATGAAAGAAACCAAAATGGACAAATTTATCAATTTTGGTTTATTTCAGTGTAGCCTTTTTCAATGTAAAGTTCATTCTGATCTTTTAAAAAATCAGTTTATTAAGGCCACAACAATTGCAATATGCTTTTCATCTATTCTATCTGTTTTTGTAGACAGATATAAATTTATAAGCTGCCTAGATGCCCTAAGCACATCTGATCTTGCCTGATTTTGGAAGCTAAGCAGGGTCAGCCCTGGTTAGTACTTGGATGGGCGACCCCCAGGGAATAGGCGCCTGGAGTAGGAACTGGCAAGCCACCCCAGTATTCCTGCCAAGAAAACTCCATGGACATGGGGTCACAAAGAGTCAGTCACAACTGTAATGACACAACACACAACACATAAATTTATAACTTTTAAGCACAAACACTTTTAATGAAAAATCTCCCCAACACTGTGGATTTGTATGTTATTTTTATGAATGCACAGTATGTGTGCTCATTTCTTATCCATGTTCTACCCATTTCTAATGGAACTGCATCACAACATTTGGAGGTGTGTGAATTCTGAAGAATATCTGTGTTTTGGCTCATGATTAGTTCTGAAAATGCAAAGTACTTAAATTTGGATTTTTTAATCCCAACAAATTAATTTCTAATACATCAACCAAACCTTTTCTACTAAGAGTTCCAAGATGCTGCTCAAAGCTGATAATATTTGAAGGAATATTTTGAATGTTGTGATAAGTTTATGACCATGTCAGATAAAGCTGTCTCAAGAGTCTCAACAAGCCTGAAGTGCTCTTGTCACCTGTCATTTGCTGATATTGATGAAATTTAAATCACAATATGCTTCAAAGCCAACCACATCGTCATGCAGCTGGCCGTCTTTCACTGCCAACAGACACAGTCTGAAGAAATCTAGATGGTGCACACATGAACACCCAAATCAGTGTTCTTTTAGATACCCTTCAAATATAGGAATTTGCTGTCCTGATCCCATAGGGCATGGTGTGGGTCTCCTGTTCTGTTGACAAACATGTTGAAATCAAGTACTTCCTGTTATTGTTCCAGAGAACTCTGAAATGTGCTGCGCAACACTGTGCTTCCTCATTAGAACGAAGTGCCCCCTCTAGATACTGTTAAAAAGGTATAGGAGCACTGGGGATATAACACAAATAAATACAGGGATAAATGTGAGCTTCTTATGTATCTCGCAGAATTACCAGTCCTGTGCATTTGTGCTCTTGTGTTGAATGGCCCTCCGAGCCCATTTGGAGGAATGAGGGCCTCTCTCAGGAAGTCAACACAATATATGTGTTCTGTTTTACTAGCCTGTTGAGAGCAAGGCTTGGATGAAAATAGCACAGCCCAGTTCCCAGGAGGCACCTGGAGGTGATGTCATCATGCTTACAGTTAATCTACAGCTAGTGTTTTGCTCCAAGTATCCGCCTTCTGCCAATTGGACACAACATTAATAGGCTTACCTTCTGTTGTAGTTCTGAACAATTAAAATGATGCTGGAAATCTAAATGCACATTGACAGAGATCATGTTTACAGTGGGATAGAGACACAAAGTAACTCCAGGCAGCAGGTTTAAGACTTCTCTCAGCAAACACTCTGTTTTATAAAGCAAACCTTATAACAGGGCTATTCTGAATGCATTTAACAGTACTCCACCATATCCAGAATGATGATGATGATGATGATGATGATGATGATGATGATGATGATGATGATGATGATGCATAAGTGTCTTTTACTAAAGCAGAGATGAAAGGTCCCTTTGACTCGGCAGGATTTCTCTTCTGTTTAATTCCAGTAAAAACTACATCAAGCAGACCAATTTTCATTTTGCATCTGTCTCAACAAAGTATCTTTAAACCACAAGCCCCCAAAGATGTCACCACATCTTTTGGTAACAACAGCAGCAACAAAACCCTGGTAGAAAGTACCATTTGCACTACTTAATAGTACCAGTACTTCCCCCATTTTCCTAAGAGGATCTGTAGGAGATTGATTCAAAGGCAAACTGTACTGAGATAACTTTATTCATACTGATACAGATGTGCCTTTCTTTTCAATCAAGCAGATCGAACTTTGCTGGCAGTCCATGACACATATTTTACTCAGAAATCCCTTGTTTGGAATGACAGCTCCCAAAACACACTGGACAGCAGGATTAGGAACTTATTGGCTGGGAATTCTGGGAACTGTTGTGTGGTCGGCCACTTGCCAGCCACAGACCATATGGTTCTCACCCTTGTATTAAATATCATTATCCGCCATCAAGTTCATTCCTAGTTATGGCAAATCTTCCTAGGCTTAGGTATATACTGAGAAGTGGTTTATCAGTACCTCCATCTTGTAGAGTCACTATACATCAGATGCAACTTTATGGCACATAACATGTACCGTACAGGTCAGCTCCTTTGTCCCAGACAACCCAGTCGGACAACATTTGCACCCCGCCTTCCTTCCCTTCTACAATAATGCTGGAAATGGGATTTAGATGTCTTACTCTTTAGAGTGGAGGGATAAGAATAAGGCTTGCATCCTACATGTCCTACTTCTCACACTGTTACAAGGAACAAAAGAAAGCAACTCAAAATGATGCTGTCTCTCCTTGAACTTCTCAGAAGCAGGATTCACATTGCATTATAGCTTCATGCAACAAATCTGGATAGCATCTCATACCTTGCAAAAAAAAACCCACTGGCAATTGAAAGAACTTTGAAATGAAAGATAAAGGAGTAGATAATCCTTCCCATGTTGCCTGAACCCATCCTTCCAGCTTCTTTTTACTCTCATGGGCAAGAAAAGAAGCACTGATGGGGGGTGGGGGAGCTGTAGGAGAAAAAGCTATTGGAGAGAAAGACACTGGTGGTGGCTCAAATGCATTTCTCTTTCTGTTCCTTCTTTGGTGGACATCATTGCTACTTAAGACTTGGCTGATTTGAGAGGAAATAGGCTGCTGGAGCCCTGCTCTGTACAGGTACAGAACAGTCTGGAGTTTGCCCCACAGTAACATGTACAGTGTGGATATGTAATGCCAGAGGTGGACAATATGTGGCCTTCGGGATATTGCTGGCTTGTATCTGCCACCGTTCTTGAGGACTAATGCTGAAGGGAGCTGCAGTCCGTCAATATTCAAAGGGCTGCATTTTGCTCAGTAGGACTGTCTACACACTCACATTATAAATATGCATCTGAGTGTTCATGCCTCCATGATCATGGAAGGAATTCAGAGCAACCATTTGCCATAGTTACTACAGTGGGCTGCAGTGCAAACAAGAGATGGGATCTGTCATCTTTTCATGTTGCAAGTATCACAGGAGTCACTGGCTAGTCCAAGATTATGTGTTGACTTGAGGAGCCATGCCAGAACTGTGTTTTGTTCAGCAGGAGGGCAGAAACTTAAACCTCATTCACACCAAGCTGAGTTACAGCTGGAAGCTTCCTCTTAGTTTGCCAAACACATTAACAGAGTTATGTATTCAAATATTTGTACAGTGGAACCTTGACTTACATACTGCTTGACTTGCATCATATTTGACTTGCAGCAAGAAGGGGCCTGTTTGACTTGAGTCGCAGGCTTTGACTTACATCTCGGAGCCCCGGCGCAAGGCACCGGAATTGGGCGGCAGCCACAACCCAGCATCGCGGCTGCCACCTCCAAACTGCTCCTGCCTTCTTCCCCTCCTCCGGCAGCAGCTGCTTCGGCGAGGCCAGCTCAGAGCACCTGGAGCTGGTCCTCGGCATCACCGAGCTGCCGCTGCTGCCGGAGGAGAAGAAGGGCTGGGAGCTCGGGGCTGGCCTCGCTGGTTAGACAGTCGGCTCAGTCTTGTAAAAAATCTGGCTGCAGAAGTCTGGTCCACAATGGAAGCATTTTAGTTGGGGAGCTGTAAAGTTGTGGGACTCTAATGGTAAGCGTAGAGTTGTTCAGAACTTGGAACGTCAGGTTAAAAATCAGTAAAACTTAAATGTTAGACATTGTTGCTATGAACATTAAAAAGTGGAGGCATATAATTTGTGGACTATAATTCCACTGCCTCCTCCTCTCTTTGAAGAGACATTTCATTTACATCCCCAGAAGGAATCTCCTATCCCAGTCAAATTTGTGTTAAATTGCTGTTTTCGGGGGTCTTTTTCATCATATGGAATGGATTAATCCGCTTTCCCATTACTTTCTATGGGAAACGTTCGTTTGACTTAAGTCATGTTTGACTTAAGTCTAGACCACTGGAACGGATTAATGACGTAAGTCAAGGTTCCACTGTATATACTTTCTTATGATATAAGATTTGAAAGTAGATTACTTACTCATTTTTCTCAATATCCAAGGTAAAGTGTCTTCCTTCAGCTGATATACTGATTTCTGCTCTGGGTGGATGCTGCAAGTATTATTAAAATTTAACAATTACACAGAGTTAGCACTGGACAAACTTGAATGGTCATGCCGTAGTTTAATAAACTGAAATATAAACAAGCCTTGTTGGAATGGGCATAGCTCTTTGACTTATTCCTTTTCTGGGTGGATTTGATTTAAATCACAATTTAAATTTTAAAAATCAGGATTTTTGAATGATTTAAATAAGAAAGGGTTATTTTAAAGTTTAAACTGTAATGTAAACCTTATTTTTAAAAATCATAGATTTTTTTATCTACCCTGTTCCTTTCCAGCAGCTGGGGACAGTCCAAAAGGCTTCTACTAACCAAGAAACTGGTTAACACTCAGGGTCAAAATAAGTCAGCTACAAAACCTGGCTTCCTATTCTGTCTCACTCCAAATCTGCTCATAGCGGTTTCTGAGTTTTGGTGAAGCAAGAAGCTCTAGCTAGTAGAGGATGGTCCTCCAAAGGATGCCTCCATGGCATGTTGGTAACTCAGAAAGAACAAATGGCTGCCTACCCAAGTCATGAATGAATTTTATCTGAAGCTCATCAAATCACTTTGGCTGAAAAGACTGAAAATTCCCCAAGCACCTCTCTTCACCCCTAGCTGTGAAAATATAGTAAGAATACATTAACCAATTAATAACTTCCTGCCCTTGCATGACATCTAAAATCTGCTAGCTGAGGAGCTGCCTAAACTCATTTAACATAACAAACCAACCAGCCATGCTTCTTGGTTTATTTGTCTCTTCTTAAAGGGAAGCACTTGTGGGTGTGCCTACAAGGCTTCTTCATGGCAGAGTTGATTAGACAGATATATGAACATCTAAACTTGGTTCCTGAGTGGTGGTCTTATCAGCACCAAGGCAATAAATACCATAATGTAGATTGCACTAGGTTATAATCTGTTGTCTGCACAGCACCTTCGGCTCCATCCTATACTTCCAGTATAGCTCAATGGAACTCTGACACAAATATACAGTCCATTGTCTTGCGGGTTCACTGTCCCACAACACGCTGCCAGAGAATGTATGCCACTGGTTTTCAAATGGCATTGTATGTGCAAAGACTGGGATCCAGAAGTGACCAAGATGAGACATGGGAGTTTGTGTGTGTGCATTGTGTCGTTACAGTCGTGACCAACGCTTCGTGACTCCATGTCCATGGAGTTTTCTTGGCAGAAATACTGCAGTGACTTGCTAGTATGGAGAATCAGGGGCGCAGTCCTTAAGTTACATTTATGAAGGGTGTTCAGAAGTGTAACTAAAAGGCTGCGCCTCTTCAGTCTCCATGTGACTCTCCATGTGTGCTGCACCATCCCATCTTAACCATTTTAAGCAAAGATTGTAATGGAATGATTAATGGAATTAATATCCATTAATGGCTGGTGGTAGCTCAGTGAGTCAGGTTTATGGCTGTAGAGCTAGAGCTAATTCAATTTTTCACTGTGTGTCCCAGTAGAACGTCCTGTGTGGGCTTGGGCAAGCTGCACTGCCACAGGATGCCCCTGGAGAAGGGAATAAGTCTGAATACTCTTTACGTAGAAAAGGATTGATGTATGTCAGAACCGATTTGATAACACTATTATTATTTAATGATTTTTTTACTTTCTTAGCATTACTTGTATACTGCCACAATCCTTAAAACAGAGCACAAATGATAAACATAATACCCAAAGTATCTGCAAACACCTAAACATTCTCCTTGAAATACTCTGCTTTTTATTGCTTTTTATATTGAGGTCCATATGCAGGACCCCAGTATAAACTTTAAAAAGCAATAGGAAACACAAAGGAGAATGAATGCCAACATTCAGAATTATTACCCCTTTGAGAATCCACAGGAGATTCTAGAATACCACACTCTGTATAACAATACATGGTCACTTAACAGGGATAACTTGCATAGGCAATAACCTCTCTTACAACATGCAAATATATGGACACATTGTGGTTACCTAAAATGTGTTCTGAAGAAGAACAAGATAGTAGTCACTTCATTGCAGCAATGAACATTGCCTCATAATGGGAAGTTGGCAATTCAAATTTTGTTTACACTGTCCCAATCAGTCGTCAGCTTATTATTGGCAACAGTTAACTAATGGTCTAATTTAGCAAAAGCCAACAAGCACTTCAATATACAAGGACAACTAACAAGTCATCTTCTCCTTCCCTTGCATATCCTTACAATTGCCAACGCATATTAGGCATTTAAAAAGTACAATTGGCATTTAATGAGAAATAAAATGATTAAGTCCCTACTGATTTTTTCAAAGAAAGGAGTAGAATCTTTGTTCCCAAGAACCTAACAATTGGACCAACATGACACACGTGGTCCCATCTTCAATGAGGTGAAGAATCACTGGTTGGGTCCTCAGATGTTCAAGGACCGAAACTCCCAGAAGTGTTCACCATCAGCTGTGCTAGCTAGGATTTCTGGGAGTTGTAGTCCAAGAACATCTGGGGACTTAAGGTTAGGAACCACTGTTCTAGAGGGTCTCCCAATGGCTGGCTACACTACTTCAGTCCTTGCCTTTTTAACTGCTGTGGTAATATTTAGGCAGAATGTCATTCTCAGGTCCACAGGATCCTCTGACCACCCACGGTGGCACCAGCCCATTTCTTCCCTGCTGTAATACTGAGACTTCCTCTCACAGTTTCAATTATTCAATAACTTTGAGTTGGGTGAGAAAGCCTATTAATTGAGAAGATGTCCAAACAGGGAACTTATACTTGCAAAGTATGACATTTTGCTACCTAAACTTCATGCCAATGTGGTGCTTCTGCTATAGAAACACAGACCAGCAACAACCAAATTCTCTCTCCTGACAATGCTGCTAGACACTTGTGGTGTTTCTTTTCCTGCAGGAAGTAAGTTGTGTAGAGGATTGAGGAACTCTCCATATTGGCCTCAGTCCTGCAGCAGATGGGAGGCTAACAGCGCTATTGATCCAGCATCTAGGTTACACAATATGATTCCTGTGAATACACAAGGAGCCACTGTACCACAACCAGGTGGGGAAGCCTTAGTAAAAGCTGGGCTTCATGCAGAGACAGCTGGAAAACATTTCTGCAAACACAGCTGCGGTTATTCCAGCTGTTGCAACCTCAAAATTGGGTTCATGGCAACATTTCTTTATGGATAAGATAGCCAAGAAAGGGGGAGGTGGATCCTCAAGGACAGGAAACTGTGTAAAGCTGTGTAAAGCTGCTCCTAGGCCAGGCCAAGTGACTTTTTTCAAAAGTGGAGAATTCTTTGCACTCCAGATATTTTGGGCTATACAATTCCTACAGTC
Organism: Phrynocephalus forsythii; assembly: GCA_029282475.1. NCBI lineage: Eukaryota > Metazoa > Chordata > Lepidosauria > Squamata > Agamidae > Phrynocephalus > Phrynocephalus forsythii. The sequence continues at coordinate 113,621,618 of JAPFRF010000011.1, forward strand.
CTTTAACATTGATCACAGCAACTGGGGCTTCTGGGAACTGAAGTCCAAAATATCTGCAAGAATATAAAATCACACTTTGAAACTATCACTGTGTTAATTATTTTCACAGAAAACCACAGATAAATTGTAGGGGTCATGGCAAGAGGTCCTAAGAAGTAAACCACACAAGGGACACTTACAGTATCATGTATAAAATAGCAGGCAGTTTTTTTAAAGTATTTTTTTGCATATGCACAATAAATAAGGCTGGGCCCATCTGTGCTAGAATCACAGCTTAAGCATGACCGTTTGCTCAAAGCAACAGGAGAGACATTGGAAGAAATATTAGGAGCAATTCAGAATGGCTTTAGTGCTCCTGAAGGATGCCCAGTTCTAAGGCGGGGTAAAAATACTCTAAAATAAATAATAAATAAAAGCCTTCACACCTTATTTCAGTTGGTCTCATCTAGACTGGATCAGCCACCCAGCAACTACTGTAATTATTCCTGCCAATGATCAGATCAAGAGCGCAATGGCTTATTCAAAGGCATAAGGAAGTATAAACCTTTTCCCGTCATAGAGGATAAGACACCTACCTTTATTGCCAGAACCGCCATCTGCTTTCCATTGAGGTATTATGATTTCATGGTACATCTGGGAGGGGCTTTCCTCCTTGATCCCTGGGAAAACATAAGCAAATAGTTCAAAGTCTCAATACAAACTCAGAAACGGTCATCAGATAACCTCTGACCCTGTTAAGTCATCCATGTTTTAAAGTGCCCTGGATACGTCTCATGGCCAATCTGTAACTTCCTTCACATCAGCCATCTCCAGCTGGGGGAGGGGGGAATCTTCCAGATGATTTTCATTAAAACTCTCAGGCTTCCCAATCACTGGTCATGTTAGCAGGGATGGATGAGCTCTGACATGGCACATGACCTCAACTGTATGGTGCAATCAAATTGCACCATGCAGGCTGCCTGGATATAACACTGGATATTACTGCCACAACAGTAACTGTAACTTTATGTTACACTGACTTGAACAGGATTTCTGCCAATGCATCATTCCAATGGCACACTTGTGGCACTCCAAATTAAAGTCATCCAGAGGTTCTGTCATGTTTGCTGGTGAAAGTGTGAGTCAACATAAAAGATATAACAATTGATAGTTTTAGTTTGATTTTACTGCACTGATTATGTGATGTGATGCTTTCTTTATGTCATGAACTGCCCACAGTGACCATTGGTCAGATGAGTGGTATAGGAATTAATTAAGTAATTAGGAAAGTTCAGATTCATCTGAAAGAAATCTCAGATCCCAGTTAGGCACCCTTGTTTCCTCTGTTGCTACTCTCCATCCAAGTTATTCATCAATATTTTAAATATGCTAGGAATTCTTTTGGGATTTGTAAACCACTTTCCTGAAGACTTGCAAATTGTTCAATATTATACTATGGTAAGTGTGGTGATGACCAAAACAAAATCCAATATGGAATTCTTAACTGGGATTGTAGTGTTTTGTTAATTCTTCTTGTTTTCCCCCTTTGTTTAAACTTTTGTTTCTGCCCCACAGATGCAGTCTGTGTGCCAAGATCTGGAATTTTGAGTGAATAGAATGTTGAAATAATTTGGGGGCAGGTATAGAAAAAGTAGCCCTGAAAAAGAAAGTACTATGCTTTAAAATTGAAGCTTGAACAATAGTTCACTAAAGTCATTGCAAAACAATTAGCTAACTCTTCAATGAGCAACATCACTGTACTGTACTACAATATTACTAACTAAAGATGTGCATGACTTGAGTTGTCCCACTTCATCAGGTACCACCACACACTCTTCCCCCACCCTCTAGGTGGCTGGTCTACTCACTTGCTGGCATCTATTAGTTGGGGCATCCAGCTTGTGTGGCTGGCTGGTCCAGACAACAGCAGGGACCTTCCTTCCCAACCTCCTGTGGCAGCTGCCCACTCAATGGCTGTAGGGCAAAAATCCCTATCCCCATTCCTCATTTGAGTGAGCAGCTGCTGGGGAAGGTGGGGAAGGAAAATCCCTGCTCCTGCCTGGACTGGCCTCCTGCATGAGGAGGAGGAGGATCTAGACAGCACACACCAGCAAGTCAGTGGGCAGATCCATAGTGCCACACACATGAATTTGGATGAACTAGGATGACTTGAGCCATGCCCATCTCTATTCCTAACAGATCAACATGTTTTATAAATGGTAACAAAGCATAAACCAAAGATACAGGATTTAAGAGTTGCAATTTCTTTAGCTATCATATTCCGGCTTTACAAGACTCTGGTTTTGGAGTATTGTGGTATTCAAGGACTTATGTGTTTTAGGTGCTTTATGTTACAGGCTTTTGTTCCTCCAAGTTCCTTTGCAAGTTAAGAATGTTTGTTCCTATAACAGCAGCATGCCAGATTTATAGTTAAAAGCCCTTGGAGTTATAGAAAGTTCAGGGATAATAGCATTTTTTAGATTTTATTTTCCTTGGTGCATTATACTTCTTATAACTTGCAGCTTCTGGAGAAGAGATTGTTTACATTTTTAGGTTAAAGGCAACCACTGAAAGAATTATAAATATAATCAGACAGGATGTGCACATATATTCAACACAGGACAGCAACACAACTCAGTGTCATGCCAAACACACTGGATACTGCACCAACAACAATCATGTAGCAAGGCAACAACATACTTCATTTGCAGAAGACAGCAATATCACATGTGTACACATTTCAACAACATGTGTAGATAGACCTGCCTCGCCAAAATCTTTAGGTCCCAGCATGACATTTTTCTAGATATGGTCCAAGTGCTAGCTATGATATATTAAGGACTAAAGAATAAGATAAGTGTCATAAGATCATTGTCACAGAGTAGAGGTCAAAACAGAAGCGGCCCAGATCAGGTTCTTAAAGATGAAGAATGTATTATCCAGAAACCAAATGGACCAGACAGCACAAAGCAAAACTAAAAACTAAATACTTACACACACATTTAAAATTGGCTTTGAGAATGCACATTGTATAGCAAAAGCAAAGCAAAGTGTTCTGCTTATATACTGCCCCATACCACTTCAAGTAGTCTCTGGGCAGTTTACAGTTTTAATTACAATATGCACTGTATATTCTCCATTCTTCAGAATGTCAAGGAATCAGAATCATAGGCTTCAACAGAGACAACTATAACAAAGGTGGCAGCATCTGAAATGCAGTTTTGCTGCAGAATCGAGAGCTTCTTGCATTGAGAGGTTGGTTATATGAGGAAGTACTAAAATGAATGAACAAAAGACCAGGACATCACAAAACATGTAAACTGAGTAAAGTTGGAATACTTCAGTACATAATGGGAGCCAAGAAGTATAGACTGTTTAACAGTGCTCTTTCAATGTAAAATGAACTGGAAAGAAAATTCAGTTTGCAGGAAAGTAAAATAGCACAGAAGACTGGGTTATATTCCCCCCCCATGCATTTACTAATATTCTCCTCTTCCTCCACAACAATATTCAGTGATAACTCATCCTCATTTATATCATCAAAAGAACCCTGTAAGGTAGATCTGACCAAGAGGCCATGGCTACTCAACAGTGACCCAAGTGTAATATGTGAATGGGAATTTGAACCCAAGTCCCCCATGCTTTAATCTCTACCTCTCTCTTTCTGTCTCTCGTACATAGCGTGATGACAGATAAAAGGCTTGGGCCATTAAGCCCAATGGTGAAGCTTCAGCTCCAATTACAAGTCTACCAAATATCCCTGTTGGTTTTGCTGACACAGGATTCTGTGTCAAATCCATCTTTGGCCATGTTATAACCTATTGGTACTGCTCTTAGGAAGAGGGTTTCACCCTTGAAATATTAGCAATGTTTTTGTGAATTTTCTAGTAGCCTAAAGGTATCACCTGTTCCACTTTTGTATTAGTATTTTGTTTTAAGAGGAGAGCAAATATCTCCATTCCTGTGTCTGTAAGAGCCTCCCCTGCCTACCAGTTGAATGTCGATTCATAAAAAACAGTGTCATCCTGAATTAAAGCCTCTTGGTTAGCAGAATAAACAACCATAACGAAAAGAGGAAAGCAACTTTCCTATCCCTCCAGTTACACACTTGTTAGTCTTGTGCCCCATCTGAGGCACTGGCAAAAACAAAACAAAAAAGAGATCTTGCAATCCTGGTCTTTTTACCATAGGCTTCTAATGAAATCATTTGTTTAATGCCAAGTCTCAATTTGACCGAAAGAGAAACACGCTCACAGCATCACAGGTGCAGGATAGTCCTGATGATGGCTCATACAACATTATGCCTCCTTGGGCTGCTCCCCTTCCAGGATGCCAAAGAAAGAAAGAAAGAAAGAAAGAAAGAAAGAAAGAAAGAAAGAAAGAAAGAAAGAAAGAAAGAAAGAAAGAAAGAAAGAAAGAAAGAAATGCCTCTTTTGTTGAGGACTGCCTTGCCTGAGAAGCAAAGGATTACCTGTCCCTCCTGGCGCCTCAGCTGGAACCTGCCACAGGCAAAGTAAGACAATGGACATAGAAAGAAGCAAGTCTCCTTCCAGAGCACAGGGCACGATGCCTCCCATATTCCGCTAGGGGAGAAAAAGATGCTTCAGAGAGATGCAGCGTTCATCCTTTCCGATGGCCCAGCGGTCTGTTGCTGCTGCGGCGGCTGCTGCTGTTGCTTCAGGGGCGTCCGCATTTAACCTGATGGAAAGAAACCCTGGGATTTTGCAAGGATGTGTGTGCTTGGGTTTTTTTTTTTTTAAAGCTGCTTTCATTCATGAGTCTCCCCAGGCAAGCTTTCAAGACCCGCCTATTTACGGAAGTCATCCTTCCCCGCCAGATGTGCACTGGTGACGTCGCGGCAGGAGTCAACGCAGGATCCCGCCGACCGTTCGCCTCTGGTGTGGTCCCTTTAAGAAAACACAGCGGGCCACCCCGAGAAAATGCGCCCACCGGTTTCCATGCAAGCCCACCTGCCGCCGTAGAAAAGCGCATCTCGTCCATTATTATTATTATTATTATTATTATTATTATTATTATTATTATTATTATTATTATTATTATTATTATTATTATTATTAATTCTCCAACCAAATCGGCGCGCGGGTGGCGCTTACAGGTCCCGCAGCATCCACCCCCTCGGGAATAATAATAATAATACCTTTATTGTCAATGTCAATGTTTATTGTCCATCTGAGCCCTTCGGGTTCCGAACCCCGGTGGTGTGGGTCCCCTTAACCCCGCGATTGGTCTGCTTGTTTCTCAAACAAACGCGAGGGGTGTGTGTGCGTCTTCCTCTGAAGCGCAAGGAACAATAACGGGAAAGAGGTCCTGCTCCGTCGCCACCCTTCGTCCACCAGTCGCGCTTCCAGCCGCTGAATCGGGAGCGGCTCATTGACAGGAGCGGCGTCTATATACTGTATTAGGAAACCGCCGTGGATCCGGGTTCTTCAGCAGTGAATCTCGGGCATCTTAAAGAAGCGGTGGGGAAACATTTCCGACTCCCAAGCGAATGAACCGGGCAATACCAACATCCCTCCCCTCTCCCCCTGGGTTTAAAAAAAAAAGGAAATGGAAGCCAGCTAGGGTTCGATGGCAATTGTATGTGGATGTTTGTGTTTGGAAGGAACTGCAGCTCGGTTTGGTACCAGTAGTACTCGGACTTTCAACTGCGCACTTGGGCTCTTGGATTCCAGCTGCTTCCCTTCTCCTGTGCCTGGCTCCGTTTGTTAAAGAAGCAAGACAGATACCGCAAGACTCAGCTCTGCCTGTTCCTATAAGCAAGCATTCATCAAAATCAAACGCTTCCGTTCACCACCACCACCCCGCCACTGAGGCTTCACTGGTCTTAGGGCCCCCTCTTTAGACGGCCCTCTGTATTACTTCATCTAATAGTCTTGGTTGGAAGGTGCCATATGTTTTTTTGTCTTATGGGTGAAGCACAGGATCTGAACTGAACAATTTAGCCTTTGGTACCACTTCAGTTGTAAGGCTCCATCTTAAGGAATCCTGGGATTTGTTGTTTTTGTTTGGATACCTTAAAATGCTCGTTGCAGTGCATTAGAGAGTTCAGGCAGAACACTGAGAGCCCCTGGCCTAATTACAGATTCCAGGATTCTTAAGGATGGGGCCCCACAGAGCTGTAACTAGCTGTTTCAGGACCCAGATCCAATTGGCACTGTCTCCCATTCATTTCAGCTTCAGGTGTAGGATATTTTGGGGGCTGCAGAAGGCTGTTATCATTGCCTGAAACTCCTGGGAGTTCACACCCACAATATCTGATGGGAAAGTCTCATGAAACTTTAAGGGGTCCAAAATGCAGCAGCCAGATTGCTAACTGGGGAGGGTTAAAGTGATTTATTTATTTATTTATTTATTTATTAACTTATATACCACCCGTCTTCCCGGAGGAACTCCGGGCAGTTTACAACAAGAAAATACAAACAGAATCAAACAGCAAAATAAAATAATTTAAAACAACAATCAAACCAAAGCAATTGGTAAAATAGCAGATGGCAGGAAAAGGGGGGAAAAACAATCAAATTACACCCACACCAAAGCAGCTCCACTGGCTGCCAATCAACTATTGGGCACAATTCAAAGTGCTGGTTTTAACCTACATAGCACTAAATGGCCTGCGTCCAAGCTACCTCCAAGATCAAATCTTGCAATACGAACCAGCTCGGGTGATAAGGTCATCAGGAGAGGGCTTTCTCTCCATCCCGCCAACTTCACAGGTGCATCTCATAAGAACACATGAAAGAGCCTTCTCTGTTGCTGCTCCCAGACTTTGGAACTCCCTCCCACTGAAGAACAGGACTGCTCCATCTCTGTTGTCTTTCCGGAAGCGGGCAAAGACCTTCCTTTTCGGGCAAGTTTTCCCTGAATGAGGGACTACCTACGAAGTGACTTTTATATGGATTACCATGCACAAATGCATTGACTGATTTCATAAGATCACCTGTGTTATTCATGGTAGTTTCTATCCCTCATAATGGATTTTTTCTTTTAACTGTTCCTGTGCTCTTTTTAGCTTTAATGATGCCTTTTAGTGCCTTTTCTAATTCCCTGTTCTTAAAGTTGAATATGTCTTACATGTTCTGGGCTGTAGATTTTCCCCCATTATTGTTGGCCGACTTGGGTCCTTCTTAAGAACATAAGAACATAAGAAGAGCCATGCTGGATCAGGCCAAAGGCCCATCTAGTCCAGCTTCCTGTATCTCACAGCGGCCCCACCAGATGCGTTTGGGAGCGCATGAGACTAGATATCTGTCTCCTGATACCACTCCCCTGCATCTGGCCCTGAAGGGTTTAAAGCCTGAGATTACACATCTCCATCATGGTTTGTAACCCGTGATGGACTTTTCCCCTGTCCAATTTTTAAAGGCATCCAGGCCAGATGCCATCACCACATCCTGTGGCAGGGAGTTCCATAGACCTTGAAAAATATTTTCTTTTGTCAGTTCTTACTCTCCCAGCACTCAATTTGAGTTCTTCAAGGAGATAGGTGGGGTAAAAATATTCAAAATAAATTAATAAATTAATAAATTAATTAAATAAATAAATAATTAAAATAAATTAATAAATAAAGTTTCCCCATGTCTTTTTGCTGTTTGCTTCACCTAACTAGATTCTCCCAGAAACTTCATATTGTGAAAGAGCTACTGGAAAATCGATAGTCATTATATAGCTGTCTCTACTCAGATTTTAGTCTTACTCTATTCATTGGAATATATTCCTAAATCCCATGTAAGTGCTTTTAGGATTGCAGCCTTTGGCAGTCAACAGTGAGCATGGTTTACTAGGAAAGTGAGCAATAGAAAAGTGAGGGTCTGGAATAGTTAGGAAGTTGCCCTCTGTGGAGATTACCTTGATTGTTTTTAGTTCTCTGTACAACTTTCAAACCTTGACACTTGGAATTGCAGGCCAACAGCTGGAGGGTCTGCAGTATTTGCCCAGCCCTCAGTCACTCCTCTTCCTACAAAAAAGTGCAGGGAGGAGGCATACATTTGGTTGTGCACGATCCGTGGGTTTATCTTGTCTGTGTTCAAGCTTTACATAGGAATATCACAGTACATTTCAAGGCTATTTAGCCCCGCTATTTCCATCTGTTTTGTTCCTATAAATATATGTCTGAGAAGTCTGAGAAAATTACTTTGTGGAACTGTAGCATAGGGGACATGCAGAAAGTAACTTCTCTGAGCCATTTATTGCTCTTACAGAATAGTCCCTGGCCCATAAAAGCATACGCCGCTCAAAATTAGATGTCTTTAGGTGCCTCTCGACTCTTTTGCTGATTTGGTAAATGATGTTTTTTCTTTCCATTTGAGAGTTTAGATGGATGGTATCTGCTTAGGTTGTATGTAGAGATGGGCACGACTTAGCGGTATTCCCGTTACCGTTTCCGTTACTCGAATCTGTTACTCTACGGAAACGGTAACGGGAATTACTCCGCCAGAATTCGAGCTCGAACCGACGAACAAACAATTTGGTCTGATTTGTCGTGGTCGTTACTTGCATCGCGGCGATCGCGCAATGCCAAGCGGCACAGAAAAAAAGTTTTTAAAAGTTAAAAAAAACCCGATTCCCGGCCCTAAAAGTAGGCAAAAACTGTCTGAGGGCACCTACCAGGCCAGAAGGGTGTTTTATTTGGGGGGGTTTCCCCGCCCCCCTCTCCTTGGCTATTGCTACTGCTGCGCTGCTGGTACCAGGCTGGGAGGGCGCATCCATTTGCCATGCAGTGCGGGGGATCCAAAATGGCGACCGCAATATTTTTTTTGAAATCATTGCCCAAAACCCCACCAAAGCACCACAGAAACATGCGAAAATTAGCTATTTTAAATGCTTGAATTTTTACAGTAGCACCAGTGAGTTTTTCTTGCAAAAAAAAAAGTCTCCGTTGATTTTATTTTATTTTATTTTATTTTATTTTATTTTATTATTTTTTTAAACCTGCACATTTGCAATGATGGGCTCATCCATGGGAGTGGACCATGCAAATTTTCCACCAATCGCATGGCCACTTGGCCAGGTTGACCACAGAGACTTCTGGGATGTGCCAATCGGGCATAAACAGCCCACTAATCGTAGCCCAAACCCAAACCCTAAGCCTAAGCCTAACCCATACGCCAGTACACTGTCCTTCTAAGTGGGTCAGAGAGGCACCCAGAGGTGCACCCCAATACTCACCCTAACCTCATCCATAACTAGCCTAACCCTAGCCCTTGCGCTAACCCGTCTTAACCCTAAGCCAGATCTACTTGCATTGCACTACATGCAAGTACGTGAGACACAGCGGGTGCAAAGAGTCTGCCAGTACATCACTTGTGGCTCTGGCTGACTCCTGCAGCTCCCTCCAGGAGCCCGCTACCCCCCCCAAACCAGTACTAACAACAACGAAAAATGAAAAAACGAATCGACTAATTTTTGCGAAATTTCGCGAAAAACGGAAATGAGCCGAAACGGACTGCCTCCGACACACGACAACTCGAAAACGTCATTTTCCCTAGTCGTGCCCATCTCTAGTTGTATGTCTTCAGGCATTTTCTTGTGACTTATAATGAATCAGCCACAGTCCTTGGCTAAGTGTAATGCACTTCTTTTTCAGGACTTGGGAACTTTACGATGTACACAATGTGGTCCCAGTTTTATGTCCTTCGCGACCAACAGCTGCTACAAACCACTGGAATGTGCATAGCTAAAGTTCTTTGAGTGGTCATCTCTGATTCATACACTTGAGTTTCTCTGCACCTGCATGGAGCCTTTTGGAACAAGAGCTAGTTATGCCACACTTTCTCTACTGCACATGTGTCACAACCTGTAGCTCATCCTCAGCTCCACCATCTGTTGTTGACTGGAAATGGGCATTTGTTAGCTGAATGAGGGGAGGATGGGTGGTTTATGTGAATTCATGGGTGGCCACTCAAAGAACTCTAGTTAAAGGGAAGCAATCTGACTTAAATCAGATTTGAAGGAAGGTCTATGGGAGGTAAGAACGTATTATAACAGCAGCCAGAATTGTCTTGGCAAAAGACTGGAAAGAGTCAGAGATACCAAAAGAACAAGAATTGATAACTAAAATCCTTGAAACTGCAGAAATTGACAAACTGTCAGAATGGCTAGAGGTATCCTGGAAAGTGAAACCAGAAATGTTGAGAAAACGTTTTATATGTGGTTACAAAAATGGCAGAGTAATTGAGTGTAAAATATTATGATATCCATAAACTGGTTCTTTTTGTAAGCATGAATAGAGTTGTATATATTTGAACCATGACTTTGATACTGTTAAGTGTTCTGCCAAACCTGCATCCCCTTATTTTCCTGTATCCCAGTTTACCCTTCCCTATCGGGCCCTTACCTGTAAAAATAAAAATATTTTTTTAAAAAAATAACTACAGTTATAGGTGATTTGAGAAGGGAACATGTCAATTGCCTTTCAGTTTAATTTACTTTTTGGGGCGTCTAAATGATCCTCCCTTCATGTCTCCTCTCCCCTCAATATACCTATCAGTGAAAGGCCTGGCCTCAATGGGCCCCTCAGCCCACCCTCACCCTGGTTCTCCTCCCTCACCTTTTTGCCTCTCTTGCCTTCCTCCTCCATGACTCAGGTAGATCCCAGAGGCATCATGCTGCACTTCACTATGCTGCTATCACTTGACCCAGAAGAGCGGGACAACCAGGCAGAGCACAAAGGAGAGCTGTTACCATGGTGGTAATGATGTTTCAGTCCTGCTGTCATCCTGGGCCTCAGGATTTCCAGTGTGCACCACATGCTCACCACATTCAGACCTCTTTCAGCTGGACTGACCCATGGGTCCAAAAGAATGAAATGAGACCTCCAAAAGTGGATGCAGAGGAGCAAAGAAAAAGAGTGATAGTGATTCTTTCAGTGGTTAGGAGTGATGCACGTGCATAAAAGGAAAATCCACCCAAAGGGATATATTATTAAGAACTCGAGGTTGCTTGCAAGACCAGACCAGATTAAAAATATCTATCTCTTGACAATGCTGATGAAAATAAAACAGCATTGTGTGTTCCATATCTAATGTAATAAATGTAAAAACAATTCCAACTGAAAATAACCACAGTGACCTCCCAGAAAACACTTTGTGATCCCCAGGTTGGGAACCAGTGCTCTAGAATGTTCTTAAGGTCTCTGCACATGCAGAGGGAAACCAGAATGTGTGATTCATGGAGACCATGAAGAATTTATTTTTACCAGTGCCAGTTTACAAACTAATGTTTATTTATTGTTTCTTTTTACTAGTAAACTATGATTTGCCTCAGACCAGGAAAGGAGATAATTGCTTCAAGTGAGGAGGAATGAGGAGGACCATGTGAGTCCAAGGGTACAGGAAGGCTCATTGAAACACCACTGAAGCATAGTTTGGCATTATCTCTTGACCTATCAATCGGGATTTAATGAAATATTTGCTAACCAAAGCTGCTGTTTTCACAAAGCAAGACAAGGCAAACGTGAGAACCCACATTGTAGGAACAGCTGTGTGTTATACTCTAGAGACTTAGCTAAAAACACATTTGCCCACATGAATTCTTGAAGATCAATGTTCAGCCAGAATCCCATTTAGGAGCTAAGGCATACTTGAGGTATTAACAACACATTCCCTTAAAACCACTATTAATGTTACACGAAAATGGAAGCAAAAGATCTGGTGGCTGCAGTTTTCAATATAGTAACACTGGCCTTCAACTATCTTTACTATGCTCTGCTGGTGAAAAAATGTGTGTGAAATGTTGGGTGTTTAATATGTTGTCTGCTATAACCTAAAAAGAGACAGATGGAACATTTGCAGCATTTATGTTGAGATTCTGTTACTTAACATTAAAGAAAGCTCCAGTAAAGTATGAACATTTCATTGTTATTGCTTTTCGGATTTTCTTCTACTCTAAAAGTGACTTGTACCTTATTGTAAGGACACTGAAAATGGTTTTTCAAAATTATAAATTGAGCCTATACATGTGGTGGTACAGTATAATATCAGCACAACCTTTTGAATATAAATCTCAGGAACACAGGAGGCACTTATATAGCATACAGCGAATGGTCCATTAAGCTCAATATTATCATCTGTGTCTCCCGATAATCCTTTTCTTTTCTGAAGATATATAAATTATTTGGTGGTCTCCCATACTAGTAACTAACAGGAGCTTCAGCTTCCCAAGTTATGTAAGATGGCTATCTTTAGGGTGGCATGGCTGGAAACCTACTATAAATGTTCTTTCTTTGAAGTTAATATCAGCAGACTGGGGAAATGGACAACATAGTTTCACTTAAATACAGGATATAAGCAAGATACTAAGTTGATCATTCTTTTTTGCAATATACAGAACTAACTACATACAGTTTGTGTGACTTTATTGTAATATAACAAAAATCGAACAAATGTATGAGCAACCCCTCCCCCCCCAAAAAAAAAGCAAAAGGAAAAATTGGGAGACAATTTTCTGCGTGTGTTAACATGAACAAATAATTTGGTAACATTTCATCTACTGTGACAACTCTTTTCCAAATACTCTATTTAAAATGTCTGAGAAATTAATTATATTCTGAAACAGAATCATAGCGTGCTTGTATAGAACACACTGCTAGATTCACCATTACTTATCCTCAGAAACATGAACAGTCATCCTCATTTATAAGGGTTTAAATACAATATCCTCTGGCGTAGAAATACTATAAAAGAGGCTGTAAACTTAAAGAAGTATGTAACAATTTTTAGCATAAATATTAATTAGATGCTGAAACAAATTTATATAATTTTGTTTTTAAAAATTAACAATTTGGACCAATGGTGAAATTTTAAAATCCTGAAAACTTTCTTCCATCTGAAGAGGAACCAAATGTGTGTGTTCTGTGCACAAAAAAGAAGAAATATAAAATTTTCCTTTCTTCAATAAATATGTAGATCAGAAAGAACCCCCCATCATATCACCCAGGAGTACATGCAACAGGAAACCAAAGGCTGCTTCTCTTAAGACCCTAATACTATACTTCTTAGGAATAGGTTTGGAGTAGGAGCAGAACAGGCTTAGAGAAGCCTGGTGTACAAATTCCACACATATATGTTGCTCTGGTAGAACACCAACGTAAAACATATTGGGCTGTACCCTGGCTCCATGGATTGTAATCCTTCATTTGGATAACCCTAGAAAACTGGTGCAGGCTTTTCAGCCATGCTGGATCTATGTGGAATCAATAAGGTGCATGAAAAGTGCTCAGGATGTATTCCCCCACCCCACCCCACACCGCGCGCATTCAGCTTAGGGGCAGAGCAGAAAGACAATAAATAAATCATACAGTTTTGACCATAACAGCACATACAATAAGATATAAATCTTGTGATTATCCAAGAAAATCTCCTGTACATTGTAAAAACTAGAAAGTCACCCATATTTATAATGTGTTTTGACCACACTCACTGACATGGTGTTACAGGACCAACATGTTTTATTTTATGTTTTTAAAAATATGCTAGGTACCGTCCTTTGCTTTTTAAAATTCACAAATCTCTCAACACCTTTCCTTCTTCCTCATCCTCACTGTCCGTCACATTGACTTGCTGTACGCTAGAAGGGGTGGAGGGGGTGGCTGTAAAAACGTTCTCCAGGGCTCCAATGTCCAGCTGTGGCATTGGGTTCAAGTATTCATCCTCATTCTGACTTGGGTTGCTGTAATAAGATGTCCCTTCCAAGCTTTCGCAGCTATGGGAGTCTTCGTTATGCGCATGCTCGTCAGGATACTCCCGAAAGGGATAGTCTCTGTTCAGCGCTGAAAACATAGCCTCGTGCTTTTGATACTGGTCTTCATAAAAGCCAAGGCATTCAGGCATGGAGCTGGGGAAGTTCCCATAGCCGAACGGTGGACGGCTGTATGGACAGGTGCTGCAACAGACAAAAGAGGTTTTAACATCAAGGCTTTGCCATAGGATTGAACAAGTGTATAGGCCTTTTTTAAAATCTAGTCTAGAAGGCCTGGCCTAGTGGGAGGACTATACACACACACACACACACACACACACACACACACACACACACACACACACACACACACACACACACACACACACACACACACACACAGCCGTACCTCGGATAACAACTGCCCCGGATAACGAATAATTCAGATAACAACTGCAAATTTCCGGGTATAGGGCTGCCTCTGATAACGAATTTTCCCTATGGGCTGCCTCGGATAACAAATCGCAATTCCTAGGTATAGGTCTGCCTTGGAGAACGAATCTTCCTATGGGCTGCCTCGGATAACGAATTTTCCCTATGGACTGCCTCAGATAATGAATTTCCAGCATGCATCAGTAAAAAAGTTATCCCAGGTGAAATTGCATCTGTACCTTTAAAGTGCACTTTTTAAAGAGTTTTGAGCAAAAAAACAGGCGTCTGTGCCTTTTTCCTAGGCTCTAGAACGGATTAAACGGTTTCCCATTCATTCCTATGGGAAACTGCATTTCGGATAATGACGTGTTTCGGATAACAACTAACCTCAGAGAACGAATTACTGTCATTATCCGAGGCACCACTGTATCTCCTAATTGATTTAATTAATCGCAGAGCTTTTCAACAGTACTATATTCCCAGGATGGCTCACAATTGTATAGAATAGTACACAGTGAAATAATCAAAACAGATGCATTTGATAAATGAATCTGCCAGCAGCAACTTCACTGTAACTAAAGGAATTCTGGAATAAGATGTATCATCAAGGCAAAAATATGTTTACCACTGAAGTGTGAAATGGGGATTTTCCCCTTAAACTCCAAAGCAAGTGTGAAGAAAACCCCAGAAGACTTGAGCCCCAAGGGAACTTTTTCCTAAAACCTCCTTTCCCCTTTCCCCCTTAGGAACAACAAGTCTAACTACAATAACTACTAAATGAACTATATTCATGGCAAGAAAAATGAAAACAGTCTCATTTCAAGGGAATGCTAGCAGAATGGTCAACCCAGGATATAGCTGCTTTTGTTGTGGACAAAATGAACCTGTGTGAGCGTGTGCTACAAAGGGGTGGGGGTGGGGAGAGGGGAATATGAACAATGGTCTAAGCCTCTCAGTCTCAAAGATTCCAAAAGTATATTCCAAGGGTCAGTTCACATAGGCACATATCCATCTATGTGAATGCATCTATCACAACAAAGAATAAGCACATTATTCATAAGCACCATTGTTCCATTCAACAGATCAAAACCAGCATCCCTTTTGTTCCTTGGGCTCAGTTCAAAGGGTTGTTCTTGTCCTTTAAAGACCCAAATAGCCAAGGCATAGGGCATCTGATGCAGGAATAGGTAGAAGGTAGTTATCAATATACAGTTGATCTTTGGATGTCTTGCAGAAGAGCAGCAAAACTTTATGACTTGTTGAACCACGGCAAAATTATATCAGCCCTGGAACAGTGAATATTTGCATGAAAGGGCTGAGAGATCTCTTCTGGTACTGCAGGTTCTAATGTATTTCTTCTGCACGAGGCTCCAACTGGTATAATACTGGTTGTATTATTTTAGTAAAAATAATAGTAGAGGCCACAAGCTAAAATCTGTCTATCACTGACACAAATCTGTTGACCAATCAGATCTTGGTTCTTCATACATCTCCATTTCCCTCACTGTCAGGCAGAGTCCATTATCTCAATTTCTGGGCAGAATACCTTTGGCATGGCAGTACGTAAACTGTGGATTTTAAGATTCACTTATTTAGTGGCAATCTCCATTACATTTTAGTCAAAGAGTGGAGTCTGCTCTTCTTTGTTTTTAGTGGCATTTTATATTACACATTTATCTGTTGGTATATTTATCTGTGCTCACTATGGCTTTTCGCTTTCAGAATCTAATATTGATTTTGAATGTTTGTATTTCATTGACAGTTCAAAGCTGCCTTGAAGGTGATGTGCTGAAAGCCAAGGCATGAATTCAATATGAAAAATACTCTAATACCAAGATCTCTAAGGCCTTAAAACTAGAAACCAAAACACTGAACTGTCCTTGGAACCTATCTCATAATCAATAAAATTATTTTAATACAAGTGTAATGGGTTTCCTATGAGCCAGTCTAATTAACAGCTAGTTAGTGAGATCACCTGAATCAGCCATGAATGGCAGCCTCACAAAGCCTGCTCTGCAGTCTGTACTGCAACAAGTCCCCCCCAAAAAAAAGCCTGTTAATCCTTCCCTGGGGAGATGGTATAGGCAAATAGATCAGGTCAATCTAATTCCCTGAGAAAAAACATCTAGGTACCAGATGTTTTTGGATTTTTCCATAGGCTATGTTGCTTAAAGTTCAGCACCTATAGGGCCATATATTCCTCATTCCAATCTACTCTTTCCTAAATTTTCACACTGGTTACTTTCTATGAAGGTCACCCTGTAGGCATTTGAGACCAAAAGTGGAGCGGGGAAAATGAGGAGTCTGCTAAGGATATACAGAAGAGGTCAGTGACATAAGAGAAACTTCTTTCAAGGAAGAAAATGGAACGGGAGAGAAAAAAAAATGAAAAATGGAGCCAAGGAAACAGACAGATTAAAATAAATGAATAAGATTTTCTAAGAAATCCTTAGAAAATCCTTTGCTCTCTAAAAAGTTTGGTGGAAATAGTTCCAGTGAAAATATTTTCAGTGGAGTTGCAGGAGGGGTTCAGGAACAAAAGACCGTATGGAAATCCAAACTAGCTCTTGTCATCCTTTGACTGGTAAAAGTCTACCACTCCTGTTGTGGTTGTCTAAGTAGCTAGATGCTTTTACTTCAGAGCCCATGTAAATGGCTACATTACCTTGATGGGAAATAATGGGGTCCAGGTAAAAAGTAAGGATGATGAAATGAAAACCGAGGAGGAGCTCCAAACAGGGTGGCTGGATGACTGATGGGAGGAGGTTGATAAACGTGCGGATGGGGGATAGGTGGTGCTTGAGGAATGGGTCCATTTCTGGAACAAGAAGGAACACCCGAATATTCCTTAGGTGTTTGACTGTTTGGCACACTGTATCTGGAATGTGTGGTGCTTGTGTTATTTGGGTTCCTGCTCCCAGTCTCAATGGGAATCTGAGTAGGTCTCTTGAGAGAGCAATTTGTTCCTGGGGAAACACGGTGAGCTTCTGACAGAGAAGGTGCCGCAAAACGCTGAGGCTGAAGGACCGGGCAAATGGGTAGGTTTCCAGCTGGAGCGGCCAGTGGTGGTGTGCTTCCTACATTGGGCTGGAACAGCGTAATAGGGCCCGGATGCTGAGCAGAAGGAGCTGGCAGCTGGATGGTAGAAGGTACTTCACCTTTGGGGAAGAGAAATGATCCATCAGAAGTGAGAATTCCCCACTAACAATTTTCTAAAAAAGTTTATTTTATTTCACTTGAGAAAAAAACATAAGTTTTCTAATATTAATTTGCAAATCTCCATTACATTAAAATAGAAATAAAAACATATTCTATATATTTTTATATTTGTAGATTGCTGTGTTGAATATGTAATCCAATTACAAACAGAACTCTTGTATGAATGCATTAAAACCATACTTGGTAACTATATATAGCTAAAGCTGGATGATAAAGTTTAAAAAGCCCATTAATAGTAAAATATGATCCTTCATAATTGTTTAAGATAAACAGCTCAAATTTCTTCTGCTTTTAAAATTCTTTGTATCAACACCAAAAACTGCTAGTTTTCTTTAAAAAATACACTCCAGTTTAATAATCTCTACAAATGCTGTTTCACAAACCATCTAAGAGCAGTAGTAGTATTTTTTTAAAACCCATCTGTATTTAATGTATCCTCAATAAAACTCTCTCATTGGGCATACATGTCTAACAAATTCCATTATGCAAAATCTAACCCTAACCCTAACCCTTAAGCCATAATGTTCTTGGAGAACTTTTGGCAAGTCTTGTAGGCCCTTAGCTGCAAAATATTTTAATGTTAAATCAATATTCTGCCCCACTCTCCCCTCTGCCCCGTCTGACTCTTGTGTAATAAAGGCTCCTCTCAGATGAGGATTTATTGTTGATTCACTAACATATAAAACTGTACAGCATAATTATCCATTTAGAATTCTCTTTTGTTTTCCCAGTGCTGCTTCCACACACACACACACACACACACACACACACACACACACACACACACACACACACACACACACACACATATATATCAGGAAGAAGTCTGAGATTTTTAAGACAGAGGAGTAACACAATTTCCACATGTTTATGAGGCTTGGTGCTACTTTGATATCTTTTTCCAGTGGAGCAATTTTTGACATCACCGGTGATACATCAGGCAGGTGAAGTGGTCACAGCTCAACACACATGCAGTGTGAGGTTTGTGCACAGGTTAATTTCATTTTTATTTTTAAAGTGCTGTTAAAGTATTTTCTAGGCATAAGCTGTAAAAGAAAAATGGAACAAAAGTTGCAACCCAGTTTGAACAGTGCAATAGTTGCTATATCCCTTTTTATTTCCCATTAGCCAAATGGCTAATATGAGAGATGCAGAAAAGTATTTTACAAAGATAGTTGGCAACAACAAAAAAGTGTTGTAGCATATGAGTATAGCGCTAACCCCCTATAATACTATTTAAAGAATCAGCTTTGTTTTTTGGGGGGGGAACAGCATCTTGGAACTCCTGGATAGCTCAGTGGCTTAGGTATCTCACTGCAGAACCAGAGGTTGGAAGTTCAATTCCCCACTGTGCCTTCCTAACAGAAGCTGGACTCAGTGATCCATTGGGTCCCTTTCAGCTCTGCAGTTCTAAGATGATGATGATGATGATGATGATGACCTTGCTAAAAATGGTCGTGAGTGTGACTGAACTGTCTTAGAACTGTTTTTTTAAATCTTCCATATATTATGCTAAATATATTCCATTATACGAATACAGTGTTATAATATTTTTCTTTTTCAATTAAAATATATACTGTATTTCTGTTTTTAGAAGTTTTAAACATTGCAGACAAAGTGTTTTATCACTACTTGAAATATCTAGTTGTTGTTCAGTCGTTCAGTCGTGTCCGACTCTTCGTGACCCCATGGACCAGAGCTCGCCAGGCCTTCCTATCCTCCACTGCCTCCCGGAGTTTTGTCAAATTCATTTTGGTTGCATCGATGACACCGTCCAACCATCTCATTCTCTGCCGTCCTCTTTTCCTTTTGCCTTCGATTTTTCCCAGCATCAGGGACTTTTCCAGGGAGTCCTCTCTTCTCATGAGGTGGCCAAAGTACTGGAGCCTCAGCTTCAAAATCTGTCCTTCCAGTGAACATTCGGGGTTGATTTCTTTTAGAATGGATAGGTTTGATCTCTTTGCAGTCCAGGGACTCTCAAGACTCTCCTCCAGCACCACAGCTCAAAAGCATCAATTCTGCGGCAATCAGCCTTCTTTATAGTCCAGCTCTCACTTCCATACATCACTACTGGAAAACCATAGCTTTAACCATCCTGACCTTAGTTGGCAAACTGATGTCTCTGCTCTTTAGTATGCTATCTAGGTTTGCCATTGCTTTCCTCCCAAGAAGCAGGCGTCTTTTTATTTCATTGCTGCAGTCGCCATCTGAAGTGATCAAGGAGCCCAAGAAAATAAACTCTGTCATTGCCTCCATTTCTTCCCCTTCTATTTGCCAGGAGGTGATGGGACCAGTGGCCATGATCTTAGTTTTTTTGATGTTGAGCTTCAGCCCATTTTTTCCACTCTCCTCTTTCACCCTCATTAAGAGGTTCTTTAATTCTTCCTCACTCTCTGCTATTAGAGTAGTATCATCTGCGTATCTGAGGTTGTTGATATTTCGTCCGGCAATCTTAATTCCGGCTTGTGATTCATCCAGACCAGCCTTTCTCATGATGTACTCTGCATATAAGTTAAATAGGCAAGGTGACAGTATACAGTCTTGTCGTACTCCTTTCCCAATTCTAAACCAGTCAGTTGTTCCATATCCAGTTCTGACGGTTGCTGCTTGTCCCACATATAGATTTCTTAGGAGACAGATAAGGTGGTCAGGCACTCCCATTCCTTTAAGGACTTGCCATAGTTTGTTGTGGTCTACACAGTCGAAGGCTTTGGCATAGTCAATGAAGCAGAAGTAGATGTTTTTCTGGAACTCTCTGGCTTTCTCCATAATCCAGCGCATGTTGGCGATTTGATCTCTAGTTCCTCTGCCCCTTCGAAATCCAGCTTGTAGTTCTGGAAGTTCTCTTTCCACATACTGCTGAAGCCTGCCTTGTAGAATTTTGAGCATAACCTTGCTAGCGTGTGAAATGAGTGCAATTGTGCGGTAGTTGGAGCATTCTTTGGCATTTCCTTTCTTTGGGATTGGGATGTAGACCGATCTTTTCCAGTCCTCTGGCCACTGCTGGGTTTTCCAAATTTGCTGGCATATCTTATGCAGCACCTTTACAGCATCCTCTTTTAAGATTTTAAAGAGTTCAATTGGAATGCCGTCACCTCCACTGACCTTGTTGTTTGCAATGCTTTCTAAGGCCCACTTGACTTCACTTTCCAGGATGTCTGGCTCCAAGTCAGCAATTACGCTATCTGGGTTATCAGGGACATCCAGATCTTTCCGATATAATTCTTCTGTATATTCTTGCCATCTCTTCTTGATCTCTTCTCCTGCAGTTAGGTCCCTACCATTTTTGTCCTTTATCATATCCATCTTTGCACGAAATACCCCTTTAATATCTCCAATTCTCTTGAACAGATCTCTGGTTTTTCCTTTTCTGTTGTTTTCCTCTATTTCTTTGCACTGTTCATTCAAGAAGGCCGCCCTGTCTCTCCTTGCTATTCTTTGGAAGTCTGCATTCAATTTTCTGTATCTTTCCCTTTCTCCCTTGCATTTTGCATCCCTTCTCTCCTCCGCTATTTGTAGGGCCTCGTTGGACAACCACTTTGCTTTCTTGCATTTTCTTTTCTTTGGAATATTTTTCATTGCAGCCTCCTGTACAATGTTACAAGCCTCCATCCATAATCCATTCTAAGCTGATGGTAAAAAGCGAGCAAAGAGAACAGAGACTATATATTCTGAGCTGCAATACCTTCAAATTTTGCCTACCCATGTTGGAAACCATATTTTGAAAACAAAAATCTGCTAAAACCACTGGTATGGATGGAACAAAGTGGCTGCAACCCAATAACATGTCACAACCAAAATAGGTCCACCAAATCAATGGAACTTACAGAGATGTCCACCTACTCTCCACTGATTCAATAGGCCTACTCAAGATGCAATTTAACAACTTGATTTCAGCCAAGAGGAAGTACATACAAAAATGCACATGATCCACCCATTTGTGTAGGAAGCCAATGGCAATTCTGCTTGCACTTCCCAGTAGAAGAAGTCTACCTAGAAGAACACTAGGAAGCAAAGCTCAAAGCAAGGTTTTGGAGGAAGGGATCAGCTCATATTTTCAATAATGAAGTGAACTGTTCTAATATGGAATGCAGTTGGGCAGTGACGGTAGTGGAGAGGAAATGCAGGAAAGCATACTTGTGGGACTTTTCCAAGACTTAGATAAACAATGTTTCCTACTGTAGCAATATAAGATGGACTCTAGTCTGGTAAGAAAATGGAGTTTTAATAAAAATGTCAAATTTTATGACTTCTTGTATAAGATTTGTGGATACCCTGGACTGCCAGAAAGTAAAAATAGTGGGTCTGAGATCAAATCAGACCTTAACTACATTATCTCTGGAGGCAAAAAATGTCCTACTTTGGGCATGTTGTAAAAATTCAACCTTGACTACCTGTTAGAGAGAGAAAAAGCAACACTAGAATTTTTACAAAAGGTGCATCATGAAAAGACAGAATTCTTTCGAGAGGAAAATAATGCTGAGAAAGGTGGAAGACAGCAGGAGAAGAGGAAGACAAAATATGAGATGGTCTGACTCCCTAAAAGAGCCCAGAGGCTTGAATCAGAATTGCTGAGCAGAGTAGCTGAGGACAGGCCGTTCTGGAGAGTGCCCATTCATAGCTATGGCTTCCACAAGCTGAAGCCACCTCTGACTCATGGCTGTTAAGTTGGAGGTAGCAAACGTAACAACAAAATAACAGTAAGACTGGCATGGTGGATGTCGGACAGTAAGAGAAATTATCAGGTATTGGTTAGATATCTCCTTCTTTCTTCTTTTGGTGAAGCCCTTACTTCACAGTTGCACAACAGCAAGCCATCTCCAGCCCATGGGCCAATGAGGCCTATGAAGCCCACCCCACCTAACACCCTTCCCTCCATCTTACACCTGCCACCATTCTGTAATGCCTCTTCTCTCGGAAAAGGCCAACGAATTAACTATTAACACATTAACTATGGAATGAATTATCTATGGAATTACCGACGGAATGGTGGAATAGTAATTCTCAAGTCTTTGTCCCATCCTCCCTTTTCCTGCTTTTCTCTGTTAAGAGCTGCCACCGCCAGACACCAACAGGACACCAAGTGGCAATTCCTGAAGCCCTTGCTTCTGTCATATCTTTCCTGACAAGAAAGATGAAGGGTGGGCAGAACTGGCTTGTCTGGGAAACCAGTGCCTTGATGTACCTGCAGTGCCTAGGAATCACTATTCTCAGACAATGTCACCTTTTTTGGGGGGGGGATTCAGACTAACAGTAGACAGGCTGCTTTCCTAAGCACCGAGATACATCTGTTTGCCCTAACATACCATTTCCTCAGCTTTCATATATTGCAAAGCAGGTTGCTTTGTGTTTTGTGATGGGTCATGAGGAGGGAAATGTTTACTGGGAAAACACAGTAAATCAGAACTGTCTCATTCCTTTGCTCTGCATGATGTCAGTCATGGCCACAGTGCCAGAGTAGTAGGGAGAGAAAATCCTTGAACTGCCTCCTCTCGCCAAACGTGATGGTCCTTATGCTAATGAAAAGAACAGCCAAATTTTGCTTTAAGGGTGATTAAGAATTGCGTACAGAACAAATATTAAATGTAATAAATAGTCAATTGTAAAAGCATAGCCGCTGAATTCATTGTCTGCGCAGGTTTTGCTAATGAGTTGCCTACACGCAATATATGGTAGGTGGTTTAAACATCCTTACATAATTATATTTGCTCTTGTTGTTCCTGTCATTTAAAGAACTCACGTAAACTACTGGAAAGAACTCACAGACTGGGTGTCCAATGCTGTTCTGTATGCTGGGTATGACCACAGAGTATGTGGGTGACCGAAAAGGATAAATACTTGTTGGATTTGTAGTAATGATGTTCTGCGTTGTTCCGGTAAAGACAGTAGAGGCTGCCATAGGGCTTGTAGCAATGATATTCTGAGTAGTGCCTGAGAATACCGTGGAGACTGTCAGTGGAAATCGTTTCCTTTTGCCAGGCCGTGGTTGATAAACCCAACCTGTGGGAAAATAAAAGAATGTACTTGTTGAAAAATGATGCACAATTGTCATTCACACCGGTTTCAGATAATGTGTTTTCTGCTATAAGGTAAAGATAAAGATTCCCCCCGCACATGCATGCTAGTCGTGTCTGACTCTAGGGGCAGTGCTCATCTCCGTATTCAAGCCGAAGAGCCAGTGTTGTGCAAGTCCATGGCCATGAGGCCAGCATGGCTGCGATGAAGCACCATCACACTTTTTCCAGTGGTAGCTATTTATCTACTTGCATTTACATGCCCTCAAACCTGCTAGGTTGGCAGGAGCTGGAGTTAACAGTGGGAGCTCATGCTGCTGTTTTCTGCTATAAATGTTGATAAAATATTATTATAACACAAAGGAAGGCAATTGTAAACACTGACAAATTAGAGGATAAATATCAAGCCTTCATCTGCAAAATGTAAAGTCATTATGAATCTAGTGCATTTAGTAAGGCTTGCAGGCCCTAATGGGAAAGAACATATTGTTCCTTGCAACCTCTTCTTCTTGATGGATGTCAGCTCCACTGATACCTGCTTCTATATACTGTAATTTGCTTCCATTTATGACTGCAAAATGTTTGCAAATAAGAAACAGTACCTGACTTACAATGTTTAATGAACTGCTGTTACTTCTGTTAATACTAATATCTGGCTATTCAGCAGGGTTTTTCCCCTAGTGGCTATCTCCCCCCCCACACACACACACAAAATTTGTTGTATCAAGTAATACCTTTGTTATTCATTTCTTTTTGTGTTAAATGTCTAGAATTTGGCTTTGGAAGCTGCAAGGTTTTTAAATGTATGGTCATTTGAAAAACGAAGTAACCTCCTGCTTGAATTCTATGGTGTTTTAAGTATCAGGACAAAATGAAAATCATCTAGTTCTCAGCAGCTCTGAAAATTATGTAAATACATCCTCAGATAGCTGCCTAGATGCCCTAAGCATATCCGAACTAGCCTTATTTCGGAAGCTAAGCAGGGCCAGCCCTGGTTAGTACTTGGATGGGAGACCACCAGGGAATACCAGATGCTGTAGGCGCCTGGAGTAGGAACTAGCAAACCACTCCAGTATTCCTGCCAAGAAAACTCCATGGGAATGGGGTCACGAAGAGTCGGTCATGACTGTAATGACACAACACACACATCCTCAGATGAAAAAGACATGACATGTCACACAGTGTCGTGATTGTTTTTTTTTTCTAAGCACCAGAATGGAGTAGCGATGTCTGAAATACTAAGTCTACCCTTACTGCTTCCATAGGAATCAAGAGGCTAAGCAGCAGCCCACTGCTGCTAACCAAATGCCCTTGAATAAACCGATCATCTGCAAATGTGACCACCTTTATGAAAGCTGAAGTTTTAGCTGGTCTAGAGCATTCAGGTATGTGTCAACAAAATGCCAAAGAGGAAACACATCAGGAGTGCTTGAAAAGAAGCAACTGTTATTGCCCATGAATCTGGGAAGGGTTATAAGGCCATTTCCAAACCATTCTACAATGAGAAACATTATCAGTGGAAAACATTCAAGACAGTTGCCAACCTTCTTGGGAGTGGATGCCCAAACGAAATACCTAATTTACTTAATTTTCTGACCTTCTAAGAACTAGATGGTTTTTATTATGTCCTGATATGTAGCACCATGGCCGGCCCTGGTTAGTGCTTGGATGGGAGACCACCAGGGAATACCAGGTGCTGTAGGCGCCTGGAGTAGGAACTGGCAAGCCACTCCAGTATTCCTGCCAAGAAAACTCCATGGCCATGGGGTCACGAAGGGTCGGTCACGACTAGAACGACACAACACACACACACAGGTAGCACCATAGAATTCAAAGAGAGTGTACTTTCTTTTTCAAATGACTAAAAACCTTGCTGCTTCCAAAGCCAAGTTCTAGATATTTAACACAAAGAGAAAACAAATACCAAAGATATTACTTGATACAAAAAAATGTTAAAAAAGAAATATATAGCCACTAGGACTGTAATATAAAACCCAAGTATGCATTTTATGATAGTTACATAGGGTTAACTGAAACAAGTTACTTCTGTCAGAAGAATATACATAAGTGCTGGACACAATTCCATTCCCCCTCTACAATGCCCTCCAAATCATATCTGGAGGGTTGGGAAATACCATCTGGAACAGATCTGAGGAACTACACAAAAAAGAACTATGTTGGATGAAATGAAGTCTCATCTCAGGAAGCATTTGGGGAATGATACAGGGCCAACAAAATAAAAGCCTGAGTGTGAGAACAGACAACATGCATTTAAGGCTAGAAATGCCAGCAGCAGTAAATAGCTTTCCTGAGGTACACTACTGGGAAAATGTTTATGTCTAAACATGCTTTCCATCAACTAAAATTTGTTTCCTCATATTTATTCTTTGTCAGTTAATAAACATTAGGGAAAATGCATACTTGCAAAAGAGACGGAAGAAACATACCATTCAAGGCTCATATTCACAATCCTAAATGTTCCCGCTTGAATTACAGAGTGAACTATTACAGCAGTGTTGACAAATCTATGGCGTGGGTGTGAAAGGTGGCACACAGAGCCCTTTCTGTGGGCATGCAACACTGCCCCCTCACAGCCACAGCACTTCCCCCTCCATTTGGAGCATGCCGCGGTGCTCCATGCAGAGAGCCAGGGAAAGGGGAGGCAGCTGTTTGTGAACTCCATGCAGAGAGCCAGGGAAAGGGGAGGCAGCTGTTTGTGAACTCCATGCAGAGAGCCAGGGAAAGGGGAGGCAGCTGTTTGTGAACTCCTTCACCCAATAGCCCCAGTTTACTCTCTAGCCACACTGCTTCTGGGATACCCAGAGCGGCATGGCTGGAGAGTAAACTGGGGCTACAAATGAGCCCACAAGCCGCCACCACTTCCCCTGGCTTTCCCAACTCTGTATTTGATCCTTGCTTTCCTGAAGGGTAGCACCCCATGTTACCCTTTGGGAAAGCGAGGATCAAAGAGCAGGGTTTTGAATTTTCTGTGGCCACAGCACCCTCGCTGTGGCTGCAGGAAATTCAAAAGCCTGCTCTTCAATCCTCGCTTTCCCAAAGGGTATAACCCGTACTCTTCGGTTCTCATTTTCCCGAAGGGTAGCACCTGAAACATTTGTAACCTGGGGTACCACTGTATTCGGTTTAAATTGGCGTACTGGCACTTTGCAAAAAGTAAGTGGGTTTGAAATCATAGTTTGGGCACTCGGTCTCTAAAAAGTTCACCATCACTTTATTACACTATTACCCAATACTAACTGCATGTAGTTGCAACAATGTATATGGCTGCATTCTTTCAGTGATTTTGATTTTACTACAGTTTCCCTGGTGACCAGGTAGCTGCAGCTTCAAGTTTCTGGGATGTTAGAACCATTTATTAAAATTGTGGCTTCATGTAATTCTATCATTTTATTTCTATTATCTAGACTACAGAAGGAAGATGTCTAAAACCCGGACTATAGAAATAAATGAACTCATAAAGTACAGTAATCCCCAATCTATTGCGGGAGTTAGGGACACAACAGGACCCGTGATAATTAAAATCCACAATATGCAGATGCTGGGTTGGGTTGGGACTGGGGGGCCTGTCTGGGGTCCCCTACACTTACCTGAGGCCTGGCACTGCCCTGAATGGGCCTCCAATGGCCTTCTGTTGGAGGCCCCAGAAGTGCTTTCTGGTGATCCAGAAGTCACTTCCAGTTTTCCGGAAATCACTTCTGGGGCCTATGACAGGCCCAGGAAGGCCATCGGAGGCCTCAGAAGCGGTTTTCAATTATCCGGAAGTCAGTTCTGGTTTGCCAGAAAGTCCCTTTGGGGTCCTTGAGAAGCCCAGGAAGGCCATCGGAAACCCATTCGGGGCAGCGCCAGGTCTGGGGTAAGTACAGGAGGCCTGAAACAAGCCCATCCAACTTTCCCCAGGGGGCCTTGCCTTTCATATACTGCAGTCTCATGATATACCAGGGCTGCAGTATATGAACCACAAAAGGGTGGAGGAACACTGTACAAGCCTTTGAAACATCTTCTACAGCACCTTGTTGTTGTTGTGTCATTACGGTCGTGACCGACTCTCTGTGACTCCATGTCCATGGAATTTTCTTGGCAGGAATACTGGAGTGGCTTGCCAGTTCCTACTCGTCTACAGCACTGCCAGATTTAAAAAAATATTACAGTGGGACAGAGATAAATAGGGAATGGCCAAATAGATTATTTAAAGAAATCTGCCCCATTGTGCTTTCATACTGCTATCCTGCACTTTTTGTTCAATATTCTACTTGTCAAATGAACTCAGTTGACCATCCTATTTCAACTTATTATCATGCTTTGTGCTTACAAAAAAACATTCTACCAAGACAATTGGATGTGGAGAAACATGTAACCTATCTATTTGTACCAGGAAATTCTTCTCTGTGTTTTTCTTTTATTTTCTGAGCTTCATCGTAATAAGGCTTCTTTTGCTCTTCTGTGAGTTTGTTCCACTCCAATCCAAGCTGTACACTTATCTCTGCATTATTAGCAGCAGGATTAGCTTTGGCTAAAGCTGGCCGATGAATTCTTGCCCATACCATAAATGCATTCATAGGACGCTTGACATGGCCATCTCTATCTTTGCTAAATGGAGTGTCTGGTATCCCTGCAATAAATACATAAAATAGAATTGGTAGGCAACATCAGTTACACTGTCTTGAATTATCCAAGCAGAGTGTGCAAAGTATGCTTGTAAATATGTAGTATGTTTTCTAATAAGAATATGGCTCACCATTACTTTCAATACAAACTCCGGTAACAGCAGAATCCAAATAACTGTGAAACTCATTCCATGAGTCTGCAGGATCTTTTTAACTGTTCAGTTCGAACAACAATCCTCGTATACTACAAGAACCCATTTTTTTCAAGTGAGAGAAGCTTCATAAGCAATTGGCAAAATATGGGGTGTGTGTTGCATATGCCAGCAATTAAAATACTGTAAAATGTCAAACACTCCCCCGTTTAGTGGAAGTCTCTTTGGCCTTACAAAGTGTTAGAGAGTACAGATCCCTATCTTGTCTCTTCATATGTTTTAAAAGCCAAGTATAGTCTGAACAATCCATCGAAATGGGAGTGCAATATTAGAGGAGGAGGAGCCTAACCTTTTTGCCTCATATCTTCCTATGAAAACTGGCTCCAGAAAGTTCTGTGTGGCCCATTATTGGTTTAAAATATTTTCAATAAGCATTTTTATTCCACTTTTCTCCTTGGAAAGGACCCAAGGCAGCTTGGTGCAAATCTCTTAATTATCTGAAAACAGGCCCCACTGTTTTCAATGGTGGTTATTCCTTATGGTTCAGGATGACAACCTTTGTGGCTTTATAAAGGAAAACAACAGTTTTGAAAACAAAATTAACAGACAAATGAGAGATCTAATTGTGTTCTGTTTGTGATCACGGCCTTGGTTCCACATTTAGATAAATGTCAGTGAAAGCTTCTCTGTCTCCTCGCCCTCAAGCAGCCTCTGGACCCCCATGAAAATGTCACAGTTGAAATGAAACATGATGAATGGAGCAGTGGCACAAATGGGAACCAGATAGAAAATCCCCAGTATTCAAGCGGGGCTCATAGGGCCTTTTTACACGACCCCTAAAATCCGCTGGTCCCTTAAATTCGGACCAGAGATCTTGAGGGTTTGTCGCTCTCCCTGCGTTCCCACCCCCTCCACACTTCCTTGTTCTGTCTGCGTGAGGGGAGGGAGAAAAAAAGGGAGAAAAGAATGCACTCTTACCTCCGGAGTGCCGGTGGAAGTTGCTCCGACCCCTGTCACTTCCTGGTTCCTCTTAAAGGGGCGGGAGGCAAAAACAACAACAACAAAAACAAAAAGAAGCGAGGAGAGCCCGGCACTCTCCGCATCAAAATTTTTCACTCTCCCAGAGCAGGTACTTGAAAGGTGCGCTGGGTCGCACTTAGATGGGTGGGGTCACACTTAATTTTCTGTTAGCTCCGGAGCTGGTGGGGAAACATTTTTAAGCTCCGGAGCTGGGAGCCATTTGCAGTGGAGCTTAGGGGTCGTGTATAAACGCCCATAGTCATTCTGTTCTTGGAAGTTTGATTCCCACATTTACAACCCAGTACGTTTTGGAAACTTGCAAGATTTTGCTCCCCATAGACAACATTACACAAGATGCTGATTTTGGATTAGATGTTAATTACATGAGAACTTGTGTCTGGATGTTAATTACTAGTACTTTACTGGATTCTATATAATAATAACACCAATATAATAATAGCACCAATATAATAGAAAAAAAAGGACACCAATGATCAGAAACGTGAAGCCAGTATGGAATTAACAGAAGTCAGGCAAAATAATACACTGCTAATTGTGTCCATTATAATATATTCTTTTAGGACAGTGTGTTTCTTCAATACAGTGTGTTTTTTCAATACGATATATAGAATTTCAATACTCTAATGTTTATTTTAAAAGCAATTTTACAACTATATGTAATTTCATTGGGCAATGTAATTAATTACATTTCTAATTAGATGCAATACAAAGATTTGAGGTTCTTTCCACAATAATCACACACAGATGTCTTGTTTTAAACACAGGTTTAGCTTCAGTAATTACTCATATGCCATCAATATGATTCCGACTTACGATGGCCCTTTCCAGGGTTTTCTCAGTATGGAGGGCTCAAAAATGGTTTATCATTCCCTTGGAAGATTCCATATCTTGGCATCTATACACCAAAGCTACAATGGCTGGTTCTTTTCCTTTATGCCACTACATCCAACTCCCACCCTCTAGCTCCTCAGCCAGGTACCCAACTCGCTAGGCTATCCAGCCAACGCTACATCTGACATTGAATTTTATATATTATAAGGCCCAATCCAAAGAAACCAAATTTAACAATAGGTGATCTCAAAGATCGTGGTGGCAGCAGCAGCAGCAGTGGCACCAGCTTGCAGCAGTAGTGAAGATAGGGAGGTGACAGGGACAGTGGGAAGGGGATGGAGCAGGCTGTGGGGACCATAGGCAGAGAGGGAAGGTTAGCCTTCTCTCTTTGCCTATGGAAGTGAATGGGACAAATAAAAACAGGCAAACATTTGTTCCTTCCTATTCATTGGGGTCTCTGGACCTCACAAATATGAAGCGACAAATATTTAATGAACCATTGATATTTGTTGAATATTGCAATTTATTTTTAATTCATCCTCACCTCGAGTATAGAATAACAAATGAAGCTCTAGTTCAAGAAAGATGCTGCTCCAGTAAGTTAGCCTATCATTTTTTTTTGTTTCCATCCTATGTCATTTGAGGGGTACAATCGACACTTCTAAGGGCCTTTTTACACGACCCCTAAGATCTGCTGGCCACTTAAATTCGGACCAGAGATCTTAGGGGTTCCTCGCTCTTCCTCTGTCCCCACCCCCCTCCGCACTTCCTGGTTGCTGGCTGCCCGAGGGAGGGAGAAAAAAGAAAGAAAAGAATGCCGGTTTACCTCCGTTTTGTCCCCGGCAGCATTCAGATCTCTTAAAGGGGCGGGGCGCAAAAAAAGAACAAACAGAAGCCAGGAGAGCCCCGCACTCACTATCCTTACACCGGATCAAATATTTGTCACATCCAAAAAGCAGGCACAAGAAAACTGCTGTTTGGTCGCGCTAAAGTGGGCGGGGTCGCACTTAATTGTCTGCAAAGTCCGGAGCTGGTGGGTAAACATTTTTAAGGTCCGGACCTTGCAGCCATTTGCGGCGGAGCTTAGGGGTCGTGTATAAATGCTCTCGTCGGGTTTGGGACTGAGTTAGGGCGTTTATACATGACCCCTAAGCTCCGCCGCAAATGGCTGCAAGGTCCGGACCTTAAAAATGTTTACCCACCAGCTCCGGACTTTGCAGACAATTAAGTGCGACCCCTCCCACTTTAGCGTGACCAAACAGCAGTTTTCTTGTGCCTGCTTTTTGGATGTGACAAATATTTGATCCGGTGTAAGGATAGTGAGTGCGGGGCTCTCCTGGCTTCTGTTTGTTCTTTTTTTGCGCCCCGCCCCTTTAAGAGATCTGAATGCTGCCGGGGACAAAACGGAGGTAAACCGGCATTCTTTTCTTTCTTTTTTCTCCCTCCCTCAGGCAGCCAGCAACCAGGAAGTGTGGAGGGGGGTGGGGACAGAGGAAGAGGGAGGAACCCCTAAGATCTCTGGTCCGAATTTAAGTGGCCAGCGGATCTTAGGGGTTGTGTAAAAAGGCCCTGAGAGAATGAATAGTGGCACACCTCTAGCTATGACAAATCCCCAGCAAAAATAATTTTAAAATTTGTAGATGGGACTTTTATTTCCTTTCATAACCTTTGCCTGGGAACTGGCAAATTTTATTGTGGGCATTAACTGTACCAACTATTATGGACCTCTACTGCACTTAGGAACAAACAGCAGCAGATGTATATAGTTGAATGTAGATGTAAAGTTCTGCCCCACGTTTACTTGCCTATAAATTAATAGCTAAAGACCGACATGTTAAAAGCAGATTCTATTCCTGTCTAATACCTGCGTCTGAGGGTAACACCGTAAGAGGCACATCTTTCGTTTCGATTTTCACGGACGGCTCTAGCAAGGACTGCATTTTAAGGGGCACTTGTGCCACGGGAACTTTAGTCACTCTGATGAGCTCAGGTGGAGATGGTCCCTGAAACTGGATCCTAGCCGCCAGAGGGACCGGATGGAGAGTCACGGGAATCTTCAGCTCTTGAGGATGCTGGCTGCCAAGAGGCGAAGGCAAATTCGTGTCTTTGTTGTTGACATGAGCCGGGCTACGGGAGGCTGGGCAAGACTTGGGTCCCGCCTCCTCCTCCTCCTCCCTCCCTTGGCCGTCCTCTTGGAGAGGCTCCACCAGTTCGGTTTTGACCGCACTCTCTTTCCCAGAGCCCAGCTCTCGGGCATCGCTGTTTTCATTCGCGTTTCTCTCTTTCTTGATCTCCTCTGGCTCTTTGGCTTTCCCCCCTTGGCTTTCCCCCGCTTCCTCGCCATTGCTGCTGTCCTCTTCTTCCCCTCCTTGGCGATTTCCAGCCGCTCTGCGCTCCCTTTTCCGTTTTTTGGCGCACGGGCTGCCCCTGTTGGCGAAGGCCAACTGGCTCTCTTGTTCCTGCTCCTCGGCTTTCACCTCCAACACTTGGGACGGAACGTTTCTCCCTTCCTGCTCCCCTTGCTTCCCACCACCGCCACTCCCCGATCCCAAGGCGAGCCCCTGTTGGGTGATGGGGCCGGCTGGGTCCTGCTGGTGGGGTGCTTTCCAAGAAGCGCCTTCGCCCTGCGGGGCCAGTTTCTGCTCCCTGCGCAAGACATTCTGTTTGGGGGACAAGGGGTGCAAGAAGGGGTGCGGAGGGCCTGGTTTGGGGGGAAAGAAGAGCAGGTGCGAGTCCCTGGCTCCCTGGGCCGGCAGAGGGGGGTGCAAGAGGAGGTGGTCCATGCAGGGGCTGGGCTGCCAAGACGTGGTGTGCAAGAAGCGGTGCTGCTCCCGGGGGGTTTCCCCCTGCGCCCCCTTTTCCATGCTGCAGCCCGCCCCGGAGAGAGTGCGATTGTTGTGGGGATTGTGAGCTCAGCCCCTTCCCCTCTGTGACCGCCCGTTTGTTGCCAACAAACGTCAGTTTGCAAACGTTCTCCGCTCCCCCCCCCCACTCCCGAAGGTGCTCGCGCCGCGCCCGGCTGCCTCGCGCCACCCGCCTCGCGCCACCCGAGCCCGGGCACCAGAAGCGGCAATGGCAGGCCTCTCTCCACGTGCCTCCCCCCTCCCCCCCTCCGTGAGGCCGGTTGCCCAGACGTCGCCATGGTTACGCGGGGACCCAGCCGCGTCACAATGCCGGCCCGCCCGAGAGGAACGTGTGCACCGTCCTCCCCGTGTCGGCAGCGCTTCTGACCCGAAGGCTTTCCACGCCCATCCGTTGATAGCAGCAGGTCCAAGAGGCGCTCCTGACTTCCTTTATCTTGTTGAAAGCAACCGCCCGAGCCCGTGCATTTCTTTTCCAATTGCACCTTCTTGCTCCAGTGCCCTGGGAGGAACCCGGGCCTCACCGCGCCGATGGCTCTAGCACGGAGCAAAGCAGGGGGAACTTGATGCCTTGTTAACTCCTGTCAGCTCCCCTTGCTGTGCGCCATCCGGTGGCTTGCGCTCCCAAAGTACTCGGGTCCTCCAGTAAGTCCTGCCGTGTTGACCCCCCTGCCCAAGTCCAGCAAACTCAAGGGCCACGCGGCTGTCCGCTCCTGGCACCCAGGGCCAAGTACTGCTCTTCCACTCAGTGGCGGGACAAGAAATGGGAAGATGCAAAAAGGGAACGGACGAGTCAAAAGAGCTGCCTCCGAGAGGCCTTTCGAAGGGAATTTGTTCGGCAGACCTCCGCTCTCCTGCAACGACAACAGCAAAGGAAGGGACGAGGCACCGCTCACTTCACTTTTACTGGGGAGGAAACGCAACGCGTCTACCAGGCGCAGAGGAACAGCCTGGCTCAAGAATTGAAGCCAATGATCCGCAGGCAGGGAGCACAGTTGCTCTGTTTTTTTTTTAAATTAAAAAAATGAAATCATGCTACTGATCGCCAACGCTCTACGAGGACATGGCGCTTAAAGACGAACCCCCCCCCCCCCCGCTGAAGGCATGAGCCGCAAGGATGGGGGTACAATTAACGTCTCTGCACTGAAACTCCCCCACCCCCGACAGCCGCCTGCATACAGCCGTCCATCCATCATGAGAGGGGCTTCACAAATCGGACGATGTGACATTCACCTTCCCTTCCTTCTACATTTATTTTCCCACCACCCCATCCTTGGACCCTTTCTATCGTCTTGGATGCTTCTGGCACAGAATATGCCTGTGAAGATTCTCAGTCATCCAGGTGAGTTTATCAGGAAGTTGAGTCGTGGCAACTGGGCTTCTTTTTCTTGAGAGACAGAAACGTTTCGCTCATCATCACGAGCATCTTCGGACTGGCGAAGCTGATTGAATGAACAGCGAAACGTTTCAATCTCTCAAGAAAAAGAAAAGCCCACTTGCCACGACTCAACTCCCCCCGATCCTTGCACAGAACGTGGCGCCGCAAGGCCGGACAGAGGGCTCGGAGCCCCTCCCACTCCTCCGTGACAATCCCGAAAGACCTTGCGGCACCATAGAGAAAGGAGCGGTAGCCCTCCGTTTCCGGCGCCGGGCACTTCCGCCGACGCTCCAGGAGTCGGCCGTGCGTTCGCGGCGCCTGGGACCTCCGCGCCCGCCCGGATCGTGGCCCCGCCGCCGCCGCCGCCATGGCGAAGAGCAAGTTCGAGTACGTGCGGGACTTCGAAGCGGACGACCGGTGTTTGCCCAACTGCTGGGTCGTCGTCCGGTTGGACGGGCGCGCTTTCCACCGGTAAGGATGTAAACGCCCGTCCTTGGCGGCGCGCTGTCTCTCTCTCTCGGCCTAGGCCTCGGTTGCCAGGGGCGACTGGCCAGCCAATGGGAGTGGGAGGCGTGGCTGTCCAGAGCCCACGAGCTCTGGTCCAAGGATGCTGCTGTCAGTAGGTTTTCAGCATAGCCGTCCCGCGATCTCAGCAACGGGAAAAAAAACCAATTGCGGAACATTTTACTTGCCGCAGGTTTCTTTCTTTCTTTCGGATGCGCCTGAGGAACCTGGTTGCAACCCGCACTAGTGTGTGCGGGACAGAAATGGTTGTGTTTCTTGCAGCAGAGTATCAGGGTTGCCCCCTTACCCTTTTTCTTATCAGGAGGCTTCTCATTCGGGATGGCCGTCTTCCCTAAGGAGATCTGTATACAGGTCACTTCTCAGATTTGGAATGGGATGGGTGTGAGATCCTACTGGCCTGGGTGGCTTAGCTTGTCTTCGGGTGGCAGCCTGTGCCCGTTAAACCTTACTGAAATGTAATGAAGCTGCAGTTTGGGTTTGGTGTTGTTGTTGAAGTGTGACAGCTTTTTTATTTATTTTTAAAAGATTTCTTCATGGGATGACTTTCCCATATACTGTATAGTTTTAGAACACTGGTGAAAAAATGTCGCCCCCCCCCCCGTGGTTACATAAGAACATAAGAGCCATGCTGGGTCAGGCCAAAGACCCATCTAGTCCAGCTTCCTGTATCTCACAGTGGCCCCACCAGATGTGTTTGGGAGCGCATGAGACTAGATATCTGTCTCTTGATAACACTCCCCTGCATCTGGCCCTTGAAGTACCCTGGTTTTAAGCCTGGAGATTACACATCTCCATCATGGTTTGTAACCTGTGATGCACTTTTCCTCCAGGAATCTGTCCAATCCCCTTTTGAAGGCATCCAGGCCAGATGCCATCACCACATCCTGTGGCAGAGAGTTCCACAGACTAACAACATGCTGGGTTAAAAAATTCTTTTGTCTGTTCTTACTCTCCCAGCACTCAATTTGAGTGGATGTCCCCTAGTTCTGGTATTTTGAAGAGGGAGAAGAGCTTCCCTCTATCCACTTTACTCATGCCCTGCATTATTTTGTGCGTCTCAGTCATATCCCCCCTCAGGCGCCTTTTTTCAAGACTAAAGAGCCACAAATGTTTTGGCCTTTCCTCAAAGGGAGGTCTCCCAGCCCAATAATCTACCTGTCCGATCAGAGGAAAAGCCCATCTGGGCTAGCATTGTTATCCAGGACAGGCAGGGCATGGTGCCTATGGTCCACCGTCTGGAAATCAGTGTTGTGATAAATATCTGAAAACCAATGTTTCCTGGTGTTCCCATACATTAACGGAAAGAAATAATGAGTTTTCTTAAATTCTAATCCAAGGAGTAGCAATTTGCTGAAAAGGCTGTTGGGCTCTTAGTGAGTTACAGTTGCAATTCTTAATATCACCTTGGTTGTTGTAGGGTTTTGTTTGTTTTGTTGTGTTCTTTTTAGCAGCAACAAGTTAGTTCCTTTGATGTTCAGCAGGTATAAATTATAGGCAAAAACTGCAATTTCTTCATTACAAACTATTCTACTCTGAAAGATTCCCTGTAAAGATCCCTTTGATGTTTTGGATGTCTTTCTTGTTGTTGTTCTGTTCTCTTTTTGTTCTTTTTAAAACTGCTAATATAATTCTCTTTGTTTCTACATCCAGTTTTAATATTCATTCATTCATTCAAAATATTTTCTCCCTCTTTTCTCCTTGGAAAAGGACCCAAGGTGGCTTACAATAATGAGGGACAATATACAGTCCAGAACATTTAAGACATATTCAGGTTAAGAACAGGGAATTTGAAAAGGCATCTTAGAACATTTAAAAAGGTAATATTAGAGTTACAAAGAGTACGCAAGAAGAAAAGAAAAATCCATTATGAGGGGTGAAGAGCAACATGGAGAACACCAACGTATATAAAGCATGAATTGAAATTATGGTTATTCCAAACAATTGCAGTATGTTGAAGATAACTTCTAATAGTTTTGACAATCCAGGTCTCTTACTGTACTTCCTATATTTTTCTCTCCCCCTCCCCCAAGCTTTGCTGAACAGCATGACTTTAAGAAGCCTAATGATGACAGAGCTCTTCAGTTAATGAACAAAAGTGCCCAGACTGTGATGGAAGAGCTGGAGGATATTGTCATTGCATATGGACAAAGTGATGAATTCAGCTTTGTTTTCAAAAAGAACAGCAATTGGTTTAAGAGAAGAGCAAGGTAATTTGTTTTAGAATACATTTCTCTGTATATACATATAGCCCTTTTGCATATATACTTGCTTGTTTAACATGCTTGTTCATATAAACAACCGCCCAGAGTGACCTTGCTGGAAGATGGGCGGTATAAAAATCCAATAAATAAATAAAATAAATAAACAGTGAATTTATACTTAATTAAATAGATATTTTCTTTGCTTAGATCTCAACTCTTCACTTTTTTCTTGCAGCAACTATATGACCAATCCAACCATGATATTTATTCAGTTATAGTTAGGACTTCCCAAGCCTACAGAGTAACCGGTGTCAACAGTCCCTGTTACAGCTAATGATATTTAACTAATCAAACAGGTGCTGTGACACTATGATCACTATATAGACTTAGGAAGTGATATATGTAAAAATCCCAAGGGGTATTTGTTTTAAATTCATTTTCCTCTAGAAAATTGTAAAAAGCAACCCATTTTACTGCATGCATGTGATTTCAGTTTATGGGTTTTGGAATGACAGTTTTTTTATTTCGTTGTAGCAGAAGGCAAAAACCAGAATAGTGGATCCTACCACCAAGTGGGAGTCCAATGCTAAGTAAAAGAAGAAATAATTTAGAATAATGTTAAAGAATGTAAATATAGCAAATGGAATGAAAAATGGAATAGAGCTGTAAAACATATTTCAGAAGGTAGCAGGGTAAACAATAAGAAACAATGATTTATAGGTAAGGACAAGGAAATTGTGTATAGCTATTCTTATATTTTAGCTGCTTAGATGCCCTAAGCCAGGCATGTCCAAACTTCGGCCTTCCAGATGTTTTGGACCACAGCTCCCACAGTCCTTTGCCATTGGAAATACAGGCTTGGAATTCTGGGAGTTGTGGTCCAAAACATCAGGAGGGCCGAAGTTTGGACATGCCTGCCCTAAACGCATCCGATCTTGCCTGATTTCGGAAGCTAAACAGGGTCAGCCCTCACAACACACATCCTTATATTTTGCTCATGTCATTAAGCAGATGATCATCAAACATTATCAGTATATTGTTACTTTATTGGAAAATTAGCTGAGAAACTTTCCAAAAGAGGAGATGGGGCAAACAAGGAAACTGCTTGTTTGTTACATGTAGTTGCTTCTAATAAGATGTGGAGTTGATGGGGTTACTGCATTCATAGCATAAGGGATTTGAACAATATAGAATTACAGTTCAGCTGATATGACCCAGTGATTATGGATGGACTTTATTGTCTACTACAGTGTGACAGACTGTAAATGTCTCTGGTTTGTCTTGCCATGTTTAACATATGTAAATAGTGACTTTCATAGAGATGACTCAAGATTGAAATATCCTGGGCTCACATTTGAACATCACAGTAAGAGAAAAATGGTAGCTTCTCACAGCCAAGCCAGCCTAATAGTACCAGTAGGAAGTGCCTCTCTGGCTTGTCTCCCCATTAATGAGTCTGCCCCCCCCCTGAAACATGGGAGCTAGTAGGACTCACATGTTACAACAAACAAGTATGGGCAAAAGATCTAGGGCTTGTTTAGTTCCGATTTGTATAGGCAGGGACAAGTTGCTATTGCTCCCTGGTTTATTGTGACATGAGCTAGATCTTAGACTTGAGCACAGAATGGTCTATGGTCTTATTTTATTTTAGATTATTTTTACAAAGCCAGAAATCACTTTGAAAATATTTTTTTCCCTAGCTGAACAGCTCTGGAGTGGCAAAATTGCTCCCTGTCACCACTAGAGGGTATGAGGGGACCATTTATTATTTTTATTTTTTATTTTGTTTTCAAAAATCAAGGGAAAGAAAATATTTCTGAAGGTGGGGACACTGGGACAGGTTAGACTTCCCAACATATGATCTTGGTTCTCTGAAGATGATCTGCCCTTGGAACACACCCACTGAAACCAACATAAGTTAATTATTTTAGACATTACTAACTTATTTTCCATTGATTCCAGTATTTGTGAGTTTAGGATTATTAAATCTTTATCTAACTGATAGAATCATCCATTACTGTTGCTATGTTTTATTTGCTTTGAAGCTTCATGCCAGGAGAGAATTTGGGAGAGAATAATAGTGTTCTAACAATTCAGGCATTGTTTTGAACTGAACACATACAGAACAAAATCCTCTTGTATAACTTTGATCCCATTGCAACTCTGACTAGTCCATGGAGGCATTTAACTGACAAAAATCCTATTATACTGGGTACACCTTTTAAACATATTTAAATTTTAGTACGTTTTTCTGTTTCCCTGCTAGAGGACCATTTATTTTGGGGTGGCTATGAAATCAATTCAGTAGCTGTGTCAGTGGGGAGCTTGAGGGGGTAGGGGTGGGCAGCAGGGTGAGGACACATTAGTCTGAATCCAAAAAGAGAGAGATCCCTCTGCAGGTTTAGTCTGGAAGAGGTAACAGACCCTTAGGCTAACCAAAAGCTTTCTGTTCCCCCTTCCTGTTCTAAGTTCTGGGTCCCCCTAGGCTCCTTTTTGCTTAAGGGAAGTTTTTGGCAGCTTTTGGACAGTGGTAGAAAGCTTTCAAAAGTAAAATAAATAAATAAATCAGCAGTGAGTCACCAGGATTGGAATTTCTGCCGCCAATGTGGTGATTTTTTTATTTTTAAAGAACATAAAATGGAGGTGTGTTGGGATAGTAAGCTTTTAAATGGATATGGAAATGGAAAAAGTGCAGAGGAGGACAACCAGAATGATAGGGGTTGGAACACCTTCCTTACCATCTGAGGCTGAAATGGCTGGGCCTCTTCACTCTTGGACAACGGCGCCTAAGAAGTGACCTGATTGAAGTTTATAAAATCATACACTGTGTAGACAAAGTAGATAAAAACTGTTTTCCCTATCGCACAACAGAACTAGGGGGCACTCCATGAAACTTTTGGGTTCTAGATCTCAAACAAATAAGAGAAAGTACTTTTTCACCCAGAGGATCACTGCCAGAAGAAGTGGTGACAGCTGCCAGCCTTGAGAGCATTAAGAAAGGATTGGACAAGTTCATGGAGAACAAGGGTATCAATGGCCATTATTATGGATGCCTAAGGACAACCTCTAGGTTGGAGAGATAGGCAGGATATCTCTCAATGCCATTTGCAGAGAATCAGAAGCAAGTGAAGACATCTGCTTGGGAAGACCCTGAAGCAAATGGTGAGCCACTGTGTGAGACAGTATGCTGCACTGGATGGGCTGTGGCCTGTTCCAGCAAGGCTGTTCTTGTGTTCTTAATTAGTGTTAATTAAATGTTTCTGATACCCAATCTGAGT
Source organism: Phrynocephalus forsythii (assembly GCA_029282475.1). NCBI lineage: Eukaryota > Metazoa > Chordata > Lepidosauria > Squamata > Agamidae > Phrynocephalus > Phrynocephalus forsythii. The sequence continues at coordinate 113,661,849 of JAPFRF010000011.1, forward strand.
TGTGGTGGGAGGGAGGTTATGCAACAGGATTTTGCCCCAATTGATTACGTAAGCTAATCAATTATTGTGATGATGGCAAATAACCTCTACTTCTCTCCTTTCTGTTTTCTGTTTATAAGCAAGTTCATGACTCATGTGGTCTCCCAGTTCGCATCCAGCTATGTTTTCTTTTGGAAAGATTACTTTAAGGACCAGCCTCTCTTATATCCACCAGGATTTGATGGACGTGTTGTGTTGTATCCAAGTGATCAGAATCTAAAGGACTATCTCAGCTGGCGGCAAGCTGATTGTAAGCTGCTCTTATATATAAAAGAAACCTCCCCCCCCTTTTTTAGAAGGCAAGTCTTGGCTGATACTCTTGACTCCAGTCTGTAGTTACATCTACACTTATTCAAATTGAGATATTCCAACTCCTTTCTGGAAATATTTATCTCTTATGCCCATGAGATGTCTGTAGAACTCTGAACTGACAGAACTATCTGAAATTGGAAAAAATGACCTGTCTTTTTGCCTTTCTTAACTACATTAGTGTGGTGCAAAAATTGCAGTGAGCATTATATTTAGCTGTGCAGCACAATGCGTACAAGTATTGCTGTCTTCTGTTATCTGTGCAGTAAGTGCAAAGACTCTCACATTGCTAGACAATCAAGACCAGCCATGATATCCTCATTGCATGCAGCAGTTGACTTGAGTGGCTTCTCTCACACTTATCTGCTTCCTGGATTAAAGAGTTTTCCCCTGTAATGGACAGCTGCAGTTCCCCATTTCTTGTGGCAGTTCTACTGTGTATTGAGAGATGAGACAAAGATACATAGCATGGAAGTTTATTTACTTGAACACTTTCTTCTAGAAATGTTTAGTAGGCTGACGATACCTGAAATTCTGATAGTAAATATATTGGCCTCAATGCATTTTCTGTACTGAAGTTAACACCATTTATAACAGTAACTACTGTTGTGGAAGCAAGATTTAATGTATTTCTAATTCAAATGTGATTATTTCATTTGGCAGGTCACATTAATAATCTCTATAATACAGTGTTTTGGACTCTTGTGCAGAGAAGCAGTTTGATGCCCAAACAAGCACAAAAGAGGTTGCAGGTATGAAGCTGTCTTTCAAAGGTCTCATCTCAAGAAGTATACTGTGTTGTATTATACCTTATTTGTTGTGCCAATAGCTTGCATTCTTTTCTCTTGCTCAAAAAAAGCTTAAAGCTACAATGAATGAGTTGGACACAGGGGAAAATAATCTGTGAGTTTAAGAGGGTGGAAATTTGTGTGTGTGCTTCTCCTTTTTCAGTCCTTGAATCAATTTGCATCCTCTGAGCTTTTGTTGGTGAGCCTCCAAATGCAGTTAGTATGAAACGTTCATCTGAGCAGCCTTTTTAAAGACCAGAAAACAGGTAAATAAAAAGAAAATGGAGGCTGATGATGCAGGAGGCTTGTGGGGAGGTAGGGATTGCTCTCTGCTTGTCTTCCAGGTCGCTTGCCTTTGCTTTTGACCACAGACCAGATGACTGCTGCTTTTTCATCTCAGCAAAGAAGCCATAGAACTGAGAAGTTATCCCTGCTTCCTCTGCTAGTCCATGTGGGCTTGATGTTGGCAAGAGAGGAAGGGGTTTCACTTTAACTCCAGCCTGCGTGGAAGTCTTGTGCGCTGGTGAAGAAGAGAGAGAACAATGCATACCCATCTCACCACATTTTTATACTATGTGTGCAGGAGGCACCCAGCATAGAAACAGGGTGGGCAAGTGGAATTGTGGTCTGCCATGTCCAGTGCCGATGTTGAGCAGCCTGGAGAAACCAGAAAGATATATCGTTCACTCTGCCACCTGCTTATGTTTTATTTGCCTCACAAAAATTCTGTACTCTCACCTGTATGGAATTCCTTTGTGACCAAGCTGGTAGTTAGATACAAGAATGATCTTTGATCATTAGCAACATATGTGCAAACTATAATTCTAATTGTGATTAACCTGTGCATAGAAGGAACAATTTGTAGGAAGTGAGAAAGTTGGAATGTAGTTAATGATCGGGGGTGGGGGTGGAGGGGAGGAATAGTAGGAAGGGAGTTCACATGGTCACAGTGTATTTTAACTTTGGCTAGGATAGCAGGTTGTGCTGTCCTTTAATTTGATTTGGACAGCACAAAGGAAAACTGTTTGATTTTGGAGGTGCAAGAGGTGGAGCGTAATATGAATGCAGTGAGTAATTTGGAAAGGGAAAAAGTAGCCTTTGACAGCCTGGTCCTTAACATGTTTATCCGAAGTAAGTGCCATTGAAAGCACTGTTGTTTACTTCCCAGTAAGTTTCAGTGCATGTAAATATGAATAATAATTTTAAAAAAATCACTGCAGAAATTAATAAAAGAATAGCAAATGATGTAACAAACATAGCATCCATAGAGGATATTTAACTACCAGTCATCAACACTTCTTGAAGTGTGACCTAATTATGTGTCTAAAATCTGTATTCTGAATACAAGCAGAGAAAGCGAGCCAGAGATACTCTTTTGTATAGAAAATGCACAGGGATGCAGTACATTCCTTCCGGTCTCCAAACACAACACTCATATCCTGAACAGAGAGAAAATATTCATTGCAAGCAGACAAAGACCTTTCTCTTAGGCAAGTTTTCCTTTAGTGACTGGCTGCCTGAGTGGGCTTTTTAAATGGATGGTTATGCATTTCTGCTTTGAATGTGCTTTTTACTGTTGCTTTTTTCATGACTATTTGTTTGTGTGTGTGACGTTTATTTCAGGCTTATTTACTATTTGTATACTCAATGTTTTAACTCTCAATATTGCCTTTTAATAACACGGCTCAGGTTCTGAAGAGAAAGGTGGAGTAAAATATTTAAAATAAGTTTGTATGCAAGATGATCAAGAGATATAATGTCTTCATGGATCTGCTGGCATTTTTAATGCGAAAAGCCCGTTTCTCTTTATTCTCAGGGGACACTTGCAGGAGACAAACACGAGATCTTATTTTCGGAATTCAATATTAACTATAACAACGAACCCTTGATGCATAGGAAAGGAACTGTTCTAATATGGCAAAAGGTAAAATTGTTTTCAATGTACCAGTTTACGTTTAAAACAATAGCATGCATTTTACAAACAATTATACAAAATATTACATAATAATGCAATAGTTTTTTTTACTGTTCTATATGTAATGAGTTTCCAGTGCAAGGATCTTATGAATTTATATAGGTGGTATAAAACAAAATCCAGCACTAACTCTTCTTTTGTTAGGTGCTCATGCACTGCCTTTTTTGCTTTGTTTAGGATGTTATGCTGAAGCTGTTGGATATGCTGTGTTCCAACAAGTTAAGACATGTTAACTTTCTTTTAATAAAGTTTTAGTTGCTTAATTCCAGTAATGGAAATATACATTCCAATATTCATCTTACTTTTCTAAGAATACTGCACAGCAAATATTAAAGCAAAGCAAAGTGTGCTGCTTATATATCACCCAATAGTACTTAAAGCACTCTCTGCGCAGTTTAAAATTCATTTATGCAGGCTGCACATTGCCCCCTCCCCAGCAAGCTGGGTACTCATTTTACCAACCTCAGAAGGATGGAAGGCTGAGTCATCCGTGATCCAGACACCTGGGATTGAACTCCAGGTTGTAAGCACAGTTTTGGCTTCAGTACAGCAATTTAACCACTGTGTCACGAGGCTCCATCATAACAAAACTAAGCAAAGAGTGGTAAAAACTAAAATCTGAATGAAAGCAGCAACAATCATTGAAAAAAACTGAATTATAGTTGGTCAAGGGACTGGGCTATAAGTAACATGAAAGCATCTTAGGTATTTAGCCTATGTGTCTGTATGATGTGATATCCTTTGTCCTAGTATAACACTGTTACCACTGTACCACACTGGTCTCCGGTTCTAACTTGGATCATGGCTGTATGTTTTAGCATATTTAACTTGTGCAAATCAGTTCTTGTAATGTCTACTCACAAGGAAGTCCCACTGAGTTCAGTGCAATTTACTCTTGCATTTGTGTGGACAATTCTTTATTTCCATGTCTGGGAGTATGTTCCATTGAAGTCACTTAAGGCTTATCTTATCTTACCTGATGTTATCTAGGGCAGCACTGTATCATTGGTGGGAACAGTTTTGAACTAGCAAGAAAATAACTGGTGGGCATTTTTTTGTTGTAGCAACATGCAGTCAAGCTGATGTTGACTCTTAGGGTGACCCTTTCCAGGGTTTACTGCAGGCCTGCCCAAAGTCCGCCGGGGGAGGGCGTCCAAATCCGGCCCGTCAGGCCATTCTGAGTGGCCCGCGGCTACCTGGCCCGCCCCTCCCTCCCCCTCCTTCGCCCCATGTTTTTTTTAAGTCTTCCGCCAACACTGACCGCCGGGAAGCTTGTGGGCTGCTGCCACCAGCACCGCCGACAACTATGTCAGGCTGGGAGCACGCGGGGGGGGGGGGTGGCGCGCAGGCGGGCCACCGCCACCAACAACACTGGGAACCTTGAAGCCTCTTCCAAGGGGCGACCTGTGGCCACGGTTCCCTGTGCTTCCTTTGGTCCCCACCTTCCTTCTTCCCTCCCTCCCTCCCTCCCTCCCTTGGTCCCCACCTTCCTTCCTTCCTCCCTCCCTCCCTCCCTCCCTCCCTTGGTCCCCACCTTCCTTCTTTCCTCCATCCCTTCCTTGTTCCCCACCTTCCTTCCTTCCTTCCTTCCTCTCTTGGTTTCCACCTCCCTCCCTCCCTTGGTCCCCGCCTTCCTTCCTGCAGGTGGGGTTTATGGGTCAGTGGGTGGGGCTTGCAGTGGGGTGGCAGGGTCGGGGAGCAACCGGCCCCTGACACATTTTCAGCCACCAAATCTGGCCCTCCTTACAAAAAGTTTGGGCACCCCTGGTTTACTGGATAGAAAGCACAATTTTTCTTATGGAATTCTCCTGAGCTACACAGGCTTGTTCTTGTCACAAGAGGCACCACGGACAATTGAATTCCTGCCCCATGTGTGCTCCACCTCACTGCACTACCCAGCCAAATCCCAAACATACCATGGAATATTCCCCACTGACTTCAGGGAAATTTACTGTCCGATGTGCACATATATTCAGAACCTTAATTGACTAAATTTCCATGTCAATACATTCAGAAGAGAAAAAAACACCACTCTTACCTAATTAGGGGTGCACAAAGTGTGGGCTTCCGGGTATAACTCAATAATGGTGTATGCAGTTCCCCATGGGTTGTGCTAGGTGGAGGAGGTAGAAGTTGCAGACTAGTGACATCCAAAGACCAGTCGTTCACCTGCTATTGATTTAAAGCATGTTGCTCCAAGAGCCATTCTTTACAGTGTAAGAAGGGGATGTCTGTCTGAAAACGACTCCAACGCATTTACACTTACCAGTAATCAAAAATTTTCAACCAGCTGAAAAAGGTATCCCTGATGAATCGAAGAGATATTTAAAATATTTCCCTCCCCCTTAAACAGAGTCACTTTTACTGATCAAATATTCTGATAAAATTGTTAATGTCTCTAGAACATCAACTTTGCATTAATCTGTCACTTGTACTTTTAGGTAAATCACATTATTATGAAAAGAATAAAAATTCCAAAAGAAACTGAAGAGAAAGAAGTTGAAGTAACCCGGACAAGAAGTACAGTAGTATCTTTGCACTGTGACATCATAGGAGATCAGTTTTGGGAACAGTATCCTGAAATCCTTTCTGATGACAGCTGACCTTCCCCATATGAATTGTGGTGCAAAGTACTTTGTGGATACTTTACAAGGACTGCATTGTGTGGAGAGAGAGAGAACTAACTAGCCCAGTACAAGTACTCCTATTGTTTAAACAGGTGCTGTGCACCTTTTGAAGCATTCCTACAAAGCTCTATTGTGGCCAGAAATACACTGCTATGGTTATGTATGTTGTATCATAACAGTTATGAGGTGCCTTATGGCAGTATCATCAACCAATTTTGCTGTGGAAAAAGAATGTCTTTAATTTAAGCTCAGGTCTCAGAGGCACTCCACTGATGCAAGTCCCCTGAGATGATAAGCTGTCCATTTGAAACTCTGAAAACATTTAAGCTTCTGCTTCAAATTAAGTTCTATCATCAGGGAGCCAAGTTACAAATTATCCTACTTGCTAATGTCTCTGGATTATAACAATGATAAACAAAACACCTCTGCAAGTAGCTGAAACTAATTAGGAACTTTTCTCTCAAGTGTAAATTAGTTTTGGCCTTTCTGAAAGCCAGGATATGTAATTTCCCACTGTAATCATACATTTATTGTCTGGACTCTCTCCGTGCTGCTTTACTGATTATTAGAGAAGGTCTCAGGTGACCAGACTAGAATAATAAAGTTATTGTATAAGGGCAGTATCACAGTAGGGCATGTTTGTAGGTCATGCTCTCATTTTATGCTGTCTGGGAAGCTGTCCCGTTCCTACTGTGGAGGACTGGTGTGGCATCTTGCAGAAAGTTCTTTATGGTGATGCCACGCTGAAAAAGAGCTAGTGGTGTTCCTGTGTCTTTGCTTTAATCAAAGTAATTATGACATGAAGTTTTAATGTGAAATATTAATGCTGTTCTAGTATCCTTCATCGGCTTTCTCCATTTACATGTAAAGGAGATAATCTAGAGCAAACACTCTTTTAGCCTTGTTTATTAGCCTTTTTTTCTAAAAGAATTAATGATTAAATGCACCTTTCAAAATTTGTATTTAATCTAGAGCAAACACTCTTTTAGCCTTGTTTATTAGCCTTTTTTGGAAATGATAAATGCTAAAATGTATTTTCTGGTATGGTGTGCCAGTAATTATAAATATATTATATATAAAATGTGTATATTTGCGATAAGCTTGGTGACTGAGATTTGATTAACAATTGTAAAGTGGATGTAAGCCAGGAGTGACAGTATAAATAGTTAAGTCCTGATTATTTATTAAGACAGGAGACACAAAACACAATACCTATATCTACCCTGTAGTCAGTGCCAAGACACGTGACGTGGTTCGTGTAGTTTTACCAAAGTGAGGCTGTTTGTTTCACCAGAAGCATTCTTCTTTTAACAGAGCAACGTAAAGTGAAGAGTGAGTGTTTCTTTGGTTACATGATAGCGAGAGTCCAAAGGCTTGTTCACAAGTCTAAATGACAACTCCCAAATTTGACACAGTTTAGTAGCAGTTGTCGTTTGGGTGGCAACACACACAGGTAGAGAAGTCTCTTTGTTAACTACGCAACTATATTTTCTAACATTTGAAATGCATTGACATAACTGCTGTAATTTGGTGTGTTAGAATTTGGTTTCTGTATGAAAGACCCATTTAAAAACCTCTAAATGTGATAAATGCAGCATTCCCTTGACCCCACTGCCCTGCTGAAAAGCCTGCTAGAAAAGGAGCGTCTTGGCCCAACGACAAAAGGACAAGCCATCCTGGCTTCTCAGGGCAGTGCATTCCGAAGCCAGGGAGCAGCCACCAAGGAGGTCCTCTCTGGTTTCCGTTCGGTACAAAAGATAAATGACACTAAACAGGTGCTTCCAAATGCCCTCTCGGCTCCAAAGTTAGAAAGATACCATGGTTACTCTCAGGAATGTGTAGTCTTTGAACAAATGTGTAAAAAGGAACTGAATTAGGAGTACTTGTGCATTTTTATGGCCACCGGGAGACAGAGTAGAGAATCTTTAGGTATTAACAGAACAGGGCTATGTATCCATGGATTGTTCATGTTAAATCCAGCATTTGCCTATCATAATTAGAAATGGGGCAGATGAAAGAAAATTTGGGAAAATGCTGAGTGGATGGCCATGAGTGGGAATATGTTCTATACCTAATAAACCTCCCTTGCCTTTCCTACTGCAAAGTCATAGAAAAAAATCATCAGAGCCTGTACTGTGTCTGCAGCAGCGGGTTTTTTCTTCTGATCCACAAAATAAGTGTGTGGAGAAGGGGAGAGAAAGAACAGCAGATACAGAGAACTACATGGATACAAGATCAGATTTATGTGGCTGCTGAGACAAGAAGCAGAAAACACTGATAATTCTGGCTATTTCAATAGAGAAAATTAGCAGTTCTGATGGACCCACAACTCTTTTAGTAGGGGTGGGCAAGGGACTGCCCCAAACATGTCAGGGGATTACTGCTGATGCCCCCCCCCCAATTTTGCAGAAAATAGATGATGTTTAAGGCCTGAAGGGTGCCTGCTGCTGGAAAGGAATTACCCCTTGCTGAGTAGGCTGTGAAACAGTGTGGGGGAACTGTGATGACCCCAGTGGAGGAAAGAGATGCAGGGACTACTGAGGCTGGTGGCCATGAGTGCATCAAAAGTAAAGAATTAAATGGTTTAAAGGTTTTGGACATTCTGGAAGTGTCTTGGGAAAACCTTAGGAAAGAAACAAACTCCCGGGCCAGGCTCTTGGGGCCTTTTCACACGACCCCTAAGATCCGCTGGCCCCTTAAATTCGGACCAGAGATCTTGGGGGTTCGTTGCTCTTCCTTCCTCCCCACCACTCTGCACTTCCTTGCTTCTGTGTGCGTGAGGGGAGGGAGGAAAAAAAAGCCTTAAAAAGGGACAAAAGAATAAAGCCTTACCCCGAGCCCTGGTCACTTCCTGGTTCCTCTTAAAGGGGCGGGAGGCAAAAACAACAAAACAAAAAGAAGCGAGGAGAGCCCGGCACTCTCCGCATCAAAATTTTTTACTCTCCCAGAGCAGGTACTTGAAAGCTGCGCTGGGTCGCACTTAGGTGGGCAGGGTCGCACTTAATTTTCTGTTAGCTCCGGAGCTGGTGGGAAACATTTTTAAGCTGGGAGCCATTTGCAGCGGAGCTTAGGGGTCGTGTATAAACGCCCTTGGTTACTCCTAAGCCTAGTCCACATCTGGGTACACCTTGTTACTTGCCTTATAGAAGAGCAAAAGCAGTTCTCTCATCAGCTTTTGTGACTGGAACTGGAGTCGATTCTGAAGCTGTTCTGAGGAAGCCTCTGCTGGAAGAAAAAGACAAACAAGGTGAAATGCCCCGCAGAGACCTCAATGAAGCAACAATGGGTGGTGAACCAAATTAGGCTCACAGTGGAAGACAGAGAAAAGCAGCCTGCCTCTTGTGTTTTCATTGAGAACCTGTCTGGTGGTCCAGGGTGGGCTTGCTGGGCATGCAGAGTTGAAGATAGAGTCCCAGAAGCTGAGGAGGTGGTATTTCCCCACTCCAGCCTTGCTGTTTATTTGGGAGTGGGGTTAGGGTTAGAGTTGGTGGGGTACTTAGTTGTTTTATATTATCATGGAACCACAAATATTTTTCAGGAAGATGGATGGGAACAAGCACTAGGGTTGCTTGAAACCTGGAGACTGCATTGGGCATGATGGCAAAATACTGTACAGTACAGTGATGAGATGAAGGACTTCATCAAACTTCCCAGGTGGCCTCCCAGTTAGATGTAGCATCAGCCACATCAAGCCAGACCAGAGACCAAGCAGAGACCTGCTGGGGAGAACTGTAGACAGAACAGAAGGCCTTATAGGGCTCCATGAGAGAACTGAGGCATAAGTTAGTTATGAGAAGTGTCTCAGGTCTGTCATGGGGCAGCTGCAGAGGTGGAAGATCTTGAAAGCTGGAAGGCTCAAAAAGGGCAGACAGGACCCTTCTGAAACTGAGACCCCATGACAGACCCCATGGCTCTTGGGGGCCAAGTACCCTCTTAGAAACTGACTTGGAGGAGGAAGCCTCTAAGCCCAGCCACATAGAATTAAACAAACAAACAAATACAGGCCTTTAATGTTATTATCAATCGTTTTCAATAGGTAAGCATTTCGGTACTAGGTGTTAAGAGAGGCGGATAGCATCCCAACCAAATTTTTCCACCCCCTCACTGGGGTGCCATTATTCCATTAGACTTGGCACAGTGCCAGGGGAAAGATCATCGCCCCCATCTCCCGCGCCGCCGCCTCCTCCCTCTCGGCTTCGTGATAGGTTGCAAGAAAAAGAGTGGGTTTTGCACCAGGTTCCCGTCCCTCTCTTTTCGGCTGACTTCAAGCAGACGTGGGAAGCCCCCCCCCGGCCCTTGTCACTTTCCATCACAGGCCTTGACAGGCGGGCGTTCCCCCCCCCCGCGCTCCGTGCCGCGCTGCCATGCCAGTGCCGCCGTGGGCGTGATTATTTCTGTCCTCGGAACGAGCGGCCGCCTTCTGCCCGCCGCCTTCTGCCCGGGTTGCGGGGGCGGGCGTGCCGCCGCTCCCGAGGGGGAAACGGAGGAGAGCCATTATTTAAAAAAAAAAAAAATCCAGCGCCCACCTTGAACGCCAGCCAATGCCGGCTTGCTTTTAGCCCGGCAGACGCGCCCGTTTGCAAACACGGCCCGGCGGCTTTCGCTTTCCTACCGCGAAGGAGTAGGAGTGGCCAGCAAAGGGAGCGCGGTCGCAGGTCCCATCGGGCGGAGTACTGTGACAACAAGGCAAGGCCCGCGGGTGGGCTTCCCGCGCCAGATGGCCGCGGTGGTCTTCTTCCGGGCGGGGTCTCCCCGCCTCTCCCCGCCTCCGAGAAGGCTCTGAGAAGGGCGGGAAGGAGGCGGCCGGGCCCTCGCCAGGCTGGGGCGGCCCTTAGCGGCGAGATCGGGGCGCTGCGCTGCGCTGCGGAGGGCTCCGCCTGCCCCCCCCCTCCTCTCGCCGAGCCCGAGCAAAGGAAGAGCCATGGAAGAGGCGGCGGAGCAGAAGGCCAGCGCCGGGCCAGGCAGGCGTCGCCGGCGTCGCTCCAGCGGCCACCGCAGCAGCTCCGAGCGCTCGCCCAGCCCCGGACGCCTGGACGTGAGCTCGCCGCGCTTCGACCCGTTGCTGGCGCTGTACTCGGAGCGCACGCCGCTGCCTTACCCGGCCGCGCCCTGCTTCAACAACCTGGCCGAGTACGAGAGCTTCCAGCGCGGCCTCCTCCGCGGGCCCCGTCGCCAGCGAGGGTCGTCGTCGTCGGTGGCCGGCCCGAGCAGCCGCTCCGCCGGGAGGCGCGCCCGGAGCCGAGCCGGCCAGGTCCCCGCCGACCCGGAGCGCATCGAGCGCCTCCGCAGCCTCATGGTGGTCAAGAAGGAGGAGGAGGAGGAGGAGGAGGCCCGGCCGGAGCAAGGCCGAGCGCGGGCCAGGAGGGCGCCCCGCAACGTGCTCACCAGGATGCCCCGTAAGCTGGGGAAGAGCCCGCCTAAGGGCCCTCAGCCCGTGCATGGGGGTTGGGGAGAGGCGCTCTGCACATGCTTAGAGGCGCGCCCGTATTCTATGGCTGGAAAAGCCGCTGGGGTTTATGGCGCCACCGCTTCGGCCTGGCCTGGCCTGGCCTGGCGGGGCAAACCACCGGCGGCCTCGAAGCGTTTGCCAAGGTTAGGGAATAATTGCGGAGTAAGGGCCTTGTGCACTGCGGGTAGCTCTGGTGTTTACACGCCCCACGCCGCGGTTCGAACCACGTGTGCACGCGCGGCACGGGGACCGGCTCGCTGCAGAGCGCACACACAGACAAAATGATTTCAAAAAGACATACCAGCATGGATTGGGTTATATACTTGAATGGAGCAGGCTTGTTGTCTTTATAAAGACATTTTTTTAAAAAACACGTGTGTATGCAAGAACATCGGTTGGCTATAGTTGGGGGAAAAAGGCATCCCCTGGATAAATGGTTTGTTGTAGAAGAAAGGGAGAGAGAGATGGCATGTGGAAGGAGTGGGGGATTGTTTGGGATCATAGTATATCAATCAGAAACTGGGGGAGTGAGCACTCTGGTAAATGAGGAAAGTGTAGCCTGTTTTAAGGCAAGATATGATGGTATGTTCATGATTAATGGTGAGAATGGGCTACAAAAGAGAGAGAAGGGAATAAGATGTGCAAGAGCTAGGAAGAACAAGAGAAGAGCAGTAGATGCTTTTTAAAACTTTAATTTGGCCTTCCAGTCATGATTTGTCCTTGTCAAAGAAAGACCAAAGTCTTGGTGGCCTTGCCAATCCTCAAATTCAGAGGGACTCACCCTTTCTGGCAAGCACAGTATGTTCTTTTTATGTGCCATCAATTCATATCCAACTGATGGTGACCCCGGTCAGATCTTTTGCAAGCTGGTGTGGTGTAGTCGTGGATAGAATCATGCATGAGAAGACCTCTGTTCAGATGTGTGCTTGGCCATGGGGAAAACACTGGTGATGCTGGGGAGCAATTGGCAATACAGTACCACGCCTGAGATACCTCTCATGCCTTTGAAAATCATGTGGAACTTGATGGCACATAAAAACCAAAATAAATTGTTGACACATTCTCAGAGTGGTTTTACCAGTTGCCGCCAGCACTCCCATGAGTTTCCATGGTTGAGGAATGGCTTGAACCCAGATCTGCTATCTACAGCTCTTACATACTGGGATATGTACTGTATGAGTTTAAGATGGAAAGGCCTCTGCGCATTGTTGGACTGTGAAAAAAATGCCCCAACCATCTACAATTAGTTGCCTTCCAAGTATTTTGGACTGCTGTTTTGTGCCTGCATATTTCTGTCTGTTTATCTCTCTGGAGTGATTTTGAAGTGACTGTTGTATGTAAGGACTATATTTTGTTACATATGTGCATAATTTTTATGAATTTAATACTTTTTTATGGTTAGGCAGCCACAGCACACTGGTTAGTTTACTGAACATTTTGGCCTCGTAAAAATAAAGGGATGAACCTCGTTACTAGCCCCAGCTAGTTCAGTCGTCAGTTGAGGCTTACCAGGTTTTAAGGGTTTTCCCTCGAGGTAAGGCTCACCTGAATTTAGCTGAGAAGGCTGTGTTAAGTGGTGATTTGAACCTGGGTCTCCAGCACTGCAACCACCTTGCCACATAAATCAGTGGTTCTCAACCTGTGGGTCCCCAGATGTTCCTGGACTGCAGCTCCCAGAAGCCTCCACCACACTCTGTGCGGGAAGGAGTTTCTGGGAGTTGCAGTCCAGGAACATCTGGGGACCCACAGGTTGAGAACCACTGATCTAAAAGATGAGTGTGTAGTGTGTGTGTGTGTGTGTGTGTGTGTGTGTGTGTGTCGTTACAGTTGTGACCAACTCTTCATGACTCCATGTCCATGGAGTTTTCTTGGCAGGAATACAGGAGTGGTTTGCCAGTTCCTACTCCGGGCGCCGACAGTACCTGGTATTCCCTGAGTGTGTATTGTGTGTGTGTGTGTTGTGTGTATTAGGTTGCTGGAAAGTTAATCATGGCAGTGTTTAGTGTGGAAGAAGAGGGAACTGTCCAAGGTATTGGGGGAGGGAAGAGGAGGAAACCCATATGTACTGTGTCTTGAGCATAAGGCAGAGTGGGCTAGGAGATAGGTTCCCTAGGCCAGTGCTCCCCAACCTTTTTATCGCTGCGGACAGGTAAATGTTTGATAATTTTTCCGTGGCCCGCCTCCCGCCCAAATTCAACCCACCAAACCCCCCCATCCCCCGGAGGCTCCCGATGCCAACGTTGGTGAGGTAAAATATTCAAAATAAATAAAATAAACGTTATCCCCCCTTCCCCCCCCAGCTGTGCATGCCTTCCGGTCGGGCTCCTCTCCTCATCCTGCACCGGCAGAAACTGGATAAGAGCACCTCCGTTCCCCCCGCCTCCTTCGTCTCCGAAACCGCCTTCGCCTTCCGAGCCCCAACCACCTACCCACCTCACCCACCCCCCGCTCCTCCTCTTGTGGGCCGGCCTCGACGGGCCCAACCGGCCCCCGCCCGCCACCAGCCTCACCCCGTAACCTCCCCACCGGCAGAGGATGAATCCTCCCCCCGCCACCAACCTCACCCTGCTGGGCTCCTCTTCACCTGCCTGCGGACCTGTGTGCTGGAGGAGGAGGAGGTGCATCCTGTCTGCAGCAGCAGCCCAGCCGGGCTTGGCTGGCCCCGGTCACATCAGCGGCGCCGGCGGGAGGAGTCACCGCCGCCGCGCCGGCCATGCGCCCGCTCCCAAAGACCCCAGGCCGCGCTTTGAATTAAATTTACACATAAATAAATCAAAGCCACCCACCCACACCCACACCCACACCCACACCCACCACACACACACACACACACACACACACACACACACACACACACACACACACACGGGCGCGCATGCGCCAGCCAGCCAAAAAATCCGGTCTCCAAACCAAAGGGCCGACCAAAGGGCCGCCCCGTCCCATCCTCTCTTCTTCTTCCCCATCCCCAACACCAGGCCCGGCCCTAACCCTAACCCGGCACTCCCTCCCACTCCCTTCCTTCCCTTTGCGGAGGTGGGGGTGTTGGTGTGTGTTTGGGGGGGGAGAGTCCTCCCCCCCCTTGCGAGCACCCAGGCTGACTCAGGAGGCGGTGGTCGCAAGGCAACAAGCCGGGGGATGCTCTTCGGCCGGCAGCCCCGAAGGGCTGGACGCGAAGCCCCCCAAAAAAGCCGCTGCTGAAGTTTTCGCGCCACGCAGAAGCAAGGAGACCCGAGGAGGGAGGGGGGTCTCTACACACACAGAGACACACACACACAGAGAGAGAGGCTGCTCCAGGGCGCTCCCCCTCCTTGCCAGTCCAAAAGTTTACAGAGGCCGCCGTCCGGGGCCAGAGAATTTTGGCGGCGGAGGGGGGGGACAACACAGCGGAGTCTTCCCCTTCCCTCCCCCCACGCATCCCCGGAGAGGAGTCGCCCCCCCGCCCTGCAAGCTCCATGGGCGCTTCCCCCCCTCCGGTCTGGCAGGCGAGCGGGGCTCCCCACCCCCCACCCCAAGGGCCAGCCCTCTTTGTTCTCTCATGGCCCGCGGCCCGCTCTTAAGGAAACAAAGTCAAAGGGCCATCCCCGCCGCCGCCGCACCCTCCGCCGCCCCCCTGCTTTTCTCAGTATCCCCCGCCCATCAAGGGGGCCAGAAAGGCACGGCCAGAGGCGCGCCCCAGTTCCCCCAAGCAGTCCTCCCCGCCGCCCTTTCCGCCAAACTCCGCACCGAGTTCCAGCGAGTTCTCCGACTTGCCGCCAACCCCCGCGCCCCGCCCCGCCAGTCCACCCCTCTTTCTTGAGCTCCTTCCTCAGGGCGAGCCCGCCCGCCGGCGGAACGGAGGGAGAGACCCCGAGGAGGACGGGACGGAGGCGCGAAGGAAGGTGACAAGAGCCCTTACCCACCAACACCACCAACACCACCAACATCACTTCCCCAACCTACAGAAAAGCAGCCTCGCCCCCTTCCTCCTCCTCCTCCTCCTCCTCCTTGCAAAAGGCCACCCCGGACCGGACTGGACGTCGGGGGCAGGCTTACCTCGCCCAGGGGGATGGCGAGAGGGACCGGAGTGGCGGCGGCGGCCCCAGCAGCCTGGAGGCAAGCCCCGCGCGGCTCTTCATTTGCGCGTGAGAGAGGCACGTGCAGCAGCCGAGGAGAAGGAGAAGAAGAAAAGGGGGGAGCGCCGCTCGCGCGCAAGCCGCCGCCGCCTTGGCTCGGGCCCCCCTCACGCCGGAGCCGCGGAGGGAAAAGTTTCCTGACTTCACTGCCCGGGCTGGCTTCTCTGCCTCGCCTCCCCACCACCGCCTTCACCACCACCCTTCAGTGGCTGGAAGCCGAGAGAGAGAGAGTGGCAGAGCAACCCTGTCTCACCGGCTCGCCAAGCCTCCGGGCGCTCTAAGCCGCGCTTGGCCCTGGGCTGCACACGCTGGCCGGGAGGAGGGGGAAGGGTGTCTCCCTCCAATGCTTGGGGGGGGGGAAGGCTGGCCCGCGAGAGGCCTCCACAAAGAAGGAGCAAAACAAGTTCAGGAACCTTGTAGCTATAAAAAAATGTAAATACAAAAACAATGCAGGAGCTGGCCCCTGCTTCCCTTTGAAGTTCCTCCGGTGGCGGCCCGGTGTGGATTGATCCACGGACCGGCACCGGTCCGCGGACCGGGGGTTGGGAACCACTGCCCTAGGCGGAACCAAGAGCTGGGTCATGGTGAAGATGAATTTCCAGAGTTTTCATTGAATGGCTTATTCAGGATGGCGAGGAGAGTTTGAGTACGCAGGCAGACAGTAAATGTCACTTCTGAGGAAAAGTGCTCCCTGAGATACAGCTTGAACTAAAGGCACGTGTGTCCTGCTGCTTGCTGTGTGTCCTTTAGCAAACCATTATTAAAAGTATCTTTGTACATTTTGCTGTGTCTTGGCATGGGTCCCTGCATGAGCTGCATAATAAAACGGCTCAGGGAGCAGCCCTTGGGAAAGGTGACAGAAGTTTTGCAGCCATTTTCTTCCTCTTCTTAGATTATTGATTCAGAGAGACTTGTCTCAGGGTTAAAATGGTCTTGGTGCTACTGATAAATGTCATTTCTGGGTCATGAATGTGCCGTTGTCCAATGGGATTGGGAGCCGTATGCCTAAGGGTTATAATTCTCAAACAAGCGCCCTGAGGTTTAAAAAGATAGTGATTCTGATAATGCAGTAATAGACAAACGAATCAGAGCTAGACGGGACCATGTGTGACACTTCTTTTCAGATCCTGCGTGGGATCCTGTCCCCAAATTCCCCATTTATTTCAGCAGGATCATGGTTTGAGACAGGAACGTGGGTGGTGCTACCAATTTGTTCATCAAAAGCTCAGCAGTTCAAATCCACGTGATGGCAGTGAGCTCCTGTTGCTTGTTCCAGGTTCTGCCATCCTAGCAGTTCAAAAGCCCCCCAAAAGGCGAAAGCACTAAAAAAGATGAGATAAATAGGTACCATTTTGGTGGGGACGTAATGTTCCATGCACTTGAGTGTTTAGTCATGCCAGCCATGTGATCACGGAAATATGTTTACAGACAAATTTGGCTTACAAATGCTGATGGGCACCAGCCCCTAGAGTCAGAAATAATGACTTAGTTGTCAGGGAGAACCTTTACCTTTGTCATAGTTTGAGAGCCACAAGAATGTAGCAGTGGAATGTGTACGATTTGCAAATATTGGCCAAAATCCAGAATGTAGCAGTGGAATGTGTATGATTTGCAAATATTGGCCATTAGGAGACCTGATTTAGTGTAATTGGAAGTTTCATCCATCTGTCCTGCAGCATCTGGGGCTGCTCCAAACTTGATCCAGAGGTCTTGTCATCTCTTTAAAGCAGGTTTTGAGCATTCAGGGAGGGAGGGAACAAGGAAGAATCATTCCCCTCCCAAATTCATTGATGGCAGTGGGTCCTTCAGTTGAATGCTCCTCTTAGATTTTGCTCATTTGGTCTATATAGCTAATCAAATTGTTAAAACCTGTTGTGTTGGAAGAACTTGCATGAGGGTTTACTTGGTGAGCTTCATTTGCTCAGGATAGGAACAGAGGCGTGCCATTTGTTTTTGTTTTGGATTGCAACTCCCAAGAGGCAGGAGTCTTAGATTTCCAGCCTGCAGAACCACACCTACAGATACCTACATTTTGCTCTTCAGGGCCAGGCTCTTGCTTCCTGCTGCAAATTTAAAAAAAAAAAGCTGTCATGGTGATTCTTGGGTGCAATAATAATAATAATAATAATAATAATAATAATAATAATAATAATAATAATAATAATAATAATAATAATAATAATAATAATAATAATAAACTTTATTTTTATGCCACCTTTCTCCCCAAAGGGACCAAAGGCGGCTTACAACAATTCAGAAAGGTACAGTAAACGCAATACAATGTAAAAACAACACAATACCTATAAAATACTATAAAATACTATACAATATAATACAATAAAAAAACAAGATTAAAAACAGTAGCTGCAGCAGAGTTTAACAAGCTCCCAGCCAATGAGACTAAAAAAGTAAGAAAAGTTATAAAATAAAAATTTGTAAAGGCTGGAGACTCAGAAGGCTTGCCTAAATAAGTAAGTCTTAAGGCCTCGCTTGAATATTTCAAGGGAGGAGGCAGTTCTCAACTCAAAGGGGAGGGAATTCCATACTATTGGTGCCACTACTGAGAAGGCCCTATTTCTTGCCGCCGCCCCTCGCACTTCCTTGGGGGGCGGTACTCGTAGAAGGGCCTTCTCCGATGACCGAAGGGGGCGGACCGGATTATATGGAAGAAGGCGGTCTCTTAGATAACCTGGTCCTGGTCCTCAGTGTCTTTGACTTCTCTCTGAATAGTGGGTCCCTTCAAAAGAACTATTAGCCAGGAAGCAACAGAGCACTTCCCTTTTAAAAAGACATATATATTTATAGTACAGTACCCGGTTATAACATCTGATTATTTTACTCAACTGGATCTGGTCAGTAAAATCTAGAAGTCTTTAGGTGTGGATCTGTGGGCTAGAACTCCAAGAATTCTGCCTGAGGAGCTCATGCAGAGTGCTGGGAGTTGGAGTAACAACAACAACAACTCTGAATGGCATATCCATAGACTGTATTGACTTGTCGGAAATTAGCCTTGTCCTTTAATTATGGAAAAACAGCAATATATTTTTGGTTATTTCTGGAGCAAGTCTATATTTTCATAACAAAGATCAAGAAGTTAGTCCCTTCTACTTATGTGTTTTTTTAACCTCAAATAGCTAGCAAATCTGTGTGTCTTTCCCATACTTAATTTCAGAGGGAAAATCAAAGAAAAACAAAACAAAAGAAAAGACACAAACATGTGGCACCTTGAAGACTTAAGTTTCATATTTTAATGTAACATTTCGTGCACATGTTCATTTCTTGAGACATATATAGCAGCAGAATGAGGTGTGAGATATAATATGAGATGAGATATACATTTCATACCAGATATTCATTGACTGTAGCCTAGATGTCATTGGCTGTAGCATATAGAGTTGGAGGGGAGGGAGGAGGGGGAGAAGAGGAGGGAGAGTTAATTAGTAGAAATGGTGAGAAACATTAAATGGTGAGAAGACTGAGTTAGAGCTTTATAGTTTTATGGTTTTATGGCTCACACCAGCCTCTGTTTATGCTTAAATATGGGAAGTGAATTCCTCAAGTGACAGAAACCAGATCAGACCCATACATAAAAGGAGTATATATTGATTTGGCACCTGACCCAGCTGAATGAGAATTAAAATCCACTTGCTTTTGAATTAGGAATTCCTAATTCTCTCTCTCTCTCTCTCTCTCTCTCTCTCTCTCTCTCTCTCTCTCTCTCTCTCTCTCTCTCTCTCTCTCTCTCTCTCTGTCTGTGTGTGTGTGTGTGTGTGTGTCTGTGTGTGTTAGTAAGGTGCAGCCAAAATGAACAAAGAATTGCAGGGAGGCACCTAAAGAGACCAATACATTTTATTTGTCATACAGTTTTTGTGAACTGTATAGACTTTTAGATGATACAGCTGAAGAAATGGGCAATGTACCACTGAGGTTTATGCCAAACAAAACTTAATCTTTAATCTTTACGTTGCTAATGAAGCCAGATCATTGTTAGCACAAGAATCTATGGTGCTTTTAATTTAGGCAGTGCTAAGCAAGAAAGTGTAATACCAGAACTAGGGGACATACACTCAAATTGTGGGCTGGGAGAGTGAGAACAGACAAAAGAATTTTTTTTTACCCAG
Source organism: Phrynocephalus forsythii (assembly GCA_029282475.1). Taxonomy (NCBI): domain Eukaryota; kingdom Metazoa; phylum Chordata; class Lepidosauria; order Squamata; family Agamidae; genus Phrynocephalus; species Phrynocephalus forsythii. The sequence continues at coordinate 113,681,269 of JAPFRF010000011.1, forward strand.
CATGTTGTTAGTCTGTGGAAACTCCCTGCCACAAGATGTGGTGATGGCATCTAGCCTGGATGCCTTCAAAAGGGGATTGACAGATTCCTGGAGGAAAAATCCATCACAGGTTACAAACCATGATGGAGATGTGTAATCTCTAGGCTTAAAACCAGGGTACTTCAAGGGCCAAATACCGTAGTATCAGGAGACAGCTATCTAGTCTTGTGCGCTCTGGGACACATTTATTGGGGCCACTGTGAGATACAGGAAGCTGGACTCGATGGTCCTTTGGTCTGATCCAGCATGGCTCTTCTTATGTTCTAATGTTCTTAAAGAGGTGTTCCATTTCTGTAATTATAATTCACTGGACAGAGAAGACTATTTGTCACATGCCATCTGCACTGAGATTACTCAGTCCTCGCCTTCTTACTTGTCTGGAACAGCTTCCAAAACCTCTCAGTATTTTATTCTACATGCAGACTGAGTTTACATTATGTATCAATGCCAGTTTCTGTTACAACAATCTAGAGTTTGATCACTGACCTTATACATGCTTGGGTAATTGACGTGCATGGACCTAACCATGTTGTTAAAACATGTTGCCTCTATGTTTTCTTTGGTTGTTTTGCTCTAGTTTGATAAACTAGTAGTATAGAACGGCATGGAGAATATTGATCCACAAAGTGACCAAGAATTAGACACGAATGAACTGACAGTAGAAAGAAAATACAGCCATGTTTTTGTGCAGTATTTTAAACCAGCTAGTCCTCCCAAGCCATAAAATATTTGTGCACAATTCCTGTGGGCCCTCTTGAATTTTGCTTTGACAGAATAATAATGGTGGATAAGAAGCTTCTTAATGTCCATAGTCTATTACTAAATTCTTGGAGAAAATTGTTCTACTTTTTTGTTAAAATAGCAAGCAGTCTGATTTGGATTTGTTAGCATTTGTGACCTAAGGTAACACTGGGTTAATAAATTTCAGTAAAATCCTGCTTTGAAGATTGTAAGTTTTAAGAGCAATAAACCTAGGGAGAGCTCTGAGAAAACCTATTTCTTTGTTAATCTGTGTGTAATAATTGTATTCTCTGCTATTATGAAAGAGCAAAAATAGTTGGAGTTTATCATCTGGTCTGACTCACAGACTTTTCAGAACTAAGAAGGCACCTGTAGCACATCTTTATTTATTTGTTCATTTCATTTCTATGCCACCCCATAAGCGCTACTACTGCACTGAACAGTTTATGCAAAATTGAAATTCGCAATCCCTTAATATGTAGGTTGTGAATTAAAATGATTCATCTGTCTTCCGAAATTTGGAGGAGAATATGTTTTCTTTCATTGGGGATGAGTGGGTTGTTCAGTCAGAATAGACTGTCTTTATAGGTGTCATTCTGAACAGTTGCCATGGAGTAATTTGTGCTATCAATTTGATTTTGATTTATGGTTGTTATTGTCAGGGTTTCCTAGGTATGAAGAAATAGTTCATAGAATTATAGAGTTGGAAGAGACCTCAAGGGCCATCTAGTCCAACCCCCTGCCATGCAGGAACCCCATCACAATATTTCCGACAGATGTCCATCCAGCCTCTGCTTAAAAACCTCCAAAGAAGGAAACTCCACCACCCTCTGTGGCACCCTTTGTGGCAAGTTTACCAATGCCTTCTTCTGAGGCCACACATGCCCAATTTTTTGTATTTTATTTTGGCTCTTTATTTACAAAAATAAAATAACAACTATTCAATGGAGTACATATACAGTGGTACCTCTACTTAGGAGCAACTCTACTTACTAGCAATTTGTCTTAAGAGTGGAAAACCGTTGGTGTTTTAACTGCTGCCTTACAAATTTTAGATGCAGTCTGCTTTACTTAATTTTTTTATTTTTTCAAATTTTTTATTTTTTAGATTTTTAGATACGCCTGCTCTACTTACGGGTTATTCGCCTTATGAGCATGCATTTGGAACTGATTAAACTTGTAAGTAAAGGTACCACTGTATTAGCAGAAAAAAACTGAATCATGTAGTAAACACTAATGCCACGTAGTAAAAGCAAAAACTTTGTTCATATATGGTATCATATGACTCTTACTAATTTTGTGCAAGCGTTGATGAAATGTCACAAATATATCCTTCTGCTCTTGTTCTTCTGTCCAGAAATTACTGTATTTTTTGCTCTGTAAGACGCACCTGACCATAAGACACACCTCATTTTTAGAGGATGCAAACAAGAAAAATGTTTAGCCTAGGGTTTCATAGCTGACTGCAATAAGGGAGGGCAGAGGCTCTGTGGAGACCTTCTGGCAAAGGAGGTGATTTTTGATTGGGAATCTTGGCTGCAGAAGGGAAGGGGTGGAGAGAGGCTCCCTGGAGGAAGCCTCTTTGCAAATGAGATGATTGGGACTGGGGCAGGGGGGGGGATCCATTCTGCAAAAGGGGAGGGTTGCAAACGAGGTGATTGGAACTGTGGAATCCAGGCTGCAGAAGGGGAAGGTTGTAAACAGGTATTTTTGGCTGGGGAATGTTGGCTGCAGAAGCAGAGGGCAGAGGTTCCGTGGAGGAGATACCTCTTTGCAAACAAGGTGATTTTTGATTGGGGAATCCCAGCTGCAGTGGGGGGCTACTATGTGCAGGTAACTTCTCTCTGAATGAAAATCTGTGCTATATATGTAGCAGGGACTACTGTATTTTCTGTATAAGATGCACAGACATTTCCCCCTTTCCTCTTACATTTGAGGTGGGAGCGAAAAATATAAACTGAAAATTACAGTATACAGTAAACCCCCCCGCCTATCATGGCGGTTAGGGATCTGACCCGACCTGCGATAATTGAAAATCAGCTATATGTGGTTGCTGGGTCGGGTCGGGACGGGGGGGGTGCTGTCTGGGGCCCCCAACACTTACCTGAGGCCTGGTGCGAACAGGCCTCCAATGGCCTTCCCAGGCCTGCCGGAGGCACAGTAAATGCTTTCCAGTTCATCAGAAAGAACTTCTGGGGCCTCTGACAGGCTTGGGAAGACCATCGAAGGCCCGTTCGGGGCAGCGCCAGGCCTGGGGTAAGGACAGAAAGCCTGAAACAGGCCCATCCAGCTTACCCCAGGGGGCCTTGCCTTGCATATACGGCGGTCCTCCGATATACCGGGACTGTAGTATATGAACCGTGAAGGGGCAGGGGAACACTGTATAGCTGTCCGTTATTGATGTTTTCAGCTTGCCTAGTGGCATCTAGCCATCAAGTACTTTAGAATGAACTTAATTTGAAGCAAGGAAAGAGAAACACCAACTCTTTAAGTATACCCATACTACCAAAATTAGTAAAACTAAAAGATGTGAACCATGAAAATGTGAGGAGGTGAAAGGGTCTCAAGTCTAATGAAGAGCATTTAAGCAGAGACCCATAGTCTTTGTCAGCTAGAGACTGAATTCCACAGTTACTGCTTTACTGTTGAAAGTGGCCTTTTCCTAGTCACGACCCCTGAACTCAGTGGGCAGAGAGGCCAGTGGATATGGCTGTCTAAAATGGATCTTAATTGATGGGAAAGTGGTTATGTAGAGATGAGGAGGTGATCCATAAACTCAGGTTATTTAGGGCTTTGTAAATTAAAAACCTTTGTTTCAAATTGAGCCTAGAAATAGGCTAATATCCCATATAACTGTTCCAACACATTATCTTCGTGTATACACTGGACCCTCGTATAACAAACAGTTTGTACAGTATAACAAAAAATCTGTACAACATAAAAAATTCCGGAGGTAGGGGAAATTTGCTTAACAGAATAGCCTATGAGGCGAATCCATACAACATAAAAATGGTCATGATTAGGGATTACTCTGTTTTCAATGCATTCCTATGGGAAATTTGTATAAAGGAAAATTTGCTTAACATAATTTCATTTGGAACAAATTAATTCCTTTATACAAGGTACCATTATTGTGTCAATGGTGCTAATCTTTCAGTCTCATCAATGCTATTTTTGTTTACAATCACTCACCATAAATTTTGGGCTATAGAGGAGCAAGAGAGATTAAATCGGAATCCATGCTGATGATAGGTATTTAGTTAGTGAGGCAACAATTCCTTACCCAAAACATTACATATACAGTGGCAATCCCTTAGGTGGCCTTTTAATAATCTTTTTAGAAATGGGATATTAAATATAGGAATCTTTATTGTCATTGCCCCCTTGCAGGAACAACGAAATTTAAAGATACATTTCATACTAAAAATCCATTTGCCCACTATTTAGTATCATGATTGTATTCCTGTGTAGACCATGCAGTGGTTGGTAATGAGTCAGTGGCAGTACTTAAAGCCACAGATAAATACTGATTACTGTACATGCAAAGTCAAACAAAATAGTTTTTGAGGTTTCCAGGATTGAAAATTTCATACGCTTTTTTTTGCTTTGGATAAATGATTGTCAGAAATGTCTGTGATGGTGGAGGACTGTATCACATGAGGACACAGAGAGGGAGGAAATGTGTCCAGTGTCATTTTGAGAAATGAGTTATAAGAAACCTATTGCATTCATCTACAGAAAAGCAAAGGACAAATAAAGAGTTTAAAAAGCTTATTTTAATTTGTGGAAATCTTTAGAAAGTCATGAAGGTCAAAATTCAGAACAAAACAAGAACAATTCAGCTTTTAATAAATTAATTGGAGTTATGCTATTGTTTTCAAGAGTGATATTAATTGGAATGACCCAGTAACTAAATATGGAAATATGGATATCCGGTTTTGCCTCTGGCTAGTAAATGAACTGGAAAAAAAATAACATAGCATGGAAGTCTTCAGTAATATTATAAAGGATAGATGGTGCATATTCAGAGGGCATGTGAATTGTGTACATCTGCAAAATTACATCGTTGGCTTTGATCCTTCAAATGTTGCTTTTACCATCCATGTGGCCTGTTGAAGTAACAAGTAACTATAGTTTAATTTTTTCCTAGTTCATGAAGGCAGCCCACTTGGAGAGCTTAACCGATGTGTCCGTGATGGTATAAAAGTCAATGTCCACATACGAACCTTCAAAGGGCTTCGAGGTGTTTGCACTGGATTCTTGGTTGCCTTTGACAAGTTCTGGAATATGGTAACAAGTGTTTATTATCTCTCTTTTTCTGGGGTTCTTCGCTAATTACATGAAAGCCTTAGACCATAGGGGAAATGAATGGAGACAGAATTTGTTTCTAAGGTTTCCTTTATCATGTGTGGGAGAACATAAAGAGTTTTGGAGCTGGGCATTTTGACTGTGTAAAGTCTGTAATTTTTTATTTTTCGGTTGGGTTGTACTCATTTCTTTCTGTTTTGATCCTGCTGCTTTTGGTAATGCAGCTTCTTCAAATATATATGGATTTAGCATTTTATTGAGTTTTATGTGACAGTTAATCTATGCTGTTTTTCCCCACATAGATTTTTGTACGCTTGTACAAAAGAGATAAATGATGTTCTCATCAGGGCAAAATAATATCCATTTGCAGGTTACTGATAGTTTTAATTTGTTCTTTTCATCGGGTTTATAAATAACAGCTGTAGTTTTGTAGCAACAAAGATACCTGATTTTTCTTAAATGTCAAATATAGGCGTTGTGATAGAGTTGAAGTTTATATAGCAGCCTTGAAGTGCAGGGTAGTCAGCTCAGAGTTGACTCAGCCTTCCATCCTTCCCAGGATGGTAAATTGAATACCAATTACTAAAAACTGTATAAAGATTGTATGGTGGTAAATAAGCAGCACAATTTGCTTTGCCTCTGTATAACTTTCAAGGCCTGGAGTCATAAAAAGTGTGCTTTGGGAGAAAGCAAGCAAGAATGAATGAAAATAATTCAGAGGGAGAAATATGATTTGATTATAACAAAGCAAAGATGAAATGAATTCTCCTAGATTGTGGTTTCATTGTTATGCTAGTGTCCTCCTGCTCAACACTCTTGGATATACTGGGTTTGGCTTTTTTAAATCAGTGTTTTTCAACCTTTTTTTGGGCAAAGGCACACTTGTTTCATGAAAAAAATCACGAGGCACACCACCATTAGAAAATGTTAAAAAATTTAACTCTGTGCCTATATCAGTCTCTAAAAGGTTCACCATTGCTGGTGTAGGGAGAAGCAGGACAGAGGGGCCACAGATTGAGGCAGCCCGCTCTCTAGCACCCAGTTCCCATTACCTGTGGTTTTTCAATTTAAAGACATTTTGCCCTGCATGGACTTCTGTGTCCAGTGGAGACCTGAGAAGGGGCACTGACTATCCAGGAACACAAATAAGACCCAAAAGCCCATCTTGCTCTCCACACTGTGGCCAAGGCAGATGCCTTCAGCACGTCCAGCGACAGGAGGGGAGGAGGATGAAGGAAGGCAGGAAGGAAAGAAGGCAGAAGTGTTCTGCTTGTATACTGTCTCTGGGCGGTTTACAGTTTTAATTACAGATACACATATGCAGGCTAGAAATGAGCATTTCAAGAGGGAAAGGGTACGAATGGAAAGAGAGAGGTGGGGGGAGAAAGAAAAGACAGACAGAGAGAAGAGGGCGAGACAGAAAGAAAGGGGCAAGACTTCATCGCGGGGCCCCTCAGAGACTGCTCTTCCCCTCACGGACCCTAAAGGCTGGCCGTCCAGCCGTGTCAGTAGCCCCCCCGCCCGCCTCCTCCTCAGCCCAGGCCCGCCGGAGGCCTCCTCCATCCCCCTCCTCGCAGCCCTGCTGTGGTGCTCGATAAACCTGGTGGTTTGTTCTGGGCTGAGGCTCCCGGGCCGGCTTGTTGTCACGGTGGCGGCGGCATTAAGAGAATGAGCGGGGCCAGGTCCGGCCGGGAGGAAGTGACGCCAGCGCCGCAGGCCTCGGGACCAAGCTGGTCCTTGGACGCTGTATGGGCTGCCCGTCGAAGAATTTTTCAATTTTTCCCACGGCACACCAGGCAACTCTAATTTGGTTGAAAAAGTTTTAAATCACTGTGGCATGCAGATATACTCCAAGTAACTTGTCCCTGGGATAAAGTTATTTTTGGAAATTTGGTGCGATAACCCATTGTATGAAGAATTACAGTCTTAATTTGGGGAGATAGATGCAATATAAAGCAGATAGATGATAGATAGATAGATAGAGAGAGAGAGAGAGAGAGAGAGAGAGAGAGAGAGATTATATACAGTAACTATATCTTTACAAGTGGAAATATGTGGAGGAGAAATAACTGTATTATTGGAGCTGTTTCTGACATCCTTATAGAGCCACAGGCTATTTCTAACATACAACATTTAAAGAATAGGATAGAACCAAAGTGTTGTGTTGTGTCGCTACAGTCATGACTGACTATTTGTGACTCCATGTCCATGGAGTTTTCTTGGCAGGAATACTGGAGTGATTTGCCAGTTCCTACTCCAGGCACCTGCAGCACTTGGTATTCCCTGGTGGTCACCCATCCAAGTACTAACAAGGGCCGACCCTGCTTAGCTTCCGAAATCGGGCAAGATCAGATGTGTGAGATCAGATGTGCTTAGGGCATCTAGGCAGCTCGAGAACCAAAGTATCTTTATATAAAGGCAGCACATTTTAATCAATGTTTACTGTTCACTGCCCCGAGTTCCTATAGGAAGATGCGGTGGTATATAAATGCAATAAATAAATAATAAATAATTTGGTGATATTACAGAGCTTAGTTTTAAATCACTCATCTAGTAGCTCATTCAGCAGACACTGCTGTGGTTTTTTTGAACAAGCCCCATTAAGAAAGACTATGAAGTGTAGACTAGAGAGGGAGATGATCCTCCAAAATGGTGGTTCTTACAGATCCATGGTTCATCAAGGGTGATGAACCACAATTGTCCCCCATCAACCAATGAATCACTCATTCAACCTTCTTCCTGTTTTAGTATTATTAGTACAGTACTTCTAAAATACTTACTTCAGTACTTCTAAGCTACTTACTTCAGAGTAATCAATGATGACTGTATTATTGACACACTTCTTATGCAATGTCCCATCCCCGCAAGACTTTGTGCTCATTGACATTTTCTTCTGTTTTGAGAATGTCTTTTCTGTGATAAACTAAGGAACGTTGGGGAGGAGAGAAGGTGTTTCTCTGTGCCTTGCAGAGAAAGGCCTTAAATAAATAGCCAGATAGCAGTATAATAAATTATGCTCCTCCCATTCCTCTCTGAGTGAGGTTAAATTATGTAACTGCTTCTCTCATTAACAAAACATGGGTTAGAGGCCCCAGATCCCCGCATAGTTCAAAATCTGTGAATAACTTGAATAACTTACAAAACAATAAACAGTTGATTCTCTCTCACACAATGTCTATTGAGGTTCTCATCTGCATTGTTGACAACTCTATCCATATACTGTAATACTATATATAATGATCTAGAGGCTGAATTAGAGATGTTGTGTTTGGGGGGCAAGAAGACCAGTTCTGACACCTTCAATGTTAAAGTCATGGGGTACTGGATGATTAGGGGGACAGTACAGTAGGACCCCCGTATCTGGGGGATCGGTTCCGGGACTCCCTGTGGATACAGAAATCCGTGGATAAGAGGCACCCATGCCGCGTCGCTCACGCAGAGCATCGGGGGGGGTGGCGGAAGAGGCACCCATGCCGTGCCCCTCTCCCAGAGCATGGGGCAGCTGCGGAAGAGGCACCTGTGCCATATCGCTCTCCTGGAACATTGGGGGTGGCAGCAGAAGAGGCACCCGCATGGACCTGCAGATGCCTGCAGGAAGTGCGGGTGCTTCTTCCACCACCACCTGGATGTTCTGGGTAAACGGCACGGCATGGGTGCCTCTTCCGCCACCACCGCCCCAATGCGCCAGGAGAGTGGCATGGCGTTGGCACCTCTTCTGCCGCCACCCCTGATGTCCTCCACCCCTCCGGAGGGTGCCTGGCAAAACTAAGTTCCCCCCTTGCTGCCCCCCCACCCCTGGTGATCACCAACCGCGAATAACTGAATCAGCGGTTAGTGAATCAGCGGATACGGGGGTCCTACTGTATTTATTGAATGTTTCTTTGTTTGCTTGTTGGAAAAAAATCTGTGTTGCTTAAGCCCATCAGATTCAAGGGAGATATGTATTCCTGAGAGCATATGCCACATAATGCTATTTCTTTTCTTTTCCCCTCCTGGGTCCCAAAAGGTATCTGACAAAATATACTTTGTATTGTTGCATCATGGCTCGAAACTTCTTTTTTTAGGCCCTGACAGATGTTGATGAGACCTACCGGAAACCAGTGCTGGGTAAAGCTTTCTACGTGGAGCCACAGTTGACTCTCACCAGGGTAAGTAGGCATCCGTCTGCTTCTGTGTTTAGATTCTCCTTGTCTAAATGGGCTTCCAGATATCCTGACCAGTATAGTGAGTGGTGAAGGTTTCTGAGAGTATTAGTCCAAGAACACAAGATTGCGTTGGGAACCACTGCTCCACAACAACCCTTCTCATGCCACTGTCCAGCCTGCTGCCACAGAATTCCAAGGGCTGTGATAAGCTGAGCCCAAGAGAGGGTGGACACTAGCACGGTCGGCAATATCCTCCCTTCCCTGAGTTCTATTAAGTAGGATGAGAGAGTAACGTTTCACTTTGTGCAAAGCTTTTATGAAAGGTACCAGCAGCTCATACTGAGAGTACTGGGGAATGGCAGTACTGATGGATGACACCCTTCCTTTTCTGTCTGAATCCTCCTTGAAGAGAAGGGGAGTGCTCTCTTTGACAGACAAAAAATGGTACAACTATGTTCAAATTGTTCTGCACAAATATATCATCCCCTTGGGGCCAACAAAGGGCATCACATTACATTTTTCACAAAGGCAAGCCTGTGACAAACATAAGGTACATGAACCATGCACGCTTACAAAGAAAAGGTCTTTTTTGCCCCAGTGGGTAGGAGGGCATCAGCAGAACACAAGGTCACTTCCAGTTAACTGCGCTTATTGAAAACATAACAACACAGTATAATAAAAGCCAAATAAAATGTAATTAAACGCATTGACTAGCTAGAGCTACTTAAGTAAACGCACAAGTTAAGACCTATTTGAATATCTCAGGACAATATTTACACTAGTATAAGGTAGTTTTCTATAATTTGGCCTTAATTGGCTTTCGAAACACAATGAAGGATGCTGCCCAGAGAACCTCTATCAGAAGATGCAACTGGACTCAAAAGACTGCATCAGAAAAGCATATATAAATGCTTGTATGCAAATGCCAGAAGCCTCCGGAACAAAATAGGGGAGCTGGAATAAGCAATAGATAGGACAACAGGCAGAAACATAAATTCTGGCAGAACAAATGCAAGGCAATAATGAGGAAAGCAAAGCAAGACTTGGAGGAGCGTATAGCTAAAAACTCTAAAAGAAATAAGGACTTTTTAAAGTACATTAGAAGTAAGAACCCAACTAGGAAGGCCATTGGACCATTAGACAGCAATGGAAGGCAAGGGATTATTAAGCAGGAAACAGATTGCAGAGACACTCAATGAATTCTTTGCTTCAGTATTCACTGAAGAAGACAGAGACCTCATGCCCAAAACTGAGCCTATCTTTGTAGGGAGGCAAACCAAAAGATTAAGCCAGATAGAAATAACCAGGGAGGAGGTCCTTGCAAGTTTTGTTAAACTTAATGCTAACAAATCACCAGGACCACATTGCATTCATCCATGAGTTCTCAAGGAACTTAAAAGATGAAATTGCTGATGTCCTAGCCAAAATATATAATCTTTCCATCAAATCAGGCTTTGTGCCTGATGACTGGAAGATAGCGAATATAACACCAAACTTCAAAAAAGGATCCAGAGGTGTTCCAGGAAATTACCGACCAGTCATTTTGACATGTGTCCCATGTAAAGTGATGGGCACCAACCTAAAAGATAAAATTTGTAGGCACATGGAAGAGAAGGCGCTGCTGAAGGAGAGCCAACATGGCTTTTGCAAAGGCAAATCATGCCTCACTAATCTGTTGGAATTTTTTGAGAGTGTCAGCAAGCATGTGGATAAGGGAGATCCAGTTGCCATTGTTTATCTGGACTTTCAGAAGGCTTTTAACAAGGTCCCGCACCAAAGGCTCTTGAATAAACTTGCCAGTCATGGAATCAAGGGACGGGTCTTGTCCTGGATCAGCAACTGGCTGAGGGACAGGAAACAGAGGGTAGCATTAAATGGAGACTTCTCCAAGTGGAGGGAAGTAAAGAGTGTGGTCCCCTAAGGTTCATTACTGGGACTCCTGCTTTTCAATCTCTTCATAAATGATCTCGAAGTAGGAGTAAATAACAAGGTAGCCAAATTTGCCAACGACACGAAATTATACAGGGTAGTAAAAACTGAGAGAGATTGTGAGGAGCTCCAGAGAGATCTCTTGACACTGGGAGTGGGGGTAAACCAGTGGCAAATGAGCTTCAACATTAGTAAGTGCAGAGTGATGTATGTTGGGGCAAAAAAATAAAGCTCAACACCTCAGTTACATTTATAAACTGATGGGGTCTGAACCCTCTGCAACAAACCAGGAAAGGGACCTTGGTGTCCTGGTGGACAGCTCAATGAAGGTGTCAACCAACTGTGCCGCAGCAAAATCAATTAGGAATCATTAGGAAGGGTATAGAAAATAAGTCAACAACTGTCATTTTGCCTCTTTACAAATCTATGGTGAGGCCCCATCGGGAATATTGTATACAGTTCTGGTCACCATACCTCCAGAAGGATATTATGGAAATGGAAAAAGTACAGAGGAGGGCAAGCAGAATGATTAGGAGACTGGAACACCTTCCTTACCATCTGAGGATGCAATGGCTGGGCCTCTTTGCTCTTGAATGAGGGCACATAAGAGGTGACCTGACTGAAGTTTATAAAATCATACACAGTGTGGACAAAGTAGATAAGGAAAAACTGTTCTTCCTATCACACAAAATTAGATCTAGGGGGCACTCCATTAAACTTTTGGGTGCTAGATCTCAAACAAATAAGAGAAAGTAATTTTTCACCCAGAGGCTCACTGGTCTATGGACCTCCCTGCCAGAAGACGTGATAATGGCTGTCAGCCTTGACAGCTTTAAGAAAGGATTGGACAAGTTCATGGAGAACAAGGGTATCAATGGCTATCATTATGGATGCCTAAGGACAACCTATGGGGTGGAGAGATAGGCAGGATATCTCTCAATGCCATTTGCAGGGAATCGTATGCAGGTGAAGACATCTGCTTGGGAATACCCTGAAGCAAATGGTGTGCCACTGTGTGAGACCGAATGCTGGACTGGATTATTAAACAGGAAACAGCAAGGTGTTCTTATGAAGGTTGTTCCAGAGGGAAGGAGCCACAACCAAGAAAGCTCAGTTCTTTCTGTTGGCTTTGTTTGGCCTCCTTGACAGTCCCTCTTAGTGTCAAGGACTGTGATCTGCCTGTGGGGCAGGTGGCTGTTTTCTGGGCGAGACATGCCGCCAAGTATCAAGATCCTCAAGAGAGAGCAGCAGAACACATTTTCTGCTTTCGAGTGCCTTTCATTACATGTCTATTACTTTCATTCCCCAATCCTTTCCCTCTAGTTGTTTGACCGACTCAAACTGCAGGAGTCCTTGTTTAAGAAAGGAACGGAGGCAAAGTTGGCCGACCTGCCGTGCGACCCCAGGACCCTCGGACGGAGATCTGAATCGAGTTGTCGAAGATCAGAGGAAGAGCGTGGAGCGAAAAGGCACTCGAGCAGAGAGAGGACACGGAGTTCCAGTGTGCCTCGATCCTTTGGGAAGGAGTCGGACAGGCTTGGCCAGACTTCCCAAACAGAAGGGAAGAGCGCTGCTGGGACCAGGGGCCGGTCACGGAAAAAGCAAAGGCCCAAAGTGGATTATCAGCAGGTTTTCACACGGCACATCAACCAGATTTTTATTCGGGGGGAGAATGTCTTGCTCGTTCATCTCGCACACTGACCTCATTGGTCTTAAGACGGGCAGGAGCATCAACGTCAATAAGAGCTAGGGGTGGTACCCCTGCTGCTGTGAGATTTTTATGGTGCGCTAGCTCTTCTCCCCCTTTTTCTAATGGCCAGGTGAAAGGAATGGTGGTGGATCTCAGAGGCAAGAGCATCGTGAGCTAGTTGCCAATATGCTTGGACTAGAATTTAGCCAAGGACCTTGGGCGCTATCAAGCAATTGATCTAATTCTACAAGAATTATCAAGCAGTTGATCTAGTTCTACAGGAACTCAGACTTTGCAAAACCGTGATGCTTAGACACAGTATTATGTTCTTATATATTTCAAGGCCACTCCAATCAGAAGGAGTGAGAGAAGCCACACGGCTACAGAAGAAGCAAGAGTTTGCCTGGGACTTGGATGCTTCAATGAGAAATGCTAGTAATTTGAATCTATTCGAAAAGCATGCTTTATAACCATGGTAGGGAAATGAAGAACTTGTGATTAAAAAAAAAAAAAAGGCATGGCTTTAAGTATTACCTTGCTTGGACCCCATTTCCCTTTTCATTGTGTGCATGGCTCAGCCAAAAAAGAGGAAAAAAAAGTGCCCCCGAGTTGAGCTGCAGTGCCATCTGGCGTCCACCTCCCATCTCCTGAGCAGAAAGTGAATGGAAATGGAATTAGGTTATCTGCATAGCAAGAATATTTAGAGCCCTTTGCTTTCAACTTGCTCCTTATTTAAGATTAAAGGCAGAATGTAACTTTTTCTTGAGCATTCAAGAAACGTCACCTGTTTAGCCCCTCTCAGCCGCCAGCAAACGAACGTAATTAATTGCGTAGCTTCTCTAAGTGAAGGGCATCTTGCTGTATGTTGGAACAAATCCAGTCTTCCATTTTTCATTCCCCTTCTTTTCTCTGCCATGGTAATAGTCAAGGAAATCAGTTTGATTTACATAATGTCACTTAAGAAGGGACAGGCAGCGTGGCTGAAGCGGCTTCGACATACTGGTCTCCCACATCTGATGGTAACCGCAGATCATTCATCTTCCCGATTGTTTCTGGGTCCTCTTAAGTGCTAGTTGGACTGTTCCTGGGATGCATGTGCAAGGCTGCTGAGAAGCATGCATCGCGATTTTTGTAATAATCAGCGCCATTAGCAGTTTTTCCTTTTATTATTTACTAATCCTCATACCCCTGCAAGGTGCCTGAACAATGCATACCTGCAGAATTTTCTGCCACGGAAAAATGTTACAGCACTATTATCGTAGTGCCTTTTGTTTGCACGGAGTGTGTATAGCTCTCCTCCAGCGGACATTATCTCTGTAACGTGTCCAGGAATGTAACGAATGTTCACATTTCCAGTGTGGGGTTGAAAAGCTTTTTTTTTTTTAAACTCAGTGTAGAATCTGGATGCTCCTGTAAAAAAAGACTCTGTGGCCAAAATCCTGTTGCCCTGCATTTGCTGGCAGAAGGTAGGTGTCATAACTCGCAGCCCAAGGTTGCCTGCTGAAGAACAAGCCTTTGATTGCTTATTGTGGGCCCGTGGAGCATGGTAAGAGATCTAAACAGTGAGCAGTTTTTTAGTGGCAGTTGTGCCATTTCCTTTCTGCCGGCATAACAGCACCACAGGACAGCGGCCTCTCTGTCACATTTTGTCAACTGCAGTGCATTTCTGAAATAATCTGGTGATGGAGAGTGCTTTGCATGTGGCACAGTAATCCTTTTCTTCATGCTTTCAACATCATGTGTGTGCTGAACACAATGCTCTGTTTTGTTCATGGGTAGAACCAAATGAGGTTGCCTGAGATGTTCAGGGAGTGAACGTCTTTTTTTCAGTTGGCTGTGTCTGTGCCCTGCTGCCATTTTGCTCACTAGAAAATGGCAGCAGGGCACAGAAGGAGTTAGAAGACAAGAAATGGCAGGGTGCTTCTGAGGAGCCTTGTAGAAAAGGCTGAGAAGTTTTGACTCCCTTGTATTTGATAATTTGAATTTTGATAATTCTCCTTTGGAGAATTACCTGTCGAAATGGCTGCCAGAGGGGTTGGGGTTGCAACCCTGCATGCAACATATAAAGTATCCAGATACAATATTTCCTGTTGTATGGCAGTTTGTTTCAAAAGATTGCACCATTTATATATCCATACAAAAGGATTTGAATGGGTGTGTGAGAAACCCAGAAATATAGTACTATATATAATGCATAGTTCAGCTCTTTGTGTAAGTCAGGGAATTGGTCATTACATTGTCAGCCTCTTAGATGGCAGAAACAGAAGGTAAAAGAGGAAGAGCCATTGAATCAATGGAATCAACCCATGCAAAAAGAAAATTTGTGCAACGATAACCTACGCTCAGGATAATTTCACACTGAGTATGAATAGTATACAGAAGACGTCTATCTTGCATTTTGTCTTTTCTTTCCCAGACATTTGAATAGTCACCCTGGTTGACTTCAACGTTCAGAATCCTTAGGCAGTGTGGCTGATTGTAAGCTAAAAAGTAACTTTTCTGGGCTCTCACCTTTGACCAGATCATTACATTTTATGCTGTATCTAAAACCAAAATAGATCTTGGAAGACTTCTTTGTAGGGTAGCTCCTAGAATTTCCAACCTAGCCCAGGAAAGGAATGTCAGGAATTTCTGGAATGCCACCCCCCAAATTTAATAATTTTCCCAAGCTATGGACGATATAAATCATGAAACTAGATTTCATTCTGTGTTTAACATTTTTTAGAAACTAACTCAATGAATGTGGAATATTCTAACATTCTAATTACAGCAGCTGCAGCTTTTTTTGCCCTTTCATGTTTGGATTTTTCTGGTGTTTCCCTTCAAAATTAATTTCAAAATGATTCTCATGGAATCTCACGAGCGAATCTGAAAAGTATCATGTATGCTTATTTTCTGTAGCTGTTCTCCACAAATGCAGACATTCAGTGCCATTGTTCAGAGGGTTTTCTTTCACTAAAATAATCATCTTTTTTTTTTAAAAAAATCCCACCACCATTTCCCCCTCATTTGGAGGGTAGGTCCCATGTCCGTGATGAATCTCTTTCTCTCTATCATATTTTTGTCCTTTATTGCAATATAGAACTTCCAGTATTTGTTTCCTGTAATGCAGTGGTTTTCAACCTTGGGTATCCCAGATACTCTAGGAGTGGAAATCATAGAAACTTTGGCCAGCACAGCCAGTGGTGAAAGTTTCTGGGAACTGCAGTTCAAGAACCACTGCCCTAGTGTATTCAGTTGCCAGATCCAACACAAATGTTTTTAAACTCATGCATCCTTGTTGCCTTAGTGCTTTTTCCATCTTGAAGTTCTCTTTTTGCATCAGTCACGGCTTTTATGGCAAAGGTGTTCAAGATTTTAGAGACCTTATGCCTTATCTTCTGCTTTGTTGCTTCATGATCAGCAAAGTCCTGGTTCTGTAAGCCAATTATCTCTTGTTATGTTATCTAACGTGGTAACCACCTTTGTCTTCCAAAACCCCTTTTTTCATCTGCAATCCAGGTGCTGTTTAAAGTGGGATGACCTTCAGGGCAACCATTAAATTTCCCTGCAGGCAGGCAGGCGCTTCTTACTCATTTCAGTAGAATGAAACAGCTAGAAAATGCAGCAGAATATGTGCAGATGCAGACATTTGGGCATCTCTTAAATGCACAAATCATTCTAACAGTCTGTTCTTCAGCTGAAGAACCAAATGATACCTGAAGCCTGCTTCCTTCCAAGTGGCTTTTATGGCTCTGTACTGGCTTTTGACTTCATCATCTTCTTTTGTTAAGCATGCGGCCTCTTGACAAATGATTGATACTCTCTTACTGCCTCTTCCACAGTTTCTAAAATATATTATATTTATAATTATATAAAATATAATTCACCTATTGTTATTTATCCTGCAATTATTGTACAGCCCACCTATACCCTTTACACCATCAACTTTCAGGAAACTTTCCTAGTGAGTTCTTAGAAATGAATATTGTGGACTAACATGTCTCTTATTATTACTCAGATCCTCTGGATCAAAGGTGCTGTTTCCAAGGTGTTGTTTCTGGAGGAGTAGCTATGCCTTGCCTAAGAGGTACTTGGAGTCAAAATCCTTATGTAATTTCTTTCCTACCCCTCTACTGTTTGCTTCCTTCCCCGTTCCGTAGTTCCAGTTGCTGCAATATAACTCAGGACACTGTGAATTAACTTATTCTCTATTTTCCCCAAGTCTCGCTGCTTGTTCAGAGTTGCTAGTGCAGTGTCAAAACCTAAGTAAAGTGACCCTTCCACAAACACTAAGTGTTGCCATTTACTAGCAAAAAGTGGGCTTCATTCTTCCTTGGGAAAGGAAAATTAAGGTAGGAGATGCTGCAGACATGGTGGATGAACACTTCATGGTCTCGCACCCTTGTTCTCAACTTTGGGTCCCCAGATGTTCTTGGACTACGGCTCCCAGAACCTGTAGTCCCAAGAACACCTGGTGACCAAAGGCTGGGGACCACTGCAAGATCACTTTGTTCACTTTATTGATAGATTTATTTGATGGACTTTTTCTGTGAGCCCCCTTCAGACTAGTTGATGTAAATAAATGTATCTTTTCAGCGGTAGCCACTCTTCAGTCACACTGTAAGAAAAGAAGAAGCAAGGTAGTAGAATTAAAACCGCAGAACTGTCTTTCAGAAACTGAATACTATGCAAATCCTAGAGTATCTTGTTCTCAGCTTTCTCGTGCATGGAGAAGAGTTGGTAAGGGAAACCTTAAAGAGTCAACTGACCCAGTTAATAAGATTGAGGGTTGATCTCAGGCAGTACTAGAGCTTCCGCATGGCTGCTGCAGAAAGGCACTGCCTTGCATCAACATATCTGTCACTGAGTGTGACATTTGACAATACATTGACAATACAGACAATACACAATACAGTACTAGCCAGTAGCTTTCAGGGTTTCCGCACAAGGGATGTGGAAGATGGCTGCCTGCAGAGTGCCACCACAAACATTTCATTTGTTTGTTTATGTAGATCTCCATGTGGAACTTGCAGTATTTAAAACCACCTTGTAGTCTAGCTGGAAGCTGTGCCTTAGTTGCTGTTGGACAGGTGGTGTTTCTCACTGCATTGACCCAGAAGAAGCTGCACTTTCTGAAACTCTCTTACTATGCAGAAAATGAGTTCACTGATGAAGAGTTAAAAACCTCATGAATCATAAGATGTTTGTGCCACTGGATAGATACTGTTTTCAGAGGTAAAATGCACATGGTAACTTTTGGCCTCTATGGAATCTTGATAAGGAACTTCTTTCTTCTGGAGATCTGCTGCTACGTTGAGACGTTCATCATTGTGAAATAATCTGGTGAGGGACATGTGCAAACTTCGGCCCTCCTGATGTTTTGGACCACAACTCCCGGCATTCTAAGCTTAGATTGCCAATGACAAAGGACCATGGGAGTTGTGGTCCAAAACATCTGAAGGGCCAAAGTTTGGACATGCCTCTCTGGATCCTACACATCGGTAGAGGGGAGGCCATGTTCATCTGTTGCATCAAAAACAACTTGGCACCTTAAAGACTAGCAGATTGTATTCAGCATAAGCTTTTGTGGCCTGTAGCCCATTTCATCAAATGCATCTGCAGCAACATGTGCCAGATAAAATCTGATAGTTCGTCCACTGCCAGACAGCTTTTTATTGTATGATACGGGTCCACAGTAGATAATGCAACTAAAATATAAACAAGTTATATGAAGGCATAACAACTCTCTGAATGTTCAACACAAAGGGGTATCCTTATGCTTCCACAAATAAGAAGTTGTAGCAGGTCAGCAATTCATTGGTTATTTATTCTACACAGTTTGCAAAGAGCACTTTTGGTTTGACTTTTAATTCTGTTGCCCAGGTTTGCTACCGAAAACCCACTGGGGATGAAGATGGATAGAATCAAAATTCTATTCAGATTAGGAACACTCCGGTGCCTTGGCAAACTTTCCTCAAAATAGATGACAGAGGTCAACTTCATTGGAGGATTATTCTCTCCTTCTGTAGACAGACCTCTCCAGGTGTCTTCTGAGACAAGAATTGCAGTACTGCTTTCAACTCAAGAGAAGTAAAATGTTACAAGAAGAGAAGTGTGTGTGAATACCTTTTCCATGCGTTTCATAACATGGAGCCAGACAACCAAGCTGAGACGGAATCCATACACCTGAGATGTCTGTCTTGTATTTCTTTAAGGTGAGAAGTAGTTGGATCAGGTTGTGTAAAACGTCCACCCTCTTTTCCTTTTGCTCAAAAAATCGCTGTTCTGCCTCAGGAAAAAAAAAATCAAAACCTGCTCAGGTTCCTTTAGCAATTCTTTGTTTTTCACTATTATGGAATAAAGGGCAGCGGTGGCCTCATATATTCCGTTTGATTGGCCAGTTTTAAGTTGAGAACGTGAAAAACACCTAGTTCCCATAGTGGCATTGCTAGGTATTTCTCCATTGAACTGTGGAAGTGAAGGGTGCACGTATGCCCATTATCACTGTACAGACTGTCCCTTGGTGCATAGAAGTAGGTAATTGAACTGGCTGTATGATGTTCATTTTGAACTGGCTTTGCTATTATGGTCTTCCCATATGTAATCTCGGCGCTTTCAGGTTACAGTACTTTGTAGTACAAATTAAGCCTCATTTAAGAGTGTTCTTGGCTTAGGAACTGCAAGAGATTTGAAACTGGTTTACGTTTATAGCACAACAGTCTTTGACTGGTCTTCCTTTGCTTGATGTGACCTTTTTTTCTCTCTTGTGCCCGTCTTCCCACTTGTGAGGGGGGAGGGGAATGCCTGCATGTGTGAAAGGTAAGTACTGAACCATAAAAATATGTCAGTTACAGACTTGACCTGGGCATTAGCTTTTTAGCCTTCCATTTTAAGAGGTCAGAGAGGGAGGTTACAGGTTTTGCATACTTAATACTGCGAACAGAACAGAACCCTGAATTAGCTGAGCTGCCAGCATGCTTTACTTACTGGAGTATTTGTGAATAGAAAGAATGTGCAGGTTCCTTTAAAATCTGCCTGTCTTCCTGATTTTTTTTGTTTCCAAGAAGGAACTGCTGCTATGAACATAAAAATGAATGTAGAACATTTCCCCTCTCCTAGAAGGATGTAAATACCTGTATACAAAAAAGGTTCAACCTGTAGAGCAATAATAAACACTTTGGTGTAATAAAGATTCTTCTGGAGTTATTTCTTAGCATCACATTGTTTCATTTGTGGAAATACTGTCATTTCTTCATTCTGCCTTTCTACAATGGTGTGGGATAGATGACTATTCCAGCAATAACATGCAATAAATTAGTGAGTTACAACTTGCATAATAAAACAGGCAGCTAGAAAAGCAGAAGTAGATAAAAATAGAGCCAACTTAAAACCATCCACCATTATCCAGAAGCAGGAGGAACAAGCAATTAAGAATAATTACACACTTTGAAATTGATTCTGACTTATGGTGACCCTTTTGCGGGGCTTTCTGGGTATTAAATACTCAGAAATAGTCTGCAATTCCTTTCTTCTGTTGGTGCCCTGGGATTGTGCAGGGGCTACAGAGGCACTCTGTTCTTCTGGGAGGCACAGTTAGGAATCTACTCTGAACCTTTGGTTCTGCATTCAGGTATCCAATCTACTGAGCTATACGAGGAGCTCTGAAAAGAGCCACATCTCAACAAAGCACACTTCTCCCTTTGACTTAGGAACCCCAGACCCCCCTGTAGTTCAGAATCCTAAATGTTATGCCTCCCCACATAACTAGCAAGCATTAACAGCTGATTCACACACACACCCCTCCTGATCTGCATCTGATTCCTGGCATGCCCCAGCACCCCACCCACCCCCGACACCACGTGGAGCCACCACGATGAGGGGAGCAGCCAGGGTGCTGGCATCAAACCATGAACCGCCACACTGCCAACAACAGGGCCCTAAGTAAGCGCAAGACTCACCTTTCTCAGGCCTCTTCTTGGAGACAAATAACAACCCAGTATTTATTGAGTAATTATGTATTGAAATGTTCATTTGTTCATTTACTGGAAAAGCATGCATAGAGGCAAAATTAGGCTATTGAGATCTGTGCAATTAAAGAGGGAGACGTGCAGTCTGAAGTAACAGAGGGTCTTGATTTATGCTTGCTGGAAATGTTTCTTAATTTAAGAGAGTGGCTTGGTGGCCTGTAAAACTAAGATAATGCTTTCTCCCCCAAATGCATTCTCAGGATCAAAGGAAAATTATCATAGCTGACCAGATTGGCATTGTTGCCAAGAAGGCAAGGGGACAGTGGCTTGGGCTGCCTTGTCTCTTCAAGGTAGATGGCTGTGGCTTCCCAGTGTTTTCACCCTATCCTTCCTATGATCCCATTAGTCCTAGCCAGTGGTTGGTGAGATGTTACGGGATCCATAGGCCAAAGCATGTGGAAAGCCAAAGGTGCCCATGCCTGACTTAGAGAGTTTCTGTGTGGAAACCAGATGTGTTTTCCCAGCTGACTTGGAAATGAATTACAGTACATCTCTTTCCCTGTTTAAAGCCCCCTTTCCTGTCATCTATCACAAGAACAGCTGCCTAGATGCTTAAGCACATCCGATCTCAGCTGATTTCGGAAGCAAAGTGGGCTTGATCCTGGATAGTACTTGGATGGGAGACCACCAGGGAATACCAGGTGCTGTAGGTGTCTGGAGTAGGAACTGGCAAGCCACTCCAGTATTCCTGCCAAGAAAGCTCCATGGGCATGGAGTCATGAAGGGTCGGTCACGACTGTAACAACACCACACGCGCGCGCACACACACATCATCACAAGAACATTTCTGTGTTATTGACTGAACCCACAAAGTGCTTTCTCTTTGCCCATGAGCAAGCCACATCATCTATTCTGCTGCCTGGCTTTGTTATTCTTGTACACATACTTTATTTTTCCATATGTTCTTGTTGAGTATTTTGGACACCAATCTGGGACTCTTCCATTGACAGAAATCCAACTAATAACAGAGATACATGTGAGATGCTTCTTGTCAGAGCCCTGTGGCAGCCTAGCTTGAAATTCTGGTACAACAACCTTTTAGAAAAGTATCACAATTGTCTCTCTCCCGTGATTGGGAGGTCTGCTGGAGGGTAGTGCCCCATTCTCTTGCATCTTTCCAAAATACAAAAATTCTTGGCAAAACATGTTGGGCTTGGTGTACCTGAAAAAAAGGGTACTTCAAAGCCCTTATGGAAAGAGAAAGGTAATTTTATTCATGGAAGGATTTTACTCACCAAATTTGACTCATTGGGTCTACTGTAGTGTAATTTACTACACTAAGCAACCATAATAGGCCTACTATAGTGCAGCTCATTGCACCAAACAATATTTTGGCTGCCATGTTTCTGTCTCATTTATTGATTTACATTTATAATGGATTTAGCCATCTTACTAGATTCTATTTATCTGTCAACTTTCTAAACTGCTCTTCATTTGCAAGGGATTCCAGCGTGGCATACGTCATCTTAACATGACAGCAGCAGAACAAATAATACATGTTATAGCTGTTCACTCAGCCATCAAACATATACATTGGTTGTTTTTAAATGAATGAGTGAATAAAGTGGTTTGAAGACAAAAAGGGGTGGGGTTATACCAGCTATATCATTTTCAAGATGGTGTTCCAAAGTAGGGATGCCATCACAGAGAGATCTATATGTTCTCAATGTATTTCTCCTATTAGTGGCACCCAGAGTGGGGCCAACTCATAGGCAGGGATTGCAGTGGTGGAGGTGTTATTTCCACTCTTCAAAGTCAAATCCGTTGAGGGTGTTAGATGTGACATCTGGCCCCCTGAATGAAGCTCAGTTGAAGGAATCAACAGCCTGAATGCAAGATTTATTGTCTATGTTCCATGTAGGTCAGAATTCTACAAGCCAGCTGTTGTACATTTTCCTGAACATTTTTTCATGGGCAATTTCACATTCCCTTAGTCGCAGAGCAAGTTCACACTGAAGGGGCAAACCGAGGTCTCGGGTGCACCACTTCAGAGGGTAGCTTAGATTAAGAGTTCCACTTTTTTAGGTATTGGGATTTTTTAAAAAAAGGCACACATCAATTTCCTGTGTAGTTGAGCCATTCATGCTCAGAGCTCAGTCCAGAATCTGCATGTTTGTAAGTAGAGATGGGCACAACCCTAGTTGTCCCACTTTGTCAAAAGTGCTCCCTCCCCCCCTCCCCTGCCCCCCCGACTGCCCCACTCATTGGCACATGCTGCCTGGGTGCTCCTCCTTGGATGGATGGCCAGTCCAGGCAGGAGCAGGGACTTCCCCGTCTCCCACTCAGATACAGAGGTGGGGCAGGGAATTTTGATCAGCCAGGTTGTCTCATGTCGTGCCCATCTCAGTTTCCTGGCTGTGAATGTTTTCCCTACTATGAGCCTTCACTCTGTGTGTCGCTTGAAGCATTTTCTGCTGACAGGGATGCCAAGCAGAAGCATGGTTGGTGTAGCCCTGTAGGCTGAGGATGTTGCCCGCATGGATCCTACTCCCCATGCCAAAAAGGTGCCAGTTGCACTTGTTGGATGGGTGAGCTCCTGGAGCAGGGGGTCCTGGGTGGTGAGGACCACCTTCTTTCTGGCAGTAATCTGTTAGGGGCCACATGCAAGTTGTGGGTGAAGTTGTGGGTGAAGCTGGTGCATCACCTACCTGTCCATCTTAATCTCCCTCCTTATAGGGTGCTGTAAAATTTGGATGATCATTTACAGAGAGCTTTTGAAATTAGGCCCAAGGCCGCATTCACTCTGACTGAGGGCCTTAGATGTCTCCTTCTCTTGCTGTAAGATGCTGCTTGTGCGCATCTTACAGCTTCTTACAATGGATATATCCAAGAAATCTGGCTGCGAACCACCACTCCCACTGTAGTCTTTAAGGTTGCCCACTAGATGGCAGTAGCTTAAAGAGAATTTTCTGCTCAGCTGCCTCTACCAATTATGTTTTTTCACTGTGGTCTACACAGTATATTGGCAAAAGTGTCTGCGCATATATTCAAACTTGGCATATATGTTTGTTTCAGCCCAGAGTCTGATTCAAGTCAAAAGAGAAAATCATGGGGAAGCATTGGGTGGAAGTCTTGCCTTTTCTGCTTTATTTGATGGAGATATTTTTAGAACACACACACACACTCACACACACACGCACACACAATTTTATTAGCTTCACACACACATTGCAATGGCAGCTTTCCATTTAATACCATAAGAGGTGAAGATATTTATAAGAATTTTAGTTCTACACATACTAGTCCATCTGCTGAAGTAACTCATAAGCTCTTTGTTTGAACCACATTACACAACTGCTCCTGTGTCTGTCAGGTGTACCTGTAGTATGTAATAATGCCCAACACTTCTGACTGGAATGTCCCAAATCAAGACTTAATCATGAAATTGTGTCTCTATGGTGCACCATAACACAGTCTCTCACACACAGTCTCTCTCTCTCTCTCTCTCTCTCTCTCTCTCTCTCTCTCTCTCTCTCTCTCTCTCTCTCTCTCTCTCTCTCTCTGCCTCTCTCTGCTGTGGAGTGCTTTCTTGAGGGCCATAATATCACATTTCCTAAATCAAGATGATAAACCAATAATTCCTGCTCACTGGAAAAGAAAGTTGTGTTTCTCTCCAGCCTTTTCTCTCTAAACAAAAGGATTACAAGCACAACCCCTTTCCTAAATATTCCACATCCAGTAGATTAATCCACAGAGCTTACACTAGCATGTGATGTTATTTTTGTGTTATAATTATCTCAAGCATTCCTTTTTTAGTTGGTCATCTGGTTTTTCCTTAGAATGTCAAATGCCACCACACCCCTTGAGATGGTGTGAGTTTTCAAATTCTCCGCTATAGGACCAAACCTATACTTTAAAGGAGGCAGCTTGAAAGCCTCCAGGAAACTGGAATTGCTCTATCACTGGGTGGGTGATTTCTCCATTCCAGAGGTCTTCACCATTTACAGGTAGAAAGTTCTCTCGCTGTAGCTGTTTTGATACTAGTGGAGGGAAATCCTGGGCCTGTTGGGTAGGTCCGGATCCAATGCCCCCCTCCTTTCATTGAAAAACTAATGACAATCAGCCATTCTTACACAATGAACTTGGAGGTGGCATAATCAGTTGCCTCCCTATGTAGTCAACAAGAGTCTAGAAGAAAAACTATTTTCCAGCCTCCTGCCTTGGCTGAGAATTGGATGTTTAATTTAGCAAATGACCATACCATTTTTTTCCTGAAGTAAGTTTCACCTCAGAAATTTCACCTCAGAAATTTCACCTCAGAAGGCAAAAATGTTGAAACTGAGGTTGTCTTACTTTGGGTACATCATGGGAAGACAAGATTCTCTGGAAAAGAAAATAATGCTGCCAAAGGCTGAAGGCAGCAGGAAAAGAGGAAAACCAAACACAAGATGGAATGATTCCATAAAAGAACCACAAGTTTGAGTTTGCAAGAGCTGTTGAGGGCAGGACAATTTAGAGATCGCTCATTCATGGAGTCATCATAGGTGGAGGCAACTTGATGGCACATAAGAACAACAAAATCTTCTAGCTGTCAATTCCAATGGTTTTTAAACGAATGTGACAATTTATTACATACCAAAAGTCATGACTATTACTATGTGCTCCCATCCCAGTCTCTCTGCCTGTGGTTTCTTGTCTGAAGCTCATGCTCAATAACAACCTTCCGCTCTGAGGCAGTGGGAATGAATTCATTTCAAAAGTGGCATTGGGGTTGTCATTCCGTGTTGAGGTAACAATGCTTGGAGTCAGCTTCTTCCATTAGATGGCTATTTAATTAAAACCTCAGTCTGAAAAGGGGGCTTGGCGTGCCTCGTCGCATTGAATGTCGGTGGGTAGCAGAGTGTGAATCGTTCTCAAGGAACCAGCTTGGCACTCAGCTATGCCTTTATCACCCATCATCATCTTAATGAACAAAGTGCCTGCTTTTGTCACAGCAATCAGCAGCGTCTTAGTTTTCAACAGTGCTGCACAGTGACATGGAAAGAACGCAACAGGTTGCAGCTCTTTTCCTCTCAATAAGTGTTTCAGAGAGAAAGAGAGAGAGAGAGAGAGAGAGCTCTGGAGGAGGAAAATTATCGTATAGAAGCGTAGTAATGTAACTGCAAGCAAATGTTGCATGTTTCAACCACCAAGAGAATGTAGCTTGGTCGATAGTTGGGGAGGGCTTTGGTGTGGACAGTCAAAGGTGTTGGGAAGAGCATCCTAAGTTTGGAAGATCTTCCCCTTGAAGGTCATATGGGTCCATCATCATCTATCTTTGGGAGGGTTGCTGTAACAACTGCTTCATTTACACTGGATTTGTAGGGATTTTAAACTGCCATTGATATGTTGAGATCTAGCTGGCTTTGAATGTTTTTGAGGTTGCATATCTCCATGGTGGTTGGGCCACAAGGCAATTAATCACAGATGAATTATTAACAGAGTAACAAAAATATGGTGTTTTGCTTTAGATTTTGGTAGCAACGGCTGGCTCGGACGTGCATCATTTGTACAGTCTTGTACCCAATAGCTGTACTGGGTAATGTCTGCTGCTGTGCTTCATAACAAGTCATTTGGGTTCTTGAAGTAGCATCCTATCAGCTGCACAATGAACCAGTGTTGCTTTTAAACAGGATCACAACCAGGGAAGAAGTTGGCTGCACAACCATCCTGTTATGAGGGCAATCAGAGTTGTATTGCTTTCCATCTCTTCCCATTTTGGACAGCTGCTAGCCTGGAAACACCACAAGCCGCCATGTTTGTTGAAGAGTTCGTCTCCTGTCTCCTATCCTATTTCTGCAAACCACAATCAAACTACAGCGAACTGGCCTTAGAAAAACAGCTCAAGCCTTATTTTTTCTTTTATCTAGCCCACAGGGTTACTCTCTTATGGGCAAGTAGCCTCCCCTCATGTTTCACCATTATTTCAATTTATTTATTTACTTACTTACCGGTAGCTATATACAGAAGTCACAAAGCAATAAAATATAGAATAAACTACAGTAACAAAAACAATTAAACATATTAATCATTAAGCATACTAAATAAAACCTCTTTCAACAAAAACACATTTAAAGAGATAGAAAAAGAGAAAACAAACTTCCCCTTAAAACTCCTTCATAACAGAAATTTACTGATTAAAAGCTTGTCTAAAAAGAAAGGTATTTGCATGCAGTTGGTACAAGACGAAAGCCCATCCCGGTCCTCAAAAAAATGGGCACGACAGCCTTGTACCAGATACCAAAAATAACTTATCTAATACCCACACCAAGCATGGCTGTAATGGTGGTAGAAATGAGGGAAAGGCCTCTCCTGATGACCCTAAAAAGGCTCTCATGGGGAAATATGGTCCCTCAGATCGCCTGGAGACAAGTTGTTTAGGCCTACATAGATCTCAATATTCTATTGATATAAAAATGGCACATTTCCATACACCATCTACCTGATGAGATCTACAAATTTCATCCCAGGTAACTAGATAAGGCCAGAGGTATAGCAAATGTAAAAACACTGCAAGCAGATACCTTGACTTCTCCAATTTTCAACAACAGCATGTATTAAGATCATAAGGGAATGCCTTTCTCTAGTCCCCACCCACCTCACAGGTGTGCTTGGTGGGAACGCTGTCAGTGGTTCCAGACTTTGGCCAGGCAGCCCCCATCTTTGCTGTCTTTTCACAAGCAGGCAAAGATTTTCTCTTCAGGAAGGCTTTTCCTTAAGGACTGATGGTGTGAGAGTGGTTTTTAAGTGGACAGTTGTGCTTTGAATGCATTTTTGGTAGGGATTTTGTTTACCATTTTTAGTGTTGTATTTGCTTGATCCTTTTTAAAAAGTATTTGTATACTTACTACTTTTGGCTTCAAATATTGTATTTAAATTATGTAAGCCACCTATATGGCAAATTTGGATGAAAATGACTGCTATACCTTATTAATAAGTTTTGGGAGGAAATCTGTTGACTTGGTGAAGCTTCAGAGGCCTCACAGGCTTAGCTGTTCTCATAAAGTAATGCAGGTCCAGGATGAGAGAATGCTAAACAATCCAGCCTCCCTCTCTAGATTTTGGTTCTGAAAGACCAATGCCAAGAGGATGTGTATGGAATTTAAGCAGTAAGCAAGGACAACGGATGTTGCACAACCTAATTCCTGGTCCGAGAGCTCATCTCTAAGACATTGCTGCTGTCTTCCAAATAGCTGACCTGCTGGGATGTCTCCTAATGAGATAGTCTCAGCCTTGATCTCAAATGGTTATCCATTTTAATGTTGTTGTTCTTGTTTTAGATCACTGAATGTATCTTTGAGGCGATCTATTTATGAACCTTAGCCACATTGCAGCACTGATGTGCTGGCATGCAATGACAGTCTTGAGCATGCACAGAGGCTTAACAATAGAGGCTGTTAATAAGAGAATTTTTTTACAGTGTGGAGGCTACACATTGCCCCCAGCGAGCTGGGTGTGTTGGAAGGCTGAGTCAACCTTGAGCCTGCTACGATTGATCTTTTACCTCATCCACTGCACTTCTCATCCTAAACTTTTCCTGTGTTCGTTTCTCGTGTTCTCAATCGTTTAGAACTCAATATTCATAATATTTTGTCACTTACAGTCTTCAGGGCTTACTTATTCTCCTTTATAACTAACTACCTGCTTCTTAGAAGCATGGATGTCACCCAAGCACTTCTCCAGGAACATCTACATCTCCCATCCAGTCTCTTGGGTCAGGGAGTCAATGTTTGGGAAGAAAGCGTTCTGAGACTTCCATTACAGGAATCACATTGTTAATGACAAACGTCTTGTGTTGTTTTGTGTTCAAGCCAGTATCAATCTTAATTGCTTTCCTTCTTTTATGGAATTGAGACAGGGTGGAAGTAGGCTGTAATGAGTTCATTTGATCCATTTGTTAACTACATGGAGATAACACAGTATGAATGTTTTGATAAATAAGCCATTGTTACTGTAACGGCTGTCATCTACTTTTTGTTTGGCTAGGTGTTTTTCTCTCTTACCTTCAAATCAAAACTAAGGCTGATGAAAGCCTCTCACATGGAAAGACATGTCCTTTTTAAATACAGAACTTCAGGGTTTTCTTGCAGCTTTGCAAACTTTCCTGCATGGTGGTGCACTTCTAACACCTAGTTGCCTCCATATGCACCTAGGTTAAGCAGAAACCAAATTAAAAATAATAAAGCAGGCAAAAACATTGTGGCACCTTAAAGGCTATCTGCTATATTTTGACCTGAACGTTTGTGGACAAGTCTGCTTTCTCAAAATTAAGAGTTGGGACTACATAACAAATGTATTTAAGGTGCCTCAGTGTTTTTGTCTCTCTTTTTTCAATTTTCTTTTGTTTTTGCCTGGAATGCTCGCACAGGTTAGCATATCTACCTCATCTAAAACTATGTCAAGGTCAGTGAGGAAAAGCAAAAACCATCCCTAAAAGATTAATGTCACCTAGGCAAATTCTGAAAGGAAACAATGGGGTGGACTTTTGCCCCCTTGGGAATTCCTAAGCTATAATTTCACAAAGCACAATAAACCTCCAGTTGAGTAAAGGTTTATGAAAAGACCTTGTTGGTGCAATGTGAACTGCAGTGATTGTACTTCACTAGGCCAAGCTTCTGATTGTCAGCTTGGGAGAATCCAAACACAGCTTCTGGACTAAAAAGAAGGCACAGCAGGTTTGGCTTGGACTGTCAAGAGCTCTCCTCCATGCCCCCATTTCCATTCTGCCACAGCTCATGTTTTCTCCTTACTGGCAACCGGAGTGGCAAATGCATAAGTACCAAGGGAGTTCAGAGCACAGCCAGTTTTTAACTTGTTTGGAGATCCCTCGTTCAGGCAGACAAATGGACTTAAAGTGCAATTGTCCTTGGAGGACTTGAACCCATGCAATCTCTTTACCCCCTCCACTTTGGTGCATTGGAAGCAACACCAAAGAAAGAGAGAAAGACGATTTTGGTAACCCATCCTGGCATCGCCAACATTTTGTAAAAAAAGACTAATTGCCAAGCATCATATGCACGTGGGACCATTAGTAATTCTGTAGCTATGCAAATTAAAACAGTGATGTATGATTTATAGCTTTAATAATGTTCTGAAGGCTCTTAAATTTTAATCACTTGCAACATCCTTTTTAATATTCAATTACTTTATTAACTAATTAGGTCACTTGCTGAAAAAGCACATAAGGTTGGCGCTATTTTAATATCGGCTGAGCCTCACAAAATACCTTTGAAATAACGTGAATGGTTTATTTATTTTAAACAGATCATTAAGATGCTATCATTAATAAACCAATTATAAGGGGGAAAGCAGAACCCAAATTGCAATAGCTGTGGCCAAAGGCATAGGCAGGCACTCAGGAGATCCACAATTGCTCAGGTATAAGACTCAGAGGGTGCCCTCATAAAGAGGAGGACTAACTTAAATCATTTTATTAAATACTGTGGATTTCTGGTAAATGGAACCTTAAGGCTATTGATCTGTTGCGAGTATCCTTGGGAAACACCGAGAGTGACAAATGTCCAACCATGTTTTCTGTCTCTAGATATATGGTGTCCACATCCCTCAGAAAAAGAACTTGGGTTTCCACTGGAGAAGAGCTGCTGATTCTATGCACCGTAGAGCTTGGAAGTGCATATCGATATAAGGCAGTATCTTCCTCTTTCACAATTCACTTCATCTATCAAGACCTGTGTCTTGCTTTGGGTTCCCTTGACCCATGAACTATTAAACTCTCCTATGAGGTCTTCCTCATAGCTCACGTCTTGGTTTGAAAGTTAAAACCTCTATGGGGACCGCAGGGAGACGATCTTTCCATCAAAGACCTAAACCCTTCGCTGTTTTAATGGGTTTCTGGTGATGCTATTTTCAGTTCCAGAGATTTTTTTTTTATCTCAGTTGGAGAATGACAAGCCTTTCTCATATTGTTTAAATCTGAATTTGTGTTACTCTGACCTATCCTCTATCCCAATTTCAAAGAAAGGTGATCCTACTCTGAAGGAGAGCTGATAATTTCCAGATAAACCAAATTTGCTGTTTTCCTGAGCAACAAAATACCATTTGTATATTTGTTTAACTTTACAAATAATGGGGGTGCTTCTGCTGTCCCCTCCCCCTCATGAATCTGTATGTTTTGTGTCTGGTTGCACATTTTCAAAACCCTTGAAACATTCAGAAGTAACACGCTACAGAGTTCAGCAAAATGTCCTGTAGGTTTTTGGCCTTAGGTCTAGAATATATGGAAATGGCATGAAATGATTCTTGATTCTAACACTTGTGGGGCAATACTCAGGGCTACTCCAGAGAGGGCCTATCTCAAAATCAGAGATTTTAATCCAAGACCTGCAGAGGACTCATGCTGGCAAAAGAGGTGTGAGAGGAGGAGGAGGAGGAGGAGGAGGAGGAGATCATCATCATCATCATCCCAAGACTTGGCTATATAGAAAGGCTTTCCCTGGCTATTAATCATTCTTTCTTGATTCTTTGATCTCTAACCTGCCCTTTTTGTGTTAGCTATTTCTCTCTTCTTTGAGTGATCTTTATGACTTTATTGTTGATTTAGTTATGTTCATTTTGTTCATTAGTTGTATTTTTAGATTGTACACTGTTCTTGTTTTGTTTGCTGAATTATCTGTACACCACCCAGAATGGCTTTGTTGCTAGATGGTGCAGTATATAAATCTAATCCATCATCATCATCATGATTTATTTGGTTTATGTCTATACCACCCATCTTCCAAAAGGAACCCTGGGCGGTTTACAACAAGGCTAAAATCAGCAACACAAGACAGGGAAAAGAAAAACTCTCAGCAAGAGGCAAACAAGAGACGAACATCATCATCATCATCATCATCATCATTGGGAAAAATCCTTTCCCCTTTTAACACCATTCGCTCCACCCATTGCAAAGAAGGAAGACAATCCTTTACATGTATTCCAAGATAGGTTTAATTCTCCCCGCCCCCAGCACCACTCACACTATCATGATGAGGGACTTCCCTGTGAGCTTTGGATCTAAAACTTTTCCTACTTCATAAAGAGATAACCACCTCATCCACACCCCTTTGCCCGCCCACCCCACTCCAGTGTAGGCCTGTAGAGGTTTCCATGGAGGTAAGATCTTTGTCTTTGCCATCAACCCTCTCCCTACCACCCTGCACAGAGGTCAAGGTCTGACCAGTCTTAATGATGGCAGAGCTAAATGTCCTTGTGGGGTAAATGCATTGTTAAGCTGAAACAAACACTAGGCTATGTCCTATGCCAGTTTATCTTCTCCTGTACAACATGTTTACAACTGGTTCTCTTTTCTTTGATAGATAGCCTAGGACAAACCAGCTGGGTTCAGCATTGTGACAGTCAATTGTTTAGTATTATTATAAGAACAAGGCTCCTCTACTAGTGTGTTCCTCCATTTCCTGCTTCACAACACACTCCAGTTTGCCATTATGTACCCCCATATTACTGGAAGAGAAATGGAAGCCACAAACAAGCTATTGCTTGCCTGTTTGAACATAACCGCACATTATAGTGCCTTTGTACACGACCCCTAAACTCCGCCACAAATGGCTGCCAGCTCCGGAGCTTACAATTGTTTCCCCACCAGCTCAGGAGTTTGCAGAAAATTAAGTGCAACCACGCCCACCTAAGCGCTTCCCAGCGCACTTTTCACGTACCTGCTCTCGGAGGGTGAAAATCCCTGATGCGGATTTAAGGGAGTGAGTGCCGCGCTCTCCTCACTTCTGTTTGTTGTTGTTTTTGCCTCCCGCCCCTTTAAGAGAAGGAATCAGGACGACAACGGGGTTCCGGGCGGCTTCGGAGGTGAGCCTGCATTTTTCCTCTCTTTTTTTCCTCCCCTCACGCAGACAGGAGCAAGGAAGTGTGGAGGGGTGGGGACGTAGGAAGAGCAATGAACTCCCAAGATCTCTGGTCCGAATTTAAGTGGCCAGCGGATCTTAGGGGTCGTGTGAAAAGGCCCATAATTTGCCATGAAAAAGGGAATTGGCAGCATACTTCACATGAGGCTGAACTACAGTGAACAGAAATTCAAATGCATTGTGGAAATAATAATTATCCCTATTTGCAAGGTTTTCTTAGGACTGGAACACCTGGAACTTTTTAGAGCATTATGCAATACTTAGCATCACCATTGTGGTGCTTTTCCTTATTTTTGTTCAGAATTCTGTGTTGGGCTTCCGTCTGGCTTCACCTGCTCTGCGTCTAACTGGTTAAACCGAATGTTTCCATGTTGGATGCTAGGTAGAGATAGTATTACCACTGTTTCTGTGTGCTTTATTGTCACCACAATGCCCTGGTTTACAATAAATGTCACTAATCTGGCCCTTACAGAGATAAACGTAGCACATGTTTGCTTCTACAGTGTGTGGCATTCAGGGATGAGTTGTGAGGAATAGAACATTTGCGAAAGGTTTGAATGATTTTAGGCCCGTTATTCGGAAAAGCGAATGATACCCCTTCTCACTTGTATTAAAAGCCCACCCTATTTGGATGATAAAGCTTTTCATATTTCAAGAATACATTGCCAAAAGCACAATTACTCAGTGATTAAACATAACATATTTATTTATGTATGATAATAGCTTTGTGGCACTGGCTGGATTTCAACACAGATCAGTGACAAGCAGGAACACACACACAGCCTTAGGGCTAATCGATGTCTGCACAGTGCACTGTGCAGGACCAGTGGTTTTGCATCCAGGCATTAATCTGGACCCGGTATTAAGCTGATACAAAATTACTCTTAACATCAACACCAAAGAATTCCCATTCCACTCTTCACTTAAGTCTGGTAACAAATTAAAATGACAATATTTATTTATTCATTATTTATCACAGGAATAATCTGTCTCATATTTTGGGGCATAGCCGCCAAAGGCAGCAGATATGATCCCCCCCCCCATAAAATGCTAATTCCAAAAATTAAAAAGCAAACATTGCAATAATATCATTATTAGTGAACGGTGACTAAAGTTCAAGCAACAATTATTCTGTCAACTGAGGGTAGAAACAAAGAGTTTGAGGCAAGGGGTTTCTTTAAAATTCAATAACCAGGGAAGGTCCTGCATATCTCTGTGGAGATACTTAGCAATTATAATTTTGTGCCGTCAACTCACTTCTAACTTATGACAACCCTTTCCTGGATTCTCTAGGTAGGGAATACTCAGGAGTGGTTTGCCTTTCCCTCCTTCTGGGGGCTTCCTAGGATCATGCAGCTTGCCCAAGGCTACACAGGCTGGCTCTTCTGGGATATACAGTGGGGAAATTGAGTTCTGAATCTCTGCCTTACTAATTGAGCTATTGCAGCCATGACACGGCACTGCTCCTCACCAGATCTTGTGATGACATGGGACTGTGGTTTACAAGCCTCCCCACTACCCACTTAGTCCTTCGAAACATTCAGATATAATGCCTGGAATGTACAGGGCTTTATGCACAGCTCTTGGGGCCATGGCAAAACCGCAGGAGCTGGAAGAACATCTCGTATAACAATCACGCCAAGTGCTGGGTTTGAGACAAAGAGCATGCTAATGTTTGATAACTAGGAATGGGTTACCAGGTGACCTATACCAGTAATGACTAAATCTATAAGTATACACTGAATTCCAACACAATGTGAATCCACAGATAAACCTTATCCTCTGCTTGCATTTAAGCACTTCTACATTTGTCAAGGGAAAGAAATCTGGCTGTTGCACGTAGATAAACCAGGATTGTCCAACCTGCCGGCAGTGATGACTTCAAGCACCAAAGATGGCAACATGATTCCTCCTTTCCATCTCTGGCACTTAAATAGCTGTTATTTTGTAGCACCTACACAACCTCACTTTTAGGGGGTATGATGGTTTCTTCCTTAGGGAAGTCAAATCCCACTGAGGAATGTTGACTGTGGAAGCTGCTCTTAAAGGTTAGATGAATAATTTGCAAACTACTGTTCGGTCACAAGAATATGATTATTTAGTGCCTGCACTACCTCATGACAATAAATGTTAGTGTTTTGCTAAGAATAGCATGTTTGCAAGCTAGATGTGAACTGTGCAAACCCAGCTGACACTCAAATGATGAACTACTGTATTAATTTTCTATTCAAGAAAAGGGGGGATTAGGCAACTTGGGCAGTTACTTCACATCCTGCTTCGTTCCGCAATTATGTTCGTTCCATCACAGCGTTGTTCGCGGTCACGTGGTTTTGTCCCTGTTCAATCCCTGTTTTCATTTACCCATGGGCGTGATTACTTGTCTCATGATAGCTGTTACTTCATGTCCTTGTTTCGTGACAACTACTGGATTTCCCTGGCTTCATTTAGCCTTTTTTTAAATTGTCAGGCTTCCGTTTTTCGATATTTCGAATCCCCACTGTGGGCGCATGGGCTGTCTCAAGAAGCCCGGCAGGAGGAGCCAGGCGAGCCCTCACCACTTGCCGCGGGCGAGCAGTGGCAGCGGTGGTGGTGGGCGAGAAACCCACACCCTGAACTCGGCAGTCTGCGGGCTGGCCGGCAAGCAGGCAAGGAGAGCTCAGCCCCACCTCCGGGACCCAAGGAGGACGGACCTACACCTAACAGTGGCTCTCCGCCTGTCCCTTCAAGAGCTGCCTTCTCCTGCAGGGAATGTGTGCAATCCATGTTTCTTCTTGGTGACACTACTTGTGAGCCTGCGTGTACGAACGGGCTGGTATTACTGACACTACTTGTGAGCCTGCGTGTACGAACAGGCTGGCATTACTGGAAGTCAGATGTCAGGTGAATATCAAGAAAAACTTCCCAACTGTTAGACAAATAAGATAATCAAAGCAAGTACCTCAGGAGATGGTGATCATGTCAGTGCTGGAGGCATTCAAGAGAAAATTGGACGACTATCTATCAGGTCTGGTTTGATTTGGATCCCTGCCTTGGGCAGGGTGTTTGACTCAGTGGCCTTGTAGGCCCTTTCCAATTCCATTATACTTTTATTCTATGAATGTGTGTGTGTGTGTGTTGTGTCATTACAGTCATGACCGACTCTTCATGACCCATGTCCATGGAGTTTTCTCGGCAGGAATACTGGAGTGGTTTGCCAGTGCCTACTCCAGGCACCTACCATCACCAAAAAGGCTCTTTCCTATCCCACTCTACACATTAAGAAATTAATGAAATGCAATAGGCTTGGGTCAGGGAAAACGAAGCACAAACTGTTGTATGAAATGGTTTGAATTTGTTTCTGGTACTGAAATCAGATTCCTGGAGTGAGCCTGAATTTTAGAGGCACTGTGACTCTGAATCTTTGAACACATTTGCCATTGTAAACAACATTGTGTCATTGTAGTGCCCCTTCCCAATGTGGCACCCGAGGCACCTGCTTTACCTGCCCCTACTCACAGTTGTGACCCTGCATACATGTCCTGCACTCAGAGATGATTGGGAACAGATTCTTCCTCTCCTCTGTGTGAGTACCTTTCAAGTATTTGAAAAGTGCTCTGATACCTCCCTTCCATCTTCTTCTCCCCATGCTAAGCATGCCCAGTTCTTTCAGTCTTTCCTCACAGAGCTTGGGTTCCAGTCCCCTAATCATTCTTGTTAACCTCCTCTGAACTAGATCCGGCATGGCTGCATCTTTCTTAAAGCACAGTGTACAGAACCGGACACATTATTCA
Organism: Phrynocephalus forsythii; assembly: GCA_029282475.1. Taxonomy (NCBI): domain Eukaryota; kingdom Metazoa; phylum Chordata; class Lepidosauria; order Squamata; family Agamidae; genus Phrynocephalus; species Phrynocephalus forsythii. Next base: position 113,717,752 of record JAPFRF010000011.1, read on the forward strand.
AGATGAGGCCTAACCAGTGCTGAATAGAAAGGAACTACTGCTTCACAGGATTTGGGAGCTATACTGTCAATACAGCCTAAAACAGAATTTGCCTTGTTTGCAGCCTCATCATGCTATTGTCTCACATTCAGTGTATGATGTACAACAATTCCCAAATCCTTTCTACTCATAATATATGTAAGCTAAGTATCTCCCATTTTTCAATTGCATTTGGCTTCTTTTTCCCTAGGTGTAGAATTTTGCACTTATCCTTGTTAAATTTCATCCTGTTGCTTTCAGTCCAGTGCTCCAGACTATCAAGATCCTTTTGTTTCTGACTTCCATATTAGCAATTCCACCCAATTATGGTGTCATGCATTCCCTGCATGAGGAGGTCCATGTCATAAACTAAAAAAATATTGATGAGCACAAGGTCCAGGACTTAACCTTGTGGTGCCCTGTGCATTTCTTCTTCCCACCTGGAGAAAGCCAAACGACAACAGGAACGAGAACACAGAGAGAACTCCTAGTTCCTTGAGCCCCTTGCCCTCTAAAGATGCCGGCCACAGGGTCTGGTGAAAGGTCAGGAAGAAAAACTTCCAGAACACTGCCCAAACAGCCCGAAAAACTCACAACAACTAACAACAGGAAAGACTTCACCAATCTTCTATCAACCACTCTGAAATCTCCCAGCTTGCCCCCAGGTCCCAATCTGCTCTTTGCCCACACTTTTGGTTTTTGCTTTGTTTTGAGAACAAAGTATGAGAAAATGGATCCCTGGTGCTGTCCAAAACCTTACTGCTTTTAGAGTCACAAAAAGGAGTGGAGGTGGGGTGGGGTGTGTGTATGTGTGTGGGAGACGGAGGAAGATAGAGACAGTACACTTATTGTGGTAGATAAATATGGATGATCCTGATACCAAAGGCCAGATGTTCTGGTGTCTTCTTCTATAACATTTGAATAGGAGAATTAAAAATAAAATGAATTAGAAATGGCTTTGTTTTCCTTTGCAAACCTGCAGTCTCCAAATAGACTCTGAAGCTGAAACCGGGAGTTCTTTTTCACGCAGGCCTGCTTTATTACAACCCCACTTAATTATCTACCCTCTTTATTTATTTGCATGGCAGAACAGAGCTGCCTTGAATAAATTTGCACCCTAAAAGCATCTTCCATTTCCTCCAATGAAGATCTGTGTTGCAACCTTATCTAGACATGCCTCTGAACTCAATGGGACTCCCTTCTGAGCGCACCAGGGATCGAGTCATGCTTTATGAAAGAGAAATAGGAACCTCCAGTTTGAAGGGAATCCAGGACCCCGTGTTCAGCTCAGCACCAGGATATAAAAAGGGAACAAAATGCAGCCAATACACCCTGCCGTCACTTCCCATATCTCTCGCAACGGAGCTGAAACAGAACTGTGTTTGCCAGTACAAAGACACGGGTACCAAACAGTTGATGGTTAACCTCGCCAGCCCGATTCAATGTGACAGTGACACTTCACAGGACATTGCCTCCAATCCCATTTGAAGCTGACGAATATTGTTTCTGCTTTATACCTATTGGTTTATTAATGGACTACAGCCTCTTAAGCAGATGCATATTCATTAGGTAGCCAGCTGTTCGGAGGTTCCCAGATGTCAAATGTAGCTTTGTTTTAGAATGTGTGCATACTCCCCACCACCACCACCACCACCAAAAAAGCCCCTTATCATGGAACAAAGCAGTTGAGGGCCTATTAAAACAGCTTGTTAATTACGGAACGGGTATCTTATGGCAGCCAATCATGTTTTACCTGTTTATGGTTAGAGTCATAAAATTCTGGGGACTTCCAAAAAAAAAAAGTCATTCGGCAGTTTAAAATGAGGCCCTGTAGAATTTCAGGCTTTGTGAAATGGTGTACCTAAGTAGAGTGGACCAAGATGGAGGGTTGAGTCAGCCCTTCTGAGCTGAGGTCAAAGAGACTGAACACCACAATCACAGCTGACTGGGAAATTAAAAGTGGGCAGTTTATGTTCCCCTATTGACTGTTGCTACATAGTTTTTCTTGCTTTAAGAGAAATAAATCCTAGAAGGGCTACAGTTTGTAACTGCAGGTGGGATAGTATCTGGAGAGTAGGTCAAAGAGATGTGTGCCTCCTTTAGAAGCATTTTTTTAAATTATTTTACTGGTATTTTCCTAATGGTTGGTTCATGGTGCATTTCCCCTACCTCTGTACAGTACCATGTGTACTTTCTACTGGATGAGGAAGCAGTGGAAATCTGTACAGTTACAGCTAGGTCATCATAGGTGTCACTGTCCACCATCTTCACGCTCCTCTTTCTCCACAGAAGCTTGAACCAACCAGAGCAGTTTGTTTTGAACCAAAGAGGATCTAGCAGCCCAGAAAGGCAGGTAGAAGATCCCTAGCATCTAGTGGCTGAAAACAATGGAAATATCACAGTACTGCAGTGGAAAAAGTGTTATGTAGCTGTAATTCTAACACAGCTACATATGTAAAAACATATTTGAAGGAAGCGGAATACAATTTTAAAAAGCAGTTCCATTTTGAAATCAAAGAACATATTTCTTTACAATAGCCATATTCACCTAATGTGGTTGTCTTAGCACTTTCCTTCAGTTTAACACAAGCATTAGTTAAGGGCAGGTTTAATGAGAATTTATATTTTCTGACACAGCTTTAATATAATGGTGTTCAATAACATTCTGTTTAGTGCATTCCTGTTGAATACAGTCTCATCAGTACATTTTAAAGTGTTCCATCAACTGGCCATCCAATAATTATCTTCAAATCAGCTGTAGCTCCAGCTCTGGTATTGGACCTAGCTAGTATTGTTCGGCAGTTCCTGGTGGAAATACTTAGAATTATGAATAATAAAATTACAACTAGGAGTGGAGTATCAATAACTAAATAATCACTTATATAGCATTTCAACTCTAATCATCTGCGAAGACAAACTACTATGTTTTTACACCAGTCAAATACAGGTTAAGAGAATTTTGCAAGACAAGCAAACCTTTATTCTAAATTTTGCCTTGATCAACAAGCAATGTCTTGATAGACAAGCACTGGAGCAGGTCACATTATTAAAAGTGAGCCAATGGTGGCTCTCCCTCCATCCCTCCCCCTGCTGGATTGTGGGTGATTGTCTCAGACAGCATCCAAAGCAGAGGGAGGAGAGGGGAATAGAGGTCTCTTTGCACCAGCCAGGAAAGTGTAGGTTAGGGTTTTATTATATTTTTATATTTTTATTTAATTTGTTTTCAACATCCTTTTTTTCCAAATCATTTCTAGTGATGGGGCAGCTAGTCAAGTGTGTTTTGGGGTACAAATTGCACTTTATTATTATCATGTTAAAAATACAGAGTAAAATCCAGTTGTTAGTCCCAAACAGAGCAGATTCCGCAGCCAGGTATTTAAACCATGGTGTGGACGTGGACTTCTAGCCAACTTTTGTGAGTTTTGGCATTTTTGTACAGTATGTGGTTAATTGGATCCCAGAACAAATAATCAGAGTTTCCATTATTTCTTATGGGTAAATTTGCTTTGATAAAAGAGTGTTTTGGTTTACGAGCATATTGCTGGAACAGATTATGCTCGTAAACCAAGGTATTACTGTATTCTAATGTCACGCTATATACTAATGCCAACCAACTAGCTAGAATACTGCAGATGCCAGAACACTACTGAGACTCCCTGAATGGAGTGATATTGTTGAGATTAGAACAATCCTTCTTTCCCAGTTTAATTTGCTTTCCTCAAGAGCCATCTTGTTTGAACCAGATACTGGAAATTACTTTTTTGGATGAAAGCTGTTGCGCAGTTATGCAAACAGCGTAATTTATAGATGTGAAAGAATGTACCGTACAAAATCTCCATAGGCATTACCGGTTGTGTGCAGAGGGGCACAACCTAGAATGTCTATGGGACTTTCTTAACTTAGGTCCATTTGCTTCCAGAATATATGCTGCTTGTGCAATAGGATCTCGGCCTTTGAAGGACAGCTTCCAGAACCACAGCCAAGATATTGACGAGCGCCAGATGGGCATTCTGAGAGATCTAGTGGAAAACAGCAGCTTTTTCAAGCTCTGAATTATCCAGCCCTTTTATCCAAATTGATCAGGAAGGTGGAACAATCCTTCTGAGCACATCTGTCTCGATCACCTCCATAGAAGGGGAGCTTCGTTTGTCATCACTCAAAACCACACACCAGCTCAAGGAGAAAGTCAGAATCATCTATGAGATATCCAGTTCTTTGTGAATGTTTCTGGAATCATGAGAATCATATCAGCAGAATTTTGCGCATGACTTGAAACTCTCTGATTGTCTTTTCTGTAAGGGACTATGCAGCACACATGCTATATCCGGGATGTCACTAATAATTTGTTTTGTTCTTGTGGACAGACTTTTTGCCTCTGTTTGAAAATGGGAGTGCGTTCATGCAATTGTTGCCTTCTCTCTCTCCCCACCCCTTCCTGCTGGATCAGAACAGACTCACTTTCATTAAATAATCTGAAACTTGCCCCCAATGATTTCAACAGAGTATTCATTGTATGAAAGGTTGGAGGAAAAAAGGAAGACCAAATGTGGGAAGATTGTCTCCGTAAACAAAGCCACAGCCTTCAGTTTACAAGAGCTAAGCAGGGCTGCTGAGGACAGAACATTTTGAAGATTGCTCATTCATAGGGTCGCAATGTCAGAGGCAAGTTGATTGCATGTAAGAGCAACACCTCAGATGCATTTCTTATTACAATCTGACCTGTGAGTTGTACTAGACAATTATTGGACCAACTCTTGTGATTCAAGAGTTCTTGGAAAAACTCTGTTGAACGCAGTATCTGCTTCAAGAAAACACGCTAAACCTTTCTTCTTTTGGGTTGGATTCAGTATCTGCCTCCTATAGGCAGAAATGCTTTTTCTACTAACAGGAATCTTCTGATCCAACAGAAGAATGCCATTGGCAGAAGAAGAAGAAAACAGCACCTTTTTCTGGCTCCCCCTAACCCCATGACCTCCCCACCCCAAACACACACAATCTACTTTTCAAAGCTAAAGATTTCTCCAGAACAGCATAGGAAGTAACTGTGGGGCTGGCACTGCACCCATGGGATATTTATATGTGTGCGTCAGAGAGACTGCCTCTACTTTTCATTTGTGGAAGCATCTGGTTCGGAGGTTTGTAGGGGTTTATGCCAATAGAGTCGTGGGTTTTTCAGAATATGCCCACCCAGTACAGTAGCACCATTATGATTCTTTTCTTGGGAAATGTGGAGCTGTAGGTGGAAAGGAACCACCTCCTGCTGGAGTGCCGTCTGCCCCTCCCATGGACAATTACACATTATGATGGGAGTTATATTGGGATCGCGAGAAGTGGGGAAGAGAACAGTCTAAGTTAGAAAAGGAGGAAAAGCAGGTGTCAGAAGTAGGGGAGGGATATATAAGAAAGAGAGGGGGGAAATACTGTATTATCAGCCGATCGGGAATGGGTATGGATGGAGAACCCCGATACACATAAATGGGAATGAATGATGATGCCAAAGGAGGAAGCAGAGAGTAGGAGAAGGAGAGCTCTCAGAGAGGGTTTTTCTTATTGGGGTGAACAGGAAGCTAGGGAATACAAGTTGAGAGAGGAAAGAGCTAAGATCGATCAAGAGAGAAGGATACAAGAAAGGGTAGAGAGAGAAAGGAGAAATAACTGCAGTGCCATTGGAAGGGGAGAAAGGGGTATAAAAATGTGGACCCCCAACCCCTCCCAGGACCTGTGGATGGGTAAGGGAATCAGAACTAGTATGAGAAGCCGCCTTGAAGTCTCCCGGACCACTGAGGACTATGTGGACTGGGTCTATCCAGGACTTAAGTTTTAGTTTAAACTCGTTAAAGGTTATTACAGTAGTCCCCCCGTTTATCATGGGGGTTAGGTTCTCTGACCATCCATGGAAAAGGAAAATCCATGATAGGCGGACACCTCCCATTGCCTTGTTTCCAAAGAGGCTTCCTCCATGGAGCCTCTCCCCACCCCTCCCTTGCTGTAGCTGGGATTCCGCCCCATCCCAATCACCTCATTTCCAAAGAGATCTCCTCCACAGAGCCTTTCCACTCCCATTCTGCAGCCAGGATTCCCCAGTCCCAATTGCGTCCTTTGCAAACAGGTCTCCTCCACGGAGCCTTTCCATTCTCCTTCTATAGTCCGGATTCCCCCAGCCCAATCACCTTGTTTGCAAAAAGATCTCCATGGAGCTGCTCCACTCCCACCCTGCAGCCGGGATTTCCCAGTCCCTATCACCTCATTTGCAAAAAGGTCTCATGGCTGCAGAAGAGGTGGGGAAGGGGCTCTGTGGAGATCTTTTTAAAAATGAGGTGGATTGGGGCAGGGGAATCCAGGCTGCAGAAGGGGTGGGGAGAGGCTCAATGGAGGAGATCTCTTCGGAAACACGGTGATTGGGGCAGGGGTGGAATCCCGGCTACAGTAAGTGAGGGGAAAGACTCCCTGGAGGAGACCTCTTTGGGGACAAAGAAGGTGGTAGTCGGGATGGTGGGGGAGAGGCTGCTGAAGGAAGCTTGTTTGCAATGGATGAGGGGGAATCCCGGAAGCAGCAGGGGACGGGAGGGGCTCCACACAGGTAACCTCTCTCTAAATGAAAATCTGCGATATATTGGGACCGCAATATACGAACCGCGATGTAGCAGGAGACTACTGTACTGCAGTTGAAGGTGTTACCAATCCCTTCCTTACCCCAAATGAATCAATACTGGATGTTGAAGCAAGAATGAAGCCATCTATGTTCCTTGATGAGGATGACAATAAATGACAAACTTTCAAACAAGCAAAGAGTCGTTTATTACAGGAATCTGAGAGATGTTGGGTGCAAAACTGAACCCTCACAGAAAGCAATAGAGAAAGAGAGCTGAGCTTGGTTGTTTTCATGCCTGTTACAGTGTGTTCTGCATTGTGGGGATTTTTTTCTCCTGTGCATGGCTTTTATTAAAAAAAAACTTTTTCTGACCTCCAGAACAGATTAATTGGTTCTCAAAGCATTCCTATGGGAAACCATGTTTCAGTTTATGATTTTTTTGTAAAACAAAACGTCCCAGAGAACAAATTAATTTTGTAAACTGAGGTACCACGGTAATCTATTAGAGGTACTGTGCTGACAAGAGTAGTACTATGAATTTCCATCACATGCAGTGATAGTCCTCAGGCCTGGGATAAAAATACTTCTGTCGGAGAACCCAGACCTCAAGTGCTGTACTGTACTCAAATACTCTATTATTAAAACATTTGACGCCAATCAAAATCCCACACTTCAAAATCTACAGCTTGCTGTCAAATTGCAAATGAAAATAAAAGTGCCTTTTATACACATTTGTAACACAAACAGTGCAATTCAGTGGGGTCATCCAGGAGAGATGCCCACAATTTCTTTGGTGGTGGTGGGGGAGTGTAATGTAATCAAAGGGCTTCCTTTAGATGTGGAGGAAAGCTGAAAAGAATGGATTGCTAAAAATTGAACATTTGAAATTTCCATTTTAAAAATCCCGCCTCTTTGAAAGATTCCAGAAACATACTGAAATATTCAGAACCAAGCAGGAAACGCTCTCCAAGCAGTTTACAAATTACAGGCAATACATTGCCCCCTCCCCAACCAGCAACCTGGGTACTTAAGGTTGAATGAACCTCGAGCTTGCTATTTGGGACTGAACCCTAGTTCGTGAGCAGTTCTGGCTGCAGTACTGCAGTCTAATCACTACACCATTATAATATAAACATACTGTATATTATTTTCCCCCTGTTTGCTTAAGCTGTAGTACTGAGTGCCCCCTTTCAGGATAAACCCCTACTCCTTCTCATTGCCCCCACCCAGCAAACATTTGTTGCAACCGAGCAGTTTAATCTACACTGAGCTGCTGTGTGTCATTCCGACTACCACCTCTTTCACATATTTTTTTGGGGGGAGGGGGTGTATTTTAACAAAACTTGGAAACTGCCAGCTTTCCTGGTAGATGATGTTCCCTTCTAGTATACAACTGTTATAACCCGCACTCATATCTCAGTGTAAAGGCAAGAGAAACAGTACACATCTATGGGCAGCTTAAGACCTAGTCCTCGAAGAATATAAATGGATTTTTAAAACATTTGTTACTGTGATCGTTACCACCTTGCACACAGGATGCCTGCTTACATTATGCAGACTTCATTGATAAATCCCTCCTGCTCCCTCCTCTGCCCAAGACATGTCCTGCCTCTCATTGCTGACAGATTGAGATGAAACAGATGCTGCCATAAATACTCCTGCCGAGTGGTTCTGTATGCAGTTTCTGTTTTGTAAAACAGGTGGAGGGCCCAGGATATCCGGCAAGCCTGCACCTGTGCCATCCACTCCTTTGCTAGGTGGCTTATAAACCATAAGGCTTGGGGGTGAGGGTTGGGAAGGGATTGAGAAGGGCTGAATCCTACTGCTTAGGATGCAAACGACTCAACCCTCTTGATTTTCTGATGACACTTTCCATCTGAAAGATAGACAGCACCGTAGTAAAGTGCACTACTTTGCTTCGTTGGTACAGAAGACATTTGGCTGGACTTCCTTGAGAATAGTTATTGCTGCTGCAAAGCAGGAGTCCTACTACAGCTGAGGAGCTTGTGAAGGCATTACTATTTTCCTGAGTCCCAAATGGCTTTCATTTTCCCAGAGTATTGGATTATTTCTGATTTGTATTCACACACTGGGATGGATGCATTCATTTCCAGGTTGGAAATTTAAATACTACCAAGAGTAAGTAGATCGGGCTGCTTTGGGGCTCTTCTTTGCCCTCTTTTCTTGGAATCTGGCAAAAGCATCCCCCCCCCCAAGAAAACCTCCTCCCCCTTTGGTGCCCGTATTTCAAAAGGTGTGTTGGGGAGTTCCCACGTTCCTATTTGTTGCTAGTCTCAAATGTGCAGCTATCCACCTAGTTTTCTCTGGAGAGCGACAGAATGCAATCAAAATTAATGACGACCCCGTGCCCCAAACTTGAGCGGTTTCACCATATTTTTTTCAAAGAACTAACCAAAAGCAATGTCACCACCCTATGGCTCCAAATTACTTTCTCAAAGCATCATCACTGGGAAGCATCCAGCCTGCCCTTTTTGCTGCATTCAGAAAATCTTCCTGGATGTTCTTTATGTTGGCTTCACTGCAGTAAAATGAGATTTAAAAAAAGTCTGTAAGGGCAGCCCAAATTCCACTGCCCCCCTCCATCCATGCGACAGCTTCTTGTGCACAAGGTTGTCTTCTTCTACAGTTATACAAGAGAGTATTGTTTTTAATGGGTCATCTCTGCCTGTGGAGGGAGCACTTATAGGAGGCAACTGTAAACAGGATTCTGGTGCTGTATTTCACAATGCATCTTTTCCTCTCGAAAGCCAGTGTGCTGCTCCTGTGATGTGCATGTCGTTTCCCCGACATCTGTCACAAACCAAAGTTAGAAAGGCAATTCCCACAGAAAAGTTCCAAGGGTTTCAAAACTGGAAGTGAAGAGAAGGCGATTCGTCCTGCTCAGCCGGTAAAGCTGGTCTTGATTACTTTGATGTAACAACACTTGAAAGCTCCTATTCTTTGAAACTAATTTAAACACACTGAATTGTTGAAAGATTAAAAACCGCAGTCAGCTAATTACACTCACTCTCATCTCTTATTCAGCAAATGAATCACTTTTCATTACCACTTAGCTGAAGTACATGAATTTCTGCCTAATTAGAAATGTTGTAGATGGAGCATTAGCAAGACTGGAGTGGGTCAAGATATCTTTGCTGCTTCATTTTTAATTCCTAACAGTAGAGTCAGATAGGAAAGGCCTGAGATAAAAAGTCATTAAACAATTTTAAATTATTTATAAAAATTACTTTGCCCAAATTATAATTATTTCCTCCCCACCCACCCCAACCGCTTTCACAAACGTCAAATGGAATGAAAGAACCAGCAGCCCAAACATTGTTTTTTAATGAACAGTTTAATGTTATGTATAACAGAACATTATGAATACAATGGAAATAAAAGTTTCATCAATTTAATAATAATAAAAATATCCAACATAAGAAAAGGGAAGGCAATAAAGTTTCATACCTAGAATATAGTACTTATTTTCAATTGTAGCCCTAGCTTTGTGAATATAAACTGAACTTCTGCATTCCAGACTAAAAATCATGATCTCTGTGTGAACCTAAATGCAAAATTATAGCTCAAGAAGGGAGTCAGGGCTTTAATTTGTTCATCCATTTCTTTTATTTTCATTAATTCATAAAATCTGATTGCTACAGGTTTCCTTTAATAATATATATATATTTATATATATTTATATTTATTTACTGAACTTCTCTCTATTGGATTCCAGAATGGCTAAGGCCATATTTACAGAACAGACAGGAAGTCGCCGGATGAATAAAAATGAAACCCCACTGCTGTTGGATTAACAAAACGTCTAACGGTATTGTCAGCTTGAAAGATGGAGTTCATCTCTCCCTCTAAAGTTGCAAGAAAGTAACAATGAAGATTGTTGCTTCGTGACTGTCAGTGATGTAAACAGTGGCCCCCGAGTGCCCTAGAGAGTACGCCAATTACAACTGAAGTCGGACTGAAGAAAAAAGATCCCCCCCCCCCAAAAAAATCCCAACCATACATGTATTTTCTCTAGATTCTTTGATAGGAAACCGTACAGCACCTTCAGATGAAGTTTCTGCCAGTTCTGCTTTGGATAGCACAGCAGGAAGGGGCAGGAACCTGCCAACACACACTATTTATCAGCAAACTGCTTGAAGAGAACTATCATAAAAATGTGGGTAGTAGAGCTGTGTTGCTAGAAGAGTAGCAAAAGTATATACACATTCCAGGTCCCTTTGAATTAGCCATAATCACACAGGTCAGCCATTTTTGGACAAAAATATATATATATTCTTATAAAAAATTGATCAGCATACTTTGTCTTTGACTTCAGTGGTAGGAAAAGGAATGGATCCAATTTATGATTAAAAAGTTTCCAGGAAGGGCAAAAAGGAAACGAGAAAGAAAATCAAGTATAAAATTAGATTCACACAGATTTACTCAAGCTCCAAATTCTAGATTTTCCACACGTTGCAAGTTAAAACTGGTTCTGCCATCGAGAAAGGCTTTTAATTGTCTCGCTAAAAACAAAGCCCAGCCACTGGAGTGCCAACCATTTGTTTCTCTGGAAGAACCTTAAATCTCACCAAAGCTTGAACAAAAGCCGTTTCAGAGTTTATAAAATGACCTTTGGGTTTTGTTTTGGTTTAAAACTTGGGTTCCTTAAAGGAAAGCGATAAAAGAAGAAGGTGGGGAGGGGAGGGGGAGAAAAAAGCATTTGATCAGTGTTTTCCACCCTTAGCCCAGCTTTATTTGTGCAGCTAAAATCCTTCATTCAATCTGATTGGTTTACAATCTTTATTTGCTAAAATTGGCAAAATTGGCAAAGGCATCTTGCTTCGGTTGCACAGTTCCAGGAGTCATGGAGGATGCCATCGCTATGTTAGGGACGCCCATGCCCATTGTACCTGACAAACCCATTCCAGAGGCTGGCACTGCCACGTTCACATTCATTCCCATCATGCCCTGGTTCATCAGAGGGGAAGCCATCCCCATTGTACCAGTCATCACCGTGGGCATTCCCATCCCCACAGGAACAGGCCCTCCCATCAATGGGTTTCCTGGAGGTCGAACAGGCATCATGCTGGGTGGCGAGTTGAGACTCATCGTTGCAAAATTCTGAGACATCACATTCATCGGTTGTTGCATATCTACAGGGGAGGAAAAAACACCAGATGTTTATTTCTCTTCCTCTTCCCCACCTAGGATATATGAAGAATAAAGCAAAGAAGAAATCCAAACCGATGCTCAATTTTTAAGGGACATGCTACAGATATCTTTATGTCTGCCAGTTACAGATGACTCAATTCCTAGATCTCACAGATACCCTTCCTCTGATTTCCAGATGTTCTCTCCCTCTCCTGTACCATGGTTCCATTTTACAACGGGTGACAAATTATTTAAGCTCACAATATTTTACAGCGGAGGATCCCAACCTTGGGTCTCCTGATGGTCTTGGACTAAAACTCCTAGAAGCCTTCACTACCCGCTGGGCTGGAAAGGATTTCTGGGAACTGTAGTCCAAAAAGATCTGGATTGCCAAAGGTTTGGAACCACTGTTTTAAAGAATGGCAAACAGCATGAGCAATACTATGGGACTGTGGGATTTGTAGGCTAAAACATCTGAAGGACCAACTTCATCATCTTCTGGACAATCACTTGCCACTATGCTCTGGGCTCCACAAACATGCTGCGTTCTCCATACAGATTTTAGGGGGCCACTTCTCATTTTGTATTCCTCTTGCTCCTGATTAAAAGGTTTAGGAATTAGAAAATCTTCCCAATGAATATTTCTTTGAACACCCAGAGAAGAGTACTTCAAGAGTTATATCTGAAGAAGGAAAATGTAATCCATAAGAGCTTACAATGAAGATTCTGCATCCCATCCCACCCATAAAAGACTGTGCTAGACCTCCAGATTCTCTTAAGTCTAATGTAGCTCAACAGCCACATATAATTTTACACATGCTGTGGTGTAAAATAATAAAAAAGGAGCTGTCAATTCAAGTGCCAGAAGGAAACAACCTTAGTAGTCAATGTCTATGGAAATTCAAACTAGAGCTTTCCCAGCCTTCTGAAATTTAACTTCTTGACTTGCACAACGAAATCGTATGGCCTATTACTATTTGGCTATGCTTCTTCCCACCAATTATTTATGCACAGAGTATATGCTGGTTACAGCAAAGAGGGAGCTGACAGGGGCAGAAGCAATCTTTGGGTAACTGTGTGGTTTTTAAAAACACGGCACGATCATGAACATATTAAAAATCAACCTCATTAAAAGCCCTGCGTGGCAAGAACGAGACTGCCGATGATCACTTACTCTGTTGCTGAATCATCGTATTCAGTGACGGTTGCTGGGGCTTGGAAGGTTGCATGCCAGGAACTAAATTGTCCAAACTGATGTTAACGCTGGGATCTGACCAAGTGGAAGGCAGAGTTTTGCCTACATTTTTGGGGACCATCTCTGTGCCCATATTATACAGCGGATTAGGCTTCTGTATCATTGGGTTAACATTTTGCAAAGGCTAGAAACGTTTAAGGGAGGGAGGGAGGGAGGGAGGGAGAGAGAGAGAGAGAGAGAGAGAGAGAGAGAGAGAGAGAGAGAGAGAGATTTACTATTACACTATTTGCTACCAACTGTAGTTTGAGGTCTACAGTCTCCACATAAAGAAACAGATAATTTATTTACAGAAGCAGCTAGAAAATATGTATTTGGGCAAATAAACCTTTCATGATCATATCTTCATGTCCTTTTTCTATCAGTCAGCAGCTTGGTAGAACTGTGTAAAGTGTTCAGTCCAATCCTTCCTCCCCTCAAATATTCCTCCTCCCCATTCCCTGTGAGGCTATTTTGAGGTCTGAAAAATTAGCGGTGAAGTTTATCGTATCAAGAGGACCAGCCTTTCAACAGTCAAACACCTCGCCAGTGGGAGAAGTCTACTGTGAACAAGAGACAAATGACACTTCATCCCTAAACTGCCAAGCCAAGGGGGTGACAGGTTGGAAGCCCACCATACATTCTAGAATTCTCTGGTTAAATGAATGAGAAAACAACTGGAGTAATCAAACAGTGACTGTCAAGAGGTTTTGAAAACCGCAAGGAAAGTACTTAATCTCTTTAAGTACTTAAAATATGCTTTAAGCTCAGGGGTTCATGGAAACTATTCACAGACACTATTCCTTACATGCAGGACATTGCCACTAAGAGACTGTACAGAAGCATCGCACCTGTGACCTTGACATAGGCAGATTGAGGCTGACAGTGTTGGAGCCCATCATAGAAAAATTCATGCTTTGGGAAGAGGTCATGGTGGCTTGGGAGGTACCCATCAAATCAAAGAGGTCAGAAGAATTTGAAGCAGCTGGAGGCTGGCCAAGAGTCTGCTGAGCAGATCCACCAAAGAGCTCAACAGCTGGTGGAGCAGAGCCACCCATGAGCTCTCCAGCTGAAGCAGCAGGGCATGGAGGGGCTTGGTTGAAGGCACTCCAGTCGCCAAACTCTCCGTTCCCACTTGTCACGGTACCTAGGGAGGGGGGAAAGAAAGGTAAGAGACTGTGACGCAGGCACAGAACAAATGCCACATTCCATGAACTGAAAGAAATGAGAGCCGAAGCGTGTCCATCCCGATTAACATCTGCAGGTGGAATCTCCATCTGGACATTGCTTCCCTCATGAATATTCCAACCATTTTAACGGGGTAGCAAAGGAAATTTGAAACACCCCTGCTGCCACCAGACAGGATGGCCGGGTAATGTGTCACCTGTGGACTCCACATGAGTGGGAAATAGATTTCCTAACAGGCAAACCTAAAGGACCCAAACAAACTTCCTGCAAATAAGAATGCAGCAGACGCAGGAGGCACCAGAAGTTCAGTATCTGAACAGATAGTACTCCAAAATCTGGAGCCACCGGCAAAACTGGGAGCATAAACTTGTCAATACTTTGAATCAATCACTGCAAATCAGGCTCTCTCCATAACTGTAAAACCAGCAATTTGTTTAAACTCATCTGTTGACATATAAATTATGCTTAAACTAGTATAACTAAGTGGGATACCAATAAAATCATGGGCTTCCGCCTCAGCTACCTTCAGGTGTTTATATCACCTCTATTGTGCTTGTTGACAGCCTTGTGAAGTATTTACTGAGCACTCTATGGGTGCTTTGATAAATAAACATTTAAGGCTCACACAAGATTCCCAGTCTTTGCACATCAAGCATGCAGGGACTTCAAGGCAATGAATTCTGTTTCTTCTTTTATTGGAAGATGGTCGTCATTCTAGATTTAAAAATATATATATACATTCCACTTGAAAAAGCATGGGAGCAAAATTTCACAAAACACATGAAAACATTTGCTCTGCAGTTACAGCCAGACAGCCTTCGCGGAATCGTCTTTTGTTACCCACTGCCCTTGAAACACGTATAACAAAACTATTTGATAAACAGTAAATAATAATTTATGTTTTCAGCCTAATGTTGAGGCATGGATGAACATACTCCAAAATTACTTGTCCTGGAGATGAACAACTTGAAAGCAACACAAAACTGTTCTGCTGTAACAGGGCATGCAGAAACTAAAGGGGTTTCAGGACCTTAAATCTATAATTACATGAACACGCTGTGAGTGTTTTTACCCAAATGAATAAAACGAAAGGTTAAACAGATGAGACCCCACTGATTTCAGAATAATCTAGCTTGCACAGCTAGCTAGAAATGAGTGGTCTACAAACTTGCCTATTACCTAGAATGTAACTCACCTGATCTTAAAAGAGGCTGCAATAATTTACACTCATGTCAATAAGCCTTAATGCTACCTGTGCGCCTGCGTATAAAAACCCCTTCCTTTAATTAATTTTACCTTCACAGGCGGATTAAAAATTTAAGGAAGGAAAGGCAGGGAGGGGAAAGATGGGCCACTTACATCTATGCACTACAGCCTCCTTTAATGCAAGTAGTGCACTGAAATTCATTAGCTTGGGGCCTGACTGAAACATCTGCTTTGATCTCCCTTACAAAAGAGACTTAATTGGGAGTATTTCAATTAGTACTGCCTATTAAAAATTTAAGCACACTTAAAGTATTCCTGATGGATAAGTAAATGCTGAATACGCTGATTCTCCAGTTGCTGGACACTTACATCCATACACACAGAAAGGGAGAGTGGAGAATGGAGTCACGTTTGTGGCCCCTCCCTCTTTGGTGAACTTTACCAAAGATGATTAATCAACAATTTTTTTAGGGGGTGGGGGAGCTTTATTATTAAAGAATGATTAATCATTGCTGGCTGCTTGCATAATGGCGATCGGTATAGATTAATCAAATTAAAACTGATAAAGAGATATTACCACATTATATAGCATTATTTGCATAATAGGATTTGAGCACCTGTAAAATCAATGTGGAACAGTAGAAGTTGAAAAGTATTTAAGGGCACAATTCTCAAATTAGGTCAGAGTATTTCCCCCCTTCCCCAAATGCATTTGTTACTGGTGACTGAGGAACACCCCTATCCCCACCCCAACACCACAGTTTCTTCCAAGCGGCATGCTTGGCAGAACTTCTCCAGACTAGAGGTGGGGAAGGGGTTCATTTATGTAACACAACAATCCTTACAGCACTAGGGTAGAAATACAACCGAAACAACACTTGAGGGCCAGTCAGTCCCTAACAGGACCCCCAATGTAACACGTAATGCCTCTCCTCCCTACTGGGCAATTGTAACGTTAATAAACCAATATTCACAAATCAGCAATTTCCTTCTCCTCTTCATCCCTGTCCATGGACACAAAGAAGTCCTGCCTAAAGCAAAGCATCTATTTCCTGGGTTAATATCAGTTTCCCCACCACCACTTGTTGCACTGTGAAAGACAAATCATGTTCCAATAACATATGACGTCCTGTCAAGAGGCATCAGGAGGAGGGGGGAGAAAGCTGTTTTCCTGATACAGCACACACAGAGATATTTACTCTAAAATATTATTTATCTTAACAAGCTTCTTGGTCTAAAACAGCTCTTTCCTGGCTGCTTTCATACTGGCATCTAATCTAAGTTCATGCACTGCTACCTATTTTCTTCCAGGCAGTTTTCCAATTGTGTTGTTCGATCCTCTATTCATTTGGGGATTGAAGTACAAGCATTTTCTACCGAGCTTTGCTTCAAACCTATTAAGGCGCTGAAATCCAACATGCTATTTAGATGTCATCAGCTGCAGCAGTTTTTCAAAAATTTCCAGTCCAATCCACCATCCTGTTGGGATGATGCTACTGGCAACAGTAGTTTCAAGAAATTAAAGCCCCCTCCTCCTGTGGTCCCAAAGGGCTTCCCCATGATAAATGGCATCAAAAGAGTCTCAGGAATTTTGGGAGAGCGATGTTGGAAGTGTTTAATTTCTAATAAACCCCCATATTTAATATTGGCCTTAAGTAGTGCACATGACGTTCCTGGACTTCAGACTGTGATTGAAAACCAATATATATATATATATATATTAAAAAATTGAAACCAGTGATTTAAAAATAGAAGATGTATGTGTCCAGAAATACAGTTCATAACAACCACATACAAACTTTGTGATGCCAATTAAATTCCACTAGGTTTTAAATGCTTCCTGAAATCTGTCATATTTTGTTTGCCTCTGGACAAAAGTTCTGGAGAAGATGGCAAATATCCAGGCGGACCTGCTCCTAAACTGGGATTGAGAAGTAAAGAGCAGTTACTGAAACGGTGACAAGGTCGAACACAGAAGATGCATACGTCTCTTTAAGGCAGAGGGCTAGCTCATAAGCTATGTCAGGCCCAAAGGGCATTTCTGTGCCTGTCCATCCCCTCCTGAAGCCACTAGAGAGTCTGCCCATGCCTCCCACGGCAAAGTAAATCTAAAAAGTAAATTACCCATCTCCACTCCATTTTCTTCCTCTCTGTGTGTGTTGTGTCGCTGCAGTCATGACCGACTCTTCGTGACTCCATGTCCTTGGAGTTTTCTTGGCAGGAATACTGGAGTGGCTTGCCAGTTCCTACTCCAGGCACCTACAGCACCTGGTATTCCCTGGTGGTCCCCCATCCAAGTACAAACCGGGGCCGACCCTGCTTAGCTTCCTCTAGTAAAGCACTAAACGTGTTCTTCCGGTAAAGCACTAGCTTTCTAAGGGTACCAGTTTTGATTTGATGAATGGGGGTGGGGATGGGGCTACAGCCCCTTAGAATTTCCCGCCTCCTCACACGTTTGAATTAACCCTTTGCTGAACCCTTGAAGAAAACTTCTGCATCTCAGTAAATACAGACCCGAAGTTGAAAGAGCCAAGGACACTGTTCTTCTATTCCTCGAGTAAGGCACCATACCTTGTGATGAAGAAGAGGTTGTAGAGGCAGCAGCGGCAGCGGAGCTGAAATCGGCAAACCCTCCAAAGGGGTCAGTGGAGCCACCTGAAACCAAAGCGAATGAAAGACACATTTTTGAGAACTACTGCAGACCCACAATCACTCCATCAACAGTTGATTTCAGTTACTGTAATTCAGTCAACACCAATGTTTTGAAAATGTGTGTGAGTTATAGAATAGGCCCTCTTGAGTTGTTCAAAAAGATCCAAGAAGGAAAATTGGGATATTTTTCTCTGCCCGCTCCATCTTGGTATCTTCATGTCTGGAAGAGGTCTGCATTAGAATGATCACCAGGTTCAGCCACGACTGCTTATAGGGAACTGCAGTGCTACCAAGTGTTGTTGTGAGATCTTACTGTGGTTTGGTCAGAATTTGAAATACAAAAAAATAGGCACCTAACTTGCACTTGGTAGCACTGCACTTGGTACAGTACCATGAAATCATCCAGACATCTTTAATGGTCTGTAATGGGGCAACATTTGTTTTCTAACACTGCACACGTTGGAATCTGTACAATTCATACCCTTCACAGCAACTTTTGGTCCCTGTGTTTCCCCCAATGATACCACTCTGGTCTGCACAGAACAACTGCTGGATGGCACAACAGTTTCGGGATCTGGCTATGGAGCCAAAGGCTAGGAGTTCAACTCTTCACTGTTTGTCTTTGACAGGGGCTGGGCTTGATCATTCACGAGGTCCCTTCCTGCTCTTGCATACA
The DNA here is from genome assembly GCA_029282475.1 of Phrynocephalus forsythii. Classification (NCBI taxonomy): domain Eukaryota; kingdom Metazoa; phylum Chordata; class Lepidosauria; order Squamata; family Agamidae; genus Phrynocephalus; species Phrynocephalus forsythii. The sequence continues at coordinate 113,736,466 of JAPFRF010000011.1, forward strand.
TAGAATAGAGCAGGTTTAAGGGATAGAGGGGATCAAAGAGGGACTCTAGAAGGCTGACAAGACAGCCCACGGTGGGACCAGAAAGGGAAGATGAGCACGGGCACAGGACAGAACCCAAGCAGCAAAGGGCCCTGCCAATCAAAACAAAATGCAAAGGGGTCCATAGCAAGCCCAAATGTTTTCTCCCCCTCCCCTTTTATGGAAATAACAGAGCCCAGACAAATACAATTATTCCTCCATATAGTTCAGATAAAATTTACCACTTCCACAATGCGCACCATGTGGCTTACATTTTACTCCACTGTTTCAGTCATAGTTTACAGAAAGCACACAGAACACTAAGCTCAAGAAAGAACTCTAGTAATCTTGGTAGAAATATTGCAATGGTAAATGTTAAAATAATTATCATCACTCAAGGACCAGAGAAAGCATACATATCCCTTTATTGGCCAATTCTCTTGCCTTTTCTGCAAAATACAGAAGTCTTCTTGCATTATGTGATTTAAAGTCACATAGTGCCTTATGTGACTTAAAGTATGAATGATGTGTCCAGGATTTCAGAGTCCAGATTTCAAGGCATAAAGCCTACACTGGTATTCATTTTTAAAATATGTTTACTTTCTTTCCAGAAGAACATTAACATCCCAGTTGTAAGCTACCAATGAATTATTTAGTGCAAAACACATTTTAGCCATTCTTCCCGAGAGGATCTTTTATACATCAAAACAGAAAAGCTTCACATGGTCCATACTTCCGATGTTGCAGGCTAGGGAGTGCCACTCTATAGGTAGCATTTTATGCCAAACAGTGAAATCCCTTTGTAGTGCAATGCACCCCCCCCCAATGTCAAAACTGAGGGACAACCTAGATGCAATGGATGCAATGGAGAATGCAGTACGTGTGCTGGGCAGAAATGAGACTACAATATGCAAAAATGAGATCTCAACCAATTTCTGCCTTTTTGAGTGGCAGGGGAAAGGAAGTGACACAATTTCACTGAATAGCACTTTCCTCCATAAGCTTTTATTTATTCCACCAAGAAAGTCCCCATTTCTTGTTTCTTTCTTTCTTTAAAAATGGTATTGGTGAATTGGCTTTTAAAGGCTATTTTCAGCCTGTGATTGCTTTTTTACTGTTAACCTCCTTGTACTAAGAGGCATCCACTTGAAAAATTCTTCCCCAAAACTACCAGTCATTTTTCTTCCCCAAAACTACTAAAAAAGAGTTGGCCTTAGCTGTTACAATTTGTCCTTAAAAGATTTCACCTCCGAGCAGTCACACCCTTCCAAAGGGTAGCAGCCGCCACTGTCGCTGCTCAATTATTCTGCTTTTAGTGTTTGCGTACATTATATGGGTTACATCACAGCTGCTTAGCCTGCAGTGCTTAGAAACTAGCCAGGTGGGACTGTAACATCTGTGTTGCACTCAAATACCACCAGGGACAGATTCCAACATCTGGTGCCATTTCTGAATTGTCTTATCGCTGCAAGACATTCTGCTCCATCTGCTGCTCTCAACTCTGTTAATTAAACTCAAACCATCCCCTTTTTAATAAATGGCCATCAGCAATAAAATGAACAATTCCCCATCCTACTAGACATGTACTTTTATTTCTTCTTAATGCTACTTTATTTTTTGCCAATGTTAGGGATGCATCCTCACCTTTCTGCTGGGAGTACCTTTCTTCAGAACAGGTAACGTTTGTTATCAAGTAGGAACTATTAACGAGTCTATGACCAGATCCTTCTCAATTTTTATAGAAAGACAAGGATTTCATAGTCACACAGCAAAGACACACAGGCTGGTCATTTGTCAATTCAGATCCGGGAAGCTGAGCTGGAGATTTATGAACACCTTCCGTATGACTTCATGTATTCAAATAGCTTGAGTATGGACAAGACATTTAGCTCACCAAAGACCAAACAATTAGAGCTGTTCTTTATCGAGGGTTGGGTCCCTTCCACTGACAGAATGGCTCTTCAATCTAGTGGAGAGTTCTATGGTGAGACAGATGGGCAAGGTGGTTTTCCCAAATCCCTCACCTTCTTCTACAGCCCCATGTGATCTACATTACACTATACCACAAGTTTCCCCTAACTCATTAGAGTAGGCCTCAGATGCATACAAGGGATTTCAGAAGAAGCGGGTGGAAGGATGAAGAGAAATGGAAATATAACAAATGGAAAGAGTATATCTATCAATTTTTCCAAAATGGATACAAAGAATGCAGGAAGGAAAAACAGAAGGGAAAAATAAGATGTTGAAGGAGTGGGAAAAGTATATAGAATGGTTAAAAGGAAAACCAGAGAAGGAGAAATGGGCTAATCTTTTCCACCATGCTTTGATATTTTATAATATTAGGGAGGATTGAAAGTATTGCTTGCTGGGGGGGGGGAGAAGAGTAAAGAGGAAGGGCAACAAAGTTTGTAGAATATGATGGAAATAGTTGTTTGAAAAGTACAGTAAGTATTTTTGCCTGGAAAAATATATATTTAAATAAACATCCAAAACAAAACCAAAAAACCAACCCCCCCCCAAAAAAACCCCAAGGGATTTCAGAAGGAAAAGGAAATCAACAAGATCAACGAGATTTGCTTCACTGCTCTGGATGGAATTGAAGGCAAGGAGACATAACTGCATTGAACCATCAGTGCATGGACTGTGTGAATATGTGCATACACAATGATACATGATGAATGTGCTAACTATAGGGGAAGCCAGGCAATCAGAATAAAAAGGCTGCTAGTTATTAGATTTCACAGTGCTGGTTTAGACAACATAGGGGAATGGAGACAAAATTATAAATGGAATGATGGAATGAGAAGTGGAAATGCTAGTTAAACATTGAAGTGAAAACACAGGAGGACTACTAGATTTTCTATCTGAATGTAGAGTAAGGGGAAAATAAGCAGATCTTCTAATAAGAGACATAAATGTGTATTAATCTACCTCTCCTCTACAAATAAGGAATGCTTTCTTGCTAAGCTAACAACAAATCTATAATGATGAGATATGTTAGGCTATTAACTTATTATTTTGTTTGACCAAGCAGTGCAGTGACACAACAGCCACCTACCAAGTCTTCCATGGTACTAGCACAGGGGTGCCCAAACTTTTTGTAAGGAGGGCCAGATTTGGTGGCTGAGAATGTGTCAGGGGCTGGTTGCTCCCTGACCCTGCCACCCCACTGCAAGCCCCACCCACTGACCCATAAGCCCCACCCACTGACCCCTTGCAACCCCACCCACAGGAAGGAAGGCGGGAACCAAGGGAGGGAGGGAGGGAGGGAGGGAGGTAGAAACCAAGAGAGGAAGGAAGGAAGGTGGGGAACAAGGAAGGGAGGAAAGAAGCAAGGTGGGAACCAAAGGAAGCACAGGGAGCCGAGGCCACTGGTCGCCCCTTGGAAGAGGTGATATGTGCGACCTTGCACCCCCCAGCTCCCCAGCGGTGGCGACGGCTCGCCCGCCAGCCCACCCCAAAACATGGGGCGAAGGAGGGGGTGGAAGGGGCGGGCCGGCCAGCCGCGGGCCACGCAGAATGGCCTGACGGGCCAGATTTGGCCCGCGGGCCGGACTTTGGGCAAGCCTGTACTAGCATCTACTGCACAAAGGTAGGGAAGTGGGAAAAATACGATGACTTCACATTTGCATTCTGAAATTCATTGGTAGAGTAGCAGGAAAACTATGAAAATTGCTAAACCACACCTTTATAAGTGCTGTCAGGTTACATGTACAGTGGTACCCTGACTTACGAGGGGCCCGACCTATGAAAATCCTGACTTACGAGAACTCTTCAGCGCTCCACCCCCCACCAGCTGCTTACGAGCAAGATCGGGGATTCCCCATCTTGCGAGCGGTGGGTGGGGTGGGGGTGTTGGAATTTGAATTGCCTTCCAGTCATGGAGGGAAACACTGCCTCGGTGACTGGAAAGAAATTCAAAAGTGGTGCGCTGCTTCTCTCCCCCCCCATGCGGGGGGGGGGAGGAGGAAGCAGCACACCACTTTTAAAATGCCTTCCAGTCACCGAAGCAGGACTTGCCTCTGTGACTGGAAGGCATTTTAAAAGGGGCGTGCTGCTTCTCCCCCCCCACGGGGAGGGAGAGAAGCAGCGCTTCCAGTTTGGGGGGGGAGAGAAGTGGTGGGTGGTATAAAGGGTCTTTAGGCACTGAGGCAAGCGGTTGCCTGGGTGCCTAGAGACCTTTTACACCACCCGCTGCTTCTCTCCCCAACTTACCCGGTGGTGGTGATGGAAGCCATGGGTGGTTTAAAGCGGTTTCCCAAAGGAATGCACTGAAATCCGTTCATCCGGAACAGATTAATTGAATTTCAATGCATTTCTATGGGCAAACGCCCCCCAACTTATGAGATAACCGATTTATGAGCGTTCGCTTGGAACGGATCAATCTCGTAAGTCAGGGTACCACTGTATGTGTATGTCCAGGGGCCAATTCATCAGTGTCAACAAAAGTACAACTAACTTTGAAAGTAGAACATATAGTGGTTTGTAGACAGTAAACTTAATTCTCAAAACTACAGCTTTTTTACACAATTTATTTTCTTAACTTATTATTTTGTTCCACATCTTTCAAAGGAAGGGCTCAACTTCCCTACCCATCCTCTACACTGTACCTAACTTTTCCTCACAGTCATCTGAGAAGTTGAAATAGTTCATAACAATCATAGCAATACATTCTGTTTGAATAAAAACTCTCTCCTTCAGAACCCAAGACCATCCAGATGCTGGACTTCAGTTCCAGAAGCACCATCTGGCATGGGAAGTGGCAACAGATTATGGGATTTATAATCCAAAACATCTGGAAGGCCAAAGGTTCCCCATCTGTGCTTTACACAAATCAACCACTTAGACAAGATACTAAGTGCTAAAACCGAAACAAATTTTGTAATCCAATTTCTCTTCCTAGCTTTCATAACAATCCTATTATTTGCTTAATCCTATTACTGCTTTAGTCTGAAATGCTCCATAGATATTTCTGAAAGCATATCATTACTCTTCAGTTTTCTTTACAAAAGAAATCTAAAGTGGTCATTCACCTCTATGCTGCTTTGTGCATTGCTACAAACACTAGCTATGGGTCCATTATCTTGTACTGCAAGTAGCATACTGGTCAAGAAAAGTGACCTGCTTATGAAGGAGAGTGCTAATCTTCACAACATCATCAGCTAGACTTGAACACTCCCAAGTGAGATCTGTCCATCTGCCTCCTTAGGGCATCAGAGACATTATTTGTGGTGGCCAGCTGGTAACATGTCTCATCTCATCCTAAATGCTGATGTGGAAAGAGGAAGCAAGCTTAATTTCTATCACAGCAAGGAGAAGAATGAACAGTAGTCACACTGTAAACCCAGGAAAAGGTTTCTCATCAGCAGGAACATGGCTTGGAGAAAAAAGCTGCATGTGCTGGTTTCAAAACAACAGTCTCCAACACTGAAGTTTGTTGTAATATAAATACATGAAAGGACAGTTGAATTCTTACCCAACCTAACCATGACAGGGTGTGTGGGCCTCAGTTTCTGTCAACAGCCTACATTTCATGCCATGAATATAATAAGTTTTAAAAGGAACAAGAGTGATAATATATCTGCCATTAAGCTGAGGTCACCCAACAGTCACTGGACAGACAATGGCAATAAAAACCGGTGAGCTCCCTCTTGCTGTATACATTTGATGTGACTTATGAATGTGACTCATCCATTTCTATCACTGCCTCTCCCACACAATGTGTAACATAAGAAGCCTTAAAAACTGACTGGATAACATGCTTTTAAAATTAATTATGAATAGCACAGCATTCTAGCCATCACAGTTCCTGACAGACCAACTTAGCATAAACCGTTTGGGTTCTTATTAATGTATATAATATGATAATTTAGACGCAGTTCCATGATTCTATGTACAGCTTTATGTTTCAGACAATCATATCATTCTCTATGGCTTTTACAGCATGCATTCTTTGATATTTCGGTAAGGGCTGAACCTCTAACGATCGCTCAAAGAGTAAACAAAAGGGAAGTTTACCTGTTGGGACTGATTGATCAGCACCATCAAACAAGAGATCAACCAGGTCATTTGATGACTTGCTTCCGGGAACCTAAGGACAAGCACAGTTGTGTTGTTTTAGGAAATACAATCTGAAAGAAGGTATCAGCTGAAATCCTGCTGTGGAGCTCTATATGCACAATGCAAAGAGCTGCAGCCAGTCTAAAAAATCAAGCACAGCAGAAGTGCTGTTCACAAAGCACCTCCACATGCATGGTGTATGGCAGCTATGAGAGCTGCACAATCCTTGTTGCCTGGAGTTAATGCCCGGACACTCACATCAATGTACAGTAACTTTACATTAAGTGAATGCAAATAGGATTTCAGCTACTGCCTCCAAGTAAAGTTCTCTGAAGGCATTTCTGCAGGGACAGTCTGAGAAAGGGATATTCAAAACAAGAATAAGAGCTGGTCAGAAAAATGACCACTAATTTATATAGCACTTCTGGCACTTTGCATAAGCAGAGAAAAGTGGACTGACATTGGCCAAGGCAAAATATAAACTTATTTTATGACTGTTAGATAGACATACAGGGATTAAGAGAGACCTAATAAAGCTGTTACATCTCACTAGATCAGGCCTGCCCAAACTTCGGCCCTCCTGATGTTTTGGACTACAGCTCCCAGAATTCTAAGCTTAGATTGCCAATGGCAAAGGACTGTGGGAGTTGCAGTCCAAAACATCTGGAGGGCCGGAGTTTGGGCAGGCCAGCACTAGATAGTATTCACAGAGCTACATAAACAATATTAATTTTCAAAGAAAGAAAGAAAGAAAAGAAAGATTTATATAAAAACATTAAACTATAAACTAAATGCAACACAAGTGGCTAATGAATATGTGCTACATTTCTTGTCCTAGACACCTACTTTAAAACTAAAACGGAGCCATTTACAATACCAGAGTGGTCTTCAATTGGACTAACTACAAAGCTATAAAGCCTAGAGTTTGCATGGTGGCCATACAATTTCAAATTATTTTACATAGGTTCTATGTGTTTTAGAATTGCTTTCACTCTCCTATGATTACAGTCATTCCTCTGGAATGATTTCTAGTTGAAAACAGATGTCTGATGTTACAAGTGTGGAAGCCAAAGGTCTTCATCAGTGATTTGACACTGAAAAGCAACATCCAAACAGGTTTCCCTGGGTGGACTTGTTTAATTCCTGCAATGCTCGTCAGCACGAAAGTAAAGCTATCAATGAATCCCATCTCAGAAGAGTTTATGTTCACTACTATGGTTCCTATAACATAGTAGCTGTTTCATAGCAAAAACAGAAGCCATGTTTTTAAAATACTCAAAAAAATTGCTAGGTCCCAAATAACCAAAATTGAAAATATAACACAAAAAATTAGGTCCCAGACAACCAAAGGGGAAAACCTACAGTAAGTAACATTCTCTACTGAGTTATTAAAATTACAGTGAACCCTTGTATAACAAACAGCTTGTATAACATAAAATCTGTACAACATAAAAATTCCGGAGATAGGGGAAATTTGCTTAACATAATCGCCTATGGGGAGAATCCGTACAACATAAAAATGGGATCACTCCGTTTTCAATGCATTCCTATGGGAATTTGTATAAAGGAAAATTTGCTTAACATAATTTCATTTGGAATGAATTAATTCCTTTATACAAGGTACCACTGTACTCCCATTTCTTCTCTTGCTACAAGAAATTGAATGCTTTTTTATTGCTATGATCCATTGATTAAATATTATTGTGGCAAGATGTCCTCATTGTTCTGTCTGACTGAATCCCTTGTTTCTCCATATGTGTTCACAGGATGACAATGGGTGGGAAGTTGCTTTTCCTGGAGCACCATGTCGTTTTTAATAATCCATGAAGCTTGGCACAGAATCAAATACTTCTATGGTAAATGAACCTGAGGGTTTCTAGAAAACCTGCTCATTACAGTATTACCGATTAAGCCGACAAATAACTCACTTTCATTTGCTTTTAACAACTTCCTCCAGTATGCTTGTTACAAACTTTCCATCTTTGAGAATGCAAGCAGAACAATCATGAAAGAAAATTTGTAGGTAGCAGAGGACAAGATTTATCCCATCTCTTTAGCGGGAATATCTTCTGCAAGACCACTCTAGCAGGGAAGGGAAGGCAACGTACACATTGAAGGGATGGTGTCCACATCATCACGGTCCTGAGATGCCGTGAAGAGACTCCTGGTTCTGAATCTCATCTCAATACTGTGATCATGCAAGTGGCATTATCTTGACAACACGTCGGCCTCTCTCCTCCCTTCCCTCCACACCTTGCCCTAACAAAAAGATCTGAGGATCTCAACTCCCTGCCTATTTCTCTGACTTGCTTATTGCTTTGAGTCTCCTCCACCACCCCAGTACTGCAGTAATGTAGGTACTGGGGTCCATAAAGGGGGATTTCAAGGTGGTGGCGTCGAACTAAGTGAAATGAAATACCAACGAGGAAGACATTTGGCATTTTGTTTCACTTTGTGAAAAAGTGGTTCCCAAAGTTCCCACGAAACCAACCACAAACTGGTCGCGTTTGTGGATATCATGGTTCTGTGTCCATCTCTAATAATGAACAGAGCACCCTAAACAAATCTCAACCAATACAAGTTAATGACTTTGGCAACAATGTTTTTCCAAATCTACACCTTGTCAATTCTGCCCTAAGGTTCTTGCCCATTCTCTCTAGTAGGCTAGCATGTACAATGGCCAAAATCCTGTGCTCAGCTACAGGAACAGGATACGTCTGGGAGGTAATTTGCTCCAAATTAAGAAACCATTGTTCAGTTGAATGCTGATTCAACCATTGTTCAGCTAAATACCATTGTTCAGTTGAATACCTCTGAATAGCTGCTGTTTGATTCTTTTGGACACACTGTTTCATGTACTGACACCATGCAAGAAGGTTGCCCATGGCAAGGAACAGAGTATTTATTTATTTATTTATTTATTTATTTATTTATTTATTTATTTATTTATTTATTTATTTACTGTTTCCAAAGGGAAACCACCTTCCCAATGAGCTATGTGGGGTTTCTTTCTTTTTCTTTTTTTCCCCAAAAGGTACATAATTTGATTTTCCAAAAGATCCATGGCTCAAAATTGGTTGGAAGGCATGTTTTGCTGCTGCTGTTAACTGAGGCAAGTTATAAGTTATAAGCTTGGTTTTTATAGAGGAATAGGCACTGATGCACTGAAGGTTGACGTTTCCTGCCATCTATGAATCATATGCATTAATCCAAGAAGTTCATGCCCTTGACTCTGACCTACTATTAATTCATAGCTTCTTGCTGTCACTAAATTATCCCAATTATATCCTTGAAAATTCCAGACTTTCTTCTTAAAATTGAGAACGCCATTGGTAAGAATGAAAGGAGCTGCAGCACCGTGCCTTCAGTTACTCTCCTCCTACCTTTGCTGTAGACTGAGCAGCATTCAGCTCTGGGCTTCCTTTGTCTCCTGTGTAATGTGCAGCTGCTCCCAAGTCAATGGTTTTGGAAGGATTTGCAGTACGTTTGTGCCTTGTGGTGGTGGTCTCTGTGGCTTGTGTAATATGGATGTGTTTTGTGGTCACTGTCTCCTCTTCATCTTTGAAATCTCCTTTTGGTGATTTACCTCTTCTAGATCTCTTCTCCTCATCGCTATCACTGAGAAAAGAAAGAACAGTAACAGCTATTCCACAGGTATATAAAGAAACTAAACAGACTGAAGATGATCTAGCCAGTATTAAGTAAATCACCCACTGAAAAGTAAGCCAGTGTTGCAATTTAGAAGCAATAAACCAGGATCCCTGTTCAGAGTCATTATGAGAAGCTATTCCTCCTGCCACAGTTTGATCCAATCATATGAGAGGTGGACCATAGGTGGGGCAAAAAGGCTGAGCAGTCCACACTTCCTTTTTATTAATTCTTATGAAATCAGGAATCATGGTTTAAAATGAGGTGTGCAGGACTATTACTACAGTTTAATCTATTTCTATATCACTCAGCATGCCTAACACTATTTGAATATGCAAAACAACAGAATATGCAAAACAATAATGAATTGAATCAGGATCAGCTGTAAAAATCATTTCGCAGTAATTTAACAGTGTAATAAGCCCCATGATTTAAGAAAGCATGGAGGTGATATCATCACCATCACCATCATCATCATCATCCTTCAGTCTAAACAGACCAATTTGGAAATGGCAGTCTCTACCACACTGGGGGCAGATATATTCTGTTTCTTGCCCAGTCCTTGGGTTTCGTTGTTTCCATGCCTGCCTCTTTTCCTCTGCCTGTTGGACAAATGCCTCTTCGAATTTATGTAGACCATGCTGTATCTTTTGCCTCCAGACAGTGCAATCAGAGGTCAGGGTTTCCCATCTGTTGAGGTCCATTCCTAAGGCCTTCAGGTCCCTCTTACAGATATCCCTATACCACAGCTGTGGTCTCCCTCTGGGGTGCTTTCCCTGCGCTAGTTGTCCATTCTCACAACGTGTCTAAGCCAGTGTAGGCGTTGCTGTTTCAATCAAGTATACATGCTAGAGATTCCTGCTCATTTCAGGACTATGCTATTTGGAACTTTGTCGTGGCAGGTAATGCACTGATTTTATTATTATTATTATTATTATTATTATTATTATTATTATTATTATTATTATTATTATTATTATTATTATTATTATTATTTCATAATAATAGTATGGCATAAACCGGTACAGGTAATCCCAGTGGTAATCGACATGCTGGTTGCGGTGCCTAAAGAGCTAAGCAAGTATTTAGAAGAAATTGGAGTTGACAAAGTTACCATCAGTCAGCTGCAGAATGCCGCCTTACTGGGATCTGCTTGCATGATTCGCCAATACATCACATAGTCCTAAACGCTTGGGAAGCGTGCGACTAGTGACTTGTAATACAAAATCCAGCATAGTCTGCTGGATGATGATGATGATGATGATGATGATGATGATGATGATGATGATGATGATAATAATAATAATAATAATAATAATAATAATAATAATAATAATAATAATAATAATAATAATAATAATAATAAAAACCTACTAGGCAGCAAGGACTGTTTAACTCATTAAAACCACTGAACATAAATACAGGTACCCAGCATTCACCCAACCAAAAGAGATTACAGGACCTAAGAGCACCAGCCAAGTAGAAAGGGAATACAGTCACCCCCCGCCATTTCGCGGTTCAGGTACTGTGGTCCCACTATATCACGGGATCGCAGTACCTGCAGGAGGGGGGTTATGGTGGGGAGCAATCACATCGCTCCCCGCCCCCCCGACCTGTCCAGGAGGCCTCGGAGCCGCGTGGCACCTGGGATTTGAACTGCCGAGCTGCCGACTTTGCAGTCTACAGTTCTGGTGCCTTAGTCCACTGAGCCACCACGCCCCCTGTCATTGGTGTAGTCATGGCTATTTTGGAAGATGCTGGTTGCACAACCAACACTAGACCAAAGACCCACAACATAATCCATGATTGCACACGCTCAAAGAAGCTAGCAGGATACTGCATCTTGCTTCTGGTTGGCAACAACCTAACCAGAGATAGAGCATCTATGACCACTCCAGTCACTAGGTAATAAGGGAACATACATAAGTCTCAGAGGAACTGTCAACAGCTCACACATACCTCAAGAGATTACTATTACCACCAAAGAAGTATAGTTCAGACATCATTCTTGTATGCATCAGAATCTCCATTCTAAATCTAAGATTAATCATCACAGATTAGCAGAGCTGGAAGGGATCCTATGGATTCTCAAGTCCAGCCCTGTCAAAGGTGGCACAGTGGGGAATCAAGCTCTCAAATTCAGGCTCTGCAGCCTAATGCCTAAACCACCGGTTCAGCAGATTCAGAAGGCTGGATCTATTTTACTATATCTAGCATCTGATTCCCCATCACAAAAACTTTAACTAACAACGGATTGTGCCAAGGAATATTCTACAATAATTTTAATCCTCTTGCTTTAGATTATCTAAATAATGCAATCTTGATTTTAAAACCAATCCAGAGTGTTTTATACAACCTTCTGGCTACTTTGGGTATAATTAGGATAGCATGGGCACTCATAAATGGATACCTTTGTGCCATTAATCTGCCTGCATTTTGAGGCAGATGTACCATGCACAGCACAATTAAATGCTGATCTGAATCACCAACCATTTCAACAATTTTAAAAAAATCACATTCACTATAGTTTAGACCAGGGATGCAATAAAACGGTAAAATGTGAATGCAAACAAAGATGATTTTAGCATTTCAAATGTAATGTTCTGTTTTGAAGAAGCAAGAAAGGTAATTAATTATAGGTCTAATCAGATGTTACCCTTAAGGAGGGTAGGGTTGATATTGTATTAAGGATAAGTCTCAACTTCATCATCTACAGATCACCTGGATCCAATCAGATATTTGGATGTACTGGCAGAAAAATCTAAAGGGACATTGTAATAATTTTTGTTGAACATGCTTATAGTGGTTTCGTGACTGAGCAGTGATTTCAACCACAGAAGCATTGTAAGCGTATTCATGTGTTCTGTATTGAATACATGAGGACCTAACTGACATCTAGGGGGAAGACACTGGAGATGGGACCTTTTCTTGCACCCCAACAAGAAATCGTAACACCTGCTTTCAAGCTATAATACTTACATGTACAGTATTTAGAAGATGCACATAGTATTCTGTTAGCCCTACATTTAAAACTGAGTTCCTGATATTCCCAAATGTTAATTGGCAACTCCTGAATACTGGCCATGTTGGCTGGAACTCATGGGAGTCTGAATCCTACAAGACCTAAAGATCACAGGTTTCTTGGTCCTCATTTTGAGCAGAAATAGGAAACTCAGCAAAAAAAGTTAAAAGTTCCATAACTGTTATAGTGTGCTAACTGAAACAGATGTTGATGTTGAAGTTGCAAAGTTAACATAACTGCTAGTCCTTTTTCCACTAACTTTCCCAGCTAAGCATGGCCAGAACATCTGACCCACTGGCAAATGGGTCTTCATGTAACTAATTCTGTTGGATTTAAAAGTGAATAGCTTGGGTGCTAACCAACTGCAGAAAAGAATGATTATGCTGAACCTTTGGAATAAAACAAAACACAAATTCCACAGATGGGTAGTAATGCTACTAGACTCCACTATAAAGTATGCACAAAGTTCTGAATTCTTGAGAAATGATCAAGTTAGATGTTATAAAAGAGGCAAACCATGGAAAGGCAAACATTAAGATGTTACACCCTTCATTCTGTAAAAGAATACGTGCTGTTTTGATCACTTCTAAAAGAAGCTTGATTTTTGATTTCCACATTGCTGTTGTAAGGTACAGTGACCCCCCACCATTTCACGGTTCAGGTACCGCAGCCCTGCTACATCACGGGATCGCAGTACCTGCACCGTGGGGGGGGGGGGCGTGGAGGGGTGGCCGGGTTGCTCCGCGCCGCTCAACCAGGCCCCCCCCGGAGAAGCCTCGGGGTGGCTGGGAGGGGCAGTGCGGAGCGATCGGGTTGCTCCGTGCCGCTCAACCAGGCTCCCCTGAGAAGCCTCAGGGTGGCCGGGAGGGGCGGCGTGGAGTGATCGGGTTGCTCCGTGCTGCTCAACCAGGCTCCCTCGAGAAGCCTCAGGTTGCGCGGGCGGGCGGCGGCGGGATGTAAGATCCCCCCTGCTCGCTTCCGCATACCACGGATTTTCTTGCATTGCGGGTGGGGTGGGTCCCTAACTCCCGCGATCGGCGGGGGGTTACTGTACCATCAAGTTGGAATCAACCTGTACCAACATTCAGAGGACGTTCTAGGTAAGCAATATATTTAAGGAGTGATTTTACCTGTTTCACACCAACAGTGAGTTTCTGTGGCTGAATGGGATTTCAAATCTGAGCCTCTTGCGTCCTACAGTTACTCCATCCATGACATTACACTGGATAATGTTACCATTTTAACGTCACCATCATGCAATATTACAGATATTTCCCTTTTGAATGTATTAATAATGCAGTATAAGTTTGTGAAAAATTGGGCAACACTTAGCCAGATCTGAACCAAAGTAAGTGCCAATATCGGAAACATAAATGGGGGCTGGCGGATAATTCTAATTGTGACTGTGGCTACATCCCACAAACGTTACACCACAATGTGACAGAATGCTCCTTTAGAAGGTTTTATTTATTTATTTCAGAGCACTTTTACCCCGCCTTTCTCCTCGGAAAAGGACCCAAGGCAGCTTGCAGTAATGAGGGCCTCAATGTAATCATACATCACTGGCTCCCTGCAAGAATTACATCATCTTGTAATAACATCATGTTGTAAATGATTTAGACATCTAGCATTAGGTTGAATTGCTCTAGTAACTTCTCATTCAAAATATATCTCACTAATGATTTACTGTTTGTATTGATATTTTTAAAATATTGTAGGAGAATTCATACAAACCATCTGTTTGTTGAATGTAACATGCCCCGTTGCAAATGAAAAAAAGAAGGAAACTGGTGTCTACACTAAAGATGAGCACAAAACGAAAAACAAAATGCTGTTTCGTCATTTCGTTATGTAATGAAATGGCAGGACACACTTCATCACAAAATGAAATACCATTTTCCCTCTAGGAACGAAACAATTCTTCCTAAAGGAAATGGCAAGGAAGAATCCTCAAGCTCCTTCCTGTACGCCCCCCAATTTGGAAAGGTTTGGGTGTCAGGGGGTGAGTTATTAAGCTCTAAAGGGGGTACCCCTAGGAAAAAAATATTTCTAATTGAATTGGGATTCAAAAGTGTAGCTGCTTATCGTTGCCTGTGTGTGTATGGGGAGGTGGCTATTGCAGTTTACCAATTCAATTAGAATTATTTTTCCTAGGGGCACCTCCTTTGGAGCTTAATAACATAGCTGCCCCAAACCTCTTCAAATTTTGGAAGCTTACAGAGAAGAGCTTAAGGAAGCTTCCCTGCCATTTTGGTGCCTCTAGGACGCCTGGAGTAGGAACTGGCAAGCCACTCCAGTATTCCTGCCAAGAAAACTCCATGGACATGGGGTCATGAAGAGTCAGTCACGACTGTAACGACACAACACACACACACACAGGACCCAGGGGAGCATAGTGTTTTGTTTCATTTCATAATGACACTATGTAAAAATTCGTTACAAATGAAATGAAATGAAACTACTAAAGAAACAAAACAAAATGCTACATTTCCATTTTGTGTCCATCTCTAGTCTACACAGTAGCCCAAATCAAAATGCTGCAGGGATCTAGACTCAATCTTGATCCTGCACATATAAAGCACCGGGGGGGGGCTGCTAGAATTTTAGGCTGTGTCTGTACCATTTGGGGGGCAAAGCTTTTTCCTCTGTATGGTTTGGGGGATATATTTTCATTGAGGGAGAGATTGAACCAGTTTCTACTGAGGCACTGCCTGGATGGCTGTACAAGAGGGAACATCTATCTTGCTGGGACCCAGTGCAAGTTGAGTTGCCCCCTCCAGTGTGTGACATGATGTCAAGGCCTGGACAGATGAAACTCGGCACAATGAGCTACAGTCATGTTTATGGGGTGAACTAAAAGCACAAAACATGCCTACCCATGGAAAGCAATAAAGCGGGGGGGGGACTACTTTGGTGCATTAAACACAAACTCTCGTATGTGCTAAAACCTTGAAATAAAAAAGCAATCATAATTACGGTAAGAAGCCGTTGGTAATGGACAACAGAAAAGCAGCACTAATGCATTTCTCTGTTATTATTCTACTGGAAACCCAAGGAGGAGGGAAAACCAAGCTCCCATCCTAATCTCTTCCCATCACTATTTGTATTTAAGCACTGCATTTGTAAATCAAAGAAAGATACAGTATTTTTGGGAAGGGGGGGGCTCATGAGTAAATTATTGTCTGCTTGTGGTTTCCGTGATTAGAAAGTTTGAGAAACATGTTAAATTTCATTCATTCCTTCTTCAGATTGATTTCTGTACAATGGTTTTTCTCCATATAAATGGCAAGGCCTTTGTTGCAATTCTAACAGCTTCTCTGCTACTGGGTATATTACTTATATTCTACAGTCAGAGTTCAGATGTTCCTTTAATTTTGAGTTTTACTGGCAAATTCCATTTTAATTCTTTAGCTTCTTTTAAAAACACATATTTTGCACAGTTTTTTTCACACTTAATTTGAGACTTATGTAAACCACCCAGAGTAGTGTGCTGTGTAAGTCAAACAAACAAACAAACAAATGTTTTCCATAACAATATAAAAAACAACTAAGTATTAGCTTGATCTGTGGATGATAAACGCTTGACCTAGTTGCTGAAATTGATCACTTTTGAATACAAAATAAATAGGATAACTTGAAATATAATTTTATTTTAATGGACAGTACACTTCACCAAACAAAATGTCCACTGTACTTTATGAATGGGTGAACTAAAAATGAACATTATTATTACAAGCTAAAATGTACTGTTCTTCCATGATGAAACTTCCAACAAGATGCAAATAAAAAAGAAATTTTGTTTTCCTTTTCTTCCACCCACTCTCTAAAGTCTGAAAACAAACAAGGTACCTCTTAATTATTTTTATCATTTGGGCTGATTAAGACCAGGGCCGAATACTGCAGAGACTAATAAAAATATTGCCTGCTTCTGGGATACAGTGTGTAACTTCACCACAGGAAGCAACCTCAAGATGTTTTTAACATTTTTCTGAACCGGCATAAAAATGAAATAAATTAAAAATAAAATAAAAGCCTGCCAAGTCAGAATGTTAATAATATTATCTATGAATAAATTGCAATGACTTATATTCTGGCTAAATGACTCCCAATTCTTTTTGTAGTAAGCAGCTAAAATGCTATGGATTGCATATAAGACTGTGCATCAGGGCTGCTCCACTTAGACTGCTCTTCGGGCACATGGTGTTCCTGTGCAGCTCAGACTGCTCAGGATTACCTGGGAGCCCACAAAGACGTAGCTGGGGATGCCTCTGATCCTGGGTTGCATGGAGGTAACGTGTCCAGTCAAGAACATGTGAAAAACAAATGAATTTTAAAGGGCAGAAATGTAACAGAATCCAAACTACAGCTGATTTTGCTAATGACCTTTGTGTTCCTTTTGGCATGTAGGAATATCAAGGAGGCTGAAGGATTCCAGAGCAAAATCAAAGGAGACCCAGTTTCTCGTGACCGATTTCTCCTTTATACACTCTGTCCACTCTAAGCCGAACACTTCCCATTCAGTGGCCCACAAAAAAAAATCTTTAGCATTCTCTGCTAGGAACCCTCCAAATTTATGACCAGAAACATTCACAGACATTTATGTCTATGATCTAAAACACAGTATATCTGCCAGAAAGATGAGTCGTGGGGATATTAAGGGACTAAATTACATTTTGCCACTCATGGAAAAGGGGGCATGATTGGTCAGTTCTCCGCTGAGCCTTGTGCAAGCCCCCGCCCCAAAATTTACAGGGCTACGTGTGGCCTGTAGGCTGTACAGTAACCCCCTGCTGATCGCGGGGGCTAGGGACCCACCCCACCCACGATCCATGAAAATCCACGATATACGGAAGCGGGTGCGGGGCCTGGGGCGGGGGGCACGATTCCGCGCCTGTCCGAGAAGTCTTGGGGCGGCGCACGCCAGCAGGGGGATCTGGCCTCCCACCGCCGCCCATCTGCGCTGCCCGAGACTTCTTGTCCGGGGCCGTCTCCACTGAAATGCATTGCCAATGTATTTCAATGGAGAAAATTTTCCCCATTGGAAAACATTGGCTCAATGCTTTCCAAAGGGGAAAATTTCTCCATTGAAATCCATTGACTCAATGCATTTCAATGGAGATTGTGGCCCCCCACCCCCCACCTTGCGTGGCTCTGAGGCTTCTCGGAGGGGCCCGGGGGGCAGCCCGGAGCAACCCGATTGCCCCCGCCGCCCCCCTGTGCGGCTCCGAGGCTTCTCGGAGGGGGTGGGGGTGGCAGGGAGCGACCCGATCCTCCCCCCCCCCACGGTGCAGGTACTGCGATCCCGTGATGTAGTGGGACCGCAGTACCTGAACCGCGAAATGGTAGTGGTGGGGTGACTGTATACTTGCCAGCCTTTCCTACTGGATCAAAGATCTTTCCCATAAACTGAACGAGCTCCTCAGCGCATCGAAGGAAAACTCTGAACCTAAAAATTACGTTCCAATTTTTAACAGGTGATCAGGGGAAGGTTTTATTTAAAAACAACAACAATAAGAAAACAGCTTGGTAAAGCCGCCAGAAGAAAGGGACTAGCAAACCATTTCTGGGTACTTTCTGCCTAGAAAAGTCTGAAAAGGCTCATCATAAATTAGAATTATGATGGCCAGGGAGCTCCCCCCCTTCCCCTTTGCCTCCTGTGAGAAGAAATAGCCTGTGTAGCCGTGGGCAAGCTGCACAGTCCCAGGGCATGCCTAGAAGAAGGCAATGGGAATCTACTTCAGGGTATTCTCTACTCCAGATGGGAATGAACTGCTGGTTTGTCCTGGCTCATTTTTCCAGCTGAACAGCTGAGCCACGGTTTGGTGCCCCACCCGCTCCAGCAGGCACTCATTCGGCGGCAGTACCCGGAACCAGCAAGTGAGCTCCCATCTCTGTCCTCTACCTAGAAAACCTTGAAAAGGGTCAACATAAGTCAGAACTGACTTTACGGCACATGATGATTATTTACCTTTAAGTTGTAAAAAGGACTTTTAACAGAGCAAGTGACGTGGTAACAGAGCTCTACTAAAAGTACCTGCATCTTTCTGGTGAATCATCTCGGTCTTTCCTCCGAAATTTGCTGATAGTGTCATCAATTGTGCTTCCAATTTTGTCACTCAGCTCACCTAGCTTATCACTAAATGGAAATCCACCTTTGTTTTTATCCCATTCTTCATCCCATTTTGATTTAGGCTCAGTATCATACCTTTCACCTGCGTAATCGAGGCAGAAACAAAAAAGACAAACGATTAACCAGAAAATGCACACATTCTTGTCAACTACTTAGCTGTACGCAAACTTTTACCTGAAAGCATTTTAAAAGCAAGCAAACAAAATGTCATGGTGTTGAATCAACATTACCCAATCAACGGCCAATGACTAACTGGCACGAAAGGCATTCAAGAGACAACATTTATAACAATTCCACAATTGTAATGTACAGCACTACACAAAATATCAGAACAGCTTTTAACAGGGAAGAAAGCAATCTTCCAATATCGGCTGGCATGAGTCCTGGCTGTGTGAACTTCTGAGGAATGTAGCCCTTTCAATATTATAAGTTTCCACTCTCACACTTTCAGTTAGCCATTGCAGGAAGCTGAACATTTCAGCCTGCATGCTATCAAATCTCCTGAATACAGGAGGTGATTGTATTAAATCTTGCAAACAAATGTAAAAATAGATATTGATTTGTTCTCGGCTCAGATTTTGAGAGAGCTTTGTTAAAGTAAAAATGGAGCAACCAACTAACTCATGCGTGAGTTAGTATCTTTAATTTCTCAACAAGCTATGCAGAACCATTGCAAAAAATATAAATATAATAAATAAATAAATAAATAAATAAACCATTGCAAAAAAAAAAAGAAGAAGAAGAAGAGTATCCACAGAAACAAAACTTGCTCTATCACATAGCTTCATACTGGATGCTAAGCGGAAGTGGAAGCAGCTGCCTTTGTTGCCAAACTTAATTAAGTCTGAATTTTGTTTAGGTTCCACTGTGCAGAATCTTCTTGCACATTTGAACTGCCACACACTACCAGTGCAAGCTAGAGCGGCCGAAGCTCTGAAAAACATTCCGACATCACAGAAGACATTTTCTCTTACACACTGAGTCATGCCAGAATGTGTGTGCCCTAGCAAATGCCTCTATGTATCTTAAACCTTCTGAATGTAAATACAAGTAAAAATCACATCAGCTAAAATCCTGAAAACTGAATTTAATTATATGTAAACTTGAGTTTATATGGTGTATAGGCCTTAATCCTGTTGCTCCAAAGCACACGAGGCAGCTTAGAGACATCAAGCAAAGATTGCTCAAGTCACAATAGCATATTGTGTTGTCATATATCTTTTGTTGTCTGTAGCACAGTTCCTCTGAGGGAAGGGACTTTTTTGGGGGGGGGATACATTTACTGCAGAGAGCATATGCCCATGACTAATGTTCAGCAAGCTGGAAGTTTTGAAGTGCAAATACTTTATGAAACAGTGGGCAGCCCTTATCCACCTGTTGATTTCTATTTTCATTTGGACTAGAGCCCTATTATTTATATCCTCTGGTGTAAATCCCATATCATTATTTTCTGTGGCGAATTGGTGCTACCGGTAGTTAAGAAGGTGGTGCTTATATCTATTGTCTCACAGCACTCAGCTTACTTGGTGCGCAACAAGAAACTGAAGCCTTAACTTCTCTATAGGCCGACATTTGTAACCAGGATTCGTGCTCCTGCAATTTGGCCAGTAACAGGATTCTGGCCACCCTTTGCTAGGTTTTTAAATTGCGATTTCAAATAAGTCCTGTTTAAAAATATGTACAAGGCCATCCCAACTCAAAGGTGCAACAGCGTTTGGCACAAAATGCTTCTCTTGAGAAAATAGAAATCTACTGAAAGAACTGTCTGCTGACAAGAGTCTGAATACTCTAAATAAATAAATAATTCCCAGAAGCCTTCATCACCAGCTGTGCTGGCTGGTGTTTCAAGGAGTTCAAGACCACTAAGGATACTTAAGCTTGGGAAGCACTACACCAAACAGAAAACATGGCAGCCCTGCGTATTTTACCAGGCAAGCTGCAACAGATTTTATTTATCATTTTTAATATAATACGTGTTCAGATTCTTTTAAAATATTTGTATACCTGCTGTTTTTAGCATTTGAATGTTGGTTTTTAAGCTGCCTTAAGTTCCTTATCAAGGAGAAAGGAGGGATAAAAATATTCTAAATAAATAAATAAATAAAAACACATTCCCTTATCCTGTACCCACAAAGTCAAGCCAACGCCGTAAGACACAACAGTTCTTCTTCCGCAGCCCTGCTGGACTTACTGTATCTGAATCCTCCAACGCTATCAGAAGAAACCCCAACGTATTTGTCTTTGTTTTTCTTTGCCTTTTTCCTCTCTTCACGAAGTCTATCATCATCCTGGGCAAATTCAACCATTTCCTTTACCTTCTGTCGGATATTTATGCCTTGGTCTTTGCCATTCTCATCTGTTTTAAAAAAAGGGGCACATCGAGTCAGAATGAGGGAATCCAACAGACGGTAGCTTGGACAAATATAGACATCATCTGTACGTGCTTCATTGTTTTTATAAATGTACGAGCATGCTCTTCTAGAGAAAGTCCCTAAAATGGGAGGCCACTATCATTTTAACAAGGCAACGTTTATCTTTAAAGGATAGCATTAAGCCACAGGATATCATTGGTGAGAAATTCATTTTTGAAACCATTCTATTTGGTGCTGTTCTGGGTTGCTTTTTTAGGAAAACAATTTAAAAACGCGATGCTTGAAAGCTCGGTTTCTACCAGTGTTAACCCATTTAGAATAACATTCCCGCTTATTCTTTTTTTTTAAAGTGGGGGCTATCCCTCCCTTTCCCTTCCCCAATGCTAATTGCTCGATCTCTGTCTTGCCTCGAAAACGGCATTTTTAAAAGTGCTGTCAGCTGGAGCGTACTACAAACCAAAAATTTGCCTCACTCCTCAAGCCTCTTTCTTATTCAGAACACACACTGGCCTTGCTGCCTTTGCACTGTAAATATTATTTGGTGGGAGGAAAAGAGATCCCTAGCTTCAAACAGATGTGTATGTTTGGGAGCTCTAACCTTTTCTTCCCATATGATTAAAGCTATTCCTTTACACACCCCACAGGGGACCAGTCTCTAGTGCATATTTTAATATAAACCCGAACACTCATGTTGTGTTGGGTTCTGTTGTTATTAGCCAGCCTTTTCTGCAAGTTCTTGTCTTCACTAATTAATACTCTAGGGTCCCACGTCTTGGATTCTGCACTCTTCACACAACCGGCAACAGTCACATTCTAATTAGAGTGGGGAAGCTTCTAAGCTGGTTCAGGTGACTGACAACTCCAACTCCTGTTTTAATTTGCTTATAAGATTTTTCTATCGCTCACCTACAAAGTGGTAATTTTCCAGGGAGCGCAAATCATAAATGTGTTCTCTGGCACTTGTAACAACACGCTCTGATCCATTCCTTATGAGGTAAGATAGGAGCAGCAGCGACTATAAAAATACAAAGCACCTTATGATTATACGAACAAAAGCCATCAGTATATTTAACTGCAATAAAAAGAACAGCCCAAAAGTTATAAAAAAAATAGTAACAGGGGAAAAAAACCAGGATTTGTTCCTATTCAAACAAGTTAATTATTAGAATGTTGTTCCTTAGAGTTAGAGTAACTGACAGTATGGCGTACAAATATAAAACTGCATTTACTCACCAAGATGCAAAATATAGAGAAAGAGCATTAAATCATAAGTTATTTGCCTGAAGAATGACTGCTCTTGAACAGGGGAAAATGATGGTTAAGGCAATTTAAGAAAAAAACAACTCTACAGAATGAAACAATTTTCTTTTGTGTCTCCCCCTTTTTTTCCAATTGCCTTATTCCCCAGTGTTTTTTCCATTTAAGAGCAATTTTATGGCAATTTATCTATGTAGCTTTCTATGGGAAATGTGTTGATGTACAAAACTCACTATTTTCAGGCAAATTTAAGGAAACTTCAAAACAAAAATATGGAGAAAAGTATTTTCATTTTGTGAACTTCCTTATTGTAGGATTCCCTCCTTCTTTTCTCTTTTAAAAATGCTGTACCTGAAGAAGTCATTTTGATGTTAACAGAAGCATGCCTCAGAGCAGGCAGATAATTCCAACTATCCTCACAAATATTAAATAATATGTATGGCAGCATTAAAAATTAATTTGCATTATGCTTTAGGGGAAACAATTACTACAACATAAAACCTACATCAAAAACCCATTCTGAAAAGGGAAGTATCTTAGAATAAATTCCATTGAGTATACAGTCACTCAAACCTGAATGCCTATTCCAGCACCTTTTCTAGCGCTACAAGGCTGAGAAAAAAATGGAAACAAGTATTTTATGCTGAGCGTATTTACCAAAATTGCAGCACAGGGGGTATGGGGAGTAGAGGAAAAAACCAACTTTTACGTCTCTAGACAGATACAAGATAAAATATAATTAATAAAATTATTCAGTGGGGAAAGCAAATAGAACACATGAAGGATGCTAGAGATAAATACTGTGCCTGTTAATAAACAGAGATTTACCACAAACATCCAGAACTACCAAAAAAGAGAACAAAACAAAGCAAAACCAGGTCTTTCAGTAGTAGGCCAGTAAGGTTATTTGCTTGTTTGTTTAAAAAAACCAAATTATGTCGAATCCCCTATTTAGCATTTAATGAACCAATAAAAATCAAAGTTGCTAGAAGGCATTAATTTAAGAGCTATTTCAGAGAGGGAAAGAAAACATCTTTGTTTTTTGTTTTTTAAGCTCAGGCTTCTTTCCTAAAACATACATTAAAAATCAGCTTGATTAAAATCAAACTCATACTAATTGCACACAGAGGATATGGAAACCTATGAAGTTTCGCAAGGATATTATGTTAATGAACACACAAAACTGAGTTAATTATGAAAGGACACAGTGGTAAAATTAAAACATTCACTTCTGTTTGTTATTCAGCATGTGCAAATTAGAACAACATTAAAGCTTGGAATAAAGTGTGAATAGTCACTTAAAGACATACCTTATAAACTCTTCTCCAGTTCTTTTTGTTGTCTTTTAGCATTCGTGTCCAAAGCATGTTCATAAGTTCTGGAAACTGTTCATACATAAAAGTGGCCCTCAAAAGAGAAGGAACAATTATTTTTATGGTGCTATTTTCAGTTAACGCTCCGCTAGGACCACTCTTTGACAGCAGGTGGCAGAATTGTTCTAAATTAAAGCTCCATTGCCAAATGTAGGGCTACTGAGATTTGTACAGAAGTGTTTCATAGATGGAATTACTCGGTAGATTAGCAATGCTGATAAGTCTCCCTCCCCCAATGGAAATAATGAAAAAAACAGAGAGAGTCCCCTATTATTTTAGTCCATCGTGCCATTCATCTGCCCTCTGTGTTTATGAATCAGCTCCAACTTCCTCCTTTTCTATATCTGATTTTTTTTTTTTTGGCAAGGCAATATATAATGCATTCAGAAAATAGGTTTTAATGAACAATCGCTGGTGGTCATCATCCTGAGTCTTGTACAGTTAATACTTCTTTGTGTTTATCACATATTCCTCAAAAGCGATGAAGCAGGAACAGTGCCCCCCCCCACAACATATATTTATGCAGAAAGATGTACCTTTCTTCACTGCTGAGTAAAATTATCACTTACTTGGCAATCTCTCCCATGAGTTGCCCTGAAGGTCCCCACGGATCATCGTTGGTTGCTTCTCGAACCTTAGACTCAATTTCTGAATAATTCATAACCACATTGGTGCTGGAAAGAAGAGAATTAAATGCACGCACAAAGATTAGCATCAACACTGAGAAACACATGAAAACTTAATAATCACACCAGTGGGCACCTTAATGAGATACCTCTACAGGGTGGGAAAGAAAACATCTTTACTGGAGAAGCTATCCTGAGGATACACAACATATTTAAGAAGGTTTTACTACTCCATTAACCTTCACAAATATAGATCTGAGGCTATTGGATCATTAGGTCCGATCCAATCCAGGTGAAAATGGTTCTGGTTCAAATGAGAAAGGAAAGTGAACAGCTGACAACAACAATGGCATTCCCAAGCCACGGCTAATTTGCTTTCTTTCACACACATGGGTGCACACACAACAGCGTTTTGCAACATATTCAGAACTTAGTCAAACAAAATGTGTACTTTTTCAACCAGATCTATATTAAAATCTGAACCACATGCCTTGTACTGCATACAGTTCTTGTCACCATATGTCAAAAAGACGCAGAGTGGCTAAAATGATTACTGGACTGGGGCACCTCCCTTATGAGGAAAGGCTACAACGTTTGGGGCTTTTTAGTCTAGAAAAAGGGCGCTGGAGGGATATGATTGAGACATATAAAATTATGCAGGGGGTGGATAAAGTGGATAGAGGGAAGCTCTTTTCCCTCACCCACAATACCAGACCCAGGGGTAATCTACTCAAACTGAGGGTTGGGAAAGTGAGAATAGACAAAAGAATGTCTTTATCCAGCATGTTGTTGGTCTGTGGAACTCCTTGCTGCATGAGTGTAGTGGTGGCATCTAGTCTAGATGCCTTTAAATAGGGATTTGACAGATGTCTAGAAGAAAAGTCCATCACAGGCCATGATGGGGATACATGTTATCTTCAGGCTTAAAAGGAGGCTACTTCAAAATGCCAGACGCAGAGAAGTCAGGAGACAGGTATCAAGTTACCGCATGTGCTCCCAGAGACATCTAATGGGGCCAGTGTGAGATGGCTCTCGCAACAAGAAGAGCCCTGTTGCAGCAGGGTTCTTCTTATGTTCTTACGTCCTAACCACATGGCAAACACACATATGACCTCCCTTCTTCAGATAAAATATAATACTAAATATGGTGGTACCTTGTATAAAGGAATTAATTTGTTCCCAATGAAATTCTGTTACGCAAATTTTCCTTTATACAAATTTCCCATAGGAATGCATGAACACGGAATAATCCCTAATTGCAACCATTTTTCTGTTGTACGGATTTGCCCCATAGGCTATTCTGTTAAGCGATTTCCCCCCTATCTCCAGATTTTTTTTCCCTTTCAGTGGGTTTTCTGTTAAACAAACCGCTTGTTATACGAGGGTCCACTGTACCTTCTATATATTCAAGTTGTACTCGTAAATGATTTATATAGAAACACACACAAAAAAGTTTTAGTATTAGCAAAATAAAGTGTTTGTCTGGTTCCCAACTTTTTATTGTTCCTTTCTCAGATTTCGGCATAATCCTCAGAGGCAAGGCAAGGCTAATTAATATGCCTTTATAATTTTCTAATGCATACGGGAAAGCAGATTTCTCCCTACAGAGCATGGTGACAGCAGATATTTTAAAAAATCAGATTAGAGAGAATTGTCACAGGGAAACCTGAAGAAGGTGGATATTTTAAAACTCCTGTGTCTGAAGCAGAGGGATCGCCCAAATCCAGGACAAGAAAAACAAGTCTGGCTATTCCTTTATACACCAAATGGCCAGATCTGCGACAAAATTAGATGTTCTTTTCAACTAATCTTCGTATTACAAATATGTAATTTATTTTTTTGTTTGTACTAACCACATATTAAAAATAAAGCTTGATTTTTAATAGTCCTCTTATGCTCTCTTTATGTGCAGTTTCCGAGCTGGTACCCATATCAGTTGGATGAGAGAAACCACAGAGCACACAGTGTCTAGTGAGGCTACAGTACTGCATCGGGTCTGCATTGCATGGAGTATCTCCTGATGCTACACTCCATGCATCTGGCAATGTGGGCTACAGACCACAAAAGCTTATCAAAAATTAAACTTCCATACACTCTTTTGTTCTTTACAGGCATAAAATGTCCATTCTATACTGTATGTGTATGTCCACGTCTATGAGGGAAAAGCAGCTTAATGTGTTACAGCTTCAGTTATCTTATCACGATATGGAACAAATATATTTGAGAGCTGTTTCCTAGCTCTTTCCATCCAGAGGCAGAACATTCTACTGGCTTCTCTGTAAATAAACTCTCTCACATAAAATCCAACTTGGTCACCTCAGTTAATACCAAGATTATCGTTATGCTGTGCTTGATCATATTTTGCTAACATTTTGTTTGGATCAACTCCAAATTGTTTCACTGCAAACTCAAACAGGGTGCTTAGATGGAAAGAAATAGGGCATCATTCCTGTATTCCTTGAATCTGACCCATCTTGTTGAAAATACAGTGGTGCCTCAACTTATGAATGTAATCCATTCTGAATGCATGCTCTTAAGTCAAACTACTCTTAAATTGGGGTACCTATCTAAAAATTGAAAAAAAACGTTAAAATAAAAAAATGAAAAAAAAATTGTAAGTCGAAGAAACCATATCTAAAATTTGTAAGGTGGCAGTTAAAAAGCCAACAGTTTTCTGCTCTTAAGTCGGGGTACCACTGTACAGTCTTTATTTGTAAGGCCAGTTAACACTTGCTCTAAGACAAGTTACTGCTAAATAAATGTATTGGTAGTGCTTAAGACGTTTTATGACCAATTCTAAAACTTCTAGTTTTGTAATGAATTCTGAAATATCTTGAATTTTAAAAATATTTGGCTATGGCTCTTCTCTAATTGTTTCACTCTTTCATTCACAATTTAGCAGATATCTTGTGGTTTATATCCAGGCATTTCCTGCTTCACTCAGACTCTGTCCACAGCCTACCTTGAGCAGCCTAACTGATAAGGAACTGTCACCCAGATGGCACTTCTGGATCTCCAAAAAGTTTTTGGTACCATCACTCATCTTCTGTCAAATTGTTTTGGGGATCTGTTGAGATTCACAAAATACTTCGAGCTGATACTTCAGGCCCACATAGGTTCCAACAAAAACAGGCAAAATCTTAATATAAACTGAAAACTGAATGAAAAAAGAAATGATGCAATAGGACAATGAAAGGGACAGAGAATGTCACTATTCACTGCACATGTCAGCTGGGAATGCTTCTGGGCCCACTATTAGTCTTTGTTAACAGATTGGTGTTGGCTGTGCCCAACATAGTTTTAATTAGCCTTTTCCGGAAAAACAAGGACTTTGTTACAAACACCCACCCATTTAGAGTAGGGGTTCAACTATCACAGGGTATTCTATACGGGGCTAACTTTGAACAAATTCTGAGCCTGAAAACTGCCCACTTCCTGCCCAATGATGAAAGAAGGCTTATCAAGCCACATAAGCAGTGAGTGCATTCCCTTCCACGTCTGCATCATGGCACATGTCCTTGCCTATTCAGAGTTTTATGGCCTCAAACCTATGATAGGAAGGAAAAAGCCTGTTCCTTAGCATGCTCTGTATTATCTTGTAGCAAGACACAAAGATCACCGTCAACATTCACCACTGAAAAGGAAGGGGAAAAAACACTCACTGGGCAAAATGACTCAACTTGTTTTAACAGTGGCTTTTCATTTGCCGAAAGTGTTCTAAAAAGGAAGCTATCAAGACGACTCCTCGAAAGAGCCTCATGGTACAGTGGCCAAACTGCTGTATTGTAATGAATCCCGGGTAGCCATCTCAAGGTTCACTCAGGCTTCTATCCTTCTGAGGTCCTTAAACTAAGTATCCAGTTCAAGGGAAGGGGGGCAACGTATAGCCTGCATAATTAACTTGCAAACTGCCCAGACAGTGCTTTTAAATGCAATGGGGTGGTATATAAGTAGCGCCCTTTGCTTTTTGCTTGGCTTAGAGTGCATTTTCCCAACACTTCATTATTTAGTTTCATTTTATTATGCTGTGTAAGAGTCTGGTCTGCAGATAAGGAGTGACAGAAACCTGAATAAATATACAAATAAAAATTAATCTTTAAAGCCAGTGCCTGAAATTCGGCTTGATCTATTTTTCTGTCTAAAGAACACAGCGCCTGTGTTTCTGCATTAAGTAAGTCAACAAATGAAAACCATTACATATATTAGAATATGTGTCAAAACAGAGCAGATATGTCTAGCAGCAATTAGATCTCTGTTTATTCACCATTAAAGATCATCTCATCAAAACATATGACTCAAGTCTAAGGTTCTGCAATCCCCTTTTACTATAGGCAAATGTTAACCTCATGCCGTTTTTTTGATTCCCATTCATATGGAACTTGTTTTCAAGACAGGCTTCAGAGCTCTTGCAGCTTTCAGTACACTAGTTTCCTTGTCTAGTGTAAGGAATACCTGTGGATCAAATGGGAAAGGTTCTGTTTTTACGACCTTTCCCCAAGCCCTTGTTTGAAGGGCTGGGGGAAAAGACTCTAAGATGAAGTGTTTCCTATATTTCTTCAAGTTAAATGCTTAAGATTGCAAGTCATGCAGGAAAGAAAAGCCACAAATCACCCATTAACACCCACCCCACACTACTTCAGTTAGCAGTGAAGGAAAGTTCAAGACTCAAGTAATTCTGTGAGAAGGAAGGGATCGGGAAAGTTAAATCACTCACACACACACACACACACACACACACACACACACACACACACACACACACACACACCCAAAACTACAAGCCATCAACAGAACTCCACGGGGCAAGACACTCCATTTATGAATCCACCCTGCTATAAAAACATTGTTCTCAGTGAACAGAAGAAAGTACTCATAAATCCCAAGAAACGAGGTAACATTCCAGAAGAAAAATCTTTCAGTCACATTTCATTCAGCAACAAACGCAAACTGGGCAGCGGAAGGAGAGGGTGGGAGAAGGAGGGTTGTGTAATTTGGCTGCGTTCCAGGCCATTTAAAAATAACTATTTCTAAAAAGGTGGAAATCTAGTTTTATTCTTCCTTTCCCATGTTTTCTATGGCCTTAAACCCATGCCCTACCCATGAGGCCTGTGACCTTTGCAGCAGAAAAAAAAATTCACTTCCAGATGTGAGGGGAAAAAGTGACTAGGTCTGATTGCCAAGACTTCCTGTGAAGGATATAAATTTGATTGCGGAGGACACTTTCAAACACCAGGGGGGGCTCTCAGTTTAGTTTATACTGGGCCTCTTCCAAGGAATCCTGTTGGATTCCGCGAACAGAATTCTTGGCAAATAAAAACGGGCTACACAATAGCTGGATTGACAAATGGACTCTGAACACTTTAGGCTTAAAGCTGCTTATAAGCCAAAACACTGTCTGGCAGAGACTAGCTTGTTATTTTTAAACCTAAGCATCTGGGTCTCTGTCATGAGAATTTCTGAAACGAGTATGAGCAAAACTAAACAAAACTCACTTCCAATCTCATTATGGTTTGAACAAAAAGTGATGCATGTGGAGATAACGTTAGACATACAGTCAGTTTTGTAATAGCTATGAATGAAAACAGAAACTTAAATAAATATTAAACCAGTTGAAAGTTTAATATTTATTTCCAACAGCTTCATTATGAATTGGGTACTATAAAACCATAGACAGTTATTAACATGAGACTTATTCAGACATCTAAACTTGCACCTTGTTGTGTGCACAAGTAAGCCATAGGCCTCTGTGTTATAACTCTATTCTTATACTTGCGGTGTACGTACATATATTTGGATATTTCTGTGGATATCTCCAGAAAGGAGATCTACTCAAATCTGAGAATAACTTTCAATCTGCAAACATCTGCATTAAATCATGATGAATTCAGCAGATTAAACTTTGAAAGTCTCATGCCTAATAACCAGCCCAATCAAATATCAGTACAGTGGAACCTTGACTTACATGCTGCTTGACTTGCAGCATATTTGACTTGCAGCAAGAAGGGGCCTGTTTGACTTGAGCTGCAGGCTTTGACTTACAGCTCGGAGCCCCGGCACAAGGCCCCGGAATCGGGCGGCAGCCACCACCCAGCATCGCGGCTGCCACCTCCAAATTGCTCCTGCCTTCTTCCTGTCCTCCAGCAGCGGCAGCTTCGGCGAGGCCAGCTCCGAGCACCTGGAGCTGGTCCTCGGCCTCGCCAAAGCTGCCGCCGGAGGAAAAGAAGGGCCGGGAGCTCGGGTCTGGCCTCGCTGGTTAGACAGTCAGCTCAGTCTTGTACAAAATCTGGCTGCAGAATTCTGGTCCACAATGGAAGCATTTAGTTGGGGAGCTCTACAGTTGTGGGACTCTAATGGTAAGCATAGAGTTGTTCAGAACTTGGAACGTCAGGTTAAAAATCAGTAAAACTTAAATGTTAGACCTTGTTGCTATGAATATTAAAAAGTGGAGGTATATAACTTGTGGACTATAATTCCACTGCCTCCTCCTCTCTTTGAAGAGACATTTCATTTACATCCCTGGAAGGAATCTCCTATCCCAGTCAAATTTGTGTTAAATTGCTGTTTTCGGGGGTCTTTTTCATCAACTGGAACGGATTAATCCACTTTCCCATTACTTTCTATGGGAAAAGTTTGTTTGACTTAAGTCATGTTTGACTTATGTCTAGACCTCCGGAACGGATTAATGACGTAAGTGAAGGTTCCACTGTATTCAAGTATGAGGTGCACCAAGAGACAAACACTTCAGGTAGGCAACATCATGTATATGGCATGATAGAAGGTCTGTGAGACAAGGGATTTGGCACAGATAAGGAATTTTGAAGAACTAACTAGTGTTTAAGTTATCTAGAATTTGTATGTCACTCTCAGATCTCCTTTGCTGGAAAAAACACAAATTGAGTGATGGGTCTGATAAGAAATTCATATCAATTGCATAGGCAGACCTCTTAGAAAACAAGAGAGCAGACATTCTATCAGAATTTATCTTGCTGTTTGGTTGTGAATATTGACAAGGAGAAATAATCAACAGGCAAAGTGTACCAAAACAACATCCACATTTTCTGTTAATTACTCTTTAAATGAGTAGCCATTATTTCCTGAATGGCTTATTCTAGGGATATTGACAGAGAAAATATTTGTTTCACTTTATTTTTGGGGTGTCTGTATTGTGTTTGTTGTTTAAATTCATCAGTCCTTTTGGATACCATGAAAATGACTGCATTTTGGGTAGTTTCATTTCATCTTTCCCCATTTGTTTTTCTGACTCTAATCCAAGGGGGAAAACCCCTTAAAAGAATCCATAAAACTACTACCCCCAAACAGAGGTGAGGTAACAGAGAAAAAATCTACTCCAAAAGCAAACAACAGTACAGAATAACCAACCACCACACAAAATCCCTCCCCTCATATACATTAAAATATAGAACTTTTAACAGTACAAATATGCAACGCTGGAAATCCTGCTGCATAGCTTCTTAGTAAGTAGCAACTACTGTAGAGTAAAGAGCACACTGAATCAATTCACCAACTCTCCACTGATTCAATCAGCCTCCTCTAGTTATAATTTACTATGCTGAGCAACAGGATTTCAGTCAGCAAACTAACAAAATAACATTTTTAGAAAGAAAAATCTGTGAAATAGGTCAAAAATTCCCCCACATGAAAAACCAGCAAAATAAAACACACATACATATAACCACCAATCTCAAACCCAACAAAGCAAGCTAAGAAAAACACTCAAAGCCCCCTTACCCAAATGACTAGAATTATGGGGATACAGAAATACAGTGGTACCTTGTATAAAGGAATTAATTAGT
Source organism: Phrynocephalus forsythii (assembly GCA_029282475.1). NCBI lineage: Eukaryota > Metazoa > Chordata > Lepidosauria > Squamata > Agamidae > Phrynocephalus > Phrynocephalus forsythii. The sequence goes on from JAPFRF010000011.1 coordinate 113,768,786, forward strand.
TCCAAATGAAATTATGTTAAGCAAATTTTCCTTTATACAAATTCCCCATAGGAATGCATTGAAAACAGAGTAATCCCATTTTTATGTCATACGGATTTTCCCCATAGGCGATTATGTTAAGCAAATTTTCCCCTATCTCTGGAATGTTTTATATTGTACAGACTTTTATGTTATACAAGCTGTTTGTTATACAAGGGTCCACTGTAATATCCCTTTGACTCCAGCGTAGCAAATGGCAGGCATAAAGATAATGGTCAAAGAAATGAGAGAGAAAATACCCCTCCAAATGAGGAAAAGAAGGAAAGCTTAGGCCAGTGATGGTGAACGTTTTAGAGACCGAGTGCCCAAACTACGAATCAAAACCTACATTTTTTTCGCAAAGTGCCAATATAGCATTTTAACCTGAATATAGGTAGCTGTGAAGGGGTGATGTCGGGTGCCCACAGAAAGGGCTCTGAGTGCCACTTTTGGCACCCATGCCATAGGTTCGCCAACACTGGCCTAGGCAGATAGGCAGCCCAAGATGGAGGTCACTAGAAAGGAGCTCATATACCTGCAAGGAATGAGTCGAGTTTAATGAAGAAAGCACTTGAACTGGGTCCCAACCAATCCAGGCCATTTTACATCAATTTCTGCACTCACACACCCCAATCAGCACCATTGATGACAATATTTCACAGAAAATTCCCCATGTCCTTTGACACATACTAGATGAAATGTCAAACAAATGATGGCAAATGAAAAAATGCATACATTTTCTAGTACCCTTCTTTGATTTAAAAAAAAATCAATTATTTTTAATAGGATCTTTTTCAGGCAAAGAAGAGAGCCTCTTTCGTGGTTTTGGGGTGCTATTTTTTTAAAGTCACATCGTTAAGTGATTCCTGCCAATACTGATGAGTAATATTCAAAATGTCCTCTTTTTATTTCAAATTTAGTCCCAAAATAATATGTGTCCATTTTAAGAATGAAAACACATTAGAAATAGCTTTTGATCATGAATTTCCATTAATTGTTTTAAACAAACAAAACAAAAAACAAACAAAAAATTTCAAAACTTTCCATTTAATCACCTCACAAACACGTTACTAAAAATCACTTCTGTATTTCTTTAAACTGAAATATATTAGGCCAACATAGATTCCTGTTAATATTTCCAAAGGTTTCTGAGCAATTCAAAGCAACCCCTTTCACATAATAGTTCAGTAACTCACCCACACACCCAGTGGTTCTCATCTGAAAATGACCTCCTGCCCTGGATTTTTATTATAAGGGAAGAATGAACATGGACACATTGAGTTTCCCTCATACTGAATTCTTTCCCCAATCTCCTAAAGTTAGCCTTCTCTACTGTACATATAATTTGTACCATCCTTCACAGCTGCCTCCTTGCCGTCATGAACAATGTAATTTAGCATTCTGTGCATTTAGTGCACAGAAATACTGGATTTGTAGCAGCTTTTAAGGGGGATGTAGAAAATAGGAACAAACTGGTAAACTCTTCCACACAACCAGAGTGCCCTATGAATAGAGTTCTGTATTCAAGGTAAAACTCAATGAGTTACTTTGAAATTACTGGGAAAACACTCGGGAGTCCTGTGTTCAAATCCCCACAAGTCCACGAAACTCACTAAGAAAGCCACATTCTCCCAGCCTAAACAATTCACAGGTTTCATGTCAGGATGACACAGAGGAGCACAACCAGATACATTGCCTTGATCTCAGGGAGGAGGGCACTGGCAAAATATAACAAATTAATAAAAATAACTGTCTGAAATAAGTAAAAAGCTTAGTTCCACAGAGGTGATAAAGCTACATTCTAGAGAAAATTAACAAGAAAGTATTCAATTCAATATTTACGGATGTTCTGTATGCGGACACTGAATGGAGAGGGAAATAGGAAAACATCAAGCTAGTGTTTTAGGTGCATTAAAATGGAGTTTATATGTTACAAACTGTTAGGCCTGGCAATGGAGTTACATGACCCTTATTATCTATGACAGATCATTACTGTAGTGATTTGTGGGCCATACTTACAGACTAGACCAATACAGAAACATATACCATATCTAATTTTGTAACATCCTAAGTTGGAACACAAGAATAACATCTGTAACAAGTTACATCCAAATATGTTTGGAAATTATTTGATCGACAACAGTTAATTAGAAACATTTTTCAGACCTCTGAAATGGCTGAAGAACCATGCAAAGGAAGTATAGTAATATAGCCAAACGTATTATCCAATGTACATTATAAAGCAATTATGGTATTGAGCATAGATGGGATTTCTGAGGAACAGGTCTATTAAGTCTGCAATGAAATATTACGGTTTCTGAAAAGTGTCTTGTAAGGAAAAGATTTAAATAAGTCTATGTGCAATGTATACTTTAATCCTCTGTTTATGCAGCTTACAGAAGAATCCTTAAACCGGTTATATCAGCTCAGGATGACCGTCTTAAGCTGAGGCAGCATGAAGTGAATACATGGAGTTCAGGGAGACATTGTTCCATGCAGACAAAGACTTGCCCTGCTAGTCATTTTTCATTAAAAAGACATGTTGCTTTTTGCTGGCAGAAACCGGGGAAGTGTACTAGAATCAGTTGAAGTCTGAGGGCCAAGTGAACTCACTCGGTTCCCAGGTGAACCTCTTCAAAACTACCAGAAATGACAGTGACTTCTACAAAATGATTCACTGGAAAGTTGTTATTTTATTTATTTATTTATTTTATTTATTTGACTTTTATACCGCCCATCTAGACCAAGGGCTACTCTGGGCGGTTTACAACATGTAACAACAAACAAAGGAATACATTTTAAAAACCAAAATACAATGTACAAAATAAAAATATATACATAAATCAACAACAAAAACTAAAATGAAGCTAAAATGAAACTAAAAATGGCAAGAGATTTGATAAAATGGTTTAAAAATAGTGCCTTACTAAATGTTTAAAGAATCAGGGAATGCCATTCTATAGAACCAGGTCTTCAATAGTTTTTTAAAAATTTGAAGCGAGGGTGCCAGCCGAATTTCAGGGGGTAGATGGTTCCATAATTGGGGAGCAACCACCGAGAAGGCCCTACTCCTTGTGACAGCTTTCTCCTTGGTGTTGGGACTCCCAGGTGTCCTGCCTGGCTGGCACGGGTGATCCTGGCAATTCTTCTTGGGAGGAGCCGCTCTGTCAGATACTGAGGTCCCAAACCATTTAGGGCTTTGTATGTTAACGTCAAAACCTTGAAGTCAATGACAGCGTGAGCCAGTGCAGGGCTGCCGTACAATATGTTGGTGCTTTCTTTGCCCGTTAGAAGTCTGGCAGCTGTATTCTGCACTGCTGCAATCTCCGCATTAACCTCAGGGCAGCCCCAATTTAGTCTATTCTCGAGATTACAAGTGCATGAACCAGCGTAGTGGTTATGAAAGATAGATATCTTAATCATAAAAAGGGTTTGTTTCTCTGAAGAAATTCTCTAATTTTTACAGGTTCTCACTCTCAAAACCTCTATAAGTTTACAGTACCTGGGGAGAGAATGAGGCATTGGCCCTTGAGAAGTGACATCTATGAGGTATTGACTGGAGCATATGGCTTGCCATTGTCTGCCATTCAGTGGTGCCTTTGCACTCTGCTAGCCCATTCCATCCCCTACCTCTGCTGACCTGCTTCCTCTTGTATACCTAGAGATGTTCAATTTCTGGAAATTTTACATCTCCATGTACACCTGAAATACAACCTCCTCTGGAAGGAGCCAACTGCTCAGCATCAGCTGCTTAGCATGGTGCCCCTGCTGTGGTTGGCTTTTTGCCCTTTTCTCTGCCTACCTACCTCTGCCATCTTACCAGCTTCCTTGTTCTGCCACTTTGCAAGCCTCCACCACCAGTAGCTGCCATGTTGGCTTCTTCCTGCTGCCACCAGATAGTTGCTCCCTTGGTGCAAACTTACAAACTCTATCTCACTCTCCCAGCATATTATCAGCCACTTAACACAACAGACTTATCCAACAACCACTACCATCTGCTTCTGCTCGCTGCCCGCCTATCTCACACCCTCTGAAGCTAGTTCCTGTCACCAATGAGACATGATGCTCCAATACACCACCAGGGAGAGAATGAACCTCCTGCTTCTAACCCACCTCTGGCCAACCAGGAGCTCTGCTTCAAAGAGCCAATAGAGAGGTGATGGTTGTAAGAAAGAGGGAGGTGCCCATACCATGCTGCTCTTTGTTTGAACTGGCCTGTAAAGCCCAACCCCATTGGATCACGCTGCCCTGTGCCTTCCAAGAAGAAGCCTGGCATCCATCTTGCCAAATGAACTTTAATGAACTCTCTCCTGGCAAATTACATCCCTTGCCATGTTTGGACTTCTATACCTGCTTTGAAAAAGAGGGTTTGTGCTCTCGAAAACTCAGCAACTTTTTAATTTTTCTACTAGCAGCCTATGAATGTATCACCCATAGTCTAGCTTTGATTTTGTTTGCATGGCTCCAAGCCTCTTTTTACTGCTAAGTACTGTAAGTAAGTAAGTAAGTAAGTAAGTAAGTAAGTAAGTAAGTAAGTAAGTAAGTAAGTAAGTAAGTAAGTCATTACACTTTATAACTTCTAAGGCATGCACCAAAACAAAGTATAAAAACAAAATACAACAAACAACTCTGCACCAAATATTTGAAACTTGGAAGACATCAGCATGTTCTTAAGGAGTTACCATGTCTGAACATTTCAGTCAAGTCTGACAAATGCCAAAAAAGGCCTAGTTATTTTCAAATTTTCCAGTGAGAGCCAATCAGAGACAATCTCTCAACTCAAGGGTGTGATGTGATCCCAGTTAAATCAGACAGTCTTCTAATTAATCTGAGCAATATATTGTTCAAATCATCACATCAGGTATAAAACCAAATGCTGTAGTACAACACCACTGACAGGAACATTTTATGGGTTATTAAATTAAGAATTAACACATTTTGCATGACTTTCTCTACCTTGGACCGTACACAAGCTATGCAATGCAACTGAACTAAGAACTGTATATATTTTTATGAATTTCAGCATTTTGTTGTCCCCCCATTGTTTAACAAATGCTGAGCAGAACAAGGAATGTTCACATTCATTACACGGTCTTAGGGATATACATAAGAAGCTGCGTACTTTCAATGGTTCTCCCACATTATAGGCCAGAGAGAATCCCAGTTCCATGGGACCCTTGCCTCTGCATGAAAACATGCACTATTCATAAACACACAAGAACTGCCATATTCATATATGGTTTTACCTAAGAATCAGCATATGACAAATGCACTCCAAAACACACTCAGTGCTGGAAATCTTTGCAGCAGTGTTCTTTATATTGTAAAATACAGTCTGTCTAGTTTTGCTTTTGGTACTGCAATGTACAGCCATGTGAACTAAGTCTCACTTTAACAGGTTAGTTCTTCCTTCCTATAGGTCTAGGAAACATGTCTCAATTTTAGACAAGTGGCCCTTCGTTTAAATCCAATTACAATCAACTGACAGAGAGCTGCCTTCCTCCCGCCCAGCTCTATCTGCCAAAAAGAGTCTATTATAAGCGGTTTTCCAGAAACATTTTTCATTTGCAATAAAAATACTTATGTAATGCTTCTCCAGCTGAGCCTGAAATGTCTTCAGCAGAGCATTTAATCAGTAACAAGAGAAGCTTGGGCTCCAGAACCCCAGCGCTGTTCACGAGCCACTAGAGGCCAGCAAACCATGTCAGAAACGTTAACATCTACATCTACAGAGAAGGAAGGTTCTACTCTAAAGCAGTATTCTGGCTCCCGTTAACTGACACCCTGCCATTGCAATGATGAGCTCCAGAGTCTCAGAATGCAGTGGCCAATCATTCTCCGTTTGAGATGTAAATCTTCCTTTCTCAAAATGATCAAGGCAACTCACATTAGGAAAAAACATATATATATTTGTAAAACAGCAAATGATAAAATGAAAGAAACGGGCAGGAAATCTGTCCTTAAAGCCATAGTTATATAACACCAGACTGATCCACTTTCTAAGCCATGGCTTTGCAGCCTTTTTATCAGAGGATAACCTAGTTGTGCCTTCTTCTACCTTAAAAGTTTTGGTGGCCCTTCGGAAAACACTGACAGTGATACTGGTACCCTATTGTCGCAAAGTAGGTGCCTCTAAAATAGCAAAGAAATAAATGAATAGGGCAGGGACCTAAACTGCCCAGCAGTCTATCTTCCTACTTCGGGATGCATCACAGAACCCTCTCCCTTCCTTGTGACAGTAATGAAATGAACAGAGACCGGAGGCAAGCTGTAAGAGGAGAGGTACCTAAATTCTGTGAACTGAACATTGTTCATAGAAATTGGACTGCCCAATTCAAATGGAGTTTGCATCTTGAAACCTTCTCCTTCAGCTTCTCACAATCTAGGTCTTCTGCATGTTTTGGAACATAACCCCCACCAATTTGGTCCAGTGACCATGCCAGCCATTATCACAATAACCCAAAACATCTTCAGGCCACTTGTTTGGTTAAGGCTATGGAAAGAGATTATATAAAAGAAGAAACAATTGCATCTGTGCAATATGACCCTTCAGCAACATTTCTGAAGCTTGCAAGCTGGATTCAAGACTTTATTCTTCATTCGTTCACAAGATCTCCACACTCTTAAAAAATACACCAGAAGTAATAAGCACACTTCAAAGTAATTCTGGTTTGAGGTGTATTATTACGGTACTTCAGTGCCCACGTGACATAGGAGAGCTTTTTTTTCTACCCATGCCACGGGAAGACTCAGACTTTCACCTGCATCTTTGGAAGCAGCAGTTTAAAAATGTATGCAGCAGATGAAGAAAAAAAAAGATAAGCCAAGCAAAACATCCTCATGTCTACCAGCTGAGTTATGACTTAGGAAGGAACTATAAAAGCCATTTCCTGCTCCTCACAACTTCTGTGGTTAAAAAGCCCTAAGAAAACAAGATAGCCTATTACACAGAATACTTCTATGCTTTCCTGACAACTGAACACTGAGAACACACTAGTTTTTTTTACCTCAGGCTCACTGGAGACTCTCTGTTGTGTTAATGAAGAACTTCCCTTTTGAACTAAGCCACACAGGCTATGAAATAAGTCTTTCAGGGCATCTCTTATTTGTCAGAACAGTTTAGAGAAGTTTGAAAGATTAAATATTTAGGTAAAGTCTTACATGGGCCTTTAATTAAAATCCTCTGTCCTCCAAAAAAAATTTAAAGGCAACAACCAGGTAGTTTCATGTTTTGCAGGGGGAAGTTGCCTCCTGCCAGAGAGCGTTTTAAAAGTTATTTGGTGGTGGAGGAGAGGAAGCATCAGACTGGTCTTTCTTTCTCCTTGTAACTCATTTTTATCAATGAATACAGAACGAACAAAAAACAAGAGTACGAGCTTTGTCTTTTCAACACTCGAGAGCCTTTAATTCTCTTCCTTTCAAGTCTCTCTTCACATTTTGTCACTTTAACCTTAGTACAGCATGATTTATATTTCAGGGCATAATCTTGCACAGCATTTGGTATTAGGTGAACTATTAAACTTTTAAAGTCAAGATGTGCTGTGACACCTCCAAGGATAACCAATTTAGTGAAGCAGAAGCTTTTCATAAGCAACTGCTCTCAATGAGTCTATTAACAGAGAAGAAAATGGGACACTGTTTTCAAGCAGAATGCACACTTTGCTTTACTGGTAAGTAAAGGGACTAAGATTGGGTAGGTTGCACTTGAACAGCATGGTTTGTTGTTAAACAATACAAATCAAAACCTGACAGGGAACTAGAGAAATGTGAACTCAACTTGGGGAAGTGTGTTTATAGCATCTCCCCCCCCCCGCCGCATTACCTGGAGATCTTGGAACATAGCAAGGCAATAAAAACAATGCATGATTGTTTTAAAACTATCTAAACAATCAAACAGTTGAACACTGTTAATCTGAGGAAAGGAAACAGAAGGAAGAAGAAAACCCCACGCCAACACATCAGGACTATGCCAGGGTCAAACCTCTGAATGAAGAGCTGTGTTTTAACTGAATGCTCAAATGAGGGAAATGTTGCCACCAACAGAGAAGGTTCTGCCTTGGATTTGCACATATGCTCCATATAATTGCTCCCCGTGGTGGGCTGCAAAGGGCACCCTCCTCACTTTCTGTGTTCATGAAGCTATATAGAAGAACACACTGTTCCACCAAGCACTTAGTTTCTAAGTGTTATAAATATAGGGTATTAAATAAAATCAGCAAAATTTTGGACCATAAGATCAGTCCAGTTCTCCATAAAATATATACAGTAATGTGGTTTCTACATGACATTCTGGAATGTGCTGCAATGCTTTCTATGTGGAGCTGCCTTGAAAGGAAGCTGCAACAAGTGCAAAACACAGCAGCCAGGCTGGTGTCCAAAAACTTCAAAATATGATGATCCTATATCACCTGTCGTGGTGCATTTGCCCTTTGGCTGCCAGTATGCCTCTGGGCCAAGTTCAAAGAGCTTTATGATGACCTTGAAAGTCCTGAACAGTTTAGGACCTGGCGACTTTTCTGAGTGCCTCTCCCTCAGAACTTGTACGTCACAGGCTGGTGGCCACCCCAAGGGAGATATGGAAATCAATTCAAAAATGTGAAACCAGCCATTCTCTGTGACTGCCTTGTTATGGAACTCTCTTCTGATAAAGGTGCAACTGACCCCTTCCTTCCTTGGCTTCAGAAAACAACGTACCTTACCCCTGATTAATTTGGTTTTGATATCTACCGTATTTGTCGGCGTATAACACGCACAGGCATATAACACACACCTTCATTTTAAGAGGGAAATTTTAGGGGAAAATTAAATTTTAAATAAAGATCTTTGAAGCAAAATAAGGGTAGCTCAGAACTTTTTTTAATTAATAATATCCTTTCCTTCCTTCCTTTCTTCCCTTCTTTCCTTCCCTCCTCCTCTCCCTTCTTTCTTTCTTTCTTTCTTTCTTTCCTCCCCCTCCCCCCCCCTCCCTCTCTCCTCTTCTTTCTCTCTCTCTTTCTCTCCTTCCATCCCCCCTCCCACTTTGAAGAGCCAGAAAGGGGGCGAGGGAGATGAAATGGGCTCACATCCTGAGGGGAGCGGACAGCGGCACCTCAGCTTCCAACCCAGGCGGCGATGGGGGGCGGCGGGCGGCGGAAGCGATGGCGGGGCGGGGGTGATTGCCGGGGGTTGCGGCGGCGGCGGAAGCGATGGCGGGGCGGGGGTGATTGCGGGGTCGCGGGGGTCAACGCGTTGGGCAGGCCAGGTGTATACGGTACTTGTTAATACTGTAAAAACATGGCTTCTTAACATTATATCGGTGTATAACACACATACATCATTTGCCCCCTATTTTCAGGGGGGGAGTGCATGTTATAAGCCGATAAATACGGTATATTCAATGAATTTTGGAATAACTGTTGCTATTTTCCCACCATCTATTGCACTTTTTAATTGAATGTTATACACTCTCACCTTTTGGCATTAGTCCTTTTACGCTTAGATTTGTTTTGTGTGATGTTTTATTAGTTTATTACTTGATATGTTTACATATTATTAGGTACCCAGAGTAGTGGCCTAGGCACTAGATCGGCAGGATATTTTTTTTACTAAAAAAATGAATGAATGAATGAATGAATGAATGAATGAATGAATGAATGAATGAATAAAGTAATCCAGCTGCTGTACTTTGCGTTAGTGTACTCAATATCTCTGACATCCTAAAACATTTGCAAAATTTATGAACAAGGTTCTAACATAACCAGCACTTTGAAAGCCCCAGTGTTTATCAATAAGCCACAAAGCAATAACTAGCTATTCTGCCGGAGGGCTCAATCAAATTGCAAGAATACTGGACTCATTTCAAGATTCAAGGCAATGTGATTTTACCCAGACTTCTACTGTCCCTGTAACAAGCATGTTTTCAAATTTGCAGACTTGTTAAGACATCTAAAGCACCTGACTTCTTCCCTGTTTTATGCCTTTTCAAGGACCTTGTAGGCCCATCAACTACAGGAGATAACAAATCTGACTTTTTAAATACAGTGGTACCTCGTATAAAGGAATTAATTCGTTCCAAATTAAATTATGTTAAGCAAATTTTCCTTTATACAAATTACCATAGGAATGCATTGAAAATGGATTAATCCCATTTTTATGTTGTACGGATTCTCCCCATAGGCGATTATGTTAAGCAAATTTCCCCTATCTCCAGAATTTTTTATGTTGTACAAATTTTATGTTATACAAGCTGTTTGTTATACAAGGGTCCACTGTATAAATATAAATCTGAAAAGACTATGTTGTGCTGACACCCTGGCATTTTACAGCTCCCACGTGAAGTTAAAAATGGCAAAGATTCCAAAATAAAAGAAAGAAAATCTCAAAATGTGTATCACAAACTACTCTTATGCAGAAAGACAGATCTAAAGCAGCTAGCAGTGTTCTATGAATAACCATCCAACATGAATTTGTCAGAGTGCAAATATGAAACATGGCAATGATTTCCCTTACTCAAACACTTGACCCTCATACAGAAAAAAAGCTACCCAATGGTCAATTCTTCAGTGATGAATATACTGGTCTATTGATGGTTGTTACTCTTCTATTAGAGATCATTACACCAAGCTTTAAGGAGATCAAGAGCATGTGATTACTTTTGACTGCCAATTTAACCATAAAAAACTTGCCAAAGAAAGACATTTTCTTTTGCTTTCTTCCCTTAATACACAAGTACAGAATTAAGGGAAGAAAGCATTAAACTGAAATACAGTAAACCCCCGCCTATCGCGGGGGTTAGGGACCCGACCTGACCCATGATAAAAGAAAATGCAATATGTGGATGCTGGGAGGGGGACTGGGAGCCTCTCTGGGGGCTCTTGTACTTACCCCAGGCCTGGTGCTGCTCTGAACGGGCCTGCAAGGGGCTTCCTGGGCCCTCAGAGGCCACAAAAGTGTTTTCTAGAGATCTGGAGGTCACTTCTGGTTTACCAAATGTCACTTCCAGTTTGTGGGGCCTCTGACGGTCCTGGGAAGGCCTTCCCTCCTTACCCCCAGGAGGCAAGATTTTCCTGAATGAATGGCTGTCTGAGTGGGGTTTTTAAATGTATAGTATTGTTGTACCTTAACGGCACTGGTTGTAGTTTGGTGTTGCTTATGTTTTGGTAATGTTTTCATTCAGCCTTTCAGCCATATTCGCGGGGGGATTGGTTCTGGGATTCCCTCGTGGATAATGAAATCTGCAGATAAGAGCAAACACTCTTATCTGAAGATAATGGTGGCGGAAGGGATGGTGGGGTGCCAGGGTGAAAGCTTTCACCTCCAACACCCCTCCAAATGGCAAGAAGGTAAGAAAGTGTTTTCCATCCCCTTTCTCCTTGGTGCAGCCGAGCAGCAAAGAGAAAGGGGAATTTTTTAAAATTCCCTTCTTGCCACTGCCGCAGGTGGGTGCCTGGCTGCCCGCCAGTGGCAGCAATAAGGAGGGGAGAAAATAAATATTAAAACTTACCGTCCCGCTGCCTGCCCCCTCCTCCTTGCTGCCATCGCTGCAGCCACTGGCCAGTCAGCCACCCGGGCTTTGAACTTCCAGGTCGGGGCCCAGGCGACCAATCGGAAGTTTTGAATTTCCTGCTCAACTTAAAATCTGCCACCAGGGACCAGAGCAGGAAATTCAAAGTCCTCATCTCACCCCTCTGGAGGGTGCCTTGCCGGCCTGTGGTGGCAGTGAGGAGGGTGGTGGACATCAGTGGTGGTAGGTTTTATTTTTAATTTTTCCCCTTCCTCCCCCCCGCTGATCACCAAACACAGATAACTAAATCTGTGGTTAGAGAATCAGCAGATAAGGGGGTTGTACTGTACTGCATTCTCAGTGTTATTAACTTGAACACTGTCTTTGTTATAAGCCACCTTGGGTCCTTTATAAGGCAAAACACAGGTTAAAAACATTTGAAATAAGTAAATAAAATAAACACTAGGTATTCTACCTATTGGAGAGAATGGACAAAAGCATACATGTGAAAGAAAGCAAAACACAGAACTTGTGAAGCAATTTAAAAGCTCTTCATTGTTACTGCGGCTTGCCTCCAACTTTTTTAATTCTTAAAGCTGGTGCATGCAAGATTTGGGGCTATTTAATGCTCATCAATCATTTAAAACACTATATATTTTCAATATTACAGTTCATGAAATCCATCATGCGCCACAAATCCTTCACAGATTAAATCATTGTAGCAGATTCAGGGTGGATAAAATCATTGAGGCCTTCCAGGAAGAGTCCTTTCTCACAGTCCCACCATTTTCATAGACACTGTACATCTGGTGGGGACACAAAAGAGGTCCTTCTCTGTTGCTGGTCCAAGATTCTGGAACTCCCTCCCACGGGAGGCCAGACTGACCCCATCTTTGATATCCTCCTGTAAGCAGCAAAGACATCTTAAGCTTTCTCTCAGTTACTGGCAATGTTCCATGTAAGGTGAGCAGCAGCCAAAAACAATGCCAGCTTACTTCCGGGTTCTGACTGAAAGCCTGCCCCCTCCGACTGGTGCAGACAGACAAGACTTACGGCAGAAGAACAACTTGGTAGAAGAATGAGTTACAGGGAACGTTGAGGACTGGCTACATGAGCAACTTTTAGATGGATTGTTATGCATTACTGGTCCGACTGGGTCTTCAGTACTACTTGTGTTTACTATGTCTCAGAATGGTATTTGTTTGTGAAATTGTATATTTGCATACTTAATGTTTAAGCTTTAAGATTGTATTTTAATGATGTAAGCCAGTGGTCTCCAAAGCTTTGTCTCCCAGGGACTAGTATGGATACCTTTGTGTGTGTGCGCGCACACACATACACAATATGGGGGAGGCACAGACATGCAAGATGTCCCGTGTACACACAACACTTTCCTCTGTGTGCAACATGTGTGTCAGTGCACAAGATGCCCTACCCTTGCATGTAAAGTCCTGTTGCAACTGTATAGGTTGTGATGGGTTTGTGGTGGTGGAGAACCCATGTGGAGGGGGGAGTGCTTTAAATCTTGCTGGCCAGTGTTTTAAGTACTGTCTTTCAATGACATAAGCTGTCTTGGGTCCTTTCTATGGAGAAAGACAGGGTAAAAACATTTAAAATGAATCAAATGATGCTATGTACAATTCTTCTACAATCAAACTAAGTTTGCAAATCTCAGTAAAGAACTGAAACTCCCTCCTAGCCACTCACTGCTAGTGCCCACAACAGAGAAAAGAGAATAGCCCTCTGTCCTGAAATAAGTAAAAGAAACTACCGTAAATAAATAACCATGCCAGTCTGAACACATAAGAACATAAGAACATAAGAAGAGCCATGCTGGATCAGGCCAAAGGCCCATCTAGTCCAGCTTCCTATATCTCACAGCGGCCCCACCAGATGCGTTTGGGAGCGCGTGAGACTAGATATCTGTCTCCTGATACCACTCCCCTCATCTGGCCCTTGAAGTACCCTGGTTTAAAGTCTAGAGATTACACATCTCCATCATGGTTTGTAACCCGTGATGGACTTTCTCTAGGAATCTGTCCAATCCCCTTTTGAAGGCATCCAGGCCAGATGCCATCACCACATCCTGTGGCAGGGAGTTCCATAGACTTACAATGCGCTGGATGAAAAAATATTTTCTTTTGTCAGTTCTTACTGAGCACTCAATTTGAGTGTATGTCCCCTAGTTCTGGTATTTTGAGAAAGAACAGCTTCCCTAAAATGTCTCAATCAAATCCCCCTCAAGCGCCTTTTTCCAGACTAAAGATTGTTTTAGCCTTTCTTCATAAGTGCCCCAGCCCAGTAATCATTTTAGTCTTTCTGCACAATCAAGATGCTAAGTTTGCAAATAATCCCTAGCATCTTCACTGCTGCCACAATTGGGGAGAACTTCATGGAACCAACACACCAAGATCTCTTTCCTGATCCGTCATGGATAACTCAGAGCCCATGAGTTGAAGATGAAGTTTGGATTTTTGCCCCAATATGCATTACTTTACATTTGGTTACATTAAAATGCATTTGCCATTTCTCAGCCCACTCCCCAGTTTGGAGAATCCTTCTGGAGCTCTTCACAATCTTCTCTGGTTTTTACCAATAAAGTTTTGTGTCATCTGCAAACTTGGCCACCTCACTGTTTATCCCTGTCTCCAGGTCATTTATGAAAGATTGAAAAGCACTGGTCCCAGGACCGAGCCCTGGGGCACACCGCTTTTCACTTCTCTCCATTGTGAAAATTTCCCATTGACACCTACACAATCCCCAATGACACCTACACAATCATGTCTTAAGCAAAGCAGGAACAGGCACTGTTAGTACAGTACTTTTATTTGGTGAGGAGAACACAAATTTGAAATTAAAAACTGTTCTGCCTCTGACCTCAAGGTGCCCATCTGTGAACAAAAAAAAAAAAAAAAACTTAAAAGATACCCCAGGACATCCGTTGGACAAGACTACACCAAGAGATCTTTGGCTTGGATAGGGCTAAGAAGCTTTTACTTCCTTACATCTTCAAGCTAGTTCTGACCAATCAATGTTAAATCTATGGCAGGCTATTATATGCTTTGTGATATTCTTCACATTTTTCTTCTCATCATCTTCACTCTCCGATTTGCTCTGCCCACTGCATTTCAATCCTGAGCCAATGGTGAGTCACACTGTTTCACTCTGTCATGGTTAAGCAAAGACTTTTCTTTACCTCACATGTGTTAATCAGCTTATCTATGCTTAGGTGTAGTCTGTCAACTACCTCTTAATCACAGCATTAAAATCTCTTGTCACTCCTAAGCATTATTAACAATCCATAATGATCACTTGATTAACTGGACAGGCTGGATCTTTTTCATTTTCCCCCTCACTTTTCATGTTGCCCTCTTTGTTTGTATAAACATCCGCCTACTGAAACTGCACTGCAGCCTAGGAGGAAACAGGCTATCTACCATGAGTGTTTATGTCCCAAGTTTTCAAGGGCCACAAGACTCTGTGACTCTGCTGTTGCTTTCCTACAAGAGACTACCAGCACTACCCTTTATGTAGTATCAAGGTTCTCCAGGTAGGGCTAGGAAACAATGCTGTCTGAAAAACTGGGCAGCTACTGCTAGGTGCAGAGGGTAATTCTGGACTAGACAGACAGATGTCTGTTGTTAGCTACTTGTCTTTCTTCTTTCGGCTTTTGCTGGGAGGAATCAGTAAGCAGGGCTAGTTGGACCGTTCCAGAGAAATCTCTCCCAATCATTTGTTATCAACCACCTCCAGCTGATGGCTTTGATCTCCTTGGCCAGCAGCAACTGCCTCTAAAGATCTAGATTCGGATAGGTTACACACAACCTACTCATTGCAACATGTCTAGGATGCAACAGAGTAAAACCTATTTTTTTCCATGTATGATGGGTCATCTGGCCATATTCAATTTATGGTGAGCCTAGTGGGCTTTCTTAGGGTTGCTATAAGTCAGTTCCAACTTGACAGCACAGAACACACACAAGATAGGCTTTCTGAGGCATGTGGAATACACAAGAAGTGGTTTTGTGACTGCTGCCCCCCATGAGTTTCAAACTGTCAAAACATTTTGTTTTTACTCTGATGAGTTCTTTTTTAGGTGATGAAACATGGGGTGGGGGGGGGGAGAACCTAGGCAGGAGGACAGAAATGCTAATGCACAATGTAGCAAAATATATATAGTAAAATATTCTTCTCTCTATTTTAGAAATGTGAGACCTTCACATTTTCTTTCTGATGTCAAATATGGATTCTTTAAACAACTTGTATGCATATTTAGTCCACATTTCCACATCAAAAGGGATGACATCGCAAATAGCGTAGCAAGAAAGATTATTATTATTTATTATTATTTATTTAGCTTGTATGCCGCCCACTACCCAAAGGTCTCTGGGCGGCTCACAATCAGAATGAACAGTTAAAACATCAAAATACAATAAAATTAGAACAATAAAACATTTAGATGCAATAAATACAATACATTAAAAACATAGCTCCTAAAGAACATTCCACATTCAAATGTCGGTTGAGTCCCAGATAGGGTCTGGTACTGCTTTAACTGTACTCATCACCTTTGGATGTCCATTCCTATTCCTAAAGAATAGGAATGCACAGAGATTCCACTTGCTTCTCTCCATTATGTTCCATTTCTTTCAAACATGGCCTCTCAAAGTCAAGCAATGCTTTGTCACAGACATAGACCAGTGTTGGCGAACCTATAGCACAGGTGCCAAAGGTGGCACTCAGAGCCCTTTCTGTGGGCACCCGACATCGCCCCTTCACAGCTACCTGTATTCAGGTTAAATTGCTGTATTCTAAAACAATTAAGAAAAAGCAAAGTGGTGAAATGGAGGTGGGTGGGATACAATGGTCTTCTATGCCCCTTCCAACTCCATTATTCTATGACTATGATTTTACATAACTGCATACTAGGCAATGTATGCCTCAAAAAGACATTTTCAAAACATTTACACTATTAAAAATTGTCAAGAAAAAGCAATATGGCCACACTTGTTGCTGCAGCAAAGGCAGTGACTGCATTTTTAGTAAGCTGGGTTCCCTTCTTTCAATAAGCTTGAAATTCAAGTACAGAGGTGTCTGCAAAAGATCTAGTATCCAATCAGTTGGTTTCTTTGCAATCTCATTTCTTTACATTTGGTTCCTGTAACTAACCCTTGCGTATCTTGATGACAATGAGCAAGCTCAATGATGTTTAAAGACAGCATTTGTGAAACTGGTTATACTAGTTGATCCAATAACCACTGAGTCCCAGAAACCTATCACTTTGTTAGCAAATTCTGTATATTTAAGATTTGAAATGAAACTTGGTAAAAGGGCTTAAATGTCACAATCGGATAGCACAACCTCCTCCTCATTTTTATAATGTATTCCAATGGCCTTCCCAGCCCCCAGGCCAGATTTTGAACATGTAGAGGTGGTGTGAGAGAAAGGAAAACACTCATATTCTATTTTTACTGGTATAAATTGGATGGAGCCCCAGGTATTTTTAATGTTAATTTTTAAAAAAAAGAATGTCCAGTTATCCAGACCCAACATCCCATCTGTGCTTTGCAGTGTAAATCAACATCAAAAATCAGTAACTGTTAATAGCATTAGTAAATACCTTAACACTAACAAATACCTCATGGTACAGAATATATATATTCTGTTTAACACAGAGGGAAATGATCTGTAAGAAATACGGTACCTACTACATGGAGGTGGGGGTGGGAGGAGACACCAGGCATTCCTTAAAAGAAAACCTAAAATCATAGACATCTTCAGATGTCCATGCAGTTCTTAGAACTACAATGCTTGAAGGGATCCTATGGACCATTGAGTCCAGCATCTCTAATGGAGGCAGAGTGGGGAATCAGGCCCATAACCTTCGGTACTGCAACCAAATGCTCAACCACAAAGCCATCTAAAAGATAAAACTCTCCAGTGTTTCCATATTTACAGGAGGATTGGGTGGGTGTGCAATGGCGCATGTGAATTACTGGAGATACAGAATTATTGCACAGATCAAAAGAACTGAGAGTCTAGATTAAAATATTTATTTTCCTTATTTTTCTTATTTTATTTTTATCCTGCCCAACCGACCAGTGGTCACTCTGGGCATGCGTCCCATGCTTTCAAGGAACACTGGAGCTGCACAAATACTTTGGAAATGTAAGCCTTTACTTCATGAAGGTTAGCAACCCTGGTTGTTAACCTAGATAAACTCTCAATACCCAATGGTATGCAGAGGCTTGCAGCGTTTCCTATCAAGAACCATCTGAATTCTATTACAGAATATCACAAGAGAGTATTTTATATAACTCAAATGACATTTGAAATAGCTTCCCTTACAATAGCTTCTTTTATACAGAAGTACAAATAGAAAGGTGATACAGTTGTGTTTATGGTATGTATTACTCAGAACACATTGAGATTGTGAAACTATAATCAAGAAGAAACTACAAAATTTTAATAAGCTTTGTCCATACAGCTGTACATATGTCCATATGTTCAAAAAACTTGGGGGGGAAATAAGGTGATCTAGTATGCACATATCTTTGCAGCCCTTAAAATGAATGGACACAGGTAGGTCAATGGACAAAACATACTTTGAATCTTGTTCAGTATTGGAGAAATGTATTCTTGAAAGCTTTCACAGCTGGGATCTGATAGTTTTCGTGAGTTTCACAACACTGCCAATCACTATGTCAGACTACACAGGGAAGCCATTGAAATCCACAAACATTAGCACAGTTTCAACAAAAAAGAAGAAAGTCTAAAAATCAACAAAACCTGGCTTCCAGGCTAAAAGCTGCAGAGTGCAAAAGGTCAAAGCTCAATGATTCCTACCCAACCACAAGCACCCTTCATCATTTCACACAATAGAACACCCATCAAGGATTGCTACTACCCGATTGCATTGAAACTTCTTAATCCCTTCATCACAGTACAATGACTAACACCTATTTCTCCAGGATAGGACAAATTTCCTCTTTTCCACAACTTAAAAAAAAAAACAGTCTCACTCACTCTGTACTCCAGAGCGCAGAGAACTCCTCGTTCCCTGAGCTCCTTGCCCTCTGAAGACGCCAGCCACAGAGTCTGGTGAAACATCAGGAAGAAAAACTTCCATAACACGGCCAAGGTGACCTTATTTCTGTTGAATTTTTCCCCTTTCTTCTAACTCACCTGCTGCCCTTCCGCCGAGGGTTTCCCGTCAAGGGTTTCCCTCCTAGCCAATTTCTATTTTTATCTTGCCTCTTATTCCTTATCCTTGTATTCTTGTATTCTTTTTATTCTTTTATTTTTATTCCTACTTTTATTGCTTCATTGTGCTTTTAGTGGTTTTTAGCCATTGTATTGTGAACCGCCCTCAGTTCCGCCTCGGAGAAAGGTTTTGCGGTATATAAATGCTTCAAATAAATAAATAAATAAATAAATAAATAAATAAATAAATAAATAAACAAACAAACAAACAGCCCAAAAACTCACAATGACCATACAGACTCCTTCCAAGTACATTATTCTATAATTCAATGGCAAGTGATGGATTGCTGGGTCAGATGAAGGTTCATTATGCAGTCCAACATTCTCTCTCTTTCTCTCCAGTGCCTCTGAGAAGTTTGATAAATTAAGAACAGGCCTGACTGGATAAGCTAGTGAGATGCCTCCATAACATCTTTATAAGACTGATTGCCTCTTTCTGTTCCTTCTCAGCATTTGGCACCCAGAGGTTCTAGTTTGATGTAGTGGTGGTAGTGGGCCAATTATTTTATTTCTATAAAATCAGAGATGCAACATTTCTGAAAACTTTTAGGCTTGGATAAGTATCAGTTTCCTCCAAGTTTTTTTCAGAAAAAATGGAAATTTTCAGAAAAATTGAAAAAAAAAATGCTACATTAGCACTTTACTCTCCATATTATAGCTTGAGAGTCATTCTGTTACTTTAGGAACTTTAGTTCAGTTTGTAACATAGGACTTGCTTGTCCTCAGTGCCCAGAAATTAGAATACAGTGGTACCCCGACTTAAGAGTAATTTGACTTAAGAGCGGAAAACTGTTGGCGTTATAACTGCCGCCTCACAAATTTCAGATATGGTCTGCTCGATTTATAATTTTTTTTCATTTTTTTATTTTTAAACTTATTTTTTCATTTTTTTAGATAGGCACCCCAACTTAAGAGTAATTCGACTTAAGAGCATGCATTCGGAATGGATTAAATTCGTAAATTGAGGTACCACTGTAATCTGATACCATGCCTATTTTAAAAAAAATAAATTTGAAAATATTAGAACCCCTTGTCGTAAAATATTTTATTCATCATGTTAAAATAAAACATTCCATAATCATTTTTTCTTTTTCTTTTTTCAATTTTGCCAATTTTTTGGGGGGGGACCCAAAAGGCTTCAGGGGGGGGGGGAACAGTTTTTTTCTGAATTTTTCCATTTTTCCTCTACATAAAATTAATGATAGAAAATAAAAGCTACATGGCAATGGTATCCAGCTGAAGCTTATGTTAAACACTGCCTCAAGCCTGCAATGATGTTTTTAGCTGATGTGATATGCTCTTTATTTTATTATTCTCATTATTTCAGTTATTGTTACTTGTGTTTGGATTTTATTGCTTTCTAACCACCCAGAACAGTACCTTCCATTAATGTGGCAGTATAAACATCTATTAAATACAGTACATATGTGTGTTGTCATACTGAGTACTGAGCTACTCTAATGGACTCTGAGGCTCACGGTGACCACCCCACTCAGTCCCAAAGTTCCAAGCATCAGCTTCCACTTCTAAATCCAAGTCAATCCAAAGTACAGCACAGGGCCAAACTATTTCCCCAAACTCCTAAAGCTCAGTGCAAGATCCAAGAATACTGTACCCAGATGCCCCAAGAGAAGAGGGGGAATCATAAAGTCATTTGCAGAGGTTGGCTTAGGTCAGCAAAATCCCCTTTTCATAAGGAAAGAGAAAAGAGATGTGGGACAAGATAGAACTGTAAAGTCCACTCACTGTTGTTTTCATAAGAAAAACTGAGCATCTCCTCCTTGCTCCCAGATGTCACTGACCTGTGAAGGAGGAGAAGCAGGCCCATTTGTTCTTGGCCAGTCCCTAGTCATGGTGATGTGGGGATGCTGTGAGTTGCAGTTCAAAAAAGACTTACCTTGGCTCAGGTAAATGGTAATCTTGCCCTCCCTAAGACTACCTGTAATGGTGGAGGTTACGAAAGCTGGAACATTCCACCTAAACTCCACCATCAAATTCAGGCCAACAAATTCAGGTTGCATTATAATCGTTTTTAAGGAAGATTAACTCACCCAGCTGTTTCTTAAATTACTGTTTTTGAACAGTGAGTAATCTGTTTCTAGCTGCTTGCTATTAAAACCATGCAACAGAAACTACCAGCGCTGAGCTTTTTCCTTTTCCTTCTCCCTCCCTATTCATTTTTCCTTTATTGTCAAGCCTTTTCAAGATATGAGCTACAGGACACAGATAATCTCATTTGCACTGATCTGCAAGCTCCCCAGTGTGAAGAATCAAGTATAATAGCGTTTAAACAGAGCACATAAGGCAGAGATAAAAAGGCAGAATAAAAATCCTCACCACCAGTAAGATCATGACCGTATTTGCACATTTCTGGCATATTGTGTGTGTGTGTGTGTTGTATCGTTACAGTCGTGACCGACTCTTCGTGACTCCATGTCCATGGAGTTTTCTTGGCAGGAGTACTGGAGTGGCTTGCCAGTTCCTTCATATTAGTAATCATAACTTTTATCTGAGGGACATTGATAGGCCCAATTTATCACCATGATTTACAATCAAAACCTTCTCTCTCTCTCTCTCTCTCTCTCTCTCTCTCTCTCTCTCTGACTCAAGCACACAGCACACTGTATGTTCAGGAAGCATTACTGAATATTGCCTCTTACCCAGCTGTTATTTTAACTTGCATTGAATCTGAAGGAATGTTCCAGCTTTAACTGATCCCTTTCATTTAGAAATGTATTCATTGGTCAAATGAAGAAATACAGACTACTCAATCCTTCCCTTGATTACAATATTAAGCACTCTAATGTTATAAGGTGAAACACAAGAACAGAGTCACAGGGTTGTGCCCCTCAATTCCCTGTTTCTCAAACTGAATGTGTCTTAATTGTAATGGACTGTATATTGTCTTTCCTTATAGTCAGCTGCCTTGGGTCCTTTTCCAAGAAGAAAGGTTGGGTAAAAATACTCAAAAATAAATAAATAAATAAATAAATAAATAAATAAATAAATAAATAAATAAATAGGGTGTTGTGGAGTTTTTGGGCTGCTCCTTGGCATAGGAGAGTCTCAATGTACAGAAGACTTGTGAAAGAACATGAACATGTAAAAAAAATACCAGTGCTTGTGATTTTTTTTACAAAAGTATGGATTTAAATATGCCATTAAACTAGAATATAACCCAGAAATGGGTGGAGAATCTGAAATTAAATACTGTCAATCAATCAATCAGTCAATCAATCGATTGATGATGATGACGTTGATTAAGTACAGTGAAAACTGGAGAAGGAGGGAACAGTTTCAGGTGGAAACACAGGCTGCATATTATATAGAAAGACACCTTGACTTTTTATTTGTTCAGAACTACTATCTCATAACCAACCAGGCTTAAGCTATCAACCTGATGCTTCATATTAAAGGTGCACTGATAAACTCCCTTTAGTTCGACTATTACTTCTAGCAGATGGCTTTTAATGTCACCTCATGCACACTGCCGTGGCGGTTTTATGTGGCCTTGCAATGCCATTACTATCAGCACCACAAGTATTTTTTATTCTTACCTGTCAAATTAAATGCATAAAGCCCAGAGGCATGGAACAGATGACTGGTTTCTTAAACAGGCTCAAAGGGGAGGGATTTATTTTCCCCTTGATGTATGTAAGAAAAATTAAGGAAGTGCAAAAACAATTCAGGGGTATTCACTGCTGGCTGCATGAAACCATAGCTGCATAGTCACCCAAAACTTCAAGAAGAAACTGACCATGAAAAAAAACCCTAACCCTCTCCCCTCAGTAATGGAGCTCAAACTACAATAAAGGGGCAGAGAGAATTAATACTCTCCTTTTAACATCTTCACTTCAGGAGAACAAAGTGGCTCATGCTGCCACACACCAATTAGTCTCTCCTTAACAACTGGTGCTTTTCTCCAACTCCACAACCCATGCTGCCTTTTAATTTCAACTAACCGCCATCATGTGGCATTTAGCAAGAAGTAAGACAATTCAAGTGCTTGTAGAGAACATATTTGCTCAAGTAATTAAAAAAAGGTTTGATTAGAAATCATGAGATTCATTTTAAGACAGGCTAGTTAATTAACATCGGTTAAATGCTTCATTCATACATACAATGCCTTCCTTAGAACTCATAGTCGAAGGCTGCACGGTCTGAGAAGAATTCAGGAAAGTTTACCAAGGCACTCCTCCAAGCTTGGTTTTGTTGTTGTTGTTCAGTTGTTCAGTCGTGTCCGACTCTTCGTGACCCCATGGACCAGAGCTCAGCAGGCCTTCCTATCTTCCAATGCCACCCGGAGTTTGGTCACCAAGCTTGGTTATGATCTGATTTTTATTTTTTACTTTTTACGTTTATTCATTATTTTCACACTTTCTTTTTCTTTTTCTTAGCGTTTGTCCCACTCGTTGGTGGGGTCCGATATTCTTGTTTTGGCCCTCCACTTGGCGCGGTCATGGGCAAGATCTGGGTGAACCCGGGACAACTTCATGTCATTCTCAAGGGTGTTTGCCCAGCACTGTTTTGGACGACCACTCGGTTGGGATCTGGTGACCTGCAGAATAAGTCTCTTTTTGGCCAGTTTCGTCATTTGCACACAGGACATGAGCAAACCAATGCAGTCGGGCTTCATGCATCTTGTTGGCGACAGGTGCAATGCCGTATTTTGCTCTGATGTAGGGATGGGCACGAAATGGAAAAATACCATTTCATTACGTTTCTCATTCTGTTTCATTTTGTTTCATAAATAATGTTGTTGTTTTTTTTTTTTAAAAAGTCATTACACAACGAAATGAGAAATGAAATATGAGAGTGTGCTGGTGCTGCAGGGGGTTCAAAAGCTTCCAGCCCACCACCTCTCTCTTGATCTTCAGACCTAGGATCTGAAGATCAAGAGAAGGGTGGTGGGCTAGAGGCTTTTTTGAATCCCCCGCCACAAAAGCGCTTTCCCTGTTGCAGCGGGTGATTCAAAGAAGCCTGCAGCCCACCACTGAGCTAGACTCTTTTTAAAATGTCCTGCTACCAGCACTCTCGCCCCAGCAAGAGCGCTGGTGCCAGGACATTTTTAAAAGGCTCTAGTCGGTGGACTACAGCCTTTTTAAAATGTCCTGTCAGCAGAACTCTGGCTGGGGCGAGAGTGCTGGTCGCAGGACATTTTAAAAAGGCTCTAGTTCAGTGGTTCCCAAAGTAGTCTATTTCGACTTGCAGGGGATCTATGACAGTGAGTGAAACAAATGGGGGTCCACAATATGTAAAGTGAATGGACCCAATTTAGGCAGATCATCATCAACATTTAGGCATTCTGTAAATGTCTTACACCTAACACAAATTGTTTGGGCGTAATTTTGCAGCAATTTTTGGAATTGTTAAAACCCACTCCCATCGCCCTATTTTTAAAACAGCCCCCTCCATGGAGGTTTTTCTCCTCTCCTCTGCTCTAATTGGAATTCCTCCCGTAGTCCCATTTTTAAAACAGCCCTCCCCTTGGAGGATTCCCCCTTCTCCTGCTCTAGCTGGGATTCCTCCCACCGCCCCATTTTTAAAACAGACCCCCTCCATGGAGGCTTCCCCCTACTCTGCACCTGCCACAATGGTTTTCAAATGCAGGTTAATGTTCTTTGTACTGTACTGTATGATGATTGGCCTAAATGGGGTCAGCTCATGTGCACCTCTATTTACATTTTGTGGACCCCCATTTTTCTCACCGTCATAGACCCCCTGCAAGTTGAAGTAGACCCCTGGCAGTCCATATAGACCAGTTATACAGCTTTCATATCCATTTGCCCTGCAAACTTGAATATGTGCAGAGTATTGCTATACAGAAACCCCTGCCAATTGCGGGGTGTTAGGGACCCACCCCACCTGCGATCCATGAAAATCCACAATATGCGGAAGCAGGGTGGGGGGTGGGGGTGGGGTGATCCGATCGCCCCGCTGGGGCTGGGGCTGGGCTGGGGGAGGATGCGATCCGATCCTCCATAGCCCCGGGGCGGCTGCTGGGAGGGACGCCGCTGTCCCCGCAGCTGCGAGGCCCTCCATAGTCGCCCGGGGTGGCTGCGGGGAGGGACCCCCCCCGGCTCTGAGAGAGGTATGGGGGCACAGAGCCACCAGATGCCCCCCCCACAGTGCAGGTACTGCGATCCTGCAATGTAGTGGGACCGCGGGACCTGAACCGCGAAATGGCGGGGGGTTACTGTACTGTCCTATAACCTGGCCTACCCAGAACACAAGAGAGGGTATATGGAGTTGTTGCACTTGCACAGCTGAAATAACTTGTCGTATGAGGAACAAACAAAGTGACACTTGAAGAAGTCCCACAGCCAGTGCTATCAAAATGTAAATTATGCAGAAATCCATTGTTCATATTGCGTTCTAGGTAGTCAATAACACCAAAACATGGGTCTGGAAGATGATGAGCAATTTCTTCAATAATTTCATACCTAGCAATCTACACAGCTTTACATGTGCAAGTAGTGCTTAACAGTTTAACAATATGAGATCTACCAGGAGACTGTGCTTTTCTTTTAAATTACAATACTGAAGCCCAAAGTTACACTGACCTCCCTGCCATTTCACAGTGTTGAGGGAAAGGTACCACTACACTCAAAGACGTTTGTCTTTAGTGTGTTCTCCAGGTATCCATTCTCTAAATCCTGACAATGAAAATAGGTTTGAAACCATGGACTCCTAAGGAACATCTGATGAACGGCAACGAAAGTCAAACCAGTCGTGTGACTCCATGAGAACAGCTATAATGCAGACGGAAAGAGTTCATCTTTACCCTCTGTCGGCTGAACAGAAGCCTATGAAGAGGATGGAAGAGCAGCGACAAGCCACTATTTGACAGCTTTCCTCTTTCTAGCTTTTTGGGAGGAAAAGGCACAAAGGATGATAAGAAAAGCTTATACATTTCATGGAGAAAGAATAGGAGCTGAACAGAAGGTGAAGTTAGGCACACACACTATAAACCTGTCAGATATATCCCCCCAAAAGTATAGGTTGAAAGTAGATGATCTGGAGGCATGACTTTATAAAGTCTGCAAAATACACTTATGAAACCTCACACACTCTTTTTATGTTAGTGACAGATTCAAGATGTTCATGTGCTTATTTTTCAGGCAAAGTTACAAAGGAACATGTACTCAAGCACCGGAGACTTTGAACAATTTTCCAGTGCTGTAACAAACATACAGGTAACTTTCATAGTTAAACTGTAACAACTAAACTGAAATTTCCAATACAAAATTTGTGATCCCTTTGGTAGAAAAGACAGTTTAGTTTTCAAACACAAGGTCCTTGAGAAAAACTTATGACAGCTTGCCCAACCATCTTACTGCATTAGCCGGTATTATCTACATTTGTCATAAATTTAATCATACAGCAGTGGTCATTTCATATTCTTGCAAGCAGAGAGGACATGTCTAGATTGGCCACATAGGCAAATAGCATCCTGGATGTAAGCACAATGTTGTTCAAAACAACAACATAGATAACCATTTCTCAGCCTTATCAATAGAAAGGGAGGTGAACCCCACACAGTCAAGGGCTAAATGTTTCTCTGTTTATCAAGATCAAACTGCTCTTTAACACTGACTGCACATTCTGATTAAAATAAATCTTCATCACAACTAAATGATACTGCAAAAAGGATGTTTTCAGGGAGGTCAAGTAGCAAGAGATAAATATGAGGGTGTAATTTTCCTGTCCTCTGACTAATGTAGTTTTACAGATTACTTATCATAACTTACTATCTACTATATCTAGATCAAGAGGTAGACCTTAGTCACTGATTGGCTCATAAGAGACCTACAACTCCACAAGTCTCTGATCTATAAACAAACAAACAAACTCCCAAAATTTGCACAGAATATTTCTTAAAGTAGCTAACACATTTGTCTTTCCCCCTTCATTGCTGGGGTACCTTACTGTTGCAGTGTAGTGACCCACTACCGGAGGGGCACAATAACTTTGCAGTGAACCACCTGTTGGCAGCAGTGAAAAATTTTATAATATATGCAGAGCTGAAT
This sequence comes from Phrynocephalus forsythii, assembly GCA_029282475.1. NCBI lineage: Eukaryota > Metazoa > Chordata > Lepidosauria > Squamata > Agamidae > Phrynocephalus > Phrynocephalus forsythii. The sequence goes on from JAPFRF010000011.1 coordinate 113,795,579, forward strand.
GGAAGAGACTATAGCGGGGCTGTTAAGGATGGGACATTCTGGAGATCACCCACTCGTCATGTTGCTATAAGTCAGCGGCAACCTGACAGCACATAACAATAAATAACAAGAGGAACATAGCCAAACCAGCTTCCTACTATAGCTTCCATGCTTCTGCAGAACACTCAGTTCTTCACACAGTTGCAGTCACCCAGATTTACAGCTCACTACCATGAAGGAAACACCTGCCTGCATGAACGAAGTCGACATAGTTAGCAATATGCAGTCCCCCTAAACCAGTGTTGGCGAACCTATGGCACGGGTGCCGAAGGTGGCACTTGGAGCCCTTTCTGTGGGCACCCCACATCACCCCTTCACAGCCACCTGTATTCAGGTTAAATGGCTGTATTGGCACTTTGCAAAAAATGAGTGGGTTGTGAATCGCAGTTTGGGCACTTGGTCTCTAAAAGGTTGGCCATCACTGCCCTAACCTGATTCAGTCTGTGTCTGAGTAAGAGCACACAGACTGGTACCTGCCTCGCCTTTCAGAGATCACCCCAATTTATTATTTTAATATAATACTTGTTTAAATCTTTTTTATATATTTGTATATCTAATTTTTAGCATTTAAATGCTGTTTCATGATGTAAGTCATCTTGGATCCTTTCGGAGAGAAAGGCAGAATAGAAAAAAATTAAATAAATAATAAATAAATAACATCCTTGACTATGCTGATACAGTACTTGTGTATGTTTGGCTGTGGTCAAGGTGTGTGTGTGTGTGTGTGTGTGTGTGTGTGTGTGTGTGTGTGTGTGTGTGTGTGTGTGTGTGTGTGTGTGTGTGTGTGTGTGTGTGTGTGTGTGTGGTTACACAGTGCCATTAAAATTATTTGTCGAAGTGGGATTGTCCACCTCCATCCCGGACACGTAAAAAGAAAACCAGGAGACAGCTATTATGATCTTACAAAGAAAAGAGAAAGCAAAGGGAACAGGGGGGACAGTGCCTAACATCCTCAAGTGCAGTTCTGACAAAACCAAATGAGTGAGTGCAAGGCATTCACCAACCAACACACATACATGCACACTCAGAGTAGTGCAATAAGAGTTGTTATAAAGAAGAAAAGGGGCTAATAGGCTTGATGAACTGTAGTTAAACAATTGCTCGCTATGTGTATATTTATTTATTTATTTATTTATTTTATTTATTTTTACAGCTTATATGCCGCCCACTACCCAAAGGTCTCTGGGTGGCTTACAACAAGGAATTAAAACAGTTAAGACATAAAATATCAATAAATAATTAAAACAACAGTAAAACATTATACTAAAATCATCACTAAAATTGCCATCAAAGGACCCCAGTCTATGTTGTATCAATTAAAAAACTGCAGTATATTTGCTGCAGAGGTGGCTCTCTGGCTTTTTTCTCTCCCAACAAGGCAGAGATCCTTTATTAATATGAAAACATAATTAACAATCAATAATGAAGCAGATAATTAATCTGAAAACAAACTCTTAATGTTTCTTTAGCTTGCAGGAGAAGGGCAGATTCGCCCCAAAGCAATCATTTGTAGGGTCTGTGGTCTGCACATTTACTCCCGCTACTAGCAGAATCACACAAGTATGCTGGTTTATTCTTGAAAAAGGGATGATGTGCGGCGTCACTGTGTGTCACTTAAAACATTTGGTGTCAATGAAGTTTCCAATAAATTTCTAAGCTTCTGCAGTTATAAACTGCAAAAACTGGCAGGTCTGTGCATTCTTTTCACGTTAGCTTATTCCTCGACTGACTTTCTGTGTGAATGCAAAATATTCATTAATTCATTTCATGTGATTCAGGAGGGGAGACTGTCATGCACAAAAATATACCAATGTGGTATAGGAGCAACAGGCACAGGATTATGTGTAATATCTGATGTTCTGTAGTTAGTTTTGTCTAAAAAAATTTTTTTCGCCAAGATAGTCAAGGCTTGTTACTTATTGTGTGACTCAGTCATAGAGTTACAGTGTACCCACTGTTTATATTTAATAAAATTAAACTTTGTACCCAGGAACTCTGCAGCAGCAGTATGATCTAGTTGTGAGAATATTTTATCCAAATACTACTACTGTTAAAAGTTATTCCACATATTATTATTGAAGAAAAAAATTAAGAGCATTTTCTCTTGATTTCTCTGTTAAGTCAGTATTTTGCATTCTAGATTACAAAAGCAAACAAAAGAAGGGTCTCCCAGTCTTAAAAAATGTGGCATTTCTTTTCCTATTCACTAATGTCCACTTACTCGCTTTTTAATGCTGAAGACCATATTCTTTGTGCTTTCAAAATAAAGATACTGGATTTATAAAGGTTGCTTCCTTTGTACCAAAATTATCCATATCAATCCTTTACTTCATCATGAACTTTGATATATTTCTGCATAACAGTGTGTTATGGTACTGGACATTCAAAATCCAATTGCTAAGCTATTTATATTCCCCCGAAGAGTCAATATGTGGTCAAAAATACTTTTTAAATATTGTTTCTTTAAATTACCTAGCTTGGTTGCATATATGGACCTCATTTAACAAGAATATCAGAAGGATTTTCATCAAATTTAGTGAATCAATAAATGTATCTCAGTAACTTAAATCACCAGTACCGGGCCAGATATGTAATTACAGTACTGTACTTATTATGGTCCCTTACTGCATAAAAACATCACTTTGTGGTTGTGTACCTTCTGTGTGGGCTGCTTCTCATTGCAAAAGTCTGAAATGCCTCTAAGGCTTAGCTATCAATAGAAGAATTTCTAAGCTAAAATAAACTTTTGGCCTGGCTCTTTTGCCTGGGGCACCACCCAACACTGGAATGCACCCCCCAAATATTTTCTGAACTAAATATTCATCTCTGGATAAATCTGTTTACACTTCTATGAAGACATGGTTAGTTGAGACAAGATGAGGGAAGAAAACTAAGACAGACAAGAAAGCTTGAAGTTCTTTAATATGTATAAACTACTAGATTGCTAATTTTGATATGCCATACAGATTGTTTTAGTGAAATGGGAAAAAATTCACTTTAACAGTCCATCAAAAATTCATGTCCATGAGTTTGAAATACATTTTTCTGTCTTGTAACTTGATTACACAAGAAAAGGTGACCACATAGCACACTTCATTACTAAACATTTCAGAAACTACCACCAAAGGAGACAGACAGCATCCTCCTAATGTCAGACTTAGAGATGGGCATGAATCACCAATTCAACAGTTTGTGCTGGTTCGGATGATGACCAAACAAGTTTCCCATGGTTTGGTGCCCCGTCTCCACTGAGTGGGTGCCAACTGGAGGGAAGGGGTGCCAAACTGTGGAACACCTGTTCAGCTGTTGTCCAAACCAGTGGTTCATGCCCATCTCCATCTAGAATTCCTAGTCTCATTTCTGTTAATTTGATTTTACTCTTAGTAAGATGTGGACTCAGCTTTTATTTGAAATAAGACACACATGGCCCCCATTAAGCAACCGGATACCCTGTATAGTGTATATTATTGAACTGCAGCTCTTGTAAGACCTAGCCTTCACTGACAACAATAAAGGACTGCAGAGGTTGTGGTCTGCAAGGCATCAGTTTGCCTACACCTGAATTAAAATTGCAAATGCTGGTGCTGTGTCTACATCACAAGTGGATCCCAGATGTTGCTATTAATATAGTAGCATAATTCTGTGCTTTTGTACATACAGTAGCTGTATCTAAGTAAGGGTGGCTGAGTAATGGATATAAAGTACTCAGAAGCAGTTTACTATTCCCTCCTCCTGGGAGCGCTCTGGGACTGTGAAGCTTGCCCAAGGCAAGATAGGCTCCGTTTGGGAACTGAAAGAGATCCTGATGGGAACTGAAGTGTCATCTATCCTCTGGCTCTGCAGCTGGACTCACTGAGCTACCCAGCTAGATTACTGCTTTACCAATTTACAAAATCTGTTTCTAAACAAGGTATCTTGAGGCCACTGGTTACATAGCCAGCTTGTTTAATTAACCAGAATTTGTTTAAAATCAGTCCTTGGTTCTTACAGGATGTGCAAAGAGTGAAACTAAATGGGACTGCAGACCATATAGGAATACAGTACAATATATAAAATACATAAAACACTACTACTATTATTACTGGTGTGTTTATATAGATATACAGTAGATATAGATACATGGAGAATGTGTATGTATAAATGTATGGTGGGTTTGTATGCATAGAGAGAGAGAGAGAGAGACAGAGAGAGAGACAGAGAGACAGAGACAGAGAGACAGAGAGAGCCTTCATTGTTTAAAATTACCTTCATTTAAGTCCATAGACATAATGGATTTATCACATAATAGAACTGTACCTTCTTTAGTATACAGTATACTATTCTTACTGACAAAGTATCTCTCAGTATCCCAAGAACCACTCATGACATCTTTGACAGGACCACTTCTAGTTGTTTTTCAAACTTGTTCTAATTTTTATCATAAAAATTGACAGGACCACTTCTAGTTGTTTTTCAAACTTGTTCTAATTTTTATCATAAAAATTCTGGTACATAATTTAGTTTCTTAAAAGCTGCCAGACACAAGTAGGTATACCATCCAAAACTTGACAGTGGCATCTTACTCATATCCAACTATAAATGTGCAAACAACCTACTAGTTTACAAATAAAGCACTAAACTTACTAGCTCTTTCTGGTTGGCAAAATACAAAAACAAACAAACACCTCTTGTGGATGTTCACTTCTCCCTGCAACTGCCCAATGCCTTCTATACTGCAAAGAGGAGGATATTTATGCCCTCTGGTCACCTCCCAGGTTTCTACATTAGGTCCAGAACACTATTTGCTTTCTCCACCACTCCATTGCACAGAATTCTCCATCTCTTGTGGCCAGCAAGCTGGTGCTTATATAAGCAGTCCAAAATCCTTTTTGGTAATGGTGAAACTTCTGAAGGCAAAGTTATTCAAGTTAAGAAATCACCACAAATATGATGTGTTGTTTACTAAGTGATTCTCGGTTAATAATAGATTTTACCTGACATCCCACCCACACAAGTAATGTCCATAGTGATTTCTTAACCTGAGACAATTTGCCTCCAAAGATTATGCCGTCAGTACTACGTTGGCACAACCACACAAAAGGAGTTTGCTTCCAGTTTGTCACAAGCCACTCTCAGAGTATGTCTATATTGCAGTCACAGTACAGTAACCCCCCGCCAATCGCGGAGGTTAGGGACCCACCCCACCCGCGATCCATTAAATCTGCGATATGAGGAAGTGGGGGGGCAGGGGCGGGGCAGGGGGCGATCGTGGCGCACGCTGGTGGCTGCGCGCGCTGCCCGAGACTTTTTGTCCCTTCTCCATTGAAATGCACTGCCAATGCATTTCAATGGAGAACATTTTCCCCATTGGAAAGCATTGTCTCAATGCTTTCCAATGGGGAAAATTTCTCCATTGAAAAGCATTGGCAATGCTTTTCAATGGAGATTGCCCCCCCTCCGGAAGCCTGGGAGGCGTGCGAAGGGAATGGCGGGGAGCAACGTGATGGCTCCCCGCCAGCCTCCCGGGCGGCTCCACAACTTCCCAGGCAGGGGCGGGGGCGGGGGGGAGGCGATCGTGGCGCACGCCGGTGGCCGCCCGAGACTTTTTGTCCCTTCTCCATTGAAAAGCATTGCCAATGCATTTCAATGGAGAAAATTTTCCCCATTGGAAAGCATTGGCTCAATGCTTTCCAATAGGGAAAATTTCTCCATTGAAAAGCATTGGCAATGCTTTTCAATGGAGATTGTGCCCCCCCCCCCGCCCGCATGGCCCCAAGACTTCTCGGAAGGGATGGGGGGGCATGGAGCCATGCAATGGCTCCCCGCCACCCCCCGCCCCCTCCGGAAGCTTGGGAGGCGTGCGGAGGGATGGAGGGGAGCAACGCGATGGCTCCCCGCCAGCCTCCCGGGTGGCTCCGCGGTTTCCCAGAGGGGACAGGGGGTGGCGGAGAGCCATGCAATGGCTCCCCCGCACCCCCGCCACCTCCAGAAGCCTGGGAGGCATGCAGGGGGGTGGCGGGGAGCAACGTGATGGCTTCCCGGGCGCGGGAGGTGGGTGGAGAGTGACCCGATCGCCCCCCAGCGGTGCAGGTACTGCGATCCTGCGATGTAGCGGGACCGCGGGACCTGAATCGTGAAATGGCGGGGGTCACTGTAGTTTTAATACTGCTGTCCCCCACCATTTTGCGGTCCATATACTGCGGTCCCGGTATATTGCGGAACCGCAGTATATTAAAGGAAAAGCCTCCTGGAGTAAGCTGCTTGGGCCTGTTTGAGTCCTCCCGCACTTAACCCAAGTCTGGCGCTGGCCCAGACGGGCCTCTGGCAGGTTTCCCATGTCTGTTGGAGGCCCCAGAAATGGTTTCCGGCAAACCGCAAGTGAGTTCTGGATCACTGGAAACCACTTCTCGGGCCTCCAACAGGCCCGGGAAGCCTGTCGGAAGCCTGCTCAGGGCAATGCCAGGCCTCAGGTAAGTGTAGGAGGGCCCAGAGAGCCTCCCCCCAGCTCCGCCCTGACCCTGCATCCCCATTTTCAATTGTTGCGGGTAGGGCCAGGGCCCCAACCCCCGTGATAGGCGGGGGATTACTGTACTACAATACTTTAACTTTCTGCTAGAGTTCTGTCTCCATCCCGTGAAAATCCTGCTAGGGCTCTATATGTGGGAACCTTGGATTTATGGCTTGATGAGGTAAGTAGAATTATTTTGTAGCGACCTCAAGCATATTTGTCTCAAGCACAGAACAGAATTCTAAGTACTTCACCAAATATTATTTGTTTATTATTTATTATTTATTATTTACACTTGTATCCCGCCCATCTTCCAGACAGGAACTCTGGAATATACCTGAAGCTCCCAATTATTATGTACCGCATTAAATCACAATAACCCCCGTTTTCCACAGGATGGAATCCTAGCAGTTAAATTTGCCTCAAAGTGACATAACTGTAGAGTGCAGACACAAGTTCAGATGCCTAAAATATTAGCTCATTATTATCCTAACAAGACATAATAACTTCAGTACAGTATTAAGGAAAATTATCTCTTGGCTAAAAAGTAATGTGATGGTGACATAACCTTGACATTCCGTTCTGCAAGCCACATTTCTTGATCTAACCGAGTGACTTGCCAAGACTGGTTTTTCCATATACATTTGTCAGCTAATGTTCATCATCATACCAACACTGTCAACGTTCAGAGAATAAAAGCTGGTTCACTCGCTCTTCAAGAATATTATGCAAGGATGAATAGTGTTGCCAAACTAAGGTGATTCCTGCTTTTAAAATTTGGCTGTCTGAAACTTATATACTGAAACCAAAAAGAAACTATTAAAGAACTTTTATGGAGTACACAGTTACCCCATTCCATTATTAATAGTTCTACAGACTGAATGTCCGCTATTAAATACACCAACTCAGATAGGTGAAACATACTTGAGCAAGAGATACAAAAGGAAGTGGAACTTTTTTTCTTCTACTGGGAAAACCCTAGAGAATTTCACATTAAAAAACAAACTGGTTATCTGATACTTTTCTTCTTCTGCACCTGTCTGTGCTATGTTCTAATGTAGGGGAAATAATGCAATACATCTTGCTCAACATAACTGAATATTTTGTAACTCTATGATGAAATATTAACTATGCAGCACAAATACAATTAGAATGCGGGAAGAAACAATTGTACTCAAAATGTGCATTCTCATAACAGACATGTCAATCTAAGCAGGTATCAGTGGAACACTCATTCCAAATGGACACGTCACCGTAGCCAACTGCATCTTTGCAGCTCACAATACACAGCCACTTTCTTAAGGAGGACAGAAGATTTAAGTTACCAGGTTAACAAAAGAATGTCAGGCTTGGGATGAATGGCTATCAGCATTACAGTCAAGTACTTAGTTGCTGCTTTGAAATGTCACAGATTAAAGAAAAACTGTTTTGGGCTCATAAAACCAAAGGTTATGTTTGTTAAGATGCTGAAGTTTAAAATTAACTCAAAAGAAAGCAGAAAACACTGGGACATTTAAGTAGGACAGCTGCAACTGGCAATTACCTTTCAAGACAGACAGTGCGTCATTCTTAGAACTGACACACCAAAGGCATTCCTAGGCAACAGTTGTGGGAAACACTTCATTTTTTTATGATTTACTCTTTGAATCTCTTCCCTAAGTGGACTACTCCAGTAGAGGCAGAAAGAATACAAGACACACACACAAAAACTCCACCCTATACAGCCACAGAGCTACATAAGCAGTATGGATCAGCTCCAAATTACTCCATCATGTGAAAGGCAGCATGGCAGTGCTTCTTACTTACTTTTCTTATTCTTACTACAGTCACTCCCCCAAAGCTTTCTAGAAGATTTATTCAATTCAAACTGAAACTGAATAGATGCATTTAGAACTGGCTGTACAAAGAGTTTAGGTGGACCTAAGATGAACACCAACTGCCTCAAGTCAACAGATCTGGTACTGAAATGGTCAATGAAGACAACATTTTACACACTGAGGATATCTGGTTCACAGTCACGGATGCAAACATGAGCATTTTGAGTTTTCCACTGCTTGCACAAGGAGGTGCCCCAGTGTTTCCTTGTGTAAGCTGAAGCATACATTCTCGTGGTCAATCTCTACTTGTGCAACAGCAAACCAGGAGACAAAGTAGAATGGGATCCTTGCCAGTGTTTGTTGCTAAGAAATCATAAGCATATGAATAATATGAATATGAAAAATGTGAATAACTGCTTAAATTTCCTTGCAATCAAATGCTGCCAAATCATGCCTAGGCTTAGTTTCCAAGTGAGAAAACAACAGAAGGCCCTTCTTCATGTGCTTTTCTCCTTCTCTACATTTTAAAGGGACAGCATGCAGAACTGTAGAGTGGTGATCATACTAGGAATCTTCTGTTGCTCAGTACATCTACCTGGCGCTATTTTAGGCATTTATTTACATATGGAGTTGAAATCTCTGCTAACTTAAGCAGTTAGTCTTTAAGGGGCCACAATGTTTTTTCTTTATTTTTTAATATTTGTTTTGGTTTTTACCTGATATCGTAACTTAGGTGTTTGTTCAATCCAACCTTTTCAAATGCAGCACTCTGAGTAGCACTACAGGCATGTGATATACAGTACAGTGCAGAACAAATACAGTGGTCAGTATCCTATAGGTGTTCACGTAAGGCCTATACAATTTCCCCATAGCTAATTGCAACTAACTGCCAAGATGCCCGGATACAGTTTGACTGCATAATCACAAGTGAAACCACACAGACTCACGCAATTAGCCGCAATTAGCCGTGGGAAGTTACCCAAACCTTAAATGGACACCCGTGGGATTACTTTCAGGGCTGATACGAACCATACACTCCCAGTGTATTAAGTCTGTAAGCACGTATCAACTAGCACAACCGACTTGGCACTAGGGTAAGTATACTACTACTGGATTCAGGGCCCTGTTTTTGAACACTAGATCAGTAGTGTCCAACATTGGGTGACCCAAGTATTCTTGAACTGCAACTCCCAGAAACTTTAGCCAGCATAGCTGGTGGTGATGATTTCTGGAAATTGCACACCTGGGTTATTCATGGTTGGAAACCACTGCACTGAGCAAAGGCTATATGACACAGTCAAGCAGAATTACCTGCACTTCTCTCAGTAGGACATGAAGCAAGACCCACTAAGATATACTGCTAGTCACGCAAGACAGCCAAAGCAAACCTAAAGTGCAGAACACATTTATACTTATGCTACTACAAATAGCAGCTAAAAAGCTTAGGTAACCACTTGCAAAACTACCTCTTTTAGACATTAAAATGGTATATTAACCTAACTTTCCACAGTTAAGCATATATTGCAATCAGATACAATACCTAATCAGCACAAACAAGCTAAATGCCTCTGTTTGTAAAGAAAGAAAACAGGTTTGTTTGCATACCAAGCATTTTTTCAATCAATACATTTCCAACCACACCATCTCTGTAAATTTATGTTCTCAATCCAGTAATGTACAAAGCCAAGCAGAATGCCAAATCCTATGTGGCTTCTTCAAGGTCAGAACAGATCTAAAAATAAGCCAGTAACAAACAGCAAAGACTAGTGCATATGAATGTAATGTTGCTTTCATATGCTAAGGATACAGTTCACTGTTTGAATAAACATAATATAATTGCACAGTATTAATTCTGTACAAATATTTACATAGTATTCGAAAGCCACTCTAGCTGCGTCAAACTGCTACAGATTCTGCTTTCCGACTTAAATCTCAGTCACATGCCTTCTGCAAACTTTCTTCTGAGGCTTTTGTTTCACATGCTTCTACTGGGGTCTTGGTTTTACCAAAGGGAATCTGATGCTTGGCAACTAGAGTAGGATCACTTAATCTGGGGAAACTTGGAGAGTCATTACTCCATGAGTTCAACTGATGTAATGGGCCTACTCCATTTGTAACCTACTAGACTAAACAACAGAATTTCAGCAATTGTATTGTTTTCAGAGAGAGAAGTATGGCTTACTAGTCCTATACAGTACAGGCAAGGTATCCACTAAAATGCATGCCTGTTAGGGCACACACTCCTCACCCCCATGATTTTCTTCTATTCTTTTCTTTCCATCTATTGTGGCCACCTTTGTTTTGGTTATGATGGGACCTGCAGGGGGAGTGGCGGAAATCCACAAAAAGTGAGGAAGAAAATGAGAGGGCATGTTGTATACAGGTATTCAATATTTCTGTACTCATCTTCACCTGCAAAGTATCTGCAATGATGTAATATATCAGTTAATGTCTTGAGGAACCCATGACTGATGGTCTTAATTCAAGATTCTGCGCGTTCTGCAGAATTTCCCACTAATAACACTCAGAAAAGAAGACAAAATATTGAATACAATGTCAAATCTCCACCAACATAACAGACACTGTGGCGAATGGATGGTCCCTCTTTGCACTACCACGTTGTGCTCCCCAAAGATGGGTTAGAGGATAAATGCCAATTTGAATCTGATCTGGGTGACATACATGAAGGAGAAATGCCAATTTGAATCTGATCTGGGGGACATACATGAAGGAGAGGAGGTCTTACTACACAAAGTGACTGTTTGGCCTAAAATCCAACATCACACAACTGCTCAAAAAGGAATATTGTAACAATATGTAGAAAAATGTGGATGCCTTGTTTCTGAAATTCCATTTCTCAAGGACTACTAAAATAAGATGGTTTGCTCCTGCATTTCAGACTGCAGCACCACGATTATCTTGAACTGCTTATAGGAAAAAGAAGTAGATGAAAACGTAAATGATGAAACAACTTACGTATTTTAGTGCATCAAAATACCATATAGTCTCTTTGAGCAACAACATTCACAACAAACATTTTAACCACCAACAGAACTGACATGGCATTATAGATCTAATGTTTTTATTCTGAAATGCTGCCTTCGGAATATGATTTGGGGATATGTTGATGTATTCACAGAGGGGCAACAAGCTTTGTTTATGACAGTATTAAAGCCTCAGTCATACCTAGATGCCCTGAGCACATCTGATCTCGCGTGATCTCGGAAGCTAACAGGGTCAGGCATGGCCAGTACTTGGATGGGCGACCATCAGGGAATACCAGTTGCTGTAGGTGCCTGGAGTAGGTACTGACAAGCCACTCCAGTATTCCTGCCAAGAAAACTCCATGGAGTCACAAAGAGTTGGTCACGAATGTAATGACTCAACAGCAGCAGCAGCAACAACAACAACAACAACAACAACAACAACGCCTCAGTCAAATGTGCTGTAGGTCAGGGGTGGTGAAACTTCAGCATTCTGGATGTTCTAAACTACAGCTCCTACAATCCTAAGAACATAAGAACATAAGAAGAGCCATGATGGATCAGGCCAAAGGCCCATCTAGTCCAGCTTCCTGTATCTCACAGCGGCCCCACCAGATGCGTTTGGGAGCGCATGAGACTAGATATCTGTCTCCTGATACCACTCCCCTGCATCTGGACCTTGAAGTACCCCGGTTTAAAGCCTAGAGACTACACATCTCCATCATGGTTTGTAACCTGTGATGGACTTTTCCTCCAGGAATCTGTCCAATCCGCTTTTGAAGGCATCCAGGCCAGATGCCATCACCACATCCTATGGCAGGGTGTTCTGTAGACTAACAACGCGCTGGGTGAAAAAATATTTTCTTTTGTCAGTTCTTACTCTCCCAGCCCTCAATTTGAGTGTATGTCCCCTAGTTCTGGTATTTTGGGAGAGAGAGAAGAGCTTCCCTCTATTCACTTGACTCATGCCCTGCATTATTTTGTATGTCTCAATCATATCCCCCCTCAAGCACCTTTTTTCCAGACTAAAGAGGCCCAAATGTTTTAGCCTTTCTTCATAAGGGAGGTGCCCCAGCCCTCTAATCATTTTAGTCGCTCTCTTCTGCACCTTTTCCAGTTCCACTATGTCTTTCTTGAGATGCGGTGACCAGAATTGTACACAATACTCCAGGTGGGGCCTTACTATTGCTTTGTATAATGGCATTATAATGTTGGCTGTTTTATTTTCAATCCCCTTTTTGATAATCCCTAGCATGGAATTGGCCTTCTTCACTGCTGCCACACATTGGGGAGACACCTTCATGGAGCTGTCCACCAACACACCAAGATCTCTTTCCTGATCCGTCACGGATAACTCAGAGCCCATGAGTTGATAGATGAAGTTTGGATTTTTTGCCCCAATATGCATTACTTTACATTTGGTTACATTAAAACGCATTTGCCATTTCTCAGCCCATTCCCCCAGTTTGGAGAGATCCTTCTGGAGCTCTTCACAATCTTCTCTGGTTTTTACCACACGGAAAAATTTTGTGTCATCTGCAAACTTGGCCACCTCACTGTTTATCCCTGTCTCCAGGTCATTTATGAACAGATTGAAAAGCACCGGTCCCAGGACAGAGCCCTGGGGCACACCGCTTTTCACTTCTCTCCATTGTGAAAATTTCCCATTGACACCTACTCTTTGTTTCCGGGATCTCAACCAGTTCTCGATCCATAAGAGGACCTGCCCTCTTATCCCCTGACTGTGCAATTTTCTCAGCAGCCTTTGGTGAGGGACTGTGTCAAAAGCCTTTTGAAAATCCAGATAGACTATATCCACCGGTTCACCCAAATCCACGTGCCTGTTGACCTTTTCAAAAAATTCTAAAAGGTTTGTCAGACAAGATTTATCCTTACAGAAGCCATGCTGATTTTCTCTCAGCAAGGTTTGTTCTTTTATGTGTTTTAAGATTTTCTCTTGGATGAGGCTTTCCACCATCTTCCCTGGGACAGATGTAAGGCTAACTGGCCTGTAGTTTCCTGGGTCCCCCCTCCTTCCTTTTTTAAAAATTGGTGTGACATCTGCTATCCTCCAGTCCTCCGGCACTGTGGCCGTTTTAAGAGACAAGTTGCATATAACTGTTAAGAGATCTGCAATTTCATTTCTCAGTTCCCTAATAACCCTTGGGTGGATGCTATCTGGGCCCGGTGACTTGTTAATCCTCAATTTGTCAATTAGTCCTAAAACCTCCTCTCTTTTAACCTGTACTTGATTTAATTCTTTAGTCAAGAGGGGCGGCTCAGGCAGCGGAATCCGCTCAAGGTCCTCTGTCGTGAAGACAGACGCAAAGAAGTCATTCAATTTCTCTGCAATGTACAAGTCCTCCTTAACTTCCCCTTTTCCTCCCTCACCATCCTGAAGTTGTAATCCGAAACATCTGGAGTGCCAAAGGTTCACCACCTTGCTCTTCATAAAGTAAGACACTAACTACATGAAAAACTTAACATCTGTCTTTTGAGCAGTTTCTTAAATGGATGAAAAGACAAGTTCTTGGGCATTGATTTTTGAGAAGTACATTAACAGCGTGTTTTGAAAAACAGGTTTTGCGATACAAAAGATATTTCATTTCAGGTCAAGGGAGTGCACACAAAGCATTTCACTCCCTACCCAGAAGCGAGGGTGGTGTAAAACTGTGTATTTGCCCAGCCCAATTTTTTTTTCCTACAGGTGAATTTCAGAGCTGTGAAAGTAGCCAGGCTAGAAACAGAAAGGTTAATCAACTGGCATTGTTGTTGTTAACTATCTGTGATATTAAGTTACAGGACTTCCCACTGGTGGTAGCTGGACATCTTCAGTGGCTCAGGCTTTTAGCTGCAGCACCAGAGTTTAGGAGTTCAACTCCTCACAGCACCTCCTTGACAGAAGCTGGGCTCTACAATCCAAAGGGTCCCTTCCAGTTTTACATCTTTAGATGATGATGGATTTAAATGCTGACCTCTCCAAGGTCCCACCACTAGCAGCCCTGCTCAGCTCTTGCATCTACATGTTTTTAGCAGGCTCAAAATGGTATCAGTTACACGGAGCAGCCCACCCCCTCAAAAGCCTTCATACTCCTATCCTTCCTGCATCAGGTTGTTTTTCCTTTTTCGCTTCACACAGCCTTAGGAGAAAGGGTAATGATAAAGCACTCAAGAGGCAGAAGACCCAAGGTAAATTTCTGAACGTCCCAGACATGTTCAAAACTGATCCACATTACCACCTTACTGCAAGCCAAGCCTTGCAGCTCTGTCAAGTCAACCAAGAGGAGGTTCAAAAAGTGACGGACATCAAAGGAAGAACTTAAAACACACGCAGTGTAGGATCTGCAACAGTTATGCCAAGAGTGAGTTACTGGTTTCAGCGGGACTACAAGGGAGTGGTGGAAAGGAAAAGATAAGCACAACTGCACAAGGGTTTTCTTCCAGGGAAGAAGAAGAAGAAAGAAGAAAGAAGAAGAAGAAAAATCTTCCTGAGGAAGAAGCAAGGAAGTCAAAGCGACCTCTAGTAAAATTCCTTTCTGCCATGCCATAGAAGTACAAAGTTTTTGGGGATCCGAGGACCGGAGAAGGTGGGAATGACGACGGGGAGTGTGGGGAAGGGACGGCGGGGCACAGCCAAGGCAAAAGGTGGGTGGGAGATCCGAGGAAGGGGCGGCGATCAGGAAAGGAGGAGGCTGTGACCCGAGTTTGGTCAGGAAGGGCGCAGGAGCCCGCGGGGTTCCCCAGATCTCTCCCCCCCCCCATCCAACACCCCATTAAAACACTCACGCCTTGTCCACCAGTTCCCGGACTTTCCACATATTGAGCATCGTGGTCGTCGTGGCGCCGAGAGATCCTCTCCCGGTCTAGGCCCCTGCGAGTGTCCCAGTCTTCTCCTTCCTTCCTTCCTTCCTTCCTTCTCCTTCCTTCCTCTCCTCCTCCTCCTCCTCCTCTTCCTCCTCCCACCCAAGGAGTCCACCCCAACCGCTCTTCAGCCACGGCAAGGCCAGGCCCGTCTAGCCGCCGCTGCCGCCTCAGCTTTGCCAACGGTACAGAGAGAGAGAGAGAGAGAGGGAGAGCGACTCGGGGCTGGCTGCCTCCGGAAACCGGCAGCTCATGGCCGCAGAGCTTGCTGGGATATGGAGTCCGAAAGCTTCTCCGGCCCGGCGCCGAAAAGCATTCAAAAAACAAACAAGCCCGCACGGCCTGATGGGAGATGTAGTCCGCCCGGGTTCTGTCACCGTGGCGAAAGCTTAGAGAAAACTATTTCCCTCGCGCGGCTTGCTGGGAACGAAGGAGTTGTAAGGAAGGGACTTTTCTCTTAAAGAGAAGAGGCGTTTAGTTAGAGAGGTGTTGAAAGTGGCGGGTCAAGGTCCTGCGTTGTCAAGAGCAAACATTGCAGGCTGAAAGTCTCAGGAGTTTTAACTTGTGTATGGCTCCGATGGTCTTATTGACAAAACAACTTGTATGAGAAGAAGAGAGTCTAATTTTATTGATTGATTGGTGAATGCTGCTGATATAAATATATATATATGGCGTGTTTACGGAGTTCAAAATTGGGATCCCATAACATTTTTGGACGCTGGCAAATTTCTTTTTCTTTTCTTTTCTTTATTTTAACATAATGACCAGTGCACTAATATTGCCACTCCGTCCTGTGTAATATTGCAATCTATCTGTGCAGTCTCGGGATATTCACAGGTCAGCTGTGTTATTAAAATCATCACAATCTTTTCCCCCCTTGGTGGAGTCTGCTGGGGAAGTGAGATCTCAGCTACTTGTGAATTCTGCCTTTGAACTAATATATTTTATCTATCTATCTATCTATCTATCTATCTATCTATCTATCTATCTATCTATCTATCTATCTATCTATCTATCTATCTATCTATCTATCTATCTATCTAATTTATATACCGCCCAACTTTCCAAAGGAACTCTGGGCAGTTTACAACTAGGGAATCCATAATACTGAGGATCAGCTACCCCTTCCTCTAGGATAGCTTATGCTGCAGATCTCTTGCTATGGTAAGTCCTTCAGATCTTGCACAGTTGGATCCATTGCCTATGTGGGTGGATTGGATTTGGGTACCTTGCCCACAGAAATGATTACTTTCTCCTGTCTAAGTTCAGGTTAAGCGCATATATATTGTACCTTTTATAAAGGGAGAGTAGGTGGATATGTTCTCTCAGATTTTTTTAAATTGCATTAATATGAATAAAGTGAGTACTGCAGAGTTTTGAATTTCTAGTAAAATTCCTTTTTGCCATGCAATAAAAGTACAGAGCTCCACAGAAGGCAATTGTTATGAGTTCCCCAGAGTCCACCCTTTTGTCATTAACTGATATTTAAGGTCTGCGTAATTCAGTCAGACATTTGTAGAAGAAATAATAAAAACCCAGTTGCTTGAAAGCTATAGACTTGAGTACACTGCTTTCTTTAATACAAAAAAAATCTTATCAGGTCCCAGAAATATGTATTTATGTGTAATTTCAAGAGTGTGTTTACCAGAACTAGAAGGAGCCAGAGACTATCCAATATATAAGAACATAAGAATAGCCTTGCTGGAACAGACCACAGCCCATCCAGTCCAGCATTCTGTCTCACACAGTGGCTCACCATTTGCTTCAGGGGATTCCCAAGCCTATGTCTTCACCTGCTTATTATTCCCTGCAAATGGCATTGAGAGATATCCTCCCTGTCTCTCCAACCCAGAGGTGGTCCTTAGGCATCAATAATGATAGCCACTGATACCCTTGTTCTCCATGAACATGTCTAATCCTTTCTTAAAGCTGTCAAGTCTTTATATAGCATTCAATACTTCAATGATTTTTGGTGTTTGCTGTTGGGGAGACTGGAACCAATCCCTTGTGAATATCACAATGTTGATTCTAAATCCCATGAAATGCCAGTTCTCCTCTATTTGGCACCATTTAGGCCTCATACTGCGTATTGTGTCCAGTTCTGGACATGTCCAGAGGAGGGCAACAAGGATAATCGGGTAACTGAAAACCAAGCCCTCTGAGGAAAAAATGAACAAGCTGTTCATATTTAGCCTTGAGAAAATAAAGCTGTGGGGAGGGGGGAGGTGATAGCACTTTTAAAATACTTGAAAAAATATTCATACAGTGGAGTGGCAGGATCTGTTCTCAATCATCCCTGAATGAAGAACATGTAACTGTGGGCTCAAGTTACAGGAAGACAGATTTTGTTTTAATATTAGGAAAAACTTCCTAACTGTTAGAGTAGTATGATAGTGGAACACATTACCTCAAGAGGTGGTGAGTGCTCCAACACTGGAGGCCTTCAAGAAAAATTTGGACAACCCCCTGGCAGATATCTTTTGACTTGTATTCCTGCATGGAACAGGGGGTTGGACTTGATGGCCTTATAGGCCCCTTCCAACTGCATTATTCTATAGTTCTATGATTCTATGATCGCAGAGTACAGAACACATAATAATGGGTTCAAGGAAGTCTTTCCGTTGGATATCAGGTAAAACGTAATTGTTGAAGCAGTTTAACAATGGGATCAGTTACCTCAGGGGGTGTTGAGTGCTCCAGTGTTGGAGGCATTCAAGACTTTAAACATCCATCTGATGTACTGTAACTTGGATACTTGCACTGAGCAGGGGCTTGAATTAAATGGCCTTGTAGGTCCCTTCTAACTCCAGTATTCTATTCTTAATGGGCAGCACCTTTCACTTTTATTTGCTCTTATTTTAAAAAATTATAATAGTGTATGAAAAGGAACTCTACAAGTTCAGTAGTTCTTCCTTCACATCCCTACATATTGCGTCAATCCAGGTTCTATTCCAGGTTTTGAAACCTAGTCCCATAATTTCAATGAAAGGAAACAGAATCTAGTCCTGAGAAGGGAAGAGTAATTAGGAACAAAGGCTTGCCGCAGTCAATCATCTTTGATGTGGAACATTTTAACAAATGAGAAATGTTGAAGGGCTTAACACAAAACATTGCCAGTAATGGCCTCAAATGTTCTTCAAATTTTTCACATCTGTGCTATGCCTCATCTTTATATAAAATGCAAATACCACAGAGAAAAGAATTAAGAATTAAAGTGAATACTGTATGTATCCCTAAAGGAGCCGTATATATCACAGACTTCCTTTCCATGATTAAAAAAAGGCTAACTCTGCCATCCTACGCATGTCTACCCTGAAGTCTCAGGACATCAAATGAGATTTACTCCCACTGTGTAGGCGTAGGATTGTGGTTTAAGTGTCTTCTAATCACTGCCTCTTTCCTTCTACACAAAATGTCTTCAGAATTATATATTTGGAAATATTTATATAAAAATAAATAAAATATTTGAAAAATAATATGTGACTAATGGTGGTGGTGGTGGTGGTGGTGGTGGTGGTGGTGATGAAGTGTGCTGTCAAGTGAATTCTGCCTTAGGGTGAGCCTTTTCAAAGTTTTCTAGGTGAAAGCCTTTACATTCCCATTGCAATTAGCTGTAAAGGCCAGCCTTACCTACACAAGCAAATATAAAAGACAATATTGTGTAATGTGCCTGCAAGTGATAGCAAATGTTACACGTCTAGGGATTACTTCTGGAATCAGTATACGGAAGGATGCATACTGTTTGTTTTAGATATACAACACCCACTCCTTTGTCCTTGAAATTAAAGGAAATGTTTCTCAGGATTTCCTCTTTCTTATATGACATTCCAGTTCATTTCCTAGTGAGTTAAAGAAAAGTCAGGTGTTGTGTTCATGTTGAAACTCCTTGCTTTCCCTTTGCTTTTTAGCAGATAGAAAAGCAATAACTACTAGAGAGTAGTAGCCACCTCCACAGAAGCCAAGAAGAAGGAATACAGGCACCTGAAGACAGTGCTTAAGGCCTCTGATTATCCCAAGAGGGCCTTCAATAAAGCAGTGTCCTGACCCAAAAGAATAGTGGATCAGCCTGAGACCCAGCGCTGATGCAAGAATCTGCTCATTGCTTTCACTGCTGGAGTGTCTGAAAAGCTTAAAGGGATTTTTGGCAAATACCACTTCAAATCCACAAACACACTAAGGCAGAGACCCATGTACCCAAAAGACCCGACATCAAAACACCAGAGGAACAACACAGTATATGCAGTCCAGTGCAGTGAAGAGTGTGCAGACCTCTACACTGGAGAAACCAAACAGCCACTAAACAGGAGGATGGCCCAACACAGGAGGGACAGCATCTCAGGACCAGAATCAGCAGTTTACCTTCATTTGAAAGACAAAGGGCACTCATTGAAAGATGAGTATGTATACATATTAGACAGGGAAGATAGGTGGTTTGAGAGAGGGGTCATGGAAGCCATTCATATGTGTATTGAAAATCCCTATCTCAACAGAGGTGGGGGCCTCAAGTACAATCTGTTCACCACTTATGCTGCTCTTTCCTCAGTCCCTAGACAAATCGGAAGCACTTCACACCTTCACCAGAAAAGCCACAGCTAACGACCCATACTTAATGGGTGTTGAGAAGGATCTCATAGGTGGGACTTTCACACTCCCCAGGCCATTGTACATCTAATGAGCCTATTCAGGCCATTGTAACAAGCATATTCAGGCCACTGTCCACCTAACAGGCCTATTCAGACCAGGATGGTATGAAACCAAAGTGAACTATATATTGGAAGCCCCACATCAACTTTCCTCAGACTGACGAAGCTACTTGGATGAGTAGTGAAACATTTTGATCTCACAAAAAAGTACAGTTGCCATGGCTCAGCTTCTAGATAACCTTACATGGATGACTGAAAATCTCAGACCTACAAGTCTTGCAAACTACTACATTGATTGACTGAACTAGGATCAATTTCTGTTTGGAGTAAGAGCTCTTTGAAGGGCAAAGAAATGTATGGTGCTATCCCCTTCCTTTCATTATGGCACTACTGAAAGTTTGTGTCCTGGTCCAAAGTCGTTTTAGACATAAGAAAATATTGAACTGGAACCAGTTGTGCATTGATATCTGCTGCTGTTTTTCCACCCAGCAATGGTGTTATAAACTGCTGAGCTGCTATGTAACTAGGGCAGGGCAGCTGGGATTTGCCCCAGGGATGGCAAAAGTTAGAGGACACCACAGTCTATTGGTGAACCTACTGGTGAATGCCTGGAAGTTAAACAGGACTTTCCTACCTAAACCCCCCTCCTTTTTTTTAAAGCATGACCTTTCTCTTTCTTTCGCCTCCTTTTTTCTTGCTGGCTTCTTGTGACCTTGCCTTAAGGCAGATAGGGTGAGAGATGATTCTGCTTGCTCTGAGTGCCATAATTGATGGTTACAGCTCTGGCTAGGATATAATCTAGCAGCTGCATTTTGTACTGGAAGTATTCCATCTCTTTCCTGGGCACATACAAGTGGAAAATGCCGTCTTGACCAAGAAGTTGCCTCGTCTTTTCTGATGGCTTGAAATGGCCACTGGAGAAGGCTTAAACTCTGTGACCTTCGTTGTCATTCTGTTTCTAAGGAAATTGAGAGCCATGTATAAGAGAATTGGTATTGGATTCTCTTCCTTCCCTGTGAAGAGATTGTCAGATCAGATGGACATAAACTACATTATATGAGAGTCATTCTCTGTCATCTTCAGACAATGAACTGTTATTAAACCTTGTGCTGCCTGTGGACCACACAAATAGGCAAGTGGCACAGAAGCTGAGGCCACTTGTATTCTCCAATGGTCTGTCTCTTCAATGCTTACTTCATTTCCCTCCATCCAACCCTTTTCTTCCATTTCATTTTCCTGCTTCCTCCTTCCAAGGAATGTCACGGAGGGGGGATTTCAGCTTTGCCCCTTCTTTCCCCCACAACTCTTATGTTAATAACTCCTTGACCAAACTAACACAATGGATGGACATGTATATTAGTTCAGCAGAGTCTTCTTTTCTTAGTGTCTTTCTCACTTGGTGGTGGGGCCCACTGTTCTGGTTTTTGTCCTCCACTTTGCATGGTCATGGGCTTGGTCTGGGTGAACCTGAGACAACTCCAGGATGTTGTCAAGGGTGTTCATCTAGTGCCGTTTTGCTTGTCTCCTCGGTCAGGATCCACTGACCTCCAGGGTGAGACCCTTTTTGGCCTGAATTTCCTCATCGGTACGCAAGACATGCAGCAGAGTCCTCCAAGATATTTAGTATGCCAGAACTGCACATTCCAACTCATTTACAGTACATCACACTGTTCCAAAGGTCTTCTTCTCTGGAGTTGAGAAAATGTCCTTAGTATAAGGATGGTTACAATAAGTCTTAAACCAGAACTGAACGCACTCTCTCCAAGATTGCAAGTTGCTACTGGTGTGACAGGGTTCTAGAAAGTCCAGTTTTGTTTAATATCAGGGTAATATTTATTCATTTATTCATTCATTCATTTGATTACTAAACCTGCAAACCATCTGGCCCATATGTGTTGGGGATCTATGTTGGATTGGTGGTTGCAGATGATTTTTGGTTGCTTTAATGAAAGAGACACCTCTTGTGTTACTATATGAAAAATCTATTTATTTAACTAGAAGGGAAGGGTACACGGGAGGTTTTCTAACTATAACTATTCTAACAGCCATTTTGCTAAGCCAG
Organism: Phrynocephalus forsythii; assembly: GCA_029282475.1. Taxonomy (NCBI): domain Eukaryota; kingdom Metazoa; phylum Chordata; class Lepidosauria; order Squamata; family Agamidae; genus Phrynocephalus; species Phrynocephalus forsythii. Next base: position 113,817,472 of record JAPFRF010000011.1, read on the forward strand.
GAACATGCTTCTCTTCTCTAAGAATACAAGGCACACACACTAACTAGACTTCTACCAGAACATTCCAAGTGGTGTGATCTCAACAGCCAATTGGCTTCACTCTTCACATTAAATCCGGCCCATAATACTCTACATTCACATTAACCCCGTAATGGCTGAAATGTAAATCTTGCTAAACTTCCCAACAATATGCCACTCTGGGCAGTGTACAATATCATAAAAATACAGTGACATACAATAAATATCAAAATAATAATAGTTAATATTTATTTGGGTACATTTTCAAAATGTTTCCACCAAACTGGTAAAATGCAAAGGCCATTTTCTTTTAGTGCTACAGTTCCCCTTTTCCCGCCCAGAGTTCTGATGCCTTGAAAATTTTCACACCCTATTGCTAATGCCCACCGTTGTAGTTTCACCATTGTCTGTCTCGAGTGGGAAAGGAAAGAGCAGAACTGAGCTCCAATATGTGCCAAAATGTGCCCCACCATGTCAAACTGCTTTAACTAAGGGCGTTTATACACGACCCCTAAGCTCCGCTGCAAATGGCTGCAAGCTCCGGAGCTTAAAAATGTTTCCCCACCAGCTCCGGAGTTTGCAGACAATTAAGTGCGACCCCGCCCACCTAAGCGCGACCCAGTGCACTTTTCTTGTACCTACTCGAGGAGGGTGAAAATCGCCAGGTCCGGATTTAATCTGGTCAGTGCGGGGCTCTCCTGGCTTTTTTTTTTTTGCCTCCCGCCCCTTTAAGAGAAGGAGCGGGAGGGGAAAAAAAGCAAACAAAGAGAAGGAATCAGCACAAGGGAGCTCCGGCAGCTTCTCCAAGGTGAGTCTGCATTTCCCCCCCACTTTCTTCCTCCCTCCCCTCAGCAGACAGGTGCGGAGTGGTGGGGAGGAAGGAAGAGCAACGAACCCCTAAGATCTCTGGTCCGAATTTAAGTGGCCAGCGGATCTTAGGGGTCGTGTGAAAAGGCCTTAACATTTCTTTTGGGTGAGGGGTTTGACCACCTCTTGATGCAGAGGAAACAACTTTATTTGGAGCGTTGCAAACATTAGCACCTACTGGATGAATCATATCTATTTGACGAGACTTGCAACTTGGATCAAAAGTGTTCAGAAGCTTCATTTGGTTCACAGTGCGCCAGCCAGACCAGCGGGAGATACCTGAGAACCATTAGTCCAGTCTTGTGCCTGTCAGGCTCTATGAAAGGTGGTGTTTCTGACCTAGAGATTTAATTAATCAGCCTGACACCAGAAGAACTCAAGGTCCACCTCCTTCTGTATAAACTGCCTTATGTGTTGCCTTCAACAACTGAAAGCTTGTCATCTACCACACATCTCAAGTATGTGCCAGTGTGACAGGCGTTCTGTCACTGTAGTAATTAGGCAAGAAAGATTTAATTTATAAATTATAGACTGCTTTCACTAGGCAGTGCTCTATGTCACCGTAGGTGCTTGAATTTTCTTGTGCAGCCTGACTTTTTAGTAAAACCTAGGGGCTATGTTTAAGTTGGTTTGTGGAATAATTGGCTGGTTTTCCTTTCTTTGTTGCTGACGGTGGTGTTTTTGTTTAAAGTTGTGGTTACAGGTTATTTTACTTAACGTTAGCCATGCAGTCAGAAAAGGAAAGGAAAAGTGTACATTATATCAGTAAATGCCATAATAAGGCTTCCAATTGCCACTCTGTTGTGTTAAATCTCTGACAGTGCAGAATACAATTTTGATATCTACATTTTGAAAAACAAGCAATAAGGCATTTCCTCTCTGAGGTTAACGTGTCCAGATTTCTTTATTGGAGCTTAGACAGGTGTCAGACTTGATTCGCTCTCCATTTGTCCGTATAGACTTATGCTCTCAGGTAATGTTGAATGAGTGCATGTCTTCATCTGACAGGTGTTAGAGGATTTGTGAAACACCACCACTTAATCGCTCTTCCAAAGAGCAGATGAGCTCATGATGTGGTGGTAAAATCTAGAAGGCTACTTAGTCAGATGGGACCTCTTTCACATTCTGAAATAGTAGAGTCCACATACAAGTTTCCATCTCCCCCATTGCTGTAGCCATGTTATCCTGTGCTAGCATATCAGGCCAAAAGAAAATGAAAATGAAAAATAAGACAAAAAAATTGCGACACATGAAAGACTGACTCCTGCCTTTTAATGTGAGCTATTGTGGACTAGCCCACTTCCTCAACATACTGAGGAATACAATAAGACCCCTTTATCCATGGGATCAGTCTAAGCCAGGCATGTCTAAAGTCAGGCCCTGGGGCCAAATCTGGCCTGTTTTCAAATTCTGAGTGGCCCGCAGCTTCTTCTCCCCACTGACTCAGCTTGTCATGCATCCCCGCCAGCTGGCCCCTCCCCATATTGGATGGAGATGTCAGCTTGCAGTTTTGCTGCCCTCCCTGCCTCTGTCAGCTGCCCCAGCCACTCAGCCAGCATACCTGCTGCAGCATCCTCTCCATCTCCTTGCATGTCCTAGAGGCTTGACCAAAGTCCGGCCTGAGGGCCAAATGTGCCTAAATATTCGGCCCCCACACATTTTCACCTCACCAAATCTGGCCTCCTTGCAAAAAGTTTGGACACACCTGGTCTAAGCTGATGGTCTGAAAATGTTAAGAAAACCTCCTCTAGAGGGAGCCTAGATATAGCATTTGTTATAGAAATTCATTTCCATAAGGTCATTACCAGAACTGGTCTCTAGAGGGAGGCAGAGACCATGCTAGGTATAGCGTTTACTGTTATAATCGTGTTTACTATACTCCACATTTTTTAGCATCTGTGGGAGGGTTAGGAACCAATCAACCATAGATACAGGGCTCCCGTACTCTTCCTTGAAGTCGATGTGGAACCAAACTGGGAGCCAGTGCAGGGTGGCCAGCGCTGGGGATATATGGTCATATTTTCTAGTCCCAGTCAGCAATCTGGCCACCATATTCTGGATCAGCTGGAGTTTCTGCATCAGCCTCAAGGGCAGCCCCACATAGAGAGCGTTGCAATAGTCCAACCTTGAGACTGCCAATGCATGGACTAGCGTGGTGAGAGCTCGCGTGTCCAGATAGTGACACATCTGAGCAATCTGCCACAGATGGTAATGGGCGGAATGGACCACCAACGCTACCTGATTAATTATTCAGGCTACACATTGTCCCTCCCCCAGTGAACTCGGAAGGATGGAAGGCTGAGTGAACCATGAGCTGGATACCTGGGCCATGGGCAGAATTTTTGCTTCAGTACAGGAGCTTAACCATTGCACCATGAGGCTCACTATGCCACAAGAAAAACTCCCTGTACTCCCTGTTTCCTCATCAGTTGCTGCATTTAGCCACTGTAAGTTAAGCAAACCTTACTGTAACACCAATAGGATTCCAGCCATTACTTTCAAATATTATTCTTTAGGTGCTCCAGCTGGTATGGACGGCTGTAACTGTTTATCTGATAATAAACAAAATGTAGCGTTTTCAAGCTCTTGTCTTTACATAGTACCTAAAATGCAAAGGGCAACCAATGAGTGGGGGAATTTGGAGGGGGAATATTGCCGGTCTGGATGTTACTACAGGAAGGACAGTGTCTAATTCGGAAGCCCGTGGGGATTATCCAAACACCTTCCTTTGTGGTGGCGGCATAATAAGAAACGAGGTGGCCCACAACAGTGGTCCTGAATGCACCAAAGGAGTGGGTTGGCTTCCAAGCCAATGGGAGACAAGCTGACAATGTCCCATGATAGTGGGTAAAGAGATAAGTACTGACAATTGTGCTGACTTCAAAAGACATCAAGTTCTCCAGGAAACCATTTTAGGAACAGCTCAGTCAGAGAGTGATAATAGAAAAGGGAGGGGGGTGGCATCAGGATCATTTATGCCGTGCAGGCAAGAGCCCTCTTCTTTACCTTTTCATGAAATAGGAGACACATTGAAGGAAGGAAATTTGGACGCATGCATTAAAGTGACCTCAAGAGAATACGAACTCATCCAAAGTGTCAGGAACATATTGCATGATTTGCCTCCAGCGGTTACTCTAGTCTGGATGACTAAACAGATATTATAACAACTCCCTCATGAGAAAAGCAACACTGAAGATTTAGGAAAGCAACCACACAGCTGTAATCCCCCTGCCTCAGATAATTTGATTCTCCATTGACTGCAACTCGTCATACCTCCTATTATTTCCGAGCGTAGTTTTCCAAAGGATCAGTGTGAACCTCACATAATTCTATGTTTCTGATTTTGTTTTTGTATGGGATTTTCCCTGTTAGTATTGCCTGGGATAGTGTGTTTACATATTTCATGAGAAAAGGGTGAGGAGGAGGGGAAGATGGGTTTTACTATGTCCTGTTTTATTCACGATAATGGGAGATGATGCTGAACAGACAACGTTCTTCAGTTACCACAACCCACACAACAGCACAGTGAAGGCTAGGTCATATCCTACATTACAACTTCACTGAATATTCAAGTTTGGGCTTGCATACCAAGCCTCTGAAGCATCATTGTTCTTTTAAATAATTATGTGTGTGTGTGTGTTGGGGAAGAGGTTTTCCCGGGCTGGAAATTTTTTCCCTGTTCTCTCGCCAGGCCAGGTGCCTATTATGTGTTTGTCTAAATTTATATAGTCTCTCCCAGCCTGAAGGTAATGATAGGATAAGTGACGATGAGACACTCCAAAATGTTTGCATGAGAACAGAAACACAATTTTGTCTGTTTAAAATGCAGTTCCGAATGCACGCCTCTGCTGGTTTACGCAGTTTTAATGACCCTTAAGGTCACTCTTTTTTAAAAAAAAACAACAACACCTGTATTTCCTCACTGATGAAAGGGAGTCCCACAACTCAGGAAGAGCTACTAAGAATCAGGAGCCGACCCAAGGGATGTTCTTGCCTGGGTTGAAGAACACCCATGCCACATACAGAACCTGACTGATGTGGCAGTCAGCATCTACAGGTCAGCATCCTGTACCACTCTGGAAAGCAGCAAGCCAGCTGAAAGAGTGCAGCGCACGTTGCGTGGCACGCAAGGCTTTGTCCTCCAATGGCATGCTTCCAGGTTGCGCAACCAGCAAACGCTTCATTCTGCCCTCCCATGGTGCCTCTCTTGCAGTCCGAAATGTGAAAAGACCATTTCCAATCAGTCAGTCTTTGACTTATAGCAGGATATGGAAGAGGAAGCATTAGTTAAACCAGAGCAGAAGAACTTTGCTTCCTCCCTTAAGTCCTCCCTTAGGATGTCTTAATGAAAAAAATGGTCTAGAGCTGAACCTAGCAATGGGCAGGGCCAAATCCACACACACACACACACACACACACACACACACACACACACACACACACACACACACACACACACACACACACACACACACACACACATCATTCACCTACTCTCTTTATGCACCATCAATGACAAGTATGACTTCATGCATACTTTCTACTTCTCTCTTTTTCTCTTGACCTTCCAGAACATTCCTTTCAGCTCATTGTTTTCTAGTGATTAGTTGAACATGGGGGAATGGGTTATTATGGTGAGGGAGGTGAGATTTATGTTGGGCTTATGCCTTGATCTCATCGTTAACCCGTATTAAGCAAATGCAGTAATGCACACGTATGACAACTGAGGGTGTGATCAGGCAATTGCAAAGGAGCTTGCCTGAACACATCACAAAAGGGACACATCCTTTCATACTAATCCTTATGCCGCTATGTTAGCGAGTAAGTGACATTTATTTGCTGACATACTGACATAGGTTTGATGCCATTCCTATGTCAGAATGCAGGCATAAATGATAAATGACTTGTGACCTCTTTGATCCTTTGATCATTGTTAGGATGCAACATTTCTTAAATGCTATATGACAGCTGGCCTGGTAGCTCAATGAGATGGAGTAACAGGGTAAAAGGGTTGGTTCTTCACTGGGCCTTTCTGAAGACTATTTTACTGGTAGTAGTGGGAGAGGTCACTAGGAAAAGAGGAAGGCCGAATGTGAGATCGGTTGATTCAAGGAAAGAAGCCGCATCCATTAGTTTGCAAAATTCGAGCAGAACTTAATGGAAAGGACAACATTGCTAGAAAGGGGGTCAGGAGAAAGAGAGAACAACCTAATATGAGATGTTGGTGCCCAAGATCTGAGCAAAGCTGTTAACAATAGGACATTTGGAAGGTCAGTAACACACACACTAGTCCCTACCACACATCAGAAGTCACTTGATGGCACTTAGGATCTTCAGAGTCCCCCCCTTTAATTAGAGAACAGGTAACTCCAAGTAAGACCATCCCCAGCCAAACAGCAAAGTGTAATAATTTTGCAGCTTAAACAAGTGAGCTTATGAACAGGTATTCCCTATTGCTTAAAAATATATTTTGAAATACGTTTAGAACCAGATCCAGAATGTCGTTTTAATGGCTCCTTGGCCAGGTAGGGGTTAAAAATTCTCCTCCTTAGAGTCATTTAATTTGGTTCAACTTCTGACTGACATGGTCAAAATGTCAGACCTCCCTTTGTGGCTGGCTCACAAGCTGCAATAATTTTTTTCTGACAGTGGAATCTCTCTCTCTCTCTCTCTCTCTCTCTCTCTCTCTCAGTTTAGATGCCACACTACCCAAGGGTCTCTGAGCGGCTTACAACAATTAAAACTGACAGTTAAAATAATTAAAAACATTAAAATACAATGCACCAAAATTCCCATCCAGACCCACAATCTATGTTATAGCAGTTTTAAAAACGTCTGGATCAGGAAGGCTTTTACCTGGCACTGAAATGTCATCATTGTCGGGGGCACCAGGAGGATCTCACTCGGGAGGGTGTCTCATAGTCTGGGAGCAGCTGCCGAAAAATATCCACACTGGTAAACTTGCCCTGTGCAGTTTATAAGAAAGTTACACTGTTTGCCTTTTTGAAACAGCTTTTTTGAACAGCATTTTACCCTTTGCAGCTTGGATTCCTTCCAAATTAAAAAAAAAAGGTCATTCTCTTCCAATATAAGAAAGATTGGTCTTTTTAATTTATTTGATCTGTTTTAAAACTGCGGACAAAAACGTCATTTGTTTCTGTATGGGGCGGAAGGGGCAATTTTACATCTAAAAAAATCATAATATGAAAACCGCTTGCCCAGATTTGGCACAGAGCCAGAACAGACTGATTGCTATATCTGTGCCAAATTTGGTGCTGATCCAAAGTTCAGTTTCAAAGTTATATGGAGTATAAAAGGATACCCCCTTTTTAGTTGCCTCGTGGAATGCTCATTTGTTCTGTTGCATAGTATCTACTACTGCACTTCAGTGCAGCAGTAATCCAGTTGAGAGGTGCTGTAAAAATAGTTGCATGCTCTTCACCCGTAGTCTATATATGTTGCCCCTGGGATAGATTAAAAATACATATTTTTAAAACTTTGGTCAGCCCCATATCGGTCCAAGCTAGATTTAGAGAATTGCATGTCATATGCAGCTTGGTGATATCTTTGGTACAAGAAGCACACTTGATTCCTAAAAGGCCTCCAGTTTCTTCTGCATCTAGGGCAAACGGCGTCTGAAGGGCCTTATTCGGACCTTTAACAAAGCGGTTTTAGGGCTTTCTTTGAGCTCTGCTGAAAAGAGGGGCTTGTGCTTTGGAACAGCTCTAGCGTTTGAGTGGTGCTGTCAAGGTCTAGCAGGGAAGTGCACGCCCGTGACAGCAAGGACTCAGTGTGAAAATGCTGGATCCTTTTTGAAAGAGGTGATTGCCAAAAGCTGCCTTTTTCATTGGCCAGGTGCTTAGTTTATGGATGGCTTCCCTGGATATGCAACCACAAGTGAGTTGGCTCCCTGGGGCAAGGTCCATTTGGTGACTTTAAGTGCAGTCTCTTGTCAGGACTGATTTCTCCCACATACGTACATTTTCCAGGTTTGCATGTCTTCTGTCAGTGGCTCCACTCTCCTAGGGAAAGAATGTCAACCTCCTACATTCCTCCATTTGACTGTTACTAAAAATCTGTCTCTGATGGTTCTCAGAAGCCTGCTTGATGGGGAAGGGTTTTTGACAACTCCAGCCTCTCCGGAGCTCTTACCTTGTCAGTCCTCTCCTTCTTTTAGGCCTCTCTTTCTCAAATAACAAGACCTTTTATTCCAGGCGACACCAGTTATCATCCTCTTATGCCCCCGTGTACCCAACAGAGATGTGCAGCAAACTCTTTCCCCTTCAGAAAACCCTGGCAAACAAGACCCACATAGTTTAGGAGATTAACATTTTTCTCTAGAGGTCTGAAATCTCTGAGGATGAAGGCTTGTATTAAGCTCATGCCAAAGTGAGTAGTAGCAAAAGGCATATGATTTGAGGGACTGGGGATTTATGCCTGTTGCAAAGCCATCAGGGCTGTTCCTAGCTCATGAATAGAACATTCATGGCAGTCCCCCTTCCCCATGACTATTAGTAGGTATAAAAAGGTAAAGATACCCCTGCACATGTGTACTAGTTGTGTCCGACTCTAGGGACAGTTCTCATCTCCACATTCAAGCTGAAGAGCCAGTGTTGTGCAAGTCTGTGGGCATGTGGCCAACATGGCTGCAAGGAAATACCGTTTTACCTTCCCACTTTTTACGGCAATACCTATTTATCTACTTGCATTTACATGCTTTCAAATTGCTAGGTTGGCAGGAGCTGGGGCTATCAGCGGGATCTCACTCCGCTGCGTCGCACCTGGGATTCGAACCGCTGAGCTGCCGACTTTGCAGCTGACAGTTTAAGTACTCTAATCTGCCTAGCAGCCACACCTCCATTAGTGGGTATAACGTCAGACAAAGCAAATTTTGCGCCTAAGGTATGATTAAACCACAGAAGAGAATGGGCTGAGTTTTTTATTGTGCTCCATTAAAACAAAACACTGAACAGCAGCAGAATATACTAACAAATGAAGAATTTAAATTCAGCACAAAACCTAACATTCAAAAATGTGGTTGGCATCTTCCGTATACTCCATTCGTTAATTCACTGGAATAACACAATTCTCAACCACCCCAGAATTTTGAATATCCCAAATACATTGTTAGGGGGTCAAATCGTACATTCAGGCAAATGTGTATCATTTGTTCTTCTTCTAACCTTATTGCAGCCATTGTTAAGCTGGAATTATAGCAACAACCCCCACCCACCCACCCAAAATGTAACTGTTGCAAATCTTTCCATACTCAGGTGGACTGAAAAGACAAAAGGGAAATCCCACAAATGCCAACACCTAAGAAGTACAGTATTTCCCCGTGTATAAGAGTAATTTCCCCCCTAAAATTGTTAGGCAAAAAAATTGAGGGTTGTCTTAAACAAGGAAGCAAGCTGAGGAGAGAACTGCACAGTTGCTAAACTGTAATTTGGGGTTGGAAAAGTATGAGTCGTCTTATACTTGGGGGCACCTTATAGACAGAAAAATACAGTTGATGCTTAAAGTCCCAATGAAATATGAAGAAAGAGAACCCAAGCGTGCTATAAAAATACACAGGAAAAATGCCCTACATTTCATTCCGCTAAGATACGGAAAGAGCTGCCTAGGTGCCCTAAGCATATCCAATCTCACCTGATTTCAGAAGCTAAGCAGGGTCAGCCCTGGTTAGTACTTGGATGGGAGACCACCAGGGAATACCAGGTGCTGTAGGTGCCTGGAGTAGGAACTGGTGGCAAACCACTCCGGTACTCCTGCCAAGAAAACTCCATGGACATGGGGTCACAAAGAGTTGGTCACGAGTCACGACTGTAACGATGCAACACACACACAAGATACGGAAATGAATTTGGGGAGATATATTTAGGGGGAAAAGACCAGGATCATGAAGAGAACAAATGGTTCAGTTTTCCAAAGAAGAACTTAGTGCCTTGTTGAGTGTAGGAATTTCCATGTTGCAGTTTGCTTGGTGGGAACTTGGATGGGCTGTTGGTAGTATATATTAGCCACATGAAAATCTAGGTGGAAACTCTGTCGAAGGCCCTGCGTGAGCAGTCAACTTTCTAAAGAGTACAATTATATAAAAATTTGATTCATGCATTCAATATATCTTCTTCAGTTTGAATGAAAATGTTCTGAAGGAATGAAAAACAAGTGAGCATAGCCCTTCACCAAGTTGCTACCTAATAAAAGAACACTCGAGTGAAATGTTTGCACAGTGTGGCAATGAACAGTAATCATCATTCATTCATTCACTCAGTATAATAAAAGTGCTCAGAGTTTGAACTATGAAGTGGAGATTCATGGGGACTTTGGAATTTTTGGACGGATTTAGCATGTAGATCACATCTGGCTGACTATAATCCCAGTATATATGGAGCACAAATAATTATAGAATTTTACAAGTTAAAGTTTCCACACCAATATTGCTTTGATTGGCAAATGAACTCTAAACCTTTCTCCTTAACAGCTTTATTTTGGGTGTCCTCTACCAAGCAGAAATCTAATCTTTTATTAGTAGCGTAAAGGGACCCTAGGTGAGTAGTTAGGTCAGATGAAAAGTTGTACTTATTGTTGATTTTTTTAATTAGATTTCCATTGCAAGAACAGATTCCACAACTTAAACTCTTCACCATTAAACTTGGAAATTCCATGTCTGCTTCAGAAAGAGAACTGTTTCTATCTGGCTTTCTATTCATATTGACCGCATGGATGCTCTTTTAAACCAATTGGAAAGGTTCCAGGATTTCTTCCCTAAGCAGCTGAAACCTCCAAACCAAGGGTAGCATCAGGTGAGAAGAGCTGGGTGGTGAGAGGCCTCCAGATCTCCCTGAGACTTTTACAAAGTGAATTAAATCCACACAATTCTCATATTCCCTTGAGCAAATAAAGAACAGCACCAGAAAATCTGCTTTAATGGACACTGTGCATAAAACTCTCTCTCTCTCTCTCTCTCTCTCTCTCTCTCTCTGTGTGTGTGTGTGTGTGAAACTGAAGTACATGGTACATTGGAATGGCAGCAGCAGAAATAAACATACAGTGTAGCTGTGGCATTTTTCACCCCCCATACCTGTGTTTACAAATAAAGAACAAATATGATGTAAACAACTGTAGTCTTGAATTCTAAACAGGAAGGGTAGACTCTCAAAATCCTCATTCAGCCATGAAACATTCTTCCCTTCATGCTTTTGGGCAAGGAACAATAATCTAATTCCCACTTATTTCACAGGTTGTTGTAAGAATAAAATGTAGATGGCAGTGAAACTTGCGTATCATCCAAACTTCTTGGGGAAGAAGAACTTGGAAACAGAGACGGGCACAAACCGTGGCTCAGCTGTTTGTTTTGGTTTGGTTGCACAATGGGTTTTCCCTGCCTTTCTGGTGGGCACCCAACAGTTCTGCTTCCCAGCCCTGCCTCGTTGTGTTTGTGTATGTGTGTGTGTGTGTGTGGGAGGTTGAACAAACAGATTACTGGAACTTGGAGAATTACACCTTCTCCTGAGACCCCCTTTTTAAAAAAAGCTTGGAATTATTTTAAACAATAAAAGACCTCTTGTACCCTTCTGTGGTCAAGATTTATCTTTTCAGTATCCTTAAACATATTGGAGGGAGGAGGACCCCAAACATAGCAAAACTGCCTCCATGCTTCCTTGAGGACAGGGGACTGTTTTTAAAAACCAAAACCAAAACAAAACAAAATCCATTTTTGAAAAATGGAATTAGAGAGTGGAAGTTTTCAGGAGGCAAACATTATCCACCCCTGCTGTAGGGCTTCCAGACACTTCAAAGTGAATTTGGTTTAACAGGGTCCCTGACTGTTCAGAGTTGTCTTACCCGTTTTCAGTCCCACAGGAGACTTTCCGGCTTCAGAGGAGGCTGGGAGTGTTCATAAAATCATGGAATGATTGAGTTGGAAGGGACCTACATATTACGGCCTTTGAGCCTACTGCCGTCCTCAGTGCAGGAATCCAAATCAATGCAATGCTAACAGACGATTGTCCCTTCTCCCTTTCAGTCTGCTAATGGTTCCTATTCAGGCAAAAACTCCGGGAGCTTCAGCTTCTTCCAAATGTATGTGGAATTCTGACTGAGTTATAAGATGAACAACATATTGATTCACAAGAAGAAGAAAAAGCAACTCCTCAAAATACACACAAACACAGCATTGCTGGAAAGATGCTTATTAGCCACAAAATGTCACCTTCTTTAAGGCCAAGTCATAGCTGCGAGCAAAATGGGTTGGCAGCGCTGGAGGAATACACAAGTCCTGTGGTTGTGCTTTCTCACTTTTCATTCCTGCTTTCCAGCCACTTAACAAAGCATTCTTGTTTTCAATTTCTGTTCTTTCCTGGGACAAGCACGAAAAAGGTTAAAACAATAGTTTTTTTGTGAGCATTGAAATATAGATCCTTTATCATTCCCTTGGCCTTCCACAATGAATAGAGTTGGTGTTTATTTCATTTATAGCTCAGCCTGCAGAGACAGTAGTGTGAGGTACCTAAGCCAGCAAGAATCTGTAAAAGTGGAACCATACACATTTTGCTGGCTGATGGCTACAAGGACTAGGGGAAAGAAATAGCCGAGAAGCTAAAATTCTCCTCTAGAGATCTCGTTCCATTTTCAAGCTTATGTGGTAGTGAAGTTTTTATTACCTACATGTAAATAAAGTAAATGGAAATTGAGTCATTATTACACTATCGCTGTTGCTGGTCCACACAATTATGTCATTTGCTTGGTTCTCTGTGAGCAATTAGACTCTATTTTCCCTTCAACAATCTATAATAGAAAATCAGAGTTTATTGTGACTGTTAAGTTGCTATCTGCTGCCAGATCACTTATGGCTTCACGGTGGTCCCATGAATATGAGTACTCTCCCCCCCCCCATGTCTTATGCAATCTCAAGACCACGATTTCACTTAAGTCAATCCATCTTATATTTGGTCTTCCTCTTTTCTTGTTGCCATCAACTCTTCTCACTGCTAATGTCTTTTCTAATGAGTCTTGTCTTCTCACAATGAATTCCAAGCACAATACTTTCAGTGTCATCATTTCTACTTCTAGAGACACCTCTGGGTTGGTTTGTTCCAGAATCTACTTGTTTGTTTCTGGGCATGATTCAAAGTGATGTTTTTTTTTAAACCTATACAGCCCTAAATGGCCTGGACCCAAGCTATTTCGAGAATAGCATCTCCCTGTGTGAGCCTGCTCAAGTTTTATAATAATCAGGGAACACCTTCTCAGTCTTGCTGCATTCACAGGTGCATTTGTTGGTGACATGGGAGAGGACCTTCTCTGTTGCTGCTCTCAGACTTTGGAACTCCGCCCCACAGGAGGCTAGTCTGACCCCATCTTTGGGGTCCTATCACAAGCAGGTGAACAACTTTCTGTTCAGGTAAGCTTCCTGGCCGCCGAGGAGAGTTTTTAAGTGGATTCTTGTACCTTAACTCATTGTGTGTGTGTGTTTCAGTATTGTATTCATTTGATCCTTTTTAGTTCACTATTGTTAGCATAATTATTATCTTTTAATTGTTGCAAGCTGCCTTGGGTCCATTTTAAATAGAAATGTTGGGTATACATACATACATACATACATACATACATACATACATACATACATGTCTGGCAGTCCAGTTTCAGTAAAGCTCTCCTCCAGCACAATATTTCACTATGGTACCAGAACACAAAACAGCAGCACAATTTTCAGTGGCCAATGGCCATTGCTACTATGGATTATTCTTGTTTATACCTATAACCATTCTTCATCTTCTTTAACGTCATTGTTGCGAATGCCAACTGCTTCTTTATTCTTCAGGTGATAGCACTTTGTTTCAGAAACCAACTGCCGAGTCACCTCAGCAGATGACTGCATTTCATCTTATGCTGGAAGCTAAGCAGGGCTCAACCTGCTTACGGATTAGATGGGAGGTCACTGGAGTTCTCTAGCCAGGCTAGGATGTTGGAGACTGCAGAGATTTCAGAATTTAGGATTGCCAGTCAGGGCTAACTTTCTTTCTCAAAAAGTGGACATGAAAGAAGAAAGGCAAACAAGAACCCCCAGCTCCACCCCAAAATGGAAGAAGTGACTGGTCCAGAAAAAACTCTACTAAGTAAAATTAGTGGCAAGAAGTAAAATAATAGGGCATGCCCCCTCCTGGAGAAACTCATGGCTAGGTCATGCAAAAATGGGATTTCTCCAACACTTGGGAGAGCAATGGATTTTTTACAGGAACTGTATATTGTTGCAAAGCTGCCTAGATGCCCTGAGCACATCTGATCTCACCTGATCTCGGAAGCTAAGCAGGGTTGGGCCTGGCTAGTTCTTGGATGGGCGACCACCAAGGAATACCAGGTGCTGTAGGCGCCTGGAGTAGGAACTGGCAAGCCACTCCAGTATTCCTGCCAAGAAAACTCCATGGACATGGGATCATGAAGAGTCGGTCACGATTGTAAAGACACAACAACAAATATTGTTGCAAAGGGCCTTTTCACACAACCCCCAAGATCCGCTGGTCCCTTAAATTCGGACCAGAGATCTTGGGGGTTCGTTTCTGTTCCTCTGTCCCCACCCCTCAGCACTTCCTGCTCCCGTTGGCGTGAGGGGAGGGAGGGAAAAAAAGGACAAAAGAAGCCTTTACTAACCTGCCAGTGCCGGTCGCCACGAGCCCCTGGTTCCTTCTCAAGGGGCTCTTAAAGGGGCGGGAGGCAAAACAACAACAGACAAGTGAGGAGAGCCCGGCACTCTTATCCGCATCAAATATTTTTCACCTCCAGAGAGAAGGTACAAGAAAAGTGTGTTGGGTCGCGCTTAATTGTCTGCAAACTCCGGAGCTGGTGGGGAAACATTTCTAAGCTCCGGAGCTGGGAGCCATTTGCAGCGCAGCTTAGGGGTCGTGTATAAACGCCCAAAGTGTCCCTGTTATAAAGCTGAGTAGTTGTGGGTGCTACGATCATGGGTGAGCCATTGGAGAGCCACTTGTTTTACGAAGGATGTGCTCCTAGTTTGTTGATATACAGACTGATCCAGCTGCCTGCATTTATGGAGTGTCCTTGTACACCTTGTTTTGTTGGGAAAATGAGCAAAAGGCAAGATTCTCTCTTCCAGGTGAATGGTCAGAGGGTACAGGGAACCCCAAGAGTGACCCCAGGTAAAAAGTTCTTTATCAGTAAAAAGGCAGACCTGGGATAAGATCCCTTCTTATGGGACCAGGGTGGGGAGGAGAGCAGTAGCAAGGGGCAGGCAATGTAGGCTGTGCTAAATTATTTTAATGCCTTTTCAGGACAGCATATACACCAAATGATACAATATTGGATTTTATTCCTCATATGTATTTCTTAAAAAGAAAAAAAAACAGAGCGATGAGAAGCTGTATTTTACTGGCTGAGATCCTGCTGCTTAGTGTAGTCAATCACACAACTAGAGCAGACACACTTGAATCAGTGGAACCTACAGAGGCATGTACTGACCAGAGTTCCACTGATCAATGGAGCTACTCTACTGCAATTCACCACACTAAGCAATGGGATTTAAGCCACTAATTCCACAGTGGCTCTCCATTGCCAATGCAAATTCATGTTTTACGTTTGTCTACGTAGAAGATGTGGGGGTTTGCCCTATGAAATTGAACATAAGAACATAAGAAGAGCCATGCTGAATCAGGCCAAAGGCCCATCTAGTCCAGCTTCCTGTATCTCACAGTGGCCCCACCAGATGCGTTTGGGAGCACACAAGACTAGATATCTGTCTCCTGATACCACTCCCCTGCATCTGGCCCTTGAAGTACCCTGGTTTTAAGCCTAGAGATTACACATCTCCATCGTGGTTTGTAACCTGTGATGCACTTCTCCTCCAGGAATCGGTCCAATCCCCTTTTGAAGGCATCCAGGCCAGATGGCAGGGTTCTACAGACTAACAACATGCTGGGTTAAAAATATTTTCTTTTGTCTGTTCTCACTCTCCCAACCCTCAGTTTCAGTGTATGTCCCCAAGTTCTGGTATTTTGTGAGAGGGAGAAGAGTGTCTCTCTATCCACTTGACTCATGTCCTGCATTATTTTGTACGTCTCAATCATCTCCCCCCTCAGGCGTCTTTTTTCCAAACTAAAGAGCCCCAAATGTTTTAGCCTTTCCTCATAAGGGAGGTCCCCCAGCCCAGTAATCATTCTAGCTGCTCTCTTTTGCACCTTTTCCAGTTCCACTTGCCAGGAGGCCGAACATTATTATGTCAGTGGTGACTGTACGCAAAAATTCAGTGAGAGATGATTGGGTCTGAGCATCATTCTTCCACAGAATGCACGCATCAGGCTGCAGCTACTTAATTTGTACCCACAGATTGTACTAGTCAGGAATGACTCCATCCTTCAGTGGAAAAGGGTTGCCCGGAATCTTTAAGGAACTACAGCAACGGAGTGGAGGCACAAAAGTGCACTGAACCAGGGCCACTAGTCGAGAGGAATGCTTTTTCTCATGCCTCAAGGCTTTTGAGCTCTGCTATTTCCTGCAGTAAAAGGGATACCTTGCCAGAGGCAATGGCATCCCACTGCAAATGGAATATATTATTACAGAGGAGATACAGAAGTGGATCAGCTGTTTGAGAGAGTACTTCTCCCCCACCACCACCACCACCGCTGTGACTGAACTATATGGAAATGTTGATAAACTGTGCAAGGTCCATCTCTGTGCTAGCTTGTAACCTCTGTGAATTAAATTATCCATTCTTGATAACGGCTCAGTATTAAAATATTGGTCCAGTGATTCCTTTCCTGCCTTACACCTCTGCTCATCTAATGCTTCAGACAATTCTGCAAATAAGCAAAAAGTGAAACTAATGAACAATTAAGTGCTGTCAAGTCAATTCTGACTCATGGTGACCCTTCCGAGGATTTTCTAGGTATGGGGTACTCAGAAATGATATACCTGCTCCCTCCTCCCTATGATGCTGAAAGGAGGGGGCAGGTACATCATTTCTGAGTACCCCACACCTTGCAGCATGCCCAAGGCCACATAGGTGGCAAAACACATAACCCTGCCAGGCACACATTATCTCAGCTTCTCCCCCCCCACCAGGACACATTCTGGGGATTCAAATTCCTGGATAATATCAACACTTCTGTTCAAAAATGTCAGCATGCAATCTGACACTTCCTATATTTTCCAAATGTTGCTCTTAACACTGCACTTTGAGAGGTTTTTTTAAACACACACACACACACACACACACACACACACACACACACACACACACACACACACACACACACACACACACACACACACACCACATTTTATTTTAGGTGATTGTTCATTGCACAATGTTTGAGAACAAGGCAAAAAACCCCAATCCCCATGGCTTTTACAGAGAACAAAACACACGCACACACAAACCAAGACCTGTACCTTTGTAAGAAGCAATTAAATGTCTACCAAATGTGTGTGAACTTGATTCCTCCATAACCATCAGCATGGGAAGTGTGAAAAAAATGGGGGAGGAGAAGAATGGAGATCCAAAAACCGGGCTGGATGTAGCCGTGACATTTGACACGTTTGCCAAATTGGAAACTTTTAAACCTTGCTTTTCCCCTCAACTTTCTAGATATGGTATAACCCATAATTGGACATGCTGAATCCATCACAGTCTTGCTTCAACTATTTTCTTTGATAACGTGCCACATCCAGGAATACTGGAATCTTTAATAGCACCCCACTCCCAATGAATTGCAATCAACATGGAAAGCAGCACCAGAATATGGAAATTAGTTGACTGCTGTGGAATCATACAGAAGGGTTTATTAGTACATCCTTAGGAAGGAGCCTGTTTTTAGTCAAGTCACATACAGGCACGGGTGTGTTATGTGTGTAAGAAAGGACTGAGCTGCGTCTCTGAGAGTTATCTCTGTGCTCTGTGCTCTGTGTTTGAACTACACATCACAGTCCAGTGACTGACAGCCACAAAGATATTAGCAACTGTCCATGGGAAAAAGAAAAGAAACGAGGGAAATGGGGGGAGGGAAGAGCTCATATTGATTTGATTCAATCAATACCTTGAAAAGTTGTTTACCTAGATCTGTAAAGAAGATTTTGTACAGCTTAAAGCAGTGCTGGGCAGCATTTCACAGCTTAATAATTTTTCCTCGCATATATTGGAAAGGGGGAGGCTTAAATCTGAAATATAAATGATACTTACACAAGATCCATTACTCAAACCAAAGAAGCTCTCAGGAATTTATAAGATACAGTTTAGCCGCTGAGGCAGTAACTAAGCTCAGTATTTTTCTAGATGAATGAAGTGCCATTATTCCGTCTAAAGCAGTGGTTTCCTAACCTTCCTAATGCCTTGACCCTTTAATACAGTTCCTCATGTTGTGGTGACCCACTTGCCCTGCTTGGAAGAGGCCACAAACCCCCACAGGTGCCATAGAAAACTTCCCTCTACAGGCACCCTCAGCCAATCGCAGCTTCTGCTGCCATTGACTGACATCCTCTCCAACCTATCAAGCTGTAACTCACTCTCCCCCAGACCCAAGCTGGCTGTGCCTTTTTCTTCATTGGCTCATGGCAACCCCTGTGAAATGGTCGTTCAACGCCCACTGGTCTAAAGGTTCAAATATGGGATGCTTCTCAAGCTTTGATTGAAACTTGAGGTCAGTTGCAAGACAGGCCCACAAAGGAGAAAACAAGAATGAGGCGTTCTCAATGGTAGCCCTTCCTCCTGCCTTTGGAATATTTTACCTTCAGAAATTTACCTGGCCCCCATCCTTGGAATATTTAAACAATTTCTTAAAACCTGATTATTCAGGCAGCCCTTCCCAGAGTCTGAGACATAACTGCAGCATTGTGTGCATGTTTCAGTCTTGGCTACCACCCTTGATTTAAATTGTTTTAAATCTTTTTATATTGCTTTCATTGTATTTCATTTTATTTGATTGGTTTTGTTCATTAGTCATTGTCTTGTTGTTTTGTGGTTCACACTGTTGTGAACAGCCCAGAGTGGCCTTGCTGCCAGATGGATGGTTTATAAATCCAATCCAATCCAATCCAATCCAATCCAATCCAATCAATCAATCAATCAATCACATCCTAAGACATGTCACATTAGAATTCAAGGATTCATATCAAACATATATCTCCTAGGTGTGTTAACTACAAAACCCCACAATCTCATAACCCGGAGGTGTCCAAACTTTTTGCAAGGAGGGCCAGATCTGGCGAGGTGAAAATGTGTGGGTGCCGACCATTCAGCCACATTTGGCCCCCAGGCCAGACTTTGGCCAAGTCTCTATAACATGCAAGGAGGAAGGGAGGATGCTGCAGCAACGGAGCTGGGGGGGGTAGGTGGCTGGGTGGTGGTGGACAGAGGCAGGGAGGGCAGGCAAAACATAAAACTGCAAGCTGATGCCTTCATCTGGTATGGGGAACGGCCAGCTGGCGGGGATGCATGACAGGCTGAGCCAGTGAGGAGAAGAGGCCGCGGGCCACTCAAAATTTGTAAACAGGCCACACTTGGCCCCCGGGCCTGACTTTGGACATGCCTGTCATAACCTCTCCAAACCTACGCCGAGCCTAACAGCAACTATGCTGTTATGCAGTCACCTGTCCCACCCAATTCTTAGTTTTTGGCTATTACCCTAAAAGGGAAATTGATACCTATAGCCACAGCTATCTCAGTACAGAAATCCTGGCCTTCTATCAATACTTCATTAAGATAAAATTTATTTTATGATGAGTTAATCGTAGGCTGGAGATCTGTGCCTTCAAGGCAAATTAAAGATCACTTATGCTTGTGAAGCCTCACTGACTTTGACAGGAGCACACTATGTTCCAGAGTTTTTGAGTCCCAAAGGTACTATTTAATTCATGTTAGTGGAACCATTTTTGAACATTTCCCCTGCTACCTGCCTCCAAACATGTTTCACACCATTTCCAAGGTTGACTCAAACCACAGAAACAGAATGCTGAGGGATACTGGAAACTAATGGAGGAATGTGGGAAAACGAACCATTTATGTTGCATTCATAAAAGGATCATTGTGATCCAAGCCAAAATTCAGTAGGTAAAATCGTAAATAGAGTAAAATAAACATGACATGTTCTAGAAGCCATTGGTGGACCCTATGGCTTCCAGAACAGGAAAAAGACTAGTGAAAAGTCCAAGGTCTAAATTAAGTTGTTACTCTTAAACCAGCTATCTTATCTGTCTAATATGTGTACATCCTCATCTTTGAATGAGTGCCATTAGTCCTTCAAGTGGAGGTGTACTGCTGATTCTGGCCCTGCGTTGTTACACCCTCCTATGAGTGGGAGGTCTTCACACTCCTCACTGCATTGGACTACATATACTATATTGTTCCTTTTGAGTTTTCCTGTTGGGTCTTTTAGGTGGATGAGTCTGTGCCTTTGTGTGTTTGTGTGTTTGAAGTAAACAGGGATGTGGTGTTTGCCAAATATCTTGGAGCTAGATATTCTTGGTCAGCCCAACCTGCCCCACAGGTTTATTATGAGGGTAAAATTAAAGGCATAGAGCAGTGGGGGAAATCATCTACAACATTGTCCTGAGTTCCTTGAAGAGAAGGTAGGATTTTGTTTTTTTTAAAAACAATTATCAATTACAGTAAACAAATGAACAAACAATGCCAGGATTGCCACCAAGTTCTACTAAGGGTAAATCTCAGAGGTAAATTTGGAGATTTATGCCTGCAGAAAACTTCTCAGGAATTTTGGAAAGACTAACAATATTTCTCAAGGGATCTTCAGTTCATCAGCAGCACAGCTTTTTTGAATTTGTATTAGGAAGCTCACTGGTTGTTGTTTTTTTGGCTTTGTTCCTTACCTTTCATTCCTACAACAAAACAATTTTAATTTCTCCCACTTTGCATCTTAAGCTTATCTTTAGTTACTCTTTTCAGCAACAGGGATATTTTAAAGTAAAACTTGATTGTGCTCGTACACCTTTTCCCACCTAAGGAGAAATGTATCTGAATTGATTTACATATTTATTGAAGTATGTGTTCCTAGGATGGAAAAATTGAGGATGCTGTATCTCGTTTTCAGCATACTCCCGCTGACTTCAGGGGCTGTTAAAGGGGGAGAAAACATTTTTAAAGAAAAAGAGAGAGAGAGAAAACATGTTAAGTGTGGACTACAAACATAAAAATGACTCAAGCAGCAAGGGAAAGGGATAGATTGGCAGCCTGGAGACATAATAAACCATTAAACCATTTACAGGAGGTTTGCTGCAGCTTGCTAGGGTTGTTGTTCAATTACTGTTACTGATGAAGAATGCCAATAATTATGATTCCAAGGGCCTTTAGACATTTATATTTGTAAAAAAAAAAATCAGGCATTTGACTGCACAATCAATTGAACAACTGTGGAGTTTGTAGCTAATACTACCTCTATGTGGTATTTCACTGGTTTCAAAGAATGACTGTTTTAAAGAAACACAAGAATTACAAAAGATTGCTGCTTGCTGTTTTGGCAAAATGGGCTGGGGCTCTCCTGTGAAGTGGCTTATAGTGGTCCAAATCCTATTAGTTTCAGCCACTGCTGCAATACAATCAATATAAGTCTCTATGGTGAAGTGCTACAGATTAAAATGCTAGTCTAGGCATTTGTTGTGGCATGGGAAATAGCACAAGCTCAGATTCAACAGCAATCACTTACGCTAACATTTTGATTTGCAACAATTCACTCGTGAGATTTATGTCAGTTGTATTATATAAAAATGTAATAGGCATGTTGGCCATTGTACCCTGTGATTTGGACTTATAGTGGGACAGCCTGGTGAAATCAGCCTTGCCCTGAAATATTCAGTCTGAGGCTGCATAATAAATGGTGGACTCAATCTACACAAGAACATAAGAAGAGCCATGCTGGATCAGGCTGAAGGCCTATCTAGTCCAGCTTCCTGTATCTCACAGTGGTCCCACCAAATGCTTCTGGGAGTGCATGAGACTAGGTATCTGTCTCCTGATACCACCCCCCTGCATCTGGCCCTTGAAGTACCCTGGTTTAAAGTCTGGAGATTTCACATATCCATCATGGTTTGTAACCTGTGATGGACTTTTCCTCCAGGAATCTGTCCAATCCCTTTTTCAAGGCATCCAGGCCAGATGGTATCACCACATCCTGTGGCAAGGAGTTCCACAGACTAACAACACGCTGGGTAAAAAATATTTTTTTTGTCTGTTCTCATTCTCCCAACCCTCAATTTGAGTGTATGTCCCCTAGTTCTGGTATTTTGTGAGAGGGAGAAGAGCGTCCCTCTATCCAGTTTACTCATGCCCTGCATTATTTTGTATGTCTCAATCATATCCTCCCTCAGGCGCCTTTTTTTCCAGACTAATGAGCCCCAAATGTTTTAGCCTTTCCTCATAAGTGAGGTCCCCCAGCCCAGTAATCATTTTCGCTGCTCTCTTCTGTACCTTTTCCAGTTCCACTATAATGGGCTCTATCACACGTCCTTTAAAATGCTGATTAAATTTCAAGATAATGCATTTCCAAAAATCTTGTTCCCACAGCCACCGGCTTTGAAAAACAACAACACCTGGTAATGCCCCCTTTAGCACGTTTTCCAAGACCTACCAGAGAAGTTTGGAATGTTTTGCTCCGGTAAAAAAAAATGTGAGGCAGAAGTCTGTGGGAGCTCGCATATGACCCAGTTTTCTGCTCCCCCCCCCCAGCGCGGATCAGCTCGTCCTGGGGCTGGTTGGTGCTTTTTAATTTTTTTTAAACCCCCTCCCTCCAGTGCTGAGCAGATGGCCTTCAGGCTGTCAGTGCTTTTATTTTTAAAATGTTTTTCCTAGTGCCACCTGTTGGCCCTGGGGCTTTTTTAAAAAAACGAAATCCTTGTACTGGGAACGGAGATCCCACATCTTCAGTCACGTAACCAAGAAAGAAGAAAAGCCGGACTTTCACAATATCTGGATCTTCCCCAAGGTGAAATAGCGGCCTATATCTTTTTTGAGATGCAGTCACCAGAATTGTACACAATACTCCAGGTGCTGCCTTACTATTGTTTTGTATAATGGCATTATAATGTTGGCTGTTTTATTTTCAATCCCCTTTTTGATAATCCCTAGCATGGAAATGGCCTTCTTCACCGCTGCCATATATTGGGTAGACGCCTTCATGGAGCTGTCCACCAACACACCAAGATCTCTTTCCTGATCCATCATGGATAGCTCAGAGCCCATGAGTTGATAGATGAAGTTGTGATTTTTGCCCCAATGTGCATTACTTTACATTTTCCTACTTTGAAACACACTTGCCATTTGAAATGCATGTCAGAGTTTATAGCACCCGAGGCAACAGCTACATTGCTGCAAGCACCTCTTCTCATCTCTGACTTTAAGATCTATCCTGATTAACATGAGGGATTCCCCCCCCCATATTTTTTGAATAACAACACTCAGAGGCCTGCTGGAATTAACTCATCTTGAATTATAGGAGTTTCAGCTCAACCCCCCCCCCCCCACACACACCAGAAGACTTCTCAGGTGTTTGATATAACCTACAGATGGCACATCAATTTTGTGGGTGGGTGGGTGGGTGAGTGCATTCCTTCACTTTTGAATTCTGAGGGGCAGCAACAGGCTGGGCCATGCTACACTCTGTGACAGTGCAAAGCATTATGGGTATTGTAGTCTGCCCATTTTCCTCCGTGCAAGGTGTGTTAAGTGCCCTAACACTTTGCAGTGCCACAGCTTTGATGGGATATGGTAAGATCTGCATTCTAGCCATTATGGGGTTAAATGTGAAGTGGACCTCACCTGAAACTATGAGCCAGTGAGATCTGTCTCTCTTCCCAGTAAGGTTGTACACATAGGGTTAATTGTATCTGCCTTCTCTCTCTCTCTCTCTCTCTCTCTCTCTCTCTGCATACAAACTTCACTGATGCTGACTGAGTGAGGCAGAGACTGTGGGCCTTTTCACACGACCTCTAAGATCCGCTGGCCACTTAAATTCGGACCAGAGATCTTAGGGGTTTGTCCCTGTTCCTGCGTTCCCACCCCTCCTCCGCACTCCTGGCTGCTGGCTGCATGAGGGAGGGAGGAAAAAGGGAAGAAAAGAATGCAGCTCACCTCCGTTCTGCCGTCCCGGCACTGCATTCAGATCTTGAAACTCTTTGATTCTTAAGAAATTAAAGTAAATTTCCTCTCCTGATTATATGATCAACTGTTTTTTTAACCTCTAATTTCAATTGTTTATGTATTTCTGTTTGGGCAAGCTGCCCTGTGAATTTCTGTTCAAGAGAATTTCTGCAGTAACTAACTGAAACAATAACAAGAAACTTGCAATTAAATTGTCCTCTTTAATTGTAGCATGTTTTCTATTAGCTTTGGATTGTAAAACACATTATAGGCCCAGATCACCTGCATTTCCTCTGCCCCCATTGGCTGATCAGGCTTGGACAAGAAGGAGCTGAACACAGCAGAAATAGCTAAAAGTATATAACAATTACGAGTCCCTACTCAGGAAGTCCTGGCAAGCAAGCTATATTTGCAAGCCTGTTCTTACAGAACACCTGCTTTGTCTTTAAAAGTTAAGACAAAGTTTCCCCACACACATGCATGCTAGTTGTGTCCAAATCTAGGGACAGTGATCATCTCTGTTTTCGAGCCAAATAGCCAGTGTTGTGCAAGTCTGTGGCCTTGTGGCTGGCATGGCTGCATGGAACACTGTTTACCTTCCCACTTTTTATCTACCTATTTATCTACTTGCATTTACATGCTTTTGAACTGCTAGTTTGGCAGGAGCTGGGGTTTAACAGAGGGAGCTCGCTGCGCTGCGTGGCACCCGAGATTCGAACCACTGAGTTGCCGACTTTGCAACTGACTGTTTCAGCACTCTAATTTGCTGAGCCACCATAACCCCATGGCTTTGTCTTTAGTGTGTTGCAAATTATCTTTTGAAATTGGTGTCTGTAGTGTAGGTGTCAACACAGAAACTGGCCTTGAGAGAATTCTCTGCAGTTATGAACAATATGGGAGGCTATCCCATAACATATTCAAGAATGCTACTTAGAACTTGCAACTCTCTTAGTTCTTTGACCAAATCATGCCTCGGGAATTCCAGTATCCAAGGGGTGGCTTTGGATATTGGAGTGAGTCAGGTATCTGGCTGTGAGGTAGATTCCTCACTGTTCCACCTGTGTGAACAAGCCAGCCTGAGTAGCTTTGGGAGAGCTCAAAAGTCTTGGGGCATCCTCAGAAGGGAATAGTACATCATCCCTAAGAACACTATACCTAGAAAACCCTGCAAAGGACCATCATAAGTTGGAATAGAAGGCATGTCTGGAAGTTGAGTCATGGCAACTGGACTTCTTTTTCTTGAGAGATAGAGTCCGGTTGCCATGACTCAACTTCCAGATAAACTCACCTGGATGACTGAGAATCTTTACAGACAAATAGAAGGCATGCAAAACTTAAAATTAAAAATCTATCTGAGCCTTTTCTGAAATTCAGATAATGTTCCAAGTCCATATTGACATGGTTATATAGGAAGCCAACGTCAGACCTTGTGTCTCAGGGTACCAAACTCTCTGCTTCCGTATGTTCAACATTACATTGATGTTCATCATTACATTGATGTGAAAAGCAGGTGGGAAAAATCTTGACAAAACTTCCCTTCATTTCCTAGGAAGTTTCCCCCCCCCTCTTTCTTTGCCTCTGGACAGCACCCTTCCACCCCATAAGAGAGGGAACAGTAGTTCTCTAGGGCAGTTGAAGAAGCCTTGGGATGGTATTCATACCTGCTAATGGATGAATGGTCAACACAAGCCATTGGGGGAACGGCATGACCTCATGGACTTGTGAAGAGTTCAGTAATTCTCGGAGTTTCCTTACAAGAATTGCAGTTTGGTGAGAGGCCTTTTGAAAAAAACACAAAGCATAATAATGAAATAAAAAGTCCACTGAGACAGATCTGTCTGTGTCTTACAAAAACATGTCTTGGCTTCTACTCCCCGCCCCCGGTGTGTGTGTGTGTGTGTGTACATATGCGCACACATACCTTGCTGGCAAGTCTCTTTTTTCAAGTACTGCAGTGGCTGAATAAAGGATCTTTGTGTGTCTGGAGGGGGGTGGGGTGGGTGGAATAAGACTTCAGAAGCTGAGGTTGTGATGTAGCTTCTCTACACAGACAGTATTCCTGCTGAAAAGAAACTTTCCCTCCCTCCCTGCTGCCCCAGTGAACATTATAGCCTGGCCCCGGAGTAAAAGAGCTAATGCACATCAATACACACCCTTCTCCCCTTGTGCCATTTCCAAGTTGACAGCCAACGCTAGGACTCAGTGTGTCTCACTTGCGTCTTGGAAGTCTTGGGATGTCAGGAACAGGGAGATGGGGCAGGCAGGCAGGCTCGGGCACCCAGACATGAGCAGAGGGGCAAGAGTGAAGTCAGAGATGACACTCTCCTGGGTTGCTAATCACACTTGTCACCCTGAACTCGCCCCTTAGAATACAAAGCATCTTGTCACCAAGTGGGTATAAAACGAAAGGGAAAAAAACCCAAAGCAGTGGGAATGATAATGGACTGGTCCCTCTTTTTTATTCTGCATCTTAGCCTGCACTTCAGTACTTCTCTCTCTCTCTCTCTCTCTCTCTCTCTCTCTCTCTCTCTCTCTCTCTCTCTCTGTGTGTGTGTGTGTGTGTGTGTGTGTGTGTGTGTGTGTGTGTGTGTGTGTGCATGTGCGTGTGCATGCATTTGTGTTTGTGTTGGGAGGGGCTAGTATTCCTGGTCTGAAGATTTTACATGACCAAGGCTGATCTTGGGTGCTCACTTCCTATTGCCTTAAAAAAAACATTGCTTAAGCCTGGCACAACAGGAACAGGTTCAACGGGAAACAGCGCGTGCGCGCGCACACACACACACACACACACACACACACATGATTTTTGAGGGAAACAGCTTTAATTTCAGAAGCAATTTTCTTCGGATCCAGGAGGTTCAGTGAAGATGCCTTGGGAACACCCGGAAGCAAGGTTTGGAGGGCATCTTGAGAGCCCTGGAGACTACATGCATATACTCTATTTAACTCACTCCTGCCTTAGGTCCAAAAGAACTAAATGAAGCTGTAAGAGATAGAAAGGCATGGAGAGCATCAATCCACAAAGTGACTGAGAGTCAGACACAACTAAATGGATAGAGAAGATGGTTTAGGGCACAATATTGAATCTAATTTCATTTCATTTCATTCTATTAACAGAATAGGACTCTTGAAATTCTGATTAAGGAAGACAGAGGATATCAGCAAATGCAGAGAACATTGTCCTCACTATTGAATCATAACATAGTTCCCTCACCTATTTGCAGGCTCAAGTTTCCAGGTCACAGGCCTGGCTTTACCTGTATTGTTGATCCCAGCCACCTCTGCGAGAAGGGTGCTTGCAAGCCATGAATAGCTGCTCACAGAGCAGAATGTCTTTCAGCTTCTCCTATTACAGTGTTCTGGAAAAAAGAAGCTGTACGTGTCAAGATGCTATCTGCTAAAAGGTAACGGATGCAGATAGCTTTGCCAGTATGGTGGATGGTGCGGGGGGGGGCAGGATATGATGACCCGTAAGGTCCCTTCCAGCTGTGCAGTTTTAAGATTATTAGACAATAAAGAAAGCAGCACAGGTGCTCATAGCCTCATATCCCTAATGATAAGTTATATGCTTTTAAGTCGAGATACCAACATATCCGGACTCTTTCCAGGGTAGGTACAGCAGAGAGTACTTCGAAGTGGTCTGTCAGTCCTCCTTCTGGGAGGTGCCCTGGGACTCTGTTGTTTGTCCAAGGCTACACAGGGTAGCTCTTCACCGTGGAGTCAGAAGTGGGAAACACAACTCCCAACCATTATTTTATTATATTTTATTTTATTTTAGATCTATATACCGCCTATCTGGCTTTGAGGCTTCTCTGAGTGGTTTACAGGATACAAATGACACCAATACACCAATAATTCATTGAAAACAATCAAATAAATTCATCGAAGTTAAATTACAAACGCCATACAATTAAATTTGCCTCAGCCGCCAGGTATCCAGTAAAGCAAAGTGTTCTGCTTATATACCGCCCCATACCACTTCAAGTAGTCTCTGGGCGGTTTGCAGTTCAATTACAGTAGGCAGGCTACACAGTATGCAGTAGTAGTTCGCTGAACCAGCTCATCGCTGTCCTCCATTGGGCGGGAAACTCGTGGTGCAAGTCCACAAGATCATCCAGCGTTTGACACCCCCACTACACACAGCAACCGTTTTAAAATGGTAGCTGAGGAATGACGGGAGGACCCTTAGTTTAAGGGCAGGGTTTGGTGCATGAATGTACCATGGTGAAAATGGTGGTTACATACTAAGAGAGGTACAGTGTTTCCTTGCAGCCATGCCAGCCACATGGCCATGGAGTTGCACACCACTGGCTCTTCCGGCTTGAATACGGAGATGAGCACCGCCCCTAGAGTCGAACACGACTAGCACGCATTTGCGGGGGAAACCTTTACCCTTTTTTGGTGCATGAATTTACCATGGTGAAAATGGTGGGGGTTACATACTAATAGAGGTACATTCTGGGGCATCTGCAAAGAGACCTGCCTTCACCACAAGACAAGAGGATGAAAGGGCTGCAAAAGCAGCTGCGGCTTAAATTATTAACACGGACGGCGCGCCACTCGCAGTTCTTGAGTTCCCTAGCAAAACAGCGTGGGGTGGAGAATTCAGCCGATGCATAACTCGGCTCTCCTCGGTCAATTTATGTACGTACAGTATGTATTAGATTTATATACCGCCCATCTCACCAAAGGTCACGTTGGGCGGTTTACAATGTGAGAACATAAACACAACAACTATACATATATAACACTATTTTAATGACATAAAACGCGACAAGCCTATCCGGCACGCCAATCTCTTGTTCCAGGGGCTTTCTCGAAAGGACGCCGCGGCCCTTGCTCCAGTGACGCCCTGCAGGCTCCCCAGGTATAAAATCAGGCTCCAACACAGCCGACGTCCGGAGCGAGTCCAGGAGAAGCGCAACACTGCACGTATCGATCTCCACGAGCAAGTCCCTCCACGGCGCGACCGAGGCTCCCGTTCTTCAAAGCCGGGCTCGTCCGGTGCTCTGCCTTGCCATCTAGCGGAAAAATTGGAACATGACCTCAGCTACCAAGCACTGGCTCACTTGCTTCCGTGAAGCGCACCGCCATGTACCGGCTGTCTGACTCCTGAACCATGAAGGCAAATAAAAGACAGTAACTCTCAGAAGCTGCAGAAGAAACAATGGGAAAGTCCCTTTGGGCCAAGGTGCGACTGTGGAGCTTCTCCGTCTTTAGCTGACTTGCTTCTTTGCTTTACTTGTACAGCTCAGGTCTCTCCAAGAAGATCTGTTTGAATTTCACCACCTAGATCATGTGAATCAGATTAAAATTACAGTGGTACCTTGTATAAAGGAATTAATTCGTTCCCAATGAAATTCTGTTAAGCAAATTTTCCTTTATACAAATTTCCCATAGGAATGCGCTGAAAACAGTAATCCTTAATCACAACTATTTTTATGTTGTACAGATTCTCTCCATAGGCAATTCTGTTAAGCAAATTTCCCATATCTCCGGAATTTTTATGTTGTACAGATTTTATGTTATACAAACCGTTTGTTATACGAGGTCCACTGTATACTCATGGAGCCAGGTTGGGATAGCTCACGTCATGACCCTGGCTACGTGTGGAGCTTTTGGTAAGCAAAATGGGAATGCCCCCCTCTCAAGAGGGAAGTGCCTGCCAGTGCTGAGTTTCTCAGGAGTTGCAGAAGTACAAAGGTGGGAAAGTGTCATCCTCTTAGCAGCTATAAATGTAGTGGAGGTCATGGGACCCTGCTCATGAGGACACCTGCCTTGGAGCTGGGCCCTTGGAGGGTGGGGTGGTAGGTAGGTATCATGATCCTGAAGACCTGTCTGCTGGTTTGGAGGAGTCTGAATGACTCTCATGACACTGGGAATGTGCATGAGTCGTCAGCTGCTGCTGTCAGCAAAGGTTCCCCTTAGGAGTACACGACAGGGAGGTTTCCCCTCAATAGAGGAAGCTTGGCTTCAGACTCATGCAAAGGAGAAGAATTCACCCCCGCTCCCAGGTTGCAGAAGCAATGCAACAAAAGGCCAGGCTCTAATAGAAAACATAAGAACATAAGAAGAGCCATGCTGGATCAGGCCAAAGGCCCATCTAGTCCAGTTTCCTGTGTCTCACAGTGGCCCCAACAGATGCCTCTGGGAGCGCACGGGATTAGATATCTGTCTCCTGATACCACTCCCCTGGATCTGGCCCTTGAAGTACCCCAGTTTTAAGCCTGGAGATTACACATCTCCATCATGGTTTGTAACCTGTGATGGACTTTATCTCCAGAAATCTGGCCAATCCCCTTTTGAAGGCATCAAGGCCAGATGCCATCACCACATCCCGTGGCAGGGAGTTCCACAGACTAACAACACGCTGGGTGATTTTTTTTTCTTTTGTCTGTTCTCACTTTCCCAGCCTTCAACTTGAGTGGCCAACCTTTCCATGGTGCCTGGGTCCAGGTGTGAGTGGTTAGATCCCAAAAACCAGCCCTTTATATAGCCTAAGCATAGCCACAGCCAGCCATCCAGCCAAGGAAGCCACTCCCCCCCTCAAGCACTTTTACAAAATGGATTTCTATGGGGACAGCCTTTGAAATTAATTACTTGGCCCCATGAACACCAAAGCTCCCCAAATTCGGAGGGTTTAAAGCAGGGGTGTCCAAACTTTTTGCAAGGAGGGGCAGATTTGGGGAGGTGGAAATGTGTGGGGGCTGACCATTCAGCTGCATTTGGCTCCCAGGCCAGACTTTGAAGAAGCCTCTATGACATGTAAGAAAGCGGGGAGGATGCTGCAGCAACAGAGCCAGGGGCAGGTAGGCTGGGGAGCTGGCCTGGGGACGGACATTGGCAAGGGAGGGCAGGCAAAACGTAAAACTGCAAGCTGACATCTCTCTCCAGCATGGGGAGGAGTCAGCTGGCAGGGATGTGTGACAGGCTGAGCTTGTGGGGAGAAGAGGCTGTGGGCCACTAAAATTTTTGAAAACAGGCCACATTTGGCCCCCAGGCCAGACTTTGGACATGCCTGGCTTAAAGGGAAGAGTCCAAGGGAGCTACCCACTAAATGTGGTGCCCCTAGGACACAGGGGAGCCATTTTATAGAGTAACAAAATGTTTCATTTTCAAAGGGAAAAAAGAGGTTTCGTTTCATAATGAAACACAGTTTGCCGTTTCATTTCATAACATTTCATAGGCTTACAAAATGATGAAACGGGGTGTCATTTTTCGTAAGTTACCCATCCCTACAGCCCAAACAATGCTTGTTTGTTCAGAGCTTGGCTGGCTTTGTTGGTGTCATCTTTAGGTCTCTTTCTGGCAATCATGCCATTTTGACCTCAGGATAACATGTAGCAGACAGATGAAAGACAGACACAGGAATTAAAATGTTCTCTCTCTCTCTCTCTCTCTCTCTCTGGCCCTTTGTACATGATCCCTAAACTCCGCCGCAAATGGCTCCCAGCTCCGGAGCTTAAAATTGTTTCCCCACCAGCTCCGGAGTTTACAGATAATTAGTGCGACCACGCCCACCTAAACACGTCCCAGCGCACTTTTCAGGTACCTGCTCTCTGGAGGTGAAAATTCCTGATGGGGATATAACGTAGTGACTGCCCGGCTCTCCTTGCTTCTGTTTGTTCTTTTTTTGCCCCCCGCCCCTTTAAGAGATCTGAATGCAGTGCCGGGACGGCAGAACGGAGGTGAGCGGCATTCTTTTCTTCCTTTTTTTCTCCCTCCCCTCACGCAGCCAACAGCCAGGAGTGCAGAGGGGGTGGGAACGCAGGAACAGCGACAAACCCCTAAGATCTCTGGTCCAAATTTAAGTGGCCAGTGGATCTTAGAGGTCGTGTCAAAAGCCCCCCCTCTCTTTCACACACACACACACACACACACACACACACACACACACACACACACACACACACACACACACACACACATTTTGTGTGTATCTGCGCATGCCTTTGGTGTGGGAGGTCCCATTATGCCTCTGATGTAAGGGAAGGCTGATATCTGAAAAAGTAGGGCATGCTTCTATGATCTACAAGTCAGATAATGAGTGATGGAATGCCAGAGAGTTAATAATATCCTAGCCCCATGTTTTGCCACACAGAGATCGTTCATAATAGAACTATTGTGGCTGCTTAGTTTGTCTGAACAGGACACATCTAAAATAGATCTTCTCACAGCAGGTAACCTAGGTCCCTGTAGTGAACATTTCATGATCCTGTGTATTGTTGTGGTCCTGCCTGCTTCAGATGTGCAACGTCCCTCTGGATGAGCCATGTAGGCTGAAAAATTGGAACTCTTTATTTAAGGTGAATATGGCTTGTCACCTCTTGTCTTGAAACAAGGGCAGTGTCTGCATAATCAGGGGCAATATCAAGTGTGCCCGATCTGGTACTTAAGAACATAAGAACATAAGAAGAGTCATGCTGGATCAGGCCAAAGGCCCATCTAGTCCAGCTTCCTGTATCTCACAGTGGACCCACCAGATGCCTCTGGGAGTGCACAAGACTAGATATCTGTCTCCTGATACCACTCCTCTGCATCTGGCCCTTGAAGCACCCTGGTTTTAAGCCTGGAGATTACACATCTCCATCATGGTTTGTAACCTGTGATGGACTTTTCCTCCAGGAATCTGTCCAATCCCCTTTTCAAGGCATCCAGGCCAGATGGTATCACCACATCCTGTGGCAAGGAGTTCCACAGACTAACAACACGCTGGGTAAAAAATATTTTCTTTTGTCTGTTCTCATTCTCCCAACCCTCAATTTGAGTGTATGTCCCCTAGTTCTGGTATTTTGTGAGATGGAGAAGAGTGTCCCTCTATCCACTTTACTCATGCCTTGCATTATTTTGTATGTCTCAATCATATCCCCCTTCCTTGATGTTGTTGATTCGCCAGCTGAGCCTGGCTTCTTCTTAAGTGTTTGTGCCTACACCCCCCTTGTTGTAAGAATGCTGTATAATTTTTACATTATTGTAACTGTAGCTTTTCATAGCTGCAAAATGGATCTCTTTTTAAAGCATTTAAACCTGCAATTTCTGATATATAATTCCAGGATTGTATTTCTAAATAACAGAAGTAAGAGTACCTGCAATGTCCTCTTTGCTTATTGTCAATAATTTTAGAATCATCTATTATCCTGCATCTGGAATATGGAAGCAAGATAGATGAATAAAACTTGTACAATTGTGCAAGAAGTGTGGCTTAGAATTTATTTATTTTTTTTAAAAAAAGAATGAATAAGATCTGGATGTCTAGAGAAGAAATTATTTTACTTTAACTGAAACAATGGTTCATTCTCCTCCTCTGAGGAGCCATGAAGTATTCTTAAACAATAAAACAAGGCAAATACGGAAACCCAGATGAACACTGATATGTCTGAAAATGCTATCCGATCTCACACTGAAATTAACCCTTACATTGATAAATGTCAGCTGTGGCTGATCACAGCCTCAAATTAAAAAGAAGGTTATCAAACTTTATAGTGCTCTGAGGTCACTCTTTGAGTGTCATACATTTGACTTTGACAGAATAAATTTTTCATATTCAATCCATTTAGAAATAGATAATGTGAGCTGTCTGTCTCCCTTTCTCTTTGAACTGGAATAGGTTCAGAGGAGGGTGACAAGGAAAACTTGAAACCAAGCCCTATAACTGGGCATGGATAGTCTTGGGAAAAGAAGGGCGAGGGGAGATAGGATAGCACTTTCCCAATACAGTGGACCCTCATATAACAAACAGTTTGTATGACATAAAATCTGTACAACATAAAAAATTCTGGAGATAGGGGAAATTTGCTTAACAGAATCGCCTATGTCACGAATCTGTAGAACATAAAAATGGGATTACTCTGTTTTCAATGCATTCCTATGGGAAATTTGTATAAAGGAAAATTTGCTTAACAGAATTTCATTTGGAATGAATTTCATTCCTTTATACAAGGTACCACTGTACTTGAAAGGCTGTGATAAAGAGGAGGGGCGGGATCTGTTCTTGATCACTTCAGAGTGCAGGACACGTAATAATAAACTCAAGTTACAGGAAGCCATTTTTGGTCACATCTCAAGAAAAACTTCCTCACTGTTGGAACAGTATGACAAGGGAACCAGTTACCTTGGGAGGTGGTAACTGCTCCATTCCTGGATGCATTAGAGAGATAATTGGACAACCATTTGTCAGATATCCTTTGATTTGTATTCCTGCATTGAGCAGAGGCTTTGGCTAGATGTCCATAGAGACCTCTTCCACTACCTTTATTCTGTAAACAAGTATTTAAAAGTC
Organism: Phrynocephalus forsythii; assembly: GCA_029282475.1. Lineage (NCBI taxonomy): Eukaryota > Metazoa > Chordata > Lepidosauria > Squamata > Agamidae > Phrynocephalus > Phrynocephalus forsythii. The sequence goes on from JAPFRF010000011.1 coordinate 113,851,734, forward strand.
ACACCATTAGGTAAGCTCTGTTATGTACTCTGATTGAAGAACTTAAAATTTAAATTTTAAATAACTTTAATTTTCCTTTGATTTATTGGATCTTCTGGAAAAGTTCTCTTGCAGTTCTGTTTTCCCCTGTTTCTTTCCTCTGCCTTCAGGGTTCTGATCCTATTTCTGTTTCCTTTTGCTTCTTACCTGTTCTTTGCAATTTTAAGTGCTTCTTCTGTCATCCATCTAGGATTTTTTCCCTTTTCAACATTGAATTTTCCCCTACAAATATCTCTGGATTCAAGCCATGGCTCTTCTGGTTCATGATCAATTGAGTTTAGTAATGCAAATCTGTTTCTTATGTGGATTTTAAATTCATCAGAAATGCTGTTTAAATTATATGTCGGTACTATGATTCTCTAAGTGTTTTTTTTTCACCTTTACTCTAATATTGGATATTAACAGTTCATGATCTGTCTGCTTCTGGTCTTGTTTTGATAGTGAGGAAGGATACAGCAGAACACTTAACAGATTCTCCAGCTCCTGCTCTGATTACATAATCTATTTGATCTTTATATGGACTATCTGGTTATACCCATGGACAGACTGTTTGGTTGTTGGAAGCATGCATTTTGGATAAAAAGATTGTTGGCTTTTCTGAACTCCATGAGTCATTCTCCTGCCTCATTTCGGTCCCCTAGATCAGATTTATTTTCCAACAGCACTTGGTGCTCCTTTGTTTCTTTTGCAATCTAGCCATCTATGATTATAAGCAAGTCTTGTTTTGGTATGTGATCAGCTTCGTTCTGGAGGCTGGCACAAAAGCTTTCAATTTCATCTTCTTCAGCATCTGTATTTGGAGCAGAAACCTGAATGATGGTTGTGTTGATAGGTTTTCCCAGACATCTAAGGGATATTATTTGGTCAGACTTTATATTATAGCCCCTAACAGCATGTGCTACGTCTTGCTACAGCATTAGAAAACTCAATGTCTTTTGAATTTGCCATTTCCAGAGTAGAATACTTTGAAGTTGTCTGACCGAAAATATCCCAGTTAGCTCAAGTTCACTAACATCAAACACTGCAATGTTCCATTTCTTCCATTACAGTTTTGCCGTTTACCTTGATTCCTAGTTCCCACATTTTGTGTTCTGCAGCACTGGACTTCAGTTCTGTCCGCATCAGCCACTATATATTCTTTTCAGCTTTAATCTAGTTGTGTTAATAACATCAGCATCATTTATACTTATCCTTTACTCTTCCTAGTGCTGTAGTTGGTTGAGTGCTTTCTGATCTGGGAGTCTCATCTTTCATACTATCTCTTGTGCCATTTTGTACTGTCTCATCATAGTGTTTTCTTGATAAGGAAATTCAGTAGTGGTTTACCGTTGCCTCTTTCTGTGCAGCCCTAACAAGGGTTTGCTTGAGTTTCATCAAAACTGCCTCTTCTGCTAGTGTCACTTGCAGCAGTTTCTGCCCCCACTACCATTCAACTGTCTGATTGTAAAGTATTCTTGATAAGGCAAGTTTAGCAGCGGTTTACCATTTCCACCTTCTGCTTAGTACTAAAAAAGCTAATTTGAGTGTCACCCCTGTTGCTTCTTCTACCAATGTTACCTTCAACTCCCTCCATGTTACTTTCATCTTCCATTGCTTCCTAGTAGGTACCACCTCCATCACCTATGGAACTTATCCGTTCTCTTCTGCTGATGTAGATGTCACCCTTGAACAGGGTGGATGCATCTTACTGTGGTGCCTCCGTGGTGACCATTCTCCTCCAGGTAACCCTGCTCAGAGTCCAGGTTTGTGTTGGAATCCGGGCTGCTCACAATGTTGCTCTTGGGTTTCACTGGCACATGCAGATCCTATCGCCACTATAAGGAGTGCATCCAAGAAGAGGATGCATTTATGAGCAGTTCAATACATGCATAAGAACATAGAAGAGAAGCCTGTATATCAGAAGGAAAAGTGATTTTTGAGATGCCTGGCAGAAGGCTTAGAGCAGGCCTGCCCAAAGTCCGGCCCGGGGGACAAATCCGGCCCGCCAGGCCATTCTGAGTGGCCGGCGGCTGGCTGGCCCACCCTTCCCTCCCCCTCCTTCACCCCATGTTTTTTTTAAAAGAAAGTGGGTGGGGCTTGCAGTGGGGTGGCAGGGTTGGGGAGCAACCGGCCCCTGACACATTCTCAGCCACCAAATCTGGCCCTCCTTACAAAAAGTTTGGGCACCCCTGGCTTAGAGGCTTAGAGCCTGGAGATTCCTCTAAGCCAGGCATGTCCAAACTTCGGCCCTCCTAATGTTTTGGACCACAACTCCCAGAATTCTAAGCTTAGATTGCCAATGGCAAAGGACTGTGGGAGTTGCAGTTCAAAACATCTGGAGGGCCAAATTTTAGACATGCCTGCTCTAAGCCAAGCAAGATCAGCGTATGGCATGAGCAGTTACTGGGCTGCACCCCACACTGCTCTAAGCTATCCTGGCACATGCAGTCCAGCATGATCTGAAAGCCAACAAACTGTCCACCCTTGTGCTAAGGCCACATGGGTAACATGGACACAAGAGGGTACTTTGTGATCTGGAATATTTTAGAAGGTAGGGGTGTAAATGCATGAGGAGCTACATTCCAGATGTTGTTAAAATGCTGTTACTCCACTATCAGTATGCAATCACCCCCTGTTGTCATCTGCCAGTATCTGGAAGATGACAGGTTTGCATTACAAAGACACAGCTGTCATTTCTGCATATGAGTTTATTTAAAATATGCACAGTTTGGCTACATTGCAGATATTGTCATTTAATTGAGATTTTTTTAAAAAAATAAAAACTGCCTCTGCATGATAATTAAGAACAGGTACGATTGTTTAAAATATATTGCAAAGTGTAAATAATTAGCTGTATCCGTAGTTGGTGTATACTATCTGTTGCTGCTCTCCTAGGATTTAATTGGACTTTTACTAAAAGGAAATTAAGATTGACAAGTTTTTTTTTTAAAAAATAAACAAACAAAAATGTTTCTGTTCCATAAGTCATAGCAGAAATATTTCATAAGAGCAGGTATATTTCAACACATGAAAGCAAATAATAGCTTTAATTAAACAATTTCTCCAGTGAGGAAATACTATACTTTTTGAGTTTTTGGGTTTTTAAAAGTGAAATGTGAAATGGTGCATGATATGGGGAAAGTGGAGAGAGTGTGAGAAAGCTTTTACCTTCCTGTCAATAACAGTACAACGCAGGTTCATCTACTGAATCTCAGGGTGCAACTACACTGTTGAATTAAACTGGGTGCTGGTTTTTTTTTTTTTTTTTTTTTTTTTTTAGGAATCAAATTTAATATGTGGTTTTGTGTCAGTGTGCTTGTCTGCATGGAACAAAATTCAGTCTGGTTGTAAGTAATCTAGTATATTGGCACTTAGGTGGTCTTGGTCTGTTTTCCTCTTTTTCCCCCGTCTGTAGGGAGCTTAATTCTTCACCTCACCTGTACTTTGTGCCTTTACTGAGGCAGAATTGCCTTGCCTTGAGACAGTGGATGCTGGACTGAGAAGTTTTTATTCAGCAAAGCAAGCATTAGCAGCCTGCTCCACAGCCCACCACTCCTCTAACAGCTTCCTCTGTCCTTTTAGAATAGAATCATAATGCCTGGTCTAAACTGTATTTTTAAATATTTTTTAAAAAAACTATATTTAAGTTTTGAAGTGGCATAACACTAGATTGATGTAGTGCTAAAATAGAAACAAATAGGAAAAAGGAGGAGTTTGGACTGCAGTTCAGAAGCCATTGTACGTGTCACCCAAAACGTGGCAGATTCCACAAATACTATTTACTCCAGCATAGGCAGTCATGCATACTGAAATGAGTTTTTAAAAATGATTTCAAATAAAGAACACCCACAAGGTTGTTTTAAAAAAAAACTGCTACCCAGCTGGGGGAAAAAGTATGCTTAGTTCTATGATGTGTAGTTGGAGATTTTTAATTCACTTTCAAGCTTGCCAAACCCACAGTGGTGAAAGATCTAAGACAGAGAACAGGAAGTCCTATTTCACATAAAGCGTCAACAGGAAGAGAATTTGCTTTGGGGGCTACACTTCCCATGATTGCCCAGTTGGCATGCATTAAATATTATTATTATATTATTTATTAGATTTATATGCCATGCCATCTAGCAACTAAATTTACATTTAGAAGAGAAGAGAAGAGAATAGAATAGAATAGAATAGAATAGAATAGAATAGAATAGAATAGAATAGTGGTTCTCAACCTGTGGGACCCCAGATGTTCCTGGACTGCAACTCCCAGAAATCCTGGCCAGCTCAGCTAGTGATGAAGACTTCTGGGAGTTGCACTCCAAGAACATCTGGGGATCCACAAGTTGAGAACCACTGGACTAGAATAACTGCAGAGCTGGAAGGTACCCTCTGTAGAATGATCTTTGAGTACAACCTCAGTCAGGGAGGCACAGCGTGGAAGCCAGAAATCTAAGCCACTGAGCTATCCAGGAGATTACATAGCTCTGAGGTTCCATTAAACAGTGGATCACTTCATTCACTGTCTTCATTGCATTGAACAGTTTCTTGCTTCTGTTGGCTCAGACAGCTGCTGTATATTTTGCCTTGTATCTCTGATTCTACAGTTTGGTTTGGTTTGGTTTTTTTTTAAATGAAAGCTTGCCCTCTGGTTCAATTAATGGTTTGAATGGGGGCTAACCTTTACAATGGTGGGGGGGGGAAGGTTGCCACTAAACAAGTGACAAGGCAACCCAAGAGAGAGAGGCAGACAGAGAGAGACAGGCAGTCAGAGAGAGAGAGAACTATCTCCATTCAGATGCTGATCAGAAGCAAGAATTTTTCTTGGCCAGTGCTAAGAGAAATTCACTTGTTCTGCATCATGAGAAGGGCATTCCAAAGGCATTTTGAAAAGATTCTTCAGGTTTTATGACACTGTCTTATGAATCCTAAAAAGTAAGGGAAGTTTTGCTTGGTTCTGTCTTTCTGTATTTGCAAGGTGCAGTATTAAAATTGGCCACAAGAGGGAACCAGAGAGCATTTCTCCATATTTGTCTAGCCTAGGATATTGTGATGTGTTAATAAAATTGTGTGGAATAGTAAATTACTTGCGTATTCAGAGCAACTGTAGCAAATTCTTCTTCCACCCCTTGTAGACATTTAATGACCATTTCCCCAAATGGAACAACAAGTATTTGCCTGCTGAGAAAATAAACTTTTCCTAAATACTTTTTTGTTTGGTTAACCATTTATCATTTATCAACTAAGCAAGTTAATAAGGCTTTTTGATACAGTATTTTCATTAAACATTTCATAATCACTCAAGTGAATAATGAAGTCCATTCAGATAGTAATGCATTTGTGGCCAGATTTCTGTTGGTGTTCACTTATGGTTTGCATAACTTACCAAGGCTAATTGATGATGTGCCAGGGCACATTTCAGTCCCATACTTGGTTACCCGCCCCACTGACATACACCTTGGCACTTCACCAATTGGCTGCAGTTGGCAGTGGCATATTATGCAAACCTTGCTCAAACGCAAATATGATTCCACCCTGTAGATGAACACACAGTTATTCTCAGGTTTGCCAGCTAGCATGGCTTTACAGCGATGCTCTGAGCAGGTGTCAGCATCTGGCAGCACCTAGGAGAGCTGCCAAGACCTCACCTAGCCCCACCACTGACATCTGTCCAACATATGGGGAAAGCTGTCTTGTTTTGGTTCCAGAATATCCGTGCTCATTGGTCTTCCTGGCTTGTGAGATTCTGGGACTTGTAGTACAAAGATAATAAAAACAAACCGTTCTCTATTTCTACTCTGCAGTGACACCTCCTACCAGGATCCATTGGAGAGAGGAGGGGGACCATCACCTCTTCCTGTAGAATGCCGTGGACACCCATTTCAATTTAGAGTGCACTTGTTTAAACTGGTTAATCAGCAGTAGTGACTTCTGGTGGTTCTCCTATGCTGCATCTTGCTGTGCTTGGAGCTTTATCCCGTTTTCTGTTACAATTTACTTATCTGTTGGGGACCAGACATAATATCAAGCCAATGATTTCCCTCTCAATAATAAGTCCAGACATTAATCTGGTGAAATCTTTACTGTACTAAGCACCCTATTGTCGAATCAGATCTGAAGTAGGTTGTGTGAACTGATCTGCTTTAATCAAACTTGATGGGATCTTTGGGCCTTTTGTTTTTTTACCATGTTAATTTGCTTTAAGGAACATGTATGGCCCTAACAGAGTGGTTGCATCCTTTTCAAAAGCACGTGTTAACAATGAAGGCAAAAGCAGCATGGGATTAGGGACACACACACACCCCCGGTGTCCCTCTTAAAATGTTACCTAAATCTGCAAAGATCAAGCCGGGCAGTGTGAGAGAGTTTCTGTTCAGAGCATTAGAGAAGCAAACCTGGGTTAAAGCCCAATGCAGCTGAAAGGGGCTTTTCATGGTCTATCCTCATGAAAAACAAATCCATCAGATACAGCACTGCAGAGCCATTTAGATGTGGGGTCTTGTCAAATAGAGCAGAAGGCCAATGATGGATGATCCAAAGGAGTTTATCTTGAAGCTGGGAGTGGGTGGGGAAGTCTTTGGAACTGATACTTTACGTATTTCCAGGCCAATAACAACATCTTAAAAATAACGAGCTCTCCCTCCCTCAAGGAGGAACTGATGGCGTGGGATGGAAGGGGGCGGGAAGAGTAGCAATCAGATCTGATTCATTTTCAGGGTCTGGGAACTTTGTTGGGGGCAGCAGGACTCTGAAATGATTTATAATTGACTACACGACAAAGACTCCAATGCGGTGCTTTCATAGCTGAGCTATAAAAATAACCACATTCATGGTGTTTGCAAAATTGGAAACAAATGTCCAGAGGACAACAAGGGCTCCTTTGCTTTTTTTCAACCCATGCTTTGGTGAAAGGAAAATAGTGAGAATCTGAACGTTAGCATGAACGATGAGTCAGTATCGTTCGTCATGGGAAATGCATCTGTGCAAAAGGGGGATGTTTCATTTCTCCTCTCTGACTTGGCATATCAAGAGGCCTTCCATTAAAAGCAGTTTTAATCTCCCTTTCCCTCCCAAGTTTTATCTGTGTTTTGCTTTTTTTTTTTTGTTTTCACCCACGGTGGCCATGCAATGGCCTGTAAATATATATGTCATGCAACCTGAAATCTTTTGGAAGACATCGGAATATTGGAAGGAAGAAGCGCGAAGAAGTGGATGGGGTGTGTGTGGAATGTTGGACTAGGGTGTGTGTGAACTACAGCTTGCAAGAACCTCCTGCCAGCATGGCTTGTTTGACAATGGTGGATCAACCTGAGATGAAGCATGGCTTGTTTGTCAGTGGTGGCTTAGCCGTAGATTATGATCTGTACACAAGTGATGCTCATGGATTTTTATAACGATGTAACACTGAGAACAAGCTGATGTGGATAGTTTTCTTATCACACAAATGGATGGAGTACTGAGCCCTCTGTATTACAAGTGATTGGGGCAGTGGGGCACAATGGGGCTTCGTGGTTCAACTGCTAGCCATGATCTTTTTTTAAATATCATTTTTTTAAAAAATATTTTTTTAAAAATATCATCTCTCGCGTGGCGCCAGGTAGAACCAGTATAATGGCTGAAATCCTGTTGCATAAGTCGCGACTACAGTAGGCCTCTGGTGATGGCATCTGGCCTGGATGCCTTCAAAAGGGGGTTGGACAGATTCCTGGAGGAAAAGTCCATCACAGGTTACAAACCATGAGGGAGATGTGTAATCTCCAGGCTTAAAACCGGGGTACTTCAAGGGCCAGATGCAGGGGAGTGGTATCAGGAGACAGATATCTAGTCTCATGCGCTCCCACACGCATCTGGTGGGGCCACTGTGAGATACAGGAAGCTGGACTAGATGGGCCGTTGGCCTGATCCAGCATGGCTCTTCTTGTGTTCTTATGTTCTAGGCTGATGGGACCAGTGAGATTTGTGGCAGAGCTGACTCACCAAATGCCCACTAATGCAGTGAGCCTACTCTAGTTGTGATGTACTACGCTAAGCAACAGGACTTCAGCCAATATGGTAGAAAAGGCTTTGGCACTGATATGGGAAATGTTCACTTTGAAACTCTGGCCTAGATTGTGAAGTTCACTGAACAAATTGCTGGGTCACCCAGAACTAACTCCCAGGGTTGCAGGAAAGAGAGAGAGGGTTGGTGACATGTTGGAAGCATAGCAAGAATAACCCTGGGAAAAAAAGAAATGCAGGGCGCCTTGTAGTTTCATAACAGTAGTATCTGGACAACGATGAACGACAAAATAACACAGCAGAGTAGGTGGCAGACTTCTGTTCCCTTAAGAGCTGTGGAAATGGAGAAGTTTTCTAGGTGTGGTTTGTTTGGCTGGGGAGGTGGGATGTATGTGGAAATGAGCAGCAGTACCTGCTACAGTTTCTTCCACAAAATTACAATTCAATGTACAGAGAAGACACAGTCTCCTAATGCAGAGTCCTGATGCCATCCCAGGGCATAAACTGTAAATTGGATAACTGAGATGTACAATCATTATGGCTGCTCATCATGGAGTTGGGCATACTGGACTGCATATTCTGTTGTGTACTCAAGTCACAAACCTAGGTGCGTGGCAGTTGGCCAGAAAATTGCAATAGCCACTATCTATCTATCTATCTATCTATCTATCTATCTAAACACACACACACACACACACACACACACACACACACACACACACACACACACACACACACACACACACACACACACACACACACACACACACACACACACACACACACATATATATATATATATATATATATATATATATATATATATATATATGCATGTTAGGGTGGATTCGGGTTTCTTCCCGTGTAGAAATCTGGTTGTTTTGGCGACGTTTCGACGAGGTCTCACTCGTCATCTTCAGGCTGGTGTTCTGGCTTCTTTCTTCTTGAAGCAAAGTGTGGTCTCAGTTGAAGTCCTTCTATAAATACTGCTGGGGGTGTGTGGTTTGCTTGCTCTGTTGCTGATTGTAGGTTCCTTTGTTCCTTTGTTCTTTTGTGATCTGCTGTGTGGCTGAGGCGATCGTTAAGGGATTAACTGCTGATGGCTGTTTAGATGGCTGTTTACATGCTGGTGGGTTAGATGGCTGGTAGGTTCTGGCAGTATCCTGGGCTTTGGTGGAGTGGGGTCCTGTGTCTTGTGAATTCATTTTGGTCTGGCTACGTGTCTGTGGTCTCCCAATGTTTTTTTGGGGTGTGTGAGTGTGCTCCATGTGGTGACTGGAGTGGGGTGCCGCAGTAGATGGTGCAGTCGTGGTTTTGTTATTGGATGGTGGTTTCGTTTCATCTGTGGGAAGGGTCTGGGTTTGTGTTTGGTGTGGATGGAAGGTGGTGGCATCTTGTGTCCTTTTGGACCTGGTGTCAGTCTTTGTGACAGAGGCTCGTCTGTTGACCAGGGCTAGTTTCAGATGTCAGGCAAGCGGGAGGTGTCATCACGTTTATTCATGTTGTTTGGGTGTTTCTCTATTTCAATGGCTTCCATGATTATTCGACTGTTGAAGTGTTCAGTTTTGGAGATGAGTTTGGTTCTTTCAAAGTCAATTTCATGACCTGTTGTTTTTATGTGCTGGAAGAGAGAGGAAGATTTTTCTTCTTTTTGACTGCGTTCTTGTGTTCTGCGATGCGTGCGCTTATTCTCCTGTTTGTTTGTCCGATGTATGTGGCTGGACAGACTTTGCATGGTATTTCGTAGACTCCTTGGTTTTCTAGCTCAATCTTGTCTTTGGGGTTTCTTAAGATGTTGGCTATTTTTTGGTCGGTGCAAAAGGCTGTCTTGATATTGTGTTTGTGGAGAATTTTGCTGATTTTGTCTGTGGTGCCTTTGATGTAAGGGAGGAGGGCGGTGCCGTTGTTCTCTTCTGTTTCTTGGTTCTTGGGGGGTGTTTCCTTTTGGATTAGTTTGGTGATGGTGTTTTTTTGGAATCCGTTCGCAATTAAAACATTCGAGAGAGAGTGTAATTCAGTTTTTAGGTGGTCTTTGTCAGCGGGCGTTTGGTTCTGGAGATGAGGGTTTTGCTACGGAGTTGATCTGTGCAGGGTGGTGGTGTGATTGTGCATTTAAGTAGCGGTTTGTATGTGTTTTTTTCTGGTAGATGGTATGTCCTAAGGAGCCGTCGGGTTTTTGTAGATTAGGACGTCCAGGAAGGGAAGTTGGTTGTTGGCTTCTATTTCCATAGTGAATTGTATTTTGGGGTGTAGGCTGTTGAGATGTGTGAGGAAGTTGTTCAGTTTATCTTTCCCGTGTGGCCAGATAACAAAGGTGTCGTCAACATATCTGAGCCAGAGTTTGGGTTTATGTTCGGACTTCTGTAACGCGTTGGTTTCAAAGTGTTCCATATATAGGTTTGCGATGACCGGTGAGAGGGGTGATCCCATGGGTGCTCCTTCTATCTGTTTGTATCTTTGTCCATTGTGGATGAAGTATGTGTTGGTTAGGCAGTGGTTGGTCAGATCTAGGATGTGTTTGGGGGTTGTATTTGTTGTGGATAGCTGTCAAGGCTTCTTGAATGGGCACTTGTGTGAAGAGCGAAACAACATCGAAGCTCACGAGTAGGTCATTGGGTTGTAGGTCTTGTTTCTTTATAATTTCTATGAAGTGGAACGAGTTTTGTACGTATGAAGTGATGGATTCTGCATAGGGCTGGAGTTGTTTGGCAAGAAATTTGGCGAGGTTTTGTAGAGGTGAGCCTATGGAGCTGACTATGGGTCTGAGAGGTGTTCCTTCTTTGTGAATCTTGGGGAGGCCGTAGAGCTTGGGGCATCTGGAAGATTTCTCTCTGGGGATGATGCTTGGCTTGATTTCTTCACTTAAGGGAGAGGCTTTTATTTTGGCTTTGGTGGTTTTTTCCAGGTAGGTGGTGGGGTCTGTGTTCAAAGGTATGTAAGCAGGGTCTTGTAGTAGGTTGGATAATTTGGCTTGGTAGTCGGATGTGTTCATCACCACTGTGGCATTGCCTTTGTCTGCTGGGAGAATGATTATGTTGTTGTCTTTCCTCAGGTTGGAGAGGGCTTTTTGTTCTTCTTTGTGTAAATTGCTTCTGGGTGGTTTGCTGGAGCAGAGGACATTGGTGACTTCGAGTCTGATTTTGTTGGCTTCATCTGGGTTGATTTTGGTTAGGCTGGCTTCCACTCCGCATATGATGTTTTCGGTGGGGATGTGTCTGGGGGCGATTGCAAAGTTGAATCCTTTGGAAAGGACTTTGGTCTCTGCGATGGTGAGTGTCCTGTCTGATATGTTGTGAACTGTTTGTTTCATGGGCTGTTGTGTGGGGGGTTGGGCTTCTGGCGTTTTTCCAGTTTGTGGAGTTTGTTGGTGTGTGTGTCTGTCTTGTGGGAGGTCTCTGTTTCAGCTCTCCAGGCGGCCAGTTGCTTGGATTTGTTCCAGAGTGTTGGGTGGATTTTGTTGCTGAGTTTGAGGTGGAGAGTGAGTAGGTCTCTGTTGGTTTGATCTAGTAGGTATCTTTTCCTGTGTAGTTCGCTTCTGATTAGGGCTAGTTCTGTTCTTTTCAGGATCCTTTCGCTGGATGGGGTTTTTGAGTGGAATTTCAGTTGGAAGCTTGTGGGGATCACATTTTTGTCTCGGCAGTTGCGTAGGAATGCAATGTCACATAAGATGGTGGCTCTTCGGACTTCTAGTTTCTCGTAGGTTCTGGTCAGCTGGAAGGTTTCCTCCCGTAGAGGTCGGATATTTGTTTTCGTAGATTTTCACGGGTATAGGTATGCATGTTAGGGTGGATTCGGGTTTCTTCCCGTGTAGAAATCTGGTTGTTTTGGCGACGTTTCGACGAGGTCTCACTCGTCATCTTCAGGCTGGTGTTCTGGCTTCTTTCTTCTTGAAGCAAAGTGTGGTCTCAGTTGAAGTCCTTCTATAAATACTGCTGGGGGTGTGGTTTGCTTGCTCTGTTGCTGATTGTAGGTTCCTTTGTTCCTTTGTTCTTTTGTGATCTGCTGTGTGGCTGAGGCGATCGTTAAGGGATTAACTGCTGATGGCTGTTTAGATGGCTGTTTACATGCTGGTGGGTTAGATGGCTGGTAGGTTCTGGCAGTATCCTGGGCTTTGGTGGAGTGGGGTCCTGTGTCTTGTGAATTCATTTTGGTCTGGCTACGTGTCTGTGGTCTCCCAATGTTTTTGGGGTGTGTGAGTGTGCTCCATGTGGTGACTGGAGTGGGGTGCCGCAGTAGATGGTGCAGTCGTGGTTTTGTTATTGGATGGTGGTTTCGTTTCATCTGTGGGAAGGGTCTGGGTTTGTGTTTGGTGTGGATGGAAGGTGGTGGCATCTTGTGTCCTTTTGGACCTGGTGTCAGTCTTTGTGACAGAGGCTCGTCTGTTGACCAGGGCTAGTTTCCAGATGTCAGGCAAGCGGGAGGTGTCATCACGTTTATTCATGTTGTTTGGGTGTTTCTCTATTTCAATGGCTTCCATGATTATTCGACTGTTGAAGTGTTCAGTTTTGGAGATGAGTTTGGTTCTTTCAAAGTCAATTTCATGACCTGTTGTTTTTATGTGCTGGAAGAGAGAGGAAGATTTTTCTTCTTTTTGACTGCGTTCTTGTGTTCTGCGATGCGTGCGCTTATTCTCCTGTTTGTTTGTCCGATGTATGTGGCTGGACAGACTTTGCATGGTATTTCGTAGACTCCTTGGTTTTCTAGCTCAATCTTGTCTTTGGGGTTTCTTAAGATGTTGGCTATTTTTTGGTCGGTGCAAAAGGCTGTCTTGATATTGTGTTTGTGGAGAATTTTGCTGATTTTGTCTGTGGTGCCTTTGATGTAAGGGAGGAGGCGGTGCCGTTGTTCTCTTCTGTTTCTTGGTTCTTGGGGGTGTTTCCTTTTGGATTAGTTTGGTGATGGTGTTTTTTTGGAATCCGTTCGCAATTAAAACATTCGAGAGAGTGTGTAATTCAGTTTTTAGGTGGTCTTTGTCAGCGAGGCGTTTGGTTCTGGAGATGAGGGTTTTTGCTACGGAGTTGATCTGTGCAGGGTGGTGGTGTGATTGTGCATTTAAGTAGCGGTTTGTATGTGTTTTTCTGGTAGATGGTATGTCCTAAGGAGCCGTCGGGTTTTTGTAGATTAGGACGTCCAGGAAGGGAAGTTGGTTGTTGGCTTCTATTTCCATAGTGAATTGTATTTTGGGGTGTAGGCTGTTGAGATGTGTGAGGAAGTTGTTCAGTTTATCTTTCCCGTGTGGCCAGATAACAAAGGTGTCGTCAACATATCTGAGCCAGAGTTTGGGTTTATGTTCGGACTTCTGTAACGCGTTGGTTTCAAAGTGTTCCATATATAGGTTTGCGATGACCGGTGAGAGGGGGTGATCCCATGGGTGCTCCTTCTATCTGTTTGTATCTTTGTCCATTGTGGATGAAGTATGTGTTAGTTAGGCAGTGGTTGGTCAGATCTAGGATGTGTTTGGGGGGGTTGTATTTGTTGTGGATAGCTGTCAAGGCTTCTTGAATGGGCACTTGTGTGAAGAGCGAAACAACATCGAAGCTCACGAGTAGGTCATTGGGTTGTAGGTCTTGTTTCTTTATAATTTCTATGAAGTGGAACGAGTTTTGTACGTATGAAATGATGGATTCTGCATAGGGCTGGAGTTGTTTGGCAAGAAATTTGGCGAGGTTTTGTAGAGGTGAGCCTATGGAGCTGACTATGGGTCTGAGAGGTGTTCCTTCTTTGTGAATCTTGGGGAGGCCGTAGAGCTTGGGGCATCTGGAAGATTTCTCTCTGGGGATGATGCTTGGCTTGATTTCTTCACTTAAGGGAGAGGCTTTTATTTTGGCTTTGGTGGTTTTCCAGGTAGGTGGTGGGGTCTGTGTTCAAAGGTATGTAAGCAGGGTCTTGTAGTAGGTTGGATAATTTGGCTTGGTAGTCGGATGTGTTCATCACCACTGTGGCATTGCCTTTGTCTGCTGGGAGAATGATTATGTTGTTGTCTTTCCTCAGGTTGGAGAGGGCTTTTGTTCTTCTTTGTGTAAATTGCTTCTGGGTGGTTTGCTGGAGCAGAGGACATTGGTGACTTCGAGTCTGATTTTGTTGGCTTCATCTGGGTTGATTTTGGTTAGGCTGGCTTCCACTCCGCATATGATGTTTTCGGTGGGGATGTGTCTGGGGGCGATTGCAAAGTTGAATCCTTTGGAAAGGACTTTGGTCTCTGCGATGGTGAGTGTCCTGTCTGATATGTTGTGAACTGTTTGTTTCATGGGCTGTTGTGTGGGGGGTTGGGCTTCTGGCGTTTTCCAGTTTGTGGAGTTTGTTGGTGTGTGTGTCTGTCTTGTGGGAGGTCTCTGTTTCAGCTCTCCAGGCGGCCAGTTGCTTGGATTTGTTCCAGAGTGTTGGGTGGATTTTGTTGCTGAGTTTGAGGTGGAGAGTGAGTAGGTCTCTGTTGGTTTGATCTAGTAGGTATCTTTTCCTGTGTAGTTCGCTTCTGATTAGGGCTAGTTCTGTTCTTTTCAGGATCCTTTCGCTGGATGGGGTTTTGAGTGGAATTTCAGTTGGAAGCTTGTGGGGATCACATTTTTGTCTCGGCAGTTGCGTAGGAATGCAATGTCACATAAGATGGTGGCTCTTCGGACTTCTAGTTTCTCGTAGGTTCTGGTCAGCTGGAAGGTTTCCTCCCGTAGAGGTCGGATATTTGTTTTCGTAGATTTTCACGGGTATAGGTATGCATGTTAGGGTGGATTCGGGTTTCTTCCCGTGTAGAAATCTGGTTGTTTTGGCGACGTTTCGACGAGGTCTCACTCGTCATCTTCAGGCTGGTGTTCTGGCTTCTTTCTTCTTGAAGCAAAGTGTGGTCTCAGTTGAAGTCCTTCTATAAATACTGCTGGGGGGGTGTGGTTTGCTTGCTCTGTTGCTGATTGTAGGTTCCTTTGTTCCTTTGTTCTTTTGTGATCTGCTGTGTGGCTGAGGCGATCGTTAAGGGATTAACTGCTGATGGCTGTTTAGATGGCTGTTTACATGCTGGTGGGTTAGATGGCTGGTAGGTTCTGGCAGTATCCTGGGCTTTGGTGGAGTGGGGTCCTGTGTCTTGTGAATTCATTTTGGTCTGGCTACGTGTCTGTGGTCTCCCAATGTTTTTTTGGGGTGTGTGAGTGTGCTCCATGTGGTGACTGGAGTGGGGTGCCGCAGTAGATGGTGCAGTCGTGGTTTTGTTATTGGATGGTGGTTTCGTTTCATCTGTGGGAAGGGTCTGGGTTTGTGTTTGGTGTGGATGGAAGGTGGTGGCATCTTGTGTCCTTTTGGACCTGGTGTCAGTCTTTGTGACAGAGGCTCGTCTGTTGACCAGGGCTAGTTTCCAGATGTCAGGCAAGCGGGAGGTGTCATCTCGTTTATTCATGTTGTTTGGGTGTTTCTCTATTTCAATGGCTTCCATGATTATTCGACTGTTGAAGTGTTCAGTTTTGGAGATGAGTTTGGTTCTTTCAAAGTCAATTTCATGACCTGTTGTTTTTATGTGCTGGAAGAGAGAGGAAGATTTTTCTTCGTTTTTGACTGCGTTCTTGTGTTCTGCGATGCGTGCGCTTATTCTCCTGTTTGTTTGTCCGATGTATGTGGCTGGACAGACTTTGCATGGTATTTCGTAGACTCCTTGGTTTTCTAGCTCAATCTTGTCTTTGGGGTTTCTTAAGATGTTGGCTATTTTTTGGTCGGTGCAAAAGGCTGTCTTGATATTGTGTTTGTGGAGAATTTTGCTGATTTTGTCTGTGGTGCCTTTGATGTAAGGGAGGAGGGCGGTGCCGTTGTTCTCTTCTGTTTCTTGGTTCTTGGGGGGTGTTTCCTTTTGGATTAGTTTGGTGATGGTGTTTTTTTGGAATCCGTTCGCAATTAAAACACCGTTCGCAATTAAAACACCGTTCGCAATTAAAACACGCAATTAAAGACCAACCACTGCCTAACCAACACATACTTCATCCACAATGGACAAAGATACAAACAGATAGAAGGAGCACCCATGGGATCACCCCTCTCACCGGTCATCGCAAACCTATATATGGAACACTTTGAAACCAACGCGTTACAGAAGTCCGAACATAAACCCAAACTCTGGCTCAGATATGTTGACGACACCTTTGTTATCTGGCCACACGGGAAAGATAAACTGAACAACTTCCTCACACATCTCAACAGCCTACACCCCAAAATACAATTCACTATGGAAATAGAAGCCAACAACCAACTTCCCTTCCTGGACGTCCTAATCTACAAAAAACCCGACGGCTCCTTAGGACATACCATCTACCAGAAAAAAACACATACAAACCGCTACTTAAATGCACAATCACACCACCACCCTGCACAGATCAACTCCGTAGCAAAAACCCTCATCTCCAGAACCAAACGCCTCGCTGACAAAGACCACCTAAAAACTGAATTACACACTCTCTCGAATGTTTTAATTGCGAACGGATTCCAAAAAAACACCATCACCAAACTAATCCAAAAGGAAACACCCCCCAAGAACCAAGAAACAGAAGAGAACAACGGCACCGCCCTCCTCCCTTACATCAAAGGCACCACAGACAAAATCAGCAAAATTCTCCACAAACACAATATCAAGACAGCCTTTTGCACCGACCAAAAAATAGCCAACATCTTAAGAAACCCCAAAGACAAGATTGAGCTAGAAAACCAAGGAGTCTACGAAATACCATGCAAAGTCTGTCCAGCCACATACATCGGACAAACAAACAGGAGAATAAGCGCACGCATCGCAGAACACAAGAACGCAGTCAAAAACGAAGAAAAATCTTCCTCTCTCTTCCAGCACATAAAAACAACAGGTCATGAAATTGACTTTGAAAGAACCAAACTCATCTCCAAAACTGAACACTTCAACAGTCGAATAATCATGGAAGCCATTGAAATAGAGAAACACCCAAACAACATGAATAAACGAGATGACACCTCCCGCTTGCCTGACATCTGGAAACTAGCCCTGGTCAACAGACGAGCCTCTGTCACAAAGACTGACACCAGGTCCAAAAGGACACAAGATGCCACCACCTTCCATCCACACCAAACACAAACCCAGACCCTTCCCACAGATGAAACGAAACCACCATCCAATAACAAAACCACGACTGCACCATCTACTGCGGCACCCCACTCCAGTCACCACATGGAGCACACTCACACACCCCAAAAAAACATTGGGAGACCACAGACACGTAGCCAGACCAAAATGAATTCACAAGACACAGGACCCCACTCCACCAAAGCCCAGGATACTGCCAGAACCTACCAGCCATCTAACCCACCAGCATGTAAACAGCCATCTAAACAGCCATCAGCAGTTAATCCCTTAACGATCGCCTCAGCCACACAGCAGATCACAAAAGAACAAAGGAACAAAGGAACCTACAATCAGCAACAGAGCAAGCAAACCACACCCCCCCAGCAGTATTTATAGAAGGACTTCAACTGAGACCACACTTTGCTTCAAGAAGAAAGAAGCCAGAACACCAGCCTGAAGATGACGAGTGAGACCTCGTCGAAACGTCGCCAAAACAACCAGATTTCTACACGGGAAGAAACCCGAATCCACCCTAACATGCATACCTATACCCGTGAAAATCTACGAAAACAAATATCCGACCTCTACGGGAGGAAACCTTCCAGCTGACCAGAACCTACGAGAAACTAGAAGTCCGAAGAGCCACCATCTTATGTGACATTGCATTCCTACGCAACTGCCGAGACAAAATGTGATCCCCACAAGCTTCCAACTGAAATTCCACTCAAAACCCCATCCAGCGAAAGGATCCTGAAAAGAACAGAACTAGCCCTAATCAGAAGCGAACTACACAGGAAAAGATACCTACTAGATCAAACCAACAGAGACCTACTCACTCTCCACCTCAAACTCAGCAACAAAATCCACCCAACACTCTGGAACAAATCCAAGCAACTGGCCACCTGGAGAGCTGAAACAGAGACCTCCCACAAGACAGACACACACACCAACAAACTCCACAAACTGGAAAAACGCCAGAAGCCCAACCCCCCCACACAACAGCCCATGAAACAAACAGTTCACAACATATCAGACAGGACACTCACCATCGCAGAGACCAAAGTCCTTTCCAAAGGATTCAACTTTGCAATCGACCCCAGACACATCCCCACCGAAAACATCATATGCGGAGTGGAAGCCAGCCTAACCAAAATCAACCCAGATGAAGCCAACAAAATCAGACTCTAAGTCACCAATGTCCTCTGCTCCAGCAAACCACCCAGAAGCAATTTACACAAAGAAGAACAAAAAGCCCTCTCCAACCTGAGGAAAGACAACAACATAATCATTCTCCCAGCAGACAAAGGCAATGCCACAGTGGTGATGAACACATCCGACTACCAAGCCAAATTATCCAACCTACTACAAGACCCTGCTTACATACCTTTGAACACAGACCCCACCACCTACCTGGAAAAAACCACCAAAGCCAAAATAAAAGCCTCTCCCTTAAGTGAAGAAATCAAGCCAAGCATCATCCCCAGAGAGAAATCATCCAGATGCCCCAAGCTCTACGGCCTCCCCAAGATTCACAAAGAAGGAACACCTCTCAGACCCATAGTCAGCTCCATAGGCTCACCTCTACAAAACCTCGCCAAATTTCTTGCCAAACAACTCCAGCCCTATGCAGAATCCATCACTTCATACGTACAAAACTCGTTCCACCATAGAAATTATAAAGAAACAAGACCTACAACCCAATGACCTACTCGTGAGCTTCGATGTTGTTTCGCTCTTCACACAAGTGCCCATTCAAGAAGCCTTGACAGCTATCCACAACAAATACAACCCCCCCAAACACATCCTAGATCTGACCAACCACTGCCTAACCAACACATACTTCATCCACAATGGACAAAGATACAAACAGATAGAAGGAGCACCCATGGGATCACCCCTCTCACCGGTCATCGCAAACCTATATATGGAACACTTTGAAACCAACGCGTTACAGAAGTCCGAACATAAACCCAAACTCTGGCTCAGATATGTTGACGACACCTTTGTTATCTGGCCACACGGGAAAGATAAACTGAACAACTTCCTCACACATCTCAACAGCCTACACCCCAAAATACAATTCACTATGGAAATAGAAGCCAACAACCAACTTCCCTTCCTGGACGTCCTAATCTACAAAAAACCGACGGCTCCTTAGGACATACCATCTACCAGAAAAAAACACATACAAACCGCTACTTAAATGCACAATCACACCACCACCCTGCACAGATCAACTCCGTAGCAAAACCCTCATCTCCAGAACCAAACGCCTCGCTGACAAAGACCACCTAAAAACTGAATTACACACTCTCTCGAATGTTTTAATTGCGAACGGATTCCAAAAAAACACCATCACCAAACTAATCCAAAAGGAAACACCCCCCAAGAACCAAGAAACAGAAGAGAACAACGGCACCGCCCTCCTCCCTTACATCAAAGGCACCACAGACAAAATCAGCAAAATTCTCCACAAACACAATATCAAGACAGCCTTTTGCACCGACCAAAAATAGCCAACATCTTAAGAAACCCCAAAGACAAGATTGAGCTAGAAAACCAAGGAGTCTACGAAATACCATGCAAAGTCTGTCCAGCCACATACATCGGACAAACAAACAGGAGAATAAGCGCACGCATCGCAGAACACAAGAACGCAGTCAAAAACGAAGAAAAATCTTCCTCTCTCTTCCAGCACATAAAAACAACAGGTCATGAAATTGACTTTGAAAGAACCAAACTCATCTCCAAAACTGAACACTTCAACAGTCGAATAATCATGGAAGCCATTGAAATAGAGAAACACCCAAACAACATGAATAAACGAGATGACACCTCCCGCTTGCCTGACATCTGGAAACTAGCCCTGGTCAACAGACGAGCCTCTGTCACAAAGACTGACACCAGGTCCAAAAGGACACAAGATGCCACCACCTTCCATCCACACCAAACACAAACCCAGACCCTTCCCACAGATGAAACGAAACCACCATCCAATAACAAAACCACGACTGCACCATCTACTGCGGCACCCCACTCCAGTCACCACATGGAGCACACTCACACACCCCAAAAAAACATTGGGAGACCACAGACACGTAGCCAGACCAAAATGAATTCACAAGACACAGGACCCCACTCCACCAAAGCCCAGGATACTGCCAGAACCTACCAGCCATCTAACCCACCAGCATGTAAACAGCCATCTAAACAGCCATCAGCAGTTAATCCCTTAACGATCGCCTCAGCCACACAGCAGATCACAAAAGAACAAAGGAACAAAGGAACCTACAATCAGCAACAGAGCAAGCAAACCACACCCCCCAGCAGTATTTATAGAAGGACTTCAACTGAGACCACACTTTGCTTCAAGAAGAAAGAAGCCAGAACACCAGCCTGAAGATGACGAGTGAGACCTCGTCGAAACGTCGCCAAAACAACCAGATTTCTACACGGGAAGAAACCCGAATCCACCCTAACATGCATATATATATATATATATATATATATATATATATATATATATATTTGCAACAGAATATTAGCTCTTTTCTTCCAGCATCATTCTATGGAGAGGGAGCCTATGTAAATAAGGAATACCCCCGTCACTTCACTTTGCCTCATGCTGGGGACGGTCAGTCGTTCTCCCCTGGATTGTAAACGTGTGTTTAGTCGTTAGAGAGGGATGGGAGCAGAGAAAATGTCCATGTCCACTCCTTTGCCTCTCTGGCTCACAGCAATGCTCTTCTTCACCTGGGGAAAGGCATCAGTTATTCCTCAAGGCACAGAGCAGGACTGTTTTTGGCGGTGACACACTCCAGGGAGAGGAGATAGGTGACAGACAAGATGCTACAGGTGGCAGTTCTCCTTCGTCTCTTGCAGTCCTCAAGAGTTGTTTTGAAGAGTGAGGAAATTTTCCTCAGGAGGCTTTTGCGTGACACAGAAATCTATGCTGGATGTGGGATGGGGAAAAGTTTCATGCTATCAGTTGGGTTTTCTTCATGGCTTTTATAGTTAGAAGTTTGCAGTACACAATAGTACCCTCTTCCCTTTCCCCTTGAATCTGACAGGCCAGATCTTCTATTTTGCCAGGATTTTTTTGAGGATTTTGTTGGTTTGTTTGCCCAGTCTCATTTGATAGACTTTATGAGTAAATACTGCAACTTGTATTATTATCTATTTTATTATCTATTTTATTATTATTTATCTGTCTTTTTATAGTGGGTACCACAAAAAAGGAGGAATAAAAAGAAGCAAAAGCTTGTTACAATGCCAACCTGGATTGTGAGAATGAATATATGTTTCCAATTGTCTTCTTTACTTGTCATACCTGTTTAATTGCAGCCAGCAGCCTTGAGTCATTCTTTTGGATGGGAAAGATTTTAGAATGTCTAGTACAATAATTTTGCAGGAGTCTGCAAACATATATCCTATTTCCACCCAACTGTGACCAGATCCTTCGACTTTGGTTAAGGCAGAACATCTGCTGTTTTGAATGAAATATTTGTTTTGATTGAGGATGGGAATTGCAGATTTATGCTGACTGCTATCATAATCAGCCACTGAGCCCACTGTTTCCAGCCCAAAAGATGGATAGGATTTACATAGCCTTGTTTCTCCTATGAGACTGTTGTCAGCTAAGCACAAACAATTTTTTTTTAAATCCGCCATCGATAATTTGCTGAATTTGATAGCAGCGGCGAGCTCAGAATTTAAGGGTGCGCCTTCGCCTCTGCTCTTTTATTATGTTTTATTTTAACTCATGTTGATTTGTTGGTTTCGTCTCTTACTGCTCTGTATTGTATTTCTTGTCTGTATTTGCTGACTTGTTCAGCCATGTTCGCCGCCCAGAGTTCCCGTTGGGAAGATGGGCGGGATATAAATTCAACAATAAATAAAATAAATAAATAAATACCCAACCTCACATCCACTTAAATGAGGTTAGGATATGCAAGGTTCCACTCACACAATATTCCAGTGCATGAGTAGTTGGATACAGACAGAGCTGTAATATTGGAATATTTATTTATTTATTTATTTATTGGGTTTATAGACTCCCCATCTGGCTACCAGGCCACTCTAGGCAGTTTGAGATAATAATGCATATGTATACACCAAGGATAAATACCTACATAATAAAATTAATAAACTAAAAGTTGAAAAAGAAATTAAAACAACTCACATTTAACAGCAAAGTACAAACACATTAAAACAAGATCACGTGCAGCAATATAATCGGCAAGGAATGTGAAGTCATCATTTCACCGAGGAGATATTCCGTGTTAGGTGCTAGATGGTTGGGTAATCATTGCAGCTTTTTCCTGGTCTGTGGGAAAGCCTGCTGGAACTTCCAGGTTTTTAATAATTTTTGGAAAGACCCCAGGGAGGGGGCCCAGGCAGATTTCAGTTGGGAGTTTAGTCCACAAGCGTGAAGCTAGTACTAAGAAGGCCCGGTTTTGAGTTTTATCTTTACCAGCCTCTCTAGGTGTTAGTGCCCTCAGATGCCCAGCCTGGGAAGAATTGGCATTTTGGGCAGTTCTCATTGGGCAAAGACATTCCCTTAAGTAGTGAGGTCATCTTAAAAAGTGACTCATCCTATTTCTCACTATTTTGAACCAGCAGAAGTTTGTTACAGTTACTGTTATCCATTATATATATATATATATATATATATATATATATATATATATATATATATATATATATATATATATATATATATATATATATATATATATATATATATATATATATATATATATATATATATATATATTTGTTTTCGTAGATTTTCACGGGTAAAGGTATGCATGTTAGGGTGGATTCGGGTTTCTTCCCGTGTAGAAATCTGGTTGTTTTGGCGACGTTTCGACGAGGTCTCACTCGTCATCTTCAGGCTGGTGTTCTGGCTTCTTTCTTCTTGAAGCAAAGTGTGGTCTCAGTTGAAGTCCTTCTATAAATACTGCTGGGGGGTGTGGTTTGCTTGCTCTGTTGCTGATTGTAGGTTCCTTTGTTCCTTTGTTCTTTTGTGATCTGCTGTGTGGCTGAGGCGATCGTTAAGGGATTAACTGCTGATGGCTGTTTAGATGGCTGTTTACATGCTGGTGGGTTAGATGGCTGGTAGGTTCTGGCAGTATCCTGGGCTTTGGTGGAGTGGGGTCCTGTGTCTTGTGAATTCATTTTGGTCTGGCTACGTGTCTGTGGTCTCCCAATGTTTTTTTGGGGTGTGTGAGTGTGCTCCATGTGGTGACTGGAGTGGGGTGCCGCAGTAGATGGTGCAGTCGTGGTTTTGTTATTGGATGGTGGTTTCGTTTCATCTGTGGGAAGGGTCTGGGTTTGTGTTTGGTGTGGATGGAAGGTGGTGGCATCTTGTGTCCTTTTGGACCTGGTGTCAGTCTTTGTGACAGAGGCTCGTCTGTTGACCAGGGCTAGTTTCCAGATGTCAGGCAAGCGGGAGGTGTCATCACGTTTATTCATGTTGTTTGGGTGTTTCTCTATTTCAATGGCTTCCATGATTATTCGACTGTTGAACCAAACTCATCTCCAAAACTGAACACTTCAACAGTCGAATAATCATGGAAGCCATTGAAATAGAGAAACACCCAAACAACATGAATAAACGTGATGACACCTCCCGCTTGCCTGACATCTGGAAACTAGCCCTGGTCAACAGACGAGCCTCTGTCACAAAGACTGACACCAGGTCCAAAAGGACACAAGATGCCACCACCTTCCATCCACACCAAACACAAACCCAGACCCTTCCCACAGATGAAACGAAACCACCATCCAATAACAAAACCACGACTGCACCATCTACTGCGGCACCCCCCACTCCAGTCACCACATGGAGCACACTCACACACCCCAAAAAAACATTGGGAGACCACAGACACGTAGCCAGACCAAAATGAATTCACAAGACACAGGACCCCACTCCACCAAAGCCCAGGATACTGCCAGAACCTACCAGCCATCTAACCCACCAGCATGTAAACAGCCATCTAAACAGCCATCAGCAGTTAATCCCTTAACGATCGCCTCAGCCACACAGCAGATCACAAAAGAACAAAGGAACAAAGGAACCTACAATCAGCAACAGAGCAAGCAAACCACACCCCCCAGCAGTATTTATAGAAGGACTTCAACTGAGACCACACTTTGCTTCAAGAAGAAAGAAGCCAGAACACCAGCCTGAAGATGACGAGTGAGACCTCGTCGAAACGTCCGCCAAAACAACCAGATTTCTACACGGGAAGAAACCCGAATCCACCCTAACATGCATATATATATATATATATATATATATATATATATATATATATATATATATATATATATATATATATATATATATATATATATATATATATATATATATATATATATATATATATATATATATATATATATATATAATGGATAACAGTAACTGTAACAAACTTCTGCTGGTTCAAAATAGTGAGAAATAGGATGAGTATATATAGGATGAGTATATATATACAATTTTTTTTTAAAAAAAAGAAACCCTGGTTGATCCATGTAGGATATTGTGCTTCTGTGTCCACAATTCAAAAGGCCAGGAAAGAGCCTGATACTGCTGCATAATAGTGTGCCTGTATAGCCAAAGGAAAAAGGATGCCAATGTTTACCTAGCAAAGGGCAGCCTGAATATTGACAACACCAAGGGCAGCAGTCAAGAGAGTCTCTACAGGATACCCTCTTCTGCTCGCTACCATTCACAAGATGACACAGTGCAAAGAAAAATCCCCAAAGTGGACTTTTTAATCAGCTAACCACTTCTTCTCGCCCAAACAGAAAGCAACCGAGAGGGCTGTTTTTAAACAATTGTGAATGACAGTGGACTAAATAGTGGAACATTTTTTAAAAGGTGCCAAAAGAAACTTATGATTACTTTGAAAGAAATAATGAATCTCACCAGCTGGATATACCTTTTTATTTGGAAAAATGGCTTTTCTTGCCCTTGGGAGTACTCATGATTTTGCTTTAGTGAGATTGTGGGTCAAATGTCCCTACTTCCACCTACCTACCTACCTACCTACCTACCTACCTACCTACCTACCTACCTACCTACCTACCTACCTACCTACCTACCTACCTACCTACCTACCTATTTGGGCACTGCATTTTTCCACTCTTTCTTTCTTTCTTTTTTGCCACTTTCAGGCATTTCCTGGTATGCCATAGCCCATGGCACATGCTGGGTGTAAAAACAGCCCTGAGACTTGCCATAAAGTCACCAGCACCTGCCATAAGTGGTCCCTCTTTTAGCCAGTAGAATACAACACTGTTAGCCATATGGAGAAATCCTGTCCCTTCCTGCTCATTCCTCAAGTCAAAGGAAAATGTGTATCTAGTCCATTAGGTAACTGCAACGTGAAAACAGCTCCATTTTTCTTAGCTGCATAATATAGATTTAGAGCCTCATTTCCATTAAAATTACTGGATTGAAATGTCCACTTGGAATCCTTATTATGATGGATCTGTATTTAGAGACAAATATATACTGTATGTAGTGAAATCTCTGGTTGAACTGTCTGCTTTGGAGAAAGCTTGCTTTTAAAGATTTGCTCCTGGAGATACAAGATCAGGGCACTTAAGGGGAGCCACAGTTTTTGCAAGATAGTCTTCAAATTGTCACACAATTGAGACTGAGATCTGGTTTACTGGCTGATGTGAATTTATGCCAGAAGATTCTGAGGCATCAGAAATATCCGGATTTTGATAGCAATAAGATGTGATAGCTATACCAGGCTGACCAAATCAGTCAGGTGCTCATTTAAGGCTTATGGTAAGTCAAAATTCTCCCTGTGTGACATAGACTGTACATCTGTTTCTTTGCGCCCATGCAGTTGCATTTGTTTTGTGCCCCGTTGTGAAAATTACAAGAAATTTCTTTTTTTAAAAGCTAACGAAGGTGAAGTGCATGCCTAGCAATCAGGCTTGTTCAAATCTAGAAAACACTGATAATCCAATCAATGAAAAAATGCACGTGGTCTCATTTCATCCTTAAATCATTCTGGAGGGTTTTAAACATTTTGCTTTTTCTGTATGGTTTTGCTTTTCACTGAGATCCTGTAATGAGGTTTTATTTATTATCTGTGGAATTACGAGAGCCAGGAACATTTATGCATGGCCTTCTTACAGAAAGCTGGTGGGATGAGAACTCATGATTGAACTTCAGGAGGAGTGGATTAAGCAGGAAGGGAGGAGACGTAGTTTTGCATGGCATATAAAGAGATGCATGAGCTGGATGGAGCAGAACACATTGGTGGAAAACATTTGGGCAAAAAGCAGAGGAGAAAGAAGCCACACTGGCATCCCTGTCAAGTTTTGATATAGACCTCCAAGTCAGACTGAAGATTTGGATGGTGCCTTGCTAAATCAGTTTACCAAACCTTCAGGGAAGACCAATCTAGTATCAATGAGAGGCTTCAGGTGTCCCAAACAATGTTGTAGGTCCAGCTCAGCCAAAAATATAAGGTCCAACGAATTGTTCACTTGCATTGCTGCCAACCTCATCTTCCAGAAGGATGAAGACATTGGGAATTTGAGGTGGACATGACTGTGACTACTCAGAATTGGTTATACCAAGAAAAGAGAAGCTTTTTGGTAGTGTATCACACCCTCTGTCTTGCAGAGTTTTGAATTTCTGGTTAAAATTCCTTTTTGCTACACTATAGTAATACAGAGATTAATAGAGTAAAATACTATAGCCATAAATTCCCCAGATTCCAGTACTTTCTCATTAACTGGCACCATGGACTTGCACAGCACTGGCTCTTCCGGCTTGAATACGGAGATGAGCACCACCCCTAGAGTCGGACATGACTAGCATGCATATGCGGGGGGAACCTTTACCTTTACCTAAAGTCTCCATAACTTATTCTGAGACATTTGACATAGAAAGAGTAAAAAAAAAAATTATGTTACTTACAGTTGCATGTAATTGCATACTTTATTTACCGTACTCATACTTAGTAACCAACTGAACTGGTCAACAGCAAACAAAATACCTGCCACTAGCTGACTAAGGAGTGGGGGAAAGTCAGTCAGCAGAGAAGCAGGGCTCTTTTTTTAATTAACTGCCTTGAAGGAACAATGGGTTAGTGCTGGCGAGACAGAGGATCAATTATCCCAGAGAAATCCCTCCCAGTCACTTAAACAGGAGACAGCATGCAAGGTTGCAAACAAAACATGGACACTCTGGATGTCAAGAAAGCTTATTTCAATAAACTTAAATAAATACCGAGTGGGACTGCAGGTTCAGAAATATCGAAAGAGAAGGGGAGAGAGAGAGAGAGAGAGAGAGAGAGAGAGAGAGAGAGAGAGAGAGAGACCGAAGGCACAAGCACAAACAATTCCTACGAGAAAGATAAACTCGAGACATCTAAAGAAAACAAGATGTCTACATAATGAGCTTTCAGTTGAGCATAGATTTAAAAAGTGCATGTGCAGGAAATGAAATAGAGCCAGATAGCTAAAGAAGAGCATAAACGAGTTGCTAACATTTGGGTTTTCAGCCATAAGCAAGGCTGTTGGTAATGTTTCTCAGAATATTCTTGTGACCAAGTCTGTAAAATGTAAAATGTGTAAAATGTGATTTTAGACAATCCTGCTATTCGCTGGAGTTGTATCTGGTTAATAACATTTACTGAAGGTTCCTTGTCGTCTTGGAGAGGAGTGAAAAGAATGATGGACTCTCCTTCACCGGAGGTATTTAAAAAGCGCTTGCATGGCTGTCTGCCAGTGGTCTGCCAGGGAAACGTGAGCCCTGGCTTCTCTGCTGTGTCAGCATTACCCTGGGGTCCTTGCGAGCTCCACTGCTCTAAGATTTCAGGGTAGATCTTATCACAAAGCCACATTCTGTGCAGAATCCTTTATAGGATTCCTAAGAGTGGCAGCGTGTCACTGGAGACCAAAAACCAGGTGTGTGGTAGTATTCCTGATTACTGTGTGTACAAATGCAAGATCTGGAGAAACCTAACAGGGAAGAAAATTTGATTCCTTTGAAATGTCATGTTGAGGGAGAGTTTCACAGGTCTGACAGACTGCCTGAAAGATAAGAAGGTAGATGCTTGATCAGATCAAGATTGAACTCTCTTTAGAAGCAGAAGTTGTATAACCAGCACTTTAAATCAGACTAGTAACACTTTAAAGCAGACTTTCTACTATGTAATTTTATATGGATTACTATACATGATTGCATTGACTGATTTCATAAGAACACCAGTGTTTTCCATGGTCCTTTCCTCTCCTCATAATGGATTTTTCTTTTCTGTGTACTCTTTTTCTCTCTGCTGTTACCTTTTAATGTTCTAAGATGCCTCTTTTAATTCCCTGGTTTTAACTTGAATATGCCTTAAATCAGGGGTCCTCAACCTAAGGCCCCGGGGCCGGATGCGCTCCCCCCAAGGCCCTGAATCTGGCCTTGGGGGGCCGCATCCCCCACCTACTCCCCACTTCGCGAGCAAGCCAGCCTCCGCAGCTGCTTCTGTTGCTGAGGCAGTTCAAAGCAGTGGGCTATGTCGCTTCTCCCAGTCCCCCCAACTACCACCCAGATGATCAGCATGCTGGCTAGTGGGACATTCAAAGTGGGAGGGCTACGGCAAGGTCCCCCACTCCTCCTACCCACCGCCCAGATGGTCGGGGCGCCGGGTGCAGCTGAGCGGGGCAATTTAAAACAGGAGGGCTGCGGCAAGGTTTCCCACTCCCTCCATGGCCCTGAGGCCCCACCCCTGCTCCTCCTCCACCCTGCCCACCTGCCTTCCTTGTGTGGCTGCCGCCTGTGTTATTGTAGTTGTGAGGAATGAAGGGGGCAGGCGGAGGCAGCACCAGCCAGCCTTCCGAGCCAGAGCAGTCAGGGCAGTGGACCGCTGGATTATTATTATTATTATTATTATTATTATTATTATTATTATTATTATTATTATTAAACCATTCCATCTAGCTACATGGCTGCTTGGGGTGGTTTATAAAACTGAGCAAATATATAACATAACCAACATACAATACAATAAATAACCAGCATAATAAAACATAATAGTTTAACAAAAGAATAAACATCAAACCATCAAACAAAGAGCAAAAGGAGAAAAAAAATAAAATAAATGACAGTGAATCACTAACAAAATAATTTATGGTAATACCCAGGGAAAGCCTTTCTAAATAGCCACATCTTCAGATGTTTCTTGAAGACCAGGAGCGAAGAAGCCAGACTAATCTCAGGGGGAAGTTGGTTCCAAAGATGAGGGGCTGCCACTGAGAAAGCCCAATTCCTTTTATCGGCCTCCTTCAGTGATGGCACCCGCAAATGCCCTGTCTGAGATATTCTGGTGTTATGGGCAGTATTCCACAGCAGGAGCCGTTCTGCCAGACAGCAAGGTCCTAAACTGTTTAGGGCTTTATAGGTCATCATTAGAACCTTGGAAATGTAGTATTGGATTGGCAGCCAGTGCAGTGCAGGCAGCATAGGGGAGATATGTTGGTGTTTCCTTAACCCAGTAACAAATCTGGCCACATAATTTTGTACCAGCTGGAACCTCCGCATAAATTTCCATGGCAGCCCCACGTAAAGCTCACTGCAGTAGTCTGATCTCAAGATTATGAGTGCATGGACCAACGTAGTGAGAGCGCCAAAGTCCAGGAAGGCACACAGCTGAGGGATCCGCCTAAGATGATAGTGGGTGGAATGGACCACTGATGCTACCTGGGCTTCCATGGAAAGCATTGGGTCCAATATTATCCCCGGACAACGCATCTCATCCTGCATGGAGGGAGCCACCTCCCCGCAAAGCTGAGGGCACTTCCTAAACCACCAACCACTGGCGCCCCCACCCAGAGGACATCTGTCTTACCTGGGTGCAAACTCAGTCTATTCACACTTCCTTATCCCGTGCTCCCCCCTCCTCCAAGGTAGGGGGTTTTTTTTGGACAAGGAGGGCTGTGAACAGTGGGGGCTGACCCCACTGCCCACAGCACTTCCTGTCCAGAAAACCTACCTTCAAGGAGGGGGGAGCACAAGAGAACACAGTGGACAGTGGTAAGTTCAAGCTCCATTTGAATTTACTGCTGCCTCCTTCCTTCTCCTGTGCTCCCCCTCCTCCCAGGGGGGTTTTCTGGACATGGAGAGCTGTGAGCAGTGGGGGCTTCCCCTACTGCCCATACCCCTCCCTGTCCAAAACACCCCACTGGGAGGAGGAGGAGGTGGCGGAGGAGAAAGGAGCAGTCAGGCAGTGAATTTACTGCTGCCTGGCTGCTCCGTTCTCCCTAGCCGCCTGCCTCCCAGCTGGGATTTTGTGACAGGCTGAGCTGTCAAAACCAGCTGGAAGGTGGTGGCAGGCAAGAACCAAGCAGGGAAACAGCTAGCAGATCTCACTGCTGAAGCGAGATCTGGTGGCAGCTCCCCGGTTTGGTTGCTCCAGAACTCAAAACATTGTTCCGTTTCGGTTCTGGACAACACGCTGTCTGCCATTTTGTTTCATTTTGAAATGGTTTGAAACATTACAAAACGATTAAATAGGATGTCGTTTTTTCGTAAGGTGCCCATTCCTAGTAGTGATCCATCTTCTTATTCACATTTGGTCAGGTAAAATGTGCTGCTGGCTTTCCCATGCTGAAACAAAACTGGCAACTCATGCTTCTTTCTAGCTGAAGCCTCTATAATGTCCACTATTTGTAGATGGTCAACTCTAGACACTGTCCAATCTTCTTAGACCAGGGTGCGTATCCATGTGCCACAGGTCAGAGACAATTCCCCTTTGTTACAGTTGCCCATGCCCACGAGGTAATCCATCCGATTAAAGCTAACTGCTGCTGTGAACACTAATCCTTGTGTAAGAAGGCCTGGCAATATGCAGGTGCACAACAGAGACAAGCTCCATACAAAATAAGGAAACGCTGGTGAGGGTCGGGAGCAGGTCACTCCATAAAATGGATAACTGGAATATACCTAAACAACCACCTAATACATAGAACAGCACAATGGGAAACATTTGTTGGTTGTTTCTGGCAGCAGTTCATTGGTCTTATTTGCTCTCTCACTGGCCTCTCTTCACATTATGTTGAGTTCAGGCTAAGGCCATAGCTTGCTTTCTCCTATTTTGTGCTATAAACAACCAACGGCTGACATAATGGACATCTATCTTATAGCCATTGACTTTTGCCCTATGCTTTAAGGAGCCATTAGTGTAACAAAGCATGGGGTTTGGATCACAGAAGAGAAGATTCAGTTAAATATCAGGCAGGTTTCCTTCCTTTGATTCTTTCCTATCCTGGACATCTTTCGATGTGGCTGAAATAGTTAGTAAGAAATGAGTCGGATGTTATTTGCAGTAAAAAAAAAGTCCTTTATATATAGAAACAGCTGTTCAACCAATCATGCTCAATTCAGCCATCAATGATTGCTTGTTTGCGGGGGGTGTCTCCCTGTTAAACATGGCAGCAATTTCAAAAATACATCATTCTGCCATGTGAAAAAAAAAAAGCGAAATGTTGTAAAGTCCATGTCTCTGCTGATTTTGTACTATTGCTGATGGACGTTTCATGGGACATGATGATGGATTCCTTGGAAGAGGCTCCTGGGGCACTTTTAAAAAAATCATCAGCATGCCATGTTATGTTATGATGCTATTCTGGAGAAATAGCCTCTGTTAACCTGTACTTTTCTTGGAATTGTTTCCATTTACAGTTGAAGGAAAATAACCAAAATGAAATCTAACCCATGATCCCAGTGCAAATAATTTGCATGGTACTTGAATTTCCTCAGTGGCAATGATTCGCAATGCTATGGAAAAAGTATACTGAAGCCTTGCTAAATCATTCAAACCACTGTTTCATTTAGTCAGAGGATAACACTAATCTATTTGCTTCTACCTGTTATATTTGAAAGTCAGTGTTCTTGGCTGCTGCTTAGTTTTATGGGTACCTATGGATATGCTCGGCCTTTAATTTTGTACATGGTGTCCTCTGTTGAATCAGAAAGGGAAAAGATCTGAAATGGGGAGGGAGAAGTTTCCTCTTGTGATACGTTGCATGGAAAAGAATGAATGGGAAAGAGCAGTCTGCTTAGGGAAGAATTTTGGAAGTCTTGTTTAGGCAAACATACATGTACCTCCCGACTTGCTTGCTTCACATCCCAGCCATACATTGTTGATGATATATTATCCCCTCTATCTCCAGGTGTTGGAACAGATTCTCTTCACCTACCCACCCTATACATGCCTTTTCATGCTCTTGACCAGTATAATATTTCCATACATCTATTCCAGCTTTCTTCTACAGTAATACCTTGGTTTCTGAGCATAATTCATTCCGAAAACATGTTTGCAAACCAAAATACTCTTATATGAAAGCAAATTTCCCCATAAGAAATAATGGAAACTAAATGATTTGTTCTGGGGTCCCATAGACCACATACTATACACACAAAATGCCAAAACTCACAAAAGAAGTTGTCTAGAAGTCCACGTCCACACCATGGTTTAGGTACCTGGCTGTGGAATCTGCTCTGCTGGGCACTAACAACTGGATTTTGCTCTGTGTTTTTAATGTGACAATAATAAAGTGCAATTTGTAGCACTGTATGCCCTTGACTAGCTGTCCCATGACTAGAAATGGTTTGAAAAAATAAGAAAGGATGTTGAAAAAAATTAAATAAAAATATAAAGAAAAATAAAAACCCTAATCTGTACTCCCCTTTGAAAACATTCCTGGCTGGTGCAAGGGAGACCTCTATTCCTCTCTCCTCCCTCTACGTTTGGAGGCTGCCTGAGATGGAATGTTGCAGACACTCCCCCACAATCCTGCAGGGGGATGGAGGGAGGGAGAGACACCACTGGCTCACTTGTGATCATGTGCCTTGCTCCAGTGCTTGTATTTCAAGTCATTGGTTGTTGATCAAGACAAAATTTAAAAGAAATGTTTGCTTGTCTTGCAAAATGATCATAAATCAACTTACTCTTAAACCAAGGTATTACTGTAGTAGGCCAGTCTACCTGTATGTCCTGCACAGATTCAAGCAAGTGGAAATTTGTAAAAATAACAGCCCAGCATTTTGCCAGGTTCTTCATTCCATTTGAGTTGTCCCCTCCCCCAAGGGCTCTGAGACTTCACTTCATCTTCTTCCGCTTTGCATGGTAGATCATTGGCTACGAAGCAGCAGAAAACAGTTTCCCAAGCTCACTGCACATGTTTTATAATAGCAACGATGCCCTTGGAATCAGTTAGTACTGCAATCAGCAAGTGGTTTGTCAGAGCGTTTGCTGCCCTTGGCGTCACCTTGGGCTATTAGCTTACAAATCGGTCATTAGCCAGTAATAATGACCAATTTTGTAAGGATGATTGCTTAAATATCACCCACCTTGAAAAGAGAATTATTGCTTGACTGAAAAACGAATCTTTATTTTCAACTCAATGGACCTAATGATATCTTCTTATTTGCCATCTTTTGGTGCTGGAGATCTTAGAACAGAAGAACTACTTCTTCTCTGCCTTTGACAACTTGCCTTCAACTGGGGGAAAGCTCTCCGTCCTTGTATTAATTCTTAAAGCATGAATGGATGAAGACAGATGGTAATGAAACCAATGTAGCTGAAAGTGACTTAAATGGTAATAGATTCTTTATGATGTCCAGAATTTGTGGACTTTCAGTCTTTTCATAAATGTACTGGAAGTGTTAAGACTGTCATCTTAACCTTAGAGTTTTTGTTATTGCCTTTGGTCTTACATAACCTGTAAAAAGTAGCCCAGGAAGGGCATTCTTCCTGCAGTGTAGTATGTCTTGTGTCTTAGCTTTGTTACTTGGGCAACACTCCTCTGCTCCTATGTTTTATTATGTTATTATATTGTTGGTGATTATAATATGATATGTGTTTAATAGTCAGGTTTATATGCTATAGTTTTGCTTTTGCTTTTCATTACTCAGAGTAGTCGTTGGGCTAGATGAGTGGTATACAAATACAGTGGTACCTCTATTTACGAGCGGCTCTACTTACGAGCAATTCAACTTCAGAGCATTTTAACTGCTGCCTTACAAATTTTAGATGAGGTCTGCTC
Organism: Phrynocephalus forsythii; assembly: GCA_029282475.1. Lineage (NCBI taxonomy): Eukaryota > Metazoa > Chordata > Lepidosauria > Squamata > Agamidae > Phrynocephalus > Phrynocephalus forsythii. The sequence continues at coordinate 113,885,866 of JAPFRF010000011.1, forward strand.
TACTTACTATTTATTTATTTATTTATTTATTTATTTATTTATTTATTTATTAAGATACGGCTGCTCTACTTACAAGTTGTTTGACTTATGAGCATGCATTCGGAACAGATTAAACTCATAAGTGGAAGTACCACTGTAAATAAATAAATAACAGAAGAAAAATCTAGGAGCAACATCATCTTGTATGATTTCTTTTTTTTGTATATTTGCAGAATGCAGAGCAGAAAATATCCATGACTGCCCCAGTAGATAAACTGGCTAGGGTCTAAGGCTGTGCACATTATTTTTTCACTTATGACAGTGTCTCAAGGGGACCAAGCACCATCCTCTTTGGGCGTTTATACACGACCCCTAAACTCCGGGGCAAATGGCTCCCAGCTCCGGAGTTAACAGGAAATTAAGTGCGACCCCGCCCACTTTAGCGCGTCCCAGAGCACCTTTCAAGTACCTGCTTTTTGGATGTGACAAATATTTGATCTGGTGTAAGGATAGTGAGTGCGGGGCTCTCCTGGCTTCTGTTTGTTCTTTTTTTGCGTCCTGCCCCTTTAAGAGATCTGAATGCTGCCGGGAACAAAACGGAGGTAAACCGGCATTCTTTTCTTTCTTTTTTCTCCCTCCCTCACACTGCCAGCAACCAGGATGTGCGGAGGGGGGTGGGGACAGAGGAAGAGCGACGAACCCCTAAGATCTCTGGTCCGAATTTAAGTGGCCAGCGGATCTTAGGGGTCGTGTAAAAAGGCCCTTTGACAGCGTCAAGGTGCGTTATCAGCACTCACCCTAGGCAATTTTCCTTTTAAATAGCTCATAGCCTTCTTCCCACATTGGATTCCCCACCCAGTTGCCATTTTATTTGAAATGGGAAGTGGACATCTAGGAACTCATGATTCACTTATATAGTCTGGCTATCATGAGTGGCTCCTGGAGGCTCCTACTGGTAAAACACTGGCCCTGAGTTTGCCAGCAGTATCCATCCCTACTCTGAGTCACTTGGAAAAGTTTATACAGAACTAAATGATCACTAATGGTATCAGCAACAAGGTGGTGTTCATGATTATCTGTATAGTATAGTCTGCTAACTGACATTGCAAATACTTATAGATCAGGGTTGTCCAAATTTGAACAGCCTGTAGTCTACTTTAAACTGCCAAATGCTTCCCCCCCAACATGCTGCTGCTTGTGGCTGATTGGGAGGATGGTGAGAACTTTGCAGGCTACTTCTAAAGGCCCTGTGGGCTACCAGTTGCCCGCAGTCACCACGTTGTGCAGGCATGCTATAGATAAGTGTTGGTGAACTCTTGGCACGGGTAGAGCCCTTTCTTTGGGCACCAGACATCACCCCTTCACAGCCACCTGTGTTCAGGTTAAATTGCTGTATTGGCACATTTGTGAAAAATTAGTGGGTTTGGAATCGCAGTTTGGGCACTCAGTCTCTAAAAGGTTCGCCATCACTGCTATAGATCATACTACTACAGCGAAAACAATCATTTAAAGTTGTAGTTCTTTTTAAAAAATAAAAATAAAATATTATTCTGGAACCCTGCACATTCTGAGAAAGAAAGGCACTTCCTTTAAACTCCTCATCAGGAAGAAGTGTGGTCTTTCCACCCTCCCTGGTATTAAAAAAAGCACATCTATTTTTTTTCCCTAGTATTAGTCATCAAGATAAATGGTTGTAAAACTAAGCAGCTGCTTCGTAAAACTGGGATTTCTGTTAACAATGGGACAGCTTGTAAATCTGTGAAACAGAACGTATTTTATTCTTGTGTAGTGTACTACGACAGAAAAAAGTATAATAATTTAGTCATGTCTGTTTTGATACTGCTACAACTTGGATAGTCATACATGACTGATACATCAAATTAGTTCCACATTTCTTCCTCTTGCAATTAGCATATTAATGCAGAAGGCTGGTAACATTAAAAGCCTAGATGCATGAGTGCTCTCAATATCTTATCCACTGGACTACGATGCTCAGTTCTATTAAGTTGATGCAGGGATGAATCAAGAGATAAAGGCTGCTTTGCTCTGAGCTCTTGTTGCTGAAATGTGCTCCCTTGTTGACACTGGAGGTAACATTTTAGAACCATCTAAACATGACAAGGCATAGCATGCTCAGGCCTTGACAAGTTCTCATCACAGGTATGCACATGGGGAGGAGGAATACATAGGAATTATTTCAAGGGAATTTTCTGCAACTCTTCAACTGGTCTTGGCTGCAAAATGTTGTTCATGGAAGCTCTTTGAAGGTGTCTGGCCAAGAAGAAGGAACCAGGAGTCTCATTTGGCCCACTGGTTTGCCCATCCTTGTTAAAAAGCAAATAAAACACATGTGGTAATCTTAGATAACTTTCAACAAAACAAAACAAAAAACAAAAACAACAACAACAACAACCAGGATAATATTGGCCAGGATCCTACCAGCATATGCGTAAGGTTTGTATAACTTGCCCCAGTTCATTGCACCTAACCGATGAAATGGGAGGATGCATCTCACTCGTGTCCCTGGTCATGCATCTGGTTGCACAACTTAAATATGCCCCAGCACCATGTCAATTAGCCACAATTAGCTCTGGCAATTTACACAAACTGCAAGAACAACAGTAAGATTCTCTGGACATCAGATGGTAAAAAAGGAGTAATGCAAAGGACAGGTCTTTTCAATTTAATTCTGACATGCTGATTGAAGATTCTGCAACAAGCCCTTGTAACAAGGGCTTGTTAAGATATTCCAGACTGAGGCCATAACTATATTTAACCATATTTAAAAGACCTGAAGCTTGCTCACATACAAGCTTCAGGTCTTTCATACAGCACTTACTCAAATGAAACTTGGGAAAGAATTTAGTCTAACTTCCTGGTCAGTGTGTATGCTGCACAGATTTGTACAGCTAGTGTAACAACTAGCTGTACAAATCTGTGCAGCATACACACTGACCAGGAAGTTAGACTAAATTCTTTCCCAAGTTTCATTTGAGTAAGTGCTGTATGAAAGACCTGAAGCTTGTATGTGAGCAAGCTTCAGGTCTTTTAAATATGGTTAAATATAGTTATGGCCTCAGTCTGGAATATCTTATAAATGGGGCACATTTCTACTTTTGTGTCCCAGTTGATCAGTGAGGCTACAAAATAAAACAGGCTGAACTGTGCTTTCATCATTGTAAGGCTAATTACACTGCTGACAATGAGGCCTGTAATAAGACTTCCTGGGGTAGGAACTGGCAAGCCACCCCGGTATCCCTGCCAAGAACATCCCATGGTCAGAAACAAAAGGCTAAAAGATATGACGCTGGAAGATGAGCCCCTCAGGTCGGAAGGTGTCCAACATGCTACTGAGGAAGAGCGGAGGACAAGTACAAGTAGCTCCAGAGCTAATGAAGTGGCTGGACCAAAGCCGAAAGGACGCTCAGCTGCAGACGTGCCTGGAAGAGAAAGGAAAGTCCAATGCTGCAAAGAAATATACTGCATAGGAACCTGGAATGTGAGATCTATGAACCAGGGTAAGCTGGATGTGGTCAAACGTGAGATGGAAAGAATAAACATTGACATCCTGGGTATCAGTGAACTTAAATGGACAGGAATGGGTGAATTCAGTTCAGATGACTATCACATCTACTACTGTGGGCAAGAATCCCAAAGAAGAAATGGAGTAGCCTTCATAGTCAACAATAGAGTGAGAAAAGCAGTGCTGGGATACAACCTAAAAAATGATAGAATGATCTCGGTACGATTCCAAGGCAGCCCTTTGAACATCACAGTAATCCAAGCTTATGCACCAACTACCAATGCTGAAGAGTCTGAGATTGACCAATTTTACGAAGACTTACAAGAACTTCTAGAACTGACACCAAAGAAAGATGTTCTTCTCATCATAGGGGATTGGAATGCTAAAGTAGGGAGTCAAGTGATAAAAGGAATAACTGGCAAGTTTGGCCTTGGAGTTCCAAATGAAGCAGGGCAAAGGCTAATTGAATTTTGTCAAGAGAACAAGCTGGTCATTGCAAACACTCTTTTCCAACAACACAAAAGGCGACTCTACACATGGACATCACCAGATGGACAATACCGGAATCAGATTGACTATGTTCTCTGCAGCCAAAGATGGAGGAGCTCTATACAGTCAGCAAAAACAAGACCTGGTGCTGACTGTGGCTCAGATCATCAGCTTCTTATTTCAAAATTCAAACTTAAACTGAAGAAAGTAGGGAAGATCACTGGGCCAGTTAGGTATAACCTAAGTCAAATCCCATATGAATACACAGTGGAAGTGAAGAATAGATTCAAGGAACTAGATTTGGTGGACAGAACACCTGAAGAATTATGGATGGAGGCTTGTAACATTGTACAGGAGGCTGCAATGAAAAATATTCCAAAGAAAAGAAAATGCAAGAAAGCAAAGTGGTTGTCCAACGAGGCCCTACAAATAGCGGAGGAGAGAAGGGATGCAAAATGCAAGGGAGAAAGGGAAAGATACAGAAAATTGAATGCAGACTTCCAAAGAATAGCAAGGAGAGACAGGGCGGCCTTCTTGAATGAACAGTGCAAAGAAATAGAGGAAAACAACAGAAAAGGAAAAACCAGAGATCTGTTCAAGAAAATTGGAGATATTAAAGGGGTATTTCGTGCAAAGATGGATATGATAAAGGACAAAAATGGTAGGGACCTAACTGAAGCAGAAGAGATCAAGAAGAGATGGCAAGAATATACAGAAGAATTATATCGAAAAGATCTGGATGTCCCTGATAACCAAGATAGCGTAATTGCTGACTTGGAGCCAGACATCCTGGAAAGTGAAGTCAAGTGGGCCTTAGAAAGCATTGCAAACAACAAGGCCAGTGGAGGTGACGGCATTCCAATTGAACTCTTTAAAATCTTAAAAGAGGATGCTGTAAAGGTGCTGCATAAGATATGCCAGCAAATTTGGAAAACCCAGCAGTGGCCAGAGGACTGGAAAAGATCGGTCTACATCCCAATCCCAAAGAAAGGAAATGCCAAAGAATGCTCCAACTATCGCACAATTGCACTCATTTCACATGCTAGCAAGGTTATGCTCAAAATTCTACAAGGCAGGCTTCAGCAGTATGTGGAAAGAGAACTTCCAGAACTACAAGCTGGATTTCGAAGGGGCAGAGGAACTAGAGATCAAATCGCCAACATGCGCTGGATTATGGAGAAAGCCAGAGAGTTCCAGAAAAACATCTACTTCTGCTTCATTGACTATGCCAAAGCCTTCGACTGTGTAGACCACAACAAACTATGGCAAGTCCTTAAAGGAATGGGAGTGCCTGACCACCTTATCTGTCTCCTAAGAAATCTATATGTGGAACAAGCAGCAACCGTCAGAACTGGATATGGAACAACTGACTGGTTTAGAATTGGGAAAGGAGTACGACAAGGCTGTATACTGTCACCTTGCCTATTTAACTTATATGCAGAGTACATCATGAGAAAGGCCGGTCTGGATGAATCACAAGCCGGAATTAAGATTGCCGGACGAAATATCAACAACCTCAGATACGCAGATGATACTACTCTAATAGCAGAGAGTGAGGAAGAATTAAAGAACCTCTTAATGAGGGTGAAAGAGGAGAGTGGAAAAAATGGGCTGAAGCTCAACATCAAAAAAACTAAGATCATGGCCACTGGTCCCATCACCTCCTGGCAAATAGAAGGGGAAGAAATGGAGGCAGTGACAGAGTTTATTTTCTTGGGCTCCTTGATCACTTCAGATGGCGACTGCAGCAATGAAATAAAAAGATGCCTGCTTCTTGGGAGGAAAGCAATGGCAAACCTAGATAGCATACTAAAGAGCAGAGACATCAGTTTGCCAACTAAGGTCAGGATGGTTAAAGCTATGGTTTTTCCAGTAGTGATGTATGGAAGTGAGAGCTGGACTATAAAGAAGGCTGATCGCCGCAGAATTGATGCTTTTGAGCTGTGGTGCTGGAGGAGAGTCTTGAGAGTCCCCTGGACTGCAAAGAGATCAAACCTATCCATTCTGAAAGAAATCAACCCCGAATGTTCACTGGAAGGACAGATTTTGAAGCTGAGGCTCCAGTACTTTGGCCACCTCATGAGAAGAGAGGACTCCCTGGAAAAATCCCTGATGCTGGGAAAAATCGAAGGCAAAAGGAAAAGAGGACGACAGAGAATGAGATGGTTGGACAGTGTCATCGATGCAACCAAAATGAATTTGACAAAACTCCGGGAGGCAGTGGAGGATAGGAAGGCCTGGCGAGCTCTGGTCCATGGGGTCACGAAGAGTCGGACACGACTGAACGACTGAACAACAACAACAAATATAGTTAGACATTACCAAGGAATGCTCTAGCCACAAAGGTCTTGTGATCAGATGATCTTTTTCTTTTCGTATTATGAGGCCCTCTGTTTTCCTGGAATCACCAGAACTTTGAACTTGCTTCTCAACCTGATACCCATGAAGAAATTCTCCCCAGTTAGATTGACTGACGACCTTCCTTTGCACCCCTAATATGCCTGTTAACTTGGAAATAAGTTCCATTGTGGATCCTGTTACAGTACTTGCTTAAAGGTAAGGGTCCCCCACGCACATGCATGGTAGTCGTGTCCGACTCTAGGGTCAGTGCTCATCTCCGTATTCAAGTTGAAGAGACAGTGTTGTGCAAGTCTGTGGCCCTGTGGCTGGCATGGCTGCAAGGAAACAGTGTTTTACCTTCCTGCTTTTTACAGTGGTACCTATCTACTTGCATTTACAGTGGTACCTTGTATAAAGGAATTATTTTGTTCCAAATGAAATTCTGTTAAGCAAATTTTCCTTTATACAAATTTCCCATAGGAGTGTATTGAAAACAGAGTAATCCCTAATTGCAACCATTTTTCTTTTGTATGGATTCGCCCCATAGACAGTTCTGTTAAGCACATTTCCCCTATCTCCGGATTTTTTTATGTTGTACAGGTTTTATGTTATACAAACTGTTTGTTATGCAAGGGTCCACAGTACATTCTTTTGAACTGCTAGGTTGGCAGGAGTTGGGGTTAACAGTGGGAACTCACTCCGTGACACCTGGGATTTGAATCGCTGAGCTGCCAACTTTGTAGCCAACGGTTTTCAGTGCTCTAGCCCACTGAGCCACCATGCCCCCTACTTGGTTTACTTGCTTACATCAGTGTTAAGTCCGACCGTCACAACAAATTACCCTCAGTTAATTTAAGACTTGTATTAAGTTAAGCCATGATTTAGGCTGATGTGTGAAAAGAAATGCAAACACCAATGGCAATTCTCTATTGATTTACACCAAGCTCTGAATGAATGACACCCTTCAATGAATGCTATAAAGGAAGTTGGAAAAGATGACCTGGAAATTCAGATGGGAATCAGATTTTTTGTCCATCCCTCAGCTCAGATGTCCTGTATGTCAAAAATTTGTTTGTTTGGTTCAATATACACTGTTGCTTGTATCTTGTGTACTGTAATGGCTGCATTTCGTGCGACCAGTGTAAAGCCTAATCAGTTGATGTTGATGAAACCTTAATGAATGTTGTATAGGCCAGGAAGCAGTGGAAAATAAATGAATTTCAGCTTTTTTTTTTGAAGAGCTGTCAGCTCCACTTGCTGCAGTGTTTCAGAGGAACGTCCTGTTCGAGAAAGCCTCTGAGAAATGTGGAGGAGTTTGGAAGAGGGGATGGAAAAACAGGATGCTGAATGGCAGACTTTACTAATTCATTGTATTTGTAATGAATTTAGCAGCAGCATAGTGCAAGGTAAGGGAGTGCTGGAGAATTTGAGTATGAAATGTGTGTGTGGGTGTATGTGAGAAGCTAGCCATCTTTCCCTTTGAGTCCCCCCACCCCACCCCACCCCACAAGATAGTTAACAATCTTGTTTAGTAGCAAAAATGAAGAATGCTACTCTGTGCTTCTGTAGATTCATTCATCCTAGAGGCATAGAGAACTTCACAAATACTGTGGAAGCCTCTATTAAGTACACAAAGCTCCCTGACAACAGGACATTGATACTGTTATTAGAAGATCAATAGAAAAAAAAGGAAGATGGGAAAATCAGACATATTCAATAGTCTTGGTGACAGCGGTGGTGAAAACGATGATGTCGCATAATTTGAAAACAATAATTGTAGAAGGGATGGCCATGTTAGTCTGTGTATACATGAAAACAAAATAAAAATGAAAAGTTAAAAAAGAGAAAACCATGGTGGCACCTTAAAATCTAACTTTTATATTTTTTGATGTGAACTTTCATGGACAAGTTGACTTTGTCAGACATAGATGGAAACATGGGACCCTGACATATTAAGGTAAATTGTATTTACCCAGCTGCATAGCTCAGTGGTTTAGGTCTCTGGCTGCAATTCCCTTGACTTTCCTATACAATGCCTCCAAGTTTAGTGAAGTTTGGGTTTCAGATGTCCAAATTATGCAACCCCAAACAGGCCCCCCAACAAGGAAAACTACAGAGGCTGCAAATGGTGATTGGCTCCAAAAAGGACCCAAAGTGGATAATGAATTGATGAATCAAAAATTACTGTAAAAATATTCATCACTTTATATTCATTAGGGTCATTGTGTTTGAGGAACTGATGAATTGGCCTTTCTGAATGAATTTTGCGGTTCATTTTAAAATGTCAAGCTCCTCCCAAATTTTTACTTGTGGGGGGAATGGAGTAGAACCTAAAGTCTTGTTGAGCCACCTTTACTAGTACCTCCAGGTATCACTCCATACTTTGTTCATTTTTCTTATGTACTGTGCTCAGTGCTCATTACTAGCAGCCTATTGACATGTCCACACGTTCACCATTATCGAATATGGCAAGGTGATCACAGCTCCAGGCTGCTTATTCATGTCAGATTTCTGCTCTCCCCTGTAGTGACTGGAAGGGCTGGAATTCCAAACAAATGAAAAACCTTCCCAAGGTAATAATGAACTATTACTGGGCAAGCATATACATCTAAGAAGTGAACCCATTGTTAAAACATTTGCTGAATGGTATGATAAGATTATAGTAGCTGGAATGGCAAATACATGGAAACCCATTTTTATTAATTTGTTAATTTATTTCCCCCACCTTTCTCCTTGCAAAGGACTCAAGGTGAGAACACTGAAAGACAATATATGAAGTTGGAGACAATGAGCATACAACAGTTGCCAAGAAACATTAAAGCCGTTATCCAAAGCTAAGAACAATGAATTTGAAGAGGCATCTTACATCATTTTAAAAGGCAATGTTAAAGCTAAGAGCAACTAGTGAGCAGGTAAAGAAAAAACATGAAGCTCTAACAGATGGCAACCTAAAAATGAATAACACAACCAGTACTACAAATTAAGTCTGAGCAATAATGCATAACAATTCATCTGCAAGTCACATATCAGGTAGTTAGTCACTCAAGGAAAGCTTACCTGAACAGAAAGGCATTCAAAATATTCTGATGTCTATCAAACAATATCACTGGGCCACACAAAAGCCAAGCACAACACAATTACTATAATTTACTGACACTAAAAATGCAACTTGAAACATATACAGCCTGATCAAACAATCAAGTGTACTGATGTACTGGATTAGCGGGTTGTTAAGGGGAAAGTTGTCCCATCTTTGATGAATGGGTAGATATGTGGGCCTTCTGATGCCATTGCCTTGCGGCCGGATGGGCAGTATACAAATTATTATTTATTATTATTTATTATTTATGAGATTTATATACAGTAGTCATCTAGCCCAAAGCCTACTCTGAATGGTTATGAAATAATAAATAAATAAATAAATAAATAAATAAATAAATAAATAAATAAATAAATAAATAAATAAATATTGTAGCTCATCCAGAGGGCCACATATGGCTCACTAGTGAATTATGATATGCCCAGAGATACAGTATGGCTCACGTCTTGTGCAAATATTTTATTTGCGCTGTCAAAAGAACTGAAATTAAGACTCCAAATTCCTTGTATAGTTAGAACTTAGAGATGGGCACAGAATGCAAAAATGGTGTTTTGTTTCATTTTCTGTTCCATTTTTCTTTTTTTGTTTCCTTTGAAACAATTTTTTTAAAAAAACTTTGTTTCATTTTTCATTTTGTTTCATTTTTGTTTTGTGTTTTTATGTGTTTTATGTGTTTAACTGTTTATGTGTTTTAAGTGTTATTTTTACTGTTTTTCAAGCATGTTTGGGGGAATGGCATGGAGTTTTAAAAGTTTTTTTTTTTTAGCCCCTGAAGCAAGTGGTGGCTGGGTCCATTGCCACTTGCTTCGGGGGGGGGGAGTTTGCAAACCCTGCACTCCCCCCCAGTCGGGCAAGTTGGGGGGGAAGTGTGGGGTTTTTAAACAGTCTTTGAGCCCCTGAAGCAAGTGGTGGCTAAAGCAATCGCTGCACAATTTGGGTGCTTAAAAAGTTTTAAAACATTGCGCTTCTCCCCAATCAGGCGTGTAAACTGGTAAAACCACAACTTAAGTATTTCGCTTACCTTGAAAGCCCTAATAGGTCACTGTAAGTTGGTCCTGACTTGATGGCACAGAGCACACATACAAAGGTACAGAGGTCCTACCCTCTGCTTCTTCCTCCATAAATTAGGGCCTGATCAAATAGACCATATGAAACATGGTCCATCTTTAGCCCATCTTGGTCAGTTAGTTTCGATCTTATGGTCTTGCTGTTTGTATAGTTGTGATTATAGTGTTTTATTATGTTGTTTGTTTATATATTGTACAATGTTTATGTTTGTATTTTGCTGAATTTTTGTAAACAGCCCACAGTAGCTTTATTGCTAGATGGTGCAGTAAATCAAACAAACAAACAAACAAACAAACAAACAAACAAACAAACATTTCTTTTTCCTCCTTTTTAATATCTTTGTATGTATAGTCACATGATATGTATACTCCTTGGCCTGCTGATGTGGCTGTCAGTAAATTTATTGCTTTATGTTTTGTAGGCTACAGATGCCATCTGATATAAATCAATTCATTTTGCATTCTGTTTCTGGTCTCCATTGGCTTAAAGTTTTCTTTAAAGAAAATGTAAGCACTTATAACTAAAGTGGCATACACATGCCAGTCTCCTGTCACTTAGAACTGTTAGTGCACCACCTGGTGGGATATGTTACTACTTAAATGTAGGGCAGCATTAAAAAGAACTTGAATTGTAGTTGAAAAGCTAGAGGAATAAAGTAACTATAAACCATACAAAAGCAGGGACGATGGGTACAACAGGGGCAACGTTGGCTAAGTGATACATCAGTAAACTGTTGTGGAGAAAGAAAATATAAAAGTGATATATTGCTAAGCATTAATTTTTTTAAAAAGGTATAAGTATGGTGGCCATGCTGTGGCCATGGCACACATTCGCAAAGCAAATAAATTGACATCAATGTTCACATGCGCCGAAATGACAAAGATCAATGGAATACAGTGATCGGACTGTTATAAAAAGGCCATACAGGCAAGGTGGAAAAAACCCAGTTGGTTGGCCAGATGAATCAATGCCACCCGTATTTCATGTGAATGGCAATTTATAAAATGATAGAATTGACAGAATAACAGCAGAATCTATGTGACTGTGGTTCTTTTGGCATCTGTGACTCAATTTGCTAACTGAAAAATTTGTTACCTGAAATGTGGTTTCTCATTGAAATGAATGGGAAACTGATTAATCCATTCTGGAAGTCTGAAAAAAGGCAAAAAGCAGGGTTTTCTTCCAGACCTCTTTATAAAGTGCACTTTAATGGCATGCAGTGCTGGAACACCCCCCCAGAATACCACTACCTGCAGTGCAATGCAAACATGGACAAAATAAACCAGCAAGACTACCCCCCACCTGTTTCCACAAAAATGCAATGGGGGGAAATGCTAACAAACATAATCAGAAAGAGAAGCCCAGCCCGTTCTTGCATGCAGAGCAATGGAAAAGACTGCAAACATGGACTAAAGAAAGCAGCAAGACTACTCCAGCCTCTTCCTGCCAAAAATGCAAAAGGGGAAAATGCAAAGACAAACATAAGCAGCAAGAGAAACCCAGCCTGTTCTTGCCTGCAGAGCAATGGGAAAGTTTGCAAACATGGACTAAAGAAAGCAGCAAGACTACCCTCAGCCTGTTTCTGCCCCAAGTGCAATGAAAACCAGTGCAAAGATGAATAAAAGCTAGTTCCAAAACCAATGCCAGGTCATTCCTACCAAATGTGCAATTGAAACCGATGCAAAAACACAAAGGAAAACAAGGAAACATCTCCCTACCTTTCCAAGTTCGAAAGGTCCAAATCCCTGAGCTAAAAATGTCCAGAATGACTCTAAAATACCATAACAACTCCCACCCCTCCAAAATGCATCTTTGGTACACTTTTTTTTGCAAGGCATTATGAAAACCCATTATCTGAGACAGCCCATTGGAAAAATTCATTATCTGAGGCATCTCTATTCCTGGAAATTTTGATTCAGTATCTGAATTTTTCGTTAACAGAGGCATTTGTTATCCGAGGTATTACTGTATCTTTGCCCAATCATGTGCAAAAGCACCGGTTTATCTTCCAACAACAACCTAAAGATTTTATTGTCTGGTGAGAATCAAGCAATAACACAGTCAGTTGCAACAGTTTTATTTTCAGTTATAAACATACGCAAAATGTTACAATAAATCTCCATATCTTGATTACTGCTATAGCAATGTAACTGTTGGTTGTTTTAATAAAGGCTCCACACTGTATCTTTGCTTCTGTGTTGCCATGTAGTCTTTGACTCTTCTTTTAAATAACTGGGTCTATGACTGTATAATAAAATTTGATTGGATTTGCTATCTATGCAGACTGCCTTTGAAAATAGTAAAGAAATTTCAACAGGTCCAAAATGTGGCAGCCAGACTGATTTCTGGGATGAGTAAATTCAGTCATATATCCCCAGTCTTGGCAGACCCTCACTGGCTCTCTGTCAGTTTCTGTGTTGAATTCAAGGTGCTGTTTATGACCTGTAAAGCCCTTAACAATTTAGGACCCTGATTCTTATCAGAACGTCAGCTACCAGTTTCACTAGGTTTTCTCAATCCATGGTGGTAAATGTGAAGGCAAGGAATCAGGCTTTTCACTGATGGCCCCCAGTCTCTGAAATGGGTTAACAGGAGAGATATGGCAGACTCCTTCCCTTCCCTTCCCTTCAATCAATCAATCAATCAATCAATCAATCAATCAATCAATCAATCAATCAATCAATCAATCAATCAATCAATCAATCAATGGGTTTATATCCTGCCCATCTGGCCTCTGGGCAACTTACAACATCCAGAAATAACATAAAAACAATTAATAACAATTCAGATATTGTTATTAATGTAAACTCCGGGAGGCAGTGGAAGACAGAAGGGCCTGGAATGTTCTGGTCCACGGGGTCACGAAAAGTCAGGCACGACTGAATGACTGAACAACAACAAGAACAAGACATATAACATAAAACTATAATTGAAAGCAGAAAATTATATAATCAACATTAATAATAATACTCATACAAATACAACAATTTAAAAATTCAGAGGGCGGGCAATGGTAGCTTAGATGAGAGGCTGTTGTTGTTCAATCGTTCAGTCGTGTCCAACTCTTCGTGACCCCATGGACAAGAGTTCGCCAGGCCTTCCTATCTTCCGCTGCCTCCCGGAGTTTGGTCAAATCCATATTGGTTGCATCGATGACACTGTCCAACCATCTCATTCTCTGCCATCCTCTTTTCTTTTTGCCTTCAATCTTTCCCAGCATCAGGGACTTTTCCAGGGAGTCCTCTCTTCTCATGAGGTGGCCAAAGTACTGGAGCCTCTGCTTCAAAATCTGTCCTTCCAGTGAACATCCGGGGTTGATTTCTTTCAGGATGGATAGGTTTGATCTCCTTGCAGTCCAGGGGACTCTCAAGACTCTCCTCCAGCACCACAGCTCAAAAGTGTCAATTCTGTGGCAATCAGCCTTCTTTATAGTCCAGCTCTCACTTCCATACATCACTACTGGAAAAACCATAGCTTTGGCTATCCTGACCTTAGTTGGCAAAGTGATGTCTCTGGTCTTTAGGAGAGGCTACTATGATCTAAATTGTACAGGAAAACCCTGTTGAAACAGCCATGTTTACAGATGCCTTTTAAAGGAATCCAATGAAGGGGCAAGACAGATCTCAGGATGCAGGTCATTCCCAAGGTATAGGCAGGTTGTTCCAAAGATATGTTAAGGAAACAGTTAAAAGAGAGTTTACTTGACAACTGAGTCCTCCGGATACTATTAATAATAATATCATATTTTATTTTCTTAGTCCCCCCTCTTTCCTTTTCTAATTATTTTTTTTACAATTGCCATATTGTATGTATATCATATCTATTAGTATATGAAATTTTCAAGATTGTTAATTTCAGGCAAAAATCAAAGAAAAACAAAATAAAACAAAAGACAAAAAACATGTGGCACCTTAAATATTAACTTTCATATTTTAATTGTTAAGTTTGAATTTCTTAACCATCCAGAGCAGTGCACATACTAATGGAGTGGCATTTAAATCAATCAACCAAACATTCGATCAATTGATCAATCAAATAAATTCACCCTGCAAAATATGCTTTGTTTTGCATTAAATAACTATTTATTCTAAGATGTGAGCAACTGGCACAGTGATTATAGTCTGTGTTGCTCTGATATTTTTGTGCCGGGTGCTGTGCTCATCATGCTAATGGAAAGGAATACAGCGTCTTTGGGCTAGGCTACCCGTGACACCTGGCGTTAAAGTAATATAGTGTCCCATTGATTTCAACTGAATTTACTTTCAAGGAAATGTGCTCAGGATGATTGCCTAAAGCTACTGGTAACGATTTTTAAATTGGTCACCTTCTGTTAAATGCCTTCTAAGTTGTTCCTTGACACTTCACTGATGATCAGAGAACAAAGTGAGTTCACACTTCTCTGCTTTGTTAACTAAGGAGGGAATTGCTAAAAGACCTGGATGACATTGGCAGCATTTTCCCCATGGCCTCTGTGATTTAAAAATGGGGACACTGGTTTCATAGGAAGGAAAAAAAGTTACAGGTAGAGAAGGTGGGTCTACTTGCCACTTCCAGAGAGTGTTTTCCCTTTACTCAGTTACTTCACCTGTGTTTGTATTTCACTTATCCTTTGGTAAAGTGGTTTGGTGGCTTCTGTCGTGGGTGATGGGCAATTTGGATTGAGTGGGGCACAGGTAGCAGCACCTTAGCTGTTCTCTTATGGAGGAGGGTAAACACAATTCCTAAGCTGGTTGGAGGCCATCAGGTAATGTGAAATATACTGTCCCATTACTTATGTTGCATAAGATCCAGTCAAGATCTAGAGATGAAATCCTATCTGAAGCAAAAAAATAAAAAAAAAAAAAAATAAAAAATAAAAATCCAAGGTTGGCACCTACTCTCTCTACAGATATTGGCTGAATCAAATAATATCCAGTTCAGAACAATATCCTTGATGCGATCACAACTTATTTTACTTTTAAAGTAAATCTTGTGTATCTTTGTGTATTTTGGCTGAAATCCTGATGTTTTGTGTACAACTAGAGTGGAAGCCTCATGGCGCAGTGGTTAAACTACAGTACTATAGTCAAGGAATAAAAACAAATGGATTTGGGTGTCTTTCAGACTTAGTAAATGTATCTCAGTGTGAGCTTTGTTAGCTAATGGAGTTTTCTTAGCCAATGTAGTCTGAGCAACGTTATACTTTCAACAAATTGTCAAAGTCCGGCTTTCAATTATTGGGCATTCTGTATTTCTTCCACAAACGGTAGAGATAATTTGCCTCAACTCCTAGGTGCAGTTTATGGAATGAGTCAAACCTCCAGAAACAGGAAGTTCTCCTCTGCATATCGGGCTCTTCCAACCATTTCAATCTGGCATTAAAAACAAAGATACCTTCATCTCTTTTCTGAAGAAATAAATTGAACAGGAATGTTTGGATACCAGCACTGAAATAAAATAAATGTATGTGTAAGTTATGATACGCTGCATTAGGACATGGTAGGGGGAGGTAATGAGCGCTAGTGATTTGAGACATCTCCCCAGCCCACTGAAGGGAAACAGCTTTCTCATGGATTCCCACATCATAAGTCAGCTCATCAAACGAATGTTGCTGTAAGACATGCTTGCTTCTAATGAGCTGAATAATCACATCTGTTGTTCTAGCCTGAGAAAATTTGGGAAGTTTCTCAAATTCCTCACGTTGCTGTCATTGGCACAACACAGTGGCCTCTTATTAGACTCCTTGTAATAAAGATGATTGCATGTGTGCGTGAGCAATACATCTGAGAATGTATCTGCAAACACCATCTGGATTTGTTTAAACATGTGTGGAGAGGTACACAATGATAATGTGTGACTGGCATACTAACAGGCCCGTTCTAACCGTGTCCAGTGGACTTTACTCCTACCAAGCGACTCTGTTAAGGATAACACCCAAAATATCTGGAGTAGTCATGCCTGAAAGAGACTTTGGATATCTGAATATGGTTGGCAGCAAACTTCTTATCTGACGGAAAGTAGGCAGATTAGGCTAGCAGAAATATAGGAAGTGTAGCCCAGCAGCTTGACGGGCAGTATAAATATAATAAATACAATTAAATTAAAAAATGACCCCCACCCCTAGTTTTCTTGTCCCTCTGCAGTAGCTCATGGCTCCTTGAAAATACTGTAGGCTCTGGAAACACAGTGAAACCCTCTGCAACTTCAGTCTACATCATTGTGCTTCAAGATCAGTTCCCTTGAAGCTGACCTGGTAACTGCAGTAGGTCCAGAATGCATCCAACAGATTGCAGGTGGGTGTGAGCAAATTTGATGACATATCACCACTCTCAGCTTGCCTGCACTGGTTACTTGTGGTGGCCTGGGTCAAGTTCAGAGTTTGGGTTCTTACCTTCATAGTTTGGGACCCTTTAATTGTCAGAGCATGGGGTCCCAAGCACATCCACCATGCTCCTCCGTGTTGCCACACTGAGGGAGGCCAGGAAAGCATCTTTCAGAAGCTGAGTCTTCTCCATGGTGGTGTCAGCTATTTGGAATCAACTCCTGGTTGAACTGCATCTGACACCTTCCCTGTTCGCATTATAAATAAATAAATAAATAAATAAATAAATAAATAAATAAATAAATAAATAAATTCTGAGGGAAATCAGTATGTACTGTATTACTACCTCTCTGAGGCTTGGTTGTCTTTCTTCCACCAGCCAAAACATGGAAGAACAGAAACCATAATATTTTTGTGAAATTCATGATTCCTTATCTTATTGAATCATAGATAAACATCTTAGGTCTGGTGTTAATTTATTTATGTAGATTATTTACAGATATATATATATATACCTCTTTTCTCTCCATAGCCAGACCCAAGCATGCTCACAGACAAAATTATCAAACAAATATATATATATATATATATATATATATATATATATATATATATATATATATATATATATATATATATATATATATATACATGTTAGGAGTGGATTCGGGTTTCTTCCCGTGTAGAAATCTGGTTGTTTTGGCGACGTTTCGACGAGGTCTCACTCGTCATCTTCAGGCTGGTGTTCTGGCTTCTTTCTTCTTGAAGCAAAGCGTGGTCTCAGTTGAAGTCCTTCTATAAATACTGCTGGGGGTGTGTGGTTTGCTTGCTTTGTTGCTGATTGCAGGTTCCTTTGTTCCTTTGTTCTTTTGTGATCTGCTGTGTGGCTGAGGCGATCGTTAAGGGATTAACTGCTGGTGGCTGTTTAGATGGCTGTTTAGATGCTGGTGGGTTAGATGGCTGGTGGGTTCTGGAAGTATCCTGGGCTTTGGTGGAGTGGGGTCCTGTGTCTTGTGAATTCATTTTGGTCTGGCTACGTGTCTGTGGTCTCCCAATGTTTTTTTGGGGTGTGTGAGTGTGCTCCATGTGGTGACTGGAGTGGGGTGCCTCAGTAGATGGTGCAGTCGTGGTTTTGTTATTGGATGGTGGTTTCGTTTCATCTGTGGGAAGGGTCTGGGTTTGTGTTTGGTGTGGATGGAAGGTGGTGGCATCTTGTGTCCTTTGGACCTGGTGTCAGTCTTTGTGACAGAGGCTCGTCTGTTGACCAGGGCTAGTTTCCAGATGTCAGGCAAGCGGGAGGTGTCATCACGTTTATTCATGTTGTTTGGGTGTTTCTCTATTTCAATGGCTTCCATGATTATTCGACTGTTGAAGTGTTCAGTTTTGGAGATGAGTTTGGTTCTTTCAAAGTCAATTTCATGACCTGTTGTTTTTATGTGCTGGAAGAGAGAGGAAGATTTTTCTTCTCTTTTGACTGCGTTCTTGTGTTCTGCGATGCGTGCGCTTATTCTCCTGTTTGTCTGTCCGATGTATGTGGCTGGACAGACTTTGCATGGTATTTCGTAGACTCCTTGGTTTTCTAGCTCAATCTTGTCTTTGGGGTTTCTTAAAATGTTGGCTATTTTTGGTCGGTGCAAAAGGCTGTCTTGATATTGTGTTTGTGGAGAATTTTGCTGATTTTGTCTGTGGTGCCTTTGATGTAAGGGAGGAGGGCGGTGCCGTTGTTCTCTTCTGTTTCTTGGTTCTTGGGGGTGTTTCCTTTTGGATTAGTTTGGTGATGGTGTTTTTTTGGAATCCGTTCGCAATTAAAACATTCGAGAGAGTGTGTAATTCAGTTTTTAGGTGGTCTTTGTCAGCGAGGCGTTTGGTTCTGGAGATGAGGGTTTTTGCTACGGAGTTGATCTGTGCAGGGTGGTGGTGTGATTGTGCATTTAAGTAGCGGTTTGTATGTGTTTTTTTTTCTGGTAGATGGTATGTCCTAAGGAGCCGTCGGGTTTTTGTAGATTAGGACGTCCAGGAAGGGAAGTTGGTTGTTGGCTTCTATTTCCATAGTGAATTGTATTTTGGGGTGTAGGCTGTTGAGATGTGTGAGGAAGTTGTTCAGTTTATCTTTCCCGTGTGGCCAGATAACAAAGGTGTCGTCAACATATCTGAGCCAGAGTTTGGGTTTATGTTCGGACTTCTGTAACGCGTTGGTTTCAAAGTGTTCCATATATAGGTTTGCGATGACCGGTGAGAGGGTGATCCATGGGTGCTCCTTCTATCTGTTTGTATCTTTGTCCATTGTGGATGAAGTATGTGTTGGTTAGGCAGTGGTTGGTCAGATCTAGGATGTGTTTGGGGGTTGTATTTGTTGTGGATAGCTGTCAAGGCTTCTTGAATGGGCACTTGTGTGAAGAGCGAAACAACATCGAAGCTCACGAGTAGGTCATTGGGTTGTAGGTCTTGTTTCTTTATAATTTCTATGAAGTGGAACGAGTTTTGTACGTATGAAGTGATGGATTCTGCATAGGGCTGGAGTTGTTTGGCAAGAAATTTGGCGAGGTTTTGTAGAGGTGAGCCTATGGAGCTGACTATGGGTCTGAGAGGTGTTCCTTCTTTGTGAATCTTGGGAGGCCGTAGAGCTTGGGGCATCTGGATGATTTCTCTCTGGGGATGATGCTTGGCTTGATTTCTTCACTTAAGGGGAGAGGCTTTTATTTTGGCTTTGGTGGTTGTTTCCAGGTAGGTGGTGGGGTCTGTGTTCAAAGGTATGTAAGCAGGGTCTTGTAGTAGGTTGGATAGTTTGGCTTGGTAGTCGGATGTGTTCATCACCACTGTGGCATTGCCTTTGTCTGCTGGGAGAATGATTATGTTGTTGTCTTTCCTCAGGTTGGAGAGGGCTTTTGTTCTTCTTTGTGTAAATTGCTTCTGGGTGGTTTGCTGGAGCAGAGGACATTGGTGACTTCGAGTCTGATTTTGTTGGCTTCATCTGGGTTGATTTTGGTTAGGCTGGCTTCCACTCCGCATATGATGTTTTCGGTGGGGATGTGTCTGGCGGCGACTGCAAAGTTGAATCCTTTGGAAAGGACTTTGGTCTCTGCGATGGTGAGTGTCCTGTCTGATATGTTGTGAACTGTTTGTTTCATGGGCTGTTGTGGGGGGGGGTTGGGCTTCTGGCGTTTTTCCAGTTTGTGGAGTTTGTTGGTGTGTGTGTCTGTCTTGTGGGAGGTCTCTGTTTCAGCTCTCCAGGCGGCAAGTTGCTTGGATTTGTTCCAGAGTGTTGGGTGGATTTTGTTGCTGAGTTTGAGGTGGAGAGTGAGTAGGTCTCTGTTGGTTTGATCTAGTAGGTATCTTTTCCTGTGTAGTTCGCTTCTGATTAGGGCTAGTTCTGTTCTTTTCAGGATCCTTTCGCTGGATGGGGTTTTTGAGTGGAATTTCAGTTGGAAGCTTGTGGGGATCACATTTTTGTCTCGGCAGTTGCGTAGGAATGCAATGTCACATAGGATGGTGGCTCTTCGGACTTCTAGTTTCTCGTAGGTTCTGGTCAGCGGGAAGGTTTCCTCCCCGTAGAGGTCGGATATTTGTTTTCGTAGATTTTCACGGGTATAGGTATGCATGTTAGGGTGGATTCGGGTTTCTTCCCGTGTAGAAATCTGGTTGTTTTGGCGACGTTTCGACTACCAAGCCAAACTATCCAACCTACTACAAGACCCTGCTTACATACCTTTGAACACAGACCCCACCACCTACCTGGAAACAACCACCAAAGCCAAAATAAAAGCCTCTCCCTTAAGTGAAGAAATCAAGCCAAGCATCATCCCCAGAGAGAAATCATCCAGATGCCCCAAGCTCTACGGCCTCCCCAAGATTCACAAAGAAGGAACACCTCTCAGACCCATAGTCAGCTCCATAGGCTCACCTCTACAAAACCTCGCCAAATTTCTTGCCAAACAACTCCAGCCCTATGCAGAATCCATCACTTCATACGTACAAAACTCGTTCCACTTCATAGAAATTATAAAGAAACAAGACCTACAACCCAATGACCTACTCGTGAGCTTCGATGTTGTTTCGCTCTTCACACAAGTGCCCATTCAAGAAGCCTTGACAGCTATCCACAACAAATACAACCCCCAAACACATCCTAGATCTGACCAACCCCTGCCTAACCAACACATACTTCATCCACAATGGACAAAGATACAAACAGATAGAAGGAGCACCCATGGGATCACCCCTCTCACCGGTCATCGCAAACCTATATATGGAACACTTTGAAACCAACGCGTTACAGAAGTCCGAACATAAACCCAAACTCTGGCTCAGATATGTTGACGACACCTTTGTTATCTGGCCACACGGGAAAGATAAACTGAACAACTTCCTCACACATCTCAACAGCCTACACCCCAAAATACAATTCACTATGGAAATAGAAGCCAACAACCAACTTCCCTTCCTGGACGTCCTAATCTACAAAAACCCGACGGCTCCTTAGGACATACCATCTACCAGAAAAAACACATACAAACCGCTACTTAAATGCACAATCACACCACCACCCTGCACAGATCAACTCCGTAGCAAAACCCTCATCTCCAGAACCAAATGCCTCGCTGACAAAGACCACCTAAAAACTGAATTACACACTCTCTCGAATGTTTTAATTGCGAACGGATTCCAAAAAAACACCATCACCAAACTAATCCAAAAGGAAACACCCCCAAGAACCAAGAAACAGAAGAGAACAACGGCACCGACCTCCTCCCTTACATCAAAGGCACCACAGACAAAATCAGCAAAATTCTCCACAAACACAATATCAAGACAGCCTTTTGCACCGACCAAAAAATAGCCAACATTTTAAGAAACCCCAAAGACAAGATTGAGCTAGAAAACCAAGGAGTCTACGAAATACCATGCAAAGTCTGTCCAGCCACATACATCGGACAGACAAACAGGAGAATAAGCGCACGCATCGCAGAACACAAGAACGCAGTCAAAAAAGAAGAAAAATCTTCCTCTCTTTCCAGCACATAAAAACAACAGGTCATGAAATTGACTTTGAAAGAACCAAACTCATCTCCAAAACTGAACACTTCAACAGTCGAATAATCATGGAAGCCATTGAAATAGAGAAACACCCAAACAACATGAATAAACGTGATGACACCTCCCGCTTGCCTGACATCTGAAACTAGCCCTGGTCAACAGACGAGCCTCTGTCACAAAGACTGACACCAGGTCCAAAAGGACACAAGATGCCACCACCTTCCATCCACACCAAACACAAACCCAGACCCTTCCCACAGATGAAACGAAACCACCATCCAATAACAAAACCACGACTGCACCATCTACTGAGGCACCCCACTCCAGTCACCACATGGAGCACACTCACACACCCCAAAAAAACATTGGGAGACCACAGACACGTAGCCAGACCAAAATGAATTCACAAGACACAGGACCCCACTCCACCAAAGCCCAGGATACTGCCAGAACCCACCAGCCATCTAACCCACCAGCATCTAAACAGCCATCTAAACAGCCACCAGCAGTTAATCCCTTAACGATCGCCTCAGCCACACAGCAGATCACAAAAGAACAAAGGAACAAAGGAACCTGCAATCAGCAACAAAGCAAGCAAACCACACACCCCCAGCAGTATTTATAGAAGGACTTCAACTGAGACCACGCTTTGCTTCAAGAAGAAAGAAGCCAGAACACCAGCCTGAAGATGACGAGTGAGACCTCGTCGAAACGTCGCCAAAACAACCAGATTTCTACACGGGAAGAAACCCGAATCCACCCTAACATGCATATATATATATATACCTCTTTTCTCTCCATAGGCAGACCCAAGCATGCTCACAGACAAAATTATCAAACAAACCCAGTTTTAAAATACTGCAATATGTAAATATCATGTTAGAAACAGTTCAACCTCTACTAAGATTAAACACAAACAGTACAAATGATATTAAAACATTTAAAAATCTATAAACCAGCATTCCCAACACAGCTCACTGAAAAGCCTGCCTGGTATGTGCAATGTGGTTCCTTCCAGATGTTTTAGACGACATAATCCAATCAGTATCTCCCAGTAGAGACTAATGATTAGATATGGGCATGAAATGAACAATTTTTCATTTCCGTTTTCGTTTTTTCATTTCGTTACATAACAAAACGACAAACAAATTTAGTCTCCAAAATGAAACAAAACGAACAGAAACACCGGAAATTTTGTCATGCGTTTTGTTTCCGTTACTGCAATACAGTGAACTGCTTTAAATGCTAAAAAAAAAAAATAAAAATTGAAATAAATGGTAACAAAATGGTAACGAAATGAACGAAAACAAAAATGAATTTTTTGCAAAAATTCACGAAAAACTGGAAATGAACCGAAACGGACCCTCCAAATGACAAACGAAACTCCATTTTTTCTATTCGTGCCCATCTCTACTAATGATCAGGAAGGGCTATAGAAAGTGGATTGATCACAATGGAGTCAAGTTTGAATAAGGCCATGTTTGTCAAATGCAGGTAGTTTGATAATTGTGCTCCTAAATATAGAATGGAACATTAACTACAGAGATCCCTATGCTACCAAGTTATCCCTTCACTTTCTTTCTTTCTTTCTTTCTTTCTTTCTTTCTTTCTTTCTTTCTTTCTTTCTTTCTTTCTTTCTTTCTTTCTTTCTTTCTTTCTTCCTTCCTTCCTTCCTTCCTTCCTTCCTTCCTTCCTTCCTTCCTTCCTTCCTTTCTATGTATTCATGGGGCACTAGAGGGCAGGCTTTCCCATGATTGACTCCATCGCCTGGATCCACTGTATTGTTATGTTTATGCAAATAGCCTTTGACATAATAGCTTTGAAACAGTCGAAAATTGGATTGTGCCTTGAGGCCAAACATTCAGACCACCACCTTGGCTATATTCATCTGCCAGAGTAAATTGGGTTCAGCATTGACTCCATGTGCTGTATTTCAGAGAGAGATTACAGGGTGGCAATAACTTTCGTCCAGGAAAGACAAGCGCAGGTTTCTGGCAGAAGCCCTGGAAACATTTAGCCTCCCACCATCTGATGAGATATAGATTGTGCTGGGAATTTCTTTTGACTTCCAAGGACAAAGATTCAAGCTGGAGCCTCCACTTCTAGCTTTCGCCGGCATCTCGATCAAATTAAGGCTGAAACTCCCGAAACAAATACCTAGTAAAGAATGGAAGCTGTTTGAAGGGTGAATTTACTGCTCACCAGTCCGAACAAATTCACCTCTCTTTATGTGATAATAATGTCAGTAGGACTAAGTGGAAGGCTGTTGTTTTTTTTCTCAGGGCTACCTGGCCTTCTAAGGTCCTGCCTTTTCAAAAGTTAAAGATCTGACTGATGGTGCCTAAAACAAATGGTGACGGCCAGCTCAAACAAACAAACTCACTGGCTCATGTCATCATGACAAATGAATCAGGAAGAAGGAGAAAGGGACCCCAGCCACCTAGAGACAGGATGGCCTGGCGTGATCCCCATGGGTTCTGTTTTAAAGCAGATTTGACTTTTCCACTTGCAGCTGTCTGGATCAGTTACCTAAGGTCTTGTATCCAGTACAAAGGCTGGATGAAGCACATAATTGGCTCTTGGCTCTCTGGCTGCAGTCCCTCACCTTCTCTGCTTTACCACTACAGTCATAAATACATTCTCACACACAGTACTTCCACCCCAAGAAAGCTATTTCCAGGACTTTCTCTAAGGAAAATTTGGAAAAGCAGTGTGGGGAGTGATTGTCATTCAGCGCCACTGCACACACTCCTACATCACTTCTATATAAGTGTGTCCATGCATGTGCACATATCATTTCTTAGAGTCGCATGCCCATGACATTTTGCCGATTCCTGTGCTGCAGCCTGTGTGGCCTCATGACTTTGCTTCACATGATCCTATAGCACTGGTGCTCTTAGTCATTTCAGGACTATGTTGAGCTACAATGCTTCTGCGAAAGGATGCTGTGTCCTAATGTAGTATCTGTCCAGGGATATTGTTGGAGGGGGTACTGGCTTCTGGTATCGCCACCAAGGAGCTGGCCGTTCACTTCTGTGCTGTCAGAAATGTGCTTTGGAAAGAGAGACAAGGTCTGCCATTATATATGTCACTTACCCCACTCTTTTAAAAATGCAGACTTTATTTGTACACCTGTGCAAAGCATTCAGAGGGTATCCTTTGCTGCACACCAAGTCACACAAGGTGAGCCACAGGAAACACCTATACTTCTTCACTTGCGATGATTAATTGCTGAAAGTTATCCTGTTGCCATTACAGTGGTGGGGTTGGGGTGGTAACTAATAGGATTTTGAAAAGTACGCAGTTCTGAGAAAAACTTGTAACGTACGGATGAGCTCCATGAAGGAGCTAAAGTTCCCTGCCCGGATGACTGGCAAATGTGGCCTGTTTGGTGGCCTGTTATGGAAGGACCTTTCATTGAAATTTTGTGGTGAGGACTGGCCACTCGGAACATAAACCATGCTAGCTCATAAATGTACACATGATGGCACACACAACTTGGCCTATCTCTTTGCCTTATCTTCTTCCTCTCATTTTTCTGTCTGTCAGATTTATAATTTGGTCTCCAGGCCAAGGATTCCAGAGCAGCTGACATAAGTGATTAAGCAGCAGAACAACAAATGATAATATCACACAAAAATAACAGAAATAGTAGAATATCCTTGAACCAAAAGCATATAATAAAACAGAAGATGTAAGTAGTGTGGGTAAATAAAGAGCTCTGCAATTTGAGCCAGGATAGTATCTGGGCTGTTGCCTGACAAGTCACCTTCCTGGCAACAAAGAAAGGCATTCCAGAGGCAGGCAGGGGGGCTACAACTGAAAAGGCCCCTCTATCTATCTATCTATCTATCTATCTATCTATCTATCTATCTATCTATCTATCTATCTATCTATCTATCTATCTATCTATCTATCTATCTATCTATCTATCTATCTATCTATCTATCATCTATGCAGTCAGCAGTTCAACAGGTAAATCATTTGTACTGGTCGCTACTTACTCTCAGCTGCAGACCAACCCTTCTGTCCCTCCCCCTGCCCCACAAAGGGCTATAACAAAGGCTCTTATTTTCTTTCCCTCTTTCCCTCTTTCCCCTTCTTCTCCCTTCTTTTTACAATTAATTAGCTAATAATTTTGCTTCTGATCTACTCCTCATTAAAACGCCGAATCCTTGCATTAGATCTGGTCAGAACAAAGGTGGGAGAATTTATGTCTTAATTTTAGTTCATTATGGCAGAGTGTGTCCCCTCCCTCCCTTCCACCGCCTTCTCCCTCTCTTCCTCCCTGCCATCCTTCAGCTATCGCTCTGCCCCTAAACTCATACTCGGCAGTAGCAGCGGTGCTGGATGAGCCATCACTGCCCTTTATCTTCTGTTGCCTCATTAAGAGAAATGAACCTGAGTCTGAGAGAAGTGACACAAGGGAAATAAAAATGTAATCCCTTGGTGCCACCTATAATGAATTGTTATGAAAACCATGAAAATATCTGTCTGCGGATATTGTTCTTTGATTTGAAGACGGTGTTGTAAGCAGTAATTTTTGTCATTAAAGCTGTTAATCTGCTCGCTGCTCCTCATAAGTTTTTATGAAGAATAACAGCCTTGCTGCCTACACGTGTTCATCACAGGGAGCTCTTGAGGAACATAGCATGAGGAGAAAGTGTGCAAATAATTTGTTTTAAGTATGGCCAAAGTGATTGCCCATTTCATCTCAAAGTTACACACCTGATGGTGTTGGGGTAAAATGGCACACAGAAGGAACAAAGAAAGTTGGGGTGTTCCAGCAAGTGCCATGGTATTTGAGAGGGAGCTGTAGGTGCAGGTGCCTTCCTGGTAGGCACAGAGCTAGGACGGCAGTGAGGAAAAGATGAAGGGAAAGGATATTCTCAAATAAATATAAATTTATTTATATTTTGTCTGCTTCCCACTCAGACAAACAATGGGAGGTGTTTCCTCACACTGTGCATAATCAGCTTTATGACAATATTGTGAGGCCAACTTTATTTAAAAGCATAACATGGCATTAAAAAGGACTTGACAGATGCATGGAGGCTGAGGTGTGTTGTTCACCATCAGCCATGCTAAGCTCACAGAAAGCCTCCATTTCCAAAGTTAGAATGTGCTTGACTATTACAAAGGATTCAGGGCCATTCCAAGATATTTTGTTGACTGAGGTGAAGAACAATATGGTG
The DNA here is from genome assembly GCA_029282475.1 of Phrynocephalus forsythii. Classification (NCBI taxonomy): domain Eukaryota; kingdom Metazoa; phylum Chordata; class Lepidosauria; order Squamata; family Agamidae; genus Phrynocephalus; species Phrynocephalus forsythii. The sequence continues at coordinate 113,912,895 of JAPFRF010000011.1, forward strand.
TCTCCCCCAATTCCTGCATCCTCGGCAGGCCATATGGCACACAGGACTCTGATTACTCTCCACCCTTCATCTGCTGCCTCACTCTGCCTAATTATAAACTGGGTCCTGCAGTATTAACGGTAGGACTACATAGATTAAGAATACTGGTTCATTTAAAGTCTTGCTGAGGAAAATGTATGGCCATCATGAGTGGACAGGACAAGTAAAAATTACTCTGAAAAAGAAATCCAGTAGCCATGACTCAACCTCCAGATAAACTCACCTGGATGACTGAGAATCTTCACAGACATACTCTGTCTTGGAATGTATGAAACTGAGGGGAACATATAAATACTTTTGCTCTTCTAGGGTCTTTTGTGGCTGCCAGCAGGAGCCAAAAGTATGAGACGCATGTGTGGCAAAAAGGGTTAAAACAAGTATGAATATTCATGACTCTGTTTTGAATAGCCAATCACCAAGCAGGTGGGAGTGGTTAAGAATGTTATATATTGGAACCTAATGGGTGATGGACAGTTCAGTTTAAGTTCAGTTCAGTTGAGTTCAGTTTGAAGTTCAGTTTGTGTTAGAGCTGAAAGGAGTTCAGTTAAGAGAGCTGAGAGTCAGAGAAAATAACTTGAATAAGCAGGGTTTTAAAAATAAAACACCTATATTACTTATAATTTAAGCAAAGAGTTAATGCCTGCAAAAAGAAATAAAAAGATGGAGTCTAAAGGAATAGTCCTTGCTGAAGAAGGGAACCTAGCCTGTGAGGAGGAAAATGGTGGTCCTCAGGAAGTGGAAGAGCAGATTCCCCATGATGCTGATAAAACTACTGAAACAACTGAATTTTTAAAATGGAAACTAGAACAGAAATTTAAATTAAGAGAATTAGAAATTAAAGAGAGATTACAGCTGGAGAGGGAAAGAGAGAAAGAACAATTGCAATTAGCCAGAGAAAGGCTGGAGCAGGAAGAAAGAAATAAGGAATGTGAATTACAGAAAAGAAATAAGGAATGTGAGTTACAATTTCAGCTAGAGTTAAAGAAATTGGAGCTGTCAGCTCAGTCCAATTCAAATAACACTAATTCAGTGGGAGAAAATTTGAAAGTGGACCTTAAAATATTTCCAGTTTATAGAAAAAATGATTCAATTGAATCTTTTTAATCTCTTTTGAAAGAGCATGCTTGGAGTTTGATGTGCAGGAGGATCAGAAAATGTCTTGTTTATGTCCACAGATTAGTGGTGTTTTGTTAGAAATTTATTCTCAGTTCCCTTGGGAACAAGCACAAAGCTATCAAGATGTTAAAAATTTTAAAAATTTAGTGTACAAGCATGTGGAGATAACTGCTGAACAGCTTAGGAAAAAAATTCGCAGTGTCACTAAAGGCAGGGGTCCTCAAAGTTTTCAACCAGCGGGCCGGTCCACCACCACCCAGACACCACTGGGGGCCGGATCACAGTCCAAAAGCAGCTGCGGAGGCTGGCTTGCTCACAAAACAGGGGGTAGGTGGGGGGTTGCAATTGGTCCCAGGGGCCGGATTCAGAACCTTGGGGGGCCGCATCCGGCCCCGGGGCCTTAGGTTGAGGACCCCTGACTAAAGGGAATGATGACACATATTCCCAGACAGGCTACAAGTTAATAAATTTGCTTGAGAAATGGCTGGAAAATTTTGCTTGAGAATTTGCTTGAGAAATTTGCTTGAGAAATGGCTGGGAAAAAAGCAAGTGACAGACATGGAACAAATGAAGCAAGTAATTGGTTTAGAACAATTTTATAATTTGCTAAATCCAGAATTGAGATTTCTAGTCCAGGAAAAGTCCCCTAAAACAGTTGAACAGGCACCTGAGATAGCTGATCATATCAGTCTATAGAAATATCCAAGATCCTCAGAACTTAAATTTAAAAATTGTGAAAATAAAAACAAAATGGGGCAGTTTGAACGCAAAGCATTTAAGCAAGTACTAGAGCAAGGAGAAAATTTTAAAACACAGGGACAGCAGCCTGCAAAAACATATGGTACTGAGGGAAAAGTTAATAAATTTGGTAATGAAAGTCAAAAGGGCCCTGTCTGTTTCCATTGCAATGAATTTGGACATTTTAAAAGAGATTGGTATATTTTAAAAAATAAACAACCTGACAGACATCAGTAAAAGGTGTTTTACATTGAAAATGATAAAAGTGAACAGGCATCAGCAGACAGGGAGAACAATGTAACCAGAGGGGGAAAATTGGAAGACTTCCCAGAAGTCAAAGATGCTAAAATAGTACATTGTTACTTTATTCAGGGAAGGATTTGTTGTCAAAATTTGTGGAAATTATAAAAATGTTAATAAGCTCCAGACTATATGCAGACAATTAATATATTTATGTTCCCAAATTTAGCGCGTTCATCCATCTATTTTGAAATCAAGTGCATTTAGATGGACAAATTTTTTCCGGTTAAGGATAGTGAGTCTTGAACTAATTCTGTTTGTTCTTTTTTGTCAATATTCAGTATAGAAATTGGATGCTGCCAGTGGGACAAAACAGAGGTAAACCAAATTCTTTATGTTCCTGATTTTTCTCCCTCCCTGTCATAGACCATGCCAGAGTGCAAATGTGGGAAAGAAAGAGGGGGGTGGGGATAACTAGAAAATAAGAAAATTATCAAGAATAAGATCTCTGGTCCGATTGTATTAAATTGTAGGGAAGGATCTTAAAATGGCGTCTCTTATGCCCATTGTTACTTTATAAAATGTCTGGTCAATAGATTTGTTGTCAAAATTTGTTAAATTATAAAATATTAATGGGAAAAAATTATCTGGGAATAATCTATTTATGTTCCCAAGTTTCCATTTCCATCCATCTATTTTGAAATCAAGTATGTTGCAAAATAGAAGATAAGAATTTTTTCTGCCTTACTCAGGAACTAATCTTGAACTAATTCCCTAAATTACAAGTGGCTAAAGTCAATATTCAGTTATGATGGATTGGGGGTGGAGGAAGTGGGATTTAACATGTTTGAGAATGTATTCTTGCTTCAGTTTGTGAAGGTCTTCGATGAATGCCTATACCATTGCTACAGAGTAAAAAACTCTTTCTCCTTTTTTAGAAAAAAATCTGGTTTACCATAACTACTCAATAAGAAAAATTATCAAGAATAGAGATTTTTAGTGGAAAATAAAAGTATTAAATGTCATTAAGAAAGCAAATGAGGAGGTCAAAGAAATAGGCAGTTTAACTGTCAATAACTGCCATGACATGACAGTTGCAGTAGAGCAGGAAGAGGAATGCCAAAAAGAATGTTTGGGGGCTGTAGATAGCCAAGAGCTACCAGTGAGACATAAATCATTTGAAATGGAAAACAACCTGATATATAAAGAGACAGATTTAAGTCAACAGGGAAGAAAGCGTGTTTTACCTAGTGAGTTGGTAGTGCCTCATGGCGCAGTGGTTAAATGCCTGTACTGCAGGTGAAACTGTGCTCACGACCTGGGGTTCAATCCCAGGTAGCAGGCTCAAGGTTCACTCAGCCTTCCATCCTTCCGAGGTCAGTAAAATGAGTACCCAGCTTGCTGGGGGGGCGGCGGCAATGTGTAGCCTGCACAATGTAATTAAAATTGTAAACTGCCCAGAGACTACTTAAAGTGGTATGGGGCGGTGTATAAGTAGAACACTTTTCTTTACTTTGCCTAAGAAATCCAGACAACAGTTATTTGAGGGAAGCCATAGAAATAAAGTTAAAGGATACAGAGATATGGCAAATATAAAACAAAAGAACCTGTATTTACAACAGAAAGGTGGCTGGAGTTTTAAGAGCCTCAGCAAAGGTTTTAAAAGATTTAAGAAAGCTACTAACATAAGTCCTTTCCAGAAAAAATATTTAGAGGGGTGATTTTACTTAAGACAGATCAAAGCAGACAAAATGTGAGGAGATTCTCAAGAAAGCATTTAGGAGTGGAGAATATTATTTTGAGAGAGATGAGTTATTTGAGAGACAGGCCAAATAAGAACTTGAGGAGTGTAGAGTCTAAAGAGAAAATCTACAGTAAAATAAAAGATACAAATAGAGAAGCTAAAGCCAAAACTTCCAAAGAATGGTGGAAGCAGACTTCCCTAAGTGTAATGGTGCTATTAAGCTTGATATGGGGAGGTCTGAGAACAACAATGGCAGTATGGTTACTGATGTTGGCAGTATGGTACCAAGTTTTGGTGTTAATCAATGGGGGAGATCAGGGAAGAGAGATGATTTGGAGAATGGTGGCATTCCCTGATGTAACAACTATACGGACTAGTTACTGTGCAGAATCAGTGAAGGCATTTGCGATGATAGATCCAGTGAAACTGCTTAGAAGATCAACAAGAACCTGTTGTGTACCAGGCGAGAATTTACCAGCAGCGCTAAAGAGGACTCTAATGAACTGTACCAGGAGTTATGTCAGAGAGATAAGTCCCGCATTCAAAGAACTGGACTTTGAGTTTATGTGCCCGAGGAAGCGATCACCCGTGGAGTGTCATCGTAGAGTAGTTGCAGGAAGAAGCGGAAGACATTGACTACATGGACTATGGTTAAATAATAATAATGTAATATTGTTATTTTATTTTTATTTTTTAAGTTTTTTAAGTTTTAAGTTTTTTTAAAAAGTGTGGAAATGTAAAGTCATGAAATGTGAAAAACGTAAGGTCATGTATAATTAGAACTTAATGTTAGTCAAAATTTTATGTGATATTTAGAATGTAAGTTAAGAATTAAAATAGTATGTTGATTGGTAAGTAAAATAGCATAAAATGTATGTATAAATTATGTTTACTGGATATGTAAAGGTATATTGAATAGTAAGTGTAACTCCAAGAATTTAATTTTAAGTGGGCAAACTGATTGAAAAGTTTACCCTCTTAAAATTAATTAATTAAGGGGGCGTATGTGGTGAAAAGGGTTAAACCAAATATGAATATTCATGACTCTGTTTTGAATAGCCAATCACCAAGCAGGTGGGAGTGGTTAAGAATGTTATATATTGGAACCTAATGGACAGTTCAGTTTAAGTTCAGTTCAGTTCAGTTCAGTTTGAAGTTCAGTTGCTTTCAGATCTGAAAGGAGTTCGGTTAAGAGAGCTGAGAGTCAGTTAGATTGTCAGTTGGTCAGGTGGGAGATCCTGCCACTGAAAAGGGTCTGGTTTATAAAGGAAACACATTATTATAAGATTTCATGTATTCGATACAATAACATCAAGTTAAAGCTATCATAATACTGATCATCTAATTGTAAACTAATAAACGTTTCATGTTTTGTTTTAAAACTATATAACCTGGTGTGACTCTCTCTCCATTACATACAAGTGTCCAGTAAATCTGGTGGTGGCAGCAAGTGAAAACCCAGTGTGTGTAAGGGACATGTCACAGCATGCACAGTGGGAATCCCAGATGAGGACATCTTGCCCTGTAAAGGACTTACCGTAAATTTGACTGCTGCAGCAGAAGTTGCCTCATGACTCTGGCATTGTCCTGATAAAAGCATGGTTTAAAGGCTTCTTAAGTCATTTCAAACTTCAGAGAAATAAAAAAGAAAAGATTAACAAGGATGCATCAAACATAATTCAGCCAGTCTGAGCTCTTTGAATGTCATTTTAACCTGTTTATTTGCTGTAGACATTTAGTTACATGCACAGGTATGTATTCTATGGGACACAAGATTTACTTCCCTGGATTAGCTGGAATTTATTCATTCCTTCATTCCTTCATTCATTGATTCATTCATTTAGAATATTTACCCTGTCTGTCTTCTTGGAAAAGGATCCAAGGTGCCTTACAATATTGAGGGACAATATACAACTCAGAACACGTAAGACACTGGAAATAATAAGTTTGAGGAAATTGATAACAGATAATACGTAAGATTTTTGCATAAAATTATTTATTTATTTATTTGTTTTTAAACGTATATACTGCAGCCTATTTCCCCACAGGGACTCAGTGCGGTTTACACAGTACAATAGGAAATACAAGAGATAAGAACAATAAAAACCAGAAACAACATTATTCAGGACGGCGAGCCTAAATAGGCAGGGCAACAAAAGGTGAGGGGGAAAAAAGGTTACCCCTGGAGGTTTCCAAAGGTGTCCTTGAATAGCCATGTTTTTAAGGCTCTCTTAAAGGACGCCAGCGATGGAGCTTGCCGCAACAATAACGTTCCATTAGATCATGTGAAAATAGGAGATACAGGTTTCGTTTCATAAGATGCTTCTGGAACAAAATATATTGTGGCCATTCCAGACCATTAAATATGTAGAGTGACTTTTATTTGCATATGATGCATTGCTGGCACCCAAACAATGTGATACAGGAAAGATCATCTTGAAAATTCCCTTCCCAGTTCTTCAACATGATGGAAGCAAAGGAACATCCCATGTTATCTACTCCCACATGTTACTTTGTTTGTTAAGAGTCCAACCAGACTGCACGCCAACAACTACAGGTACACTAAACTAACAACTAGGGGGGAAAAAAGAAGGGAGGGCCAAGTAATGAATTGCTTTTGAATTTGTTGCTTCCATAATCTGGCCAGTGGGTTATGAAGGAACAGAAAATATTGGTATTTTACATGCACAGTCTTAGACTTCAGCATACATCCTTGTAAGAGTGAATGGTGGGTACATAATTTGAAACAGCAGGTGGATTCATCAGAGAAACTAAGGTACATTGACTTTTGCTTCAGGGAAGAGGCATGTTATGTAGGGCAGCAGCGTTCTTTGCCCCCCTCTCAAGTAACCTGCATGCAACCGAGCAAAGCAAGCACTGGCTCCTTTCCCCGCTCCCCTCATGCAGGAACATTGTTAAGCTATTTTGTAGTGATTCTTCGGATGTGAGGACAAGATGGTTGGTGAAAGAGAGGCTCTGAAGGCACCATTAACATGGTAGGCTGAGCTGGTTGACAATAAGTCAATGATTATTTCTGACGTGACTCTTAAGAGTAGCAAAAGGACATCTGTAGGATGACTCAGACTAATGGAAGAAAAGTATGTATGGCTTGTGATTTAGGACAGATGTCAGCTTCAGAAAAGTGTAGTGTAAGGAAGATCATTTTGATCATCGGAGTAGCAGGAGACAACTTGTCAGACTGATGTTGGCTCCTTTCTTTTTTATTGTTTTGGCAGTTTGGTTGGGAAAGGAAGCAATGGAGGAGGAAATGGGGAGATGCCTACCTAGTAGCTAAATCAGCCAAATATTATAAGTGTGTGGCTGTCTTTGAAATGTGGCTCATGGCTCTCTAAAAGAGGCTGAAAGGGGGTTGGGAGGACAATATATGGCTGTCAAAAGGTGATTGTGACCAATATTTGTGATTGTGAAGGCTTCAGTCCCGGAAACTCGCCCATGAACAGAATAAATGGACTACATATTAACATTTTTCTCCTACAGTATATGGAAGGAAACCCAGCAAATTACAATGTACCTTTCTTCAGCGTAAGGTTGGCAGGGCAGCAACACTACTGGCGGTTTTCAAGGAGTTTTTCCTGGTGCTTCTGCAGCCAGCGGGTTGGATTTAACCAGATCCAACCTGCAGGTATGTCCAAACTTCAGCCCTCCAGATGTTTTGGACCACAACTCCCACGGTCCTTTGTCATTGGCAATCTAAGCTTAGAATTCTGGGAGTTGTGATCCAAAACATCAGGAAGGCCGAAGTCTGGACATGCCTGAGTGGATCACAAGGGGAAACAGGTCACACAATCCAGAGTGCTTCTGGAACAGACTGGTGCAATCATTTGGCCAGCAATCACACAACACATGGGGAAAGTTGCTCCAGTCTGATACCAGTCTGCCTCATGTGGGACATTTTTGTAGGGCTTCTACTTTTAGGGGCCAGGCTAAAGCAATTTCTCAGCAAAAAGAAAGGTCGTGTTAGAGGGAGAGATCTCTCTGAAAACAGACCCTTTCTGGTGTGAGCTGGCACATGCTATTGCCCCAATTGGATCTCATCCTTAGTCATGCTCAGAGAAGATCTACTGAAATCAATAGAATGCAAACTACCTATGGCCATCTTGTGTGCAATGGATATATTCACACTCTGCCACTGGAAGCATTTGTGATGGATCCCACTGGCAGTACTGGGAGGTAGCATTATCACTAATTTCCCCATTCTTCTATGGCCCTTCCAGAGCAAATGTTTGGACAACATAAGGATGTAAGAACATAAGAACTCTGCTGGATCTGGCCAAAGGCCCATCTTGCTGAGCTTTCTGTATCTCACAGTGGCCCCACTAGATGCCTCTGGGAGCACATGAGATAACTAGGTACCTGTCTCCTGATACCACTCCCTTGCATCTGCCATTTTGAGATACTCTCCTTTTAAGCCTGGATATAACATGTATCCCCATCATGGCTTGTAATCTGTGATTGACTTTTCCTCCATAAGTTTGTCCAAACTCCTTTTAAAGACATCTAGGTCAATATTTGTGATTATAAAGGCTTCAGTCCTAGAAATTCACCCATGAACAGAATAAATGGACAGCATATTAACATTTTCCTCCTACAGTATGTGGAAGAAAATTGACTTTTCCTCCATAAATATGTCCAACACCCTTTTAAAGGCATCTAGGCCTGATGCCATCACCACTTCCTATGACAAGGAGAACCACAGACTAACAACAAGCTGGGTAAAGAAATAAAGTGGTACCTCGGGTTAGTATGTTGATCTGTTCCCTGTGACATTTCACAACGCAGAAATGATGTAAACCAGATCTGAATGGGGCGCAATACATTCTTGGAAATGAAGTACTTTGGAAAAATGTGTAAACCAGATTTTTGTGGGTAAAAATGCATAAACTGGGTTTTTACATAAAAATGCATAAATGGATGCATTGTTTCTGTAGGACTTCGTTACGTAACCTGGGTATTACGTAACCCAGGTTGTTTGTAACCCGGGGTACCACTGTATTTGCTTTTGTCTTTTAAAATATTAAATTGCACAGAGAAAGAGAAAATAACTGAAGATTTTCTTCTCTGTTTGACCAGTGGGAAAGTTTTCACTTAATTAAAACCTTTTGATAAGGGAAGGGAGACTTCTGCCCTAAAGGATGTTATATCAGTGATGGGAGTGACATCATTATAGGATAATTTTACTTGTGCTATTCTATAAGTCACACTTAACTGCTTATAAAATATGTCAGGCAGGTGTATTTGTTATAGATGAATAAGCCTTTCCTGCTGTAAAATATATTTGTATTTAGAATTCATGCTTGGAGTTCAGGACTACATTCATTTTCTGTGTTTAGTGTATGGATGTGTAACCTGCCTAAGATGAGGAGTAAAGGTAGCTCACAGAAAATTAAAAGATCTAGATAAAAACTGTAACAATGGCATGAAAATTTCATTAAGCACATGATACCATTACATTAAAGGCAATTAAAAGTGGACCAATAAAATGGACAGCCTGTTTCTCAGTAGCAAGTCTGCTGCCCAAAGCCTGCTTCAATACAACCTCTGCCTTTTCCTGGTGGTTGGTGGAAGGACATTAAGGAGGAAACCACTCTATCGTCTCTTGGTAGAGAGTTTGACCATTTGGAAGTAGTCAACGAGAATATTCTCTTGTTATGACCCAACAAAGTCATGCTTCTAAATCACGCCATGTTTTGAGCAGCAAGTGAGATCGGGTGGCTTTTGGATCTCTTCCTGCCATTCTCTGTACTTATGGATTGTGAGAAGGAGACTACTGGTGGGCCGTCCAGGGCCGGCGCGTCCATTAAGGTGAACTAGGCAGTTGCCTAGGGTGTCAAAATGGACAGGGGGTGCTGCCCAGCCTGCTGCCCACCCCGCCGCCCATTGCCCCCTGCCCATTGCCACCCCCCCAGCCGCCCCCACCCCCTGCCACTGCCCACCCCCCGCTGCTGCCCCCCCAGCTGCTCCTGCCCCCCCAGCCACCACCCTCGCCGTTGCCCGACCCCCACCCACTGCCGCCTGACCCCCCGCCACCACCACCGCCGCCCGACCCCCCAGCCGCCGCCACCACTGCTGCCCGACCCCTGCCCGCTGCTACCTGACCCCCCCGCCGCCGCCGCCCTGACCCCCCTCCGCTGCCGCCACCGCCACCCGACCCCCACCCGCTGCCGCCTGACCCCCCACCGCCACCCAACCCCCCTCCGCCACCGCCTGAACCCCCACCGCCACCGCTGCTCTCCCCCTGCCCCTCGCCTAGAGCGCGAAAAACCCTAGCGCCGGCCCTGGGGCTGTCCGACACCAGCGAAGAGATGAGTGGCCAGGAAGGGATGATGGACCAAAGAGGAACTGAAGTGGAACAAACGGGAAAAGAGTCAATGGGGGCTGATAAAGATGGGGTAGGGAGGAGTAGCAAGGATGAAGGGATTGTGAGAACCGAGAGTCTGTGGGTGAATGCGGAGGAGGAAGAGTTAATAGTTATACAGGATTGGTTGAAGGAAGAGCCAATAAGGAGCCGGGAAATGGGAACTCAAACGGAGGGAATGACAGTTGGGGCAGTTAGTCCAGGAGAGAGCTGGGAGTGGACGGTGACCGTTACCCCATCATGGAGTGGGGGTATTCCCAGACTGATGAGGGGGAATACACCTCACCTGGGGCTGAGGGATCCACCCCACTGGGCACGACATCCCTGTTGCGGCAGTCCCTGTCACGAGACTGAGAAGCCGCTGGAGCCTGCCTTCCATTTGCCACAGGGTGGGAGACCCCCCTATTAGAAACTGTTAATGTTGCCTCAGGAACAAAGACCAAACCTGTTATGCTTGAAATTCGCCAAGTTAATGTTGAAACAGAAAAGAAGTTGAGCCCCGTTCGCGAGTGTTGTACCAAATAAACCTTTACTGCAAAATACAACTCCATCACCTGGTCAATCTGTCAACAGTGCGCCGATTCACAATGAGGAGAATAGTGAACCCACTCACATGGATGTACTTGTAAATGGTAGGTCAATTAAATAAGTTTCTGCAGAAAGAGCAAAGATACCTGCGGAAATGGTGTTTCGACTAGTTTCTAGTTCCTTCGGGAGGAACTAGAAAGGGGTAGAGAAACTAGGCTAGAATAATCCTGTGAACTAAGTCATGCTCCAGAAAAGCAAGAGTGTCACAGTAAATGAAGTCTACAGTGGTACCTTGATTCATGAATGACTTGACTTATGAAAAACTCGAGTTACGAAGAGAAATCCATGGGTATAGGAAAATTTTGAGCCCAGTTTTTTTTAGTTATGATTTTTTTTTATATGCTTCTCCCAGGGCACATTGTGTCTGGGAGGTTTTAAAACACCAGTGCTCTGCTTCCAGACTGCTGTGTGTTGCACATGATGTGGAGTGAGGAGGTGTGCAGTGGTGATTGAGAGAGAGAGAGAGAGAGAGAGAGAGAGAGAGAGAGAGAGAGAGAGAGAGAGAGAGAGAGAGAGAGAGAGAGAGAGAGAGTCATTTTGGAGGTTCTTGTGGTTGTTTTGGAGTACTTTTTCCTGCAGTTCTCTACTGCTGGAAAGGTAGGTCGATTATTGTTCTGCCTTTGGTTTTTTGCATGGGGGCTGTGCGGGGGGGCTTCATTCCTTTACAGTGTGCCTGCCTTTAAAGTGCACTGAATTGTTCTGTATCATGTTCAAAATTTTTGATATGTGCTGTTTGAAATGTTTATTGTGGATTAGTCATGTTCCTGTGCAATGTGCATGTCTTTAAAGTGCGCTTTATAAAAAGTTTTGCACACAAAAATGGGTGTTTCTGTCTTTTTTTATTCCTATGGGAAACTGTGTTTCGACTTATGAAAATTTCAACTTACGAAAATGCATTTGGAATGAATTAATTTTGTATGTCGAGGTACCATTGTACTTATCATGGCTCCTGAAGAAAACTCTAGCTTACTGGTATTTAAATGTACACAGCACCCCAAAAGTCATGGCTTGAACACTGTTTCTCTGCAAAAGTAATCCTAAAGAGTGACTACAAATCCACTTTGTCACTGAAGCTTCATTACTGGAGTGCAGGATTCGGCTTGTCAAAGGTTTCTGGTGTGGAGCATCTCACTAGGAAATGATGTCTCCATAGAAAGTGCAATAGTGCTAATTAGCCCTTCACCTCCCCCTGCCCAGAAATGCCTGGTACAAAGTAGCAAAAACCTCACAGGAAAATTAAAAAAGAAACAATAAAAATGGAACAGAAGACAGGGAAAGGACATGAGTGTCAATGAATGGAGCCTTACATTGCTGGTCGTCAGGAAAAAGAGAACTTGGAAGGAGCAACACTGAACTGCATACTTTTGCCTCTCTCTGGACAAACAGTATGATTTTGTGTGTGGGGTGTGTGGGGTATGTGTGTGCACGCATGCACATTTGTGCATTGTTCTGCTCTTATTTCGTATGGAAATGCATGGAAGGACTAACCTATTTGCACTTTGGTTTGACTGAGCCCTTTATGTATGGAACTTAGTCTTGAACAGAAGTTACACATAGCTTTAAGGCCAATTCAGTGTTATGGGGCAAACTGTAGCCTGGGCCAATGAATAAAGTTGCTCAAAGTCAGGTCTCTCCTGCTGCACTATAACTTCTCTTCCCACTCCCCCGGTTCTTTTTTATTTTTTTATAAAAAAGATGTCTGCATTCAATGACACTATGTCTCGCTCTCATCAAAACAACTCTAATGAAAAAGCAAGCCTCACAGTCCATTGTCCGGTTCAGACATCCTTTAGGAGTTGCTAATATCTCTATGAGTCAAGCCATAACTCCCAGGCCACGGCTGTAAGTGTTTTATGGCTATGCTGACCCAGTGATGTCACACTGGGCATCCGTGATGAGGTGTGGGGTGAGCAGCATGCCATCTCCTAGGAAACGGCAAGAGCTGCATGGGAGATGAGCGTGGACGGCCAGAAACCATCAGCAGGGAGTTGAGCGGGGAACAGAGCAGTTGAGGAGTTCTCAAGGCTCGGTTTCAGTGGCCCATAAAGGAAATGTGGCTTATTAGTCAGCTTGCCAAACTTTTAACCTGACCTGCTCTTTTAACCGAGACCAAATATATCTGCATTCTCCTCACTCGACAGGATGTAGTTGCCAGTAAGATCTGACACTGCAATGACCCAATGCACAGAAAAGTCAACAAATCAGCACAGGAAAAAGCTACATGGTGTCAATAGCAAGACAGACAAAAGTGACTATATCAATGTCTTTTAACTAAGACCTCTCCCCCCTCCCATTCCATTTAAAGGACATCCTTGAATTTTGAAAACTAGCTTTTAAAAATAAAATAAAAAAACTCCTTGATTATTACTTCCAAATAGTTCTCTAGATTACTAATCTAGAGCCTTTTCACACGACCCCTAAGATCTGCTGGCCACTTAAATTCGGACCAGAGATCTTGGGGGTTCGTTGCTCTTCCTGTGTTCCCACCTCCTCCGCACTTCCTTGCTCCTGTCTGCGTGAGGGGAGGGAGAAAAAATGAGAGGAAAAAAATGCAGGCTCACCTCCGTCTGCCGGTCGAAGCCGCCCCGAGCCCCGTCGTCATCCTGATTCCTGTCTCTTAAAGGGGTGGGGGTAAAAAAAACAACAACAAACAGAAGCGAGGAGAGCCTGGCACTCACTCCTTTAAATCCGCATCAGGGATTTTCACCCCCGGAGAGCAGGTACCTGAAAAGTGCACTGGGACACGCTTAGGTGAATGATAGTTCCCACACATTTGGGTATCATGCTGTGGCGTTTAGCTTTTGAGAAAATCTTGCACCTCCTTGCTCTTAATTTGTCATTATCCATTTATCTTTTCCAAAAGTTCAATTTTTAAAATTTAAAATTAAATTTAACAGCAAACCCGAATTAAAGTATTTAAAATTACTGGCACACGTATATGCAGATCATTTTTGTTTTGGACGACACCTGCATTGTATATTTTTCGTTGAGAAATGTGTCAGAAATTTGTTTGGCTGACATAATTTTTTCTTTATAAAAATCTCACAGTTTTCTACTTACCTTGGCATTTCTTCAAGGAGAGCTTGTTTCCCAGTTTGGGAATGAATAACATAGACACCAGTACTGTATGTTGTTATGTTGCTACCAATGGAACTCCACTCACTTCCGGGAGCAAGAGGATCCCATAGGCTGATCCATAACCCCCTGACTGCATCTCAGTGTTCCTTCACAGGGTTAGAGTTTCACTGGAAACAAGTATGAAGCTTAACATACTCTTCCATCATATTTCTCAGCCCAAACAAGATACTGATTGGCTAAATTTGTTCATATTTCAACAAAATATTTGGTGGCTAATAGTTCTGGCCACCAAATATTTATTAAAAGTAAGGCTTTTGCCCAAGATACACCAACTGAGAAGTATGTGTTATTGGTTTTACTTTGGAGTAAGCATATTTAGGATTAAATAACCCTAGTTCTGATAGACAGCTAGGCTCTGTGATGAAGATACATGGAAGAAAGGTGTTTCATAGTTTGGAAGCGGACCACCTTACTCTGCAGAGATACCATCAAGAGGCTATGATGAGCCGATCACAGATTGTAAAAGACATGCAGAATGTACTATAGTAGAGAAGAAAATATCAGAGCCTAAAATGTGGAACTCTCTGCCACAGGATGTGGTGATGGCATCTGGCCTGGATGCCTTCAAAAGGGGAATGGACAGATTCCTGGAGGAAAAGTCCATCACAGGTTACAAACCATGACGTAGATGTGTAATCTCCAGGCTTAAAACCAGGGTACGTCAAGGGCCAGATGCAGGGGAGTGGTACCAGGAGACAGATATCTGGTCTCATGCGCTCCCAAACGCATCTGGTGGGGCCACTGTGAGATACAGGAAGCTGGACTAGATGGGCCTTTGGCCTGATCCAGCATGGCTCTTCTTATGTTCTTATGTTCTTATGTACTGTTGAGAGACTGTTTGACTAGCTCAAGGGAAAAAGGAGAAATACGTACCATTACAAGGAAGAGTTGCAAAAATAATCTTCCTGATCTGAACTGCTAGATAGCTCAGTGGCTTAGCTCCCTAGCTGCGGAGCCAGAGGCTGGGAGTTCAATTCCTCAACGTGCCTCTTTGACAGGGACCGGACTTGATGACCCATATTAGGGTTCCTTCCAGCTGTGCAGTTCCAAGGTTATTATTATCTCCATTAAAGTTCTGGCTGTAAAATAAATGAAAACACAGTTTGGTGGTTGAAGGAGGTTGTCCTAGTTGTTCTGTGACAAGATGCAATGAATAACATGTTAAATATAGGTCCAGGTAATTTGTTGGAAATAAAAACAACTCTGTGTTGTTGAGGACATGTAAAGAAAAATGAGGCTCCTTGTACAAATGTTTAGGGTTAGAGGAAATCTGGTACAAATAAAACCACAAACTTTTCCCTAAATGTGCCCAGAAAAGTTCTACTGAAAATAATGATCTTAGAACTGCAGAGCTCAAAGGGACGTATGGGTCATCCAGTCCAACTCCTGACAAAGAGGCAGAGGGGGGCATTGAACTGGCATCATCTGGCTGCAGAGCCAGATATCTAAACCACTGAGCTATTCAGTAGTTGATAAAATTACTCTTAGTACTACAGTAAATATTGTGGTCTGTGAGCCAAGGAGTCTCTAGTTAAGATCCTGTAGGTATGAACACCCTGTGGCCTTAGTCTAATATGCTCAGTATTGGGACAAATACCCTGACCTTTCTAATAGGGTTGTAAGTTTAGGGAGGAAATGTAGGTTCCTCTGGACAACACATTCATTTTGCATTTGGCCTGCAACATCAACTGGCCATGCTGGTTGGCAGAATATGGGATTGTACTTCAAACTAGCAACACTTCCAAACTCTGCCGTCATCTGTATTTTGTATGAACAAAGTGGCTTCAGACTGCTCTCCAATGCTGTCTTGTTGGGATAAGCCATGGTTAGTAATGACAATCCACAGTTAACCAAAAATGTGAGCAAAACTACAGCCATGGTTGCTGAGAGGAAAGAGGGAAGATCCTGTTCCCATATGACTACATTCATGGTTTAACATCCAGTTCAGACATGACAGCGGATTGAATAGCGGCCTTGGCTTTGGGGACACTGAAGTTTAGATTGCTTCCCGCTATTTGCCAATATACGTTATGTACACCAAGGTGCTAAACGTTCTTGTCCAACTAGAGAATGCTAGAAATGCCTAAATCCTTAATGGGATTTAAGTACATAATTAAGAGTATAATTCCCTACTGTATTTCACATTTTGGGATTAGTCTCCAATCTGTCTGAAGTGCCTAGAAATATTTGCATTGATAATCAAATCCACTTCCTCCACTGCCGCATAATCGTTAGTTTTTATTTTGTTCTGATTAAATATCTGCCCTTCAGCAAACTGAACACTGTGTCAGCTTCACATCTATCTGTCACTTTCCCCATAATTTTCTATATGTCTTGAGTCCGTTCAACTTCACTACCACCCTGTGAGGTAGATAGCTATTATTTACCCAGAGATGGGGGGGAAGGGGATTGAGATACTGCAATTTTCCCCTTGGGCTCCAAGACAAGTTTCTATGATACATGTGGTGGTATATGAAGATGTGGATGTATCAGCATTGCTTGAAGAAAGGCTGGTAGTGAGAAATCCAATATGCACAGCCATTGTGGTTTTAGTCATGGTAGCCCCCATTCATCTCTCAATGGAAATGGAAATGAGGCTTGCCCTAAGCACATCCAATCTCTCCTGATTTCGGAAGCTAAGCAGGATTGGGCCTGGCTAGTACTTGAATGGGAGATCACCAGGGAATACCAAACACTGTAGGCGCCTGGAGTAGGAACTGGCAAGCCACTCCAGTATTCCTCCCAAGAAAACTCCATGGACTTGGGGTTACGAAGAGTCAGTTACAACTGTAACGACACAACACACAACACAACACAGAAAAATAAATCCCATTTTTAGAAATGGCAACTGATGTGGTCATTGCCATGAGCCTCTCAGGCAAGCCTCATAAATATGAATTCAGTGAGTAGCAAGGGAGAAAAATGTGCCCAGCTCATGTCATTCTAAGAGCAAATCTTTCAGGACTCCTACTGGAGGTACTACTGCTCTCACCAGCCTGCTAACACAGCTAATGCTGAAGAATGAGTTGAGGATGGATTAGCAATATCTGAAGAGCCACAGCTGAGTCCCCCATGGGGAGAAAGGTGGTGCATAAATAATTTCAGTAAATAAAATGTATAAATTGCCCACTTCTGATTGACTTGATTATTATGTTATTGTAGCATTCACAAACCAGTGTTTTGCAAACATGCTGAACAACAACTCCCAATATCCTCAGGTCAAATACTGATGGAGAAGAGATGGTAGATAATGCAGTCACATGCTTGCAGAGGGTAAATCCGGTTAAGGGACAGCTGCACCAAAGCCTGTTCGTAAAATACACTGTTTCTATATTTGCAGACTTTTACATGGGATACATTCCCACCATAAAGGTCACTAGCAATTGGAGTCTCTCTTCCATCATTCTGTCTATTTTCATCATAATGGAAGTAGTTGGAAATAGTCCAGATGTTTTTACACAGTTGAGAAAATTTATTTTTGGATTAGAGATCCCTCAGTCTATCGTCTTTTTATTGTCTCATAATGTAACTTTTCCAAACTCTGATTTTTTCACTGGAAGAAAAAAACTATCCAAATGTTGGTTTGATTTTATGCTGTTGTGACTTTTCTTGAGTGAACATTTTGCAAAGAAAAAGGGGGATCCTGTCAATTCATATTGTAGAGAACTTTCTGAACATACTGTTGTGGATATCTTTCCTGAATACAGTGGTACCTCAACTTACGAATTTAATCCATTCCAAATGCATGCTCTTAAGTCAGAGTACCTATCTAAAAATTGAAAAAATATGTTAAAAATAAAAAAATGAAAAAAAAAGTAAGTCAAGCAGACTATATCTAAAATTTGTAAGACGGCAGTTAAAATGCCAACAGTTTTCCGCTGTTAAGTCGAATTGCTCTTAAGTCGAGCTGCTCTTAAGTCGGGGTACCACTATAATTACAGCACATCTAGGCCACAGTAGTGTTTGCAGTTTTAAAGATGTTCTTTATAATATGAAGTTCTGCAGGTGTTCTTTGCAACTTAAAAATATTTTATTTTATTATTTTAGTTTTTGCATCTTACTAATGAGAGACTAATAATCCCCAGACTTGTTACTTGGAATGTTGTTTGTCTTGATAAGTAACCTAACGTAAATTAAAAAGCATGGGAAGGATGATATGCAGAAGGAAAGCCTGTCTGTCTGCCCTGTCAGCCTTCTTGAGCAGGTCCATGGAGTGCCATGAATGTAAATTTGCAAGGCAACCAAATTAAAGTTAATCATTTTCTCTTCCTATTCATCCGAGTGTTGGTATTATTTATTCATCATTTTAATGTGTTTCCAAAATCCAAATGCCTTGGTGCTGAGGGTATGCCTGCATTATCAGGGCCAGCATATTCCAGAGGAGACCAAGGGCAAGGCTTGGGGAAATTAATTTTTGGCTGTATTTGCTGCTAGGGGATTCTGGGAATTGTAATCCCAAAATGTAACCTTGGCTAGATTTGGCCCAGATGACCTCGCTGCTCCTGCCACCCGATCCTACTTTGTAGGAGTGCCTTTATAGGAACAGACTTGGATTAGTCAGGAGGTGGAGAGTCTGTAGTGAATAAAACTCCTACCAATCAATCAATGATCATTTAACATGTGGTCTGGAAATAATGGAGTCCGCTGTTTAATAATGCAGGAAAGACCACAGATTTCATGCCCCAGCACCAAACCTTCACTCTGTTGCCCTCACTAGTCAGGTACAAGCTCTGAGGAGATGCACAAGCAAGACTTGGATGCCCTTACACTAGTGGCAGCTGTCAGAAAGAGGAGAGACTCTTTCTCTTTTCTCACAGTTTTGATCTCAACCACACATGGCCAGAATGAGCTCTGGATTGTCTGACTCTTTGTGACCCCATGGACCAGAGCTTGCCAGCTCTTCCTGTCTTCCACTGCCTCCTGCAGTTTGGTCAAATCCATATTGGTTACATTGATGACACTATCCAACCATCTCATTCTCTGCCGTCCCCGTTTCCCTTTGTCTTCAATCTTTCCCAACATCAGGGACTTTTCCAAGGGCTCCTCTGTCCTCATGAGGTGCCCAAAGTACTGGAGCCTCAGCTTCAAATTCTGTCCTTCCAGTGAACATTCGGATTTGATTTCTTTCAGGATGGATAGGTTTGATCTCCTTGCAGTTCAGGGGACTCTCAAGACTGTCCTCCAGCACTACAGCTCAAAAGTGGCACGTTCTCTGCCAAGTTGCTGCTGATGCTTCATTGCATTTGAGACTGAGAAGCTTGCTTATCCTTCGTGTTACAATCTGGCAATTTTGCAGGAAAGGTTTAATTTTGCGAAATTAGGTAGTGGTGTCAGTGATAACGATGACTGACAGGTGTTAGCCAACCAAGGCCTTTGAACTACCAGCAGGAAGTAGAGATGGGCACGACCAGGAAAAATTACGTTTCGAGTTGTCGTGTGTTGGAGCTGGCCCGTTTCGGCTCATTTCCGTTTGTCGCGAAATTTTTCAAAAATTTGTCATGTTGTTTGTCGTTTTTTCATCTGTCATTGGTTTTGGGGGTAGCGGGCTCCTGGAGGCACCTCTCTGGGGTGGGTGCCTCCTCTGGCCCACTATGAAGGGAAAGCGGGCTCCTGGAGGCACCTCTCTGGGGTGGGTGCCTCCTCTGGCCTGCTACAAAATGGCATGCATAGCCAATTGGATATGCATACCAAGTTGCAGTGGCAGGCAGAGGCACTGCTCTTTCGGGTGCCTCTGTGACTTACTGCCTGGCATACGGTGCACTTGGGCTGGGGATGGGGAGGAGGAACAAAGTGAGAGAGGACCCCTATGGGCGCCCTCTGGCTCACTAAGAAGGGAAGTGTACTTGCTGTAGTGCAATGCGAGTACACAGATCTGGCTTAGGGTTAGGGTTAGCGCAAGGGCTAGGCTTAGGGTTATGGGTAAGGTTAGGGTGAGTTACTGGGGTGCACCTCTGGGTGCCTCTCTGACCCACTAAGAAGGACAGTGTACTGGCGTATGGGTTAGGGTTAGGGTTCGGGCTAGGGTTAGTGGGCTTTTTATGCCCGACTGGCACATCCCAGAAGTCTCGGTCAAAACCTGGCCAACTGGCCATGCAATTGGTGGAATGGCTCCAAAAATTTGCATGGTCCACTCCCATGGCCAGCCCATCATTGCGCAGGTGTAAAAATAAATAAAAATAAAATAAAATAAAATAAAATAAATGGAGACGTTTTATTGCAAGAAAAACCCACTGCTTACTGTAAAAATTCAGGCAGTTTTAAAATAGCTATTTTTGCATGTTTCTGTGGTACTTTGGTGTGTTTTTGGACCACGATTTCAAAATAAATATTGCGGTCGCCCCATTTTGGATCCCCCACCCGCACCGCATGGCATGGCGAGCGAGTTGGCGAGACGACGAGGATGCCCCCCACCAGAGCAGCCCAGGACAGGAGAGGGGGGGAGGCCAGGGACCCCCCCCAGACACCACCCCTCTGGTAGGTGCCCTCACTCAGGCAGGCATATTTTCACCTGCTTTTTTGGCCGGGAATCGTTTTTTTTATTTTTAAAACTTTTTTTCTGTGCCTCTTGGCGAGTTGGCGAGACGACGAGGATGCGCAGCCCAGGAGAGGAGGGGGCGGGGACCCCCCCAGAACCCCCCCTCTGGTAGGTGCCCTCAGGCAGGCATATTTTCCCTCTTTTTTGGCCAGGAATCGGGGTTTTTAATTTTTAAAAAAATTTCTGTGCCGCGCCGCTTGCGAGTTGGCGAGACGCCTGGTAGGTGCCCTCAGGCAGGCATATTTTCACCTGCTTTTTTGCTGGGAATCAGGTTTTTTTTTTTTAAAACTTTTTTCCTGTGCCGCTTGGCATCGCGCAATCGCTGCGATGCCGCCAGGAACGACAACGACAAATCAGACCCAATTTTTCTTTAGTCAGTTCGAGTTCGAGTTCTGGCAGAGTAATTGTCATTCTTCATTTCGTTACGTAACGGAAACGAGGAACGGAAACAGAAATGAGGATTTCGCCGAGTCGTGCCCATGTCTAGCAGGAAGACTCCTCTTCCTCTTTGTTGTGCCATCGGATGGGAAGGATGGAGGGCTAAAAACTACACATCCTCACTGGGGCACTGGCTGGCACGAAGGAACCTCACAGTTGTGCATAATTTAGGGACGGTGAGTTCGAGACACAAGGAATGGCTGGTTTGTTTCTTTGCTGTGCTGGTTACAAAGACATTGTGGCATATTTATTTATTTTGACTATTTTTGCCCCACCTTTCCCCTTGGAAATGGACCCAAGGCGGCTTACAATAATAAGGGACAACATACAGCCCAGAACATTTAAGACATATTCAAGCTTAAGAACAGGGAATTAGAAGAGGCATCTTACAACATTAAAAGGCAACATTAAACTACAAAGAGCACACAGACAGTTGAAAGAAAGAAAAATCGATAATGAGGGATGGAAACTAAGTTCTGTGATATGACTCTGCCTTTGCATTCCTGAGACTTCCCCAGTTAGAAAGGGGAAGCAAATCTCTGTAGCTTGGATTTTGTTTGTACATTGAGTCCTTCAGACTCATAAGAAGAACACTTTGGTTCAGTTCTAGGCATGAAACAGATGTTCTACACATCTCACTATATATCGGGTGAAAGAGGGTTTCTTTCTTTCGCCTTTATTGAGTGAATTGGGCAAGTGATGGCAAGAGTTTTATTGTGAGTGAGACCTTCTGTCTAATCACAAAGAATCAGCTGAGGGGAAAACCTTTTCTTGGCTCCATCACTCTCATTCATGTGTCTGGAAGCTGAGTCATGGCAACTGGGCTTCTTTTCTTGAGAGACTGAAACATTTCACTACTCATCCAAACAGCTTCACCAGTCTGAGGAAAGCTAGTTGCGAGTCACTCCCTCTTCAAACTCCTTGGTTTCCCTATACAGGAGGGCAATGGAATGGACAATGGAGGGGGTGGAATTACAGCATTTCTTTCTCCATACGGTGAATATACTCAGATTCTGACACTTAAACAAGGATTTTGATTATAAGCCAGCCATACAAGAAAAAGAGGGAGCCAAGTCTTTCACTGAGCAGAACACAAGAGCAGCAAGCTGAAGGCAGCAGCAGTGGAACATTTATTTTTGTGAGTGGAGGTAATGATTGAGCATAGGCAATATTGCAAGAAGTCATAAGTAGCTTGATATAAAATTTTTTTTTGGTGGAATGAGAAAAGTTCATTCACTAATTCTAAGATTTTGGAAATAAGATGTAACTAGGTACTTTTGAAATATACTGAAGAATTCCAATTCCAAAACACGGTACAGTTGTACCTCTACTTACAAATTTAATCAATTCCAAATGCATGTGGTTAAGTTGAACAACTCTTAAGTAGAGGTACTGTATTGAAAAAATCAAAATAAAATGAAATAAAATTACACACACACACACACACACACACTTTTTTAAAAAAAATCATTTGTCAGTAGAGCAGACCGCATCTAAAATTTGTAAGGTGGCAGTTAAAGCACCAACAGTTTTTCACTCTTAAGTGGCATTGCTCTTAAGCCACTCTTTTATAGTTTATAAGTATAGTCTATCCTAAAAGCATGCTCGTAAACCAAAATACTCGTACAGTGGACCCTTGTATAACAAGGGTTTGTATAACATAAAATCTGTACAACATAAAAAATTCTGGAGATTTGCTTAACAGAATCACCTATGGGGTGAATCTGTACAACATAAAAATGGGATTACTCTGTTTTCAATGCATTCCTATGGGAAATTTGTATAAAGGAAAATTTGCTTAACATAATTTCATTTGGAAAGAATTAATTCCTTTATACCAGGGCTGTTCAACTTTGAACAGGCCAAAGTCTACTTTTTCTGGCCCAAAGTGCCTGAGGGCTACTACACTAAAACCTCTACTTACGAATTTTATCCGTTCTGACCACATGCTCATAAGTAAAAACTTTGTAAGTAGAACAGCAGTTTCCCATAGGAATGCATTGAAAACTAATTAATCTGTCCTGGGGGGGAACAGATTTTAATGCACCATGGCCCTTGAACTTCCCCGCTCAGCTGAGACAGTGGGCTGGCAGACCCAGAACTTTGCTGGGGCAGTGGTGGTCCTTGGGATGGGGGAGGGAGCGGTGGAGAACTTATCCCCTCACTCTTTTTATTGATGACCGGCGGGCTACTTTTGAACCCTTCACGGGCTACTGGTAGCCCGCGGTCTATCTATTGGGCAGGCCTGCTTTATACGAGGTAGCACTGTATATCAAAGCAAATTTCCCCATAGGAAATAATGGAGATTTACCTGATCTGTTCTAGAATCCCATTTTCTATTATTTTCTATGGGGAAGTTTGCTTTTGGACAGGAGCCGCAGCAGATTCCAGAGCTCGCTCTGGATGCAGTGCTGCCTGGGGTGCAGTGCAGAGGCTGCAGATGGGAAGTTCTGGACCTGGGGCAAGCTCCAGAGGCCCAGAGCAATCCCACCATTTGGCCCAGAAGGGACTTCTGGTCAGCACCAGGCCCATTTTCGGCATCAGCAGGCCTGTGGAAGTCCCAGAGGCCACTTCTTTCCTGCCAGAAGTTGCTTCTGGTCTGTGCCAAGGCCCAGGAATCCTGGCATAGTCCCACTGCATACCCCAGAGGCCCGTTCTGGGCAGTGCCAGGCCTGAGGCAAGCTCCAGAGGCCCCACACAGGCCCACCATGCCACCTGGAATGAGCTCCACAGGCCCATTCAAGGCAGCACAGGGCCTGAGGTGAGGTGAGCCTTGCTCGCCAACTGGAGCAATGCTCCCAAACCAAGGCAAAAATTTACCAAAAAAATTGCTTGGTTTGCAAAATGCTTGCAATCCAAGGTACTCTTAAACCAAGGCACCACTTTAGTGAGTAGGAACTGCACTTTCAAAAATGTTGTAATGATCAAGAAACATATTCCTGCAGCAAGTAGTGTTTTAGTTACTTTCAAAAGTTAATTTCAAAGGCCATTTTCAAGCATTTTATTGAGGCCTTTTCAGAGGCATTTTTCACATGATACTACATTAGAGCAAGTAGTGAAAAATAAATGAATAGTCCAACAAGTTGTGTAACAAATTATCTTTTCAGCACTGCAGTTAGTAACAACCATGCTTTATTCCGATAGTTTACTCCAAATGCTATGATGTACAATGGGGACAAATTACTTTTAGAAAGCAATTTTCTGAATTCTAATTCTTAAATGTTGTATTTTTGGCAACACAAAACCTTTGACTACAATAAACTAACATACAGAGAGGGAGTGTTTCAAAAGCTTTTTTAAAGGAAGCAGCACATAGTATGTTTAAAACACACAGTACATTGTCAAAAACAAACAAACCTCTCCTAAGAAAATAGCTGTACCATTGAGTAGAACTTGGTTAGTAAGACTTGGCTTATTCACCTCACATGATTTGTTCTAACTTTTTTCTGAAAGCATTGTTTTTGAAAGGCTTTGAGCTGTCAGGTTCCTAGTTCTGTGTATTAAGGTCTCTGAAATTTTACTTGAAACCAATGTTTGCAGTCCTCTTTTTCCCCATTTAAAATTTTATGCTGCATTCTATTTTTATGATTACTGTTTTCTGGACTTGTAAGATGGCTTTGGTGCTTTTTAAAGAGGCAGAACAGTGGGGCATGCGTCGGATAAATAAATAACAATGTAGACAAAGAAACTTACTGTGGGGAATGTACTTATTTGACCTTTTGACGTTCACTGAGTTCAAATGTTTTGAATGTATGATACCATATCTCTCAAAGGATTTCAGTACAATTTCGGCCTTGTCTAGAGCTTAGCCATAGGGCTCAAGCTGATTGGAGAAATGTGGGAAATGTAACGAAACAAAACAAAACCGAAGAAGGAAATTTCCCAAACACTGGCTTTATTTGGTCCATTTAAAAATGCATTGTGTTAGTTAAGGGCTGCAGTCATGATGCTTTGATGAGCTCATAACGGGGCTTTAACTATGGAGTGTAACTGGTTCTGAAACCATACCTGGCCCCCTCTCCACCCCCACCCCCAGCCTGCGTCAGTTGTGCTGCATGGAGGTTAACAACCTATGATTATCAAGGGCAAGGCAACAGTCCCACCTGTTCCACCATTTCCCTAATGTACACACAGCATGCCCTACGAGGATTCCAGGCAATTAAAATTTCGCTGCTAGGTACTAAATACAATGCGCAGCACATGGTGGTGCAAAATTATGGAATTGGGGGATTGTTAATGAGCTCAGGTGTTATGCAAAGGGACATGTTGGGTTTGTTTCCTTTCCCCCCATAAAATTATATGACCCTGAATCAAGGCTTTTATATAGCCCAAACACAGCCCTTCTAGTTAAAGAAGGAAAGGGAGGGAGCAAGGAGGGAAAGGGGGGGGCATAGTAGAGCAATAACAATGCCCAAGTCCAGTAAAATTAAAGGCAGCTTTCTTCATAAATTCATGGCTTTAACAGATGTGCAACACATGTGGGAAACGCAGTGCCTGTCGCGGGCACTTGAAACATATAGGCATGAACCTGTTCCTAAAGACGGTGATAGAGGGGAGAGGAATCTGTTCACAGCAAGAGGCTGACCTGGCTCTTTATGCAAGATCAAGCCTGGGCAGCCTTTTGTGTGCCTGCCATGTGTTTACACCTAGGCTCGGGGACACAGGGAACTTACAGAAAGACCAAAAGGATGAAAAGAACAAGTTGCACCGATGACAAAAGGGGCAGTAACATGCCAGGCGCAAGGCGTGATTCAGGCAAAAAGGTGACTCAACCACTGCCACCATCAAGAGCCCAATTAAACTGGGTCATGGAGAGTGTGGCACATTTCTCACCTGTATTTTTAGACACTAGCAATTGCTTGCCCTCTAGCAACAATCTTGTAAAATGGAAATCTAACCACACTGTACAATGGGAACAGGTTGTGAGAGGTGTAAGTGGCTTTCAGTACATGGCGAAGCATGCGAAACACATTCCCGTTAACATGCTAAATTTAAAACAAAACCCCAAACCATCCTTCATTTCAGTGCTACAAGGGCAGCTCGTTGGACCCATCTGAAGGCTGCCATGTTGATTTATAAAATCAGACAATTTAATAACCCGGGTCTCGGATTTACAAAAGATTCTGCGTGCATGTTCCTGTGCATCCTCAAGGATCCCCAGAAATACTTTTGCCTTGCTTCATTTCTTTGCCAATGTGGACGTCAATGGTTTGGATGAGAATGCAAATTGTTTTCATTTTGATTTTGGTCCTCCAGGTGAGGACCAAGGTCATCTGCTTAGGAAAAGAGGGTGTCTGAATCTCTTATGGGATCCTGTCAATAATGATATCAGAAGAATTAATTTTCCCTTACCTACGGTGGCACAAATGATCCATCCTTCTCCTTTCATCCTGAGATGATGATTAGCTGTGGGTTGAACATCACTTTCAAGGAGCTTGAGAACAAATGAGCAAGTTTGTAGAAGAGAGAGCTGGCACCCAAGCTGTTGGCAAAGGATGCAGATCAGAAGGAGCGGGTGGAAACTGACCTCCCATAGATTGTGGGTGATAACCATAAGCACATTAGTACTAGAAATAAATAATCATCACTATGCAAGAAAGTATTTAGAGTGCTGAATGTGGACTTGGGAGATGGAGGATCAATTGCCTACTGAAATATGAAGCTACAGGTATGTTGTTGGGGTACTGTCATTACTTGGAACTAATTATAGAAAAGGCAAGATGTGAATGCTATTGTTATTGTTGTCCCATCATTTGACCCTGAAACATTCAGTAATGTATGTAGGGTTAATTCCAATTGCCTCCAGTTTTCTGCATTATAGGGTAGCTTTATTAATGATCACTGTCAGATCAGACAAAAACCCTATTAAATCCAGCTCATAGAGATAGTGTATAGCCATCATGGATATTAGTGAATGGAAAACCATATGCTTTGTAGCATTGTCTGACATCCCCCCTCTTTGCACTCAGGGATTCACCAAATATTTGAACCCAGATGTTTGACTTTTGTGGCAATATCCTTAGGACTCTTCATGAGAGACCTACAGAATTCAATATTGTGCATGTTTCTTAAGAAACAAGTGACACTGAGTTGGGCCTTAGCACCAGATAAGGATTGTAGTCCTTTCTTCCCACCAACGAATCATGTTGCACTTTCATTCCATCAATCCCACCACTGAGATCACTTGCTGCTTTACTCATGACCAGAGACTCCTGCTGTGAGTTCCATCAAGTGGCATGGAAGCCTCTCACATTGCTTTTATAGCATCAGAGGTGGTGATTTCCTTGCTGTCCCTACTTTCAGCTTCTGAATGTTATCCCTTTCATTCCCAGCCATGTAGTCCTTCCCTCCATCCAATATGATGTCCTTCTTATCTCTGTGATTATGGAGTTCAACGTCCCATGCCATGTTGTGGCAGCTCTAAGGTAAAGGCAAACGTTTCCCCCCACACATGCGTGCTAGTTGTGTCCAACTCTAGGGGCACTGCTCATCTCCGTATTCAAGCCAAAAGAGCCAGTGTTGTGAAAGCCCATGGCCATGTGGCTGGAATGGCTGGAAGGAAACACTGTTTTACCTTCCTGCTTTTTATGGTGGTACCTATTTATCTACTTGCATTTGCATGCTTCCCAACTGCTAGGTTGGCAGGAGCTGGGGTTATCAGCAGGAGCTCGCTACATTGTGTAGCACCCGGGATTCAAACCGCCAAGCTGCTGACTTTGCAGTCAACAGTTTTTGGATCCTTAGTCCCCTGAGCCACCATGCCACTGAACAACCTAAGTCTAATACTCCATCAACATCCTTTGCATCTCCCCCTCCCCAACAATTTCATTACTATATTTGTAGTCTATTGTTTTGTTGCACAGAGTGTAGTGATGTCACAAGAATATTGTGCAGTATCTGGTGATTATGTTTTTCCAGCTATGGATGGTAAGACCTTTTGGCTTGCATTACTTACAAATATGGCCTCAAATTATAATGTGAGATTTGGGTGGAAAGTGCTTAATTAAAAGCAGCAAAGACTTTACAATAAAAAAGGGGGGGGGAATCCTTATTATAGAAGACCATATTTGGATGTGATGATAACTTACCACTTGGATTCATGCTTGAAAGAAGGAGAGAAGATAAATGGAAGAGGAAGGGAAGTGATTCCTGAGAAAGTCAGTGTATAGGCAAAATGGAGGCAAGACAAGAGGGGAATGTGCAGGTGGCTTCACTGTTGACACCACAACTGTTCCCTCTAAGCACCTAGACCAGGCATGTCCAAGCTTCAACCCTCCAGATGTTTTGGACCACAACTCCCACAGTCCTTCGCCATTGGTACTGCAGGCTTGGAATTCTGGGAGTTGTGGTCCAAAACATCAGGAGGACCGAAGTTTGGACATGCCTGACCTAGACTTTGGAGCAAACATTAGTGTGCCCTCAACATGTTAAAGTGGGTAGCTTCCACATATCTCAATGTGGTGCAACTGTGATCTGAGTTCCACCACCCAGAGTGGCCTTGTTGCTAGATGGTGTGGTATATAAGAGTAATAAATAAATAAATAAATTTTAACATTTCTCCCTCCAAGAATCTGTGAGCACATTTTCATTTGAGGAATAGTCCAAGACATTATCTCCATTAGGTTGCACAGTTTTAAGTGGTTTTGTGGCTTTGAAGCTCACCAGTCACAATGCTGCCAATGCCTGAGCAAATTGACAACATAAAGCATGCGGTCAAGAGCTTCCATGTGGTTTTCTCAAACTAGGAAAATATAAATGTTCCTCGTGGCCCAGCTTTTTGTCCTTTCACATGACTAGTAGTCAGTAGGTTGCTCAGGGTAGATAGATAGATAGATAGATAGATAGATAGATAGATAGATAGATAGATAGATAGATAGATAGATAGATAGATAGATAGATAGATAGATAAAAAGACTGCATAGTGAGTTGGGGGTGCATTATTATTAATAAATGAATTGAGCTATTTGTTATTTATTATTTAAACCCTTGACACCAGCAGGCTTGAGTGATACTTGAAATATAGGCCAGTAATTTATTTGTTAAGGAAAAATAATGATTTCTTTGGGTGCAGAGTGTAGCCCTCCGTGACCCTAAACAGCCAGAGTCTTATCAAATCCAAATAAGACCCCATATCTTCTGAGAGCTTTTCACAGTGCCATTAACTGGCAAGCTTTTTAACATAAGTATGCTAAGGAAATTATTTATAGAAGTATTCTGCAATATTTTAGGGTGTTTTATTATCACTTTTGAAAGCTATGTCCTGTTATTGATTTCACTGTTTTAATATAATCGAAAAGTGAGGTCACAAACAGCTTGTAATCCAGATCAGAGCTGGTGGCATCTCATATATCTCGCTGGAGGCATCCTTCAGCACAATAGCAGAGGGCAACAATTACACATCCCAACTCAAAGTTGAAGGTAATAAATTTTGCTCATTACAGTTTCCTCACTTAAGATGACACAAAACATTGCCCCGCTCCCTCCTTGTTTTCTCCAAATCTTTTTGCTCACTGTTCTTCCGGATTTGAATCTTTATTTCTTGCATTTGTATAATGCAATTTACATTGTATTTATGAAGGTTTCATCCCAAGGAAGGTGCAATCATCATTATCTCTTCCTGCATGCCATTAAAGTCACATCTTTCTCTTAAAAATGGGATTGCTTTGCTTAGTTTAGTATAAAAAATGTTTAGCACGAATCATCGTTTGTGCCATTTCACTATTTCTTTCTGAAAGCAGTGTCTAACAGTCCTGGGTTCGCCAGTGGGACCGAGGCACTTACAGGTTCCTTCTGTAAAGGAAAGAGCAATATTGAGTTTCGCATGGTCTCATAGTTTCTGATTCAAATTTTGGCTCAAATCTGTGGTTGACAGACAAAACTAAGTATTTTGGTTGGTCTTCCATTTTTGTTATGAGACTGAAAATACTGGGCAAATCTAAAAGGTCAAAGGAAAGATTACAGAGTGTGAAACAGTTAAGAAAAGTATTCTGTTGTTCATAAAGAACAATACATGAAGTATTACCAAGACTTTCAAAGCAATGTACAAAACCAAAGTACTTTTATAGCTGTTATATGCCTTCAAGTCAAAACCAACATAGTACCCATAAAAGGGCTTTTAAGGTCAGTGAGATATATAAGGAGTGAGTTTACCAGTTACAAAATCCTAGAGATTATAGAGATGTCCCCTTGGGGCAGAGGACAGTACCCCAGTGGCCTGCATGGGCTGAGGCCTTTGGGAATCATTAACCTCTCTATCTGAGTGGGGAGGCCCCAGATGGAAGGAAATGAATTCCATAGTCCATAGCCCAGCTTGGTCTGTATCTCCCCCCACCCCAGATTAGCCAGGAAGCCTGTGAGAGGGGGGGTTGCAGGACACACATGCTACTCTAGATAAGGCTTCCCAGGAATTCACCAGCTTACCTGACCCATGGCACATAGGGTTGTCTCTGTCCCTTGTGATGCTTGGTCATTGTAACCAATAAAGCCTTGAGCCCAGGCTAGCAGAAGGAGCTGCTGCACGGGACTCGGCATGCTTGAACCCACCAATACTGTATGTCCATGTGTGGTTAATCCTACAAGAGATTTCATGGCTGAGCAGGGATTTGAACCCAGTCCCCCAGAGTCCTAATCTGTTACTCCATCTGCTGCACCACACTGGGTATTACAATGTACCTAGAGTTTGGTCAGATAGCTAAGGAAACCTGGGATTTGACCTGGATTAAAAATAATGCCGAGTTTCCCATTCACACAGAGAATTCAAAAGAACATATTTGTTTTTCTCTGCCTCATTTCATTTGTTTGGGAAGCAAGTTAAAATTAACAATGGGCACAAAGCATTTCACTTTGTGATGCTGTGTATTTCCTCCCTTCCTCCCCCACTCCTTGCCTGGGTGGTTAGCTGCTAGAGGAGGCAAGGAACGGAAGCTCAGGCTCCTCCCTGGGCTGGACAGCCGGTGAGGGAAGATGACCCTGACAGCACGCTGAAGCTTGTGAGTGGGGCAGACTCCCGGGGGGGGGGGAGAGCGGGGCACAGAGAGAAGGGAATGTGTACAAATTGAGACAAAGCACTACAAAGTGTTTTGTGTCACCAGAGGGCTGTTCATTTCAGCAAACTGTTTTCTCAACCAACTTAAGCCCACTGTGACCTTTGCACCTGCTTTTAAAAGGGAGACATTTCAATTACTCAGTAGGAACAACTTAAAAAAGCATGTTATTTAAGTCAGCTAAAATTAAAACACTACATATTATGGGTTGTTGTTTTCTTGATAAATGTAGGTAGGTTATTGGTGTACAATTCTGGACAATTCAGAATCGACAAAGGGGAATAGTTCTCAACAGAGAATGGCGTTAAACTCTTGATTTTGCTGCCTAAAGCTGTAGGGATGCTCACCAGCTTAGTTTATTTATTTATTTTTTATTGGATCTCTATACCGTGCCATCTAGCCTGAAGGCTATTAATAAATGGCCTCTAAAAGGAACCAGGAAAGCCAGTGGAGAAGAAGCCTGTCAGTGGATACATGTCATAGTTTTTATCGATTTATTTCTAACTCCAGAATCCTCCTTCCTCCGTTACTGGGAAACCGCTGGAGGAGGATGTGACTGGCTTCATGTCTCGCTTGCAGCTGGCTGCTTCATAAAACAGGATGCTGGACACGATAGGCTCCAATCCAATTTGGCATGTTTCTTTTTATGTTCAACTAAGAAACTGCCTGGCTTTTTTCCCATCTTGCTAAGGACCTTACATCTAAGAAACAACTCCTGGCAAATCCATCTTTTTGCCATGTTATAACCTATTGGTACTGCTCTGAGGAAGAGGGTTTCACCCTCAAAATATTAGCAATGTTTTTGTTAATTTTCTAGTAGCCTAAAGGTATCACCTGTTCCAGTTTTGTATAATGTTTGGTTTTTGTAATGGCTCCCTTTGTTTTGCTTCTTATGTTCAGCTCTGTAACATTGTCTAATTGGCAAAATAAAATAGCAAGGACAAATTAGCAAAAAACTTTTTGCTTAAAAAGGACAAAGGGCACAATGCATTTCTCACCCTCATGGGGGCCAGATCGGCATACAAGGCAGTGCTTGTCAAAGGACTCAATGAATTGCTTCCCATGCAGGCTTTGTGTTCACTCTGCAACTTTTCCTTAAAGTGTTGGCCTCTAGGATGAAGGCAGAATTTATAGGTAGCTTGGAATTAGGACTAAGAGCATGACCAGAGTATTTTAAAATATTCATTTTAAAAAGTAGACTCGAAGTTTTATTGTCATTAGACATGAAAGAAACCTTCAAAATAACTTGCCATGACGTTGCTTGTTGCTTATGAATTAGCTGAAGACTGATAAAAGGCGGGTCTATATCTTGTAAAATTATGCCTAAAATTCCCGCCCTACCTCCTAAAGCTATCTGTTAAATGTAATTTTTAAAAAATAACTAGAAAATATTGCCCATTGCCCAAATAAAGTCATTGTGTAGAACAAGCAGCTGTGTGACTTGCAAGTTGTCTCTTCCAAATTGATTTTTCACATACATTATTCAGCTCCCCTAACTGGGGAATGCTCATTGCAACCCTGAATCTATGGAGTCAGTATGGAGCAATTTTTGCTCATGGGCTGATCCTAAACTGATAACTGG
The DNA here is from genome assembly GCA_029282475.1 of Phrynocephalus forsythii. Lineage (NCBI taxonomy): Eukaryota > Metazoa > Chordata > Lepidosauria > Squamata > Agamidae > Phrynocephalus > Phrynocephalus forsythii. The sequence continues at coordinate 113,945,472 of JAPFRF010000011.1, forward strand.
GGGAAAGCCGACAGGAGCTGTGTGGCATCCGGTTCGGAACACCTCATCCTCGGGGAATGAGGTTGGAGAGGGTAGAGAATCACATAGAGATGACATAGCAGGTATTAATACTGGCAGAATAATGGAATGTGACAGTTCGTCTACTGAAAATAAAAGCTGTGGGGGGAGAAGAACAAGGCAGCAGCTGTTGCGGGACCCACTGTACAAGTGCTTCTACGCCAATGCTCGAAGCCTCCGAGCAAAGATGGGAGAACTTGAACATCTGGCAGCTAGGGATAACATTGATATAATAGCCATAACAGAAACCTGGTGGAATGTGGAGAACCAGTGGGACACAGCAATCCCAGGCTATAAACTCTATAGAAGGGATAGAGAGGGGCGGGTTGGAGGAGGAGTGGCCATCTATGTCAAAGAAGGCATAAAATCCAGCAGAATGGAGATTGACAGAGGGTCTGACTCCACCATAGAATCACTGTGGGTTAAACTACCAGGTCCAAAGAGTGATATGATAGTTGGAGTATTCTATCGTCCACCAGATCAAAAACTTGAGGGGGACCTTGAAATGAGGAGAGAAATCATGGAGGTGGCTAAGAGGGATAGGATAGTAATCATGGGGGACTTTAATTATCCCCACATTGACTGGGCCAATGCGAGCTCCGGGCAAGAAAGAGAAACTGGGTTTCTCGACTTGCTGAATGACTGTGCCTTAGAGCAACTTGTCATGGAGCCCACCCGAGAACAGGCAACTCTAGATCTAATATTGTGTGATACTCAGGACCTCGTCAGGGATGTGAATGTCACTGAGCCTCTGGGGAACAGTGACCATGCTGCAATTACCTTTGCCATGCATGTTGGAGGAAGAGTGTCAACCAAATCAGACATAAAAACCCTTGATTTTCGAAGGGCAAACTTCCCTCAGATGAGGAAACTAGTTAGAGAGAAACTGAAGGGGAGGGTTAGAAGAATCCAATCTCTTCAGAGTGCATGGAGCCTGTTTAAAACAACAATAATAGAGGCCCAGCACAAGTGCATACCACAAAGAAAGAAGAGCTCATTTAAGTCCAAGAGGACACCGGCATGGTTAACGAGTGGAGTTAGAGAGGCTCTAAAGCACAAGGAGAGGTCCTTCTGTAAATGGAAATCCTCCCCAAATGAGGAAAATAAAAAGGAACACAAACTCTGGCAAAAGAAATGTAAAAAGATGATAAGGGAGGCAAAGAAAGACTTTGAGGAACGCATGGCTAGCAATATAAAGGGTAATAATAAAAGCTTCTTTAAATATGTTAGAAGTAGAAAAAACCTGCCAGAGAACCAATTGGGCCTCTGGATGGTGAGAGAGGAAAAGGGGAGGTTAAGGAGGACTTGGACATTGCAGAGAAATTGAACGAGTTCTTTGCGTCTGTCTTCACGACAGAGGACCTTGAGCGGATTCCGCTGCCTGAGCCGCCCCTCTTGACTAAAGAATTAAATCAAATACAGGTTAAAAGAGAGGAGGTTTTAGGACTAATTGATAAATTGAGGATTAACAAGTCACCGGGCCCAGATGGCATCCACCCAAGGGTTATTAGGGAACTGAGAAATGAAATTGCAGATCTCTTAACGGTAATATGCAACTTGTCTCTTCAAACGGCCACAGTGCCGGAGGACTGGAGGATAGCGGATGTCACACCAATTTTTAAAAAGGAAGGAGGGGGACCCAGGAAACTACAGGCCGGTTAGCCTTACATCTGTCCCAGGGAAGATGGTGGAAGGCCTCATCCAAGAGAAAATCTTAAAACACATAAAAGAACAAACCTTGCTGAGAGAAAATCAGCATGGCTTCTGTAAGGGTAAATCTTGTCTTACAAACCTTTTAGAATTTTTTGAAAAGGTCAACAGGCACGTGGATTTGGGTGAACCGGTGGATATAGTCTATCTGGATTTTCAAAAGGCTTTTGACACAGTCCCTCACCAAAGGCTGCTGAGAAAATTGCATAGTCAGGGGATAAGAGGGCAGGTCCTCTTATGGATTGAGAACTGGTTGAGATCCCGGAAACAAAGAGTAGGTGTCAATGGGAAATTTTCACAATGGAGAGAAGTGAAAAGCGGTGTGCCCCAGGGCTCGCTCCTGGGACCGGTGCTTTTCAATCTGTTCATAAATGACCTGGAGACAGGGATAAACAGTGTTGTGGCCAAGTTTGCAGATGACAAAACTTTTCCATGTGGTAAAAACCAGAGAAGATTGTGAAGAGCTCCAGAAGGATCTCTCCAAACTGGGAGAGTGGGCTGAGAAATGGCAAATGCGTTTTAATGTAACCAAATGTAAAGTAATGCATATTGGGGCAAAAATCCAAACTTCATCTATCAACTCATGGGCTCTGAGTTATCCGTGACGGATCAGGAAAGAGATCTTGGTGTGTTGGTGGACAGCTCCATGAAGGTGTCTCCCCAATGTGTGGCAGCAGTGAAGAAGGCCAATTCCATGCTAGGGATTATCAAAAAGGGGATTGAAAATAAAACAGCCAACATTATAATGCCGTTATACAAAACAATAGTAAGGCCCCACCTGGAGTATTGTGTACAATTCTGGTCACCGCATCTCAAGAAAGACATAGTGGAACTGGAAAAGGTGCAGAAGAGAGCGACTAAAATGATTACTGGGCTGGGGCACCTCCCTTATGAAGAAAGGCTAAAACAATTGGGCCTCTTCAGTCTGGAAAAAGGCGCTTGAGGGGGATATGATTGAGACATACAAAATAATGCAGGGTATGAGTAAAGTGGATAGAGGGAAGCTCTTCTCCCTCTCTCAAAATACCAGAACTAGGGGACATACACTCAAATTGAGTGCTGGGAGAGTAAGAACTGACAAAAGAAAATATTTTTTTACCCAGCGCGTTGTAAGTCTATGGAACTCCCTGCCACAGGATGTGGTGATGGCATCTGGCCTGGATGCCTTTAAAAGGGGATTGGACAGATTCCTAGAGGAAAAGTCCATCACGGGTTACAAACCATGATGGAGATGTGTAATCTCTAGGCTTTAAACCAGGGTACTTCAAGGGCCAGATGCAGGGGAGTGGTATCAGGAGACAGATATCTAGTCTCATGCGCTCCCAAACGCATCTGGTGGGGCCGCTGTGAGATACAGGAAGCTGGACTAGATGGGCCTTTGGCCTGATCCAGCATGGCTCTTCTTATGTTCTTATGTTCTTATGTTCATTTCTCAGCAGTGATAGGTAATACAGTTCTGAAATATCCCTGCGGCCACACAAATGTCGGCTTTGATGCAGCTGACTCATGGGTGACAGGAAACCCCCTTACTGCTGAGATCTCACATCTGCTAGAATATGGCACCCATTACGCTGTTACTTGCTCATCCTCTCATAGCATTTTGAAAACCCCAGATACTCCAGTTTGCAAGAGAGAGCGCCTTTAGTTTTGAGTTGTTGCCTTCAGGGTGATCAAAACCATCCATGGAATATGTCTTGCATTGATTCATTGTACTGTATTGACTTCCTTTGGGGAAAAACATAGACTACGTGGGTGGAGTATATGGAAATGGGATTTTGTTGTTGTTTCAAGGTACTCTCTGTGTAATAATGTATGATGACTTTATTTGGGGTTGTGAGAGGGAGCATCGAGTGAAAATAATGACATTCCAAAGACAAAGAAACAGGACATATTGGGGGCAGAGAAAAGCCATCTGGTTCCCAATGCTGCCCATTTCCAACAGGCCTTAATCCCATTTTCCTGCTCTTTTCCTTTTCTTTTGTCATGAGCTTAGCTTTGGATAAATGTGCTCCCTCCACAAATAAATAAATAAATAAATAAATAAATAAATAAATAAATAAATAAATAAATAAATGCTGATGCTTTACTGGTTATCTGCACTGGTGACTCCTAATCAAATTAGGAAAAAAGAGCTTTTAAATATGTATGGCATACAAGATTTCGCTGCATCTTTATATCAGTAAAACCTTGTCACTCCTTCATGGCTTATGGGATGTAGATGTGCACACCATCTTTCTGCCACCCTTGGCCATGCGCCCCCAACCAGCACCCCCCTTGCCTCCCTGCTTCTTTTCATCTTTCCTTATTGGAGACTTTTACATTTGTTTTATGCATTTCACAAAAAAGAGCCCCCGTACCCCCCACACACACACCCTCAAAGGAAAGAGGAGAGGGAGGCAAAGGAAATGCAGATGGCACAGGAGACTGCGGCACAGTTAATATGCTTGTTCTTGGAGGAAAGAAGCACTTGTGTTAAAATATAAATTGTGTATTGCTTTTTCTATTATGCTTATTTCCCTCATAATGGACAAGAGGGGGTTTAGAAAGGATAATCACATCGTGACAGACCAAATGGGCCTCTTTAAAGTGCTAGGAAGCAAATATGCAAATGTAAAATTGGTTTAGGGAATAATCTTTCCAGCAATGGAGGCGAGAGATTCTGCAGAATCACTGTTCAGGGACTAGCAGCACCAACCTGAGGTTTGTCATTCTAAAGATACTGGCCTGCTTGTCCATAACAGGCTGGAAAGTGATGTATCTATGTGCCCAAGATAGACTCTATTTTCCCCCAATCACTTATTTTCAATACACTCTGGGGCAAGTTCTTATATAATATTGTTGAAAACTCCAGAGGATCAAAAGATGAAGGATACAGATAAGCAGACAAATAAACAGGTGATTTCTCTTCCTCTTTCTTTAATTGGGATAAATTAAAGGTTAGTACTGGGTGGGGGCAGGAAAGAACACGACAAAGAGACAGCAAGAGGCTCTAGGAAATAATTTATCAAAAGGAACCTCTTGATAGTCAAACAATTCTGATGAACCAGGAAGCCTGCATCAAATAAAATCAGACTATCAATATCTCGGTGTCCGTATTATTGACAATGACTGGCAGCTCCTCTCCACCAGGGTTGTGGACAGAAATTCTTCTTGTCCGAGGAGAGCAGGTGATGCCAGCAAATGTGCACATTCTCATAATACATTGCAGACCTTCTGTTCAAAGGGGGAACTTACTGATCAATTTCCCTATGGTCAATCTTAGGTTCAAGAGAGTCCAAGAGATATCTCTCCATGAAAACTTTAAAACGCCCCCTCAAGGAAGGGGCATATACCTCAAAATGCATTTATAGCTGAACAACATTTCATCCCCTGAAAGATCCCTATCGTTCACGGAGGGGCATATTGGCTATGGTCCACAAATAGCCCCCTGCCTGGTTTTTATGCCAGGAGCTGCACCCTTTGTTGCCACCTACATGGTTTGGATTTCCACCTGGAATAAGCTGGAAACAGGAACCTTAACTGATGCCCTTCCAAGCAGTTGTATTGTTCCATCTTTGGCATCGGCTGAAGACTGTTGCTTTCTTTAAAGAAACATTTCCTGATTAAAAATCAAAGTCCAGCCCAAGATTTATCGATTGGGTTTGGTTTTTCTTATAATCCTTTGTACTTGTGTTTTAATTTGTTGTGGACCATTCCCAAACCTTTCTGAAGTGGAGTTTCTTATAAAGACTGCATTAAAGTAAAGAAAAAGGAATGCTCTTGCTAATAAACAGGAATAAAAATATTAAACCCCAGAACCTGGGGGGGGGGACACTTTACTGGTCCCAGCTTCTCCCAACCCATGCTGCTTTTGGAGGGATTTGGGATTTGGTGGTTCTTCTGTTTTTGAGCAGAGAAAGGACCAAAAAGGTGAGATCTGCCTAGTCTCACCCCCTCCTTTGGAAAAGGATGTGTGGGGGGTGGGGGTGGGGGAGTCATGGATGCTTCCTGGTTAAAGACACACACAAATGTCTATTTACAACTCAGGCATTTCTTCTTTTCTTTTACAGAGCATGGAGCGACATCTCCACAAGGCCTGTGTTCAGAGAGCAGAAGACAGAAGAGCAGGGAAAGGCAGGTGACAAAAGAAGCCACATGAAGAAAAGAAGGGAGGGAGGAGCAGCCTCTAAGACGCTGAGGTTTGTCAGGAAGAAAGCCTTCTAAGTCAGTGGCAGGTGTACAGCGTGCTTCTCCCGGCACCAACTGTTAAAGGTGATGCATACCAGGTCATTTCCACAGTTCTTTGGGATTCTACAAAATGTAGCCCTGAAATGTTTTCAAATGTCTGCCATAATCACACTAGCCAACCTGTTTATAAACAGCCATTTTCGTGCACCCTCCTGGTTTCCCAGAAGGTGAGAATAAAATCAACAACAAGAAAGAAAGAAAGAAAGAAAGAAAGAAAGAAAGAAAGAAAGAAAGAAAGAAAGAAAGAAAGAAAATTAAGGGTGTCCCACTACAGATATGTATTACTACCTGATCTGTATGGGGGAGGGGTTGTTTCTTAAATACTGACAAGCAATCCCTTCTAAGTGTCCTTAGGCTGTCATGCTGCCTTTGGAGGTCCTCCTACTGGTTCTCCTAAACCGGGGCCCAGGAATCTCTCTCAAATGGCACCAGCTGAAAGGGTCACTTCTTTAAAAAGTCTGAAATCTCCAGAGGGACAAAAATGCTCCATTGATTTTCAACAAAACCTGGATTTGTAGAGCTTAGAATAGTATAATGGCATTTTAGATCAAGTACTGTTCCAAGTGTCACCACTGGCTTAGTATAACTGCCCAGAGTCCCTTCTGGGAAATTGGGCGGTCTAGAAATGCAAAAATAAATAAGTAAGTAAATAAATAAATATAAATAAGTGTGTGAGCTGATACTTGGGTGCATCTAATTTTGTAGATATTCATGGTGTTGTCAGCATTGCTGCAAATCAAGTGCAAGAAACTCTGCAGAATGTTTGCTGAAGGGAACTGATTTCTTGCCATGTAGTAAGAAATCACACAAGGTTTAGAAAGGCTGCAATTGTTTTCAAAAAACCTTTATTTTTGAAAAACAATGTTTAAATTATTTTTACCTAGTAGAAAGTAGCTCCCTTGTTTACAGGTGTTGCACTGGCCCAGTGCTACTTATGACCTATAAAGCCCTGTACGACTTGAGTCCAGGCTGTCCAAAGGACCGTATCTCCCCATATGAGCCTTCTTTGTTTTTAGGGCAGGTGCCACTTCCCTCTTAGGTATGGAAAAGAGTGAGTGCCTTTTCTGTGACTGCCCCCAGATTGTAGAAAGCCCCCCCTCCCATGGGCAGCTGGGTTGCCCTCTCCCATTTCTGGGGGCAAGTGAAGACCTTACTTCTTCAGTAGGGCTTTTAACAACCCATTGGGCAGGGAAGAGCTTTTGAGTGCTTATGTTTTATGTATGTTCTAATCTGCTTTTAAAGGGCTTTTTAACCAGTTTTAACTATTTATTTTAATACTAATATATGTTTAATTGGTTTAATGTAATAATTTATCCTCTTTTAAAGTGGTTCATTTTTTAATAATTTGCAAAACTCCTTAGATCTCATAATTGGGAGAAAGGTGGGCAACAAAATTAGATGATAGATAGATAGATAGAACCCTGGCTGTTCAGACTATCTCCAAGAAATGGACACTATACGAAAGACAGCTGTCATCAACAGGGAACTGTGCAGACTGCGGATGGACATTGTTGCTCTCCAAGAGACAAGGCTACCTGACTCTGGATCTGTCAAGGAGAGGAACTTTACATTATTCTGGCAGGGAAAACCATCAAATGAGACCAGGGAATGTGGGGTTGGCTTTGCTGTTAGAAATACTTTACTAGGTCTCATTATCCCACCTGCTGCAGGAAGCGAGAGAATCCTGTCCATGCAACTACACTCTAGAGCATGGTTGGTTACACTTATCAGTGCATACGCACCAACATTATCATCTCCAGCAGAACTTAAAAACAAATTCTATGATGATCTAGCTGCCACTATCAAGAACATCCCTGAGAAAAGACCAATAGCTATCCTCGGTGACTTTAATGCCAGTGTTGGAGCTGATTATAACTCCTGGCCCACCTGCCTAGGTCGGTTCGGCATTGGAAAGATGAATGAAAATGGCCAATGCCTGCTGGAGTTTTGCTGCTATTATGGTCTCTGCATCAGCAATACATTCTTTAACACAAAGCCCCAGCACAAAGTCTCTTGGAGACATCCAAGATCGAAACACTGGCATCAGCTCGACCTGATTCTTGTCAGGCGCTCCAGCATTTCTAGTGTTACAATCACACGTAGTTATCAGAGTGCCGACTGTGACACAGACCACTCCCTGGTGTACAGCAAAGTAAAACTGAAAACAAAGAGATTGCACCACCTGAAGAAGGAAAGAAGATCAAACATTGATACCAGTAACATCTATAACCAAGGAAAAGTGGAGGAATTCTCCCATGTACTCAAGGAAGCTCTTCCTGGCCCTGCTGAAGATAATGCATCTAAACGTTGGGAACATTTTAAGAATGTTGTTTATAACACTGCTTTATCAGTATTCGGCAAGGAGACTCGAAAGACAGCAGACTGGTTTAAAGCCCACTCAGAAGAGCTGATGCCAGCTATTGAGGAAAAGTGGAGAGCCTTGACTGCATATAAAGCTTATCCCAGCGAGCACAACCTACAGGCCCTGCGAGCTGTTCGTAACAAAGTCCAGCAGACTGCCAGGAAATGTGCTAACGATTACTGGCTGCAACTGTGTTCTCAGATTCAGATGGCAGCTGATACAGGTAACATCAAGGGGATGTATGACAGAATTAAACAGGCCTTAGGGCCAATACATAAGAAAACTGCACCCTTAAAGACAGTCTCAGGTGAGATCATCCAGGATCGTGAGCAGCAGACGGCACACTGGGTGCAGCACTACTCTGAACTATATTCCAGAGAAAACACAATAACCGAAGAAGTCTTAAATAATATTGAGTGCTTGTCTGTCTTGGAGGAGCTTGACAATGAGCCAACACTAAAAGAACTAAATGTAACTCTGGATTCACTTGCCTCTGGCAAGGCACCTGGGAAAGATAACATCCCTGCTGAAGTTCTGAAGTGCTGCAAAGAGATCATTGCCACTGAACTGTACGAAATCCTCTGCCTTTGCTGGAGGGAAGGGGGAGTACCACAGGATATGAAGGACGCTAATATTGTTACGCTTTATAAGAACAAAGGTGACAGGAGCGACTGTAACAACTATCGTGGTATCTCTCTTAGTGTTGTCGGGAAGCTGTTTGCACGTGTTATACTGAAGAGGCTCCAGATACTTGCAGAGAGAGTCTACCCAGAATCACAGTGTGGCTTTCGAACCAACAGGTCCACTACTGATATGGTATTTTCTCTCAGGCAGTTGCAGGAGAAATGCAGGGGAAAAGGACAGCCACTTTTTATAGCCTTCATAGATCTCACAAAGGCATTTGATATGGTTAGTAGGGATGGACTCTTTAAAATACTCCTCCGGGTTGGATGCCCACCCAAGCTCCTTAACATCATTAGGTCTTTTCATGAGGATATGAAGGGCAATGTAGTTTTAGATGGCCTGGTGTCAGATCCCTTCGACATCCGAAGCGGCGTGAAGCAGGGCTGTGTCCTTGCGCCAACCTTGTTTGGGATCTTCTTTGCTACCATGCTGAAGTATGCTTTTGGAACTTCAACAGAGGGTATCTATCTCCAGACCAGATCAGATGTAAAACTCTTCAACCTCTCTAGATTGAGAGCAAAGTCTAAGGTACAGGTGAAGTGATTGCGGGATCTCCTCTTCGCTGATGATGCCGCCATTACTGCTCACTCTGCTGAAGATCTCCAACAACTCATGGACCATTTTAGTAAAGCTTGCAAAGATTTTGGGCTAGAAACCAGCCTGAAAAAAACACAAATAATGGGCCAGAATTTGGACTCTCCTCCTCACATTACAATTTCTGCAAAAGAAGTGGGAGTTGTCCATGACTTTGTGTATCTTGGCTCAACTATCTCAGATACACTCTCACTAGAGTCTGAGCTGAATAAACATATAGGTAAAGCAGCAACTATGTTTTCCAGACTAACAAAGAGAGTATGGCTCAATAAGAAGCTGACAGAACATACTACAGAACATACTACAAACTGATATTAAATGTGTACCGGAAATTGCTTTGTTATCATTACCATCTATCAATGAATATGATGTGAAAACTAAAGAATTAATAGCAAATCTTATGACAGGAGCTAGACTGATTATTGCTAGGAACTGGAAACTGAAATCAGACCTTAAAATTGCTGAATGGTATAAGGAAGTGTGGGACATAGCACTAAATGATAAACTATCTTGTAATATAAAAGTTTTGAGAGGTGAAATAAAAAAAGATACTTTCTATGATGTTTGGGGGAAATTTATAGATCATGTACTATTAAAAGGGAAAGGGATACAACCAACTTATAACCCAACACAGTTCTGGCGTAAAGGACCTTAAGAAGCCTATTGGAAGAAAAAGAAAAAAAAAGATGAAGAAGAAAGAGAAGATGCAAGAATACTGGACGGTTTCTTGGGGGTGGGGGGCACTTTGTACTGTTTATGATTGTCTCTTACTGTTTTTTTATATAATTGTTTATCATTGTTATTATGTCTTTTTTTATGTTCAATAAAAAAATAAAAATTAAAAAAAAGAAGCTGACAGAACATACAAAGATACAGGTCTATAAAGCTTGCGTACTGAGCACACTTTTGTATTACAGCGAGTCTTGGACCATCCATGCTCAACAGGAAAGAAAGCTTAATACCTTCCATATGCGCTGTCTTAGGTGAATATTCAACATTACCTGGCATGACAAAGTTCCAAATAGCATAGTCCTGAATCGAGCTGGAATCCCTAGCATGTACACTTTATTGAAACAGCGACGCCTACGCTGGCTTGGACACGTTGTGAGAATGGATGACGGTCGGATCCCAAAAGATCTTCTATATGGAGAACTAATGAAGGGAAAGCGCCCCAGAGGGAGACCACAGCTGTGGTATAAGGATATCTGTAAGAGGGACCTGAAGGCCTTGGGAATGGACCTCAACACCTGGGAAACTCTGACCTCCAATCGCACTGTCTGGAGGCAAGAGATACAGCATGGTCTACATAAATTTGAAGAGGCATTTGTCCAACTGGCAGAGGAAAAGAGGCAGGCACGGAAAGAATGAAACTCGAGGACCAGGCAGGAAACAGAATACATCTGCCCCCAATGCGGTAGAGACTGCCATTCCCGAATTGGTCTATTTAGTCACACTAGGTGCTGTTTTTAGGATCTCTACTCCAGGCATGATACCATAGTCTTTCGAGACTGAAGGATGCCAATGAGATAGATAGATAGATAGATAGATAGATAGATAGATAGATAGATAGATAGATAGATAGATAGATAGATAGATGCTTGTTAGTAAAAATATATGTGATACTGAAAATATCGCTGCCAGCTTATATTTTCACTTACTGCTCACTGTTCCATATTATTTGATGGCTGTCTTTGTTAATTTTTTATTTTAAAAAAATTTCTCTTACTTTTAATTTAAAAAAAAAAGATTAAAAAGCAAAAGCAAACTGGCATCTAAAGAAGGGGGGAAAGGAACCCATCAACTTGGACAGTCTGAGCAGAATGAGCACCCCACCCCACCAGAGTCCCTCCTGTGTTTGGACCAGATTCTGGCCATGAACATTACTGAATACAACCTGTGCTGCCTCTGTGAGGCGTTCTGTATTTCTAATGCCATTGAGTACTGGTGAGACCACAGGGAGCAGTATGTGAAACAAGCAGATTGGACACTCCATCCCAAAGTGGCTCAGATCATGTGCTGCTATCCCTACTAATCAAAAGGATATTTCTTTACCTTTGGACAAGATACTGTCTTCATTTTAATCTGGAATTAGACTTAAAATAAATGAAAATGTCCCAACTATCAGGATTAGAGAGATGGTTTACGTGTCAGGGGATAAAAGGGCAGGTCCTATTATGGATTGAGAACTGGTTGAGATCCAGGAAACAAAGAGTAGGTGTCAATGGGAAATTTTCACTATGGAGAAAGGTGAAAAGCGGGATCTGTCCTGGGACCGGTGCTTTTCAATCTGTTCATAAATGACCTGGAGACAGAGATAAGCAGTGAGGTGGCCAAGTTTGCGGATGACATGAAACTTTTCCATGTGGTAAAAACCAGAGAAGATTGTGAAGAGCTGCAGAAAGATCTCTCCAAACTGGGGGAATGGACTGCCAAATGGCAAATGTGTTTCAATGTAGGAAAGTAATGCATATTGGGGCAAAAAAATCCAAACTTTATTTATCAACTCATGGGTTCTGAGCTATCTGTGATGGATCAGGAAAGAGATCTTGGTGTGTTGGTGGACAGCTCAATGAAGGTGTCTCCCCAATGTGTGGCAGCAGTGAAGAAGGCCAATTCCATGCTAGGGATTATCAAAAAGAGGACTGAAAATAAAACAGCCAACATTATATTGCCATTGTACAAAATGATAGTAAGGCCGTACCTGGAGTATTGTGTAAAATTCTGGTCACCGCATATCAAAAAAAGACATAGTGGAACTCATAAAGGTGCAGAAGAGAGTGACTTAAAGTGATTATTGGGCTGGGGGACCTCCCTTATAAAGAAAGGCTAAAACATTTGGGGCTCTTTACTCTGGAAAAGAGGCACCTGAGGTGGGATATGAATGAGACGTACAAAATAATGAGGGCATGAGTCAAGTGGATAGAAGGGATAGAAGAACACTCTTCACCCTCTTGTAAAATACCAGAACTAGGGGACATACACTCAAATTGAGGGTTGGGGGAATGAGAACAGACAAAAGAAAATATTTTTTTACCCAGCACATTGTTAGTCTATGGAACTCCTTGCCACAGGATGTGGTGATGGCATCTGGCCTGGATGCCTTGAAAAGGGGATTGGACAGATTCCTGGATGAAAAGTCCATCACAGGTTACAAACCATGATGGAGATGTATTATCTCCAGGCTTAAAACCAGGGTACTTCAAGGGCCAGATGCAGGGGAATGGTATCAGGAGACAGATATCTAGTCTCATGCACTCCCAGATGCATTTGGTGGGGCCACTGTGAGATGCAGGAAGCTGGACTAGATAGGCATTTGGCCTGATCCAGCATGTCTCTTTTTATGTTCGTATGTTCTTATGTTGAATTGAATTTTATTTTTTATTTCATCTTTTTTTGTTTTAATTCTATATCGTTAATTGTATGGTCTCATTATTGGTCATCTTGAGTCTGATTCACTGGGGAAAAGGTGGCATATACCCTCTCTTATACCAATAAATATATTTTTAAAATCAACCCTTTTGTGTAATTGCATCATTTTTCAGTACTACAGTGAATTGTTCCTATGATCTTCTGTTTCATTGCTTATTAAAATTAAAATGCTTGATATACTCAAGGGAACAATTCCTTGAAAGAGAACATGTGAGTTGAAGCTGGAGGTCCTCACCTTCTCCCATCTTGTGCTGGCCCTAATCCTTCATCAACAGTCCACAATGTCCACTACTGGAGACCTATATATTATGGCTGTGGAACATCCTGTTCCATTAGTCGGCAGCCATTAGTGGGACACTGTGCTGCTATCACTGCTCTGTCTCTGGATTACAATCAATATCTACTTGAATCATCTCACTTAGCTCTAAAAACACCATTTTCCAAAACTTTTGAACTATTTCACATTCCCACCAGAGATGCATGTATGTACCTATCTTTTTTTCACATTTCCAGCAAATCTTACAATATTCAGTGTTCATTCATGTAATCCAGAAACAGCATTGTTATCATTGTCAACTAGTAAAGATTATGATGTTACAACTAAGGAATTAATAGCAAATCTTATGACAGCTGCCAGATTAATTATAGCAAGAAACTGGAAATCCAAACTAGATCACAAGATGGAAGATTGGTATAACGAACTTTGGGATATAGCCATAAACAATAAATTGTCTTGAAATTGTCTTGTAGTTTAAAGGTTAAACGAGGAGAAATGAAAAAAGACATTTTTATGACATTTGGGGAAAATTTATAGACTTTGTATTAGTAGAAGGGAAAGAGAAAGAACTGACAAATATTTCAAGACAGTTCTGGCGAAGAGGACTTTGAGAAGAATATTAGAACAACAGAAGCTGGAGTAATAAAGAAGAACTCACGGAAGAACTGGATGGTCCCGGGGTGGGGTGGGGATGCACTAGTATTGTTATTTGTCTGTTTGTCTTTAAATGTTTTTTTTTAAATCACTGCTCTGTCTCAGAGGGTTGATTGGTGGTCATAATGGAAGAAGAGCTGAGTTAGAAAAAAACACTACATTTTGGGCTGCATACCCTAGAATCTCCCAGTCAACATGGATCCAGTCTGATTTTCTTTACAAGAGAACTCCATATCTGGGACATTGCCATAGAAGGGGGACCTGCTTTATGTATTTACCAACTGGGACACCTAGTAGGCAAGCTGGAAGCAATGTAGCTGCCTCCATACCTTACCTGGCAGTATAAACATGGCAACAATTAGGTGGTGAAGATTCATTTGCCATGGGTTCCCACAACCCAATGGGTTGCTTTGTAAACCTCTTGTGAAGTTACACCACAAAACTTTACACAAATGTGATTTGGGCCATAGCTTGGCCCCGAAGCAAGAGAAGCGTAGAAAGCACTTTCAGGTAGTGCCCTAACCGTTATTTAATTTAAATCTGCAAATGATAAATTGATTTTGGCAATCGTCAGACAAATCTGTCTGTATGAAAAGAAGCTAGTCATTCATTTATTTCTCGTCTAATCTACAACCCCAACTTTAAAGGTGCTTCCTAACTTTGAAAAAAGGCAGCGGCATGTTCCAGGCAGGTGGGCATCTTCTCAGCTTTTGCTGTTTGAGTACCAGTCACATCAGATTTATGTTTTCTATGTTGCTGGTGCCTGTGCATCTTTCGTTGGGCTTGATCATGAATTGAACAGTCAGGTGCAAGATTTTAGATTTCAGTGCGGATGAATTGTTCACAAAACCCGGTGAGCAGCCAGAGCTCCTATAACACTTAGTGACAGAAAGCATTACTCATTGCTGCACAAACCCTTGGCGGTGTCCACGGATGCATGTTTGCAGCTACCTGAAAGTTGCATCATTAAAGTGTGCTATTGCATTAACTTGGCGATGTGCAATCTAGTTGGATCCCAGTAGGGACGAGCGCCTGCTAGAACCCAAACGGGACAGGATGGCAAGGGTCCAGTGCGTTTCCACCTTGTACCGCCTGAAGCACACATCAGAAAAGAATGCCAAGCATCCCTTTTTTAAGAGCAAAAGGGACGCCTGGATGAGGAAGGGAGGATCTTCCCTCTAATGGGGGGGGGGTCATCTCCTTGCATTTTCTCTTGCTGCGTACTTTTCTCATCATTCTGCCCATGGTCTCTACAGCAACCCAGAAACATCCCAAAAACGACCTCACTTGCTGGCTTCTTTTGCTTTTAATCAGATTAGCTACCAGCTACTATCAGATTAACTTTTTGTGAACACATCAGGCAGGGGTTTCTTTGCCTGGTTTCACTGCTACTGTTAGTGGTACACTGGCACTGATACTTGGGAATCAATTATAGCTGATTGTGGCTAAAAATGCTTTGGGGATAATCATCTTGTGGGACCAGCTCTCCAAGAATTTTCCAGTTATTGGAGATGGGAAATTCCAGCCATCCAAACAGTAACTTGTCTGAGCTTTTCTTTTGGCTGTTGTAGCAGTGGTTCACCCAAGTGGTTCACCCAAGGGGTATGTTTCAAGGCTGAATCTAATACACAAGATTTGTTTACAGTATGGCTGGTGATGCATACCCACTCCCAGACGTCATGTGCCATTGATTATTTATTTACGTCCTTTTCTGTTGGGTTATTTGCGGTAAAAAGGAAAGACTCATTTTCTTTAGGCAGCCTTATTTCAAAAACCCCAGTGGCAACCAATGGGTCCAGGAAATTATTTTTGACTTGTCTGATCTTTGCTGTACCTCTGGCAAGAATATGAGAAGAGAGAGTCTGTGAAAGGTACATGCAGGCAAGCAATTAAGCAAGCAAGCAAACAAACAAGCCAGCATATTCACTCAAATATAATGTGCATATTTTTTCTCAAAGTAATACTCTGTTTCTTATGTGCTTTACCGCCAAGTGACTTCCATAAAAGACACATGAGAAAGTCAGTGCTGGTTTATTTTATTAGTGATCCCGATAAATGCTTTTATGAACATGTTGCCATTTCAGACACTTTGGTGAGTCTCTCATAACTTACAGCACCAGAACCCGAGCATATAAAGTTCCCTTTCAGGATTGGAAGTCCAAGAAACTCCCCACCAGCACAGCTTTCTTATGGTGATGAAACAAAATTCTATCTCTCTTTCTCTTTAGCATGATCATTTCTAAATTATACAGGGTGAATATCTACTGGCTTGCTTGTCATTTTCAAAGCAGGTTGGTGGCAGCATCTATGATATCTTCTTTCTTCTGACTCCTGAAATGTACAGTTCAAGGGTGTGACTCTGGATTAAATGTTCATATGCCAGTCTATCTGACAAGCCATGCCGAGCCTGGATTTTAGGTACATCACCAGCGCCATTTCTTCCACTGCACACTGGCTTCTTGGTGCGTTTCCATCAAGCACAATATCTGGTGAGAATGAACATTCAACACATTACATTCACTTTTATCATTAACTAGAAAAGGAGAAAATCTACACACACCATTTGGTTACCCCCTTACGGCAGGGCACTTATTTTGTACAGAAGATGTCTTGTTACTCTAAACACTGAATAGCCATAATTCATAATTCATTGGCCAATGACAGTTCGTAACATGGGCTACACAACTGCAGGATGACCCCCCCCCTTCATTCAGTCCACAAGCTGTCCATGCTTTCCCCCAATTGTATTATTACTCATGCATTCTCCGGGATGCACACCTTAACATGGTATGGAGGTCCAATTGCAGTGTCCAACTACTGATGCCAAAGAAAATGAAAGCTTTCATGCAAGTATTCAAGATGAAATGGATCATACACCAATACATGTTTATAATCATAGGTGCCTGAAAAGCAAAGGTAGGAAACAAAGCAGAACCATATGTTGTCGGAAAATTTAGCCAAGGGGTGAGAAATAAAGCAGGAAATTGAATTGTAGAATTCAGTAAAGACAACCATCTATTTACCACAAATACATGCCTCAAGCAACCAAACAGATGACTGTACATGTGGACTGTACATGAAGAAGATGGCCAATATAAAAAAACAAAACAAATAGACTACGTAATTGGAAGCAGGAAACAAGAGATGAAGTAGCTGTATTATCGTTGCCAAAACAAGACCAGGAATCGATTTTGATACAGATCATCATGAATTGTTAATATCAAACATTAAAGCTGAAGGGAACTAAAAGAATCCTACCACCAATACATAATTTGAACATTTCTGATAAATTTAAAGTCCATGTAAAGATCACGTAAATTGGCCATGAACCAGAAGAACTGTGGATTGAAGCAAGAAATATAGTTAGGGAAGACATTTTTAAAAAAATTATAATAAAAAGAAAAACAAGCCTAGATGGATGGTGGCAGGAACACTGAAGATTGCAGCCAAGAAGCCAGAAGAAGACTATGATTTGGAAGAGTAGCAATTAAGGAATTAGAAAAGAATATGAAGTTTAAACCTGTGTCACTGTAGACCAAGATCATCCTAGAGCTAATCAAGCCAGAACTATCTTTGGAGGCAAAAATGACAAGATTGAGACAAAATTGAGGTACTTCAAAGGCCAGATGCAGGGGAGTGGTATCAGGAGTCAGATCTCAAGTTGTCTCATGTGCTCCCAGAGGCATTTGGTGGGGCCAGTGTGAGACACAGGAAGCTGGACTAGATGGGCCCTTGATCTAATCCAGCATGGTTCTTCTCATGTTCTTATGATCTGCAGGAAACGAAAATAATGATAGGAAAAGTTGAAGGCATCAGGGAAAGAGGAGGATGAGCTATGAGATGCACTCACTTTATTAAGAAAGCCATAGGTTTTTCTTCAGAAGAGCTGATATAGGGCTGTTGAGGACAGGACATTTTGGAGGTCGCTCTAGGGGTTGCTATGAATCAGGGATGATGTAATGGTACACAATAACCCCTACCACCGATCACACAAAAGTCTGCCACAAACTAACCCAGAATTTCTTCATTCCAGTAGTCTTAAAAATAACATTATTGCTGCTGTTTCTAAAGAAACTGCAAATCTTTGAGCACTCTTAGTTGATCCCAAGCCATCTTTTACTAACCTCACAGTCTGGAGTGCCAATATACTCTCTAGATTGCCAGAATGTTGGGGGAAGGGGTGGAGAAACACACAAGAAAGCTTTTCATGTTTGGAAATGTTAAAAGGGAAAATGCGAGTATTGAGCTTTTAGGCCGGAAAATTAGGCAATGCAAGAATGACCCCACATAAAAACAAACTCCCCACTGGTCAGGTTGCACTTCCTTGGTACATTTTTGAAAATCACCTAATTGGATGTAAACATATTAAAAATTGTACACATAGCAACATTGCTGTTTTAATTAGGGAGAAGCAAACAGAAGCAAGGAGCCATAAGCAATGCGAATATGCCTGCTACTCTCCTGCTTTAATTATTTATCCGAGTCAATAAAATTAAATATTTTCATAGCATTTCTGAACAGGATCTGAAGTAATTACTCTGTCAAATTCATCAAAAATTCCCTCATCAAAATAAAAACCTTGATGTTGCTGAATAATTTATAATACAAATACAGAAAAATTGTAAAGTATTATAAATAGAAATCTGCAGGGTAAGTGAACATGAATTAGTTACGGGTTATGTTTCTGAAAGAGGCTGTCATAAGCTGTATACATTTTTAATAAGCTGTTCCTGAGGCCTAGCCTCTCCCCCACCCCTCAGAATACACTATATACCAACAACTTAAGGGAAGAAATAATGGTGATTTAGGAGCACATCTGTTTTATTATACCAACTGAACTGAATGAAAATTGATGCTCACAGATATATGCAACACCTTGAATTAATGATAGCTGCTACTGAATGAATGTTTGTAGCTCCCTACAAATCATTTACTTGAAGACTGAACACATCCAATAACCTCATGTCAACTACTATGGAATAATGAAGAAGTGGGGGAGGGGGAGGCAAAAGAGATTGGCCTTCTATTGTAGAAGCACTGTGAGGATGAGGAGGATTGGAGAGGAGGTTTCAGTATTTACCATGCAATATCTGGATTGCAAAAACTTTCTGGCCTCCTCCTCTCTCTATAATTTAGGTGTTTCGAGACAGTAAAGCAAGCAGTGTTTATGTGGAAGAGCATGAGGAAGGTTTATATTTTCTGATCAGGAGGAACTTCTGAGGAAAAAAGGGATGTAAATGGGGCATACTTTGAACTGCCTTCACACTGTCACCTTGGTGTGTGTGTGTGTGTGTGTGTGTGTGTGTGTGTGTGTGTGTGTGTGTGTGTGTGTGTGTGTGTGTGTGTGTGTGTGTGTGTGTGTGTGAAGGGTGGCCACTACCCCAACACCTAAAGGGAGGACAAAGAACATCAACAAGGAAGATGTTCTTCACAAAAAGAAGTGGGTTTTTTTGCATTAAATCTGCTTACACGAATTTAAATCAAGGTATGTAAACATCACTACAATATGCATTGATGTAGAGATGAGGATGAAACAAAAACTGATGGTTCGGTTCATTCTGTTTCACCCCCCCTCAGTTCAGTTCGGTTTGGTTCCTACGAATTTTTAAAATAAAAATTCGTACAAACCTAACCAAACTGAACTGGTTCGGCTTACCTGGCGGCAATCTCAGCAGCAGTGGTTGCAATCCTGGCAGTGGTGGCAGCCCGGAAGGCCCTGGCAGCATAGTGAAACAAAAATTTTATTCGTTTCGTGCCCATCTCTACATTGATGCTATAATGTACAAGACTGTGACTAACATCCTCGGAAAATAGCACTAAGAGGAAGATGGGATATAAATCAAGTAAATAAATGTGGCACAGTGTTTAATAACTCTCGGAAATGCACAATGCCTTGCCTTTTGTGCTTCTTACTGAATATGAATATTCATACTGTATATTCTTATTCCTATTCCTATTCCTATTCCTATTCCTATTCAGTATGTATGCAAAGTGTGCTTATGTTATGGGATGATATTAGCACTAAATGAGCAGAGAACCTTGTAATTTTGTTGAAATATCTCACTAGGCAATAATCAGTTATTTCAGGTCCAACCTGTACTGTACCTTGTACTCAGGATAAGGCCTAACCAGTGCCTTCTTGCTGCACATGTTTAGTAGAATAGCCCAAATCTCCTTAAAAGACATTTATTTGCAAAAATTAATAAGGCACAATCTCAGACGAGTAATAAAGCAAATAAGGAGCAAGCCAAGCCCCAAAGAGGTAAAAAGAAAGGTGACTGTTGCATTGTATTTCTTCTCTTTTACCCTCTTGGGTCACCGACCTTTAGAATGGAAATGTAACAAAATATCCACGTGGCATACATTTCCACGAAGAACTTTGACAGCAGTGGCAAAACAATGCAAGAGTATAGAAAATTTGGGTGGGTTTTTCACTATTAAAAAAAAAGAAAGAAGAGAGAAAGAAACTAGAGAAATGTTAAGATAGCCAAGCATAGTTGCAACATTCACAAAGGGACAGAAGGAAGAACCTGCGCTCCCAGGCACTACAAAGAAACCATCAGGCTCAGGACAAAGTTAACAAGGAGTCGGGTATGACTACAAAATAATTTCCTTTTCATTCAGTATAATAATAGACCTCTACCTGACCTTGAAACTTCCCAAAGATGTCACTCTATTGAGGGATTAAAATAGGGGAGACAGTAGAAACAGCAGAGGGCCTCTGATCTTTTGAGAATTTCACTCACTTGCCAAACTTTGGGCCATAGATTCCAACAAATTCAGCGGCAGGTGAACCAGAACTTTGTTTCAAAAGGGTAGGGGGGGAAGGGGGCTATTCATCGTGTTGGGGAAAAAAAAAGAATTGCGGGGTTTCTTTTTTTGATTTGTTGTCCCATCTGACTTCCCAAAGAAATCTACAGCGACCCTGTCAAGTTGAAAATGAAACAGATGGAAAGGGACAAATGATAAGAATAACATTTCAATGAAACCACAAGCAACAGAGGAGGAAAGTTTTAAAGACTCCCAAGCCAAAAGGACAGGAAATCGAGTGAATCATCGTGATAATGAAAGAAATGCTTTGGGGCAGGCAGATCATGAATACATGAAGGATAGATTAGCAATATTTTATAGACTTCATATATAACTTTTAGATCACATTGACGAGGATCTGTGCCTAAGATGTAAATGAAACAATCTCCATAATCAAAGGGGTTGAATTATCAATTGCAAAACATGAATTGGATTCCAGAGGTGTGTGTTCCAGTGATGTTACCTCTAGAGAATGACCAAGAATTCTTCACTGAAATGGGGAAAAAACATGTTAAGGACTCAGTCAAGAGAAATCCTCTGGGAACTGAAAGTCAGCATGGGGAGCTTAACTTTTGCCATGTTTTTCTTAAAGGAAGGGAGGGAAGGAGCACACCCTTTCTACAACAAGTTGTAGACAAGAAAACTGGACAGCCCTGAAACACTGATCCCACAAAGACTCTTAGGATATTTTAGTGAAATGCACTTACAGGCTGTGCTTCATGCAATGTTTTCTTTAGAATTATAGAATCATAGAGTTGGAAGAGACCTCAAGGGCCATCCAGTCCAAACCCCTGCCATGCAGGAACCCCCCTCACAGTATTTCTGACAGATGGCCATCCAACCTCTGCTTAAAAACCTCCAAAGAAGGAGACTCCACCACCCTCCGTGGCAGCATATTCCACTTCTGAACAGCTCTAATCATCAGGAATTTCTTCCTAACGTTTAAATGGAATCTCTTTTCCTGTAGTTTGAAACCATTGCCCCAAGTCCTAGTCTTTGAAGCCATGGAAAACAAACCTGTTCCCTCTTCAATATGAAATCTTTCCAAATATTTAAAAATAGCTATTATATCCCCTCTCAGCCTTCTTGTCTGAAGGTCTGAGTGGCTTCCAGGTAGGAAACAGGGACGTAGCTAGGGTTTTCAGAGCCCAGGGACAAAATCAGTTTTTGTGCCCCCTCCTGCCCTCCCCCCAATTCTTGGAAGAGGCCACCTGGCCTGACCTCGCAGGGCTGTGAGGAAGAGAGGGTTTTCCAGGGAACGGGAAAAGGCCCAGAGCCCCACCAAAGAGCTGGCAGGGAGCTGTGGATGGAGGGGTGGGTGTGCACCTGCCTGCCGGGATGAGCCTTTTCTGTAGCGAGAGGAGGGAGGGAGAGAACGGGCTGGAGGGGGGAGGAAGACGACATCACTAGGCCACCCTTCACGTCCCACCGGAGCTGTGGAGGAGCTGCCGCCAGTGGCCCACGCTCCCGCCAGCTCCCTCTACATATGGGGTTTGGGCACCCGGAGCCACCCCTTCTTCCCTCAGGAGATCTCTCAGGGCTGCCCCATTGGAGCCCGCCTCCGCTTGGCAAGTGCCCCTTGCCACCTCCGCGTGCCCAGCCACTGCACACAAGCAGTGTGTGGCCTTTTAAAAGAAGCCCCTCCACATACACACTTGCCTCGCACACGCGTGTGCACCCCGTCTGCCAACTGCAGCGGCTTGGGGTTTCTTTCTCCTCCCCAGAGATACTGAGAGAGCGAGAGCAAGAGAAGGTCAGGTGGAGGCGGCTCCGAAGCCTGCCCGACTCCCAGCCTGCCAGGTGGGACGGCTCCTTTCCCTTGCTCCTGGCTGGCTGGCCTGCCTTGTTGCCTGCCTGACAGCCTTTGGCTCTTGACTTTGGGCCATGGGTGGGAGTGAAGCAGGGGTGGTGGGGGAAGCATGGCGAGGTGGCCAGTGCTGGTTGCTTCCAGGGCCGCCCCCCGCGCTGGCTTGGCTGGACTGACATTCGTGCACCTCTTTCACCCTCCCCCAATCACTTGGCAGATGCCCACACCCCCTGCAGGTGATTTTTTTTTAAATCACCTCCTTCCCTCTCCTCCTTCCTTTCCCCCAACTAAGGATCGCCAAGCCTTAGCCAGGGGAAAGGAGGACTGCTGGCCAGAGGACACACTTCTTCTCCCCCCCTCCAGGTGCCCCCAGATTCCTGCGTGCCTGAGGCAAGTGCACCCTTCTGCACCCTCCTAAATACGCCCCTTGTAGGAAAAGCAGTTGAGGGTAGGCTTTGCCTGCATATCTTTGCTTCTTCCTGTACCCTATTCACTCTGAACATCACTTCAGATGTCTTCCCTGAATAGGGATACTGTTACTTGTGCAAGCACAGCTGTACACTTCTTTTACCTCCAACAGTTTATCTGCATGTTCAAAATAAAATCCTCCAAAAATAAAGTACATCAGCATTTTCACCTGTGTTTTGCAACCAGAGATACAATTGAGAGACTGTAATGTTGCAAAGACTGCCTAGGAAATGCTATGACATGTCTGATTTGAATTGGAGGTCTCCCAGATCCTATTCAAATTCAGGACACAAGCCATGGAACCTGAGTTAAAAAAAATCAGGGTCCTCTTTATTATCTTAGATGAGGAGCATATCATTCTAGAGTGAAAAACTGGTTTAATATAAAAGCCCAGGGCTTTTAAAAAATGGTTTTGTCCCTTTGCCACTTTCTACCCCTCCCCCGATGAACCACTTCGTTAGTGGTTTGTTTTGTATAATTTTTTTGAAAAATTCCTATGAAACAAAAAAAGTGGGGATGAGGAGGAAAGGAAACGAAATGAAAAATAATATTTTCGTTTCATGCCCATCCCTAATACAGAGCTGTCTGGCAGTGGAATGTGCTGCCATGGAGGGTGGTGGAGTCTCCTTCTTTGGAGATTTTTAAGCAGAGGCTGGATGGTCATCTGTCGGGAGTCCAGTGATGGAGGTTCATGCATGGCAGGGGGTTGGACTGGATGGCCCTTGAGGTCTCTTCCAGCTCTACGATTCTATGCTTGAAGGTATCCAAAGCCCCTCTATTGTACTGTATTATAAAAGGAATATTCCCATTCCTAGCATTGTATTCCTGCTGAGGGTTGTCATCTCATACCATTTCAGTGCCTGTCTGACAGATTATTTCAGCCCTCTTCCTCACTTCATCATCGTGCTTAAGAATTGCTCTGCTAAGACATGTTTCTCTCTAGTTAAAATAACATCTGCTAAATAACATACCAGTCATTAATCAAGGGTAGCAAAGGATTTCACCAAGACTGTGGTCCTG
Source organism: Phrynocephalus forsythii (assembly GCA_029282475.1). Classification (NCBI taxonomy): domain Eukaryota; kingdom Metazoa; phylum Chordata; class Lepidosauria; order Squamata; family Agamidae; genus Phrynocephalus; species Phrynocephalus forsythii. The sequence continues at coordinate 113,969,571 of JAPFRF010000011.1, forward strand.
TAGGCCTTGAAAAGAGAAGACAAATAATGTAGCACTTTTATGTGTACTCTAAGAATTATGTTCTTTTATTATTACATTTCTTGGAAGGGATTATATAGAACCTCTGTGGTCATATTATAGAAAAAACATTGCAGAGAAACACTTAAAGAGAACTGCTACTTTACTCTTCTGTTTTACAAGATAAAGAATCTCTTCTCTATGTCATCTTTCAATGGGTTCCTGAACAATGCTCCAAAATTAGCAATAAACACTAAGCTGTCATGTAATAGACATCATCTTTTACACTGCCTACAGGGAATCACTTTTAAAAGTCTATAACCTCCAGTATTCTTTTTATATGAGTGGCTGAATCATATCAAATATGAATTGATAAAAAAGAGTAACAAGCCTGGATTCACATCATGAAATGAGTGAGCACTAAATTAAACTATTGGACTAAAAGTTTCCATTATGTAGATTATTAAAAATAATAAAAGGCTCAACTGATTTGGTTATTGATTTTTGTCTTTTAATAGAGGGTAGGGTATCATTAGCAGCATCTGGACAGTAATAACAACAGGAAAGTGTGGCAAGGAGTCCAGCATCTTACGAACTACAAGACAAACAACAGAGTTGTAGCGGGCGATGCAGCATTGGCAGAAGAGTTAAACATCTTTTTTGACCGTTTTGAGGTGGAAGCACCAAAGGAAACTGCACTACAGTCCCAGTCCACAACAGCTTTATCCTTAAAATAGAATATGAGGTGAGGCGTATGCTGTGGGCTGTCCACCCAAAGAAGGCTGCTGGACCCAATGGTATTCCTGGATGTGTGTTGAAAGACTGTGCAGATCAACTAGCTGGAGTCTTTACCAAGATCTTTAATCAGTCTCTGGCTCAATCTAGGGTTCCATCTTGTTTGAAGTCCTTCACCATAGTTCATGTACCTAAAAAATCTCATATCTTCAGTCTTAATGATTATCGACCTGTTGCACTTACTCCAGTGGTGATGAAATGTTTTGAAAAACTGGTACGGAATTACATCACATCACTTCTCCCCCAGAGTTTTGATCCCCACCAGTTTGCATATCGAGCAAATAAATCTGTGGAGGATGCTGTAGCTACAATCCTTCATGCTGCATTGTCACATCTGGAACAGCAGGGAAGCCATATAAGACTGCTTTTCATGGACTTTAGCTCAGCATTTAATACCATCCTCCCTCACAGACTGATGGTTAAATTAGGGGATTTGGGATTTCCACATTCTATATGTGGATAAATAGTTTTTTGACCGGACGTAGTCAGAGGGTTAGAGTAGGTCAATATACATCTACGTATCTGAGTCTTAGTACTGGCTCTCCACATTGCTGTGTGCTGAGTCTGCTGCTCTTTACTTTTTATACTTATGATTGTATTCCTACCTATCATAATAACATTATAGTTAAATTTGCGGATGGCACCACGGTAGTGGGTCTTATCTCAGAAGGAGATGAGTCTGCTTATAGAGATGAGGTGGAGCGGTTGATTGAGTGGTGGAGAGAGAATAACCTGCTTCTGAACACATTAAAAACTAAGGAGCTCATAATAGATTACAGGAAGAAGAAAACAGATCTTAAACCACTATTCATCAGTGGGTACTGTGTAGAAAGGGTGACAGACTTCTGTTTGTTGGGAGTCCATATTGAGGAGAAATTAACCTGGAGCGTAAACACCTCTGAGCTGCTGAAAAAGGCCCAACAGAGACTGTACTTTCTGAGAGTGCTCAGAAAGAATAACATCACTCAGAGACTATTGGTGTCTTTTTATCATTGTGTAGTAGAAAGTGCACTGACGTACTGCATAGCATATGTGTGTGGTACGCCAGTTGCACAGTGCTCAGAGGAAATCGCTCCAGAGGGTTATCAATATGGCACAGAAGATCATCGGATGCCCACTCCTCACATTGGAGGAATTACACAGCTCCCGCTGTCTTAAGAAAACACAGAATATTGTAAAAGATATTTCTCATCCTGGACACTCTCTGTTTGTACCATTACCATCAGGCAGAAGGTATAGATCTATTAGAACAAGGACAGAAAGATTCAGAAATAGTTTTTACCCAATAGCAATAACCATGCTAAATTCTGTTAAAAATTAAGTTGACGGGTAATATCAGTGTTGAATGTGTAACATATATATTATATTGGGGGATTGTGTATGGCTGTTGTTTTTTTAAATCGTAGATTTTATGGATTGGGTATGAATGCTGTCAGGTGAAAGAGTGTAGGGCTGTGTGTGTATGTTTGGTTTTTATGTCAGTTTTAAATGAGTGTAAGTGATGTTCTGTGTGTGAATGTAGGAGTATGTATATGGATGGTTTGTTCTTAAATGGTAGATTTTATGTCTTGGATTTTTATACTGGGGTGTGTGAATGAGCTGACTGGATGGCAATTTTAATCTTGTATTTATACAACGACAATAAATTCCATTCCAATTCAAAGTTATGTACTTAAAATGTTACACACTGGTAGCAGTTTGTGATAGTGACATAATGGTGATGGCAATCTCCTTTGGGTTTTAGTCCAAACTTTATCCAAGTCACTGCACTCTGTCCCCAAAATAAATTCAGCAAATTGATATCATCTTTAAGTTTGGATTAAAACCTGGAAGAAAATCACCACAAATATTTCAAAATAACCATCTCACCAGTTTTAGATAGTGGTCTTTTTGTATCAGTTCTAGAACTACAGTGGTACCTCGGATAACGACTTTAATTTGTTCTCTGAGGTTAGTCGTTATCCGAAACACGTCGTTATCCGAAACACAGTTTCCCATAGGAATGAATGGGAAACCGATTAATCCATTCTGGAGCCTAGGAAAAAGGCACAGACACCTGGTTTTTTGCTCAAAACTCTTTATAAAGGGCACTTTAAAGGTATAGATGCAATGCCACCCAGGATAACTCTTTTTTACTGATGCATGCTGGAAATTCGTTATCCGAGGCAGCCCATAGGAAAATTCGTTATCAGAAGCAGGCCATAGAGAAAATTCGTTATAAGAGGCAGACCTATACCTAGAATTGTGATTCATTATCTGAGGCAGCCCATAGGGAAAATTCGTTATCAGAGGCAGTCCTATACCCAGAAATTTGCAGTCATCCAAAAAATTCGTTATCCAAGGTACCACTGTATTACATAACTGATGATTTACGTAATAGTCACCCAACTCAACTGCTTTTCTGATCTGTTTCAACCCTGATAAGTGCCAGGGAAATAATTCATCTGATCTGGTGTTGGCAGTGGTAGGTTTTACTTTCTTTGCTTCCCATGGGCTTTGAGAATGATCTGGCAAAATAATGTAGGATTAGGCAAAAATAAAAGATTAGGTAGATGGTAGTACCTCTCTCAGGCAGAAAATTCTGAAATATGAAGAGTAACAATGTATTAGGGACAGAGCTGTGTGGGCCAGCTAGTCTGATAAGCATCCCCTGAACTGTTCTGCTACCCTCAGCTGCAGTGGGGGATTATGTCCCCTCACAAATGTCAATTAATGTAAGATTCCAGACATGGGACAGATGATTTAGACAGCAAATGCTGTGCCCTTCAACTTAAGACAGCAAAATGCTTTGTTCTGGCCTTGTCTGAACTTCTGAAGAAGCTTTTTATAGACAAGGTATATTGCTCTGCCTCACTTACTATGCTCAGGAAAGACCTATAATGATTTGGCTGGACATTTTGCTCACTGGGGCAGAGCGACAGATCCAAAACATTTAAGACCAGTCATGTTGTATAGACCCACGAAGCAGGATCTGTTCTTGATCAACCCAGAGTGTAGGGCATGCAGTAATGGGCTAGTGTTACAGGAACACAGATTTTGGTTGAGTACCAGGAAAATCTTCCTAACTGTTAAGAGCAGGGTGACAATGGAACCAATTATCTCCAGAAGTGATGAGTGCTCCAATGATGGAGTCATTCAAAAGAGATTTAGACCACCACTAGGCAGCTATATATTGGTTTGTATTCCTGCATGGAGCAGGGGTTGACTCAGTGGCCTTATAGGCCCCTACTAACTTCATGATTCTATGAACACCACAAGCATTTCTCCAGCAAAAAGAAACCAAGTAATTAACAAAGACAGATTCAAATTCATCTACCTGAGGCCACAGTTTCACTTTGCCTAATGACAGGGACGGTCCTTCCTGATTCCAAGTACTGCAAAGTGTGCGTAGCTGTTGTGCTATGGTAGTCAAAGTGCTGGAGTGATAGCTAGCTCAGGTGAGAGGGTGGGAAAATTATCATTGACTGTGCTTGACTGTAAGTTTGCAATCAAAAACTGTATGCCAATATTTTAATCAATGTTCTCTCTAATTCTTTGGAGCACCATGCTGAGGCTATGTCCTGAATGAAGGGTTTGGGTTGCACAACTAGAGGTCAATTTACCAAAACACAGGGTCAGCTGTGGGCCTTTGATGGAGCACTGTGTATCTGTGGGGCTTAGAAGAAACATATTGTAGATTTTAACCCAGACCCTTCTAGTCCAGGTTAAATGTTTTACTGGACTATATCATTTGAACTTCATGTCGATGTTCTTGATTCCTTAAATTCACTTTTCCCAAGGGGAACATACTGACTGGGAATAAATGCAGCTACTCTCCAATTACTGGTTTTCAAAACCAGTGAAAACAGAGCCAACATGTTGAAGTGAGAAGTCTGAAATAAGTTAAATGAAGCTGACATCCTTAGAGTGTGTGAATTGTAGTGTTCATTAGTAAAGCTAAAACACTCATTTGAGAATGTGACTTAGAGCACAATACAGAGGAACTAGACTTCAGACACTTGGGTTTTGTTCAGTCTCAACTTGGCCTTGGATTAATTTAAACGAGGACAGCAAGCACAACAAAACAAAATCTTAAAAAAGGGACTCTAAAATGTTTGTCTCTCTCTCTTTCCATGAGTCCATCCCCAGACACTGTGCTAGTATATCAGCTTGATACTGTGTGTTGTGATTGTGTCTGACTTAAATAGTTACAAACCTATTTATGACTGTAGTCCTGATTTAGCCTCAATATACAACAACAATTTTTCTGCTAATACATAACCCCCCCCCCGCCTCAGTACACTTATCAGAATGTCTGCAGAGAAGATAAAAAATAATGCCTGCAGGGTCTCAAAGTGATGGTTTAGTTCTGTTTTTACTCCCTTGCCCCCGTGGACATTTTGATAGAGATGCCTTGGGAGGGCCTGGGCTGGAGGATGGAAATAATGGCCAGAGTTAATTTTTCATTTTCTAATGGGTCTGCAAAGTGATTTTTTTCATGACAAGTGTGCCTTTGCCCAAAAAAGGTTGAAAAACACTGGTTTAGATATCTGTAGTTGCTTCCCAGGTATATTCCCGTAGCTCACACTACCAGACTGTTCCATTTCCAGCAGCAGGTTTGCATCTCATGCCTCCAAGCCATGCTTCAGGCAAAAGAGCAGTCGGTTGTTCCTACCAGGCTCCATCTGCTGGATTTAACATAATGATTTAAAAGGAGAAAAATCACTTGTGACCGAAATTGACAGTGATGGCGGTGGCTTCTTGAAGGGTGGGAGGATGCCTGTGCCACGGAGCCCTGTGAAGCTGAGAGGCGGACTGTTGACTTCTCTCTCTGAAGCAGCAGGCAGGGAAGATAGCGGAGAAAGGACAGAGAAGGAGAAGGGCATTGCAATCTTGGCAGCGAGTATGGTGGCAGCAGTGCCAGAAGGCCAAACACCAGAGACATGATGGACTCCCTGTGGCTGAAGGCGGCACAGTCCCCACCTGTACCCTAAGAAACAGTTCGATGATACTAGATGGAATCCTGATGCTTCGTGTAGTAGTAAGTCACAACTAGAGTTGGCCCAGTGAACCACTGGAATCCACAGTGTTGAGTCCTTAGATCCCCACTGATTCAGCAAGCCTTCTGTAGTTGCAAATGCCTATACTAAGCAACAAGATTTCTTTCAACCTATATGTTTCCAGATCATATACCTATTGTATTGGACTGTATTCCATTTAAATGCCCGTAAGTACAACAATAGTTCTGCAAGTGGTTTGCAGCATTTTGAGAAGAGGTGGTCTCTGTGATCTGTTTGACACTTCTTACTTCTAAGTATAAGAGCCCTCCTAGAGTAGTGAGACATTTTAGTATGATTAAGGAACAAATCAACAAAGCAGCACACATACCCAGAGATAACCTGCGACAAGACAGATCCAAAGGGCCAAATGACAGTCCACAAGTGAGACCACTCACATGCTTCCTAAATGATCTCCAGCTCATCCTTGAAAAGAACACTAGGAGCTCTAGTTAGATTTGCCCAATGGAGTCTGGGGCTGTTGCTTATGCTTTACTGTGTTTCCAAGTAGGAAGTCAAATCACCCTGGGCAACGCCCGCCACTGCCTTTGCAGCCTCCCTGCATACCTAGTCTATACTGTGTCTCTGCCAGCATCAATTTTTTTTTAGTGTTTTCCCTCTGGTCTGGGGCGTTGGGGATGCCCATGCGTGGAAATGCTTTAAATTGCGCAAAGCGAATAAACAAACCAATGAAATGATTTTTTTGAAAAATTCACAAAAATGAAAATGAACCAAAATGGGACCTGCAATGAAAAATGAAAAACTGAAACGTCATTTTTTAGATTCGTGCCCATCTCTGCTGCATTACAGATTCATTGTGATCTACAAAAACTCACTTGCTTCTATTAGCCTTATCCCAGAATCAGTGAGCACATTCTTTGGGGGAGGGAAAAGGTATTCTTCACCTATCAGTTACATGTCCTTCACTCATCCAAGCTCCCTTGGACACACATCATCAATTCAGAAGGTCACTAGCTATCATCTGCAACACCTTAAAGAGGTGTTGCCTTCGATATCTATACTCAATGAAACTGTAGAATTAAGAGCCGATCTTGCCAGTTGGGAGATTCTGGGAATCACAGAATCATAGAACAACTAACCTGATAGGGCTTGTAAGGCCATTAGGTTCCCCCCCGGTCAACGAAGGAACCCAAGTCAAAGCAAATTTGCCAGATGATTGTCCAGTTGTCTCTTGAATGTCTTCAGTATTGGAGTGATCATAGTTCAAATATGGAAGCTGGGATCTTTCTACAGTCCAGGCGCTTTCAAATAACACAGAAGGTCATCCAGACTAGCCCACTTCATTGTGCTATGATATATAGTGAAAACATATGGTGTTACTTGACATAACAAGTGGACTAAGCCCTCTGATAGATGTATGCTGGTTGGATGTGCTGGTGGGTGTGGGCAAATGAGTTAACCCTTATTGCTAGGTGTTCCACAGAGAGACCAGAGTAGTCAAAAACCACATGAACTCCTCCCAGCTCTAGCTTAAAGGGCAAAATGGCATAGGCAGGGAGGCGATGTAGAGTGCCTGCCTCATGTTACTTTAGGGGCACAGTGATAAAATAATACATCTTTTTCTGTGCCCGGGATACCATCAGTCAGTAAGAGAGAGCAGTGGAGCCATGCATGGCTATGCTTGTATGAGCAGCAGTGTATTTCAACAGCAACTGAAATAGTGACCATTGCCTAGCTGCATTATTACCCTGCCTGTTGCTTTACATGGCATCTTCCATACAAGTTTGTTCAGGCTCTCAGGACTTTGTGGAAGAACCTTTGTTTGGTTCTTCTATCTTCACAGACATGTATGGTGGGGACACGAGAAAGGGTCTCCCAGGACCTTAGGAGAGATGATTATAATCACATACTCTGTTGATAGGTGTCTCACCAGCTGGATTGAAGCCCTCTGGAACAAATATGGGTTTCTTTCCATCTCCGATTACCCATATCTTGAAAGATAAAAAGCCAGTGTTCAAATCTTTTGGAGTCCATTTGGGTTTGGAAGAAGTGATATAAACCAGCTGGAGAGCTGGGCCCCACCAACTCAGCCATGGTGTATCCTAATGGCCTCTTCTCTCCTCTCTTGAGCATTTGGGGTCAGACTCAGAAAACAAAGCAGGTTGTAAGCAATACACCTTAAAATCAGTTGAGTCTGACATGGTGGTGGGGCATTCATTACAAACTGTAAAGGAACACAAGCATGAAAGCCTCCAGTTCTCTGGCCCCATTTTCCATCGCAATAACCCAATTAGACTGGTGTGTGTTTGTTTTACAAAACTCTAAGCTACAATAAACCACACAGATACACAGGCTGCAGAAAGCCTTGTAATTAGGACAAGGTGTACAAATTAAACCACTCTTTTAAAACTTCAAACCAGCTAACTTCTGACATACTGTACGGCTTGGGCTTCTGGGACTAAACCCAATTAACATCTTAGTATTTTATAAGCATCGTTTTAATTGCATTTGTATGCAATCTTCCCTCCAAATGCCTTTCAAGGTGCTAGCTCTTGTTCCAGTTTTATTACTTCAGTGATTTAAATCCACTTTCTCTGCGCTTCCTGTTAATAATGACTGGTGCTCCTCCAAATGATAGCCCAACATAAACCAGTCTCTCTAAAGAATTATACTCTAAAACTATTATATTTAACTTTATTATTACATTAAAAAAATAATATGTTGGAAATCTCTGTTGGAACATAATGCCTTGCAATTTTTTTAAAAAAAATCAAGCTGTCAGATCTGAAAAGCGCTGCAAAAAGAATAAGAAGAAGAAGAAGAAGAAGAAGAAGAAGAGTGTTTTATTTTATAATACTTTGTTATAGTTCTTTCTTCTGGCCTACCTATGGCAACCCAGATAACATGATATCATGTTGCATAGACTTTTGCCTCCCAAAAATCAAAGGGCACAAAAAGGGAAGGGATGACACAACAATCCCTGTAATGGTGAAAGCCTTTTGTGTCAACAGCATAGGAATATTCTCTTTAATCATAAACAATTGCCTCCATTTGACAATGCTCTATATTTCAGTGCTCCTTTCACAGCAAGAAGAATGCAGATATCTGGCTTGTGCTGTTACTGACTGTAATAACTGGTTTGGTCAGAAGAAAACAGCATCAGTTGCTAAGAGAGCCATGGGTATACATTCTCTTGTGGGCCTAACCAGTGAAAGGCCTAGCATTGGGCAGAGTGAAGCAACTGCCCCTGGCAGTAGTTTCCACCTGTCATGAAACAACAGCACCATGAGTCCTGCTATAAATATGATTGCATTTTATTGCCAGTGCTAGAAATGTGTTACTGACAACGTTGAACTCTGCCTATGCTTTGTGAGCATGGTTAACCTTAGACAGCTTTTTTTTTAATTTTCTGTGGGAAAACTCTGCTATGCCTCAAACTTTGAAACTGCTTTTATTCTCCAAGATGATGCTTCTTCCGTATCACTGCTGTTGTTGAACCATATGGGCGCTTTGTTAAGTTGATATGCTTTGCCAGTTTTCTATTTTAATAGACGTGTAACTTTTTACACAAGCCGTACTTTATTCAGGGAGCTGAAGAGGGTTGAAGGTACTAAGCCTGGTGTCTTGTATGCTTGAAGATTTTTGAGTATTCTTTAGGTTCGTTAAACTTTCCGTGAAGGATTGGTTTGTAAACAGAAGCAACCACCTACATGCATGGCTTTTCCTGAGACACTAAGAAGCAGGTGATTCAGAGGGTTCTGAGAAAAGGCAGACTCACAGGAGGTATTTCCCAGTCATTAGTGCACTAGACCCACCTGGGCTGAAAAAAATGTAGTGCAGCTGAGTAGTATGTGGATCCCTTCTATGGGTTTCTTCACAGGTGGCATTTGCACTTCTGCCTCAGGCAGTTACATGGCTTAAACTAGCATGGGTCAGAAGTTTGAACAGTATTATTTTAAAATAATTTGTTTCATTACTAGTTGTGGGTCAAGATACAATTATTAAACACAAGTTGTTTCATATTCAAGGAAAATAATTCATTCTCTTATAGTTATACCTATATTTTTCCATACCGAGAAAAGTAGTCATTCATTTAGATTTGTGATCATCAACATCAATGAATAAGAACAAATAACAAATTTATGATTTTTTCTGACAAATCAATTTATTTATTTATTTATTTATTTATTTATTTATTTATTTATTTATTTATTTATTTATTTAATTTGTACTTATTAACCACACAACTTCCCTCAGGAACTCTGGGCAGTGTACAACTAATTATAAAACAAATTATAAAAATCATTTTAAAAACCCCAAACAACCCACAAAATAAATCAACTAAAATGATAAAATACAACAACAGCATACAGAGAGACAAACATAACTCCAGCAAGAAAAAGGCTGGGATAGACAAAAACCAAGTAAACTAAATATCGTCAAGCACTCAGGGATCACCAAAGCTCTCTCTGAAGAGCCAGGCCTTTAGAGCTCTCCTTTAGACTGTGAAACCCTGTAAAATGCTCCCAAGGCACCTAAAGACACAAACTTTGCTGGGAAGCTTCTCCTGACTCTCCTATACAAGCCTTTCAAAGGATGAAGTTTGGGTTTTTGGATGTCTTTATACACCCACAAAGCCCCCGATGTCTGATGGCAGACATCCATGTTTCCCCTAACCCTCCTCTACAATCCTTCAAAGTTTGTTGAAAACTGATGTTCAGACATCCATGTTATGCACCCACAAAGTGGACCCCCCCAGAAAGTGTCTTTTAGCAACTGGCATGGGAAAACTCAATCTTCACCTAACTTGGAAGGCTCGTATAAGAGAGTCAGGGGGAGCTTCCCAGCAAAGTGTCTCTAGGTGCCCAGGCACAACTTCTCCTGGCAGTTATATGGATGTATAACATAGATATCAGAAATCTATTCTTCACCAAACCTGGAGGGATTGTAGAGGAGAGTCAGAGGAAGCTTTTTTGCAGGTAGTGTACAAGGAAGTATAGCATACAGTTGATCAGCAGAGTCCCCCACCCATCAAGTGTGGGAAAGCATCTTATTTATTTGTTTCACTTACATATTGCCCTTCTAGCAACAGAGGCCACTCTGGGTTGTTTACATCAAGAACAATGAAATCAGATACAAACTCAAATCTGAATTAACTCTAAAACAAACAATAAAAGGTAATTAAAAGTGACATTGTTAAATTAAAAAACTATAAAAACAGATGGCGGAACTAGAAGATCTTATGCTGAGCATCACTTTGACAAGGTATCATGGCTCTGGGAAAGCCTGCCTATAGAACCAAGTCTTATAGGACCACGTAAAGATTTCCAGTGTGGGTGCCAGGTGGATTTTGTGTGGCAGGTTGTTCCAAAGAAGGGTAGTGGCCACTCAAAAGTTCCAACTCCTGGTCTTATGTTCCCAAGCCTTCCTCAGGGTTGAGGTCCTTATCTGCCCCACCTGGGAAGAAGTAGGTGTTCTGCCAGGTAACAAGATTCCAAACCATTTAGGGTTTTGTATGTTAATGCAGTCAATGCAGAAGTAAGCAGGTAGCCAGTGGAAGGCAGCCAAAGTGGGGAGATATATGGAGATATGTTGGAATTTCTTTACCACAGTGAGCAGTCTGGCTGCCATATTCTGGGCCAGTGGAAGCTTCCACACCAAACTCATGGGGAGCACCACATAGAGACCATTACAGTAGTTTAATTTTGAGATGAACAATGCATGGAGCAGTATGGTGAGGGCCCCAGTGTCCAGGTAGGGATATAGCTGGGCAAACCACCTAAGATGGAAATTAACAGCACATAGTTAGCATTGTGTCCAAAAGCAATCCCAAGCTGAGAATGTCATCCTTGGAAGAGAGAGTTAATCCACCAAAAAAGAGGGAGGCTTCCAATGCACAGACACAGGTTCAGCATCAGTCTATTGTCTCTTACTCATTCCAGCATGGCCTCCAGACAGCACTCAAGGGGCAGGACAGCATCAACTGCAAAAGGATAGAAGGAGAGGTACTACTGAGTGTGATCTGCCAATTGATGACGTGAAGCTTCCAAAAACTTCTGATGACCTCCCCCAGCAGCCTCATGTAGATATTAAACCATAGTTGTGAGATAATTGAGCCCTGTGGTACTGCACACTTGAAAGTCCAAAGAGTGGACATTATTTCACCCATTTGGACCCTCTGAAGGTGGTCCTCCAGGAAGGACTCAGGTCAGGTCAAGCCCAGGCTCCTGAATCCTAACCCAGAAAGCCTTTCCAGAAGGCTACCTACTGGACTTTGATGACATTAAAGCCCACTGAGAGATCAAGGAGGACCAGCAAGAACATCTTGTCTTTGTCAGCTTCCCTCAGGAATTCATCTTGGAGGGTAATCAATGCTATCTCAGTGCCATGGTGCAGCCAGATGTTGGACTGCAATGGATCAAGGCATCAGTTTCTTCTGGAAGTGTATGAAGCTGATCTCCATTAGATTGCTCAAGAAAGGAACATTGGTGATAGCTCAATAGATATTAATATTGTCTGTTGCCAAACTTTTTTTTTAAATAATGGCCCTAATGAGCATCTCCTTGAGGATTTGGGGAACTTGCCTAAATGCCAGCATCACAGTATCAGTAACAGGCAACAAAGTAGCCAATGTTGGGCAAATGCCATGTTGCTAAGAAGACGCCAGCACCATGTTGGAATGGGTCAGAGATGAAAACAGGCTGTAAAAAATACCCCACCCTGTTGCCAATGTAACCCAGCAATTGTTCATGCCAAAATCATTCAAATAAATAAATAAGAAAAACAAAGTACAGACAAGTGAGTAGTGTGGGGTGGAATCCTGGGCAGTCAGTGTAATAACTAATAAAGCGATGGGACTATACAATGTCCAATGGAGGAGGTGAAAACAACACAGACCTCCCATGAACTCCAAGCCATACCCAGCCTAAGGTTCTGCTCACTCCTCCAAGCCATCGACTGATCATTTAGAGAGTGGCAAATGTTGTCCAGCTGCTTAGTTGTAATTGGCATGATTAGCAATGACATCAGAATGAGGTGAGGGAGAAAAACAACCCAGAGCCTCTGATAGACTCCCATGGAGTTAGCCCAGCCTCCACTTATCCTTCAGTTATCGCTTACTGGATGCTCGTTGCATATTCAGTCAGTGTCAGAGATGCTTGGTGGTCAAATGATCAATAACAAAGTCCCGGAGCCTGTTAGATCCTATGCAATCCCTCTGCCAATGATCAGTTCATAGCTCCAATTACTTATGTTCAAAGTCAATGAATCAAAATCAGAGCAGAACAAAAACCCATACCCAAACTAAAAGCAAAGCAAAGTGTTCTGCTTATATACCATCCCATACCACTTCAAGTAGTCTCTGAGTGGTTTACAGTTTAATTATGCAGGCTACACATTGCCTCCCAGCAAGCTGGGTATTCAGTTTACCGACCTCTGGAGGATGGCAGGCTGAGTCAACCATGAATTGGCTACTGGAGATTGAAACCCAGGTCGTGAGCACAGTTTTACCTGCAGTACAGGCATGAGGACCCTTTTGAAAACCTTCAGGAAAGTCCCAACTCCCTTCTTTTCCTCACTGGCTTTAATTTGAACTGTAAATAATTTTGCAATTACCGACATAAACTAGTTCATTGCTTTTTACTGTTTCATATTATCATTTCTTTTATTTTGTTACCACCTTTGAATAATTACATCTTTAGAGGAGTTTTAAATATAATTTGAAATACTAAATAAGCTGTTAAATTTTTACCATCTCAGGGGCTGGTAAAGTTCAAGGTTTGTTTGAGAGGAATGAGAGGGGTGGGACATTTATTTATATAGCCTGATTTCCATCCTCCCTATCTCTAGAAACAACAATAAAAAGAAACACACACACACACACACACACACACACACAACAACAACAACAACAACAACAACAACAACAAAACCCATCACTGAATTCCCCTTCAGTGGAATTTAATAGTAAAAGAGGAGTCAAATCCTGATGGTCTAATAGGGATGTCCTGAAGTGGCCACATTTAGAAGCATTCTATATGTGTAGTCTTGATCACTAAAGGTGGAATAGACATCATATTTCTTGAAGGGGGCTATGGACCACAAGAGGTGATGCCCCAAATGCCATGGCAGTCTTTAAAGTGGTGTCCATGAGATCCTTTGTTGTTTGTGTTCAGTAAGAGGATTAAACAGATCCACATTGGAAGGGTTAGATTTTCTGACCTCTGTGTTCCCATGAAGAATACGGTGATCTTCACGTGCCTAAGGATGATGGTAGGCCTTCACACCCTATGTGTCAACTTCCCAGAAGTGTCTGGTGACCTGCTATCAGAAAAAGAAGCTGAAGGGGGTGGGATTTTTTTTATCTCAAATGGCATGTCTCCTCTTAAGTTCTTCACACAGACTATCAGGGAGATATTTTTCATCCTTTTAACAAACCTGTAAATAAAGCTTGCAGGATAAGCCATCATGGTATGAGATTTAGAAAAGTACAGTCAACCCTTGTATAACAAATGGTTTGTATAACATAATGTCTGTACAACATAAAAAATTCCGGAGATAGGGGAAATTTGCTTAACAGGATCACCTATGGGGCGAATCCATACAACATAAAAATGGTCACCATTAGGGATTACTCTCTTTTCAATGTATTCCTATGGGAAATTTGTACTGGGAAGGAGCCAGTGGTCATGGTACACGTCGGTACCAATGATGTCGGGAAGGCCAAGCAGTCAGTCTTGGAAGCCAAATTCAGGTTGCTAGGTAGAAGATTGAAGTCCCGGGCTTCCAAGGTAGCATTTTCAGAAGTGCTACCTGTTCCTCGTGCAGGTCCCGCCAGGCAGGCAGAACTCAGAAGCCTCAATGCGTGGATGAGGCGATGGTGTCGAGAGGAGGGCTTTAGATTTGTCAGGAACTGGAGAACATTTTGGGACAAGCCAAACCTGTTCAGGAGGGATGGGTTGCACTTGAATCATGATGGGACCAGATTGCTGGCACTCAACCTCAAAAAGGCAGCAGAGCAGCTTTTAAACTGATAACTGGGGAAAGCCGAAAGGAGCTGTGTGGCATCCGGTTGGAACACCTCATCCTCGGGAATGAGGTTGGAGAGGGTAGAGAATCACATAGAGATGACATAGCAAGTATTAACACTGGCAGAATAGCGGAATGTGACACTTCGTCTACTGAAAATAAAAGCTGTGGGGGGAGAAGAACAAGGCAGCAGCTGTTGCAGGACCCACTGTACAAGTGCTTCTACGCCAATGCTCGAAGCCTCCGAGCAAAGATGGGAGAACTTGAACATCTGGCAGCTAGGGATAACATTGATATAATAGCCATAACAGAAACCTGGTGGAATGTGGAGAACCAGTGGGACACAGCAATCCCAGGCTATAAACTCTATAGAAGGGATAGAGAGGGGCGGGTTGGAGGAGGAGTGGCCATCTATGTCAAAGAAGGCGTAAAATCCAGCAGAATGGAGATTGACAGAAGGTCTGACTCCACCATAGAATCACTGTGGGTTAAACTACCAGGTCCAAAGAGTGATGTGATAGTTGGAGTATTCTATCGTCCACCAGATCAAAAACTTGAGGGGGACCTTGAAATGAGGAGAGAAATCATGGAGGTGGCTAAGAGGGATAGGATAGTAATCATGGGGGACTTTAATTATCCCCACATTGACTGGGCCAATGCGAGCTCTGGGCAAGAAAGAGAAACTGGGTTTCTCGACTTGCTGAATGACTGTGCCTTAGAGCAAATTGTCATGGAGCCCACCCGAGAACAGGCAACTCTAGATCTAATATTGTGTGATACTCAGGACCTCGTCAGGGATGTGAATGTCACTGAGCCTCTGGGGAACAGTGACCATGCTGCTATTACCTTTGCCATGCATGTCGGAGGAAGAGTGTCAACCAAATCAGACATAAAACCTCTTGATTTTCGAAGGGCAAACTTCCCTCAGATGAGGAAACTAGTTAGAGAGAAACTGAAGGGGAGGGTTAGAAGAATCCAATCTCTTCAGAGTGCATGGAGCCTGTTTAAAACAACAATAATAGAGGCCCAGCACAAGTGCATACCACAAAGAAAGAAGAGCTCATTTAAGTCCAAGAGGACACCGGCATGGTTAACGAGTGGAGTTAGAGAGGCTTTAAAGCACAAGGAGAGGTCCTTCTGTAAATGGAAATCCTCCCCAACTGAGGAAAATAAAAAGGAACACAAACTCTTGCAAAAGAAATGTAAGAAGATGATAAGAGAGGCAAAGAAAGATTTTGAGGAACGCATGGCTAGCAATATAAAGGGTAATAATAAAAGCTTCTTTAAATATGTTAGAAGTAGAAAACCTGCCAGAGAACCAGTTGGCCCTCTGGATGGTGAGGGAGGAAAAGGGGAGGTTAAGGAGGACTTGGACATTGCAGAGAAATTGAACGAGTTCTTTGCGTCTGTCTTCACGACAGAGGACCTTGAGCGGATTCCGCTGCCTGAGCCGCCCCTCTTGACTAAAGAATTAAATCAAATACAGGTTAAAAGAGAGGAGGTTTTAGGACTAATTGATAAATTGAGGATTAACAAGTCACCGGGCCCAGATGGCATCCACCCAAGGGTTATTAGGGAACTGAGAAATGAAATTGCAGATCTCTTAACGGTTATATGCAACTTGTCTCTTAAAACGACCACAGTGCCGGAGGACTGGAGGATAGCAGATGTCACACCAATTTTTAAAAAAGGAAGGAGGGGGGACCCAGGAAACTACAGGCCAGTTAGCCTTACATCTGTCCCAGGGAAGATGGTGGAAGGCCTCATCCAAGAGAAAATCTTAAAACACATAAAAGAACAAACCTTGCTGAGAGAAAATCAGCATGGCTTCTGTAAGGGTAAATCTTGTCTTACAAACCTTTTAGAATTTTTTGAAAAGGTCAACAGGCACGTGGATTTGGGTGAACCGGTGGACATAGTCTATCTGGATTTTCAAAAGGCTTTTGACACAGTCCCTCACCAAAGGCTGCTGAGAAAATTGCATAGTCAGGGCATAAGAGGGCAGGTCCTCTTATGGATTGAGAACTGGTTGAGATCCCGGAAACAAAGAGTAGGTGTCAATGGGAAATTTTCACAATGGAGAGAGGTGAAAAGCAGTGTGCCCCAGGGCTCGGTCCTGGGACCGGTGCTTTTCAATCTGTTCATAAATGACCTGGAGACAGGGATAAACAGTGAGGTGGCCAAGTTTGCAGATGACACAAAACTTTTCCGTGTGGTAAAAACCAGAGAAAATTGTGAAGAGCTCCAGAAGGATCTCTCCAAACTGGGGGAGTGGGCTGAGAAATGGCAAATGCGTTTTAATGTAACCAAATGTAAAGTAATGCATATTGGGGCAAAAAATCCAAACTTCATCTATCAACTCATGGGCTCTGAGTTATCCGTGACGGATCAGGAAAGAGATCTTGGTGTGTTGGTGGACAGCTCCATGAAGGTGTCTCCCCAATGTGTGGCAGCAGTGAAGAAGGCCAATTCCATGCTAGGGATTATCAAAAAGGGGATTGAAAATAAAACAGCCAACATTATAATGCCGTTATACAAAACAATAGTAAGGCCCCACCTGGAGTATTGTGCACAATTCTGGTCACCGCATCTCAAGAAAGACATAGTGGAACTGGAAAAGGTGCAGAAGAGAGCGACTAAAATGATTACTGGGCTGGGGCACCTCCTTTATGAAGAAAGGCTAAAACAATTGGGCCTCTTTAGTCTGGAAAAAAAGGCGCTTGAGGGGGATATGATTGAGACATACAAAATAATGCAGGGTATGAGTAAAGTGGATAGAGGGAAGCTCTTCTCCCTCTCTCAAAATACCAGAACTAGGGGACATACACTCAAATTGAGTGCTGGGAGAGTAAGAACTGACAAAAGAAAATATTTTTTCACCCAGCGCGTTGTAAGTCTATGGAACTCCCTGCCACAGGATGTGGTGATGGCATCTGGCCTGGATGCCTTCAAAAGGGGATTGGACAGATTCCTAGAGGAAAAGTCCATCACGGGTTACAAACCATGATGGAGATGTGTAATCTCTAGGCTTTAAACCAGGGTAGTTCAAGGGCCAGATACAGGGGAGTGGTATCAGGAGACAGATATCTAGTCTCATGCGCTCCCAAACACATCTGGTGGGGCCGCTGTGAGATACAGGAAGCTGGACTAGATGGGCCTTTGGCCTGATCCAGCATGGCTCTTCTTATGTTCTTATGTTCTTATAAAGGAAAATTTGCTTAACAGAATTTCATTTGGAACGAATTAATTCCTTTATACAAGGTACCACTGTATTTATATTGAAATGAAAAAAATTGGTTGCAGAGATACTTAGTTCTGAGAAAGTGTTGAGAACAGTAACAAGAAAATAAAATGATATCTATATTTATGTTGGTTGTAACATAAGTGTTGTCAGTTGAGCTCCCTATAGATACCTGTATGTTAAAGCATTGTCAGTTGAGCTGACTGCCATACCTGCTGCATGCAGTGTTATTGGAAATGTGTATGGATGTCTCTCATTGAGGATTTCTGTTATCGAAATATTATATCTCTAGTGTTAAAAATGCAAAAGGCTCCTCCTGGAATATTTGGATTGACTGACTATCTTGTCATATGAAATTGGCAGAAGTGCTCTTGCAGCTGTCTGAGGCTGTGCAGATATGATTTCTATCATTTCTTTATTATGTGTAGTCCATAATATGCATGCCTGTGTATAAATCATCTATGGCTGGCACTTCAGATGCAAGACTCAAAGGATTGGTGGTGGTGGGGGGAGCAGAGAATGAGAGAGAGAGAGAGAGAGAGAGAGAGAGAGAGAGAGAGAGAGAGAGAGATTTCTCTCTCCAAATGTCTAGGAGTTTTAGATATTCTGCAGCCTGTTTTTCAAATGCTTCACAACCACACAATCCTTCCTCCTAAAGAATAAGCTTTCACATTGGTCTTGCAAGAGAGGCACCCATACCATAAGAATGGAACGGCTTCTGTGTGCAGCCAGCTACTTTCTTGGTTGGTGGGTAGGTGGAGAAGCCTTTTCAACCATTTTTGCAAAATATTTTTACAAAAAAGTAGATCAGTAAACTCAGTATATTTGCACATGTATCAGTATATTGAAATGAAGTTTTTTAATTGATACAATTTAGATTGTGGGTCTTCTGATGGCAATTGTAGTACGATGATTTTAGTATAAGGTTTTTATTATTGTTTTAATTATTTATTGTTGTTTGATGTTTTTAACTGTTTTAATTCTTTGATTGGAAGCCGCCCAGAGACCTTTGGGTAGTGGGTGGCATATAAGTTGTAAAAATAAATAAATAGTAAATAAATAAATAAATAAAATATTTTCCTCTTGTGTGTGAGATTGTAAGATTGAGAGTTGTTTATCTCCACCTTCACTTTATTGTAATAATAATAATAATAATAATAATAATAATAATAATAATAATAATAATAATAATAATAATAATAATAATAATTGACAAACACAGCTGCCAGATGTTAAGCTGGAGTTGGCCTTCTCCAATGATCAAGCTCTTTCCAAGACCCTAGGGTAACTGGATATATTTTCGTAGAATATATGCTGTTCCTAATAATGTCACCATTTGTTGTTGACCACTGTTAATCCTGTCAATGCTGAAGGTTTTCAGATGTTGATCCAGGTCTTTTGGGATTGAACCCAAGGTGCCTATTATTACTGGTATTGTTCTTGCTTTCTTATTCCATAGTTTTTCTATTTATATTTCTAAGTCCTGATATTTGGTTATCTTTTCTAACTCTTTATCACAGAATCATGGAATTGGAAGAGACCTCAAGGGCCATCTAGTCCCCTGCCATGCAGGAACCTCCATCACAGGACTCCTGACAGATGACCATCCAGCCTTTGCTTTAAAAACCCCAAAGAAATAGACTCCACCACCCTCTGTGGCAGCATAGTCCATTGCCAAACAACTCTGCCATGAAATTCTTCCTAATGTTTAAATTGAATCTATTTTGCTGTAGTTTTAGACCATTGCTCCACGTCCTAGTCTCTGAAGCCATAGAAAATAAACCAGTCCCTTCTTCAATGTGACATTCTTTCAAATATTTAAACACAGCTATCATATCACCTCTCAGTCTTCTTTTTTGTAAGGCTAAACATTCCCAGCTCCCTAAGCTGCTCCTCATAAGACATTTCTTCCAGACCCTCAATCATCTTGGTCGCCCTTCTCTGGACCTTGCATCTCCTGGTATTGCCACATTGATGATTCAAACTTTGTTTTCTTGCTTGTATACTATTGAGATGTCTGGAATAATGTGGGCAAGGTGTCTATCGCATTGGATTCTGAAATCCCAGAGCACCTTGATGACTTCATTTTCAGTCACCTTTTCTGGCTGATGTCCCCACTAGAGATGGGCACGAAATGATTTTTTTGTTTCGTTATTCATTATTCAGTTTGTTAGGTAACAAAACGAATAATGAGCCCCAGAGTAATTTAAGAATGAACCAAACCGAACCGGAAAAATTGGATCGGTGAGGATCGTTTCATTCTTCCCTGCTGGCGATGACAGCCCGGCTGTTATCGCCCATGGGGAGGGCTGTCTAGAGAGAGCCCTGTTCTCAGCTCTGCATGCAGAGGCAGGACCAGGGCTCCCTCTAAAGGGATCTCCGCCATGGGTGCATGACAGCCGGCCCGGCTGTCATCCACTCGCGGCGGAGGGTGGCCAAGAGGGAGCTGCGAACCCACCTCCACATGTGGAGGTGGGATTGCAGCCCCCTCTCCAGTCATCTCCGCCATGGGTGTCATCCCCCGGCGGCGGAGATTGGCCAAGACAGGGCCGCGGTCTCACCTCCGCATGCGGAGGCAGGATCACAGCCCTGCCTCAGTCGATCTCCACAGCCGGGGGATGTCACCTCCCCGCAGCAGAGGGTGGTCGAAAGTGGACCGTGGGCTCTGCTCTGCTTGCTGAGCTGAGCCCACGGCCCTCTGTCAAGGGATCACCACCACTTGGAGATGACAGCCACCTCAGCTGTCATCTCCCTGCAGTGGAGTGCGGTCGGGAGAGGGCAGCGGTCTTGCCTCTGCATGAGGAGGTGGGATTGCAGCTCTCGCCGCCGCTCTCGCCGCTGCCGAACTGGTTTGGATTTGAACAATTTTTTTAAAAAATTCATTTGAACCCAAACTCAAACCGAACCAAGGGTGGGCCCAAACCAGATGAACCCAAACCATGGGTTTTCTGGTTCATGCCCATCTCTAGTCCCCACCAGTTCTTGCTTGATGGATGGATAGGTTGAAATTTTTACAACTGTTCCAGTGGAGCATTGCTGCTACTTTATTATGATGGACTAAATAATCAGTCTGAGCAATTTTGGGGCAACAGCTGATGATGTGATCTACAGTTTCATCCTTTTCTTTGCGCAATCAACATTTACTATCTTTCAATGATTTATCAATTTTCCCCTTTATTGCATTTGTTCTTAAGGCTTGGTCTTGAGCTGACATGATTAGTCCTTCAGTTTCTTTCTTCAATGCTGCTTTTCTTAACCAGAGCCATGTTTGTTCTTGATTGATCTTATTATTGGTGTCCCTTATAAACTGACCATGCAGTGCTTTACTATGCCAGTTCTCTATTCAGCTTTGCATTTGTTGACTTTTAAATTCTTGTTTAGCTTCTTGATATTCCTTTATTATGCCTTCAGTAACTATTGACTTAAGCACAGCATTTCCACTATGCTGAAGATAGTCAAATATTCCTCATTTTTCTTCTTCAACAGTTTGATGAATTTGCAAAGAGGCCTCTGCCTCCTATTTCCTACTCAAATCACTTTGTGGATATAATGCATGGTTTACTACTACTACTACTACTACTACTACTACTTTTATTTATTTATTTATTTATTTATTTATTTATTTATTTATTTATTTATTTATTTAACTTATATGCCGCCCAGTACCCAAAGGTCTCTGGGCAGCTTACAATCCAAAGAATAAAACAATTTAAAATAGTTAAAAGTAAAATATCAATAAATCATCAATAAAAACCTTACACTACTACTACTACAATGCTATGACTGGCTCTGAGCTGTAGTTGTAGGAAATGTTTATCCAAGTTCTGTTATTGTGTGCCTTGCACATCTCCTATATGTGCCAGATGCTTTCCAAATATATACAGAGGAATAGTCTTCTGAGGGTCCAGTAACATAAAGATTGTGGGCATAAGACATCTGCCTAGTGTCTCCAAGCATGTGTTTCCTAATGGAGTTTCCTAATGGGAGGTGTTTTAGCATTCCTCCTTTTCAGGTATGATATATGGTTCAAGAAGGGGGGCATCTCCTTTCTAAGTGGTGTGGTAAGACAACCCCTTCTTCAGATCAAGCACCAACATTACATCTGTGGGAGAAACTGTCAGTTTCAAGCAAACTGTGCACCTATCAAGGTTAAGCTCTACCACCGTTATCACTGACAGATGTTTTGGGTGTTCAGGACTATGGAATTTGTTATCCCTTCATTTGTGGAATGATGGAATTTATGGACTGCTTCACTGATGGAATTTCTTCAAAGGTCTGAACAACTCTAACTTCTTAATGTAACCCTTGTGTTCATGCACAGCTTCTTTTACCATTTTTTTATTAGAATGGAAAATATTTTGGGGAGGAAAAGATGGCATAGCTGCAGCATAACCTGGACAGTTAACTTAGGTCACTAGAGCACCACCCTACCGCTGCTTTGTTATGTGTGGTTTTAGGATACTGTATTCATTTGAGGTAAAACACACTTTCCAACATTTGCTTGGAGAAAGACATTGTCTTTCCATTGGTAGCACCAGGAATGTTCTGAAGGCAGTAAATAGGCACTATGCATGTGTTATGCCTGAACGTGCAAATATTGGGAACCTGAGAATTATTGTATTATTCTGCTCACACATTCCCACCCCATCTAGAGCTCACTTGGCCTTTGTTCAGCACAAATGGCTGCAGTACAGCACATAAAGGATTTGGGCTGCATGCACTTACAGAACTCATGTGGCTGGAACCTCTGCTTATCAGGGTTCGTGATCATCTGAATATGCTTAAAATTTATTTTGCTGCACAATATTGTGTCAGGAAATGGCTCAATATTACTGCACAATACTGTGCCTGAGGGGGAGCAATTAAGCGCTTCCAGAGTCCATTAGATGCCTTCAGGACCCCCCTTTGGAGTTTAATAACACAGCCCCCTGAATCCCAAACCTCTCCAAATGTGGGGGGGGGGGCTTAAAGGGAAGAGTCCAAAGAAGCTATTCCCCAAATTTTGTGCCTCTAGGTCCCAAGGGAGCCATTTATTGTAACAAATCATTTTGTTTCATTCCAAAAATTATTTAAAAAGTTCATTAGTAATGAAATGAATCAGAACAAAAGGAGAAACAAAATGAAATGAAACACTATATTTTTGTTTCATGCCCATCTCTATATAGGACCAGAAACTAGATACGACGTTAGATAATTATGATTAAAACTTTACGAATTTTAACTTTAAATGTAAAAGATCCAGTGAGTATTATAAAAAGATAAAACAGTATTATAAACTAGATACGACGTTAGATAATTATGATTAAAAGTAAGAATTTTAACTTTAAATGTAAAAGATCTGGGGAGTATTATAAAGATAAAACAGATACAGTATTTTTACATAAAACTCATCAAACCATATAGGCAAAAATTTGTATAGGCAAATACGCAAAAATGCACTTAAATTAACATGGTCAAATATCTACAGCTTATGAGGATTCCAGGTAATGTGGGATTGCAACCATTATTTCAAAGAAATGTGATTTTAAAGTGAATAAACTGAAGAAAGATGATAGAGGTAGATATACAGTATAATGTTACAAGGTGCAATGAGAGGGCAAGAATATACTTTGATTGATGCTGATTCTCCAAATAATAATCAAGAGGATTTTAAAAAAGTTGTTGATCAATTAAAATGATAGAGAGGGGGGTTGTAATAATGGTTGGAGATTTTATTATGGTGATAAATGAAGCGAAATACAAATCTAATCCTGCTCAAAAAGAGAAAATGAATAGCATTACAATTTTGAATAGAATGATAATGAAAATTTATTTGAAAGATGTTTAGAAAGAGTTAAAAGGAGATGATACAAAGTTAAATTTTTATTCCTCAGTGTGTAAAAGCAACTCTATGATAGATTATCTATTTCTATCTAAACATTTGGTTTCTAGAGCAATTAATATAGAGGCAGACATTATAAAGAAAACTGATCATACTCTCCTGAATATGTATCTTCAAATTTGATATGTTTATAAACCTGAAACATGGAGGGTTGATACACGTGTATTTTAGCCCTAATATATAGAAGAAAAATGGAGAAAGAAATGAAGGAAATATGGGGATTTACTGATAAAGTTTGCAATGAGAGTACTTTTTGGGATACCATAAGAACTATTATAAGAGTATGTATGTATGTATGTATGTATGTATGTATGTATGTATGTATGTATGTATGTATGTATGTATGTATGTATGTATGTATGTATGTATGTAACTGAAAAGAGATTATTTTGAATTCAGCAATAAGAACTCAATAATATCAACTGGGGTCTCATAAAGTAAAAAAGAGAGTTTATTTGGGGTACTTAAAATGAAATGGGTAAAAAGTGCAATTTGATGATGCATAAATTAGAAGTGCTTTGCACTTCCCACCATAAATTATATATGGAGGAAGCTGTCTTCCAAATATATATGTTTAGAGAATAAGTTGAGAAAAATGCAGAAAACAGACTTCAAGGTATGGCTAGAGATTTGATGAAAAAGCTTGTTAGAGAAGAAGCCCAGGTGGTTGCTGTGAACAGAACCACTTTTTACCATCTTCGCCAAATTGCCCAGATCCGCCCTTACCTGGATGGCGACTCCCTGAGAACTGTAGTGCAAGCATTGGTGATCTCGAGGCTGGACTACTGCAATACTCTCTACATGGGGCTGCCCTTGACTCTCCTCCGGCATCTGCAGCGGGTGCAAAATGCCGCAGCCAGGCTGGTGGTGGGTGTGCGCCACTATGAGCACATCACCCCAGTCCTGGCTCATTTGCATTGGCTACCCGTTGCATCCCGGATCAGATTCAAGGTCTTGATTTTAGTTTATAAAACCCTCCATGGCTTGGGACCAGACTACCTGTCAGAGCGGATCGCCCAGTGATCAACTTTGGCCCGTCCAATTTGGCAGTCATGAGCGCACTCGCTTCAGGTGGCCACCCCTAGAGAGGCCCGGAAAACATCTACCTGGAACTGGGCCTTCTCAGTGGCTGGCCTGTCTCTCTGGAATCATCTGCCCAGTGAAGTGTGCTCTGCAGAGTCCCTGATGGCATTTCACAGAGCTTTAAAAACCTTGCTCTTTTGCGAGGCCTTTGGTGACCTAGCCTAAATGCCCCCCGCCATCTGGTTATTTAGATTTTACTAGCTCCATTCCAAGGGTGCATATTATGTTTTTAAATTGTCCATTGTGTGTATGTTGTTTGTTGTAACTTCCGGCCATATCGATCAGCCTGCTGTTAGCCACCCAGAGTTCCCACAGGAAGATGGGCGGGATAGAAATAGAATAAATAAATAAATAAATAAATAAATAAATAAATAATAGAGTTAATTATTACTTAATTAAAAGTAGGGAACTCTCCATTTTTAAGAAAAATGTTGATATTTAAGTTAAAGTCCTCTTTTAATAAAATAATAGAAATGGGAGATATTCCATCATCTTGGAAGTGTTCCTTAATTATATTAATCCCAAATCCAAAGATCCCACATATCCTGGGTCTTATAGACCTACTGCATTTTCTTAATAAATCAAGATGCTAAGATATTTACAGCATTACTACCAAAGAGAATCAATACTTTTATTCCTGAATATAAGTAGATCAAAGTGGTTTATAGTAGAAAGACAAATAATAGATTTGAATAGGAAAAGTATTCACAAGAAATGTTATAAGAAAACAACAAATGAAAGTGGGAATCATTTCATTAGTTATTTTTAAAGCTTTTGATTGTTTTGAATGGCAAACATTAAAAATTATAATAAAGATATTAGGCTTCTTTCCTATAGTTATAGAATTGTTAGCAAACATTATTAGAAAAGATAAATTAATTTGTGGTATAAGTGTTGAGGAAAATGATCAGTTGAATTGGGCCATTTTATGGTTCATTCCAGGGCACTTTGGGGAATTGTGCCCACCCTGAATGTGATGAAATGCCGAACTATTATTGGCATTGGTGATTAATACATAGGCTTTAACAGTGTTAGTGAACCTATGGGACAGGTGCCAAAAGTGGCACTCGGAAGCCTTTCCGTGGGCACCTGACATTGCCCCTTCACAGCTACCTGTATTCAGGCTAAATTGCTGTATTGGCACTTTGCAAAAAAAAAAGTTGGTTTTGAATCACATTTTGGACACCCAGTCTCTAAAAGGTTTGCCATCACTGGGCTGTAACTTGGAGATCCCAAGTTCAATTTAGACTGACTCTTGGGTTCACTCTCCTCCTCACTTCCTCTAATTTTGGCCTTAATTGGATTTAGAACACCTGAGTTACTGCCCTCCAAATCCAGTCTCCCCAGGGAAGTGCTCTTTAGTCATCTGAGGAATAGCACTCTCCTGGGGGAATCTGTTTGGAGGGGCTTTAACTCAAATGTCCAAAATCCCATTTTTCCTACATTCAGAGGGTGTGAGGAGGAGAATCATCTGAAGATGCCCTGTCAGTTTGGCCTCTCAAACTCTTGCAGAAGATGTTCTGCCACACCTGGATGTCCCAAATTTCACAAACCATAAAACAGTTGGTGTTGTCAGAAAATTTGAGAGAGAGGGAGAGAGAGAGAGAAGAAATAAAAAGCAAAAGAAAATGCATAAACCATCATGAAAAGTTTTCCAGCAGCCTGGGCAAGTGGAAGGAGCACTACTAACAATAGAGAACCCATTTATGGTTACAGATTGGATTAAATTATGTTTGAAAGAATTTGGAGAGATAATGGGTACCTCGACTTACAGAAAAATTTGTCTTAAGAATAGAAATCCATGGGTATAGGAAAATTTTGAATTACGAAAAAAAACTGTTTTATTTGTGATACCACAGGGAAAAGGAAAGATTCCTTTTCAAAATAGCTCCTGCTTGTTTGCAATAGCAATATTCCCATCTTGTGGCCATCCAACTCGAGTGCTGCAATAAACTGGTTTGAGCCATTTTGAACCTGGAGGCACTGAGAACTTTTGGGGGTGGGTGCCTCTTATCCTTTTTAAAAAAAGCACCTTTTCAAACTGCCTGTTTTGGATATATTTGGCACCATTTGGGGGACTTTTGGGAACTTTCAGGTGGATTTCTCAAGCGGTTGAAAGGTAGGGAGCTGAGCTGTCGTTTGCATGCCTAATAATGTGTTTTTTTCATGGGGATGGATCAATCTGTTTCCAATGTATTTCTATATGGCAGGCCTGCCCAACAGGTAGACCGGGGGCTACCAGTACCCCATGAAGGGTGCAAAAGTAGCCTGCCAGCCATCAATAAAAAATGTGAGGGGATACATTCTTCACCTCTACCTCCCCCAACTCAAAGACCACAACTGCCCCAGCAAAGCTCTGGGTCTGCCAGCTAAGCGGGGCAGTTCAAGGGCCATGGCACAGTTCCCTGCTCTCCCTACCAGCCAGATGATCGGTGCGCCACTGTCTCATGACCAGTTGAGTTTTTGGTGCAGAGTGGAGGAAGGGGAGTGGAGGGGACAGCAAGGGGCAGGATCATGGGTGTGCCCACCTCCTTTGCGTGGTGACATCCCCCTCTTCTCCCCCCCAGATAATTCCTTCCTCCCACCCTTCCATCCTCCTCCTCCTCCTCCTCCCACCCACACAATGGCCTCAAAAGAGACTGGGCATTGGTCACTCCTTGGCCTGTTCATTGTGCAGCCCTAAATAAAATAAAATAAAATAAAATAAAATCAAATGGAGAGAGGAAAAAGGAGCATTTTGAATGGATTAATTTTGTAACTAGAGGCACCACTGTAATTTTTAAAATAGCTAATGCTGGAATTTCTGTGGAGGTGCTTGTGTATTTTTGGAATATTTTTTCAAAAAAAATAAGAATATTGCTTTAAAATTTTGGATATCCTCTTAAAATGGCATGTTACTATTTTGGCTGCCCAGGAAATATTTATTTATTTATTTATTTATTTATTTATTTATTTCCCTCTGCATCTGGCATATTTTCACCTTTTTGGACCCGGAATTTAGTCCATTAAAACTTTTTTTTTCTCTGTCCAGTAGTAGTTGCAGCGGCCGGCAGATAGTAATAGGAAATTTGAAATGGAATATGGAGAATTTATTAAGAAACAGCCCAGGACAATAGGTTAAAAGATATGCTGGAAAAGCCCTGATAAAGAGCAGGTAATTTCAGCAATTTTAGGATCAGAAAGAATATCTTAGTTTAAAAACTTTTTCAGTTACAGCAATGGACTAAAGAATAGGAAAAAGAAATGACAAATGTAGATATTTTTATAAAATGGTAGCACAGAAGGAAAAGGTACCACTGAAAAAATGATAATTAAAGGAGGTATAGGAAGTAAAAATATTTTTTTGAAAAAAATAAGAATATTGCTTTAAAATGAATATCTTCTTAAAATGCGTTACTATTTTGTGTAGAAAATATTTATTTATTTATTTATTTATTTCCCACTCATCTGTAGAAGAATATAATGAGATAAAAATGGTTTCCATTAAAAAGTCACTACTGTCCAGTAGTAGTGCCGCAGATAGTTACAGGAAATTTGAAATGGAATATGGAGAATTTATTAAGAAATGAGTTAATAGGTTAAAAGATATGCTGGAAAAGAGGATAACAAAGAGCAAGTAACAGCAATTTTAGGATCAGAAAGAATATCTTAGTTTAATCTTATTCAGTTACAGCAATGGACTAAAGAATAGGAAAAAGAAATGACAAATGTAGATATTTTATAAAATGGTAGCACAGAAGGAAAAGATAGAAGAAAAAAAGACAATTAAAAGTATAGGAAGTAAAATTTATGTTTTTAATGCTAGCAATTTACCAACAAGCTGTTCTTAAAGCAATGTGGGAACAAGATTTGAGAGAAGATTCAAATACTGTACTGAGATGTAGAAGAATATATGAGATAAAAATGGTTTGTTGGTAAGTCACTACTCTGGGCAGTTCACAACGAGTAAAACACACACCCCAGCCCCAATGAAAAAACAACAGGTAATTCCCAAAATGAACCATGATGCTCTCTCTCTCTCTCTCTCTCTCTCTCTCTCACACACACACACACACACACACACACACACACACACACACACAGAGAGAGAGAGAGAGAGAGAGAGAGAGAGAGAGAGAGAGAGAGAGAGAGAGGTGTAGAAGTCTGTATAAGAAGCTGAATTTAAATGGGAAATCAGCAGGTCTCCCACAAGAGGGTACTCTTAAAGGCCTCTAAAATATAGCAGATAGTCTTGAAGGAGTCACAGCATTTTTGTCTTTTTAGCTTTTATTTTTCTTTTGTTTTTGACAAATTTCAGAGGAATCTTATGCTTACATGGTAAAGATCAATCACATCATACATACAAAGAGCTGATTTTCAGATTCAGAGAGGTGAGAGATGAATTCTCCCATGGAGACACTTGTGTGAACTATCTACAATATATCTTTTTATTCCTTGATAGAACTACAGATGTAACAAGAAGGGTTTGAATATTGTGCTTCCTGATAAAACAATTTTCTGGGAAGATATATGTACTTTTTAATACATGAAGAATGAATATATTAAGTTGATCTCAGATGTTTAAAACGTTAAAAGCAAACTTAAGTAGCTAAAATCCAGCGTCCAGAGATTAAATTGTGATTATTAAAAGCCTGCCTGAAGAGTTGGGCATTTAAATGTCAGCAGATGCATAAAAAGAGGGTTTTTACCTAAATTCCTGGAGGACAACATTTCACAACTTGGGAGTAGCCCCAGAGAAGGCCGACTCTGGTGTCTCCATCAAATGTGCCTGTAGCGTCAATGGGGTCAAGAGGAAGGCTTCCCCTGAATATCTTATGGACCAACATTTTGAATTGGGTCTGGAAACGGACTGATAGCCAGTTCAGTTGTTGTAGTAGAGGCATCATATGCCCCCCCTATAACTATTCATACAGTTTATATAGAAACATATACTATCTACTTGTAACATGTAAGCAAAACATCAACAAACGTATATGTGGAAGATTCAGACACCACAAATCTGTCTAAGATGGTTACTTCACATCCACTCTCATCCCGGGAGGAAGTTTGTTGCGTGTTGTTGTTGGTTGCAGTCACATGGTCTTCT
This sequence comes from Phrynocephalus forsythii, assembly GCA_029282475.1. Classification (NCBI taxonomy): domain Eukaryota; kingdom Metazoa; phylum Chordata; class Lepidosauria; order Squamata; family Agamidae; genus Phrynocephalus; species Phrynocephalus forsythii. The sequence goes on from JAPFRF010000011.1 coordinate 113,999,678, forward strand.
TGCGGTTCTGTCCCTGTTCCCGTGTACACGGGCGTGATTGATGATACTGGCATGACTGTTTCTGCACATCCTTGTTCCGTGATGAGGTGTGAAATTCCATGCCATTGTTCTCAATTTTTTTCCGACCTGACCTTCCATTTTTCGATGTTTCGATTCTCCGAAACCTGGCCTTCAATGCGTTACGGAGCTAGGTTTGAGGCATTTGTCTTTTAATCTCTCTGCACTGCATTGCTGACTCCATAGGGAATGTACTGGCAAATGGCACTTCACACTCCTGCCACTAGATGGAGAATGGCACGTTGCGGGAGGAGACTGATGTCAGGGGCTCTCCTATCAGAACTAGAAGTGAGATGAGGAGATTCCCAAGGCCAGGGAGGGGACTCTCTCATCCTGCTTAGATCGCAGTTCAGGGGGCATTGTCGGGAGGAATTCCCTTCGTCCCGCAATGGACGTGGGGTTAGACTTCTTTGTACCGGTCCCCAGTGGGACCGTGAACAGGGATGAGATGGACATGAAGTATCAGCCTAAGAGGCTGAATTAACCAGTGTCCAAACACTTTCACTTTCAACACCGTGGTTGGAATAAAGATACAGTAGGACCCCTGTGTCTTTGGGGGGATTGATTTTGCCCCCCAATACTGAAATCCACAGATAACAGTGAATGCTAAAAGAGCCCCATGGCGCAGTGGTTAAATGCCTGTACTGCAGGTAAACTGTGCTCACGACCTCGGGTGCAATCGCAGGTAGCAGGGTCATGGTTGACTCTGCCTTCCATTCTTCCGAGGTCGGTAGATTGAGCACCCAGTTTGCTGGGGGAATGTGTAGCTTGCATAATTAAACTGTAAACTGCCCAGATACTACTTGAAGTGGTATGGGGCGGTATATAAGCAGAACACTTTGCTTTGCTTTGCTTTGCTTTGCTTTGCTCTGCTCTGCTTTATATAGTATAGTAAAGGAGGGGGAAACCCAGGAAAGTATTTTAACATGCCTTAGCACTAGAGGGGAGCAGATACTATGCTATATATATTTTCAGAACACAGATATGTGAAACAGCAGATACTGTATTGCCACGTCCAGGCACATTGGAGAGTGATAAAATCTCTGGATATGCAGATTGGTTATTTAAACACTGGAATATCTATCTATCTATCTATCTATCTATCTATCTATCTATCTATCTATCTATCTATCTATCTATCTATCTATCTATCTATCTATCTACACACACACACTCACACCCACCCACCCACCCCCACACTTAAATGGATCCAGGATAACATTGACTGCTATTTTGTTTTGAAATGATCACTCTGTGTATGTGTGTGTGTATGTGGGAAGGCACATTTTCTATTAATTACCTCTGCTACCAAAATGGTTAGTTATGGTACTTATAGGGTGAATAGTCACACCACAGCTTTTCTGATTGGAGTTTTTAAAATGTGAGCTTCCAAAAATGCAAATATAACAAGCTCTTATCCTTTGTTTATATCAAAGGAGACTTCAGCTAAGGGACAAGAGAGAAATGCAATAAATAAAGCAATATTAAAATGATAACTAATTAACTTCAGTAACAAAGTTGGGCATCCTAAGAGGATGGGTGTTTAAGCGGCATTGGAATGCCATTGTATCTAATCTATAGCACACATTTAAGTATCCCACCAAAATTCATTGTGTTGGCTCTGGTTTAATTTTTAAATGCCTTCACTGTGCCGAAAGAAGAAATTCAGTGGCCACTTAAATTTAGCTGGACTGTGCTGTTGTGTGTGGCTTCTGCATAGGTCTTTAGGAGGAAAATAATTGCAGCCTAAAGGTGACCATATTAAGCTACCAGTTTCAAAATGATGAACCTGCTGAATATGGCAGTTCTGGCAATTTGAGTATTTGGAATCACGGCGGTGATTAAAGGAAATACATATCTTGAGAAGCCAAGGGCAGGCCATCTTGGTTTACAGAAGCATGTATGCCTTGCCCCTCGTAATTAACTCCTCGAGGTTCTACAAATTGAAACTGAGTTACTGTAATTTGCTTTTGAATATTTACCATGAGAGGAATTTTATAGCTGTGATGACACCTCCCTTATAAACGTGTAATTATTATGAAAAATGTGACATGTAGGGAACCAACTTATTAATTTTCACAGGATCCACTTGGTAAGGCTGCCACCTTTTAAATCGTCGCCTTATGAACTGGGACAGACTCAGATGTATAACATAAAAATAATAATGAAGTTTATTGAGAAAATAAATTAAATACAATAATGTCTGAAGTTGGTATGGGTTGCCTTAAACATAGAATAGATTAAATCAACTCTTCAAGCCTCCCTGACTTTAAACAGTAAAGCCCTCATTGCCTGACTGAACTCTAATGGAGCTGTGCTCTCTCAGCACTCACTCTCAACCCTCAACTCTCTTAACTCTTAACTCAACTCTTAACTCTTAACTCAACTCACTCTCACAGACCAGGCTCCACCCTTTTTATACCATACAATCCTCCGCCCTCCTGCTGGTATTGGCTGATAATTTACATATGTATTTCTCTTGAATCCAGGGTGTTGTCACATATGCAAATTTAAAAAGATACATTTCTATTAGATGGACAGGTGAATTGCGGTGACCATGGGGGCCAGTTTGCAAATATTCATGACCTGGTAAGCTGAAAAACACAGATATAAAGAGGCTTTTGTAGCTCATTCAAAAAGCTCAGGGAGACCGTATGGCTTAAGCAGAACTGGGCTTTGTGGAGCTGCAAGGATAATCCACAATGAAATATTGATCCAATGAATGTTCTCTCCCACCCCCTTTCCCCCTTTTGGTCCTGTTATCAAATTGCCGTAATAAGAGTGTAGCATACTCAAATGAATTAATTATGGACCTGATCCAGAATCCATAGAAATCTGTTTTTGGTTGGTTTGGTAGCGAAACAAATTGAATAAAAATATGAATCAATCCCTGATGAACCTTATTCGCCAACATTTTCAAGGTTTTTCCACCCTGATTCTTGAAGAAAGCACAGACCAAATGCTCAGTGAGGAGTTGATATACAGAAATACAAGCAAATTTAGAGACAAATGATCCCTCCACCTAAATATTTGCCATTGTTCCTCATTAATGATAGGATGATATTTGGAGGATAATTGGCAGATAATAACTTTGATGGTCTAAGCCGCACAGAGACGTCACCTGCTTGTGGTGGATAAATGCTCTAAAAATATCTGACAAGAGACAAGCATTAATATGACATTGCTGTAAACAATCAATAGCATTTTATACAAGTGACGCCGTGGATTAAAACGGGATTTTAAACTCACAGTTTGTGCCTGCAGTTAATGCACACAGTTGAATGGGTTTATGATTTGAATTGGGGATTAACCCAATCCAGTGTTTGGAGTTGTAAGTAGAGATGGGCACGGAACGAACATTTTTTCATTTCCATTACCGTTTGTCGTTTCCGTTACGCAACGAAACGACAAATTAAAATTGTGATGAAAATGCAATGAAATGAACAGAACCATGAAAATTTGGTCGTTACATTTCATTTCCGTTAATGGCAACGCACAATGAAATAAGCATTTTAAATGTTAAAAAATGCCCTGGACATCCATAAAAATGCAGCGATAATTATTTATATTGTCTGATAATACCTACCGGGGTGGGGTCCTTAAAACGTTTGTTTTAGTCTTCTCCCATCGCAATGTATTTTTCTTTTCCCTTTAAAATGGATGTCACCACCAGCCACAATATGGAGGCAAGCCATGTGATGGGATCATGTTCAACCAATAGCATGCCCAGGTTGCAGACTGGGCGGGCAGGTCTGGCAGCCACAGAGGGCATAAAAAGCTCTGGCAGCCCCCGTCCTCCTTGCAGTCTCTGGTGGGAGTTAGGGTGGGATTGCTGTCTCTGCTGCGACTCTAGCTTCAGTCCTGCTGCCTCCCTGTGTGTGTGCTGTGTACCTCTCGGTGAGTACCCTCCTTTGCCCCGCAGTGCAGTCACTCTGTGGCTGCCTTGCACCCTGGGCAACGCCTGTCGCTGCCTTTGCAGCCTCCCTGCATACCTAGTCTGTACTGTGTCTCTGCCAGCATCCATTTTTTTTAGTGTTTTCCCTCTGGTCTGGGGCGTTGGGGGATGGCTGCACACGGAAATGCTTTAAAAATCGAGCAAAAAGCGGGTAGAAATAACAAATGAAAAAACAAAAAACGGTAATGAAATTTTTCAAAAATTTCACGACAAACGGAAACGAACCGAAACAGACCTCTCAATGACAAATGAAAAACCAAAACACCATTTTTCTGTTTCGTGCCCATCTCTAGTTGTAAGTATTAAGAAGTTCCACACTTCAGCTGTAGATGTCCCAAACATATGGACAGTTTACAGAGAATCTGTGGAACAGATGGACAGAGAATTCTAAAACAAACAATAACCATCTAGAGAGAAAGGGGTCTCAAAATGTTCCAGAATATTCCCAGGCAAACATTATATGTATTCTTATTATCATATATTCTCAAAAAAACTTATGCAGTTTTAGGACTTGAATTTGTTGCTGCACAGTGAGCCAGCATTTCTCTTTCTCCCTGCTAGATGGCACTGCTTTCTAAGAAAAGCTGGTTTCCAGTGGGAGCTGTATAGCTCAACGTCCATACACTGGTTAAAAATACACCAGAATTTTGGACAGCTGGACTGTAATGACAAGGAGAAGGAGGAAGAAGAGGGTGGCCAATATTATTACTTCTCAATTTTAAAATAATAGGAATGAGCACAGTATTTACACCTACTGGATGTACCTGCCTTCGCCAGCTTAGAAGCCCATTAGTTCTATCTCCAACTTCAGTCGTCTATCTCTACTTCTGTTATTTCCCTCAGCCCAACTTTTAAAAACAAAGGTCGTTTTTGTCTTCCATCCCAGTAGTGACTCATCTCAGCACTTTCTTTCTTTCTTTCTTTCTTTCTTTCTTTCTTTCTTTCTTTCTTTCTTTCTTTCTTTCTTTCTTTCTTTCTTTCTTTCTTTCTTTCTTTCTTTCTTTCTTTCTTTCTTTCTTTCTTTCTTTCTTTCTTTCACTGTCACTCTCTATCCTATGTACTCTTCATATTCTCAGGCTCATTCAGCATGTATGCATCTAACAGAAGAGTCTAGCAAATGCCTGTGATCAGGTGTCACCAAGAAGCTAATGCCCAGCAGCTCAGTAGTGCTTTAGGATTCCAGATACCAGATTCCATTTATGGAAGTTAGGAAATCTCTATAGGGCCTGTTCACTTTCAAGTTTTTAGTTTGTTTCAGAGATATTTTGGGGCAAACAAGCAAATTACTGCATGCTCTAGAGCAGTGGTTCCCAACTGCTGGTAACCCATGCGTTCTTGAATTACAAACCCCAGAAATGTGTGGGCAATACATTGTAGCATTAACATGCCTGCCCCCAGCCCTTTCACAGGTTATTGACAAACACTGCTTCTGATTTTTCTCTTTCACTGCCACCAACTAACTTCGCTAGTAAATTAAAGCCTTCAGCCCGTTAAGCTGAATAAAAATAAAAGCAGTTTCTTGATTACAAAGTAGAATCAAAATAATTAATGGTAACGTGTTGAAGTACAAACAAAATGAAGAATATATCTCAAACCCACTTAAATTTGATTACTAATAAAGTTGAATATGTGCACACCCAGTTCCTAAGTTTACAGACTCTAAACAGTTTTCCTCATAGACACTAAAAATCCTACCTCTTCCCTCAGACTCTGTCTGGACTTTTCTTCAGTAAGTGTACAACCCTTATCTAGCCCTATCTGTCTTTCTGTTAGTGCCAGTCCCTATCCAATTAAAACAGTGCTGACTGAGCAGTGCCTTAAATCCTCTCAGGCCACTCACCAGACTCTATCATTGGTCTACAAACCCACCAATCAGTACAGACACCTCTCACACATTATTCATCACCACAGGTAAACACCACACACATCTACTGATAAAGGCTTCTGAGAGTTTTAGTTCAAAAAACATCTGAGTACCCAAGGTTGAGAATTGTTGCTAGAGGAACCAGCTTTGAGATAATAACAAATACAGGTATAAAAAAGTGAGAAAAATCAGTAGTATCCTGTGCCTCGAGCTATTGCCATTTCTGACACCATTCTCGACAAACACATGAATCCAAGGTGCTCTGGGGAAATTTGATTTCAAAGTGTAACCAATTCATTTATGGATATTGGGAAATCATTGGAATCCATGCCAAGTTCTGTGTTTCTAGCTTTTAACATTTCAAACCCAGACTGTTTGTTTGTTTTTGTTTGTTTGTTTATTTCCCTCACTGGATTTCTGATGTTTCCATCCCTCAGTTTCTTCTGTCCTACATGAGTCTGCAATACAGTGGTACCTTGTATAAAGGAATTAATTCGTTCCAAATGAAATTATGTTAAGCAAATTTTCCTTTATACAAATTCCCATAGGAGTGCATTGAAAATGGAGTGATCCCATTTTTATGTTGTACGGATTCTCCCCATAGGCGATTATGTTAAGCAAATTTCCCCTATCCAGAATTTTTTATGTTGTACAAATTTTATGTTATACAAGCTGTTTGTTATACAAGGGTCCACTGTATTTTAAAAATAAGTATTAGAGATGGGTGTTTCATTTCAGAAAGGATCCGGTTCAAAAAACGAAACATGGCACCATAGCTGCAGTTTGGAACCGGGATCCAGCCTCCAGAATAAAATCAATAAGTCTCTTACCTTGTTTTGAGTCATGCAGGGCTAAACTCCAAGGAAGCAGACTCTGAGATGTCATCTTTCACTTTCCCTGCCATTGGCCAATCAGGAGCTGTGCAAGGACATTATTTATTTATATTTATTATTTATATTTTATTTATATATCACAAATCAACTTTCCTTAAACGGGAACTCTGGGTGGTTTACAACAGCAACTTATAAAACAGCACCCAAAACATCATCATCATCATCATCATCATCATCATCATCATCATCATCATCATCATCATCATCATCATCATCATCATCATCATCATCAAGAAGAAGAAGAAGAAGAAGAAGAAGAAGAAGAAGAAGAAGAAAATAAAAAAGGAAAACAAAACAAATGAAGAAAAAACCCATTATACAAAGACAGTAATGGCAACAAGACAACAAATACCCGGCAAGAGGCAAAATGACTCATAACATAAAAACAATGAACACGGACAGGACAAAACACCTAGAAATTGCCAAAGGCATCCCTAAGTAACCAGGTTTTTAAGGCTTTTTAAAAGGATGCCAAGGATGGGGCGTGACAAATCTTGCTTGGCAATTTATTCCATGCTGTCAGGGCAGCCACTGAGAAGGGCCAATTGTGTGTCACAACTTTACAGGTCTCCCTGGGGATGGCATCATCCTGCCTCCCTGTCTGATTGGCCAGTGCCAAGGAGAGTGAAAGGTGATGCATTGGAGCCTGCTTCCTTGTTGAAGTTTAGTCCCGCATGACTCAAAACAAGAGACTGGTTGATTTCATTCCAGAGGCTGGTTCCCGCTTCTGAACGAGAGCTGTGGTGCTGTGTTTCATTTTCGGAACCAGACCCCTTCCAAAACAAAACACCCATCTCTAGTCAGTATAGAAACATTATACATATGGTCTTTTGTACAGATTTCTCCACGTGTATGCCTTTTTGCAGCTTCCCTTTATAGAACACTCTTGCATGCATTTCTCTCACTAATACACATATTGTTTCCACATTGCTGCTTTTTGAGCATTTGCTCCACACACAATTTTTTGCTCAGGCAATTTGCACCAGAGAATGTGGAGACGGGCAAAAATCATAGGCCAGCTGCTTGTCATTGCTTTGTAAAGTGCTGACACGGCAACCTCGTAACCGTGTGTAAACAAAATGAATTTATTTCTTAACTCATAGTATTTGTAAAAAGCAAGATGTTGGGAACTTTATTAAAATTATTGCAGCTGACGTGGCACAATTCAATTCTGAATTAACCAGGGTGGTTAACAACATCATTACAAGCAAAATAAAAGAACTTGTCAACGTTAAACTGGTTTGAAGTCCCATTGATTTCAATCAGACTAATGCCTGTACACACTCAACCTGCTGTTCAACTCCCTGTGATATAACAGCAGTGGCCAGAATAATGCACTAAATTAAAATTGTCAATTTCTGAGTTCACGGCCTGGGACCGAAACTACAGTTTCTTTAGAAATACCCCAGATGTGGCTTGATTTCTAGTGGGAAGGAATATAACAATTATTGGGTAGCTAAGTGTGTTCTTTTATTATACCTCAAAATGCATGAATGATACTGTCAAGAAGGCATTCCTACTTTGACAATATTGTATGGTAATTTTAATCAGTGTATAATTATAGTTGATTAGAAGTTACCATGTTATGTTCCCTATAGAAGTGAACTGGGAGACCAATATATTGATTAATACTGGTATTTTCTAATAGTGCAATTCTTAATCCTGCTATCTTCTGAAATTCTAATGTTTCTATTTGAACCTGTTACCCAAATAGGCATACAATGGTGATTAGCAGGTGAAAACCAAGCTTTGCACATCCTTTCTTTGGATAAGACTAGGTTTCCATAAGATACATCTGGAATGAGTTTGCTGGGAGAAACCTCATGGGATGGATTTATGAATAACACCTTATGGCATGCAATATCCCTCTCCTTAAGACACAGGAAGTTCACAGAAAAGCATTTCTGAGTCCTCCAATATGCCTAGAAAGGCCCTCAGAGGGCCCAAAAGTGCTTTCAAGCGATCCAGAGGTCACTTCCTGTTTCGAAAAGGGCAGCACCAGGCTGTGGGTAAGAACAACCTGGCCTTTATTCGCATATTGTGGATTTTCAATTATCACGGGTTGTATCGGGTCCCTAACCCCTGCGATAGGCGGGAGTTTACTGTACCTACTATGTGACTTTTAGATGGATTACAATACATGACTGCATTGACTGATTTCATAAGAACACCATTACTTTCCATGTTAGTTTCCACCCCTCATAATGGATTTTTTTTCTTTTTGCATGCTCTTTGTAGCTTTAATATTACTTTTTAATTTTCTAAGATGTCTCTTCTAATTCCCTGTTCATAACTTGAATATGTCTTAAATATTTTCTTGTTAACCGCTCTGAGTTCCCATCCTGGAAAATCTGGTGGTAAGTAAGTAAGTAAGTAAGTAAGTAAGTAAGTAAGTAAGTAAGTAAGTAAATAAGTAAATAAATAAATAAATAAATAAATAAATAAATTCTGGGTTGTATATTGTCCCTCATTATTTTAAGCCACCTTGGGTCCATTTCCAAGGAAAAAAGCAGGGTAAAAATATTCTAAATAAATAAATAAAAATAAATAAATAAATAAATAAATATTATATTTTATAATGTTGCATCTGTCAGATATCTTGTAGAGTAAAAATGTTGTTTTCTTAGATACTTGTGTGAAATAGGGAAATAACTGTTACCATTATATTTGCAGTTTTAAAAAAGTAACTCTCTACTGTGTGTGTGGGGGGGAGGAAACGATGTCTTAGAACTACAGTCTAATTGTAACTAATTCGTGTTTTAAAATAATTTCCAAACCCTGTTCCTTCCCAAATGTCAAATGTCTTTTTTTTAAATTTAAAAATGTGTTTTCTCAATGGGGCTCCTCTCTACTATCTCACTTAGTGGTTCCTGATCTTGAGGTCCCCAAATGTTCTTGGACTAAAACTCTCAGAATCCTTCCCCACTAGCCATGCTGGCCAGCATTTCTGGGAGTTGCAATCCAGGAACATCTGGGGACCCAAGGTTAAGAACCACTGTCACAGATCATTTGATTTTGTAGAATGAATGCCTTTTACTGCCTGCTAAGTGAACACATGGTACTTATTCCCATTCTTTCAATCTGACGTTTGAACATTCAACTGTGGGGCTTCCCCATTAGTCCTATAAAAGTATTAAAACATACACATTTCCCCCCTGGTCTCTGCATTTCCCCAGAAATAACGTTTTAAAAAATATATGAGTAGAGCCAGCTTCGGTGGTATGTGTGTTCTTGTCACCAGCTTTACTGGCACTCTATGATCCTATGTTTATTTATGCCACTCACTCTGGAATAATTAATGCAGCATGTTTGCACTAATGGGAGCCTGTAAGGAACCACCTTCAAATGTTCTTTGGAAGGATGAAACATCCTGTTTCCCATCTCTGTGAACAAAAGCATCCAGTATAAGGATCATCAAAATCATATTGATTCAGGGAGTAATTCCATAAAACAGATGACATACACAATGTTATTAAAACTAATCTCAATTTAGAAATTCCTTGTTCATGGGGAATGATTTTGATCCCCAATACCAATCATGAATGAATGAGAGTTAAAGACGTGAAGACAACTAGATAACATCATTGTTCCAACTCTAAATGATGCCGATTAGCAATCTCAGGGTATTGTTCTCAGGATCTGCTGGGCAGCTTCCAAGAAGTCAGAATATGTGGGTTCTGGGAACGCAGAGATGCACAGCTGAAACTTGAAAGAATACATGGAGGAACACACTCCGCGAGTGAGGCCTGCAGCTTATTTTGACTCAGTGAAGAAAACCTCATGGAGTCTAACATGGAAACGATTGCTGAGCAGTCTTCATCCAAATTTTTAGATACAAATTGTTTCAGCTATCCAGGATTGAGCAACAAGAGACCTATGACATCTTTAGGTGCCTGGGGCTGCATGTCCACTACAACAGTGGTTGTCAATCTTGAATCACTCCAGTGTTCTTTGACTGCAGTTCCCAGAAGCCTTTAACATAGGAACATAAGAACATAAGAAAAGCCATGCTGGATCAGGCCAAAGGCCCATGTAGTCCAGCTTCCTGTATCTCACAGTGGCCCCACCAAATGCGTCTGGGAGTGCACAGGACTAAATAGCTGTCTCCTGACACCACTCCCCTGCATTTGGCCCCGGTTTTAAGCCTGGAGATTATACATCTCCATCATGGTTTGTAACCTGGGTGGACTTTTCCTCCAGGAATATGTCCAATCCCCTTTTGAAGGCATCCAGGCCAGGTGCCATCAACACATTCTGTAGCAGGGAGTTCCACAGATTAACAACACAATGGGTAAATTTTTTTTTCTTTTGTCTGTTCTCATTCTCCCAGCCCTCAGTTTGAGTGTATGTCCCCTGGTTCTGGTATTTTGTGAGAGGTAGAAGAGCATCCCTCTATCCAGTTTACTCATGCCCTGCATTATTTTGTATGTCTCAATCATATCCTCCCTCAGGCGCCTTTTTTTCCAGACTAATGAGCCCCAAATGTTTTAGCCTTTCCTCATAAGTGAGGTCCCCCAGCCCAGTAATCATTTTAGTCACTTTCTTTCGCACCTTTTCCAGTTCCACTATGTGTTTTTTGAATTGCGGTGGCCAGAATTGTGCACAATATTCCAGGTGCGGCCTTACTATCGTCTTGCAGCATGGCATTATAATGTTGGCTGTTTTATTTTCATTCCCCTTTTTGATAATCCCTAGCATGGAATTGGCCTTCTTCACCGCTGCCACACATTGGGTAGACACCTTCATGGAGCTGTCCACCAGCACACCAAGATCTCTTTCCTGATCCGTCACAGATAACTCAGAGCCCATGAGTTGATAGATAAAGTTTTGATTTTTTTGCCCCAATATCCATTACTTTATATTTGGCTACATTAAAATGCATTTGCCATTTTGCAGCCCATTCCCCCAGTTTGGAGAGATCCTTCTGGAGCTCTTCACTATCTTCTCTGGTTTTTACCACACAGAAAAGTTGTGTGTCATCTGCAAGCTTGGCACTGTTTATCCCTGTCTCCAGGTCATTTATGAACAGATTGAAAAGCACCGGTCCCAGGACAGATCCCTGGGGCACACTGCTTTTCACCTCTCTCCATTGTGAAAATTCCCCATTGACACCTACTCTTTGTTTCCTGGATCTCAACCAGTTCTCAGTCCATAAGAGGACCTGCCCCTTATCCCCTGACTGTGCAATTTTCTCAGCAGCCTTTGGTGAGGGACTGTGTCAAAAGCCTTCTGAAAATCCAGATAGACTATCCACTGGTTTACCCAAATCCACATGCCTGTTGACCTTTTCAAAAAATTCTAAAAGATTTGTCAGACAAGACTTACCCTTACAGAAGCCATGCTGATTTTCTCTCAGCAAGGTTTGTTCTTCTATGTGTTTTAAGATTTTCTCTTGGATGAGGCTTTCCACCATCTTCCCTGGGACAGATGTAAGGCTAACTGGCCTGTAGTTTCCCGGGTCCCCCCTCCTTCCTTTTATAAAAATTGGTGTGACATCTGCTATCCTCCAGTCCTCCGGCACTGTGGCCGTTTTAAGAGATAAGTTGCATATTACCATTAAGAGATCTGCAGTTTCATAGAATCACAGAATCATAGAATCATAGAGTTGGAAGAGATCTCAAGGGCCATCTAGTCAAACCCCCTGCCACGCAGGAACCCCATCACAATTCTCAGTTCCCTAATAACCCTTGGGTGGATGCCATCTGGGCCCGGTGACTTGTTAATCTTCAATTTATCAATTAGTCCTAAAACATCCTCTCCTTTAACCTGTATTTGATTTAATTCTTTAGTCAAGAGGGGCCGTTCAGGCAGCAGAATCTGCTCAAGGTCTTCTGTCGTGAAGACAGATGCAAAGAACTCATTTAATTTCTCTGCAATTTTCAAGTCCTCCTTAACCTCCCCTTTTCCTCCCTCACCATCCAGAGGGCCAACTGGTTCTCTGGCAGGTTTTCTACTTCTAACATATTTAAAGAAGCTTTTATTATTACCCTTTATATTGCTAGCCATGCATTCCTCAAAGTCTTTTTTTGCCTCTCTTATCATCTTCTTGCATTTCTTTTGCAAGAGTTTGTGTTCCTTTTTATTTTCCTCATTTGGGGAGGATTTCCATTTACAGAAAGACCTCTCCTTGCACTTTAGAGCCTCTCTAACTCCACTTGTTAACCATGCTGGAGCCCTCTTGGACTTAAAGGAGCTCTTCTTTCTTTGTGGTATGCAGTTGTGCTGGGCCTCTATTACCATTGTTTTAAACAGGCTCCATGCACTCTGAAGAGATTGGATTCTTTTAACCTTCCCCTTCAGTTTCTTTCTAACTAGTTTCCTCATCTGAGGGAAGTTTGCCCTTCGGAAATAAAGGGTTTTTATGTCTGATTTGCTTGACACTCTTCCTCCAGCATGCATGGCAAAGGAGATTGCAGCATGGTCACTGTTCCCCAGAGGCTGAGTGACATTCACATCCCTGACCAGGTCCTGAGTATCACACAGTATTAGATCCAGAGTTGCCTGTTCTCGGGTGGGCTCCATGACAAGTTGCTCTAAGGCACAGTCATTCAGCAAGTCGAGAAACCCGATTTCTCTTTCTTGCCCAGAGCTCACATTGGCCCAGTCAATGTGGGGATAGTTGAAGTCCCCCATGATTACTATCCTATTCCTCTTAGCCATCTCCATGATTTCTCTCCTCATTTCTAGGCCCCCCCTCAAGTTTTTGATCTGGTGGACGATAGCATACCCCAACTATCACATCACTCCTTGGACCTTGTAGTTTAACCCACAGTGATTCTATGGTGGAGTCAGACCCGCTGTCAATCTCCATTCTGCTGGATTTTACCACTTCTTTGACATAGATGGCCACTCCCCCTCCAACCCTCCCCTCTCTATCCCTTCTATAGAGTTTATAGCCTGGGATTGCTGTATCCCACTGGTTCTCCACATCCCACCAGGTTTCTGTTATGGCTATTATATCTATGTTATCCCTAGCTGCCAAATGTTCAAGTTCTCCCATCTTTGCTCGGAGGCTTCGAGCATTAGTGTAGAAGCACCTGTACAGTGGGTCCCCCAACAACAGCTGCTGCTTTATTCTCCCCCCCCCCCACAGGCTTTATTTTTAGTAGACAAACTATGACATTCCATTATTCTCCCAGTGCTAATACCTGCTATGTCATCTCTATGTGATTCTCTACCCTCTCCAACCTCATTCCAACCTTTTTGAGGTTGAGTGTCAGCAATCTGGTCCCATCATGATTCAATTGCAACCCATCCCTCCTGAACAGGTTTGGCTTGTCCCAAAATGTTCTCCAGTTCCTGACAATACAGTATATTCATTCTGCTCAATCTTTTGTTTAGATTTCCCCCATGGGAGGATTGCTTTCTGTATTATTATGGAACTTTCCCCCCATTTATTAATCGTGTTTTAAACAGGATTCTTTGATCACAAATAATTAAAAGACAAAAATCCAGTAAAAACCAATAAAATAACATTGTACCTGTCTGGCAGGATCAATGGAGGTGGGCAGTGGGGTTTCCCCATGGTGCCACCTTGACAGGAGCTAGACCTGATGATTCATAGGGTCCTTTCCAGCTCTGCAGTTCTGAGATGATGATTATTTATTTTATTATTTACCAATTTGAAATATTTTTGTCCTCCTTTCTTCTTAAAAGCGCACAAGGCAGTTTCTATAATTAAAACACAACATTAAAGCTGACAACACTGAGTATATACAAATACTAAAAAAAGACCAAACAAATGGCATTAAAAAAACACATAAGCGAGACCAAAACACATTCAGAGAAGTAAGGCGCAATAATCAATCAAAATAACAACAACCCACCTAAGTAGCCAGTCAGGAAAAGCCCACCCGAAGAGAAAGGTCTTTGCCTGCTTGCAGAAGGCTAGCCAATAGGGGGCCAGTCTGGTCTCCTGGGGGAAAAGGTGCTTCAAAGTCTGGGAGTGACAACAGAGAAGGTGTGTGTGTGCAGGGCTGGCGCATCCATTAAGGCGAACTAGGCAGTTGCCTAGGGCGCCAAAATGGACAGAGGGCACTGGCCAGCCTGCTGACCCCCTGCCACCCCCCGTCCCCCCACCACTGGCCACCGCCGCCTGCCTGCCTGCCCGCCGCCCCACCCCCCGCCACCACTCGCTCACCCGCCACTGCCACCACCACTGCTGCCGCCCCCGCCCCCCGCTGCCCCCCGCCCCACCCCCCAGCCCCTCACCTAGGGCACAAAAAAGCCTAGCGCCGGCCCCTGTGTGTGTGTGTGTGTGTGTGTGTGTGTGTGTGTGCAATGCATGAGTGAAGGTGATGATTCTCACAACTGAGCAGGGCAGGCTCATAAAGGGACTGTGAGTTAACTTTGGGCCCTAAAGCCGTTTAGGATTTTAGTGGTTAGAATCAAAACCTTGAATTGCATGAGGATGTTGCTCCAGCCGCCCAAAATCTTTAATCACTTGCCTTTGGTCTCTTAAGTGAACAGCCTCCTGGCCCTTTTGGCAGTGCTACATCAAAGAGCATGAATCCTAAGAAAAGATTTTGAAGATTTCTATGCCACACAACCCCTCTTCACTGTACTTCTTCCTGTTTGGGGAGGTGGACCATTCAGAGGACTGTGTTTGCTCTTTTTACATAATCTGCCCAATTGTATTCACTGCTTTCTTGAACTCATCTCTCTCTCTCTCTCTCTCTCTCTCTCTCTCTCTCTCTCTCTCTCTCTGTGTGTGTGTGTGTGTGTGTGTGTGTGTGTGTGTGTGTGTGTGTGTGTGTGTGTGTGTGTGTGTGTGTGTGTGTGTGTGTGTGTATGAGATTAAGGTCATCAAGATAATGCAGAGAATATTCGAACTGGAATCCAAGTGTGCATGGGGGAGATTTAGAAGGTCTGTTTTTTCAGTGATATGTAATCATGCAACTGGGAAGCGGGGGTATAATTTGCAGATTAGGAGAATGAACAAAGAGGGTGAAATTAACTTTAAAACAGGGGAAGGGGGAGAAAGTTTGTTTGAAGGGGACAAAATAATAATAAATAAGGATGGAAAACCACTATACAAGAGTTCTGTTTGATGCGATCTGACAGCTGAGTTGGAAACATCAGCAAATACGAAGCCGAGACTTCCTCCCCTTGCTCCCTCTCTTTCTTCCCATAGTATACACTGGAGTGCCTCCAAATGAAGTTTGATAGTCCAAGCAGCCAGTTCCCAGTGTGTGGGTGGAGAATGATCTGGAGGAAGGGGCAGGAATGCTGAACTCTGATGCAAGTCCAATCCCCTCTGTTTTTCAGAGAAGACATCTCCTTCCGTCAGTCCATAAATCTGCCTGAGAAGGAGTGGGGAAGGAAAAAACAAAAACAAAAAAATCAAATCAAAATAACCCTTAAAAAACCCCTCAGTAGGAAATCCTGATACTAGTAAAGCTCTGCTCCTTCTCTTTTCCTTCTCCATGTTTTGGACCCAGGGACAACTACTGTTAAATGGCATTGCTCAAGTTGTAAGATAGAATGTCATAAAGAAGTACAGAATTGGAAGGGCCAGACATGAATTTGAGACCTGTGTTCGACAAAATCTTTTGGTTGTCCCCCCTCCGCCCCAAGAATTCACTTGCATTGACGTAGATGCATGTCTGCATTCCACGTTACAATCCTAGTGATAGGATTCTCTACCATGCTTTTCCCTTGTCATATCTTTTTTTCAGGATGTTGGCCACCATCCCGTCCAGAGATCAGGAAGCTCTCAACACCCAGATATTGCTAGACTACAATTCTGAACATCTTTGACCATAAGTCATGATATTTGGGTTGGTAGAATCCAACCATGTTCTCAAGAGTGTGACCATCTCTAATTGAAGCTCCTTGACTATCGTTTTACTTGTCCTTTGTGGGATTCCTTTCCTAATTTTCTGACTTTCTTTGGATGAGGCAGAGAAGACACCAGTGGAGATCTGGTACTTAGCTCCCACATGTTTAAAGTACATGTCACTTCCATTCCAAAGGTCAACTGAGGCCAGGCCCACCAGAATGTCAGGCGTGCTCACTCTGAGTGGCCACACCCAGGGAGGCGCGGAAGTCGCTCATGCGCAACTGCGCCTCTCTGTGGTGGGCCCCTCACTGTGGAACCACCTTCCCAGTGAGCTGCACCTTGCACAGTCCCTGCCCGCCTTCAAAAAGGCGCTCAAAACCATGCTTTTTAGGGAGGCATTTGGTGACCTTTGATTTAATTTAATTTAATTTAATTTAATCTAATCTATTCCACTTTTTTTCCTCCTCCGCCCTCCCGATGCCTCTTCTTGTGGGTTTTCCCTCTTACTGTTTTGGCTTGTCATGATTTTGTTTTCTATTGTACTGTCGATTTTAATCCTGTTGTAAACTGCCCAGAGTTCCTATTGGAAGATGGGCAGTATAGAAATAAAACAAACAAACAAATAAATAATAAATAATTCAATGCAGAAGAAGACACAGAAAACATAAGAACAGCCTTGCTGGAACCGTCCACAGCCCAATCAATACAGCATTCTCTCTCACACAATGGTTCACCATTTGCTTCAGGGTATTCCCAAGCAGATGTCTTCACCTGCTTACAATTCCCCACAAATGGCATTGAGAGATATCATGCCTATCTCTCCAACCCAAAGGTTGTCCTTAGGCATCCATAATGATAGCCATTGATACCCTTGTTCTCCATGAACTGGTCCAATCCTTTCTTAAAGCTGCCAAGGCCGACAGCTGTCACCACTTCTTCTGGCAGGGAGTTCCATAGACCAGTGATCCTCTGGGTGAAAAAGTACTTTCTCTTATTTGTTTAAGGTCTAATACCCAAATGTTTCATGGTGTGCCCCCTAGTTCTAGTGTTGTGTGATAGGGAAAACAGTTTTTCCTTATATACTTTGTACACATTGTGTATGATTTTATAAACTTCAATCAGGTCACCTGATTGTCCACATTGTGTATGATTTTATAAACTTCAGTCAGGTCACCTGGGCGTGAAGAGTGAAGAGGACCAGCCGTTGCAGCTTCAGATGGTAAGGAAGGTGTTCCAGTCCCCCTAATCATTCTGGTTGCCCTCCTCTGTACTCTTTCCATTCCATTTCTGGAGGTATGGTGACCAGAACTGTCCACAATACTCCACGTGAGGCCCCACCATAGATTTATAAAGAGGCAAAATGACCCTTGCTGACTTATTTTCTATATCCTTCCTAATGATCCCTAGCATTGAGTTTGCTTTTTTCACTTCCCCAGTGTCAAGGGATCCCTCTGGAACTCCTCACAATCTCTCTCTGTTTCTACTATGCTGTATAATTTAGTGCTGTTGGCAAATTTGGCTATCTTGCTATTTACTCCTAGATCATTTATGAAGAGGCTGAAAACAGGGGTCCCAAGACTGAACCTTGAGGGTCCCCACTATTTATCTCCCTCCACTTGGAGAAGTGTCTATTAAGTGGTACCCCCTTTTTCCTGTCGCTTAGACAGTTGCTGATCCAGGACAAAACCTCTCTCTTTATTCTATGACTGGCAAGTTTATTCAAGAGCCTTTGGTGCAGGACCTTGTCAAAAGCCTTCTGAAAGTCCAGATAAACAATGTCAACTGGATCTCCCTTATCCACGTGCTTGTTGACAGAGTAGTCCCTTAATCAAATATCTGCACTAATGACGGCTAAAAAGCTTGACTGATTAAGTGAATACACTACAAGTGGATGTCATCATTGGAAACTGGGATTGCAACTCCTGAGGTAGCAATAATCCTTTTATTTATTTATTTATTTTCAAATTCTGTACAGCGTTTTTAAGGAGAATAAATAAATGAATAAATAAATAAATATTAAAGAAAATGTGTTTGCATGTATGTGTGAAAAGTGGAAAACATGTAAATTAGCCAATCAAGTTAACATTGTAACAAATAAGGCTGCCTGGTTGCTCAGGTTATGCTAGATTATTTTCTGCTGTTCCACAACTGCTGTTAATAATTAGACTAAATAGCTCTTTTGTTGAGGAAACAGCATTACTGAGACAACAGAAAATATAACCGTTAGGAGCTTTATATTACTCTATGACTCTATAATTTCAGCACGATGGAGTCTTCCCCCCACCCTGCAATTTTAGCAATCTTTTCTTTGCTGTCTAATATAGCAGTGGGTGAGCTCCCTCAGGCAGAAGTGGATTGGAGCAGAAAGCTTACATAATTTATGCAAAAAAAAATCTGCTCTTGCTATTCAGGACCGGGAAATGGCCCAGCTTATTTCCGGCCGACCTGAATTTGGACCAGACTCACTGAGCATTCTCTCTCCCGCCTGTGACTTCCATCCAAATTCCATCCATCATACTGTCTGATGGCAGCAAGTCATGGCAAAGAGGAGAAGGAGGCAAATATGGAGATTAATGATCATGCTTTCTTGCTTGGCCCAAACTATTATGCTGCCTGATGCAAAGGACAAAGAATACCATACAACTCATAAACTGTATCAAATAAAAGCTGTAAAAAGAAATTCAATCTTATAGAATCATAGAATCATAGAGTTGGAAGAGACCTCAAGGGCCACCCAGTCCAACCCCCTGCCATGCAGGAACCCCATCACAGTATTTCCAACGGATGGCCATCCAGCCCTCTGCTTAAAAACATCCAAAGAAGGAGACTCCACCAGCCTCCGTGGCAGTTTATTCCACTGCCAAACAGCTCTAACATGAAGTTCTTCCTAATGTTAAAATGGAATCCCTTTTCCTGTAGTTTGAAACCATTTCCCCAAGTCCTAGTCTCTGAAGCCATGGAAAACAAACCTGTTCCCTCTTCAATATGATATCCTTTCAAATATTTAAACATAGCTATCATATCCCCACTCAGCCTTCTTTTTGAAAGGCTAAACATTCCATCTTAATTTAATGAATATCCTTTTTACTTATTAGAATAAGTAACTGAGAATCACGGTGCTTTTCTTCCTACAAAGAGCTCTGTGTGAGTTGATGGTTTGCATTTCCAGTGTACTGGGAGTTCACAAATCTGAGAAAACTAGTATTTTTCCATGTTTGTATCTAAGAATGTGCTTCTTTCATTTCAGGTGTTTCAGAAGGTGTCTCTTCTGTTTTCATAGTTTATTGTTCCATTCATTTTACACAAAAGGAAAAGTCTATTTTGGATTTCCCACTTCTGTTTTCTGGCAGTTCAAAAGATCTTCTACCCCCCAGAAAACTTCATCCCTTCTCCAAGAGACAACCATCTTTGCAGCAGCAAAATAACCGAGAATCTACTCCAAAAGCAGTCAGTGGTATATGAGGGGGAAAATATCAATGTACTTATCAAAGCATTAGTTTATAGCATCACAACAGATGGGCACAAACCTCTGGCAGGCACCTACTTGGATGGAGCACCCCAGCTTCTCTGCTTTGCCTCCTCTGGATGTTGCCAGAAGAGGTGGGACACTGAACTGTTCATCATCACATTCATCAACATTGTCATCATCCTCAATGATCATAGCAGGCCTGTCACCTTGCTTGGCACTGGCAGCATGTGGTACTGCCCATGCTGCCAGTATCTGTTGTCCACATTAAGAAGCTTGTCTCAGACTCCACTGTTACTGAGACGGAGAAGAAGACCCTGTCTGCTTGGATAAGTAACCTTTTGGGCACAAGAGGGGATGTTGTCTGGCCACAAAAATGGGTGGGAAGAGAAGCAGTTTGACTGGCTGGCATCAACTACAGTCCCCTTACCTTCTTTTCTCCTTTGGTTTGCCTCCCTCCTATTGCTCGATGCCTTCTCTACTCTTCTTGTGGGAGGCAGCAGGATGGCAATTCAGCATAAAAACTAACTTAAATAAATGGCGAAAATGGCAGGGAGGATCCCCCCAAAGGAATGCAGGCAGGCAGGCAGGAAGGCAGGAAAGGCAATAAGGAAGGAAGGAAGGATCCATGATGGAGGCACAGCAGCCAGGTAGCAATCTAAGACAGAGGATACTAGGAGCTCAATAATCCTGGTGCCTTTCATTCATTCCTTGGTCAACAAAGAATGAATGAAGCAAGGAGCACTTCTCAATTGGTTTACAGATTAAAAATTCCTAATTCCTGTTCCCCTCTAGATTGGCCGATAACAGGAATTGCAACAATTGGCTGAAGAATTTCCTGGCTGATTTGACAGAGAAAGAGTGAAAGGGCACCTAAAGGTTACATGAAAAAGGGAGCATGAAAGAAACACAAACCTTCATGGACTTCTTGTGATGGACCACTGGTTTCAGATATTGCCACTTGGCCCACTGGGGCATATTATGCAGCTGATCCTGGAGTGGTGAGCCCAGGAGAGTTAAATGTGGTGATGGCTAAGGAAACTGTCTGGTCCTGGTACATCCCAACATTCTAGTCTGACCATACAAAGGGACTTTGAGGGAGTTCAAATAAATAAATAAATAAATAAATAAATAAATAAATAAATAAATAAATAAATAAAGTTAAGTGCTTAAGATTCTCATGCTGATTCTGCAAGTTAGAACTGCCACCACATCTACAAAAATTACCAACTCCTGGTAGCTGGTCAAGGCACAAGTACCACAAGCCTTCTTAGCCAAAAATCTAGACAATCTGCTGGATTTTTTAAAAATATATTTTATTAGAGATAATGAAAAAGGCAAAAACACAACTATTCCAAAACGTTTCAAAAAGGCGTCAAAAGAATTTTGTAGCGAGCAAGCAATTTAAGCTTAATGCAGAGGCACTACAGAGTGAACACACAAGAAAATAAGAAATCCAACTGAACTACCTAGTCCTTGCCCGTTAGAGTTGCATCAACATAGCCTCAGATTATGCACAGAGTGCATCCTTCCTGGCACAGCATGACAGGACAGCAACAGAGCAGAGTGTCTTCTAAGAGATAACTAAGGCATCTACTGCAACTTCTGAACTTTTTAAAAAATTGTTTAGGCTAGTGGTTCCCAACCTTGGTTCCTCAGATGTTCTTGGACTGTTCTAGACCTTTCAAGATGGTCTGCCAATCAGACTTCAAATGCTCTCCAACATCCATGAAGACAGGAACAGTTTCTGTTCCCCCGCCCTTCATGAAGAGTTGAATTCATTTCCCAGTTAGCATTGTACCAAGGAATAGCTTGACTCAGCCATGAAGCCTCTGCCCAAAATATAAGCCATAGGCGGTATTTCCATTTCTTTGTGGACAAAATTTGCCCCCAACTTTTTCTCAGCCAGCCATTCTCAATTCTTTCTCAGTTTCTTTACACCTCTCTTTTGTAAACACAAACCATTTGTGTTTAGGGGGTCTCTTTTAACACTCACTGAAAGAACACAAATGTTGTGCATTGGGTCTTTTGTTTTGATCCAAAAGGCCAACTCCCAGTTGTATCACCTTACTTGGGTCTATTTTTTGAACATATAAAAGATTCAGATATATTAAAAAAAAGGAGAAAGAACTGGCTCATGTTTGTTTGTGCTTCACTGCCACAATACTGTAGACCTGGTTTCCTTTATTTAAATGAAGACTTCAGCAAACCTCTAATTTTCTGCTTTATTTCACACCAAATTGTGTCACATTAAATTTTCCTGAACTGAACTGGAACATTTATATTAACTTACTGAAGATTTTTATGCATAGAAGGGGATAACCCCATTTCCATGCTAAAGTTGCCTTAGCATCCCAGATGATTTGATCTTGCATACCAGTGTTATACACATAATAGAGCAGACTCTGCAGGAGCTGAGTCAGTGTTGTGGCATGCCTCCGGTCAATCTATGCTTTCTTTAACACGGATAACATTTGAACTCTTCAAAGCTTGCAGGAAATCTACCACTGGAATATTCTTTTTGGAGATATGAAACATTTGGGTAGACTGCTAGCTTCTGAAAACCTTTGACTCTGCTTTATTACAGAGTCCAGCGAACTTGCGTGTTGGCTTTTTGTGTATTAGACAAAATGTGCCCTCTGCCTTCCAACTACAGGACTGCCATTTTCGCATTCCAATGACATTTTGAAGGATACAGATGTCACATAACTAGAAATCAAATAGGGGTGGGATTTTGTAAACCCATTGAATTATGTGCTTGCATGGGATTTGTTGTTGTTGTTCAGTCGTTCAGTCGTGTCCGACTCTTCGTGACCCCATGGACCAGAGCATGCCAGGCCTTCCTATCTTCCACTGCCTCCCGGAGTTTTGTCAAATTGATTTTGGTTGCATCGATGACATCATCCAACCATCTCATTCTCTGTCGTCCTCTTTTCCTTTTGCCTTCGATTTTTCCCAGCATCAGGGATTTTTCCAAGGAGTCCTCTCTTCTCATGAGGTGGCCAAAGTACTGGAGCCTCAGCTTCAAAATCTGTCCTTCCAGTGAACATTCGGGGTTGATTTCTTTCAGAATGGATAGGTTTGATCTCTTTGCAGTCCAGGAGACTCTCAAGACTCTCCTCCAGCACCACAGCTCAAAAACATCAAGTCTGCAGCGATCAGCCTTCTTTATAGTCCAGCTCTCACTTCCATACATCACTACTGGAAAAACCATAGCTTTGACTGACTATCCTGACCTTAGTTGGCAAAGTGATGTCTCTGCTCTTTAGGATGCTATCTAGGTTTGCCATTGCTTTCCTCCCAAGAAGCAGGCGTCTTTTTATTTCGTTGCTGCAGTTGCCATCTGCAGTGATCAAGGAGACCAAGAAAATAAACTCTGTCATTGCCTCCATTTCTTCCCCTTCTATTTGGCAGGAGGTGATGGGACCAGTGGCCATGATCTTAGTTTTTTTGATGTTGAGTTTCAGCCCATTTTTTCACTCTCCTCTTTCACCCTCATTAAGAGGTTCTTTAATTCTTCCTCACTCTCTGCTATTAGAGTAGTATCATCTGCGTATCTGAGGTTGTTGATATTTCTTCCGGCAATCTTAATTCCGGCTTGTGATTCATCCAGACCTGCCTTTCTCATGAGGTACTCTGCATATAAGTTAAATAGGCAAGGTGACAGTATACAGCCTTGTCATACTCCTTTCCCAATTCTAAACCAGTCAGTTGTTCCATATCCAGTTCTGACGGTTGCTGCTTGTCCCACATATAGATTTCTTAGGAGACAGGTAAGGTGGTGAGGCACTCCCATTCCTTTAAGGACTTGCCATAGTTTGTTGTGGTCTACACAGTCAAAGGCTTTGGCATAGTCAATGAAGCAGAAGTAGATGTTTTTCTGGAACTCTCTGGCTTTCTCCATAATCCAGCGATTGAGATGTAGACCGATCTTTTCCAGTCCTCTGGCCACTGCTGGGTTTTCCAAATTTGCTGGCATATTGTATGCAACACCTTTACAGCATCCTCTTTTAAGATTTTAAAGAGTTCAATTGGAATGCCGTCACCTCCACTGGCCTTGTTGTTTGCAATGCTTTCTAAGGCCCACTTGATTTCACTTTCCAGAATGTCTGGCTCCAGGTCAGCAACTACGCTATCTTGGTTATCAGGGACATCCAGATCTTTCTGATATAATTCTTCTGTATATTCTTGCCATCTGTTCTTGATCTCTTCTGCCTCAGTTAGGTCCCTACCATTTTTGTCCTTTATCATATCCATCTTTGCACGAAATGCCCCTTTAATATCTCCAATTTTCTTGAACAGATCTCTGGTTTTTCCTTTTCTGTTGTTTTCCTCTATTTCTTTGCACTGTTCATTCAAGAAGGCCGCCCTGTCTCTCCTTGCTATTCTTTGGAAGTCTGCATTCAATTTTCTGTATCTTTCCCTTTCTCCCTTGCATTTTGTGTCCCTTCTCTCCTCCGCTATTTGTAGGGCCTCGTTGGACAACCACTTTGCTTTCTTGCATTTTCTTTTCTTTGGAATATTTTTCATTGCAGCCTCCTGTACAATGTTACAAGCCTCCATCCATAGTTCTTCAGGTGTTCTGTCCACCAAATCTAGTTCCTTGAATCTATTCTTCACTTCCACTGTGTATTCATATGGGATTTGACTTAGGTTATACCTGACTGGCCCAGTGATCTTCCCTAGTTTCTTCAGTTCAAGTTTGAATTTTGAAATAAGAAGCTGATGATCTGAGCCACAGTCAGCACCAGGTCTTGTTTTTGCTGACTGTATAGAGCTCCTCCATCTTTGGCTGCAGAGAACATAGTCAATCTGATTCCGGTATTGTCCATCTGGTGATGTCCATGTGTAGAGTTGCCTTTTGTGTTGTTGGAAAAGAGTGTTTGCAATGACCAGCTTGTTCGCTTGACAAAACTCAATTAGCCTTTGCCCTGCTTCATTTGGAACTCCAAGGCCAAACTTGTCAGTTATTCCTTTTATCACTTGACTCCCTACTTTAGCATTCCAATCCCCTATGATGAGAAGAACATCTTTCTTTGGTGTCAGTTCTAGAAGTTCTTGTAAGTCTTCATAAAATTGGTCAATCTCAGAGTCTTCAGCACCAGTAGTTGGTGCATAAACTTGGATTACTGTGATGTTGAAAGGACTGCCTTGGAATCGTACCGAAATCATTCTATCATTTTTTAGGTTGTATCCCAGCACTGCTTTTCTCACTCTATTGTTGATTATGAGGGCTACTCAATTTCTTCTATGGGATTCTTGCCCACAGTAGTAGATGTGATAGTCATCTGAACTGAATTCACCCATTCCTGTCCATTTAAGTTCACTGATGCCCAGGAAGTCAATGTTTATTCTTTCCATCTCACGTTTGACCACATCCAGCTTACCCTGGTTCATAGATCTCACATTCCAGGTTCCAATGCAGTATATTTCTTTGCAACATTGGACTTTCCTTTCTCTTCCAGGCACGTCTGCAGCTGAGCGTCCTTTCGGCTTTGGCCCAGCCACTTCATTAGCTCTGGAGCTACTTGTACTTGTCCTCCACTCTTCCTCAGTAGCATGTTGGACACCTTCTGACCTGAGGGGCTCATCTTCCAGTGTCATATCTTTTAGCCTTTTGTTTCTGTCCATGAGATGTTCTTGGCAGGGATACTGAGGTGGCTTGCCAGTTCCTACCCCAGGAAGTCTTATTACAGGCCTCATTGTCACCAGTGTAATTAGCCTTACAATGATGAAAGCACAGTTCAGCATGGGATTAGCTGGATCAAAAAGGGCTGGGTGTGACCAGACAGACAGCAGATGTTTAAGAGCCTCGTGGTGAAGTGATTAAATGCCTGTGCTGCAGCTAAAGCTGTGTTTATGACCTGAGGTTCAATCCCAGGTAGCAGGCTCATGGTTGACTCAGCCTTCTATCCTTCCAAGGTCGTTATGATGAGTACCTAGCTTGCTTGGGGGGAGGGGAAGTGTAGCGGGCGTAATTAAATTGTAACCCTCCCCCCCCAGAGAGTGCTTGAAGCACTATGGGGTGGTATATAAGCAGAACACTGTATTTTTTGTTTGTTTTTTGCCTGATTCAAATAACAAGATGGCACCTCTCCCAGGCCACTTCATAGACAGAAATGAACTGGGCCAGCCACTAAAATTTACCTCAGTACCAGCAGTGAGACAATCTTCTCCAATGAACTTGAGGGAAAGCTAGTATGAAGACAGTTTATTTGGGTACGGAGAAGCACTGCTGCCACAGCTGCATATGCTACCTGAGGTCATAATCAGCCTTGTCTTTGGACCAACTCTGGAGAATTTGGCCAGCTGTGTGCATCCGCAGGACAGTGATTACTATTAGCATTAGTGCTTACTAGACATGGGCACGACTTGGCGAAATTGTCGTTTCCATTTTCGGATATCGTTTCCGTTACGTAACGGAAACGGTAACGACAATTAAGCTGTCAGAACTCGAACTCGAACCGAAAAAAGAAAAATTGGGTCTGATTTGTCGTTGTCGTTCCTGGCATCGCGCGGCGATCGCGTGATGCCAAGCGGCACAGAAAAAAAGTTTTAAAAATTAAAAAAACCCCGATTCCCGGCCAAAAAAGCAGGCGAAAATATGCCTGCCTGAGAGCACCTACCAGAGGGGTGGTTTCTGGGGGGGGGGTCCCCAGTCTCCCCCCCTCCTGTCCTGGGCTGTCCTGGGGCATCCTCAGCGTCTCCATTTGCCATGCGGTGCGGGGGGATCCAAAATGGCGTCCGCATTTTTTTTTTGAAATCATGGTCCAAAAAACCACCAAAGCACCACAGAAACATGCGAAAATTAGCTATTTTAAATGCTTGAATTTTTACAGTAGCAGCAGTGGGTTTTTTATAGCAGTAAAAGGTCACACTGATTTTATTTTATTTTTATTTTTATTTTTATTTTTTTTACACCTGCGCAATGATGGGCTGGCCATGGGATGGGACCATGCAATTTTTTGGACCCATTCTACCAATCGCATGGCCAGGTTTTGACTGACACTTCTGGATGTGCAAGAGGGCATAAAAAGCCGAGGCACTCCCAGAAGAGTTGCAGTCCGGGCTTGGATGTGGGTGGGAGAGGGCTGTGTGTAGCTGGCTGCTGTGCTAGACTAGTTACGATTTCGCGGAGCCTTTAGATTTCAGTTAGGCAGGGAGGGAGGGAATTGATTCAATTGAATTTTTAGGAAATAATAATAATTTCTTTCATTCTCTGTCTGCTGTGAGGAATAGCAACGCAGTTTATTCTTTTTTATTCTCCTGCAGTTTGTTAGGATTTCTTTTCTGATAGTGCTTCAAAGGGGGGGGGAGGTTTGAGTGGAGGGGAGGTGTGGATTTATTTTAAACATTTCATTTGCTTGGTGGCAAGCCAAGGTCCTTTCATACCCTGCCTGCAGCTCTGCTGTGGGTGCACTGCCCACTTTGTTTGCAAAAATTGCAATTGCTTTATTCGATGCAGTCTTGTGCAGCAAGTCAGTTTAAAGTGTTTTCCGCCTGCTCTGGGTTATTGCGGGACCCGCGCCCGCCGCCCGTGCGCCCGCCCCTCTCCCTGCCACTGCTGCCGCCCGCCCATGCCCCCCTGCCGCCACCTACAGCGCAAAAACACCTAGCGCCAGCGGGACGCCACTCGCTGGAACGTCAAATCGTGCGAAATCACAGTGGCGGTAACGACAAACGACAAATGACACAACGAAATGACAATTTTTAAAAAAAATTCGCAAAAAACGGAAATGACCAGAAACGGACCCATCCCGAAAAACGACAACTCGAAAAAATTTTTTTCTGGTCGTGCCCATCTCTAGTGCTTACAGTAGAATATTTTGAGGGAAGGGGGCAGGCCAAGTAAAGTTAGGGCAGCAAAAATCTTCTACTCCACACTGCAAAATGTAGTGCCTTCCATTACAAAGGTTAAAGTGGCATGACCATGCAGAGAAGCCCATACATCCCATCCTCCCCCAAACCAGACACATTTGGATGTGATTCCCTGTTGTTTTTACAATCATAGCAAACTTTATTTGTTCTATTACCATTTTGCCTGGTAGAATTGTTACAGACTTGACATTTCTCCAGACCCAGATATGATAAACGGAGTGAGCAACTTCAGGGGGTCTGAAGATCAGCTTCCTGGCCTTTACACCCACCATGAGCCACACCAGAGCCAAAACGAGCCAAATTATTGGAAATGAAAGACAAATGCTGCTGAAGATAACTTCCAGTTTCATTTCTGTGGGTTTTATTCCCAAATGACGAATCCTAAAGGCTTTCAGAGACAGAAAATTCCTTCTTTTTTGCAGATTTTGTAGAGGAATGGATAAGCTACAAATATGGCCTGGTATGGGCTTCGTATAGCCACTGGGGCACACTTCACCAAACCCTCTGGTGTGATCCGCAAGGAAAATATGTATTGTTGTTGTGTGTCTTTGTACTAACCACTACTAAAGGTATACAGTACTTGAATTAGAACTTTATTGTCTCAAGACTCAAGAATAACATAAACTATTATACTCCACAGGTTAATAAATAGAAGTTGTTTCAAATGAGAGAGGAAGAAACATCCTGAATACTCTGTTTTACTGAAAATTTCTGACACTTCTGTTGCTTTGGTTAATCAAATTCTTCTATTGCTGCACTGGGAGTTTAAAGCATTCTTGTAACTTCCTGTCTCAATCCCAGTGGTTTAAACATCATTTCATAATTAGGCTTTACAATTACACTATATGTTTGAAAAAGGAGGGAGAACAGAAAGAAAGAGGCTTTCCTTTCCCCTCCTTTACAGGCAGAATTACTGTCTCTGTCTGGGGACTTAAAAAGGAGGATGTGTATATGTCAGGGAGAAAGAGTAAGTGTTCATCTGTTCAGTATTTCATCTTTTCCCACTTGTAGTGGTGCTGACATGTGTGACTGAGAACCTTTCCAGCACATGATGAACGGGGGAAAACATTATACCAAGTGTTCCTTTGAAGTCTCACCAAGACCTGAGCACTGTGCTAGGTACACCTGACCAATCTTAAAACAGAAAACTCTGTCTGGTTTCAAAGGTTAAGTAGGTATGGTCAGCATTTTCTTCAATGAATGAATGAATGAATGAATGAATGAATGAAAACTATGGATCTCTATGCAAGTTTTGGAAAGAGTTGTGCTTCTGATCTGGAAAGCCACTGCCAGTTCAGAAAGCAAAGTGTTCTGCTTATATACTGCCCCATACCACTTCAAGTAGTCTCCGGGTGGTTTACAGTTTAATTACAGTATGCAATATGGGGCTAGATGAACAAAGGATCTGATCCAGTACAAAATAGGTTCCTACTACAGATGGTCACGAAACAAATATATATAGCATTTCTTTCATTTTGTTTTGTTACTGATGAATTTTTAAATAATTTTTGGAATGAAACAAATCAATTTGCTAATGGCTTCCCTGGGTCCTGGAGGCACCATACGCACAGGGTAGCTTCTTTGGACTCTTCCCATTGGGTCCCCCAAATTTGGAAATGGTTGGGGTTCAGGTTGCCAAGGTATTCAACTGCAAAGAAGCCCCCCTAACTAATTGTAAAAGGACTGTACGGCATGCACCAGCAATATAGGGGTTAACCTAAGCAGTGGGGGAGCAATTAGCCATTTCCCCACTCAATGATTTTCTCCTAGAGGCACCCCCTTTGGAGTTTAATAACTCAGCCCCCTGAACCCCAAACCTCTCCAAATTTGGGGAGCTTACAGGGAAGAGTCCAAAGAAACTACCCTGCAATTTTGGTGCCTCTAGGTCTAGGATAAATCATTTCATTCCTAGGGGTAATATGACATTTTGTTTCATTACATAACAAAATGTCAAATAAGCATTTCGTTTTTTGTTTCCTGCTCATTTCTAGTTCCTACGTGTGTCTCAAAAAGAACACATTTTCACCTTGGAAATGCAGGGGGGAAAGCTGATGATATGTTTTTGGTTACCCAAAATGCAAGACACACAACAATAGGCTCAAGCCAGATTTCTGTTGAATATCAGGAAAAGCATCCTAACAGTTACAGCAGTACAGTAATGGAATGAATTACCTCAGGAGGTAGTTTGTGTTCCAACACTAAAGGCGTTCAAGAGAAATATGGTCAACCACCTGGCAGATGGCCTATGATTTGTATTCCTGTCTTGAGCAGGGGTTTGGACTTGAAGGTCTTGTAGGCCCCTTCCAACTTCATGATTCCAGGAGCCCCATGGCGCAGTGGTTAAATGCCTGTACTGCAGGTAAAACTGTGCTCACGACCTGAGGTTCAATTCCCGGTAGCCAGCTCATGGTTGACTCAGCCTTCCATCCTTCTGAGGTCGGTAAAATGAATACCCAGCTTGCTTGGGGGCCGGATATGTAGCCTGCATACTGTAATTAAACTGTAAACTGCCCAGACTACTTGAAGTGGTATGGGGCGGTATAAAAGCAGAACACTTTGCTTTTTGCTTTTTTTCTATAATTTGGCAATGAATAAAATATTTTTTAAATACAAGGTTTAACATGCCCAAAATTTCAAGAATTCATAGCATTAAGATATGTAGCTAAAACAGTATGCAAAATTAGAAAAACAAATTTCTGATCATCCTGGCGCTGGTTGTGTCTGGAGAGCACCCATTTTTACTCGGTCTGAAAAATTTGTTTTACAAACCACAACCAATTCACTTTAAAGCCAATTTGTAGCCAGATCAATTATATTTATATTAACAATTTTAAAGTATGTATATGTGTTTGTATTTTTTCAAACTGTTATAAATAAAAACAGATATATGAGAAAGAAAAATAAATGGCAAAGTCAAACTCGGCGCTATCAACTACTACTCAGGTGCCATAATGCAAGAAAAGCTTCAACCCCTTTCCTCCCCACCCCGCCATTAGAAGCCATGCAATTTACTCAAATTTATTCAAATGTTTGTTGAATGTGAAAGAGATATCTCTGGTTAGTAACTTCTCTTGACCCATGAACAGAATATGTGATTGCTGTTCTGTTCTGTTTGCCATTAATTGTAATTGGAACACAAATACAAAGTGAAAAAAAACCCCAAAGTGCTGCAAAAATGTAACCTATCAGCAGCCCTTAAAGCAAAACAAAAAAACAAACAAAAAAACAAAGTGTAAAACCAGGTTGGGGAGACAGCTTAGATCAGGGATGGCAAACCTATGGCATGCGTGCCAAAGGTGGCACGTAGAGAGCTTTCGCCTGGCACACGACATGCTCCCTTCACCCCCACTTCCCCCTCCGCTGGACCAGCCATGAGGAATTTGCGGAGGGGAAAGTGGGGGGGGCATGGAGCATGTCGCATGCCAGGCCATCCCTTCCACCACCATCCCCATCGCCACCCTCGCCCCCACCCCCTGCCGCCGCCAACCCCACCTCCACCACTACCCCTCCGCCTGCTCTCACTTGGGCATGCTCTGCTCTGAAATAGGAGGACACGGGGGGGGGGGAGCGGGAACAAGGCAAGAGTGCTCTCGTGCACAGCAGCAGGGGTGTCTTCAACCCCACCCTGTTACCTGCTTTGTAAAGGGCTCTGGCGTCCCCATCTCTCTCCCCCCGGTTCAGCCGTGTTAACCCACAAGGTGGGTGCTGGCGGGCCCTCAACATGTCACCTCCACTGGCGCATGGAGGGCTGAGGGCAGGCGTTCCCTCCCCCCACTCGCCCACAACCAGCCTCACTCTAGCTGCTGCCTTCCACTGAGCGCGCCTTCTCCCCGGACAAGCGTCGGGGGGATTTTAAATGCCAGCTTTTTTCTCCTGCTGCTCGCTGCTGACCCCGCCTCCGCTGACCCTCGCCTCCACCGCCATCACCTCCGCCATCCCTGCCCACTGCCACCGCCGCCAATGACCCTGACCCCGCTGCCCCATCGTCCTTGCTGCCCTCACCCCACCCCTGCCCCCTGCTGCCAATCCTGTCCCGCGCCACCAATCCCGACCCCATTGCCATCACCCTTGCTGTCCCTGCCGCCTTTTCCTCTGCTGCCATTACCATTGCTATCCCTGCCCCCACTGCTGCTGCCGATGACCGTGAGCCCATCGCCCCCGCCGCCCCGCTGCCTACACCCCCGCACCCATTGCCGCCGCCCCACCGGCACCACCGCCGTCTCCATCACCGAGTTTGGGCACTCGGTATCAAAAAGGTTCGCCATCCCTGGCTTAGATCCTACTCCTAATGCTACCACTTTCTGTATGTGTGATCTGTGCTGTCCAGTTGGAACCAATTTATAGTGACCCTAATAGATCTTTCAAGGTAAGTGAGATATTTAAAAAGTGGCTTTACCAGTTCTATCTTTTCTCCAGTGACTTTCCATGGTTCACTGGGGATTGTTAGCTCATCACTCTGTCCACTGGTACCATAATGGGAAACCTACCCCACTCAAATCCCACACAACACTTAACTCCACCCCCCTTCAATTTGGATTCTGCAGAATTTCTGTACCCAAAGTGCATCCCTACTGGAGGCATACAAAATAACACTCAAAACCAAGATACTGTACTTCTCTGCATTGAGTAGGTGCTACCCTTATTATGAGATAGGTATATGCGGTGGGGGCTTAGTTGCTTGTGAATTGCTGCTTGCCACCTTCTGTTGACTTTTGTTCTAGATTGCTCAAGAGGGTGACAGTAAAGAGCAAGACTGTTTTTCTTCAAATAATAAAATCTGGCCAAATTTCTAATAGTTCTGCCTGCTAGCATAGCGCAACTGGCATAACACCTACTGGCGAACTGCCACAATTTTGTAAAACAATGTAGGTGATGGCTGTTGTGCTTCTTAGCCAGTGGCAGTTGAACAACAAGATGTTTGCCGGTTGAGTTAGCCCAGGATAAAAACTCAATAGGGCTTTGGCCTTTATGAGATTTAAGGAATTTCTGTTTTTATGAATTTGTTACTTCTCAGACCATGGGGAAGTCAGGCAGATGTGTGGAGAAGAGAACGGTGTACAGCAGTCTGCAGCTGTTTCTTTAGTATAGGGTATACCTGCAGTCTTGCCTGTGTAAAACTGAGGCCTTTTGATCTTTAAATTTCACAATATGCCAAGGAGTACAGTACTATATGGTAAATAAACCACAAATAGCAACATTTTGTTTTTATTGTGCAACAAAACAAACAGTGTATGTAAACAAAATTAAAGAGGGGGGACTCTAAAAAACCAAGGGCAAAATATTGTGGCATATTAAAGACTAGTAGATTTGTTTCAGTGTACACTTTTATGGATTAAAAAAAACCCACTTTGCACTGTGTGTATTGCTTACACTTTAATTTTTTCCTTAAAATTGCTGGAGAAAAAGAATAACACTATCATGCTCCTCTCCTCCAACTAGGTTTTTAAAATTCTAGAAATTTGGCATCTCTGTTCCCAGGTAAGTACTAGGCCTGTGCCTCTGAACGAAAGCTGTCAAGTAGTCAGAGTGCAGCTCGATTTCTAAGGGTGGGGAAAGAGGAAGTGGGTTAGGTTTGAAGTTGAGGAAAAACTGCTCCTCAGGAAATCTGATGCAGGACAGGTGATTTACTCTGGTTTATTTAAGCTGCTTGTCTGTGCTCTTACTGTCTATTAAAACTGGATATTACAAAACAATTATTCCAGTGATCACCTTGTTCAAAGACTCTGATGTCCTCTAATGACAATTTTAGTGTAATGATTTTGTGTAAGGTTTTTATTATTGCTTTGATTATTTATCGATAGCCTATTTTAAACTGTTTTAATTCTTTTGATTGTAAGCCGCCCAGAGACCTTTGGGTAGTGGACGGCATATAAGTTGTAAAAATAAAATAAAATAAAATAAAATAAAATAAAATAAAATAAATTGTGGTACAGTGGTTAAACTGCAGTACTGAAGTGAAGACTTTATTCATGATCCTGGGCACAGATAGCTGGCTCTCTGTCAACTCATCCTCCACCCTTCTGAGATTGGTAAATTGGGAACCCAGCTTGCATATGGTGGGGGTGGGTGGGCTGTATGGTGTACATAATTGAATTGCAAATCACCCAGAGAGAGAGAGGGAGGGAGGGAGAGAGAGAGAGAGAGAGAGAGAGAGAGAGAGAGAGAGAGAGAGAGAGAGAGAGAGAGAGAGAGAGAGAGAGAGAGAGAGAGTTTTAAGCACTATGGGGACTTATGTTTTGCTATATATATATATCTGTTTTGTACACCTAACAGTAATAACAATTAGAGGTGGGCACGAATCAGAAAACCCATGGTTCAGATTCATCTGATTTGGGCCCACCCTTGGTTTGTTTCAAGTTCGGGTTTGTACAAATTAAAAACAAACAAACAAAAAGTTTGTTTAGTGCCCATCTCTAATAACAATCATGTGGTGTCAGTTCAACTCTGACTCATGGCAATCCTTTCCAAGGGTTTCCTAGGTAGAGAGTACACAGAAGTGGTTTACCCTTTGCTTTTCCTAGGGCATCCTGGGACTGTGTAGCTTGCCCAAGCCCACCCAGGCTTGGTCTTTTCCCAGGAGGCACAGTAAAGAATCAAACTCCCGACCTCCGGCTCCACAGCCTGATACCTAAAATCACTGAGCTTGTCTGGCCAGAGTTTCCACACATAGACTGTTAAAAACAGACCACAAAGTCTATTATTAGTGTGATGAAATTAAAATTAAATTTGACTTTTGGGAGTGTTTTTAAATGCCAGGATTTATACCAGCAGTTCCAAAAGCCTGTGTGTGTGTTTTTTTAAAAAAGGTGCTTCTTAAAAGGCATTTTAAAAATGGCGAAAAGCTAGCCCATAGTGACTCTGTAGCAACAGTTCAATAAAGAAGCATCATTCCACAAGGGATTTTCACTTTACTTTTTCACTGAAAGAGGAACAAATTGTTCAGTGGATGAGGACCTCCTATGCATGTGCCTTTTCCAAAAAGTTTTGCTGAGGAGAAAGTTTTTGCCCCATCTTTGGCTCATGTCTTCATGAGGAGAACATATTCTAAGGCTAAGCAAGGGCTTGCAGTGGTTAATTTCTGCCCATGGCACCAGGGAAAGGGAGGGGAACCCACTCAAGCAAGGCAAAATATTAGCCTATGTCTTTTGAAAGCCTCTGGAAAAGATTTGTCTGAAGCCGTGTATTTTAATAGGAGCAATACAGGTGTTTTCAGAGCTGTGGAGAGCCTGTGAACAGGCCTGGGGGCAAACCCAGGAATATCATATGGTATAATGTAACAAGAAGCCTTCCTTCGCCACTCGGCATGATTCAGTTAGGAAAATGCAAATCAACCCATTTCCTCTTTTGAGGAAGGCTTTAGATAAGGGGTCCTGGGGCAAAGTAACCCCTTCCACATGCCTTCTTCCAGCAGCCATTCTTCTTGCTTTGCCTATAATGTGCTGTGGGGGTAACAGCGGGCACTGAGATGGGGAAGCAGATGCATAGTAATGAGATGGGGAAAGGTAGGGGTGTGTGTGTGTGAGAGAGAGAGAGAGAGGGGAGAGAGGGAAGGAGGGAGGGAGAGAGAGAGAGAGAGAGAGAGAGAGAGAGAGAGGGGGGAATAGAGAGGGACAAAGAGGGAGGGAGGGAGAGAGGGGAGAGAGGGGAGAGGGCGATGGAGGGAAAATGAGGGAGAGAGACTATGCCTGTATCTCTGTGTTTAAATGGCTCAGAAGTCAGCTTGTCCAAAAGATTTGTTGTGGGCCAGCCACAGAATACCCCCTTCTCTTTCTCTGACAGTATCTCAGTATGTCTGTATTGTATTGCCTTCCACTTAAAATCATTGAAACGTGACAATAAGCCAGTTTTTTCACTCACTCACTCACTCACTCACTCACTCACTCACTCACACACACACACACACACACACACACACACACACACACACACACACACACACATCAGGAAAAATTAAAACAGGCCCCAGCATCTCAGTAGAGTCACACTTAGTAAATGTCTGATGATGTCTGCTCCTTGCGTCATTTTTCTCTCTTGTTTCATTTTGTTTCCATACAGGCTTTGGGACAGAGCACAGTTGTATTTTCCCAGTTGTCAAGAAAGGCAAATTCATACCATATTGTGTTCCATATTAAGCAGTTCAGGATGGAAGGGCAGCCTTTTGCTTGTTGTTTCAACAGATTTCTAGCATGATTCGGGTGTTCTGTCACAAACGATAAACAGATTCTAGGCACTTCTGATTCCTCAGTCTTCTTTGCTTGCTGGAAAAGTACATCAACAGTCCTCCACTACCGTCTCATTGGAGATTAATGTGGGCTCAAACTCACAAGGTATAAGACCTCTCCTGACTGACATACCCATAACTCCTAACAGAAGATAAATTTAATTGAATGATGTAGCAGATAGAAGAATAATCATTAGTTAGAGTTCTTTAGCATCATTAGTTGTGTTCTGTTTAGGATTTTGTATTTGCTCCTTTTTTCTAATGAATTCCCTTGTAAATATATAGGTATTAACTAATCCTTCTACTTGTGAGACATTGAAAATTTGGCGCAAGTATATGAACATTTTTGCTCCACCTATATATCCTTTGTGCCCTATGTTGGATTATCCTAAATTTAAATCAAGAGAGAAATATGCACAATTTAAAAATTGGAAACAAATTGGAATTTATAGAATAAGAGACTTATTTGAGGTTGGGAAACCAATAACAATTAGACAGTTGGAAGATAAAACAAAGGAAATAAAAGCAAATTGGCTACAATTGATACAAGTAAGAAATTTGGCAAACCAATTATATCAAAGACATGGACCCATGAGAACACTTACAGTACTCGAACAATACTGTATAGAAAAGGATCGAAATAAAAGAAAGGGTATAACTTCAATCATATATAAACAGTTGATTGAAAAAGCATTTGTTAGGGGCATGGGATCCAAAGTAGCCTGGGAAACAAATTTAAATATTAGTATATCTGAGAAAGAATGGATGGGAATATGGAACACATATCCTTACAAATCAATATCAGCTAAAGCAAAAGAACTGGTGTTAAAAGTAGCTCACAGATGGTATTGGTATCCCACAAAATTACATAAAATTAATCAAGAAATTCCAGACAATTGTTGGAGGAATTGTGGAAGTAAAGGCACCCTAGAACATATGTGGATCTCTTGCCCCAAAGTAGGAGCATATTGGCAGGAAATAATTAAATGGATAGAAACCCTGTTAAAACAAAGAATAATTATAAATGAAGCTTTACTATTATTTTCAATATTTAAGAATGGAAATGAAAAAAATATCATATAAAGACTTAATAGCAAATCTGATTGGTGTAGCAAGAGCTGAAATTGCAAAAAATTGGAGAAATGCTCAAGATCTTTCACTACAAAAATTTCTGAACAAAATCTGGCAAATGGTTCTTATGGAAAAGTTGACCTATCAAATTAAAATATATAGAGGGGAAATAAAACATGATACATTTATGAAAACCTGGAAGCCCTTATTAACGTATGGAATTAACACAAAAAAATGAGGAATCTGTTATGGGGAATAATTTTGACTGCTGGAATGTAAAATTTTAAAAGAATTAACATACTTGTGTGTGTGTCACAATTAACTGTGTTGGAAGATGAATTAGAGGGTGGATTTTGAAAAGGATATTGGTCCTATAGAATGTATAAATAATGAGACACTATTGTACTGTTGTCTTAACTTGTCTTGTGAAATAAAGTATAAAAATTTAAAATAATTAAAAAATAAATAAAAATTAGTTGTGTTCTGTTTTATTTTTGATACTGGTACTCCTTTGATTTTATTATGTGCAACACTCGGATTTAACCTCTAAGCTTTGCTTCGTTCTCGTTGTTTCATTCTCATTTTATATTTTTAAGTTTATTGTTCACCTCTCAAAGAACCCTGCCTAGTAATCTAAATGTTTAATAAACCAGGCAATTAAGTGCATTCCTATAAAGTCAAGTCACTACTTTGAAGACAATTAGACAATACAGTACTAAATGGTGTTGGGGGGATATTTTCAAGTGGTGAATTATGTACTGCTTCCATGGATTTCGTGGTGCATGTTGCCCAGTCAGGAGCATGAGAAGTTACTTCTTAAAACTAATTCATGATTTTAATAAATGTAAACATGTTTTACCACATAAAACATGTGTTATTAATTACAGTGTTATCTACTGCAGTTTTTTTTTTAAATGTTGTTGCTGGATAGGGTAACTAGAAAACAATATTGCACACCACTAAGTACAGTATGGTCCCATTTGTTATTCTGCTTGTGATAGGCAACTGCATTACACTTTGCTTTTCAAAAAAAAGGCAACTTATTGGGGCCTGTCCATGCTGTGAATTTTTGTGCAATGTGGCCAGATATTCAAAAGTCCTTCATTATCTTCAGTGCAATCTGATTTAGCTTAAGTAGCCCTTCAAGGAGGCAGAGCAAAGTTATTTTACACCTCAATAAATCATCCCCAAAAGTTTACATGTCCTAGCCCTGTGCTAAAAAGATACAGGAAAGCTCTTATAAATAGGAAAGTTTTTTTAAGCAGAAACACAAGTGTATGAGATTTTTATCCCCCTCTGCCTTACAGTGCCATCAGGGCACCATGTATCATAATCATATGCTAGTGTGGACAAGTTCTTCACTACTTTAGCTTGTCATTTCAAGTTCTGCTATTGTTTTTGTTTTGTTTTGTTTTGGTTATTTGCTATGCTGTTTCTTCAAACACACACACACATGCACACACATTCCCTACAAAACTGAATGGAAAGAAAGTGCAACCGTCAAGATATGTTTGGATTGATTAAAATGATTTGGATTTGTTGCTCTTAAAAGTCTGACTAGAATAGAATAGAATAGAATAGAATAGAATACTTTTATTGGCCAAGTGTGGTTAGACACACCCAGAATTTGTTTTGGTAAAAATGCTCTCTCTATATAAAAGGAAATATAAGAATCATATAGTCAACAATAAAAACACAGTACAATACTACAATATAACCTATTATTTAAAAAGGAAGAAGAAATGTAAAAATTAATTATTCAACAGTTTGATAGCACTTGGAAAGAAACTATCTCTATATCTAGTTGGACTAGGAAACTGTTGTGTCTTCGTACCTTCTCGTGGTGCACATCTACGATTCCTTGGCCACCTCTGCTTTTCTTTCTG
Source organism: Phrynocephalus forsythii (assembly GCA_029282475.1). NCBI lineage: Eukaryota > Metazoa > Chordata > Lepidosauria > Squamata > Agamidae > Phrynocephalus > Phrynocephalus forsythii. The sequence goes on from JAPFRF010000011.1 coordinate 114,038,750, forward strand.
TCCTAGGTTTCTCACTTTTAGTTACCTGCTGAATTTGACAAGTGCCGGTGGGTGAGAATTACTTCTGGCTTGTTATTTCATAAGATAGTTCAAGAATACATACAATTCTGAGTAATCAGACTGAAAACAACTTGAGATTCTGTTTTTTTTTTTTTAAAAAATGTGGATGTGGGAGAAAGGGATACCGTTCACAAAAATACGTGAAACAAACTATTGCTAAGAATAAACTGTGGCGATGATTGCCTCTGTATACTACTTCCACAGCTCAAGCACAGTACCGTTATTGCATAGCAAAGTGCTATTTTGGTCTATGTCCCATATTCCCTTGATACAGTCTTCGTATCTTTTCCAGTGGTGACCTGCGCTGTCTCAAATCTAGCTTTATAGGAGTGGCTGGGAGCAGATCCAGGACAAAAAAAGAGGATGAAGATGGGTGGTTGAATTTGCTTCCTCATTGTTTTCCTCCCTAAGTCACTGGTACCGTCACTTAAATTGAAATCTAACCCTCTGACCAGAACCTAACTTCACAGCCTTACTTGGTATGTAAAAATATTCCATTTAAATCAGCAGTAAAGCTGACATGAAAGTGCCAATAAATAATATATGCAAAGGGTTTTTTTTATCAATATATAAAGAAAATGTGGAGTTGTGAAGCTGCTGAAAACAAGCATTAGGAGATGTAATGAAGCAGGAATTAGAACAGCACAGTTCCTCTGGCCATTATAAATGAGAACACCGGGTACCTTGAGAACAGGAAAACTGATGAGTACAGTCTGTTCAGGAGAAAAGGAGGGAAATTTCCCCCAGGAACACATTTCAAATTACTTATTTATGAACTGATGAACTGGGAGACCACCTATAGAGAGACAGGAGCAAGCAGCCTGCTGCAGACAGCTACAGAACTCCCAACTAATTGTGCGGCTGTTTTCTGTTATATCTCCTGCTATCCAGCTGGGCTTTGGAGGCAAGAAATTTAGGCACCGAGTCATTGCCACCCTTTCCCTCCTCCTTGCATAAACATGTACATGTATATTATAATCTGACAGAATCACTGAGTGAGGGCCTCACAAACAGTACCTGCCTTTGTCTCATTAGATGTAATGGAATGGCATAGTGTTGTCACCTTCCTGAGGAAATGCTTCACACACACACACACACACACACACACACACACACACACACACACACACACACACACACACACACACACACACACACACACACACACACATGCGCACACGCACGCACGCACGCACGCGCACACGCACACACACAGTGGTATCACCTGTAGGTATGGTATTCATCCCACCCTAATTCAGGGAGAAAAATCCACTGGAAGCTCTGAAAGATGGAGAGATCTTGGAAATATGGAAGTGGGATAGAAAATGTCCAGTGGCTCACAGTAATACATCTCACATCTATGTTCTTGTCTACTCTGAGCATTACTTTTTCTGGACCCATGACACTGGCATGAAATGGGCACGGAATGAAAATATAGCATTTCATTTCGTTTCGTTTTGTTTCTTTAATAGTTTTGTTTCGTTACTAATGAATTTTTGAAGAATTTCCAGAACAAATGAAATGATTCGTTAATGGCTCCCCTGGGTCCTGGAGGCACTAACATTGCAAGGTAGCTTATTTGGACTCTTTCTGTAAGCCCCTCAAATTTGGAGAGGTTTGGGGTTCAGGAGTTTGAGTTACTAAACTCCCATAGAGGGGGGTATTAGCAGCTTTCTAACACAATTAGAAATGATTTTCCCTTGGGGGGACCCCCTTTGGAGTTTAATAACTCAGCCCCCTGAACCCCAAACCTCTCTAAATTTTGGGGGCATACAGGGAAGGGTCCAAAGAAGCTACCCTGCAATTTTGGTGCCTCTAGGATGAATTGTTTTGTTCCTAGAGGAAAAAATTGTGTTTCATTTCATTTCGTAATGAAACACATCCTACCATTTCGTTTCTTAATGAAACAATTTGTTACATAATGAAACGATAAAACAGGATTTCATTTTTCATTTCCTGCCCAGGTATCTATACCTGGCATTCACATGGCATAAGGCCAAAACCAGTGTCAACAGTATCAGAGCATGACAGAGAGGCTGGCTTTGAGAGAGAGAGAGAGAGAGAGAGAGAGAGAGAGAGAGCGCACACAAGCATTTGTTTTATTTATTTATTTATTTATTTATTTATTTATTTATTTATTTATTTATTTATTTATATAGCTTGTATGCCACCCACTACCCAAAGGTCTCTGGGCAGCTCACAATCAAAACAATTAAAACATCAAAATACAATAAAATTAGAACAATAAAACCAGTAAATGCAATAAATACAGTACATTAAAAGCATACCACTAAAAATTGCCATCAGGACCCACAATCATTAGTTAAAAAACTTTTGGAATAGGAAGGTTTTTACCTGGCACCGAAATGATATCAACGTCGGTGCCAGGCGAGTCTCATTTGGGAGGGCATTCCAAAGTCTGGGGGCAGTTTTGTTGTATTATGGATAGAAAGCTACTGTTGGATCAGAATATGGAGAAATAGAATGGTTTCCTCCGCAGATGATATCATTTTGTTGGCAGAAAACAGGTTGGGTATGCTTGGGGATAGGTTTGGGTTACTTTATATTATTGTTTTTTCATTGTGTTTTTCATTGAGTTTTTTGTTACATGTAACACAACAGGATCAAAACAAACATGTGATTTAAAGGGGGCATGGGGACTAACATAAAAGTAGCTACTTTAAACATGAAAAGCCTAGGATCTGTTATAAAGAGAAGAATAGAAGCTCTATTGAAGAATAGTAAAGTGGACATTATTTTCCTTCAAGAGACTCATCAATCAAGAGATGGGATCAATGAACTCAAGCTACAGAATATCAACATTTACGAGAAAGGGTATGGGACTTCAAAATCTAAAGGAGTTGCAATTTTAATTTCTAAATATTGTGAATCTGTAGTACAAGAAGTAATAAAGGATGACAATGGTAGATATTTAATAATCCAGGGTTTATTGGGAGAAGAAGACTATACTCTAGTAAATGTTTATGCACCTAATGTACAGCAAGGAGTTTTTTTTTATGAATCTGTTCTAAAAGAATTGGAGAAGGTGAAAAAAAGGGTATGTTATTATGGCAGGAGACTTTAATATGGTACTGGACAAAGTAAAGGATAAATCTGATATTAAAAAGGATGATATGACTAATAGAACTACTATTTTGAATAAAGTAATGAAAACTGCAGGTCTAAAGGATATTTGGAGAGAATTAAAGGGTGATGAGAGAAGATATACATATTATTCTTCGGTCTATAAAAGTTATTCTAGAATAGACTTTATATTTGTATCCCATAATTTGCTTTCTAAAATAATTGAAACAGAAATTAATACTATAAAAGTAATGGACCATGCCCTAATGGAAATGGAAATGAAGGTTTAAAAAGATTATAAAGAGGCAAGAAGATGGAGAATGAACTCTAGTATTTTTCAAAATGCAGATGTAATTGAAAGGGTAAAAAATGAATGGCTAGAAATATGGTCTATAAATGAAGCAGCTGGAAGTGAAATGGGATTGATATGGGACACTATGAAGTCAGTTATGAGGGGATTAATTATAAAGGAAATGTGTAAATTTAAAAGATTGAAAGAGGAGAATATTAAGAAATTAGAAGATGTAATTAAAAACCTGGAGCATAAGTATCTTGTAAATAGAGATAATAGAATGTTTTTAGAACTTCAAGCTAAAAGAAAAGAATTAGATAGCATAGAATTAAACAAAGTTCAGAGAGATTTAATGTATACGAAGATAAATTATTTTGAATTTAGTAATAAAAACTCTAGATTTTTGGCACGGTTATGTCAAGCTAGAAGAGCAAAAAACGCAATAGGTGTGATTAGAGATAAATCAGGAAAGAAGTGTAGCCTGATGAAAGAAAAATTGCAAATATTTCAAGAATTTTATGAGGATTTATATAAGTGAGGTAATGTCTCAAAAGCAGGCATAGAAGAGTATGTTAAAGAAATTGTTAAAGAAAAGATACTAGAAACAGACATGAGGGAGCTAGAAAAACCAATTCAAGAGGAAGAGATTGGAGCAATTATTGATAAGCTAAAAATGGTAAAACCCCGGGTTGTGATGGACTAGATTCAGATTTTTATAAATTGTTTAAATCAGTTTTAGTTTCAAGATTAAAAATACTCTTCAATAGAATCTTACAAGGAGACAAAATACCATTATCTTGGAAACATTCATTAACAATTCTCATTCCAAAACCGAACAAGGATGTGATGGACCCTAGTTCATATAGACCTATCTCATTAATAAATCAAGATGCTAAGATTTTACCGCAATATTAGTGAATAGAATGAATGGGTTTATTACAAAATATATCAAGGAAGATCAAAATGGGTTTCTAAAGGAAAGACAAATGCCTAATTTAACTAGAAGAGTGCTGAATATTATATATGATACAGAAATGAATAAGCAGAAGGCTGGTATTCTATCATTGGATATATTTAAGGCTTTTGATTGTGTGGAATGGCCAACACTAAAAATAGTGATTGAAAATTGGGGGTTTGGAATGAAATTTAGAGGGGTGATAGATCAATTATATTCTGAAAATACATCTGAGATAATAATTAATGATGGGATTTCAGATCAGATATCTCTAGGCCGAGGTACGAGACAAGGTTGCCCCCTCTCCCCAGTTCTATTTTGTTTAATGATCGAAATGTTTGCGGATAAAATAAGGAATGATGAGTTAATTAGCGGATTAGGTACTGATAATAAAGTAAAGATTAATTTATTTGCAGATGATTCCTTATTGACAATTAAAAACCCACTAGAGAGTATGGATAGAGTTAAATATCATTTGGAGAAATTTGGGTCAATATCTGGATTGTGGGTTAACTGGCAGAAATCTCAGGTGATGTTGTTTAATCATAACAAGGAAGAACAAGAAGTGTTTACCCATAACTACGGATGTAAGATAAGTAACTCAATTAAGTATTTAGGTATAGAATTAGTAAAGGACACACGGAAACTAAAGGAATTGAATTATAGTAAACTAAAGAAAGAAATTAAGAATAAAATGTTAGAATATTCAAGTCTAAAACTTTCTTGGTTTGGGAAGATTGCATTGATGAAAATGAAAATTTTACCAAAGTTAATTTTTTTCTTTATGATGCTTCCAATAAAGCTAAGTGAGGATGACCTTAAATTTTGGCAAGGTTTAATTAATAACTATTGTAACAGTGGTGAAAAAGCTAGAATAAACAAAAAATATTGGTATATGGCCCCAAATAAAGGTGGTATAGGTTTACCGAATGTTAAAGATTATTATTTAGCAAATCAAATAAGGTTTATTGGGGATATGTTTAGTCCAGAAAGATTAATATGGTGGAAAATGGAATCATCGGAAATAAAGGATATTGAAAAATACTTATTCGGCACTATTAAGAAATCAAAGTTAAATGAGATTAATAACCCCTTTCTTTGATCTATGTTAAATGCATGGTACTTACATAACAAAAAAAAATATGTCCCTCGGACTCACCATTGAGATCTGTAACTGAAATGGAGAATTTCTGTATAAATTTGAAAGTTTTCAAAAAAGTATTTAGGGATAAACAAGTGATTAGATTGAAAGATTGGATGGGCAAGATGAGAGGGAAAGTACAAATGAAGGAAATTCTCCAAGGTAGGGATATATCTTGGTTTAATTTTGTACAAATAAAGAAATGGACTGATACTTGGATAAAGAAAAATAATAAATGCAGAGAGTACACAAAATATGAACAATTATTGTTGTATGAGGGTACTCAGAAGGAAATAGTAGTAAAAGGTATTGTTAGCAAACTATATAAAATTATTTTGGATTTAGATGAAAATAGGGGAGGATCTGGATCAAAATTATTGTGGGAACAAGATTTTAAAAAAGAAATAAGAGAAAAAGACTGGGCTAAAATGTGGAGAATGAGAATACTTAGCTCTATGTCTGTTAGAATAAAGGAAATTTTCTTTAAAGTAAGTTTAAGATGGTATTTGATGCCAGTGAAACTGAATAAAATGAATGCATTTTTTCTAAGCTTTGCTGGAAATGTGATAATGAGATTGGTACCTTTTATCATTTGTGGTGGGAATGTAAAAATATACAGAAATTTTGGAAATGTATTTTTAAAGAACTAAGTGACATACTAGAAATGACTATAGAGCACAAATCTGAAATTGCTTTGTTATCAATATTTGTGGATCATAGTTATGATGTTAAAACTAAAGAGTTGATTACAAATTTGTTGACAGCAGCTAGATTAATAATTGCTAGAAACTGGAAATCTAAATATGAACTATGTTTAGAAGAATGGTATAATGAGGTATGGAATATTGCTTTAAATGATAAATTGACTTGTTCTCTCAAGGTTAAAAAAGGAGAGTTAAAAAGAGATATTTTCTATGATATATGGGGTAGATTCATTGAATATGTGCTTGTACAAGATAAGGGTAAGGTTTCCGCGCAACAATCAATTTTGTTCTGGAGGAGAGGATGACAAATGTAAAAATGAAGAGTGATCCTGTTGGTGAAGGGGTGCACTATTGTTGATGTTTGTCTTTTTAAATGTAATTTGTATATGTTTTTTAAATAAAAAAATATATTACAAAAAAAAAAGAATGGTTTCCTCCGCATATGATATCATTTTGCTGGCAGAAAACAGCAATGATTTGAAACGTCTTTTGTGAAAGTGAATGAAGGAAACATAAAGGCAGGACTGGAGCTGAACATTAAGAAGACAGATGCTATTACTACAGAGGATTACATAACTAGAACTTTGAAAGTGACAGAAGTTACTGAAGATTTTATATACCTTGACTCAGGCAGAAATTCAATTGAACTGCTGCTACTGTAAATGACTGAATTTTGGAAATGCAGATATGAAAGATCTAGATCAGGAGTGGGGATCCTTCAGTCCTCCAGATGTTTTGGACCACAGCTCTCACAGTCCTTTATTATAATAATAGCTTTAGTATAGTCAAAGACCAAAAACACCAAACCATCTGCAATAATCACATACAATTTGAATTTTGAAATAAGTACAAAATTATACAGTCTTCCATTAAAATAGTAATAAATAAACCCTTACTTACAGATTCATAAATTACATACACTACTAAGCTGTCTGTATCCTTAAAATAAGATAAAACAATGGCCGGGTTTATGGTATAGAGGTATTATTATCTATCTTGGTCGCAACCCAAACATCTGTTTGCAAGTTACTATTGCTGCCACACAGAATTTAGCCACTTTTCTTGTGACATCATGGGTATCATCAGAAAGTAACAGTTGTACATAAAATTCCTCTGTTCTTCCTGGAAATTTGCAGATAATAGGAAATAGGAGCTCCATGTGGATATCCTGATTAGAGATGGGCACGACTAGGGAAAATGACGTTTTCGAGTTGTCGTGTGTCGGAGGCAGTCCATTTCGGCTCGTTTCTGTTTTTCGCGAAATTTCGCAAAAATTAGTCATTTGTTTTTTGTTTTTTCGTTGTTGTTAGTACTGGTTTGGGGGGGGTAGTGGGCTCCTGGAGGGAGCTGCAGGAGTCAGCCAGAGCCACAAGTGACGGACTGGCAGACTCTTTGCACCCGCTGTGTCTCACGTACTTGCATGTAGTGCAATGCAAGTAGATCTGGCTTAGGGTTAAGACGAGTTAGCGCAAGGACTAGGGTTAGGCTAGTTACGGGTGAGGTTAGGGTGAGTATTGGGGTGCACCTCTGGGTGCCTCTCTGACCCACTTAGAAGGACAGTGTACTGGCGTATGGGTTAGGCTTTGGCACATCCCAGAAGTCTCTGTGGTCAACCTGGCCAAGTGGCCATGCGATTGGTGGAAAATTTGCATGGTCCACTCCCATGGGCGAGCCCATCATTGCAAATGTGCAGGTGTAAAAAAATAAAATAAAATAAAATAAAATAAAATAAAATCAACGGAGACTTTTTTTTGCAAGAAAAACCCACTGCTGCTACTGTAAAAATTCAAGCATTTAAAATAGTTAATTTTCGCATGTTTCTGTGGTGCTTTGGTGGGGTTTTGGGCAACAATTTCAAAACAAATATTGCGGTCGCCATTTTGGATCCCCCGCACTGCATGGCAAATGGATGCGCCCTCCCAGCCTGGTACCAGCAGCGCAGCAGTAGCAATAGCCAAGGAGAGGGGGGCGGGGAAACCCCCCCAAATAAAACACCCTTCTGGCCTGGTAGGTGCCCTCAGACAGTTTTCGCCTACTTTTAGGGCCGGGAATCGGTTTTTTTTAAACTTTTAAAAACTTTTTTTCTGTGCCGCTTGGCATTGCTCGATCACCGCGATGCAAGTAACGAGCACGACAAATCAGACCAAATTGTTCGTTCGTCAGTTCGAGCTCGAATTCTGGCGGAGTAATTCCCGTTTCCGTTTCTGTAGAGTAACGGATACGAGTAACGGAAACGGAAACGGGAATACCGCTAAGTCGTGCCCATCTCTAATCCTGATAGCAAGAACAATGTAGGAGCACATGTTCAACTGTTTCAATTTGGTCGTTATTGCATGGGCAAACACAGTTCAATGGAAGAAAACCTTGAAACCTTCCCTCCAAAAGCTTAGAAGGTAGTACATTGAATCTAGCCAGTGTAAAGCCCTTCTGGCATTAGATGAAATAAGACTGGCTAAGTATTGAGAAATGGTAAAAGCAGATTTCAGAACGTAGTTGTATTTCCCCAACTGGACAACATGATTTTGTAATTCTGTATCCCAGACCCTTAGTTTCACCACATTTATAGCCTCTGTAAGACCCATTGCTATAAGTGTACTAGGAGAGTGGCCTAATTTTGATATCTCTGCAATTATATGCTTCTTCCATTCTGACTGATGTCTATTAAGATCAATGGGGCCAGGCCTTCTGATGAAAAAATAAGTTTAAGCCAGTATTTAATCATAAAAACTTTGACTCGTGCTACAATGGGTACTAACCCAACCTCTAGACGAAGAGCTACATTGAAAGTACAAGGTGGTACTCCCAGGATAGCTCTCACAAATTTGGTCTGAACAATCTCCAGAGGTCGTACATCAGCATAACTGAACACTTGAGAGCCATAAAGCATTTGGGAGATGATTCTGGCCTTAAAAACTTATATTGCTGATGGGACAATGTTTTCCCCATTGGTATGGAAGAATCAAGTAAGTTCTACAACATTTTGAACACTCATTGCTGTGTGGTTTACATGTGTAAGCCAAGAACTGGAAGAGTGGAATATTATGCCAAGATATTTATAATACAGCACTTGCTCAGTAAGTCGGCCATTTAGAGTCCATTTATGTTTTATCCTCCTTCTGCTAACAACCATAATATTAGTTTTGTCATAGTTGATTGTTACTAGTTCTTTATTGCAGTAGGAGGAGAAGGATCTCAGAAGTCTTCTGAAGCCTACACACATTGTTGACAATAAAACAGCATCATCAGCATATAAGAGTATTGAGACTGGGTGGGTGGCAAGCATAGGTTGGTGAAAATTTGGATTAGTTAAGTTACCAACTAGGCCAATGATGTAGAAATTAAACAAAGTGGGGACTAATATGCAGCCCTGCCTCACTCCATTGAGTACTTTGACATGGTTGGATAAGATCCCAGCTGAATTACATAGAACTCACAGATATGTATTTTCATGGAGTCACCGCATCAGCAGAAGAAGCCGTTTATCAATATTAGTGGTCTCAAACTTAGACCACAGGCTTTCCCTTGGTACGAGGTCGAATGTAGATTTGAAATCTATAAAGGCTGCATATAAGGCACTACCTTTCGGGGAAAATTATTTGCATGCCAGATGATGTAAAATGAGACCCTGATCTATGGTAGATTTGCCCTGCCTGAATCCGGTCTGTTCCTCTGCAAGTATATTCTCCTTCAGTAGCCAATCCTGTAATTTCCCCAGGAAATGGCTCACATAAAGTTTACTAATGGTGTTTTATAAGCTAATTGGGCGATAATTAGCTGGGTCCCCTCTATTTCCTTTTTTGTAAATTGGAACAATAATACCTAGACCCCAGTCCTTGGGGAAACAAGCTGTTTTGTCAATCCACGTAAATAAAGAGGCTAGTACCAGAGCCCACCAGTTAGCATTAGACTTGATTAAGTCAGGTGGGATATAGTCTGTACCAGGAGCCTTACCTGGTTTGAGTTTGTCAATCAACATAGAGATTTCCCTGGGAGCAACTGGGGGCCATTCTGGCAAATGTTCAAAATCAGTCTGGGATTTTATAATGCTGGTCGGATGAACTGCATAAATGCAATGAAAATATTCCTCCCAGATGCTAGGCAATATATAAAAGTCTTGCTTGGGCATGTGGGATAATGTTCCCTTGGTCACTATCTTCTAGAAGGAGAGAGTGTCTCTCAAATTGGATGCAGTTATCAAACATTGCCAAGCCTTCCTCTGTGCTTGGAGGTTCTTGCTCTTGATCAGAGCTTTATACCTCATCTTAAGCCTGTACCAGTCTGCTGGAATTCTGTCCAAATTCTGTTTCCTATAAGCTCTATAGGTGACTAACAGCTCGTGTTTAGTTGCTTTACATCCAGAATCAAACAAGACTTGGATCTGGAAACACGAGTGGACGAGCCATGAGGATTTTTACGCGTTAAATAAGTTTGCAGAGATTGTACTAAGCGATCATAGGCCTCTAAAACTGGTTCCACAGAGCTAGCAGAAATAATAAGATTTCTGAAATAAATCTAAGACTCTGTAGCTATTAACTGTCTCAAGAGCACATCCTGTTCTTCAGACCACTTGATGTGAGCCTCTCTGGAGTCACCTGAGAGGTGACCTATTGGGGCACCTATTGGGGCACACTCAGCAAACACATTAAACTTATTAAGTCATTTATTATTGGCAGTATAGACTCAGAATTCTGGGTGTTGCTGTCCAAAACATCTGGAGGGCTGAAAGTGCCCCATCCCTGATCTAGAAGATCATCATGTAAAAATGTGTCACTGGAGACCAAGGCCAAGATAATCCACAATATTGGCTGAACGGTTACCTTTTTCACGTCTGTCTCAAGTGGAATATAAGTTCTAAGCTGCCTGCTTTTTGGCAGGACATCATGAGCCCAAAGCAGCTTATGGTGGCCCAATTTCTGAAATATTTGCTTTAAACCCATATTTTAATTTCTCTAATGAAGAGTTCTGTAGAACTTGAAAGTTGATGTAATTGAGGTTTCACTCAATCTGTGACCTTGTTACTGTTGGTGGATCACATGACCAGTTATTTTATTTACATTTTGAATGTGTTTGTCACAATATTTTTAACATGCACCAAACAGAATTTACTTCTGGAAGGAATGGGTGAGCATGCTGCGGTAGTAACTAGTAACAATTATAGATGGGCACGATTCGAAAAAATGACGTTTCGGTTTTTTGTTTTTTGTTGCGGGTCCGTTTTGGTTTATTTTTATTTTTCGTGAATTTTTTGAAAAATTTTGTTTCATTTTTTGTTTTTTGTTTTTCATTGTTCTATGCTTTTTGCACGATTTAAAGCATTTCCACGTGCGGGCGTCCCCCAACACCCCAGAAAACACTAAAAATATGATGCTGACAGAGACACAGTATAGACTAGGTACGCAGAGAGGCTGCAAAGGCAGTGGCGGGTGTTGCCCAGGGCGTAAGGCACTCTGCATAAGTCGCAGAGTGACTGCACTGAGGGGAAGGGGAGGGTACTCACCGAGAGGTATGCACGCACACATGGAGGCTGCAAGAGAAATCTCTTCTTTCTCTCTCCTAAGAGCCAGGCTGCAGCCAGCAGGAACACAGAGACACACACCTTCCTGGCTGGCCTAAAGTAATGAGTCACAGAGACTGCAAGGAGGACGGGGCTGTCAGAGCTTTTTATGCCCTCTGTGGCTGCCACACCTACCCAGTCTGCAACCTGGGCATGCTATCGGTTGAAATTGTCCAAGAATTTACATGATCCCATCACATGGCTTGCATCCATCTTGTGGCTGGGATCCATTTTGTGTCATCCTTAAAGGGAAAAGAAAAAATACATCGTGATGGGAGAAAGAGAAAAACAAACGTTTTAAGGACCCCAACCCCCTGGTAGGTAATAATTTCAAATAATTATCACTGTGTTTTGACGGATGCCCAGGGCGTTTTAATACCCAAGAAATCAATATTAGGCATCTGGGAGCCATTTTGGGTCGATGTCCCCTAACTCCCCTTAAAGGAAAAAAAAATACAGCAATCTGAGATCCATTTCTCTATGACCAGAATTTTGTCTTCCTGCTTGAGACCTGGAGGGACATAATAATCTTCTATGTCCTGAGAGCTAGAAACCCTACACCTAGGATCTGCTCTACAATGGTTAAAAAAAGAAAGAATATATTCATTATAGTAGATTGCAGTGTTTTAGACCAACTTTGAGTTAATGTGCTTGTCACGGTGTTCAAGAGTAAGGACAAACATTGAACCTTATCATAGTAGCTGAGACATGGCCTGAGACACATTAGGAAGCAGGGTTAGTTGTCTGGCAATGTGTAGTCTCTTATTTGACCAAGTCTGGTACAAATATTAGGAGCTTCTACCCTCTTCTGATATTCTTCATGAACTCATGATTAAGCTCATTCTCCAACTCCATATCCAATAACTAATGCTAGGAACAATGCTTTAGAGCATGAACACCCAAGGGTTATTAGGGAACTGAGAAATGAAATGGTGGATCTCTTAATGGTAATATGCAACTTGTCTCTTAAAACAGCCGCAGTGCCGGAGGACGAGGATAGCGGATATCACACCAATTTTTAAAAAAGGAGGGAGGGGGGACCCGGGAAATTACAGGCCGGTTAGCCTTACATCTGTCCTAGGGAAAGTGGTGGAAAGCGTCATCCAAGAGAAAATCTTAAAACACATAGAAGAACAAACCTTGCTGGGAGAAAATAAGCATGGCTTCTGTAAGGGTAAGTCTTGCCTGACAAACCTTTTAGAATTCTTTGAAACGGTCAACAGGCATGTGGATTTGGGTGAACCAGTGGATATTGTCTATCTGAATTTTCAGAAGGCTTTTGACACAGTCCCTCACAAAAGGCTGCTGAGAAAATTGCACAGTCAGGTGATAAGAGGGCAGGTCCTCTTATGCAGTGCTCCCCAACCTTTTTGTCCCCGCGGACCGGGAAATTTTTGATAATTTTTCTGAGGCCCGAAGCTGGGGGTGGGGGTGGGGAGGGGGGGAGAATGCGAAAGGGGGGTCTGGCGGGGAGGCAAAAGGGGGGGTGAAAGCAAAGGATGGGGGGGAAGGAGGAGGGGGAGGCACGAGAGCGGCGGCGGCGGCGGCACTCACCGGCTTGGGGCATCGGGGGTGCCACTCCCCCCCACACACGGGCGGGGTGGGGGGGAACCCGGGGCTCCTGGGCAGGCGGGCCCCCGCCTCCTCCTCCAGCGCCGGGAGCCGCGCGCAGGTCTCGCTGCTGGCGCCCCGCTTGCTCCTGCTGCCGCCGTCGCCGTGGGCCTCCACCTCTGCTGGGGAAAGCGAGCGGGGCGCCAGCAGCGCTTTTCCCGGCGGAGGAGGAGGCCCACGGCAGCGGCAGCAGCAGGAGCAGGAGCAAGCGCGGCGCCAGCAGTAAGACCCGCGCGTGGCTCCTGGCCCAGGCGCCCCGTGCGCGGCACCCGCCCGGCCGTGCCAGGAAGTGCCCTCGCAGCACCGACGAGCCGCCGCCGCCGCCTCCTGCTCCTGCTCCTGCTCCGGTTCCTCCTCCTGCTCCTCCTCCCGCCGCCGCCGTCGAAGGAGCAACAGCAGCAGCAGCGAGGGCAATTGCAGAGGGGTGGCGGCGGCGGGATGGGGGCGATTGCAGCGGCGGCGACGGGGGGGATTGCGGGGGGTGGCTGCTGCTGCAATCGCCCCCGTCCCGCCGCCGCCGCCGCCACCCCTCCGCAATTGCCCTCGCTGCTGCTGCTGCTGCTCCTTCGGCGGCGGCGGCGGGAGGAGGAGGAGGAGGAGGACGCGCCGCCGCCATGGCTGCTGCTGCTGCTGCTGCTGCTGGAGGGGGAGGAGGAGGAGGACGGCAGAGGAGGAGGATGCGCCACCGCCGGCGGCGGGCGGAGGAGGGAGGCAAAGACAAAGGCGGCGGCGGCGGCTCCTCCTGCGCTCCTCCAGCCTTCCTCCTCCACCGGCCGCCCATGGGAGAGAAGAGGAGGAGGAGGAGGGCGGCGGAGGAAAAGGGGAGGAGCCTCCCCGGCCTCCCCAGGTGGCCCGGTGCCGACCGGTCCACGGACCGGCACCGGTCCGCGGCCCGGGGGTTGGGGACCACCGCTCTTATGGATTGAGAACTGGTTGAGATCCAGGAAACAAAGAGTAGATCTCAATGGGATTTTTTCACAATGGAGAGAGGTGAAAAGCGGTGTGCCCCAGGGCTCTGTCCTGGGAACGGTGCTTTTCAATCTGTTCATAAATGACCTGGAGACAGGGATAAGCAGTGAGGTGGCCAAGTTTGCGGATGATTCGAAACTTTTCCGTGCGGTAAAAACCAGAAAAGATTGTGAAGAGCTCCAGAAGGATCTTTCCAAACTGGGGGAATGGGCTGCGAAATGGCAAATGCGTGTCAATGTAGCAAAATGTAAAGTAATGCATACTGGGGCAAAAAAAATCAAAACTTTATCAACTCATGGGCTCTGAGCTATATGTGACGGATCAGGAAAGAGATCTTGGTGTGTTGGTGGACAGCTCCATGAAGGTGTTTACCCAATGTGTAGCAGCAGTGAAGAAGCCAAGGTGAAAAGACTGGAGCATCCACAAACAGTAGCAGTACAGGAGAAAGCACTCTCAGGATGCTGAGAAAAAATGGTTTATTAAAAGAGCCCAATGTGTTTCGGCCAAAAGTGTGCTCAAGGAAACTCTGGGGGCAGCTTAATATCTTGCTTCTCAGCCCATATTATAATACCTTTATACAAAATGATAGTAAGGCTAGACCTGGAGTATTGTATGCAATTCTGGTACCACATCCCAAAAAAGACAAAGTGGAACTGGAAAAGGTGCAGAAGAGAGTGACTAAAATGATTACTGAGCTGGGGCACCTCCCTTCTGAGGAAAGGCTAAAATATTTGGGGCTGTTTAGTATGGAAAAGAGGCGCCAGAGGAGGGATATAATTGAGACGTACAAAATAATGCAGGGCATGAGTCAAGTGGATAGAGGGAAACTCTTCTCCCTCTCACAAAATACCAGAAGTAGGGACATACACTCAAATTGAGGGCTGGGAGAGTAAAAACAGACAAAAGAAAATATTTTTTTCACCCAGCGCGTTGTTAGTCTGTGGAACTGCCTGCCACAGGAGGTGGTGATATGCATCTGGCCTGGATGCCTTCAAAAGGGGATTGGACAGATTCCTAGAGGAAAAGTCCATCACGGGTTACAAACCATGATGGAGATGTATCATTTCCAGGCTTAAAAACGGGGTACTTCAAGAACCAGGTGCAGGGGAGTGGTATCAGGAGACAGATATCTAGTCTTGTGCACTCCCAGATGCATCTGGTGGGGCCACTGTGAGATAAAGGAAGCTGGACTATATGGGCCTTTGGCCTGATCCAGCATGGCTCTTCTTATGTTCTTATGTTCTTACATTTGCTTTCCATATGGCTGCCTTCAGCCCTGAGGCAGAACATTTTGGGAGAGGGGCATTACTTCTTCTTATTTGTAATCCCAAAAGTAACTTCTGCAACCTCTGTCCTGTTGTGGCCCTTACGGAATCACATAGTTCCTCTTCAGCAAGCTTGATCACTGGTTATAATTAGAGATGATACATAAATGGAATGAAAGATAGCCAACACACTCTGTAGTTTCCAAGGATTGTTTTCCAACACTTTGGAAATACTTGTACAAGTAGAAATATTCAGTCTTGGCTAAAGTTCTGATAGGAAATGGAACTTCCATTACCTCTGTTCTGGTTAAATAAATATATGGAAATAGTCATATTTTCCATACAAAGATAGAACAATGGGAGCGTAGGGTGTTTTCTGCATTGCTAAATCAAGCTCTAATAGGATAGCCTTTTTAAAAAATCTAGATATTTTGGCCAACAAAAGTCAACTGTGTCTGATTCCAGGCAGCCCAAGTACATTTGATGTTTCAGAGTTGTGGACACAGGGCACAGGAGACACAGTCATGATCTAAGAACAACTTGTTTAACAATTCAGAATGATTTCAAAAAAGCAGTCCTTAAGTCTCCAGTGATACGTGCCTGACAATTATTTAATCTCAGTTGAGAACTGGTGTTAAACGACCTGTCATCAATACTTCTACATGGCACTGTATCTTGAAAGGAGGGAAGGGGGGGGAGGCAATGGAAAGGGAGAGTGAAATATCCATGAGCTTCAATCATTTGGAAGAAATTATAACATTTTAAAGAGACTGTCTCCTTATACCATCCACTATATTGAATGGAAGATGACAGTTACCATGTAGATAGGGAGGCACAATGCAAACTGCCAGCAACTATGAGATTCTATACCACTCTTGGGCTGTTGAGCTATCAAATTAATGTCAAAGTAATTGTCACTTGTGAATATAACTGCTAGCATAACCAAATTTGGGGAAAAGGTGGCGGGGGGGGGAGCAGAAAAACCCTGCAAATGATCAGCCTCACAAACTAGTCTGCTCATATTTTAAAGTTTCGCTAAGTCCATTAAGCATTTCTTTCTGCACACAGAAATTGTTTTCTTTCAGATTAGGCAGCAGAGATAGTTTGGTGACTTTATGAGTTTTCTTTGCCAGCCGTTTAACTAGTTTCTTTGCTTTTCTAAGAGCCTCATGGTGCAGTGGTTAAACAGCTGTACTGCAGTTCAAACTGTGCTCACAAGCTGGCATTCAGTCCCAGGTAGTTAGCTCATGGTTGACTCAGCCTTCTATCCTTCTGAGGTCGGTAAAATGAGTACCCAGCTCATGGTGGGGGATGTGTAGCCTGCATAATTATGCCAAGAGAGTGCTTTAAGTGCAATGGGGTGGTATATAAGTAGAACACTTTGCACTTTTGCTTTGCTTTACATTTGCATGCGTATTAAAACATTTACATTCCATTTTTACTTCTAAGAAAAAGCCACAAGGCACCTATCAGTCACCAAAATGTCATTGCAAATATCAAAAAAAAAAAAAAAAAAAAAAAACTTCTTTACTTAAGAGCAGAAAATAAATACAAATAAATATACCAATTAATACATATAAAAATAGCTCAGTGGAATAACACTGTTTTAGCCCCCCCCCCCAAGCAGTATCCAGAAAAACACCCTCAGGACTCTGGTACAATCCAGACTTTTGGGCACTATAAAAATTGTAGGACATTCATTTGATAGGGCAGGGGGACCTTTTTGGATTCCAATTTGCAAACTAAGATAGCCTCGCCTAAAGTTTTTCAAATCTTCATATGTGGAAAACTCTAATCCAATGGATTGTTTTTAGACAAATAGCAACCCTGGACAAAATTTGTATCCTCTCAATAAGACTTTGTAAAATTCTCGTCCTATTCCATCAGTTCCCGGTGTTTAACGTATCTTCAATTTATTTATAATTCTCTTAATCTCTTCATCTGTTGTTAACTGATCCATCATTACACTATCTTCATTTTGAATTTTTGTTATAGTATTTTCCCTTACAAACTCATAGATGGGTTATTACTTGCATAAAGATTCTTATAATACTCATGGAATGCCTCTAGCTTTTCCTTCATTTTACAGTATTACACTTTTTACCCCTTTGATCCTGTATTACCCCTATCATTTTTTTATTTTTCTTAATTTGTGTCATTCATGCTAACAACTTGGAGTTTTTGTTATTATGCTCATAATATTCTCTCTTTAGGTACATTAAATTTCGTTGCACTCTTTGTAAATGAATTCCTTCTAAATCTCTCCTTTTAGCTTGTAACTCCAATAATGCTCTATTATCCCTAGTTGAAATAAATATAGTTTCTAGTTTTTAAATATCATTTTCCAAATCTTGAATTTTTTAAATGCAATTTGCTTTAAAATATGGGCCTCTTCCAATGCATACCCTCTTGCTACTGCCTTCATTGTGTCCCAAATTATGCTTGATAATAGCGCAGGGTTAACCTTTAGCTTCATGATGGAACACTTAGTTTGAAGGTGTAATTCATGGATTTGATCTAAAACATCTCTGATTAAAGAGATTGCTATAAGAATGTGTTTTTGGTCTGGTCCCTGGGTGTTTTTGCAAATTTTGTTGCATGTGTATATAATGTATACATGTACGACGATGATAGATTGGAATTGAAATGATCTCAGGTACATCGGCGATGGACTAGTCTCTGGATGAGATCCTCTGACCAGAGAGAGAATAGATTATTTTTTTCACCAGCTTGATGTCTTCTACCAGTAGGGTAGAACTACATGTCTCAGGGCATGCTATATTTTCCCTTGTCCCCAAATGGGGAGAAAAATCTGAGTGTAAGCAGCACTAGAAGAGAAGAAAAGTTTGACTTTTCTGTGTCAGGTGCTTCTAAAGCCTGGGCTCCCTTCTGCATTGTGCTCAAGATTCCTTGTTTCAGCTGGAAGGTGATTCTATGTGATAATGGCAGCCCATCTGAAGATGAGGAGTGAGAGCAGAGAGAAAGGTGGTGGAGGCATGCACGTGGGCTGTATTTCACTCCCACAGCAAGGCAGGGAATGAACTACCAGCATAGACAGCAGCAATATTCCCCGTGGCGAGCCTTTCACCATGCCCCAGAACCACCACAGTAGAAGCATTCCCCGAGGTACCATACTGTATACTGTAAGAAAGGCCATTAGGCATCAGGATTTGGGAGATTGGTGGATTGCAGACCCTAGAGGTCTGCAGAAATCCCAGGAATCAGACCTCTGGGGGCTGTCATTCAAAAATTTCATTTTAAAAAAGGGGGCTGTGTAGAAAGAAAGCTGTATTGGGATCATGGCAACCTGAAACTGCTGGATGCACTTTCACCTGACCAGCTGCCAAGAAATTGTCCACTAAAAAGCAGCACAGATCCTCTCCCTTTTCCAGCTCTACCAGTGCTGAGGACAGGACATTTTGGAGGTCACTCAGTCATAGGGCTCCCAGATATCAGAGGTGACTTGACAGCACCAGAACAGCAAATAGCCCTTACTTATTAATTGCTGACCCACAACCTGTCTCATGGCAAAGCAAATTCATATGTTGTTGTTGTTGTTGAAGAAGAAGAAGAAGAAGAAGAAGAAGAAGAAGAAGAAGAAGAAGAAGAAGAAGAAGAAGAAGAAGAAGAAGAAGAAGAAAAAAAGCAAAAAGCAAAGTGTTCTGCTTATATACCGCCCCATACCACTACAAGTAGTCTCTGGGCGGTTTACAATTTTTAATTACAGTGTGCAGGCTACACATTGCCCCCCCCCCAGTGAGCTGGGTACTCATTTTACCGACCTCAGAAGCATGGACGGCTGAGTGAACCTTGAGCCTGCTACCGGGGATTGAACCCAGGTCGTGAGCACAGTTTTACCTGCAGTACAGGCATTTAACCACTGCGCCACGAGGCTCTTGAAGAAGAAGAAGAAGAAGAAGAAGAAGAAGAAGAAGAAGAAGAAGAAGAAGAAGAAGAAGAAGAAGAAGAAGAAGAAGAAGAAGAAGAAGCTTGTTTCAGCATGCTCTGGGTGCTTTTGTGAAGAAGATATTGGAATATCACCACTATCCCACCAAGTTGGACTGGAGGTCTGTATAAAAACTTTCAAATAAATAAATAACTTTGGGATATTCACTTAGCTGGTGCACATCACATAAAACTGCAATGACCATCAGTGGAAACTCCTGAGCATCCTTGGCTTTTTATGTGTTACAAGATTCTTTAGCAGATATTCTCAAGCATAAATATATGCTGGCAAGCAACATCTAAATGCTATGATGTGTGTTAGCTTGGAAAATAAAGTCAACAGAAATAGTCCAGGGGACTTCAGATTAGGAGTCTCAAGTGAATAAAAGATGAATCCCAACAGGAAAAAAAATCAATATTGATTTGGAATACATAATGAATATATGAGTTATGAATATGCCAATGGTGGAATCAATTAATTGATCATGTGCTTGCTGAGAGGATGGATGGGGTAGGCACACATCCATGGATGGATGACTTGATCTTGCTTTTATAAATTATAGACCCATACCTGGAAGTCCAGAAATCATCTTGGAAAATTGAGCAGCAACAAGAATCCAGTCAACTTGTATCTGTATTTCAAAGACTGTCAGAGGAGCCAGACAAAGATGTTCACAAAAATCTCTGTCAGTTTAGGCCTAAAAAGTGCATGTTTGACTGATAATATTATTTATGCATACAAGGACTGCATGCAAAAATGCATTCATATATCTTTCTTGGTACTTCTAATTTACACGGTTTTCCTAAAAAAAAAGAAAATGAAAGTGTTGTGGCACCTTAGAGACGAACCGCGGCATTTTATTTTGAGCTTTTGTGGATCAAGTTCTCCTCCTCAGATATAAGAGTGGGGGTACATGGCAATCATTTATTCAAGGCCTTCACAGAAATGGTTAGTTAGCTGATCCAAATTGCAAACTGTGTGTCAGATTGGTATTTCAGACCTGGTACTGACTTAAGATCCCTCTTTGATATTCACTTCTTTTCATCTGAAACTTTGTTCTGTAAAAAGTGACAAAGGTTAGTAAATAATGGAACCCTGGGCTAAAGAAAACAACAGGAGATACAACATAACTATTGAGGCATGATCTAGACATGGGCACGACTCGGCGAAATCCTCGTTTCCGTTTCCGTTCCTCGTTTCCGTTACGTAACAGAAACGGTAACGACAATTACTCCACCAGAACTCGAACTCGAACCAACTAAAGAAAAATTGG
Organism: Phrynocephalus forsythii; assembly: GCA_029282475.1. Lineage (NCBI taxonomy): Eukaryota > Metazoa > Chordata > Lepidosauria > Squamata > Agamidae > Phrynocephalus > Phrynocephalus forsythii. Next base: position 114,059,604 of record JAPFRF010000011.1, read on the forward strand.
GTCTGATTTGTCGTGGTCGTTCCTGGCGGCATCGCAGCGATCGCGCGATGCCAAGGCGGCACAGGAAAAAAGTTTTAAAAATAAATAAAAAAAACGATTCCCGGCCAAAAAAGCAGGTGGAAATATGCCTGCCTGAGGGCACCTACCAGAGGGGTGGTTTCTGGGGGAGTCTCCAGCCTCCCCCCTCCTCTCCTGGGCTGCGCAAAGTGCGCATCCTCGTCGTCCCACCAACTCGCCAAGCGGCGCGGCACAGAAAAAAAGTTTTTTTTAAAAAAATCCCGATTCCCGGCCAAAAAAGCAGGCAAAAATATGCCTGCCTGAGTGAGGGCACCTACCAGAGGGGTGGTTTCTGGGGGGGTCCCCGGCCTCCCCCTCTCCTGTCCTGGGCTGCTCTGGTGGGGGGTATCCTCGTCGTCTCGCCAACTCGCCATGCAATGCGGTGCGGGCGGGGGATCCAAAATGGGGCGACCGCAATATTTATTTTGAAATCGTGGTCCAAAAACACACCAAAGCACCACAGAAACATGCAAAAATAGCTATTTTAAAACTGCCTGGTTTTTTTCAGTAGCAGCAGTGGGTTTTTCTTGCAACAAAACGTCTCCATTGATTTATTTTTATTTTTATTTTTATTTTTATTTTTTTACACCTGCGCAATGATGGGCTGGCCATGGGAGTGGACCATGCAAATTTTTGGAGCCATTCCACCAATTGCATGGCCACTTGGCCAGGTTTTGACCGAGACTTCTGGGATGTGCCAGTCGGGCATAAAAAGCCCACTAACCCTAGCCTGAACCCGAACCCGAACCCGAACCCGAACCCATACGCCAGTACACTGTCCTTCTTAGTGGGTCAGAGAGGCACCCAGAGGTGCACCCCACTAACTCACCCTAACCTTACCTGTAACCCTAAGCCTAGCCCTTCCGCTAACCCCAACCAGTAAGCCAGATGTGTACTCGCATTGCACTACAGCAAGTACACTTCCCTTCTTAGTGAGTCACAGGGTGCCCGTAGGGTCCTCTCTCACTTTGTTCCCCAGCCCAAGTGCACCGTATGCCGGCAGGCAGTGAGTCACAGAGGCACCCGAAAGAGAGGTGCCTCTGCCTGCTACTGCAACTTGGTATGCATATCCAATTGGCTATTCATGCCATTTTGTAGCGGGCCAGAGGAGGCACCCACCCCAGAGAGGTGCCTCCAGGAGCCCACTTTCCCTTCATGGCGGGCCAGAGGAGGCACCCACCCCAGAGAGGTGCCTCCAGGAGCCCGCTCCCCCCCACAAACCAGTACTAACGACAGACAAAAAACCGACAAACAAAACGACAAATTTTTGGAAAATTCCGTGAAAAACGGAAACGAGCCAAAACGGGCCGGCTCCGACACATGACAACTCAAGACGTAATTTTTCCTGGTCGTGCCCATCTCTAGCCATGAGCTACGAATGCTTGACTTTACCTTTAAAGCTTTGTAACAAGTGATAGTGGTTAGTTGGGAAGGAACCTAGGCTGTGGAAAATGACAGCAGATAGCAATATAATTATTTTGTCATTTCACATTTGGTAATAACGTAAGAACCCTTGGCTAATATTTAATCCTCTGAGATGGGTACACAGTATACACATATATTTTATCTCAGTTATCTTTCTCTAGGCTCTGGTTCTGTAATATCCAGGATTGCAACTTACAAATACTGTGAAGAGTGTCCAAGTAGATTGAAATGATCTGAAAGAGGTTTCTGTGTAATTCCCTTTCTGATGTCAATTTATGTCTATTAATTGTTTTGTACAGAGATTGGTAATTTGTCCTATGCACAGTGCAGAGGGGCATTGCTGGAAAAGGATTGTTTAGCTCACATTAACAGATAACATTTTCCTAAGGAAAGGTCTCTATAGCATTGCCATTCCAGTTTTGCACATGGCAGAGATACAGTGCTAGGATGGTTAGACTCTTTAGTATTACTAAATGCACACTTTAACAAATACTAATTTTTAAATGAGCAATTAAGCTACTCTCGTTGAAATTTTCATAGGAAATTGAATGTTTTAATTTTTATGTGTAGCCTGCATACTGTAATTAAAAACTGTAAACCGCCCAGAGACTACTTGAAGTGGTATGGGGTGGTGTATAAACAGAATACTTTAATTTCTATGACCAGGTTTCTATTGTTAACTTACACAGGCATAAGTTAAAATGAATGAAGTTGCAATGTGCTTAACTGATATGCAGGTTGCCTGTCACATGACTGGGTCGTGTGACCAGGAAGCATGACTAACACCTCATTAGTTAGCATCAATTAATGTAATTAATTTGAGTTCAAGTAATTTTGGTTGATTAAAAATATATTTGTAATTGTAGCCATCCTCAGATCATCAGATATAACACTGTGTGCCTGGTACCATTTCTCCTTTCCATCACATAGGCCTCAATCAAGGTGGAAACACTTTGGTTCCTGCCTCCCTCAGTCTTCAGCTATTCACAGTGGTCCAAACCACTGTGAATGACTTTACCCACCATGGAGAGTTGTGACAGATAAAAATGCTAAAGCAGGTGTTAGGGAGCATGCCTGAGTTCTTTCATTTGCTTGCTGCTCTTCAACCACTCCTTTCCCACTGAAACTTACTTCTTTCTTCTCTTATTTTATTAGGTTGTCCATTAGTCCCTATCACTACTACCACATGTCAAGGATCACGGGAAACAGTGAGACAGAAGCACTGCACTCTATTTGAGTCTTCACCTTCATTCATCTCTACAGCTTGAAGTCAGGTCCCATCGTCCCACCACCCAAGCACAAGATATTTTCTCTGGAAAAGGGGGCTATTTGTTTGCATTTGGAGGCGCTACCTGGATGGATGCAGCTGTATATTTTAATCTTGGTATTGCTGGGTGAAGGCAGAAGTTGGCCGTTCTGTTTCCAACTTCCTTGTTCTGTCACATCTTGCCCTTTGACCAGCTCAGAGGCCCCTAAGGCCCATGGCTATTTGAGCCTTCAGAAGTCTGGTGGAATGAACACTTCATCAGACAGGAACGTCACATGCTGTGGCACAATGCATGTGGAATAACAAAGCCCAAAGACATCACAGATAATATCATTCAAATATTTTCTGAAAATGCTGAATAGCTCGAAAGAATATGGATAGAGAATAAAAACAGATTTAATTGGGTTGAGGCAGAAGAGCAGTGGAGATGTTCAAAGTACTTTGGTAGCACGTGGAACTCTGCTGGGGAAGTTTTCTTCAAGGCAAGCACGCTAATGCACACCATTTCCTTGTTATTTGTTCAACGTTTCCCCCGCCTCTTGGGGCCAGGGTAGGGAGGCAACGGGAAAGCCTCTGGTTACATCAGCTGCCTTGGTTGTTTACTTAGAAATGACTGCTCTTCCTTTTGGCTGTACTGCAGATTCAATTTCAAGTTAAATGGATTTAATAGACAAAATTCCGCCTTGGCTTGTTCGTTGATTCGCACTTGGAAGCAGAAAGGCATGAGAGGCATCTGCATTGCTGGAGAAAGAGTGCAAAGTGATTTGGCACACTCACATCTGTTTCCACATTTGAGGGGCGACAAAGACATCCAATCAAGCACAGAGAGGTGACAATCTAATTGGTTGATTTTACAGAGCCATCAACTGAAGAGGGTCTTGAGGAGAGGACCCATTTCCTTTCAAAACTGACATATGGTCTTTAGGTCTGTTGACATCAGTGGTCAGTCTACATATAGCTACACAAACTACTATCTTAAGGAATTTACAGTAAATATAATAAAAGCAATGACCTGTTGAATAAATACTCTAGCATGTATTGGAACTTTGCATGCATGTTCTTTGCAACTGGATGCTAGTGCAGTGCATAATGTCCACCTACTACTCACATGTCCCTGAAACTCCCTTTCTATTGCTTCCTTTGCTAAGCACCTTTTCTTCTTCCTCCATTTTCTGCTCTCTGAAGACAGAGGAAGATAGAGACAGAGATGTAGCTCCACACTAGATATTTCTTAGTAAAAGTAAGCATCCAGATGGATCATTTTCCATTGGACAGGGTGAAACTGGCATGACTCTTTACCATTTTCTCTGTGCTGAAAAGGTAATGGCCAAACCACAAAGCCCTCCAACTGCATGCTGTTCCCCACAATCCCCTTCCTTACAAAGGCAGAAATTGCAGGTTTGGAGCAGTCTTCAAATGTAGCCCTGCATACAGCACATTACAGTACCAAATTTGGCATCTCCTGTCACTTGCGGATCAAAGGGGAAGGTAAGGCCTTCAAAATGTCCCTAAAATTACAAACCTGAACTTTCAGGTGGAATGCAATCCTGCCCCAAAACAAGCTGAAATTTTCTCCCAGATCAGATGAATCACTGATCTACAGTACCTCAGCAACTAAACGAAACCAGGCAGCATGCAAAAAATGGGCCAGATATCCTCTAGCAGATCACAGTCATTTACAGTCTGTACACCCTTGCTGTGTTTTATATTCATATTCTGGATGGATGGATGGATGGATGGATGTACATGTTTGGGGTCCCACAAGGCAAGGCATTTTGTGAAGCTGTAAGTACATGTGTGTGAACTGTCCTTCCAGTTTTGTGCTTGAGAAAGTTTAAAAATATCCATGCCGCCCCCTTCCCCTTAGGACTGTGTTTAATACCAAAAGAATAAAGTTAAATTTTATGTCTTATCCCATAGGTATAGCAAATGACATTTTAAAAGTCTCTTTAGCATAACCTTGCTGTGCTTGGACCCCTGCTGCCAGCTGCCTTACATCTTGCCCTCTAAATAGAGAATTATTTTCAATTTATCCAGAGGCTAATGGTTTAAATAGAGCTACTGCTCCCCTCCCAGCACCTAGCAACTGGCTAGAGAACTTTATTGATACATATAAATTATTCTGATTCCTAGGGCTGGCTAAAGATCCAATCCTATTCCGCTAATGTGCATATAAATAAAACCTGGGGAATACACTTTATGGCAATAAGTAGTGCCGAAGTTTATACCACCCTGCAGAAGACACTTTGATACATTACAGATAATATTCATAATACATTTAAAGAGACAGGCTGGAGCTTCAAGGCTGAAAATGTTGGCTCTCAGAAGCATAAACTTTATTGTATGATTTTGATGGGTCGCTCAGGAAAAGCATGGCACTAATCCATGAAAGGATCATCAGCATCGTGCAGCAGAGTGCCATCAAACAGAGCAAGATTTCCACCCCTGCTTCGCTCCCAGGGAAAGCTGTTCCCTATTCTTCTGGTACAGATAATCCCAACATGAATGGAGACAGCAGCTGAAATCCTCTTGTAAACTGCACTAGAGTAGGACCTTCAAACCCACAGGGATTGGATACGTTAAGACCATCACAGGTTCCATTGATTCCTAATGCCAGCTCCAGCTGCGACTTACATTGGCACAGTGAGTTGATACTACAATAGGCCTATATGAATCAATGGAACCCATGTTAAGAGCTGACTCACTAAATCCCACTAATGCAATGGGGCTGGTTTAGTGCAATTTACTAGGCCAAGTAACAGAATTTCAGCCAAGAGCTGCTGAACATGTCCCAAGGCTCCCAGTATCAATCCCATGGCTCTTTCTCTTTAGTCAGTCTCTGCCAGGATTTCCCAGATCCTGAACATGTTACTGACTGGACTACCAACATTCCATAGTCAGCATGGCATGTTGTAGAGCACTATATCTGTGAGGTGGTCCACATGCTATGAAAACTTTGTGGCTAAATCTCCACTCACCCAGATATGACCTATAACCAAAGGAAACCATCCTCCCTCCACCTGGGATCAAACTTTCAGATCTCCTGCAATGCAAGCTTGTAAAGCTGTAACTGGAGATCCCAAAGCCAACATCTGTTCTGACCCTGAACCTCCATTTTTTGCACTGTCAGTCCTTTTGCATCCTGTCAAAGCAGCAGGGGTTTTGGCAGTGGCGTAGCTATGGGGGGGCAGGGAGGGTGCCAAACAGCTCCCCACCCATGGGCCACGGGAAGTGTGTGTGTGTGTGTGTGTGTGTGTGTGTGTGTGTGTGTGTGTGTGTGTCTGTGTGTGTCCGTGTGTGTGTGAATCAACTCTTTATGCTTTGTAATTACATTTTCGGGGCTCAAGAGTTATATCCCTAAATCCAGCATTGTCGAAGACAAATGCTATCAACCTTTTGGCAACTAGAGATGGGCACCAAATGAAAAATGAATTGCTGCTTTATTGTTTCATTACATAACAAAACAAAATGAACCACCTTTTTTGGTTCAGGAAATAAAACAGGGGAGTTTCCCCAAGATCTTCCCTGTAAGCCCCCCAAATTTGGAGAGATTTGGCATTCAGTGGGCCGAGCTTTTCAACTGCAAAGAGGGTCCCTCCCAGCAGTAATAGGAAGTGCTGTGTACATGCTGTGCCGGCAATAAGTCAATTTATTACTTCCCCTACATTCCTGAAGTGCGCTGTAGACACTTCAGCAATTAGCTGGGGGACAATTAGCTTTGCAGTTGGATAACTCAGCTCCCTGAACCCCAAATCTCTCCAGATTTGGGGGCTTACAGGGAAGAGCTTGAGAAAGCTCTCCTGAGATTTCCATACTGCTACATGCCTATGATCATTATTTTCAAGTACATATGTACTTGAAAATAGAGATCTCAGACATGTAGCAGCATGGAAATTGCAGGGGAGTTTCTTTGGACACTTTCCTGTAAGTCCCCAAATTTGGAGAGGTTTGGGGTTCAGGGGGCTGAATTATTAAACTCCAAAGGGGGTCACCCAGGAAAAATCATTTGTAATTGAGGGAACCACTTGAGGAAGCACCCCCATGGGGGGCTATTAGTGGCTTCCAGAGTCATCTCCTTGGGGACCCCCTTTGGAGTTTAATACCTCAGCCACCTGCCCCCCAAACCTCTCCAAATTTCAGGAGCATATAGGAAAGAGTCCAAGGTAGCTCCCCTGTGATTTCCATGCTGCTACATGCCTGTGATCTCTATGGAAATTACAAGGGAGCTTTCTGAACTCTTCCCTTTAATCTCCCAAAAATTGGAGAGCTTTTGGGGCCAGGGGACTGAGTTATTAAGCTCCAAAGGGGGTTCCTATAGCTAACTGCAAGAGTGTGTATGGCGCACACCAGCAATATAGGGGTTAAGCTGCTTAAGTTAACCCTGATATTGCCGGTGTGCACAGTACACACTTCTGCAATTATTGTAGCTGGGGGGCCATCTTTGTAGTTCAATAACGTGCCCCCCTGAACTCAAAACCTCTCCAAATTTGGGAGGCTTACAAGGAAGAGCTTGAGGAAGCTGTCCTGTGATTTCCATGCGACTACACACCTACAATCATTATTTTTGAGTACATATTTTCACGTATTCAAAAATAGAGTTTGCAGGCATGTCATAGCATGGAAATAGCAGGGGAGCTTCTTTGGACTCTTTCCTATAAGCCTCCAAATCTGGAGATGTTTGGGGTTCAGGAGGATGAGTTATTAAACTCCAATGGGGCTCCCTTCAGAGAAAATATTTCTAATTGAATGGGAAGCGCTTAATTGCTCCCCCATGTGGGCAGCTTCCTCAAGCTGTTCACTTAATTACAAATGATTTTCTCATGGTGGACCTCAGATAGGAGGTTATCGAGATATACTCTCCAACCTCTCCAAATTTGAGAGGCTTACAGGGAAGAGTCCAAAGAAGCCACTCCCCAAATTTGCTGCCTCTAGGTCCCAAGGGAGCCATTATATAGAGTAACAAATGATTTTGTTTCATGTTGTTTCATTCAGAAAATTCTTTTAAAAGTTTGTTAATAATGAAGCTAAATGAAATGAAAGGAAACACAAAACGAAACACTATATTTTTCTTTCGTGCCCATCTGTATTGGCAACCATGCTGCCCCTCCCATATTGAAAACTCTCCCACCCTGGAAAATTTTGAAGAACACTAGAGAATACTAGGAGTATAACATGGAAAGAATGATCCATTTCTTCAAACAGACAGAACTCCAATAAAGTCTAACTCCTGGCCATAGAGAGAGTGTGCTACTTTGGGCCTTTTCACACGACCCCTAAACTCCATGGCAAATGGCTCCCAGCTCCGGAGCTTAAAATTATTTCCCCATCAGCTCTGGAGTTTACAGATAGTTAAGTGCGATCACTCCCACCTAAGCGCATCCCAGCGCACTTTTCAGGTACCTGCTCTCTGGAGGTGAAAATTCCTGGTGCAGATATAACGTAGTGACTGCCCAGCTCTCCTTGGTTCTGTTTGTTCTTTTTTTGCCCCCCGCCCCTTTAAGAGATCTGATTGCAGTGCCGGGACAGCAGAACGGAGGTGAGCAGCATTCTTTTCTTCCTTTTTTTCTCCCTCCCCTCACAGCAGCCAGGAGTGCGGAGGGGGTGGGAACGCAGGAACAGCAACAAACCCTTAAGATCTCTGGTCCGAATTTAAGTGGCCAGCGGATCTTAGGGGTCATGTGAAAAGGCCCTTTGAAGGCACTTAACAGACTATAGACCAGTGTGGAGCTGGTAGAAACCAAGTTAACCCAAGAAAATGGTTGTGTTTTGTTTTTGTTTTGCATTGAAACAGTATTTTCCGAGTGCAGAGAAGAATAGGCAACTTTACATGCTGGACAGGGCACTCTACGTGCCTCAATGTATGTGTTTACTATGGAAGTCTCAATGCTAGCAGCTCCCGAAGCTGTTGGTGCTGTTTTCTGTAACTGAGAGAAAATTATTTTCCCATACTTATTATTACTTGTGATGTGGTGCTTCTGGCACAAACGAACAAGGAAAAGCCTCAGGAATTCACGTACACATTGGACTTTTCTAAAAGTTATAAAAATAGGGTTTCATGTCTATTTTTGTGCTTTTCCAAGTTGAAACTAATATCACTGGAAACATCTTGTGCTTGAGCGTAATCCTCCCAGTTGTCCTTCAGAAGCAAATTTTACTACCTTAGAAAACTGATCATTGTTCTCCAGGAATGTTCTCCTATCATCTGTCACAGCAGTCTGTAGGAATGCTTGTCAGTCTCATAGCATTTCATTTTTTTTGAGGCTGTCATTTCTGTCACAGGATTCTGTCATTTGAATGTCATCTCATGGCTCCTCTTTTAAGAAAGTACAGCAAAGGAGAGCTAGAAAGTTGCAGGATGGGAAAGTCTGGGGCCTTGATCTTTCAAAAACACCCATGGCCTTTTCTGTCCCCAATAGAAAACCAGAAGGATTAGATACGTTCACAGAAATGATAGGTGGCTGTTGCCATTAACTATTATTATCTGTGTGAACCACTATTTCACAGACTACCTGTTGTGTAGGGTTCAGAGCTGAAGATTGGTAAGTGTCTGGAATGAAAGGCAATGTGGTGCCCCTCAAATGGCACCTTAAATACAGAATAAATCTTACTTCAACACTGGCAATGGCATAGTTTCCTCTGCTGCACCTGAGGGCAGCAGGGGAACTGAAAGTAATGACAAGCAGGCCACCTGGAACACACAGACTCTGGCCTCCAACATGTTGTCCTTCCCAATTGCCCTCAGGGAAGGGATTCCATAGGTGCAGAAGATATCTGATTACCATAGCTGGAGCTTTCCACATAGTTTACAAGTTACATTGCTTTGTGTTGTGGTTTCACACTGAGAGGTAAGCACATGCTTTGTCTGCAACCTTGCCTGCTCAGTCTGCCTGAATCACACTTCAGGAACACTAACAGATTTCAGCTCCTAATGATGGATGCTTTCTCCTTAAAGTTTCACTCTGAATTTGCCTAATGAGAGGGTTGGCTTTGCCTTACTTTTAACGACTGATGCTAAGACATAAAATTAGTTAGCTTGTAAGCTGAATCTTGTTAAGTTCATAATTCTCAAAGGCATAATGAGCCTTGGCTTTGTTCCAATTAACTTTATGATTTTTGTTTTCCAAACCAAGAGAGGGCACCAGCTAATTTACATTTTCTGCACACGTGTGTTCTGCCTGATTAAACATGGCCATCATCTTTGCTCAGATGCTGATTGCTATAAACATAACATATTCCAAGACAGCCAATTGGAAAAGGATCAGCCTTTGAGATATTGCATTGTGGTGCACTGTGCAGAAAAGACCACTATATTACATGCACCATATTGCCAAGATGTGTGTTGGTATCATGAACAAAAACATATAAAATATTTTTAAAGGGCATACCTGAGAACATTGATTTTTATATATTATGCTGAAATTATACCACAGAAAGCAAAGTATAGATTTCTTTGTTTATACCGACTTTTGATAACCCAGTGAAGTTCACAGTCAAGCCCAAATTATGCAGGTTTACATTTCAAAGAGGCATACCTTCCTCCATTAAAATGTCTCTAATTTGCAAATGAGTCAAAATTATTACATCATTGATTAAGGGAATCCAACCTTTTCACTTTCTTGATTTTTTAAAAGGTAGTTTCATTTTGTACTGCTCTATGAGACACCACCTACCCCCATGTCTTGGTGCACACCTCCCACTGCCCAAGTCAACACTAATTATAATGGGATTTGAAATCTATAATTAATATATCTGGCAGGAATCTGGCCGAGGAAGGCTGAGATCACATTTCTAGTACAGCAAACCATGCAGGAAAATCTTTCTATAAATATAACCATGGCTTGGGAATGTTAGAGATAACTTGCAAATACACCATTAACTTAAGTTAGTTCCATCTTGCATAATTATTCTCTGCCAGAAAAAAAAACAGAGCTTAAATGGGACAATGATCCTATTGGGGAGACAATGGCATAACCAATGATCTGATTTGGAGCACTTTTTCACTTATGTTATACCAGTGGTCCTTGCCTTGTTCCAGGTTTTGAGTTTTTCTTCTAGGTGGTATAGCTATGGAGGTGGGATCTAGAGCTTCCAAGGGGAATGGAAGGATTCTCAAGGTCTAATTTTGTCTCTGACCTTTGGTCTCATTACCATGCCATAGAAGAATAAGGCTCCAATATGCCCCCTCAACATTAATCCAATTAAACCTCCTGGGGCTTAGGACCTGATTTGATGCAAGCTGAACTGGACTACAAAGGACGGGCTGAGGTCAGGGTGAGGACCAATGTGCCATTTGATATGCTTCTCCCATCCAAACACCAAATTATCCACTGTAGCCTGATCAGTTAGTTTCTAATTAAGTACTATACAATAAATAAATAAAAATAAAACAATCCCCATTTGCTAATTCTTTCCAAAATCACTTTTACCCTTCCTTACACCATATATGTGATGCTTAATCAAGTACATTTCTGTATTGGTCTTTATTCCTTTGCACCTCACTCCACCAACATTTTGGCCCAGGTTTTGTACCTTATGTTTCCTTAGCATGCTTGTTAATTTTTACAAGGTACATTGTAACACACGAACACAACGCATAGATCGCAGATGTGACCATAGCACAGGAAAGCAGCACACAGATGAATGAACTTTAAACTTATTATATAGCATGTTAAGGAGGGACAGCACAAAACCCTCTGCACCTACTTGGATGAAGCTTGATGATAAAATTCAGCTCAGAAAGATAGATGGTACCCTCAGATTTCAGGGACTTGTGTGATCAAAAAAGGCTCGTATCCAGGTTGTTGAGTTGTGAGGGCCTATGCACAGCTCAAGTTCTAATAGATTTGTCATATCACATGGAGAACAGTCAATTTTTGACTGCTTAGAATGAAGCTCCTTTGAGAAAGGAACTCTGGAGAGATTTAAACTAATCTCTAGTGACTACTAATGTTCCCATGGACCATTAGTGCTTGAAGTCAGATAATACGTTTTGGATTAGAAAACAGAAGGCAAAACTCAGCCAGCAACTATGGCTTTTCTCTTAGCATTACTGTCTCTCCATATCACCCTCTGTCATATTGTAAGAGAAGTAAGCAAGGAATTAGAGTATCCTGCAAAAACAGTTCTTTGGAATCAAATTCTCAGGTCAGGACCCTGAAACCAGCACAATTGGAGCATGAACAAATCTACATATTGTAACCAAGAAAACATTTACATGCTTCAGTTCCCATTATTTTTCATTGTTAGGGCATCTTTATGAAACTAAATAGGAAGACCTGAAACCATTATCAACGAGATTAGTCTACTAACATATCTCAGCTATACCATTCATTCACCCTTAACTGGCATTGGTTAAAATAGCATAGATAACTTTTAAAACTGAAGTGGGCAATCTCTGGGTGACTGAAGACCAAAGTGGAACTTTAGGGACCTTGCACAGGCTACACCACCTTTAAAAATACAAGACTCCTTCCTTCCTTCCTTCCTTCATTCAAAATCTGGAATGGCAGAATTGCCACTATCATCTAGATGCAGGATTTCCACTCCTTTGCCTTTATAGGTGTTCTTTACCAGTTGTAACGTTTAGTGAAATCCAAGTTTCCTCTCTATTAGAATAGCGCCTCAAATAACATGGTTAAAATAGAAGCACAGGCCACAAAAATCCTCCAGTCTGTATTTCTACCAAATCTTGCCTTCAGAAGCTTTAAAATCTTTTGCAATGCTACCCTTTCTGGATTCTGGATTCAAAAATGTCTTTCCTTTTACATTATTTAATATAGGCAATGTATAGGTAGTAAAGGACACAGATAGGCTGAGACACCCAAACAGCTGGATCTTTCAAAACTGGTAATATTACCAATAATTTTGGTAATAAATACCAAAGATTTTTCCAAAGTGTTCTAAGAAGGTAAAGGCCTTCAGAAATTCTCTTGGATAAAAGTTCCCAAATATTAGAGCTGCTGCCAAAATAAAAGCTAATAGAGGCTGGCGTAACCTCCCTGTGAGGGAGAATCCTGAACTGAGAATCACTCAAAGGCCATGAGATGTCTTACAGGTGAGGTAGGACGTAGTAAACAGAAGTTCCAAAACTAGAGGACTAACATGAGTCCCATATGGTCTCATAAGTCAATGAAGTCCAGGTTTGCATGCCAGAACAAGCTCCAACATGTGCCTTAATTCCAGATTATGGCTTTTTATCTATTGTTGGTAGCTCATGACTGGGAAAGCAGTACACCCAAAATTTGGAGGTGAGATGTCTTGCATCTTGTTTCATAAGCCACACCTGGGGTCAATGTAACCTCATTCAAGTGGAGGGAGAAAAGACACAATAGTCTTGCTTGCTTGCTGAAATATGTACTTCTATTTATCATGCCAAGGTACTTAAAACATAATGTTCTTAACGGTGCATCCTCTCTCCTCTCAATGAGGATAACCAAATGTATACTCAAGAGATGCTTAGAGGTTAGAGCAGCCTTTAGAGGAAGAACTGTGGTGTAAATTATCATGACATTTAATGACTTTTTGCACAATAATAATGTGTCAAATAAAGCAAAGATATATCTGAAATATCTTAACTGTCCAATATTTTTCCTTTTAAAATATGAAAATGTATGTGGACAAAGAAAGAAAGAAAGAAAGAAAGAAAGAAAGAAAGAAAGAAAGAAAGAAAGAAAGAAAGAAAAGAAAAGAACAGAAAGGAAAGGAAAGGAAAGGAAAGGAAAGGAAAGGAAAGGAGGAAATAATGTAATATAGCTGCATCTTGTATCCATTGATGGGGTGATTTACATAGATAGCATTTAACATGCTATCATCATTATCCTATCAGTCTTCTGTCTAACGCAGATGTCTTGAGACAGAGTTTTCAATGTTCTCAAAAGAAGGGGGGCCCTCCAAAGCAAAACTGAGGGAAATAAGGGTATTGAAAATCAGAAATGGGAACGGATGAATTTCAAATAGGGTATGATTTATTTTTTTAAAAAAAAATGCAAGCCTCCCTTAAATCAAATAATGAATAGATATTATACCAAATGTTAGTTAAGGATATTGTACATGCATCCAGACAGAAAAGGAATAAATAATGCTAATCGTAGGTACTGTGGCAGCTTTTGGCAGCTTTCCTTAAGTTGGCTGGGACAATATAAGTACAGTACTGCCAAACCAATACAATTTGGTTTCCAAAAAAAATTGATATGCTATTTCCACGGCATATATAATACAAAAATCCATGAATGGGAAAAGCAGTTTCAGGACCTTGATGAATTGATGTCCTACAACAGAGGAAAAATTTCCCCATGCTGGAGAGGGTCTAGGCTACATACAACTGGCCACTCTGTCCCAGGGAATTCCTATATAAAGGAATTAATTTGTTCCAAATGAAATTATGTTAAACAAATTTTCCTTTATACAAATTGCAATTTCCCATAGGAATGCATTGAAAAATGGAGTAATCCGTTCCAATGCAGAGAAAAATGACACAAACTACAGTACAGTACATGTATAATTTTGGGGAACAGAAATGCAAAAATGCAAACAGGCACCCACCCACACACACTGATTTCGGGCAGAGTGCAGCAGCACAAGGGTTAATTCTTCCCAGGCCGAGCCTAGGAACCATCCTCTGTGGGCTCCTCCTTCCCTGCACGCACGCACGCACGCACGCACACACACACACACACACACACACACACACACACACACACACACACACACACACACACACACACTGCGCCTGGCCTGAGCATGGCGCGCCTGGGGTACGTTCCACCACCACCTCCGCCGTCACCAGGTCCGGCAGGGCTGATCCACAGCACCATCGGGTGGCCTCGGCTCTCTTGCGCTGGACGGCTCGGGCTCACCGGCCGCGGCCGCTGGGCGCACAGGTGGTGTGGGAGGGGATGAGGTGCAGTTGTGGGGAGGGGGAAGAAAAAGAGAGATGGAAAGGGGGAAGGAAAAGAGACGAGCTGGCATCCCTGTGGAAGCTTTGCTGTGGGTGCCTAGCCAAGCTGAGTGAGCTGACCTAGCCCTCCTTCTCCTCCTCCATTGCCAGCTTGCATCTTCGGTAAAGAGCTCCAGAGACTGCCTGCACCCATGTTGGACAGGGAGGGGGAGGGGAGTGTTGATGGAATTTTTTCCCGTTGTACGGATTTTCTGTTATACGAGCTGTACGTTATACAAGGGTCCACTGTATATATATTACTTATTTTAGAGTATTTTTACCTCACTTTTCTCTTTGGAAAAGGACCCAAGGTGACTTACAGTAATGAGGGATAATGTACAGTCCCGTACAATTAAGTCATATTCAAGTATTTGAGAACAAGGGATTGAGGAAGATCTTACAGCATTAATAGACAACATGACATTAAAGCAACATGGTTATAAGTAGTCATAAACACAAAGTCTATGTGAACCCATAGATTCATATAAAAAGACACATGGTAGGAGGTTGGATCATCATTGGCATCCTTCAGTCTCGAAAGACTATGGTATCATGCCTGGAGTAGAGATCCTAAAAACAACACCTAGTATGACTAAATAGACCAATTCGGGAGGTTGGATAGATTCATATAAAATACACATGGTAGAGGTTGGATGGGGGATACTAATAAATAAACACAAAACTACTACCAAATCTCAACAGATTTCCCCAAAAAACTTTGATAGAATGAATTGAGCCACGAAAACAAGCCATGCTCTTTAGTTTTCAAGATAGTTTTCAAGATAGGACATTTGGGGGGTGGTGTCACTCATCCTTACTGTCAGGGAGGGTCAGAGGAAAGTTGATGCCACGCAACAACACCAACAAGCTGATTACTAATCAAATAGACAAACAGACAAGAAAAGTAAGAAGAGGATTAGGCTATTCAAATTCTGAATACAAGACATTTTGAAGGGAAGAGACCTGGACCAATAAAGATTTTCAATAACCACAATCAACTGCAAAGCACTCACGGCAGCTTATTCATTTATCTGGAACAAAACACAAAAGAAAAGCAAAAGAATGAAAATGCAAGTGTATGACAGAACTGAATATATGACTCGAGAGAGATTATTCAGTCGTCACCCCCACCTTTTTGTTGGCACTACAATTTGAGTGTGCCGGTGGGTTTCTTGTTTAAGACTGCATATTAGAGCTATCAGTCAGAAAAGTCCAACATTCCTCTTCCCTTCCTGTGTCATGACACTAGGAGGAAAATGGAGGAGAGAGAAAGGACAGAAAGTGTAGAGTTGGTTCAAGGAGGTTGATCCCACCTCTCTTTCTCAACACATTTCCCCCCTTGCGTAAACCTATTTTCAGTGCTGAGGGATGGCAGAAGTCAGGGTATATAAAAGGATGAAGGTGCAGGTATCAATCTCAGGTGGCATGAAGTGTGACCAATTTCCCTTCAGTGCTCCTCTAAGGATTCAAAATTCAAAATGGACTGTGCCCATAGCCCTTCTCTTGCTCCTTTCTCTGTTGCTTCCTTAGGACATCACTCTGTTCATGAGGTCAGAGGGTAGGATGCCACTCCACACAAGATTCCCCCGGATCTTATTAGGATCTCTTTCTGGTCTGAGTTACAGGGACGACAGCATAACAGCCACACTCCTTTCCTTTCCTTGTGCTTGCTGCATTCACTTCCATGTGAAAAACTCACAATGGACTAATACTGAACAGGTATTGTACAGCTACAAAGGCAATTTGTATTCTTCTCTCTGTAATAAGATTCTCTTTTCCATCATGCGAGGTAATCTAGCTGCAGATGGACAGTTGATCCTTGTGGATTAGGGAAATGAAATGTTTCTGGATTTGTTGCTAACAACAGCACATCCCCTTGTACCCCTAAGCTGAGAGACAGAGAAGACCTAGACTGTGTTTGTTTTTAAAAAGAAGCTTAATTCGATTTATATGCCTAATTTGTTCAGTTACAATATCTTTTCCCATTTTTGTCAGAAGAATTCAACATGCGACCCGCTCTGAAGGTATAAGCCTTGAACTGCATTAACCTAGTACCACCCCCTCTCAGGCCGTTACTTCACGAACCGCTCACTTCGCGGCAACCCCTCCTTTCTGTGCGAATCGATCATTTCAGTCTGCACGCCCCTCCTTTTTGGCTGCGATGCCACCCCGACCACGCCCCCTTTACCGTGCTCCAACCGGGGCAAGTGGTGCCCCTGCCAGTTGCCGGGAATCTTTTCACTTCGCATCTCGCTTCGCTCCCAACGTGACGTGTGGACTCGGGTTTTTTTTAATTTTTATTTTTTAAATATCCAAACTCTGCAAACGACCCTTTCGGCTTCCAAACTGAAGATGCTTGGCGCGGCGAGAAGCAGTAACTGCGCGCGTGCGTGCGCTCCGACTCGGCAACGCGCCCTCAAGCCCGATCACCTCCGTCCCCTCGTGGGACGCCCAGGGAGTTCCGCTGCCGGGCGATCCAGTCGGGTCTGCATCAGAGGGAGGACTTGAAAATCATACCGCACACCCTCCAGGAGCGAGAAGGGAATGGGGAGGGAGGAAAGACGCATCCAAAGGGGAGAGGTTGGGCAGGAGTCCCTTACCCTGCTGGCTTTCAAGTCTCCCCACGTAAGGGGGGGGTTCAAGCCCGCTTCTCTCCACCACCAGATTAGACACATAACCAGCTCTGTCGGAAATGACAGCCAAGTATTGATGCATCAATACGCTGAGTTTTTTTTTTTTAAAAAAGGATGGGAACAAGTGAACGTTGCAAAGTGGCGTCCTAATGCGAAGGGAGCACGTGAGGTAGTAATCGATTCGGTAGTAAAAATGCAGCGCGTGAGCACTGATAAACAGGGGTGGGATCGAAGGGAGACCACGTGACCGCCACCAAATTCACAGCGAAGGCAAGGTCGGTTCGAAGCGAGGCACTTCGTGAAGTAACGGCCTCAGTCACACACCAAAATATTGTGGTCATTTGAACATTTTGTCTTAGTTTGCAGCTTCATTACTGTTTTGGCTTTTTGTCCACACACAACAACCTACCGTAAATGCAAAGAAACTGACACTGCATTTAGCCAGTTAACTTCATTATTTGCATGTGATTATATCTGAAAGTAGTTCAGAAACTTCAGCTAATCCAGAGTGCTGCAGCCTGGGGGCTGGCAACAGGAAGTATGTGGCTCTTTCATTATGGCAACTTCACTGGTGACTGCTCTGCTTCATGACGGAGCAGTGAAGAGCCTCATGGCACAGTGGTTAAATGCCTGTACGACAGGTAAAACTGTGCTCATGACTTGGGGTTCAATTCCCGGTAGTCGGCTCATGGTTGACTCAGCCTTCTATCCTTCTGAGGTTGGGGTGTGTGTGTAGCCTGCATAATTAAACTGTAAACCACCCAGAGACTCCTTGAAGTGGTATGGGGCAGTATATAAGCAGAACACTTTGCTTTTCCTTCGCTTTGCTTTTGCTTCTAGGTAGAGGCCCAAGTATGTATTTCTTGCCTACAAAGTTATGCATGACTCCTAGGAAGGAAGGAAGGAAGGAAGGAAGGAAGGAAGGACTTTGTGCAGTGGAAGTCGAACAGCAACTGATGCTACTGAATTTCACTTTCCATCCTACATCAAAGCCATTTATTTTTCCCATTTTCATTCCCCCTACTATTAAGACAAATGCAAATATGTACAAATAGATACGTGCAAATAGTTTCAACTAGCAGGATACAAACAGAATCAGATGGGCTACAGCTTGTCTTGAACCAAATTAGTTGCAATTTATAAAACAAATAATTTAGACTGCTTTTTATTTTTGAGTTCAAAACATGTGTTTGTAATGTTATGTTTAAATCAATACTTTAGTGCTGTTAGCTGATTTGGGTGTCCCTCTCCCCCAACTAAGATCATACATTAATTAAATAAACAATTTTTTAAAAAGCTATAGTGGCCCATGGGGAGGTGAGAAGTAATATATTCATATTTCACTATGTGAAATCAGTTTTCCTCACATTTTGGGCTACCACTTGTATTTGGCCACATCTCCCACCACCCTCATCACATGCCCTGTTCTACAAAATTCAACCCAAGTGCAAACATTAGAGATGTAAATGCAGATGTTAGCCTTTGCCATGTCATCAGTGTTGATTAGAGATGGGCACAAAACCACAAATGAAATGCTGCTTTGTCATTTTGTTACATAACGAATCATTTCATTTCATTATGAAATGAAATGGTAGGATGTGTTTCATTATGAAACAAAATGAAATGCCATTTTTCCCTCTAGGAATGAAAGGATTTGTCCTAGAGGAACCAAAATCACAGGGTAGCTTCTTCGGACTCTTCCCTGTAAGCCCTCCAAATTTGGAGAGATTTAATAACTGATCGCCCTGAACAAAACCCTATTTTGTTATATTTCCTTTTTTTTAAAAAACATTGCTAATGAAACAAAACAAAATGGAAGGACAAATGAAATGAAATGCTATATTTTCATTTTGTGCCCATCTCTAGTGTTGATAAAGCAGTAGTGCTGAGTCATATAAAGATGAATGTACTCAGGCAAGTTCAGCAGATGTTTCTTCACAAATATCTGCAGATGCAACAGTTATACTATTTCCTCTGAAAATATTGGCAACCCGGATGGGTATCTTTGTAGGAGTATATCAGGCATTTGAATAGAACTGTTGATCATGCTCTGTCAGGCCTTGCTAGTCTGGCTTATTTCTCTGCTACAATTAAAGTGCAATAAGTAACAACCTCATATAGCTATTTTACAAGAATACATACAAGGGTACCATGCCAAACATACTTCTCATTATCATACAAGCAAGATATGAGGTGGACATTAAGTCAATCTAGGGATAAGATTGGCCCTGGATATATTCCTTTCCTGAATTTTGTTCATCCGACATCTTCAATGGCATTTCTTCTAAGCAGCCTCTGATACAAATGTATTCCTGTGTGTATCACCGTTGTAAATCATTTCCCCATTACCCGAGCTCCAATTCAAACTCTGTTATCTAAATCAAGTGCATGTCAACATGTCAACAGAGTGCAGAACAATTTGCATTAGATTGAAGTTACCAGTCACAACCAACAAGTTGCGGTAATTAAGTGAGACGCACGTACACAAGAATCAAATGTCACTAAATTTGTGCTGGGTAAAGTTCTCTAACAACTAACAAGGCATCAATAGCCATACTTAGGAATAGATGGCCTGCTAATTAATACTCTTGATTTCGGGCATGAAGTGGTTCGCTTGTTTTCTTATAGTACTTCATGAAGCTGAAGTACTGCATTTAGACTTGTTGAGGCTAAAACAAATTCAATAGCATTTTTGTGCTCAACAGGATGATAATGTTATGGCTCTTTCTGGAGATCCCATCAAATCAGAGCACAGGAATGAGTCCAATACAGTGGTACCTTGTATAAAGGAATTACTTTGTTCCAAATGAAATTCTGTTGAATAAATTTTCCTTTGTACAAATTTCCCATAGGAATGCATTGAAAACGGAGTAATCCCTAATCACGACCGTTTTTCTGTTGTACAGATTTGCCCCATAGGAGATTCTGTTAAGCCATTTCCCCCTATCTCTGGAATTTTTTTCTTTTAAGCAGATTTTCTGTTAAACAAACAGCTTGTTATATGAGGATCCACTGTAACTGATCCTTCTTCTCATGGTGGAGAATCAAATGTCTTTCCTTGACCCAGTCTAACGAATCATTGTCATCATGGGCCATCAACTCAGTTCTGACTTATGGTGACCCTTTTTCAGAGGGTTCCAGGAAAAGAATACCCTAAGTATTTACCATTTATCAAGTGCATAAGAAGACTCAAAGTTATTTTGGTGCCTGATACGTCCCACATATACTTCTTCCCCCAAAGAATAAGTAATAAATAAAAACAAACAGCTTCTTAGTCCTTTATGAGATCAGAAATCAGACACCTGAAGTGGTTTCTTCATTTTTTTCTCATTCAGGTTATGATGGGAGAAATTAAGCTTGCAAATAAAATAAAATAACAGGAATCACATGGCAGTTCAACAACTATTTTGACTGGCTGTAAAGATGCCCTAAGCACATCCGAACTCGCCTGATTTCAGAAGTTAAGGAGGGTCGGCCCTGGTTAGTACTTGGATGGGAAACCACCAGGGAATACCAGGTGATGTAGGCAGCTAAGCTAGTGTAGGAACTGGACATGGGGTCACGAAGAGTCGACTGTAATGACGCAACACACACACACACACACACACACACACACACACACACACACACACACACACACACACACACACACACACACACACACACACACACACACGTGTCCCACTGGAGAACATGTAGCTGAACAAGCTTGATTTGTATAATTTTTATCATAATGATGATTTATAAATATTTGAATGTACACTTGCAAGGATATAAAGGGCAGGTAAATATTCTAGGTTTGCCTGGATGTTTATGAGATTGTTGTGCCTGGCAAATACTTTCAGGTCTTACTGTTAAGAAGAGCACAGAAGAGAAGAATCTGTGGCCCCAGTTCTAACTGAGCCCTAAGAATCCACTGTTATCAGAGTTAGTTAGAACCTAATTAATCATTGGCTGTAATAGGGAATTGATGAATTGCATTGTTTCTCTTTTAACAGCATAAATCTTTGATTTAATGAATACAGTCCTTTGATTTATTGTGTACCAGGTCAGTAATCAATATTTATGACATGGGGATAATTTTGTGTACGGTATCACTTTGTAATTCCCAGTTACATATGTTTTATCTGCATATATATATTTATATAAATGTATATAGAGGCAAAATGGTATCTAGCTTTATAACTATCCAAAAAGGGACTACTCAGCTCTGCCACCACATATATGCTGAGATCTGCATGTTGCTTTCTCACTTATGTTGAGGAAACAACTTGAATTTCATTTTAATAATGGGAAACAAGCCAAATAAAGTGATCAGTTCCTGATTACATGTCGTGCAGAATGAAGTGGTAAAGTGATAGAACTCTAGATTGGGGAACTTCTTTATGAGGCTGTCATATTGTTGAATGTTCAACCACAAAAATCTTTCATATCATCGTGATATGGTATTTTTCCTGTATTGTTGTATGGCTCAGTATGCAACAAATAATATTTACAATTACTGTATTTCTTAACTTCAGGCAACTTGCCTCACGATAATTAAGTGCAGTTCTACAGACATTTCGGTGACATGCTACTGAGAAACAGTATCTTTTACTCCCACTTGCTGTATCCAAAGCACTTATAAAGTTCCGAATGCCATCGTGTCAATTGTCTTGGGCACGAGAATTGTCAGTATGTCGAAGACATGCTCTGTAGGTCATGCAATCCATGGTAGACCAAATGTGGAAAGCTTTTGATTCCCTGCTGTATCCATAGCTGTTTCAGATAGCTATAAGGTGAACATTCCTGTTCTAGCACCATTAGAAACACCAGCCGAACTCTTAAATAATATTGTCCACTATGATCCAAGGACCTGTGCATGAGAAAGGCTGCCTATGATATAATTTTAACTAAATCTGATGCCACTTTCAGTTTTTTAAACAAATTTAGCAATAGGTTGAGGGGGATGAACCACCAAATTGGCAGTTCACCCCAATTCCTTCCTTCAGTACGTGCAGCATGGTGGAGAGTTGTCGGCCCCGTGGACACTTCCCTGTGGGGTTCCGCAGGGCTCGTCTCTCTCCCCCATGCTGTTTAATATCTATGTAAGGCCACTGGCCAGGGTCATTCGGAGATTTGGAGTCTGCTGTCATCAGTACGCTGATGACACGCAGCTCTATCTCTCCTTTTCCACCTCTGCAGTGGAAGCTGTCCGGTCCCTCGACCAGTGTCTGGAGGCGGTTATGGCTTGGACCAGGACCAACAGGCTCAAACTCAACCCCGAGAAGACCGAGGTGATGTTCTTCGGGAGTTCTCCGTCTGGCTATGGAGGCCCTCTTACCAGCTTGGAGGGTGTTTCTCTCCAGCTGGCCGAGAGGGTTCGGAATCTGTGAGTGGTCTTGGACCCGGCTTTGTCCCTGGATGCCCAGGTGACGGCCGCGGCCAGGTCCGCATTCTTCCATCTCCGTCAGATCGCCCAGATCCGTCCCTACCTAGACGGTGACTCCCTGAGAACAGTGGTGCAGGCGCTGGTGATCTCGAGGCTGGACTACTGCACCGCTCTCTACATGGGGTTGCCCTTGACTCTCCTCCGGCGATTGCAGCGGGTGCACAATGCAGCGGCTAGGCTGGTGGTGGGTGCGCGTCGCTTTGACCGCATCACCCCAGTCTTGGCTCGGTTGCATTGGCTACCCGTTGCTTCCCGGATCAGATTCAAGGTCCTGGTTTTAGTTTATAAAACCCTCCATGGCTTGGGCCCAGACTACTTGGCAGAGCGGATCACTTCGGGTTCCCACCCCCTGAGAGGCCAGGCGTTCTCTCACTCGGAATTGGGCCTTCTCGGCTGCTGCTCCTTCCCTGTGTAACAGCCTACCCAGTGAAGTGCGCTCTGCAGAGTCCCTGCTGGCCTTCCGCAGAGCGGTAAAGACCATCCTATTCCGCGAGGCCTTTGGTGACCTAGCCTAACAGTTTTTTGTTTTTTTCCCCGCCATCAACTGCAATCTATCTGATGTTAGATGTATTAGCAGTGAGGCTTTACGATATAAAAGGGTGCTTTCTTGCTGCTTGATTTTAATTGTGGGTATTGTTTTGTTTGTTGTCTCTGTATTGTGAATTTGCTGCCTGCTCAGTTTTGTAAGCCGCCCAGAGTTCCCTTGGGAAGATGGGCGGGGTATAAATCTAATAATAAATAAATAATAATAATAAATAATTTATTTATTTATTTATTTATTTATTTATTTATTGCACTTATATACCGCTCTATTTCCCATAAGAGGACTCAGGGCGGTTTACAACAATAGAGATAAAACAATAAATCAATACAACAGCTAAAACAGTAATTTCCAAGAATAAATAAATCAGCGGGTTTAATAAAAAAAAACCAGTTGGATCCCTAGAGATCGCCAAAGGCATCACGGAAGAGAAAGGTCTTTAGGTTTTTCCTAAATGACCCCAGCGAGGGGGCCTGCCGTAATTCACCGGGAAGCTTGTTCCACATAGTTGGTGCCACTACCGAGAAGGCCCGTCCTCAAGTTCTTGTTTTACGGGCCTCCCTCGGAGCGACAGTCCTCAGCGAGAGGGCCATCAAGGAGCGGGTGGGTTGGGCTAGATCTGATTGCTGGGAAAGACACTCCACCAAATAGGCAGCGGCCAAGCCATGGAGGGTTTTGTAAACCAAAACCAACACCTTGAACCTTATTCGGGAGGCAACGGGTAACCAGTGTAGGCGAGCCAGGATGGGGGTGGCGCGGTCAAAGCGGCGCGCACCAACCACCAGCCTGGCCGCCATATTCTGGACCCGCTGCAATCGCCGAACAAGGTTCAAGGGGAGCCCCATGTAGAGAGCGTTGCAATAGTCCAGCCTCGACATGACCAGTGCCTGTACCACAGTCCTCAAGGAGCCCTCATCGAGGTATGGGCGAATCTGGGTGATAAGCCTTAGATGGTAAAAGGCCGACCTGACCACGGCTGACACCTGGGATTCCAGGGTCCGATCCGGGTCCAGGACGACGCCCAGATTCCTCACTCTTTGTGCCAGCTGGAGGGCGGACCCACCCAGACTGGGAAGAGGGCCACAATACCCCTCCGAGGTACCCTGAAGAACATGACCTCGGTCTTGCCAGGGTTGAGCTTGAGTCCGTGCGTCCTGGTCCAGTCCAGAACCGCAGCCAGGCAACGGTCAAGGGTCCGAACGGCCTCCACTGCACCGGTGGAAAAGGAGAGATAGAGCTGCATGTCATCAGCGTACTGATGACAGCAGACTCCATAACTCCGGATGATCTCAGCCAGCGGCTTCATATAGATGTTAAAGAGCATTGGGGAGAGTGATGACCCCTGAGGCACCCCACAAGAGAGTGTCCAGGGAGCCGACAACTCACCCCCAAGCTCACTCGCTGGGTGCGGCCCCCGAGGAAGGACCGGAGCCAGCGCAAGGCCTGGCCCCCAATCCCCACCTCCGAGAGCCGCTCCAGCAGGATACCGTGGTCGACGGTATCAAAAGCCGCTGACAGGTCGAGAAGGACCAGCAGGGTAGAGCAACCCCTGTCGACCCTCCTCAACAGATCATCATGCAGCGCGACCAGAGCCGTCTCGGTCCCATGATGCGGCCTGAACCCGGACTGGAAGGGATCCAGGACATGGTTCTCCTCCAGGAACGACTGGAGATGCAGGGCGGCGACTCGCTCAATCACCTTGCCCAAAAAGGGAACATTGGCTATGGGACGATAGTTGGACAAATCATCCACAGCCAAGCCGGGTCTTTTAATAATGGGCTTCACCACCGTCTCCTTCAGAAGACTGGGAAAAATCCCGTCTCTGAAGGAGGCTGAGGCAATTAGTGAAGCCCATTTCGGCATGCTCCCCCCTGCGATCTTGATCAGCCAGGAAGGGCAAGGGTTGAACGGAGAGGCCACAGGCCTGCAATGTCCCAGGGCCCTGGAGGCATCCACAGGTGTAACGGACCCAAACTCAACAAACCGAGGCGACCGAGGCGGCCCGACACTAGCCACCTCAGGGGCTAGACCACTGCAGCCGGTGTCCAGCTCGGAACGGATGGCCTCTATCTTAGATTTAAAAAAGGCTGCGAAAGACTCACTAGTGAAATCACTAGGAGGAGGACCTGGCGGACCAGGATTGGTGAGGTCTCGGACCACCCGGAACAATTCCGCCTGGCGATCCGAGGCCTCACCAATTCTCAGGGCGACGAAAGATCTCCTAGCCACCCTTATCGCGTGAGAGTAGCGACCGGTCGACGCCTTAACCGCAGTCCAATTCTGAGCTGTCCGAGCGTTCTGCCATCTGCTCTCTAGCCTTCTCCGCTCCTGCTTCATCGCCCGCAGCTCCTCGGTAAACCAAGGGGCCGGACGGGCTTGGCATCGGATCAGGCGCTTGGGGGCGATCCGGTCAACTACCCCAGTCACCTCCTCAAACCACCGTTGGACCAGGGAGTCGGCCGGATCGTCATCCAAGCCGCCTGGAACACCCCCGAGGGCCTCTGAGAACCGCGCAGGGTCCAGGAGCCCCCGGGGTTGGGCCCAGATGGAAGGGCCCGGCTCCCAGCGGGGCTGGGTGGCTGTAGCAACAGAGAAGGTCAGCAGATAATGATCTGACCATGACACGGGCCGGGCCAACAACCTCCCGACCCCCAGATCAAAACCCCGCGATGTGGAGGCAAAAACCAGGTCCAGGGTGTGTCCACCCTTATGGGTAGGGCCGATGACTAATTGGGACAGGTTCATGGAGGCAATGGTCTCCATGAATTCCAGAGCTGCTCCAGACAGCCCACCCTCGGCGTGCACGTTGAAGTCCCCCACCACCAGTAGGCGAGGAGACCTCAACAGTGCCGCCGAGATGAACTCAGAGAGCTCTGGAAGGGAGAGTGCAGGGTCCCAGGGAGCACGGTACACAAGCACTACCCCAAACCTATCCCTCTGGCCCACCATAAGGTGGAGACATTCCAAACCTGGACTCACCAACTTCGCGGATCTACTGACATAAAAAGATTCCCTATAGACTATAGCCACCCCACCCCCGCCCCTCCGACCTGCCCAACTGCTGCACACGGTAACCCTGGGGGCAAAGAAGGGCGAGAGAAGCCCCACCCCCTCGCCCACCCAGGTCTCCGTGAGGAAAGCCAGGTCGGCACGCTCATCCACGATCAAATCGTGGATGAGTGGGGTTTTATTATGTACCGACCTGGCAATAATAATAAATAATTCGTGGTTCATCAGTGGCGACAAACCATGAACCATGAATTTTACCCCATCAACCAACAAGCTATGAAGTGATTTATGGGTTTGTGGGGGACTTTAAAAGCATTATTGATAAAGCTTGGAGGGCATCATTCCAACTCCTCATGAAAAAAAGTCATTCACCCTAGGCCTGAAGACAGTAGATGTGATTTTGACCTCCTCCATAACCTCATCAAACATAGCATCCAACTGTAACTTCACCAAATGTAGCCTCTGTTATGATTATTTAATCCATCATACAAATGCCATCTCTGTGGATGTCTTGGTGCCTCATTCAGATCTTCAGTCTCAACACATGATCCTTCAGCCATTACATCAGGGGTTGGAGTGCAACCGGCCCACTTATCCAGATCATGACAACACTTGAAGGGCCCTAGTCAGATGACCATAAACAGATTTGCAATTTTAAAAACAGTGGGTCCTGAGGGTCTAGGTCAACAGAGATTGTCACCTCCCTGAGGCAACATCAGTGTCCCAAGACAACTCCCCCCCAATCTTCTATAATATTGATTAATTTGCTTTAATATGTAAAACTGTAAACTGCCTTGTGCCTCTTGGCAGGAAGAGGACATATAAAATGCTATGAATAAATACATTTAAACTGCAATTCTGTACCCACCCAACTGGCAGTAAAGCCCTACTAAATTAATGGGATTTCACATTTGAAAAGGCATATATAGGATTGCACAGTCACATCTGAAATGGTGGCGCAATTACTCAAAGAACTGAGTTATTGCTACCAATAACTATTGAAACATGCAATGCACACCTTCGATACTGGCGCTTGTTGAAAATTCAGAGATAAATCAAAAAGTACAATAACGCTCTACCCTGTCCTACTCAGTATAGAATATCCTGCCAGACACAATCAGATTGCAAAAATCATTCACAGCAACACCAGCTAATTAGTACAGACCTGCTTCCTTTCTACAGAAATAAAGTGCTGACCCAGTTCATAAGAATGATTACACTTTGTATTGGTAAAATATGTTACACAGATAAAACAATACATTACACAAGACCAAACTAGAATGGTGGTTGAAGGGAAGGAGGCAAAAATGAAACAATAAATATCGAAATATTGCTTTGGGAATTAAGCATGTCTGGAAGTGCAAAAGAATTTATATAGTCATCCTCTCTTTATGTGTTATAGAAGTTTCTTGTTCTTCTGAATAACCTGTAGGAAACGTTACACAACATAGTACATGTGCCCTCAATATATTAACTACAATTTTGTATAATGTGAACAACTAGCATTCTCCAGACCTCTTGTGCCCTTAGCTGTACTGGTTGTCAGTCTGTTCTTGGCTAAAATTATATGTCTTTGCTCATTCTCACAACTTGTTGTGGCAGCTTAGGACTGGGTGCATGATAGATTGCACAACAGTCTACCTGCATATTACAGCTTTCTCCAGAGACCCTCCTCAAGGCTCCCACAATGTTATAAGGTGAATGGCAAAAACACGAAGTGGTGATCTCAGCAGTGGCACCTTGGCAACAGAACCTTCTTCTCCTTTTTCTCCTAATAGAGGTGAGGCAATATCAAACTATTCATCTTTTTCCTATATATGGCCCTTGATTTCCCTGGTCCTAACTCATTTGCTTCACCTCGCAACTCTCCAAATAGCAATGACCACCTTTTTTACAGACACATTGCCTTCCACATGTAGGAGAGTGAGAGATACTAGAATGGTTCCCTGTCTTCATGGCTTCAAATGACTGATGGGGGCTACTGATGGATGGTGACGTGTTTTTATAAGAAGTTTGGGAAATGGAATTATTCGAGGTCAGAGTATTTGCCGATCTTGCTCAGAACTGTGTCTGCTTTGAGGGTCTCCATGGCCTCAATCCAAGAAGGGACTTACCCATGGTGTGCTGAATGTGAGATGTCTGGGACTGAATCTGGGATCTTTGGTAGACACAGCATGTGCTCCAGTATGGAACCAAGAAAGAGTTGGGGGAAATTGCTCCTTTGGATTACAGGTCCCAATCAACACAGAAAGTGGCAGTTGTGGTTCAAAAAATACCAGTAACTTCTTCCAGCTCTTTACCTTCTTGAAAGATGGGGTATATATTTCCAGCATACAGCACTGACAATGAGCAATGGCAGTAGCAATTAACTACTACTACTACTACTACTACTACTACTACTACTACTACTACTACTACTACTACTACTACTACTACTACTACTACTACTACTACTGGTGCATCTCTCCAGTTTGGTGCACCTTTCTGAAGGTGTTTGGAAGATGAGTCATGGCAACTGGACTTCTTTTCTTGAGAGCGCGAAACATTTCACTGCTCATCCAAGCAGTTTTGTCAGTATGAAGAAAGTTAGTGTTGAGGCTTCCAATTTATAGTTCGCCTTGATTTCACATCACCCTGGTCTGAGTAGGCCCATATGATGGAAAATGGCCTGAATAGGCTTGTTAGGGTAGGCTTGTAAGTCTCATTGGGTAGACTACAGCCTAGGGTGTATGAAAGTTCCACCTATGCAACCCTTCCCAACACCCATTAGCTGTGGTCTTGCTGGTAGAGGTGTGAGGTGCTTCTGATTTGTGTGGGGATTGATAATTTGCAGACTGCTACTTATGCTGCTCTTTCATCAATTCAGACCAGGGGATGTGAAATCAATGTGAACTATAAATTGGAGGCCTTGCCACTAACTTTCCTCAGACTGACAAAGTTGGTTGGACGAATAGTAAAACATTTCTATCTCTCAAGAAAAGAAGCCCAGTTGTCATGACTCAACTTCCAGATAAGCTCACCTGGATGACTGAGCATCTTCACAGA
The DNA here is from genome assembly GCA_029282475.1 of Phrynocephalus forsythii. Taxonomy (NCBI): domain Eukaryota; kingdom Metazoa; phylum Chordata; class Lepidosauria; order Squamata; family Agamidae; genus Phrynocephalus; species Phrynocephalus forsythii. The sequence continues at coordinate 114,088,947 of JAPFRF010000011.1, forward strand.
CATCTTTCTGAAGCTGCAGCACTATACACAGAGGAAAACTGCTCAGAGTGGCATTTGTTGCTAGGTGGGCAGTATATGAATCAAATAAATCAAAACAAACAAACAAACAAACAAATAAACAAATAAAATGTTGTTTGATCTGCTATGATTCTTATCTGAGGAAATTGTGGTAGTGGTAATTGTCCAGATTTTCAGAACAGGGGCAGAGGCAGAGAGCTCAGTAAGCACTGCACTGCAACATCAAAAGTTGCCTCAGCAAGGCATTAACAAGCACTATTTGGCCAACGTCCACCCCTCTCTGTCTTTAAAAAATGTTCTTCTCTGTGCTCTAGACAAACTCTTTTCCTGCACTGATTTGAACACACACCCTTTTAAAAAGAGGTGGTATGGAGACAAGGGGCACTTTGTTGAGGGGAACTAACACCACTAGGATCACACCTTTGCAATCTGGTAGAAGGTAGACAAAAAATAATGCAAAACCATTCACAACAGATTTTAATCACCCCTTTGAGCTGAGCATGCGCGCATACACACACACACACACACACACACACACACACACACACACACACACACACACACACACACACACACACACACACACACACACACACACACACACCTTCATTCAAGAAAAAAATGTTTATGCAATGAGCTTCCTCACATTGATAATTCTATTGCATGGTCACAAGGTTTCATTTTTAATTCATCTCTTCATCTGACATACTGTAAGTTATAAGGTAAATGGTCACTGGTCAGTGTAAAATCTCTTGAGTAAGCACAGGATTCCCTATAGTAAATAATAAAAATTCATAGAATCATAGAAACATTGAGTTGGAAGAGATCTCAAGGGCCATCAAGTCCAACCTCCTGCCATGCAGGAACCCCCATCACAGTACTCCCTGTTAAGTCATCTTAGACTCATGGTGACTGTTTTCATGGTTTTCTAGGTAGACACATTTTTTTTACCTTTCCTTTTTTCTGGGATCATCCTGGGACTGTGCAGCTTGCCCAAGGTCACGTGATTAAACTGACGGATTTCATAAGAACACCAGTGTTTTCCATGTTAGTTTCCACCCTTCATAATGCATTTTTTTCTTTTTGTGTGCTCTTTGTAGCTTTAATGTTACTTTTTAATGTTCTAAGACGCCTCTTCTAATTCCCTGTTCTTAACTTGAATATGTTTTAAATATTCTGGGCTGTATGTTGTCCCTCATTATTTTAATACACCTTGGGTCCTTTTCCATGGAGAAAAGTGGGGTAAAAAATATTCAAAATAAATAAATAAATAGGCTGGCTCTACTAGCTGGAACTGCAGTGATGAAGTTCCGACCTTTGATTCCACAGCCAGGTACCTCAGTCATTGATCTATCTGGTCAGCTCACTGTGAAGAAAAGCTCAACATAATAATAGTGGCCAAGTCCAGCATGAATTGGCACCATTCAGGGGTCTCACTGTGAAAAATGTGTGAATGGTTTCTGAGAAAAATGCCAATAAGAGACGAATAGGAAAAGGAATCTTCTCTTAGTGTGTATTGATGAAGGTTTGCAGTTTAAAGACGGGAGATTTCCTTACATCCCCCCTTTATGTTGTTCTTCAGAGCCTGTGAGTTCAATGTGAATCCGATCTCATGGATTATTATATAGGAGTCTCGCTGTCTGCAGTCTTTCTGAATTAGAAACTAATTGTGGGAGAAGAGCTATGTATAATTTAAAAGCTATGGATTTGTTGCCTTGCTTTCAGAAGTCTTTCCTTCCCTGTCCCTGTTGCTGGGCGTAGATTGTAGTGGAGAAATTTCAAAGGGGCAATGGTTTGAGGTCTCTGTGCTGAGCTGGGCCAAGAGGAAGCCACAGTAGAGCGCAGGGGTCAGCGCTGAACACACCACCACACAAATGTCCTGCTTGCTGTGGATGAATATCATCATCATCACCACCATCACCCTCTATTTAGAACTGAAGGAAGTTGACAGGCTTCCATTTGGAACATAACCCACAATGAAACTCATATTTACTAGTGGCCAGTCAAGATCTTCATATTCATAAGCAGAACGAAGGTCTGTTTCAAGAGCAGCATGCCGTCGAGCTGAATTGAAACTGATGGCCAGATGTTCAAGAGGCAGGGGATTTTTTAAAACTGCCAGTGGGAAATGTCTTTGAGGGTGATGTTTACTAAACGGTGTCCTGGCTTTTCATGAGGTTATAAAAATAAATGCAGAAAAAGAACTCAGTGTTCCTGGACATGGAAAGAGATAGAAGCACATAGTCTGGGGGCTTAGAGTGCAATACGGATGGGCACGAAACGCCAAAATGGCAGTTCATTTCATTTTTGCTTTCTTCCCCTCATTTTGTAATTTGTTTCATTTCATTTCGTTTTTTTCTTTTCTTTCTTTTTTTAAAAACTTTCCTGGCCATTGGTGCTTTTATTTATTTATTTATTTATTTATTTATTTATTTATTTATTTATTTATTATTGCTGCAAGCGCCCATCCAGCTCTAGCATGCCCCGTGCTCTGCATTTTTAAAAATTATTTATTTATTTATTTATTTTTATTTTTTTTGCTGCAAGCGCCCAGCAGAGGGCCCGCACTACAGCTGATCAGGGCTTTTTTTTTTTTTAAGCCCCAACCAGCTCTAGTGCAGCCTGTGCTTGGTGCTTTTTTTTTAAAAAAAAAAAAATTAAATTTATTTTATTTTTATTTTTATTTTTATTTTATTTTTGCTGCAAGTTCCCAGCAGGGGGCCCACACTACAGCTGATCAAGGCTTTTTTTAAAAAAGGCCCAACCAGCTCTAGCACAGGCCCCTGCTTGGCACTTCTTAATTTTTTTAATTTTTAAAATTTAATTTAATTTAATTATTTTATTTTATTTTGCTACAAGTGCCTAGCAGGGGCCCCATGCTACAGCTGATCGGGTTTTTTTTTTTTTAAAAAACTCCCAGATCAGCATTTCTATAGGGAAACGAAATGAAATGGAGCAAAACAGAAATTTCTTTTTGTTTTGTTTTCTTTCTCTTCCAGAGTGGGTTCGTTATTTGTTTTGTTAGGGGAACAAAATGAATAGCAAATAACAAAACAAATTAAAAATTCATTTCATGCCCCTCATTAGTGTAGAGAATAACTGAGTCTTGTACAATACTTTGCTGTCATGTGATAAGGATGACAAACTGGCTGTTCCAAGGCACAATTCAAAGTTTTGGTTCTAACCTGTAAAGCCCTGAATAGTTTCGGTCTGAGGCTATCTCAAGGACCATATGAGCTGTTAATATAATTAGAAGAGGCCTTTATCTTAGTCTTTCCACTTTCATAGATGAGTTTGGTGGGGACACCAGAGAGAACCTTCTCTGCTATTGCTCCTAGACCTTGGGACTCTCTCCCAAAGAAGGACAGGCCGCCCCCAATTTGCTGCCCTTCTGCAAGTAAGCAAATACTTTTCTCTCAGGCTTTCCCTCAGTAACTGCCTGCCTGAATGGGGTTTTAAATGGATTGCTTTGAATGTGTTGCTAATGTTTTTAATAAGGCATTTGATCCTTTTGTATTTGTGTACTCATCATTGTTAGGATTAAATATTGCATTTTAATTATGTAAGCTCCTTGGGTCCTTTTCAAGGAGAAAATATATATTAAACAAACAAACAAACAAACAAACATTGGAAAAATGCACCAAAATGGAAGAGAAATACCAGGCATGTTATATCTTTCTAGCTGTAAGCATTTGGCTAGCTGTTTCATAGTGTAACTCAAATATTACTCACTTTATGAGTAAATATTCATTCGTCCGTTCATTCTCTGATCAAGATTCCAACCTAGTCTTCATGTAGGAATATACTGCAGTTTGTTGAAAGGCATCAGTGGTAGAGAGGGCTCTTGGTTGCCTCAAGCCATCAGGAGTCGTTATGGTAGTATAACTGCACATCTGCAGACAACAGATAATGAAATCACACCAAATGTTTAGACCATGGTGAGAAATAAATTGCTCTGAAATTTTAAGTCACAGGAAGTAAGGATAATATATGGTATTTATAAGTTTGCTTAGGCGCTTGGAAGTTTTGAGTTGGAAAGTCAATCTTGCAAGTTTTCACTCTTGGAGAGCAACCAAGAAAAACATCATTTCCCCCCCTTCATAGTGAGGCTTCTCTTTGTGAGTGCTCTGTTTGTTTTAGTTCTAAGAAGTCTCATGGGAAAGCTCAAAAGAATCTCTTGTATATTTTTTCCCTGCAAACAACGCTAAGCAACAGCATGGGGTTATTGTAATTTCTACACACAGTGGCTTTGCTCCTTCACAGGATTCATTGGAAAGGGCAGAAGAGACAACAAGCTGTGTAGGAATGTTACACCTCCTGTGCAGAAATCCTGCACAGGATCAATCAAAAAAGGTATTAAGCATCAAAGAAGCTGGATGTTTCTTATACAGAAAAATAGGCAAAAAACTTGGCCAAAAGGGGGGGGGATAAGAGCATGGTCTTGGTTTTGCGGAAGTCACAGTGAAATATCTCACCATAGTGAGATTCAGAAGATCACAAAGAATGAGGATTTTATCCAGTTTTTAAGGCTGCTATCTCACCTGGGGGAAGATCTGGATATTGTGAAAGTCCAGCTTTTCTTCTTTCTTGGTCACGTGACTGAAAATGTGGGATCTCCATTCCCACCTACAAGGATTTTTTTTTAAAAGTGCAGACCAGCCCCAGGGCCAGCAGGTGGCACTAGAAAAATATTTTTAAAAAATTAAAACACAGCACTGAGAGCCCAAAGGCCAGCTGATCAGCACTGGGGGGGGAGGGGAGGGAAAATTTAAAAAAAAATTAAAAAGTGCCAATGAGCCCCAGGACAAGCTGGTCAGGGTTAGGGGGGGGGGAGAAGAAAACTGGATCATATGCGAGCTCCCATGGACTTCTGGCTCACATTTTTTACAGGAGCAAAAAATTTCCAACTTTTCCAGTAGATCTTGGAAAACTCGCTAAAGGGGGCATAACCTTTTTAAAAACAGCCCAGTGGCTGTGAGATTTTTGGAAACACTTTATCTTAAAATTTAATCAGCATTTTAAAGGACGTGGGATAGAGCCCTAAGTAAGCCTTAAAAATACCTGCTCGCTGGCTAGTAGTTAGAACACTAAAGATCAGAAGTTTGATTCCCCTCTGTGTCTTGTAGGAGAAGAACCATTCTGCATCACCTTGTAGAAGCTGCACAGTCCCAGGGTGCCCCCAGAAGAGAGGACTGGTAAACCACTTTTCAGTCCATAGTCTAGAAAACCCTGGAAGGGGGTCTTGAAAACTCAAAGCTGATGGTACATATTTATTATTAGTGGAAAGGGACTTAGTAAGGCCCATAAAGACCAGATCTACACCAAGATATATGCCAAGTGAAGCGTTTCATAAGCTTACAAAACCTTACAAAATGAAACAAAACAGCAAACAGTGTGTCGTCAAGAAATGAAATGAAACACCATTTTTTGTTTTGGAAATGAAATGATTTGTCCCAGTGGCGAGAGGCCTCTTGATCCAGCTGTCTTGAGAACAGGAGGTTTATTTTTAAACTTATTGATTTGTTTTCCTTCCTTCCATCCTGTACCTCAGCTGTTGAGCTAGTTTATCTCTGATCTTGATCTGCCTGCATCTAGCCAAGAGCTGAGCTCTTCCCTTCACTGGCTATGTCGGCAAGTTCATTTAAACTGATTGTTTTCTTTCCCTGATTAAGTAGTACTGTGGAGGTTTATTTTTAAAATATTTTCTTTCCTTCGCCACTGATCAGCTCTTCTGCTTGTCTCTCTGATCTTCTTGATCTGAGGTGCAGCAGCTAGCCATTAGGTTTCTTGCTTGTTTACAGAGGGTTCTTTGCCTAAAAGCAAATTGACTGGAAGGTTTAAGGTGGGTCTTTGATTTAGGACAGCGGGCCCCCTGCTAAATAAAAAAAAGGAAAACTCCCCATTATTTATGACCTTACAAAGTGTTTCGTTTCACTTCATTTCAAAAATGAAAATTCTTTTAAAAATTCCGTTATTAACAAAACGAAATGAAATGAAGACTGAAACAAAATGAAATGAAACACTATATTTCCATTTCGTGCCCATCTGTAGTGCAAGGACACACTTAGTCTGCTTCATGTCCTCCATTCTGTGTTTCACATAACACAGAGAAATAACCTGATGCAAATCAGTTTTGCTCCTAGTTTTCTTGCCATGAATGTATTGCTGATTTTCAGGGAAGCTTCAGATTGTATCTGATACTTGTGTATAGTGTGGACTGAGAGACTGAAACTGCCTTGGCATACTAGATCACCGTATATTCTAAGGTTTCCTGCCTCCAGACAGGCATTACTGTGTATCCTGCTCTACAGACTGCAAAATCCCATCTCTGGCAATCAATTTCTTTCCTTTTTTTCCTGGTCGGATCATTCTTAATTTATTTTCATTTCCATGTCCTGTAGACTTCCACATTTACTATCTCATCATCCAACAGATTTGTGGGAGGGCCTTTTCTATCCATAGATGCTTAGATGCACATCTTGCTGATGTTTGAATTTTTGGTTAAATTCCGTTAGCTGAACAGCAGAAACCCAGGAATTTGCAGAGCAAAAAAGCTTCACGTTCCTCTGAATAGGCCATCCCTTGTCTCATCAACTGACACTTACAGTCTGGAAAACTCATTCTGAAACCTAAGCAGGAGAAAGAATAAAAGTAGACATGGGAACAAAATGGCAAAATGGCATTTTGTTTCATTTTCAGTTCATTTTTCTTGGTTTGTTTCATTTTGTTTTAAATGAATTTTTAAGTAAAAAATACATTTTGTTTTGTTTTGTTTCACTTCATTATTCATTTAAAAATCACTGTTGGCTTTCATCCCCCAATCGGGCATATTGGGGGGGAGGACAGATGTGGGGTTTCCAAACTGTCTTTGAGTCACTGAAGCAAGTGGCCATGGCTGCAGCCGCTGCTTGCCTCGGTGGCTCAAAGGCAGTTTAAAAACCCTGCACCATTCACCCCAATGCTCCCAATTGGGGGTGGGGTGGGGAAGGCGCTTGGTTTTAAACTGTTTTTGAGCTACCGAGCCAAGCAGTACCACCGCTTGGCATGGAGTCTCAAAGACAGTTTAAAAATCCCACTCCTCCACCTGTAATCAAGCACGTGGGGAAAATGGCACGGGTTTTTAAAACCATCTTTGAGCCACCAAGGCAAGGGGCGGTACTACTTGGCTTGGTGGCTCAAAGACAGTTTAAAAACCCTGCACCTTCCCCCCATTCAGGTGCATTTGGAGAATAGTGTGTGGTTTTTAAACCATCTTTGAGCCACCGAGTCAAACAGCAGTACCACTTGGTTAGGTGGTTCAAAGACAGTTTTAAAACCCCACACGTTTCCCCCCAATCAGGCATGTTGGGAGGGCAGGTGCAGGGTTTCCAAAGTGTCTTTGAGTCACCGAAGCAAGTAGCGATAGCCATGGCCGTCTCTTGGCTCGGTGGCTCAAAGACAGTTTAAAAACCCTGCACCTCCCCCCCCCCAATTGTGCTCATTGGGGGAATGGCACAGGGTTTTTTTAAAACTGTATTTGAGCCACCAAGGCAAGCAGTGGTACCTATGGTGGTGTACTTTTTGAATGACATGTATTATAACTGACCATATATATTGTACATATGACCATTATTATAAGTGACCACAACCCCCATGACCCAACAAACTGTTATTTTCTGGGTCTTGCACCAATGAATACAAAGGGATATTCTTGGATACCATTTTTTAATTCATCCCCATCTCTACTTGTCACTCTTTGGGAAACTATACAACTAACCTGAAGCAAGCTGCACACTAGGAATGGCAGCATTATAACTCATCTTCGTATTGCCCTAGCCCTGGCAGCAGTGATATAGGTCCTGAAGAAAAGATCCCGTAATAAAAGCATGAGGAGGCAGGGAGCCTTACCCAGAGTAAGGCCTAGGGGGGAAAACCCTCCCATGTATTATGGACTTGTGTGCAATAAACAACCCAGTTTCACTCTCTGAAAAAGCAAGAGAAAATTTATGGCCCTGAACCTGTGCTTCCTTCCTATAGGGAAAGGCAATTAAAAATAGAACAAAATGCAATCATTTCAGCACTCACCTCCACCCCCTCTCCTTTGCATTCCATGGCACAGAGGGGAATGAGGCTTGAGTTTTAAATGCCTCATTTTTCCTCTTCCTCTTTTTCCTTGGGGGACCCACTTTGGAGTTTAATAACTCAGCCTCCTGAACCCCAAACCTCTCCAAATTTGGAAGGCTTACAAGGAAGAGTCCAAGGAAGCTACCCACCAAATTTGGTGCCTGTAAGACCCAAGGGACCAGTTTAATAGCATAATGATTTTTTTGTTTCATTACGTTCTAAAATTATTTTTAAAATGTGTTAATAACAAAACAAAAGGAAAGGAAAGGAAAAATGAAACACAATATTTTTGTTTTTTGCCCATCTCTAATGCAGAGGGAGGCTTCCCTCAGAAAGAAGTTCCATAGTGAACAGCCACTCAGAAGGCCCTCCTTTTTGCTCTCAACCAACATGAGGTGTTAGTTCTATGTGGTGCGCTTTGAATTTTATTTTGATTATGTTGAAAGTTTAATTGTGTGGACTGATTTAAATTGTTTTCTAAAATTACCTTAACACATGTCTTATCAATTGCATCATGCCTCCAAGACCTTCAGATATGTGGAATGATATAAATAGATTAATTAATTAATATATATCCATATATCTAAAGGTCTTGGAGGCATGATGCAATTGATCAGGCCAATGCTAATTAATTAAATAATTAGGTCCACAACAAGGATTTATCTTCCATTTATCTAATTTGATCTAGCTATTCTGGATCAAGATAGCCATATATATGACTCTAATCACATATATGGCTCTAATCATTCTCTCTCTAAGAAGAGTTTGTTATCTCCTGTAATATACATCTGGAACCTGGGCCATGATGAGACTTATCCTCAGTTGGTGAGAGTTGTCTCAGTCCAGCCATCTGTGATGTCAGCTTGAAGAACAATAAATCAAATTACCTTTAAATTCTCATTTCTCCACCTCTCTTTCAGTAAAACAACATCAACTCTTTATTGGAAGCAGAGAGAGGGGCCTCCTCATTGTTAACATTTTCAGTCTCAGTTCACTCTTTCCTACAAACTAACCAGTTCCTGCTGTTCTCTATTATTTATTTTGTTGTACTGAATGCCAAGAGTTATGGGCAACATTCTTCACATATTGATATACATTACAAGAGTTTGGAGGGAAACCATTCATCTGCCTCGCCTCTCTCTAAGCCTGGATTTCCTTGATTGCAAAATGTGATAAAACTGCTATCTTGACTTTAAATACTCTGGGAAGGAATGCTCTCTTTTGCTCTTCCTGTTTGTCCTCTTAGCCCGAAACACATTTAACTCTCCCAGTCCCACAACTTTGTCCTGACAGACTGGGGACATCCATGCTTGTATTCTTGGCATGTTACAAGTGCTACAGGTGAAGATTCGTGAGCCTTTCTGGTCTTTCAAGGAATAGCATTTCATTCCCTTGGCTTCTGGGTCCGGAAGGTAGAGATTCATCTGTTGAGTTCACTCCCCTTCATATGAAGATATCCCACCACTGATTAACAATACTAGGCCAAGCCTGGTTGGTAGCATGGTTCCACTGGGGCATTCTGGGAAAGCATATCACATTCTTTCATTGATATTTATGGAGATGGAAGAGAAAGCAGTGGGTCTTATGCAGTGTCCCAAAAAGAGATGGAGGGGAAATGCTTATTGCTAAACTGGAAAGTCAATCTCGCATTGAATACAAAGCCTGTCAGCCATTGTGGCTGACAAGACAGCTTCAGAAACAATGGATACATAAAGTTAAAGAAAAGAAGAAGGAATGAGAGAAGCTTTTGCTGCAAGAAAAACATCATAAATCCATGAGCTACATGTAGCCCTGGGCATTTTATGACCAGGAGCAAGCATGAGGGAATGACTTGAACTCAACTAAAGCCGTTAATTACCTGGCTATGATCAAAAGCCTAAGTAAAGGGAGTATATTTATGATGCACCTTAGAGGAGACACTTCAACTTTCTGCAATTTTTTTATTAATTGGTTTGATTAAATAGATTTAAAGAGCCTGGGCAGAGATTCCTAAATCATACCTCATATTGATCTAACAAAATACTCGATAAATTTTCTAATATGGTTGCTTTCCTTCCCACAGTCTGGAGGGAAATGTTGCTCTTGGCAATAACTCACTGCTGAGCCCTCGGCTGTGACATGCGGATTTCAGAGAGGCTGGTGGTAGAGGTGGTTCTGGAGGGGGAGCACGGGTCTTGGGTAAATAGTTGCAAGCATGCCTAACAGTTCCTTTTTCATGCTTTGTCTCTCAGCTTGTGCAGGAAACAAAGGCACAACAAAGGTACTGGTGGAAGATAAGACAGGTTGCGAGGGCTCTCTTTTTGGGGGGCGGGTGGGGATGTGTATAATGTGCATATTCAAACAACAGTGAAACTCAGTGATCCCATTTTGTATATTCCTCTGTGACGCTTCACAAAAGTAATCATTTGGTGTGCAACAAGAAGAGCTCCATAACATTAAGGAACCCCCCTAAGCACATCTGATCTCGCCTGATTTTGGAAGCTAAGCAGGGTCGACCCTTGATTAGTACTTGAATGGGAGACCACCAGGAAATACCAGGTGCTGTAGGCGCCTAGAGTAGGAACTGGCAAATCACTCCAGTATTCCTGCCAAGAAAACTCCATGGACATGGGGTCACAAAGAGTCGGTCACGACTGTAATGACACAACACACACAACACAAGAGAATGAAATATATTGATTTATCTAGATTCTTGGATTGTCTGTCAATACTAATGAACCACCTACCAAATGTCTACATTCAAAAACAATTTAAAACAAACCAACAACACGAACTAGCTGCTTTTTATTGTACTTAATACATGCCACCAAACTAATTGTGGCTTATGGTGACACTTCTAGGGTTTCCTAGGTGTAAAATACTCAAAAGTGGTTTGCCATCCTTTCCTGGTAGTGTTGTAGGACTTGTCAAAGCTTATACAGGCTGGCACCACTCCTGAGACTCAAAGTGAGATATCAAACTGCCACACCCTCGCTATTGCACATTCTGGACAATATAGAAAGCTGAACAGGGGGAAAAGTCTTTTGAAATGTGTTGCTGGTGGAGAGTTTGGCAGATACTCTCGACTTCCAGAAAGAAAACAGTGTATTCCAGATGAAATAAAGCCTGAACAATTTGCAGAAGCAAAAATGATGAAATGGGGACTGTCGTACCTTGGGCACATCATAATAAGGCAGGGCTTTCCAGAAAAAGGCATTAATACTAAAAAAATGTGAAGGTAACAGGAAGAAAGGAAGACCATACAGGAAGTCAATTTAGGAGAGGTGGGCAGGGCTGTTAAAAGCAGAATCATCTGGAGGTCTCTCATTCACAGGGTCACAAGGGATCAAAGGGATGCTTGATAGCATATAACAACTGCAACATTCCAACTCACTGAGAGTTGTAGGGCTGTGTGTGTATGTTTGGTTTTTATGTCAGTTTTAAATGAGTGTAAGTGATGTTCGGCGTGTGAATGTTGGAGTATGTGTATAGATGGTTTGTTCTTAAATTGTAGATTTTAGGTCTTGGATTTTTATGCTGGGTTGTGTGAATGACTGACTGGACGGCACTTTTAATCTCGTTGTATTTATACAATGACAATAAATTCTATTCCATTCCATTCCATTCCATACCCCCAACAGCTACACTCATGGTCTGTAGGGTACAACATTTGGTCTTGCTGTCAAACACCACAATTCTAACTTCTGCACTGCTAGAAATATCTGTGGTAGGAGAATTTCATTTCAGTTGGCTATGTATTAGAATTTTCCAACACTTGCAAATGAGTGGGTGGGTTGGCTGATTCAAATTCTATGGTGGAACAGTGGACTTTTTTTAAAAAAAAGTTACCATAACTTAACTGCCTAATCTGGTTGCACAGTATGCGGTTCCTGACCCAGGCAAATTTTCTTGGTGTCATCAGTGGCTTGTGTTTACATTTTAATATGTGAGGGCAACAGGTAACCTCACTGCTGCCTAAGACTGGCAGGGCTAAGGATCCAAGTTCAGACTAGTCAAAAATATGGCAGTTTTTGTCTTTTCATGTGCATGCCAGCTAGGAATTGCCTTTTGCAAATAAGGAATCATGCAGATATCTAAGTCTGGACTGTAAATTGCTTAGGAACGTTGGGAGAAATAATAAAATAAAGGACATGTGTGTGTGTGTGTGTGTGTGTGTGTGTGTGTGTGTGTCGTTACAGTCGTGACTGACCCTTCATGACTCCATGTCCATGGAGTTTTCTTGGCAGGAATACTGGAGTGGTTTGTCAGTTCCTACTCCAGGCGCCTACAGCACCTGGTATTCCCTGGTGGTCTCCCATCCAAGTACTAACCAGGGCCAACCCTGTTTAGCTTCCGAAATCAGGCGAGATCGGATGTGCTTAGGGTATCTGATCGGATGTGCTTAGGGCATCTGATCAATAGCTTATTTGAATTAATTAAACAAAGGCGGACAACAATTTTTTCTATGTTTCTTCATACTGCATCAAACTAGAGTCCACAAAGGTGCATGCATACTCAATGATACTTGTTACTCAGGTTAGGTAGCTTGTGTCCACAGGAGGAAATACTCTCTCACCAACATTGTTGAGCACCCTCTAGTCTATAATCTTTAGGGTGCCATGACAACCTTTGATGTAGGATGCCAGGACAACCTATGATGTGGATGTCACTCAGGAAGAAATGGGCAATGGTATTAAATGACAAGATGATATCTATCTGCTTCTGAAAACTAAAATACAGTGGTACCTTGTATAAAGGAATTAATTTGTTCCAAATTAAATTATGTTAAGCAAATTTTCTTTTCTATGAATTTCCCATAGGAATGCATTGGAGACAGAGTAATCCCTCATCGCGACCATTTTTCTGTTGTACGGATTCGCCCCATAGGAGATTCTGTTAAGCAAATTTCCCCTAGCTCCCTAATTTTTTATGTTGTACAGATTTTATGTTATACAAACCGTTTGTTATACGTGGATCCACTGTATGTCAAAGTGCATGGAGAAAAACCTGAAAGGATTATAGTTTGTGTCCTCTGTGAAAAGCCACAGCAGCTTGGATTGTGAGGAACGTCCATCCTTTGACTGTAAGAAAGGCTGGATCACCAAGCGATTCATTGAGTCTGTGCCTGTGTGCCCTGCTGTTCTCTAATGAAAGGAGCGAAGCAAATGCTTCATATGAACCTTTGAGTGGAAGCTTTGTTTCTGCAAAATGAATTGCCTATGAAATTAAATGAACTAGGTGGAAGGTTGCATTTTTCATTAATATCAGAATTTTATTTTATTGTTGTTGTTCTGCCTTTAAGGAACCTCCAAAGGGGAGCACAATTGCTCAAGTCATCTTTTTGTTCTCAGTTGGCTATGTTTAAGCAACACTTCCTTCTACAAATGGAAGGAATATCTAGACAGCAGGATCCCTGGCCGTCACTTTTTGCTGTTGTTCCAGTCACTTGTCAAACTAGTTAGCAGCATCTAAGTCACTTGGTACTAAAACTTCTGCATATTTACTGCCTCCAGACATGCAGATTATATGGTAGGGCCCCCTAGAACCCATTCTGAATAAATCATGCAAATATGTCTCTGTTTACAGAGTTTGAATAATTTAATCTGCCAGTGCCAGGACTCATACGGTACTATCACAAATATGAGAGTAAGGGGTGCTCTAGTGATTCTTAGGAGATATACTCTGGGTCAGGAGTGAGATGCTACATACACTCTTGGACTATGCCTCCTATAATTCCTGCCCTGGCTACTATATGGCTTGAGTCTGTATCTCCCTACAGGAGCCTTCTTGACTTTTAAGATCCTCAGAGGAGGACGTCCTCTCAGTCCCATTGCTATTGCAGGTACCCCCTGACTAGGACTCTGAGAGTATTAAGAAGGGCCTTTACTAGAGCCAGATTTGAATTGCTGGATTCCATGGTCAAATATGGGCATTTTCACCACCTCCCTTATCAGGAGAGAACCTGTATTTGTGGATCCCCTTCTGTTGAAAAAACATTTCTCATATTCTCTTTGAATGCCAATTATATGCCTCCATCAGGCTTGAATATTTATCCCCCTTTTTAGAAAGAACAGTCCATAGGGACCCAATTCACAGATTGTCTTATCTTCTTTCGGGCTCTAATGTGTACATTGTTTGCAAAGTTGCCAAGTTTGTAATTAAAGCTGCAGCTTTAAGAACACAATACATCGAACAAATTGGAGTATCCTGCAAAGGAGATCTACATATATGACTTCTGTATATTCTGAATCTGTATTGTAGGGTACCCTATTGGATGGTGTTGCATGTACTTCAATGTATTCTATATTCTGTGTTGTTATTGGTTAATATGGTCATAGGACTAATCAATAAATTTATTTGTTTGTTTGACTCTGAGAGGGCCTTCTCTGTGGCAGGTCCCAGACTGTGGAAATCATTCTCTCAAGACATGCAGATTATATGGTAGGGCCCCCTCCCTTTTATTTTTCTTCTGGTAGATGGAGACCCACCTTTTCAGGCAAGCTTTTAACTTTTAATGTTAAATATAAGTAACTTTTAAGGTGAGTCCCTGCTGATGATTTTAGCTTTTTAAAGTTTTTAAAATTAATGTTTTATATGACTTGACACATGAGACTATTATGATAGTTTGGTTATTTAATATATTATTTATTGTGTTTTAATGTAACTTGTTTTAGCCCTGTGAGCTGCCTGAGTCTTCTTATGGGGTGAAAGGCTACTTATAATTTTTTAGACTAATAAAATATGATAAAATAAAATACTGACCATGCTATCTAGGTCCAATGAGAACTGGAGTATTAGGATGGCAAGAGTTCTCACAAACATACAGTGCTTGTTTTGAAACACCTTTATTCGCTGTCTGATTGTTTAGTACCTTTGTCTATTTCAGAGGCCGGTACAAGTTCTTCACCTTGTTTAGTATTCTAAATAGTCTGCATCTCTGTCACTTTGAAATGTTTTGTCTTGCCCATTTAGACAATCCAGCCTCAGCCTCTTTTTACCTTTCTTGTTAATTCATCAATTTGAGGAGTATTTCCAATAGATTAGTGAATTTCAGTTAGTATGAGAATCTTAGGGCTCTATCACACATCCTTTAAAATGCTGATTAAATTTCAAGATAAAGCGTTTCCCAAAAACTTGTAGCCACGGCCACCGGGCTTTATTTTTAAAGGGTTATATCCCCTTTAGCAAGTTTTCCAAGAGAAAACTACCGGAAAAGCTGGGAATTTTTTGCTCTGGTAAAAAATGTGAGCCAGAAGTCAGTGGGAGCTCATATATGATCGGGTTGTTGTTGTTGTTTTGCTTCCCCCCTAGCCCCGACCAGCTTGTCCTGAGTCTCGAAGGTGCTTGTTATTTTTTTTTAAAAATCCCCTCCCCCCAGCGTTGATCATGTGGCCTCCGGGCTGTCAGCACTGCTTTATTTTTTGTTTATTTCTTTTTTCTCATGCCAACCAGCTCATCCTGGGGCTCGTCGGCGCTTATTTAAAATATTTTTTTAAATTTCCCCTTCCCCCAGTGCTGATCAGCTGGCCTTTGAGCTGTCAGCACTGTTTTTTATTTTTTTTTATTTTTCTAGTTCCACCTGCTGGCCCTGGGGCTGGTCTGCACTTTTAAAAAATATCCTTGTGCGTGGGAACAGAGATCCCACATCTTCAGTCACGTGACCAAGAAAGAAGAAAAGCTGGACTTTCCCAATATCTGGATCTTCCCCCAGGTGAGATAGCAGCCTTAATGTGTTATATATTGACTCTTACCTGTTACACTTCCCCCTATGCCCTTCTAGCTTTCAGTCTGAGCAGAAACAAAAAACCCTACAGTATGCTCCAATCACACATTTTGAAAACTCTGTTTGCATTTGTGTTTGTGTTTCCTATAACTTCTGCTTCTCTATATACACTCTGACTGCACTATTTTCAATGTTTCCTAATTTCTTCCCAGTTTAGTCTTGCCCTTCCTTATTCTTTATATTTGTTGCTCATTTGTGCCAGTCTCTGTGCTGGTCTTACTGTTACTTTTGTAGAATTTTTCACATTTTAGCTTGTTTGTTGAGGTTAAATTTGATTTTGAACTCCATCTGTGGTGCTTAGTATTTCTGTTGTGTCTTCACAGAACATGCATACCACTTTCATGCTCTATGGGGCTATTTGCTTACTACTGATGATTCTGGGAAACAGAATTTCACATAATAAATCAGTTCTTATTTGCATTCATATACAGTAACACACAACAAGCACAATTATAACAGGAAAATGCTAGAATTTGTATACGCAAGACTTTGACAACAGCACCGATACAGAAGTTGCTTATAGAATTTACACACTTTCAAGCCTCCCTTTGCTCTCAAAGACAGACAAAAATCCAATATATCTTCCTCACCTGAGGTGGTTATCCAAAATGGGAGAATCGTCAAAACCCATTTTTGGCCCCAGAAATATGAGGCCCCAGAAAGTAACAGACACAAAAACAGACCCCTAGACTCACTGAAATTGCCCACCCTGATGCATAGCATAGAGATGTGTAAATCATTATTTGTTCCATGAGAACAAGTTTCTTTTTTCTCTTCACCTGTGAGATGACAAAATACTCATCTCAAATTGCATGTTCACATTTGTGAGAACAATTTTTGGTCGCATAATACAAATGGTGCAAAACTGGGAGAGCTGCTACCTTGTTGCATGGAATTATTTTGTGTAAGTAGAAGCACGGGGATGTCTTATGTCTTGACTTATTTCCTTTTTAATCACTTAGAGTCTGTGCTTGATGAGTTTCACAAAGGCAAAAGAGAGAAGTTTTGTGCTGCGACATTTTGCACAAACTGCAGTCACTTTGAGGGAAGAAAATGGTCGGTTATTTTCCTTCCTTGTGCTGGAGACAAGGAACTTCGATGGTTGTCTATTCCTCACAATGCGTTGTGTCACATTCAGATATTCTAAAGCAGTGTGAACTAAGAAATTACCAAATTTTCTTCATAACCCTAGTTGCACGTATGTACCATTTGATATAACAAAATTTCTGAGCAATATTGGTAATGCAAGCTAAAACAGCATCGAAACAATTTTAAAGCAATAAATAGTTTAAAGCACTTGAACAACCAATACCAAAATAAAACATTCATTATTAGACAAGTACAAAAGGTCACTGACTGGCGCTGTACCTGAATATGAGATATACAGTTTGTAAGGCCCCTTACAGAGATATTCCAGCCTGCTCTGTCCAGATAACCTTCATGGAAGAGGAGGCAATGTAAATGGCTGTGCCCTGTTTGGGGTGGTGATGCAGGGACCACATACATTTCCAGGAGTTGGTAGATCTTAGTTTTGTGGCTAGAACCCCATCAGGCAGTGGTTAGTCTTTGTAGTAATGGATTAAAAAAAAAGGGTGGTGGGGACAAAAGGGGGGAAAGTGTGTAATGAAACGAATAACAAGCCTAGGGGTAAATTTAAAACAAAATGAACTGAACAAAAAAAATTGGTTCGGTTCAGTTCGTTTCATTCATGGGGCGGCGGAGATGTCTCCTACCTGGAGGTCCAGTCTTCCTGGCTTCAGCAACGGCAACTGGGGGGGGGGAGCTGATGGCCACGCTACAGCTGTAGCGTGGCCACAAGGTCGGCAGTAAAAAAAAACCAATTAAAATAAAATTAAAATAATAAAATAATAAAAAGGAGCACCGACCGGGCCCCAGGGGAGGCCTGGTTGGCACCCTAAAATGAAAAAAACCCAACAAAACAGCATCAACCAGGCCCCAGGGGTGGGCGGGTCGGTGCTGTAAAATAAAGGAAAAAAAAGTAAAAAAGCATCCACTTGGTGGGCGCTTGGAAACAAAAAGAGGTGCTGGCCCCAAGCCAGCACCTCTCAGCTGATAGGTGCTGGCCCCATGCCAGCATCTCAAAAAGCCCCTGCCGCAGGGACCAGGATCCACCACTGCCACTGCTAAGGAGCCGCCGCCGCCGCTGGTAAGAACCCAAACCCAAACTGAACCAAGGGTGGGCCCGAACCAGACAAACTCGAACTATGGGTTTTCTGGTTCGTTTCCACCTCTACTTACGATTGGTTCAAATTACAGAGTTGTTTATATTACTTTCTTTACTGCATGCATACTAGCAACCAACCAAACAGATTAGCAGAAACAGCTAACCAACCCACAACAGAGAAGGATAGAACATGCAAAAGAAAGGTGGGGGAGGTGTCTTTGAATTCAAAGACTGGAAGGAGTGATTGTTTAGTGCTGGACATACAGACAATCATCCCAGCTCATAAAATACTCTTTCAATCTCTCAAAGCGTATACAGCATGTAAGATTGTAAATAACACTATAATAAAATCAAGGGCCATCTTTTTAGCCCTATGAACTAATGAATTAGGGTGGGCAAAAAAACTGAAAAATTGTGTTTCATTTTGTTTCATTAGAAACAAATTAATTTCATTTCATTAGAAAAAAATTTTTTTTGTAAAATGAAACAGTAACAAAACAATTTTTTACTCTATAAAATCAGTCCCCTGGGTAGCATGGCCTAGTGCACCAAATTTTGTGGTGACCTTCCTTGGACTCTCCCCTTGAAGCCCTCCAAATCTGGAGAGAGGTTCATCCAGCTGTTATTCAACTTCAAAGGGGGTGCCCCAGAAAAAGCATTTCTAATTGCAATGTTATGTGCTTGAAAATAGTGATCCTAGAGAGCTAGCAGCATGGAAATCACAGTGGAGCTTCCTAAATCTCTCCCCTTGAAGCACCCCCATTTTGGAGAGGTTTGGGGCACAGGGGCCAAGTTATTCAACTCAAAAGGGGTGCCCAAGGAAAAATAATTTGTAATTTAAAAGAATTTGAAAATACTGATCCCAGGCATCTAGCAGCATGGAAATTGAAGTGGATCTTCCTCAAGCTCTACTCAAGCATTTTAAAATGGATCCCTATGGGCACCTCCTTTGGAGTTCAATATCCAGGCCCCCTGTACCCCAAACATATCCAAATTGGGGGTACTTCAAGGGGAGAGCTTGAGGAAGTGCCACTATAATTTCCATGCTGTTAGCTGTCTGGGATCACTATTTTCAAGCACATATTGCAATTAGAAATGTTTTTTCTTTGAAGTTGAATAACTCAGCCCCCTGAACCCCAAACCTCTCCAAATTTGGAAAGCTTAAAGGGGAGCATCCAAGGGAGTTTCACACCAAATTTGGTGCCTCTGGGACTCAGGAGAGCCATTTAACAGCAAAATGAATAAATTCATTTTAAGCAGAAAACCCCGCCATTTATTTTGTTACTAACCAAATTTCATTTCATTTTTTTATTTCATTAGCTAACGAATCGACAAAACAGCATTTCATTTTTTCATTTGGTGCCCATCCCTACACTAAATAAATAATGAGACTTCAGGAATAAACAACAGTTCTTTGTTCCACCCTATCGTTTTCTTCAGATCAAATAAATACTATGATTTGGTCTGGGTTGTTTGTTTGTTTTGCACAGCCATCATCATTGTTGATTAATGTTTATGCATTGTTGCATAAATTCATTATCAAGCTTGACATACAGTAGTTTCTGCCTGTCATGAACATGAGGCAACAGTGCCCACAAAGTGGTCACCACCTTGGAGGGAGGATGCCTGCCTCTATGATGGTGCTCAACAGAATTCAACTCGTAGTGGAACAAACAATCACTGATTGGGCATATCTGGCAGAGAGCTTGGAAAAGTTTGCTTGTTGATTGCTTACTAGAATACCCAGTTAATTCTACCAGTGACTAGCTGAAGATTCTAGGAGTTTTCCCAAGAGCTGGTACAGGAGAAGACAATCTGCTAGGACTTTGATATTCTGATGTTCTTGTGCTGTCGTGGCTAGATCTTTGACAATGGCTACTTGCTTGTTTATGCATGTTCTGAAACAGTTACTGGGAATTCTTTAATCTTAGGGCTGCCTGGTCTCAGGATACCAGCTGAAGTGTTGGAGGGATCATCATAAAGAGGATTGAAAATAAAACAGCCAACATTATAATGCCATTGTACAAAATGATAGTAAGGCCACACCTGGAGTGCTGTGCACAGTTCTGGTCACTGCATCTCAAAAAAGACATAGTGGAACTGGAAAAGGTGCAGAACAGAGTGACTAAAATGGTTACTGGGTTGGAGGGTCTTCCTTATGAGGAAAGGCTACATCATTTAGGGCTATTTAGTTTGGAAAAAAGGTGCCTGAGGGGGGATATGTTTGAGACCTACAAACTTATGCAGGGTATGAGTAAGGTGGATAGAGGGACACTCTTCTGTCTTTTACAAAATATCAGAACTAGAGGACATCCACTCAAATTGAGGGCTGGGAGAATGAGAACAGACAAAAGAAAATACTTTACCCAGTGTGTTGTTAGTCTGTGGAACTTCCTGCCACAGAGTGTGGTGATGGCATGGATGTCTTTAAAAGGGAATTGGACAGATTCATGGAGGATTTGTAATCTCCAGGCTTAAAACCAGTGTACTTCAAGGGCCGGATGTAGGGGAGTGGTATCAGGAGACAGAGATCTAGTCTCGTGCGCTCCCAGACGCATCTGGTGGGGCCACTGTGAGATACAGGAAGCTGGACCAAATGGGCCTTTGGCCTGATCCATCATGGCTCTTCTTATGTTCTTATGTTCTTAGGAAAAGAATCTTTGATATTTTTTTGTGGTAGTAAAGCATTTTAAGTTTGTTTCAGGCTACATTTTCAAGCTACCTGGCTTTCTCTGTTTTGCCCATTTTGGGGGGACCAGTTATTCGGACTCCTGTTATGCCTATTCTAAAATCATCTAGCCCAGAGGAAGCTCAACATTTGCCTGTCCCAACTTTCTGATCCTCCACTGCTTGAAAGCCTTAGAGAATAGAAATTTACTGATCTAGAAATCCTAATGTCTTCTGAAGAAATGTGAGTTATGGGGGAAATATACTTCTATTTTAGTTTCTTCTACTTCGCCTAATTAGCATGTTGGAACATTTAGATAACCAGGAGAAGGAGGCTGGAATCCAGTTAAGCTGTGTTGCAGACACAATGCATTCTGTCAGCAGTAGTACAGAGAGGGGGTGATTTGATGTCTCCCAGGAGTATTCTGTTGCACCCTCGAAATTTGCTTAGGGGATTGGAGGATAATTTGTGTGTAGTCTGAGGAAGGCAGGGATAAGAGGAGAGAGTGGGAAGAATCCTCTGGTGGAAGCAGACATTCCCTTGCATGACATTGGATTGTGCCTGTATTAATTGTGTCCCTTGAACAAACTCAATCCAGTTGTTTATACAGCGTGTTATAGGGGAGACTTAAGATGTCCTTTGTTCGGCAATGTCACAAAAGCATCTCATTAGCATGGTGGTATCATCCCAGGTCTGTGATACACTTCCTAGCACATCATAAGCGCACATCCATACAATCAAATAGTCACACAGGACAATTTAGCAGTTACCTATGCACCATATTTTAACAGCACTTTCTAAGTCAAGTAAAACTGCTGCATAGCTCAGTGACTTGGGTTTCTGGCTGCAGAGCCAGTGGTTGGGAGTTTGATTCCGCACAGTTCCTCCTTGAGAGGGACTGGACTCAATGATCCAGCCCTGCAGTTCGAAAATTATCCTTATAAAACATTATTAAAAGGTGCTTCTGTCAAAAGGTATGGCTGTAGCTCCCAACCTGCCCAGCTACAACCAATTCATGGGCATTATTTTACTCAAGAGCTTGGAAAAGTTATTTTTTGGGAGAATAACTTCCAGAATTTCCCAGTTAGCATGGACCTGGGCTCTACTTGCTCTGGATTTTGCCCAGATCCATGCTAACTGGGAGATTCTGGAAGTTATTCTCCCAAAAAACAAAAACAAACAAACAAACAAAAAAAAAAAAAAAACCCTTTCCAAGCTCTTGAGTAAAATCCCAAACATATTCCAAACTTTTCATATCAAAATCAGTGTCCAAAATCACATATCCATATGTTTTCTGGCTAATATATTTTTGAATGATTAAACTGACATAAGGCTTTTTTAGCATGCTGTTAACATCTGGGCTGAGCCCACCTCTCCTTACAATGTTTCAGCCTGATGCTAATTAAAACAGCCAAGTTATAAATACCAGGAAATGGAAGCTGACCTTTAGGTATGAATATAATGTTAGAATAGTATGCAGTAAAAAATAAGGTATAGTAGAAAGGCTGCCCAGTCCTGAAATGATGGCTTTTCTTTCTATGATATTATTATTATTATTATTATTATTATTATTATTATTATTATTATTATTATTATTATTATTATTATTATTATTATTATTATTATTCAGGGAAGTTAAATCTTACTCTCTCCTTCCTTCTTCGATTCCATTTGATAGGTTTCCTTTCCTATTCAGTAGGTGGCACTCTGTCTTTTGCCTTGCTGTAAAAACAAAGGTCCCTTGTATTACTGTCTCAGTACTTCCTTTGGAGATAGGGCAGTATATTACCAGGTATAGCTGCTTACCTAGAATCACTAAAGATCCTTTTCTCAGACTGAGCTGGAAAAGTTTGGACTTCGAATATATTATTTCATTTCTGTCTAATGGTACTCTGTGGATCAAACATTCTGCCAGTAGTTGTGCTCTTATTTGCAGTAATACCTTGGTTTAAGAGTACTTTGGTTTAAGAGTGTTTTGCAAGAAGAGCAAACATTTCTGATCAATTTTACCTTGATCAACAAGTAATGTTTTGCAATAGAAGCACTGGCACAGGACAAATGATCACAAGTGAGCCAATGCGCTCTCGCTCTCGCTCTCTTTCCTTGCTGGATTGTGGAGGATTGTCTGCAATGTTCCATCTCAGGCAAACCTCCAAAGTAGAGGGAGGAGAGAGGAACAAAGGTCTCCCTTGCACCAGCCAGGTTAGGTTTTTATTTTTGTTTATATTTATATTTTTATTTAATTTGTTCTCAACATCCTTTTTTATTTTTCAAACCATTTCTGGTCATAGGG
Organism: Phrynocephalus forsythii; assembly: GCA_029282475.1. NCBI lineage: Eukaryota > Metazoa > Chordata > Lepidosauria > Squamata > Agamidae > Phrynocephalus > Phrynocephalus forsythii. The sequence goes on from JAPFRF010000011.1 coordinate 114,111,976, forward strand.
CAGCCATTCAAGTGTGTATATAGCTACAAATTGCATTTTATTATTATCACATTAAGAACACAGAGTAAAATCCAGTTATTAGCCCCAAGCAGATTACACAGCCACGTACCTAACCCATGGTGTGGATGTGGATTTCTAGGCTACATCTTTTGTCAGTTTGGGCATTTTATGTGTACAATATGTGGTCTATGGGGCCTAAGATTGAATAATCTGAGTTTCCATTATTATTATTATTATTATTATTATTATTATTATTATTATTATTATTATTATTATTATTATTATTATTATTATTATTATTATTATAATCTAATCACTATTACCTATTTTTTTCCTTTCTCACTTTGCCCTTTTTATGCACCTACTCTTCTTGCTTATTCTTTGTATTGGGAGCTGTGTAACAAGTAAATTTCCCTGATGTGGGATTAATAAAGATTTATCTTATTTTATCTTATTTTATGGGGAAATTTGCTTTCTTATACGAGTGCTTTGGTTTACAATCATGTTTTCGGAATGGATTATGGTTGTAAACCAAGGCATTGCATTATTTATTTTATTTATTGTACTTATAGCTCACCCATCTGGCCAAATGATCACTCTTGTCAGCTAACAACAATTAAATAACATAATAAAAATCACAACATATAAAATACAACCACCATCTCAAAATCATATCACATCCAAACTGGCAACAATTACAATTAAAAATAATATACTGTATATAGCCTAGTTTTTCAGCCCTAATTTTGGGCTGAAAAAAGGGGGTCCTCGGCTTATATTCGGGTCAATACTTTTAGCCACTGAGGCAAGTTTGGGTCGATGGCTAAAAGTCATTTTAAACATTGTGCGCCACTTCTCCCGATCCCCCATGTTTAAAATGACTTTTTAAAAAGTCATTTTAAAACAATGCAACTCAAGCAACTCAAGCACTTGCCTCGGTGGCTAAAAGTCATTTTAAACATCACATACACACACAGCTCACAAAGGAGGAGTTGCCAGGCCCTGCTGCATTTCCCACCCTAGGTTTATATTTGAGTCAATAAATTTTCCCAGTTTGGGGGGTTTAAATTAGGGCCCCCGGCTTATACTCAGGTCGACTTATACTCGAGTATATACGGGTATGTCAAATCGCAATTAAAATTACAGATAACAATTAAAGAAAGATTGTGGGCTAGATGTTTTAGGCTGAACATCTGCAGCTATGTTGGGGATGGCCCTGGAAAGGCTTGCCTAAAGATCCAAAATAACCTCTTGAAAGATTCCAGAAAGGAGAAGGGAGTTTAATCTTGGGTCAAAGATCATTCCACAAAGATGGTGCAACCACCAAGAAGGCATCATTTCTAGTTTTCTCTTTCCATGCCTCTCTCAGCATTAAAGATCTTAATCACCCAGTTTGAAGAGAGCAGGTATTATGGGCTAATCTTGGAGGAAGAAGGCATTCTGCCTGTCAACAAGGTCCCAAACTCTTTAGGTTATAATAACCTGTATTTTAAGGTCATAACCTTGAAGCTGACATGGAAGCAAACCAGTAGCTAATGCAAGGTGGCTAGAGTGGGGAAGATATGGACATATTTTCTCAACCAAGTTATTAATCTGGTTGCTGCATTTGGAACCTGTTTTACCTTCCACAGCAGCCTCATAGGCAGCCCTAACTAGAGACCATTACAGTAATCTAACCTTGAGATTATCAATGGGGATACAGTAGTCAATGGTATCAAAGGCTGCTGAGAGATTGAGGAGGACCAAGAGAGACATTTTGCCCCATCAGTCTCTCTCAAGAGGTCATCTTGCAGAGTCACCAGTGCTGTCTCCATGACATGCTGTGGCCTGAAGCCAGACTATAATGGATCGAGGCTGCTGGTCTCTTCCAAAAGTGCCTGAAGCTTTGCTCAGGAATGGGACATTGGCAACAGGTTTATAATATTAATATAATCCATTGCCATATTATGTGTTTTTAATAAATGGTTTTGATTATTGTTTCCTTGTGGGACTGGGGAACCTTGTCCTCAAGGAGAGACCCATTGATGATGACAACAGCCCATTCTGTTATCATTCAGGCTGGGCAAGGATCTAAGTAGGTTTTGGTGATGTGGCAGTGATTTATTTATTTATTTATTTATTATAGAATTTCTGTCCCGCCCATCTTCCCATAGGAACTCTGGGTGGCTAACAACGGGCCAATGAATTTGGCCAAAATGACAATAGACAACAAGCACAGACAATAACAATTTAAAAACAAGATGTGCACCCTTGGCATAAAAGAACTGGAGTTAGACTTAAGCAGGTGGCGGAGGGGAAAAAAAAACTAAACCAGGTCACCAAAGGCCTCTCGAAAGAGCAAGGTGTTTAAAGCTCTACAAAAGGCTGTCAGGGACTCTGCAGAGTGCACTTCACTAGGTAGATGATTCCACAAAGTCGGGCTGGCCACCAAGAAGGCCCGGTTCCTGGTGGAAGTTTTCCGGGCCTCTCTGGGGGTGGCCACCCGAAGCGAGTGCGCCCGCGCCGACCGGATTGGACGAGCCGAGGTTGATCACTGGGCGATCTGCTCTGACAAGTAGTGTAGTCCCAAGCCATGGAGGGTTTTATAAACTAAAACCAAGACCTTGAATCTGATCCGGGACGCAATGGGAAGCCAATGCAAGTGAGCCAGGACTGGGGTGATGTGGTCGTGACGGCGCACACCCACCACCAGCCTGGCTCCCGCATTCTGCACCCGCTGCAGACGCCTGAGGAGAGTCAAGGGCAACCCCATGTAGAGTGCATTGCAGTAGTCAGACCTTGGGTCTGAAACAGATATAGGTAGATTGTTCAACAGGTATAGCTGCTTACAACACTGAAATGCAGTGATTAAGAAGACTGTGTTTGTAACACTTCCGATTCTTATGTAGCTGTTCAAGGACAACAGAAATTCTGTTAGGAATAGAAATGTCAAACCTGTATTAGAGAGCTTCCTCTGTACTCTTCTCTGATAGAATGGATTACTTTGGACCCATCAAGCCTTAGGATTGGAAGGAGGGAGTGTTTAGCCCTTCCGCAATTGCCTGGTTAATGAAATCATCAGACTTACCTGACATAACATACACAAACAAGATTTCAGCCTTGTTTATAGCTTAATAGCAAAGATATAAAGAACACATGTCTCGTTCCACTACAAGGCAGGAAGACAAACTAAAAGTAGAAAGTGATATACCTAGTGTTTCTAAATCTAGTAGTTTAAGGGCGTTTATACACGACCCCTAAGCTGCGCTGCAAATGGCTCCCAGCTCCGGAGCTTAGAAATGTTTCCCCACCAGCTCCGGAGTTTAGAGAAAATTAAGTGCGACCATGCCCCCATAAGTGCGACCCAGCGCACCTTTCATGTACTTGCTCTCAGCAGATGAAAATTCCTTGATGCGGATAAGAGTGCCGGGCTCTCCTCGCTTGTCTGTTGTTTTTTTGCCTCCCGCCCCTTTAAGAGCCCCTTGAGAAAGAACCAGGAAGTAACGGGGCTCCTGGCAACTTCCACCGGCACTGGCAGGTTAGTAAAGGCTTCTTTTGTCCTTTTTTCCCCCTCCCTCCTCTCATGCCGACAGGAGCAGGAAGTGCTGAGGTGTGGGGATGCAGGAACAGAAACGAACCCCTAAGCGGATCTTAGGGGTCGTGTGAAAAGGCCCAAAGTGTAGTAGTTGCAGGATACAGGAGATGCTGAAGAACAGCAAATTAAGGATGGTGTGCAGCTAAGAGTTTTACTATACGAGGATAAAGAGGTTGACAGCAGTACATTCCCTGAGATTTCATGGCCCAGTATAGAAATTAGCAGGTGCTTCCTACTGATGTCACATAAAGGGCCCTTGTGGTGGCATAGAGCTGAGCCAAGCAAGGGTTGGGAGGGCAGGGTTATCCACCCCACACCCCAAGGCTTTATGCCTCTCATTTTTGTGCAATAAGAAGATCTACAAGCTGGTAATGCTGATGCTTCACTTCCAGCTTCCAAACGCGTTATGAGCCCAATTTCAGTGTGCCAGAAACTGATGGAAACTGGGGACAGAACTCCTGGGCAGGACTCAGCTGCCCGCCCACCCCATCTGGGGTTCTCCTGGTGTATATAGACTAATATGCTGAAACCATAACACAGTTTGCTGTCTATGCCCACATGCCTGGGAAGAATCCGTAGTGAGCTCCGGGTGAGAATTATTCCTTATTTGGCATGTATAGTGTGAGCAGGATGACCCAAGGGTCCAAAATGCCTTTCTTTTCAGCATTCTTGTGACTACTGTATAAGTCTTTTTATGACTATAAGATGGATATTTCTAGTAGCATTTCTCCTCTGTCAGAAGAACCCTATAGGAACAAACCACTGTGGTTTTTATCAAGGCAGAAAACATGACGATTGAAGTCTAGAGAACAAAATCAGTTGACTATTTCTCTTTTTTGTTTTTGTTTTTATAAAATAGCATCAGTAGATGCATTTTATGGTCTGTGAAAAGCCGATGCAACAGTGATATGAAATCACAAAAGGCAGGGTTATGATGGATGCGCCCACGGGCCCTTCCCTCTGTTTATGGCATGGGAAAGGTCAGTTTTTGTCCTGTACAATATGTCAGTGCTAAAAATATGACTCCATAATTCATAGCGAATTGCTCAGCTAATTTACTACAAACTATAAATAACACAGTTTGAAAACAAAGAAGAATACACTCTTGCAACAAACAAGGAAATATTGGCTTGATTCAAACCCTATTGATGATGGCGTATTAACTTGTGTGAACTAGTACTTGAATTGTGTACGTTGACAGGTATATTTTTTACAGAAAGGTGGCCACACTTAGGACACAAAGTGGTCACACTTCCCGCCAGTGTGACTGAACATGCGTTACCACCTGCTTACTTAGCTAACTTTTATGATTTTAACCTATTTAACAAGACAAACTTTGCTCAAGCAGTGTGGGCTAGGCAAAAACAAAAACAAAAACAAAACAAAAACCATAACCTCACAGCAGATTCCGGCCCCAATAGGCGACCAGTCTTACTCACACTGGTTATAGGGTGGGTGGATGGGATACTTGCTTGCAAAGAGGCTGAAGTTTGGGCATACTAGTGATCTTATCAAGCCCGCTCTTCTCCCTGCCCTGAAGGAAACCTAGGCAAGCCTCATGCCATTCTGGCAGGGAGGCCAAGCCGCTCCATCCTCCAGAGCAAGCCCGGCAGTGGAATGGAGCCACTGTGCTTTGTTAATAAACTTTATATTTAGGGTTCACTGAACTACTGCTCAGTGTGCTTTGATTGGGCTTAAGAAAAGCCTAAGAAAATAAAAGGAGATTTGATGGCTGCCAGTTATCTTTATGGCTAGCTAGGGACAGGAGTGGTCACAGCCAGTTAAGGTGAATTCACTTCAGGGTGACAGAATGTGTGACTGAATTAGCATCTCCCTCATTGTATATTCACACACAAGGACTTGTTTTTAAAGGGTTTAAATAACGTTTTAGCTCTGTCTTTAAAAAATCCTTATGTTACTCAGCATTGTTATGCTAGCATATCAGACAAAAAAAGGAAAGAAAAAGGAAACAAATAAAGAACAGGAAAAAACATTGTGATACCTTAAAATTTAACTGCTGTATTTTAATGTGAGCTTTTGTGGACAAGTCATATGAAAATATAGTATTTAATCTTAAAGTTGCTATAATAATTTAGTCTTCTCTAGTTTTTCTTTTTCTTTGTTTCTGCCTTATATATTATAAAGAATGTTGTTGATCTGCATTTTAAATGATGCTTTTGATTTGTTTTAAATAATGTAAACCTTACTCTATTTTGCTTTTTGAGCCCTGGTTGGCAGAGGGCTTAGAATAATATAATATAATATAATATAATATAATATAAGATAATATAATATAATATAATATAATATAATATAATAGGCTAGCTGTAGAAGACATATCATTGTAGACCAAGGTGAAAATAATTCATACTACGGTATCCCTAATGGTTAGGTACAGAAACTGAAGAAAGACAATAATATGGTGAAATTGATCTAGTTGAAATAAAGGAGAGGCTAGCAGTTGCCCTTAACCACCAGAAAGACAAACAAATGGATACCACATCAGATAAAACCCTGAACTCTCTCTAGAAGCAAAAAGGAAACTGAGGCTTTCATACTTGGGGCACATCATGAGAGAATTTTCATTGGAATGAATAGCACAATAGGGCACCCATATCCATGGGGGATCGGTTCCATCATCTACCAGGGATACCTGAAATCATGGATACAGACACCTTATGCATATAGCACACAAGAGGCAAGACAAAGATCAGAAGGTAGAAGCCTTGCATATGATACATAAGACTGCAGTAAACCATGGGAAAGTAAAACCACAGATATCAGTCCCATGGTCCTCCTGTAAACCTAGGAAAAGCTAAAGCCTCAGAAAAAAGAAGAAAAACCAATATGAGATGAATTTCCTCTATCAGGAAAGAAGCAGGCTTTTTGTTTCCCATGGGTGAGAGCACGGTTATTCCTGACAGGACCTTCTCAAGGCTATTCATTCTTCGGGTCAAAGGTAACTTGATTGCATGTAACAGAGGCAGCTCTAGGAACAGTGAATGTTTATTTTCCTCACATTATTTTCCTCACACCTTCACCAACACTGTCCTCCTTTGTAGCTTCTCTGTAAGTCTGGATAATGCCAACACTGTGTTGTAGACAGTTTGCCAAATGGAGTGGAGTGTGAATGTAAGTGTGAGGATGGGGGGGGGGTGCATGCCAAAGGTTCACCTCCTCCGGTTTCATGGTTTCCACCATTAATTTAACAGCCATCCTCTATGCGACTCATGAAGATGGTGTAGAAAGGCAACATCGTTTCTGTCAGCAAATTTAAGGGCAACAAATATATAATAACAACATTTACTTGTGCTTGACACAGAGCAGTGCAGCAGTAACGTAGATAAAATGTCAATATTGATATAAAGGGTTGCAGAGTTAGGCTAACAGAAAGACAATGACAATGAATAGAGTAAAAACTCATATATTCATATACACATCAAAATATACACAGCATAACAACCAAGCATTATATACAATATAGCAAACAGACAAACAGAGTGTGGGGTAAACTGCTCTCACCATAACAGTCCCCAAGTAACAAATGGTAAGCTAGTGCTTTTTATACTTATTCAGCACTCATAAGATCTGATGCAATCACTAATTAACAATCTGATGCAATCTGATCTAACCATTACAAATCATGATGTTATAATCAGTTCCACCTGCACTTCATCACTTAACATGCCTGTGATTACTAGTCTCTAATACTTGTGAATTAACATCATGACACTGCAGAATCTAACTGCCTCCATTTTACAATTCTCTTTACACATTCTGTTAAATATACATAACATATGTTTTATCAACTTTTACATATCTTGACAGTTTCAGGTGTGTTCCAGCCCTCCAACCAGTCCCCCTCATTTGTTATATGGTTCTACAGTCTGAGTTACACTGCCTGGCTATTCCCATAGCTGCAAGGAACACATGCATCAAAGAATGCCGGGAGTATGACCAACTCTTCTCTATCGGTAGCCGAAAGCTTAGACACAATGGAGTGTTTAAATTGGCAATTCTAATAGCTACCTGAATCCAATTCAATCCACTGACTTGTTAAGCAATTGGTGATAGAGTGTTAATGCCAGCTAATCTGATAAAAATTGACACAGTGACAGTGTCTGGCTGTTAATACAGAGCAGCCTTTTATGTTACTGTAAATCCATTTTCGGTTTTACAAGTTATCAGGGCAAGTTTGTGAAAGAGTAGGACATTTCCCCTCACTGCATGACCAGATAACGTGGCTGAGTTGGCATAGTGGCATACTGTTTTCCCATCGTGCTGATGCCACTAAATTCAAGAGCATTAAAAGGCAAAATTCATCACCACTAATTTCTATTTGGTGCCTATTAGGCTACATTGTTTTGTCCTCAGCCTCAGGTTAAATAATGAACCTTTCGGAACAGAGTAAATTAACCTCCACTTTATGTTCATGTCATTGTCAAATGGAAACATCACTTGTACAAATGAAAAAGATTCATTAGTAACACTAATGCATAAGCTCCACTCCAGCAAAAAGATAAGAGCGATTGAGGTTCTGTCATAATGCAGTGTCGAAGTGCTGGCTTGTTATTTATGATGCCTGCCATAATCTTTGGAGATTATTTTCAGCCATGGTAATTAGCACACAATGCATCAAGAACAATTATGGAACTGTGTCTTTGTTTGACAGGTACGCCACACTGCTGCAGGCAGGCTGTGATCCATGAGAAATTCAATCAAATCTGCCGGCTGCCAGGAGTTTATTAATATTTCTCCTTTTTGAGGCAGCTTGAAAGGCAGCTATGCTTGACCGGCCACCCAAAAATACTTAGCAATGTGACATGAGTATGTTCCTTGTTAACATGTACCTGTTCGCACCGAGACTTCCCAAGCATTTAGACCAGTCACTTCATTTGCAGCTTGTTACATCAAGAGGGCAAACCAGCACATCTCTTACATTTCCATTCCCCCCCCCCTCATGTGAATAATATGAATATTGTTAAAGAAAAAAATGTCAGCTGCAAGGAAGAGATTCTGATCAGGTTTGAAACAGTGAAGATTCGGAATTATGACCTCCACTGTCCGCTCTCACATTAGGGGAAGGATTGGCAACAACCCATTAATTACTTATAACATTATGTGTTTACGTTGACACTATGTTTTCGATATTAGTTTCCATCGTTCATAACTTTTACATGGAATTTTACGCGCATTTTCTGGTAGCTTTAATGTCATGTTATCTATTAATGCTGTAAGATGTGCCTCAATTCCCTGTTCTCAGCACCTAAACATGTCTTAATTGTACTGGACTGTATATTATCCATCATGACTGTAAGCCACCTTGGGTCCTTTTCCAAGGAGAAAAGTAGGGTTAAAAATACTCTAAAATAAAAATAAAATAAAATAAAATAAAATAAAATAAATTTCTGTATGTCTCTAACATCAACAGGAAGCATCTTCTTGACTGTACTATCTAAGAATCTAGTCTGCACAACACAAATAAGTACAGTGGTACCTTGTATAAAGGAATTAATTCATTCCAAATGAAATTATGTTAAGCAAATTTTCCTTTATACAAATTCCCATAGGAATGCATTGAAAATGAGGTGATCCCATTTTTATGTTGTACGGATTCTCCCCATAGGCAATTATGTTAAGCAAATTTCCCCTATCTCCGGAATGTTTTATGTTGTACAAATTTTATGTTATACAAGCTGTTTGTTATACAAGGGTCCACTGTACAAAGGGATTTGCAGCTTCACAGCTGTGGCAAGGCTTCTCCATGGAAAGCAACAGAGTGGAAGCTTGAGAATTAATTCATGGTTGTGGTTTTTAAAAATAAAAAAAACAATATGAGAAAATGCTTAGTGGACCATACCAAAGGCTCATAGACTTCAGCATGTTGATTTCCATGTTGCTGGCCAACCTTACACTTTCAGGAAACCCAGAAGTAGGATATCAAGTTAGTAGCTCTTTTCTGCTGTTCATCCCCAGAAATTATTTTCCCTCATGTGATGGTGGATGTCTGTCCATCCATCCATCTATCACCTTACTAGCCCTGTCAAAGCATTCTACTTGTATATAAAGTTAGCATGTGGAAGGCAAAACAGGATCAGCACAATCATTCTCCCTCCCCAGTGGTCACTCTTCAAAATTGAAAGGAAAAAAATGTGAGGCAGGAAGCTTTCTCTACTGGTCTTGGCTTCCATCACAATGTACAGGTAGAAATTTGGGGATCTTTTTAGCTCTTAGGACTGTGGCTTCTTTTATTGAGTCAGTCCATCTCAGGTTTAGTCTTCATCATTTCCTGCTGGCTTCATTTATTCTCAGCATCTCACTACTGGTCCATTCATAGTCAATTCTTCATTCTTATGGTGGAACTGTATCCTTCTCCAGCTGCAACCCTCTTCAGTGAAATTCCCCCACAACAACCACACTGGAATCACTTTTCCTGTCTATTGCATGCACAAGGGGGTGCCGCTTGGAAAAATACGTTCTAATTGAATTGGGATTTGGAAGGCAAGCCATGAAAATGCTAATTGCTAGCCCATGGGGTGTGTGTGCTACTTCCATTTCCAGATTCAATTAGAATGATTTTTTCCCTAGAGGCACCCCCTTTGGAGCTTAATAATTCAGCCCCCTGAGCCCCAAACCTCTTCAAATTTCAGGGGCTTACAGGGAAGAGTCCAACCTTGCTCTGCAGCAATTTTGGTGCTGAAACATGTCTGCAATCACTATTTCAGAGTACATATTTTTATGTACTCCAAAATCCACTCCACATCCTTTTTGGAGTGGAGATTGGTCAGATGCAGCACACCCCATGGACCCCCAAGTGTGGTGTTCCACAAGGGTTAATCATCTCACCAATGTCATTTAATATCCACATGAGGCCACTGGGAGGGGTCATCAGGAGTTTTGGAATTTGTGTCATCAGTACGCTGATGACACCCAGCTCTATCTCTGTTTTCCATCTTGTGCAGTGGATGCTGTTCTGTCCCTTGAGCACTGTCTGGATGTGGTTCCGAGATGGATGAGGGTAAACAGACTGAGGTTGAACCTGGACAAGATGGACGTTTTGCATGTGGGGGCTTCTACTGTCAGTGGGTTGGGAATCTCCCTCTCATTTTGGGGCGTGGCTCTCCATGCTCAGAATGAAGTGTGCAGCTTGGGCATTCTCTTGGTCCCAGCACTATCTATTGAATCTCAGGTAGTGTCAGTGGTCCATTCTGCCCATGACCATCTGTAGCAGATAGCTCAAGGGGGCTTCCCTTGAGGCTAATGAGGAGATCCCAGCTGATCCAGAACATGACAGCCAGATTGCTGACTGAGACTAGAAAATACAGTGGAACCTTGACTCCCAGCTGACTTGCGTCAGAACATGACAGCCAGAGCCCCGGCGAAGGCCCTGGAATCTGGCGGCTCCACCCCTCCTGTTCAGACAAAAAAATATGGCCTCTCTGGCTGCCTCCCATTTCTTTCTTTCTCTCTCTCTCTTCTTTCTCTCCAAATCTTCCCCCTCATCTCCCTCTTTGTAATCCCTTTTCTTCTTCAGCCTCTCTCTCTCTCTCTCTTCCCCTTCCCCTCCTTCCATCATCCTCCCCTTGAAAACTTCTCGTGGAAGAAGGAGGGTGGGGTGGAAAACGATGAAGAAAGGGAAAAAAACCGAGGGAACAGTCTGCCGTTTGCCGCCCCCACCAGCTGGATTGAAGGGGGAGTGGTTCCTGAGAGATTGGGGGATTTCCTAAGCAGCTCCGTTTTGGGGGAAATCCTAAAAAGACGTTGCTCCTGATCTGTTTTCTCTCGTTTTTTGGTGGTGATGGTGGTGGGGGATGTCTTTCTCTCTCTCTCTCTGTATGTTTATGGACAGCCTTTCGTCTGTCGGTTTTGGCTTTTAATCTCGGCTTTGTAAGAAGCTCAGGCGCGTCCCGTCCCCTCCCCACCCCACTGGAAGTTGGAAAGAAAGGGAAGCTTTGATCACGACCTGGGTCTCCCCCCATTACCTGCCTGCCTTTTGTTTTCCTCTGTCTGGAATCCTGGCTTCTGACCCAGTTAAGAACTTCAGAAGGTGGCGTTAGTTACCCAAGTCAGTCTATCTAGCATCTTTCTCTCTCTGCTGGTGCTGCTGCAGCTCCTCATTCTCTTCCCTCGTCGCCTGTCTTTTGAACTCCTGGGATTGTTTGCAGTTCTCACCAGTGGAGATTTCTGGTAAAGAATTTCCCTTGGTCTTTATTTCCCTCCCCTTTCCAAACCTAGGTTCACCTTGCCCACTTGGCAAGGAAAGTGTGTGTGTGTGTGTGTGTGTGTGTGTGTGTGTGTGTGTGTGTGTGTGTGTGTGTGTGTGTGTGTGTGTGTGTGTGTGTAGGGGGAATTGTCTTGGGAGCCGCCGCCTGCAAAAGCCAAGGCCAACTTCTCCCATCCTAGGCTAGGCCTGCTTCTCCCCGCCACCTTGTTCCACCTCTCCCTGGCAGGCATAAAATTTGTTAATCGAATAAAAATTATTAATTTTAATAAAAAATTGTTAATTTAAAATTTGTTAATTTAATACAAGTTAATTTATTTCATCTACAATGCTGTCTTATTTCTTTTATAGTACAGCATGGATTATTGCAGTCTGGTTAGACAGTCAAATTTGTGTTAAATTGCTTGGGTCTTTTTCATCGTCTGGAACGGATTAATCCACTTTCCCATTACTTTCTATGGGAAAAGTTCGTTTGACTTAAGTCATGTTTGACTTACATCTAGACCTCCGGAACAGATTAATGACGTAAGTCAAGGTTCCACTGTATGGCCATATATCCACAGCACTGGTCATCTTGCACTGGCTTCCACTTCGGTTTCACATCAACTTCAAAGTAGAGATGGGCATGAAACATAAAAATTGTGTTCCGTTTCCGTTCTGTTCGTGGCCCATCTACCTTCGTTTCCACTTTTTCGGACCAATTTTTTTTTAAAAAAATTGTTGCGTTTTTCTTTTTTTGGAAACGGGGGTCTCGCTTCCCCGCGCTGGATGATAGCACCCTGTTATCCAGCACAGGTAAGATCCCTCTCACTGCCCTCCATCTCGATGCATTGGCAGTCCGCTGGGCTGTCATTTCCTACGCGGAGATCACTGGACAGGGGGCTCCAATCTGGCCTCCATGCACGGAGACCAGATTGCAGGCCCCTCCCGCCACCTGCCGCTCCGAGCATGACAGCCCACCAGGCTGTCATTTCTGGGGTGGAGATTACTGGACAGGGGGCTCTGATCTGGCCTCCGCACTCGGAGGCGGGATCACAGCCCCCTCTCCAGCGATCCCTTGGGAGAAAGTCGCAGTCTCCGACTCCTCTCCTGACTGCTCTCCGCCGTGAGGGATGACACCCGAGCCGGCTGTCATCCCCTTGCTGCGGAGATCAGAGATTGAGATAGCTGTGGCCTTGCCGCCGCTTGCGGCAGCGAGACCGTGGCCATCAGTCTGGATGGACTCTGAGTCTGGACTGATCTCCGCAGCAGGGAGGTGACAGCCAAGCCGGCTGTCACCTCCCCACTGCAGAGATCTATTTAGCAAGAGCCCCCGTCCTGGCTTCACATTTGGAGGTGAGAATGGGGCTCTCACAGTCCTCCCCTGCTGGCGATGACAGCTGGGCTGTCATCGCCAGCAGGGAGGAACAAACGAAACGTAACCGAACTCATTTGTTCTGGGTCTGTTCGGTTCATTCCTAAATTACTCTGGGCTCTTATTCATTCTGTTACGTAACGGAACGAATAAGGGATATCGGAACGAAAAAAATCTTTTCGTGCCCATCTCTACTTCAAAGTCCTAACTATGACATACAAACGGTTTAGGACCTTGCTACCTGTCAGAGCACCTTCTCCCAAAGAAAGCTGCCCATAATTGATGATCTTCCCAGGCTAGGCATTTTAGGCAATTAACACTGTGAGAGGACAGAAAAGAAAAGAAAAAACTAGAAATAGGGCCTTTTCTGCCATTTCCCCCACCTGTGGGGTAACCTTCCACCGGACATCTGCCTGGCCCCCTCTTTGGCTGTTTTTAAAAAAGCTATTGAAAACCTGGTTATTTAAGCAGCCATTTCATCAAATTTAACATAAGTCTAGTGTTCACCCACCAAAACATGTTTTTAGCTGATTTGCCTGCCAATAATATTACAAGTTTATGGAAATTATATGTCATCTCATGTTACTTTAATTTTATTTTCATTATATTTATTGTATTTTTATATTTATTTTATTTTATTTTCTTGTATGACGTACATGTGTTTTTCTTATACTGTGTTGTATTGATTAATTATTATTAACCACCCAGAGTGGCCTTGCTGCCAGATGGGCAGTAGAAAAATCCAATAAATAAATAAATAAATAAATAATGGGGAACTAAGCTGGCATTCAAAACTATTAAAATCAACAATTACTAAAAATAAACAGATTAAAATTAAAACTATAATGTATACATATTTAAAATAAAGATTATTTAGCATAAAAATACATTTTACATTTTAGATGGCTCCCCATTTCAATTGCCCCCTGGATCTCCTAAAGCCATGGTTTCATCTGCCAGCAGAAAGAAAGGAAGAAATGGGCCAAGAGGACCTCTCAAGGGGGCAGGGAGTCCCATCGATACAACCCTGATTTTGAAGCAGAGCTCTCCTTCCATCTACAATATATAACAATAAACTATTGTTGTCTTTGCCTTCTCAGTTTCTATTCTCAGTTGAAATAAATTACCCTGGAAATCAGAGCGCAAATGGACTTGATTCCCCAGAAAGTCTCCCTTGCAAACTGTGCTGCTGAAGGATTTCCAGATATTTGCTTTGATGGCCTCCACTTTCTCTGCGGGAATAAGGATAAGAACAGGAACATATGTTTTTAGTGATTTTATTTACTGGTTTTAATAAAATATGTGGTTAATTCTTTTAAAATATTTGTATGCTTTTAAATATCTTTTAAATCATGTCAGCCACCCTGGGTCGTTTTTAAGGAGAAAAGTAGAGTAAAATAATTTAAACAAATAAATAAAGTATCAGAATCAGAATGATAGTGTCCATGGACCTGTCATTTTGGAACAGTCCAGATGACCACAGCATGGTACAGAAACATTCCCAGGTACACTCAGTTCACCCCATACCTTGTTGTAGGAATGGAGCAGAACCTCTCACAGTGTCTTGAATCAGAATGTCTGCTGCCCTTCTCAGATTAAGCACTGCTTTTCAACTGGGGAAAGCTTCTAGTCCATCCCTTTGTACTGTGATGTGCAAAACTGAAAAACTACTATTCATATGCGGAGTGTTCCTTAACCAGTTCAGCTGCTTTCAGACAAGTCTCAAGAGCACACATTCCTTTAATTGTGGTGTGCATTAGATATTGGAAGACACACCTGTGCAGAATTGTAGCTATGAAGTCATCATAAAGAGAAGGCAAATAGGAAATAGAAAATGGCCTAGAGTGACTGTTGGTCAGATGGTGCGATATAAAAATCAAATCAAATCAATAAATAAAATACCCCTGATGATACTACTTATGAAACAAGTCAGCAGTTCTATATACATGTACTTGGATGTAAGCCATATTCATGTAAACACATCTTCGTTACTATGACACTTTGACTGTGCTGCTCAGCCTAATAGTATCATTACTTGATGCCAGATAAGTTTGTAATAAGAACAGATTCACAAAATCATAGGACTGTAGAATTGGAACAGATCTACCTCAGGGCTTAGTTCTGGGCCCAGTGCTCTTCAACATTTTTATTAATGACCTGGAGTAGGGGGAGCAGGGGATGCTAGTCAAATTTGTGGATGACACAAAATTGGGTGGAATACCGGGGTACTTCAAGGGCCAGATGCAGGGGAGTGGTATCAGGAGACAGATATCTAGTCTCATGCGCTCCCAGATGCATCTGGTGGGGCCACTGTGAGATACAGGAAGCTGGACTAGATGGGCCTTTGGCCTGATCCAGCATGGCTCTTCTTATGTACCTAATATCCTGGAATACAGAATCAGAATTCAAAAGGATCTAAAGAGGCTTGAGCACTGGGTGAAAAAAAAACAGAATGAAATTCAGCATGGATATATGCAAAGTACTCCAGGTAGGGAAAAGAAATGAAACACACAGTTATCAGATGGTGGTTATCTGCCTGTGCAAGTCCACAAGTGAGAATGAGCTTGGAATCATTGTAGATCACAAGATGAATACCAGCAATGCTATTTTAGGCTGCATTAATAGAAGTATCTTCTCCAAATCCCACAAAGTACTCGTTCACCTCTGTTCAGCAGTTGGTTAAGACTCCTCTTGAGTATTGTGCCCAGTTCTGGACACCACACTTCAAGAAGGATGCTGACAAATTGGAACTAGTTCTGGGTCTAAGGGATCTGAGTGATACACCTGCAAAGTGGGGGGCCTTTTACCAACTACACTTGGAAACCCAATATCCATCAGATTGGGAGAGGTTGTAGAGGAGACTCAAGGAATGCTTCCCTCCAGTGTTGGTGTCTCTATGTGCCTTGGGGGCCATTTTATAGGGTGATGAATTGACATACAAAAATGAGTAAAAATTAATCAATTTGTATTTGTTGTGATACTCCATTAAGGATGAATATGAATTGATGAATGTTGATGAATCAGCTAAATTCATCAGAAAACATGATTCATTTTTCAGTTTATCCCCATCTCTAGTGGTGAGTGTACCAATGCTAGAGGCATTCAAGAGAAATTTAGACAACCACTTGGCAGATATTCTGTATTCCTGTCTTAAGCAGCGGGTTGGACTCCATGCCCTTGTAGGCCACTTCCAACTTCATGATTCTATAAGATCTCATGGATCATAATCCAATCCCTGCCCTTCAAAAATCACCAATGAGAGAATGTCTAATGTTGTGGATAATAGAATCATCCACTATTTGATTGTATATGGTAGGACTTGCCTAATCCTGAGGTCTACATGGGCAAATGTGCCTAATATCAGTCTAGATGGGAAGAGGTGCCAGGAGGGCAGCATCATGAAGACTACAGGATTTCAGTATCTCTTTACAGAAAACATGTTGGAACCTTCATCTAGTCTCACACTACAGAGATAGATTGGGTGTGATATTAGTCATGCTGCCCTCCAATGATCTCTCAACAGTGCTTCAGGACTGACTGGAACACTTTATGGCCTCCATGACCATCAAGGAACTCTCTCAAGTTACTTTTGGCCTAAGATTCACAGAAGAGAATAACCATTATTTGACCTTTATCCCAAGCAGTAAAATGTAGCTTGGGCCTCTCCAACCCTATGGTCATTGTCACATCCCTTGGATGATACCACCACCAACACAAGACCCATTAGTCTTCAGCAATTACCAATCACTGATGCCTATGCATTGGAGACAGTAGTAGATGAACAACTGCAAACTTGTTTGGAGGATACGGATCACTGGAATTCATTTCCATAAGATGTAAAGAAAGAGAAATCATTGTTGAGTCTCCATTGTTTGCAGGAAACATCTATTTTCACATAAGGTTTCCCTTGCGTGTGTCCCAACCATACAGTTTTACCATTGTTTTCAAAACTGTGTATGAATATACTGAGTTATTGTATTTTGGAACTGCATTGTTCCTCTGCTCAGCAATCATGTTTTCAAGGTGATTCATAGGCTTGCACTGTAAGAAGATACAGCTGATCATCCACATCAGAATATTTTAAAACTGTTTTGACTTAGAGAAGTTTTTTTCTTGTAGCTTTTTTTTCTGCAGTATTTTGCACAGAACCCTTCCTTTATGTAGGCAAAACCTCAACTGAAATCCATTTAATGGCTATTCAAGAAATCTGTTTCTGAGCTACGATCCAGGCCCCCATTGCTGATTTGAGGAACCAAACTAATTTCATGTGGTTCTCCCAACACCCCTTATGACATTTATGACATATTTTTCTATTTAGAAGGAATGATTTTTTCCAGATGCCAGCTGATCTGAAACTACCTAATGAGATTTCCACAGATGTAGAGGGTTTTAAAAGTGGTAAATTTCCCCCCATAAAAGATTATGCTCTCCAACAAAAATATTTCTGTTCCAAAAAAAGTTACAAACATAGATGGATGAGTGCTGAATTAACAAACACTTGTTCAGTGAAAAAAATGCAGAGTGGTTGCCATTGAGGTCCTTTTCTTTCCGTAGTTTCAGTTTGCAATTATATGAAGGCCACAATCTCCCCTGAGAAGTCAGCCACAGACATTAAGGGGACTCATTTCTTTTAAAAAGAAGACATTTTGTTTCACACTGCTAGCATAATTCACGGTACCATATGAACAGCAGTTTCAAGAGGTAGAATTAATACCGGACATGGAGGCCAAATATTCCTCAGGTCTCTCCCTTGCAATAAGTATTGCTTTTGGCTGAGGATTTTAAAATGACTTACACAAATTATTATCAAATAAAGCAATGTAAATTGAGGTTTCTTGGAGGAAGTAGGACATTTCTTACCAAAAGCCATTTTTTTCTTCCTCAGTGGAATATTATTTCCTCCTTTCTCTCTCTCTTTCTGTCAGGTTGGAAGGGGCTACAAGGGCAGTTTCCTCCAATGGTATGTCAATGTTACATCCACAAGTAAAATATCCCTGAAAGGATGGCAGTCTAACCTCTGCTCACTTCCAGTGTCCACAACTGAGCTATGAGGAAATTTTTCCCAATGCTTAGTCAACGTCTCCTTCCTTGTAATTTCAATCCTTGGGTCCAGGCCCTTCCCTCTGGAACAGCAGAAATCATAAAGTCTGCCCCATCATGGTGGCGGTGGTGGTGGTCATGAGTTGTCAAGTTGCCTCAACATATGGCAACCTTATGGATGAGAACTCTCCCAAATGTCTCAACAGCCCTGTTCAGCTCCTGCAGTCTCAAGCCTGTGGCTTTCTTTATGGAGTCAGCTCACCTCATCTGTGGTCTTCTATCTTTCCCACCATCAATTTCTTTCCCAGGGACCCCTGCCTTTGCATGATGTGTTCAAATTAGGACAGCCTCAGCTTCAACATTTTAATGCACCCGAAGTGCCATGCTGGAGGAGAGCTTTGCAGAAATACTTAGTTGCTAGCAAGATGAACAGGTGGATCCTAAAGAAAATCAAGTCTGAAATTTCACTGAAGGCAAACATGTTGGAACTGAGGCTGTTCTCCTGTAATGGTTGGGGTGTGGGCGGCAGCTAGGATATAGAAAGGAGACCAGGACCAGGGTGTTCCCAGAAGCCAGAGGGGGTTGAGAAAGAGAGTGTAGTCAGCCAGTCCAGGTTCAAGGTTCACAGAGATGGTAGTCAGCCAGTCCAAGTCCAACAGGCAGATGGATGCCAAACAGAAAAACTTACAGAGCAACAGAGATCCAGGAAAGCTCAAGGTAACCCAGCCAAAGCTTCAGGAGTCCAGAGGTCTCACATTGATGAGGCAAGGAACAGGGAGTGCTGGCTGCTAGCTTTATGCCAGTAGCATGCACACCAGTTGCACTCCCTGATTGCCTCAGCCTGAGTGGGGCCTGACTCTGCAAAGATGCTCCACATTTGCTGAATCATGCAGCCCAAAACCTGACACCTCCTTTGGGCACATCATGAGAAAACAAGATTATGGGGGTGGGGTGGGGTGCAGGGGAAGAATTATACTAGAAAAAGTGGAAGTCAGTAGGAAAAGAGAAGACCAAATAGGAGATGAATTGTCTCCCTGAAGTTTCTTTTTCAGAGGCTACAAGTTTACGAGAACATAAGGTGGGTTTAAGAACATAAGAACATAAGAAGAGCCATGCTGGATCAGGCCAAAGGCCCATCTAGTCCAGCTTCCTGTATCTCACAGCGGCCCCACCAGATGTGTTTGGGAGCGCATGAGACTATATATCTGTCTCCTGATACCACTCCCCTGCATCTGGCCCTTGAACTACCCTGGTTTAAAGCCTAGAGATTACACATCTCCATCATGGTTTGTAACCCGTGATGGACTTTTCCTCTAGGAATCTGTCCAATCCCCTTTTGAAGGCATCCAGGCCAGATGCCATCACCACATCCTGTGGCAGGGAGTTCCATAGACTTACAACGCGCTGGGTGAAAAAATATTTTCTTTTGTAAGTTCTTACTCTCCCAGCACTCAATTTGAGTGTATGTCCCCTAGTTCTGGTCTGTTGAAGATAGGAAATTTGGGAGGCAACTTGACAGCTGACAACAACAACAACAAACAACAACAGACAAGCAAGCAGCCCAAAGTTAGTTTTAAGTCTCTGTTATTAACATTAAATATATTTGGCTACCATGCAGATGTGTTTTCTGTTTCATCATCATTTGACCTCTTCTCACATCGAAATACATTGCATGTGCGTGGGGCTGGTGGTTATGCCCTATTGTCTGGAAATATTTACGTAATATCTTTCTCACTTTTTTAAGAGTAGAACACCCACAATCGACCACATGGGAGCTCAAGCCCTCCCAGCTCAGAGTTCAGCATCACAGATGTCTGTCACCTGTTTCTAAAGAAATGTGCAAGTCCTTGGGAAAAAGCAGAACTTTACTGATGCTGTGGAAATCTGAAACTACTCTGAACTTTGCTCAGCTTGTGCCTGTCAAATATATTTAAAGGGAAACAGTGTCTCAACAAGTGAGGGCTCACTCTCAAGGATCTGTCCTTTAGAACAGGTGGATACAAAGGAGCATGGAAGCAACCCATTATGAGAAACATTACCTGCAACACATAACTCTGAGGTAACAAGGGCCTAAGGGTTTTATTTCTGCAGACAACTGCTGAGCTAGTACAGTTCAGTGGGTTGGAGGCCTCAGTGCAGAGCCAGGGGTCAGAGAAGTTTGAAACCATGTTGTACTAGCCCACAAACCTGTGAACCCACAAATAGAGATGGGCACGAATTAAAAAAATGATATTTCATTTGTCGTTTGTCGTTTGGAGGGTCTGTTTCAGTTCGTTTCTGTTTTTTGTGAATTTTTGCAAAAAAATTGTTTTCGTTTTTGTTCGTTTTGTTATCGTTTCATTACCATTTATTTCAATTTTGTGTGATTTTTTTTAGCATTTAAAGCAGTTCACTGTATTGCAGTAACGAAACCGAAACGCACGACAAAATTACTGGTGTTTCTGTTCGTTTCATTTCATCTTGGAGACAAAATTTGTTTGTCATTTTGTTGCGTAACAAAATGAAAAAATGAAAACGAAAACAAAAAATTGTTCGTTTCGTGCCCATCTCTACCCATAAAGTTTCTCAGTACATGGATGGAGGATTCATGGTTTGTGGTTTGTCATCCTTGATGAAAAATGATGAACTGCCATTTTTGGTGGTTGGTCTCCATCTCTAAGCATAAACAATAAAACAGCGTTAAATTCAATTATGTTATTGAAATGCAAGTAACATCAGCACTAATTAAAATCAGTTGACTGAAAACACCAACCCTAATTTGCCTTTACAAAACAAAATAAAACTTTAACTATTATTGTTACGATTAGAGGCTCTTCATACGGAAGGCTTGGTGGCCACTGGAAGGATACAGTGGTTTAGGGAGCCAACTGTCCTTGGCATGGAGTTCCAGAAGCTGGGAGTGGCCCCAAAGAAACCCCCTTTTGAATCCTCATCAAATGGGTTTGCAAAGGAGTTGGGCATTGAAGAAGGCCTGTTGATGAGATCTCAATGCTTGGACAGGCTTGGATGAGGAAATGAATACTTTCTAATAGCCTGAACTTAGGCCATATACTTTTGAATACAGAGAGACATGAGTTCAAGGATGATAGACACAAACGGCACTCCTTCTTCCTTCCAATCAATCCAGGACTAGAGATGGGCACGACTAGGAAAAATGACGTTTCGAGTTGTCATTTGTCGGGACGGGTCTGTTTTGGGTCGTTTCCGTTTGTCGCGGAAATTTTCAAAAATTTGTCATTTCTGTTTGTTGTTTGTTGTTTGTGTTTGTGTTGGGGTTGGGGTAAGTGGGCTCTGGGAGGCACCTCTCTGGGTGCCTCTGATGTCTGACCCACTAAGAAGGGAAGGGAAGCATTTTGTGTAGCAGCCGTGTACCATACATTACATTATTTTAGGGTTGGGGGTAAGTGGCAGAGGCACCTCTCTGGGTGCCTCTGACTCACTAAGAAGAAAAGCATACTGGCGTACTGGCATACAGGTTAGGGGTAGGGGTAGTGGGCTCTGGCTGGGAGGCACCTCTCTGGGTGCCTCTACTCTGACCCACTAAGAAGGGAAGCGTACTTGTGTATGGATCTGGGTTAGGGTTGGAGTTAGGGTAAGGGCTAGGCTTAGGGTTACGGTTAAGGTTAGGGTGGGTTAGTGGGCTGCACCTCTGGGTGCCTTTGACCCACTAAGAAGGACAGTGTACTGGCGTATGGGTTAGGGTTAGGGTTAGGGTTAGGGTTAGGTTTAGGGTTAGTGGGCTTTTTATGCCCTCTGGCACATCCAGAAGTCTCAGTCAAAACCTGGCCATGCAATTGGTGGAATGGGTCCAAAAATTTGCATGGTCCCATCCCATGGCCAGCCCATCATTACGCAGGTGTAAAAAAAAATAAAAATAAAAATAAAATAAAATAAAATCAATGGAGATGTTTTATTGCAAGAAAAACCCACTGCTGCTAGTATAAAAATCAGGCATTTAAAATACCTAATTTTCAAATGTTTCTGTGGTGCTTTGGTGGGTTTTTGGACCATGATTTAAAAATAAATATTGCGGTTGCCATTTTGGATCCCCCCCCACCGCATGGCAAATGGAGATGACGAGGATGGCCCCCCAGCCTGGTACCAGCAGCCCAGGACAGGAGGGGGGGGAGGCCGGGGACCCCCCCAGAATCCACCCCTCTCTGGTAGGTGCCCTCACTGAGGCAGGCATATTTTCGCCTGCTTTTATGGCTGGGAATCGGGTTTTTTTAAATTTTTAAAACTTTTTTTCTGTGCTGCTTGGCAATTGCGCGATCGCCGTGATGCCATGAACGACAACGAAAAATCAGACCCAATTTATCTTTATCGGTTCGGGATCGAGCTGGAGCGGAGTAATTCTCGTTACCGTTACCCGTTACGTAACGATAACGATAACCGAAAATGGAAATGAGAATTTTGCCGCTCCGTGCCCATGTCTATCCAGGACCTTTTACTTATTCAAAATTCCTGCTCCCCTTCTCCTGGACATTCTGATTAGCTGGGCAACAGCCCTCACAATGCTATTGGAGGGGGGGAAATCCTGGGCCACTTTACAGATATAAGGCTAAAGAATGTTTTAATGAAAGAAAGAAATACAAAAACCTGGCCAAAGTTTCACACTCTTTAATTTTTATGAGTGATTTGTGTTTTAGAGTCTCTTCCTTCAATCACTGAAAAAACATGAAAATGAAAAAGAAAAGAAAAGAAAAGAAAAGAAAAAAAGAGCCAAGCTCAGCTTTTGTGTTCTTTCCTTTTCCTTTTTTTAAATATAAATTTTTATTCTTTTTATACAGAATACAAATATATATATACAATACAAATTACAAAAAAGACAAAACATCAACAACAGTGCACCTTTTCACCAACAAGTTCACGCTTCTTATTTACAGTCATTATCTTCCCCTCTTGTTTACACCGAAGTCCCATCCCTACTGGGTCTTCTTTATGTGAAGAACCCTGTAACCAATTTATATATTCAAGTTTGTTGTACCTTCTATGTGTTCTCCCCCTGCCCCTTTCCACATCAACATCCCTCTGGCACCAGAGTTTTGCACTGCTGCTGGCTTTGCTAGTTGCAAACAGCTGTTGAGTTCATGCCTGTCAAGAAGCTAGCTGCTTCAGGTATTCTTTGGAAAGTGGTAGGAAAGGTCTGGTAGGAATTCTGTAAGAAATAAACATGAGTGAAGAGTGAAGATTTCCCCCGAGTTGACCCTTTCAGACTGCAAATATATGTTTATTTTAGCTAGACGTTTCATAAGTCCAGGTATGCTGATCAGTCCATCAGAGTTTTTTGAGGTTTTTTTTTGCAACCAGAAAATCCTATTAGTCATTGGCTGCTTCTTCCTGTCACACATGCAAGCTTTTGTTTCAATGTTAAGGGGGCATCCACACATGCAGCCTTCTGCCTTCAACCTGAAGTTCCCCAAGCAGAGCTCAGGCTAGATCTGCTTCTCTAGCTTTTGAGTGATCAGCTTTGATACCTTGTTCATGGAGGTTTGTCTTGGCATCTGTTTGCCTGGATTTCTTCTTCACACCATTAAGAGACATCCTACCGGGGACCCCTGCCATAGCTTAGCCATGGGGAGGAGGATTCCAAGACTTTAGAATATGAGTTAAGAAAATAAAATAGAGCCACCTGAAGAAAATATTCCAAAAGACAAACTCCATATCAAGGTCATATCTTTATTAGCCTGGCGGTGTGCCATCCCTTTGGTGTGGTGAAATTCACAGCCACACATTGGGTGGATCTCAGTCATCCACTGGGCAGACTCTACAATATGTGAAGAAATCTGGAGATGGCATAAGGTGTACTCAGCAAGAAAAAAGTAGGCAAGCCAAATTCAGTAATCTTACCTAGTGATTAGCTTCCCCGTGTGGTGTACTGGATAGAATAATGGACTAGGAGGACTCTAGAGAACGAGGTTTGAATCCCTGCTTGGCCATGGAAGCTTATGGTAAAATTGTTCCTTAACCATCTCACTTATCTTGAAGGTCTTATTAGGGTTGCTATATGTCAGTTCCAGCTTGACAGCCAGCACGCACACACATTTAGCAATTAAATTTTCAACTCCTGATTGTTAAGCTAAAATTAACTAGATGAAGACTGTACAAAATGGCTCCTTCTCATTTCTGAAGTACAACATCAAGTCATATGGCAGGGCCAACATGTTGTGGGATGTAGCAGTGGGCTGTAATATGTTTTAGTAATATATACATCCACATTTTGTTGAGGAAAAGTCTTCCGAGTCTTTGGCCTGGTCCAGTTTTTGTGGATGACTGCCAGGATTGTTTCATAGCTCCATTTACTGAATGAGGACTTGTTCTTGTAGATCTGATATGCTCTCAATTATACTCCTTCTAAGTTTCTTCTCACTGAACCATGTTACTGTCTATTCAAAGAGTGGACTGGGTTTTAATACTAATTATAGATGGGCTTTTTGTTTCAGAAGTGATCAGCTTCCAAAATGAAACAAGGGAGCTCAATCCCTTACCTTACGCTGGGCTCGTGCGAGGTTAAACTCCAATGAGGAAGAAGCCTCTGACATATTTCCTTCTGACTGGTTCTGGCCAATCAGGAGCTGTGCAGGGAAATGCATCAGCACACCTCCCTGTCTGATTGGCCAGTGCCACAGAGAAGGAAATATGACATCAGAGGCTTCTTCCTCATTGGAGTTTAACCTCATTGTGAGCCCAGTGCAAGGTGAGTCCAGTGGTTGACTGTGTTCCTCCAGTTCCAAATGCCACCTGGGCTCCCGTGTTTCATTTTGGAAGCTGACCACTTATCATTTACACTGCAGGTATTCAAAACAGGTCTCCTTGAAAGTAAGCTACTCCAAGTTCCATGGAATGTTTTTTTTTCTGATCAGTTTACTTAGGATTGCAATCATCAGTCCACAACTATTGTGCCATTTTAGGCTTCATGAAACTAAACAATCACTTCTTTTTATCCAACATCCATGTAGGTATTTGTGATTTGCAGGATCCTTCTGGCAGAAAACAACACATTTGGAAATTGGCCCCTTTGACAGAAAGCCAAGAACTAAGCTACATAAAGTGTGACTGAGATTCTACAACTCTGCAACATGGGAAGTGAAATGTTACTGTAGGGAATTCTGTAGCACCCTAATTCCCTCCTTAATGCCAGAATATAGCAAAATTATAGTATAATAAATTCTATTAAGTAAGACTTCTGCTTAGAGTTGTTCTGAATAGGGCACTAAAGGATTAAGGGAGTAACCCAAGGTATTTTATGCCTGATTGGAATGAACAGGATCTCAGGAATAGAGTGGCCAATACTCCATGGCCCAAAAGCGCAGATACCATCCAAAGGAAGACTTTCTTCACAAAAAGGACACAATTTGTGTATTAAAATTAAATTAATGTTTGAAAATGTTATCACAATTAAGTGAAAATATGTTACTGCTCACCATATTGGACAAGAATGTGACTGGGTAACAACTTTGGCATGCAACAATGAGGTAAAGGTGGGATATAAAAATAAATAAATAAATAAATAAATAAATAAATAAGGCATAACTTTCTAAAATGTCATGTGCCTTATATTTTCTGCTGTTTACTAAAAAAGAATATATGGGACTGACCTCATGCCTGAAGTTCATATAGAATTGACAGGCCATGTTATGCATCAATAGTTATATCAGTGTGTGTGGTTTGCGCAACCATTTTATTTATTTATTTATTTATTTATTTATTTATTTATTTATTTATTTATTTATTTATTTGTATTAGAGATGGGCACGACTAGGGAAAATGACATTTTTGAGTTGTCGTGTGTCGGAGGCGGCCTGTGTCGGCTTGTTTCCGTTTTTCGCGAAACTTCACAAAAATTTGTCGTTTCATTTTTCGTTTTTTCATCTGTCATTAAACTGGTTTGGGGGGTAGCGGGCTCCTGGAGGCACCTCTTTTTTTTGGGGGGGTGCCTCCTATTCTCACCCGCAAGGGAAAGCAGGCTCCTGGAGACCCCTCATACATGGGGGTCTCCTCTCCTCACCTGCTGCAAAAGGGCATGCATGCATAGCCATATGGCTATGATTGCATACCCAGTTGCACGGAGAGACACAGCAGACTGGTAGAGGCATCCCTCTTTTTGGGGTGCCTTCCCTGCATCAGTCAGGCCTCGGGGGCATGGTTTGCATGATGTCACACATGCTGCCGGCCGAGCCAAGCCTGCAGGAGTCACCCAGAGCCACAAGTGGCGGACTGGCAGACTCTCTGCACCCACTGTGTCTCACTAAGAAGGGAACTGTACTTGCTATAGTGCAGTGCAAGTACAGATCTGGCTTAGGGTTAGGGTTAGCGCAAGGGCTAGGGTTAGGCTAGTTACGGGTGAGGTTAGGGTGAGTATTGGGGTGCACCTCTGGGGGCCTCTCTGACCCACTTAGAAGGACAGTGTACTGGCGTATGGGTTAGGGTTAGGGTTCGGGTTCGGGTTCGGGCTACGGTTAGTGGGCTTTTTATGCCCGGTTGGCACATCCCAGAAGTCTCTGTGGTCAACCTGGCCAAGTGGCCATGCGATTGGTGGAATGGCTCCAAAAATTTGCATGGTCACTCCCATGGCCAGTCCATCATTGCGCAGGTGTAAATAAAATAAAATAAAATAAAATAAAATAAAATCAATGGAGAGAGGAAAGAGGAGACATTTTGTTGCAAGAAAAACCCACTGCTACTGTAAAAATTCTGGCAGTTTTAAAATAGCAATTTTCTCATGTTTCTGTGTGGTGCTTGTGTGTTTTTGGACCACGATTTCAAAAAAAAATTGCGGTCGCTGCCCCATTTTGGATCTCCCGCCCGCACCGCATGGCATTGGCGACTCGAGTCTGGCTGCCCAGGACAGGAGAGGGGGGGAGGCCGGGACCCCCCCCCCCAGAAACCACCCCTCTGGTAGGTGCACTCTGCACTGCAGGCATATTTTCGCCTGCTTTTTGGCCCGGGAATGGGGGGGGAGTTTAAAACTTGTTTTCTGTGCCGCTTCCGCTTGAATTGCGGCGGCCGGCAGCGAGTCCGGTGCTTTGCGAGCGACTACGACGAGGATTTCCCCCACCACCAGAGCAGCCCAGGACAGGAGAGGGGGGGGTCAACCACCCCTCTGGTAGGTGCCCTGAGCCCTCACTCAGGCAGGCATATTTCCGCCTGCTTTTTGGCCGGGAATCGGGTTTTTTTTTAACTTTTAAAAACTTTTTTTCTGTGCCGCGCCCGCTTGGCATCGCGGGATCGCCGCAATGCCAGGAACGACCACGACAAATCAGACCCAATTATTGTTTAGTCAGTTCGAGTTCGAGTTCTGGCGGAGTAATTCCCGTTACCGTTTCCGTTACGTAACGGAAACGAGTAACGGAAACGGAAATGGGAATTCCGCCAAGTCATGCCCATCTCTAATTTGTATACCTCAATTCAAATTTTCCTCAAACGGGAACTCTGGGTGGTTAAAAAATGAGAGGGCATGTTAGAGGCCTCTACTACCTCTGCTTTGGCAGGGAAACTTATGACATGTAAATAGTAGGGTAGCCACCTCCATGTCACCAAAAAGGAGGATTTCTCTTCAAGTGAAGGGTCCATCCTTTATGAAGGATAACGTATGGCCACCCTATATCAGGAACAATTTTATTTATTCTTTTTAGCATCTTAAATATTGATTTATTTATTTTTACTGGCAGATTTAAAAAGCCCCATAAGCCTACTCCGGCTTTGATTCTCCTCTGCTTATTTTATGCTCCCACCCTCCATTATTATTCAGAAACCAAACAGAAGTGGCTGATATCGGCCAGAGTGGGCCTGGCTAGAGATAGGAAATGACCCCTGCTTTGGCTTCTTGGACTCCTAGGAAGCACAATTCTTTATTTAAAGCATATATTGAATTGAACTGTTGATGCCTCTTCAGAGGCAACTTGTCCTCAAAATTCAAATTCTTTGTGTGACTTAAAAGAGACCCCGGAACCTTTGTATGTCAGCTCTGTGCAGACGTGACAGTATAAAAGTCAGACTAAATAGTGGGTGGAGAGGTACAGGGGAAAGGAAATGACAAAAACTGAAAGAGGTACCAGATCTCAATACCTTTAATATATAACCAACCTATTCCTGATGTGATGGGTCTTCAGGTTGAGAACTAAGACATGGCGACCTTTAATTTAATTTAATTTAATTTATTTAATGTATTTAATTTTTTTCTGACAATAATTCTCTCTTATTTAATTGTCCCCTTCTCTACACCTCTTTTCCTTTTAAATCTTTTTTGATCTCTGTGGTTGTCATTTTGTGTTTTATCTGTTTTTTTAAAAACCCTTATTGTTAACCGCCTGGAGTTCCCTGGGGAAGATGGGTGGTATAAAAATAAAATAAAATAAAATAAAATAAAATAAATAAATAAATAAATAAATAAATAAATAAATATTGAGACCTTCCATTTTTAAAAAACAATCTAACTGGAAAGTCAAGCTTGACTACCAAGGGCTGAGATTTTAATCATTAATTAATGATTACATTTTTCTTGCCAAGAGCAACATCTTATGCCATTTCCAGATTGCGTAATGCAGAGTCTGCCTAGTGCAGGGGTCCTCAAAGTTTTCAAACAGTGGGCCGGTCCACCACGCCCCAGGCACCACTGGGGGCCGGACCACAGTGGGTGGGGGGAGCGGGCGACCTTGCCGTAGCCCTCCCACTCTAAATGCCCCACTAGCCAGCATGCTGATCATCTGGGCAGTAGTTGGGTGGATTGGGAGAAGTGGCATAGACCACTGCTTTGATCCGCCTCAGCAACAGAAGCAGCTGCGGAGGCTGGCTTGATCGCAAAGCAAGGGTAGGTGGGGGGTTTGCAATTGGTCCCGGGGCCGGATTCAGGACCTTGGGGGGCCGCATCCGGCCCCGGGGCCTTAGGTTGAGGACCCCTGGCCTAGTGGATGACAAAGGTCCACCTAATATGTGGCTGTGTGTCTCAACAACCGGGACCTAAGTGATGGTACACGGTCAGTTTCTGGAATATTTTCTTCAGGGGGTTCTATTTTATTTTCTTAAATTATTTTCTAAGTTCCCAGAATTGTTTTCCCCTTTACTAAGCTATGGCAGAGGGGGCAGATGTGGGAAATCTCTCAATGGCATGAAGGAGAAATTCAGGTAGAGGTGCCAAGACAAATCTCCATGAACAAGGTCACTGTAAGAAGATCAACCTTTCATAAGGTGGAGAAGTAGAAAGAGGCCTAGAGTGCTACAATAAGAAGAAAAATAATAAGAGAATGAGCTGTTCTACTAACACCTTGAGAGTTAATACAATGTAACAGATCAGCCACATACCTTGCCAAATTTTGTATTGTACCAGACTAAAACTAATCTTCTAGCCATATATTATACTCTGAGAGGATGCCCAAGAAGCATTATTGCACCCCACCCCCTTGCATGTATGAAAACCAGGAGACTACCCAAATTCTACATAAAGGTGTTGGAGAAGGCACAGCTCAGTAATGTCAGGTTAGGGGAGAGCTAAGTGTACAGCATTATTAAATTGAAAGTAATCATTTGTGTTAGAAATCTCCAGGATTTTGGAACTATCTGGTCAGAGGAATCTAGGGAGGAAAAAAACTGGTTTTTCAGTATGCCAAAATACCCTTAATTTTCATGCATTTTGTTACATCTATGCTCGTACACACACACACACACACACACACACACACACACACACACACACACACAAGCCTAGATTAAGGAGGAAAGCTTTAAGTCTGCTAGCCAATTTGAAAGGGAAATCCAAAGCTTTAAATGTTGGAAGAATTACATATTTGTTCTAGGAAAGATATTTTCCCATTTCAGCAATTTAATAAACATCTGGAAAAAATCAGATCATGGATGAGGCATGCCATGACATCTACAACAAATATTTCTGCTGCTCGTTCCCGTCCCTTCCCTTTTCCATGCTCCATCAAGTGCTACACTTATTTGATATCTTACGAGACACCAAGGAAACACACAGGCTGTTGCGATTTATATATAAAAACATGGGTAGTAAGAGCTTGCATGTCTCTTCATTCTTCTTCTGGTCTTGCACATGGTACCCAATCCTTGATGTCGTATCTTTACTGCATTTTGGCTGCCTCCAGAAAGTACACAATGGTAAACTATTAATGCTGTAAGATGTCCCTCAATTCTTTGTTCTCAATATTTGAACATGTCTTAATTGTACTGGACTGTATATTATCCCTCATCCTGTAAACTGCCTTGGGTCCTTTTTCCAAGGAGAAAGGTGGGGTAAAAATACTCTAAAATAAATAAATAAAAATAAACTCTTCAAAGGAACTTGAAAACAATAGGATATGAAGACATTTCCTCTTTTGGAGCAGTAAGCATTTAAAGAACATAAAGCAGTATGTAGAGGTAGGTAGTTTATATATATATATATATATATATATATATATATATATATATATATATATATATATATATATATATATATATATATATATATATATATATATATATATATATATATATATATATATATATATATATATATGCATGTTAGGTGGATTCGGGTTTCTTCCCGTGTAGAAATCTGGTTGTTTTGGCGACGTTTCGACGAGGTCTCACTCGTCATCTTCAGGCTGGTGTTCTGGCTTCTTTCTTCTTGAAGCAAAGCGTGGTCTCAGTTGAAGTCCTTCTATAAATACTGCTGGGTGTGTGTGGTTTGCTTGCTCTGTTGCTGATTGCAGGTTCCTTTGTTCCTTTGTTCTTTTGTGATCTGCTGTGTGGCTGAGGCGATCGTTAAGGGATTAACTGCTGGTGGCTGTTTAGATGGCTGTTTAGATGCTGGTGGGTTAGATGGCTGGTGGGTTCTGGCAGTATCCTGGGCTTTGGTGGAGTGGGGTCCTGTGTCTTGTGAATTCATTTTGGTCTGGCTACGTGTCTGTGGTCTCCCAATGTTTTTTTGGGGTGTGTGAGTGTGCTCCATGTGGTGACTGGAGTGGGGTGCCGCAGTAGATGGTGCAGTCGTGGTTTTGTTATTGGATGGTGGTTTCGTTTCATCTGTGGGAAGGGTCTGGGTTTGTGTTTGGTGTGGATGGAAGGTGGTGGCATCTTGTGTCCTTTTGGACCTGGTGTCAGTCTTTGTGACAGAGGCTCGTCTGTTGACCAGGGCTAGTTACCAGATGTCAGGCAAGCGGGAGGTGTCATCACGTTTATTCATGTTGTTTGGGTGTTTCTCTATTTCAATGGCTTCCATGATTATTCGACTGTTGAAGTGTTCAGTTTTGGAGATGAGTTTGGTTCTTTCAAAGTCAATTTCATGACCTGTTGTTTTTATGTGCTGGAAGAGAGAGGAAGATTTTCTTCTTTTTTTTGACTGCGTTCTTGTGTTCTGCGATGCGTGCGCTTATTCTCCTGTTTGTCTGTCCGATGTATGTGGCTGGACAGACTTTGCATGGTATTTCGTAGACTCCTTGGTTTTCTAGCTCAATCTTGTCTTTGGGGTTTCTTAAAATGTTGGCTATTTTTTGGTCGGTGCAAAAGGCTGTCTTGATATTGTGTTTGTGGAGAATTTTGCTGATTTTGTCTGTGGTGCCTTTGATGTAAGGGAGGAGGGCGGTGCCTTTGTTCTCTTCTGTTTCTTGGTTCTTGGGGGGTGTTTCCTTTTGGATTAGTTTGGTGATGGTGTTTTTTTGGAATCCGTTCACAATTAAAACATTCGAGAGAGTGTCTAATTCATTTTTTATGTGGTCTTTGTCAGCGAGGCGTTTTGTTCTGGAGATGAGGGTTTTTGCTACGGAGTTGATCTGTGCAGGGTGGTGGTGTGATTGTGCATTTAAGTAGCGGTTTGTATGTGTTTTTTTCTGGTAGATGGTATGTCCTAAGGAGCCGTCGGGTTTTTTGTAGATTAGGACGTCCAGGAAGGGAAGTTGGTTGTTGGCTTCTATTTCCATAGTGAATTGTATTTTGGGTAGGTGGTGGGGTCTGTGTTCAAAGGTATGTAAGCAGGGTCTTGTAGTAGGTTGCTTACATACCTTTGAACACAGACCCCACCACCTACCTGGAAAAAACCACCAAAGCCAAAATAAAAGCCTCTCCCTTAAGTGAAGAAATCAAGCCAAGCATCATCCCCAGAGAGAAATCATCCAGATGCCCCAAGCTCTCTACGGCCTCCCAAGATCCACAAAGAAGGAACACCTCTCAGACCCATAGTCAGCTCCATAGGCTCACCTCTACAAAACCTCGCCAAATTTCTTGCCAAACAACTCCAGCCCTATGCAGAATCCATCACTTCATACGTACAAAACTCGTTCCACTTCATAGAAATTATAAAGAAACAAGACCTACAACCCAATGACCTACTCGTGAGCTTCGATGTTGTTTCGCTCTTCACACAAGTGCCCATTCAAGAAGCCTTGACAGCTATCCACAACAAATACAACCCCCAAGCACATCCTAGATCTGACCAACCACTGCCTAACCAACACATACTTCATCCACAATGGACAAAGATACAAACAGATAGAAGGAGCACCCATGGGATCACCCCTCTCACCGGTCATCGCAAACCTATATATGGAACACTTTGAAACCAACGCGTTACAGAAGTCCGAACATAAACCCAAACTCTGGCTCAGATATGTTGACGACACCTTTGTTATCTGGCCACACGGGAAAGATAAACTGAACAACTTCCTCACACATCTCAACAGCCTACACCCCAAAATACAATTCACTATGGAAATAGAAGCCAACAACCAACTTCCCTTCCTGGACGTCCTAATCTACAAAAACCCGACGGCTCCTTAGGACATACCATCTACCAGAAAAAAACACATACAAACCGCTACTTAAATGCACAATCACACCACCACCCTGCACAGATCAACTCCGTAGCAAAAACCCTCATCTCCAGAACAAAACGCCTCGCTGACAAAGACCACCTAAAAACTGAATTACACACTCTCTCGAATGTTTTAATTGCGAACGGATTCCAAAAAAACACCATCACCAAATTAATCCAAAAGGAAACACCCCCCAAGAACCAAGAAACAGAAGAGAACAAAGGCACCGCCCTCCTCCCTTACATCAAAGGCACCACAGACAAAATCAGCAAAATTCTCCACAAACACAATATCAAGACAGCCTTTTGCACCGACCAAAAAATAGCCAACATTTTAAGAAACCCCAAAGACAAGATTGAGCTAGAAAACCAAGGAGTCTACGAAATACCATGCAAAGTCTGTCCAGCCACATACATCGGACAGACAAACAGGAGAATAAGCGCACGCATCGCAGAACACAAGAACGCAGTCAAAAAAGAAGAAAAATCTTCCTCTCTCTTCCAGCACATAAAAACAACAGGTCATGAAATTGACTTTGAAAGAACCAAACTCATCTCCAAAACTGAACACTTCAACAGTCGAATAATCATGGAAGCCATTGAAATAGAGAAACACCCAAACAACATGAATAAACGTGATGACACCTCCCGCTTGCCTGACATCTGGAAACTAGCCCTGGTCAACAGACGAGCCTCTGTCACAAAGACTGACACGAGGTCCAAAAGGACACAAGATGCCACCACCTTCCATCCACACCAAACACAAACCCAGACCCTTCCCACAGATGAAACGAAACCACCATCCAATAACAAAACCACGACTGCACCATCTACTGCGGCACCCCACTCCAGTCACCACATGGAGCACACTCACACACCCCAAAAAAATTGGGAGACCACAGACACGTAGCCAGACCAAAATGAATTCACAAGACACAGGACCCCACTCCACCAAAGCCCAGGATACTGCCAGAACCTACCAGCCATCTAACCCACCAGCATGTAAACAGCCATCTAAACAGCCATCAGCAGTTAATCCCTTAACGATCGCCTCAGCCACACAGCAGATCACAAAAGAACAAAGGAACCTACAGTCAGCAACAGAGCAAGCAAACCACACCCCCCCAGCAGTATTTATAGAAGGACTTCAACTGAGATCACACTTTGCTTCAAGAAGAAAGAAGCCAGAACACCAGCCTGAAGATGATGAGTGAGACCTCGTCGAAACGTCGCCAAAACAACCAGATTTCTACACGGAAGAAACCCGAATCCACCCTAACATGCATACCTATACCCGTGAAAATCTACGAAAACATATATATATATATATATATATATATATATATATATATATATATATATATATATATATATATATATATATATATATATATATATATATATATATATATATATATATATGCATGTTAGGTGGATTCGGGTTTCTTCCGTGTAGAAATCTGGTTGTTTTGGCGACGTTTCGACGAGGTCTCACTCGTCATCTTCAGGCTGGTGTTCTGGCTTCTTTCTTCTTGAAGCAAAGTGTGGTCTCAGTTGAAGTCCTTCTATAAATACTGCTGGGGGTGTGTGGTTTGCTTGCTCTGTTGCTGATTGTAGGTTCCTTTGTTCCTTTGTTCTTTTGTGATCTGCTGTGTGGCTGAGGCGATCGTTAAGGGATTAACTGCTGATGGCTGTTTAGATGGCTGTTTACATGCTGGTGGGTTAGATGGCTGGTAGGTTCTGGCAGTATCCTGGGCTTTGGTGGAGTGGGGTCCTGTGTCTTGTGAATTCATTTTGGTCTGGCTACGTGTCTGTGGTCTCCCAATGTTTTTGGGGTGTGTGTGAGTGTGCTCCATGTGGTGACTGGAGTGGGGTGCCGCAGTAGATGGTGCAGTCGTGGTTTTGTTATTGGATGGTGGTTTCGTTTCATCTGTGGGAAGGGTCTGGGTTTGTGTTTGGTGTGGATGGAAGGTGGTGGCATCTTGTGTCCTTTTGGACCTGGTGTCAGTCTTTGTGACAGAGGCTCGTCTGTTGACCAGGGCTAGTTTCCAGATGTCAGGCAAGCGGGAGGTGTCATCACGTTTATTCATGTTGTTTGGGTGTTTCTCTATTTCAATGGCTTCCATGATTATTCGACTGTTGAAGTGTTCAGTTTTGGAGATGAGTTTGGTTCTTTCAAAGTCAATTTCATGACCTGTTGTTTTTATGTGCTGGAAGAGAGAGGAAGATTTTTCTTCTTTTTTGACTGCGTTCTTGTGTTCTGCGATGCGTGCGCTTATTCTCCTGTTTGTCTGTCCGATGTATGTGGCTGGACAAAAAAAAACACCATCACCAAACTAATCCAAAAGGAAACACCCCCCAAGAACCAAGAAACAGAAGAGAACAACGGCACCGCCCTCCTCCCTTACATCAAAGGCACCACAGACAAAATCAGCAAAATTCTCCACAAACACAATATCAAGACAGCCTTTTGCACCGACCAAAAAATAGCCAACATTTTAAGAAACCCCAAAGACAAGATTGAGCTAGAAAACCAAGGAGTCTACGAAATACCATGCAAAGTCTGTCCAGCCACATACATCGGACAGACAAACAGGAGAATAAGCGCACGCATCGCAGAACACAAGAACGCAGTCAAAAAAGAAGAAAAATCTTCCTCTCTCTTCCAGCACATAAAAACAACAGGTCATGAAATTGACTTTGAAAGAACCAAACTCATCTCCAAAACTGAACACTTCAACAGTCGAATAATCATGGAAGCCATTGAAATAGAGAAACACCCAAACAACATGAATAAACGTGATGACACCTCCCGCTTGCCTGACATCTGGAAACTAGCCCTGGTCAACAGACGAGCCTCTGTCACAAAGACTGACACCAGGTCCAAAAGGACACAAGATGCCACCACCTTCCATCCACACCAAACACAAACCCAGACCCTTCCCACAGATGAAACGA
The DNA here is from genome assembly GCA_029282475.1 of Phrynocephalus forsythii. Classification (NCBI taxonomy): domain Eukaryota; kingdom Metazoa; phylum Chordata; class Lepidosauria; order Squamata; family Agamidae; genus Phrynocephalus; species Phrynocephalus forsythii. The sequence continues at coordinate 114,147,929 of JAPFRF010000011.1, forward strand.
AACCACCATCCAATAACAAAACCACGACTGCACCATCTACTGCGGCACCCCACTCCAGTCACCACATGGAGCACACTCACACACACCCCAAAAACATTGGGAGACCACAGACACGTAGCCAGACCAAAATGAATTCACAAGACACAGGACCCCACTCCACCAAAGCCCAGAATGCTGCCAGAACGCCCATCACCAAGGTCGTTAAGAAACAAAAGGCTGATAGACACACATCCAGCACCTCACCCACACAGGTTGTCTCTAAACAGCCATCTAACCCACCAGCAGTTAATCCCTTAACGATCGCCTCAGCCACACAGCAGATCACAAAAGAACAAAGGAACCTACAGTCAGCAACAGAGCAAGCAAACCACACCCCCAGCAGTATTTATAGAAGGACTTCAACTGAGATCACACTTTGCTTCAAGAAGAAAGAAGCCAGAACACCAGCCTGAAGATGATGAGTGAGACCTCGTCGAAACGTCGCCAAAACAACCAGATTTCTACACGGGAAGAAACCCGAATCCACCCTAACATGCATACCTATACCCGTGAAAATCTACGAAAACAAATATATATATATATATATATATATATATATATATATATATATATATATATATATATATATATATTACATTACATTACAAAGGAAGAAATCAATGAATGGGCTAAAGACTAGTCCTGTTTAACCCATTTATAAGTGCTCTGGAGTCTGAGAGGAACATTGTTGTCTTGTAATGGAAGGAAGTGAGCAGTGTTTTCCCCAAGCACCTGCACTGGGACCAAATCTTGAAGGCAACTAATTACAGATAGTGATGTGATGGCCACCATTTCAGTCTCCTACAGAAAAGCCAACAAAAGACATGAATCATGCCAATAATTCCATTTAGAAAGGATCAGTCACATCATTTTCTGAATGGCAGGCCAGTGCTTGTGTCTACAGGGTCTATTTTAGGCCTCAGGAAAGGACGGGACGGTGAATTACCAGGGTCCCATGTTGATGCCGGCACGCTGATGAGGATGGAGGGGGACCCAGCAATGGTGGCTGCCATGTGGGGGCACTGCCAGAAGAAAAGGAGTAAGCCATGAATGTGCTGCAAGGCTGGGGTTGGCCAGGCAGCTTCCAGAAAAGAGGGACATCAGCTGGTGGGCACGACGTGGTAGAGTTTTCAACGTGGTCCTCCGGGACACCATTAAAGGTGCGTGCTGGGGCCGGAAGCTCCCAGTCTCACTGAAGATGGCTTGCCCGACCCTCCCTCCCTGTAATGCTCTTGTGGCTGTTGACATGTCACAACTTGTTGCAAGGCATTTTTAAAGGCAATGGGTTGGATCCTGTGGTTGGCAGGCAGCAGGCGGTGCCCTGTAAAGCCTGGCTGGATCTAAACTGGTGGCTGTGGGGGTGGGGTAGTGCTTTGCCCACCCAGGGAATGGGTCATATTGCCCACCCCCATCCCCAGGAGGAGGACAGTGGCACCATGTAGTGGCTTACATCCACATGGTGCCTGGAAGTTAATACCTGGGAGTCTCTTAAGGAGACAGGTTACATCGTAGAACAGTGGGGTTCATCGATTTTGGGATTCAAATCAATGCCTGGCCATATTAGCTGCTCTGTAATTAGTTAATAAAGTTGTGGCTTGTTTTTCTCCAGAGTTTATGTGTGTGGGTGAGTTCTTTCTTCACAGACAGAGGAAAAGTCAGCTATAGGCCATCAAGACGTATGCAACTATTGTACTGTCAACTCCGTTTTGTATCCAAAATGCTGTACAAAATGGGACCAGCCTGTTGGATCCGAGGTGAGCTGAGTCAATCTGTTGTTTGTTCAGATAAGGTATTTGTGTTTCCATGCTGGGAGGAAAACGGTGAATGGGGAAAACGATGACCTGCCATGAAGGGCATTACACATTGCAATCAGCTCTGGGGGTGAGTGATGGGCCTTCAGGCCTTCAGTGTATAAGAACAGTTCCTACCCTGTCCATTTCCACCAACCCTCCCATGAGCTAGGTGTTCTGTTCTTGGCAGCTTCCTCCCAGCCATAAATCCATCCAGCATCAGCCAGCAGCTGGCATTAAGAAATAAATTGGAAAATGGTGGAAGAAGAAAGCAGTAGTTTGACCTGTCCAGCCAAACCTTGCACAAGGGAATCAGCTATCTATCCCATATTTGCATACACCCTCACTTCTCAGGGTAATGAAAATTCTGTGTTTATTTATTTATTTATTTATTTATTTATTTATCCATCGATCCATCCATCGATCGATCGATCCAACCAACCAACCATCCATCCATCCATCCATCCATCCATCCATTTTTACAAATGATATGCCGCCCACTACCCAAACATCTATGGGCGGCTTATAATCAAAGAATTAAAACAGTTAAAACATCAAATATCAATAAATAATTAAAACAATAATAAAAACAATAATAAAAATCCATTCATTCATTCATTCATTCATTTTTACAAATGATATGCCGCCCACTACCCAAACATCTCTGGGCGGCTTATAATCAAAGAATTAAAACAGTTAAAACATCAAATATCAATAAATAATTAAAACAATAATAAAAACCTTACACTAAAATCATTACACTAAAATTGCCATCAGAGGACCCACAGTCTATATTGTATCAATTAAAAAACTTCTGGAACAGGAAAGTTTTAACCTGGCGCTGAAATGTCATAAATGTTGGTGCCAGGCAGATCTCACTTGGGAGTGCATTCCATAGCTTGGGGGCAGTTGCCGAGAAGGCCCTATGTCTGCAAGCCATCCCTCTCATCTCCTTGAGGGATGGCTCTTTCAAGAGGGCCCCCAGGCTTGATCTTATTTACCAGGTAGGTTCGTATGGAAGGAGGCAGTCCTTCAGGTATCTAGGTCATAAGCCATTTAGGGCTTTATATGTTAAAAAAAGCACTTTGAATTGGGCTTGGGCAGCAACTGGTAACCAATGTAGGTTATGTAGAATCGGCGTGATGTGATCCCTGGTGGCCCCACCACTTACCAGCCGCACTGCACGATTCTGAACCAGATGCAATAGCCGAATCATCTTCAAAGGCAGCCCCACGTAAAGCGCATTGCAGTAATCAATACGGGATGTTACCAGTGCATGCGTAACTGTCATGAGGCTCTGCTCGTCTAGGTAGGGGCGGAGCTGGTATATTTGCTACCTTGAAAGGAAAAAGAACATTCTAGATCAGTGTTGGTGAACCTATGGCACGGGTGCCAAAGGTGGCACTTGGAGCCCTTTCTGTGGGCACCCGACATCGCCCCTTCATAGCCACCCGTATACAGGTTAAATTGCTCTATTGGCACTTTGCAAACAAATTAGTGGGTTTGGAATGGCAGTTTGGGCAGTTGGTCTCTAAAAGGTTCGCCATCACTGTTCTAGATCTTGGTCAGCCTAGTAAGCAATCTACCACCCTCCTTTTGCCATACCATAGTGCCTGCCTAGTGGGAATAGGTGGGGAATAGAGTCTGATGAGATTAATCTGAGCATTCATCAGGGCTCAATGATTAGAGTTTCCGAAAAGGTTTTGGCTCTCACTGAGGCTGCAGGTTTTGATCTGCTTTTATTCTGTGGCTACCTTCCTTTGTTGCTAAGGGTTTTTTTGCCTCCAATTACAGCATTTCTAGAGTCAGCCCTGAGGTGTCCAAACAAACTTTATGTTTTTTTTGGGGGGGGGGCACAAACCAACCTCACAGAAATTGGAGACTTCATGAACTGCCGTTTAGCCAAGTTGGAAGCACACAAATATCCCTGGTTTGTCTCATTTAGACACTTTTCTCCAAAACTAGTGCCCATTCTTAGGGAGAAAAGCTGTGTATTGAATGCTAGGAATTATCAACAGAGGGGCTGAAAATAGAACCAGCAATATCACAGTGCCTTCATGTAAATATTGCAGTGCTTTCATACAAATAGGTCTAGCCTTCTTCAGGGACTGTGGCTGAAAATATGGAGAGGACTATATATGGTAGGAAGTGGGGACACCGGCCATAAGTCCCTTCACCAAGCTCCCCTCTAACCTGGGAGTCAGCCTGACCTTTGTCCACTGATGCAAAGATCTGAAAGGATTGCAAGAAAGGCTGCGTGCTTGCAAAATCCCTGTAATACAGGATACTGAGAACTCTGTAACTGCAGTCAGTTGCATGTGCTTAGCAAGCCCCCTGAGGAATTAGTGTGCTGCTCTCTGAAAAAGCAGGACAGCAGTAAGAAGGGCATGGGAAATCAAATGGTCTCCATGTTGTTTTGGAAGATCTGGGCACTTCAAGAAGGATGCTGACAAATTGGAACAGGTTCAGAGGAGAGTAACAACAAGAATGATCAGGGGGCTGAAAAAAATGCCCTATAAAGAAAGACTGAAAGAGCTGGCCATGTTTAGCTTTGAGAAAAGGAGACTGAGTGGAGATATGATAGCAGGTTGTCATACAGAGGAGGGGCAGGATCTCTTCTCAGTCAACTCAGAGCACTGGACACAAAACAATGGGCTCAACTTACTGAAAGTCAGAGTTCGGTTGAATATCAAGTAAAACTCCTTAACTATTAGAGCAGTACAGCAATGGAACCATTTACCTCAGGAGGGAGGGAGTGCTCCAATGCTGGAGGCATTGAAGAGAAAATTAGACAACCATCTGCCATATATACTTTGATTTAGGCTCCTAACTTGAGCAGGGGTTTGGACTCAATAGCCATATGGGCCCCTCCACCCCTTTATTATACGATTCTATACTTTTATACCTGTGTGTGAGTTGTGTGCAGGGATTTTTGTTTTTGAGAAGAAGGGGGTTTTCAGGGAACCGTCTCAGTGAAAATCAATAGCTTCAAAATTCACAATCAGCCACAGCAAATATTTACGCAACTGACGGTATTACAAGACTTGTCCAGCCATCTTTCTGTTGCTAAGCTCCTTCAAAACTACAGAGGCATTTCCCACAGTGCTACTTTTTACTTTTTACTGTTTACAGTTATGTATCATTCTGGTTTTGTAAATTTAAATTTTAGCAGTATATCTTAGAGTTCGCTTGTGAGGTCTAGCATTTATAATGGATCTGTACCTTGTAGACAAGATTCAAAAGATCCTGAGAAACAATAAATTCATTTTCTCTCTTGTGTATTCTGTTCTATTTCTGCTTTTATTGATCTTGATTGTCTTAGTGTTGTTACTGTGTTTATTGTATTGTACTGTAATTTTTTAATATATTATTGTGTTTAATTGATGTATCTGAGGTTTCTGAGAGGGTAGCTGTTTTAGTCTTTTCATGAAATCCAGGCAAAAATCAAAGAAAAATAAAAGATACAAAAAACACAAAGCATATGGAACCTTAAAGACTTTCATATTTTAATGTAATGTTTCGTGGACATGTCCACTTCTTCAGACATATAGCAGCAGAATGAAGTATGCAATATAATATGTAATGGAATATATGTTTCATACCAAATATTCATTGGCTGTTGTATGTAGGTGTATTTGCATGCAAGCCCAGTTGTAAATTCCTGTAGAGACAGAGCTGGGGTGAGGGTGGATAGGGGAGGGGGGAGAAGAAGAGGGGAGTTGGTTTTGAAGGCAGTTTGTTGATGTGTAGGTATTGTTTTATGGCCATGTGGTAAAATTTCTTAAGAGACAAAAAGCAGACACCAGTTCAGAACAGGGTGAGAGGGGGTGTTGGAAGAGGGGAGGAGAGTGGCAATTTTTTTACCTTTGGTGGGAGATGAATTTCCATGAAAAAACCCAGTGGCAATATAGTAATATTACATTTGATAATGACTCAAGAAACCTTGGCTTATGTTTAATCCATTCTTGTGTTTGCCCATCATGCATGTGAATTTTATCTCTGCTGTTTCGCTTTGTATTCTTGATTCGTAATGATTCTGTTCCAAGACGGTGACCTTCAAATCCTTCAAGGAGTGGCCTGGTAGACTGAAATGGTTTTGAGACAGGTTTCTGTGTATTGTGGTTTCTTATGTCAAACTTGTGTCCATTGATGCGTTTGCTTAGAGATTGTCCTGTTTGTCCAATGTAGAATGCAGATGGGCATTATTGGCAAAAAAGGCATAGATCACATTGGTTGAGGAGCAGGTGAAGTTGCCCTTTATACTAGAGATGGGCACGAACAAAAAAAAAAAAAAGACGTTTGCTTAACTTTTGGTTTGTTTTCCGGTTCGGTTCGGTTCATTTTAAACAATTTTTTAATGGGAATATTCGTTTTGTTAGTTCATTTTGATTTGTTATTTTTTTTTTTTTAATTTATTATTTTAAAAAGCCCCCCTTGTGTGGCTTTTTTATTTTTATTTGTAATTTTTTACAGCTGAGAGGTGCTAGTGCCTCATTTTTTGTTTTGGTTTTTTTTATTTTCCCTCCCCTGCTGGCCCGTGGGCCAGACCGTCTGGCCTGCAGGCCAAAAGTGGGCCGGAGAGATGTAATTACTATTATTATTATCTATTTTAAAAAGCCCCCCTTGTGAGGCTTTATTTTATTTTATTTGTTATTTTTACAGCTAAGAGGCACTAGTGCCTTGGTTTTTTATTTTATTCTTTTCATTTCCCCTCCCAAGCTGGCCCGCTGGCCAGAAGCGGGTGGAGGGATTTTTTTATTTTATTTTTCTAAGTCGGCCGGCCAGCGCCTTTTTAATTTTTTATTTTTTTAAAAAAAATACCGTGCTGACCACGCAGTCCCAGGGTCCAAGTCGGTGCTTTTTAATTTTTTAATTTTTTAATTTTTTATTTTATAGCACCTACCATGCGGTATCTGGCCCAGGTCGGTGCTTTTTAATTTTAATTTTATTTTTAAGTCCCTGGATGCCAGGCTTGTTTTTTCCTGCCTCTCAGCTGTAGGGCAGGCTTTTCCCCACCCTGGCAGCTGGGGTTCCAGGACCAGGATGGAGAACTGCCACGAGAACAAGGTGGGAGAATGAGTAATGAAAAATGAAGCAGACAAAATGGAAATTTCTGTTTCATTTCGTTTCGTTTCATTTTTCTTTGATGGGTTGGTTCATTATTCATTTCATTAGCTAACAAAATGTATATATCTACTTGATACTGTATGTGACATTGTTGGGTCCTGTGATTGTGTTGGCAGAGTAGATGTGTGGGCAGAGTTGGCATCAGGGTTTGTGGCAAGGTTTAGTTCCATTGTCCATGTTGCTGTTTTTTTGTAATCTAGTGTGTGTTAGTATCTATTTGAGGTTGGGGGGGGGTTGTAGACAAGTATGGGTCTCACACCAAGAGCTTTGGGGAGTGATGTGTTTTTGTTAAGGATGGGCTGGAGATCATTTAAAATTCATATGAGTGGTCTCACTTTTGGACTGTAAATTACAACCAGTGGTGTTATGTCATTTGCCTCTTTGGATCTGTTTTGTAGCAGGTTATATCTGGGTATGCTGCTTGCTTGGATACATCCAATAGATGTATCTGTTTGTTTAACCCTGTAAGCCCCGCAAAGTGGTCTTTGTTGCCAGATGGTGTGGTATACAAGTCTAATGAATGAATGAATGAATGAATGAATGAATAAATAAATAAATAAATAAATATTGCTGTATCAAGGTTGAATGAATGAATGAATGAATGAATAAATAAATAAATAAATAAATAAATATTGCTGTATCAAGGTTGTGTGTGTGTTTTAAAACAGATTTAACCAATTTGAAATTCAATTTGCATTCAGGGATACATTTCCGAGGCTACAATGTGCTTCATAGATGAGTGCATTCTCCAAAAACACAACACAATGCCACAAAGTAAAACTGTGGCCAGTAATGCTTACACATTTTTTAAAACTGGTAAGGAATCTGACTGACAATTCTATAATACACATGGACACACTTTAAACAATGATAATGTTGGAATCTTGTTCTGGACTTATGGCCTGCCTTAAAAAAGTAGAATTTGAGTCACATATGTGGGCTTCTATTGAATGACTACTAGACATTTCCTTCATATCTACACACAAAATTAAGAGGTAAGATGCACATATACTAGGTTAACTGAGGCCATAAAGATACTGTTTGGAAGGAACAACAATATGAATGAGCCCGAACCTTTCCTGACTGCCTTGCCCAGTTTGCTCCATCATTTTATATATTCTGAGATCTGCATAAGTCCCAAGACTCAGCCCTCCTCCTCCTCCTCCTCCTCCTCCTCCTCCTCTGTCTCACTGGGTGGTGGGATCTGTTATTCTGTGTCTCCCCTCCACTTTTTTACAGTCACAGGCTTGGTCTGAGTGAACCCAGGACAACTTCATGTTGTTGTCAAGGATGTTCATCCATTGCTGCTTTGATCATCCCCTCTTCCTTCCTTCCTTCCTTCCTTCCTTCCTTCCTTCCTTCCTTCCTTCCTTCCTTCCTTCCTTCCTTCCTTCCTTCCTAAGGTGAAATTTATATGTAGAGTGCTACAATAAATTGTCAGCCTGATACCACGTTGGTAATTTAATGTGATGCTTTTCTTTAGTAGCAGACACATGAACTAGCAGGCATAAAGCATTAGATAAACAGTAGAGATTCACTCGACTCTCTCACCTGCTTTAGAACTGAAAGGCCCCATCCTATCTAGAGGATTTGACCCTACTTGCAGTTGTTTGTCTTTTTAGAGCCCACAGAATTGGAATAGCATACCTTTACATTTTATTTCATTTTGTATTGTTCCCTTAGCACGGTGATTCTTGCTAGATGCTCCTTCTTTATACGCATGCACACACCGAGAGATCAAAATACAGGGAAAAGAGAATCGAATACAGTCTGACATCCAGGATGACATATGTTTTGCTTTAGAATGCTATTTCTTCATCCACTAGGGGAAAAGAAGACCTTTTATGGTGATCTCCATGAATCATCGCCCTCTTCTTTGCTCTCTTTGCTTTCAGGAACCAAGACACTGGATTTTCCATTGCGTAGAGGGTTAGCCAAACAAAAGAAGACAAAGGCAGCATTGCAATTAATCTTAAACTTTTATCTCCTATTAGCGTGTCAATAAGTGAACCTTTTCTTATGTCACTTTGGTATGCTGGACATATGTCAAAGGAAAAACATGGGCCGTCCATATCTTATCTTATATTAAGAAGAGTCGTTGAGATACATACCTTCATTACTGGGACAATCATGTCAAAAAAGAATTGACTTATTGTCAGCACATCCAACCTAACCATGTTAATGGACCTTTCAGACATCTCCTCCTCCTCATTTGTTTCTTACATGCCTATCAAAGAGACAAGGCATGGTAGTTACCAAGCTCTGGGGAGTGGTCTGAGACAGCTCTTTGGGCTGCTTATAATGAAGTGAGATGGGTGTGTGGAAGGATGGAAATGGGAAACCTTTCAACATTTCTGAAGGACCAGAGTGGAACTTCAGCTAGTATGGAGGTTGTGTTTGTTACACCACCAACAGTAAGCATTAATAGACTAATTTGAATTGAGTCCTCCCTGGCTGAGCTAGCTGGTTATTGTCATTTCTAACCAGCAATACTGGCTCTCAAGATCTTCAGAGTCAGGCAGTCCTATAGAGAGCTGTCTCAGTAATTCAACTCATGGCATTTGGCATACATAACACGGATGACTCAGACTTTCATCCTTCCGAGGTCGGTAAAATGAGTACCCAGCTTGCTTGGAGGGGGGAAGATGTGTAGCCTGCATACTGTAATTAAAAACTGTAAACCGCCCAGAGACTACTTGAAGTAGTATGGGGCGGCATATAAACAGAACAGAACACTTTGTTTCACTGAAAGAATAACAAACCCTGACTTCCACCACCATCACCACCACTGTCTTTTTAGTTATTCCACTAGAAGGCCAGGAAAGGGGGGAAATAATAATTTGCAGTGACATTTATTTATTAATTTCTACCCCACTTTCCTTTCTGTACAGGGACTCAAGGAGGCTTACAAATGATTTTAAGAAATAAGTGCCACAATAATTACAAATAAAATAAATCACACTTCTTAAAAACAGTTAAATATATTCATTATTAATATGTACTAATAGAATATCTATAAATCTAAAAACACATTTAAAAAGTCAATAATGCTGACTGGAACATGGAAGTTTGCATATTAAAAACATGCCTGAAAAGAAAGGTCTTGATTACTATCAGAAGGACGTTAAGAAGGTTGCATAAAAACATTTTTAAAAAATTAGGGCAGAAACAGGACAGAAAATGAATTGACTTACATGAAATGGCATGCGTAGCCTACTGAACCTATACAAATAGCAAGAAATGTACCAGTTGAAATGATAGACATATGAATGGGTCCAGCAATATATATACACCATATGGTGATGAATATAAATATATTTATATTAAAAAGGGAGAAAACAGAAATGATTAAAATGGTCCATGTAATTTAAATTTGCTGCCGCGGTACAGCTGATCAGGGTTTGTTTGTTTTTAAAGACGCAATCAGCTGTACCGCGGCAGCAAATTTAAATTACATGGACCATTTTAATCATTTCTGTTTTCTCCCTTTTTAATATAAATATATTTATATGCATCACCATATGGTGTATATATATTGCTGGACCCATTCATATGGGGCCCCATTCATCGGGGCTTTAAAAACAAACAAACCCTGATCAGCTGTAGCTCAGGCCTCCTGCTGGGCACTTGCAACAACAACAAATAAAAAAACCTCAAAAAATATTTAAACAGCGCTGAGCAAGGGGACTGCTAATGCATTCCTATGGGGTAACGAAATGAAACAGAACGAAACAGAAATTTCTGTTTTGTTTCACTTTGTTTCTCTTCTAGAGTGGGGTTTGTTACTCATTTCCTTAGGGAATGAAATAAATAATGAATAATGAAACAAATTAAAAATTCATTTCGGGCCCATCTCTATTTGCTTCCAATTTGCTACATGCCCAATGGTGTGTGGGGGGAGGTGGAAAGTGACGGTTTTTAAAAAATGTCCTTAAGCAAGCAAGCCAAGCACTTGGCTCGGTTGCTTAAAGCACACACACACACACACACACACACACACACACACACACACACACACACACACACACACACACACACACACACACACACACACACACACACACACACACACACAGAGTGGTGCCTCGACTTATGAATTTAATCCATTCCAAATGCATGCTCTTAAGTCGGACTACTCTTAAGTTGGGGTGCCTATCTAAAAAATTGAAAAACTAAGTTAAAAAATAAAAAAATGAAAACTAATATTTGTAAGTCGAGCAGACCATATCTAAAATTTGTAAGGCGGCAGTTAAAATGTCAGCAGTTTTCCACTCTTAAGTTGAATTGCTCTTAAGTTGGGCTGTTCTTAAGTTGGGGTACCACTGTATACTATGTACACACACACACACTCACACTCGCACACACACTCTCTCTCTCTCTCACACAGTGGAACCCCGACTTATGGGGTTAATGCGTTCTGAAAGAACACTCGTAAGTAGAGATAATCTAGTAATTTGGGGAGTGGTTTCCCATAGGAATGCATTGAAAAGTAATTAAGTAATTTACCAGTGAGGGAAAAAGCGGGCACTTTTTCAAAAGTCTATGAGCCACCAATCCAGCCACTGTCGTTACTCAGGGGGAAACACCATCTCGCTCATTATATCATCTATCTATCTATCTATCTATCTATCTATCTATCTATCTATCTATCTATCTATCTATCTATCTATCTATCTATCTATCTATCTATAAAGAAAGAAAGAAAGAAAGAAAGAAAGAAAGAAAGAAAGAAAGAAAGAAAGAAAGAAAGAAAGAATACATTAACTATGAAATATTTGCATGACTCAGAGGTGAAAATGTGGATTTTTTTTCAGCCTGTACTTCATCATATCTTAATTTTCACTTGCATGTAGTTTAGACAACCACTCCAAGCACATGTGGACTGAGGCAATATGTAGAACATATATCTTGCATTCATATTGTTTTTTACAATTACCTTAGTGCAGTGCTTGACCCAGGTTTAACTATGAAGCATATTTTTCAAATGAGCAAACTTCTTAAACAACTTGGAAGGGGCCCCCTTTTATCCTTAATGTGAGAAAAATGATACAAGTTACTTTGCAAAGGAAAATGTGTGTTAATGTGCCAACATTACTTGTGTTCCAGTGGCCTTCTATTCATTATACTTCCATTGCTCGGCACATAATTCATCTGAGTCTGTTATGTTCCTCAAGGGTCTGCTAGATTTTCCCCTTCCAAAATTGGCAAACATGTTGCTTTCCAAAGATAAGGCTATCTTCCGCTTTCATTCTTATGGGCCATGGAAGAAAAGGAACGTTGCTGAAATTTCTCAGGAATCATTTTGTTAATGGTGTAAGACAGTCACTGCATTGTCAAAGCCAAATTCCTGTATTTCAGGGATGCAAAATGTCTCAGGTTCAATCACATTTCCAGGTATGGCTGAGTAAAAAAATAAACACCTTTCTCTAAAACCTTGAAGAGTGTGGAAAGTAATTATTTTTTTAAAAAAATAAACCAATGAGTTATAGTTATACTGTATCTCCAAGCTTCCAAAAATAAGGTCTTCCTCTTCTATTTTAGAATTTTAAATTACCCCTTTACTTGCTCTATCCTCCAAATTAAACAAGCAGTTATTTTACTCGCTTCAGAAAAATCTGTGTATTGCCAGCTGTCACAGAAAACCCACTGTCCCACCTCCTTTTTCTTGTTTTACCTCAAAATACCCACAAGAAGAAAACAGAGCAAAGAGTACAACCCAGCAGTTGAATCAAGTAGTATTCCCTATCCACTATTTAAAAAATCCTGTAATTATATGAAAATAAAATAATAATAAAATTAGTAACATTTACAGTTACACTAGCAAAAGAGTGAGCATTCCTCAAAAAATAATGTGTCTTAGTAATGGCTTCTTTGTTTGTTTATTCGAGTTATAGTAGAAGATGAGTGAATTGCAATTAGTTACTTCCACATTCCAGCCAGTAAATGTAATATTGAACTTGTATAAGGCAGCTTGCTCTATTCCCTGCATTGGAAAACTATTGAGCTAGGGTCCTAGAAATATACATTGCTCTTCCCCTCATGTACATTCTTCTTCCTTTCAAAAGCCATTAAAGATGGAAAAGACCGCCATTGCCTTGTTATCAGACGGCTCAGATCAAGCACCCAATTGCATTATGATTTGTTGAAGTTGTATAGAGCAAGCGATAAATCATCACATCCCATTTTCTGCCTGCAGGCACCATTCAGATCCAGAAAGGATGATTTATTCTTAGATCATCTTTCTGGATGCATGCTGAGTGCTAGGAGCAAAAGCCAAAAAAGGCCACTGCACATGGAGACTGAAGGTTCAGAGTTCATATACATTAGTGAAAATCCTGAGTATGAAGTTATTGCAAGGATATCTGAAAGACTGCCCCCTTCTCTATGAGCCTGCTGCCTCTGAGATCTTTAACAAAGGCACTGGTGCGGTGGGGTGCATACTACTAACATGTAAGACTTTGATTGAAAACAGGGCTATGCATCGGCTGGCCTGTGTTCACACTGATTTGTAGGAGGTCAGGCTCAAAGTTGAATGGCCAGGGCTGTTTCTAGGGTGAAGAGAAACAAATTTACAAAATGGTTTTTGTCCAGACCACAAATTGAATTGGATGGGGCACAAACTACGTCAACATTTATATTCCTTTCTTTCTTTCTTCTCGGAAAAGTACTGGTGACGTTAAACGTTCCCGATATTGCAACCACCACAAGCTAGGTGCCTGACATTTGGCAGGTTCACTCCCCTCTTCAGGATCTATCATACCGTCAGATATCATGTGCATCAAAGCAAAACCAACCTGTTGAAGCCATTTTGCTTTTCCAATTGAAGTCATTGTAAGGGTTTCAAATTGCCACAGAGTGGGGCAATGGATGATTGTAAATAGGCTTAGTCCAAACTATACATTATAGGCAAACTGTCATTAGAAATGAGAATTCTATAAGTGCTGACAAAAGCCTAACAGTCACAGATTGGCTTGCTAAAGTTGTTATGGGTCATTAGGATGAATTTGCAGGTCTGGTTAGAAAGCCTGACTGCTCATTCACAAAGGACTACCTGCATCAAATCTTTGGAATGCTAACAGGGTTTTAATTATGTGCTGATATTATAGCCCTAGATTTATGATTACACAAGACAGGGATTTCTGTTTAGCAACACATCAGCTCTGGAATTCTCCTCCCATCTAGCCAGAGCTTCTGGATGGCTGTGAAACCTCTAAACTTATTATGTTCATCTTTCTTCAAGCTAGTTTGCTCATGTTCTGTCTTAGGTTTTATTGTGTCCTCATGTCCTGCCTTTCCACTGTGTACAGCCCTATGGGGTAAATCTGAAAGAGTTCAATGAGATGTACTTTGAAGAACACTGCCCAAGGACGGAAGGTTGAAACAGTTCAAAGAGAAACCAATGCAGACCAGCTTTCAAATAAATGTATAGGAAGGTTTGCTGCCATCCTCAGATGTATGGGAATATGACCTTATTCCCATTACCACTGCTGATGGAAGTTTCAAGGGCCAGCTTCTGGGTGTAGCACAGAGGTGGGCTGTCATTGTCCCAACAGGGGCAGGGGGTGGATGTCTATATTCCAGGCTCCATGGCAACATCTTGGGCAGGGCTGGTGCTAGGGGGGTGGGGTGGGAGGGGGGGGGTGGGCGGGCAGGGGGTGGGGGTGGGGCGGCAGGGGTGGCGGGGCAGCAGGGCAGGCAGCGGGGGCGCAGGCAGCGATGGGCGGACGGCGATGGGCGGCTGGCGGGTGGTGGGGGGACAGAGAGTGGTGGCCAGCGGCAGGGGTTGGTGGGGGGCAGCAGGCTGTCCAGTGCCCTCTCTCCATTTTGACACCCTAGGCAACTGCCTAGTTCGCCTTAATGGAAGTGCCAGCCCTGCCTACATGATAGACAGATAAAGTCTGATCTCCAACACAGCTTGATCTTATGCACAGTTATGGGGGTACCTGCATGGCAGAGGGTTGGACTAGATGGCCCTTGAGGTCTCTTCCAACTCTATGATTCTATGATTCTACATGCCTTTTGAAGGAAGCTTCAGTAAACTTTATGAAGTTTGATGTCAAGGACGTGTATGTACTGCAATTCTAATTTACAATTCCGCAACAGAGTGAAAAACTGTTACAAACTTACACATGGGAACTTTTGTGTTGCTCCAGAGAGTGAGGAGCAGGTGAGTGTCAAACCTCATAATTTAAAATAAATGATGAATGGAACAAAATGGGACTTTTCAACTCATTAATGCACACTTTCCCTCAATGCCACTCTTGTGGCGATATAAGCCAGAGTAGAACCACCTTTGCAGGAATATTGCCAAGACTCCTAATGTTAACCGATATAACTGATATCTAGCACCATTAACGGATGCATTTTTAAATGCCCCATTCATATACAGCAGCTCAATGAAAATATTATTCCATTAATGCTTTGCAACTGCAGCAGAGCTCTAGTGGCAGAAAATTGCTCACCAGGGATATGAAATCGCACAGACAAGCCCACATGAAAAATGCAAGCTTACTCATTAAAATTGCTGTTATTTTAATGTGTGCTTGCTGCTGTCACTCAGGTATTGGCATCCAGCCTCAGGCCCACAGGCTGAGCCTACAAGGAAAGCCTTGCACTTTTCTTATTCTCTGAAGTCTTGGGGCTCAGGAGAATTCCGGCAGATAGATTTATTGGAAGAGATTGGGCTACAGAACACCTCACTTTAGGTTTCCCTTGAAATTAATGATTCTGTTAGGGGTACTGGAGCTTCATGGAGCCATCATTTAAAATTACACAACACCACAATAATTTCTTTGGGAAGCAGTAAAGTGTGGGGGGAAGGTGTCTTGTTCAAAGCCTGAGGAAAAGATATCTACTATGTAGGAGCTTTCATCAATCCACTGGTCAATGGGGAAAAGGACCATTTAGGCAATATCCTATTTTCCTCTTGCTGCCAAGATAGGCAATATCCTGTTTTCTTGCTCCTACAAACATTAGTCAACTTGTTTCCAAAGAGAGAGAAAGCAGCTTGTAAAGTTATGCATATGGACCAGAAAGATTCTTGAATGAATTGTCTCTCGGGGTTATCCAAAAAATGACTTGGCCATTCAGTCTAGACATTGATTCTCGAAAGTCTCTGCTAGTGCTCAAAAGGCAACAAGATACAATAGTTTCTGTGTTGTAAATAGCTCACTCTGGTGGAACCTGTTTCCAAATCCATGTTCAGGCGCCTGAGGGGGGGATATGATTGAGACGTACAAAATAATGCAGGGCATGAGTAAAGTGGATAGAGGGAAGCTCTTTTCCCTCTCACAAAATACCAGAACTAGGGGACATGCACTCAAATTGAGGGCTGGGAGAGTAAGAACAGACAAAAGAAAATATTTTTCACCCAGCGCGTTGTTAGTCTATGGAACTCCCTGCCACAGGATGTGGTGATGGCATCGGGCTTGGATGCCTTCAAAAGGGGATTGGACAGATTCCTGGAGGAAAAGTCCATCACAGGTTACAAACCATGATGGAGATGTGTAATCTCCAGGCTTAAAACCAGGGTACTTCAAGGGCCAGATGCAGGGGAGTGGTATCAGGAGACAGATATCTAGTCTCATGCGCTTCCAAAAGCATCTGGTGGGGCCACTGTGAGATACAGGAAGCTGGACTAGATGGGCCTTTGGCCTGATCCAGCATGGCTCTTCTTATGTTCTTATGTTCTTATGTTCTTATGAGATGGTTCATGGGTGGCCCTTAGGCCAAACTCAGCAGGCTTATGTGAAAGAAAACATAAATCCACTAGAGATGGGCACAAAATGAAAAATGACACACTGTTTCATGCTGTTGTAAGATTTGTAATGTAACAAAAGTTTTGTAATGTAACAAAATGGCAGACAGCATTTTGTTACAAGATGAAATGCCATTTTTACCTTGGAAACAAAGTGATTTGTGAATTTTCCTGCTTGGCTCTCTTGTTCTGGCTACCACCACCCAGCTGGTTTTGACAGCTCAAGCTGTCAAAACCAGCTGGGTGGTGGTGGCCAGTACAAGAGAGCTGAATAGGGTTTTGTATTTTGTGTCACACCCTTGCTGCTGTGGTGTAAAATTGAAAAAGCTTCTCTTTTCACCCCTTCTCAGCCAGGAAATGGGTGGGCAGGTGGTGCAACCACTTAACCCTTGCCTGGCTGAGAATAGGAGAGAACAGCAGCAGGGTTTTAAATTTGGTGCCACTTGCTTTGCTCTCCTGTTGCTGCCACCAGCACCCAGCTGGATTTTTTTGACAGGTCGGGCTGTGAGGAGGGGCCCTACACTCTCTTCCCTCAGCCCAACTTGTCATGAAAACCAGCTGGGTGTTGCTGCTGGTCGCCACAATGGTAGAGAGGAGCAGCAGGGTTTTAAATTTGGCGCCACTTGCATTGCTCTCCTGTTGCCACCACAAACACCCAGGTGGGTTTGTTTTTGACAGGTTGGGCTATGGGGAGGGGGCACACCTTTACTCCTAAAGCCATGGTCCCCTCTCCCCACAGCCAGAGCTGTCAAAACCAACTAGGTGGTGACAACTTCCAAATTGTTTCATTTCATTTTGTTTTATTACTTTTTTAAAAAAATAGTGAATTACAACATGAAACTAAACAGAATAAGCAACAAAACAAAATGAAATACTATTTTTCTATATTATGCCCATCTCTAAAATCCACATATGACCACTCCTGTTTGGATTTTCTAAATGTACACAAGGACAGATGTAAAGCTTGTGGGCTGTGGACAGATGGACCCATAAAATCCCCAAAGAAGCTAAGAGCTAAGAGCAACTGAAAGCTGCATCCACACATGTTTTAAGTACAATAGTTGGAAATAACAAACCGAACAAAGGGTTCCTAGCACATCACTTCCACTCTGGCAAGTGGAACATGTGGAACTCCAAAACAAAGAGGAAGGTGAAACATCAAATTGAAATGCAAATTCTGGAAATACCTAGAATCAGGTCTGATGTTGTGGCAAGAAAGTGGAGAACACAATGTGACACCTCCGTTTCAGTCACAGCCCCAAGTCTACCACAGCATAGTATCTGACTGCTAACCTCTAGCTTTGGGTCAGTCTTTCATTTTCCTTGCCTAACAATATAGACATGTCCCTGGTGCAACCAAGGAAACTCTTTTCATTTTAAAATGTCATTGGTATCGACATGAAAACTACTGGTCTTGATCTGTGTCACATGTTTTGTACAGTTAATGCTAAATGCTATTGTTTGTCCTGACTAATGAGTAAACCCATTGCATGAATAGTACCTGTCAAGTCATCTTTTTGCAGGAGTCCAAAGGAGAGGAGACAGCAGCTTCCCATTTATAGGCTAAAAATTATTCCTTTAACAGTAGCATTTCCTCAGAGATTCATGCTTGCACAATGAGAATTGGAAGCAGAACCTCTGCTTACTTTTACCTAAACTTCTTTTCAGGGCTCTCAAAGAAAATGAAATGAGCTAAATTGTAAGATAAAGGACTTTGCGCTATTATAAACAGGCATCATTTAAGTCTTAAGGAAGCTCAACCTCTGAACTGAAGTTCTGTCTTGTTTATTTTGACCTTGTGTCCCATTGGTTCAGTAAGGCCACTCTAGTTGGGGCTAACAAATATATTTAGCCATCAGGTACATGTGTATGACTGTTTGGCTGCATATTCTATTCTATTCTATTCTATTCTATTCTATTCTAGTTTATATAGCACCCAAATTAGTAAAAACACATTCTTTTGAGCAGCAAACATAGAGGAAATTAAATCTACAACTGTATTATGTGATAGAGCAAACAATAAATTAAAACAAAGCTTCAATATTAAGGGATTGTTGTCTTGCATTTAGCTTCTGATGGTCAGGGTAAGTAAGTAAGTAAGTAAGTAAGTAAGTAAGTAAGTAAGTAAGGAAGGAAGGAAGGAAGGAAGGAAGGAAGGAAGGAAGGAAGCCCTAATCACTCAAAGTGACTCCAATACAGATAGTTCCCCAGAAAGAAATCTAAAATGAAAGAAACGTGCTTCCATTGTGAAAATTGATGTCATTTTTACTATCTTCCCTCCCAAAGCTTCCTTTTCAAATGTCCATTTCTCAGAAACAGCTATTATTAAAGAGAAAGGAAGAGTGAGTAAATGCTTGAAACCTCTTTTCAGCACTCCCAGTTGTGACCAATGAAAGTCCCAACTCTAATCACGTTCAGGAGAAACACGTAGCTTTTTGTGATGTTTAGGGATTTACAGAGACAGGGAAAGCAATTATTGCTCTAATGGTAGCATACTTGCAAAAATGGTCTGTGCTTTGAGAAGGTGTATGGCGAAATTGCTGCGAACAAGTAGTGCTTAGTCCTTGTTCAGAGGGGGAAATTAAAAGAGAGAGCGCTGAAGAACTTGAGCAGTTTGTTTTAAAACCACTTCTTTATTTTCAAAAGACACTCACATCCCTCCCTCTCATTATGTTCAATAATCACTTTAATCAATAGTGAGGAGCCAATTATCATGATAACTAAGAATGCAACCCATCAAGATTATTCCACTCTGCTGATACAAGGTGCCAACTTGTTAGCATAGTTATTTTATCTTACATATTCCATTGTCCTGTGTTAGTATTTTTCTTTCTTTGTTTGTTATATTGTTATTTTTATTGTTTGTTTGTTGATGCTGTTAACCACCCAGAGTTCCTTTGGATGATGGGCAGTATATAAATAAATAAATAAATAAATAAATAAATAAATAAATAAATAAATAAATAAATAAATAAATAGTTCCTTAACCTTCATAGGCAGCCACTCTGTCAAGTGTTTAGGAATTTGTGTCTGCCAAACTCACAGTAGGAGTCGCTGGATTGCAGATTTAATCATTTACCTAGAAATTGAGATAGTCCCTCCTAATCTTCATTAATTAAAAAGAATATAAAAGCATGAACGTTCCTCCTCTTCTGTTTAGTGCAGCAACGTCTGAGCACAGAAGGGGCTGGTTAAGGTACATCTGGGCACAACTTACCTTCCATAGTAGAAATCAAGCTGACTGAAGCAAGCCATTTTTTTCTGCCATCCATGCTCACGTCTTTTTTTGTCTCACGTCTTTTTTTTTGTCTGATGGGGTAACATAAAATATATCACTTTAATTTCTGATTTGTTTCTAAATTATTAGAGCACAGCTTAAGGTTTGTTTGTTTGTTTGTTTTTTTTAAAATCAAACTGAGGTACCCTCCTATCGCCTAAAGACTCAATTGGCTAATTAACAAGTAGGTAACTTTCTGAGTCCCTGGCAGCATGTTCTACTTTTTTTGGTTCCAGCCAGAACACTCTGTTTTGGTCCTCTTCCAGTATGTGCAATCACTGGGCATGGACTAAAAGCAAGCCTTCCCAAGCTGTCACGGCTCCTTCTGATTGAAAGTGATTTAATAAGTGAGCCCTTTCAGGACATGGGTCAGTTGAATAATTCTACTTTTCAGCAGAGGGGCACCAAACTGAAAAGTTTTAAAGACTCAAGTAGACTGAGTCACTGCATTATTATTTTTTAAAGGAAAAAACATCAACATTTACTTTGGTTTGATGGAAGGGTTGGTCAAAAAGAACTGCCTACGGCAGAATCCACCAAGAAGCTACCGTTAGTACAAGGAATATTGAATATGCCTTCATATGCAACAAAACAACAAGCTGTTGTTCCTTCTGAAATGAAATGTGACCAAGCAAAGCTGTTTTCATTTACTGAAATGTTTTAGGGAAAGTTCTATTCCACAGTAAACACAGATGCCATGAATTTTCGAACTTCAGCATCAGAGAAGGAAGGGTGGTGTGAAGCAGGAGAAGAGATATGAGTATACAGATGAATATAAACATAACACCTTTATGCACTAATGGGCAACATGTAAATAAATAAATAAATAAATAAATAAATAAATAAATAAATAAAAGTGGGACTTTGTATAACCTAACAATTCTTTTACAGCATTTGTTTTACAGCATTTAAGATGTGGGGAATGTCCCTTTATTTCAAACCAGTTTCAAAGTACCGTAAGTCTCTGCCATTTCCATGCATGTGCTTTTTGAAGAAGAACTGGAAAGTTTGCTGAGAGATAGCTGTGGTTGTGTATAGCACACTCTTGTCTGCAACAGTCTAACAGACTCCTGCAGGCCTTTCATTTATTGCCAGATAAAAACTAACACATTCTGTTGGGAATACGCTTTTTGTGGAGTGTGCCTGGGAATGTTGAAAGCTTATGCCAGGTAAAACGTACTAATGTTTAAGGTACCACAGATCTTTTTGATGGTTTTGCTACAAAAGTTTGGTTTATCTGGGTTCTTCTTTATATGGAGGATGCACCACTAACTTTCTTCCAACTGATGAAGCTGCTTGGATGAGCACCAAAACATTTCAGTCTCTCAAGAAAAGAAGTCCAGTTGCCATGATTCAACTTCCAGATAAATACACCTGGATGACTGAGAATCTTCACAGACTTCTTTATATGGGATATTGAAAAAGGCTGAGAGTGGTTCAGGAACCATATGTTGGCCACAACTTGTTGTGGAGAATTAACTGTCTGGTAAATGTATGGGGGGGGGGAGAGGGAGAGGGAGAGGGAGAGGGAGAGGGAGAGAAAGAGAGAGCATCCTTGTGGAAGTGAAGGCATGCATGTGTGTTTTTAAAAATGAGGAAGAGCTTTATTTTCAGTTTAAGTGGATTGAGAGAGTTTCTGCATGGTGTTCAACTCAATGTGGCATCAATACAATATGTTTATTTTTCTTAAAGTCCAATATTTCTGGTTGGTGGTTTATTTTATGTCTAGAGGAATAGGAAGGAAGGAAGGAAGGAAGGAAGGAAGGAAGGAAGGAAGGAAGGAAGGAAGGAAGGAAGGAAGGAAGGAAGAGGTGCTTAACCGAATGAAGAAGGGAGGCTTTTCTTGAAATATGCTTAATAAGGTCTTATAAATTATAATCTTTTTTTAAAGAACAGAAAAATTACAGCACTATTTCCACCCTGCTACTTAACACATGCCATTATTTATTGGCTTCTCTATATTGTCAAGGACTGATCCTGAATCTCTGGCAAGTTCTCAAACAAATTAAGCTTCTATACTGAAAGCAAAGAAAAGGGACTAGGAGAAGAACAAGTGGGAGCATCTCTTGCTGAGCCAAAGCTGCATAATTGGATTAAAATCCCTGTGTATGTACAGTGAGGGGATCTGAGGACCCCCGCTGCCCTTTTGATTCCTATGGAGATGCCAGGCACAATGCAAGAGCATCACTGGTGGAAGCCTGAGACAGAGGTATGTAGCGCAACATGATTCGCCACCCGAAGCCTGAGGATTTAATGCAATGGTGGCTTCCTTGGAGGAATAGCAGAGTGGGCTCCTTTCAGATGCCATGGAAAGATGACCAATGGTGCTCATTATAAACAAGTCTCTTTCCCTTCTGAATGTAGCAAATGTCCTGAATTAAAGATGCATGTTTATGTTTGTGTAGTTCATTAGCAGTCAGGGGTTTCCCTCAAAGCTTATCTTGGGAAGGGTATTTTTTTTTTTTTTTTAGGTGGGAAGGAGAGTGAGGGAAGATCCACAGTTTGCAGTCCCCCTACCCTTTTTTTCTTGCATTTCAAAATACTTGATCCTGGTAGTCTTTAATCTCCCTGTAACCTTCTCTCTCTCTCTCTTTTTCTCAGATGTTATCCGGTGAGGATGTCATAAATATTGTATTCAAATATGCCCTTTCACCACTAGCGAGTCAAAAGGTGTGCCAAGTATCAAGAGGGCCATTTATGTGATATTCATTTTAAAACTGAAAAAAGAAAAAGAAATGAACAACTCAAATTTGTTTGCAAAAGCTGCACATGTTTTTCCTAGTCAATATGTGGTTTACAATATTTTAAGCTGTGCCTGCTAATAAATGCAGAGTGGAGGGAGGCAGACACTTCTCAATGTCCTTGATTTGCTCCTACTATGACCCCTCACCATCCCCATGTTGGCTAATGCTGATGGGAGTTGCAGTCCAACAATATTTGAAGGTCCATTGGCAACACAGAGGTTTCAAATAAGTACTACATAAACACAATACCCCCACATGATATTGACACAATTGATTTGGTAATCCACTCATTCACCGGGTATTCTCAGTTTGGGATAAACAGATTGATTTAATGGGTCTACAGTAGGTGATTTTAATCCTTAATATTGTAGTCTGAATCCTATGGCTTTTTTCCTGCTGATATTCGTGCAGCATTAATAGACAATATTACATTAAAGCTACAAGGTTATAAGTAGTTATAAACACAAAGTCTATGTGAACCTATAGATTCATATAAAAATACACAACGTAGTCCATCATTGAGGGAAAGCTTGCCTGAAGAGAAAGGTCTTGGCCTGTTTCCAGAAGGACAACAGACGTGAGGCAGTCCTGGCCTCTAGTGGGAGGGGGTTCCAGAGTCTGGACACAGCAGTCGAGAAGGCCCTTTCATGGGTTCCCATGAGATGTACCTGTGAGGGTGGCAGGATGGAGAGAAGGGCCTTTCCTGATAACCTTAACACTAGAGATGGGCATGAAATGAGCGATTTTTTTGTTTTCATTTTCGTTTTTTCATTTCGTTACGCAACGAAAATGAAACGAATTTTTTAAAAAAACAAAACGAAAACAAAAACAAAAAGACCAAATTTGCCGTGTTTTTCGTCTTCGTTGCAACAGATGCATTGAACTGAAAAGAATGCTAACAAAACAGCAATTTTTTGTTTTCGTTTTCATTTTTTCATTTCGTTACCTAACGAAACAAAAACGATTTTTTTTGCAAAAAACATCATGAAAACAAAAACGAACCGAAATGGACCCCTAAACGACCAAACGACAAATGAAACACCAGTTTTTGAGTCGTGCCCATCTCTACTTAACACCTGAGTAGCTTCATACTATGAAATTTGATCTTTGAGGTAGCTAGGTCCCAGGTCGTATAGTGCTTTGTAGGTTAAGGTCAGCACCTTGAATTGTGTTTGATAGCTGATTGGCAGCCAGTGGAGTTGCTTTAATAGGGGTGTAATGTGATCTCTGTACACTGCCACAGTTAGCACTCTGGCTGCTGCATTTTGAACCCATTGAAGTTTCCAGAGACTTTTCATGGGAAGCCCCACATAGAGCACATTACAGTAGTCTAGCTGGGATGTCACTAGGGCATGTGTCACCGTGGCCAGAGCTGGTTTCTCAAGAAAGGGGTGTAACTTGCATACCAGCCTTAATTGTGCAAATGGCTCCTGGCCGCAGCCAGTGACCTGGTCATCCAAGTTCAAGGATGAGTCCAAGACTACCTCCAAGCTGTGTACCTGATTTTTCAAATGGAGGGTGACGCCATCCAGTACAGGCTGCATCCGTATCCCTTGTTCTCCCTTTTGACTGACCAGGAACACCTTTGTCTTGTCTGGTTTTAGATTCATTTTGTTCATCCTCATCCAGTTCATTACTGCAGCTAAACACTCATTAAAGTTGAGATAGTAGCTCCCTTAGAGTCTGGAGGTGACGAGAGGTAGAGCTGGGTATCATTGGCATACTGGTGGCACCTAACCCTAAAAGATCCGATAAATTCCCCTCGGGGTTTCATATAGATGTTAAATAACACAGGAGACAGAACTGACCCCTGGGGGACTCCACAGGTCAGCAGCTGTGGTGCTGAAAATGAATCACTTAACACCACTTTATGCGTTCTTTCCTGCATGAAGGACCAAAGCCACTTTAATGCAGTACCCCCGATTCCCATTTCAGAGAGACGAGTCAGGAGTATGCCACGGTCTATAGTGTCAAAAGCAGCAGAGAGGTCTAGCAAAACCAAAAGGATAGAGATCCCCTATTCATTTCCTTCCATAAGTCATCTACCAATGAAACCAGTGCTGTCTCAGTGCCATAGCCAGGCCTGAAGCCAGAATGAAATTGATCCAGATAGTTTATCTCATCCAGAAACCTCTGGAGCTGCGAGGCCACAACCCGCTCTAGGACTTTCCCTAAGAATGGGATATTAAAAACACAGAGTAAAATCCAGTTGTTAGTCCCAAGCAGAGCAGCTTCCACAGCCAGGTATGTAAACCATGGTGTGGAACTAAACTTCTAGCCAACTTCTTTTGTGAGTTTTGGCTTTTTGCGTGTACAGTATGTGGTCAATGGGGCCCCAGTACAAATTAATGGAGTTTCCAGCATTTCTTATGGGGAAATTTGCTTTGCTAGAAGAGTGTTTTGGTTTTACAAAATATTAATCAATATGGTTTTTAAAACTTTATTTAAAAAAACACCTGAAAAGTTAATGTTGACATTCATGGGATTTTATAGTCACATTTAGAAAAAAAATTAATTTGATAAAAGCAGAAGACACTGAACATGTGCTTAAGATTTGTGTTGCCTTTTTTGGCCTCAAGACAATGACAGCCCAGGCTGAAGAAATCCCAGTGACATAGGTTGAAAAATCAAATAGAAGAGTGATACTTTTAGGCTATAGAAAAATAGCAAAAAGTTGCTAATATTTCGAAAGCAAAATCCATCTTCTTCAGAGCTGTACCAACAGGTTAAAACATGGCAAAAGATGAAGTTGCCAGGAGTTATTTCTTAGATGTAAAGTCCTTGGCAAGATGGTTGGTTCCTAGCGTATGCTGCAGTTATTTTAAGTTGTGTAATTACATCAAATTGCTTTTGTGAAGAGATAAGGGCAATACTCAGCTGTGTACCCCAAAGCCATGATCAGTACATTGCAGATCCTCTTTTTAACTTTAATAAATAAATAAATAAAAATAAATAAATAAATAAAATAAATAAATAAATAAATAAATAAATAAATAAATTGCAATTGGTGGCAGCTCTTAGTCAAAATCTATAGAATCCGCTCACTGAAGAAATTCTTGAAATGAGTGGGCATTTCAAAACAAATACCTCTTTTGGTTTCTTCGTAATGGGTTTTTCCCCTTCTTCAAAAGCTTTGGATTTCTATTGTTAACTTGTTGCTGTGATGGCAAATGTATTAAATAAGATGTTACAAGAAAGATGGTAGGTTTTCTGTCTACAGCACAAGTTTTCATTTATTATGACTGAAGCACCTGGGTTGAAGTTGTGAATGGCTTTGTGTCATGATGATTGCTGTCCCTCAGCTTTCTTTGGGGTTCGCCATGGCCTTGGTAATATGTATGTGCCAAAACAGGATTAGTGCTTTCACAGCCTGTGCAGGGCCCTTCTCTCTTCACCCCAATGCAAAAACTTCATCCTTCAATGTTTTCTCAAAGGCCTTCACAGCTGGGATCTTATCATTCTTGTGAGTTTTTCGGGCTATTTGACCGTGTTCTGGAAGTTTTTCTTCCTAACATTTTGCCAGACTCTGCAGCTGGTATCTTCAGAGGGCAAGGAGCTCAGGGAGCTAGGAGTTTTTCTCTGTGCTCTAGGGTATAGAGT
Source organism: Phrynocephalus forsythii (assembly GCA_029282475.1). Lineage (NCBI taxonomy): Eukaryota > Metazoa > Chordata > Lepidosauria > Squamata > Agamidae > Phrynocephalus > Phrynocephalus forsythii. The sequence goes on from JAPFRF010000011.1 coordinate 114,174,263, forward strand.
GAGTGAGACTGGGGTTCTTAAAGTTGTGGGAAAGAGGAAGCTTGCCCTATGCAGGACAATAGATGTTAGTCATTATATTGTGATGTAGGGATTAAGAAGTTTCAACATAATCAGGGGTAGCAATGATCCTAATATGTAGTTGAAGGGTGTCGTTAGCTTTTCTATTGCGTGAACTGATTGCTGGTGCTTGTGGTTGGGTGGGAATCATTGAACTTTGATCTTTTGCAGGCTGTAGTTTTCAGTACTGGAAGCCACACTTGGTTGATTTTTAGGCTTTCTTCTTTTTTGTTGAAACTGTGCTTATGTTTATAGATTCCAATGGCTTCCCTGTGTAGTCTGACATAGTGATTGGTAGTGTTGTCCAGTACCTCTGTGTCCTAGAAGAGGATTTCATGTCCAGTTTGTTTCTGGGTGTGTTCAGCTACTGCTGATCCCTCCTTTGTCCATCCTCCAATGGCCTGACACAGGCCTTGGGTAGAATTTAACTTTCTCGCTACAGGGGCAGCTGGCAATGGGGGCTCAGTTGAAAAGAAGGCTTCCCGGCTCATTGCTTAGGAAGAATGGGGTGGGTGTCTGATGTGCAGCTTTTCTTTTTGACAGGAAAGGATAATCCCTTCTGTAAGGCTGTGGTGTCAAAGTGACGTTGAGAAAGAGATCAGGGCTCTCTCATCAAACAGAAAAACAGACCAGCTTTCCATCAGAGGACAATCTGGAATTTGACAGCTGTACCATATTGAGTTGGCACTTATTCCTTACCTAATGATTTAATTTTCCTATTGAAGACTGTTTTATTCCTGCAGCTAACTAAGATCTCTCCTTGAAAAGAGATGACGGGGAGGAGGGACCCTGAAATTTCAGCTCTATCTTTCAATTCCCAACCTGCACAGTCACACATACAGTTACTAAGACACCTTTTTTGCTTTGTAAATGTCACTGATACAAATTATCTGGAATACTCCCCCAAAAAGTGTACAGGAAAGTATTCAAAATAAATGTCACACATACAATTACTTTGTATACTTATCTGTACACTTTTTTTCATTTCTAGATGATTTCTGGAAAGTTCTCTGTACACTTTTTTTCCTTTGAGAAATCCAGAAGTGCAACTTACTCAATTTTTGTTTTGTTAGGCATTTTCTGCAAATCGTCAACTAATCAATCTAAACATATTTGATGAAACAAAACACAATTGCAATCTTACAATTTCAGGACGAATTTGGGAAGTTCTCCTCTCCCTCTCTCCTTCTCTCCCTCTCTCCCTCTCCCCCTTTGGATGACAAGTCCCAGAATCCCTCAGTCATTACAGATGTTAGCAATGCCCCATGAGCCAAGTCTGTCTCTCCTTCCAGTGCCAGAAAGGATCGCTGCCACACCTACAATTCTGAAAAGCTAGCTAGAGAATAAGACGTGAAGGTGGACCGTTTGAGTCTAGAGGGCATAACAGGTGTGTCCATGCACAATACATGTCCTTGCTCATTTCACTCCAAAGACAAGTGAAAAGTGTCCAGAAATCTTTTCTGCATGCTTGTAAGTCTCTACATAACCACGTTGTCACAGTTCCACAGGGATGCATGAGCTTGTTGCAAAGGAAGAGGCAGCATTTTTGCATGATAAATATATGAATTACCCCTGTCACTAGTCTAAGCCACTGAACCTGGTTATTAACTCAGAATTTATTGAATCCCTTAACAGTTTGTATGGCAGGTAATATTCTATATTTACTGGAAACCAGAGATATAGCTTTATATAGTGCAAGGCAAACTGTGCTCATGACCTGGGTTCAATCCCTGGTAGCAGGCTCAAGGTTCACTCAGCCTTCCATCCTTCCGAGGTCGGTAAAATGAGTACCCAGCTTGCCTGGGGGGCAATGTGTAGCCTGCACACTGTAATTAAAAATTGTAAACCGCACAGAGACTACTTGTAGTGGTATGGGGCAGTATATAAGCAGAAGACTTTGCTATATATATATATAATTGAAACTAAACTTGTATCTTTGTCTATAGTTTTTTAAAATGTCAAAGTTGTAACATCGTGTTGATTAAAAGTTGCCTTTTAGCAGGGAAAAAAAGGGAAGAACAATCTTTTCTAATCATACACTAATTTTTAAGAAAATTATTCTGGCCATTTTGATTTTGGTATATGTCAGTCAGTGACTCCCCTCTTTCTCAGCCTGCTTTCTTCAGAGAGAGAGAGAGAGAGAAGAAAGAAAAATCAACCTCTTCTGTTCAAACTGTCATTCTAGAACTACATAAAATTCATATGTATCCAATATTTAATCTGTCAGCTTCACAGGAATTAATTGGAATGTAGCAGTGTAATGCAAACCAGCCAACATTCTGTTTTGTACTTGGAAACATGGACTACGCCAAGCCTACTTTTGACCAATGGTGGGAGAGTCTTGAATTATCTCAGCCAAGGGGGTTGGCATGCAGAGATGATCATTGTGAGTAATGTTCCAAGATGATTTCTTGCCCCATTGTTGTGGGACATGATTCAATTACATCATTCTCATTTTTTCCATCCCTAACACTTAACACTTACAATAGTTTGTCCCATGCAATCAAATATGATCTTCAAGTTCCAGTTTGATTTTTTTAATATATAATTGTTTTTCTTATATAAAACAATAAGAAAAATGCCCTTAAATCTTTTTTGTGGGATGGGTATGAACGGGGGGAAAATCAAAAGAGGGGATCAATAGCAATTCTCTTAAAAACATTTGCAGAATCCAGTGGAGCTTTTATTCCCAACAACTCACAGTGAAATCTATATTGTTTCTCAAAACCATTTTTCTACTTCTGCTCTGTTGTTTATAAGAACATAAGCACATAAGAACAGTCTTGCCAGAACAGGCCATAGTCCATCCAGTCCAGCATTCTGTCTCACTCAGTGGTGGACCATTTGCTTCAGGGTAATCCTAAGAAGATGTCTTCACCTGCTTACAATTCCCTGCAAATACTATTGAGAGATAACCTGCCTATCTCTCCAACCCAGAGGTTGTTCTTAGGCATCCATAGTGATAGCCATTGATACCCTTGCTCTCCATGAACTTGTCTAATCTTTTTCTTAAAGCTGTCAAGGCTGACAGCTGTCACCACATCATCTGGCAGGGAGTTCTACAGGCCAGTGATCTTCTGAGTGAAAATGTACTTTCCCTTATTTGTTTGAGATGTAGTACCCAAAAGTGCCATGGATTGCCCCCTAGTTCTAGTGTTATGCGATAGGGAAAACAGTTTTCCTCACCTACTTTGTCCACAACATGTATAATTTTATAAACATCAGTCAGATCACCTCTTAGGCGCCCTCGTTCAAGAGTGAAGAGGCCCAGGTGTTGCAGCCTTTGATGGTAAGGAAGGTGTTCCAATCCCCTAATCATTCTGGTTGCCCTCCTCTGCACTGTTTTCATTCCCATAATGTCCTCCTGGAGGTATGGTGACCCCTTAAGTTTATGAACATAATTGGGGTTTTTTTGCCCCAATGTGCATCACTTTGCACTTACTAATGTGAAGCTCATTTGCCACTGGTTTGCTCACTTTCCCAATGTCAAGAGATCCCTCTGCAGCATCTCACAAACTCTTTCCGTTTTTACTACCTTGTATAATTTAGTGTTGTTGGCAAATTTGGCTACCTTGCTATTTACTCCTACTTCTAGATCATTTATGAAGAGGTTAAAAAGCAGGGGTCCCAGTACTGAATCTTTGTGGACCCCACTCTTTACCTCCCTCCACTTGGAGAAATGTCCATTTAGTGCTACCCTCTGTTTCCTGTCACTTAGCCATATGCTGATCCAGGACAAGACCTGCCCCTTTATTTCCAGACTGGCAAGTTTATTCAAGAGCCTTTGGTGTGGGACCTTATCAAAAGCATTCTGAAAGTCGAGATAAGCAAAGTCAACTGGATCTCCTTTATTACTGAGGCATGATTTGCCCTTGCAGAAGCCATGTTGGCTCTCCTTCAGCAGTGCCTGCTATTCTATGTGCCTATAAAGTTTATCTTTTAGGATGGTTTCCATTGCTTTACCTGGGACACATGTCAAACTGACTGGTCAGTAATTTCCTGGATCACTGTGGAAGTTAAAATGACAGTGGAGGCCTGATAGCTCATTTGCTTTCAAAGTGGGCAGGGGATCTGCAGTTGCTCCTGGGGGCCGGATTCAGGATCCTGTGGGGACATATCTGGCCCGTGGGTCGTAGTTTGAAGACCCCTGGAATAGGTGTTCTGATAGTATAGAATTCCATATGGAAGAGTTCTTTGTGCATGTACTATATGTTATATGTTCATAGAATTCCCTCTGGCAGTCAACGCTGATACAGCCTGGTTGGATGTTGCCAGGCTTTGTGACAGAGGTACAGCAAGGAACTAGTTCGGACCTACAACCAAAATAAGTTCTCAGTTAATAAATTGGTAAAAATTAATTATATGCCATACATCATCCAATTTAGTTTCAGTGCAGTTTACAAAATCAAAACACCAAGGCCAATAAAACAAAGCAATAAAAAAACCCAGCACTTAAAAAGGGAACAATGAACAAAATTTTAATACATGAGCAGCTTTATCCAGATCCTGGTCCCCCCAGATCTGCAGTGCACATAGATGAGATATTGGCTTCTATGTTCAATTTAGTCGTGTAAGCATCTTGGGATTTCCCCCCCCCCTTGTTTTCTCATGGTCAATACTGTGCATGTTTGTTTGTTTGTTTGTTTTAAATTATTTGTAAGAGCATTTTAATTTGAAAGGAAATGAAACTGTGAGTGTATGTCAGTATTCAATACTTCCTCTCTCACAATCTCTATTTCAATCCAAAGAATGTTTGTTTTACGAGGAACTTATTTCATTTGCCTCTGCACTGGGGAAGGGGGAATTACACCACCCAAGTGACTGCCTGCTTAGAGGCAGTGTGATTGAGGTAATTAGCTTGCAGCTTGTGGATAGTGAGGCACTGCGGGCAGCTGTTCCATGGGGCTGAATGTCAGACCCTGTTTATCATCTGTACTGCTAGGCCCAATTTGGCACCAGTGGTGGAGGCTACTCAGGGGAAAACTCTAAGCCTGGGCCAGGGTGGATGATTAATTATCTTTCACACAAGCAGTGGCCCTCTGAGGTCAGAAATGAGGCCGCAGGGCAGGGAATATATGTAGCTTCCTTTATTGTGCTGTAGTTTCACGGCTACTTAAAGGAAATCAGTATTATTAGTCTCCTGGAGTTTGGTGAGTTTTAGTGCTTAAGCAAAGACTGGAAAGATTAGGCATTATTTGAAAACTCCTGGATTTCTCAGGGAAGGGGAAGTGTATGTGCACACAAGCTATCTCTGTCTGCATACCTTCATCCTCACCCGCCCTGTACCCTCTCCCAAATATTTTGCTGCTTGAAATGAAAGATGAGGTGGCACTGCCCCCCTCCCCATATTGACATATGAAACGAACTGGCCTGGCCATTAGATTTAACACTGGCAATGGATATCTTTCACCTCATGTGGGGCATCTCAAGATGGACAACAGACGCATACACACCTCTTGTTTCCTAAGAGAACAAAGCAGCCAGAGCACCCCTAATGGCAGCTTCCGCCACCTCGCACCACCGGCTGCCTGAGGCAATTCCCTATGCATGCTTAGAGGACGGCCCAACTTTCTACACAGACAAGTGCACATGGATCAGAAGTTTAGAATCAAAAATCTATATGGCTTACCAGGCCTAGACTTACCTGCTATCCATGAGATTAGGATCCACTGATTAAGGCATTCACTGCCTCAAAATACTAAATAATGCCCTTCTCCCCCAGAAATAGGTACTTCCATGTATTTCCAGGATGCATTTGCTGTAACATGGTCCTAGAGGGAGACAGACACCATGTAATGTATAGTATAGGAATAGGAATAGGAATCTTTATTGTCATTGCTCTCTTGCAAGAACAACGAAATTTTGTGGTTGCTATATTCAACTCATTTAAAACATTTCACATAGATTTAAAAACAGGTACAACACATAATATGACATATAAAATGACTAAAATATGACATATAAAATAAGCTGACTTCAAAGTCCAAGATTTCCGTTTAAGGCCAATATTGCTCTAAAAAAGAAGCTATTTTTGAGATAGTTTGTTCTTGCCCTCAGTACTCTTTTTCTCCGTCCCGATGGCAGCAACTCGAAGAGGCGATGACCAGGATGTGATGGATCTCTTAATATATCTAATGCTTTACAGTGGCACCTGGAAGTATAAATTTGTTCTAGGGTGGGGAGTGAACAGCCCACAATACTCTCTGCAATAGTGTTTCCCATGTATGCCGCCCTGAGGCTCCTCTTTTTCTTTTGGAAAAAGAGCACCACAATGCTGCTGCTTCTATAAGCTTCTTCATGGGCATCACACCACACCTTGTCCTTAGTACATTGCTTGTTCTGTTTCTTTTAGGCTAGTGCACAGTTGGATGGTGTTATGGGTGGAAGTGACACATTGCTACCTTCTCAGAGATGGAAGAGCAAAATCCATTCCTTTGGACAGTTCCCCTGGCGGTGAAGACACCTGAGAGAGGTTTTATTTTCCTGGCACTTTACAGATTTGGTTGCCCACTAAATCTTAACACCCTGGGACAAAGTCTCAGTTATCTCTGCCCTAGTCACAGCTCTATGCCCATTTATTTATTTATTTATTTATTTATTTATTTATTTATTTATTTATTTATTTATTTATTTCCTGCACTTATATACCGCGCCATTTCCTGGAGGACTCTGGGTGGTTTACAAAAAAGACCAGTAAAATACAATGTTAAAACGAGTAGTAAAAGCACTGAGGGAATAACAGGGATAGGGCATAAGTCAATTAAAAAAACCTCAGTAAAGGCAGCGGGCGACGGGGGGGTGAAGGAAAAAAAGGGAGAAAAACTAAACAGAAATAAGGTCGCCACGAGCCTCCTTAAAGAGCAAGGTTTTTAGCGCCTTTTTGAAGGCAGGCAGGGATGATGCAAAGCACAACTCACTTGGTAGCTAATTCCACAAGGAAGAGCCAACCACCGAGAAGGCGCGACTACGAGTTGTTGATTTCCATGCCTCCCTTGGGGTGGCCACCCTAAGTGAGCGCGCCCGTGACATCCGAGTGGGCCTGGCCTCAGCTGATCTCTGAGAGATACGCTCTGCCAGGTAATCAGGTCCCAAGCCGTGGAGGGTTTGAAAACAAAAACCAGGACCTTGAACCTTATCTGGAGGGCAACAAGCAGCCAATGCAGGCGGGCCAAAACTGGGGTGATGTGATCATACTTATGAGCACCCACCACCAGTCTGGCCACCACATTCTGTACCCGCTGCAACCTCCAGAGAAGGATCAAGGGCAACCCCTTGTGTTGCAGTAGTCAATCCTCGATATCACAAGGGCCTGCATGACTGTTCTCAGGGAGGACTCATCGAGGTACGGGCGGATCTGGGCGATCCTGCGGAGTTGGAAAAAAGCGGCCCTGGAGACAGCCATCACCTGGGCTTCCAGGGAGAGGGCTGAGTCCAGGAGCACGCCCAGATTCCTGGCCCTGTCCGTAGGCTGGAGGGAAACTCCCCCCAGCCTGGGGAGGGGGCAATTGTACCTAGATGTGGGTGCCCCGAAGAAGAGAACCTCGGTCTTCTCCGGGTTGAGAGAAGACCTTTACTCTGTCACATTCCCCTGGGAGGTCAATAGAATTCTAGTTACAGTTGCTCCTTTCTGATAACACTTACCAGATAACTAGGCAAGTTTCCAAATTCTGTGCTGCAGCAATAAGGATTCATAAACAAATTTCAAATAGAGATAAGGAAACATAGTATTTGTAGTAGTTGATGATTGCTTTTATTGTAGCTAATGACTACTTTTATATCAGACCAGAGTAAATTTTAAATTGTATTTTTAAATTGTATTTAAATTGTATTTATGATATATCATGTAATAAGGCTTGATTCATGTGTTGTCTGTTGGGATGCATATATAATCGGTCTTATTTGTATGATTTTATTTTTGTGTTTTTGGTCATTGACCATAAATAAAATTTATTTATATCTGTCACTTTCATAACCTAACATATTTGCCTTGTTACATTATTTTCTGAAGTGTGAGAGCAAGGTGTCATTTGCAGATTTGGCATTAGACAGAGATCTTGGACATTTATAGGCTTTTAAAAAATCATTAGCTTATCAAAAACAATTTAACAACGTATTATAACACATTATAGTACATTCTTTTCCTTATAAATTATTGTAGTGCAATTTATGACATAAGAACATAAGAAGAGCCTTGCTGGAACAGACCACACCTCATCCAATCCAGCATTCTGCCTCACAGAGTGGCTCACCATTTGCTTCAGGGTATTCCCAAGCAGATGTCTTCACCTCCTTATGATTCCCTGCAAATGGCATTGAGAGATATCCTACCTATCTCTCCAAAGCAAAGGTTATCCATAATGATGTCTTTCTTAAAGCTGTCAAGGCTGACAGCTGTCACCACTTCCTCTGGCAGGGAATTCCAAAGACCAGTGACCCTCTGGATGAAAAAGTACTTTCCCTTACTGTTTAAGGTCTAGCACTCCAAAGTTTCATGGAGTGCCCCTTAGTTCTAGGGTTGTGCGATAGGGAAAACAGTTTTTCCTTATCTACTTTGTCCACATTGTGTATGATTTTATAAACTTTAATCAGGTCACCTCTTAAGCACCATCATTCAAGAATATATTCAATATCTGAGTTTAACAGTGGGCACCATACTTTCATTAAAAGGACTTGTTTAATTTCCCCTCTGAACAATCTGACCTGATTAGTCAATTTTTCCATTAATACTACTGCCCATACCTTATTTTTCCATTTTCGTTCTTGTGCAAATTTCCAGCACTGAGCTATTTCACTCCTTGCCATCCCGATGAGGATTGCCACCAATTATTTAGTTAATAGATTTTCTTTACCTCCAGTAAAAAGTGAAAACAATAACATTTCAATTGAAATTATTTTCTGGTTTGTTTTTTTTTCCAACCAGCTGATCACTTCAAACCAGATTTTTTTTGGACTTTGGGGCAAGTTAGCCACATATGTTCTAATGCTCATGTCCACATTTTCTCCAACATAATTCTGATATTTCTCTATTAATTCTATGTAATTTGTTAGGACTAGAGATGGGCATGACCGGAAAAAAATTTTTTTGAGTTTCGACTCATTTCCGTTTTTCACGAATTTTTTTTAAAAATTGTCATTTCGTCGTGTCATTTGTCATTACCGCCACCGCGATTTCGCGTGATTTGACGTCCCAGCGAGTGGCGTCCCGCTGGCGCTAGGTGTTTTTGTGCCCTAGGCAGCAGGCGGGGTGGCGGGGGGGCATGGGTGGGCGGCAGCAGCGGCAGGGGGGAGAGGCGGGCACACGGGCGTGCGGGCACGCGGGCGTGCGTGTGGGTCCCGCAATGACCCAGAGCAGGCGGAAAACACTTTAAACTGACTTGCTGCACAAGACTGCATCGAATAAAGCAATTGCAATTTTTATTGCAAACAAAGTGGGCAGTGCACCCACAGCAGAGCTGCAGGCAGGGTATGAAAGGACCTTGGCTTGCCACCAAGCAAATGAAATTTTTAAAATAAATCCACACCTCCCCTCCCACTCAAACCTCCCCCCTTTGAAGCACTATCAGAAAAGAAATCCTAACAAACTGCAGGAGAATAAAAAAGAATAAACTGTGTTGCTATTCCCCACAGCAGACAGAGAATGAAATGAATTATTATTATTTCCTAAAAATTCAATTGAATCAATTCCCTCCCTGCCTGCCTAACTGAAATCTAAAGGCTCCGCGAAATCGAAACTAGTCTAGCACAGTAGCCAGCTACACACAGCCCTCTCCCACCCATATCCAAGCCCGGACTGCGACTCTTCTGGGAGTGCCTCGGCTTTTTATGCCCTCTTGCACATCCAGAAGTGTCAGTCAAAACCTGGCCATGCGATTGGTAGAATCGGGTCCAAAAATTTGCATGGTCCCATCCCATGGCCAGCCCATCATTGCGCAGGTGTAAAAAAATAAAAATAAAAATAAAATAAAATAAAACAAGTGCGACCTTTTACTGCTATAAAAAACCCACTGCTGCTACTGTAAAAATTCAAGCATTTAAAATAGCTAATTTTCGCATGTTTCTGTGGTGCTTTGGTGTTTTTTTGGACCACAATTTCAAAAAAAATATTGCGGACGCCATTTTGGATCCCCTCGCACCGCATGGCAAATGGAGACGCTGAGGATGCCCCCTCCCAGCCCGGTACCAGCAGCCCAGGACAGGAGGGGGGGAAGGCTGGGGACCCCCCCAGAAACCACCCCTCTGGTAGGTGCCCTCAGGCAGGCATATTTTCGCCTGCTTTTTTGGCCGGGAATCTGGGTTTTTTTTTTTAAATTTTTTTCTGTGCCGCTTGGCATCGCGCGATCGCCGCGCGATGCCAGGAATGACAACGACAAATCAGACCCAATTTTTCTTTTTTTGGTTCAAGTTCGAGTTCTGACAGCTTAATTGTCATTACCGTTTCTGTTACGTAATGGAAACGATATCTGAAAACGGAAATGACAATTTCGCCATGTCATGCCCATGTCTAGTTAGGACATAGGTGCCATCTATGTACTACCTGTAACACTGTCTCCTTAGACTTTATAGATAATGATTTATATGGCTGGGTAGTCCATATTCTTCTCTATGTATTTTCTAGTATATTAATTTTAGGTTTCTTTCTCAAACTATTCTACATTCTACATTACTACCACAATATTTATCTAGAATATTTTTATAAATTAGTGAAATTAGCCCTTTTTTCTTTTCCTTGTTGCTACCTATGCAATGACTTTCTAAGTCTGTTAATGGTCTATTAAACTCTAATTTCTTATATAGTTGATTTGCCACACTTCCTATGTGAAATGCTTGTCACCAATTAAAGCAAAGTGTTCTGCTTAAATACCGCCCCATGCCACTTCAAGTAGTCCCTGGGTGGTTTACAGTTTTAATAACACTATGCAGGCTACACATTGCCCCCCCCCAGCAAGCTGGGTACTCATTTTACCAACCTCAGAAGGATGGAAGACTGAGTCAACCATGAGCCTGCTACCTGGAATCGAACCCCAGGTCGTGACCACAGTTTTACCTGCAGTGCAGGCATTTAACCAATGCACCACAAGGTAAAGGCAAAGGTTCCCCCCCCACAAACATGCTAGTCATGTCCAACTCAAGGGACGGTACTCATCTCTGTATTCAAGCTGAAGAGCCAGTGTTGTGCAAGTCCAGTTGGCAGCTCAACGGTTTGAATCCTGAGTGCCACACAGCGGCGCAAGCTCTTGCTGTTAATCCCAGCTCCTGCCAACCTAGCAATTCGAAAGCATGTAAATGCAAGTAGATAAATAGGTCCCACTGTAAAAAGCAGGAAGGTAAAACCAATTAACTACTCTTCCTTATTCCTTTCTTGTATGTTTAATTGTAATTGGTTTTCCTTGTATAAACAAATCATTTATTCTGTCGATTCCAATGTATTTCCAGGGTTCTATTTGGAGGTTTTGATTCTAAAGTTTTGACTGTGGATTTAGTCTTTACAAACAAAGCATGGTTTCAATACTGGTGGATCTGGAAAACACACACAGGCAAACTGGCGCTCCTAGTTGCGGGTTCAAGGAGATGGTGAAAAGACATACTCCATAAAGTGTCCCTTTATTTTATTGTTTTCAATTGAGCTCTTTGTCAACCTACTGCCAGATGAGTTTTCTTGTTTGTTTATATTCTGCCCTTTATCCTGAAATGTCAGGATAGAGTACAATACTAAAAGCACACACACAAATAAAACAACTCCATCATTTGAAACCATTAAAGCCATTAAAAACTACAAACCTTCAGATACCAACAGTGGAAGAGCCTCCATGGCCAAGTAAATCCATGACACTTAATCCCTTAAGGTTCTGGAGAATAGCCTCTTTCAACTTGGTGCCAACATGAGGTTGATATCAACACCAATAAAACATCAAAGAAGAAAGCATTGTATAACTGAGTTGCTACAGCCAAGAAAATTCTCTCCTACATCTTCTAATGGTTTGCTCTCTATGGGGGGACACCAAGGAAGCCCTTGACTAGGAGATCTTAATTATTGAGCTTGTGTATATAAGGAGAGGCCTTCCTACAAATATCTAGGTCTTGAGTTTTGAATGCATTATAAATAATAATCAACACACCTTGAACTCAGTCCAGAAGCATCTTGCTAGCCAGTGCCGTTCTTTCAGAAATGATGTCCAATGGGGTCTGAAAGTGATTCCTAGTATCAAATTGATAGCACAAGCCTAGGTATGCTTGCTTAGAAGAACACCCCATTCAGCTCAGTTGGTTTATTTTAAGGCGAGCAAGAACTAGACAACGGCTGAAATGATTGTTGCCATCCAAACTTTACTTTTAGTTTCCTTAAAGAAAATGGGTTTTTTCTCTCTGTCAAAGCAAGAGAAAGTTCTTAGGTTGGAGGCTAGTTTTGTAAGGGGTCTCTCTGTAAACAGGACATGTGGCACATCTAAAAAGAAGCATATGACTGCTGGTGTTACAGAATCATTTCCACTCAATAAAAAAGGGAGCCTCTCACAGGAAGATCTGTGACCTCGGCTCTCCAGAACTGGTTAACCTGTTGTCTATATTTCACAGATGAATTCTGCCCCACGATTTCCACTTTGCTATACCCTACGACACAGAGACACACACAGCATCTGCTGTTCCTATGCCTTTGTAGACTCCAAAAGCTAATCTTTCGGTGCCAAGGGAAGCAGTCAAGAAGAAGAAGAAGAAAAGAAATTATGCAAAAGAGCTGAGAACAGATTTACTTTCCCAGCTGCTCTTCTATTCCTAATCAGGAGTCTGCCCAGGAAAGCTGATCAAGGTGCCATTTGTCTACTGGATATTCTGAATGTAAAACACTGATCTTTTGGGTTTTGCAACATTTGGAAAGCCTGCAGCAGCTTAGAGCGAAATCTCTCTTTAAGAATCAATCACTCAACTGTCTAAGAAGCCGCTGTAGTGCAAGCTTCTCTCTCTCCTCTCCTTGTGTCCTGCACTGATAAAGTTCGTGATCAGCCGGAGACAGGCTGCACTGTGTAGACTTTTGATACAAAAGAAGGAGGCAATTAACCCATTTTCTAGCCCCATAAAACTAATTTCTTTTCTTACTTTTCCTCTCATTTTGGCCAGTGTAGTGGTGTGCATCTCCTGTTGGATGACTGAATACATATTTGGTATGAGGAGGAATGATGGTATTTCATGGGGAGGTAGATATTTGAAATGGCCAATTCATGATTAATTCAAAGAAATGACAAAAAATGAAAGCAGCCAGAAATATACTTATTGAGCTTATTTCATTAAAATATTGTTTATATTTTAGTTTAGAAAGCTAATACGCTTACCTTCAGTCAGAGTTCAAGAAGGTTTCCACAAGAGAGAAGCATACATGAAACAGAATAAAAATACAAAAAATTGTAGTCACAGAAGTAGTAACCCCAGGGACAACTAGTGCCCAGTTTTGTTTATTTTAGAGCCTTTACTGTTGAGTTTTTATAAAATAAAAAACAAACATAAATTAAATATTGTGAATAAAGTTGACTTACCTGTTCCTTACTAGAAGGCACTACAGGAGCGTTTGGGGAGTGGTAATACAGGTGAGGCAATCAAGCTGAGGTTCTCTGCGGCCTCAGGCAGCTGTAGGCAACCTAGCAGCCAAAAGTGTATTTAAGGAAAGGCTCTGGTATTACACTTTGCTGAATCTGGTTTAGATTCAGTCACACCAACTTGCTAGCTCTGCATGAGCTGTTTGCTTGTTGTGTGTTATTTTGCCTACTATTTATGCTGTATACTTACTTGTTAAAGTTGAGGGTTATATTTTACTAGTAGTATATACTTAAATTTAAGTTACAGTTTTGGGTTCTTTTGTTGTGTTGTGAAAGATATTGCTGAGTATAAGCAGGTATAAAACTGTTTTAAGTTGTTTATATAGAGCTGAGTATCAAGCATTGTAAATTTCTGTTTAATGTATAAATTCTTTTTGTCAAACAATACAGGTACTCTATTTTACTACAGAATTGAGTGGTTCTATGTTATTTCATTATATTAGTTCTCTTTACATTGTTTATCTTTCTTCATGGGAGATGGCCATTCACTGTAAGCTTTGTTGTTAAGGTTGGAGTTTTCTTAATTATTAATTTCCACCTATCGGACATTTACCTGTATATCATTGTACAGTTCCCACTGCAGCTTATAGAAACTGAACATTAAAAACAAATTTTACACATAAAGCATTGAATAAAATCGACTTAACTTTAAGTTTTAAATGCCTGGCAATCTTCAAGATTCTTACGTAGCCCCTCAAGCAAGTAGAGAAGACTTCCTTTCTGGTAGAAACAATGACCTGAACTATTCTGTTTTTTTTTTTTTTTTGCCTTGTTACTGTTACAAGATTGCTACATATGTGAATGTCAACCTGCAATTAAGAAATGGGAAGTGAAATGTCTTTCTTGTTTTGTTTTCATAATAATAAATGTGGGACAAGTTGAAATTGTGTCACACACCCATCCACAACTCACAGCATTAGAAGGGTTTTTATGGAAGACACAGGCTGGAATCTATAAAATAATTGATCTTTAGAATTGCAAAGTGCCCAGGTTAGGATTACTGTATATGTTTTACATTACCAATAAAATGTCTGAAGCAGCTAAAAGTAATACTGAATATTCTATTTTCCCCTTAGGAAGAAAATTCTGCTGAAGAATGATTAAAACCCTGACAAGGAAGGCAGTGTTAAAGTTCTGTCTAGATCAGACACATAAAGACTTGTACTCCTTTTTTGTATTTGCAACAAATTTGATTAATAGTTAATTAAGGAAGAGTTCATAGATTCCATGAATCACATCAAGCTTGCATGGACTTAATTATGTAAAAGCTTGTGGGAAGAAAAAGGGGGTGGATGATATAGAATGGAATAACCGATACTGTAAATATATTGAGATATGTTGTTGCAAAAACATGCCAGCTTAGTACTCTGCAGTCTGGCAAACAGTTCAGGATTCCTGAGCTCGGTGCAATTAGTGATTGTTTTCTGTGTTAAGAGTGTAGGTCAAACTATTCGTTGCTTTTACTGGAACAATAAGAACTAGGCATTAAGGGAATGTGTTGTCCCTCAACTTAACCTCCTTAAATTGTGACTGCTGAAACTTGGTATACTATTAGGGGAGGTAAAAATGTTAATTAGAGGATATAAACATTTCCTTTAAAGTCTTTTTGGACCCAGAATGGTCAAACCTTCAAAATTAACTTCCCCAGTTCCATCACGGACCAAACATAAGATTTGTAGGTGAGGAAAATCATGTCTTTGACAAACAGGCATCTTTTACCCCTTGAAGGAATATCATTCTACAAATTGCAAATTATATGTCAGTGTAAAAACTATTCCTTATTTTAGCCATTGTCATTGACATTTATTTATTTGCATTAGCCATGGCCTTAGCAAAAAAACAAAAAACAAAAAAACCCCAAAAACATTTACCTATATATATGTTATATCTATATATAGCTATAACATTTTCATAGATACATAGATATATATTTACATACTAAAATCAAAATAATAAATACATATACATGCAATATTCCTATATCAGATTTGGACAACTAATCCATAAATGATTATTATTTTAAAATCATAATTGGCCTCGTTTTAATTGCTGCTGCTAAAAATTTTGCTGTGTGTAGTGTCACCTGTTTATTTTGGTCTCCAAGGAGTAAAGATACATAGAAATTAGAGATGGGCACGAATAGAAAAAATGGTGTTTCATTTCATTTTGTTTCATTTCGTTAAGGAGTTTGTTTCATTTGTTTAGTTTTTCATGAATTTTTGCGAAAAAAAACATTTCATTGTTTCATTAATTTGTCATTCATTTTTACCCGCTTTTCCCCCCAGCGCCTACTGCGCAGCCCCTGGGGCCAGGTTGGAGCTGGGGGTGCCTACGAACGGGCGTGGGAGGAATAAAGAGGGGGAGCAGGGTCAGAGCCACGCTGCTCTGGCCACCTAAGCACGGCCTCGTTCTTATCACCCCTCCTGATCAGCACCTGATAATGGGCCATGGGAGGGAGGCGCAAGGGGGCGGCAGCTTTGAAGCCGCACTGCTCTGGCTGCCTAAGCGCGGCCTCCTTATCTCCTCCCAATCGCCCCCGTGATAACGGGCTGTGGGAGGGAGGCGCAAGGGGGGTGGCTTTGAAGCCACGCTGCTCTGGCCTTCTAAGCGCGGCTTCTATATCTCCCCTCCCAATTGGCCCCGCGATAATGGGCCACAGGAGGGAGGCACAAGGGGGCGGCAGCTTTGAAGCTGCACTGCTCTGATCGCCTAAATGCGGCCTGCTTCTTACCTCTCCTCCCGGGGCTGGGCTGAGGCTCGAGCCCGCCGCGTCCCTTGATGGCACCGACGAGGTGCATGCTCCCTCCGTGCAGCTCGGCGTGAAAGGACCTCCAGACCAGCACCAGGTAGGAGACGTCTCCGCCCCCATTAACGAAATGAACCTAAACGAACTGAACAAATTTTTCTTGGTTTGGTTCATTTCATGTTAAATTTGCCCTAGGGTTGTTATTCGTTTCGTTACATAACAAAATGAATAACGAATAACATAAATCAGATGAATGACCTGGTTTCTTTAATAACATGGGGAGAAGTAATTCTTGCCACACCTGTATATAAAAGGAGCATAACAGTAGCACATGGGCAAGTGTTTCAACACCTTCACCACATGTGCAATTTTGTAGAGGGATTCCTTTAAAATGGCCCTCAAGTATAGCTGAAGTCATGACATTAAATTGTGCATATGAAAAGGCCCTTCAGTATTTTAGAACTGTTAGCATGTTCAGATACTGTACCATTGCTTTTGGATGACTTATCACTGAATAGTCATACCAGGGATATAGTTTATTGGTGACGGACAGATTATTTTGATGTTCGATATCATATATGTGCTGCTTTAATAGGTGTCTCGCCTTACTATACTATACAATTGCTATACTTGATAATTGTTTTTATTTACTGTTGTTGTTAATCTCCCAGAGTTCTTTGGGAAGATGGGCAGTAAATAAATAAATAAATAAATAAATAAATACTTCACCTTATCACATCCTACTGAAGATGTCACTGTCAACATCACCCTCAGAGATATATTCAACACTGCTACTTTGGGACTAGATAGGTGATCACAAATGCTGGACATTGAAATGAAATGAAGAAATCCCAGTTCTTCCCCTGCAAACAGCAGCCCCTGATGGTGAAACAAAAAGCCCTGAATAGCCATGGGAAAAGGCTGGACTGGTTTGCAATTAACTCCATGTCATGGGGCGTGGTGGCTCAATGGATTAGAGCACTAAAACAGTCAGCTGCAAAGTCAGCAGCTTGGCAGTTTGAATCCCGGCTGCCACACAGTGGTGTGAGTTCCTGCTGTTAACCCCAGCTCCTGCCAACCTAGCAGTTCAAAAGCATGTAAATGGAAGTAGATAAACAGGTACCACCATAAAAAGCAGGAAGCTAAACAGTGTTCTGTGCAGCCATGCTGGCCACGTGGTCACAGACGTGCACAGCACTGGTTCTTGGGCTTGAAAACAGATATGAGCACCGCCCCTAGAGTTGGACATGACTAGCATGCATGTGTGGCGGCAGGGGGAGGGGAACCTTTGCCTTTACCTTTTACATGTCATTGCCAGAAAATTCATTGAATTCTTACTGTGTCAACAGCGAAACAAATGGAAGCTAAACCACTAAGTAGTTACACCCTGAGTCAATTAAATTACTTTTGACTTTGGCTTTCCTCACATCAAAGGGCTAACTACCTTTTAAGGCATAAGAAGGCTGAATAGGATAGGAACAAATTGTGGTGTTGCTCCACTTTGGGAGAGGTTACCCTAAAATTAAACAAATCCCCCTGATTTGGATCGTTTTTTGCACATTTGTTCAAAGTTAGTGTAGGTACTTAATTAGCACACTCAAGCCCACATAATGTTGAATGCTAGCAGGGATGTTGGAAAACTGATGCCTTACCATCTAATGTAAATATGGCTGAAAATGGCCCAGCGTGAAATGAATAATCAGGGTTAGACGGAGCTAATTCTCAAACAGTGGCCGTAAAATATCTTAAGACAGATGTTTTGCAAGCATCCTAACTGAAGATCACTGAGAGATGATCTTTCTCCCATTTTAACAGAAGATCATGTTTAAGACCAGCCTTAAACACACTTACTAGCCCTATTGAAACATCTTCTGAAGATGCCGGAAAAAAACAGATGCTTGCAAAAGGTTTTGTTGTTGTTCAGTCATTTGGTCGTGTCGTGACCCCATGGACCAGAGCATTTAAATAAATTTGTTGGCCTTTAAAGTACAGAAGTACTTCATAGTGAAATCACATCATACCCATACACCTTAAGAGTATACTACTGAATGTATTCTCCAAGTATTTCTGCATCATATTCCACATGAGCCTTTTATGAGCCTTATGGTGCAGTGGTTTTACTGTTGTACTGCAATCAAAACTCTTCTCAGGACAGCCAGTTCAAGGTTTAATCAGCCTTTCATCCTTCTGAGGTGGTGAGAGTGGACAACATGTATCTTGCAGGCTTAACTTGTAAACCACCCAGAGAGTACTTTAAGTGCTATGGGGTGGTTTATAAGAAGCACACTTTTTAATAGATTTTTAAAGATATCATAGAGTCTCAGAAAAATCATCCTCCCCCCCCAAAAAATTATCTATGTATTATGGCTATTGACAATTTTGCCTTAGCTATACAGTGAGTATTAGTCAAAAAAAGAGAGCAACTTTTGCAAACTTTAGTGCACTCCACTCGTTTTCATAGAATCCAAAAAGAACACAAACACAACATTTGGCCAGTAGAGCCCAATAATTATGAAGTTGACTGTCATGTCCTTCCACTTGACTGCTTGCCACCCAGGACCCAAACTGATAACAGAGGAGTCTGCTTTGCTGTGTAATATCTTATTAGCGCCCAGCTGATGAGTTTCACCAGACTTGTGTCTTAGGAAGAACTGCAATTACAGCTGCGACGCTGACACAAAGTTCACCAGCTTTTTGAAAACAAGCTTGGGAGGGTTTGGGAGCTAATGAGCGGCAGCTCAAGGAGTGAACTTGCCTTCACTTCTTGGGGTGGATTTCATTTGAGGGACTTTCATGGCCTTCTGCTTTTCCTCCTTGCTCTCCAGTGACTCACTGTGTTGACATTTGCCTTCACCTCTCCAAGACTCTTTTTCTATTAGCTCCAGTTGGAAAGCTGTCAACAGTTTCCATCTGTTTTCTCAACACTAGATGTACACATTTCCCCAACTCACAGACATTTTTCCCCCTTGGAACAAATGATTTTAGATGAGAAAAACTTTCATTCCATGTTAAGGCAAATCTGCACATTTCTTGCTGTTGATGCGCTCACTAGACGGGAAAGTGTGGAAAGGCAAAAGAATACGTTTGTAACATGTTTCCTCCATCACTCTCACAACGATCCCTTAAGAGATACCACAGTTTTCATTTGGGGAGATGGCAAACAAAACAGGAGACAGGAGAAAATTTTGCTATAATGATAACCCTTTGATGAAAGGAAATAAAATGTACATTGACAATCATGCCATCTTTGCCGACAGTCTACCTCCCCACCACCACCACTATGCATGCTGGAGAGGTTCCATGCTGTAAGAGCACAAAAATGTTCTTCCCTCCGAACCTGATGACTCACTGAGCTGGTGAGCTTTTCAAGTACACTGGTAGCTAGACTTGTCCCTAGTAGCTACTTAGATGTATTACCATAAATAGATTTGGGGCAGAGACTTGGTCTAAGAAACAACTTTCCATCTCTGTTTCCCCCCTACAACATAGCCAAAGAGTTTGGCATTATCTGGCACTCTGGCCACCCCATCTATATATTAGGCAGTGATCTCTGTGAGAAGTTCTGACAGCCTTTGGATCTTTGCCCCATTACTGTGTAACCAGTAAAATGCTATATTTAAACCACCAGAGCCACATGCTGCTCTTTTTCCATTATCCCACTGTGTTCCATGCTGTAGCACAAAACAACTGCATGTCTATGGTGTGCAAACATAGGAAAATTATTGGCACCCAGGCAGGCACAGCTATATTGTGCTGCCAACAGCACTCAGCATTCCATAAGCCAACATATCCATCCAAAAATGAGTACCCCCAAAGAAAAAATTGTAACTGTAAAACCGGACACTGTACCAAATTTGGCACAGATGTAGCCAACAGACTGTTCTTGTTCTTTTCTAAATTTGGGGATGTTTTAGCAAAGGGATTTCAAGTTATGTCTATCTAAATAGTAACACTGAAACGGTCCGCTGCAAATAGGTATGGCAGTAAAAAGCGGGAAGGTAAACAGTGTTCCGTGCAGCCATACCAGCCACATGGCCACAGATTTGCATAATACTGGCTCTTTGGCTTGAAAACACAGATGAGCATTACCCCTAGAGCTGGACATGACTAGCACGCATGTGCAGGGGGACCTTTACCTTTTTAACATTGTTTTTACCCTGTGCAAAATCAAGCAAACTGAAACACCACCTCATTTACAACAAATCAAATACATTGATCAGACCAAATAAGCATGCCTAGAACATGCCTCGTTTTTTTTGACACCATGCAGGAGAAAATCCCAGAAGTTGACTCCTTTAAAAAAAAAAAAAGTTAAGTACTTCTCTCCAAAACACAAAGCAATTTCCAGGGCTCTTTTTCAACGAGTGTGAATGGTAGTCAACAGAAGAGATGGTCCTGTAGTAGACGATCTTGACTGCTGCCATTGGTGCTCTTCACCTTCAGGCTGCCTGTTGCTGTGTACAGCTTGTCATCCTTTTCCCTGCTGGCCATGTGGGCATGATATTACGCAGCAATATTGGCCATTTTCTGGCTTTTGGTATCCTAGATATAAAGCACTATGTCCCTGATTCATGAGGTTGAGGGAGGGTTGTTTGTTTTTGTATTGTTTTGGTTTGTTTGATTGATTTTTGTAGAAATTTATGGATACATGTATAGCATAATGTACAACATAAATACCTGATGAATATTCTTGTCCAGTGATACTATGTTTCTCAATTTCTCAGTCTAATCATCCCATTCATGCCTGGATTATGATGGTTCTTTAAAGGGGTTTGCTTGCTGTTTTGACACGTTGTATCTTAGCAAAATTTTAGCTCTCTCATCTTTGCACCGTGCTCCCAAACTCTTTTTATACCTATCACAATCTGCTTAGTTGGCTTGTAAAAAAAATGAGACCAGCCTTGTCAGCATCACCACAGCAGAGACTGACAGGAAACAAGAGGAAGTAGAGCACAATTTATTTTTATCTTTTTTTTGTCCTCATTCATGTATCTCAATAGCCAGCTTGTTAGTCAAAGTCTCTTTCCAAATGAAAGAGAGTGACAGGGATTTTTTCCTTCCCTTAAAAGCCCATTTTGATTTTTTCAGCTGCCAAACTGAATGCAGCGTTCAGGCAATGACTACCACTACATTTTTGACCTTCAGATGAAGCAGATTTGATAGGAACATTATAGAGAGGGGAATAAAAACAACAGGATATCACGTTGTTTTAAAAAGTTGCTCATCCGACTCTAAATTCTGCCCATGGTGCTGCTTTAGTCTGACATCAGACAGTAAAATCCAGCAATTTCTCTTTCATCTTGTCCAGCCAGTGCTAAACACAAAACAGCATTCCAAAATAGGTTCATAAATATCTCTTCAATAGCCAGTGCTTCCCTCCAATTTCCTAGTTTGAAATGCATTGAGGAAGAAAGCTGTGCAACTGATCAGAGGGCATTTATTTCAATAGAGTCTGTCTGTCTGTCTGTCTGTCTGTCTGTGTATGTGTGTGTGCGCGCGCATGCATGTGCACATGGTATACATCTAATGAGGACCTGTCATGGTAAACTTTATTTTATAAATAAATATAGAAACGATCCACAGGAAAAGATTCCAGTCCTACTTCAAGGCATCGGCTCCTCAGATTTATTTATTTATTTATTTATTTATTTATTTATTTATTTATTACACTTATTAACCACCTGATTTTCCCCATAGGGAACTCAGGGCGGTGTACAGACGTCACCCAAAGGCGATTCCCCAAATACAACAAAAAAATCCCACAGCCTAACCAATCCGAACCTAACAAAATACAATAATATAAAAATACTACATAAAACACTCATACAAAAATAACTGGTAAAATTTGTCCGCAAGCAGGGAAGAAAGAAGAACCCAAATCTGCTCCTCCCCTCACTGCTGACCTGTTAAACACAGCCCCATTCATTTGCACTGATGTTCAGCAGCTGGCAATCACAGCATCAATACGCTGAGCCCTTGAGAGGGTGTGTGAATGGTGAAAGCGGCAGTCATAGAAGCAATGCAAATGCAGACTGTAGTAGTTCGAGTGAAGCAGATAGTGGGAAGAATCCCAAAGATCATATATAATGCAGTAAAACTCTCTACCTGAAATATAAACAACAGGCCTTTCCTGAGGCACTAGGTGATAATCATTCACAGTGACAGCAACGTCAGGCAAACACAGGCAGCCTGGGAGACTGAGTCACAGGGTCTTTGCTTGTCTCCACTTACATTCCACAACTGCTGTTGTGCTTGGTTTTCACACTAACACTTCATACTTATATATGGCTCCTCCATTTTTTTAAAACTGAAGCACAATGTTCACTCGACTACAGTGGCACCTTGTATAAAGGAATTATTTCGTTCCGAATGAAATTATGTTAAACAAATTTTCCTTTGTACAAATTCCCATAGGAATACATTGAAAACAAAGTGATCCCATTTTTATGTTGTATAGATTCTCCCCATAGACGATTATGTTAAGCAAATTTCCCATATCTCCAGAATTTTTTATGTTGTACAGATTTTATGTTATACAAGTTGTTTGTTATACAAGGGTCCACTGTATTTGAAGAATAAAAATAAGAACAATAAAAACCCTCTAAGGGGCACAGCCCACTTCCAAGTCACAATAAGTCTTCTGAACATCCTGCCATCCACATAATGTTGAGTAATTCAGAAAAAGAAAATGGGAAACCACAAAGGAGCCACAGTGGAACACTATGCTTAAGCCTCTACAAGTGTGTAGTATCTGGGACGAAGGTCCATTTCTGTTGGGGGGAGGTAAGCTATCCAGTTCTTTGGGAATCTTGCTGAGTGGTCCTCTTCATGTGTTCTCCAGGGGTGATGCATTGTGCATCCCATTGTGCTGCCTGGAGAGAAAGAAGTAACAATTTAACTGCATAAGCGTGCCATTAGAGCAATGGTTCCCAAACTTGCTAATGCTGTGACCCTTTAATACAGTTCCTCATATTGTGGTGACTAGAGATGGGCACGAATAAAAAAATGACATTTCGGTTTTTCATTTTTCGTTGCAAGTCCATTTCGGTTCATTTTTGTTTTTCGTGAATTTTTTTGGGAAAAAAATCATTTTGTTTTTCATTTTTCATTTTTTGTTTTTACCCGCTTTTGCGCGACTTAAAGAATTTCTGCACACAGATGTCCCCCAATGCCCCAGACCAGAGGGAAAACACTACAAAAACTGATGCTGGCAGAGACACAGTATAGAATAGGTACACAGAGAGGCTGCAAGGGCAGCAGCGGGCGTTGCCCAGGGCGTAAGGCAGCTGCAGAGTGACTGCACTGCGGGGCAGGGGAGGGTACTCACCGAGAGGTACGAACGCACACAGGGAGGCTGCAGGAGAAATCTCTTCTTTCTCTCCCCTAGGAGCCAGGCTGCAGCCAGCAGGAACACAGAGACACACACCTGCCTGGCTGGCCTAAAGTAGCGAGTTGCAGAGACAGCAATCCCACCCTAACTCCCACCTCAGACTGCAAGGAGGACGGGGGCGGCCAAAACTTTTTATGCTCTCTGTGGCTGCCACACCTACCCAGTCTGCAACCTGGGCATGCTATTGGTTGAAATTGTTCAGGAATTTACATGATCCCATCACATGGTTTGCATCCATCTTGTGATTGGAATCCATTTTGTGTCATCCTTAAAGGAAAAAGAAAAAATACATCGCGATGGGAGAAAGACAAAAACAAACGTGTTAAGGGCCGCAACCCCCTGGTAGGTAATAATTTCAAATAATTATCACTGCGTTTTTATGGATGTCCAGGGCATTTTAATAGCCAAGAAATCCATATTAGGCATCTGGGAGCCATTTTGGGTCGATGTCCCCTAACTCCCCTTACAGGAAAAAAAATACAGCGATCTGAGAAAAGATATAAATGCACGTTTTAAGGACCCCAAACCCCCTGGTAGGTATTATCAGGCAGAATAAATAATTATCACTGGGTTTTTATGGATATTCAGGACATTTTTTAACATTTAAAAACCGCTCATTTCATTGTGCGTTGCCATTAATGAAAATGAAACGTAACAAACCTAATTTTCGTGGTTCTGTTTGGTTCGTTCCAATTTCATCACAATTTTGATTATTCATTTCATTACGTAACAAAATGAATAACAAATAATGGAACAAATTTTATTTTCATTTCATGCCCATCTCTAGTGGTGACCCCTTGCCCTGCGTGGACAAGGCCACAAGCCCCCTTTGGCAGGCTACTTTTGCAGGTGCCATAGAGAACTTCCCTCTACAGGCACCCCAGCCAATCACAGCTTCCGGTGCCATTGACTCACATCCCCTCCAACCTACAAAGCTGTAACTCACTCTCCCCCCTTCCTACCCCTCCTCCTCCAGATCCACGCCGTTTGTGCCTTTTTCTTCACTGGCACATGGCGACCCCTCAAGGGTGTCAACCCTCAGGTTGGGAACCACTGCATTAGAGGAAGAGCACCTCAGGCCACTCAGCATACATGTGAAGCAGATCCCCCAGAGATACCACCCCTGTGGAAAAGAATGATGGAGAAAAGGCTTGGAAGGTGGACCGGAACTGATTCAAAACGACTGGTCCATGGAGATTTAAGGAAGCAATACTGATGTCTAGAGAGAGGGCAAAAGAATCTAGAGGGGGCAGCCTATACCCTGCAACTCCAGGAGTCTTACTATCATAAAATCATAGAGTTGGAAGAGACCTCAAGGGCCATCTAGTCCAACCCCCTGCCGTGCAGGAACCCTATCACAATATTTCCGACAGATGTCCATCCAGCCTCTGCTTAAAAACCTCCACAGAAGGAGACTCCCCCACCCTTTGTGGCAGCATATTCCACTGCCGAACAGCTCTAACTGTCATGAAGTTCTTCCTAATGTTCAAATGGAATTTGACTACTTATGTGGGCTTGCAGCTTTACTTTAGCCGTTTTTTTTACTGCTCCAATGCCACTCCTCCAACCATGAGGTTTTTTTCCTCACCTGCAGACCTGGGGCAGCAGAAAGATCCCCTGAGAGTTGGTAACCGTACTGTATATATCTATGCAGGGTATTATATGTGTATAAGTCCAGATAGGTAATATATAACCTTATATATAAATTTCAAAAATACCACGGTGGAGAAAAATTCAAGAAAACCCAATTCCACCTTCCTCCTCCATGATATTTTAAATTATTGTGGAGCCAGTGCCCTTATCATCCCATTGAAAGGGAATGGAAGTGGAGGTACTTTCGTTGATCCAGATGAAATACTCCTGGGGTGGGTGGGAAATATGTTAGCTGCAAATGGGAGTAGATTTCCCCTCCCTCAAGCTTTAAGGATCCTGCGTGGGGTGATATCAGGTGGCATGTGACCATAGCATTCTCCTCCACCACACTCCAGCAGAGACTAGGGATTAGCCCCTCTCCTTTGCAAAGGGCAGCCGCCGCCTCCATCTTAGCTGGGGCCATTACTCTTGATTGCCAAAGGTAAGACATCCTTTCTGAGCAGATCTACAATGAGATGCCAAGGCCTAAAAAAGCAATTTCAAGGTCTGCTGCTGCTGCTGCCTTCATAGGAGCCTTCCAGCCACAGCCTCTGTGCCATGTGCCTTCATTGTTGGCGTGGATGCCAGTGAGGCTGGTGGAGGCTCTGACATTCCTGTGAAAGAGTTAAAGGCACATGATCATATCTGGAGTTAAAAACTGCCCAGACTGATTTCAACCACAGCATCTGACTTGAAAAGATTTTTTCCCAAGGTCATACAACCAGTTCCTCTGTCTTGTAGCATGAAGAATCCCAAGGGAACTTTTTTTTCCAAGTTTCCTCTCTGGGCAATGTTTTCATCCCCTTTGTAACTTCTTCTTCTTTTCCCCAGCTCTTGTAGGGGGGGGGGATGCACAGAAGAGCAACACAGGATACACTGCAAAACCACGTCCACCCCCTTAATTCCCAGCCCAGCCCACTCATCTCCCTTTATTTCTCATGGAATAAATTATGCATTCACAAGAGCTCTTTGGTGGGAGGGTGGAGGCGTTCCACAGGTGACTTCCATTAATGCTAATAGGTTTAAATGGCAGTAATTCCCATGTGCTGCTGACTGAACAAGGGAGACCAAGATACTCTTCCAGTGGCACCCTTTGGAGAAGGGGGGGGCAGTTATAGACAGAAGCAAGGAAGAAGAGGAGGAAAGCCTTTTAGTGACAAGCTGCTTTGGCCCTGGAAGGACAGCCCTTAGAAGATTCCTGCTAATGGTCTGACCACCTTTAAACACTCAAATGACCCCAGGGACCAAGCGTTCATTATTGGCCTGGGAACACCAACCCTGCATTTTAGATGATTTTCCATACATCTGTTTGCTTGTTGATTTTTTTCCCATGCCAATAAGTGCTTTGCAAATCTAAAATCTCTGTGTGTGAGAGAGTGAGTATGAGGGAGTATCTGTGTCTATTCCTTGTCAGTTGCATTCTTTTTGCTTATGCTTTTTAATCATCCTGTAAAAAGGATTATTTACATATCTAGGCACTAGGAAAAAAACTTATTAAAACGTTTATATGGCTTAAATGGTTTTAACACTGAAAATGATTTAAAATTAAAATGCAGTTCTTATATACACTAGTACTGCAGAATTAGGAGTAGAGATTTGAGGGAGGTCTTTAAAAGTTCCACAAGGATGTTCAAGTTTCAAGTGAAGCCTCTGCAGCCCCTCATGTATGCTTGCAGAACTAGAAACAGACTATTTCCAGATTAATGACCACTTGTCCATGCTCCCAGAGTCATGACTATGGATCATTACCGGGAGGAGAAAATCCAGCAACAATGTAAACCACCCAGAGTGGTCCCTGTCAGATGGGCTATATATAAATCACATAAATAAAAGAAAATGAACTATGGTTCATTTGATCTGTTATCTCACAAAATCAACCCAATTTGTGAATGTTAAGCTGATTTTTTTTTAAAAAATTGCATTCCTATCAAACTAGTTGTCACCTTCCTAACATTTCTATCTTTGGCCTACTGTTTGCCCCAAGTTCCCAGTGACAGAGTGGTTAAACTGCTGTACTGCAGCTGTAACTGTCCCCACCACCCGTGGTTCAGTTCTAGGTAGCCGCCTCAAAGTTCATTCAGCCTTCCATCCTTCCAAGATAGACAACATGAGTACAGTATCCAGTTTTCTGGGGGCAGGGGGAGCAATGTGTAACCTGAATAATTAAATTGCAAGCCACCCAGAGTGTTAGGTCCCTGCCAGAGCCAGACTCAGACACTGAGGGGTTAAGGTCAGAGGAACACCCAGCAGCTGACTCCCATATCTGTCTCAGGAGAGTCCTCCCCTCCCCAGACAGCTGTCAGCTGCAGAAAGCAAAGACTCACAGCAAAGCAAAGGAGAGAGAAACTATTGGAGACTCAGAGGCATTTGCATTCACATGAACCATAGTTTTAGCAGAATGAGGGTTTATGGGGATGGGTGGTGCCCTCTTGGGACCATAAATCAAGCGTTCAGGGGTCAGGCTACCTTTGTGGGAGCAACAAGTTGCTAAGGCTTGCCCTCACCCATGTGCCTTGTTCCTGGATTCCTGAACCCCTGTCTCCTGCTCGGCTGGACCTTGGAGCTTGTCTTGGCCCTGAATTCTCCTGCTCCTTGGATTTGGTGTAAGCATCTCTTGCATACCAGTTTTCGATCTTGGACTTTGTATCTTGGATTTTGCTCAGCTATCAGACTTGGCAGAGTGTTTTTGCTACCTGCATTTGGACTGTGTTAACCTTCAACCTGCTTGTGCTGTGCTTTATCCTGAGTTCTCAGTAAAAGCTTGGACTTCATCTGTGTGTGAGTGTGTGAGGCCTGACCCAGAGAGTGTTTTGAGTGCTATGGGAGGGCATTTAAGCAGCACACTTTGCTTTTGCCTTTTTATTTTTTTCCACACCTATCTGGAAGTTGAGTCATGGCAAGTGGACTTCTTTTCTTGAGAGAGTGAAACATTTCACTACTCATCCAAGCAGCAGCATCACTCTGAGGAAAGCTAGTGGCAAATCCTCCATTTCCTAGTTCCCTGATCTTGCAAGAAGATGCTAGCCACTGAGACTGGTGAAATGTAAGGTAGAAAAACTTCCAGAGCATGGCCAAACAACCCAAAAAAATCAAAACAGCTACCTCCATTTTATAGTTCAATTTCATTTCACATCACCCTGGTCGGAATAGGCTCATAAGCTGGACAATGGCCTGAATAGGCTCATTAGATGGACCATGACCTGGATCCGGGTCTGACCCTGGAACCCCAGGTGTCAGCTGTGACCAGGTCCCACCTTCAGCCCATCTAAGGCTTATTAAATAGATCATTATCTATGGCCTGGATGGGAGCTCCCTGAGGACAGTGGTCTGGGCACTGGTCACGTCGAGGCTGGATTATTGCAACGCTCTCTACATGGGGCTCCCCCCCAACCTTGTTCGAGATTGCAGCGGGTTTCAGAGTGCACCAGGCTGGTGGTTGATCCCTCTTTGAGACCACCCCATCCTTTCTGCCTCCACTATTTGCCCATCCCTCTTTGAATTAGTGTTCAAGGTGTTGGCTTTCCAGTTTACAAAACCTTTCCATAAATTCACCTGGATTATCTGGCAGAATCGCCTTCACCGACAATTAAATCTAGCCCGACCCACCTGTTCATCTTTGGCATGTTTCCTCCGGTCTGTCCCCACTCAGGCCCTGTGAATATAGTACTCATGGGAGGGCCTTGCTTTGTGGTGGGTCCGTCCTGCTGGAACAAACTTCCATGTACAAAGGCTCCATCATTGGGGTTCTTTAAAGAGAGGTTTAAAATGACCTTACTCTTTACTGACGCCTTTAATAATGAGTCTCAGTTCACTTTTTTTTTGAATTACCTCCTATCCTTCCCATAGGATTTGTCCCTGCTCTGATGACATTTTGTTTTTAATTTTTTCGTTGTAAACTGCCCTGAGTTCCCATTCTGGGAAGAAGGAGCGGTATAGAAATTTGAAAATAAATAAATAAATAAATAAAATACCATGACCTGAGTAGGCTTTTTAGGGGAACAATGGTCTAAGGTGCGTGAAAGTCAAACCTATGCAGCCTTTCCCAACACCCATTAAATATGGATCATTATCTATGGCCTTGCTGGTGGTGTGAAGTGCTTCTGATTTGTCTGGGGATTGGTGAAAGGGCTGCTTGATAAATAGCAGTTAGATTGTGTCTGAGTCCCACATCTCTATTGAGAGAGGAGTTTTCAATACACACATGAATGGCTTCCCTGATCCCTCTCTCAAACCACCTATCTTTTCTGTATAATATTTGAACATCCTCATCTTTGAATTAGTGCCCTTTGTCCTTCAAATGGAGGTACACTGCTGATTCCAGTTGCCATGACTTTCAGATAAATTCACCTGGATGACTGAGAATCTTCAAAGACATTTTCCACACTTTTTTTTCTGTACAGTTCCCCATGTTTCCTGGTCTTTCCCCACTCACCCTCCTGTGAATATATAGACATGTAGAGTGCTTGCTTTGTATGCCTTCTGCTCAGCCCTCTTCCATGTACAAAGACCCCATTCCTATTGGGGTTCTTGTAAAGATCATGTGCTAACATGACATGGCTAATTACCAATGTACTGGGCAAAACATAGAGTCTCAGTTCACTAATAGTCTGATTACCTCCTTCTACCGGTCTACAATAGAAAGTGTCCTCACATATTACATTACAGTCTGGTATGCTGGTTTGACAGCCACGGACAGAAATACTTTACAGAGGGTAGTGAACACAGCACAAAACATCATGGGCTGTCCCCTGAGTGCACTGGATGACATCGCCAGAGACCGCTGTCTTAGGAGAGCAAGGAAAATCATCAGGGATGATTCCCACCTTGGTCAGCATTTCTTTACTCTACTACCCTCAGGTAGGAGATACAGAAGCATAGCCAGCCATTCCAGCAGGCTAAAAAACAGTTTTTATCTGTGGGCTGTTAGACTGTTGAATGAGACGTGATAACCCGTGATAGACTCGTGGGGCCGGCAAGTTGTGCAGCAAGCACACAGAGTGAAATGAGATTGAGTGGCTTTTTAGTGGGATGGTGTTTTGCGGGGGGAGGGAGCCTCAGTCAGTTTTGCTGTACATAGGTTGTACACTGACAATAAAGGTTGTTGTTGTTGTTGTTGTTGTTGTTTCCAAATCCCTAAGTTGCAAATCCTTGCATACTTACCAGGTAATAAAGTCAGTGAAACATAT
This sequence comes from Phrynocephalus forsythii, assembly GCA_029282475.1. Taxonomy (NCBI): domain Eukaryota; kingdom Metazoa; phylum Chordata; class Lepidosauria; order Squamata; family Agamidae; genus Phrynocephalus; species Phrynocephalus forsythii. The sequence goes on from JAPFRF010000011.1 coordinate 114,204,857, forward strand.
GCACAGATGCACAGGGTTGCATTCTGTGTTGCTTACTCCGAAGTAAATGTCTTTTGGAGCACTGTGTATGCATCAGTAATTTAGCATGTAAATTGAAGGACATAAATCTGCATCATGGTGGGTAGTTTTTTTTAATGCTCTAATTTAAAGCAGCACCTTCTCAAAGTCAGCAGAACAACATGTTTGTCACATGCACGTGATTTTTAAAGCTCTCACATCTTTTGATCAAAAACCTTGCTAGCAAGATGTCCTTTTGTGTTAGCTCTTTGTAATTATGATCACATCCTTTATTCAGCAGAAAGGGCTGAGATGCCCTTTCATGCTTCTCCAAATACTGCCTTCTGGGATTCATTTAATGTCTCCCCAGTGGGCCACTGGTCACCTGTCAGTTATACACCTGAAGGAGATGGGAGGAAACAGAGTGGTGTCAGCTGAAAAGAAGCCTGACTTCAAGCATTTAAAATGAATATTGACAAAAGGGCCCAAGAAAATCAAAAGCTGGGAAATTGCTGACTAAAGGCAACTGAGCTGCCTGGTGACTAGGATACAGAATGGCATCTTTAAAATACAGCGGGGAGAGGAAAGATGGCTGCTCTTATGTAACATTCTCTGAGGCTTTAACAGAGCACTCTGGGATCAGTTTACAGGGGGGAAAGGGGGGAGTTTCTCCTAGGTCTAGGATATTCAGTTGTTGTTGTTGTTGCTGCTGCTGCTGCTGCTTGTGTAGAGACGGGCACAAATCGAAAAAATTACGTTTTGGTTTTTGGTTTTTTGTTGCAGGTCTGTTTCAGTTTGTTTTTGTTTTTTGTGAATTTTTTGAAAATAATCATTTCATTTTGTTTGTTTGTTTTTACCCGCTTTTTGCGCGACTTAAAGCATTTCCGCACGCAGATGTCCCCCAACGCCCCAGACCGGAAGGAAAACACTAAAAAAAGAGATGCTGGCAGAGACACAGTATAGACTAGGTATGCAGGGAGGCTGCAAAGGCAGCGATGGACGTTGCCCAGGTCGTAAGGCAGCCACAGAGTGACTGCACTGTGGGGCAGGGGAGGATACTTACCAAGAGGTACACACGCACACAGGGAGGCTGCAAGAGAAATCTCTTCTTTCTCTCCCCTAGGAGCCAGGCTGCAGCCAGCAGGAACACAGAGACACACACCTGCCTGGCTGGCCTAAAGTAGCGAGTCACAGAGACAGCAACCCCACCCTAACTCCCACCTCAGACTGCAAGGAGGACGGGGGCAGCCAAAACTTTTTATGCCCTCTGTGGCTGCCACACCTAACCAGTCTGCAATCTGGGCATGCTATTGGTTGAAATTGTCCAAGAATTTACATGATCCCATCACATGGCTTGCATCCATCTTGTGGCTGGAATCCATTTTATGTCATCCTTAAAGGGAAAAGAAAAAATACATCGCGATGGGAGAAAGACAAAAACAAACATTTTAAGGACTGCAACCCCCCGGTAGGTAATAATTTCAAATAATTATCACTGCATTTTTACAGATGTCCAGGGCATTTTAATACCCAAGGAATCCATATTAGGCATCTGGGAAGCCATTTTGGGTCGATGTCCCCTAACTCCCCTTAAAGGGAAAAAAACAGCTATCTGAGAAAAGACATAAATGCACGTTTTAAGGACCCCAACCCCCCTGGTAGGTATTATCAGGAAGAATTTATCACTGGGTTTTTACGGATATTCAGGACTTTTTTAATATTTTAAAACAGCTTATTTCATTGTGTGTTGCCATTAAAGAAAACGAAACGTAACAAACCTAATTTTCGTGGTTCTGTTCAGTTTGTTCCAATTTCATCACAATTTTTGTTATTCGTTTCGTTACATAACAAACAAATAATGAATAGCGGAATGAATTTTTTTCATTTCGTGCCCATCTCTACTGTTGTGTCATTAGATTGGTTTCAATATACAATGCTATCTCTACTTACAAGTGGCTGTACTTACGAGTAATTCAATTTGCGAGCCAAAAACCTTCCATCTTTTTAACTGCCAGCAGAGGAATTTTAGATGCTGTTTGCTCTACTTACGATTTCTCCAGCCTTACCTTCCGGCGGGGGCTTTGAAGCCACAAGCACTGGGCAGCAAGCACTGGGCAGAACCGTTTCACCTCCCCCAGCCTTGCCTTTCCCACCAGGACTTTGAAGGTGAGCGCCAGCCAGCTGGGTAGTGGGTGGGAGGAGGTGGGGAATCACGCAGCCGGCTCACCTAGCTCTTCCCTCAGCAGCCTTGCCTTCCAGCAGGTGAGGGGGAGAGGCAGAACCGGCTTGCCTCTCCCAGCCTTGTCTTCCCCACCTGAACTCGTGCAGTGTCAAATTCAAAAGAATCCAGCCTTCCTCCTCCTCCCCTTCACTCGGGCAAAGTGGAGGAGGGGGAAGGCTGGATCCTTTTCAATTTGCCGTGGCACCAGTGAGGGTGCTCACGTGGTGCCAAATTCAAAAGGATCCTTTTGAATTTGGTGCTGCACAGGCACCCTTATGGTGCCATGTAAAATTCTAAAAAGATCCAGCGGGTGGAAGGGGCAAGCACATGCCTCCCTTCCACCCTTCTGCACAGCACCAGCATGCACCCACACGTGCCGCACTAACTTCTGATCGATGCATGCTGCTGATCAGTGCATGCTGGCGCTCACCCTTTCATCCACCCAAGATGCGCCAGCATGCACTGATTGGGTGTATGCTGGTGCGGCTAGGGCAGGTGGAAGGTAGGCGTGTGCAGAGCCATACCAGCAAGCACCGAAGGGGTTGCGCTGGTGAGCGTGCAGGTTTCAAAGGGCTAGAGCCGAGCTGTCATGGCTCTAACCATTTGAAACCCAGCCCCCCACCATCTTCCCATAGGAATGCATTGAAATCCATTCCCTCCAGAATGGATTAATTGATTTTCAATGCATTTCTATGAACTAGGAGTTGTGTTCTAATCCCTGCCTGGCTGTGGATACTCACTGGGGTGGAGTTGGGGTGGTTCTGGGAAAAGTACCTCATTCACCTTGAAAGACCTGTTGGGTTTACTACAAGTCAGTTCCAACTTGACGGCACATAAAACCATGCTGGACTTCACACTACACATTCTTTTTTTGCCCAGTACTAAATCCTAGGGATGGGCACAAAATGAAAAATGAAATGCTGTTTCATTGTGTCGTTCCATAACAAAATGAAATGAAGTGAAACAACATGAGGAAGCAGCATTTCATTACAGATGAAACAAAATAGTGGTTTTGTTGTTGTTGAAACGAACCATTTCATTCCATCTGTAAGCTGCATGCGGGCTTGGGGGAGGGGAAAAGTTTTTTAATAAAGCTCCAGGCTTTTTTAAAAAAGAACCTTTTTTGCCTCCCCCAAGCCCCGCACACCAGCTGATCAGCACTAGGATGGGGGGAAGGCTTTTCTCCCCACCCTAGCACCAATCAGCTGGTAGGCAGGGCTTGGGAGATGAAAATAACTTCTTTTAAAAAAGCTCAGGGCTTTAAAAAAATCATCCCCCAAGCCGCAGCTGCCAGCTGACCGTTGCTGGGGTAGGGGCTTCCCCACCCTAGTGCTGATCAGCTGGCAGGTGGGGCTTGGGGAGAGAAAAATGTTTTTTAAAAAGCCCAGGGCTTTTTTTAAAAAAAAAACCTTTTTCCCTCCTCCGTGCTCTGCCTGACAGCTGATCTGGGCTGTCCACTCTCCAGCCCCTCCACACAAACCATTTTGTTAGTGGTTCATTTGGTAAATTCTTTTTTTAGAGAAATTCATGTCAAACAAAATGAAAAAATGTGGGGGGAACGAACGGAAATGAAACGAAACACAATTTTTCTGTTTTGTGCCCATCCCTATTAAATCCCCAGTTTATGAAACCAGGGGCAAACACCAAAAGGCTAGATGTAGGCTGAATTAGGTGTACCATGGCATCCTTTTTCCTTCTGGTAATACGGGTAGAATATTATGCAGCAACAATGGGCCATTTGCTCGCTTTTTGAATCATGGGTTAGGCTCCTTTCTGCCCCAGAAGAGTCAGGTGAAGTCTAGAAGTGTCTTTTGTGAGAGCAGAAAGAGAAATTATGTTGTAGAATATAATCAGAAACAGAACACCTTTTAGGAGTAAATCCTGTGTGAGTGTCACAACTAGAGATGTAAAATTTCTGGAAATGCTAAAGCTCGAAAAAAAGTTTCGTTCCTTTTTTAAAAAAAATTAAAATAAAAACCATGGAAATTTTCAGAAAAATGGAAAAACACTATATTGGCACTTCCCACCCCCTTTTACGGAGTGAAAGTCATTCTGTTAATTTAGGAAAATGAAATATGACTATGAACAATTTGACTTATCACAATTAGCATATTATCACAAATAGCATATTAAAATATAGTGTATCCATACAATTATTACAAACAGAATTTACTCTTTAAATAATATTTATTTGTAATTGTAAGTAACAAATGCAATAACAATCTTCTGAAGTGTTTACTAGCTTATGTGGACCAAAAAAAACCTCTACAAAACAATGTTTCAAAATCCAGAATTAACTATTCATATTTCATCTCCACAGTATTAAATAAAAAATAAAAGAAAAACTTCATTCTCATAAAAAGAATGGAAGAGGTGGGGAAATGAATAGAAGGAAGTGGGACTCAGTTTCAATGAATGGGCATGAAATTTAATCAGAATCATTTTTTTTTTTTTGCTCTGTATTTTCTTCCAGTGCTCTGAGGCCTAGTGAAGAGAATAGAAGAGAACCAAGCACACTCACCAACATGCAGAAACAAAAGGGAAACCTTTTCCCCTTTTCTTGTGACAGTAAGTGCATTTCCTGTTTTTTGTGTACATCAGTGCATTTACTGTTTCTGATGCTTAAGTGTAGCCCACACATTTTGACTCGGGAATACAATGATAAATAACTTCTGGACACAAAGAAATTCAGAAGATTTATTCTGCTCCCCTTCATGTCACCCCTGTTGTTCTTGCCTTTCACATTGCTCACCTATATTTGATGCTTAATTACTTTGCACTCCAACCTATTGGGAGTTTGGATTTTCATTCACCCATTGTTCTATGCTGTCAATTGTTTTGAAGTATCTTCTAATTGTTTAAATCTGCACTCCATTTAGATATCTACATAGAAGGGAATATAAATATTCAAATGAAAAAAAGAAATGTGCCTCTCCATTCATCCCTTTCATCTGTCATCAGTCTCGGCAAGCATCACTTTCAGATTGTAATTGTTACCACCTTGGATCAAGGACTTGTCATTAGTTTGTGCTGTTCTCTAAAACATGATGATCACTGATGTTGCTATACCCATTCCAGGGCTTCCTAGGTAGAGAATACACAGATGTGGCTTGTCATGCTGCTATATGAAGGGTCAAAATAATTGTTAGGCACTCTTATACGACATACATGACTATGTTATATTGTTTTTGCAATTCTCAACATACCGAGTGAATGCCTGATTTATGATCTTTGGCACTATGTGCCAATTCTTGTGGCACAAGAGGAATAATATCACAATACTTACTTTGATGGGAATATATGGATAGTAAAAAAACCCACATGTTTCTCTGTTATTCTGCTTTGGGTAGAATTGACTTTTAAAAGTTCTGAGTTGTAGAAAGCACAAGATTGGTAAACTACATTATTATGAGCAAACCATTTTCTTTTAAACAAAGGGACGTTGCAATGAATGCCCTCTTCGTACCATGGAGTATTTCTTCCTATGTAGTCAATGTGCTGAATTTATTTTTGCCAGAGTGTTGTGCCAGTTTCAGGGGGAAAACTTACTTCTCTTGAAGTATGAGTCTTGCACATACGCACCTCTGAATTGAATATGAGAGTGCTTTTACCCCTGGTCTGTTTTAAACTGCCATGTATTTTTAATGATTTACCAGGCGGGGGAAATTCCTCTGCATTGCTCTTTTCCCTCCACTTCACCACTTTCAACAAAGAAAACAAAATAAATTAAATGCCGTGACTTATACATCAAGTGGAATTGTTGGTTTGTGGTGGTTGGTTTTCTAATTCCAGGTTGGAGGCTCCCCTACTTCCCCTGCTGAATTATACACCATAAACTTTGTGGCCTATAATGTAATACCAAGAAGCAGGCACCAATTGGCTGCTTATCAGAAGGAGGGCTGGAACAATTCTTAATCTGAAATAAAATAGTGGGCATTTCCATGGAGATTGTGTGTCACAAGTAGACATGGGCACGACTCGGCAAAATGGTTGTTTCCGTTTTCGGTTATCATTTCTGTTATGTAACAGAAATGGTAACGATAATTAAGCCATCAGAACTTGAACTTGAACCAAAAAAAGAAAAATTTGGTTGGGTTTATCGTTTCCGTTTGTGGCATCGCGGCGATCGCGCAATGCGAAGCACAGAAAAAGTTTTAAAAGTTTTTTTAAAAAAACCCCGACTCCCGGCCAAAAAAGCAGGTGAAAATATATCTGCCTGAGGGTTTGCACCAGGCTGGGGGGGCTCATCCTCATCATCTCGCCATGCCATGTGGTGGTGGGGGATCCAAAATGGCGACCGCAATTTTTCTTTTAAAATCGTGGTAAAAAAACACACCAAATCACCACAGAAACATGTGGAATTTATTTATTTTAAATGCCTGAATTTAAATAGTAGCAGCAGTGGGGTTTTTTATAGCAATAAAACGTCGTATTGATTTTATTTTATTTTATTTTTTATTTTTTTAGACCTGCCCATTTGGGCTGGGCATGGGATGGGACCATGCAATTTTTTTGAACCATTCCACCAATGGCATCGCCAGGTTTTTCACTGACACTTCTGGATGTCTCGGAGGGCATAAAAAGCCAAGGCACCTTCCAGAAATCGCAGTTGGATGTATGGATGTGGTTGAGGGAGGAGGGCTGGCTGCTGGTGCTGGTGTGATCCGATCGAGATTGAGGAGGGAGGCTGGAGGCTTTAGGATTTAAGTTAGGCAGGCAGGGAGGGAATTGAATTTAGAAAATAATTTCTTTGATTCCCTGCAGCTTTGTCTGCTGAAGGGAATAGCAGTTTATTCTTTATTTCTTCTCTGGGAGTTTGTGAGGATTTTTTTCTGATATTGGATAAAGGGGGAGGTTCGAATGGGAGTGGGAGGTGTGGATTTATTTTAAAAATATATTATATACTACCATTTATTTTCTCTTTTCCCAACTTCAATTTGCTTGCACACACACACATTTGGGGTGCAAGCCAAGAACAGAACCTCTATCCTAAGTGATATCCTAACTGCCCACTCGCCCGTCCGCCCGCGCCGCCACCTGCCTGCGGCCTGTGCCACCGCTCGCCCACTCGCCCGCCCGACCCATGGCCACCACCCACCCATGGCCCCCCGCCACCGCCGCCCGCCTGCACCTTCCCCCCGCCACCCGCCACCCGCCCCGCCCACCGCCTAGGGCGCAAAAACACCTAGCGCCGCCCTGATTGCGGGACGCCCCATGCTCTGGGAAGTCAAATCACGCTAAATTGCAGTGGAAATGACAAATGACAAACGACAAAAGGAAACAACAAATTTTTGAAAAATTTCACGACAAACAGAAATGACCCGAAACGGACCCCTTCCGACAAGCGAAAACTTGAAACAACACTGGTATTTTTGAGAATATGTTTTGTCACCCCTTTGACTCTGATGAAGTGTGTTGCAATCCGTGAAAGCTTATGTACAGTTTAAAAATGTGAATCTTTAAAACTTATTGAGATCCACAGGATAGCTTCTTTTGCTGCAAGATGCTCAGAGGGCTAACCTTCTGAAAAGAATGCAGAAGAATGGACAAAATGGTGGCAGGGTTTTCTTATACTTAGACCCTGAGGCCATGACAGAACTGGCAAGCACCAAGGCAACACTGAGGACATGACAGAATTGGCAAAATAAAATGGAATGGCTGGAGGGATAGCTCTGTGGTTTAGGTCTCCGGCAGGGGAGTCAGAGGCTGGGAGATTGATTCCTTACGCTGGACTCAATAATCCATAAGGCAAATGCTAGCTCTGTAGTTCTCAGAGCTCTGATGAAGAGTTCTTTTCTCTGTTGAGGGGAAATCCTATTATTTTAAAGCCAGAGTGATTTGAACAATGTTTTCCCTGTGTAATCAATTGTTTCATTTTTCTAAAGGACAAGAGGCGTGACTGTGAGTAGTAATCTGGTGATGTACTAAACTAGGCATGATGTTTTGGAAAATAGGACCACCCAACAACTTTCTCCCTAGTAACAACAAAGAATTGTTTTAAACTGTTATTAAAACAAGCTACTGAGTTTAGTGCTAGATCACCTTATAATTGCATTGATATACAATCCCACAACAAGTCTGTGTCACCTGGAGCAAACATGGTGTGAGGTTCAGTCTTCACCCAGGCGCCCCGCCCTTCCAACTTCAAAGAAGGCATCTCATGTAACAAGGAAACAGAAATTTTATTATGTTCATCAACAATAAACAGAATTTTTCTTCTAACTACAGTTTCAACATCTTTAACATCAGATATAAACGGGTTCTTTCCTCCATAGGTTGGGGTCTCTAGAAAGTGATCAAATTCCCCACCACCACCTGCGGATATTCACTTCCACCACGGCTCTCTTCCTCCCTCTCCAAAAGCCTCAGGCCCTCCACCTGTATCCCAATCTCCTTCATGGAGGATTGGGGGGTTCTCACTTGTATCCCAACTTCTGAAGTGAATCTGGGACCACAGGGTCTCGGCTTGGGTGTACGTAAGGGGTAGTCGGGTCTCTTGCTCAATTCCTCCTGTGGGTCCAAGGTCCCTGCCTCAATCTCCTTCCAGATCTTTACCAGCCATCTTTCCAGCTCCATATCCTTGCAGATCTCTTTCAGCTTGCGGTTGTACTCGCTGTACTCTCTCTCAGCCCAATAAGAGCACTTCTGTCGGTGTGCTCTGCGTCTGAAGTTTTCAGCTTCTTTGTGTGGCATCATCATTTGTTCCCAGTCTCCCGTCCATGGGTTCTCCATCCACACCCATTCCCATCCTTCTGGAAGCTCCCTCCTCGCCCCCTTTTTACAGGCTCCAAACCCCACCTCCACCGGAGCGGATTGGTCCCCTTTTTCCGCCAAGTCTTTCTTTTTTACTTCCTGCTGGCCCCGGGTTCTCTTCCTTCTCCTTATCCCTTAGGGCATCATAGTATCCCTTCAGCGCCATGAACCTCTTCACTGGTGAAAGGTTCATTAGATTCTCTGGCTCCTTTGACTTCTCCATCATCTCAGCTGGGCGTGCAGGGGTCCCTCTCTTCCCATCAGAGAAGTTTCCCTCACACATGGATTCCACCACCACCACCAACAACAACAACAACAACAACAACAAAAGAGGGGCACATAATAGTACAAAGTACAAATGTTATTTTGGTGCACATCTCCATTGTGGCACCTGGAGCATGTGCCCGACTTCCCCCGCCTCAGTTGCAGTTCTGTTAACATATTAATTTAGCAATGGATCACTTCTGCACAGACCCCCTCCCCAAAAAAAGATAAAAACTGGCATGAAATAGAAACAGCTCTGATGACTATAGCAGACCAACGTGTTTCAGCAGAGGGTACAATCGGTGGTGGTGGTGGGGTTGTTGGCTGTGGCAAGGTTAGAACTGCATTGGATTGAAAGGCCAGTATGGGGACTGGTAACAAAACAGCCTACAGTCTCTGTAAGGTTACCTAATACCAATTGAAGCATAAAATAGGCCACAAATCAATCTGCATTCAAACCAAATGGCTCCAGTTCAGCTTGCCAGTAAGTATCATCACAGCCTCATATTGCTCTATACTTGTTACCACTTCCACATCCCGGACTGGAACTGGTGTTAGAAGAGCATGTTCCTTTTCTTCAAGCTGTCAGGAGACATTACTTTTTCAGTGTCCCATAATAGCTGCAGTAATAACTAGATCAATCTGTTGCTGATACATTGACCTGGAGTCCTCCATGGTATCTTAGTTTCTCAAGGGTAAAAGTGATTACTTGAAAGTTTGTTTGTCATGAATATTGACTTATTACTTAGAAAATAATATCCCTTAGATGTCAGACTCCTGATCAGCTGCTTTTATTGTCTTGATGCTGGAACAGCAGTATGAGGTCACACTGTTGACAGTTCCCAAAGCCTGGAATTTTGCCCACAGTGAAATGGCCATGGGGAATTTACTACTGTCAAACGTAGCTGAAAGCTCAGATATCTTTTTTCTTTCTTTAAAAGACACATTAGAATATCAAAGAATAGGCTTCCTTACCTTTTTGTCACTCTTTTTATATGCATATACACTTAATCAAAGGATAAATTCTTGCAAACTGAAAAATAGGATATTAATACCAGCTCCTGCAGGGAATCGACCCCCCCCCCCAATCTCTGGCTCTGGAACCAAAGACCTAAACCACTGAGCTATCCAGCTATCTTGTCTTCCTTATCAATTCAAAGCCGGGAGAGTTATTTTTACAAAAATTGTTCACTGCCATAGTTCTAAGCCTCCCACAAAGAATTATTCTTTATTTTTCCATTCCTCTTCAGTCATTAAAACAGTTAGTTTTGACTTACAGTGGTACCTTGTATAAAGGAATTAATTTGTTCCAAATGAAATTATGTTAAGCAAATTTTCCTTTATACAAATTTCCCATAGTAATGTATTGAAAATGGAGTAATCCCTAACTGTGACCATTTTTATGTTTTATGGATTTGCCCCATAGATGATTCTGTTAAGCAAATTTCCCCTATCTCCAGAATTGTTTATGTTGTACAGATTTTATGTTATACAATCCATTTTTATATGAGGATCCACTGTGTTTTTTTAAAAAAACTGAAAGATACAAGCTGTAGTTCTCTATTCTCTTTGTGTTCTCCTCCTTGTCATTATTTCAGTACCCACAATCATTCCTGAACAGAATTCCCTACCAGAGCATTAAGCTGCACATTATTTGGTGGTTTCTTGACAGAGTAAAGGACAATCAACAATATTATCAAAATCAACAATACAAAAGCACATTATATCAAAACTATAATGTGGGATCAGGCAGCACATGGATTCAAATGATCACTGCTATAATTTCAACTGTATAAAGTTTGGCGGAACCCTTTCCCTCTATGCACTGTAATATTCAGCGATGGTGGTGGGAATGAAGCTTCCTGTTTGAAGTTTGTGGGTTGTTTGATTAATTCAATTACTACAGTTTAACAGCAGTATTTTCGTCCTATTAGCCACAAATCAACTCCTCTCCTTCTTCCTCCTCCTCCTCCTAATCACCCAGCACAATTTTTGAACATGTTGATTAGAATACACCTTGTTTTGTAGTAAGATATAAGAAAATGAGTTGATAAATAACTAGCAAACAGACTACAGTGGTACCTCAACTTATGAATTGAATCTGTTCCGAATGCATGGTCTTAAGTCGAACTACTCTTAAGTCAGGGTACCTATCTAAAAAATTGAAAAAATAAGTTAAAAAATAAAAAAATAAAAAATATTTTTAAGTCGAGCAGACCATATCTAAAATTTGTAAGACGGCAGTTAAAACGCTGACAGTTTTCCACTCTTAAGTTGAATTGCTCTTAAGTCGAGCTGCTCTTAAGTCAGGGTACCACTGTAATTGCTTAGTTTGCAGCAGAGGGAAAGACTTTTATGGGCTACTAAAAGGTTATTATTTTTGAGGTATACTGACTTCAGCTATGTAAGGGTGACAGTCAATACCATTTATTAAAATGTTATATGTTCCACAGATCATTTGAGGCAAGTAAATTTACAAAAATGTTTGTACCACTAATCCATAGGCTGAGGGAAGGGTGTTGTAGCGAAAGTTGCATGTTAGAGATGGGCTTTTAAGAAGAGCCTATGATGACGTGCTAGTAAAAGGTAATTGTTTGTGGGCCCAGTTGAGTCTCTGGAAAAACTGCTTCCAGCGTACAACCACTCAAGATTATTTAAGCTGGATGTTTGGTAGCATCCAAGAAACCTTCAACAGAAAATTTTAAGAGAGCAATGAGGAGTTCTTATTTATAAAATAACTTGGAAGTTTATTGGTGAGATTCATTTCCTTCATTTGGCATCTGCTTATCTGCTGAATAGAGATGGGCACAAAATGAACTTTTAATTCATTTTGTTATTCGTTATTCATTTTGTTAGGTAATGAAATGAATAATGACCCTAGGGGTAATTTAAAATGAAATGAAATGAACCGAGAAAAATTGGTTCAGTTAGGTTCATTTTGTTAATGGGGGGGAGGAGATGTCTCCTACCTGGTGCTGGTCCGGAGGTCCTTAAGGGATGGCGACCGGGGGGGGGAGCCAACGGCAATGCTACAGCTGTAGCACGGCGTGGTTGGCAGTAAAATAAACCAATAAAAAATTAAATTTCAAAATAAAAAAAATAAGAGGAGCGCCAAAAGGGCCCTAGGGATGTAAAATCTTTTAAAAAATAATAAAAAACCCAGCGCTGACAGGGCCCCAGGGGCCGTGTGGTCAGCGCTGAAAGAAAATAAAAAACAAAAAAATCAGAAGTAAAAGAAGTGCCCACCCGGCCCCAGGGGCCACATGGCGGGTGCTTGAAAAATAAACCTAATAAAAGAAGCGCCAATGGGGCCCCAGGGGTGCCCTGGTTGGCACCCTAAAAATCATTTTAAAACAACATCCAAGTACCAACGGGGCTCGAAGGGCCGAGCCGTTGGCGCTTAAAAAAAACAATGCCTGCGCTACAGCTGTAGCACAGGCCAGTAAACGAGTCATCTTGAGGGGGGAAGATAAGTTACAGAGCCCGCTCTTTCCCCCACCACATGGGAAGGGGGAAGAGGAGGCTCTTTAAACTAATCTTCCCCCCTCCCGATGGGAAACCTATTTTTCCCACCCCACCTCTCAGCTGCTCCTTGCTGGCTTCCCTGCACCTTGTTTTCTGGGGAAATGGGGCACAGGGAAGCCAGTAAGGAGCATCTGAGAGGTGCTGGCTAGGGGCCAGCGCACAGCAGCTGAGAGGTGCTTTCCCCCCTTCAGCTGTGAAGGGGGGGAAGCCCCAATCTTTAAACATTTCCTCCACTCCCCATGACACTCCTCCACTCCCTCAGTGCTGTCATCAGGAGGGGGAAAGATAAGTTTTAAAAGCCCCCTCTTTCCCACACCTCAGGGGGAGGGGGGGAGAAGGGCTGTTTAAACTTATATTCCCCACCCCACCTCTCAGCTGCTCCTCGCTGGCTTCTTGCACCTCGTTTCCTGGGGGGAAAGGGTGCAGGGAAGCCAGTGGAGCACCTGAGAGGTGCTGGTTTGGGGCCAGCACAGAACAGTTGAGAGGTGTTGGCCACAAGCCAGTGCCTCTCAGCTGCAAGGTGCTTGCTGGGGGAGCTCTTTCCCCTTACCCCACAGTGGCTGGGGGGAAGATTAAGCCCAATCTTTCCCCCAGCCACAGTTGCATAAGCACCACACACACACACACACACACACACACACACACACACACACAAAACAAATAAATAAACCGACGAAATGATTTTTTTTCTAAAAAAATTCATTTAAAATGGAATGAAATGAAATGAATCTTCAAATGAACCAAACCAAAAGTAATTGCCGTTTTTTCAGTTTGTGCTCATCTCTACTGCTGAACATTAGTCAAAAATAGTATTAGCAGAAAACCAATGGCAGAAAATCTGATCGACACCGCAAAGCAGAGCTGTGGCGTTTTTTGAAATGTGCAGATGTTTCTTGTGTGCTAATTTTGTGTTTAGAAAATGTATGAGATACAAAAAGAACACTTAATATTAACACCCTTTAGGTTTCCACAGTTTGCATCCTTTTTTAAACAAATAAGATGTTGAGTGTTTCAAAATCGAAACTTTGCTTACTGACGAGTGTAAGAAAAAGAAGAAAAGAAGAAACACTGCAATGTGTATGTATTTTAAACCACCAATTCTTTCAACTGATTTGTAACAAAAATGACTACTTGAAAGAATCAGTATTTCCCTCGCTTCTCTTGTTCCCTTTTCCATCATCCCTGCACTTCCATCCTGCCATTAGCACATCCACCTTGTTTCCCTTCATCTCAGGAAACTGAATTTTGGGGCACATTCATTTTTCAGCAGAGAGAACAGCAGGCTTGCCACCCTCAGCCCCCACATCCTTCTTGTGCCACAGGGTGAAGCAATGCAAATCAAACAACATTCTCTCATTCTCTCTCTCTCTCTCTCTCTCTCTCTCTTCTCTTTCTCTTTTTACATGGAAAAGTTGTTTGGCTGCAGCAAAACTGCATTTTAATAAACATGCTGCAGGACATGCCAATGCACTCTCTTGACAGATGAGAAGAGCGTTTTGGGTTTTTTCTTCCCCTATTTTGTTTCTTTCTCTTTATCACAGCCATACTATGTAAAACTATGCATGACATTGAACACAAATGTACATGACACCCTGCCCTACCCTGATACAAACATTTATTGGACATATCCCCATGTCCATTTTGGCTGCAGTTAGCTTCTGTGAATAAATGAGAAACGTAGTTTCTTTCGTGCATTTCATCATTATATTAAAAGAAAGAAAGAAAGAAAGAAAGAAAGAAAGAAAGAAAGAAAGAAAGAAAGAAAGAAAGAAAGAAAAAGAAAGAAAGAAAACACCCAGATTGTGGTAATGTAGGTATTTGGGGCATTTTAGTAGCTGTCAGTTAAATTTCCCTCTGTGTCACAGAGATCAAAGTGTTCCTTTGAAACCACAATTTTTGCATTGTGGCGTTCATTCTGGCTCAGTCCTGTTTGCAAACTTTCATAGCCATTTCTTCCCTTCAACCTCTGCTACTCCACCATATTCTTTTGATATTTTCCCTCCTTTTTGGACAAATTCTAGTTTGATTTTGATGGTACCACTATACCATATAGTCTGTCCTATCATGAAGAGCAAATAACCCAAAATCAAAGCCCAGGCAATGGCCCACATGAGCCTTATTGGGAATACATTCTGTAGAGAACTGTGGCCACTATCTAAGTAGATCAGGGTGGAGGGACAGGTTCTCATTTTCAACGGGTGCAGAATAGGCTGTGGCTATCTTGAGTGATTGCTTAAACATGATCATAGATAAACTGAAAGTCAATCCAGACAAGGCAGGCAAGCCATTGACCCCACCTGAGTCAATGGCCTGCCCAGCTGCCCAGCTGGCCTGCTGAGCCCCCACCCAAAGTCCTGGGCCTTAGAAAAGTTGAGTGGAAAGAAGCATTCATCTTTGCATATGTATGACAAAAGGAATATGCCCTTGCTCCCAACAGATGGCATAGCTATCTTAGACAAGACTTTGGCCTTAACAGAGCTTTCATTTTAACACCCTGCTCTACTTAAACACAGATTATAACATCAATGTATCACTCCCCAGTCTCATATGTCTAAATCAGCCCATAAATAGAACATTAAGTGCCTATATATAAGCCAAGTTTTTCAGCCTTTATTTTTGACTGGAAAAAAAAACACCCTCAGCTTATACTCGAGTCAGTAAGTTTCCCTTTTTTTTTGGGGGGGGGAGAAAATTAGGTGCTCAGATGGCTTGGGAAAGGCGGCGGAGGGCAAATCCTGATCAGGTGAGCGATAGCGGTGCTTCTGCCTCCCATATGATTCCAGTGAGAAGGTTTAGGGGCACCCCCTTTGGAGCTTCATAACTAACCCCCTTACCCCCAAATGTTTCCAAATTTTAGGGGATTCCCTAAATTTGCTTTCTGAAGGTACCCCTGCTACTTTGGTGCCCCCAAGGCATGTAATTTTTGAGTGCATGTTTTTAAAAACTGCACTCAAAAATTAAAAATATGCAATCAAAATTTATTTACCTTGAGCCTCCAAAGTAGCAGGGGTACCTTTAGAAAGCAATTTTAGGAAACCCCCTGAAATCTGGAAACATTTGGGGGTAAGGGGGCTGAGTTATGAAGTTCCAAAGGGGGTGCCCCTAGGAAAAAACCTTCTACTCCAAAAGTGATTAGGCAGGAGATAAGTCTGCTGCACCTTCCCATATGATTCCAATTAAAAGGTTTTTTCCTAGGGGCACCCCCTTTGGAGCTTCATAACTCAACTCCCCTACGCCCAAATGTTTCCAAATTTCAGGGAGTTCCCTAAAATCACTTTCTTAAGGTACCCCTGCTAATTTGATGCCCCCAAAGTAAGTAATTTTTGAGTGCATATTTTTAAAAAATGTGCACTCAAAATTATTTTTAAAATGCTCTCAAAATTTACTTACCTTGGGACTCCAAAGTAGCAGGGGTACCTTCCCAAAATGATTTTAGGGGACCCCCTGAAATCTGGAAAGATTTAGGGATAAGGGGACTTAGAGAGACTATACATGCTGATTTCAGTGCTTTTCATTGCAGCTGCCCATGGCCAACAGAGAATCTATATGTGGATAAAAGAAAAAAAGTAAATAATACACAACAAATAGTGTTGAATAGTTGTCTTTTCCCCTGGAAAACTCTCAGGAAACAAGCCATGCTCCCATTTGATATGGACTCACAACCCAAATTAACACCCATCAATTAAGCACCCCTGCACCTCCTTTGGAGCTTAAGAACTCCATGCCCTGAACCCCAAACCTTTCAAAATTTCAAGGGGTTCTCTAAAATCAGTTGCAAAAGGTACCCCTGCCATTCACATGCCTCAGATCAGTAATTTCCCATTACATATTTTTTAAAATTCATTTTGTAATGAAATGAAACTACTCTAGAAATGAAACCAAATTTACAAATTTACAGCTTTCTCTTTCTATGGTAAAGCTCTGTTCCACACTTCTTCAATTAAGCACCCCCACACCTCCTTTGGAGCTTAATACCTCCATTCCCTGAACCCCAAACCTTTCCAAATTTCAAGGGGCTACAGGGGAGAGCTCAAGGAAGCTCTCCTGCCATTTCCTCTAGAATGAATTGTTTCATTTTAGAGGGTGGAAATGGCATTTCATTTCATTTTGTAACAAAACACTGGCTGGCATTTCATTTCCAAACATTTTGTAACCTTACGACACCATGAAACAGCATGTCATTTTTCGGAAGGTGCCCGCCCCATCTCAGTGGAGGTGTTGCAACATTCAGAAAGTTGGTTATTACCATCCACTTATTTTTAACAGTTCATAGTGGACCATTTATTTGCTTGTGTGTCTGTAGTAACAAATAAAGATCTTCAAGGTGAATGGGCCATCAATATCTTGATCATAATTGAATTACATCTGTGTTATCACCCAGTTTCAGCTCAGATATATTACTTTTTGGTAATTGATATACTCTAAGTAAAGAATGACAAGTGTTCAGTATTTATTTATTTATTTATTTATTTATTTATTTATTTATTTATTTATTTATTTATTTATTTATTTTTACAATTTATATGCCGCCCACTACCCAAAGGTCTCTGGGTGGCTTACAATCATAAGCAGTACCAACCTGTATTTATAACGTAGATACACGTCAGGATATAAGTAATGGCTTGTCTTCCTTGCACAGGTATACTAGGAACCACATAATTATTCTCCTAATCCTAGATATTTATTTAGAGTAGCACTGCAGTATCCTTGGTGGATCAATTCTAACCCTGATGCCAGAATGCACAGATAGAAAACCCCTATATATAGCATAGTCTCTGAGGAAGCTATTTGGATGAGTAATGAAACATATCAAACTCAAAACAAAACAGGTCCAGTTACCGTGACTTATCTCCCAGATAACCTCACCTGGATTACTGAGAATCTCCACAGACATGCAGCACAATATCTGGTTCTCTCTAGTGGCCAGTTTTGTTAATACACCTTGGAAATACATATTTCTGGGGATTTTTAATTTAATATTTTCAGGCCGAAAATAAGTGAAACCATGGATATAGATCCTGCAGATCCTACCACATTTATTTATTTATTCAAAGCAAAAGGCACTATTTTGGGCAGTTAACAAAATGCAAATATAAAAATAAACAGTAAACAATAAAGACAGAAAACAAAAAACAAAACAAAACTATAGACAGTAGCGATGGGCACGAAACAAACAATTTTTTGTTTCCATTTTCATTTTTCTGTTTCGTTACATAACGAAATGACAAACAAATTTTGTCTTCAAAATGAAACGAAATGAACAGAAACACCAGAAATTTTGTCGTCCGTTTAGTTTCCGTTACTGCAATACAGTGAACTGCTTTAAATGCTAAAAAAATAAAAAAATTGAAATAAATGGTAACGAAATGGTAACAAAACGAACGAAAATGAAAACAATTTTTTTGCAAAAAAATCGCGAAAAACGGAAACGAACCAAAACAGACCCTCCAAACGACAAACAAAACTCCATTTTTTCTATTCGTGCCCATCTCTAATAGACAACATGGAACAAATAGCACAACTTTGGCAAGTTCATTAAAAGCCCTCTTTTAAAAACATCATTTTAAGCAACACAAAAAACTCAACACAAGTGATGAAAATTGTGCAAACGTATGAGGGCCACAGCACTGCAGCTGCAACTTTTAAGAATTAGGAGGATCTGTTTTCAAAAGACACCAAAAAAAGCTTTTGTGGCCTTCAAGCTGAATAAAAATATATATAATGTTATAACATATTTTATTAGTACCTTTTAAATCCTGGAAATTGTTGCTATAAGTCAGAACTAACTTGATAGCATGTTGTTGTTGTTGTTGTTGTTTTTGCTGCTGCTGCTGCTATACAGCTGGAAAGAAGGGGGAAGTCTGGGACTAAGGTAACTGTAAAGCTATAGCATCTATTGTAAATTCAAAGCCATGCTACTTCAGTATCAGAGTCCCATTAGATTCCCCAGTGTGATGTCAGAAAATCCTTTATGTCCAGACTATGAGGGTTGCTGTCTTCCTATCTGGATTCAAGGCATCAAATAGCTGCAAAAAGAGTGGACAATGGAAAGAAATGCCCACTGCGTTGGTATGTTGGCTACTTATCATGAAGCATCCGAAATGTCATTAAAAGGTTTGCTTCTGTGACTGCAATTCTGTAAAGCATGCATGCAGACTGTTCACTCCTTTGCCTTTACAACCAGGAAGACTTGCCTCCAGCTTTCCGCCTGAATAGTAAATAGAATGTCTCTTGCCTGCCTGACAGGTGGCCTGCCTGTCATAGACATTCTCTGGCATGAACACGGCTTTCATCCTGTCCCAAATGGGTTGCTTTTCTCCAGGAAGTGCACAGTCCTTGCTTGTAACCTGCAAGGCATCTCTGTCTAGTGCTAGTGCCAGTTTGTGAACAAGCCATGCTGGCAAGGGGAGGGGTGGGGAGGGGAGGGGAGTGGGAGTAGAGGGAAGAGAAGGCTCCATCGGGAAGTTTTTAGTCTTGCTGCCCCACTCCATGCTTTATCCATCCATTGATCCATCTATCTATCCACGGAGGGTGGTGGAGTCGCCTTCTTTGGAGGTTTCTAAGCAAAGGCTGGATGGCCATCTGTCAGGAGTCCTGTGATGGGGGTTCCTGCATGGCAGGGGGTTGGACTGGATGGCCATTGAGGCCTCTTCCATCTCTGTCTGTCTGTCTGTCTGTCTATCTGTCTATCTGTCTATCTATCTATCTATCTATCTATCTATCTATCTATCTATCTATCTATCTATCTATCTATCTATCTATCTAGTAGCAACACAATAGAGATGGTTGGCTGTCAGGCTGGATCATTAACAGACGTTGCAAAGGGGCAACAAAAGGGAAATCTGGTAAATATTGAAATTCCCATCAATATCCATTATGGTAGCTCTCATATCACATATAAATATTTGACAATTTTGAACAACTTTTCCAGGGTGTCATGTCCTTTACTGATTTATCTGTTCAAGTTCTGTTTCGTATAGGTTTCCTTCTTTTATCCTTTCAGGGCTTCTGGCAAGGCCAGCCCCATCATTAAACAAAGGAGAGGAACTCACGTGGCAGGTGCTGGAAGGTGGCAGCTAGGGATGAGATTTTTGGAATTAGAGAACAAATGTGTTTCAGTTCGAAACCAGCCCAGCCCAGCCCAAATTAGAGGAGCAAAAGCCCTCAAACCAGTGGGTGGCAGAACAGTCCTCCCTCCCTTTCCTGTCCCCTTCCTGTCTAGTGGAAAGAAAAGAAGACAAAGGAATTGTGAAACCAAGTTCAAAAACAGGGATGGGGTAAAAATTTCCATGGCTTCTTTTTAAAGGCAAAATGACTAAATCCGCCCTTCACAGGACTGACCACAGGCTCATGTGCAATTTATGTTCAGACTCCTACATGTTTGTTTGCAGCCTCTTCTGTGTCGAGAAAAGACCTTTTTAGTTCTCCAGGTGTTTCTGAACCAATGGTGTGGCCCTTTTCCCCCACTGAGTTCTGCAATCCCTACAGGGTGATCTGTTGAGTTTAAATGGCACCTGGGGAGTGGGAGCTAATCATCATCAGGCCAGACCAAAAATGTTTAGGTCCCTTTTTTCTCTTTCTCCACCCACCACTCTGTTCTTCTTGTCTCCTTTGTGCCATTTCCCATAGTTTCCCTTCTGTCTCCTCTCAGCACCGTTCATTCTAGAGATGGCCTATCCATAATCCGTTTTATTCTCTGTTGCTGGAGTTTTCAGGGCCACATTTGACTTTGTTCTTGCTATGATTTACTGTTGTCTTCATAAAGTGAAAAGTGCAAAAAAGGACAAGACTCTTTAAGTATGCTGAAGGAAGTTGTTTCCTGTCTGTCCCTTGTGTGTTTTGGACAGGGAGTGTTTTAGTAACTGGGGGCAGTGTCCCTCCCCACAAACCCCAACCTGTCAAAAGCCCTGGCTGGTAGGCCTGGTGCAGCTTTACTGGGAGCTGGGTCCACAGAGCTGGTACCACTGCTGTGAACGCCTGGCCTCTTGTACATGACCCAGAAGTGTATAGACTGAGGGGGACCTGGTAAGTTGGGCAGATAATACTAGGGGAGGGGTTAGGGTTAGGGTTAGGGTTAGGGTTAGAGACACTCCAACAGGTATTGTGGCCTCAAATTGTGGAGGTCTTTCTTTGAATGTTTTTATTTCTTCTATCATTTATTAATAGGTTTACTGTTATGTGTTTGCTTATTTTAGGCCACCCAAAACAGCACATTAGACTAAATGGACAGTATATTAAAAAAACAAAGAAACCCTTTCCATGAGTGTTTTTTTATTCACCTTTTTGTGATGTATATCCTCATATCTGGTAATGTGTAAGTGCCACCCCCAAATTGGATCAGGAGGGCCTTGACTGTGATAAGTTGGCTCCACTTAATAAATACACGGCCTTTGGTGTCACAAGGATTGGCTGCCTCTCACTGTCTTTTGTTTATCCAACGGTGAAAGAAATGTCCTTCAGTTCTGGGAGATTATTTTCTGCTCCTTGCAAAAGTGGATGGTTTTACAGAACACATGGAAGTTTTAATCATTCCTCTCAAGCAGCCCTGGGAGAGCAACCCCCCCTTCTGAGAGAGATGGAAACAAGGTCTACATTACTTAAGTGGGTCAAATTTCAAGAAAGTTGGAAAAACATATTGAAAACAGCAAAAATGTAATTTACAAAGAAAACAATCCAAGCATTACTGCCAAAGAGTTTTCCAACAGGAAGGAAGAAAGAATTCCATCCCCCCACACACACACATGTACTGTGCATTTAATTTGTGGTTGTGGGGGGGGGGAGCTGAGGAGTCATCCATTGGCCCAGCAGTGCTTAATGCAATGAAGTCAGTGTATGATGTGGGGAAATGCCTCACCTTTCTTATATTTTTTGATCATTTAGACAGATTGCATCCTCTTTTATCCCTGTTGTATGAGTGCATGTCAGAATCTGTTAACTTGACCAGGCCCTCATTAGCTGCAAGACAGCCAAAAAGTAATGGCAACACAAAGCTGGATCAATAGCAATGATAGTGGAAGGAAAATATCCTTCACACTCTTTTAAAAAAAATCTGAAAGAAATACTGTATATATGTATATGTGTTTGTCAAAATGTCCCTGAGAATGGAGCAAATATAGTTTTATAACCCAGTTAATAAGCTGCATTACGTAGTAGACATGGGCACGACTCGGCAAAATTGTCATTTCCATTTTCGGTTGTCTTTTCCATTACGTAACGGAAACGGTAACGATAATTAAGCCATCAGAACTCGAACTCAAATCGACAAAAGAAAAATTTGGTCGGGTTTTTCGTTGTCGTTCATGGCATCGCGGCGATCGCACAATGCCATTGGCAAGCAAGCAGCACAGAAAAAAAGTTTTTAAAAGTAAAAAAAAACCGACTCCCGGCCAAAAAAGGAGGTGAAGATATGCCTGCCTGAGGACACCTACCTGAGGAGTGGTTTCTGGGGGGGTCCCCGGCCTCCCCCCTCTCCTGTCCTGGGCTGCTTGCACCAGGCTGGGGGGGCGGTCATCCTCGTCGTCTCCAGACGAGTCCATGCCATGCAGTGGGGGGGAATCCAAAATGGCCACCGCAATATTTATTTTTAAATCGTGGTCCAAAAACCCACCAAGGCACAACAGAAACACGTGAAAATTAGGTATTTTAAATGCCTAATTTTTATAGTAGCAGCAGTGAGTTTTTCTTGCAACAAAACGTCTCCATTGATTTTATTTTATTTTTATTTTTATTTTTATTTTTTTACACCTGCACATGCACAATGATGGGCTGGCCATGGGATGGGACCATGCAATTTTTTTGAACCATTCCACCAATTGCATGGCCAGGTTTTGACTGACACTTCTGGATGTCGCCCGCCCGCCCGCGCTGCCACCCGCCTGTGGCCCGTGCCGCCGCCCGCCCACTCGCCTGCCTGCGGCCACCGGCCACCCGCTCGCCCACCTGCGCCTCCCCTGCCACTGTCGCTGCCCGCCCATGGCCCCCCGCCACCACTGCCCGCCCGCACCTCCCCGCCCGCCGCCGGCCCCCCCCCGCCCGCCGCCGTAGGGCGAAAAATGGGGGATGCAATGTGATTTCGCCTTTAGTCTCTTAGCAGGGAGAGTCTTCTATTACTCTCCAGTCCCAAAGATATGCTGGAAACTGTGGAAATCAGCTCGGCCCAGGTCTGTGTTAAGGATCTGTCTCCCCCACCCCTCCCGTGGTTTGGAAGCCTTGCTCTCCAAACGTAAACCAAGCCCAGAGGGATGAACTACCCACCCTGGGTATGGAGTAACTAACCGCGCATGCAACAGGAAGTTGGGGAGCGTTCCTGTTGTGGGACTTCAGCCCCCAGAATTCTGAAAACTGGAAAAGGAAGGATCCCAAACTGGGCTGCGTGCAGGGGAGGGGGATGGTGCGGCACATACAGAGTCCCAGTTCAGCTCCGTGCCGACTGGACTACACAGCCGGGGGAGCAGGTGGATGACACGCTTGTGGGTCACATTTCCCCCTCGTAAGCGCTGGCAGCGGTGAAGAGGCGCCACGCCCGCAATTACATCCCGCAGAGCCCAGACTATGTTGCCTTGATCTCTCTCTCTCTCTCTCTCTCTCTCTCTCTCTCTCACACACACACACACACACACACACACACACACACACACACACACACACACACACACACACACACACACACACACACACACACCTTGGTGGAGGGACAACGCCGAAGGCACAGACCTGCGTGGAACTCGGAGGAGGGGACGCCAAATGCGCACGCAGCAGGCACACGCACGTGGCACGGCATGAGTGCCAGCTGAGTTCAAGAGGCTTGCTGCAAGCACATTTTGAAATTGATTGGAGGCAATGAGCAGCGGCGGGTTGAAATAAAGAAGTAAAACCCCCATCGCTCTTTTAATCTCCCGGCCGGGGATCATTTACAGAAGGCGAGCGCGGGAAGCGGAAAGAGTGGGTTCCGTGGTGGGAAGCGGTAGAGAGGAAGAAAAAGGCCCGTTTCTCCTCCCGACTCTCCCCACCCCCACCCCGAAGGACTGTATGTGTCTGGTGGATCAGGAAGTGCTCCAGGAATAAAAGGTGCCACCTCCCTTCGTCTCTCCAGGAAGGAAGGCGTGCTTCTCCCACCACGTCGGAGCTCTTTAAAAAAGGACCAAGCACTAGAATCCCAGATCCAGGGACTGCAAGGGTTCTCCCCCTTCCTCCAGGCTACCAGCCTGCCTGCCCACCTAGCACCGGCCCTGATTGCGGGATGCCCCCATGCTCCCTGGGACGTCAAATTGCGCTAAATCATGGTGGAAACGACAAACAACAAATGGAAATGACAAAGTTTTGAAAATTTCCTCGACAAACGGAAACGACCTGAAACGGACCCGTCCCAATAAATGACAACTCGAAAAGTATTTTTTTTTCTGGTCGTGCCCATCTCTACTACATAGTATGCTTTGTGGAAGCATGTGAACTTTGTATCATCCACCCTGACAACAGTAATATAAAGCAAACACTAGAATTTCAGACCACAGTGGAAATAATACTGTATAGCAACATTGTTGGAGCCAACAGGCCTCAGTTCAGAACACCACTTAGGGCTACAGAATGCCGCCTTGATTTTTTTAATATCAGCAAAGAATGCCATCATTAATGAAAATGATTTCCATTTCACAAAAGTGAAAATAATGAAGAAAGGTGCGCAATCACTGTTGAAGGCTAGGCAGATACTGAGAAATGTGGCATGCCATACCATATGAACTCAACCTGGTCTGATTTCAGAACCTCAGTTTCATTAGACCTAGTTAGAACTTGAATGGGAGGCCACCAAGGAGGGTTAGGAGAGGATCTTGCCTGCAATGCTGGAAAGCTAATGCTAGTGTAATTCAACATTGCTGGGCTACATGGACAAATGGCCTGATCAGCTGAGGGCAGCTTCCCATATGACTGTTCTTTGTAATGGGAAACCATATATGTTGAACAGTACAAGTCCTGTTTCACCTCTCTTCTGAATGTTTTCATGACCATGGTTCTAGGGCACTGCCATTTATGATCTCTTGAGATTCTTTGTCATTATCTGAACTTGAATGTCCTTTGATACCAATCATGCTTCCTGCAAACAAGGATGATGGCTGCTGCTCTGTTGAATCTCAGATCATCTTAGAAGTGAAGAGCAGGACCCTGTGGATAGTTGAGTTCAGCCTCTGTCGAGGAAGGACAGTGGGGAACTGAACTGCCAGCCTCTGGCTCCACAACCAGAAACCTAAACCACTGGACTTCTAAAGGTTAGAATCAGCAGAAGGGTTTTTGGCACCTTTTATATTAACCAGTGAAGCCTTCTGATATCGCTCTCCATCTTTCTGCTTACTTCTCAAAGAGAAAAGACACTAGTTTTTGAAAAGAGGTTGTGCCGGTTGTTAGGACTAGAGATGGGCATGACCAGAAAAAATGACGTTTCAATTTTTCATTTGTCGGAACGGGTCTGTTTTGTTCCGTTTCCGTTTGTCGTGAATTTTTTCAAAAATTTGTTGTTTCGACGTTTCGTTCGTTGTTTGTCGTTTCTACCGTGATTTAGCGTGATTTGACTTCCCAGAGCATGGGGGCGTCCTGCAATGACCCAGAGCAGGCGGAAAACACTTTAAACTGGTTGATGAATAAGATATTTAATAAATATATCATAGCATAACACTGCATCCTATGCAATAAAGCAAACAAAGTGGGCAGAATGCAATATTCTTTTTTTTCTCTTGGTCAACGCTGACTGAACCGGTGGCCACCCTACTTGGTCTGGCTGCCTGTTATCCTTTTGTTTTGTTTTGTTTTGAATTGAAGCCTTTAATCCATCCCATTTCCCCTCCACCTCTCAGAGGAAGCAGGAGACACAGTATTCTGTTCTTCCCCCAAATCTGGATGAGGGTCTACTCTACTCCTCTCAATGTCCCCTCCCCATGACACTCCTTGTAAAGCTTTCAAGCAAATGCCACCCTGGTCAACTAGCGGTCAGAGATTCAGATGCTTCCCCCCCACACACTCATCCGGATGAGTTCCCCTGAATCTCTCGGGGAATCATCGCCAGTTGGAGTGTCCCGAGGAGCCCAGTTTGCTCATGGAAGTGGTCTCAGTGTTGTCTCAGGCGGCCGTGGGCGGAGGCTTCCCTCCTGCTCAGCATGATCCGGAGGACATGTGGGCCCACCTTCTGCTGCTCTTGTCTGCTTACAGCAAAGCCACGAAGCCAGAACAGTGGGGAACAATGGGGAGGGATTCTTTCAGTCCCTACTTTGGAGACCAGTTTTCACTACCCAGGAGAACACTTCCACCAACCCAGTGGAGACACAGAGTCCACGCACGCATGCGGCAAAGCCATGAAGCCAGAACGGCGGGGAACAACGGGGAGGGATTCCTTCAGCACCTACTTTGGAGGCCAGTTTTCACTATCCAGGAGACCAGTTCCACCAACCCAGTGGAGACAGAGTCCACGCATGCAGCAAAGAAGCCAGAACGACGGGGAACAACAGGGAGGGATTCTTCCAGCCCCTACTTTGGAGGCCAGTTTTCACTATCCAGGAGACCACTTCCACCAACCCAGTGGAGACAGAGTCCACGCATCCACGCGGCAAAGAAGCCACGAAGCCAGAATGGCGGGGAACAACAGGGAGGGATTCCTTCAGCCACCTACTTTGGAGGCCAGTTTTCACTACCCAGGAGACCACTTCCACCAACCCAGTGGAGACAGAGTCCATGCATGCAGCAAAGAAGCCAGAATGGCGGGGAACAACGGGGAGGGATTCTTTCAGCCCCTACTTTGGAGGCCAGTTTTCATATCCAGGAGACCAGTTCCACCAACCCAGTGGAGACAGAGTCCACGCATGCACACGGAAAAGAAGCCATGAAGCCAGAACGGCGGGGAACAACGGGGAGGGATTCCTTCAGCCCCTACTTTGGAGGCCAGTTTTCACTACCCAGGAGACCACTTCCACCAACCCAGTGGAGACACAGAGTCCATGTATGCACACGGCAAAGAAGCCACGAAACCAGAATGGCGGGGAACAACGGGGAGGGATTCTTTCAGCCCCTACTTTGGAGGCCAGTTTTCACTACCCAGGAGACCACTTCCACCAACCCAGTGGAGACACAGAGTCCACGCATGCACGCGGCAAAGCCACGAAGCCAGAATGGCGGGGAACAACGGGGAGGGATTCTTTCAGCCCCTACTTTGCAGACCAGTTTTCACTACCCAGGAGACCACTTCCACCAACCCAGTGGAGACACAGAGTCCACGCACGCATGCGGCAAAGCCACGAAGCCAGAATGGTGGGGAACAATGGGGAGGGATTCTTTCAGCCCCTACTTTGGAGGCCAGTTTTCACTACCCAGGAGACCAGTTCCACCAACCCAGTGGAGACAGAGTCCACGCACGCAGCAAAGAAGCCAGAATGGCGGGAAACAATGGGGAGGGATTCTTTCAGCCTTGTAATTTTATCTGTCAGCAAAGGTTCCAGGGAGGAGAAAGAGAAATAGAAAGTTAGAGGATACTAGGGTACTATAGGATAGAATAGAAATAGAAATGAGAATAGATATACAAATAGAAAGATAAATAGAAATAGGGGACCAGAAAATGAAATAGAAGGTTCCAGGAAGGAGACCACTTCCACCAACCCAGTGGAGACAGAGTCCACGCATGCAGCAAAGAAGCCAGAATGGCGGTGTACAACAGGGAAGGATTGTTTCCGGCCTGGAACATTTCTCTCTCAACAATGCTTTCAGGGAGGAGACCATTTCCACTAACCCAGTGGAGACAGAGTCCACGCATGCATGCGGCAAAACCACGAAGCCAGAACAGCAGGGAACAATGGGGAGGGATTCTTTCAGCCTTGTAATTTTATCTGTCAGCGAAGCTTTCAGGGAGGAGACCTGTTCAAGTAATTCAGTGAGTGGATACACGAGTCCACGCATGCAGCCAAGAAGCCAGAACGGCGGGGAACAACGGGGAAGTATTGTTTCCGGTCTGTTACTTTTATCTCTCAGTGAAGGTTCCAGGGATGAGAAAGAGAAATAGAAAGATGGAGGATAATAGGGTACTATAGGATAGATAGGGTACTAGAGGATAGGATATTTGTTGAAATAGAAATAGATATGGGAATAGATATACAAATAGAAAGATAAATAGAAATAGGGGACTTGAAAGAGATATTTGGGTGTAAATAAAAAAACAATATAGTTTAGTAGTTGTAGTCAGGTAAACTGAAAATAATTCTCTGAATTCTTCTGTCCCACTTAAATGGAATGTGTCTGTGTGTTCAAGGGCACACACACAGCTCAACAAGTTTAAAAACAAACAATTAAGCAAGTAATTAGTAAACTAAATAATATTGTGAAATATTCTCCACTTAGGAGGATAGAGGTTCAACTTCTGTTCTTGCCTTGCACCCCAAATGTGTTTGTGCAAGCAAATTGAAGTTGGGAAAAATAGAAAATAAATGGTTTGGTTGTTTGTTGTTGTTCAGTCGTTCAGTCGTGTCCGACTCTTCGTGACCCCATGGACCAGAGCTCACCAGGCCTTCCTATCCTCCACTGCCTCCCGGAGTTTTGTCAAATTCATCAGTATGGTAGTATATATATTTTAAAATAAATCCACACCTCCCACTTCCAGTCGACCCTCCCCCTTTATCCAAGAAATATCCTCCTCTCCCCACAAAGAGCAAGAGAAGAGGAAAAATAGAAAACCCTAACTGCTTCCCTTCGCCAAAGCTGCAGGGAATCAAATAAATTTTTCTAATAAAAATCAATTCCTTCCCTGCCTGCCTAAAGCCTAAAGCCTCCAGGCCTCCCTCCTCGAATAATCTCCACAGCACAGTCCTCCCTCAACCACATCCAAGAGCCGACTGCGACTTCTGGAAGGTGCCTCCCCCTTTATCCAATATCAGAAAAAAATCCTCACAAACTGCCAGAGAAGAAATAAAGAATAAACTGCTATTCCCTTCAGCAGACAAAGCTGCAGGGAATCAAAGAAATTATTTTCTAAATTCAATTCCCTCCCTGCCTGCCTAACTTGAATCCTAAAGCCTCCAGCCTCCCTCCTCAATCTCGATCGGATCACACCAGCACCAGCAGCCAGCCCTCCTCCCTCAATCACATCCATACACCCGACTGCGATTTCTGGAAGGTGCCTCGGCTTTTTATGCCCTCCGAGACATCCAGAAGTGTCAGTGAAAAACCTGGCGATGCCATTGGTGGAATGGTTCAAAAATTTGCATGGTCCCATCCCATGCCCAGCCCAAATGGGCAGGTCTAAAAAAATAAAAAATAAAATAAAATAAAATCAATACAACGTTTTATTGCTATAAAAAAACCACTGCTGCTACTATTAAAATCCAGGCATTTAAAATAAATAAATTTCACATGTTTCTGTGGTGATTTGGTGTGTTTTTTGACCACGATTTACAAAGAAAAATTGCAGTCGCCATTTTGGATCCCCCCACCGCATGGCATGGCGACGAGGATGATGCCCCCCCAGCCTGGTGCCAGCAGCCCAGGACAGGAGAGGAGGGGGGGAGGCCGTGGACCCCCCCCCAGAAACCAGCCCTCTGGTAGGTGGCAATTGGCAAAGCCTCAGGCAGGCATATTTTCGCCTGCTTTTTCGGCCAGGAGGGAGTCATTTTTTTAAAACTTTTAAATACTTTTTCTGAGCTTGTTTGGCATCGCGCGATTGCCGCAATGCCACAAACGGAAATGAAAAACCCAACCTCATTTTTCTTTTTTCGGTTCCAGTTCGAGAGTGGTAACAGCTTAATTACCGTTAACATTTCCGTTACGTACGGAACTGAAAAAAAGGTAATGGAAATGAAAATTTTGCCGCTCCGTGCCCATGTCTAGTTAGGACCTTTGTGTGAGAGAGAAAAATAACACGTCTTATTTCACTCTTGCTTGAAACCGAGGAATCTCACAGGGCTTGAAAATTTCTCATTAATTGAGGCAGACTAAACAAACAAACAAACAAACAAACAAACAAACAAACAAAACCCTAAAATATAGTGAGTATGTTAAGAATACCTTACCTACCAAGTATCCTGAAGAAGTGGACTTGTCCACAAAAGCTGACATTAAAATATAGCAGTTAGTCTATAGGGTGCCACAACATTTTTGACTTAGCTTTATTAATTTATTTTTACTTGCCTTTCAGTTTTGATTGAATATTTTAAATACCCATTAAATGGAATAACCTAAAATTACACAATGAGACTGGAATCACTTGTAACTGCACAGTTTTCTCCTTTGGATTCATTCTTCCTTTTATTCTTTACCTGACCGTTCTAAGGCTAGAGGTCATTAGTATACCCCTTCTACCAAATTATTTGTGGGCTTGCCCTGTCACTGTGAGAAGGAAAGCAATCGATCTGATGGCTCCAACCTGATAATAGAAGGGTTTAAAAACTGGAGAAGACATGGAGTGAGGGGGGAACGGAGCTGTTTCAGATCCAAACCTTTGACCCTCTACCCAGCAGTACTGGCACACAGTCAATATAGAAAGCACTTTTATTCCAGAGTGAAGATAGTCCTAGATTATTCCCTGTATCACTAGCCTTTGGATCTAGTACAGCTTCAGCAGACCTGGTGTCAGCTCAGCTGGCCCTCAGCCACATTTGCTACATAGAATTGTGTTCCTGAGGCATAATTTAAGAAGAGACACTTAACATGGACATTTGGCGTTCCTGTGCACTGTGATCATTTAGGTTTGCACCAAAAGTAGTTCCTATGATTTCAAGAATCAAGAGACAGGCATTATTCAAAATGTAATAGCTTGCTGATCTCTGAATCTATAGGAGAAGAAGAAGAAGAAGAAGAAGAAGAAGAAGAAGAAGAAGAAGAAGAAGAAGAAGAAGAAGAAGAAGAAGAAGAACCATAGAATCATAGAATCATAGAATCATAGAATCATAGAGTTGGAAGAGACCTCAAAGGCCATCTAGTCCAACCCCCTGCCATGCAGGAAGCCCATCACAGTATTTCTGACAGATGGCCATCCAGCCATTGCTTAAAAACCTCCAAGGAAGGAGACTCAACCACCCTTTGTGGCAGCATATTCCATTGCCGAACAGCTCTAACTGTCATGAAGTTCTTCCTAATGTTCAAATGGAATCTCTTCTCCTGGAGTTTGAAACCATTGCCCCGAGTCCTAGTCTCTGAAGCCATGGAAAACAAACCTGTTCCCTCTTCAATATGACATCCTTTCAAATATTTAAACATAGCTATCATATCCCCTCTCAGTCTTCTTTTAGAGAGGCTAAACATTCCCAGTTCCCTAAGCTGTTCCTCATAAGACATTTCCTCCAGACCCTCAACCATCCTGGTCGCCCTCCTCTGTACCTGCTCAAGGTTGTCAACAGAAGAAGAAGAAGAAGAAGAAGAAGAAGAAGAAGAAGAAGAAGAAGAAGAAGAAGAAGAAGAAGAAGAAGAAGAAGAAGAAGAAGAAGAAGAAGAAGAAGAAGAAGAAGGGCTGAGTTTTGGGATTATGTAGATGGTGATTCAGAACATATAAACTGATGGAGCAAATCTGGGCAAGGCAAGCAGGAAAGGTTCAGACTCATTCATATTGTTGTTCCTTTCAAACGGTATCTTCATGGCCTTAGTTAACCTAGTATATGTGTCATGCCTCTTTGGGGTGTAGATATGAAGGAAATGTCTAGTATTCATTGAATGGAAGCCTACATATGTGACTCAAATTCTAGTCTTTTAAGGCAGACCATGAGCCCAGAACAAGATTCCAACATTACCTTGTTTAAAGTGTGTCCATTTGTAGAAGAAGAAGAAGAAGAACTAATTTAGACAACATCATGTTTGGGGCAAGTCACATGAGTTTTTCATAGTTTGCAGAATGTCAATACAAAGGTTGCATCCAAAACAATATGCATGGAAAGGAGACAATAAACCACAGATGACACCCTTGGATCATAATGAGATATTTGACCAATGTATATTCTTAACCAAGTATTTAATTCCACAAAACTGAAGTCAGTCTAATGAGAGCAACTGATGAAGAAGACTAATAGAATGAATGAGTTGGGAGGAAAAGAACTTGAAAACTCCACAGACCAATTCATTGAAGAACATGGATAGTGACCTCTCTTTTTGCTTGCTTGGTTTCCATAATCCTGCATTGGAGCTGCTATGCTGTTTAATTTAGAAGTGATAATAAACTGCTCATATGGTGAAGCTTTAAAAAGGCAATGTATTATTGTTAAGCATTTTCAAGGAGAAAAGAGGCAAGGAAATGCATGTAAAATACGGGTCTCAGAAGTACTAGGCTGAGCATACATTGAGCATATTGCTATTATTAATGCAGGTCTATCATGCTCTCCCCCCCACACACTCTTGCAACAGCTGTGCTCCATCTCTCAAGCATATTTGTTTTTATCTTTCACTGTTTTGTCATCATTGGCAGATGGCAGAAGGAATCTTAGGTGGGGTTGTTCTTTTAGTAAATTAAACAATGACCCAAGGTTTGCTCATTTCTTCCCTTATGATTTCAGATTTCCATTTCTTCACTTTAGTTTAGAGAAGACCTTTCAGCTCAGAAATGCAAAGCCATGAAGCATGGGATCAACCAGACCTCGGTGTTGGCTGCTTCACAGAAGCACACAGATGGGGGTATAGGTTGAGTCAATCTTTACTCAAGATGGCACTTTGGCTGCACGCCACTCACTCAGATTATCTACCTCTAAGTGATGAGCTTTTTGTACTTGTGAAACTTGAGCTATGGGCTTGCAGTGGTTTTGTTAGGAAGTCATACTTCAGAACAAGTCATTCGACATTGTGAAGACCTTCAGTAGCTAACAGGTTATTTTAACCATACTTTCACTTATAGATCTGGAAATTTAAACAGGAAGGTGGATGCCAGGATTTATTTGTGTGTGTGTGTGTGTGTGTGTGTGTGTGTGTGTGTGTGTGTGTGTGTGTGTGTGTGTGTGTGTGTGTGTGTGTGTGTGTGTGTGTGTGTGTGTGTGTGTGTTTTAAAGCAGCTCTTCCAACAAATGTCTGGTGGGGATCCCATGCTGGTGAAACCAAATTAGTCAGGTTTAAGCTTCAACTCTGTTTCATTGTAGTTAATAGGGCATGCAGGCTTCAAGGACAAGTAAGTAGAGATGGGCATGAATCAGAAAAATTGTGGCAGTCTATAGTTCCCTAACTATGGGCACCATTATAAGCTACCAGGAGAATACTTGGTGCAAGAAACATAGACAGGATATCTGCAGACTTTCTCCGCCTGTTAGAAAGACCTTGGAGCTAATAACATTCTCAGTTCAGACCACTGATGAAAGTAGTTGCATCTATATTTCATCAGGATTAGTTGTTTCAAGCATGGCGTCCTCCTGCCTTAGAATTCATTTGCAATCAAATGCTTAAATGTGATTACTAATCCAAAGTAGAATCACGCTGGAAAGTGTGGTTGGAATTAGGCCAGTGATGCCCTAAGCACATCTGATCTCGCCTGATTTCAGAAGCTAAGCAGGGTCGGCCCTGGTCAGTACCTGGATGGGAGACCATAGGTGCCTAGAGTAGGAACTGGCAAACCACTCCAGTATTCTTGCCAAGAAAACTCCAGAGGCATGGAGTTGCAAAGAGTCGGTCACAACTTTAGCGACACAACACAATGTACAACAAACTGAGAGGACCAATGTGATGCAACAGATAGATTGTCAGATGAGGCCCCAAGGGGGTTGATTCTTATATTCACTTGGCCATGGAAACTCATCGGCTGTGATGAGCAACATCTCATATACCTCAAAAGCCTTGCTAAGGTCTCCATAAAGCAGAAGCAATTTAGCAGACTATAGCAACAACATATGCATGAATTAAAAATCCTAAAGAAACATACATCCGATGAAAACTACAATCTGAAAAACAAACAAAGTGTCTCTATCATTATTAATCTTGCTGTCAAGTTTAATACTGCGGACGTTACCTCACTCAACACTTATAGAAAGGAGCTGCCAGAAATGATGATGTCATCATCAGCAGGCACAGCTGACCATGGCTGCTGATTGCTAAATCTAAGTACAAGTTAATAAATCCCCTGATGCTTGAATATGCAATGGAGTTTTATTACAATGCAGGCAATCCATGATACTGCTTTAATTAAAGGCCTTGGACAGTGGCAAAAAACCCCAAAAAACAAAAAAACAAAAAATGAAGCTGATAAACTTTTTCCTATTTAGCAAATCTGCAAAGTATAACGGTCCCAGTAAAGTAAAGATCAGTATTCCTTCATATATATTCCTTTATGTATATAAGGATTTTTATTTTGCCATTGAGCTTGTTATAAGAAGAAAGCTTCAATACCAGAGCTTCTGCATTTAAACCCACACTTGAAAATACCTGGAAGGCTTAAAATTTATGGTACAATTTTATAGATTTACCAATTGAAATAAAATTCAGGCACAGCTTGTATTGCTTGGAAAACATTGCAACATCAGTTTTGAATCATCAGTTTGGGCTGATTGGGTTGCAGTTTTCATTTTGGCACAGATTCCATGTGGCCATAACAAGCTAGTCCCCTCCTAAATGTGTCATGTGTCCTGGTGACCACTGGGACTCTCCTGAATGATGTCCTGATTATTGTTTGTGAAGATTCTCAGTCATCCAGGTGAGGTTCTCTGGAAGCTGAGTCATGGCAACTGGATTTCAGTTGCATTGACTCAGCTTCTGGATAGTCATGATTATGTGTTTCTCCACATAGATGTGGCTCCTGCAAATTGAACTGGGTGTTTGTAAAAAAGAAGGCTATAGCTGGGTGTGCAGGACTACTTGACATAAAATGGTGACCTTCAGTGATAAGGCAGATCCAGCCACATCATGCATCTGTACATACATGACTTTACAAGCAGAAATGCCACTTTTCTTGGTAGCATGGTGAGAAGGTGCAGAGCACTGCGCAACCTGTGCATGAATTTTAGGTACATGTTGAAGAATTTGTGAAAAGGAGACAAACATAACTTACAGCTTGAGTGAATTAATTCCCATTAATATGTTGGAAGACTCTCATCTGTGAAAGCTTTCTCCCAAATGATGCTTTCCTTTACCTCCATCACAGCAAGTCCATAACACAAGGAGCCATCAGATCTGCTAGTTTCATGGCATTTCTGATCTTAACCTGTTGATAGAGCAAAAGAACTGCACTGCACTGTACACCCCTGAAGTAACATCAGCAGTGGATCCACTTCTAATAGATGCTCAGGGATTGTGTGTATGTTTCAATGTAACATTAATTCACATCTGAATTACAACATCCCTATTAATTATTGACCTCCCAATGTCTCATTATTCACAGCACTGCTCAAGATCTTGCAAATTCAAAATCTTATGAATTTCTTTGATGAACTCCAGCTGCCAGTGTTTATTTGCAATATGATCTTGAGTACCTCTTGTCTTGAGTGCCACTTAGGGGTGTCTGTGAAAACCCTCTAACAATGTCACCTTCAGATTCCACTCCTGCCCATATCTGCCCTCCAACAGTTTCTCTGCCTCCATCATTGCTAGAATTATCCATCCTCTTTAGTGGATGTGGCCATTACATCCTTGTTTGGTGTCTCAACTTTCGCCATTCTGTTTTGGGTCCTGGCATTGTTCTTGGATTCTCTGACACACTTTGATTCCCTCACCACATTAAGGGGTGCATCCAAGAGAGGTTCAGATGCTTTGTCAAATGCTGCAGGTTTTCTGAAATCTGTTTTTCTGCAAGCAAAGTAGATTTTCAATATTAAGCTTTGATCCTCTGACTAGGAACAGATTTTAGATAGATAATAGATAGATAAAAGTTTATTGTCATTGTCCTATACAGAACAACAAAATTAAAAGAAAAGTGAATCTCCCAAAGATCAACTGAGGCCCGACCTACCAGAACGTCGCAGGCGCTCTCATTTTGGGTGGCCACGCCCAGGGAGGCTTGGAAAACTGTCACACGTAACCGAGCCTTCTCTGTGGCTGTCCCTGCGCTGCGGAACCATCTCCTGAGTGAGTTGCACCTTGCACAGTCCCTGCCAGCCTTTTAAAAAGCCTTAAAGACCTGGCTTTTTTGTGAGGCGTTTGGTGACAGTTATTTTTTTTAATGATTATCCCACCATCATGCCACCTAACATCATTAGTTTTTTTTTTTCATTATGTCTTATATGTCTATTATTATTGTTATTGCTTTTTTCCTGGTTTTTATCCTTGTTTCTGGTTGTAAACTGCCCGGAGTTCTTCTGGAAGACGGGCGGTATATAAATATTAAAATAAATAAATAAATAAATAAATTTAAAAGCTCTACATCAGGAACATCCATACAGAAAAATATTACCACAAACATACACCTTGCTTTCAAGTGAAAGCAGGGCGTCTAACAGAAGCTTCACCTGAGCGTGTGAGTTTGTGCAGCGTGGCATTCCAGTCTCTGACGCCTTTTGATATATTTGTCCTCCTTCTTATCCTTCCTTCCCTTCCCCAGCATTTGCTTCTTTATTTACTCGATGCAGATCCTTTAAATATTAGATTATGTTTCCTCTAGGGCAGGGAGTGCCTTTATGTACCTCATCTTCACGCTTCCTGCTCTCATGAGGCCCTGAGGCCTGTTTGGGGTCTTTAGGTGCTGCTGCAGTCGGAATAATAAATGAATAATGGATAAGAGTTTTGCCTCTTGGGCCTATCTCCAAATATAACTGTAAAACGAGACAAACAAGGCATTCAGAGGGTTGCCAGATTCCCATGTTGGCAGCATCGTAACTGCTCCTGGGCTTATGGAGTCCTTTGCATGAAAAAGTAATTGAAGAAGGACTCGTGTAAACTAACGAAAGGCTTTGAACGCCAGGGTAAAGCTAGGGATTTTCACACCGGGGAAAACGTTCAAAAACAGCTTGCCTGAATTCAGATCCATTTACCTTTCAAATGTTTATAAATAATGTTGCTCTTGATTTGTGCTATTACAGAATTTGATGAAGCCAGGTGGGGTGGGGTGGGGGTGGGGGGACCCACATCTTCATAATCTCTCCTTGCCTCTTTTCAACTCTTTGACAGTGTTTTTGTTCAAGTGGTCTCCACAGCAACAGAAAAATGATGCCATGAAAACACCAGTCCAAATGGGGAAAGGGCCTAATAGCAAGGGTGAATGAACTGTGATTTAATAATAAATTTAGATGTATCTAAGAGCAGCACAAGGAATTGCATGATCTGTGAACTAATGAGGTGGTTTTTGGTTAAACTGCGCCAGCTTCCAAGTTTGTTCAAAGAAAAAGAGAGAACACACCTCTTGAAAGTCCAATTTTTCACAGGGATGAATGAATGTGGTAATTTGGAAAAAGAAAAAGCATGGGGCTGCAGCTGTATAATGTCTGGGATGAAGCCAAGTTCTGCTGTTCACGAATTAAACAATGAATATAGGCTAAATCTAACAATAAGCCTACCCAGAGTAGATCTATTGTCACCAGACCAAATAAAATAAGTTTAGAAAAGTTGCTTCTTTGGACAGCAACTCCCAGGCTCCCACAAGCATGCACGCTACAGGATTTTCAGAATTATAGTGAAAACCAAGCACAACTGAACTTTTCAATCTCCAGTTAATTAAGAGTAGAAGCTCCATTAATTCCAGTGGGTCTACTTGATGACTATATAAGCCTGAATAATATATTGGGAAGACTAATATGTGAGCAGGGGCTTGAAGCCATGCTTGTTGTTCCTGTGCTCCAAATCCATGTCTGTGCTGCCTCTCTGTTCAGTTCTCAGGCTCCCTTAATTAAGCAGGGAGGTTTGAAGAGGAATTCCCCTCACATCCAAGCCATAGAAAACAGAAGTCCTCTACAGACCTCTACGGAAGGCAGCAATGCCAGAATTGGAAGAGGGGAAGAGCTGGATGCCACAGGACATGCAGAAGATCCCTTTGCAAGCCTGTCATGTAACTTCTAATAGATTCTGGAAGCTGAGCAAAGTTCGCCATGGTTACTTCTTGGATGGGACACCATAAGGGAATTCTGGGGATCTCCAAGAAGGCCTAAGGAAGAATCCCATCTAAGATCTTGGAGAACTGCCCTCAGTAAGAGTTGCCAAGACTGGAGTTGAAGGAGGGGAACTTCGACTTAATGGAAAAAGTAGCTTGTTATGTTTCTGTGGTGTAACTTGTACAGGTTTAATCCCTGAAATCTCACTACTAAATTAGCGTCACTGTCATCAATCCCCTTCTGTGTCATATCAGGGGCAATCTTCCATAGCCTTGCATGTTGTAATGCAGCATTTTGAGCTTGTGGACGTGGTGAGCTATGCTGGGAATTCACTGGTGAAGTTCAAAAACCAAATTGATCTTGGCTTCCAGATAAGCAGACAGAGACAAAATGCCTCACACCCCCAGACCCAAAATAAATAGGTGACACGTCAAATTGGGTTTAAAACTGGGCCACAACTTTATTAAATCACTTTAACAATCCCTAAATTAAAAGGGGGGTACTGCCGTAGTGCAAGTAGACTTTGCCCTGATTTGTCCTTGATCTTCAGGTCCTTACAATTTTAGGTGAGTTCCTAGCTGGAAATGTGCTGTTAACTTTATTGAGCAGATTTCCATACTCTGTGGGACTAACTCCCAAAGGCAGCCTTCAGTAAATTTACCACAACCTATTAACTTATTACTGCTAAACTACAAATCCCTAACTAGATAAAGTTCTATCAAAGGCTGCCCAACTCCCTTTAATGGGACCATCCAGTGAACAAAGACTTGCACTACCTGCCAGTTGCTACCGATGGAGAACATGACCTGCCTAGCCAAGTAGTGAGAATGGGATGGGCAAAAACTCACTATCATACAACATCCAGTCAGTATGATGATCAAAAATTTCCATCCGGTCCCAAAGCAACCAGCTACTCTCATACTTACTACCACTGGGGTGGGGGTGGGGTACTGCAGAAAGCAGTGAAGAGGAAGAAGCAATGGCGGGCAACCTTCTTAAAGGCTCATCCAAGCCTGTGAAAAGCTCACAATCATGTGGGCTGTTCCTCTTGCCGCCTGCTTGGATTGAGTGCTGCAAAACATCCCCTTCCGGGACCTTCAGCCCCAAGGAGCCTCCCTTTTCTCAGCCAGCTGAGAAGACACAGCTCAGACATGCAGAAAAAAAGACTGCCTACATTTCCCCCAAATACTTGTTTTATTTTCATCCTATCTATGTTCATAAGCAGACATTGGAGCACTTAGAAAAACATTGTTCCTAATAGGAGGCAGGTGCCCTTTAGCCCTTTGACCCTGCCTCAAAACAAAAGGTCAGAGGAAATAGAAGGTCACTTCCTTTCCAAATATGGCACATAGGCAGCCAGGAGCATGTGCACTCACTGAAGCTTCTTCTGAAACACACCCTGCAGAGAAAGATTCCCACAGAGTCCTTCCTTTTTTGTTGCCCAATCATCTTTGTTTGTACTTTTGATTTTTTACAAAACAGATAGATTATGTGGGTGTGTTTGATCCATTGCATGACATCAGAATCAGTAACAGTATTCTGTTGGCAACTCCTGTTCAGCACAGGATATTGTCCTAACACCACTGCAAAACCTGAAGGAATAAGGCCTTAATAACAAAAACAGCACATAATCTATCATTGATACCATATTAAGCCTAAATTAAATCCTTACATCCTGCATGCAATCAAACTTTCCTTGAATAAAAGGGTTTTATTTTTATTTTTTAAAATGGAGATTTGAAACTGTTATAAACTTTTATCACTGGGACAGA
Organism: Phrynocephalus forsythii; assembly: GCA_029282475.1. NCBI lineage: Eukaryota > Metazoa > Chordata > Lepidosauria > Squamata > Agamidae > Phrynocephalus > Phrynocephalus forsythii. Next base: position 114,244,324 of record JAPFRF010000011.1, read on the forward strand.
AGGCATGTTTGGGCTGCAGGTGTTACATACAGGCTGATTAACCAGTTCAGCATTCACTTGGAATCCATTTGCAAGAATTACCTTTGTTTTAAGCTTTGCAGACAGACATGGGAAAAGCTGTGCTCATAAGAGAAAGACAAAGAAGCAAACCCAACAACATTAATATGTCTTGGACATAGTCAAAGACTTAACTTATTGTTTGCAGAAATGGTAACCCTTCAAAACCACATCTATTGAATATATTTCCCACCATTTTGTATTGTAGCAGTGTTGGGTTAGGGCTACACCAATGGTCACCCTCAAGCAAAGCACAGAAAAGTTCATTTTTAAAAAGACTTCTACCCTAGCCAGCATAGACATTGATAATCCTAGCTGGTTGTGGATCAGATCTTTTATAAGTTTGTCCCTGAAGCATTTGAATAGATTTGTTAGTATTCATTTATCATGGTTACTTCCTGACTTTCCTCCAGTGAGCTCATGGTGGCATACACACATCCCTTCCTAATTTTTCTTCACATCATTCCTGTGATGTAGGTCAGGTTGAAGGAGAGTCACTTGCCTAAGGTCAGCCAGTACCTTTCACACCAATGTATTCTCAAAGGCTTTCACAGCCAGGATCTAATAGTTGTTGTGAGTTTGTTTGTTTGTTTGTGAATTTTTGGGCAGTTTCGGGTCCAACAGCCCGAAAAACTCACAACTACCTTTCACACACTTGTGCTGACTTGAACCTGGATCCACCTGGTCCCTTGAACATCACACCATACTACCTGTCAAAGACGGTGGCCAAACTATCTTTTACTGCAAAAAATTATTATCCATTTTGATTTGTGATTCATCAAGGCTGATGAATAATGAATGATGAATTTATGATTTTTCCCTTACAAATCAACAAATCAATTTGTTGGTCCCTTTTTATATTTAAAATACTATAAAATGGCCCCCAAGTACCTAGAGACACCAGGGTTGCAGGGAAGATTTCACAGTCTCTCATTTACATGTCTTGCATGTTTGGAGTTCTGGGTGTCCATGTTATGCACCCCAAAGTCCCCCCCCCCAATAGGAAAGTGCCCCCAGCCACTGAGAAACACAAAAATTACAGAGAAGCTTCTCCCAACTCCTCTCTAAGAGCAATCACATTTTTGGAGTCCGGGAAATAATTCTCTTATTTTGTTTAAGAGGAACAGGCAAAGCCTACATCAGCTAGCTTATAGACACAACATTTGGAGCTCATATTGGTCCATGTAATTTACAGTAGACAGAGGGAGGGTGACCTAAATTTCTTTTTCAAAAACAAGACATCACAATATCATGGTAGAGCTAAAGAAGTTAGATTCTTGTATTTTTGTCCAAGACAGGCTCACCTTGTTTAAGCTGCCTTGGGTCCTTTTTAAGGAGAAAGGTGGGATGAAAACATTTAAAATAAAATAAAATAATTCTATTAACCCCCCTCTCTTTTTTTGTTTCCAAGAAATGAGTGGGGCACAACTTAATATGCCCTTAAGAGACACCTACATTTGCATAGGGCCACTCTAAGCACTTTTATAAGGCAGAAGAGAAGTACAGCATATGAAGATTTGACATCTAATTTGTTCTTCTGGGCAATGATGCCTGCTAAAATGCCATGAGCATAACAGCATCTGAGAGGGAACTGGAACCTTGCCGGAATTACTCAGTTTAACTGTTTGCTTGTGTGTGTGTGTTGAATAAACTTTCTGGTAGATGGAATCTGAATGGGCAGAATCAAATACAGCACATTCTAGTATTAGTTGTTGTGATCCACCTTGGGTCTCCTATGACAGTGTTGGTGAACCTATGGCACGGGTGCCAAAGGTGGCACTTGGACCTCTTTCTGTGGGCACCTGACATTGCTCCTTCACAGCTACCTATATTCAGGTTAAATTGCTGTATTGGCACTTTGTGAAAAATGAGTGGGTTTTGAATCACGGTTTGGGCACTCAGTCTCTGAAAGGTTGGCCATCACTGTCCTATAGGGAGGAAAGCAATATATAACTAATATAAATAAATAAATAATTCTTATGTAAGCCCCTCCCCATTAAGGACTCTGAATCAGAGAGTAACATAAACTACAGTATTTGCTAACTCAGAAGCACATCACCATCAATAGGGATGGCACATTCTGTGTAACAGGGAGGAGGAATATACCACATAATATAACATGCCAACAAGCTATTAATACCAGACGTATAGTTGAAGAATGTCCTGCCGGAGAAAGATTTGGAAAGAAAATATTTCAAAGGACATGCCATGGAAAAACAAAGAAAACTAACATTTATCTGGCATGTTTGTTTTGGGTCGAGTTAGCCTGTTCATGAATTGGCTGGATTAACACAAAAATGGTAAACGATAATGTAATGAAATGCAAGACCCACACCCAGGTCAAATGGAGCTTGGCAGTGTTATTCACAATGTATTATGAAATCACATTTAACTAAAACAAAGTCCATATGTTCTGGTTTTTAAAACCTGAATTTGTCGTTCATAATTTCCACATGCAAAGAGTTACTTTTAATGTTGGAGATTGATCTGCAGATAGTCAGTGACTGAGAGCCTATTGCTTAGTGTGGTAAGACTATTGAATCAGTGGAAATTATAGTGATGGTGACTTTAAAGCTTGGCCTACTCTAGATGCAACTTACTACACTGAGTAGAATTTCACTAACAGGATTTCAGGATTCCAGAGACTAAAGTGAAACCCAGAATGGAAGTGGGGAGAATAACAGAGACATCTTAATAACTCTGTGAACTTTTGCTGAGTTTTTGAAATTTTTGTAAAATTTCATTTGCCGTTCAATATAAATACAGATATCCAACTTACAAACGTGTAACATCATGTCCAGTGCTCAACACTTCCAAGAATTACCTTCTGCCTTATAAAACCCTTTTCCTAAAATACACGTTCTTATGGCTAAGTGGTAGTTTTCCAGGAACATTGAGTCAAGGAGGCACCGTGGGGAATTGAACTTCAGACCTAAACCACTGAGATATCAAGAAGTTCTAAGAAAGGGCTGCTGCCTGTATTTAGGGCACATTGTTATTACTTCATGTACTTATTAGAGATGGGAACAAAAAAAAGACAAAACACTGTTTCATTGTTTTGTTACGTAACAAATTGTTTTGTTTCAAAATTAAACAATAGAAAAAGTTTTGTGATGAAGCAAAATGAACCACCCTTTTTGGTTCAGGAAATGAAATAGGGGAGCTTCTTCAAGATCTTCCCTGTAAGACCCCCAAATTTGAAGAGGTTTGGGATTCAGGGTGCTGAGTTATTAAACTGGAAAGAGGGTCCCCCTAGCTAACTCCAAAAGTGCTGTACGGCATGCACTGGCAATATAGAGGTTAATCTAAGCAGCTAAACCCCTATATTACTGGCATGTGCCATGCAGCACTTTTGCAATCAGCTAGGGTGACCCACTTTGCAGTTGAATAACTCACCCCCTGAACCCCAAAACTCCAAATTTGGGGGGCTTACAGGGAAGAGTGATCCCATGCATCCAGTGACATCTAAATTGTAGGGGACCTTCCTCAAACTCTTCCCTGTAAGCCCCCCAAATTTGGAGAGGTTTGAGGTTCAGGGCCCCCACTTATTAAACTCCAAAGGGAGTCCCCCTAAGAGAAAATCATTTCTAATTTAGTGGGAATCAATTAATAGCTCCCCTGTGGGAGCTACCCTGCAATTTTGGTGCCTCTAGGACCCAGGGGAAACATTAACAAATTGTTTCATTTCATTTTGTTCCAAAAATTATTTAAAAATTCATTACTAATGAAACAAAAAGAAAGGAGAAACCAAACTGAACAAAACATTATATTTTTGTTTTGTACCCATCTCTAGTACTGATACTTAGAGGAGCTCTGGTTTAAGTTTGGGTCTTCAGTTCAAGGTGCCCTATGCAAATGTCCTTGTTGTTTCATGGGGTTGGGTGTGTGTGGGGGGCTGCTAACAGTAGAGAGGCTGGCATAAACTAACTATACTATAGTTTTAGTATCCAGTGGTACCTTGTATAAAGGAATTAATTTGTTCCAAATGAAATTATGTTAAGTAAATTTTCCTTTATACAAATTTCCCATAAGAATTCATTGAAAACAGAGTGATCCCTAATCATGACCATTTTTATGTAGTACGGATTCACCCCACAGACAATACTGTTAAGCACATTTCCCCTATCTCTGGAATTTTTTATGTTGTACAGATTTTATGTTATACAAACTGTTTGTTATACGAGGGTCCACTGTACTGTACTATAATTATAGATCCCAGAACTCAATGGAAATGTTTATACTACTCTAAATTCCAACTTGGTATAAGTACACTGAGTACACCACCTTCTTTTTCCTGATGTACACCCGATGCCAGTAACTACAGAAAAGTAGACTACTACTCTGTTCCAGCAGCTTAATGAACAGCTGTTTAACTTAATGGCCAATATGTGAAGTCTATCTCTAGTAATGGAATTAGAAACCGACAAATATGGTAGTTGTTCCTGGAGAATGAATGATGGGTCTTTAGAAAAGGACATCTGAAGGTCAATAATTCAATCCTGGCTTATATAGCCGGATGTTTTATTATCCACAGGACTGATGTCATCGTAGCTATATTTTTAAATTGCTGCTTTGTTATTCAACTAGTCCTTGACATGAGATAGGAAGTGGCTGAAATCCATGTAAATGCATTGCTTGTTCATTCATTGGGAATTGTTTCATTTTTATTTGTATTTTTGCTGTGGTGGCCATTCCCCTGCACACACCACTGTTAGAATTAGTGTACAGGTTTCACCCATAAAGCTTACTGTATGTGCAGTCTGATCTGAACTCTTGCGCCAGGCTCCTGTTCAGTCAAGCCACTTGTACGCTATGGCAGTGTTAACTTTGGGAGCACAAATGCTCAATACCACAGTTCCCACAGCAAGCCCCCTTTGATGGAAGTCCAAAACACAGGTGGCTGGATCCATCTGCGTCCACATGAGTTTATGCAGTTTTTGCTTCCAGCAGTATAAGGCCTTTTAAAAAAGCTAACAGCTCTTGCTTGTCTATTCAAGATCACATCCTCCAAATGCTTTGTGGTGTAACACAAATAGCTTGCAACAATGCATTGAAGATCTGGCTTTTTGGACAGGCTTTAGCAGAAGTAACATTTTGATAATGCAGTGGTTGTTTCAGCACTTAATTTCGTCCTGCCATCTTGCCTCCTAAATTGGTGTGTTTATACTTGACACTGTTATCTTGTTCTTGTCTCTTATTTTGATTGTTTTGGTTCTTATTTTGATTAGTAGGTTATAATTTGGATTCTTATTCTGTTTTGCTAAAATTGTTTATCTGTTTTTGGTACTGTTGCTTGTTGCACACTGCTTTTAAGGACAGTACTTATTTATCTACTTGCATTTACATGCTTTCGCACTGCTAGGTTGGCAGGAGCTGGGGTTATCAGCGAGAGCTCGCTTCACTGTGTGGCACCCGGGATTCGAACTGCCGAGCTGCTGACCTTGTAGCTGACAGTTTTCAGAGCCTTAGTCTGCTGAGCCACCACGCCCCGTAAAAAGACTAGTTATAAGGCAAACATCTGCTTTCATAAGAATAACACTTGTGCTAGTAAGACACCTGCATTAGTACACCAGCCGGACTTCAGGCTCCACTGGTGTAGAACAGGATCCCAGTCTTAGCTTTTATCTGATAAAAATATACCCTAACTGCACCCCAATAAAAAGTGCCCAGTGACCTTTATTATTGGTGGTTGTGTGCATAGTACTTCAGCATTCTTTATATATGGTCCTTGAACCAAACATATAATTCCAGTTTGAGAGACAAACTCAATATGCAACTAAACAACTGTGAACACCGGCAGATTATACTTCCTTTTAATTTAGCTTTCCTGACCTATCCATTGTATTAAACCGTGTTCTGTTTGTAGTCTCTCCACAGACCCAGGTGCACAATTTGTCACACCTGGAGTGATTTTGTCACTCCAAAATCCTTGGAGTCCAGTTGGCTTTCTCCCCATCCAGGGTAGCCAGTGATGAGGAATGATGAGACTGAGGCCCAATAACATCTGGAGAGCCACATGAATTGTCCCCCTGGTTACAATCACAGAAAAGCTGGCAGAAGAACTGTCCTCAACCTTTGCTACTGCATGGGTTTCTCCAAAACCTTCCCAAATTTCCTCCTCTGCACATGTTGGGAACGGTTCTGCAGCAGTTCTCCGGGGCAAGGAAAGAGAATGCACACACTCTTAATAGATTATGTCCACAAAGCAACAATTTGCTGGCCGAGCGTTATCCAGTAGGATTAACCTTAGGAGTGGCCTGTGCTATGAGTCAGTGCAGATTCCCATGAGAATCACAGCTGCGTCAGGGTTCTGGAAACTACATGATCTGGACAGTTGGAGAGACCCTGAGTTAAGAGTATGAATGCTTCTTTGTTTTATCTCCATAATCATCTCTTGATTGCTGGGAGGAGCCCTTCAACATTTCTCATCAAATTCCTTCCCACAGCAGTAATATTATCCTTCCAAAGAATGTTAGTAAGTGAGAAACAAATGTAAACAGCAGCCTAACTAGTAACTAAGGGCTAGTTTATTAATGGTCTGCCCATATTGCCCAAAGGCAAAGGTATGCGGAAATAGCTGGTGTGTGTTGGGTAGCTGCCTTCATACAAACTAAGGAGAAGTTAGATGTGACAGAAGGGAAACTATGGCCTTCTAACAGTGGATTGCATACAATTCCCACTGTCCTGCACCATTGGCCAGGTTGTCTGGAATGGATGGGAAATGAATGCAACAACATCTGGAAGGCCATGGCTGATGTGTTGTTTTTGACTTTTTCCCCCTGCTCATGCATGAATCATTCCATTATTTCCTTAAGCAAGTTGAAGCCCCATATACTAAAATGGGTCATCTCAGCAACTACAATGGTCAGCACTTGGGGAGATCTCACATCATTTCTACTTCATTGATACGGAACAAGGTCATAATTGTAATACAGTGGTACCTTGTACAAAGGAATTAATTCATTCCAAATGAAATTATGTTAAGCAAATTTTCCTTTATACAAATTTCCCATAAGAATGCATTGAAAACAGAGTAATCCCTAATCATGATCATTTTTATGTTGTACAGATTTTATGTTATATAAACCGTTTGTTATACGAGGGTCCACTGTAATTTAGACATGGGCACGACCAGAAAAAATGACGTTTCGAGTTTCCGTTTGTTGGAACAGGTCCGTTTTGGGTCGTTTCCGTTTGTCGCGAAATTTTTCAAAAATTTCTCATTTTGTTTGTCGTTTGTCGTTTGTCATTTCCACTGCAATTTCACGATTTGACTTCCCAGAACATAGGGGCGTCCCGCAATCAGGGTGGGCGCTAGGTGTTTTTGTGCCCTAGGCGGTGGGTGGGGTGGGGGGTGGGTGGCGGAGGGAGGTGCGGGCGGGCGGCAGTGGCGGGCGGCCATGGGCAGGCGGCAGCCGCGGGCGGGCAAGTTGGCGGGCGGTGGCATGGGCCACAGGCAGGTGGCGGCGTGGGCGGACAGGCGAGTGGGCAGTTAGGATAGAGGTTCTGTTCTTGGCTTGCACCCCAAATGTGTGTGTGTGCAAGCAAATTGAAGTTGGGAAAATAGAAAATAAATGGTAGTATATAATATATATTTAAAATAAATCCACACCTCCCACTCCCAGTCGAACCTCCCCCTTTATCCAATATCAGAAAAAAATCCTCACAAACTGCCAGAGAAGAAATAAAGAATAAACTGCTATTCCCTTCAGCAGACAAAGCTGCAGGGAATCAAAGAAATTATTTTCTAAATTCAGTTCCCTCCCTGCCTGCCTTACTTAAATCCTAAAGCCTCCAGCCTCCCTCCTCAATCCCGATCAGATCACACCAGCACCAGCAGCCAGCCCTCCTCCCTCAACCACATCCATACACCCGACTGCGGTTTCTGGAAGGTGCCTCGGCTTTTTATGCCCTCCAAGACATCCAGAAGTGTCAGTGAAAAACCTGGCGATGCCATTGGTGGAATGGTTCAAAAAAATTTGCATGGTCCCATCCCATGCCCAGCCCAAATGGGCAGGTCTAAAAAAATAAAAAATAAAATAAAATAAAATAAAATAAAATCAATACGACGTTTTATTGCTATAAAAAAACCCACTGCTGCTACTATTAAAATTCAGGCATTTTACATAAATAAATTTCACATGTTTCTGTGGTGATTTGGTGTGTTTTTTGACCATGATTTCAAAAGAAAAATTGTGGTCACCATTTTGGATCCCACTCCACCGCATGGCATGGCAAGACGACGAAGATGAGCCCCCCCCCAGCCTGGTGCAAGCAGTCCAGGACTGGAGAAGAGGGGGGGAAAGGCCAGGGACCCCCCAGAAACCACCCCTCTGGTAGGTGGAAAAGCCTCAGGCAGGCATATTTTTGCCTGTTTTTTTGGCCCGGAGTCGGGTTTTTAAAAAAAAGCTTTTAAAAACTTTTTCTGTGCTTCGCATTGCACGATCGCCGCGATGCCACAAACAGAAACGAAAAACCCGACCAATTTTTTTTTTTTCGAGTTCGAGTTCTGACAGCTTAATTATCGTTACCGTTTCCGTTATGTAATGGAAAAGATAACCAAAAACGGAAATGATAATTTTGCTGAGTTGTGCCCATGTCTACTGTAATTATATGTTGTCAGGTTGATTCCAGCTTATGATGCCCCCTTCAAGGGTTTTCTTGGTTTATGGTACTCAGAAATGGATTACCATTCTCTTCCTCCAAGTGTAGATCTGGGTTTCTGTGCCTTGTCCCAAGGCTACACAAGTTGGCTTTTCTCCCAGGAGGCGCAGTGGGGAATCAAACTTCCAGTCTTTGTCTCTGCCAGCAGATACCAATTCACTAACCAGCTCAGCAGACAGGATCATGTCCCCAATGTTCAGAAACATCCCTATCACTTCTGCCTTCTGGCCACTTTCAATGTCATTGGAAACAGCTAGTTCTTAGAGGTGGCATACTGCCTCTAGACCAGTGGTTCCCAACTGTGGGTCTGCTCTCCAGATATTCTTGCAATAATGCTTTTAACAGCATTCCCATGTCTTGTTCATAACAATCTTCTTCTTCTTCTTCTTCTTCTTCTTCTTCTTCTTCTTCTTCTTCTTCTTCTTCTTCTTCTTCTTCTTCTTCTTCTTCTTCTTCTTCTTTTGGCAACACCAAAATTTCTCTATTGCTGATATGCTAGAACACCCTCTCACTAACATATTCTATTGCTGAGGTCATTTCCTGAGGTGACATCTGTCTTGAGAACAGGAAATTTGTAGTCATGTTGGAAAGGAGTGGAAGAAATATCTCTAAATTTCATGTTCTCAAAGGTTCACACAAGAAAGAACAATTCCACACAGAAAGGATGACTTACTCTTTCACTGTCCATTTCCACTCATTGTCAAAGTGCAATAGCAGTGGAAGTGGGGGATTTGAAATTGTCAGACACATGGGTATGGAAGGTGTGAAGCTTGTCTTTTCATCCTGCTCCTACAACTAGAGATGGGCACAAATTGAAAAAAATGACATTTCAGTTTTTCGTTGAGAGGTCCATTTTGGTTCGTTTTCATTTTTTGCAGATTTTTGGGAAAAATTCATTTTCATTTATTCATTTATTCATTTTTCATTTATTCATTTTTTTTTACCCTCTTTTTGTGTGATTTTTAAAGCATTTCCGTGCGCGGGTGTCTGCCAACGCCCCAGACCAGAGGGAAAACACTAAAAAAATTTGATGCTGGCAGAGACACAGTATAGACTAGGTATGCAGGGAGGCTGAAAGGCAGCGGCGGGCGTTGCCCAGGGCGCAAGGCAGACGCAGAGTGACTGCAGGGCAGGGCAAGGGAGGGTACTCACCGAGAGGTACGCAGCACACACGCACACCGGGAGGCTGCAGGACTGAAGCTAGAGAGAAATCTCTTTCTCTCCCCTAACAGCCAGGCTGCAGCCGGCAGGAACACAGAGACACACACCTGCCTGGCTGGCCTAAAGTGAAAATAATGAGTCACAGAGACAGCCATCCCACCCTAACTCCCACCGGAGACTGCAAGGAGGACGGGGGCTGTCAGAGCATTTTATGCCACCTGTGGTTGCCATACCTGCCCAGTCTGCAACCTGGGCATGCTATTGATTGAAGTTTTCCAAAAATTTACATGATCCCATCACATGGCTTTCCTCCATTTTGTGGCTGGCGACATCCATTTTGTCATCCTTAAAGGGAAAAAATACATCGCGATGGGAGAAGAGAAAAACAAATGTTTTAAGGACCTCAACCCCCCGGTAGGTATTATCAGACAGTATAAATAATTATTGCTGCATTTTTATGGATGTCCAGGGTGTTTTTTAACATTTAAAACAGCTCATTTCATTGCACGTCACCATTAATGAAAAACGCAATGTAACTAACCTAATTTTCGTGGTTCTATTTGGTTCATTCCAATTTCATCACAATGTCCGTTATTCATTTCGTTGCGTAACAAAACGAATAACGAATAACAGAAATGAAAAAAGTTCATTTCATGCCCATCTCTATCTACAACACCATAACCTTCACATATCAAGCCCAGTGTCACCCCCTCATATTCACTGATGTCTGATTTGCTCATCTTAGGGGTCCTTGCAATGGAACCAGACACTGTAGTTATACTGGGGAGATGGTAGGTTTTGTGTGTACAGCTGTTGCATGCTATTGTGTGTTTGTGAAGATTCTCAGTCATCCAGGTGAGTTTATCTGGAAGTTGAGTCATGGCTACTGGACTTCTTTTTTTCTTGAGAGATAGAAACTAGAGATGGGCACAAAATGAAAAATTCCATTCCATTTCATTTCGTTTCTAGTTTGGGGAGAGGGGGGTTTGTTTTGTACCAAATGATTTTTTTTAAAAAAACATTCCAGATTTCGTTTTGATTCGGGTTCGTTATTTGTGTGGGGTGTGGTGCTTTTGGATGACTATTTTTTTGCAGGCCCCAGCTTCGTTCAGGTAGCTGCTGGGACAGCAATGGGATGGCAATAAAGTTTAAAACTCCTGCCTTTTCCTGCTGATGGGGGGAGGTGGGAGTTTTAAGCTCCCCCCCAAGCCTGCGTGCCTGCTGATGGGCGGTGGGGAAAGCAAAAAAATGAAAGAAGAAAGAAAGGAAAAGAAAAAAGTGGGTGGGAAAAGGGAGGTGTTGGTTTTTTCTCTTCCCCAGCACCCATCAGCTGTCTCGCAGGCTGGGGGGGGGCAAAAAAATGTGCCCCAGCGAAAGGGGAAAATTTCTCCATTGAAATACATTGAGCCAAAGAAGAAGAAACAAGTCCCACCTTTTCCTGTGCCCGATCGGGTAGGGAAAAGGTGAGAGTTTTTGTTGTTGTTGTTTTGCCTCTCTATCAGCTGGCGTGTGGGCTGGGGGAGTTAAAAAAAAGTTTAAAAGTCCTGCCTTTTCCCCTGTGGATGGTCATGCCCAGCGGCTGCTCAACATGCGGGGGAAGATCCATTTAAAGAGACCCACCTTTCCCCCACTCCCCATGGGGAGGGGGATCTCTTTAAACATTTTTCCCAGCGCCCCAATGATCGTCGTGTGTGGATAGGGTTTTTTGCCTGCTTTTTAAGGTGCTGGCAGGGGGGGCAGCACCTCTCAGCTGAGAAGTGCTGGCTTGGGGCCAGCACCTCTTTTTCCCCCAAGCATCCACTGTGTGGCCCCTGGGGCTAGGTGGGCACTTCTCTTTTTTCCTTTATTTTAGGACACAGTCCTGGCCACCCCTGGGGCCGGGTTGGTGATCCTTTATTTTATTTTATTTTATTTTATTTTATTTTATTTTATTTTATTTTTTACTTCCGATGACGTGGCCGTGTGCGGGCCAATGGTTTCAATGTTCACATGAATGGCTTCCTTTACTCCTCTCTCAAACCACCTCTCTGTCTAATATGTGTACATCCTCATCTTTGAAAGTGTCCTTTGTTCTTCATTTGGAGGTGTACTGCTGATTCTGGTCCTGAGGTGTTACCCCTCCTATGTTGGGCCATCCTTCTGTTTAATGGCTGTTTAGTTTCTCCAATGTAGAAGTCTGAACACTCCTCACTGCATTGGACTACATGTACTATATTGCTCCTTTTATGTTTTGGTATCGGATCCTCTGGGTGGACAAGTCTCTGCCTTAGTGTGTTTGTGGGTTTGAAATAAACAAGGATGTGGTGTTTGCCAAAAAAAATTTTAAGCTTCTCAGACACTCCAGCCATGTAAGGAATGACCAGGTTCTTCCGTTGGGTCTGGATCTCAGACTGATCCCTTGTTCTTCTGGGATGGCCCACTGCTTTGATGAAGGCCCACTTTGAGCTGAGGGCGCTATCTTCTCTTAGTCTTCTCTTTACCATTGTTAGGGCATCAGTGGTGGGGATGCTAGTAAAGAGAGATGTAACATCAAAGGATACCATGGTTTCATCTGTATTCATTTTCAGCTTGCACACTAGTTTTAATTGTGCAAATTCACTCCTGTCCAAAGCTGAAATCTGGGCATCCAGACTAGGGAGAAATCCAAGAGTATGCCCAGCCTGCAGACCTGGATTTTCAAAGATAAAAATAAAAAAACCCGAAGTGTTCTGCTTATATACCGCCCCATAGCGCTTCACTCACTCTCTATGGCCAGTTTACGATTTAATTATGCAGACCACATATTGCCCACCAAGCAAGCTGGGTACTCATTTTACCAACCTCAGAAGGATAGAATGCTGAGCCAACCATGAGCCGGCTACCTGGGATTGAACCACAGGTCGTGAGCACAGTTATAGCAGCACTAGAGCTGTTTAACCACTGCGTCAGCAGGCTCCTACTGTCACCTGGATTTTCAAGGCATCATAGGCTGCATCCCTATTCCCTGATCTGCCTTCCAAGTGACCAGGAACACCTCTGTCTTTTGGGAAGAATTACACTTTCTTTTATGCTTCCTGAACTTTCAGTTAGTAAAGCGAAGTTTTAGTACCACGAGCAACAGTAACTAAACATCTGCCTGCCCCTTTTCTCCCCATCATGCACATTTGTCTTCACTTTCCCCAAACTGGTCTCCTTCCTTTTCCTTTTTCTCTAAGCTAAATATTCAGAAATGTAACCTCCCCTCATAGAAAAACATGATGGAGACAAACAATTGTGACAAACAAAATTCATCAATATGCAGCCTGTTATAGGACACCTCCCCTCTTCACCTCCCACCTCCACCCAACTGATAGCGAAGAAGAAGAAGAAGAAGAAGAAGAAGAAGAAGAAGAAGAAGAAGAAGAAGAAGAAGAAGAAGAAGAAGAAGAAGAAGAAGAAGAAGAAGAAGAAGAAGAAGAATGGATCAGCTTCATCGGGTTTCCTCATAGGTTTAAAATGTGACATATCCGTCTTGTCGATTCAGGGGTGCAGCTTGTTTTTGCAGCCTGTGGTAATGTTGTCTAACTCCCAGACTAAAAATTAAGAGCTGTGGGATAACAACGATGCCATGAAAATGTCCTAGCTTATTAAAGACTTGAAGATGATAGCATGCTTTTAATGTTTCACATAACTCATTGGGGATTTGAGGAACTTTCTGTGCTTGCAAATAAGTTGGAATAAATGCTTACATGGGTAAAAGGGGGTGGGTTGGGGTGGAGTGACAACAATGCTGAATTAAATTTCTGAGCATGGTGTTTTCCACTCTCCAGCATGCTGCTCCACTCCATGTTGGTGGTAGGGGGTGGGGTGGGGGTGGGGTGGGGGGACAGGAATAAAAAATAAAATAAAATCAGCTTTTGTTCATGAGCATATGCTTTTGACATTTTTTTCTTGGTGAAGCCTGTGAATTATTAATAAACTAATTTCTCTTTATAGTTCAATCTTTGGAGATTTAAAATGCTCAGTCAAATGCATTGGGAAATGGGAACGCTTCAGCTCCAATCAGCTCCTGCCTTCTTTAGAGATGTTGGCCTTGAGGTCTGTTGGAGCCTTTGAAATTGGTCTTTTATTCTGCTGGGAATATTTGATGGCTTGGAGGTGTAGTCCGTTAATTCTACCTAATGCCCTGTTTATGTTCAGGGCAAGCCATTGCAATGATATGACTCCCTGCCTTTTTATTTTGGTCACATGCTCAACATATTTTCCTTCCACCCCCTCAGCCCCCCCCTCTCTCACACACACACACATTAGGTTTAATCTAACGTTGTGCATAGGATGTCTAAGATGTCTAAGAAATCTAAGATTTCAGAATACTGAAGAGGACCTCAGAAATGACAACCTTTTGCCTGCTCCTTTTGTAGCACCAGAGATAAAACCATCTCCACTTGAAACTTACTCTTTTGCTAACAGAAAATATCTACTATGCTTGTGTGTATTTTTTGTGCAGAATCCCACTCTTTCCATGACTGCATCATTGCTCCAAGGAGATGCCTACTGCCAGAGTTGCAGCTAGGACAGAGTGCCTGAGATTTTACCTCAGGGAGCGAAATTTAGAGATGAATAGACTGTTGAGTGTCAGAAAAGCAAATGGCAGCCTCTCCTGCCCCAGCTTCATTTCAGCGAAGTTCATCCCTGGACCCAAGCTTACCCAATGCTTGAAACAGGCAGCAAAGTGCCATTCGGCAACATTGGCATTCACCTACAAGCAGGAAGGTTACGAGTATGCTTTTGAAGAAAGCAAAAAGGGAAACTATGACACCACACCCATCCTCTGCCTTAGGACTGGTGCAGTTGCAACATGCACATACGGCATCCCATGCCTCAGAAGGATTATGGTAGGAGCAGCACTGTGGTGTAGCCCCATGCCCCTCCCAAGAGAAATAAGGAGGAGGAGTCTGAGAGCAAAGAGTCTGTGAAACAATGTTGAAATGGCTAGTTATATTGCCACCTCCTGTGAAAGAACATGGAGGAAGTGGAGGACAAAGAAACTACAGCAGTGGTGGCCAAACTTTTGCCCACCAGATGTTTTGGATCACAACTCCCAGAATTCCAAGCCTGTATTCTCAATGACTAAGCCTTGTGTGAGTTGTGGTCCAAAACATCTGGAGGGAAGAAGTTTGGCCACCACTGAACTACAGTGTTTCCTCTTGTTCACATCAGTTCTTGACCTTAAGCTAGTTAAGAGTAACCAATGTCTTTCCCCATGGACTAAGATAATTAATATACAGTGGTTTGCAAAAGTATTCGGCACCCTTGAACTTTTCCACATTTTGTCACATTACAGCCACAAACATGAATCAATTTTATTGGAATTGCACGTGAAAGACCAATACAAAGTGGTGTACATGTGAGAAGTGGAACAAAAATCATACATGATTCCAAACATTTTTTTACAAATAAATAACTGCAAAGTGGGGTGTGCATAATTATTCAGCCCCCCTGAATCAATACTTTGTAGAACCACCTTTTGCAGCAATTACAGCTGCCAGTCTTTTAGGGTATGTCTCTACCAGCTTTGCACATCTAGAGACTGAAATCCTTGCCCATTCTTCTTTGCAAAACAGCTCCAGCTCAGTCAGATTAGATGGACAGCATTTGTGAACAGCAGTTTTCAGATCTTGCCACAGATTCTCGATTGGATTTAGATCTGGACTTTGACTGGGCCATTCTAACACATGGATATGTTTTGTTTTAAACCATTCCATTGTTGCCCTGGCTTTATCTTTAGGGTCGTTGTCCTGCTGGAAGGTGAACCTCCGCCCCAGTCTCAAGTCTTTTGCAGACTCCAAGAGGTTTTCTTCCAAGATTGCCCTGTATTTGGCTCCATCCATCTTCCCATCAATTCTGACCAGCTTCCTGTCCCTGCTGAAGAGAAGCACCCCCATAGCATGATGCTGCCACCACCATATTTGACAGTAGGGATGGTGTCTTCAGAGTGATGTGCAGTGTTAGTTTTCCAGTGTTTTGCATTTTGGCCAAAAAGTTCAATTTTGGGCTCATCTGACCAGAGCATCTTCTTCCACATGTTTGCTGTGTCCCCCGCATGACTTGTGGCAAACTGCAAACGGGACTTCTTATGCTTGTCTGTTAATAAAGGCTTTCTTCTTGCCACTCTTCCATGAAGGCCAACTTTGTGCAGTACATGACTAATAGTTGTCCTGGACAGACTCCCCCACCTGAGCTGCAGATCTCTGCAGCTCGTCCAGAGTCACCATGGGCCTCTTGGCTGCATTTCTGATCAGTGCTCTCCTTGTTCAGCCTGTGAGTTTAGGTGGACAGCCTTGTCTGGGTAAGTTTGCAGTTGTGCCATACTCCTTCCATTTCTGAATGATTGTTGAACAGTGCTCCGTGGGATGTTCAAGACTTTGGAAATCTTTTTGTAGCCTAAGCCTGCTTTAAATTTCTCAATAACTTTATCCCGGACTTGTCTGGTGTGTTCTTTGCACTTCATGGTGTTGTTGCTCCCAATACAGTATTCTCTTAGACAATCTCTGAGGCTGTCACAGAGCAGCTGCATTTATACTGAGATTAGATTACACACAGGTGCACTCTAGACATTAGCACTCATCAGGCAATGACTATGGGCAACTGACTGCACTCAAACCAAAGGGGGCTGAATAATTACGCACACCCCACTTTGCAGTTATTTATTTGTAAAAAATGTTTGGAATCATGTATGATTTTTGTTCCACTTCTCACATGTACACCACTTTGTATTGGTCTTTCACGTGCAATTCCAATAAAATTGATTCATGTTTGTGGCTGTAATGTGACAAAATGTGGAAAAGTTCAAGGGTGCCGAATACTTTTGCAAACCACTGTATCTTTTATGAAATTGAGGTAACTACATTGTTCCATACTTGTAACTTGTAATATGTAATAGCTTCACTTTTTGCTGTATAGCTAACATCTTCATTGGTGTTGTAGCTATGAGTTAGAGGTGGGCACAGAATTCATCCAAATTCATATGTGCAGTCCCTCCAATCCCACCCCCGACTGGGTGCTCCACTCACCTGCCGGTGCACGCTGCCCAGGTCCTCCTTGCCGGGCAGCTGGGCAGCTGCCTGACAAGGAGGACATGGGCAGCATGCACCAGCAGGTGAGTGGACATTTCTTCATCACCTCCTCCATCAGGCACCCACTCAGATATTGACTTAGTCTGAAAGCTCACTTCATGCCCATCTCGAGTGTGGGAGAAATAGCACCCAGTGAAGGGAGTAGCTCCTTCTATGCCTCCTATTGCAGAATAAATACCATCTGGATTTCTAGAAGTAACAATTGTAGTTTCTTTTGAGAAACAGGAAAGCAAAAAGTTACTGCTTACATTATAATAATGGGTCCTTTCTGGGAGAAAGGCAGGATAGAAATATTTTAAATAATAATAATACCAAGCTACCAGCAGGGGCCTTGGAACAACAGTGAAACAAATCCCTTTTTAAAGTAACTTTCCAGAGTCAGAATACTGATCCTGAGCTTTCTATCCAATAGCAATATTTTTTAATACTTTAAAAGTGAGTGTGCCTATAAACAACTGTATACAACATAAGCACTATAGTGGACCCTCGTATAACAAAACAGTTTGTATAACATAAATCTGTACAACATAAAAATTCTGGAGATAGGGGAAATTTGCTTAACAGAATTGCCTATGGGCGAATTTGTACAACATAAAATGGAATTACACCATTTTCAATGCATTTCTATGGGTAATTTGTATCAAGGAAAATTTGTTTAACATTATTTCATTTGGATCGAATTAATTCCTTTATACAAGGTACCACTGTATATACATTAATGAGGATCGTGGCAGTGATGACGATTATGATCAGTCAGAATTCAGGATGAATGCAATATGTTATAAGAAGGAGTCAGAAAATATTGTTTTACAGTTGTATACAATCATCACTTTTATTTTATTCCGCTTTTCCCAAGGCAACCCTCTATGTTGCTACATTTTCCTTCCTTCACTGAGCGGTAAGAAATCCCAGGGTCAAAAATCTGAAGAGTTGTTTCCTTTTGGATGAATAATTTGTGGCAGATGAATAGTAACACTGTGGTATCTGTTTATTTACAATTGTACACATGAGCAAAGAGGAGCAGATAGGCACGCAGAGAAAGCTAATTTCCGAAGATGCATAAGATCCACAGAATAACAGCATTCTTTGGCATATCCTCTATATATCTTTCTTGAAAGCCAGCTGCAAAAATAAAACATCTGTTGGCTATTATTTTATAAGACATAAGATATATATTTCAACGCTGCTGGATCAAACCACAGCTCCATTTATAGCTTATTACCATGGTCCCCCCCAAATCTCCAGCACCCCATTCTTCAAGCCATTGGGCATGCTGGCTGGGGATTATGGGAAATATAGTCCCAAAAGAGCAACTTTCCCATCTTCTCCCATTTATTCCAGCCTTCCCTATTCAGCAATGCCTGTCTAAATGCTTCCTGGAGGGATTTTTAACTTCAACCTGCTTTGCTAGCTGCATACCCATGAACCACATTCAGACAGTACTCCAAACCATACCTGCATGTGCTTTCTTCTCCTCTGTCTTTTTGCTTTCTCCTCGTGGACAGAGCTTGAATTCTCATCCTGTCTACTGCTTAAAAGGTGGCTCACCCCTTTGAATGATCTCTTTGAACAAGGATTGCAAACCATGGTTTGATTCTGGTTCATATCCCTGGCTTGGAGGAGATGGCCAGACTGAAGGCTGCTGATTTCTACACCAGTTAGTTCAATATGGGAATGCAGGAACTAATTCCCATGTGTTACAATAAAAGTGGGCAAATTCAAGGCAGTCACACCAGCCCTTCGAATATTTGTGAACTTGCGAGTCGCCACCCCAGAAAAATATCCAAAAAGACCACCAAGAACCAGGCCTTTTGGGTAGTTCCCATGATACTTTGCACTCCCAGACCCGAAATAAGCAGAAGACATGAGATATTGGGTTTTAAATTGGGTCCTGACTTTATTTACTTATTAATCATTATTATTACTTGGAATTCAAGGGGGCCACAGTAGTGCAAGAGAACCTGTCACCTGGAGCCTATTTACCTCCAGGCCCAGATAACCAAGGTGAGTATCTACCTGGCAACGTGGTGGCCTTATTTTGCACATTGCCAAGATCAGGGAGACTAACTTTCCCACTGGCAGCCATAAGCAATATTAACCACAAATTAATACTTTATTAATGCTCAACTAATCTTAGCCTGGACTGATGACATTTTATTAAAGGAAGCCCAGTCCCATTACACTTGTACAGCGTACTCACCTCCATGTCGTTGTGACTGAATAAGATGTCCTACCTATCCCAATGATGAGAATGGGATGGGCAAAAAGGCACCAATACTCAAGGCCAAGCAGAGTATTGGTTAAAAATTCCCATCCGGCTCAGAAGGCGACCAGCTAACCTCATTCTCATGACTGATGGATAGGTGGATGGGGGCTCGTTGAAGCTACAAAGGAGGGCGATTAATCTGTAGGGAGCCCTTTTAAAGGCTCATAAGCCCGCACACACCTCGGATCACATGTGTGTGAGGTTTGCGCTGAATCTACCTCAGATCAGGCTGCAAAGCGCCCCACCCCCAGACATGTGGAAGTGAGCCTCCATTTTAAACATGTTGCCTGTGGGTTCTCTAAGGAGACCTTAAAGGATTCCTCCTCTATGACAAATGCACTGTTTCATTAAGTCTGCTTTTTAATTTTGTTTACTGTCACAGGATTTTTATTTGTTTGGTTTGGTTTGGTTTGGTTCATATTTTTACTTGTTTTGGGCATGGTGCGTGTATCAGTTTGTTGTTAACTGTCTATCGTAATGGCTGGCCTCTCTGTGAGTGATAAGAACATAAGAAGATCCATGCTGAATCAGGCCAAGGGCCCATCTAGTCCAGCTTCCTGTATCTCACAGTGGCCTCACCAAATGCCTCTGAGAGTGCACAAGACGAGATATCTGTCTCCTGATAGCATTCCCCTACATTTGGCCTCTTAAGTACTCTGGTTTTAAGCCTGATTACACATCTCCATCATGGTTTGTAACCTGTGATGGACTTTTCCTCCCAGAATCTGTCCATTCCCCTTTTGAAGGCATATAGGCCAGATGCCATCACCTCCTCCTGTGGCAGGGAGTTTCACAGACTAACAACACACTGGGTAAAGAAGTATTTTCTTTTGTCTGTTCTCACTCTGCCAACCCTCAATTTGAGTGGATGTCCCCTGGTTCTGGTATTTTGTGAGAGGGAGAAGAGCATCCTTCTATCCACTTTACTCATGCCCTGCATTATTTTGTACGTCTCAATCATATCGCACCTCAGGAGTATTTTTTTCCAGACTAAAGAGCCCCAAATGCTTTAGCCTTTCCTCATAAGAGAGGTGCCCCAGACCAGTAATTTTTTTAGTCCCTCTCTTCTGCACCTTTTCCAGTTCCACTATGTCTTTTTTGAGATGTGGTGACCAGAACTGTCTGCAATACTCCAGGTGCGGCCTTACTATCATGTTGTACAGTGGCATTATAATGTTGGCTGTTTTATTTTCAATCCCCTTTTTGATAATCCCAAGCATGGAATTGGCATTCTTCACTGCTGCCATACAGTGGGTAGAAATGTTTACTGAGCTGTCCACTAGCACACCAAGATCTCTTTCCTTAAACCATGAGTTGATAGATAAGGTTTTGATTTTTTGCTCCAATGTGCATTACTTTACATTTTTCTGTATTGAAATGCATATGCCATTTTGCAGCCCATTCCCCCAGTTTGGAGCTCTTCACAATCCTGTTTGGTCTTTACCACCCAGAAAAGCTTCATCTCATGTCATCCACAAACTTGGCCACCTTGCTGCTTATCCCTGTCTCCAGGTCATTTATAAACAGATTGAAAAGCACCAGTCCCAGGACAAATCTGTGGGGCACACTGCTTTTCACCTTCTTCCACAAGTGAATGTTTGATGAACAAATAAATAAATAAATAAATAAATAAATAAATAAATAAATAAATAAATAAATAAATAAAAGGGTTACTGAAAGCTAAAAAGAAAACCATCTCTACTTTAAAAAAAAATCCAGATCTACATTTTACTGAAGGATGGTAGCTTTCACCAAGTATATGAAACTAGCACAAGGGATTTCTGGGCCCCAGTAGACTATAACTAACCTGGATATTTGGCAAACAGTTGCAGAGAATTTATCAATGGACAAAATTCTATGCTGTTTTTATGATAGTGTAATACTGCTGGGTGAGTGTCAGTGGTAAATTACATAGGTTAGAAAGTCAGTGTAAGCATTTGCTATTATGCACTGAGATATACTATTTATTGTGCAACATCAAATGTGTACAGTACACTAACATCTTATTTGCTGCAATTCACTGCTTAGATTTACAACATTGACATTATGTTGGCAAAAATTACTGATACTGATACTTTTGTGTGTGTTAATTAGAAACATGCATGTTATATTTCAGTGCACATTCCCTTGTGGCAGCTTGAAACCTGAGGTTTGTGGTCTGAAACATTCTACAACTAGTATGTACATCAGACATAAATCTTCAGAGTTTATGAGACTGGACAATTCCTAGTTAACACCCCTTAATATAGTCACTATCCTGAGTGGGCATTTTCAGAAATATTGTCTGGATACTAGATTCTAGATTCTAGATACAAGATGCTAGATGATGATGATGATGATGATGATGATGATGATGATGATGATGATGATGATGATGATGATGATGATGATTGATACCTTAGGGATCTGATTGTTCTCCAGAAAATGTGGCCAGGCTGTTGGAGTCTTCTACGTCCAATGATGTTATGAAGTTTACATGAGCCGCTCTTTTGGATCATCTCCTCTCTGGTGATGTGGTCAGAATATCAGATCTTTAGGATTTAGTGGAGCACTTTGTGTTGGAAGGCATCAAGCCTGTTGTTGATGCTTGCTGTCACTTTCCAAGTCTCACCAGAATAAACAGCTGTAAAGATTGTGATAAAAGCAAACAAATGGAACTTGACCTTCAATAATATGGACAGTGATGACCACAACTTGTTCATCTTTTGAAAAATGACTGTGGCCTTCCCAACTTGGCACTTAATGTTCACTACTGCATCTCCATTCTGGGCATTATCATCAAAGTGCCCAGAATAAAAATTAAATAAAGCCTGGCTTCCAGTAGTGAAAACTACAGCCTCCAAAAGATCAAAGTTCAATAATTCCCACCCAGCCACAAGCACTGGTGATCAGTTCACACAATAGAACAGCTAACAACACCCATCAACTAGAGAGAAGGATCACAGCCACCCCTGACTGCAGTGAAACTTCTTAATCCCTCTGTCACAATACAATGACTAACACCTATCCTCCTGCATAGGACAAGTTTCCTCTTTCCCACAACTTTAAAACCACACAGTCTCACCCACTCTATAACCCAGAGCACAGAGAGAACTCCTAGTTCCCTGCGCTCCTTGCCCTCTGAAGATCCTGGCCATGGAGTGTGGTGAAATGTCAGGAATCAAAACTTCCAGAACACGGTCAAACAGCCCAAAAAACTCACAACAGCTATCAGATCCCAGCCATGAAAGCCTTCAAGAATACATCCCCATTCTTTTCATCATGTGAACACCACACACCAACTTTTAATGCCTTATTAAAAAAATGGAAACTGGGGTATTTTATTGAAAAGTTTTCTTAAACCAAGGCATTCCCATTTTTGATAATTTCTTTTCTTAAACCATTTTATTGTTAACTGAAGCATTCTTAAACCAAGGTACCACTGAAAGGAGGCAGAATCATGGAGTCTGTTGTCATGAAAAAAAGGATTCAAATCTTCCTTTGGAACAAACAGCAAACATTAGTTTGGAATAGGTTCATTTTGACACAGGAATGCGGACAACGCTTCACCCTTTCCTCACAGTCCAATTGATGGCATGTCTCCTCAGAAGCAAATATAGCTGGATTCAATGCAGCTTACTCTCAGGTAGGAGAGGACAGAATTTCAGGTTAGTTTTAGATAGGACGAGAATGAGAATTAATGGTCTATATGGGACCCCCTGCCAGAAAAAGTAGTGACAGCTGTCAGCCTTGACAGCTTTAAGAAAGGATTGGACAAGTTCATGGAGAACAAGGGTATCAATGGCTATCATTGTGGATGCCTAAGGGCAACCTCTGGTTTGGAGAAACAGGCAGGATATATCTCAATGCCATTTGCAGTGAATCGTGAGCAGGTGAAGACATCTGCTTGGGAATACCCTGAAACAAATGGTGAGCCACTGTGTGAGACAGCATGCTGGACTGGATGGGCTGTGGCCAGTTCCAGCAAGGCTGTTCTTAGGTTCTAAATGTGCTCAGGTCTTTCCATCTTTTCTCATAGGGCTTGGTTTCCAGCCCACTGATCATCTTTGTTGCCATCCTTTGAATTCCCTGGAGTTTGTCAGCATCATTCCAAAAATGTGGCATCTCCTTTTCAACCTTTACATAAATAATCTAGAAGTAGGAGTAACTAGCAAGATAGCCCTATTTGCAGACAACACTAAAATTATACAGGGTAGTAAAAACTGAGAGAGATTGTGAGGAGCTCCATAGGGATCTCTTGGCACTGAGGGAGTGGGCAAACCAGTGGCAAATGAGCTTCAACATTGATAAGTGCAGAGAGATGCACATTGGGGCAAAAAACGCCTATTACATTTATAAACTGATGGGGTCTGAACTCTCTGCAACAAACCTCTCTGCAACAGGAAAAGCTGTTTTCCCTATCGCAGAAACAAACAAACAAATTTCACCCAGAGGGTCACTGGTCTGTGGAACTCCCTGCTAGAAGAAGTGGTGACAGCTGTCAGCCTTGACAGCTTTAAGAAAGGATTGGACAAGTTCATGGAGAACAAGGGTATCAATGGCTATCATTGTGGATGCCTAAGGGCAACCTCTGGTTTGGAGAAACAGGCAGGATATATCTCAATGCCATTTGCAGTGAATCGTGAGCAGGTGAAGACATCTGCTTGGGAATACCCTGAAGCAAATGGTGAGCTGCTGTGTGAGACAGACTGCTGGACTGGATGGGCTGTGGCCTGTTCCAACAAGGCTTTCTATGTTCTTCTGTTCTAATGCCACACAAATGCCTGTAAAATTAGCACAATAAAGCTAGTACTTAGATGAAGAGGACTGTTTTGTAGATAGGATCTATATCAGAATTTTCCCTGAGGCATCAACAGCTCTTTAACACAGAGAAAATATTATGGAACTGAAAGCAGGAATGAGCTGCGTGTGAAACAACCTCCTCCTAAAGAAAAAATGAAAGAAAAAAAAGCTTCCCCCACACACAAAAATGTTACTTAATTCTAAAATGACTATCACTCACAATTTCATATATTTTGCAAGAAAAATGTGCATAGGCTGAGCAAAATGTTCTTCTTTAAACCAAAGGGTTTTTTTAGCAACAAAAAAGAAGTGTTTTTAACAACTCATCTTCAAACAATCTTTAATTTGAGAGACATTTGAACTATAGTGTTAAGGACAAGTTCTCCCTGCCACTGTAAGCATTCCTTATTCAGAGGTACTCTGCTCTGAAGATAATTTCAAGGAGGGCAAAGTAGAAGGAAAGAGATCTCATGTGCCTCTAAAGTAGAATAGTTACTTACCATGTGCCATCCAGTACATTAAAGTTAGCATTACACTCTCCAGTGTCATTCAGGGGCAAGGGTTAACCCTTATCTCACCCAGGCTGGAGCAGTCCATGACCCCAACCCATCTTCCTCATAAAGGACATGCAGGTCCCTAGCTGCCATCCTACAGACTATCTATCTATCTATCTATCTATCTATCTATCTATCTATCTATCTATCTATCTATCTATCTATCTATCTATATCTGTATTAGACATGGGCACGACCAGAAAAAAATGACGTTTCGAGTTTTTGTTTGTCGGAACGGGTCCGTTTCAGGTCATTTCTGTTTGTCATGAAATTTTTCAAAAATTTGTTGTTTCATCGTTTTGTTTGTCATTTGTCGTTTCCACCACGATTCAGCACGATTTGACTTCCCACAGAGCATAGGGGCATCCCACAATCAGGGCCGGAGCTAGGTGTCTTTGCGCCCTAGGCAGCGGGTGGGGTGGGGGCGGGCAGTGGGGGGAGGTGCGGGCGGGCAGCGGTGGTGGGGGGCCATGGGCGGGCGGCGACAGTGGCAGGGGGGAGGCACGGGCGGGCGAACGGGAGGGCGGTGGCCACGGGCGGGCGAGTGGGCGGGTGGCGGCGCGGGCCACAGGCGGATGGCGGCGCGGGCGGACGGGCGAGTGGGCAGTTAGGATATCACTTAGGATAGAGGTTCTGTTCTTGGCTTGCACCCCAAATGTGTGTGTGTGCAAGCAAATTGAAGTTGGGAAAATAGAAATAGAAAATATATAATATATTTTTAAAATAAATCCACACCTCCCACTCCCAGTCGAACCTCCCCCTTTATCCAATATCAGAAAAAAATCCTCACAAACTGCCAGAGAAGAAATAAAGAATAAACTGCTATTTCCTTCAGCAGACAAAGCTGCAGGGAATCAAAGAAATTATTTTCTAAATTCAATTCCCTCCCTGCCTGCCTAACTTGAATCCTAAAGCCTCCAGCCTCCCTCCTCAAACTCGATCAGATCACACCAGCACCAGCAGCCAGCCCTCCTCCCTCAACCACATCCATACACCTGACTGCGGTTTCTGGAAGGTGCCTCGGCTTTTTATGCCCTCCAAGACATCCAGAAGTGTCAGTGAAAAACCTGGCGATGCCATTGGTGGAATGGTTCAAAAAATTTGCATGGTCCCATCCCATGCCCAGCCCAAATGGGCAGGTCTAAAAAATAAAAAATAAAATAAAATCAATACGACGTTTTATTGCTATTAAAAAACCTACTGCTGCTACTCTTAAAATTCAGGCATTTAAAATAAATAAATTTCACATGTTTCTGTGGTGATTTGGTGTGTTTTTTGACCACAATTTCAAAAGAAAAATTGTGGTCGCCATTTTGGATCCCCCCAACTGCATGGCATGCAGCGAGACAGACGACGAGGATGACCCCCCCAGCCTGGTGCAAGCAGCCCAGGACAGGAGGGGGGACCCCCCCCCAGAAACCACCCCTCTGGTAGATGTCCTCAGGCAGGCATATTTTTGCCTGCTTTTTTGGCAGGGAGTCGGGGTTTTTTTATACTTTTTTTTACTTTTTTTCTGTGCTGCTTGGCATCGCGCGATCTCCGCGATGCCATTAATGACAACGAAAAACCCGACCCAAGTTTTCTTTTTTCGGGTCGGGTTCGAGCTGGAATGGCGTAATTATCGTTACCGTTTCCGTTATGTAATGGAAACGAAAACCGAAAACTGAAATGACAATTTCGCCGCTCTGTGCCCATGTCTAATCTGTATTTGTATACCACCTTGTTAGTGCAAGAACATTGTTCTGGGTGGTTTAACAAAAGGTTAAAACCAATACCAAAACTAAACAATCATTTAAAACTCTCAAAATATAAAATCCAGATGGCAGAAAAACAATGTACAAAGCTGGAGAACAGAAGAACTATCATAACTGTTAGAGATGGGCACGAATAAAAAAATGGCATTTCAGTTTTTCATTTGTTGTTGAGAGGTCTGTTTCGGTTCTTTTCCATTTGTCGGGAATTTTTGGAAAAATTTCGTTACCATTTTCATTTTTTCGTTTGTCATTTCTACCCGCTTTTTGCGCGATTCTTAAAGCATTTCCATGTGCAGGCATCCCCCAACGCCCCAGACCAGAGGGAAAATACTAAAAAAATGGATGCTGGCAGAGACACAGTGTAGACTAGATACACAGGGAGGCTGCAAAGGCAGCGGCGGGCATTGTCCAGGGTGCAAGGCAGCCACAGAGTGACTGCACTGAGGGGCAAGGGAGGGTACTCACCGAGAGGTATGCAGCACGCACACACACAGGGAGTCTGGCAGGACTGAAGCTAGAGTCGCAGAGACAGCAATCTCACCCTAACTCCCACCAGAGACTGCAAGGAGGACGGGGGCTGCCAGAGCTTTTTATGCCCTCTGTGGCTGCCAGACCTGCCCACCCAGTCTGCAACCTGGGCATGGTATTGGTTGAACATGATCCCACATCACATGGCTTGCCTCCATTTTGTGGTTGGTGGCGACATCCATTTTAAAGGGAAAAGAAAAATACATCGCGATGGGAGAAGACAAAAACAAATGTTTTAAGGACCCCCAACCCCCCTGGTAGGTATTATCAGACAATATAAATAATTATCGCTGCATTTTTACGGATGTCCAGGGCTTTTTTAACAGCTCATTTCATTGTGCGTCGCCATTAACGGAAACAAAACGAAACGACCACAATTTTCATGATTCTGTCCGTTTCATTTCATTTTCATCGCAATTTTCATTACGTAACGGAAACGACAAACGGTAATGGAAACGAAAAAATGTTCATTCCATGCCCATCTCTAATAACTGACATTGCCATTGTAATACCGCTTAAGTAAAATAAACATATTTAAACAGCCGGAAGGAGAGTGCAGGTGAGGTAAACTGGGGCTTCCTTTGTTCCAACGCGGCAATTTTAGCACCATCCTAATCAGTTTTTAAGTAGTGTTTTAAATTTTGTAAGCGCTATTAAGAGTTTTTAATATCTTGTATGGTGTTTTATGTTTCTTATGTTTTGTATGGTTCCTTGTTTAGAGTGGGTTGTGGAACAGCACTCTAATTTTGTTGTGCATACCTTGCATATGCATAATGACACCTACCATGGACAAGCCAGCCAATCAGAAAAGGCAAGTGTGATATGGATATGTTGTTTCCCCTAGTCTAGGAGGTCTCCACAGTGCTCCAGATGTTGCTATCATCTTGAGAACTCAGGCATGCTGAGGAAGGAGGTCCTGGCTGCTGCTCCAGCCACAATGTTAACCCCCTCAGTGAATCAGATCCCCATTTATATTGTCTTCTAATGATATAAGCTGCCTTGGATACTTTTAAAGGAGAAAGGTAGGGTATTCATTCATTCATTCATTCATTCATTCATTCATTCATTCATTCATTCAATTAAATATAAATAAATAAATAAATAAATAAATAAATAAATAAATAAATAAATAAATAAATAAATAAATGTTCCTTTCTGAGTTTCTGAATTAGGTCATTACAATTCCCTGCATGAAAACTTCTTGGACTAAGACATGAAGTAGAACCTACTTACCTGATACCCAGCTTCTACAAATGTTGTGATACATTTCTTGGAAATTTAAAAGTCTCTAAATTAGAGATGGGCAAAAATCAATCCATGCCTCTTCATCAAAATCCACCCCACAACCCTTTTGATAGGGAGGCTTCCGGAGGAGGGGGAAGGGCAATTCCTGCTCCTGCCCAATTTAGATAGCTGGTCCAGAAGGAGGAAGTGGGCTTGTGAGTGGGGCAGCTAGATGGATGGTGGCGGGGTAAGGGGAAGGAATTTTGATGAAGCCCATCTCTAATCTTCATGCCCATCTCTAATCATAATGCAGATTGGTAAACTAGATTAATCTGCCATGAAATGCAGAGATCTCCTGCTGAAACATTCTGTAACATGACATTTGAACATATGTAGCATTGTATCTCCTAATCTAGTCAGTCGATTCTTTAGCTCCTAGAGACATCCAGGAGATCTTTTGACAGTCACATTGAGCAAAATAATGTACAGTGGTATATCCCTGTAGAAGAACTTGGCTCATGAAGGAAAGAACAATATTGGAGGTGAACAACTGGCTTTGGAGATGGTGCTGACAGGAAGGATTTGGATTCTTGGACCATGGTTTGCTATTTCATTCAGATGGGCTATTGGGCGAGGATGGGGTGTGCCTCACCACTGCTAGAAGGGATGTTTTTGCCAAGAGGCTTGCAGATTTAATAAGGACCACTTTAAACTGAGTTCACAGGGGGAGGGAGAAAATTTTTGTTAAAGGTAGAGATCCAGAAGGGGTTGTGGGGGTAGAGCCCAAATGTTGCAATAATACGGTGAAATAAACATGACATAATTGGTATCACTGAAGCCTGGGGGATGAGACTTATGATTGGAATGTAGTAATTGGAGGGTATAACCTGTTTCGAAGGAACAGACTTAGTAAGGGAGGAGGTATACCTTTATATGTTAAGGACATATATACTGTGGAAGAAATACACGATATACAACAGGGAAAACAGGTTGAGAGTATTTGGGTGAGAATTAAGGATGAGAAAAATGGGAGGGATGTCACTGTGGGGGTATATTATAAACCCCAAAAGCCAACTGGAGGAGTGGGATTATGTTTTCTGTGAGCAGATGGCCACACAGTCAAAAAGGAGATATGTAGTACTTATGGGAGATTTTAACTATCTTGATACATGTTGGCAGTCCAACACAGCTAAGAATGTAAGGTCCAACAAATTCCTTACTACCCTTGAAGACAACTTCATGGTACCGAAGGTAGAGGAGGCAACAAGAGGAACAGCCTTTTTCAATCTGGTCTTAACCAAATCGGGAGAGGTTGCTAATTCCCTAGAAGATAGGATGAAAATCCAAAACAACCTTGACAGATTAGAATGCTGGGCCAAGGCTAACAGAATGGGTTTCAACAGAGGGAAATGTGGGGTGCTGCATCTAGGTAAAATAATTAATTGCTCAGCTATAGGATGGGTGACACCTGACTGGAAAATAGTACCTGTGAAAGGGATCTGGGAGTCTTGGTGGACCACAAATTGAACATGGGTCAGCAGTGTGACATGGCCACAAGAAAGCCAATATGATTCTTGGTTGCATCAACAGAAGTATCGTGTCTTGATCAAAGGGAAGTGATAGTGCCACTCTATTCTGCTCTGGTCAAACCCTGTCAGGACTACTGTGATCAGTTCTGCACACCTCAATTTAAAAACCTCAAACGGGTCCAGAGGAGAGCGACCAAGATGGTTGAAGGTCTGGAAGAAATGTCTTACGAGGAGTGGCTTAGGGAGCTGGGAATGTTTAGCCTTTCAAAAAGAAGGCTGAGGGGGGATATGTTAGGTATGATTAAATATTTGAAATGATGTCATATTGAAGAGGGAACAGGTTTGTTTTCCATGACTTCAGAGATTAGAATGCGGGGCAATGGTTTCAAACTACAGGAAAATAGGTTCAATTTAAGCATTAGGAGGAAATTCATGACAGTTAGAGCAGTTCAGCAGTGGAGTATGCTGCCATGGAGGGTGGTGGAATCTCCTTATTTGGAGTTTTTAAAGCAGAGACTGGCTGGCCATATGTTGGAAATATTGTGATGGGGGTTCCTGCATGGCAGGGGGTTGGACTACATGGTCCTTGAGGTCTCTTCCAACTCCATGATTCTATGATTCTATTATTCCATGACTCTATGATTCTATGATTCAACTTATGAACGCTTCGACAACCAGAAAATTCAAAGTATGAATAAAAATCTGTGGGTATACGAAAATTTTGACTTATGAAGAAAAGCCTGTTTTTTTTCCGAGTTAGGAAAGGGAAAAGGAATGATTCCTTTTCAAAGTGACTCCTGTTTGTTTACAATAGCAATACTGCCATCTTGTGGACACTGGACTCCAGTTCTGCAATTAGGAAGAAGGAGCCATTTTGAGCGGGAAAGCTGAGACACGGGGCTTCTTTTTTTAAAAAAATAACATTTTCAATCTGTCCCTTTTTGGATATTTGCACCATTTTGGGGGCTTTTTGTAACTCTTGGGAGGATTTCTCAAGTGGTTAAAAGGTAAGGAGCTCACTTCTGTTGTTTGTGTACCTGTTAATATGTTTTTTTCATTCTAGGGTGTGATTTTCTACTTGGAACGGATTAATCCATTTCCAATGCTTTCCTATGGGAAACTCTGCTTTGACTTACACAAATTTTGACTTAAGAAAATGCATTGGGAATGGATTAATTTAGTAAGATGAGGTACCACTTTATGAACTAGAGCACTAGCCTTTGGGAGCTCTAGAAGAGGAAGATGATTTTACTGGGTAATAGCATAGTAGATAATTGTGTGGCTACTCGTTCTGTTCTTATTTTAAACTTTCCCAATTGATGGATGGGGAGGCATGAAACAATCATGATTTAAACATCCTGAGGCTTGTTTGAGCCACTCCCTTAGCCATCCTCGCTACTCCATTTCCTCCTTGAGAGCAGCTTTGCTTTAGCCAATTCTGATTTGTCTCTGCACTTTGAATCAGTATGCTATGAGCTGCCAAGCTCTTCAAACCTGAAGTAGAAATCACCATGGGGAGGGGGAACAGGGGGTTCTTTAAACATTTCCCCTCACGCCCAATGACCACGCCGAGCAGCCATTGGGTGTTGTCATCTGGCGTGGGGGAAGATCAGTTTAAAGAGCTCCCTGCTTGGCACGATCATTGGACATGGGGAAAATCAGTTTTCCCCTGCTCCCGATGACAGAAGATAAGTTTAAAAGCCCCTCTTCCCCCCTCCCCAGGGGGAGGGGGGAAGAGGGGTTTTTTAAAATTATCTTTCCCCCTCCCGATGACAGTGCCGAGCAGCCGCTCAGCACTGTCATCGGGGGGATGTTTAAAGAGCCCCCTCTTCACCCCTCCCCATGGGTTGGGGGGAAGAGGGGGCTTTTAACAATTATCTTCCCCACCGCATCTCTCAGCTGCTCCTCGCTGGCTTCCCTGCACCTCGTTTTCTGGGGAAATGAGGCGCAGGAAATCCAGCGTGTTGCAGCTGAGAGGCGCTGGCTTGGGGCCAGCACAGCGCAGCTGAGAGGTGCTGGCTGTGGGGAGCTCTTCCCCCCACCCACCCTGCACTGGCTGGGGGGGGGAGATTAAGCCTGCTATTTCCCCAGCCAAACATTGCATGCATAAGCACCACACACACACTACACACAAAACGAACAAAGAATCAAAATGAACCAACAAAATGAATATTTCAAAAATAAATTCATTAAAAACAAACTGAAACAAAACAAACCTTAAAACAAACCGAACCAAACTGAATCACAATTTTTTTGGTTTCTGCCCATCTCCAGTTTTCATTGTTCCTCCTTTGCTTCCTCACACTATCTAGGCACACCATTTTATCTGAGAATCTGTTGCAGACAATTTTATCTGCCTTTCCAAAGGCAGTGAGGCTATGAGTTGGGGATGAAAAATGGTTCTTCAGTCTGTGTTCATATTTTCCGCATATTTTCCTCAATATGCATTAAATGCCCTTCAAAACTTAGGAACATATCCCAATGTTAAAATGCCAGTTTAGAACTGGTAAACTCTAGAGATTGTCAAGTTGAGGGGAAATGGATATATGTTAATGATAATTTTGTTTAAATTGAATTAAATTATGTTTACATTAATTTTTAGTGGCCATTTAGATTTCCTTTACTAGTCTATGAACAACATCAAATAAACCCAGAATTAAGGTTTTTTTTTTTAAATCTTACCTATGATTTTCCCCCCTTTCTCCAGGTTTTCTTTATTTAAAGCTTTGGAGACAGGTTTATCTACGTTTGAGCCTACCCATATTAGCATGCAGATGTGGATTATAGCTCATCATCAGCATGGTTTTGATATTAAAAAGACTTCTTCCACTAATGTTTCTACTTAGAATGATCCATATTCACTTTTAAGAGCTATTGTGCACCTTTCTGGCCCAGCAGCAGGTTGTTAATAGTATAGAAATTGAAATAAATAAATAAATAAATAATCTACACATCACCATTTTAGTCTGTTGATGCCAACTCCAAAAACAATCTTTTTTATATATATAGTCCATTTGCACTAATCAAAGAAGAGTATGCCCATTGAAATCAATATCAGTTTGAATGCTCCAGCACTCCTCCTGAGACTTAAGGTGCTCTTGGTATGGTGCATCACAAAGCACAGGGCAGTCAAAGGACTGGGGAAATAAAAGTATTTGGTGCTTTGCACAATTTGGTGACTTATACAACCCAAGCTGCCATTCCAAACATGCCTTGCTCCAATATCTTACTACAGTGGACTCTCATATAGCAAACGGTTTGTGTAACATAAAATCTGTAAAACATAAAAATTCTGGAGATAGCGGAAATTTGCTTAACAGAATCATCTATGGGGTGAATCCATACAACATAAAAATAGTTGCAATTAGGGATTACTCTGTTTTGAATGCATTCCAATGGGAAATTTGTATAAAGGAAAATTTGCTTAACATAATTTCATTTGGAATTAATTCCTTTATGCAAGGTACCACTGTACTTTTTTTTAACACAACTACATTGAGAACTAAGGGGAATTACAGCTCTACGTAAAGTAGCAAGAGAAGTGGTTTTTCATTTCTACCAACTGCCCACTTTATGTATTTTCAGGTCTATAAAATACAGGCTGCTCTTTCAGGTAGGCACACCATTTATCACCAAGCTTTATGAAGTTAAAATAAGATTATTTTTAAGCCAAAATTGTAACAAAAATTAAAAATAAATTTTTTTTTTTTTTAAATAAAGCATTAATATGAGCAGTTAAAATACAACTATAAATAAGCAAAGGATTGCTCTTAAAACAATAGTATACTACCAGTTTTTTTTTAAAAAAAACAAGCCCATTACCAGATTATGTGCATTTCTTTAAGTGTCTGTTTCTGGTCTCAAAGGTAACAAAGTTGTCATGTGATGCAGCAGTTGCCATAGCAATAATCTGTAATTGTGTAGAAAATCCACTGAACTAGTATGCAAGTCCTTGGAGTATTGGATGGAGTGAAAAATCAACCCTGTGTAAACCAGGAATTTGTGTTGTGAAGCTGCACTAAGATAACATGGTCCTGTTAAGGTATAGTGAATTTTATGTAGTTTCCTACTTCTCTGTTCCATTTATGTTTTATATATCTGTCACTTTCTTGTTTGGGAAGATGCAATGTTGCTTCTAAAAAATATTTTCAAGCAGTTAAAGTGAGAAGAGCCATTTTTAAAAATCCTTTTTCCATTAAAACAGAGAATGCTCCAATTATGGAAGAAATACATTTCATAATTCAGTTTTTTGACAGAACCAGAAGACAGAGTTCACATGCATTGACCAGTGGAACCATCTATTTACACACTCAACTGCAACCTAGACACATCAAAGTGGGTGTATTACAGTACCAAATAAACTAAGAATACTTACATGTATTGTGGCCAATAGGTTTAAATTCACTTAACATGTTGTGACAAATATCACTTTTAAAACAAAACTTATAACATTTTATACATTTTAAACATTTTACCTCAAGTGGGTAATCTTCAACATTGCTCACTAAGTTAGATTATGTTCTAGTTATCGTAACTTGGCAACCACATACAGTCATATAAACACACCCATTTGGTGGACAGCCAAAGGTACCCTCTCTAACTCAAAACAGATGTAAGGAAAAATGAGAACTTTGAGGGCACAATTAAAGGCAGAATTTAGTGTGTTTATACCCATAGAAAACAATTAGTGTGGATGTGTTTAACTCTGTGTTGGATTTTGCAGCATCAATTTTAATTGACTAAAGTCTAGTCATACATTTTGTAACCAAAATACAGGCTGTTTATGGAATTAACTGAATAATGCCCTTCTCCAGATACATGTTTCATGGATCTTGGAACATGATAAGAAGATATCGAAGTTAATGAGGCTTTGGTCTGACCCCATCCTTCATTTTGGATTTCTGGCGATCATATGGCTTCAGTAGGAGAAAAGGTTCCACGTTGCAAATATATCACATAATGTTTTGCTTAGCACAGTTTAGGCCAAAATATTTATAAGCTACTCACCAAGAGTGCTCAAACTTCATACTCTTGCCAACATCCAAAGAGACAGAGGGAGTAACTACAAATAATAAGTTATTTATAATTAATTTCTGTCTGCAATAAAATAATGGACTGCTGTTAGAATACTGGAATTTTTTTGTGATTTTGCATACATTTTATACCTTTTTGGTTGGTCTAATAAAGATATGACCTCATTGTATATTTTGGTACTTTGGGGTATACCAAAATATACTGTGGTTCCCCCCCCAAAAAATAGCACTCTAACTAGTTGCATTACAATTGCACTGACAAAAAGAATGCCTTCATTCTTTTGGGGGGTGAATCTGTTGCTTTATTTACTAACTTTCACAGTGACAGGGAAGACAGAGAAGGAATATCATAGGGTTGCAATGGTGGCTTATGCTCTTCCTCATGTTCAGCTGTGGGTCCTGAGGTCTTAAATGGTGAGACAGGACCAATACTTTCAATAACACCAGAGGGACAGACAAGAAGTCACATGCTAATAGTGTGCAGATTTTCTAATAAACAGGAATAAAAAGTACCTGTTCATTAATTTTAAAGAGAAAAATTAAAAATTACTTGTAAACCTGTAACTGAAACTAGTGTTTGGGCAGCATAAGAATAATTATTATTTTTAAGCAGCATTGCAAGTTCAACAACCAAATGTCTAATTGTCAGGTTTCTAGTATTAGCTTCAATATGTATAAATGTTAGGACTAATGCTTTTGTTTCTTAAATCAACTGTAAATTTTCACATTGCTTCAACATATGGCCTACAGCTTATATTTATTTGGAACATCTGGTTTCCCTGAACAGGGTGAGGTGCCATATTGAAATTCCCAACTAGGATAAAGTACTACACAACTAGTACTACATAGGCCATTCTAAAAAATTTTTTTGGCCACAACCATATACACCATATGAAAGCCATTGTTAATCTTATGAGCCTAATTCAGATCAGGGTGACAAGAGGTCAAAGCTGACTATAAGATGGAGGACTTGCACTAGCTGTATTCAGACTGATGAAGCTGTTTGGATGAACAGCGAAACGTTTCTATCTCTCAAAAAATAAGTCCAGTAGCCATGACTCAACTTCAGATAAACTCACCTGGATGACTGAGAATCTTCACAGACACCATATGAAAGAAGTACAGACCTAATCAGGATTGTATAAGTTGTGTAGTGAATCTTGTAAAATAGTGTGTGAAGAATTGTTTCCAGTCTGTGCTCTCCTTCAAATGTGCCAGGGTGTCCAACCCCACAACAAAGCACTTCCTTGTCAATGCTACACAGCTGGAGAAAAGATAAAAAACAATGTTATAAAGTTAGTTTCTTTGCAGACTCAAAGATTCTCCGAGTTGTAGCTCAAAAAACAAAAACTAACATTTCCAAGATCTGATAAAGATAACGGTTCTTTCCAGTGTTTGAAACAAGAACCATAGAACATTTTGCAACTTCCTAAAATAGGACCACATCAAGCATATTGGAAGCTTAAAAGCGGAGAGGGGCAATTGCATGCTAAGCTTCTTGGAGAGCAGGTGGGACAACACAGTACAAACAAAATGGAGAACACTGGGAAAGTGGAAGAACTGTCATTCCTGACAAATGCTTTGATAGAAATGGGTGGGTAAACTTACACAAAGACTAGTCTGCATTTTGTCTGGGTCCACTAAGAATAAATCCATTCATTAGCTTCAATTGCCCAAGGTATGGGAGAGGAACACAGAGCAATCAGATAATCTGAAGAACTGAGGCTTCAGCAAAATGTTTATATGCTGTTTGGTGTGTGTGTGTTTTTTAATTATGTTGGGTAAAACTAAAGTTATGCAGTGACATACTTATGAATATCTGTGCATGTTTGTAAATGCCCGTCTTCAGAACATCTGGTTTTAACAAGTTGCTTTAAGTCCCCTTTCCCCTCCCTGTGCGCAAATTTTATATGCATTAGTTTAACTCTTGTAATGCTTTAGTTTAACTTTAATGTAAGCGAATCTGTGAACGTCACATTTACAAGCATTTTTTGAAGCAACGAAGACACTTAAACCAACTTCTGTTCTCTTATTGGCACAGTTTAAGGCATTGGGTTAAGAACTTCAAAATGAAGTAGATCCATCTCTCTTATAGCTCAGAGTCAGACATGAATCCAGTAGCCACATTAG
The DNA here is from genome assembly GCA_029282475.1 of Phrynocephalus forsythii. Taxonomy (NCBI): domain Eukaryota; kingdom Metazoa; phylum Chordata; class Lepidosauria; order Squamata; family Agamidae; genus Phrynocephalus; species Phrynocephalus forsythii. Next base: position 114,281,100 of record JAPFRF010000011.1, read on the forward strand.
CTGGCCAATAAAGTCAATATGACCTAAGCAGTGATGGGAGGGTAAGGGAAAATATTCCTTGGGGATTTTAACTAATCACAGAAAACACCCTGCTAAAATGTGCATTCTTTCCCATTTGTTCCTTATTTCAGTTGAAATCAATTAAAATATAATGAACAAAACATGAAACACTTGTGTTCCATAGGCCTACATCTCCATTACTGCTGCTTTAATCCTCAAGAAATCACAGAAGAATTGAAGATTTCATTTACCAACAATGTTTCAAATGATGACTATGTATTTCCAGCACCAGGTTTCTCTTGTTAACAAGTAAGCATCTCTTAGTACTGAGAAGCAGGGCATATTAACCCCCGTAAACCCATATTGGTTTAATTGTAATTGTTTCACACACATACAAAATTCTAGAATTTGTAATTGAAAGTTAGGAGGGGATTTGGGTTTTTGTTTTTATTTTGTTGTACAAATTAGTTAAAAATTCCAATAGAAAAACCCGCAGCAGCTTACAAAACTATAGTTCTTAAAGTCTTGTGAATACAAGAAAAACCAGAACCATTTGAAATTCGTGATACAGTGGTACCTCAGTTTAATTAATTAATTAATTATCCTGGCTGTTTTGTATTGCAAAAAAAAAACTTAAGCTAAAACATAGTTTCCCATAGGATGCATTGAAAACCAATTAATCCATTCTGGAGGTAAGAAAAAAGGCAGACAAGGGCATTCCATTTAATTTTTTCTTAAACCTGGGCATCCCCATTCTTTCATCAATCAAACATCACACATCAACTTTTAATGCCTTACGGAAAAAAACTTAAATCAGGGCATTCAATTCAAAAATTTTCATAAACTGAGACATCCCCATTTCCAATAATTTCTTTTCCTAAACCAAGTTGAAATAATTTCTGTTCTAAAACTGAGTTTAAGCTGTGGCCTTGCTGGTAGAGGTGTGATATGCTTCTGATTTATCTGGAGATCAATGAAAGGGCAGTTTGATAAGTAGCAGACAAATTATCTGGAAGTTGAGTCATGGCTACTGGACTTTTTTTTCTTGAGAGATAGAACGTTTCGCTGCTCATCCAAACAGCTTCAACAGTCTTCAACTTCCAGAAAAACTCACCTGGATGACTGAGAATCTTCACAGACATAGCAGACAAATTGTGCTTTAGTCCCCCACCTCTGTTGAAAGAAGGATATATAAACAATTTATATAATGGGGATATAAAGAAAAGAGGTTTAATGAGATATGGCATGGAGATATTAATAAAGAAATTAAAAAGGAATAATGGACTAAAATGGGAGGGATGATGAAAAATATTTCAGTAAATGTAAAAGATAATGTTTATAATGTGTACTGGAGATAGTATATAACACTGGCAAAATTAAGTACAGTGGGACCCCGACTTACGACGCACCCAACCTACAGAAATCCTGACTTACAAGCGCTCTTCAGTGCTCCCCCACCGGCTGCTTTATGAGCAAGATCAGGGATTGTCCGTCTTGCGAGCAGCAGGTGTGGGGGGTGTAGGGATTTGAATTGCCTTCCAGTCATGCTGCCTCGGTGACTGGAAGGCAATTCAATAGTGGGGCGCTGCTTCTTCCCCCCCAAGGGGGGGGAAGCACACGCCCTTTTAAGAAACCCCTCCATTCACAGAGGCAAGTCTGCCACCATGAATGGAAGGGATTTTTAAAAGGGTGCACAGCTTCTCCAACCGCTCCGCGGGGGCTCCGTGAATGGAAGGGATTTAAACACTGGCGCATGGCTTCCCCGACCTCTGGAGAAACTGTGCACCAGTGTTTAAATAAAGGGATATCAAAACTGGCACATGGTTTCTCCAGAGCTCCCGCGGGGGGAGTCAGGGAAGCCGCGTGCCAGTGTTTAAATCCCTTCCAGTCATAATTAAAATTAATTGTTTTGGTCATCTTCTTGGTTGATAAATCAACTTCTGAAATTAAAATTAGGAAAGGATTGAAAAAAGTAATGATTTTAACTTAATATGGAGTAAATTGTTGATATAGGTATTTTAAAAATTGTTGGTATATGTATTTTTTTAAAAAGAGTACACATCAGGAGAAAATTCAATGTATTTCTGGAAAGAAATGGGAAGTTCAGTATCTTAAGAATTTTAAGCGTGGAGTATGACCCAGGTGGGAGGTGAGTTGCATGGGGTTTGTGCAATTGAACCACCTCCTTAGCAAGAGCAGATAAGATGAATGGATGAGCCCTTAAACTAATTACTGTTAGTTAGTGCTGTTAGCAATTCTCAACATTTGGCTGGATTTGAACATTGGGCAGGGATTTGAACACTTACATCCAAAGGTTGAGAACTGCTGTATCAGATAGTCCTGAAACAGTGGACCAATGGCCTAATTCAGAAAAAAAGCTGCTTCATAAGTTCCTGTGGGAAATCGGATGGAAGTGCTATGTGTTGTTATGTTTATTTTGTATTGTTATTGTTTTTGGGAAGTGAGATGGATGGGTCACAAAAGGATTTGATTCTCAGCCTTGACTTCTACAAAAACCCAGCATTTTAAAGAAACCATTCCATAGATTTAACACTGGAATTTTATCAATTGTTTACTTCTTTAGTCTATAATGACTTTTCAGAATAAAAGTCACATAAAAATAACATCACCAGCACCATATGTTGTTTCTTATCATTTTAAGGAGATGTAAGATTAAATATGAAACAGAATGGGGCAAACAGCCAGGGAGAGATAGATTGTTTTACACACACACACACACACACACACACACACACACACACACACACACTTTTTCTGAACTTCTACAGTGAGCTTCAAGGACAGAAATGGCCTTTCTAGTTGTAATTAGGATTCTTCGTAGCTACTGCTCTATGAAATAAATCCAAGAAGGTTCCAGAGAGCATTAGCATGTGAAATGCTGCACACAGTACCAACTGTTTTGTAAGTACACTCAGTGGTTCTTCTTAAACTTTTCTGTGTTGCCATTTATAATTATATAACATTACCACAATATCCCCAAAGCTTAGAATAGAGGCTACCAGGGGAATAGTGTGAATACCACACTACAATTATTTAGTTAGAAAAGCAATTGAAAATGGCTTCAGTGTGACTGCTGCAGAGGGGAAAAGCTCAATTTTAATGACTTCTATTAATGTGATTTTAAACATTGTTTCCAGTACAGTAAAGCTGCTTGTACTATAGGGCATTTGTTTCCTTCAAGGTAATATTGAAAATAAGAGCCGTTTGAATGTTTTTCCAGGATTCAAACACAATAAACAATGCAATGACTCTTCAGCACAACGTAAGCTAACAAAGTACATCAAGCTTGCCCTCAGCTTTCTGAAATACACAGTTTCCAAGCCAGTGGAAGGCAAATAAGTGCAGCCTCCCAAACTTGAAATAGAAAACAGAAAAAGAATTCCAAGCCAGTGGAACGTAAGAAGTAACATTCTAGTCCCTATAGCAATGGTTCCCAATATTGGGTCCCCAGATGTTCTAGGACTACAACTCCTAGACTTACTGGCTAGCACAGCTAGTGGTGAAAGCTTTGGGGGATTTTAGTCCTGGATACCGTAAACTGGGAACCATTGGCCCATAGTGGTTGTCAGATATTGGGCAGTACCCATTTTTACTGAAGAATGGCTACCAGAATTTAGAAAAAGAAAAGAAAAGGGTTTGGTGACAAATGCTTCACAGATTACTAAAACAATCTTGCAGTCTGTTTCCTCACCTCCTCATTCAATTACTGCATCCAGCAAAAAGGCTGTTTTGATATCTGAAGTGATATGGTAAGGAGGAAAATGCAGAAGATGCTGGAAATTTGGGGGAATATATCTTCTAAAGCTTGGAAAAGTTATTATTTTGGAGCACGACTACAGAATACCAAAGCTGGTTTGGGAATTATGGAAGTTGTAGCCCCAAAAGAAGCTTTTCAAAATGTTGCTGTTCTTTCAACTCTATTAGAATTTAAGAAGTACAGCATGCCCTTTCTCAGTTGCGATCAGTAGTAAGAGTAATCTGAAAACAACAATAGAGGGGGAAAGCAAAACAGAACTCCTGCTGAGCCGGGTCCTCTTATCATCAGTATTAGCAGATAGCCGTTGATTAAAGGCTTCTGTTTGCCATGCTGGAGTTCATGGATCATTGTTTCATTGTGTACAAGCTGTGCACATCCTGACATTTCAAAATAAAGCATTTAATCAGTGACATTTAATTTGTCATTGCTGCTGATGTAATTCCTGTTGCACAGGTGCTGCTGATATAATTCATGTTGCGCAACAGGATTTCAGCCCAAGAGTGTTAGTTCTTATCAGTTAAGAGATGTATACAATTAACTATGTTTAATCTTATATATACTACACAAAATCAGTCCTGGTGATGGACAAAAAACTATGATTGTTATTTTAAGTGGTTTCCAACTTGATGGCACATAAAAACTACAACTATGGGCAAACCACAAACCACTAAGAACAGTTTACACACACACACACACACACACACACACACACACACACACACACACACCAAATTCTTGTCTCTTCCACCCCCACTCCACATCACTAACTTCCCACCCCACTTGGTCTCCTAACCCGTGGGAGCCAGACATCCGTTGTGTCCTCCAGAGGACACCTCGGAAGACCCCCCCCATTGTTTCCAGACAGGACAAAAGTTCAAAGGCAAATCTTTGAAATCACGAATGGATCCTCGTGATTTCATATGACTTTTGCATGGGATTCTTCCCAATCCAAAATCAAATCATACATCTCATTAATGTTCAAATACTGCATGGTAATAATCATGGGTCCTCCAGTGCATGGCTGTGCAGTGGTGCAAAAACATGGATCTGCAGCATGGATCTAGTTGATTTCATATGATTTTTACATTGGCTCATACTAAAACCACTCTCCTGTGCTAGATGCCATCTTGGTTCACACATTGCACCAAAACATTATGGATCTGTCAGGGTAATCATGCTGCTTTCTTCTGTCCATGTTTACAATCTTTTCCAATGCTCTGCAGGCAAGAAGAGGCTGGATTTCTCTTGCTGCTTATGTTTGTCTGTTTGCATTTTCCCCCCATTGCACCTTGGGTAGGAATAGGCTGGGGTAGTCTTGCTAGTTTCTCTTGTCCATGTTTGCATTGCACTGCAGCGGAGGTGTTTTGGAGGGGTTGCTCCAGCACTGCAGGCCTTTAAAGTGCACTTTATAAAGAGGTATGGAAACACCACCACCACCCCAGCTTTTTTGCCTTTTCTTGGACCTCTGGAACAGATTAATTGTTTTCCCATTCATTTCAATGTGGAACCACGTTTTGGATAACAATTTTTTCAGATAACACATTGCCTCTGAGAACGAATTAAATTTGTTATCAGAGGCATCACTGTATTTACCATGCTGCTCAGGGCTGATAAGAGATTAGCACAAAACAATGAAAATTGCTATCAAACTGCTCTAAAAATGACTTAAAGGCCTCTTGAAATCGACTTTTGAAAGAAATTTGAAACTGTAACACCTTGACTTAAAGGCCCCTTGAAATCAACTTTTGAAAGTAATTTGAAACAGTAACACCTAAAAGTAACATTATAAGTACTTGAGTAGTTATGGCAGATTGAAGAATGTCCCTCAGCCGACATGGCCTGTCACTACAGCAGCCAATGCCAGCTCCCTTGTGTCCTCAGATTTGGTGGAAATTTCTAACAATGGTTGGTTGATGCTCTTTCCTTTACTTGCACATCCACGCTGCCTGTCTGCACAACGCAGCACCCCATGGTGCTTACAAAAAGCAAACCAAGTAAAACAAGCAATTAAAAAACAAAACTGACAATTCAAAGTGGCGACATAGGCACAGCAATCAAACAAATAGACTGAGCCTACCCCCTCTCCTCATGTACAAAAGCACTTCGGGGAGAAGGGTGCTAATATACACCACATTAAAGCACAGACACACTCATCTTTTTTGAATTAATTGAGCACTTGTTTAAATACTGACACAAAGAAAGCCCTCTGGCCGAGATGAGACAGTAGTAAATGCATCATCATGTTTGTTAAGGAAAAAGTTTAAATGATGAAGTTGTAACACAGAAGTGGGTTTTGCTTGGATAAACAGTGAACAGTTTGGAGAAACTCAAGCTGTAAAACTGAAGTGTGTTTTCCCCACCTTCCTACCTCTTTTGTTTGTATTTTACCATCATTCACACAAATCATATTTTGCATAAATGTCTAAGACATGGGGCTAATCTTTATAGTGTATTGCCTGCATAAACTGGCAGCAGTGAATAGTTGCTTTAATCCTGACTACCTGCCAGTGGGTTGATAATACGAATGCTAGGTATTTCTGTGTAACCTTGCCTACATCAACTCCACAGTAGGTGCAACTAAGGTCAGTGGAAACTACTCTCAGGTGAATGAGGATGTGTTTGCGATCCTTCATTATTAGGGATTATTTCCAAACTGGTGTCAGGCTACAAGATAGCAGAGTATCCTTCCCTTCTTCCTCTCCCAGAGATTATATTATTAGAGATGGGCACGGAATGAATTTTTAATTCATTTTGTTATTCATTATTCATTTTGTAACATTACAAAACAAATAACGAACCCCACTCTGGAGGAGAAACAAAATGAAATGAAACAGAAATTTCCGTGGTTCCCCCCAATGCGCCCAATGGGTGAGGGAAACCGCAGGCTTTTGGCCTTCCCTAGCGCTGATCAGTTGGCGTGCGGGCTGGGGAGGCAAAAAAAAAAGTTTAAAAGTCCCACCTTTTCCCCTGCATAGGGAAAAGGCAGGACTAATATTATTATTTCACTCACCCTGAGTTTACCAATGACATTGCAGAAAAGGCAATTCAGAAGCAACAGCAACAGTTTCACTGCCCAGCTTTTTACATTCATGTTATGTCCAAGAAAGCATGATTTTTTTCTTTTTAGAACATGTGTGATGTCAGCCTGGAGTAAGGCACATGCACAAATTAATAGCAGTGCTCAGGAGATACATGTATGTAGTTAATGGGCAGAGTTTGGACTAGAAAACATACCACTTCAAATTTATTTGTTCATTTTTTTCACCAGCCTTCAATATTCAATATAATCCTTCCATCCTCACAACTACAGCGGACCCTTGTATAACGCACAGCTCGTATAACAGAAAATCCGTACAACGGAAAAAATTTGCATCACCACTCTCCCTCCCCCTCCCTCTCCAACATGGGCACAGACAGTCTCTGGGGCTCTTTACCGAAGATGCAAGCTGGCAATGGAGGAGGAGGAGGAGGAGGGCTAGGTGAAATGACCCAAAAGCTTCCTCAGGAATGCCTGCTCGTCTCTTTTCCTTCCCCCTTTCCGTCTCTCTTTTTCTTCCCCCTCCCCACAACTGCACCTCATCCCCTCCCACACCACCCATGCGTCCAGCGGCCACGGCCGGTGAGCCTGAGTCATGCAGTGCAAGAGAGCCGAGGCCACCCGATGGTGCTGTGGATCAGCCCTGCCGGACCTGGCGCCGGCGGAGGTGGTGGTGGAACGTGCCCCGGGCGGGTGGCACAGTTGGCCCGTTCGCAGAGCCCATGCCTCTGGCTGCTGCTGCCGTTGCTCAGTCCTGCAGGCGGGTTCGCTTTCCCCCGAGCAGCAGCAGCAGAAGCGCCTCTGCCATCCCTTCCGCCTTTGTCTCTCTCCCAGCCCCTCATTCATGAGTTGGAGCCTCTGCTCTGCAGGCTTCAACACATGCGTACTTTTCCATTGCTGGCCTCCGGAGCCCCGGCACCACGCTCAGGCCAGGCGCTGTGTGTGTGTGTGTGTGTGTGTGTGTGTGTGTGTGTGTGTGTGTGTGTGTGTGTGTGTGTGTGTGTGTCTGTGTCTGTGTCTGTGTCTGTGTGCGTGCGTGCGTGCAGGGAAGGAGGAGACGATAGAGGATGGTTCCTAGGCTCGGCCTGGGAAGAATTAACCCTTGTGCTGCTGCACTCCGCCCGAAATCAGTGTGTGGGTGTGGGTGCCTGTTTGCATTTTTGCATTTCTGTTCCCCAAAATTATACATGTACTGTAGTTTGTGTCATCTTTCTCTGCATTTGGAACGGATAACTCCATTTTTCAATGCATTCCTATGGGAAATTGCAATTTGTATAAAGGAAAATTTGTTTAACATAATTTCATTTGGAACGAAATAATTCCTTTATACAAGGTACCACTGTACTATAATGCCCATATCAGTTCAACATTCCTCTAATTGGCCACTCGTATAATGAAAGGTAAATACATATCTACAGATACAATGTGTGTGATGTGCATACATGTATGTTTAATAAAAGCTTTTGGAATATTTTAGTATGTAAAATGATTCACAAAGAAGTTGAAGGGAAACAATATTATTTAATACCAGAATTGTATTGGCAGTAGGCTTTAAAGTGACTGAAATTTTTCCACCATACTTGGATTTACTGAGATCAAAGTAGACACCAAGGAGGATTCTAGCAATGACATTCTCCCCTCACAATGACATTTCTTTTCATGACACAGCAATTAGAATCACAAATTAAGCCCATGCTTACATCTTGATAGCCAATCACAAAACAAGGCGTGCTGGTATATAAGATGTAGAGATGAAAAAAAGCACGTGGTAGAACAAAACTAAGTTTTTTCCACTTAAGGGACCCAGACTCTAAATACTGACTAAAGATATCATTTATCTTTATGCTAATATTTGGATGGTATTGAAAAGAGTCTTACAGTTCTATATCTCTATGTAGAAACAAGTCCAAATAAATTCAGATGGGCTTACTCCTCAGTAGATAGTTATAGGATTGTAGCCTTAGATATTGAATAGGTAAGTAAGTTAAAATTAATTGCAATTCACTGTGTGTGAAATAAAAAAAAAAAGAAAGGTGAGAAATAATCAGAATAAAGAACTTCACTCTTTCATATAGCATCATAAACTCTATCAAAAATTGATTAGTAAAAAGCAAACGTTGACACTAACAATTGACAGGCAGATGGAAAGGGCTAAATTCCTGGACGAGATCATTCATTACAGATAGTTTACTCAGCTGTAGCCTGATTCCTTCTGCTGTTTTCGGCATTTTTCACTGTGCGCCAATCACATTAGCCCAGCAGAAAGCATTAGCTCCTGGAAAACCTATGTTCATGGCATAGCAACAGATCCATCTCCACAAGACTTAAACAATAAATAAAGTGCACCTGCCTAGATGGTATGAAGTGCAAAAGTGGTCCGATGGATGCTAATCCTGTATAGTGCAGAACGGGCAAGAGTTTTTTAATTCTATGAAATGGAAACAATGAATTAAGTTGTTAAGCGGTATACTGATGATTTGCACATCTGCAGCACATCACATAGGACAGCAACTCCCAACATTTGATGCAGGAAAAACCACTGGGTTGTGGCTATGTTTGTGTTTTCCAAAATGTCTACAAATTTTTCAAAAAGCTCCATGGAAGAATTTTAAATTTTAAGAAAAAACAAAAAATGACTATTAGGGATGTTGGGGTTTGCTTGTGACATGGTATGGTGTGATGAATTAAAATAAAATAAAGCTTCCTCTTATTATGCAACAAATAAAAATGTTTCAGAACTGATTGAACTACAGACTTTCTTATTAGACCACCCTTTTTATTATTTACCATAATTCACACTTTTTTGTTTTAATAGACTCACTCAGGTGCTATGGTAAAGTAGAAAGAATAAAATATTTCTGTTTACTTATAGTTCTTATACAAAAACAAACATGTTTTGTAGAAATGTTAACTTGTTGCATTACTGAGCTAAACTGCTTCATTTAGCTCATTATGAGCTGTCTGGTTACAAAAATGACAGAACACTTATTCAATTCAATTCATTCATTCATTCATTCATTCTGCCTCAATAGTGTTTCAGAATAGTGATAGATTAAATCAAGCAAGCAAGCAAGCAATCTCGGGGAAACTATCATTGTGGGAGGGAATTCCTGTTATTTGTGAAGAATGCACATTCCTTTAAATGTCTAGTAGGACACCAATAAACCTCTGGTGGGCCTTTTTTAAATGAAACAACCAAGAAGGAAAGCATGATATAATAATGGTATTTAGCTATTTGTTTTTACTCAGGGAAAAAAGACATTAATTTTTTTCAGGAAACATTTTTCTTCAAGATGATAGAGAAAAAGGATAATCAACGTTGCCTCTAGGGATGGGCATACAATGAAAAATGAAATGCTGTTTTGTTTTTTGTTATGTAACAAAACAAAATGAAACAAAATGAAATGAAATGAGGAAGCAGCATTTCATTACAGATGAAACAAAATGGTCTTTTTGTGAGAAAAATAAATTAAAAATTAGAAATCAGAAAATGCACTGACCTGGTCAGTTGGCCAGCTGGTCAGAGTGAAATAGGAAAAATAAAAAACATTTTTAAAAAATGTGCTGACCCGGCCCATGGGCCAGCTGGTCGGCAGGAGATTAAAAAAACAAAAAATTAAAAAATTAAAAAATGTGCCGACCCAGCCTGCAGGCCAGCTGGTTGGAGTGAGATAAGAAATATAAATGAATAAAAATATAAAACACGCACCAACATGGCCTGTGGGGCAGCTGGTCGGCAGGAGGGGGAAAGCAAAATGAAATAAACGAAATACAAAATGATTTTTTTAAAAAAATCATTTTGTAATAAACAAAACAAAATGGGAGGGGGAGAAACAAAGAGAAAACAAAACACCATTTTGACATTTTGTGCCCATCCCTAGTTGCCTCCTATGCATGTGGAGACTGTTAGAAGTAGTGAGCTATACTATTGATTTGTTACATCCAGTCTTTGTATCTATGTGCTTTTTATATACCTCTATTCCCAAAGAACCCAAATATAAATACTGTGTAGTATAATATGAAAGAATTATTCTGTCATTTTTATTCACAATTTTTTATTCACAAAAAGCCATCTTTCTGTTGGAAAGGAAAGGAAATAGGAGCTTCAGATTTATCATTGTTAACAAGCAGGGCAAAAACTTGGATTCAGGCTCTGAAGCTATAGAAGGAAATGAAAGTGACGCTCACATGTTCTCTGCAGTCATGTTGAAGTAGAAATGTTGGAGGTAGGCTAAATTGTAACTCTTAGGACTGAGTGCCCCAAAGAAGCCTCAGATTTTTACTGGGCAGACACCAAGAAATGCCTTCTATGCTGATAGCAGCACAAAAGAGAACAAGTGTTGTTTTATTTTTGAAGTGAAAGGCTCTGATGTGCATAGGAAAACTTTCCAGCTCTGTCACGTTGTACACTGAACTGATCTAATGAAAGCTGAAGAGCCGTTTTCTTGGAACATGAAGCTAGCACTTCAGTAAAAGCCATTAAAAGATTTGTAGTTAACATGCCCGCGCTATTTAGTTATACATACCGGAGAAACTGCTGTGCCGTGTTTCCTAGAAGGAGTAGAGCAGTTGTCATTGTAAAATGGGTTTTAGGTATATCTATGGAGATGAGGGGAGAGAGAGGGAGGTGTTTGTATATGCCCTTTGGACATCGTTGTTTTAGTTGTGTTATGTGTTTTGTAACAAAAATGAAGCTTCCCACACTGCCAGCAAAAATGCCTTTGGTAAGAAGCGTTCTGCTGCCAACTGGCTCCAATTGTGCAAACTTCAGCAACTTCAATTAGGCTGATTAATCTTTCAGTTACTGACACAATTTGTTATACGTTATAAGTTTCAAATGTGCTTCTCATATACTCCGAACAGGAATGCTCATGACAATTCTTGTGAGTTTATAGACTTTCTCTGAAGGAAAGACCATGGAAATGGCTGCAGCTGCTCCTAAACTCATGGCTGCTAAGGGTGTGGCATGGAAAACTCTCAGGTTCAACCCCACCCCCACTGCCTCTGCTCTCTGAAACCTTTTCCTTGCAAGACAGGGCTTGGTCTCACTGGTCCAACTCACAGCATCTGTAACCCTTTAGAGCCCATTGGGGGCAATCTGAACAAATTTATTTTGACATATTAACCTGTTAATCACTCAAAAGATGAAGTTTATTTAGGTTTAATAACCTATAGACCATATGCTGTGTCAGGTTTTAGTGCTCAAAAATTGTCACATGTACAATGCAATGGCAGATACATGGGAGTTCCATTCCACACTGTGAAAACCTCTGGGCTCTTAGCGTCACCCTGTAGTTACCCTGGAAATTCAGTAATGACCTGGATTTGGTCTATTTTTATGCTTTTGACAAAAGATAATGCACATCCATAATTTCATTTATTTTCAATAATTCTGAGATAAATTTCACTACATGTTGTAATGGAAACGCAGGCCAGAACCATTATAGCCTTTGTTGCCATCTTTGTCTTTCATTGTCCTCACTGCCATTGTCATTGTCGTCATCATCATTATCACCATCAAATGGCCAAACGCATAGCATGATTGAACACAACCTTTTATTGCTTTTAAGGGCCTTTCAGCTCCGCAACTCTGTGTCTTAAGACATTGTGGATGTTCAGTTCATTTTTTAAATGCAGCCAGAGTTTATATGTCAAACAGCTGGCAGGGAACTCAATGCAGCTTTTCTGCAAAGTGTGCAAACAATCATTCAATGATTGAAATATAATCTGAAAAAGAGGTTTCAGCTTTAAAGGAATAGTTCTTTATCTATTCAAACAATGAACTGTTTGTGAAGCTAGTGTGATGAAGCTGGTTTGCATTCAAATATGGTTTTGTTGAAGTTGTAAAGTTCTAAAGAAGTAGAGGCCATGGGGAGGAATATTATGTAGCTTTACCCCTATGAGATCAGATCTGGTCAAGCCATCTGTCTCATCCAGCATTCTTCCCTCTCTAAAAATTTGTCCAAAAGAGGAAAAGGCCAAAATGGCTTCAAGGGACCTTCCACCTGTCCTCGTGGCCCTTCTCCAAACTATGGTTTTTCAAATCATAGCAGCGGCAAAGCTTGCATATGGAGGCAATAGTTCTCATATGGCCTTGCACAAGAGGTTGGGCATGAAGTTACCAAAAGACACATCGAGGCCTACATTTTCACTTAAAGCCAGCTCAAAAGTATGACTCAGGGGTGACTCACAGGGCAGGTCATGGGAGAGCTATCTGCCCCCAGAACTCAACACCAATTCATGGGAAAGGAACTGTGAGGGCCTTACAAGGAGATGGGTACTAGAGATGGGCACGACCAGGAAAAATGACGTTTCGAGTTGTCGTGTGTTGGAGCCGGCCCGTTTCGGCTCGTTTCCGTTTGTGGCGAAATTTTTCAAAAATGTGTCGTTTCGTTTGTCGTTTTTTCGTCTGTCATTAGTACTGGTTTGGGGGGTAGCGGGCTCCTGGAGGCACCTCTCTGGGGTGGGTGCCTCCTCTGGCCCGCTATGAAGGGAAAGCGGGCTCCTGGAGGCACCTCTCTGGGGTGGGTGCCTCCTCTGGCCTGCTACAAAAGGATACGCATAGCCAATTGGATATGCATACCAAGTTGCAGTGGCAGGCAGAGGCACCTCTCTTTCTTTTGGGTGCCTCTACCATGACTCACTACTGGCATACTGGTGTACGGTGCACTTGTCCATCGCCACGGCCTCCTTTCGGGAGGGTTGTTTCCCTTCCCGGCTTAAGGAGACCGTGGTAAAGCCCACTCTCAAGAAACCTGGCTTGGTGACGGACGATCTTTCCAACTTTCGTCCGATCGCCATTGTTCCCTTCCTGGGCAAGGTTGTCGAGGGGGTGGCTGCTGTCCGGCTCCAGTCATACCTGGAGATAAACCATATCCTGGATCCCTTCCAGTCTGGATTCAGGCCTCTTCGCGGGACCGAGACCGCCCTGGTCGCTCTGCAGGATGACCTCCTCAGGGAGGCCGACAGGGGGTGTTCCTCCCTGCTCGTCCTCCTTGATCTCTCAGCAGCCTTTGATACCGTCGACCACGGTAACCTTCTGGCCCGGCTCGCTGAGGCGGGAATTGGTGGTCAGGCCCTGGCCTGGCTCCGTTCCTTCCTCCTCGCGCCGGACTCAGTGGGTTCAGCTGGGGGATGTTTTGTCGGCTCCTTGGACTCTCCCTTGTGGGGTGCCCCAGGGGTGGCAATCTCCCTGTGCTGTTCAATGTTTATATGAGGCCGCTGGGGGAGGTCATCAGGAGATATGGAGTTCGCTGTCATCAGTACGCTGATGACACGCAGCTCTATATCTCCTTTTCTACATCTGCAGAGGAGGCGGTTCGCTCCCTCGATCTGTGCCTGGAGGCCGTACTGGAATGGACCAGAGATAACCGGCTCAAGCTTAACCCGGAGAAGACGGAGGTTCTGTTCTTCAGGGCACCCTGTCTCGGTACAATGGCCCCCTCCTAGTCTGGGGGTATTTCCCTCCAGCCTACAGACAGGGCCAGGAATCTGGGCGTGGTCCTGGATTCGGCCCTCTCCCTGGAAGCCCAGGTGATGGCCGTCTCCAGGGCCGCTTTTTTCCATCTCCGCAGGATCGCCCAGATCCGTCAGTACCTTGATGAGTCCTCCCTGAGGACAGTTGTGCAGGCCTTGGTGGTCTCGAGGATCGACTACTGCAATGCCCTCTCACGTGGGGTTGCCCTTGACCCTGGTCCGGAGGTTACAGCGGGTGCAAAATGCGGCGGCCAGGCTGGTGGTGGGTGCTCGTAGATACGAGCACATCACCCCAGTCCTGGTCCGCCTGCATTGGCTCCCCGTTGTCTTCCGGATCAGGTTCAAGGACTTGGTCTTGGTTTTCAAGGCCCTCCACGGCCTGGGACCAAGTTACCTGGCGGAGCGCATCTCCCTAAGAGCATCCGGATCCAGACCCACGAGATCGCCGCAGGCGCGCATTGCAGTGGCCACACCCAGAGAGGCGGAGAACGCGTCAGCGGAACCGCGCCTTCTCTGTGGTGGGGCCCTCGCTTTGGAACCATCTCCCTCCTGAGCTGCGCGTGCTGGAGTCCCTGCCTGCCTTTAAGAGGGCTTTGAAGACCTTCCTCTTTAAAGAAGCGTACGGTGACCTTATTAGTTAGTTTTCCTTTTCCCATTTCCCTGATCCTTTTGTTTGCCGCCATCTTGCTCTTTGCCGCCCTTGTTTGGGGGCTTTGCTATTTTTGCTTTTAAGCCTTTTATGCTTTTTACGTTGTTAGCCGCCCAGAGTTCCCGTTGGGAAGATGGTGCGGGATATAAGTACTTAAATAAATAAATAAATAAATAAATTGTGCTGGGGCTGGAGAGGAACAAAGTGAGAGAGGACCCCTATGGGCGCCCTCTGGCTCACTAAGAAGGGAAGTGTACTTGCTGTAGTGCAATGCTTAGGGTTAGGGTTAGTGCAAGGGTTAGGCTTAGGGTTACGGGTAAGGTTAGGGTGAGTTAGTGGGGTGCACCTCTGGGTGTCTCTCTGACCCACTAAGAAGGACAGTGTACTGGCGTATGGGTTAGGGTTAGGGTTTGGGCTAGGGTTAGTGGGCTTTGTATGCCCGACTGACACATCCCAGAAGTCTCGGTCAAAACCTGGCCAAGTGGCCATGTAATTGGTGGAATGGCTCCAAAAATTTGCATGGTCCACTCCCATGGCCAGCCCATCATTGTGCAGGTAAAAAAAAATAAAAATAAAAATAAAATAAAATAAAATCAATGGAGACGTTTTGTTGCAAGAAAAACCCACTACTGCTACTGAAAAAATTCAGGCAGTTTTAAAATAGCTATTTTCGCATGTTTCTGTGGTGCTTTGGTGTGTTTTTGGACCACGATTTCAAAATAAATATTGCGGTCGCCCCATTTTGGATCCCCCGCCCGTAACGCATGGCATGGCGAGTTGGCGAGACGACGAGGATGCCCCCCACCAGAGTAGCCCAGGAAAGGAGAGGGGGGAGGCCAGGGACCCTCCCCCCAGAAACCACCCCTCTGGTAGGTGCCCTCACTCAGGCAGGCATATTTTCACCTGCTTTTTTGGCTGGGAATCGGGTTTTTTTATTTTAAAAACTTTTTTTCTGTGCCGCTTGGCATTGCGCGATCACTGCGATGCCAGGAACGACAACGCCAAATCAGACCCAATTTTTCTTTTTTGAGTTCGAGTTCTGGCGGAGTAATTGTCGTTTCCTTTTCCATTGCGTAACAGAAACGAGAAACAGAAACGGAAATGAGAATTTCGCCAAGTCGTGCCCATCTCTAATGGGTACTATTATGTAGACACAGTATAGCTTCAGGCCACAGCATTTGCATTCCAACATTTCAGGCCACAGATTTGCAGTGAGCTTCTGATACCATTCTGCACCAACCTGTCTTAATGGAAGACAAACACCTCTCTCATCTACACCCCTAAGTTAAAAAACAAACAAACCTCAATTGGCGGTAGCACATGCAAGACAATGCTGGTAGCCCTGCCTCACAGGCTGATGCTGGTATGAAAGGCATAGTTGTAATTAGACATGGGCACGACTCAGCAAAATTGTCGTTTCTGTTTTCAGTTATCGTTTCCATTACGTAACGGAAACGGTAACGATAATTAAACCGTCAGAACTCGAACTCGAACCGAAAAAAGAAATATTTGGTTGGGTTTTTCGTTTCCGTTTGTGGCATCGCAGCGATCGCGCAATGCGAAGCACAGAAAAGGTTTTTAAAAGTTTTTTTTAAAAAACCTGACTCCCGGCCAAAAAAGCAGGCGAAAATATGCCTGCCTGAGGCTTTGCCACCTACCAGAGGGGTGGATTCTGGGGGATCCCTGGCCTTTCCCCCCCTCTTCTCCTGTCCTGGGCTGCTTGCACCAGGCTGGGGGAGGGTCATTCTCGTCATCTGTCTCTCGCTGCATGCCATGCGGTGGGGGGGATCCAAAATGGCGACCACAATTTTTCTTTTGAAATCGTGGTCAAAAAACACACCAAATCACCACAGAAACATGAAATTTATTTATTTTAAATGCCTGAATTTTTATAGTAGCAGCAGAGGGTATTTTATAGCAATAAAACGTCGTATTTATTTTATTTTATTTTATTTTTTATTATTTTTTAGACCTGCACATTTGGGCTGGGCATGGGATGGGACCATGCAATTTTTTTTGAACCATTCCACCAATGGCATCACCAGGTTTTTGACTGACACTTCTGGATGTCTCGGAGGGCATAAAAAGCTGAGGCACCTTCCAGAAATCGCAGTCTGGTCGGTGTATGGATGTGGTTGAGGGAGGAGGGCTGGCTGCTGGTGCTGGTGTGATCCGATCGAGATTGAGGAGGGAGGCTGGAGGCTTTAGGATTTAAGTTAGGCAGGCAGGCAGGGAATTGAATTTAGAAAATAATTTCTTTGATTCCCTGCAGCTTTGTCTGCTGAAGGGAATACCAGTTTATTATTTATTTCTTCTCTGGCAGTTTGAGGATTATTTTCTGATATTGGATAAAGGGGGAGGTTCGACTGGGAGTGGGAGGTGTGGATTTATTTTAAAAATATATTATATACTACCATTTATTTTCTATTTTCCCAACTTCAATTTGCTTGCACACACACACATTTGGGGTGCAAGCCAAGAACACAACCTCTATCCTAAGTGATATCCTAACTGCCCACTCGCCCGTCCGCCCGTGCTGCCACCTGCCTGGGGCCCATGCCGCTGCCCGCCCACTCGCCCACCCACGGCCACCGCCACCCGCCCATGGCCCACCACCACCACCGCCCACCTGCACCTCCCCCGCCGCCCCCCGCCCCACCCGCCGCCTAGGGTGCAAAAACACCTAGCACCGGCCCTGATTGCGGGACGCCCCTATGCACTGGGAAGTCAAATTGCGCTAAATCGCGGTGGAAACGACAAACGACAAACGGAAACGACAAATTTTTGAAAAATTTCGCGACAAACGGAAATGACCCAAAACGGACCCGTTCCGAGAAACGAAAATTCGAAACGTCATTTTTTCTGGTCGTGCCCATGACTAGTTGTAATATAAGTCAGAGACTGTGAGCAGTGGGATTCAGCTAAACCCTATGAATTTATTCCATGATGAGAAGAATGCCACGTACTGTAACCCACATTGGACTTCTTGTCAAAACACAGAGGGTGCTTAAATTTTTAAAAAGTACTGAAACTTGAACATATTCAGAAAGGATTACAGAAGAAGAAAGAATAAACTCAAAAGTAGAGATGGACGTGAATTCAAAAACAAAACAGGGAGTGCATAAAAATTGCTGGCTCATTAATTTGGGTCAGTTCGGGTTCATGCAAATGGGAGAACCTGAACTTTCCACAAACCCATGAACTTTAGGCTGACTGCCTAAAAATTCTTGTTTTTTTTGTTATTGTTGTTGTTGTTGGGCGTTTATACACGACCCCTAAGCTGCGCTGCAAATGGCTCTCAGCTCCGGAGCTTAGAAATGTTTCCCCACCAGCTCCAGAGTTTAGAGAAAATTAAGTGCGACCATGCCCCCATAAGCGCGACCCAGCGCACCTTTCATGTACCTGCTCTCAGCAGATGAAAATTCCTTGATACGGATAAGAGTGCCGGGCTCTCCTCGCTTGTCTGTTGTTTTTTTGCCTCCCGTCCCTTTAAGAGCCCCTTGAGAAGGAACCAGGAAGTAACGGGGCTCGTGGCAACTTCGACCAGCACCGGCAGGTTAGTAAAGGCTTCTTTTGTCCTTTTTTCCCCTCCCTCCCCTCACGCCGACAGGAGCATGAAGTGCTGAGGGGTGGGGACGCAGGAACAGAAACGAACCCCCAAGATCTCTGGTCTGAATTTAAGGGACCAGCGGATCTTAGGGGTCGTGTGAAAAGGCCCGTTGTTGTTGTTGTTGTTGTTTGATGGACACAGGCCTTGCTGAGGCATAGGGGATTGCACGTCTCACTGAGGTTGAAGGCTCCTGTTGCTACCTGAAGGGTCTCCCAAGCCAGACAGTTATTAGCTGAGAAGCCAGAACAACTGTGTCCACCAAAAACCAATTATGAAGAGAGGAAATAAACAGAAATCCATACTGGATCCAGTTGTCATTAGTGTCAACAAAGACTGTGCCAGAGGCTACAGCCCCTAGACATCTGGTGACAAATAGGTTGCATGGCTCAGCATGTCCTATTGAGGAACCAGAACAGGCTACTACAAAGCTACTGGAGCAACATAAATGGAATACTAGGGCTCCCACCAAAATTCAAGATATCATGAATTGATGTTTCAAAGCATACCCAACACTGCATGGTTTTTAAAAAAGAATGATGGAAATTTGGAAAAGGAAAACCCAAATAAATAAATAAATAAATAAATAAATAAATAAATAAATAAATAAATAAATAAATAAACTAAGTGACCAGAGAAGTTTTATCATTTGGAGTAAAGTGTTTTCAAAACTGGAATTGCAAGACCTAAAAAAGGTGTCATAAGAAAAATCAGCACAGAACAATGACGTAGTATGCAAGGGTAGAGGTAGACACAACAGACAAAGAAAATCTTATCAGTAGAGGAACAACTTATGGAACAACCCAGAAATTATGAGTTCTCAGAATGGCAGATGTCACCAAGGGGGAAAAAAGTAAGCTATATTGACCAACATGGCAGATGTCACTGAGGGAAATATAGTACCCTATATTAGCCAAAACACAAGAAAAAGGTTCTTGCCAGGCTAGGCAGGAATAACGAGGCAACGCGTTCAAGTTGGTTTAACATGGGCCACATTTTATTGAACACAGGAACCAACTTTAACTTAACCAACACACAATTTAACTTGAGGAGGACCTGTGTGGTAGCGCATTATGGGAATAATTTACATGGTCCCATTCGCCGGGCACTTTTGCCTGGCCTATTAAGTTTCAACTACGCATTGGCAGCCCTCCATATTATAATGGGGTTGTTTATTAATTTGCTCCCTGTCTCAATCCTAATCTAATTTAATTGAGGGCTGCCGGGACCTTCTAACCATTAATTAAGTCTGGGGCCGTATCATTTGTATTTTATTAGCACTACCCGCCACCAAGAGACACACTGCTGTCTCTTACCCCAGACCGCCGAAAACCTCAGCACACAGGCCCTCCTTAATGTCTTGGAGAAAAATATCCAGGCCCTTATCGGACAGGTGTACGCCATCCGGCCGGTATAGGCTAATGTCCCTAGCGGTGATCCTAGGGTGCCAGATGACACTGCCAAACTCCGACTTGACCGCCCGGGCAACTTCCCAGTTGACTCCCTTACGGACTTTATGCATTTGTTGTGGGGGATGATGGGGGCCCCACTGCAATCTCGGGATGATCGCTGACCACAAGATCCGGGTATCAGGGCGATAACTCTTGAATACTCTGAGGTCCTTGATGACCCTAAGGATCAAGGATTTGCCTGACATACGGGTCAAGTCATTGCCACCGAGGTGTAATACGACAATGGCAGGCAGAGGGTCAAGGGGGTCCGACATAGCCCTGGTCAAAAACGCGTTCCAGGACATCCCCCGTCTTCCCCTCCAAACCAGCTCTGCCCACTGTCCCAGGCCGAGATCGCGGCCACGTCCGGATAGGGCCGCATATTTGGATGCCCAGTACACAAAACTATGTCCATACAAAACGATTCGAGTCGATGCTCAACAGCTGAACCTGTAATGACAAAGCAGAAAGACTGGACCGGTTTCACCGGTCCATTAATGGGCGAACATAGGCCTTAAAACAGTTTTTTTCTGCTGGATACCAGCAGAATCGATGATAAAGGCGGCACCGATCCGGAAGGAGTGGGTGCCGAAATGCCACCCTTGTATGCCAGTGAGCTGTAAGGCCCTGATTGAGATCTGCCAAAATTGATAACGAGTCAGAGGCAACCCATCCTTATGCTGGAATAAGTACCCCCGATAATTGCCAATCTGTCGGGCATACTGATGTAATGCCAATATGGGGCAAATTTGCATCAAAGAACACCTACAAAGATGTATCAAGGTGCCCTTGCCCCGTTGGTCAGTTTTAGATTTGCGTAGGTGCAGCACAACTTGGTCGGGATCTAAAGCCACGTCTGACCACAGCAATGCTGTAGCAGAATTATCCGTTTTTGAACTGGCCACGAGCTCGCTAACACGCAGGGTGGCGAAAAATGCCACCAGAGCAGCAGCATGAAACAATGCAACTTCAAAACTATCTACACAAACCTGAGCCCAAGTATCCGCAAGTCGGCACAACATATTGGGTGAAATAGGCGTCCTTGTATCGCTGGGCTTACCCCTCTCCCTGGACCATCCCTCTATCATTTTCGTGATCTGAATTGACATTCAGGAATGGCAAAACCCGGGGCCTTAGCGAAATAATAGAGGGCCGATAGCTTTCCCTGAATGGTCCATGGTGCTAGGCCCTGAAAATGCAGGTAAACTGCGAATTGCACCAGCTGGTCGGCCGATGCTGGCCACAATCTCGAGATTCCTTCCTTAGCACAAAACCGAGCGTACTCTGCGCAAGCAGCAGAATACGCCCGCCGGGTGCCAGGGGCTAATGCCAGCCCCATCGCCCGATTGGCCTCTATTCACCAAGGCTCCATACCTCTGATGGGAGATGGTCAGGATCCTTCCAGGCTGAGGGTGCTAACGCTCTGAACTGCTCCATCTGTTGGCGGGACAGAGCATCAGCCAAATCGTTCCGGACCTCTGGTACATGGCACGCACGGAACACAATATTATACTGGAGGTACCTAAGAGTAAGTGCCCTTACCAAACACATCACCCTCTTTGATTTGGAAGTCAGATTGTTGACAATGTGGACTACCGCCAAAATGTTGCATTGGAATTTGATGGCCGAATTAGCCCAGATGTCCGCCCAAATGAATACAGCTCCAACGATGGGGAATAATTCAAGGAAAGTGAGGTCGCGCGTAAGACCACTGTGCTGCCACTCCGGGGGCCATACGCCCGCACACCATCGCCCCCGAAAGAAAAGGCCAAACCCCTTGGCTCCTGATGCGTCAGTCTGTAGTTGAAATTCAACCCCCTGCAATAACTCAGTACGCCAGAAACAGACACCGTTAAAGTTGGCCAAAAATTCAAGCCACAATTCCAGGTCTTGCTTGATCTCCCCAGAGATATGGCGCCTGTGGTGTGGACTACGGAGTCCAGCAACGCTATCACATAGTCGGCGCAGGAACGGGCGGCCAGGTGCTACCACCCGGCAAGCGAAATTAAGGTGTCCTATAAGTTCTTGTAACTCACGAAGGGTGGCCTTCCTGCGAGCCCTCATGGTGACGAGTCTCGCACGAAGGTCGGTGAGCTTTTGTGCTGGCAAGCCGCAGGCCTGGTTGATGGTGTCGAGCTCGATCCCCAGAAATGTAAGCACAGTGGCAGGGCCCTCAGTTTTTTTGTCGGCAAGGGGCAGGCCCAACTCAGCGGCCATGCCCTTGAATTGGGCCATAAGGGTGGCACACCTGCCCGTACCTGCCGCACCCGCAAACAAAAAGTCGTCCAAATAGTGCACGATATGAGAGTCAGAGGATTGCCACCGGACGACCCATTCAAGGAACGAGCTGAACCGTTCGAAGGCTGAACACGAAATGGAACAGACAAATGGCATGGACCTGTCCATATAATAGGAACCCTCGAAGGCAAAACCCAACAGCTCACAGTCGTCCGGATGAACCAGCAGCAATCGAAAAGCCAATTTCACATCACATTTACCGATCTCAGCACAGCTGCATCAAAGGAGGTGTATCAGACACTGGCCAACTCTTGGGGGATCCCGTCATTGACCGAGGCCCCCGCGGGGTAAGATAGATGATGAATGAGGCGAAACTCGCCCGGTGTCTTTTTGGGAAACAACTCCCAGCGGGGATACCCAGAATTGGCGTGTGGGGGGGTGAGTGTATGGCCCCGCTACCCGTCCTGCAGCGAGCTCTATTGCGATTTTTTCGCGGACAATATGCTCCATGCCAGAGATTGATTTTAGGTTGTTTGCCATGTACGGGGTTCTAATGCCAAAGGACGGGATGCGGAAACCATGCATAAATCCCTCCGCTAGGTAGCGAGCCTCATCTTGGTCAGGGTAGCTACAGAGCCACGCCTGCAGTACGGGGACCTTAATCGGACTAGGTCCCTTTTGGAGGCTGGTTCGGGCCTGGGTTATTCTGCTTTGGTGCAGGGTCCTTGCCCCCTTCACTGCCTGGCCGCCCTCGGGAACAAGTGGACGCCGGGTGGTTGGCTCCACAAGTGGAGCAAATGTGCCTAAATTTACATTGACGCCGTCCACAGGATCCCCGACTGTTGTAGTTGAAGCAGACCAGCTGGGGTTGAACCGGCTGGCCCGCGCCTACGCAGGAGTTGGACAGGGCACCAGAGCAGAGAACTGGGTAGCCGCTATCAAAATGCTCGATGGCCCGTGCGCTCATCGCGTGGAGCCATAAATAATTATGCGGGTGGTCCCAGCGCAGGCTGGGGTCCTTGGCTATCCGGCGACGAAAGCCTTCATCATAGATGAGCCACGTCATGTTAGGGAAGTCACTACGGGCCCGTATAATCAAATCCAAATAATGGAATAAGGCTGAGGCCTTTTCAGGATGTGCTTGTGTAAAGATCCCAGCAAAGATGACGAAGGCATTCAGCCAGTAATTCCATGAGCGGTCCAGCTTGTGTTTACGAATCCGCTCCTTCTCTTTATCATCTAGGTGTTCCAGCTCTTTGGGATCAATTTCCCTATTTAATAAATCAAAGATTTCAACATACTTGCCAGCCACTATCCTGGCGACCATAGCCTCTGAGAGGTGGTCGCCGAGTGGCAATGACTTTTCCCCCTCTGGGAGGTCCAGAGTCCTTGACGGGGACGATGTGGACTCCCCAGGCCATGCCCCAGGCGCTGCTGTGGAAACCGGGGCGGCCGCGGTAGACGCAGCTTCCGATGGTGAAGCGGTCTGCCTGAGTGGTAAAGGTTCAGTTTGCGCAGCTGCCTCGGCTGACCCAAGCCCAAGGGTTCCCGAGCTGGTGCCCTGCCCCTGTGCCTGGTCCGATAGCCGGCCAAGGGATGCAGCCCCCACCTGTAGTGGTGGCCGCATCACGGAGGGCGGCCATGGTCAGGTAACCTGTGGAGATGTGTATGTGGTAGTTGGCACAGACTCACCCAGCCCTGATTGGCATGGACCGGCAAGTGCTAGTCGGCTCGTGGGCGTCATCGAGATGGACAAGTCCAGTGCCTGGTGCTGGCGATCTTCGAGGTCCAGTTGATCACAAGTGTCATGGGTCGTCCCGGCCATGGTGCCTGCTGGGGCGAGTGCCAGTATCGGCGCTGGTGCCGCTTCAGTCTGCCTGTGGGAAGAATCCAAAGAGGCCTGCCCGGAAGACCCAGCCAGCGCTGCCTCGAGGGCCGAAATACGAGTCATCATGAAGTCCCCAATGATACGAAGCCCCACCTTGCTACATGACTTGGCGTCCCTAGGGTGCTGCCCTCCCCCATAAGAGGAGGCCATCCCTTTTTGTTTGGCGTGTTCGCGTTCTAAACATGACATTTTGTGCCAAGCGGCTGCAAACCTGGGCCACTCGTCCTCACCAGAAGAGGATGACTCTAGATCCGGTTGTGGAGGCGGCCGCTTCGCCGGCGGGGCCTTGCCCTTGCCCTTGCCCTTGCCATCGCTGGGGGCCTTCTTAGGTGCCATGACTGGTAGTGGCTGCAGATAAGAGACTTATGGACTCGAGGCCTATCAGTATACTTGACTACGTGTCTAACTACCTATATGACTATCTACTAAACTATCAATGGATACCTAGGTCTAGGCCTAACTGCACCCTATTTGAGAAAAACCAGTGGTAACTAGAGGTGGGGTGTGGGGCACAACACACTAATAATCACTTAAGATGGTCCCCCAGGGGGTCAGGGCCCACCCCTGTGAAGCATTAGGTGCACACCCCCCTGCAAGAAACTGGATGGGGACGGATTGGAAGGAACGTGGTAGGCCAAGCCAAAAATGGCCGCCGGGTGGCCCGTCAGCTACACTGCATGTGCGCGTGGGGTGGCAGCAACTACTCCAGCGCTGACAGTAAGGGAGTGGGAAAACGAGGTGGCATGTCCCTCTAGGATATCCGGGGGGTGGTATGGCAGGGCCGTGATGATAAGGCCGAACTAAGAGGGTATGCAAAATGGCAGCCCCCAGGGGCTCAGCCATTCCCGGTGGCCAAGAAGGCCGAGCTGTAATGCTGCCGCCGGTCCGGGTGTAAAGGGGGCCTAGCCCGTGCAGCCCAACACCCCGAAAGTCCTCTCCCCCACCTCGCTGTGCTTCTCAGCGCTCAAGCCCCGTTACCAAAGAAAAAGCCGGCCGCGGGGCAAGCTGCAGCCTGGGCCAGCTGGGGCCGGTGCCGCCCGCCAATCCCATGGCGCCCCGGGTAGTCCTCTCCCCACCTCGCCGCGCTTTTCAGCGCTCAAGCCCCGGTCCCACAAGAAAAGCCGGCTGTGGAGCAAGCTGGAGCCTGCGCCGGCTGGGGCCGGTGCCGCCCGCCAATCACGCGGCACTGCGTTTACGCGGCAAGGATCCAAGCCGCGCTATACCCGATCCCCCCTTTGTCCTGGCTGAGGCCGCCACCCACCCACCCTCAAAACCACCGGCAGGCTCACGGAAGCCTCGCCGAAGGCTCCCTCCCTCCCTCCCTCAATCCCTGACCAAGAGAGCAATGCCTGCGTCCGTTGGCTGAGGTAAGCCGTCCTCTGTCTTCGCCAAAGTTTCCACCGGCTGGGCAGGCAGAGGGGAGCGCGTGGCTGCCTTTTAAATGGGTGCTCCCCTGCGTAGGCTACGCAACTGGCGTAGCCTATCGCGCCGTGCCCAGCCAGCCGGCAAAGATGCCCCACCTCCGCACAAGGCGGAGGGGAGTGTTCATTCTTTTTGTGTCAATGACTAAGTAAACTAGTCAAAGATATACTGACACAGGTGCAAATATAGCAATCAGAACAATCCCAACCAAAACACTAAAGGAAATAAACTAGCTACCATAATAGCCATGGAACTTGGTTACAAACTGCAGCAAAGCAGGAAAAAAACCTCCCAGCACTCCAAAATGGGAAACTTGGCACGAAAACAAACCAAAAAAATTATGTACAGTCATTAGCAACTTAAAGCACTTGAAAGATTCAAAACTTAAAAATAAAAAAAAAACTGTATGATGTAAAATATATGACCTAGAAAATAAAACAGTTGTTGAAATTGTGGAAGAATGAATATGTAAGAGCTACAGAAAAGAAAATTGAAAGATATCATGAATGCTTGAAACAGAGAAAACATGTAATTTCTCAGTAGCCAACAATTATTCTATAAATGCAGACAAAAAAAGGCTCATGTAGATGATTTTCTAAAATTTTGGAAAGAAATTTGGGAAAGCTGAACCAGACATAACAAAAATACCTTATGGATTAAGGACATTTGTAAAGAAACTCAAGAAAAACATATGGATGATATTGTCGTAACAACTGAAATGATTAAATGACCAGTAAAGACTGTGAAAATCTAGAGTGCACCTGGTCCAGATGAGCTGCATGGGTCTTGGCTAAAGCACAGGCTAAAGATGAAACTGTGTCACACCTCATTTGTGCATGTCCAAAGATTATACATACATCTTCCAAAATTAGATATGACAGAGTGGCAAAAATACCACACTGGCCATTATGCAAAGAATAAAACTTTCCAGCCTCAAGATTCCCATGGGAATAGCCAATTGAATAGGTGTCAGAAAGTAGGAGTTCTTGTGGGATTTCAAGTTACAAATTGATGGAGATCTCAAAAATAACACACCAGAAGTAGCAGTAATAGAAAAAAGAAATGCCTGGATTATTGACATTGCAGTTCCAGGGGATGCCTGAGTTGAAGGTAAAGAATTGGAAAACTAACAAAACACAGAGATCTGGTAATCGGAATGTCTTGCTGACAGATGAAACACATTTCAGTGATCTCTGTAGTCATTGGGGCTTTGGGAACAATGTTAAGAAATTTCATACTATATTACAAGCAGTTGCAGATCTCAGAAATAACACCATCAGAGCTTTTTAAAATGGCAATTAGAGATGGGCACGAAACAGAAAAATGGTGTTTCATTTTTTCATTTGTCGTTGAGAGATCTGTTTCAGTTCGTTTCCATTTGTTGGGAATTTTTTGAAAAATTTGGTTACCGTTTTTCATTTTTTCGTTTGTTGTTTCTACCCACTTTTTGCGTGATTTTTAAAGCATTTCCATGAATGGGCGTCCCCCAACGCCCCAGACCAGAGGGAAAACACTAAAAAAATGGATGCTGGCAGAGACACAGTATAGACTAGGTTTGCAGGGAGGCTGCAAAGGCAGCGGTGGGCGTTGCCCAGGGTGCAAGGCAGCCACAGAGTGACTGCACTGCGGGGCAGGGGAGGGTACTCACTGAGAGGTACGCAGCACGCACGCACACAGGGAGGCTGCAGGACTGAAGCTAGAGTCGCAGAGACAGCAATCCCACCCTAACTCCCACCAGAGACTGCAAGGAGGACGGGGGCTGCCAGAGCTTTTTATGCCCTCTGTGGCTGCCAGACCTGCCCGCCCAGTCTGCAACCTGGGCATGGTATTGGTTGAACATGATCCCACATCACATGGTTTGCCTCCATTTTGTGGCTGGTGGCGACATCCATTTTAAAGGGAAAAGAAAAATACATCGCGATGGGAGAAGACAAAAACAAACATTTTAAGGACCCCAACCCCCCTGGTAGGTATTATCAGACAATATAAATAATTATCACTGTGTTTTTACAGATGTCCAGGGCATTTTTTAACATTTAAAACAGCTCATTTCATTGTGGGTCGCCATTAACTGAAATGAAATATAACGACCACAATTTTCGTGGTTCTGTTCATTTCGTTTCATTTTCATCACAATTTTTGTTTGTCATTTCGTTACGTAACGGAAACGATAAACGGTAACAGAAACGAAAAAATGTTCGTTCCGTGCCCATCTCTAATGGCAATGTTAAGAACAGCTTGACACACTGTGCTGAAATTTAACAGATACTTAGATTTTTGGTAGAAACTTGTGTCTGTTGTATAATTCCAGTCAATGTTTTAATAGTTTTAATTGACTGTGCCTGGTATTTTTTGAAGAAGAAGAATCTCACTGTGTGCCTTAAATATATAAAGCAACAGAGAGGTGGCTTCATGTTCAGAGAGAGCAGGCCCAGCTTGGGGTAGAGAAGCCAGGTCATTGTCTCTCAAGATGGTGGCAGAGGTGGCAAGACTAGGTAAGGAAGCAATGGAGACAGTGGGAATTGAGTGGGGGAGGCAGGCTGTGGGGGTAGCTGAGCTTTTCTTTCTTTCTTTCTTTCTTTCTTTCTTTCTTTCTTTCTTTCTTTCTTTCTTTCTTTCTTTCTTTCTTTCGACAGGCTGTTTAAAAACACAACTTTCTGAACAAACCCAGTTGTGGTTCATTTGGGAAACATTCATAAATTCATGATTTGTGGAGTTGCTAGTTTGTGCTCATTTCAACTCAGGAGCCATTCCTTTTTATGTGGTATTATTGCCTGCTTGGATGGTTTGGTTTCTTCCAATACCTCATGAGGAGAGAGGAGTCCTTGGAAAAGTCCCTGATGTTGGGAAAGATTGAATGCAAAAGGAAAAGGGGATGGCAGAGAATGAGATGATTGGATGATGTCATTGATGCAACCAACATGGATTTGACCAAATTCCGGGAGGCAGTGGAAGATAGGAGGGCCTGGCGTCCTCTGGTCCATGGGATCACGACGAGTCAGACACAACTAAATGACTGAACAACAACAACAACAACAACAACAACAACAACAACAACAATGCAATGCAATATGATTTTTTTCTTCTACTTATCCAGGAAGGAGAACAACAATAATATTTTATGAGTTTATTGCATAAGCTCAAGGGGAGCTGTGCCTTCTATGGGATAAGGCGTTGAGACAACAAAGACAAGGCAGTATGTATGTTTCTTGGTGCCATTGTATTGGCTTCCATTGTCTGTTGATCATTATAGGGCTTTTGGTATATGTGAGATATTGGTTTGCCACTGCCAACCCTCTGTGAATTTCCATGGCTAGGCAAGGTTTGAACTCAGATCTGCTGAGCTCCTATGCACACAACCACAACTGGATGTCCTCCAGTCATGTTCTATAGATGCTCATCTCTGGGACGTTTTGGGCCAGAGATCAGGAGGAGTCAAAATATGGCATGCATAGTGATGTCCTTTGGAAAAGTACAGTTGGGAGAGAGTGTAATTTTGGTTCCCAAATGGTGTGTGAGAGCTCAGGGCAGAGACAGCGAGGAACAGCATCATGCTTCACATAAATGTACTTTACCCCAACAAACAGCAGAATGATATCAACTCTATTTCTTTCTGCTGTTTTTAGGGTAAAGTACAGGTTTAGAACAGAATAGAACAACACTTTCTAGTCATTGTAGAAATACAGCGAAATTAAAAAGTGCCATCCAGTCTGCACATCACTCACCCCAAATATAAAAAATTCCAAGACCTAAAACCTACCATTTAAGAACAAGCATCCATACACATACTCCTACATTCTCACGCCCAACATCACTTGTACCCATTTTATTAACATTATTTAATAGGGGGAGGGGAATGATCTGTGCCTATTTTTAATTTGCATTTTAGCTTATTTTTTATTATAAATTAAAGTTTTATTGTATTTTAATTTTGTTTTTGTTTTTTAATAGTTGGGCATTGACAAAGAAGAGGTAGGAAGGAAATCCGAAGATTTCTCAGAATGGGGGAAAAGGAACATGGAACCAAGAGATCTGGGACCAAGGAGAAACAGCAGGCGAGAACTATTCCTGTTCTTCCAGCTTGAATCTGCTGCCTGAGATGATCATCATGCTGTGCCTAAAGGGAATGCCAGTCCTTCTTTGAGAGCTTTTGAGCCAAACCCCAAGATTCAAAGGAGGGGTGTCAGCAACTACAATGGCAGCTTGGGCTGCAGCCCAAGGATGCTTCCATTCCTGGATATGCTCCACAGTAACCTTCTCATGTAAAACAGCCACTTCAAAGTTCTTGTTGGCAGGAGTTTTCATTTGTAACAAAAGGTTCAACCAAAGGCCGCTCTCCGTCTCCTTCTTGCCTAGAGGCAAATCTCTGGGGGAGGGGGCTTGAAGATTGCTTGCTGAGGTGTTATTTTAACATGTATGTATGTGTGAATGGGCTTGGTCCCTGCGAAACTTGAGTATTTTTGCAATTTATAGCGAAGCAAACCATTGTCGTGATATGGATTCTCATTCTCCTTTCAAAAGACAATAGCAGCAACAAAAACAACCTGTTAAGTCCATTTTCGGTCAAATGGGGGGGCAGCCTTCGGTGTATTGCAGAACCAAAGCACTTTCCTTAGACATATTAGGAAGTTTCAAATGCAAAGAGGGGGAAATCACAAATGTGTACCTAGACTGTCATGTCTAGAAGAAGGGGAAGCCAGCTTCTAATCATCTTTCTATGGATTGTCCACTTTTGAACACCCACTAGCTATTTCGTTACTCTTTTTATTATTCCAGCTCCCATAAAATTCACAATTGATACTTGGACTCTTGTGTCTGACATTGGCCTCTCAGATACTTCAGTGTATGAAGTAATGTATTTGAGGTCCAGGGCAATTTTTCTCTTCACAATTCATCTGCATTAGTTGTTTCAGTTTCTCCTGGCAAAGGCATTTGCTTAATGCTGAACAATGCAAACTACCCAGCAAGTGTTATACTGGAAAAACTGACTCCTGTGTGCTTGCTTCATATATTAAAGGGTTTTAATCATATAAGCAACTTCTTCTTCTTCTTCTTCTTCTTCCTCCTCCTCCTCTTCTTTTATTATGCAGCTTGGCAACAGAGGCATTGCATGTTACCCATTTTAATGCCCTGAGAACTTGAAAGCACTTCCAGTATATTGAGTCTTGGCAATTCAAATGTGAACGCTCATTTTTAAGAGGGGAGGCTTAGCGAAAAGCAATGATGTCATGTGAGTGAGTAGCGCACTAAAATCACAAAGGAAAACAGAAATCAGGCATGAAGCACATGGCAAAAAGTATCCGAATTGGCACCGAGACTGAGTTCAAATGGAACCTCCTTCCAAGTAACTCTGCAAAAGTATCAGGATGGTTTGGAGACCCTCCATCTCCAAACACACTGTAGCATTGTGACAATCCCAGTATTTACTTAAAACATGACTGGTGTGGCTGTTGGTTTAAAAGCTCAAGATGGCTTTTGTCTCTTTCTCTCTCTCTCCCTCCCCTCCTCTCTTGTTCTCTCTCATACACAAGCCAAGGTAGAAGACAATTGTATCTTAAAAGAAGAAAAACAACTTTGAAAGTTGACTGAAAACAGTGGAATAGGAGGCAGGAGGACAGAGAACTACCAGAAATAAGGGACATCCACATCCTACCAAGAACTAGGGGACATCTACTCAGACTGAGGGTTGGGAGAGTGAGAACAGACAAAAGAAAATGGTTTTTCACCCAGCATGTTGTTAGTCTGTGGAACTCCCTGCCACGGGATGTGGTGACAGCATCTAGTCTGGATGCCTTCAAAAGGGGATTGGACAAATTCCTGGAGGAAAAGTCCATCACAGGTTACAAACCATGGTGATATGTAATCTCCAGGCTTAAAACCAGGGTACTTCAAGGGCCAGATCCAGGGGAGTGGTATCAGGAGACTGGTATCTAGTCTCACATGCTCCCAGACGCATGGGGTGGGGCCACTGTGAGATACAGGAAGCTGGACTAGATGGACCTTTGGCCTGATCCAGCAATGCTCTTCTTATGTTCTTATGTTAGAGGGAAGATGTTGGTGAGTTTTCCAGCCCTGGAGGCATTGAAGAAATATCTGAACATCCACCTGGCAGATATCCTTTGATGTGTATTCCTGCATGAAGCAGCCGGTTGGACTTGATGGCCTTATAGACCCCTTTCAATTTCATTAGTCTATAATTCTATGTTTCTAAGATAAAAACTAGCCAAGAAAACAGGCAAATATCCTCCAGTGGTTCAATGCAGAAACCTACAATATATACTTATGCTCAATCCTAAAGCATTTCATAACCCTAAAGACCATCAACATAAGAGCCTAAATGCAAATGCTAGTCCCAGCTAGAGGAGAATGACTGAACTGACTGCTGAAAATCACATGCCGTATCCATGCAGTAAGTCTTTTCTAGGTGGGACGCTCAGCTTTACGCAAATGGATGGTTTTGACCATTTCAGAGCAGGCCATTTCTGAAAGGATGAGAACAGACTTCCTCCAACCTCGAGTATAAATGTCACTTTTTTCTGATCCAAGACACATTTCTTTTCTAGGGACACCGGGCAGCTATGAGGGCCTCTGACAATGATCTCATTAAGTAGCTAGGCTCCTATGTGCCTTGTGGATGTCAAGGTCCCAAGCATACAGAGGTTTTGAAGGTCACAACTACACTTTGAATTAGGAAATAAATTAGTAGAGGGCTGTCTCAAGGGGTATGCATGTGTCATATGCTAACTATATGCAGCCTTGGTTAACTACTTCAGTGCCAACTGATTTTGATCCAATAATATTTATTAAAGACAATAAGCATATTATAATCTCTGAACACTCATCACATTCCAGTAGCCCAAGCAACCTCTAATCCAGGCATTTATTACCCAAGCCAGATCTGGTTGGAAATAACTCATTAACCTGAGCCGTGTAATATGCAGAAAGTCACTCCCCTCTCATACTGGCAATGTTAGATTTTAATAGCAACTCCTTGTCCTTGATGAATGGGTGTGATTCTCTTGGAAGATCTGGTTATAAAAAGTCAGCAATTAATATGGTAGAGGATGGATATGGTGTTCTCTCTTTCTTTGCAAGCACAACCAGTATTTTCCTTTAGGAGGGATGCACAGAAGAACACTGTAGATTTGTGGGGTTATTTGCCCTTGCATGCAAATTTCTCCAGGTTAGCTTTTGCATGAATGGGTGCATAATGCAAATCAAGAAGTCCCATATATCACCTGAGCAATTCGCATGATGAAAAAACAGTTTCCCTTCATATTTCACTAAACACCACCTGGATCATCCAGTTCCCAGATTTATCCACCTGAGTGGGCACTTTGTGATACTGAGATATATTCCTAGAGACAAAATGTTGCATGCAACTCTTCCTTCCAAGTAATGCATTGGAGTAGATCCACTGAAATGAGTGGGATTTTAGTTAGAAATAGAAAGTGCCTGTCCCAAATTGTCAGAGATCTTCCTTTTTCACTCTTTACCGCAGTCATCCCATTCAGCAATATCGGTGACCTTCACAGCATGGAGGAAAGGCAGCAGAGGCTGCCCTAAGAAGGAAGGAGCAATGACATCTGCTTCTGTCAACCCACCTAAATCTGGACCCAACCTGTTTAATTTCTATACAGACTTTACAAAAAGCGCATAATCCTCAAACAACTTTTATCCCATCATCACACTACCAAAGGAATTTACATCATTGTGGCTCTTCAAAGTTATATGCCACCAAATCCCAGTAGTTTTACTGTTTTGATTATTATTTTTTTAACATGGGCTTGTGAGTTTGTTTTTCATTAAAAAAATTAACCACATCTAATGTAAAAAGATTTTGTGTTTCTGTGGTGACTTCATTTATTAGCCCGCTCTCTCACAATGAACATAAACATGGGGTGAATTTTGTGTATGTTTTCTTGTTCTTAAATTAAAGCATTAAGGAATACTATAAAAGTTGTATTTTTGAGTGAAAGACTTCACTCTAGTGGCTAGGGAATTGATGTCAGTCGGAAAATGATTTCCCAGTGGCTTGGTTTTGTAGCGAAAGTCTTCAACTTTTATGTATATAGCCTTTGAAGTTAAAAATTGTTGTTAGACTATCAAATATTGTTTGAGGTGTCACTCATTTTCCTTTTTGTTCTGGGAATAGGATCTTAGCAGAGAATTACTGAGGCAGAAAATGAGCATGTGAGTGACATGGAAAAGAAAGGTGTTTATAGGGCATATACAAGGTGAATTGTTGTGGAACCTGAAACTGTCAATAAAATCTTGGTTAATTCTCTAAACGTGTGGTTTCTTTTTGAAAGAAGGTGGGGTTAAGTCTCTTAGGACATCAGCTTGCCTGAGTTATTTGCTGTGGTGGTGTTGGGGAATCTCACTGCTTGTGCAAACACATTCTGTTGGGTTTGGGATTTTTTTTTGTTCTTTTAAGTCATGCCCCAACTAGTAGTTAATTTGCTTCTAGTTGAGCTTGTCCCAGGAACAGCTGGACTTCCATTTTTCCCAGGCAAGGCCTCCACTGTCTTATTTCTGGGTTTATTTGCACCCTTGCAGGTGTTTTGTTAGTGTGAACTCCGTTTGTGGTGTAGTCTTCAGTGTAAATAATCCTTCGGGCATGCTGATGTGTCAAACTGCGAGATAAAGGCCAATGGAAAGATTTTGGCCACAAAATTGTTGTCTTCTTGTGAATTATTCTGTACACATTGTGCAGAATGTTAGGTGAATATTGTGGATGACACTGATGTCTGTAACATATCAGACTGGAACTATGGTGGCATGTTTTTAATATTTCCCAACACAAAGACATCCAGCATCTTTACTTCTCTTTTTACTGTTAGACTGAATATGCTTTAGGCTGAAACTGCAGACTGTTTAAGTTCTCATTTTCATTGTCCATTTCCCAAGTTCCTTAGTTTTTATTTTTATTTTTTGCATGTTTAATACCTGTTTAGAATGACTATTAGCTAGCTAGGGTCTATTTTTTAAGTACTGTAATTCTCTATCCCCTATAAAACTAAAGATATGAAGCAAGATCAGCATTCACTGTTGGGGTCAATTATTATACAGCACGAAACAAGTATTTCAGGGTGATTAGGCAATCCATGGTTTAAAAAGAACTCAGAGCTCTAGAAATCAAGTTGTTGTTACGTTCTATCCAGTCACCTCCAGCTCATGGCCATCCCAATGAATGACAGCTCTCCATAACATCCTGTCCTCAGCCACACTGGTCAGCTCTTTCCATCTCAAGCCTGTGGTCTCTTTTAGGGAGTTGGTCCATCTCATATTTGATCTTCCTCTCTTCCTGCTGCCTTCCACCTCTCCAAGCATTCCCACATTATCCAGGGAATCCTGCCTCCTCATGATTTATCCATAGAAATGAATGGTTAATGTGAGTTTATGAGAGTTGTAGTTCCTAAGAGAAACTTTTCCTAGCTCTGATATTATTATGATCCTTATTAGAGATGGGCACGACTTGGCGAAATTCTCGTTTCCGTTTCCGTTCCTCGTTTCCGTTACGCAACGGAAACAGTAACGACAATTAAGCCATCAGAACTCGAACTCGAACCGATAAAAGAAAAATTGGGTCTGATTTTTCATTGTCGTTCATGGCATCGCGGCGATCGTGCGATGCCAAGCGGCACAGAAAAAAAGTTTTTTTTTTTTTAAAACCCAATTCCCAGCCAAAAAAGCAGGCGAAAATATGCCTGCCTGAGTGAGGGCACCTACCAGAGGGGTGGTTTCTGGGGGCGGCGGCCTCACCCCTCTCCTGTCCTGGGCTGCTGTGGTGGGGGGCATCCTCATCGTCTCGCCATGCAATGCGGTGCAGGGGGATCCAAAATGGCGACCGCAATTTTTTTTTTTGAAATCGTGGTCCAAAAACCCACCAAAGCACCACACAGAAACATGTGAAAATTAGGTATTTTAACTGCCTGAATTTTTACAGTAGCAGCAGTGGGTTTTTCTTGCAATACACGTCTGTCTCCAATCCCATTGATTTTATTTTATTTTATTTTTATATTTATTTTTTTACACCTAAGCAATGATGGGCTGGCCATGTGATGGGACCATGCAAATTTTTGGAGCTATTCCACCAATCGCATGGCCATTTGGCCAGGTTTTGACTGAGACTTCTGGGATGTGCCAGTCGGGCATAAAAA
Source organism: Phrynocephalus forsythii (assembly GCA_029282475.1). Taxonomy (NCBI): domain Eukaryota; kingdom Metazoa; phylum Chordata; class Lepidosauria; order Squamata; family Agamidae; genus Phrynocephalus; species Phrynocephalus forsythii. Next base: position 114,316,809 of record JAPFRF010000011.1, read on the forward strand.
GCCCACTATAACCCTAGCCCTAACCCTAACCCTAACCCTAACCCATACGCCAGTACACTGTCCTTCTTAGTGGGTCAGAGGCACCCAGAGGTGCAGCCCACTAACTCACCCTAACCTTACCCGTAATAACCCTAAGCCTAGCCCTTGCCCTAACCCCAACCCTAAGCCAGATCTGTACTCGCATTGCACTACACGCAAGTACACTGTCCTTCTTAGTGAGTCAGAGGGCGCCCAGCAGAGGCATTCTTCTCTCACCTCGCTCACAGTCCAAAGTTCCAAAAAACTCCAAACCTGTACACCAGTATGCTGTCCTTCTTAGTGAGCTAGAGGCACCCAAAAGAGAGGTTCCTCTGCCAGTGCCACTTGGTACGCAATGGCTACATGGTCATGTACCCTTCCTTTTCCCTTTGTAGGGGGCCAGAGGAGGCATCCACCCCAGAGAGGTGCCTCCAGGAGCCTGCTAAATGCCTTCCCTTCATAGCGGGCCAGAGGAGGCACCTACCCCAGAGAGGTGCCTCCAGGAGCCCGCTACCCTACCCCCCTAAACCAGTACTAACGACAGACGACAAACGAAATGACAAATTTTTGAAAAATTTCACGACAAACGGAAACGAGCCGAAACGGGCCGGCTCTGACACACGACAACTCGAAACGTCATTTTTCCTGGTCGTGCCCATCTCTAATCCTTATTGCATTCCCTGCTTTGGCAGAGGAAGTTGAACTAAACGATTCTTGGCGCTCTATGGTTCTACTATTCTAGCAGCCTGTGATAAAGATGCATCCAATCTGTTTTGTAATCCACAGGCCTTGGGGTGTTTTTTAAAGGTAGGACTGTCATGAGGAAAGGAAGAATTGGTGAAAAATTAAATTTTCTGAAGCAGGTTTCAGACAACAATAAGGAAATGATAATGTCTGTTTAAAAGAACATATTCTGCTTTTGTCTTGGATGTATGTGATGCCTCTTTCAACTGTTTATACACACACACACACACACACACACACACACAGAGAGAGAGAGAGAGAGAGAGAGAGAGAGAGGTACCTCAGATAATGAATTTAATTCATTCTCTGAGGCAATTTGTTATCTGAAAAAAATCGTTATCCGAAACACAGTTTCCCATAGGAATTAATGGGAAACCAATTAATCTGTTCCAGAGCCTAGGGAAATGACAGACACCTGTTTTTTTTGCTCAAAACTCTTCATAAAGTGCACTTTAAAGGTACAGATGTGATGCAGCCCGGGATAACTCTTTTTTACTGATGCATTCTGGAAATTCATTATCCGAGGCAGTCCATGAGGAAAATTCGTTATCCGAGGCAGCCTATAGAGAAAATTCATTATCCGAGGACTGCAGCACTCATGATCTTCCAGCCAACATGTTCAATTAGTATTCAGGCTGAGGAATCCTGGATGGTGTGCTGTAATAAGTAACTTTTTCAACTCTGCTATGAATTTCCAAGTATGTTTGTAGCAGTGAAACAAAACAGCAGCTACTATACTGGGACTGGAGTTAAGGAAGGAGGTACCACACTGGATGTGTGTGTGCATGTGTGCAGAGAGAGAGAGAGAGATTGTGTCTGTAAAATGAAATATGGCAAACAAGGTTAAGCTATGATGTTTTCATAAATATTTTATCTGTCTTGAAATGAACTTACATCTTGAGTTTTCCTCCCTGATTTCTACAATTCACCCCTCACTTTCCAGTGCACTTTCTATTATAAACTGGATGGCAGTGTGTCACGTGTGTGATTCTTCTAATATTCTCACGGGTTTTCTTATCAAAAACAAAAAATGATGGCAAAAACCAGAGCCATTATTTTAGAATATTGGCGGGAGCCTTACTCATGGCAAAATGTCATTCTTTATTACCTCCATCACCAATGTGTATAACTGCTTTGCCTGGATCTCATCTTCCTATTTCAGGCCAAAACCAACCCAGTAAGGTAGGTTTGGGTTGGAGGTTGCCTCAAAGACACCAAGTAAGCTTTGCAACTCCACCTGGATTTGAACTTGACTCTCCTTATTCTAATTCTAACACTAATAATTACACCTGCTCTCGTATATCAAAAGGTTACTGTGATGGCCAAGCTGAAAGGCTGAAAATGCAAAATGAGGCTCATAGAAAAAACAGTGCAATAATTAATGTGCTTAGTTTGCATATTAAGAAAAATCCATATTGATTTGCATAATTTGCCTTGTTATAATTTAAATAGTATGCAAGTTAGTCTGCCTAGATTTGGAGAGCTGGAATACCACTTCCCTACCCAATGCCCCAACAACACCCTCTGCAAAAGAAGAATGTTTTGTGGTGATATTTTTCACTCTGTCTCACTTGGTCAATATTCCTTGCCTTAATCAGGAAGTGGCAAAGGAATAAAGACTTACTTCCACCACCACCATCCCACACATACCATTTTACCCTTTTTTGCTTTCTTGTTAAGATGTTGCTCAGGATCCTTAGCGATAAAGACAACAATCTGAATTTTAAAATGAGAAAAGGCCATTTAAAAAGTGAAGTCTTTCCTCCCATCTTAATTCCTGAAAGTAAGAGAAGCAAGTAATTGTGCTGAGGTAGAAACTGTGAAATGGAGATAGGAACTCTTTGACATTGTAAACGCGCCAACACTGAGGTCTATAGCAGGATAGCCCTCCAACGCTTCCAATTGCATCTACTGCCATCTCCCATGAACTCTGTAGAATGGTTCTTATCAGAAAGGTGCTGGGCTGAGTGGGATACATATGTTTAAAGGTGAGCCTTCTCACTCCCCTGTCAGATGGGCCACAGGCCATCTATGGATTCATCTGAGAAGGCCTTGTTTCTAGAAGGTTTCCTTTTTCATTCACAAGTAGAGGAACTGATCAAAACTCAAATCAAAACAAGAGCAGACCAAAGCAATGAATTTCCAACATTTATCAAGGGTTTGGAATGACTCTGGCTCACATCTTGGCCCAGCCCAAAGCACAGTACTTGGAATGAACTTACCACAATGAAGTAAGATAAATCCAGCAGAGAACCGCTGATGAAATCATAATTTTAAATCCTTGTTTTAAAACCTTGTACAAATTAGAAAAATGTGCAAACTATGAAGTTACTGGTGTGTGTGGGGGTGGGGGGGTGTAAGAGAGAGGTGTGTGCATGTCATTTTGAGACATGCCATCTTTAGCTGGTTATTTTCTCTTTGAGTAAGGAGGAAAGATCACTAAAAGCAAGAGATGAAACTGGTATGGGCCTCCAGAGGTATTTGGACTTTGGCTCCCATCAGCGGCAGCCAGCAGAGCCAAGCATGAAAGATAATGAACTTTGTCGTCTGAATCTTTTATAGGGCAACACACAAATATCTTATGCTCCATAAAGCTGCAACCCACATAGTTTCAGCAGGGCCTCAAATGCAACTGTATTTGGGAAACTTTTCTAGGCACTGAATCCTGTCAAAATACCCATGGCATTTGGGTTGGTTCAGAACTTGGAAAAGATGGATTGTATTTCCTAGAATCCTACCACTAACATGGTCCTTTGGGAGGTGTAATCCAAAAATGTAACTGTTCCAAGTGGGCTAGAGACCCGGGAGAATAGACACTGCTCTGGTAATTATTTGAAACTGCACCAGTATTGTGGATTACGACCCCAGTGCTAGTAGAAATGTCACCTGGAGAACAGTTGTAGAACAGAGCATGGGTGTGCCAGCTTTATTTTCACATGGCAATATTTCTGCCTCTTTGGGAATAAATTCAATACAAAAGGACATGGTCAGGGTTTTAATATTTTTACATCTCAAATGGATTGGAGGACAGGCAATAAAAAGGGGGGATGGGTGTCTTGAGATTCACCCCCCTCTTCCTTTTCTGGAGGCAGCAGAACAGAGTGGATACTGAACAACCTGCCTTGTCTTGGGTGCAGATGGCTTTAATTGTCATTCCCAGATGTTCTGCCTCCTGAAGGTCAAAATCACCTTGTATAAATCTGGCTGAATCCTTCCAAGGGAGAGAGAGATCATACATATATTCTGTGCTAAGAAATACAACAAAGCAGCAGTGTCCTTCCTTTGTACATCTTGGCGTGCATATCAACAGCCGGCACAGCTTCTTAATCGGTATAGACTGAAGGGTTTTTAAATAAAATAGAAAGTTTTAAAAGACGACACTTGTGTGCATTTTGGTGAGCCAAAAGTTGTTTCCTTCATAAACTACCATTTCCCTCTCTCAGTTTGAGTTTTCTTTTGTTAAAAACCCCAGTTACCAATGAGTTCTCCTAGAGAGGAAGGACACACTTCTAGTTTTTCTGCCCTATCCCCAAAGGATTTGAGCTAAAACTCATGGCACAGTGGTTAAACTGCTGTACTGTAGCCATAACTGTGCTCACAACGTGAGGTTCAATTCCAGGTAGCAGACTCAAGGTTCATTCAGCCTTCCAGTCTTCCACAGTTGGTAAAACGAGTACCCAGCTTGCCAGGATGACTATGCATAGCCTGCATAATTACTTGTAAACCACCCGGAGAGTGCTTTAAGTGTTATGGGGCAGTATATAAGCAGGACGCTTTGCTTTAAGACTGAAGAAGTGGAATTTTCTCCACAAAAGTGTCCAATTTGTTTGATTCTTTAGGGGCCCAATAAAGGTACCACACACTCTAACATTTGCAATCCCGGGGATTGCATGGCCTCTTTCTTGTTGTTACATTAAATTTTAGACATCAAAAACCCATTAATATAGGGCTATCTCTCCTACTTTCACTCAATCTCTGTAAAACAAATTTATTTTACTTATTTATTCTACTTCTGTGCCACCCATCTGACAACAAAGTCACTCTGGGCAGTTCAAAACGGATACAAAACAACAAAAGCAATAAACAAAGCAAAAGGGAAACAACACAATAAAACCGACTTATATTGAACCACAACATGAATACAACTTAAGACCACAGTCCTCATCATTAAAATTCTATTTTGGGGTGGAGAGAATAGAGTCCTCATTTCTAAATGCTGAGGTCATGTGCCAGCCTATGGGAATGCCTGCATGTACATCGAAGATTTTAACACTCAAGTACAAGAGCCCAAAGACGTGGCTAGGTGGATGTTAAGTGGGAGATTCCTCCAAAGGCATGGAGCAATTGCCGAGAAGGCCAGATGTCTTGCTTTTTGCCTTATGAGCTGCTCTCGCTTTAGAGCCCTCAAGCGCCTAGCCTGGGGTGACGAGATATAGTGGGCAGTTCTCAATGGGAGAAGGCGCTCTGTCAAATCCCTATTGCTCCCATTATGCAGATGGAGAATTGAGCCTGGAAGAACTGGTAAACTCCATGGCCACTTATGGCTCATCTCCTATATTATTATAATTATTAATTTTGTTGTTGCCACTGCTGTTGGACTTGATTCCTAATTTTAAGGCATGACCTTTTGGTCCATTCCCAAGCACCAGCAAGGCTGAGAAGTGAGTATAATAATACATTAGAGACTAAAAAGTAGGACAAATGATAGAAAATAAACACATGTAGTCTGTGCCAGTTTCACCTGTACTCAGTCCCTGAGCTTGGAAACTAGACAGTTTTCAGATAAGTGTATAAAAATGGACCAGAAATTGGGGGTATTTTATTTTGTTTTGGAGTGACTACTGTTTGTCTCTAAATGGAACAACATACCAAAGCAGCATGTTTGTGAAGATTCTCAGTCATCCAGGTGAGGTTATCTGTAAGTTATGTCATGGAAGCTGGACTTCTTTTCTTGTGGGACAGAAACGTTTTGCTAAGCATCTAAACAGCTTCGTCAGTAGCAAAACGTTTCGATCTCACAAGAAAAGAAGTCCAGTCCAATTGCCATGTGACTCAACCTCCAGATCCTAAAGGAGTCTTCTTACTCCTGTTGGTGTTCATAGCATTAAAAAGATGGTCTGTGTGTTGAATGGAAGAAAGAGGAATTTGCTACCTCAGTTGAGTTCCTGGTGCCACTGGAGAAGGCAAAGTGAGAGCTGAACCTCTCCTTCACCCATCCGCATCAGTGAAGCATAATATCTTCCCTGGACTCTCCAATGGCAGAGATGCTAGGGAGGGTTCAGATCACATTGTCTCCTGCAGCAGCTGTGCCAGGCATCTGGTGCAGCTGTGGGACAAAATGGACAGTTGGTGTGACTGTCTAGATGGCTGTTCAACTTCTGGAGTGGATTTCTTTTTTCTTCTTCCCCCATTTGCCTAGCTTAGTTCACTAAACTTTACTGAAATATTATTACACTAGAATTTCCATATGGCTTGGATGGAGTCAAGCATATAGTTTAGGGCAATGATGCCCTGCCTTTCCTCCCCATCCCATACCATTTCCTCCACTTTCTTCTTTATTTTTTAGTGCAGAGGTGCCAATAGCAATTGCTGGGATTCTGGCCACAAAATTAAGGTTTCCCACATCTGGAAATGAGTGGAGCCTTCTTTCCCCAGGTCACAGCCATTTGCATCTTCTCCCACTTTGCTTTGGTTTTTATTTGAGAAAGACCACAACATTTACAGGTTATGTGATGGACCTTTGACGGTGTCGGTCAGAATATCTCTAAAAGTGTATGTCCCTATGCGTGCCCAATATTTGAGTGAAAATTTGCCAGAGTCCTATCACTCCTGTCTATTGAAAGCATTTAAAATAACACCCACACCACAGGATCCCCTAGCTAGCATTTTTTCACATTCTGATTAACCAATGAGCCATGGTTCCAGGAGACAAACAATAAATTCTAAGTGCATTGGGTGTGATTTCCACAGAAACTCTTACATAAAATCACATAGTGGCTGAAATCCAGTATCATAAAATTATGCTGCATGAGTCCAATAATGTCATCAGCTCCAGCTGTATGTTGGTGATCAAATATCTCCTACTGACCTCCCCCAGATTCCTAGTGCCCTTTAGAATTCCTTTTGTCTTTTGAAGGCTTTGCAAAGAGCTGAGACAGGAGAGCAAGACCACAGCAAGGAGTCTTAATATCTAACGCTCCTTCACTTGTTCATTTTGATGCACTAATTATACACTTCCTTGTCTTGGCTGTATGTTTTCATACATAACTTTCATAAGTGTGCATATTGTTTCTACACAACAGATTTTATTATAGGCAATTTTGCATGGATCATTTCATAATGCACAAACTTGATGTAGGTTTTGTGAACAGAAAGCTGTCATGCAAATTTGAAAGAATGGACCAACATAAAAATAACTGTTCCAATCCACACAGTAGGCTGGGTAATATAAATTTGCCAAGTTAGTTTAAAAATACAGATTAACCAAAGTTCTTCCTGCATCCTTTGGAGTGCAAGCATTACATTTTCTAGTTAAATCTGTCAGTCAGCTGCAACAAGAATAATCATTAATTTTTTAATCACAAAAACTAGGGTCATTTTCATTTTGTTAGACTCTAAGTTCACCATTTTTCTTTATGAAATGTGAAATGTCACAAAAACTAGGGTCATTTTCATTTTGTTAGACTCTAAGTTCACCATTTTTCTTTATGAAATGTGAAATGTCATCTAACCTACAGGTACTCCCCAAACTACTAGTCTTGGTGGCACATCTGAAAGAGAAGCATTAGTCTTAGTAATTTACACATTAAATAATACATACCAACTAGCTTGTGTCTTTATCTTTCCTTCTCGACCCACTTCTCCTCATTCATCTCCTACATAAGGTGGGACGTTGGACTGAGAGTTCAGTGTGCCTCCTTGACAGAGGCTGGACTCATTGATCCACAGGTTACCTTCCAGCCCTGAGGTTCTAAGAATATTTCACTTATGGAAAATCACAGCTGACATTTACATCAGTGGAGTTCCATCAGTGTAATCCTTCAATTGAATTCCTACCCCCCCCCCAAAAAAAAATCATAAAATAATAACATTTAGAACTTCTATGGCATCTGGAAATTATACTTCTGTTAATGCAGCCTAAAATAGCATATGCCATTTTTGTGGCCACATCATACTGTTGGCTCATAGTCAACTTATGTTCTATCAGAATTCCAAGACCTTCCTCACTTGTAGTATTGCTGAGCCATGTGCCCCCCCCATCTGTGGATTTGGTTTATTTTTCCTAGGTGCAGTATTTTGCACTTCTTCCTGTTAAATTTCATTCTGTTGGTTTCAGGCCATCATTAGATGGACAATGGCCAGAACATTGCGAAAATCTCCAGGTGTGACTTCACACACACACACACACACACACACACACACACACACAGAGAGAGAGAGAGAGAGAGAGAGAGAGAGAGAGAGAGAGAGAGAGAGGCATTGTCCATCTAAGAAGCCTATTCAGATCAGGGTGAAGTGAAACCAAGGTGAAGGATGAATTGGAGGTCTCCTGCCAGTATTCCTCAAACTGAAGAAACTACTTGGATGAGTAGCAAAAATGGAAAACACTGGGGTTATTATGAAACCAGTCAATGCAATCATGCATGGTAATCCTTAGTCACATCATATGTAGTCCCTCATTCAGGGAAAGCTTGCCAGAAGAGGAAGATATTTGCCTGCTTCTGGAAAGATAGCAGAGATGGGGCACAATCCTGGCCTCCAGCTGGAGAGAGTTCTAAAGAGTCTGGGAGAAGCAACAGAGAAGGCCCTTTCATGTGTTTTTATGTGATGCACCTGTGAAGGTGGCAGGATGGAGAAAAAGGCCTCTCCTGATGACCTTAGCATCCGAGCCAGTTCATACTGCGAGATTCGATCTTTGAGGTTCAAGGCCATTTTGTGCTTTGTAGTTTAAAACCAGCACTTTGAATTGTGCCCAATAGCCGATTGGCAGCCAGTGGAGCTGCTTTAATAAGGGTGTAATGTGATCTCTGTAACCCACCCCAGTCAGCAATCTGGCTGCTGCATTTTGGACCCATTGAAGTTTCCTGAGATTTTCCATCAGTAGCCCCACAAAGAGCACATTATAGTAGTCCAGCTGGGACATCACTAGGGCATGTGTCACCATGGCCAGAGATGGTTTTACAAGAAATGGGTGTAACTGGCATACTAGTTTTAATTGTGCAAACACACTCCTGGCCACAGCTGTGACCTGGGCACCTAGGCTAAAAGATGAGTCCAGGAGCACCCCCAAGCTCTGCACCCCTTTTTTTCAATTGGAGGGTAATCCCATCCAGTACAGGTTGCATCCCAATTCCTTCATTTCCCTTCTGACTGACCAGAAGCACCTCTGTCTTGTCTGAGTTTAATTCCAGTTGGTTCCTCCTCATCTAGTTCCTCCTCATCCAGCTACTTTCTAAAGTCGAAATAGCTTCCTTGTAATCCAGAGGTGACGAGAGGTACAGTTGAGTGTCATTGGCATACTGGTGACAATCTCAAAACTCCGGATAATTTCCCCCAGTGGTTTCATATAAATGTTAAATAACATAGGAGACAGAACAGAACCCTGAGGGACCCCACAGGTCAGTAGCCATGGTGTTGAACATGAGTCCCCTAACACCACTTTCTGCATTCTCTCCAGCAGGAAGGAGTCCCATTTCAGAGAGATGAGTCCGGAGGATGCTGGGGTCAATAGTGTCAAAAGCAGCTGAAAGGTCCAGTAAGACCAAAAGGGACAGAGATCCCCTATCCATTTCCCTGGGTAGGTCATCTACCAAGGCAACCAGTGCTGTCTCAGTCCCATAACCAGGCCTAAATCCAGATTGAGCTGGATCTAGGTAGTTTATGTCACTCAGAAACATCTGGAGCTGTGATGCTACAACCCGCTCAAGGCCTTTCCCCAAGAATGGGATGTTAGATGTGTGTGTGTGTGTTGTGTCGTTACAGTCATGACCGACTCTTCGTGACTCCATGTCCATGGAGTTTTCTTGGCAGGAATACTGGAGTGGCTTGCCAGTTCCTACTCCAGGTGGGATGTTAGATACTGGTCGGTAATTGTTAAGTATTTTTGGATCTAAAGAGGGCTTTTTTAACAGTTCTTTTACTACTTCCTCATTGAAGCATGTTGGAATCCTGCCCTGTTGCAAGGAGGCATTCACTACTCTTCCTAGCCAGTCTGCCATATCCTCTCTGGCAGCTTTTATGAACCAGGAAGGGCAAGGGTCCAACATGCATGTGGTGGCCCTCATCTCTCCAAGGTTCCTGACCATATTCTCAGGCTGTAGGTGCTGAAACTCATCCATTAATACACGGCAAAGGGGGGCAGTTTTATTTATAGTTTCTGGGTTAATAGCAGAATCCAGGTCAGGCTGAATCTGTACAATTTTGGCTTTAAAGTGTTGTGCAAATTCTTCACAACGAGTTACAGAGTGGCCCGTGTTATCCACCTGTGGGTCAGCAGCATGTAGCTGACTCTTGACTGTTTGGAAAAGCTCCACTGGGCAATTCTGTACCAAAGCAATGGTGGTAGAGAAAAATGATTCCTTTGCTACTTCTAGTGTCTTGGAATAAGCTTTCCAATGGCCTTTCACTGTTTCTTTATCTGTTTCACTCTAGGTTTTCCACCAACACCTTTCAGCAATATGGACCACCCTTTTCATATTTGCCAGTTGCCCAGTAAACCAAGCAGCCAGTTTTGCTGTACTGTACTTTGAGAAAGGAGACGTTTAGGGGCAATCAGGTCAATGGCTTTGCTCATTTCCCCATTTCAGAGATCAACTAAAGATTCAATGGAATCATCTATCAAAGAGGTGGGAAACTCCCCTAGAACAGCTACAAACCCATCTGGATCCATCAACCTTCTTGGACAAATTGCTTTTGTCTGACTTCCACTCCGCCCACTCACTGAGTTCCAGTGAGCCTATAGCACACCAGATAATGGTCTGTCCAAAGACAATGGGACTACAGAGAGTTCTTTCACCCTGAGGTTCCCAATATCCATTCCAGGGCAGAAGACTGGGTCTAAGGTGTGGCCTGCAGAATGAGTAGGGGCAGACACCATTTGAGATAGACCCATGGTTGACATGGAGGTCATGAAGTCTTCAGAAACCCCTGATAGAGCTGCCTCAGCATGGATAATAAAGTTCCCTAGGATGATGAGCCAAGGGAACTCCAATATCAGCCCTGTTGTCAGTTTTTAACATCTAGCTGGTTGTTTTCAATAGATAGACAAAAAGTCCAAGGTGGGATAATAATTGTATTGGATCTCAGAAAAGTAACATCTGATATGAGTTTTTCCATTCCTGAGAACTCTTCATCAGACAAAGAGAGTATAAATATGAGATTAAGCCAAGTACAGTGGACCCTCTTATAACAAACGGTTATAACATAAAATCTGTACAACATAAAAAATGCTGGAGATAGGAGAAATTTGCTTAACAGAATCACCTAGGGGCGAATCCATACAACATAAAAATGGTCACAATGAGGTGTTACTCAGTTTTCAATACATTCCTATGGGAAATTTGTATAAAGGAAAATATGCTTAACTGAATTTCATTTGGAATGAATTAATTCCTTTATACAAGGTACCACTGTAGTTTAAAAATGCATCCATAGGAACTGGCCTTGGCTCATTACCAACAAAGTAAAGGGAAGTTTAAACTCATATGATACAATGAAATTAAAGATATTGATTGGAACCTTGTGGTGCAGTGGTTAAAATTCTGCAGTCACAAATCTGTTCACAACCTGAGTTCAATTCCAACTCATGACTGACTTTATTTATTTTCCAGATAACCAATTGTCTTCTAGCATAAAATAAAACTTTTCACAGATTTATGCATATCGTAGTAGGATCCATATTTGAAACCATGTTGTATTTAAAGCATGTTTTTTTCTCTTTTTTTGATCCCTATCACAACTAGATATGGGCACGGAGCGGCAAAATTCTCATTTCCGTTTTCGGTTCTCGTTATCGTTACGTAACGGGTAACGGTAACGAGAATTACTCCGCTCCAGCTCAAACCCGAACTGAAAAAGAAAAATTGGGTCTGATTTTTCATTGTCGTTCATGGCATCGCGACGATCGCACGATGCCAAGCAGCACAGAAAAAAAGTTTTTTTAAAAAAAACCCGATTCCCGGCCAAAAAAGCAGGCGAAAATATGCCTGCCTCAGTGAGGGCACCTACCAGAGAGGGGTGGATTCTGGGGGGGCGGCCTTCCCCCCCTCTCCTGTCCTGGGCTGCTGGTACCAGGCTGGGGGGGCCATCCTCGTCATCTCCATTTGCCATGCGGTGGGGGGGATCCAAAATGGCGACCGGAATATTTATTTTTAAATCGTGGTCCAAAAACCCACCAAAGCACCACACAGAAACATGCAAAAATTAGGTATTTTAAATGCCTGATTTTTTTATAGTAGCAGCAGTGGGTTTTTCTTGCAATAAAACGTCTCCATTGATTTTATTTTATTTTATTTTTATTTTTATTTTTTTACACCTGCGCAATGATGGGCTGGCCATGGGATGGGACCATGCAAATTTTTGGACCCATTCCACCAATCGCATGGGCAGGTTTTGATTGAGACTTCTGGATGTGCCAGAGGGCATAAAAAGCCCACTAACCCGAACCCTAACCCTAACCCTAACCCATACGCCAGTACACTGTCCTTCTTAGTGGGTCAGAGGCACCCAGAGGTGCAGCCCACTAACCCACCCTAACCTTAACCTTAACCCTAAGCCTAGCCCTTACCCTAACCCCAACCCTAACCCAGATCCGTACGCCAGTACACTTTCCTTCTTAGTGGGTCACAGGCACCCAGAGAGGTGCCTCCCACAGCCCACTATCCCCTACCCCTACCCCTATTCCATTCCCTAACCTGTACGTCAGTACGCTAGTACGCTCCCTTCTTAGTGAGTCAGAGGCACCCAGAGAGAGAGGTGTCTCTGCCACTTACCCCCCACCCTAACGTAATGTATGGTACGTGGCGGCTTCGTGTTACACTTCCCTTCCCTTCCCTTCTTAGTGGGTCAGACGTCAGAGGCACCCAGAGAGGTGCCTCCCAGAGCCCACTTACCCCAACCCCAACCCCAACCCCAACCCAAACGACAAACAACAAACGGAAACGACAAATTTTTGAAAATTATCGCGACAAACGGAAACAAGATGAAACGGACCCTTCCCGACAATCGAAAACTTGACATGTCATTTTTTCTGGTTGTGCCCATCTCTAATCACAACTGTGTTGATTGGAAAAACTGTTTACCCAAATTTCTAAGAAATTTCCAGGACACATTGTACCATAAAAGTACATGTGGGTTTAAAAATAATACAATCTGTTTTCTACAAAGCACCTACCAAGAGAGCCCTCCTATCTTCTGCATCCAGGCCAGGACTCGCTCTTTCTGCTCCTCTGTCCATGGACCAGCTTCACCCTCGGTAGAGGGCAAGGAGAGGGAGTATAAGAAAACATAAGAACATAAGAAGAGCCATGCTGAGTCAGGCCAAAGGCCCATCTAGTCCAGCTTCCTGTGTCTCACAGTGGCCCCACCATTGTTCCTGCAGCAGCAATCCAGGTGCCCAACTGAGCCACAACTTGGAACTTATACACATACACATAGAGGGGGAATAAGCGGGGAAGGGGGAGGGCAACAATCAGCAGTTCTGGCACCTGATGTGAGGGTGGTACGAACTGCTGGGATACAAAGGGCACAGTCAACCCAGTATTACTGGTCTTCCCTGAACAGTATCGGCAGTATTGTGAATGCAATCCCAGCCCTAAACTAAGGCTTCAGACAGACCAGTGAAAGAACCAGAACCTGGGCAAAGATAGTGGATAACAGGGTGTGACTGAAGAAAACTAACCCCTCCCCCATGGACTATGGGGATGGGGGGGGGAAATCAAGGAACCCAACCTAACTTGACACCTTATTCCATGATCCTAACAAAGGTTAGCACCAGTCACACCAACAGTCTGGCATCCATGGTGTCCTTGATTGAGGAAATCTACCCGGTCTCCTGAGCCTTGGGCAATAGTGACAATAAAGCTGTTATTATTTCTGATACAGGAATCATTAGTTCAAAATATTTCATATTGAATTCCTTTTTCCTGGGAAAATATTTATGATGCAAGTTAAATACTTTCATAATTTCTTAACTTTTTCTGCTTCTGTTTCACTTTTAATTTAATTTAATTTCTTTCTTTCTATTTATCTATCTTTCTTTCCTCTCTCTTTTCTTTGACCAACCGTGAACTGTTTTAAATTCATAGCCCCAAGTATTAGTGATTTCTGTTCCAGTTTAAGGGAGAAATAAATAAAAGAGGCATCCAAGTGACACTATGGATTTTATTGGATAAATGGTTAGAAATTCTAAACATGATTAAGGAAGAATTAAAGTGCCATTAACCAACTGTTCAGAGTAATTTCAGATTAAAAAAAATTACAGACTGGATATACCATTTTGTAAACAGAGCCCATAAATGGGGGCTAAAATTTCTACATATGACATTTATTCTTTTACCTTTCTAGCACAGTGCAATGTTTTATCATTGTCAAGATGAAAGTTCAGAAATTCGTGGTTCTTTATTATGCTTGAACAAGTTATGCCAATAATTTTGGCTAAGAAGACTTTGAAAATGCATCCCCAGTTGCTCTTGGTGCACAAATAGATATGGATTTATCTGATAATCCAAGCAAAAGTGATAACATTCAAAAAATCTATTGATATATTTTCATGTTAATACTGTATTTAAATTTGTAAGGCAAAAACATGCAAACTAAAAAAATCTAATAAAACAAAATAAGGAAAACATATCTCAATCCTCTTCCCATTTGGAGATACACCATAATTATGAAATTTCATTTCATTCCTTGGTTTGTTTTGTTTTGCTTCATTTTTAAAATTGTTATCTCTCCCCCCCCAGCACCGACCAGCTGGCCTGTGGGCTAGTTGGCAATTATTTTTTAAAAAAATTCCCCTGGTGCCAACCAGCTGGCCTGTGGGCTGGTCAGTGCATAAAGTTTTTTTTTAATCCCCCCCCCCAGCGCTGGCTAGCTGGCCTGTGGGCTGGTCAGTGCTTTTTTAAAAAATATATATTTTATATTTTTATTTTTTCCCCTAGCACCGAGGACTGGTCAGCGCTTTAAAAATAATTTTTATTTTTATTCCCCCAGCACCATCATGTGGGGAAAGGAGTGATTTGTGATATATATATATATATATATATATATATATATATATATATATATATATATATATATATATATATATATATATATATATATATGCATGTTAGGTGGATTCGGGTTTCTCCCGTGTAGAAATCTGGTTGTTTTGGCGATTTTCGATCTCACTTTATTCTTCAGGCTGGTGTTCTGGCTTCTTTCTTCTTGAAGCAAAGTGTGGTCTCAGTTGAAGTCCTTCTATAAATACTGCTGGGGGTGTGGTTTGCTTGCTCTGTTGCTGATTGTAGGTTCCTTTGTTCCTTTGTTCTTTTGTGATCTGCTGTGTGGCTGAGGCGAAAGGGATTAACTGCTGATGGCTGTTTAGATGGCTGTTTACATGCTGGTGGGTTAGATGGCTGGTAGGTTCTGGCAGTATCCTGGGCTTTGGTGGAGTGGGGTCCTGTGTCTTGTGAATTCATTTTGGTCTGGCTACGTGTCTGTGGTCTCCCAATGTTTTTTTGGGGTGTGTGAGTGTGCTCCATGTGGTGACTGGAGTGGGGTGCTGTAGATGGTGCAGTCGTGGTTTTGTTATTGGATGGTGGTTTCGTTTCATCTGTGGGAAGGGTCTGGGTTTGTGTTTGGTGTGGATGGAAGGTGGTGGCATCTTGTGTCCTTTTGGACCTGGTGTCAGTCTTTGTGACAGAGGCCCAACCAGGGCTAGTTCCAGATGTCAGGCAAGCGGGAGGTGTCATCACGTTTATTCATGTTGTTTGGGTGTTTCTCTATTTCAATGGCTTCCATGATTATTCGACTGTTGAAGTGTTCAGTTTTGGAGATGAGTTTGGTTCTTTCAAAGTCAATTTCATGACCTGTTGTTTTTATGTGCTGGAAGAGAGAGGAAGATTTTTCTTCTTTTTGACTGCGTTCTTGTGTTCTGCGATGCGTGCGCTTATTCTCCTGTTTGTTTGTCCGATGTATGTGGCTGGACAGACTTTGCATGGTATTTCGTAGACTCCTTGGTTTTCTAGCTCAATCTTGTCTTTGGGGTTTCTTAAGATGTTGGCTATTTTTTGGTCGGTGCAAAAGGCTGTCTTGATATTGTGTTTGTGGAGAATTTTGCTGATTTTTTCTGTGGTGCCTTTGATGTAAGGGAGGAGGGCGGTGCCGTTGTTCTCTTCTGTTTCTTGGTTCTTGGGGGTGTTTCCTTTTGGATTAGTTTGGTGATGGTGTTTTTTTGGAATCCGTTCGCAATTAAAACATTCGAGAGAGTGTGTAATTCAGTTTTTAGGTGGTCTTTGTCAGCGAGGCGTTTGGTTCTGGAGATGAGGGTTTTTGCTACGGAGTTGATCTGTGCAGGGTGGTGGTGTGATTGTGCATTTAAGTAGCGGTTTGTATGTGTTTTTTTCCGGTAGATGGTATGTCCTAAGGAGCCGATAGGGTTTTTTGTAGATTAGGACGTAGGAAGGGAAGTTGGTTGTTGGCTTCTATTTCCATAGTGAATTGTATTTTGGGGTGTAGGCTGTTGAGATGTGTGAGGAAGTTGTTCAGTTTATCTTTCCCGTGTGGCCAGATAACAAAGGTGTCGTCAACATATCTGAGCCAGAGTTTGGGTTTATGTTCGGACTTCTGTAATTTTCAAAGTGTTCCATATATTTTGATGACCGCATGATCCATGGGTGCTCCTTCTATCTGTTTGTATCTTTGTCCATTGTGGATGAAGTATGTGTTGGTTAGGCAGTGGTTGGTCAGATCTAGGATGTTTTTGGGGGTTGTATTTGTTGTGGATAGCTGTCAAGGCTTCAACAGGGGTCACTGGAAGCCAAAAGGCAGAAAACACTGCAATCACTGAGCCAATTGATGAGAACAGAGGTGGCCTCTGTCACAAATTGACACTGGTCCAAAAGTCACAAGATCAATTCCATCTCACCAGACCTCCCCAGACCCTTCCCACAGATGAGATTATCCAATAACAAAAGATTTTCACAGTCACTGTGGGATTCTGAAAATGATGCTAAGACCAAGACTCTGCCCAGGTTTCTGCCAGAATTCAACATCTCAGTTAAAGAGTTTTCTAAACCTAGTTACAAGTGGGATAACTCCGTTAAACAAAAATCATCCCCACAGTTTCCCAAAGAATAATGACTCAAGGCTTGCTAATCCTAGAGATTTATAGAGAGGACAGATTAGAGACCACACTTTGCAAGAAGAAAGATGGCAGC
Organism: Phrynocephalus forsythii; assembly: GCA_029282475.1. Lineage (NCBI taxonomy): Eukaryota > Metazoa > Chordata > Lepidosauria > Squamata > Agamidae > Phrynocephalus > Phrynocephalus forsythii. Next base: position 114,333,989 of record JAPFRF010000011.1, read on the forward strand.
AAGGTGGTGAGACCATCGAACGCAGCCAAAACAACTGTGATTTCTACACGGAAGAAACTGACACCCTAACATGCATATATATATATATATAAAGATAAGATATATATACATTTTCTATAGGTATGCATGTTAGGTGGATTCAATTTCTTCCAAATCTGATGTTTGAAGACGTCCACAGGTCTCACTCGTCATCTTCAGGCTGGTGTTCTGGCTTCTTTCTTCTTGAAGCAAAGCGTGGTCTCAGTTGAAGTCCTTCTATAAATACTGCTGGGGGTGTGTGGTTTGCTTGCTTTGTTGCTGATTGCAGGTTCCTTTGTTCCTTTGTTCTTTTGTGATCTGCTGTGTGGCTGAGGCGATCGTTAAGGGATTAACTGCTGATGGCTGTTTAGATGGCTGTTTACATGCTGGTGGGTTAGATGGCTGGTGGGTTCTGGCAGTATCCTGGGCTTTGGGTGGAGTGGGGTCCTGTGTCTTGTGAATTCATTTTGGTCTGGCTACGTGTCTGTGGTCTCCCAATGTTTTTTTGGGGTGTGTGAGTGTGCTCCATGTGGTGACTGGAGTGGGGTGCCGCAGTAGATGGTGCAGTCGTGGTTTTGTTATTGGATGGTGGTTTCATCTGTGGGAAGGGTCTGGGTTTGTGTTTGGTGTGGATGGAAGGTGGTGGCATCTTGTGTCCTTTTGGACCTGGTGTCAGTCTTTGTGACAGAGGCTTCGACCAGGGCTAAAGATGTCAGGCAAGCGGGAGGTGTCATCACGTTTATTCATGTTGTTTGGGTGTTTCTCTATTTCAATGGCTTCCATGATTATTCGACTGTTGAAGTGTTCAGTTTTGGAGATGAGTTTGGTTCTTTCAAAGTCAATTTCATGACCTGTTGTTTTTATGTGCTGGAAGAGAGAGGAAGATTTTTCTTCTTTTTTGACTGCGTTCTTGTGTTCTGCGATGCGTGCGCTTATTCTCCTGTTTGTTTGTCCGATGTATGTGGCTGGACAGACTTTGCATGGTATTTCGTAGACTCCTTGGTTTTCTAGCTCAATCTTGTCTTTGGGGTTTCTTAAGATGTTGGCTATTTTTTGGTCGGTGCAAAAGGCTGTCTTGATATTGTGTTTGTGGAGAATTTTGCTGATTTTGTCTGTGGTGCCTTTGATGTAAGGGAGGAGGGCGGTGCCGTTGTTCTCTTCTGTTTCTTGGTTCTTGGGGGTGTTTCCTTTTGGATTAGTTTGGTGATGGTGTTTTTTTGGAATCCGTTCGCAATTAAAACATTCGAGAGAGTGTGTAATTCAGTTTTTAGGTGGTCTTTGTCAGCGAGGCGTTTGGTTCTGGAGATGAGGGTTTTTGCTACGGAGTTGATCTGTGCAGGGTGGTGGTGTGATTGTGCATTTAAGTAGCGGTTTGTATGTGTTTTTTTCTGGTAGATGGTATGTCCTAAGGAGCCGTCGGGTTTTTTGTAGATTAGGACGTCCAGGAAGGGAAGTTGGTTGTTGGCTTCTATTTCCATAGTGAATTGTATTTTGGGGTGTAGGCTGTTGAGATGTGTGAGGAAGTTGTTCAGTTTATCTTTCCCTGTGGCCAGATAACAAAGGTGTCGAACATATCTGAGCCAGAGTTTGGGTTTATGTTCGGACTTCTGTAACGCGTTGGTTTCAAAGTGTTCCATATATAGGTTTGCATGACCGGTGAGAGGGGTGATCCCATGGGTGCTCCTTCTATCTGTTTGTATCTTTGTCCATTGTGGATGAAGTATGTGTTGGTTAGGCAGTGGTTGGTCAGATCTAGGATGTGTTTGGGGGTTGTATTTGTTGTGGATAGCTGTCAAGGCTTCTTGAATGGGCACTTGTGTGAAGAGCGAAACAACATCGAAGCTCACGAGTAGGTCATTGGGTTGTAGGTCTTGTTTCTTTATAATTTCTATGAAGTGGAAACGAGTTTTGTACGTATGAAGTGATGGATTCTGCATAGGGCTGGAGTTGTTTGGCAAGAAATTTGGCGAGGTTTTGTAGAGGTGAGCCTATGGAGCTGACTATGGGTCTGAGAGGTGTTCCTTCTTTGTGAATCTTGGGGAGGCCGAGAGCTTGGGGCATCTGGATGATTTCTCTCTGGGGATGATGCTTGGCTTGATTTCTTCACTTAAGGGAGAGGCTTTTATTTTGGCTTTGGTGGTTTTTTCCAGGTAGGTGGTGGGGTCTGTGTTCAAAGGTATGTAAAGGGTCTTGTAGTAGGTTGGATAATTTGGCTTGGTAGTCGGATGTGTTCATCACCACTGTGGCATTGCCTTTGTCTGCTGGGAGAATGATTATGTTGTTGTCTTTCCTCAGGTTGGAGAGGGCTTTTTGTTCTTCTTTGTGTAAATTGCTTCTGGGTGGTTTGCTGGAGCAGAGGACATTGGTGACTTGAGTCTGATTTTGTTGGCTTCATCTGGGTTGATTTTGGTTAGGCTGGCTTCCACTCCGCATATGATGTTTTCGGTGGGGATGTGTCTGGGGGCGATTGCAAAGTTGAATCCTTTGGAAAGGACTTTGGTCTCTGCGATGGTGAGTGTCCTGTCTGATATGTTGTGAACTGTTTGTTTCATGGGCTGTTGTGTGGGGGGGTTGGGCTTCTGGCGTTTTTCCAGTTTGTGGAGTTTGTTGGTGTGTGTGTCTGTCTTGTGGGAGGTCTCTGTTTCAGCTCTCCAGGCGGCCAGTTGCTTGGATTTGTTCCAGAGTGTTGGTTGAGTGTTTTGGCACCGACCAAAAAATAGCCAACATCTTAAGAAACCCCAAAGACAAGATTGAGCTAGAAAACCAAGGAGTCTACGAAATACCATGCAAAGTCTGTCCAGCCACATACATCGGACAAACAAACAGGAGAATAAGCGCACGCATCGCAGAACACAAGAACGCAGTCAAAAAAGAAGAAAAATCTTCCTCTCTTTCCAGCACATAAAAACAACAGGTCATGAAATTGACTTTGAAAGAACCAAACTCATCTCCAAAACTGAACACTTCAACAGTCGAATAATCATGGAAGCCATTGAAATAGAGAAACACCCAAACAACATGAATAAACGAGATGACACCTCCCGCTTGCCTGACATCTGGAAACTAGCCCTGGTCAACAGACGAGCCTCTGTCACAAAGACTGACACCAGGTCCAAAAGGACACAAGATGCCACCACCTTCCATCCACACCAAACACAAACCCAGACCCTTCCCACAGATGAAATGAAACCACCATCCAATAACAAAACCACGACTGCACCATCTACTGCGGCACCCCACTCCAGTCACCACATGGAGCACACTCACACACCCCAAAAAAACATTGGGAGACCACAGACACGTAGCCAGACCAAAATGAATTCACAAGACACAGGACCCCACTCCACCAAAGCCCAGGATACTGCCAGAACCTACCAGCCATCTAACCCACCAGCATGTAAACAGCCATCTAAACAGCCATCAGCAGTTAATCCCTTAACGATCGCCTCAGCCACACAGCAGATCACAAAAGAACAAAGGAACAAAGGAACCTACAATCAGCAACAGAGCAAGCAAACCACACACCCCCAGCAGTATTTATAGAAGGACTTCAACTGAGACCACACTTTGCTTCAAGAAGAAAGAAGCCAGAACACCAGCCTGAAGATGACGAGTGAGACCTCGTCGAAACGTCCGCCAGAACAACCAGATTTCTACACGGAAGAAACCCGAATCCACCCTAACATGCATACTTCTCTGCATATATATATATATTTATATATTTCTATAAATATCTATCCCATAATATATTATATATATATTATAAAATATATATATATATATATATATATATATATATATATATATTTTTCGTAGATTTTCATAGGTATGCATGTTAGGGTGGATTCGGGTTTGCTTCAAGAAGAAAGAAGCCAGAACACCAGCCTGAAGATGACGAGTGAGACCTCCTTTCTACACGGAAGAAACCCGAATCCACCCTAACATGCATATATATATATATATATATATATATTTACCAACCCCAAGCCTGAACTACAGGCTTTTTTTTTTTTTGGCTGAGCCCCAAGTGCTGATCAGCTGTAGCATGGGCTTGGGGCTGCCAAAAAAGGTTTAAATTGTTAAAGTTTTATTTTCTGCCCCAAGCCCACTGTACAGTTGATCAGTGCTTGGGGCTCAGCCAAAAAAAATTAAAAATCCCACCTTTAAAAGATGGGATTTTTAATATTTTTTTAAAAAGCACTGGTGCTCTACAGCTGATCGACCCCTCTACAGGGGCTGGACAGCAGCTTGGGGGAATGAAAAATGAAATGAACAAAATGAAAGTTTTTGTTTCGCTTCATTTTCCTTTGAGGGGGTGGTTCATTATTCATTTCGTTACATAACCAAACAAATAACGAATAACATAATCAATAAAAATTCATTTTGTGTCCATCTCTAATAGATAGATAGATAGATAGATAGATAGATAGATAGATAGATAGATAGATAGATAGATAGATAGATAGATAGATAGATAGGGTACAATTCAAAAGTCGTTACCTGGGTGCTCTAGCATGGCCTCAACCCTGCAAAATACCATCTATGTGGGAACAAGAACAGAAGCCCAAATTTACAATCATAGATGATGATGATGCATCCTCCACCTCCTCGCTATGTCTGCAAAAAGATCAAATTATTTTGGAAATTGAGAAAAATCCTATGAACAGGGGTCACTGGTCCAACAGGCAGAAAACACTGCAATCACTGAGCCAATTGATGAGAACAGAGGTGGGACAAATTGATCTGGAAGTCATCAATCATCTCACCAGACCTCCCCACTTATTGAGATTACTCCTGAGATTTTCCAGTACTGTGATTCTGATGATGCTACCAAGACTCTGTAGGTTTCTAGCCAAATTCAACATCTCAGTTAAAAGAGTTTTCTCTAACCTAGTTACAAGTGGGATAACTCCGTGGAAACAAAAATCATCCCCCCTGTTTCCCAAGAATAATGACTCAAGGCTTGCTAATCCTAGAGACTATAGGAGAGCCAGATTAGAGTCAACTGCAACCCACAAAGATGGCAACAAGGTGGTGGGTTCCATACAGCGTCTGTGAAGGCTGAAATTATGCAATTGAAAGAAAAGACAATACATCTTCAGACCTACAATTTCATCCAAGATGTCGGGAGAAGGGTCCACAGGTAGAAATCATTAGTATCAAATTCCATTTTGAAATGGAAGCACACATCACAACAGGCCTCAAAGCCACATTCACAAGGGTACCTTGTGAATCCTAGAAACAAATCATTTCCAGCAGCTTTTCTGTCCACCCGGAGCAGGTCTTTTATACACTAATTAGTTTTATTTCTCTTTTTTAGTGTTTCTATTAAATAAATTTACACACCATACCACCCACATAACATAACTAGACATGGGCACGACCAGAAAAAATGACGTTTCGAGTTTTCGTTTGTCGGAACGGGTCCGTTTCGGGTCGTTTCCGTTTGTAGTGAAATTTTTCAAAAATTTGTCATTTCCATTTGTCGTTTGTTGTTTGTCGTTTCCACCATGATTTAGCGTGATTTGACTTCTCAGAGCATAGGGGCGTCCTGCAATCAGGGCCGGCGCTAGGTGTTTTTGCGCCCTAGGCGGCGGGCAGCGGCCACGGGCGGGCGAGTGGGCGGGTGGCGGCGCGGGCAGACGGGCGAGTGGGCAGTTAGGATATCACTTAGGATAGAGGTTCTGTTCTTGGCTTGCACCCCAAATGTATGTGTGTGCAAGCAAATTGAAGTTGGGAAAATAGAAAATAAATGGTAGTATATAATATATTTTTAAAATAAATCCACACCTCCCACTCCGAGTCGAACCTCCCACTTTATCCAATATCAGAAAAAAAATCCTCACAAACTGCCAGAGAAGAAATAAAGAATAAACTGCTATTCCCTTCAGCAGCCCTCCTCCCTCAACCACATCCATACACCCGACTGCGAATTCTGGAAGGTGCCTCGGCTTTTTATGCCCTCCGAGACATCCAGAAGTGTCAGTCAAAACCCTGGCGATGCCATTGGTGGAATGGTTCAAAAAAATTGCATGGTCCCATCCCATGCCCAGCCCAAATGGGCAGGTCTAAAAAATAATAAAAAAATAAAATAAAATAAAATAAATACGACGTTTTATTGCTATAAAATACCCTCTGCTGCTACTATAAAAATTCAGGCATTTAAAATAAATAAATTTCACATGTTTCTGTGGTGATTTGGTGTGTTTTTTGACCATGATTTCAAAAGAAAAATTGTCGTCGCCATTTTGGATCCCCCCCCACCGCATGGCATGCAGCGAGAGACAGCAAATTGAAGTTGGGAAAATAGAAAATAAATGGTAGTATATAATATATATTTAAAATAAATCCACACCTCTCACTCCCAGTCGAACCTCCCCCTTTATCCAATATCAGAAAAAAATCCTCACAAACTGCCAGAGAAGAAATAAATAATAAACTGCTATTCCCTTCAGCAGACAATGCTGCAAGGAATCAAAGAAATTATTTTCTAAATTCAATTCCCTCCCTGCCTGCCTTACTTAAATCCTAAAGCCTCCAGCCTCCCTCCTCAATCTCGATCGGATCACACCAGCACCAGCAGCCAGCCCTCCTCCCTCAACCACATCCATACACCCGACTGCGATTTCTGGAAGGTGCCTCGGCTTTTTATGCCCTCCAAGACAGCCAGAAGTTTCAGTCAAAAACCTGGCGATGCCATTGGTGGAATGGTTCAAAAAAATTGCATGGTCCCATCCCATGCCCAGCCCAAATGGGCAGGTCTAAACAAATAAAAAATAAAATAAAATAAAATAAAATAAAATAAAATAAAATCAATACGACATTTTATTGCTATAAAAAAACCAGTGCTGCTACTATTAAAATTCAGGCATTTTAAATAAATAAATTTCACATGTTTCTGTGGTGATTTGGTGTGTTTTTTGACCATGATTTCAAAAGAAAAATTGTGGTCACCATTTTGGATCCCACCCCACCACATGGCATGGCGAGACGACAAAGATGACCCCCCCCCAGCCTGGTACAAGCAGTCCAGGACTGGAGAAGAGGGGGGGAAGGCCAGGGACCCCCCAGAAACCACCCCTCTGGTAGGTGGAAAAGCCTCAGGCAGGCATATTTTTGCCTGTTTTTTTGGCCCGGAGTCGGGTTTTTTTTAAAAAAAACTTTTAAAAACTTTTTCTGTGCTTCGCATTGCGCGATCGCCACGATGCCACAAACGGAAACGAAAAACCCAACCAAATTTTTCTTTTTTCAGTTCTAGTTCGAGTTCTGACGGCTTAATTATCGTTACCATTTCCGTTATGTAATGGAAACGATAACCGAAAACAGAAACGACAATTTCACCGAGTCGTGCCCATGTCTAAACATAACATTCATAAATTCAAAATAAGAGAAATAAGAGAAAAGAAATTCGAACAATGAAAAAAGAAAAAAGTAGATAATTTTAAGTGTCTTTACCTCATGATTATTCCTTTATTCCTCAACAACCTGCATTATTATTATAATGCTTATTTTTACCTTTAGTAATGTTGCCTCCATTCTCTCCAGAAATATATTGAATCTTCTCTGCAAGTATCTTATTTTCCTTTCTCAAATGTCTATCCCAAAAATGGATTCCAGATATATTTAAAACTATATCTTTGCTTATTTTCAGATCACATGTTGTCATTGCTAGCAACATTCCACCTTCCTTCATTCCAATAATTTATTTTAAATTGACTAATAAATCACTTTTTTGCCATTATTAGCATTTGCTACAATTACCATAATAACTATTAGCTCCCTCCCTCCCTCCCTCCCTCCCTCCCTTCCTTCCTTTCTTCCTTCCTTCCTTCCTTCCTTCCTTCCTTCCTTCCTTCCTTCCTTCCTTCCTTCCTTCCTTCCTTCCTTCCTTCCTTCCTTCCTTCCGACAGGAGCTGAGTGGCATCTGGTTCGGAACACCTCATCCACAGGGAATGAGGTTGGAAAGGGTAGAGAATCACATAGAGATGACATAGCAGGTATTAGTACTGGGAGAATAATGGAATTTGATAGTTTGTCTACTGAAAATAATACCTGTGGGGGGGGGGAGAACAAAGCAGCAGCTGTTGTTGCAGAACCCACTGTACAGGTGCTTCTACGCCAATGCTCGAAGCCTCCGACCAAAAATGGGAGAAATTGAACATTTGGCAGCTAGGGATAACATTGATATAATAGCCATAACAGAAACCTGGTGGAATGAAGAGAACCAGTGGGATACAGCAATCCCAGGCTATAAACTCTATAGAAGGGATAGAGAGGGGCGGGTTGGAGGGGGAATGGCCATCTACGTTAAAGAAGGGGTAAAATCCGGCAGAATGGAGATTGACAGAGGGTCTGACTCCATCATAGAATCACTGTGGGTTAAACTACCAGGTCCAAGGAGTGATGTGATAGTTGGGGTATGCTATTGCCCACCAGATCGAAAACTTGAGGGGGAACCCGGGAGGGGGAACCCGGGAAACTACAGGCCAGTTAGCCTTACATCTGTCCCAGGGAAGATGGTGGAAAGCCTCATCCAAGAGAAAATCTTAAAACACATAGAAGAACAAACCTTGCTGAGAGAAAATCAGCATGGCTTCTGCAAGGGTAAGTCTTGCCTGACAAATCTTTTAGAATTTTTTGAAAAGGTCAACAGGCATGTAGATTTGGGTGAACTGGTGGATATAGTCTATCTGGATTTTCAAAAGGCTTTTGACACAGTCCCTCACCAGAGGCTGCTGAGAAAATTGCACAGTCAGGGGATAAGAGGGCACGTCCTCTTATGGATTGAGAACTGGTTGAGATCCAGGAAACAAAGAGTAGGTGTCAATGGGAAATTTTCACAATGGAGAGAGGTGAAAACCAGTATGCCCCAGGGATCTGTCCTGGGACCGGTGCTTTTTAATCTGTTCATAAATGACCTGGAGAGAGGGACAAGCAGTGAGGTGGCCAAGTTTGCAGATGACACAAAACTTTTCCATGTGGTAAAAAACAGAGAAGATTGTGAAGAGCTCCAGAAGGATCTCTCCAAACTGGGGGAATGGGCTACGAAATGGCAAATGCGTTTTAATGTAGCCAAATGTAAAGTAATGCATATTGGGGCAAAAAATCAAAACTTTATCTATCGACTCATGGGCTCTGAGTTATCCGTGACAGATCAGGAAAGAGATCTTGATGTGTTGGTGGACAGCTCCATGAAGGTGTCTCCCCAATGTGTGGCAATGGTGAAGAAGGCCAATTCCATGCTAGGGATTATTATCAAAAAGGGGATTGAAAATAAAACAGCCAAAATTATAATGCCATTATACAAAACAATAGTAAGGCCGCCTCCCTCTTACAAAATACCAGAACTAGGGGACATGCACTCAAATTGAGGGCTGGGAGAGTAAGAACAGACAAAAGAAAATATTTTTTCACCCAGCGCGTTGTTAGTCTATGGAACTCCCTGCCTCAGGATGTGGTGATGGCATCTGGCCTGGATGCCTTCAAAAGGGGATTGGACAGATTCTTGGAGGAAAAGTCCATCACAGGGTACAAACCATGATGGAGATGTGTAATCTCCAGGCTTAAAACCAGGGTACTTCATGGGCCAATGCAGGGGAGTGGTATCAGGAGACAGATATCTAGTTTCATGCACTCCCAAATGCATCTGCTGGGGCCACTGTGAGATACAGGAAGCTGGACTAGATAGGCTTTTGGCCTGATCCAGCATGACTCTTCTTATGTTCTTATGTTCCTTCCTTCCTTCCTTCCTTCCTTCCTTCCTTCCTTCCTTCCTTCCTTCCTTCCTTCCTTCCTTCCTTGTTTATTATTAATCATGTTCAACAGGTCTACCATTGCAGATATATGTATCTCCTTATCTGATATTTTCTTTATTTAACTGCTCAGTGCAAATCAATAAGTATAAGCACTTCCATCTTGTGATTCTTGGCTCATCGTGCAGTGGTTAAACAGCTGTACTGCAGCTATAGCTGTGCTCACAACCTGGGGTTCTATACCAGGTAGGTGACTCATGGTTGACTCAGCCTTCTATACTTCTGACGTCAGTAAAATGAGTACCCAGGTTATGCGGGGTGGGCAATTTGTAGCCTGCATAAATAAATTATAAACCACCCAGCAAGTGTTTTTAATATTTATGGGCAATATATAAGCAAAATACTTTGCTTTTTGCTTTCCTGAAAGAAATCAAACCTGATCAGGCAGTTTTCTCCTTGTTATCCTACTTTAAGTACACAGGCTTCCGAGGATAAATTTGTTATAAAATTTAAAATTTATAAAATAAATGTGTTAGTCTTAAATAACAACCTTTGTTGGTTTTGCTGTGCTGGTTTTGTTGTGTTGGACTACTCCTCTGGCATAGTTTAACTTTAGCCCTATTCAGGTGTCACTTACTTGGTTCTCTTCAAAACACAGAGTGGGGAGTTCATAATTCAGCCCCATCCATTGTTGTGCTACTTCTCAAAAATTCACTGCTTGCTCATGCGTAGGGCTTGCAGGTATGCTGTAACATCTTCTCCATAGACATGAGGAGAAAATGGTGAATGACAGCAGAGAAGTCAGAGCCCCCACTCCCTGCCAAGTTTGTTGGAGAAAATTGGGTAAGTAAAAACTGAATCAGATTTATATAGGAAATTTTTACTTCTTTCATATCTGTAAGTCAGTGCCTTTAGATCCCTGTCCTTAAAAGTGAAAGGTGCTACTAGGTTCTGTGCAAATGGAAATAGCAATAAGGCAAAGTTGCACTTGTGTGTAGATTAGAGATGGGCACAAAATGGTTTTTTTTGTTATTCATTATTCAGTTCGTTATGTAATGAAACGAATAATGACCCTAGGGGCAAATTTAACATGAAACAAACCGAACCGAGAAAAACTGGTTCGGTTAGGTTTGTTTCGTTAATGGAGGGGGAGGGCGGATATGTCTCCTACCTGGTGCTGGTCTGGAGGTCTGGTCTTCCTGGCTTCTGGGATGGTGACCAGGAAAAAAAAGTCAACAGCTGTGCTACAGCTGTAGCGCGGCCATGTGGTCGGCAGTAAAAAAAAAATAAAAAAAAAGAAAAGAAATAAAAATAATAAAAAGGAGCACTGACCGGACCCCAAGGGTGGCCTGGTCGGCACCCTAAAATATTTTTTTAAAAAAGCAGCACCAACTGGGCTGCAGGGGCCGTGCAGTCGGTGCAGAAATAAAAGGGGAAAAACCCATGCTACCGCTGTAGCACAGGGCCTGAGCCCAGAAGGGGGGGGGAATAAAATAAAACTAGAAATAAATAAATAAGGGAGCACCGACCGGACCCCAAGGGTGGCCTGGTCAGCACCCTAAAATAAAAAATTAAATTAAATTAAATTAAATTTAAAAAAACAGCGCTGACCAGACCCCAGGGGTGGTTGGTGCTGAAAGGGAAAAAACAAAAGCCCCGCGCTACAGCTGTAGCGCGGGGCAAACCCAGAAGTGAAAAAATAAAATAAAATAAAATTTTAATTATTTTTAAAAAGGAGTGCCGACCGGGCCCCAAGGCCTAAAATAAAGAGCACATACCCTCTTTTTCTTCTACATTAACAAGAGTGAACATCTCAGTGGGGCATAAGCCTTCCTTGCTTTCCTTTTACACAGACTCCAATCATGTTCACTTGACCAGCTTCTACATTCCTGCTTGCCATCCTGTTGTTACATGCCAAAGCTCTTAAGCCAAGAGTGGGTAACAAACAGCCCATAGGATATCTGTGGTCCTTGGTGCATCTGAGGCTTCCTAGCATTCCCGGACCTGAAAAAGAAATGAAAATGGGCACTAGAGAGGATAAAATGTCTTCTTCAGCAAAAGAAATAAACCTCTGTGGGATGGGGTGAAGGGTCAAGTGGTGTATCTCTCTGGGTTCCTGAGAGGGGTATGTGTGTGACCCTGGAGATTTATCCAGCCATGTTGTAATCATTACTACCTCTCACAATCATACAGCCAGCCTAATCCCTGCCTAGGGGATTTTGGGAGTAGTAGTTTTAAAGAACATAATGTTTGCTAGCTAGGCGTGACACACTTCTCCATTCTTTCAGGCATCTTAGCTCCTTGCCTTTTAAAGCACATTCCTATACAGGTGTGTTCAGAGGTGAAGTCTCACAAATTTCAATGGTGATTTTTTCCAGTTAGAGAAGAGCACAAATAAGAAATATTGTGGTTTGTATTGGTTCATGCCTACAAACTCTGATTTTTTTAAAAAAAATGAATCTACAAACTCTGGACATTTTTTAAAAAAATGAATCATGATCCAGTTCATTTTTAAAAGAAATAGTCCATGGGGGGGATAGAAAACTAACCCCCTCACCCCTCTGCAACCCACCTGCCCCCTTCCTACCATCCCTGTTGCCCACTTACCTTGCAGTGCTGCTGCCTCTTCCTCCTCCTCCTCCTCTTCTGCCACTACCATCTTCACAGAGAGCAGCCTGACTTCCCTTTGGAGACCTGGGCCTGCTGGCTTTACACATGCACTGGGATCTCATTTCATTGGGAAGATCCACACCCAGGCTCCTGGATGGCTGTGCTACTGCCACCATGACATCAATGCAAGAAGAGGAAAAGGGCCATGACTAGGTATGGGTTGGGGGCATTGGGAAGCAAGAAAGGGGCAGGCTGACAGTGCGGGGGGGGGAGAATATTGGCACAAGCAAACCACTGAACCAAAAATTGCTTTAAACACCCATTAGTTCAGTTCATTTTGGTCTGACCTAAACCAACAAACCAGTGATTTTTAACAAACTAAAATTGATTTGGTTAAAAACCGTAAATAAAGATTCATTCATTCAACAAACTAAAATTAATTTTAAAATTTTGACAAACATGTTCATTGTTTGGTACATGTCCACCTGTATTCCCAGTAAATACTTCCAGGACTACAGCCTCATCAAATATTTTTTTAAGTTTCTAAGGGCTCTATCACATGTCCTTTAAAATGCTGATTAAATTTCAAGATAAAGTGTTTCCAAAACTCTTGTCCCCACAGCCACTGGGCTTAAAAAAAACCCTGTTATGCCCCCTTTAGAGAGTTTTCCAAGAGCGAGCCAAAAGTCTGTGGGAGCTCACATATGATCTGTTTTTTTGCTTCACCCCCCCTACTCCCGACCAGCTCATCCTGGGGCTTGTGGGTGCTTTTTAATTTTTTTAAAAAAATTCCCCTCCCAGCACTGATCAGCTGGCCTCCCCAGCACTGATCAGCTGGCCTTCAGGCTGTCAGGGGTATTTTTTTTTAAATTTAAAATAATTTTTTTCCTAGCACCAACCACCTCGTCCTGGGGTTTGTCTGCACTTTTTAAAAATATTTTTTAAATCCCCCCCCCCAGCACTGATCAGCTGGCCTTTGGGCTCTCAGTGCTGTTTTTTACTTATTTTTTCTAATGCCACCTGCTGGCCATGGGGCTGGTTTGTGCTTTTTTTAAAAAAAAAAATCCCTGTATGTGGGAACAGAGATCCCACATCTTCAGTCATGTGACCAAGAAAGAAGAAAAGCCAGACTTTCACAGTATCCGGATCTTCCCCCAGGTGAGATAGCGGCCTAAGACCTCCATCTATCCAGTTCTCGCAAACATTTACAGTTGGTCCAGGCCTCATGATCTTTGCAAAGTTTGACCAAGTTGACCTGTTTCCAAATATTCTTTTCTCCATGCTTCCGCCACAATTCACACATTAGAAATCATACTGAGCAGAATGAAAGGAATAACAGTCAGAGTTGCCTTCCGGGAGAAGTTCCTAATTCCCAAGTTAAATCTTCCAGGTCCCTCAATGCGCCTGTCATATAAAAAGTGTAGCCGTTCAATGAATGCTTTAGAAAAGGCAGGCTAGAAAAAGAAACCAAGGCACAAAGACATGAATACACAACACACCGTTCTCCTCTATAGTTGTTTTTCCCCTAAAAAGAGAGAACTGATATACATATTTTTTTTAAAAAAAGTCAAAGAAGCAGATGTGCCTGCCAGAAGTTAAATACACATCTGTTAAGGATGCTCGTCTCATATGCAGGGTCAGAAAAATATGTACAAATGTACCACCTCACTGATTGACAGAGAATCCTCAGTTCTGGCACTGTGAATCTTGTTTTCTTGACAGCACTTTGTTTTAAGGCTGGAGGCAGAAAGAATGCCTTATGCATGTCCTTAAACTGGAAGGCCCTTTGTTCAGGATACTTATACCATTTGCAGATAATGATGTGCATAGCAGTTTCAGCTGTCTGCATATGCATTTTTATGTTTTTTTATGACAGCTCTGCGTACTGAACTAAAAGGCCATTTAGAGCTGTCAGGAGCTGACAAGCATTACCCTTTACATTTACAATTCTGTTAGCATGCATTGTCAGGTGGGTGCACCATTCTGCCGACATATGATTTCCTTTGAAACCCATGTATGACTTTAATCTAATACAGCAGTCTTTCCCAAAAAGGAACCTTATTAAGATTTCTTTTTCCATTTATCTTTCACTTTCCCCCCTTTCATGGGTTTCTCTTCCCTCCACCTTCTTAGTTTCCCCACTTTTTTTTCCAAATACTGTTTCTATTCTGAGATATAAGGGAGAAAAAGAAAGATGAACCCTTGCACACAACCAACTATGTATCTTGAAAAGTGGCAAAGACTATCTGAGATATGTTATGATAGAATCATAGAATCATAGAGTTGGAAGAGACCTCAAGGGCCATCTAGTCCAACCCCCTCCCATGCAGGAACCCCCATCACAGTACTCTCGACAGATGGCCATCCAGCCTCTGCTTAAAAACCTCCAAAGAAGGAGACTCCACCACCCTTTGTGGCAGCATATTCCACTGCCGAACAGCTCTAACTGTCATGAAGTTCTTCCTAATGTTCAAATGGAATCTGTTTTCCTGTAATTTGAAACCATTGCCCAGAGTCCTAGTCTCTGAAGCCATGGAAAACAAACCTGTTCCCTCTTCAATATGACATCCTTTCAAATATTTAAACATAGCTATTATATCCGCCCTCAGCCTTCTTTATGAAAGGCTAAACATTCCCAGTTCCCTAAGCCGTTCCTCATAAGACATTTCCTCCAGACCCTCAACCATCCTGGTAGCCCTCCTCTGCACCCGCTCGAGGTTCTCAACATCCTTTTTAAACTGAGGCGCACAGAACTGGACACAGTACTCCAGGTGGGGTCTGACCAGAGCAGAATAGAGTGGTACTATCACTTCCCTTGATTTGTCCATTTTTTGCATGCTGCTTCTGACATACACAGAGCTGTGTTTATATACTGCACCTTTCTTCATATGATATCAGGGACAATTGATAAAGTTTACCACGCTAGTCTTATTCACATTATGCATTCTGGAGCAGAACAATGGTGCTGGTGCAGATTTGGTTTCATAGCTAAGGTAAGATTTTAGTATTGGCAGGAAAGTGTGGAAAGAATTTTCTTATGATGTCACAAAACCTACAAGGCTGGAAACAGCATCCTTGTGTCTCTGTTTTTTTAAATTCTCAGAACGTTCACGTTCTTCCTATTTTTTAAAAAAGAAAGCAAGATGTGAAACAGGAGGAATTTTAAGACAAGAGCTTCTCTTCATCCTTCCATACCTTGCCTGGTCATCAGTCATTGTTTATTTATGTCCCAAGATGCCAGAGCCACTTATGGAGGTTTCTCAGGTCTCAGGAGTAGAACATTCAAATTACTTTGACTCCAGACCATCAGCAGAGATTTTGATAGTGCTTTATTACATCTTTTCTGTCTTACATATCGTGTTTCCATTCTCCCTCTAATAATCCTTCTATTTCTTTCCCTAGTTTTGAACTTAAGGTATAACCAACCTGCTGTTTTCCCATCATGGAGAGAAAGCCAGTGGTGATTCTTCTGACAGACTATATCTGTATCTCTTCTCTTCTTTCTTCTATGCTGGAGTCATAATCAAATGGAGTCTGCTGCTGTCGTGCTCAGTGTACTCAGACTAGCATCCTGGCTAACACGAAGCTGTTGTGTGCCTCGTTTATGGTACCAAGTCACTGCAAGAAGTGTCTTCCTGCATCTGCTGTAAGGAGGTGGGATGGAAATGAAATTACTATAGTTATTTTTGTACAGAAATACACATTTTGTACCTCCCAAGACTACCAGGGGGATGAAATGAACTTTGCCTCAGAAATATTGATCCATGTAAGCGGTATGTTTGATACCGTAAGGCTAATTCAAAAATGTGCAAAGGTGCCTTTAGTTTAAGACTAAATGAATACATTTTGGAAGTGCAAATCCACAACTGTAGGAGACCCAAATACATACATACTTGTACAGGCAGAAGGAAATACCCAATCATTTCATAGTGGGTATTGCAACCCTCAATGTGCAAATTGAAGAGCATGAGAACAGTGGTGAGAAGCTGAGAAAATACCTAAGAACAAGATTGCTAGTTTCCCCATCCCAGGAAACAGCCTTTCTAGTCTTGATTACTAGACACAAAGTGGCCATGAGCTGCATATGAAAGACCTTGGCTTACCATGAACAACTGCCTTGACTGCCACTGCTGGGAGAAATGCAATAAGTTAATTAATTAAATGAGAAGCCTGTTGCAATGCAGCACACCTGATGCTATAGGTCAGGCATGTCCAAACTTCGGCTCTCCTGATGTTTTGGACTACACTTCCCAGAATTCCAAGCCTGTATTGCCAATGACAAAGGACTATGGAGTTGTGGTCCAAAACATCTGGAGGGCTAAAGTTTGGATGTGCCTGCTATAGGTTCTTTAAAATTTCCTGATGGTAGTCTCCGTAAAGTTACATTTAACAAGTACAGTTCCTTCTCCATTTTTTGTAATATCATCCTGTTCTTCTTTCACACAGTCACCTTGTTTAAATCCTGAGCTGCCTCAAAGGGGAGGTGACCACATTTCCTTATTGGTGCCATACAGTGGAGATATTACATTCACAGCACGGCAGCTGCCCTCAAGCATTTTTTAAAGTGAAGAGCAGGCACACAAAGAAACTAGGTCAACCAGAAGAGCTGATCTTGGTCCAAAGCCACCAAAGAGGTCAGTACCAGCACTGGAAATAGAGTCCTACATCATTGGACCCCCAGCCCAGCAGTCTAGACAGAGTGATATAACACTCAAGTGGCATTGAAAGAAAAGCAGACACATAACCTCTTTTTTATGTTCTTATTGATTTACTGGTTAAACTTGTTTTTTACAAGGCATGGGGGAAAACGCATCCATGAAGATTCCGCCATTGACATAGCAAGGCTTAAATCCCCTTCCTTTACAAAGCAGATATGTTATTCCAATTGTTGGTGGTGGTGGCAGCGATTCATTTTGGAATGTTTTGGAGAATAGCTGATTATTAAATGAATTTCCTTGGCATTTAAAAACAGGACTAAAAAGAGGGCTTCCGACAGCAAAAAAACTGGAAAAAAGACAATGAAGGACACCAGTTTGCATGTGTTTGCTCCTGGTTTCCACTGTAACATTGTGGAGAAGGAGGAAGTGCAGTGCACTCTGATACATCTTTGGGAAACATGCTTATCTCCTCTCTTTACCATGCTTCTACAAGAAAGGAACAAGAGATCTGAGGCAATGGCCCAAATCTTCTTACCTAGTTATTGGGGTGTAAAACAAACAATGCAACATCTGGAGGCAAATTATCTTAGGTTAAGAAATCACCATAGATATTATCTGCTGGTTACTAAGCTGAGAGACTTAGCATGCGAGTGATTTAAATGCATGTATTGTTCAGAATGGCATCCCTTTTAGGAAAAAAATAACTTAGTACAAGAGAATCTATATATGGAATAATTTGGACATGTATATCAAAAAGTTCATAAGTTCATAAGGCAAATTATATGGGCGTATGCCTCACTAAATTAGCATGCAGAAAAGAGCTACATATTTACATGGGGCCTTTTATGGGGATTGCCCAGGTGAATACACCTTTATGGCAGGCAAGAGGGCAAGAGCTATTGATTATATGGTAGTCTGTAATGTATTGTTAGTGAGAACCAATACATTTAAAGCTCTAGCATATCTGGAAGGGGATCATTTGTCCCTATAGTTACATGTGACCCTTCTGTAAAAACTACCACAGCAAAAGAATCGCTATATTTCACAGGTAGAATTTGCTACCAAGAGATTAGGGTGGACTAGCAAATGTAACGAAAATCAAAGAAATATTAAGTCCAGAAAATTTACAGTATCACATTTTATCTTTAACTAACTTAATTTCAGAGCAGGATCCTTTTGTAAATTATCAGGCTGTAATTAAGGAAGTAAGCACCGTTTTGACTGTACTGGCAGGGAATGCGAGATATTATCTTCATTGGAATGCTAAACCTTGGTATGACCAGAAATGTGTCTGAATTAAAAAAGCATGTATTTTTGAACTTAGGTTTGGAGGAAAAATCAGAAATACAACTCTTGCTACTGAGAGAAAATAAATTATGTAGAGCCACTATACATAGGAAGAAAAAGAGTATGACATACATTCAGTGGAGAACTAATCTAGTACGTTAAAAACCTGGCCTTCTTTTGGAAACTTATTAAAGCGGGAAGGGCTGGATATTTTCACCTTTGGGCATGCATGTCTCAGCTGATAACTGGATCTTCTTCTTTCAGAATCTCCACAATGTCTCTGAACCATGCATCCCTATAGAACAGTGTTGGCAAACATATAGCAAAGGTGCCAAAGGTGGCACTTGGAGTCCTTTCTGTGGGCACCCAACAATGCCCCTTCACAGCCACCTGTATTCAGGTTAAATTGCTGTATTGGCACTTTGCGAAAAATTAGTGGGTTTTGAATTGCAGTTTGGGCACTCGGTCTCTAAAAGGTTCACCATCAGTGCTATAGAAGATGTAAAGAGTATGCTGATATGGCCACCACTCTGCTCTGGAGAAATTAAATACCTTATACCCTGCCTTAAAAATGGTAAGGCACAAGGTTCTTATGAAATCCCTGTGCAAATATTTAAGGGAAATGTTGATTGTTGGGCACACTATCTTTCAGACTTACATACTTAGATCAATCTGGCTGAATTCCTAAACTATTATAGTTTAGATCTACAAGAAGGCCAGCAAGGGTGATCCAGCAAATTATAGGCCTATTAACCTCTTAAATGTCATCAGCAAATTATAGGCTCTGCACCCCCTAGAAAAACTAGATATATTGCTCGAATAAGAAGAAATCATTCTCCTAGAACAACTAGATATATTGCTCGAATAAGAAGAAATCATTCTCTTAGAACAATCAGGCTTTAGGGAAGGAAGAACAACAATGGAACACTATTTGGTACTACAACAGCTAATTGAAAAATGTTCTACCAAAGTCCCAATGTGTTTATAAGCTGCATTTATAGATCTAAAGGTGGCCTATTTCCAGGCAAAGGCTATGGCAAAAATTAGGCACTTCCACCATGGATAAAAGACATATCTACCTTATTTGATCCCTCCATCAGGAAACCTACCATAAAACAAGGTGTAGGTCTCTTAATGAAATCAATTAAAACCTTCAAGGGGGTCAGACAAGGGTGCTTGCTAGCCCAACGTTGTTTATCTACTATATAAGTGATATGGTGAAACGTATAACCGATACCAAATTCCACCCCATGAAGCTTGCTTCACATCATCTCTTGTTCTTTATTTATGCAGATAACACAGTTTTACTCTCTAGCCCCCCCCCTTGAAGGGCCTTAAATTGTTTTGCAGCTAACTGTCACAAAGAAAATTTGACAAGCAACTGTGATTTTTTTAAAAAGTGATAGCCTTTGGCATATGCCCAAAAAGACATTATGGATAATGAAAAGGCAGAAATTTGAACAAGTGAGTAAATTTATAAACTTGTGGATGATCTTGCAAGAGTCAGGGACCAACAGCGCTTATTGTAACTGAATGGCTGATTATTGTTGCATTATTGTTAATGCTATTTTGAGGGGGGGGTTGAACCAGGGGAAGTCTATTTGTCCTGGCAGCATTGAAACTTAATCAACATAAAGTTCTATCTCAACTTTTATATGCCATTTACACAGCAATATCTTTGGCTGATTTGGGTGTGCTAGGGAAGATTCAAGCCATTTTTTTTTCAGTCCATTTTACAATCCCTCCGGGTGTATACTTATATAAATAGGATGCTGTCATTTTCCTCGCCTTCCCCGTTATTTTTTCCCATTTGTTCTTATTTTGAATTGTTAAATCATTTTGATTTTTTTGTATTTGGGCTTATTTGTCTATTTGTTCCTTTTATTGTTATGATTTGATTATTTGGTTTGATTGATTAGTTTTTATTTTTTATTTTAAGTTGTTTAATCTGTGTTTATATTTTGTATATGTTTGTAAACCACCCAGAGTAGCTTTTTTGCTAGATGGTTGCGGTATATAAATCAAATAAATAAATAAATACCAAATGCTCTTATACGTTTGCAATTGTGTCAAATGAAAATCAAAGCTAGCATATATATTTGGTATGTCAGTTCATTATATCCTTCCATTTTAATATCTGACAAGGAGTTTGAATATTACACAAATATTATGCCTCTTAGTAGCAAGAAATAGTCCAATGTTTTTAGACATTACAGCTGTTCCAAAAACTGTCATGATCTGAAAACTTGTATTCCACATATGTAGAGTTATGTATGGCTTATTGTTTAAAAGTACAGTAAGTAGGACTGAACTGCTCAGAGAAACATGCACAAATCCTTTCATCTCTGACTGCTCAAATGAAAGTATAAGTTACTGTGGTATGCTATAAAATTTATTTTGTTTGCTCTTGTTTTGCTTCCATGAAGGGAAGAAGCCCAATAATTTCTTCTCATGAACGCCTTACTTCTTATTAACGCCTCATGAACGCCTTACTTCTTAGGGGCTTATCTAAATAGCCCATCTTATCCATGCCACATCACTGTCTGACTTAATGCATAAGCGATATTCATATTCTCGACCCTTTTGTTTCTCTTACATGCCTAAATTACCCCAATGTTCTTTCAGATTTTTTTAAATTATCAGGTGACGAGAGTAGGACATGCTTTGTTCCAAATGATACTTTAGACAAAGTTTTTTTTTCCAAATGTCCTTAGGTTGTGGCACATGGCCATCTCAGTCATATTTTTTTTGTTTTTTTTTTATATATATTCTTTTTTATTAGAAAATTTTGATATACAAAAGAAAAACACATTCAAAACATTAACCATACAGCGTCAATCTATCACTAAAGTTCGGCTTCCCTCTGTTTTTCGCAATGCTATTCATCTCCCAGCCTTCCTTTCCAACGAACCCCTTTTATATATTTATAAAAAAGGTTCTAAAAATTAATAGTCCTTCGAGTTCTACCCTAATCCAGTAAGAGTCTTTAATTCCTTACAATTAGTCTCCATGTAATTCTTAAATTTTTGCCAGTCTTTTTGGAACCTCTGGTTGTCTTTATCCCTCAATCTGCATGTCAGTCTGGCCATCTCTACAAAGTCCAGTAATTTCGCTCTCCATTCCTCCAAAGACGGTATATACGTTGTCTTCCAGTTCTGTGCCAGGAGCATTCGTGCCGCTGCTGTTGCATATAAAAATAGCGTCTTGTCTGCTCCTTTAATTTCATTATCCACCAACCCTAACAAAAAAAGTTCAGGTCGTTTTGGGAATGTACACTTTAACATCTTTTTGAGTTCATCATATATCAATGCCCAAAATTCTTTCACTTTCTCACAGGTCCACCACATATGATAAAAGTCACCTTGTTTCTCTTTACATTTCCAACAATAATCATCTTTCATCCTATACATCTTTGCTAATTTCGTTGGAGTAATATACCATCTATACATCATTTTCAACAGATTTTCTTTTATCAAAGTACATGCGGTAAACTTTATGTTCTTTTTCCACAATCTTTCCCACACATCTAACTCAATATTGTGACCCAGATCCATAGCCCATTTTATCATACATTCTTTAACTTGTTCATCTTTTAGGTTCAACTCCAACAAAAAATTATATAATCTAGTCAACAATTTCTTTTTTGGGCCCATGACAGGCCACTTTAAGGAATGGCAGAAGATTTTGTCTAAATTTGTCTGGCAAGGCAAAAGACCAAGAATAAGGTTTAAACTATTAACAGATGCTAAGGAAAGGGGAGGATTTGCCATGCCAGACTTGAGATTGTATTTATGAAGTGGCCTGTCTCGGATGGATAAAAGAATGGATTACTCTAGTTGATGGGGATCTTTTGGATTTAGAAGGTCATGATAATAGATTTGGCTGGCACGCTTATCTTTGGTATGATAAAGTGAAAGTACATAAAAGTTTTACGAATCATGTAATTAGAAAGTCATTACTTCAGGTCTGGGAACGGTTGAAACCTTTATTAGAGAGACACACCCCGAGGTGGTTATCCCCGATTGAAGCATTGGCGATCAAGAGGAAAGATACAGAAGGAGTGGGGATCACATATGGGGATGTGTTATTCTTCTCAGAAAAAGGTCCCAGACTGAAGTCTTATGAACTGTTAAAAGAGAGGTTAACAGGTTGGTTTCAGTACCATCAGTTACATGACACTTTCCAGAAAGATAGAAGGATGTTTGGGTTTGGAGAGAAGGAATCCAAGTTTCAAACCATCTCAGTCATATTAAGGATAACAAGTAATCAGTAGAATCAAATTCCCACCCAACCACAAACACCAGTTATTAGTTCACACAATAGAATAGCTAACGACACCCATCAACTACAGACAGGAATCACTGCCAGCCCTAATTACAGTGAAACTTCTTAATCCTTCAACTGGAAGTTGAGTCATGGCTACTGGACTTCTTTTTTGAGAGATAGAAACATTTCGCTGTTCATCCAAACAGCTTCATCGGTCTGAATACAACTAGTGCAAGAGACCTTCTTATAGTCAGCTTGACCTCTTGTCCCCTGGTCTGATTGGCTCATAAGATGAACAAAGCCTGAATAGGCTCATTAGGGAGACATTAGTGTCCATGGCCTTAAGGTAAACAATGGCCTAAGGTGCTGAAACCCATCAAGAATGGGTCGTTAGCTGTGACCTGGTGGTGAAGGCTCCTTGATTTGCCTGGGTACTTTGGAAAGTACAGCCTGATAAGTAGCAGATAGACTATGCCGGAGCCCACCACCTCTGTTGAGGGAGGGATTTTCAATGCTAACATGAATGGCTTCCCTTACCCCTCTCTCAAACCACCTCTTAATCCTTCCATCACAATGCAATGACTAACACCTATTCTCCTGCATAGGACAAGTCTCCTCTTTCCCACAGCTTTGAAACCCCACAGTCTCACTCACTCTATGCCCCAGAGCAGAGAGAACTCCTAGTTCCCTGAGCACCTTGCCCTCTGACGATACTGTCAGGAAGAAAAACTTCCAGAACACAGCCAAACAGCCTGAAAAATTCACAACACCTATCAGATCCCAGCTGTGAAAGCCTTCTAGTCATTTATTTTAGTGTTGAAAAAACGTTTTAAAATTAGTTGAAATATAAGATTAACTGGAAGAAAACTGCTATCTCTAATGGAAAATGTAACATGTGGTGGGGGGAATATACTGATTAGTTTAAAAATATATTCTTCAATTGTTTATTCACCAACAGTAGACAAATCAAGAATGTGGAAAGTCAGGGTGAGTCTTTCTATGAAACTCCGTGAGAGAGAGCTGTCGTGCTGGAGGATTATTTTATGGGCACATGTCCACTTTAATTTTCACTCTCAGCCAAATGCAGTGAAAAATGAACAAGTGAAAATGGCTCCTGTTTTCTGCTTCCCATCCGACTAATTCTATTATTTATTTTACCTGCTCACAGCCTTTAAACAAATTCTTGTCACACAACAACTGAAAAAAGCAACAGTATTAATTATTGCACAACTCCACAAATTCCTCAAGTAGGCAGATATTTATAGATATGATTAGGTGGAATAAGCCAGTGATTCGCAGTGAGCACAGCTGCTCTGTTTAGAATAGCCTTAGACAGAAACCAGTTCAGGCTACTGATCGCCAATGTTCTACTAGTACATGGCACTTGAAGAAGAAGAAGGAACATGTATAAAGTGGAATGGAAATGGGGAATGTGCAAACACCAATGGTTATTTTAATAGTAATAATTTAAAAAGCAGCCACTGAGAAAAGAAATACGAGGCTAGAGGTAATACTTTTATAGGCCACTAATACTCCAGGTGCCTGCAGTAGGGACTGGCAGACCACTCCAGTATTCCTGCCAAGAAAACTCCATGGATGTGGAGTCACAAAGAGTCGGCCACGACTGTAACGATGCAACACACAAACAATAAAAAATTGTAATCCCCTTTTGTAATGGCCCCTTTTAACTTCAGTGGGAAGAGGAAACGACTGTCTTAGCATAGATAATTTTCACATATGAAAACACTTGGTACAAATCTAAATATTTGAGATAGAAACCTACATCCCCCCTCAAAGAATTCCCCTCAGGCATCCAGTCTGGTGGAAAACCAAAAGGCTCAAGTGTCTCATCAACAATAATGCCTGCATTCCAGCTATCTAGCCCAGGTCCTGAATCTCTTCGAATTGGGTGCTCATGCGAGATGGCACAGCAGATCGATAACTCAAATGGCAATTTAGTAAACCTCAGTGATCATGGTGTGACCAAAGGAGGCAGTTCCCCTCTCCCCAAGAGAAATCCAAAAACAATTCTACAACTTCTGGGTTTTACAAATAAGAAAACCCCAGGTGGCTCTCCTAGTCTGACTGATGTTTCAGAACAATTAGTCCCTCCATTTCTGCTGGACTTCACTAATGATCATTTGAATCCACCTGCACTGGAATCAAGAGCAGAGATATTAAATTCAGGGTCCGAGGCTGATCCCCTCAAGGATAAACACACTAATTCTCAAGCTAGCAATAAAAGGGGACTCTGTCACAACCATGTCAATCAAAGTGGCCTCCCTGTGAATTCAGTCCAGTCAGACTGACTATCAACTGCCAACAGGATCCCCTCGCTGAAGATTTTGTCCTGGAACATTGCTGGCTGGAAAGGGAAATCCAATGACCCAGAATTCCAAAATTTCCTCCAGGGCTTTGATATTATTATTCTCCAAGAAACCTGGCACGAAGGGGACATTATTTTGCCCAGATATACCTCAGTTGTAATTCCAGCTGTTGCCCCAATACGTAGAGGCCGGTGAAGTGCCGGTCTATGCTGCCTGATTACAAACCGCCATCAGTTCAGGATTGAGCACTTGAATACCTGTCCCCCATTGGCCATGGCTATTTTAATCCAAAACCTGAAGCCTTCACTCATGATAGTTAACGTATATCTACCCCCCCCCCCAAGCTAACAAAGAAAAATTGTAGGCACAATGGGAAACCTTGGGCAAGTATCTATTTGATTTAGAGGCAAACTTTTCTTCTGCTGAAGTCTTTATAGCTGGTGATTTTAACACAAGGATCGGAAAAGACAACTCTGCCCTATTGGATGCAATGGGTAACAGCTTGGAGGATTCTTTCCCGGAACAGCTCAAGCTTCCTAGATGCTCTAAAGACCTCCAGATCAATTCAGCCGGGCTTTGCCTGGCCAGATTCTCTATGGGAGCTGGGAAGACTATTTTAAATGGCTCTGTTCTTCAGGATCACCCTGGAGAATTCACATTCTGCTCCCATAGGGGGAGCAGTGTCATTGATTATGTAATAGTCTCTGCTCATCTGAGTGGCAAGGTAGTTGACTTCCATGTTGGAACGCAAATAGACAGCGACCATTTTCCTCTCATCACCACAGTAAAATGTGATCAACTAACTTCTAACACACCAGCTCACTCAATCAACACAGTAAGAATGGCACCTTACTTTAAGGGGAATAAATGCTCTCCACAAATAGAGAACAAGTTAAACTCCGCTCTAAATTCCATCCATTTTATAAACCTGAAACAGAATCTGTCCACGGCACCAAACTTGTCAGAGGCCATCCTCCATTGTGAGAACCTGATGGCAGCAATAAATGGTATCTTATGCCAGCAAACCTGCCAGGGGTCTGATAAGAATTCAAGATTTAAATCCAACTCCTGGTTTGACAAAGATTGTCTCCTCCTGAAAAATCAGCTATGTTCTTTGTACTATTCCTATCGGCGCAACCTGCTGGACTCTCCCCCCTCAAGTGAATATATCAACCTAAAAAGGCAGTATAAGCTTGTAATAGCTCAAAAGAAGCAACTTATGATCAAGGAAAGATGGGACTTAATGATTCGCACTGTTCGGTCTAATAACAGCAAACAGTTCTGGCTGTTGGTCAGGGGTGCCTTAAAAAGCAGGACAGGTTCCCTGGATGTTCAGGTCCCTGCACATGTCTGGAAGGATCACTTTACAAACATATTCTTTGATCCTCAAACTTCTGATTTAATTCCTTCACAGCCAACCTCTTTAAACTTACCTAAATGGGACCCAGTAAATATTTCAGAAATCAAATCTCTAATTATGAACTTAAAACTGTGAAAAGCTGCTGGACCTGATGGAATTCCCCCGGAACTCTTAAAAAAGCATCTGGACTGGTGGGCCACACCTTTGGCCACTCTCTTCACATTAATAGATCAGACTGGAAGGGAACCCTCATCATGGACTAAAGCTATTATAGTACCCATCCTTAAAAAAGGAGACCCTCAAGTTCCAGGAAATTATCGCCCTGTTAGCCTGCTGTCAATCATGGGGAAACTTTATGCTCGACACTTAGCAAACAAACTGACAGCCTGGATGGACAACCAAAAGATATTGGGCCCAGAACAGAACGGGTTTTGTAAAAACAGACATACATTAGATCACTGCATTGTATTGGCTCATCTTGCAGAAAAGTATAATACTATGGGTGGGGGGAGATTGTTTGTAGCTTTTTTCGATCTAAAAGGGGCCTTTGATTCAATCTCAAGAAAATTACTGTGGGCCAAATTGGAAAAGTCCTCAATTGACAGGAGATTGCTGTTTCTTATTCAAATGTTGTATCTTAATACGAGCTGCCAGGTTCGTTATGGACCTACTGGTAAATTGTCTGATACGATCC
This sequence comes from Phrynocephalus forsythii, assembly GCA_029282475.1. Lineage (NCBI taxonomy): Eukaryota > Metazoa > Chordata > Lepidosauria > Squamata > Agamidae > Phrynocephalus > Phrynocephalus forsythii. Next base: position 114,360,961 of record JAPFRF010000011.1, read on the forward strand.
TGAACAATAAGGGGGTTAAACAGGGATGTATCTTGGCACCCTATCTATTTAACCTTTTCATTAACGATTTGAGTGATTCTCTAAAACAAGTCCAAGGCCATCCCGCCAAGCTTGGCCCTCAGCAAATTCCATTACTCTGCAGTTCTATCTCTAACCCAATTGGGTCTAAAGAGGCTTATAACTGCCTTTGCAACTTACTGTGACAATAACTGTCTGTCCATCAATGCCCAAAAATCAAAGATCCTAGTGTTCTCAAAGAGGTGGAAAAGAATGCGTTGGTCCCTACAAAATGACATTCTGGAGCAGGTTAAAGAATACAAGTATCTAGGGATTTCCTTTAGATATAATATAAGATGGGTAGCCCATCAAAATTATGCCCTTAACCTTGCAAAATGTAGCCTGCTAGCAGTGGCCCAGGTTTTCTATAGGAGTGGAGGATGCTATGATCCTTCAGCCATACAGGTCTTTCATGCAAAAACAAGAGCACAATTATTATATGGCATCCCCATCTGGATCAATGCATATAACCCCGATGTTGAAAGAATTCAATCCATGTTTTTGCGGCGAATCTTAGGGGTCCCTAACTGTGTAGCCTATGCAGTCCTGTGCCTTGAAGTAGGAGTAGGTCACCTGGAAACTTCTGCTTGGATTCAGACTTTAAAGTTTTGGCTCAGATTACAATTCTGTGCAAATCAACTGGGGTATGTATATAACATGCTGCTTGATTCTTATCAAAGCCAGTGGCAATTCTCCATTAAACAAAAAATTAGGTCCGTAGGTATCCCTCTTGAACATATCCTGATGCTAGGGCAGAAACAGGCCCTAAGAATTCTCACCCAGAGGTTATGTGACATAGAAAGGCAGGAACTCCTTTTGCAGGCACACAGAACCTGCTCCCCTTTGTCACAAGGTGTTTCCCCATCATATAGGACTCCTGCAGCTTACCTAACCTCACTCTGTTCACCACAGTCCTGCAGGGCCATTATGCTGGCCAGGATGAATGTGCTGCCTTCAGCACTGCTCCAGGGTAGGTTCCAGGGAATACCACGCCAAGAGAGATTTTGCCCATGTGGAAACAAGGCCCCCGAGTTTCTTCAGCATGTGCTTTTATTTTGTCCACTTTATGAACAAATTAGGAATAACCTAATTTGTCCATTGTTGAATAAATTCCAAGGCCACCCTTCCAGGTGGTTAGTTCAATACTGTCTAATAGACAAGAACTCACACGTTACAGCACAGGTTGCAAAGTTCTTTCTAGCTGCCATTCAAAAGAGAGCAGAGATCATTTCAGCCATCCATTCCCCTGATGCTCCTATTTATTAGTATTTCTCTTTGTTTTTCTTCTTGCTTTTACTGTATATTTGCATATATGGGTCATATGACCGCAATAAACATGACTTGACTTGAAAGGAGAATTTAGATATACCCTCTTCGTAAACAAAAAGCCAGAGGCTGAGGAAATTCAAAAATGACCGATTTCTCCTTACAGATGGAGCTACTCCTATACCAACAGTTTTGTCTTCTTTATTCTTTTGTAAATAATAAATGCCAGGATTGTAGAAAGCCCCACTTTTCTTCCTCAGACTGCAGTATACACACCTAAGCATACACAACCATCCATCTCGACTCTATATATCAGTATCTATAGATGTATAAATGCCTATGTGTAGAGCGAGGGAGGGAGGGAGGGAGGAGTTGCCCCGTCTCAACCTTTATTTAGATACATATTAGTATATGCTTTAGGTATTCAGAAAAAAACATAGTGTGGCTCTAGTACCCTGCGGTCTTTGATTGCATTAGAAACATCTCTCTGGTTTTATATTGGATTTGCCTCCTTTTTAAATCCACATAAACAGCAGTTAAGCTAGCAACCCTCATTCCACTGCTCTGGATACCCCACTGCTTTTCAAGCTATTATTTTAATAAGGCCTATTTTACAATTAAGGAACCATGGGCTTTAAATTACATGTAAAATAAAACATGGAAATTGAAGCATTAAGTGGGTAGCTAGCTGCCTTTTGGAGTTCAGCAGCCCATATTAAAGTGGCTACCTGCTGGAAAAGCCAGAAAAATGGAAAGGCTACGATTTTATCGAAAGAATCAGTGCCTCATCCAGACACTTTCCCTCTAGAAAAGATCCATCTAGGAAGATCCTGCAAGGGAAAGTCTTTCGGGAGGACCTTGTGCTGCTGACCAATCATGACCCGTGTAGGGCTTTCTCAAGCACTGTTTGAATTTCTTTGTGGAGGGCCCCATGGAGGTGCCTGCTGGATGCCCCCCTTTGAGTTCTTCAGCAGCTCACGGGTCCAAATGCCTTGGCACCGGCTCCTCCTCTGCTTCATAAATGCAGCGTTTTAGGTTACAGTTGTTGCCGCTGACGTGGTCTGTTGTGATATGAGCAGCAGTTCTCTCTCCAGATGGTTGTAAAGGTTAATGAGGAATTTATGCTGTGCTCGATACACATTAAACTGTATCTCTCAATGGGAGCATCTACCCTGGATATAAATTTCCTCCTCATATATATATAGCTCTACGAGTGACTACAGAGAAATGGCAAGCTGTTATGCAGATCACCCAAGTTTGCTTCCTGTCTGCATAAGTACAGTGTTTGAAATCTAGAGGGAAGCTGCCTCAGAGGCCTCTCTGATAGATCACGAAACATCATTTTTAGAAGTTGTTTCATTGTTCCTGCATTTTTAAAACAAACTCATTGATGTTACATATGGCTTTTATTTTATTTTTTAAATACCCTAAAAATACCTCCCCCTAAAAAATTTAGTCAAAACAATTGATAAATAAACAAGTTTCAGAAGGCCATCATAGTAATAATTAATTAATAGTAATAACAATTGATACATAAACAAATTCCAGAAGGCAATCATAGTAATAAGTTTCCATTTGTCTTATTAAACCTTCTTATACCAACTTTTGTTTAAAAAATATTTTCACAGAATATTTTCTGATCCTGCTAGGAACCTAGTGTACAAAGGGTTAGGGTTGGTATCAAGGTACATTGTATTTTTTATATTTCCAGAGTAGACTAGTGCATTCCTCTTTCCCATCCTGCTTCTTGGCTTCATGGTTTTTTAAATAACACCAAGGGCCTTATTTTTCTTTTCTTTGTCTCATACACTGATCAGGACAAAGTTCCTGAATTGCAGTAAAGCATCATATTTGTAGGGATGGTTCCCCAAAGATATTTTTCACCAGCAATCCTACCGGCACAGCAGCAAAAGCCAGTGGTTGCAACTTGAGAACACTATCCATATCTTTTCAGGTGACAGTGATGAAGAAGGCCTGCTTTCTATGGGCGTTTATACACGACCCCTAAGCTGCGCTGCAAATGGCTCCCACCTCCGGAGCTTAGAAATGTTTCCCCACCAGCTCCGGAGTTTAGAGAAAATTAAGTGCGACCACGCCCCCATAAGCGCGACCCAGCGCACCTTTCATGTACTTGCTCTCAGCAGATGAAAATTCCTTGATGCGGATAAGAGTGCCGGGCTCTCCTCGCTTGTCTGTTGTTTTTTTGCCTCCCGCCCCTTTAAGAGCCCCTTGAGAAGGAACCAGGAAGTAACAGGGCTCGTGGCAACTTCGACCGGCACCAGCAGGTTAGTAAAGGCTTATTTTGTCCTTTTTTCCCTCCCCCCACGCCGACAGGAGCAGGAAGTGCTGAGGGGTGGGGACGGAGGAACAGAAACGAACCCCCAAGATCTCTGGTCCGAATTTAAGGGACCAGCGGATCTTAGGGGTCGTGTGAAAAGGCCCTAAGTCTAGCTCTGTGTGAACTCTGAGGGATTAAAACGTCCCATCCTAGTCTATGAAAGAAGATAAATTTGTGATGAGTGGATAAAATTCCTTCTGAGCATTCAATAAGCTGTTCAAGGGCCTAAATTCCAGCAGGTGGGCCAAAATAATCATCTCCTGCAAGAAGAACAGAGCAGCCAGTTTTTCTTTTGGAAAGAAATGTTTGGCATTAATAAATACACAAAAATATTAAGCAGCAACATGTGGAAATCGGTGGAAAGTATGTAATGCCACCCTGCTCCTCAAGAAGCAGCCCATATATTCTTCAGGAATGAGAATGCAACCAAAATTTCTCAGAGGAACTTAAACAACATCTTTGCCCAGAAAATGGATGCATCCGTTTTACAAACTAGAGACTGTAGAAACTTCACAACAGCTCCCACTCCCATCCTTCCAGAATATCATTTGTATTCCTTTTTGGCTTCCCCTGACTAGTCCGTAGACTAACATGTCAGGTTAAGACATTCATCTAGTTTCCTACTGAGTCAAAATCTTGCCCACTCCCTCCAAAGAACTGTGGTACTGATAACATGAGACTTTTTATCTCCTCTTAGTTATAAGTGGATCAAAGCGAGATGCAGTAGAAGGAGCTTAAGATTTTCATGACACTATTACTGCACTGCACATCGTACTGACTTTCAGCAAGGGAAGGCGGAAGCCTTTGTATCTTCTTCTCTGTTGGAGATGGATGGCATGTCTCCACAGGATCCCTCTGTGAGGCTGTTGCTGTGTTTCTCTACAAGGGTGTTTCACTCAAGGAGATAGGAAAGGCTGCCTTAATATAACCTTTCCACATGGCTAGGGAAATAGGACCACATGACAACAGCCAAAAAATTGAGGAAAACATCTACTGTTTCACAGCAGAGCTTCTTACACAGTTAAGAGATTGTGTGACATAAACACACTAACATATTTGTTAATGCTTCATATTTCTTGTTTTACTGACTTATATCTATTACTATCATTGTTCCTTTGATTTCCAGGATCAATGAATTAGGATGAATTAGTTTACAACAGCGGGTGTCTTGTGTGGTTGCTGTGGAAAGAAGCAGATCAGCCCATCCCCCAACCTGGGGTCAAACTATAAGATGAATCGCAATCTGATCATACCTTGAATTCTCAACATGTCTTATCAGCCTGAAAGTTTCAGGTTGCAACAAATCAAAGGCTCTTTGCTTAGACAACTAGAAAATAAAGTAAAGAAGACATTTTAATCACAAAACAAAGTGGAAATAATATGTACAAAATGATTCTTTGTGAAAATTAATATTTGGTTATGGCATCTTCAAACACTAGTTTGTTTCAATGAGAATTGTCAACAAATTATATCAGTGACACAAAAATAAGGTAAGCATAAATTGTCACCAACAAGGATTGCACTGTAATGAACCGAGCCAAAGTAGTAAAACACTTCAGTACAATACATCTTCTTCCAGCACAATGCAAACAAGGCACAGATAAGAAACAGATGGCACCCAGATTTTTTCCACCTCTTTTATAGGTGATAGAGATCAACACAGCTAGGAACTGAACAGATACAAGTTTAAACATTTTTGGCAGTGGTGAAAAAACTGACACCTTTTCTATTGTTTAGTTTTTGTTTTCCTGGACTTTTTATGAAAAGACACTCCAAGTGGCTTACATTGTCCTATCTAGCATATGTTCTCAGGGTCAAACTACATATTAAATGCTGAGAGCTAAATACATAGAACCCCCTTGAACCCCTCTTTTGGGTTTTTTTAGTCCTTCGACAAAAGGAAATGCCCTATTCTTCTCTCCCCAGGTATGAGTCAGGGGGCAACAAATCTGGCCATTTCCCCCGTGGTTTATGCAGGATTAGGTGTAGAGGAAATCAAGTTTTAAAACTGACAACCATGTGATGTATGGCTCAGCAGAAGGAAACCCAGTGGAGAATAATATTTTTAAAGTGGAGAAATCAGCTTTTTATTGCTGTTGTTCAGCCCACAGAGGTGGTTTACTTCTGTTCTGATTTGCTAGCATTATTTCCTGTGGTTTTGTGCCATGTGTGACCCTCAGTCTGATGCCAAAGGGTGCTCTCAGGAGGTGTCAGTTCTCCACAGTGACGTTCTTGCTATTTCTAACAGTGTATGCTTATTTTAAAAGGGACTTTATTTTTAAAATTGCAACCGATTGTTGCCCAATAATTTTAGAAAGTGTGTGTGTGTGTGTGTGTGTGTGTGCGCGCGTGTGCGTGCGTGCGTGCATTTTAAAAAGAGACAAAAGGACTGGGAAGTCTCAGTGGAGTTTGCCAGTTGGCACCTCATCAGATCAAACACATCCTCCACTGTTGGATCTCCGTGACTTTCTGTATCTCTACCCCTGCTAACTCCTACAACACAATAATTGTTTGTCCTCTGGACCACTAAGCAATTTCACCCATGGGAGCCACAAGCAACCTGATTTGAAAAAATGAAGATCATAGTGGATGAAACTGTATTCTCCCTGTTGTGTATCCACATGCTGACCTCCTCCAAATACTCCCTGCACGCCAATTAATAACAATGAAAAGGGGCCCAAGCATCCTTTTTAAAAAAAAAAAAACACTGGTCACCACTACAGAGAAAGGAGGATGTAAGGGAGTAGCTAGAGAGGAACATAATGCTATGGTCTGGATCCAGAACCTAAATTTATATAACCTTATACTTCCTTTCAGGTGAACAATAATGGAATGGGACTTGTGAGTTACTTGTTTAATGAAACCTGTAGTCAGATCCTCATAGATTTCAATCCATTAGTGAAACTAAAACAGGGGACCTTTGACATGTTGACTCCAACTTTTAGTTACCAAGCAGTTCCAAACCTCTTTGAGATTAACAGAGGTCTTCGCTGCATTCTCATAAGTCTTCACTGAGAGAAGGTTTTCTCAGCATGTTCACTAAAACAGTGTTTTTCAACCTTTTTTGGGCAAAGGCACACTTGTTTCATGAAAAAAAATCACGTGGCACACCACCATTAGAAAATGTTAAAAAAATTAACTCTGTGCCTATCAGACACACACAAACACACTTCTCACCCCCCCAAAAAAAACAACAAATCCATCCTCCAGCCCAGGCCCTCCCAAGGCATCCCTATCAAAATGTCCGCCTGCCCTCACCTTCCCCCTCCCTCCTCCTGGCACTTTTTTTCAGAGGAACTTGCAAACCCAGGAAGGTGGGGCTGGGGGAGGCTCTTCATATACTACCCCCCAACCCCCATCTTTTACCCCTTCCAGTATAAGCCTCCCTTCTCTCTTTCTAGACACCCCGCCTCCTTCCAGCCAGGCAGCCACAGGGCGAGGAGGGGGAACCAACCCCAAGAACCTTTAAGAGCGGCTTCTGGAGCGCCCTTCGCCGCAATGCGCCTGCGCGGGTCTCCCGGCTCTCTCTCACTCTCTCGCTCTCCAGTCTTCTCCTCCTCCTCCTCCTCCTCCTCCTCCTCCTCCTCCTCCCTTATTTCTTCTCCTTCCCCACCCACGGCCAGCCTTTCCTCGCTGGCACCTGGCACGCCGGAAAAGGTAGTCTGCTCTCCTCCCCAGGACTTGGACCTGCGGGAGGAACTACATCTCCCAAAGGAGCTGGCTTCTTTCTAGACGCCCGCCTTCCTCCAGCTCGCCTAAATTCGCCGCACCGCTGCCTTGGTCGCGAGCGGGATGCGGGGGGGGCATTGCTGGTGTGGGGAGAATTTTTCCCATGGCACACCAGGCAACATCTCGCGGCACACTAGTGTGCCGCGGAACAGTGGTTGAAAAACACTGCACTAAAAGGCAGTTTGGGTCTCCCTTTAGGATTTCATGCTAAGTATGCAAAGATGGAGAGTATAGCCAACAGGCCTAAAAAGGCTTATGTGATCCCTAGCTGCCCTAAGCACATCTGATCTCGCCTGATTTCAGAAGCTAAGCAGGCTCGGCCCTGGTTAGTACTTGGATGGGAGACCACCAGGGAATACCAGCCACTGTAAGCGTCTGGAGTAGGAACTGGCAAACCACTCCAGTATTCCTGCCAAGAAAACTCCATGGTCATGGGGTCACAAGGAGTCGGTCACGAATGTAACAACACACACACACACACACACACAGTTTTAGTAACTGTAAGAACAGGCTGGCTAGGTCTCCTTGCCTATTCCATGGCATAACCCTCTGTCAGGCCTACACTACATCACCATTAGAAAACATCTTCTCAATTTAGGCTAACCATACAGTTTCAACCCTTCATTAAGCAGAGCGTAGCCATGTTGGTTTGTGGGGGGGGGGACTACAACTTCTGCAAGGCAATGTCAACTGGAGGAGTTGGGAGGTTGTGTATTTTTTAAAAAGAGTGCTGTCCAAACTCAACTGCCATAAATCTTTTCTAAATCACTCAGGGTGCTTTTACATGACCCCTAAAATCTGAGGCAAAGGGCTCCCAGATCCAGAGCTTAAAAATGTTTTCCCACCAGCTGCGGACTTAAAAAAAAATTAAGTATGACCACGCCTACCTAAGCGCGTCCCAGCGCGCTTTTCAAGTACCTGGCCTCCCGGAGCTAAAAAATCTTCCAATGTGGATTGTGAAGCTGTGAATGCTGAGTCCCTTGCCTTCTGTTTTTTTTTCTTTTTGTCCTGCCACCCCTTTAAGAGACAGGAGTCCCTACGGGGCTGCTCGGGGCTGCTTCGACCGGCAGACAGAGGTGAGCCTGCATTTTTTTCTCCCTTTTTTCACCCTCCCCTCACACAGACAGGAACAATGGAGTGCGGAGGGTGGGGACACAGAAAGAGGGACAAACCCCCACAATCTCTGGTCCGAATTTAAGTTGCCACCGGATTTTAGAGGTCGTGTAAAATCCTCAGTCACCACATGACTGTTATGTTGCTGTAGCATCACATCCCAAATCTTCCAAGTAAATAAAACATATATAATATTATTCAAAGTGGATGTGTTGGCAATGTAAGCAGCAATTCCTTCTTCAGTTTTATAAACATGCAGTCTCTAAGAAATATGACAAACTCCAGATCACTAGCCTAAATTCCTACTCAGCAGCCCAGCAACCCAGCTCTGCCATACTCCTTTAAAACAGCCTGCAGCACTACCTCACCCAGGACTGTAAGCCAAGCATGCTTTCCAAATGGCTAGTTTTCTTTCTTATATAATATAGTGCACCAGACTTAGGAGGGGGACCCTTGTCCCGAACAAGAGCTAGGTATTTCCCCTGCAGCATTAAAGAAATCATAATAGATCCCGCTGGTGCTCCCGACCTCTCGTTGCTCTGAACCAGAACTGCTCTTAAATCACGGTAATGAAATAAAACACCATATTTGAAAAAGTTTATATTTCCCCAAAAACCACTGCCCTCCCCCACCCCACTTCCAGTCTTCCAAATTACATCACTTCTCTCTTTTGGCAGGGCATTGTTCTAAAAGCTTCCCATTCATTGGTCGGCTCTCTACATTTTCTTTGCAGTGGCAGTTCGATTGCTGATTGTAGAACACATTCCCATTAGCTTCAATCAGCATGCCTACCGAGAATACTGCATGCCAATGTCCACTAACAGCTCGAACTCTTTTATATCTTAAGTGCTCTTTCCCTTCTTCCATATCCCTTCCCTATTCTCTCCCCCCCATTCACAAACTTGCCATTTACCAAATAGCCTTTTATTGGCATTATGGCAGCTTCTGGGAATGTCACTTCTGGGAACTGACTGACGACCTTCTTATGTCTCCACACATTTGCTTTGTTGTTCTCAGCCGGACTCTGGATGTTCGCCACCGGACGGCTGGCTGCGTTTCAAGGGCTGCACTCTGTGTCATAATTTGCACGCAATCAAGTCACACCCAAGCCACACCCGTGAATAAAAATTAAGACATGGGAAGGTTTATTTATTTATTTATTTATTTATTTATTTATTTATTTATTTATTTATTTATTTATTTATTAGATTTATACCCCACCCATCTTCCCAAGGGAACTCTGGGCAGCTTACAAAGCTGATCAAGTCAGCGAATGCACAATACAATACAAATACAACAGACAAACAGACCAAACATATAATTAAAATAAGCAGCCAGAGAGCACCCTTTGTTTCAAAAACCTTGCTGCTAGTATAACAAAACCCCAAGAGAGGCAATCGATGGTGAAAAAAAATATTGTTAAGCTAGGTCACCAAAGGCCTCGTGGAATAGGATGGTCTTCACCGCTCTGCGGAAGGCCAGCAAGGACTCTGCAGAGCGCACTTCACTGGGTAGGCTGTTCCATAGAAGTGGACCAGCAGCCGAGAAGGCCCGATTCTGAGTAAGAGATCGCCTGGCCTCTCGGGGAGTGGGAACCCACAGCGAGTGCACCCGTGACTGCTGAACCGGTCGGGCGAAGTTGACCGCTGGGTGATCCGCTCTGCCAGGTAGTCCGGGCCCAGGCCATGGAGGGTTTTATAAACTAAAACCAAGACCTTGAATCTGATCCGGGAGGCAACGGGTAGCCAATGCAGCCGAGCCAGGACCGGGGTGATGCGGTCATAGCGATGCGCGCCCACCACCATTCTGGCCGCTGCATTTTGCACCCACTGCAATTGCCGTAGGAGAGTCAAGGGCAACCCCATGTAGAGAGCATTGCAGTAGTCCAGCCTCAAGATCACCAGTGCCTGCACGACTGCTCTCAGGGAGTCACCACCATCTAGGTAGGGATGAATCTGGGCAATCTGACAAAGATGGAAAAATGCGGTCCTAGCCACGGCCGCCACCTGGGCATCCAGGGACAAGGACGGGTCCAGGATCACGCCCAGATTCCGAACCCTCTCCAACGGCTGAAGAGAAACACCCTCCAAGCTGGGGAGAGGGCCTCCATAACCAGACGGGGAGCTCCCGAAGAACATCACCTCGGTTTGGTTATTCCTGTCCAACTCTCAAATAAATATAAGCTGCATAAATCAGAACAGAGGCTATTAGCATGCAGAATTTCTTTGGGTGTCAGGACTCTAAGCTGTTTGTTGTGAATCTTACAAATACAGCTGTACATTTCGCAAAAGTGGGGCAATTCCTGGGAAGTCTGAGAAGGACTCTCAAGAGTTTTCAGCTGTGCTACAACCTGCCCTATTGAAAGGATATAATTCTCTCTCTCTCTCTCTCTCTCTCTCTCTCTCTCTCTCTCTCTCTCTCTCTCTCTCTCTCTCTCTCTCTCTCTCTCATGCCTCCAAATTGCATTATGTACATCCAGCTTCACCATTTTTGGCTAGAATTCTGTTGCATTACAGGATTGCAAAATACCATTCATGTAAACATTCCACACACTCTGAGAGACTCCCTCTAGCATGGTCACATTTGTACCAGTTTTGAGACTGGACACACAACCAGTTGCATGATTGGCTGCATGGCAGGGAATCTGCCAGAGCAGAAGAAAGCTGCTTGAGACCATTTCCCTTCAGTTCAGAAAGGGATACAAACTTGTGTTTTATCTTTCATTGAACATTCTATCAAAGGATGTGGGTTTCAAATAATCATAGAATCGGGTGAAGCCCACACACCCTGCTGAGTGTGTGGACTGACAGGATGTTATTTATTTATTTAGCAGTCTCTCCCTGGGGAGGGCTTGGTGGCGGCAGTACCAGGTTGAGAGCTGGTGCGGAAGTGAAGGGCAGGGCAACTGGCACCAGTTCCTGCCAGCACTGGCATATCAAGATTCTCTCTCTCTCTCTCTCTCTCTCTCTCTCTCTCTCTCACACACACACACACACACACACACACACACACACACACACACACACACACACACACACACACACACACACACACACACACACACACACACACACATGCACATGCACGCACATGCACAGGCACACACACGTGCGCGCACGCACACACACGCACGCACACACACACACCAATGCATGCACACACACACCTACACATTCCTGCCTGTCTGCCAGCCTTGTTTCTCAACGGCAGCAGCCTTGCTTCCCCACGTCATGTTGACATTGCGGCCCTGATCTTTATTCCAATGCCGCCCTGCCACGGCTTGAGCTCCTGTAGCACCGGAGCATCTAAGCTCCACGCTGTGGGAAGTCCCCCTCAGAGCTTCTAGATGCAGGTCAATGACGTGGGGACATATAAAATGCATTTACTTAAACTACGTCCATGGGAAAATGGGAACCGCATTTTCAGTCAGGTGATGACTTCAGAAAGAGACACAGCTTTTATTATTAACCACCTCTTTCGCCCATGTGATAGGGCCCTCTGTAGCCAAAGGCCGTTACTTTACGAAGTACTTCGCTTCGCAGTGGGATTGCCTTCGCTTTGAATGCGAAGGCGGTCACATGGTCTCCCTTCGCCCCCACCCCTCTTTCTCTGTCCTCACCATGCGAAGTTTTAGGATCGAATCCATTACTACCTCACGTGCTCCCTTCGCATTGGGAAGCTTACTTGCAACGTCCGGTTTCTGCTTTCTTTTATTTTTTTAAAACAATTACCACGGCGTATCGATGCATCAATACCCGGCTGTCATTTGCGGCAAAGCTGAATTACTGTATGATCCTTCATTTTCTACTCCCGATTTGTATTGCTTCGTCCATTGGCGACGTGAAAAAATTGCTGTTCTCCGTCAGGGTCACTAGGTGGACCAGCACACAACATTTGTTGTGTATGATCCATCGGTCCTCCAAGGACATTCGAGTAATCCCTTCCTAAATCCCTAGAGCAGTGACCAAGGAACTTCCGCCTCCGTCAACCATTGCAAAGGTATCATGGCTAATATTGATGCATCGGCATTTCGGAGAAAAAGTAAGTAAAAAAAAATATATATATATATATATATTAACTGGCCACACGTGACTTTGGATGCGAAGCGGGATGCGAAGCGAAAAAGATTCCCGGCCTCCGGCAGGGGAATCTCTCGCCCCGCTTGGAGCACGGTTTAGGGGGCGTGGTCGGGGTGGCGCCACATCCAAAAAGGAGGAGCGTGCGGACTGAAACGATGGATTCGCACAGAAATTACGGCTCGACGCGCAGCGAGAGGTTCGTGAAGTAACGGCCAAAGTGGGAAGGGAATCTCTGCTCTGATGACACCAACTCTAATGCATGACCATATAAGCATAGTTGCTCCTTTTTAAAATGAGACGCTTCTTTCCATCTTCTTTCACTCATTAGCACAATCAAAATATGAATACAGACGCACTGAAGGTTTGTTAAACTGAGCTTTGCTTTTGCTAATTCAGCCGTTCATATAAACCGTTTGGCATTAAAATGTTTGAGCAAGGAAGACCCTGTATTATGTTCCAAAGGCAAACAGCAATATCGTATTTTAATTCAACTCGAAATGAATGGGTTCATAATCATCAGAATATTTCCTAACTTATCTGAGGACTAGGGCAAGATGAATCAATTGAGAAAAACAACTTCCTCATACAGATAATTTTCAAGGATGAAACTTTCAGTTATTTTTTTAAGCAAACCCATCTGCCTAACCATGAAACTGGAGGGACAGCCTTTAGGCTACTAAATTACCAACTGGCAAAGCTAAGGTGCTTTAAAAGAGGCAAGTGCTTCTTATCTAAGGTGTCTTTCTTTCCTCTCTTCCTTTTGCTCAAAGCTCTCTCTCTCTCTCTCTCTCTCTCTCTCTCTCTCTCTCTCTCTGTGTGTGTGTGTGTGTGTGTGTGTGTGTGTGTGTGTGTGTGTGTGTGATTTATTTAATTATTTATTTTAGAGTATTTTTACCCCACCTTTGTCCTTGGAAAAGGACCTAAGGCAGCTTACAGTAATGACGCATAATATACAGTGCAGTACAATTAAAACATGATAATATACAGTCCAATACAATTAAGACATGTTCAAGTATTGAGAACAAGGAATTGAGGGACATCTTAGAGCATTAATAGACAACATTACATTAAAGCATCAGGGTTATAAGTAGTTATAAACACAAAGTCTATGTGAACTCATAGATTCATATAAAAGACACATGGTAGACCATCATTCAGGGAAAACATGCCTAAAGAGAAAGTTCTTTGCCTGTTTCCAGAAAGACAGCAGAGATGGGGCAGTCCTGGCCTCCAGTAAGATACCCTCCTTGTGTCTCTCCAGAAGGAAGAGGCAGTACTACAGTACTTATCTAAGCTGTGAAAAAAGGATGTGATTCCTACCTTATCCCCCCTCTTTGGGACCTTTGTGGAAGCAGAGAACAGTAGATAGTACATTGCAGGAGCAATTAAGACACAATGGCAACAGGCCCCATTTGAAATCATCCAGAAACAACTTTGAAAGTAGCACCACAAATGCATCCACAGACACAGGTTCTTAAAGATTCCATTCAAGAAAAGGCATGAATATGTATTGCAGAATTTATGGATTTTGAAGCAAGTCCACATATTGATTGAAATGTTCTGAAGATGAGTTTGCAATAAAAACTTGCACCAGAGAATAGCAACCCATATGATAACAGCAGCTGTAGACTGTGGAAGACATTCATTGCAAGAAGATGTCCAGTCCTCTCTTATAATGCCAGCGCTTGCCCAGTGCCTTTGGTTGCTGAAAGCAGATTTTAGAAATGTTTCTTTAAAAAAAAGTTACTAAGAATTTGTCACCTAATGTGACCAGCTAACAGTTAGGAAAGCCCCCATAGTGCTTAAAGCACTCTCTGGGCGATTTACAATTTCATTATGCAGGCTACACATTGCCCTCCCACCCACACCCAGCAAGCTGGGTTCTCATTCTACTGACCTTGGAAGGATAGAAGGCTGAGTTAACCATGAGCTGGCTGCCTGGGATTGAACCGCAGATTTTGGCTGCAGTACAGCAGTTGAACAACTGCATCATGAGGCTCATCCCAGATTTGTCCCAGGGTGAAGCCATGTGGTTGCCATACCCTCTTCTGGGCACAATTCTTTAAAACCCCTGTTTCACCAGTTGGGCAAGATTTCCTTCCCATCTCTGTCATCTCACAGAGAACCACTGTTTGGAAACAGACCCAAAACTCTCCACTAAAATTTGAAATGGTCATTTGCTTTGCCTGGAGCTATCTCTTCAAGTCTCCGCTTTCCTCCATTCTGCTGTCTTGTATTTGTTGCTGTGAAATAGAGAATGTTATATTTAACATCTATAGAAGGTTCATTTTTCTCACTTGCTGCAGAAGAAAGGTTTTCCTGATATTGGCTTTACTGTGGGATATGTAAGAAATTACCCGAGTTAATGATGAGGAGAAAGGGATATACTGTGAACTAGAGATGGGCACAATCAGAAATTTTTTTTTCGAGTTGTCGTTTTTCGGGACGGGTCCGTTTCGGATCGTTTCTGGCTTTCGCAAAATTGTTCAAAAATTTGTCATTTTGTTGTGTCATTTGTCGTTTGTCATTACCGCCGCGATTTAGCGCGACTTGACTTCCCAGAGCATGGGGTTAGGGGGTAAGGGCTAGGCTTAGGGTAACGGTTAAGGTTAGGGTGGGTTAGTGGGCTGTACCTCTGGGTGCCTCTGGCCCACTAAGAACACAGTGTACTGGCGTATGGGTTAGGGTTAGAGTTAGGATTAGTTTTAGGGTTGGTGGGCTTTTTATGCCCTCTCTGGCACATCCAGAAGTCTCAGCAAAACCTGGCCATGCGATTGGTGAAATGGCTCCAAAAATTTGCATGGTCCCATCCCATGGCCAGCCCATCATTGTGCGTGTGCAGGTGTAAAAAAATAAAATAAAATAAAATAAAATAAAATCAATGGAGACGTTTTATTGCAAGAAAAACCCACTGCTGCTACTGTAAAAATTCAAGCATTTAAAATAGCCAATTTTCGCACGTTTCTGTGGTGCTTTGGTGGGTTTTTGGACCACGATTTCAAAAAAAATTGCGGTCGCCATTTTGGATCCCCCCCGCACCGCATGGCAAATGGAGACGCCGAGGATGCCCCCTCCCAGCCTGGTACCAGCAGGTCTCAGCAAAACCTGGCCATGCGATTGGTGGAATGGCTCCAAAAATGTGCATGGTCCCATCCCATGTCCAGCCCATCATTGCGAATGAGCAGGTGTAAAAAAATAAAAATAAAATAAAATAAAATAAAATAAATGGAGACGTTTTGTTGCAAGAAAAACCCACTGCTGCT
Source organism: Phrynocephalus forsythii (assembly GCA_029282475.1). NCBI lineage: Eukaryota > Metazoa > Chordata > Lepidosauria > Squamata > Agamidae > Phrynocephalus > Phrynocephalus forsythii. The sequence continues at coordinate 114,376,806 of JAPFRF010000011.1, forward strand.
ACTGTAAAAATTCAAGCATTTAAAATAGCTAATTTTCGCATGTTTCTGTGGTGCTTTGGTGGGTTTTTGGACCACAATTTCAAAAAAATATTGCGGTCACCATTTTGGATCCCCCCGCACCGCATGGCAAATGGAGACACCGAGGATGCCCCCTCCCAGCCCGGTACCAGCAGTCCAGGACAGGAGGGAGGGAAGGCTGGAGTGGGGACCCCCCCCCAGAAACCACCCCTCTGGTAGGTGCCCTCAGGCAGGCATATTTTCACCTGCTTTTTTGGTCGGGAATCAGGTTTTTTATTTTTAAAACGACAAATCAGACCCAATTTTTCTTTTGTCGGTTCGAGTTCGAGTTCTGGGGGAGTAATTGTCATTACCATTTCCATTGCGTAATGGAAATGAGTAACGGAAACGGAAACGAGAATTTCGCCAAGTTGTGCCCATGTCTACTGTGAATATCACAGTCTACTTACATTTCTCTCTCTCTCTCTCTCTCTCTCTCTCTCTCTCTCTCTCTCTCTCTCTCTCTCTCTCTCTCTCTCTCTCACACACACACACACACACACACACACACACACACACACACACACACACACACACACACACACACACACACACACACATCTGCCAGTGATCTCAAGCCTACCTAGATAGTCCAATTTCCTCTAGGGATCTGTCTACTGCATCAGCCTCAGGCTTTTCCAGAAGAGAGACTGCTAATTGGGGGAAATTATGTTGTGCTACGTGTGGTGATTTTGTGATGCAGACTGTTGTCTGCATGGTAGTCTGCCGAAGCCTTCCAGACTCACTGCAAATATACAAAATGTCAGCCAATACTTGGCTGAGTTTCTGCAGCATAGTGACAAAGCTCAAAGGGTGGCAGATGCTTACGGTATGTGTATTATGTGATGTAGGGTGCCTGTTTTTATGTAGCAGTGCAGTCAGCTAACCAATGAGTTACATTCATTGGTTAGATTCATTAATCCAAGCAACAAAAATTCAACGTTTTAAAAAATATGGATGCTCTAGACAACATTCCATAAGGATGATAGAAGCAGAAGCGAAAAAGAAGAGTAAATGATAGATTAAAATGTCACCTATATGCTTGCTTCCAAGTTCCAAGGGAAGGAAGCTGCATTGACAATCAAGGGATTCAGTCCAGCATTGTGTGAGTGAACACTGCCCTGCCTTCTCAACCCTTCTTTCTTCTGTAACTGCCTACATGCCCCAAAATCTGCTCTAGTGGACCCATGAGCCTCCTCTAAACTGAATTAGGGAAAGCACAAAAAGGAAGAGGGGGTTATGGGGAGATCTATTTCACTGACAGATGACATTTCAGTTTAGAGGATCAATGGTAGAATCCCCATCCGACCTCCTCACCAGAGTGTTCAGCTGCCAGAGGAGGCAGGGATGGGGAGTCCCAGCTCTTAACCTGAATTGACGGACCACCAGCATGTGGCATCAGGAATAAAGTACAGTAACTATTTCTTTACTCTGAACATTGAAGCAGCTTACCTTGACAGTGTACTCTTTCTCAAAGAAAAACAAAAGAAAAGAAAAGAAAAGAAAAGAAAAGAAAAGACACAAAACATGTGGCACCTTAAAGACTTACTTTCATATTTTAATGTAACATTTCGTGGACACATCCTCTTCTTCAGACATATTGCATCAGAAGTTATGCTTTGTTTTTCTTTGATTTTTTGCATGAAATTCTTGAAAAGACTAACATGGCTACCCTCTCTAAAACTTCTTTCTCCTAAATAGTTTGTCCCATTTAGAAGCATAAAACTCTGGTCAGCAAAAGGAAATCAGCATGGGCACTATAATGTGCACCAGGATGGGAGGATTTTAGTTGTCCAGAGTCATAGTTTATTGCACAATCCACATAACTAGATTTACAATGTAGCCGTTTCATACTTGCTTGCTTACTTGCTTACTTGCTTGTTTGCTTGTTTGCTTGCTTGCTTGCTTGCTTGCTTGCTTGCTTACTTACTTACTTACTTACTTACTTACTTACTTACTTACTTACTTACTTACTTACTTACTTACATACCACCTATCTTACCAATGGCCACTCTAGACAGTTCTCAATCACAAGATGTGAAAACACAATTAAATTTATTAAATACGTTAAGCAAATATCATTTCAAGTTTTTCTCCAAATTTCAACCAATTGCCAGGTAGAGAGTTCTCCCTCCCTAATAAAAAAAGAACGAGGCACATTTTTTTCAAACAAGCTAGTAGCTTTTTATTTTAATATTTTTGACCCACCACAGGTAATGCATTTGGATGCTCACAAAAAAGGCCACATGATATTTTCAGCAACTAATTTGAACTGGTTGTGTTTAGGCTAGCAGCATTCAAGGGAGATACTGGAATTATTGTTGGAGTCCAGAAATAGTGGAAGCGTACTTGAAACACTGACCCTATTGCCTAAAACATTGCCAATTTCAAGAGGGGACAGAAAATACCCCATATCTACAAACACACACCCATGCCAGGTACATCATTCCTGCATCAATGCAATTTGACTGCTGCATTTGTGCTCCGGTCATTCCTCAGTGAGAGCAAAGCAAAACACTTACACTCAAAACACTTCTTCATAGTACAGAGACAGTGTCCTCGCTAAGAAAGACCACCAGAAATTTGTTGCTGGATGTGGGATAGCAATATAGATTTCCCAGTGTGTCAGATATAGTACTCTTATCCTGAATCTGCTGTTTGTTGCCAATCCCATTTGCAGAAGCACAGCAGCCAAAACCAGCCTCAGCTAAACTCAGTTTGGTGCAAGCCGCTATACTGTATTAACATTTTAAACCATGGCAGGAGAACAGAGCGTCAATCTGGGTTCATTAAAAACATGACTATCAAAGGCTTGAATAATCACATCATTGTCATAGTCATCTTATCTCATCTACTATCTGTTTGTTTTGCAGAGGAATATTAGAAACATAAAAGCAGTCGTGGGATCTTATTCCACTTCAGTTTGAGTTATGATTAATGTAGATACATTGGCAGACATCTTGTCAGTTAGTGTAGTAAGTTTCAACTAGAGTAGGCCCGTTGAATCAATGAAATTTACGGAAGAACTGAATCACCAAATCTATACTGATTGTATACGCTCACTTGAGATACAGCTTAGTATTATAAGCAATAAGATTTTAGCTACTATCTGATCCATAAATAAAAAGAGTAAGTCAAGAGCAGGATTCATTTTATTTAATTTGTCTTTTATATAGGCTGCCTTTCTCCTGATAATTCTTTGTATATTAAATGAGGCCTAACCAACGCTTCCTGTACTCAGTAACTATAATAAGCTATGATATGTGTAACTGCACAGAAATGGTATTTACCTTGTTTGTCTCTTAACTTAAAAATCAGATGTGTTCTTCAAATTCATTTCTTTACCTTCTTGGATGGAGGAGATTGGAATGGCAGTTTTATGGCTCTTTTAATACAATCAATTCTAAACATACCTTTAGGCAAATAACTTTAAAAGCAATGCCTCAAAGAACACTTCCATTAATTTCAAGTTCAGTACATTTTTTTCTGAAAGGTGTTTTTTTTTTTAAGAGAATGAGAGCAAAAAGAGAGAAGATTTTGCTTTAACTCAGCTCACAAACAAATTCCAGCCAGAACATTTTGAAATAAAATCCCAGAAGTGTACAATCCCTCTAATAATTAAACTGGGAGAAATTCCCCTGAGGGAAGACCAACAAAATTTAGTAAAAAAAATAATTGCCGTGCAGAGTCCTTGCTCTCTTTTGGCTGAGTATAAGCAGACACACACACACACACACACACACACACACACACACACACACACACCAAAAAACACCCTACTGAGAGCAGGAACATTCCAACATGAAACAGGCAAACAGGAGATCCGTGTAACTACCTGGCCACACTGCTGGGCTTGTTGCTGGCATGCAACCCAGAATTTTATACTTCAGCCAATATAAAATAACAACCGGGCTATTTACAAGGCTCTGCCAAATATTAACCTTCTATCCAATTCACTTCAAACCTTTCAAAGTCTCTAATGCAAACCATCCAAGATCTCCATTGCTTTATAGGATTCCGTAAAGGCTGCATTATGAGCTAGTTATAGGTTTTAAAATGTTGCGTGTTTATGTAAACATAATGATGTGGGACATTTTATGCTGGAAAGCCCAACAATTAATTCATTTGTAAATGTGATCTTTCCAATGCCTCCCTCAAAGAAAGAGAGAGAGAAAGAGACTAATTTGTTATAGAAAGAGGTTTAAGTTTATTGTTAAGTCAGGGACCAAATTACTTTAACATGTGGGCTGTGCTTTTAAGAAGTTAGAATTATAAAACATTTTCTGGCCATTGAAAATTATTAATGAAAATAATTGAGAATGAGGAAAACAGATATTGATGAAAATGATGATGGCGGTGATGACTCATTAAAATGCTAAAATTATAAAAGAAATGTATGTCAAAGGTTAAAAAGGAAATTTGAAGGTGAGCTTTCTAGAGCTGGAGCTGAAATTAATCTTATTACCGTCTTTATCGGCGTATAACATGCACTCCCCCTGAAAATAGGGGGCAAATGATGTATGCATGTTGAGAAGCCATGTTTTTACAGTATTAACAAGTACCGTATACACCTGGCCTGCCCAATGCATCGACCGCCGCGACCCCCGCAATCACCCCCGCCCCGCCATCGCTGCCGCCGCCGCCACCACCGCTACGACCCCCGGCAATCAACCCTGCCCCGCCATTGCTGCCGCCGCCACCACCACCGCGACCCCCAGCAATCACCCCCGCCTCACCATCGCTTCCACCGCTGCTGCCACCGCGACCCCCGGCAATCACCCCCGCCCTGCCATCGCTGCCGCCGCCGCTGTCACAACCCCCGGCAATCACCCCCGCCCCACCATCGCTGCTGCTGCCGCCACCGCCACAACCCCTGGCAATCACCCCCGCCCCGCCGTCACTGCTGCCGCCACCGCAACCCCCGGCAATCACCCCCGCCCCGCCATCGCTTCCACCGCCGCTGCCGCCACAACCCCCAGCAATCACCCCCCCCCCCGCCATCGCTTCTGCCACCGCCGCCGCCGTGACCCCCGGCAATCACCCCTGCCCCGCCCCCACCATCACTTCTGCCACCGCCGCCGCCCCCCACCATCGCTGCCTGGGTTGGAAGCTGAGGCGCCGCTGTCCACTCCCCTCAGGACATGAGCCCATTTCATCTCCCTTGCCCCCTTTCTGGCTCTTCAAAGTGGGAGGGGGGATGGAAGGAGAGAAAGAAAGAGAGAGAAAGAGGAGAGAGGGAGGAGGGGGGAGGAAAGAAAGAAAGAAAGAAAGAAAGAAAGAAAGAAAGAAAGAAAGAAAGAAAGAAAGAAAGAAAGAAAGAAAGAAAGAAAGAAAGAAAGAAGGGAGAGGAGGAGGGAAGGAAAGAAGAAGGGAAGAAAGAAAGGAAGGAAAGGATATTATTAATAAAAAAAAGTTCTGAGCTACCCTTATTTTGCTTCAAAGTTCTTTATTTGAAATTTAATTTTTTTCCTAAAATTTCCCTCTTAAAATGAAGGTGCGTGTTATACGCCTGTGCGTGTTATACGCTGATAAATACGGTATCTAATACTGGGGAAAATTTACATGTCTGCCTTTCATTCACTCAGTGACAAAAATTGAAATCCCAGTTCAAGTGTCTACTTCACATAGGAGTTGATGCCAGGAGTAGAGATGGGCATGACTAAAAAAATGGTGTTTCATTTGTCGTTTGATCATTTAGGGGTCCGTTTTGGTTCGTTTTCGTTTTCGTGACTTTTTTGCAAAAAATTTCATTTTCATTTCGTTAGGTAATGAAATGAAAAAACAAAAATGAAAACGAAAAATTGCTGTTTCGTTAGCATTCTTTTTAGTTCAATGCATCTGCTGCAACGAAAACAAAAAACACAGCAAATTTGGTCGTTTCGTTTTCATTTTTGTTTTTTTTTTTTAAAAAATTCGTTTCGTTTTTGTTGCGTAACAAAACGAAAAAACAAAAATGAAAATGAAAAATCACTCATTTCGTGCCCATCTCTAGCCAGGAGTATTCCTTATGGTTGACATCTTCATCCTCAGCAACTGGAAAACGTGGAGGGTAGGTGGAATATTGAAAGGATCAGTTATTAGAAATCTCCAGTTTAAAAAGAAAGGAAAGGAAAGGAAAGAGAAAGCATGACGAAGGCACTTCCTGGAGAAACGTACACGTTATGATCACAATACTTTATTTGTTTCTTTTGATTGCATATTTTGATTAAGGATATTAATAATGGGAAAGTTTGAAGAACATGGTTTTTAAAACAGTGCAAAAACATAGGCTTGGGTCAAGAAATGGAGGACCTCTTGATTCATCTAACAGAGACTATTTCTGAATATATTAAAGGCACTTAAAACATTGGACACAGTAATAACTGTACACTGATAACTAGAAGCCAACATAGAACAAATCCAACCAGACTAATCTTATCTCTGTCTTCTTTATTAGTAATCTTCTTTTGTAGATGGTGGGAATGCTTTAGATGTAAGATATCTTGACTTGAACAAATGCCCCACAATATTCTGATTAGCAAGATGATTAGATGTGCATTGGATAAAACAACTGTCAGGTGGATACACACTTGGTTACAGAACTATACTCCGAGTGTGGTTCATCAACGGTTCCTTTGGGGTATAAGTAATAATAATAATTTTTATTTATAGTATAAAAGTGTAAGTGCAAAGTTATATATGCAAAGAAAGAGGGATGTGTGTGTACTTGTTTCAGTAATGCTATGAGAAAAGTGCCTTGGAATTGTTGGGGCTCATAAGCTGAATATGAGCCAACAGTGTGACGTGGTCACAAAAAGGGCATTAACAGAAGTACTAATTTCCCTCTATTTGACACTTGTTAGGCCTCATCTTGAGTATTATGTACAGTTCTGGGTCCCACACTTTAAGAACAATACCAATAATGGAATAAGTTCAGAGGAGGGCAACAAGGATGATCAAGAGAATGGAAATCAAGTCCAATAGGGAAAAACTAAGAGGAGCTATGATATTAATTGAAAGACAGTTGTAGAGAAGAGGAGCAGGATCTCTTCTCAATCATCCCAGAGTGAATGGCAATTTACAATTTACAGAACATTAGATGTCAGTTGAATATCAGGACATACTTCCTAAATATTAGAGCAGTGCAAGCTTTCCCTGAATGATGGACTACCTATTATGTGTCTTTCATATGAATTTATAGGATCACATAGACTTTGTCTTTATAGCCACTTATAACCTTGTGTGATTACATTGACAATATGTTTTCAATGTTAGTTTCCATCACTCATAACTTTACATGGAATTTTACTCTCCTTTTAACTACTTGTGTTCTCTTGTAGCTTTAATGTAATGTCGTCTTTTAATGCTGTAAGATGTTCCTCAATTACCTGTACTCAATACTGGAACATGTCTTAATTGTACTGAACTGTATATTATTGCTCATTACTGTAAGCAGCCTTGGGTCCTTTTCCAAGAAGAAAGGTGGAGTAAAAATACTCTAAAATAAATAAATAAATAAGAGTGGAACCCACAAGTGGTGAGTACTCTAACATTGCAGGCATTCAAAAGAAAATTAGATATTGATCTCTCAGATATACTTTGAATTAGACTCCTGCATTGAGTAATAGATTGGACCCAATGACTTTATAGACCCCTTTCCAAACCATTTTTCTATATCTGTTGTGAGTTTTTGGGGGCTGTTTGTGTTCTGGAAGTCCCCCTGACATTTCACCACCCTGTGGCCAGCATCTTCAGAGGGTAAGGAGCTCAGGAAAATAGGAGTTCTGTCTGTGCTCTGGGGTACAGAGTGAGTGAGACTGGGTTTTTAAAGTTGTGGGAAAGGGGAAACTTGTCCTATAGAGATGAATAGGTGTTAATCATTGTGTTGCGATAGTGATTAAGAAGTTTCACTGCAATCAGGGGTGGCAGTGATCTTTCTCTGTGGTTGATGGGTATTGTTAGCTGTTCTATTGTGTGAACTCATCACTGGTGTTTGTGGCTGGGTGGGAATCACTGAACTTTGATCTTTTGCAGGCTGTAGTTTTAGTCCAAGAACATCTGGAGAGCCAAGATTGGGAACCACTTGATCTAGTACATTTAGTTTGTACAGGATGAATTAGAACCAAGGTAGTGAAGCGATTAGAGTGATGGACCAAGCCTTGGGAAATCAGGGTTCTTTGACTCATCAAGAAATGAAACTGCCTGGATGTTCTTGCACCATTTGCTTTCTCTCAAGTTGACTGATTATCTCTCAAGGCTGTGAGCATAAAGTTCAAATAAGAGAAGCATGTCACACTGCCTTGGGTCAATTGGAGAAACAAAATGAATACATAAATACATAAGGTCTACTGAAAGCCTAACTTAAATCTTCACATTATGTAATCATTACAAGGAAGGAAGGAAGGAAGGAAGGAAGGAAGGAAGGCCATATCCACAGTGCCTAGAGAAACAGGCAAGCTATTTAAATGAAACCGTGAACCAAGTGATATGATCCCCTTGGGAAGAGAGTGGCTCCGGAAAGTTAAACCCAGACTTCCATCTTGGCTGAGACTGAATTTTTTTGTGGGGGTGCCCAGTATTTTCTATGGCTCCCCCACATTGAGGTGAATCTGTGAGTATTAGATTTGTGAGTGCTTGCACTGTGTCTCTCCTTCTCACTCTCTTTCCCACATAGGTGTTTATTTGGTTTCTCTTTCCTCTCCCCCCCCCACATTTTTTTGGCCTGACTTCAATAATATGAAAGGGGTTTTGGGGGGCGTGGAACTGCATGTATTTGTGTCAATGAGCATCAGCAAATGACAACTGTATTTTCAAGTCTCTCTTTTTTGAATGGTAGCTACGATAGATTTGCAGATATTCTGGACAACCAATTTACTGGTGTGTTTGTGGTTAAATTTCACTCTGCTTGGCATGTGGAGGCTTCAGGCTCTGTAATACATTCCAACCACTTAACCCTCACACCACTTGAAATGTAGCTATGCAACATTTTCATCTCAGTCCGATTAATGAGATGTATGTTCATCGCTAAGTAATAATATGTAGGATTGTAATGCAGTTTACTGGAATGGGTGTATGTACTCACAAATGCTATTAAGATTGAAGACTAACATTTTATCCCATTTAGTTTTCTTTGAAACAGGAGAGACATGTCTCCAGACAGTTATCAGCCTCCCCCTCCTTAATTAGGTGTTATTCTTAATTAATTTTGTCAAAATGCGGCCTTGAAGTATATTTTGTAGGCACATCTTTGATAGCCAGGCTGTTGTTTCAACAATGGCCTGCCATTGTTCTATGGGATAAACACACCATCTGACTAAAACCCATATTTATTTCCCTAATTTTATAAACATTTAATAGGTCCTTATTAAACACATCAGCCAGCATGATTTAATAACACAATCAGTCTAGAAGTTTGAGAAAATTGAAAACAGGGTTTGAATGTAATACAGCCACAATTACCGGAGATTATAGACAATCATTTCCATATGTCTGCAAGGGAGAGCTGCTAATCTCTGTTTGTGTGGAGGTGATTTCCCCTGGAACACTTCCCAGCCTTCAACAGCACTAGCACTGAACAAATTAGATTTGAAAGTCCCCCCATTTTATAACGAAGGTAATATACTCGGTGTGTTTGGAGAAACACAGCATTTCTAAGTGGCTTCCAAAAGCTGGACAGAGACCTTCCCCTTGTTTTTGTTTGGCTACATTATAGTTAATGTTTTTCCAAGGGTCAGCACATGTTGAAGGGGTGCGGCCCCCAGTCTCACACACACAGAAACAAAGCCTCTCTACCCACAAGGTCCTGAAATGTTTGGTGACATCACAATCTGGGAATGCAAAGCAATTAGCTTAGGTCAGAATACTGCACACTGCTGGAGGCATGGGAACACACTTCTTATTTTTAGAGTCCTCCCAACACCTTGCCCTCAATCTGAATCTTATGAGACTCTGAATAGAGGCGTTTGTCTGCTCCAAATGTAGAAGGATTCAGAAGGCAGAAAGTAACCTTTTTGTGTGTCGTGGACTAAACCCACACAGCTCTGGCCAAAAGTGTGAGCGTGCTTTGGAAAGGTGTCTGCCTCCTATTCCTAACAGGAATGGACTCCAAATATGCCTAATGGGCTGCATCTTATTGTAGTTGCTGTTGAGTGGAATGCACATGAAGCCAAAACTTGGAAGCACTTACAAAAATATCCAGCTAGTTGAAATTTGTTTCTTTTTTTCTCAATAGCAAGGGCTTGACTACATTACCATCTGACTCCTAGAGAGGGATAATTCAATATTTCTCTCTCTCCCCCCCCATGACATAACTTTAAAAGAGCACTTGCTTTTATAGTTATAGGGGTATCCCCTTGCAGAATGGTAGAAGACAGGGATATCATATGTTCCCCGTCTTGTGCTCTGTGTTACAAGCTGGATAGGAAGGAAATGTGTTTTATTTCATACCATAGACCAGCACCAATTACATTTTATTAGAAATTAACTCAATATTTTGTTACTTTCAAGAAATGAGAAATCAAACCATTTTCCCCCTTAAAAACTAAAACAGGAATGGGAACAAACCTTTTCAGGGGCTTTGGGCAGTAATCACCGTATCTTTCCATCTATAAGATGCCTCCATGTATAAGACGGCATCCATTTTTCCAACCCAAAATTACAGTTTTGCAACCGCGTGTTTCTCTCCTTTGGTGAGAAGGAAATGATGGAGATGTGTAATCTCCAGGCTTAAAACCAGGGTACTTCAAGGGCCAGATGCAGGGGAGTAGTATCCGGAGACAGATATGTAGTCTTGTGCACTCCCAGACACATGTGGTGGGGCCTCTGTGAGATAAAGGAAGCTGGACTAGATGGGCCTTTGGCCTGATCCAGCATGCTCATCTTATGTTCTTATGTTATGTTCTTATGGGTTATCTCCATGTATAAGAAGACCCTCAATTTTTTGTCTAACAATTTTAGATCAAAAATAGTCTTATACGCTGAAAAATACTGTACTTTTGAAACACACCCATTTGTGCTTTATTTTAACCTTTTTTGGAACTTGCTGAGTCCTTCAGCCTTGCCTTTGGACCTTGCAGCATTGGTCTTGCTCTTAATCCCTGTCCCACAGCTGCAGTAGGACCCATGAGGAGACGTATGAAGCTGCAGAATAACATGGTAATCACAGGCCATTCCATTTTGTCTCAAGGATGTCAACACTAATTGAGTCTGAAAGCAACAACTATATTTCCTCTCCCTAAGTGGCTACTAGGTGGAACAATTATGAAATATGACCTCTTCCTCGAGGGTTGGAGGGGAATGTCTCCAGCTGTCATCTCCTGCATTGAAAAATGGTCCAGTAACTTGAGCTGGTAGTTTTGCAATCCTTGTTTGACTACAGCTTGGGATGACCTGAGAAATGCTAGAGTTTGCAGCTTCAAGGTAGGAGGCACGTTCGCCACAGAAGATGACATCGGAAACATGTCATGAGTCAGTGGATGGGACTGTCATTCATTTGGTAAATTTTTATTGCAAGTCATTAGCATAATATGCATTTCATTGTCATGATGATGCACAGATGTCACGCTGCAGCTGGCAAAGAGATTGCACTTTAATCTGGTCTGTTCTAGTTCAGACTTGGTTACCTTCAAATGGGAAAAAACTACCATCTTGCAGAGGTTGTGGGGAATGAGAAATCAATTCATGGGGATTTGTAAAACAAAGAGCCTAGACTTCCCAATACAGTACATTCCTTACCCTGTTTAGCCATAGAAAGCCTGTTTAAAATGAAACATGGGCTTCCCAACACTCAGAAGAGGCTCTGCACAAGCTTTAACTAATTCCCATCTGTGACGTCTGGTGTTTGCTTGCCTTTTCCCTCACTCAAATAATCTGAGGTTGTTTTAACAAATGCCTGGCTGATCCTACAGACCTTTCTGCAAGGCTGAGATGTTCCACTCATTAGGACTCCTTACAGCATGGCAGGGTTGCTTGCTATATTTTTGTTGCTGTAAATGTGTTTGCTTTCAAAAGCAACTATGATGCTGTAAAATGCTGAAAGAATTCCTTACACAGTTGCCTTTGGATATAATCTGGTACCTTGAGAAATCAGCAGACAAAGCAGAGGATATTCTCTGTAAGGCCTTTGTATGAATCTCCCTCATCATCAATTGCAGTGACTCAGCCAGGGCATCCATACCCCTCTAAGGTGGTGGTTCCCAAACTGGGGGTCGAATGACCATTTCACAGGGGTCGCCATGAGCCAGTGAAGAAAAAGGCACCAATGGCTTGGGTCTGGAGGAGGGGGGGAGGAAGGGGGAAGAGTGAATTACAGCTTGATAGGTTGGAGGGATGTCAGTCAATGCCAGAGGAGGCTGCAATTGGCTGAGGGTGCCTGTAGACGGAAGTTCTCTATGGCACCTGCAGCTATGGCCTGACAAAGGGGGCGTGTGGCCTCTTCCAACCAGATGTTGTGGTGACCCCAAGCAAAGGGTCACCACAACATGAGGAACTGTATTAAAGGGTCGTGGCACTAGGAAGGTTGAGAACTACTGCTCTAGGGCCTTTCTACCGTTTATCTTCTGATGCCCAACTGCAACTTGTCTGTCTTGCCTCATGTACTGAAGCTGAGTGATGGGAGAGTCAAGACAGGTTAAAAGAAACACATGACACATATCCCTGTTAATTTGCTGTCACACATGGAGTGATGGTGGCCAGTTTGGACAGCTTTAAAGAGTGGGACAGTGAGACAATTTATGAAATGTGGGGCTTCCTGTGACTACCGCTCCTCTTGGTTATCTTTCACCGCCATAGGCCTTTCCCCCCTTTCCCCCCTGCCATCTGCAAAGCCACGCTTTACCGCTTAGTCTGGCTACTTGTGTTTAACTGTTTTTAAACTATTCAATTGCCTTATAGCTGTTATTACTATTTCTTATGTTGTGAACCAACCGGAGTTCCTTCGGGAAGACGGGCGGTATATAAGTTCAATAAATAAATAAATAAATAAATAAGATGCGTACATGCTGACCCTAAGAACATGTTACTGGGAAATATAAGCAAGAAAGTATTGCTGCATTTATGTCCTGCTTATGACCTTCCACAGGAACCTGGTTGGGTGTCCTGGGAACAGGAATTTAACAAAACTATATTCTTCTTATGGCTTCATATTTCCAGAAATCCATTTACTTGTGCTGTTTGTGTCATTTCAAAAAGAAACATAAATATAACTATAATATCAGTTGATTATGCAATAGATAGATAGATAGATAGATAGATAGATAGATAGATAGATAGATAGATAGATAGATAGATAGATAGATAGTAGATGGGCACGAAACAAAAAATGGTGTTTTGGTTTTTCATTTGTCGTTGAGAGGTCTGTTTCAGTTCGTTTCCGTTTGTTGGGAATTTTTTGAAAAATTTCATTACCATTTTTCATTTTTTCGTTTGTCGTTTCTACCTGCTTTTTGCATGATTTTTAAAGCATTTTTGTCCACAGGCATCCTCCAACGCCCCAGACCAGAGGGAAAACACTAAAAAAATGGATGGTGGCAGAGACACAGTATAGACTAGGTATGCAGGGAGGCTGCAAAGGCAGTGGCGGGTGTTGCCCAGGGTGCAAGGCAGCCGCAGAGTGACAGCACTGCGGGGCAGGGGAGGGTACTCACTGAGAGGTACGCAGCCCACACGCACACAGGGAGGCTGCAGGACTGAAGCTAGAGTCGCAGAGACAGCAATCCCACCCTAACTCCCACCAGAGACTGCAAGGAGGACGGGGGCTGCCAGAGCTTTTTATGCCCTCTGTGGCTGCCAGACATGCCCGCCCAGTCTGCAACCTGGGCATGCTATTGGTTGAACATGATCCCATCACATGGTTTGCCTCCATTTTGTGACTGGTGGTGACATCCATTTTAAAGGGAAAAGAAAAATACACCATGATGGGAGAAGACAAAAACAAACGTTTTAAGGACCCCAACCCCCTTGGTAGGTATTATCAGACAATAAACCATTGACGACAAAACTGTAATTTATTGACTGGTGACAATTGCAGTACTCTGGCAAGGCATTGGGTCGGATCCAACACTATCGGGAACCCGCCTGTCCCCATACTCCTGGGGCGCCCCCACCGGTGGCGGTACCCTTGATTCTCAGCTCCTGTCCTTTTTTCCTTCGTCGAACATTTATCCCTCCCGAAACAGCTCATTTGGGTCCACCGTAGCCACCTGTTGCTTCTGAGCCAGGCAGGCTTAACACCTCCACCTGGAAATGCAAACCGCCCAAGCTGTGACAAGATACAACAAGCACCTTTTAAGTTCCGTTAACCAACTGTACAACATCCAGGGTTCTGGGTGGGTCATTTTTAAAGGGCAGGGGCTGCATTTTCATCACAATTTTTCTTTGTCATTTCATTACCCGGTAAGTCAGGTCTGTGTTTTATCAGACAATATAAATAATTATCGCTGTTTTTTTACGGATGTCCAGGGCGTTTTTTAACATTTAAAACAGCTCATTTCACTGCGCGTCGCCATTAACGGAAACAAAACGTAACAAACACAATTTTCGTGGTTTTGTTCATTTCATTGCATTTTCATCACAATTTTCGTTTGTCGTTTCATTACGTAACATTTCGTTTTCATTTTTGTTTTTTTGTTTCGTTACACAACGAAAATGAAACGAAAATTTTTTAAAAAACAAAACGAAAACGAAAACAAAATGACCAAATTTGCCGTGTTTTTCATTTTCGTTGCAGCAGATGCATGGAACTAAAAAGAATGCTAACGAAACAGCAATTTTTTGTTTTTGTTTTTGTTTTTTCGTTTCATTACGTAACAAAACAAAAATGATTTTTTTGCAAAAAAGTCACAAAAACAAAAACGAACCAAAATGGACCCCTAAACAACCAAATGACAAACAAAACACAATTTTTTTTAGTCGTGCCCATCTCTAACGACAAATGGTAACGGAAACGAAAAAATGTTTGTTCCGTGCCCATCTCAGATATAGATAGATAGATAGATAGATAGATAGATAGATAGATAGATAGATAGATAGATAGATAGATAGATAAGAACTCTCTGCATAACCAAGTTATTATTATTTATTGCTAATATTAACAAGCAGACAAAGGTCAATGTATAGCTTGAGACCAGAATAACTGCTAAGGCTCAGAGGGTTTTAGTTCACATCTGCTCTGCAAACATTCTACAGTTCTTGCACAATGAAGAGTAGGAATAAGTTCAGCACATAAACCATGAATGGCAGCTGTTATGCATCTTCTTTTTGCTGTAAAGGCTGGCATTTCATGACATGTCCTCAGACTGCTTTTTGATTCAAACTCTCTTTTCAGTGGTTACCATCAAGCATATGGAAGAGCTTTTTCTGGTAAGAGCTTGAATGGGTGTGTTGGAGGTGCATAGCCTAGTCAGAGCCAAACAAGTAAATACAGCACTAAGAAGACAGCTAGGAGTGGGACATCAGACAATGGGCCCTTTGGAGTACTGTACCTTCATCCTCTGCTTTTGGAGCCAGTTTTTAAAACTGTACTGGAAAACACCATATTTTTTTCATTCTAAAAATGAGGTATGACTTCCAGATAGTTAGAAGGAATGAATTTTCAAATTCATGGTATTATCCATACTGTTGCAAAAAAATACAATATATGAGCAAGAGCCATTAAAACTATGATCCTTGACCATAAGGAGTTTATAACTAGAACTATTCTAAATTGAATTTTTAAAGGTGTGGAAACATTTATTAGGCTGTGGATCACTTTCTACTCTTATGCCCTTATACCTATTCATAAATTCAAACACACACACACACACACACACACACACACACACACACACACACACACACAATTTTCCACTGGAGTCTGGGAATGTTGCATTTGCAATATTGTTTCTTGGTTTCCTTTCTGTATTTAAAACCCAGGTTGATTAGTTTTTGAAATGCCAATTTATTAAGCTATTATGCTGCAAATATGCTTGGCAGTCCAAATGATAACAATTCAGTGCTCCCCAAGAAAACTGATGCCCAGAAACAGAAAATTATGAACACAAGAAACTGTACACACTGATGGAGTAGAGAAGGAAGAGAAATAAACAAACTCAGACCTCCTTAGGGACAACCAAGACAAGGACATCAGAGATTGAAACAGACAGCAAATTAGTGTAAGAGCTTTCTAAGGTCAGTTCAAACACTAATGCATGCCCATGGGAGCACCACCAAAAAGCATTTCCCTGTGGTACACTGGTTCCCAAACTTGGATCTACAGATGCCACTGGACTATTGAAATCCCTCAGTGTTCACCACATTATCTGGAACTTCTGGGAACTGAAGTCCAACAGCATCTGTCCAACATCTGGGAACCTATTCGGTACAAGAAAAAAACATATCAAACAATTTTTGCATGTAATGAAAACAAACAAAAAAACACAGACCTGACTTACCGGGTCTGGCGTAACGAGCCCGGCCGGAGCGTCTAAGATGGCGCCCGGCCCAGCATGCCAAACGCCGCGCCGGGGCGCACGAGCCAATCATGGGCGCCCGGCGGGCTTTTGCGTGTTCAACATCCGGGCGTTGCCGGCCAGGGCGCAAAACCACCAGCCCCTGCCCTTTAAAAGGGTCTGCCTGGCAAGCCCGCCATTCGGCACCGGCTTGCACCGGCTTCCACGCTGCCACCCACCCACCACACCCTAGATGTTGTACAGTCGGTTGGTTATGGAACTTAAAAGGTGCTTGTATCTTGTCACAGCTTGGACGGTTTGGCATTGGGACCGGATCCAGGTGGAGGTGGCCGTCGGATGGAGCCTGCCTGGCTCAGAAGCAACAGGTGGCTACGGTGGAAAGAGGGAGCCGCGAGTGTCCCGGCTCGGGAGGGATAGCAGACGGCCTCTCTGCTCAGCTCGACGAAGGAAAACTCGAAGGAGTCTGCACCCACGGGGGTTTCCAGGAGCTGAGAATCAAGGGTACCGCCACCGGTGGGGGGCGCCACCAGGAGTATCGGGGGACAGGCGGGTTCCCCGATAGTGTTGGATCCGACCCAATGCCTTGCCAGAGTACTGCAGATTGTCACCTAGTCAATAAAGCTGTGGCCTTCACAATTTGCCCACAAATACGGTTGTCTCCGTGTCATCAATGGTTTGGGGCAAACACAAGGCTCGGCGCTGGACCACAATATCAGGGATGTCATTTCGAAAACATAAGGACTAAAATAGCCCTCAACCTATATTGTTAGAAATATCAATATTTTGTGTTACATTAATAGAGGGGGAAACAAAGCAAACCAGATGCTCTACAAACTCATAGTTTATTCACATGCAATTTAATTTTGAACACTCCTGAGTCTGACCATGAATCATGTCCCTTCTTTCCCTGAATCCTAGTGTAACCAGCATTTGTGTCCCCTGAAACATGAGTGTGTGTAGTAACTGTGCCTTTGTATCTTAAACTCATAACACATTTTATGCCATGAATTAAAACAAAGAGGCCTGTCATATGATGTTTCTATTGTAGATGTGGCCAGGAGCTGGGTGCTACACAAAACTTTCTTCTCTCTGTTGGCATTATGTCATATCCCAAGGGTCCTTATGGCTCCTCCTAGCCCCCGTATGCTCCTTCCTTCCTTCCTCAGCCAGCCAACCTTAGAACTTCAAATGGGGCACTCTCATCTCTGGTCTGCTCTTGGTCCATAGAAGAGCTCCTTTCCTCAAAGAGGCAGGCATTCTGCTTCAGAGCTTTCCCGTCTTCCTTCTTTTTGTGCACATGGTAACTAGCAGGGTGCCTGTAGACTATGGTTTAGGAGGTGCCATGTTTGTGCTGGATATTGGTAGTGGCAGTATTCTGTGGTGGTTTGTAATTTTTAAGTCTCTTCTCTCAGATGTGGAGAAAATGATAGTGGAGAGAGAAGGGCTAAATTCAGGCCTCTCTCACATCTCTCTGGATCAGACAATTCAGTACAGGTTCCAACCAGAGCAGAAGCAGATTGCTATTTCTTAATGACCCTTCAACAAAGAGGGCACTTTGCCATAGACTCTCACTACAACGAAAAAAGTTTTTTTAGAACTGGAATTTATATTTTCTAGTAATTCCTCCTGCCCTCCCTATGAATATTCTGGCTTGTGCCAGATCTCTGCTATATTAATTCCAAAAGCCAGGTTCATGTCACTGATTTAACAGCCTCTGACAGGAAACATGATTTTTTTCAAATGAAATTGTTACTCATAAACTATCCAACAAGATCAGTGCCTGTGCATGAAAATGGGACAGCATGAAGAATACAGGTGCTAATGAACACTTTCTAATATTGTTTCCTGGTTTTGCAGATGTTGTACATTTAGACACATGTGGTCCTCCAGCGCCTACAGTCATTCTGTTGGAAATAAAACAAAATGGGAAGCATTGCAGGCCTTTTATTTTACTGTCAGCTTTAATAAAGATAAAATTATTCTCCTATGAGAGTGAAATATCCATCCATGGTGATTCTTTTATTCTACAAATAAAAACCTATAGGTTTTTTTGGGGGGGGTGTTCACTCTGAATATTGTGCTGGAATCATGTGAGTAACTACATTTCTTTAAAAAAATGACATGTTTATGCATATATTCTGAGCTCATTTCTTTTGGTTCCTGCTGGTGATGTCATTGAGCCCAGCTGGTGCATTCTTGCAAATGATTTCCCCTTACTCATGTTTCACCAACCCATTCAGGGCCTAATGGAATTACTTGCTCTTTGAAACTGGAGTCTTGCTCCCCCCCCACTCCCTTTCTTCTGATTCACCTCTGCTATCAGCTGTAAAATAAAGCCGTCTGTTCCAGAAATGGCCACAAATGCATTAAAGCAAATAATGTTAAGAAAAGACATTTGTTTCAGGCAGGAGGATCTCCAGACTTTTCCCAGCTTTCTTCCATCACACTTCTTTCCATCAGCCATATTTGACCTGAACACCTCTTCACTCTTTCTTTTGAAAGCTGATTAAAGAGAAGTGAAAGCACAATGTCTGGAATGCTTCTATCGGGCAAGTGTATGCCCTGTCCCCAAGCAGCTCAAGGCTGTGTACAATGACCCTGCAAGGTAGGTGGAAAGATATTGGCTGGTTCAAGGTCAGCCAATAAGTTTCATGGCTCATAAAACTAGAACTGACCACAACATGGATCTTAAGTATTGAAGCCATGGTCTACATTGAATTGTAGCTGGTAAAAATCCTGTTCTCTCATCAGATTACATGGAAGAAAGTAGGGCTTGATGAGTAGAATGCCCTGAGTATGCTGGATATGGTAGCTAGATTCTATGTTGTTGTTGTTGTTGTTGCTGCTGTTGTTGTTGTTGTTGTTTTGGTTTTTCAGTAATCATTATGTTAGGTGTAGGTCTAAATGATGATTTCAAAAGTGTGGTGGTGGTGGTGAATCCTATCAACACTGCAACGCTCATTAATTCATCTGAGCAGCTGATGGATAGTCTGTCACTGTTTATACAATAGGCAAAGGTCTAATTTTCAGGTATTAGCTGATTAACACATGAGTCAATGTGTATGTTCTGTGCCCAGCAAAGTGGAACATCAAATGTGTGGAAAAAGATTAATTGTGTGCACAGATGTTAGTTGTATAATCAATTTTTCTGAGGTTTGAGGGGGTGGTACCCCACAGATCAATAGGAAAGTAGAGGATTAGAATAATGTGTTGAAAGGAATCACAGCCTCTCATCCCTGAAGCTCATTTATTTGCCTCAGTGAGGTGCTTGTACAGAATTGTCTAGCAGTAACAAAAGCTCATTTCAGTTTTCTACAGTGCCAGCCAATACTGACTTTGTTTGTCAAACATTATGAATTGGTTTACAAAACCTTCCATGGCATGAGACCTGACTATCTGGCGGAGTGGATCTCCCAAAGATCAGCTACGTCCCGATCAACCAGAGCTACTCTTGCTCTCTCGCTCCAAGGAAGGCCCAAAGGGTTTCTACCCGGAACTGGGCCTTCTCAGTGGCCGCCCCATCACTTTGGAACTCATTGCCAACAGAGATAAGATTGGCGAAGTCACTGCTGGCCTGTGTGTGTGTGTGTGTGTGTGTGTGTGTGTGTGTGTGTGTGTGTGTGTGTGTGTGTGTGTGTGTGTGTGTGTGTGGTGTCGTTACAGTCGTTACGGACTCTTCATGACTCCATGTCCATAGAGTTTTCTCAGCAGGAATACTGGAGTGGTTTGCCAGTTCCGACTTAGGAGAGTTCTAAAGACCTGGCTTTTTAGGGAGAGCTTCGGTGATTGCTGAGTGCACAACAGTATGTAGTTAGTTGGTCCTTATTGTTTGTCCCAGCCTTTCCTTGCTGGAGTCAGTGTTTTGTCTGTATGGATGTTGTTGTTATGTTTTATCTTTTTATTTGATCTATCTTATTAGCGGGTTGCTTTCTTTTGGGGCAAGTTGTTTTTCACCGCCCAGAGTTCCTGAGGAAAATTTGGGTGGTTAATAAGTACAAATATAAATAAATAAATAAATAAATAAATAAATAAATAAATAAATAAATAAAATTGAGTGCAGGAATAGAGAGGAAAGAAATCTTTGACCCAGGCACTATGTGGCCTTTGGAGAAACTCACATGGACACTTTGTATTCCCTAACATGAAAGTGGGATATGTAAGAAAATATTACAATGTGAATGCTCTATCCCTAAATTCCAGGCAGACAAGTAACTAACTAACCAATTGTACCCTCTTCCAAAATGCAATATTCCTTTCCCTCTCCTTCAGCTTTTGTTCCCATTCTCCCCCCTCCCCCGGCTACTTAGACTACCTTCCCTGGCTACTGACCAGTTCTCCCTCATTTTATGATATGCCTCCATTTTGTTTCCTCTGGGATGCATTCCTCTTCTAAAGGGATCTTTTGCAAACTTTGATGACTGCTGAATGTTGCTCACGCTTTTCTGCAAGAATGGAGACATTTTTTATTTTATTTTATTTTATTTTTGCTATTAAAAAACCACATTCAGAAAACAAGTTCAGCTTGATAGCTCAATGGCTTAGGTCTCTCTGACTATGGAGCCAGAGTTTGTGAGTTCAATTCTCCCTCAAGCTTCTTTGACAGGGCTGGACATGATGAGCCATAGGTTCCCTTCCAACTCTCCATTTCTAAGATGATCAGTAGCAGCAGCAGCAACAGTAGTAGCAGTAGTAAAAGTGTTCTGCTTATATACTGCCCCACACCACTTCAGGTAGTCTCTGGGCGGTTTACAGTTTCATTACAGTATGCAGGCTACACATTCCCCCCCCCCAGCAAGCTGGGTACTCATTTTACCGACCACAGAATTTATTTATTTATTTATTTATTTATTTATTTATTTATTTATTTATTTATTTATTTATTGGATTTTTATACCGCCCATCTTGCAGTGAGGTCACTCTGGGCGGTTTACAACAATTAATACATTCAAACAATTTATACAATAAAACCATAAAATAGTAACACAATAAAATAAAAATAATATTAAAGTGACATAAAACAATATATTATTATTGGCAGGCTAATCAGTTAAAATCAAGATCTAATGGGTGAACACTGAGTTGCAATTATATTTGGGGGGATGCCTGCTTAAATAATCAAATTTTAATAGTTTTTTAAAGGCAGCCAAAGAGGGGGCCAGGCAGATGTCTGGTGGAAGGTTATTCCATAGGTGAGGGGCAACGGCAGAAAAGGCCCCATTTCTTGTTTTTTCCTTTCAGGCCTCTTGTGGTGTAAGTTGCCTCAAACACCTAGCCTGGGAAGATTGGGTATTATGGGCGGTTTTCAAAGGGAGAAGGCGCTCTGACAATTTCATTATGCAGACTACACATTGCCCCCCCCACACACAGCCAGCAAGCTGGGTTCACATTCTACTGACCTCGGAAGGATAGAAGGCTGAGTTAACCATGAGCTGGCTGCCTGGGATTGAACCCCAGGTCATGAGCACAGTTTTACCTGAAGTACAGCCATTTAACCATTGCACCACAAGGCTCCTACTGTATATATGCAATATGCATGTTATGAGGTCCTGGAGCTAACACTGTCCACCCTGGAGGTTTTTTCTTTAAAGAAAACATGTTATACGTAATCAAACTAGAGCACGACATTCGTAATAAGTACAGTATTTGACTATTGTCATTTAATGATGTAAGCCACCTTGGGTTCTTATAGGGAGAACGGCGGAGTTACGAGCGATGAAGCAAGAACGGAAGAGGCTGGAGCGCAGCTGGAGGAAGAACCGGACGGTGAATAAGAAGGCTGCAGTCACTGTCCGGTCCAGGCGCTACGTGCGGGCGATCAGGGAAGCTAAAAGATCTCATCACTCCCTGAGAATTAGTGAGGCCTCGAACCGTCAAGCGGAATTGTTCCGTGTGGTTCGCGACCTCACTAATCCTGGGCTGGCAAGGCCTCCTCCTACTGATTTCAGTAGTGAGAATTTTGCAGCCTTTTTTCGATCAAAAATAGAGGCCATCCGTACCGGTTTTTACTCCTGTTACCCTAGCCCACCCTTGGCACCCCCTGTCGCTGCAGCCCCTCGGTCTCCTCGTATGGTTGAGTTTGGGCCTGTTTCCTCGTTCGAGGCCTCCAGGGCTATCGCCCATTGCCGGCCCGCGTCCACCCCCTTCGACCCTTGCCCATCATGGCTTATGAAAGCAGTTGGTGGGAGCATGCCCGAATGGGCTTCTGTCATCGCCACGGCCTCCTTCAGGGAAGGGATTTTTCCCTCTCGCCTGAAGGAGACTGTGGTAAAGCCCATTCTGAAAAAACCAGGCCTAGCATCGGGAGATTTGACCAACTACCACCCGATTGCTAATGTTCCCTTCCTAGGCAAGGTAATCGAGAGGGCAGCCGCGATCCGGCTTCAATCATTCTTGGAGGAAGAACATATCCTTGACCCATTCCAGTCCGGGTTCAGGCCTGGATGGGGGACTGAGACAGTCTTGGTCGCTCTGCAAGATGACCTCCTCCGGGGGGCCGACAGGGGGTGCTCCTCCCTGTTGGTCCTCCTGGACTTGTCAGCGGCCTTTGATACCGTCGACCACGGTATCCTGCTGGACCGGCTTTCCGAGGTTGGGATCGGGGGCACTGTTTACAGTTGGCTTCTGTCCTTCCTCGGGGGCCGGCCCCAGCAGGTTCAGCATGGGGGGGGAGTTGTCTGCCCTGTGGATACTCCCTTGTGGGGTTCCACAGGGGTCGTCCCTCTCTCCCATGCTGTTCAACATCTATATTAGGCTGCTGGCTGAGGTCATTAGGAGACATGGAGTCTGCTGTCATTAGTACGCTGATGACACGCAGCTCTATGTCTCCTTTTCCACCGCTGCAGATGAGGCTGTCCGGACCCTCGATCAGTGCCTGGGCACGGTCATGGAATGGACCAGGGCTAACAGGCTCAGACTCAACCCCGATAAGACCGAGGTTATGTTCTTTGGGGCTTCCTCATCTGGCTATGGAGGCCCTTATCCCACCTTGGAGGGCATTTCCCTCCGGCCTTCGGACTCCGTCCGGAATCTGGGCGTAGTCCTGGACCCGGCGCTCACCATGGAGGCCCAGGTGGCCGCTGTGTCCAGGGCTGCCTTTTTTCATCTCCATCGAATTGCCCAGATTCGCCCATACCTAGATGGGGATTCCCTCAGAACTGTGGTGCAAGCGCTGGTGATCTCGAGACTGGACTATTGTAATGCGCTCTACATGGGGCTGCCCTTGACTCTCCTTCAGCGACTGCCGCGGGTCCAGAATGCGGTGGCCAGACTGGTGGCGGGTGTGCGTCGGTTCGAGCACATCACCCCATTTCTGGCCCGCCTGCATTGGTTGCCCGTTGCGGCCCGAATCAGATTCAAGGTCCTGGTTTTGGTTTACAAAACCCTCCATGGCCTAGGACCTGACTACCTGACAGAGTGGATCGACCAGCGGTCAACATCGGCCCGTCCGACTAGGTTGTCGCGGGCGCACATGCTGCATGTGGCCACGCCCAGGGAGGCTCAGAGAACATCCACCCATACCCAAGCCTTCTCTGTGGCTGGCCCCACCATGTGGAACCATCTCCCAGCACAAGTGCGCCTAGCAGAGTCCCTGCCAGCCTTCCGGAAGGCATTAAAAACTCTCCTTTTCCAGGAGGCGTTTGGTGACTGAAGTCCCCCCCCCGCCATCTGTAAAGCCACTCTTTATCATTCAGTTTGGTTATTTGTGTTAATTTGTTTTAAATTGTCTATTCATAGTTGTTATTAGTATTTTTCTATGTTGTAAACCGCCCAGAGTTCCTCCAGGAAGACGGGCGGTATATAAGCCTAATAAATAAATAAATAAATAAATAAATAAATAAATAAATAAATAAATAAGAATAAAAATATTTTAAATAAATAAGAAAAAATGGACATCTCAGTATCACCCACAAAGCTGTACATTGCTCTGTACTTGAAACACTTACTAGTTTACACTATAAATCCTGGAATTCCCTCCCTGCCAGTGTGGCTCTTGGGATGAATAATGCTCACTCCCACCCATCCCCCAAATATAGTAGCTTTGGCCAGCTACAATTGTTGATAAATCTAATAGGAATTTCAAAAGAAGTGAGACATTTAAAGAATGATGTTACCACTGCCACACCCACCTCAGTTACTTTCAATGCCTAGGAACCCAGGTCTTCTGAATCTTACTCTGTTATTCTAACCACCAATGTTCTGCTAGGTAGTCTTCTAGTCTTACACAATATTATACATGTGCTGTCATTACAAGGAGTGTTTTTAACTAGGTAGAGTTTTAGGTTTCAGTCCTGTACCAACTTACCTGAATGTAAATCTAAGTAGGTCTATATATCTTTGTTGTTGTTGTTGTTGTTGTTGTTGTTGTTGTTGTTGTTGTTGTTGTTGTTGTTGAAGGGAGTGCTTTCTGTGCAGTCAAAGGATAATGTGCAAGGCAGGTCTTACTCCCAGGGGTACAGATGGGGTTTCCTAATGCTCACAGTCAAGGAAGGAGGACTATTTTGCCAAATAAGTCTCTCTCACTTTTTGCATTTCTGGTCTGTGAAGGTGCAAGATACAGAACATTGCAGCCATGAACTCTGAGCACATTAGAGTGATCCAGAGAAATGAAGGTTGGTGGATAGGGAAAGCAAAGAGGCAAAGAAAGTGAACAGTTTTCACCAAGAGACAGTTATTCTAATCCATATAGTTGGCATGCTCCCACTACCCTGCCACTCCTTCATGGGAAAATAATAATTGCATTTAAAGCTGGTGAATAGTTTGCAGAGGATTCCACATGGTGTATAGCCTGTGAAGGGTGTTGGGATGGTGTCTTTTGGTGGTGGCACATGCCAGGTAGAGAAAAATTGTGTGGCCTCCACATCATTTTTTAAGAAGCCCCACAAAAAGATCAAATAAGTGGATAGATCAATGATTAGGTATCTAGCTATGGGCCAGAGGTTTGGAGTTCAAATCCCCAGCGTTCTACTGTGACAAGGACTGGACTCTATGGCCCATAGGGTCCCTTCCAGCCCTGCAATTCAATGATGATGATGATGATGATGATGACGACGACGACGACGATGATGATGATCAACAGCAAATTTCCCATGTAAATGCAGAGTGGTGTCTTCAAACTAACAGTGTAAGGATATTGAAATGGCTTTGTATATATGTTTTAGTTCATGCCAAGAAATATTGTAATATTGTAGTACTGAGTTTAATGCTAACAATGGTAAATTTTCCATAGAAAACTATGCAAGTCGGGTTAAACAAGACAGAATTGTAGCTGAAATGCTAGTTCCTTCCAATGCACTGCCTTTATGAGAAGGGTTATTGAATTTTTCATAATATGATCTACTGCCTTGCTGTATTAAAGGAGACACTGTATGATGCATTGTTCATTGAAAACTTTCTAAATTAGTTACAGTATAGTTAGGCATGGAGGAACAAATCCCTAGCAGAAGCAGGATTTTTTTTCTTCCACCCCCCCCCAACCAACAACTCAGAAATGTTGGATGTGATCCCCATCAGGGATGAGCAATGGTCATAGGATTATATCAGGATCACAACACAATTTAGAAAGTAGCCTCCTTCAATTTTGACCAACATGGAGCTCATTTGCTGTGACGCACACCCTGAACGCAAGTCAGGAGTAATAAACCTAAAAGTTTCTACTTCCTATTAATTAGTTATTGAATAGATCTACAGACAATTTCAAAGACTGAACACAGTAACATCAAGTGACAGAAACCCGCAAACACTCAGCCAATAAATAATAAAATATTTCAAAATCACAAGACCATGTAAAAGGTTATATCAATCAAATCATAAGGATAAAATAAGCTTGTATTATAACAATAAAACCTTAGTTTAAAAAAACTTATGTTACTCATCTAGATGCACTCCTTTTATTACTAGGTCCACCGAACAGGAAGTCCATCTTTATCCCATCTCCCCTTGTTTTCATACTTTTAAGAAATGGTGCAAGATCATATTCTCTAATGCTGTCATAGAGCTGACAGTGCAGCAAATAATGGGCAAGATCTTCCACATTACCTACCCCACATGGACAGAATCCATTTTGTACAAAGATGCCCAGATATTGGTCCCATAACATCATTCTCAAGTCTCAACAGTCTCCACAGGCCCACCTATGGAGTTAAGAGTAGCATCATATCATCTGCATAAAGAAGCATCTTAACTGACCTGTCCAAAAAACAGAGCATATGAAAGTCAGGACTGTGTATGGCGGGAACAAGATAATTTAGTAGTTTAAAAGAAAAGGAGCCAGAATACAACCTTGTCACACTCCTTTAGCTGTGGGAAACCCATATCTTCAGACGTGATTAACACTTGTTCTCACTTGTAAGCTTATATCTATACAGAGGGCCTTTATAAGGAAAAGAAGTCTCCTATCCATATTTGTTTTCAGATTTTTCCCCATAATAATTTTCTATTGACAGAGTCAAAATCTGAATTTAAATCAATGAAGGTGGTTTAAAGCTGACCATCCTTTGTGGCGCATTTGGTTGTCATATGCAAAAGTGTGAAGCAGTTATCAACAATGGCTCTCCCCTGCCTAAAACTTGCCCACTCTTCTACTATGAGAGAATTTCGTTTTGCCCAACCCTCCGATTTTTGTAATAAATTTTGCATAGATTTCAGCTGCAATATCTATTAGGGTTATTGACCTATAATTTCTAAGGTCCCTTCAATCTATCTCTTTTGAACAAAACAAAACAAAAAAAACCATGGAAGCACTATGCTGTAATAGAACTCTACTAAAACTCTAGCCTCTAGGAATACACTCTGTAATATTTTTGTGGGTGAACAAGCCAAACAATAAAAGTCTACCTGTCTGTTCCATCCTTAAAAAGTTCAGCTGGGATAAGGTCCTCTCCCAGTAACCCATTATTCTTTAATAACTGTATGAGAGATTTAACTTCTTGCATAGTAACTGGAGGCCATTTGGGGAGAGCATTTGTATCCCCAAGAGGCCGAGGTCTACTTTTTCCCGACGAAAGTGCCTGAGGGCTACTACACTAAAACATCTACTTATGAATTTTATCTGTTCTGACCATATGTTCATTAAGTAGAGCAACCCTTGAACTGCCCCGCTCGGCTGAGACAGTGAGCTGGCAGACCCAGAGCTTTGCTGGGGAAGTGGTGGTCCTTGGGGTGGGGGAGGTAGAGGTAGAGAACTTATCCCCTCACATTTTGAATTGATGGCTGGTGGGCTACTTTTGAACCCTTCACGGGCTACTGGTAGCCCCCGGTCTACCTGTTGGACAGGCCTGCTCTATACTATCTGCTTTTATCTACTTGTTTGCTTTTTGTCAGAACTGGAGGATACATACAGGTTTGTTGCCTTTTCTGAGAAAAATCAGAAGTTTGATCAGTTTTAAATGAATAGTTGCAAAAACAGAATTTACATTTAGAGGCTTAAAAAGAAAAACAAATAAAGGATACTCTGATCCCCATAGTTTACTTTTGCATTGCATTGTCTTAAAAATAGGTAGCCCAAGTAGCAAACCCACAATATTTAAGAAGGATAAATATGGTGGTTTATGTCCAGGAGGCAGGCAGGCTGAAACACAGAGGGGAAGAGAGAGGGTCAGATAGGCTGACAGCTCACAGTAAGCAAGCAACTTATTTGCAATGCAGCCTCTCACACAGCCACACACAGCCCAGGCCAACTAGGGGGAAATGTACCAGGATTAGAGATGAGCATGGACAAGCAAAACAGTGATTCGTTGTGGTTTGTTGTTCATTGAAGTCCAAACCACGAACTGCCCGAATGTATGAAAAAAAAGAACCACAAATTGGTTTGCTTTGGGTTTGGGTGTTTTTTTTTTAAACAAACGTATTGGTTTGCTTTTTGGTTCATATCCAAGATGTATTTCCAGTTTTAGTATTTGCCACCAAGTGACTATGTCTACATTTTCCATCCTGGTTGCTGAAGTAAGACAGATGTAAGACTGCTTTGTACAGAGAGGCCTCCCCCCCCCGTCCCCTTTGTCTGAGATCCACCTTGGCTCTGTTCTCCTCCATCTCTGCTACCTTTCTTTGAAGGGTGAGACGCCCCCTTTCGTCCCCCTCCCAAAAAAAGTTTTCTTTGGCAGATTTCGCCTTCCTTGAGACATCACCCTAATAAGAGTTGTGTTTCGATGTTATTCTCGTTACTAGTGGAGACACAGGTGATTCTCAGCATGCCTTCGTGCACCTGTTGCATGTCTCTGTGTCTTTAATGAGGCTCTGGTGCTACCATTTTTACAGTAAGTGCTGCCTCCTTTGAAATGTTATGTAAGGTATGTGCTTTTGCTCTATGCCCAGATGCATAGGATGTCTGTATGTGATGCAGCTTCTTCTCTCCTGTCATGCTTCCAACTTTGGTTTGCCACTTTAAAGAGAATGGCAGAACTGAGGGGCTAGCAGGCTCTTCCTTCTCACCTATTCAATCATGGGAATTGGAATTATAGATAATCAGGGTTCCAACTCTCATGATGCATTGTTGGAATTGTAGCACTTGGGATTTCATTTCCCCACTGCACCTTCCAGGACAAGAGCCAGCCTGTGTAGCCTTGGGCAACTGTCCCAGAAGGAGAGAATGATAAACCACTTCCGACTATTCAGTACCCAGGAGACCATGGCTAGCCCTGCAATAAGTCAGAATCAACATGACCATACATAATTATAAATTCACTCACATGGAGAACCTCCACAGATTTCTTGGGTGTCTAAGCAGGGCTAAAGTATATTGCACACTCAGAAACTTGGAGGGGGAGAAACCAAATAATTACTGCATTCTTCTGGATCATTGGGAATATTACATCAAGTTTGACTTTTCATAACACATTAATTCTACAGCCCCTTTACCATTTTTTTTGGTCATTTGTCTAATTAATGGGCCACTTCATTGGCAAAGCCTGTCTAAGTTGCGCATAAAACAGGACAAAATTTACCAACAATTAAAGTGCAATGCAGATAAAAAGTACATCAAACACATGCTGGAATAATGTGGTAAAATACACCACAATTACAAGGGATAGCCTGCTATACCTGGAGAGACTGCAAATTCAATCTAATTTAGGGTAGGTTTGCATTTCCATGTTCATTATTTAATACCATAATCAAACAGTTATGCTGCATTAAGTGGTGATATATACACATGACTGGATCTTTGTGTATCTGCCATCACAAATAAATCCTTAATATCACCAGGATTGAAATTCAGTAGACTTGGTCTGCATATTCAGCTGTCCGTCATGAAACACAGGTGGCTATTTCCTGAATTGCAGGGTTATCAATTTATGATAGGGCCAAACAGAAAAGGTTTTGTGACACCATCTCTCCCCAAAACATTGTCTTATCCTTATTATTCACTGATATTTTTTCAGCACATATGCACAGGAGCAAACATAATTCAAACATGATTCAGACTTCTCTCCCTCCCCTCTTCGGTCATTAATGTGTTATTTATTTAGATTTTATACCTTGCTTGGAATGCCTTTTGGGGTTTGGCTCATCTTTAGCATTTTTGCAAGAGGATCCTTCATTTTAAGGTGAAGCCACTGCTGATACCAATCGTTACTTCCATGATTCCAGTTCAGAATGCCTTGCATGGAACTGGACACACTGGGAGTTTCATGGTGCAGTGGTTAAATGGCTGTACTGCAGCTAAAACTGGGCTCACAACCTGGGGTTCAATCCCAGGTAGCCATCTTGTGGTTGATTCAGCAGTCTATTCTTCCGAGGTTGGTAAAATGAGTACCCAGCTTGTTGGTGGGGGTGGGTACAATGTGTAGCCTGCACAATTAAATTGTAAACCGCCCCGAGAATGCTTTAAGCACTCTGGGGTGGTATATAAGCAGAATGTCTGTGAAGATTCTCAGTCATCCAGGTGAGTTTATCTGGAAGCTGAGTCATGGCTACTGGACTTCTTCATGGCTAATGGACCTCAAGAAAAAGAAGTCCAGTAGCCATGACTTAACTTCCATATTTAAACAGAACACTTTGCTTTGTTTTGCTTTCTGTTCTTAAGAAGCTTGCCTCAGTCACTGGCCTGCCTTTGATGTGATATTTAAAACTCTCTGCTCCTCTCATGCTCAACTGCTGTCTCATACAATCAAGGCTAAAGGCTGGCAAAGGACACGGCAATTTCGAATTTCCAAAACCTCTACAAGTACCTTAAAGCAATGTTTTCAATGAGTCTGCTTCTGGCTGGTAGCAACTCCTGTTTTCCACCACCCAATAATTTCCCCTCACTCTCAAAAGTGAACTGCCACAAAATTGCCAGTTTCGAGGCAGGTAAAATCTTGTCCCACTGGTACAACTTTGAGATCAGTGAGTCTTTAGCATTTCCACAGAGCCTCACACTGAACACCATTTGGGTTCTCTTTTTCTCTGTGTCTCATAATAGCAGTCATGGATAGAATTTGGAAATCACCAGGTACAACTAACATACAGTAGTTACCTAGAACAAATCACTTTTGGGGGTAATAAAATTTCATTTCAGTGTCATGAGTTCTAACAATGTTATACATTGAAATGATGATCAACATTTCTAGCCCCCCCCAGTTAATTTTTAAAGGGAATATTAGTGCTTTTTTAAAGACCTAGGACACACATGTTTCAAGTTTTATGCCATTTTCTTTATCAGTCCCGACTGGCAAGGGAGGTATTGTTTTGCTGTCTGTATTTTTCAAAGTATATTCAAAGTTCAAGAACTGAAGAATTTAGGTCTATTTTGTGTGTGTGTGTGATAGAAACACAATGACCAGTGTTTCGTTGCAGAGTTCCATTCCTGGAAGAGCAGGAATGAGGTCACCATCAGTGGCAGACTCTTTATAATTATAGAGACGCCACTTCAATTTCAGGTTATGGACAACTCGTGTACAATAAGAAGGTGTGTACAACCGGCAATAGTTTTTTTTACCAGCATCGCTGTTACTGATGGAGATTCCATTCTTACTGTCACATTGGAGCTATGCAACACAATTTGGGCCTGTCTCTCAACTTTGGGAGAGGAGTTACTCTCCCAAACAGAAAATTTTTTATTTATTTATTTATTTATTTATTTATTTATTTATTTATTTATTTATTTATTTATTTATTTATTTTCACATTTATATACCGCGCCTATTCCCACATAGGGGACTCAGGGCGGTTCACAACAGACAGAATAAAACAGTTAAAAGACTAAGGCATCACCAGTGCAGTGCACAAAGTCAATGCAGTCAATCAATCAATCAATCAGCGGGCCAAAAAAAAAAAAAAGAAAGAAAGAAAGAAATCCCTAATCAGTGCCAAAGGCGTCCCGAAAGAGTAGCATCTTTAGATCTTTCCTAAACGACGCCAGTGACAGAGCCTGCTGTAGCTCGCTCAGAAGTTTGTTCCAGAGAGTCGGCGCCGCCACCCAGAAGGCCCGTCCACGTGTACTGGTTTTACGGGCCTCCCTAGGGGTGACGGTCCGGAGCGAGAGGGCCAAAGATGATCGAGTGGGTCGTTAACCTGGGTGCTGCAAAGTAATTAGTAAGTTTATTAGTTGTTGGTTTGATTGGATTTCAGGTTCTGAGTCTGGGAGGAGAGTAGGGAATGGGTTCCTTTTAAAATATACTCTTGGAGATGATGTGCCCCCTTTAAGCTGTGAGGGCAAACATCACTTCTGGAGTAATGTTCAGCGACAACAAATTCAAGGAAAAAGACTTAAATCTTCTCTACCTCTTATGCCAAATCCTTTCCCTACAACAAGTAGTCCTGCTGGAGTTGTTAGCCTTCTTTCATGTCATTTAAAGATGAGAAGCAAAATCCAGATGTTGTAGAGATTAAACATGTACCACGTTTCCAGTGACCCTTGATATTCTGAGACCACGTGTGTGCATTTTCTAAAGGCCTATTGACCCATTCTCTGGAATGGGCTTTTTTGCTCTTTCACAATGATGGCTTATGCAACCAATAAAATGGGTTACACAGCTATTACCCAATCACAGGTTATATAATACATCACAGAAGCACATTCTAAGATCTATTTGTTCAGACATGGAATCCCCAGGGAACAAGTGGAAGAAGGCCCATTATCAAAGGCATCTAATACTGCACCAGAGAAATCACTAGAAAATAGACTATATTGAAGATGGCTGCATTTGCAAGAGGTTGGGATTTAGTGACCTTGCATGGTATTTTCCATTTCATGCATCAAATAACTTAGATATGTTTAATTTCTCACTTTGTCATAGACTACCAGTCCTTCTTCTGTTGTTGCCTCGAGCTCTGCAGCTGATGATCTAAACTTGTAAGTGTGACTTCTGCTTTGGCAACTTTCCTCTTCTCTGAGTGTGGTTGTTTTGCCATTGTTGTGCATGCAGCAAAAATGTGGCCCATACGTCTAGGCTACCTACTGTGAAGAAACCACTGTAAGGTAATATCCTGTCATGCTAAGAGCTGTGCTTGATGCTACAACTAATCAAACATTAGAGATGGAGATGTTTTAGTGTTTCAGAGATGACAATTGACCCAATCTTGGTAACTTATTTGCAAATGAAGCCTGTGTTTGCCTCCCAGTGACCCATCACAAAACAGAGGAAGCTAGTTTGCCTACTATGTGAGGTGCGAAAAGCCCTGGTTGCGGCAACCAGATACTGTCAGCAATTAAAGAATGGTCTCTTGTTATGACAAGCTAACACAAACTAGCCCTAACACAAACCATCAGTTTACTAATTCAATGAAGAAATTCATTTTTCATTCAAAATGGGGAGTCCAATAATTATTGAATGACTCTCCATGATTGTATGTTACTGCATAATTGAGTCTCCAACTCACTGGGAGTGTGGGGTGGGGTAGACAGACAGACAGACAGACAGACAGACAGACAGACAGACAGACAGACAGATAGATAGATAGATAGATAGATAGATACTAACTGTGTTTTCCTATATTATACTAAACTTTCTTACTTCATCTCATTAAATTCTATTTCCTAATGATAGTTTGCTGGATGCCTCTCCAGAACCTCACCTGAATCTTCATACCTTTGCACTACCTGCTGCGAGCCAATGGCTGTCCTAAATCCCAATGGCTGAGAGCAGGATGGGCAAAAACGCTGGGACAACCTGTGGCCAATCTGATTAACAGCCAAAAATCCCCATTCGTCCCCTATGCAACCAGCTATTCTCATTCTAACCCTAAAGAATGGCAGGGAGGGCTAACCAATATCTGCAGCGAAAGAGACCAGAGCAGGTTCAGACAGCCCCTTAAACCGGCTGCCTGGCCCCTGCCTACCCTGCTCCATGGCCATGCGTTTTCACAGATTTTCACTTGGGTGGGCAAAGAACCCCTGCCCCCGGACCAGTGCCCTTTTCGGGGGGGGGGCATTGCTTCCATGCCTCATTGCCCCACCTTCACCCCAAGAGAGAGAAAAATCTAACTGTTTTTAAAATGGACTGCTCAGATGGGATAAAGTAATATAAAACTTTGCATTTTGTATGTTTCTCAACAGTTTGCGGGAAGCCCCTCTTTACTCCCAAAAGGCTCCTGTCACTTCTGTTCTTGCTTCCAGATGCTTTGTCTTAAGTGCCATAATAGAGTAGCTCCTTCTCTTGTGCTCCCCTCCAAGATTCTCCCACATGACAACGTGGGCTCAAGGAGACCTTTTGGTTATTGTGAGACAAACCTGTTTTAAAATAAAAACTTCAAACACAGAGCACTGCTACTAGGGAACATACCAAACCTCAAAGCCTAGAAAAGAAGGAGGATGGGTAATCCACGTGAACCAGCTAAAAGTCACTCATGATACTTCAATTTTTTATATAACTAAGATCTTTCTGACCAGCATCTCTTCCACTGCTTAGTTTCAGCATAAGCTATTTGGTCTCTCCCCCCCCAACCATGCTCCATTTCTGGTTTTAACAAAGGCTGTATTGTACAACAAACATGCAGTGATACCTAGAGATGGGCACAAAACAGAAAAATGGTGTTTTGGTTTTTCATTTGTCGTTGAGAAGTCTGTTTCGGTTCGTTTACGTATGTCGTGAATTTTTGGAAAAATTTCGTTACAGTTTGTCATTTTTTCGTTTGTTGTTTCTACCCTCTTTTTGCGCGATTTTTAAAGCATTTCCGTGTGCAGGCATCCTCCAATGCCCCAGACCAGAGGGAAAACACTAAAAAAATGGATGCTGGCAGAGACACAGTATAGACTAGGTATGCAGGGAGGCTGCAAAGGCAGCGGCGGGCGTTGCCCAGGGTGCAAGGCAGCCGCAGAGTGACTGCACTGCAGGGCAGGGGAGGGTACTCACTGAGAGGTACACAGCACGCACGCACACAGGGAGGCTGCAGGACTGAAGCTAGAGTCGCAGAGACAGCAATCCCACCCTAACTCCCACCAGAGACTGCAAGGAGGACGGGGGCTGCCAGAGCTTTTTATGCCCTCTGTGGCTGCCAGACCTGCCCTGTCTGCAACCTGGGCATGCTATTGGTTGAACATGATCCCACATCACATGGTTTGCCTCCATTTTGTGGCTGGTGGCGACATCCATTTTAAAGGGAAAAGAAAAATACATCGCGATGGGAGAAGACAAAAACAAACATTTTAAGGACCCCAACCCCCCGGTAGGTATTATCAGCCAATATAAATAATTATTGCTGCGTTTTTACGGATGTCCAGGGCGTTTTTTAACATTTAAAACAGCTCATTTCATTGCGCATCACCATTAACGGAAACGAAACGTAACAACCACAATTTTTGTGGTTCTGTTCATTTTGTTTCATTTTCATCACAATTTTCATTTGTTGTTTCATTATGAAACGGAAACAACAAATGGTAACGGAAACGAAAAAATGTTCGTTCTGTGCCCATCTCTAGTGATAACTATGGTTTCTATAATTATATATACTGCATGTATTTTACCATTGGCTTCTGGAGATTTTAAATTGTTGAGAGGCTGGGGGGAAATTTGTTCAAGACAGATTACAATGCCAGAGTTCTCTGGGTCTAACCAAACCAAGCCAGATAAACTACACAGCACTAAACCAAATATTTTATGCCAACTCTAAAACTACCACTGGAGTTTGAGCTTTCAAGGATTACCAACCACTTCGTCAGGCATACAGAGAGCACAAGATCATGTTCACAGATTGGCTGGAATCCTTTTGGCATAACTACACTTCTGGAAATATGATGACTTTCAGCAACAAGAATTAATTTTTCAGTAATTTAAGACTTCCTAATCATGTCCTGTGGCTTTCCCAACACCTTTATAATCCCTTATATTATGGGGAAGGCATGGAAAGCCACAGCCTGGAAAAATAAAGTCATTAACAATTGAAAATTACTCCTGCCAGATGACAGGACCAATAGAGGGAGATACTTTCCCCCTCCTTCTGTCCTGCAGCTCCCAAGGCTTCCACACAATGAAGGGAATTACCCAGGGGGCATAAAATCCACAGAACAGCAGTAGGAAGATTTCCTTACTGAAAGGTCCTGCCTGGCGTCAACTTGGAGAAAATTATGTAACAGGATTTCAGTCAGTATACAGCAGTGTTGGCGAATCTATGGCATGGGTGCCAAAGGTGGCACACGGAGCCCTTTCTGTGGGCATGAGACATTACCCCCTCACAGCCATGGCACTTCTCCCTCTGCTCAGAGCACACCATGGTGCTCCATGCAGAGATTAGGTGAAGGGGAAGCAGCAGCTTGTGGGCTCATTCATAGCTCCAATTTACTTTCCAGCCAAGCTGCTCTGGGCATCCCAAAAGAGGTATGGCTGGAGAGTAAGCAGGGGCTTATGAAGGAATCCACAAACCGCTGCCCTCCCATTGCCCAGCTCTCTGCACAGAGCTGTTTTGAAACCACCAAAATGGCTCTGAGGCTATGAAGGAACAGAGGTTTGTAAACTTCTCTCACCAGCCAAGCTGCTCTGGGGACCTGGCTGTTTTCATGGAGGCATTTTGGTAGTTTCAAAATAGCTTCATGCAGAGAGCTGGGCAAAGTGGGGGTAGCAGTTTGTGGGCACTTTCCTGAAGGGTAGCACCTGAAGCATTTGTACCACTGTATTCAGGATAAATTCCTGTATTGTGGGAAATAAGTGGGTTTTAAATCGCAGTTTGGGCACTTGGTCACTAAAATGTTCACCATCGTTGGTATATAATATCTGGGACGATGACTGAATGAAGGGGGATGCAAAGGATGCCTGCTGCTTTATTAGTAGCAAACTTTCCACCTGCCTGGATAGCTCAGTGAGTTGGATACAAAGCTGTTGGGCCTCAGGTTGGGAGTTTGACTCTGCACTCTGCCTCCCAGAGGCACCACCAGCTTGTGTCGCCTTGCACCAGTTCCACAGTGCCCAAGTATTCCCACAAGAAGGAAACCCCTTCTGACTACTTG
This sequence comes from Phrynocephalus forsythii, assembly GCA_029282475.1. Lineage (NCBI taxonomy): Eukaryota > Metazoa > Chordata > Lepidosauria > Squamata > Agamidae > Phrynocephalus > Phrynocephalus forsythii. Next base: position 114,413,643 of record JAPFRF010000011.1, read on the forward strand.
GTACCTAGAAAGCCCTCAGCAAAGATCACCACCAGCCAAAATCAACTTATTATTAATGAACTTTCATTATTAATGATTAATGAACTTGAATGAATTAAAATCCTGGCACCTGCTAATTAGGCACTAATTGGTTGATGCTATGGACAGAGTGATGAAGTGGGACTCAGTGTTTTAATCGCTGCTGGGCCATGGAAACTCATTTCAGGGTGAAACTGGTAAAACCACTCTGTAAATATCTCACCTTGAAAGCCCTACAGAGGTCAGTAGATGTTGGCTCTGACTTGAGGGCACCTACAGTAAGACAAACGTCTGGGGGCTAATACACAATGGCTGGGCTTTTGTCTCTGCAGAGCTGAAGGCATCCTTTCTGGAAAGAGCTGGTTTTGCTGAGAGCAGAGAAGAAGCAAGGAACTTCTTGGCCACACACAAGACTGTTGTTAAAAAAAAAACCCCAGCTTATTAAGGCATTAAGCTTGTGGGGGGAGGGGGGCAATGTGTAGCCTGCACACTGTAATTAAAATTGTAAACTGCCCAGAGACTACTTGAAGTGTTATGGGGCGATATATAAGCAGAACACTTTATATATTATGCTAAGAAGCACAAGTTCCTGTAAAACTCCTGTGAAAAGAGCTCACGATTAGAGATGGGCACGACTTAGCGGTATTCCCGTTTCAATTTCCGTTACTCGGTTCCGTTACTCTATGGAAACGGTAACGGGGAATTACTCCACCAGACTTCGAGCTCGAACCGATGAATGAACAATTTTGGTCTGATTTGTCGTGCTTGTTCCTTGCATCGCGCGATCGCGCGATGCCACGCTGCACAGAAAAAAAGTTTTTTAAAGTTAAAAAAACCCGGTTCCCGGCTGAAAAGCAGGCGGAAAAATGCCTGCCGTGCCTCAGGGCACCTACCAGAGGGGTTGTTTCTGGAGGTCCCCGGCCTCCCCCCCATCCCCCGTCCTGGGCTGCTCTGGTGGGACTCGCCACAGGCTCGCAGCCAGCAAAAGCCCAGTCTCTGGTGGGCAAGCAAGCCGCAGGCTACTTTTAAACTCTCCCCCACCCATTCCCGGGCCAAAAAAGCAGGCAGAAAAGCCCAGGGCACCTACCGGAGGGGTGGTTTCTGGAGGGGGTCCGCCTCCCCGTCCTGGGCAGCCGGACTCGCCATGCCATGCGGTGCGGGCGGGGGATCCAAAATGGGGCGGCGAAGGCAATATTGTTTTTGAAATCGTGGTCCAAAAACACACAAGCACAACAGAAACACGCGAAAATTTATAAACTGCCAGATTTTTCACATTAGCAGTGGGTTTTTTCTTGCAACAAAATGTCTCTCCTCTCCTCCTCTGTCCTCCATTGATTTTATTTTTTTTTATTTTATTTACACCTGCGCAATGATGGGCTGGCCGAGTGGCCAGCCATGTGGGAGTGGAAGACCATGCAAATTTTTGGAGCCATCCCACCAATCGCATGGCCACTTGGCCATGGAGACTTCTGGGATGTGCCAAAAAGCCCCCTAAAACCTGCCCTAGCCCCCTAACCCTAACCCTAATCCTTGACTCCAGTCCTTACCCATACGTCACAGACTGTCTTCTTAGTGGGTCAGAGAGGCACCCAGAGGTGCAACCCACTAGCCCACCGTAACCTTACCCGTCACTAGCCTAACCCTAGCCCTTGCACTAACCCACCTTAACCCTAAGCCAGATCTACTTGCATTGCACTACACGCAAGTACGATTCCCTTCTTTGTGAGACATGGCGGTGCGATAGCCTTAGGCATCACCTCTGGCTCTGGGTTCACTGCCATCACTAGTCTCACTGTCTGCAACTGGTATGCATATGCATATGGCTATTGCATACCATTTTGCAGCAGCAGCAGGTGAGGAGGGGAGACCCCCATGTTGAGGGGTCTCTTGGAGCCTGCTTCCCTTTCCTAGTGGGTGAGGATAGGAGGCACCCACGGGTGCCTCCAGGAGCCCGCTTTCCCTTTATAGCGAGCCAGAGGAGGCACCCACCCCACAGAGGTGCCTCCAGGAGCCCGCTCCCCCCCCCAAAAAAACCAGCACTAATGAAAACAAAAAAACAAAAAAATGAACCGACTAATTTTTGCGAATTTTCGCGAAAACCAGAAACGACCCGAAACGGAACCGGCCCGACTAACAACTTGAAAAAAATTTTTTTCAAGTCGTGCCCATCTCTACTCATGATAGGTTTTTGCACACTTCCACGTCGTTTGAGGCCTTACCTATTCATTACTACCAATAGAAGCTGCACATTTTCCATAGGGAACAAGGACTTTTTCTTGGTAAAAGACAGCTGTTTGGTTTCTTCCTTCTCAGTCCACAGCTGCTTCATCTCCACACTAGAATTCCACAGGAGAGAGGATCAGCATGTTGGAGTCTTCTTCTGGTGTACCATGTCTTCTTTCTTACTGGGAAACTCTCTTATAAAAGAAAAAGCACTTCCTTGTTCTTGGAGCACATCTGGGGGTTTTCAGTCCTCCATACCTTTTGTCTTAAAAGAGGTTTGTGTGCATACAGAAATGTTTCATTCTCCTTTTATTAAAATATCATTGCTTGTATCCCAGGAAGAGTCTGCTTCTAACAAATCTGAATGGGAAATCATCTCAGAAAAGTGAATTTAATAGGAAAAAATGGCTTTTAATCTTCTTATTTGTAGGCTAAGGTTGACAACTTAGCAAAATTCTGTGGCTCAATAAAGATAGACTCCCCCCCCCACACACACAGTTTTTCCCATGATATACTGCTAATGGACAGCATATCCTTTTCTATTCTCCTCATTGTTAGCCATAATGGACATTACAAGATGATAAGGAATGACAGAAAACTGGGTGCCAGAATAACTGAAATCATTTCAAGAAAAAATTGTTTAAGGAAATTCATTCAAAAGAGAGATAAATCCCTCTGTAAATATGTTCTTCAAGATGAAAAAAAAGTACAAGAAAAGTTAGAAATATGTAGGCCTCAAGTGCTGATTTGGGTGGTGGGTTGATATTTTATAGCAACACATTGTGATTGGAAAGACAGGAATATGGATGATCCTTGGCGTTGGTCTCCAGTAATACATCCTTATACTTGATGGTGTATTTTGGTATACAGGTAATTCTCCACTCCTGTCCCTGTTTTTCAATTGGTTTAAACAGACTTTAATCCTATTATAAGTTTCATGAATTTTTTTGTCACTTGAATTGCCCTGTCTTCCTTTTCTTCCCCAATTTATAGGACTTTGTGTAGCCCTCTTGTTTAGGATTTTTCAACTTTTATATCACCCATCTAGCAAGTAGCTAGTCTTGGCATAGTACAGATTTTTATCCACCTGCTACATTTTTTATTTTGTGACTTGAGTATTTTAGCATAGGGGTGTGATGGCTCAGTGGGCTAGAGTGCCAAAAGTGTTGGCTGCAAAGTCAGCAGCTCGGGGGGTCCCACCAACCTAGCAGTTTGAAAGCATGTAAATGCAAGTAGATAAATAGGTACTGCTGTAAAAAGCAGGGAGGTAAACATTGTTTCCTTGCAGCCATGCCAGCCACGTGGCCATGGACTTGCACAACACTGGCTCTTCGGCTTGAATACTGAGATGAGCACAGTCCCTAGAGTCGGACACAACTAGCTCACATGTCTGGGGGGAACCTTTACCTTTTTCTTATTTAGCATAGAAAAGTTGGACGTTTCTATGAAAGGCAACACTTTAACATGTTTTGGAACACTGTTGGTCAGGTCAGTTGAAAGTTAGTGGAATTATCTGTGTTAATTCCAAATTCCATTGTTGTTAGTAAAAGTGCAACAACTGAAAGCTTTAGTGGAGATGTTATTGCCCCAGGTAGAAAGCTGATTGCTATTAAGAAAACAATTGACTTCTCTTTTCATGTAGCATTTAAAAACCTAAAATTCTGCAATAGCTAAATAATGAAGGAAAAACTTGACCGAAAAGATATGGCAATTATTTTGTTCCTATCATTGATTCTAACTTTTCTGTTTACTTCCTCCTTTAAGCACCCGTGATGTAAGTGAACATGCTCTTCAGGGAGATGGAGAGATAGTGAAATAAATATATGTTATTTATGAATACAGTGGAACCCTGACTTACAACATTAATCTGTTCCGAGTGCATGCTCGTAACTCGATTAGCTCGCAAGTCGGGGAGCAATAATTATGTATTGTCTTAATATACAGAGTAGTTTGCTCTCTCTTGCAGGGATTATCTTCATAGTGACTGTTTGAAATGGGTCACCATGATCCCTGTATTCTAGCTGGAGAGCTCAGGTGGGCAGAATATGGAGAAGACCACACTCATTTTGGACTGGCATGTCCCAGATCCAAGCTGGAATGTCTATCCTGGGACAATGTACCTTCTTTTCAGTTGTGCATCTACTCCAAGGAAAGAAGGTGGCTGTGTCGCTAATTCCACATCTGTAGTACCGTGGTGTAGGGCATGAATTACATGCTCCTAAGCCCAACTGAGACAAATGGAACTTATGTGCATTTTGCCAGGTGGAAGAGGGCAGCCACTGTGTCAGACACAGCTAAGCTGCTCTTAAATCCTACTGAGATGAATGGGATTTATGTGTGCATAACTGGGTGATGGATTGTAAGACAGCAGGCTTGGCCTGCAATGGAATTGGAGCGTGTTCATTGATGAGAGAAGGGGCTACTTAAACAGCGGTTGTGGAAGCAGCAGTCTGTGAGCAGGGCTACTAAAAGTCCCCAGATCACCTTAATGTTTCCCCTTTTTTCTGTTTTCTCTGTCTGTCTGTCTGTCTGTCTGTCTGTCTGTCTGTCTGTCTGTCTGTCCCCCTCCCCTTCTCTCTCTCTCTCTCTCTCACACACACACACACACACACACATTCTCCCTCTCTCTCTCCCTCTCTCTCTCCCTCCCTCCCTCCCTCCCTCCCTCCTCCCTCTCTCTCTCTCTCTCTCTCTCTCTCTCTCTCTCTCTCACACACACACACACACACACACACACACACACACACACACACCAACTTGGCAATTTCCAGTGCAGTTTTCAACCAGCACAACCATCAAACCCAATTTTGCAAGGTGTAAATTAACTATGTGGCATATTTTATATTTTCCTGGCCCACTCTTCACCACAGTATATGCTAAGGATCATTAAACGAAACCTGTATTTTTGTAAAAATATCATTTCATTCTCACATACTTCCTAACATTTTGAGGGGAATAAACTAAAAGCAGTTTTTTAAAAAACTTTAAAAAATTCTGCACTCAGGCACTCTCTCTTTTCAGCAAGTTATAAACACTTGTTTTATTTAAAATATTTCTACCCTACCTTTTTTCCTTTAAAAGGATTGAAGGTAGATTACATCATTTAAGAAAGGGAATATTTAAAACTAAAACCGGCAAGTCATTCAGAGATTTGAAAATAATTAAACATGCATTATACTAAAAACAATACCTAAAAGCATTTCTAGAACAGATTTAAAAGCAACAAAATACAAACAATCCTATTTTAAACCCCCTTTTACACAACCAATGACTAAGAGAAAGTCTGCCTGAACAGAAAGGCCTTTGCATGCTTGTAGAAGGACAGCAAAAATGGTGCCAGCTGGCCTCTTGTGGGAGGGAGTTCCAGTGTCTGGGAGCAGAGACAGAGATACCTTGAAAAAGTCAAAATGGAAATACATTCAAGAATGAAAAAGCAAGGGAAAACCAGACAAGGAAAGCTATCCATGTAAATCAAAATCCATAAGAACTATTCTACAGTGGTACCTCTAGATACAAAATTAATCTGTTCCAAGGGACACTTCGTATTATGAAAAATTCGTATCTGAAACGCCATTTTCCATAGAAATGCATGGGGAAACCAATTAACCCATTCTGGAGGTCTGGAAAAAGTAAAAAAAGTAGGAAATCATGTCTCTCTCCCCCCCCCCCACCAAACCCCAAATGCAAAAAGCACAATAAAAGCCATGGAAAGGATGATGCTCAGCTCCCTACCTTTCAACCGCTTGAGAGGGAAAAAAGTTCCAAAAAGTCCCCAAAATAGTGCCAAATGTTTCTGGAATGGCTCCAAAATGGGAACGGCCCTTCGTGCACATCATTGCAAATGAAAGCCCTGCTTCCCTGCTTCCGATTGCAATGGTTTCCTTCCATTTGCAGTGGTTACTTTTTGTGCAGGAAAGGGAACCATTGCAAATTGAAGATAAACATTGCAAACAGAAGGGAACCACTGCAAATGGAAGGGAACAATTGCAAACAGAAGGTAGTCATTGCAAATTGAACTTGGGCTTTCATTTGCAGTGGTTACCTTCCATTTCCAAATATTACATGCATGGGGTGGTGCTATAAACCTCCCAGGTGCAATGTGTCCTGGAGAAAAATTTTTTGTGTCTCAAATAAAAGAGTTAAATTTTCATATAATGAGGCATCCCATTTCCATGGATTTTTCTTTGCATCTCGAGTTTTTCATATCTCAAGGCATTCACATCTTGAGGTACCAATGTATTTAACTATAGGTCATCCCCAATATAGCAAGGCCAAGTCACTTTCGGTTCACCGAAAAGCATTTATTAGGCAATAGATGCTGAGTTCAGTTTGTAGCATCTCTAGAGAGTGCTGGAAAAGGTTCTTGCTTGCCTTTGCATCAGAGCCTCTGCTAGTAAATGTTAGCATGTACTGAGTCAAATGGCCCACAAGTCTGACTCAGTCCAAGGAAGCTATTGGTGTCCCTTGCCCCAGCATACATTTTCAATTTTTAGAAACAATTTCTGCTGAAAAAGAATTCCAGTATGATCCAATCTCGCCTGGTTTTGGAAGCTAAGCAGGGTCAGCCCTGGTTAGTACTTGGATGGGAGACCACCAGGGAATACCAGGTGCTGTAGGCATCTGGAGGAGGAACTGGCAAGCCACTCCAGTGTTTGTGCCAAGAAAACTCCATAGACGTGGGGTCATGAAGGGTAGGTCACAACTGTAACGATGCAACACACACACACACATGACCAATATGCCTTTGGGCTCTGGTCTGATGCACTGGAGGATTTTATAAAATTCACGAGATTCCATTGGGACTTTCAGCTGAACAACTCTGGCTAAGACCGTGCTTATTTAATTCAAAGCAGTACTGTGGTACCTCTACTTGTGAGCAGCTCTACTTACGAGCAATTTGACTTAAGAGAGGAAAACTGTTGGCATTGTTTAAACTGCTGCCTTACAAATTTTAGATGTGGTCTGCTCTACTTACATTCTGATTTGTTTGTTTTTTTGTTTTTATTTTTTAGATACGGTTGCTCTACTTACAAGCTGTCCGACTTATGGGCATGCATTCAGAACGGATTAAACTCGTAAGCAGAGGCACCACTGTACTTTGAAAAGGAGGAAAGGACTGCCCTTCTGGACGTAAGGAGGAAAGTAAACAAAGACCTGCTTAGTCAGTGTGGTCAACAAATGCATTGTCAAGGTGGTTGGGAAACCGAGCTCAGACTGTGGCGGGGTGTGTGTGACTAAAGCAAGCTTGATTTTCCTGCATGCCTGCGATGTACAAACACTAAGTGAATTGATAACAAGAGGAGAAAGGCACAAGCTAGGGTATTATTAGAAAGGTAGTTGTGTCCAAAAAGGTCCCGTGTGATTTATGCCTTGAATCGAACAGGATACCATCTGACGTGAAGTCAACCACTGAAGGGCAATGAATAATTCAGCACTTAGGTCCGTCCCATCATCTCCCTGGCCATGTTATTGCTATTTTTTTTTTTACGTAATTGCAAAGTGAAAAATAAATTGATGCCATAAATAAAAACAATATCATTTGTCTTGAAAGGCAGTTTTAGGAATTACAGGCCCCTTTCCCCTTTGTGTTAGGTGAACGGGGATCTTACTGTATGCAAATAGATAGTCCTGTTGGTGTGGCTTACTATGCTGTTTATTTTTTAAGATTGTGTCATTAGTATCTGCTATAGGGAGAGTAGAAAAGATTTGTGCCATTAGGATAGTGCAACGTTTGTGTTTGCAAGCTGGATTAACAAAGAACGATGCCTCTGAATTGCCTCCTCCAAACACCTGAATGCCTTTGTCTTTGCCTCTATTTTTTGCTGGTGCTAGTGCACAATTCTCACAGTGGTCACTGACTGTCCTGGAACAGGTTCATCCACATAGATCAGTGGTGTCCAAACTTTGGCCCTCTAGATGTTTTGGACCACAACTCCCACAGTCCTTTGTCATTGGCAACACAGGCTTGGAATTTGGGGAGTTGTGGTCCAAAACATCTGGAGGGCCAAAGTTTGGACAGCCCTGACATAGATCCACTGTTCAAGAAGATTTAATTGGTCTCTCGGGATCATCTGCAGAAGGTTTTCTGGGCAGTGGAAGACTGCATCATGGTAAACGAGTGTGGCCACTATAACACAGTGCACCTGTGTATGCACATTAAAATACAGTGGACCCTCATATAACAAGTGGTTTGTATAACATAACATATGTACAGCATAAAAAATTCCAGAGATAGGGGAAATTTGTTTAACAGAATCGCCTATGGGGCAAATCCATACAACATAAAAATGGTCACGATTAGGGATTACTCTGTTTTCTATGCATTCCTCTCTCCTCCCTCTGCTTTGGAAGCTGACTAAGGCAGAACCTTGCAGACAATCACCCACAATCCAGAAGGGGTAGGGGGAGAGAGGGAACCACCATTGGCTCAGTTATGATAATGTGGCCTGCTTCAGTGCTTGTATATCAAGACATTGCTTGTTGATCAAGACACAACTTTGAATAAATGCTTGCTTGCCTTGCAAAACACTATTAAACCAAGTTACTCTTAAAACAAGGTATTCATTAAGTGAAAGACCACAGTAATATGTATGAACCTTTTTAATGGTGACCCCCATTCTTTTGTGTGGACCCCTTGTTTAGGATTGCTAAGCAAACATTAACGGTCACACAGTATTGCAGTCTGCTTTTAAATGAATGGATGCACATGTTATGTTGTCATTTGAAAAGTTGCTGTTGTTTGGAACATTAGGAACATAAGAATAGCTTTGCTGGAACAAGCCGCAGCCCATCCAGTCCAGCATTCTGTTTCACACAGTGGTTCACCATTTGCTTCAGGGTATTCCCAAGCAGATGTCTTTGCCTGCTTATGATTCCCTGCAAATGGCATTGAGAGATATCTTGCCTATCTCTCCAACCTGGAGGTTGTCCTTAGGCATCCATAATGATGGCCATTGATACCCTTGTTCTCCATGAACTTGTCCAATCCTTTCTTAAAGCTCTCAAGGCTGACAGCTGTCACCACTTCTTCTGGCAGTGATCCTCTGGGTGAAAAAGTACTTTCTCTTATTTGTTTGAGATCTAGAACCCAAAAGTTTCATGGAGTGAAACTTTAAAGTTTCATTAAAGGCTGCCCTTTTAATTAGCTGCCTTTGTCAAGTTGTTTTAAAAGTTTGTCTTATAAGCCACTCTAAGGAGGCGTTTGCATCAAAATGGTTCTAAAAATATTTCCAATAAATAAATTAGTGAAGAGAAAGAGCAATTGCTAGGGTGCCGTTTTGGACTCTGTACATACATTTAACCAAATTACGTCTCACCAATGGATGGACTCATATTTTATGAATCACTAGTTCCAACAGGGATCAGAAGTAATAGTTGCTTTATTGCATAGCTTTCATATTTTATTCTACAGCTTGAGTCAAGTGCACCAGAGGTCTATTGTTTAATTCGAAATTGCTAAGTGCTGAAAGATGGTTCTTTTTGTCATGTTGTTTTTATTTTCCCCACCCCACTTCAACAGGCTGTGGCAATCATTTATCTGCTCTTGATTTTGTCCTTCAGCCACCTGAACACAACGCTCATGTGAGTAAATGCCATTTCTTTGCAAAATTCCGACTCAACGCTGCAAGCTTTTCAATGAAGAATGAAAGCAATCTGTGAATTGAATTGGCAATGCAAGCATATTAGAAGAAATGCTATGCAATGCCTGGGACATGCCATTTTAATATCTAAAGATGATTGCTTTTAGGAAGGAGACAATGGATTTCACACAGAGGTGACAAAATATATTCTTTCCCCCTTTCCTCTTGGTAAACAAACTTCTTTTGTAAATGAAATGAAACCGTATTATGGAACAGTGATCAGAAAGGAAAAGCACTGTCTTGTTATTGTCCTCCAGCTGATAGGATAAGAGGCAATTGCAAGCAGGAGAGGAGAGGTTGTCGCATGTAATGTTGCTGAGTATATTGGGATAGGTCTCAACATTTCAAGGAGATCTTGCCAGTGATGATGAACTATTTGTTATGATGCAGCTTACCAATGTAAGGCATCTAAGGTACGTCTGGATGGCTGAATGCAGGCATAGGATAAGGAAATGGTGGTCATCTCATCAGCCTTCACCATTAGCCAAGATGGAAGGTGCTGTTTGAATTAGAAAATCATTTGCTGACCTGAGTGTTTTGTTCATGTGGCTGAAAGGACAAACTCAAGTGCAGATGAGAGATTGCTGCAACCTATTGAAGACAGAGAAGCAAAAAAGAATCATCTTTCACCAGTTACTGTTTTAAAATTAAACAACGGACCTCAAGAACTTCTAGAGGACCACAGAGTTTCCAGAGCTGGTCAGAAGAAAAGAAGAAGCAAAAGCTCCATTGGACATCAGTGTCACAATAAAGCCTAGCAAGATCATGTATCCTGATTTACAGAGGAAGCATCAGAAGGATTTTCAGAGACCATCCCTTCAAATGATGTGTTCTATCTGAATGGCGGTGTAGGTCAAATCTGATCAAAGCATAAGGATCCATAAGAAAGGAGACCAGGAAGCTTGAGGTTGCCAGTTCATAGCAGGCACCTGGGCAGCAGCAGATTCCACAGGTACATAGGTCACAAACTCAGGTGAAAATGTATTATAATTCTGTTTAAATCAAAAATGCATTTCTAATTTAGCAGCTGTATATATAAATTAGTATTTGTGACTTAATGTAAATTGCTATCCTGTTTTCTTTTGGGAAGGGTGTGGAACTTGCCATTCAAACTAGAACAAATCCATCTGGAACATTCAGCTTAACTCCATAATTCTGGAATGGATGGAGAGAAAAAGAGAAGCTTGCTGGGGGAAGAAATTGCAGGTGGTTGTGTTTCTTGCAGCTAATGAATGTGATGTTGTTGGAATTCAGTCACCCTCATACTGCTAATGCTTGAGATACCAGCAGGGATTAAAATTCATATCACTCACCAGTTGACATGGTTGCTAGACTCACTAATAGGCTTCCACTCTGGCATCTTAAGCATAAGCTATGCTTCTCAGCTGCCCTCACCGCAGTCTCTGTGCCATTCATTCTTCACGGTCAAGGCCACCACTAGGCATCTGTTGGCCATACCAATGAGTTAAGGATCAAACCAGATGAGATTATTAGGTGGCTGTTAGGAGCAGATCTTCCTCATATGTTGAAAGAAGGCCAACATAACACATGATTCTGCTCTATAGGTTGCATTCCAGGGAGTTTGGCTTCGTGTTTGGCCATTGGAAGGCAAAGAGTAGCTCAGTCTACAGGTCTCATAAGAACATAAGAACATAAGAAGAGCCATGCTGGATCAGGCCAATGGCCCATCTAGTCCAGCTTCCTGTATCTCACAGTGGCCCCACCAGATGCGCTTGGGAGCACATGAGACTAGATATCTGTCTCCTGATACCAATCCCCTGCGATTAGCCTTTGAAGTACCCCGGTTTTAAGCCTGGAGATTACACATCTCCATCATGGTTTGTAACCTGTGATGGACTTTTCCCCAGGAATCTGTCCAATCCCCTTTTGAAGGCATCCAGGCCAGATTCCATCACCAAATCCTGTGGCAGGGAGTTCCACAGACTAACAACACACTGGGTGAAAAAATATTTTATTTTGTTCTTACTCTTCCAGCCCACAATTTGAGTGTATGTCCCCTAGTTCTGGTATTTTGTGAGAGGGAGAAGAGCTTCCCTCTATCCACTTTACTCATGCCCTGAATTATTTTGTATGTCTCAATCATATGCCCCCTCAGGCACCTTTTTCCAGACTAAAGAGCCCCAAATGTTTTAGCCTTTCCTCATAAGGGAGGTGTCCAAGCCCAGTAATCATTTTAGTTGCTCTCTTTTGCACCTTTTCCAGTTCCACTATGTCTTTCTTGAGATGCGGCGACCAGAATTGTACACAATACTCCAGGTGCGGCCTTACTATCATTTTGTATAATGGCATTACAATGTTGGCTGTTTTATTTTCAATCCCCTTTTTGATAATCCCTAGCATGGAATTGGCCTTCTTCACCGCTGCCACACATTGGGTAGACACCTTCATGGAGCTGTCCACCAACACACCAAGATCTCTTTCCTGATCCGTCACGGATAACTCAGAGCCCATGAGTTGATAGATAAAGTTTTGATTTTTTGCCCCAATATGCATTACTTTACATTTGGCTACACTAAATCGCATTTATTCAAGCACATCTCTCTGAGGAAATCTGACCTGTCCTGACTCCTGTTGCTAAACATCCTGTTGGGACATCACTGTCTCCAATGAGGGCCCTGGGATGGTCTGTGGTATTCAGTGGCGCAATCGACACTAAGGAAGTATACAGAAGAAAGAATAATCATTTAGTAATCTTAAATTAAGTGTAATGAATTTACTCATCGTCCTTCCTAGTTGGAGTGTGACTTCTTGAATGACAGAGTTGGCTGCTTTATCAGATGCGGCTTCCCGAGGGTCTTCTGGATTCATAGGTATTCAAGATTTATTTATTTATTTAGCTTTTCACTGGTCATCTCCTCAGGGATGACTCTGGGTGATTTACAATATAAAACATAACAAAAGAATAAATATTAAAAATTCTAAAAAAACATCTAAAACTGACAGTATACATTAGACATGGGCACGACTCGGTGAAATTGTCGTTTCCATTTTTGGTTATCGTTTCCATTACATAACGGAAACGGTAATGATAATTAAGCCGTGAGAACTCGAACTCGAACCGAAAAAAGAAAAATTTGGTCGGGTTTTTCGTTTCCGTTTGTGGCATCACGGCGATCGCGCAATGCGAAGCACAGAAAAAGTTTTTAAAAGTTTTTTTAAAAAAAACCCGACTCCCAGCCAAAAAAGCAGGCAAAAATATGCCTGCCTGAGGCTTTGCCACCTACCAGAGGGGTGATTTCTGGGGGGTCCCCGGCCTTTCCCCCCTCTTCTCCTGTCCTGGGCTGCTTGCACCAGGCTGGGGGGGTCATCCTCATCGTCTCGCCATGCCATGCGGTGGGGGGGATCCAAAATGGCGACCACAATTTTTCTTTTGAAATCATGGTCAAAAAACACACCAAATCACCACAGAAACATGTGAAATTCATTTATTTTAAATGCCTGAATTTTAATAGTAACAGCAGTGGGTTTTTTAATAGCAAAAAAATGTCGTATTGATTTTATTTTATTTTATTTTATTTTTTATTTTTTTAAACCTGCCCATTTGGGCTGGGCATGGGATGGGACCATGCAATTTTTTGAACCATTCCACCAATGACATCGCCAGGTTTTTGACTAACACTTCTGGATGTCTTGGAGGGCATAAAAAGCCGAGGCACCTTCCAGAAATCGCAGTCGGGTGTATGGATGTGGTTGAGGGAGGAGGGCTGGCTGCTGGTGCTGGTGTGATCCGATCGAGATTGAGGAGGGAGGCTGGAGGCTTTAGGATTTAAGTTAGGCAGGCAGGGAGGGAATTGGATTTAGAAAATGATTTCTTTGATTTCCTGCAGCTTTGTCTGCTGAAGGGAATAGCAGTTTCTTCTTTATTTCTTCTCTGGCAGTTTGTGAGGATTTTTTTCTGATATTGGATAAAGGGGGAGGTTCGACTGGGAGTGGGAGGTGTGGATTTATTTTAAAAATATATTATAAACTACCATTTATTTTCTATTTTCCCAACTTCAATTTGCTTGCACACACACACATTTGGGGTGCAAGCCAAGAACAGAACCTCTATCCTAAGTTATATCCTAACTGCCTACTCGCCCGCCCGCCCGCGCTTCCGCCCGCCCACTCGCCCGTCCGCAGCCACCGCCCGCCCACTCGCCCGCCCCCCCGCCCTGCGCCGGCCCTGATTGCGGGATGCCCCTATGCTCTGGGAAGTCAAATCGCGCTAAATCACGGTGGAAATGACAAACAACAAATGACAAACGGAAACAACAAATTTTTGAAAAATTTCGCGACAAACGGAAACGACCCAAAACGGACCCGTTCCGACAAACGAAAACTTGAAACGTCATTTTTTCTGGTCGTGCCCATGTCTAGTATACATATAAATAATTATTAGGGTTAAGCGGTGGGGCTTTAAAAGAGATGAACTCTATTTTCCTAGCTATCACCACAATTTGTGGCTACATGCTCCACCCCACGCAAGCTGGCAGAGCCAAGTCTTCAACCTCTTCCGGAGGTCAGGAGGTTGAAGACTTGGCTCTACCAGCTTTATGGATGTTTATAATCTTTTTGGCCCTTTTTCTTTCTCTCTTTCTCACTCTGAATATAGCAATAGAACATAACTCTATTCAGGAGTTCTGTCTAAAAGCATGCAGTTCTGAAAGAGTGGGGACGATGTTGGGATGTAGTTAAGCATCTCCACCCCATCTACCCAAGCTACTCATAGGTCCTAAAGTTCTCTTGAGCATTCTGTAGGTAGGTCTTCATTGGGACTGTAAGAAAGTTCAGCTGAGTGTGCTTGCATTGTTTCCATGACCACAGTGACCCTTACTTCTCAGAGCTATTAATCTTAAAAACAAATTCATGGAATAGAGTCTGTTTATACCAGCTATGTGGGCCATTAAGCCGAACATGCCAAGTTCTTCAGGACTTCTTTGTGGGGTAGGAACATGGACGCCCCGTCTGCAAGAAGCTTTGAACCCTACACATGTTCAGCCTGAAAACCTGAATAGGGCTGTGATAACAGAAAAGCAAATAGGTTGTGCAGCTTTATTCATGCCTATGCAAAAGTCTTACCATGTTGAATGGAGGCATATAATTATATGCCAATAATTATTTATTTTAGAGTACTTTTACCCCGCCTTTCTCCTTGGAAAAGGACCCAAGGCAGCTTACAGTAATGAGGGATAATATACAGTCCAGTACAATTAAGACATGTTCAAATAATTGAGAACAAGGAATTGAGGGACATCTTACAGCATTAATAGATACTGTATAGGGTAGCATCTTAAGTGGGAAGGAGAAATATACCAAGAAATGAAAGTAAAAGATTATCTTTTTTGCCTTGGCTTGATCTCTTTAATGCTGTATTTGTCTCTTCCCAGATTATATACTGAGACCTCAACAGGGATCTTTGCCAGAGCAGTGACTTTGCCCTTGACTCTCATTTCTTGCCTAGCAGCAGGAGAAATGTGGTTTGAGAAAACTGTCAAGCTTCTCCTGACAAGAACTTAAAGTAGGACTAAATGGCTGGTTACCAGGAATAAGAAGATGAGGCCTTGCTAAGGAACTAGTCTGCAGCTTCAGTTATGAATATCACTCAATTATATTAAAATTAATTTTAAATTGTGAAGTGAAAAGAGCATAGAGTGTCCTTGCTAGAAAGCTTCTAGGTTTTTCCTCAAAGAGGAGATAAGAATGAAACTCTGAGGACAGAGTATGGTCTCTCAAAGCTATTTGTTGTGGACCCTGGGCCCCCCTCAAGATCCACTCCTCTCAGCAAATACACACACACACACACACACACACACACACACACACACACACACACACACACACACACACACACACACACACACACACACTTGAATCTCCTCTCTCTCTCTCTCTCTCTCTCTCTCTCTCTCTCTCTGTGTGTGTGTGTGTGTGTGTGTGTGTGTGTGTGTGTGTGTGTGTGTGTGTGTGTGTGTGTGTGTGTGTGTGTGTGTGTGAGAGAGAGAGAGAGAGAGAGAGAGAGAGAGAGAGAGAGAGAGAGAGAGAGAAATTAATAGCTGCTCCTAGAAACTTCTGGAAGGAGATACCTTTAATTTCTACAGAACTAATTATTATGCTGGGGTAAATTTTTATACGAAACATGCAATTCACATTCATTTTGTCCCTTAAAAATAAAAGTAAAAATGCTGCAAAACCTGAGATGCATCACACCTTCCCTTGTCCACTGCTCCCATAAGTACACCTGGGGTTCTTTAGTGTTTAGCTGAAAATAAATATTAAGGGCCTGGCAATTTTCTTGCGGTAGAGTACTACTCACTTTAAAAGCACTTAATTTTAGTCTTGGGGTTAAGGAGAAAACTTGCTCAGTCCATTATTGCTGTAGGCAAGAAGTGCCAAGTTTCAAAGCATTTTCCTCAAGTATTTCCCAGCACATGCATCATGTTAAAAGTGTTTTTTCCACCTCCCCTAATTTCTCTCCATTAAAGTATAACGTGTGTGCCGTAGTTTTTAAAACAGGGGAGCGCAGAGGATGAGCAAAGATAATTGCATCCAGTTTATATGCACAGTTTTGTTGCAAATCCATGGCTGTGTTTCTTCCCACTACCATCTTATTCCTGGCCAGACCAACAGTTGGAACCAGGGGAATGGGGGAGAAGGACCAGGGTTGTCAGCTGAGTCTTATTTCAATTCATGTCACATTTTAAAAACCTAAGAACTGTATAACTCAATATAGGGTCTAGGTGAGAACAGACTAATGCGAAACAGGAGTTGCTCCTTCGTTCCTTTTTCTGATGTTTAATTTCATGCAGTTCCCAGGGGAGAGGGAGGAAAAAAACCACCTACATTGACACTTTCCTGATGTCCGTAATAAGGTCACCCCAAGGACACATTTACTGAATTCTGCTTTCTCCCATGTCTTCCCGTCTTCCTCATACAATCACCTACATTAGTGCCCTTTTTAACATTCATTGTTTTCTCGCTCTCCTCTTGATGAATGCCTGTGCTCTTCCAAAAGGTTGCACAAACGGAATTTGTTGCCAAAACTGTAGGCAGATTAACAAAAATTCAGCTGGAGACTTGTGATTTCTTCCCCTCTGTTGACACACATGGCATGCTTTACTAATATGAAATGGCCTGCCCTAATGTTTCCAATTCGGTGGATGTCTGCAAGGGGGGGGGGAACAGACGCTCTTAAGTTCACGATGCCAAGAACAACACCTCAGATTCTACCGTCATTCAGCCAGCGTCTGAAGGAGTGCTGTTGGAACCGAAATAGGATGGAACCATGGGTTGTTTTACTGAGAAGGACATTCAGCTTCTGAATTCATTACCAACGTGTGTTGCTAAGTTTATCAGCTACAGGCCCCTGGAATCCTAACTGCTACTTACATAGTTTTTATTGATTGCCGCCTGCCTCACCAAGCCCTGTGTTCCACTGCTAGGATTATAATCACCTTTAAGAGAGTTATCAGTGTAAACATGGTTCTTCCCTTGAGCGCAAACGATGCACTAATTAAAAATGTTCCAGAGCCACTGGCTTTATTTCCTCATGTTAGAGGACTAAGAGGCTCGCACTGCTATTTGTACAGTGGGGGTCGAAAAGAAGAAATAATCCAGCAAGATCCTAACAGAGAGGATAAGGGCGACTTTTGAAAGAGGCACACTTAAGCAAGAATCTCTTCCTATTTAAAACAAGGAGAAGGGATGTGTGAACACGATTCAAGTTTTTGATTCCCAGAGGGAAAGGTGGAAATTCATTTCAGTCCTCAGCTCAGCTTCCAATTAGCATACAAGCAATTAGCTTGTTCATTTGCCTCAGGAAATATTTTTGAGATGTATCTGAGAAACTTTGTATCCTGTAACAGTAGGTACAGAGATAGAATCTAGATCCATAAGTAAGAGACCTGTTCTTTGTAAACATATATTTTTAAATCCAATAGATATGTTCTTCTAATTAGCTTTTATTCCACCTAGATTATTATTCATTAGTGGTATAATAATCTACATTCTGATTAAATCCATCACTTCTCGCCTAGGTATGCTAAACATGTTGTTGTTGTTTTTGTTCAGTCGTTCAGTCGTGTCCGACTGTTTGTGACCCCATGGACCAGAGCTCGCCAGGCCTTCCTATCTTCCACTGCCTCCCGGAGTTTGGTCAAATCCATATTGGTTGCATCAATAACACCATCCAACCATCTCATTCTCTGCCGTCCTCTTTTCCTTTTGCCTTCAATCTTTCCCAACATCAAGGACTTTTCCAAGGACTCCTCTCTCCTCATGAGGTGGCCAAAGTACTGGAGCCTCAGCTTCAAAATCTGTCCTTCTAGTGAACATTTGGGGTTGATTTATTTCAGGATGGATAGGTTTGATCTTCTTGCATTCCAGGGGACTCTCAAGACTCTCCTCCAGCACCACAGCTCAAAAGCATCAATTCTGCGGCGATCAGCCTTCTTTATAGTCCAGCTCTCACTTCCCACTAACATACATCACTAACGCTAAACATACACACACACTATATATATGAAATATCACATGGTAATCCAACAAATGTCAGAATATGACTCAGAAGTTTTGATCTTCTGAGGGAAGGTCTACGATTTTTCTTAAGCATTTAAGAAAATCCAGTGGCAATTCTGCTTCTTTTAGAAGTGTTGAAGGTTACATAAGGGGATGCTTATATATATGTAGCTTGCTCATTCCATCTCTATAGTGCTCATTAAGGCTGCAGGAGTTTTTACAACCTTGTATGGTGCCTTTGGTAGGTGTGGCTGGTTGGGACCTTTCTTGGTTGGGGTGACTGTCACTCTTGCACACAAACAGAGAGACAACATGACCATGAAGCAAGAACTAAACCCATGTGAGTGATTCTGTTTGGCTCAAACTCCAGGAATTGAGAAAACTTATCTGATTTGGAAAGAGGGGGTCTGAACCGAATACCTCAATGTTGATGGTTTGCAAGCAAAATATATAGGTGGTAGAAAACAAGGTCACTATGTTTACTTGTTGGATTTGTATCTCAGGCTTTCTCTAGTGAATTCAAGACAGCCCTATTCCTTGCCCCACAACCACCCTGTGAGATAGGGTGGGCTAAAAGATTATGACTGACCCGAAATGCTCCAATTGAAGAAAAACAAGTTGAGGAGCCATGTAACCATCACAAAAACCAAATACAAAAAGTGGAACAGGTGATACCTTTAGGCTACTAGAAAAATAACAAAAACGGATCCCATAGCCAGGTGGAGGGTGTGGAGTCCAAACACAATTTCATATATGTATTGGCCACCTGCCTATATGCCTTCAAAGGATAAGTGGAAACAGTCAGAAGGAGACAAATTTTCTATAACAGACTTAAAGCAAAACTTTTCATACTTTCTTTTTGTCTCTCTCAAACACAGAGAGACACATGCTGAAGATCCATCATCTCTCAGGGAAGCCTATTTCACATCTCTCTTTTTAATCTGGAATATCAGAGGCAGGGCATGAGCTAGAGATCACCAATAAATCTCCCGCTGCTCTCTCATATTCTGTCAGGAACAGGAAATGCTACAGTGCTGCCTACTTTATCTAAGAATTGCAACTGGGTATGAGAAGTACACTAACTTTGAAAAAAATAATTATAAAATCTGTTAGCAGCACCTTACTATTGCTGGTTTTTTCTGCTTAGTCTTTTCAGGGGCAGGGAAGCACAGTATGACCATGTTCATTGCAATGAGAACAGGCCATTCAGGTACTTTCATTGTTGGCCATTTCCTTACAGTGCTCAAGAGAACCTCATCAAGAATTGTTTTGAACACAGTGAAACAGCACACATGAGAGTCCGACAATGATTAGGGGACCCTCTCCCTTGAAACAGATGGGAAAGGGTGCCTAGACTACACATGAGGTCTTCAAACAGAGTCTGATGAACTTCTCATGAATAAGTGCTTCAGGGGAGTCAGTGATCTTCCTGATACCACGCCACTGCCATGACCACAGATGAGCCTTCAGTGAGATTCTTCAAAGTAGCAGACCATAACCTTCTGTTTCACCCATACTCCATACTGGAAATTAGAAAGGAAACTGGTCAACATAGTTTGAACTTGTGCCTGCCAAACATCGATGCATTTGTGACATGCTGGGAATAACCTGGACTTCTTTTCAACCTGCTCTGTGTTTACTTCTGCTGGCTCAGAATGCTAATCAAATTTTGGTCTGAATACTTCCTGCCTATCAGTAATGCTCACGGTTGGACATGAACATAAGAACATAAGAACATAAGAAAAGCCAAGCTGGATCAGGCCAAATGCCCATCTAGTCCAGCTTCCTGTATCTCACAGTGGCCCTACCAAATGCATCTGGGAGTGCAGGAGACTAGATATCTGTCTCCTGATAGCACTCCCCTGCATCTGGCCCTTGAAGTACCCCGGTATTAAGTTTTAAGTTTTAAGTGGAGATTACACATTGTGATTACACAGACATGATTACACAGACATGATTGCACAGACATGACTGGCTGTTCTGCCCAAGCTCCTAGATAGATGGCTCCAATAGTAGCAGCATTGTCACACTTCTTAGATACCCTCACAGGAAGATGGGGCAACATCAGCCTGGATTTCTCCTCCCCTGTCTATCGCACTATCCTCTATATGACATTGTGTCTAGACTATCTGAAAATCCTAGGTTCAAACTAAGCCTGTGTTTGATTTCCCTTGCTAACCAACATTTGGACTTTCAGGCATCAAAACACTGGCAGTGGTATGGCATGCATGCATTGGCATCCTCCAATGGCCTCATCTTTGCCAGATATAAAATCAGCCATGCGGAAGCATGAGGAGCAAGGATGGCCAACTCTCGTATGACTCTGGTCCACTTCCTTGGTTTACTGGATATTATTCAACAATAAATGGCTGAAATAAATGTCAACAAACACCCTAGGTCTGTTCTCACCACAAACTCATGATAAAATGATTATTTTATTGTTTACCAGAAACCTTTGGCGACAAAGCAGCTAAGAATTGAATTATATTGGTTTTGTGGCTGTTGGTTGTTGGTACGGTTTTAAGCAAGGGAGAATGTTGTTACATCTGGTCCTGTTTCTTTGCCAGGCTCTTCTTTCTCCATTGAATTGTTTTCTAATTTGAAGAAAACCTCAAATGGCAAAAATGGCTAGAAATTTAAATGGAGGGGTTATATTGCTTTTGTCAAACTTCTAGTTCACAAGCTATGGTAATACGAAACTGTACTTCTGTCCAATAAACAAAGGAGCTCTGAGTCAGAGAGGCTGCCAGTTCTTCTCTGTGCCTACTCCCTAACTGCACATTCATATACATCATTTTTCTGAGGTATTTTTAAAGGATAAGTTAAGCAAACACTTGTCTATCCAACTTAGAGGGACAAAAGCTTACTTGCTAGCTACAAACTTGAAAATTACCTGAACGTTTCAGAATCCCTACTCTTAACATTTGAAGGTGTGGGCAAGGAAAAGGCAATGCATCTCACCAGTGAGAAAAACAGAAGCAAGGTACAGAAAAGAATTGTGATTTGGGAAGAGAGGCTCTGGTGTAGTGGCCAGAGTGACAGAATAAGACTCTAGAGACCTAGGTTCAAATTCCCCATCTCCGCCATGGAGACTCACTGAGGGAGTAAAATCAACTCCTTAAATATCTCACTTGCTTTGAAACCCCAGTTAGGGTCACTATAAATCAGTTCCACTTTGAAGGCACATCACAATGACAAAGAGAAGGTCTGGTGTATTGTACCAAGGTCAAGTTATTCTTGCCAGTGTCCTTTTAAAACAGCTTGCTTTTCTAGACTGCAGCTCTCAGAATCCCCCAATGAGTGTGCTGGTGTCTGAAAAAATGCTGGCTCCGCGGACGGCTTGTCCCCCCATGGAGCCGATTTGCCCCTCCCAAGGAGGGCGAGGGAGACAAGGCAGGACCCAGATGTCCTGCGGAGGCGGGGGGAGGAGCGCCCTATAAAGGGTGGCTCCTCCCCCCGACCATCAGTCTGTTTCAGGCGGCGTTCCCCACCCACCCACCGCGTTAGGGCAAGTGTGAGTTCACCTGGTCGCCTATTTTGGGGCCAGATAGGAATTTTTGACCCGCACTCTAGATTGGCCGTTGGGAGCGGGGATTTTTCGCCTATCCCACACTGGTTCCTCGAGGTTTAAATGTTATGGAATGGTTTATTGGTCACACTATGGCGGCTAAAAGCATGGAGGGCAGCAGGGAGCCTGGAGGAGGTCTCGGGGCTGGGGTGGGGGAGGGCAAACGCCTCCCTTGGGCATTACCCAGGAGGGAAAATAACAGGCAGGGAGGAAGAAACCAAATTAACTGGCCTGGGGGTGCTGTCGGAGAGGCACCACCTGGGGGTTGATGGCTCGCCTGAAGCTGCCCGGTTGGAGGGGTCCCGGAGACCCGGGGTTCCAAACCAAAGGAATAGATGCCCGGCCCCTCCTGTTGTTGTTGTATTGTTGTCTGTTAATAAAGTGTGGCCCAGTTACCCCCAAAGCACTGTCTCGCCTCGTCATTCCGAGTGGGGGGGCAAAAAGCTGTGTTTCCAAACTGGAATTTTTAACCAAGGATATGCTTTTGGGAAGCTGAGCAGAGCAAGGAGTGGAAGCCTCACCTGATTGTGGCTTGGGAAGTCACCCTTCGGTGGTGCCCATAATCTCAAGCCTCATGGAGTACAATTTCTCCTCTGATGGAGTGAAATAACATTTTGGCATTTGCCCCTTTCTGCCATTTCACTGCAGGCTTGCCAATTGCAAGTGAGTGCTGTTGTGAGGATAAAATGGAGGAAGACGACCTGCTTGCAGCTTTTTTTGAAAAAAGGTAAAATGTAGGTATGTCTGAAAGAGAGAGAGAGAGAGAGAGCATGGGGTATAATTGCCAATTCATGTCTGGTTTTTTAATAGTGCATTGCTTTTCTGCAGATTAGACATGGGCATGACTCGGCAAAATTGTCGTTTCCATTTTTGGTTATCGTTTCTGTTACGTAACGGAAACGGTAACGATAATTAAGCCGTCAGAACTCAAACTCGAACTGAAAAAAGAAAAATTTGGTTGGGTTTTTTGTTTCCGTTTGTGGCATCGCGGCGATCGCGTGGTGCGAAGCACAGAAAATGTTTTTTAAAGTTTTTTTTAAAAAAAACCTGACTCCCGTCCAAAAAAGCAGGCGAAAATATGCCTGCCTGAGCCTTTGCCACCTACCAGAGGGGTGGTTTCTGTGGGGTCCCCGGCCTCCCCCCCTCTTCTCCTGTCCTGGGCTGCTTGCACCAGGCTGGGGGGGGCCCTCATCCTCGTCGTCTGTCTCGCTGCATGCCATGCGGTGGGGGGGATCCAAAATGGCGACCGCAATTTTTCTTTTGAAATCGTGGTAAAAAAACACACCAAATCACCACAGAAACATGTGAAATTTATTTATTTTAAATGCCTGAATTTTAATATTAGCAGCAGTGGGTTTTTATAGCAATAAAACATCATATAGATTTTATTTTATTTTATTTTATTTTTATTTTTTTTAGACCTGCCCATTTGGGCTGGGCATGGGATGGGACCATGCAAATTTTTTGAACCATTCCACCAATGACATCGCCAAGTTTTTGACTGACACTTCTGGATGTCTTGGAGGGCATAAAAAGCCGAGGCACCTTCCAGAAATCACAGTCGGGTGCATGGATGTGGTTGAGGGAGGAGGGCTGGCTGCTGGTGCTGGTGTGATCCGATCGAGATTGAGGAGGGAGGCTGGAGGATTTAGGATTTAAGTTAGGCAGGGAGGGAGGGAACTGAATTTAGAAAATAATTTCTTTGATTCCCTGCAGCTTTGTCTGCTGAAGGGAATAGCAGTTTATTCTTTATTTCTTCTCTGGCAGTTTGTGAGGATTTTTTTTCTGATATTGGATAAAGGGATCAACTGGGAGTGGGAGGTGTGGATTTATTTTAATATATATTATATCCTACCATTTATTTTCTATTTTCCCAACTTCAATTTGCTTGCACACACACACATTTGGGGTGCAAGCCAAGAACAGAACCTCTATCCTAAGTGATATCCTAACTGCCCACTTGCCCGTCCGCCCACGCCGCCACCCGCCCATGGCCCCCCACCGCCGCTGCCCCCGCCGCTGCCCCCGCCCCACCCACCACCTAGGGCGCAAAAACACCTAGCGCCGGCCCTGATTGCGGGACGCCCCTATGCTCTGGGAAGTCAAATCGCGCCAAATCATGGTGGAAACGACAAATGACAAACGGAAATGACAAATTTTTCCAAACTTTCGCGACAAATGGGAACGACCCGAAATGGACCCGTTCTGACAAACGAAAACTCGAAACGTCATTTTTTCTGGTTGTGCCCATGTCTACTGCAGATAGTTGGAAACCAGGTTAAGATTTTTCCATAGTGGCTGGAATTCTATTGGCATCTGCATACAGTTTGTATAAATTGCCAGGGCTAGTAGTGGCTAAATGGTGGGATGCTGGGGTGCATCTTAGTGAGCAGGTATACAACTGAGCTATGTTCTAGCACCTAATCAGTTAGCTGCAGTTAGCTATGGCAAATTGTACGAACCTTAGGCAAACAGAAACTAAACATTCTGGCCAGTGTTTAGTCCTATGCTCTCATCTTCATGGCTTATTTCATATCTACTCCTCAGTAAATTATCTTCAATGACAAGCATTTCAAATGTGGTTTAAATGGTGACAGTGGGGGAGCTTAAAGTTGAAGACCTATAACATGTTGATGAATAGCATCTCTAAATTGTCCCAATGTCTATTTCTTTTCCTATGGAGCTAAAACTTTAAAACATTCATTTCCTGCCATTTTTCCTTTCCTTTTCAAAAGAGCCTTATAGGCTTTCTGCAATCACCATTAATTCAGTATTTGAAAAAAAAAAAAAAGCAAAATGAAGAGTAAAGATATTCCACTAAAGCAACTCATCCCGTATAGAAAGGGAAACAGATGTTGGAGCTGGATTTTCCATGTCCACGCCTGCTTCAAAACTATTTTTTTTCTGCTGCTGTTGTATCATCATTAATGGGAAGCTCTGTTCTTTAGTGCCAGTTACCATGACTGTATTATCATTCCTGTGCAGGGAAAACTGCAGGGCTTCAGAATCATGGGACCCACAGTGGGAAATGCCATCGGATCTTCCAATATTTGAAAGGCTTGTTCAGAAATCCCATGAAATCTGCAATCCGCACAATGATGACAGGGAACAGGGCTTTTCCATTGGTGCCCCTCCTGCCCACCCTGGGAGTACCTTTTCCAGGGCAATCTAATTCACACCACCACATGCCTCATTGTAAGAGCCTCGTGGTACAGTGGTTAAATGCCTGTACTGCATGTAAAACTGTGCTCACAGCTTGGGGTTCAATCCCAGGTAGCAGGCTCATGGTTGACTCAGCCTTCCATCCATCCGAGGTGGGTAAAATGAGTACCCAGCTTGCGGGGGGGGGGGGACATTGTGTAGCCTGCATTACTGTAATTAAAAACTGTAAACCGCCCTGAGACTACTTGAAGTGGTATGGGGCTGTATATAAGCAGACCACTTTGCTTTGCTTTGCCTCTCAGGTTTTCAGGGGAGGCCCTGCTCTTGGTTCTTGCACCCTCAGAGGCACATGTGGCAGGCACACCATGGAAGGGCTTCTCAGCAGTGGCCCCAGGGCTCTGGTATCCCCCTTTGCACAGAAGCAAAGCTATCCAACTCCCAGCATATATGTTGCCCTCTTGCTGCATGCCCAATTATGCTACCATTGATGAGGAATCTGCAAATCAATTTCTTAAAGAGTTGTGGATTAGTTTTTTTTTTAAAAAAAAATGTATGCATAGCATATGGGCTTCCTAGTAAATCTCTCACTGAGGCCAGTTACTGCAACACTAATGGTGATTGCTTGAAGAGGCATAAGAGATTCTGTCTTCTGTCCATTCCTTTCCTTTGCTCCAACATCTTAAGATGTACCTGAGCCAGCTCTTGATAAAAATAGGGGGTTTACCCACCCCCACCCCACCCCCACTAGATCTCATGAGCCAGCAATATCTTCTTTTCTTGGTAGGTTCTCTCTCTCTCTCTCTCTCTCTCTCTCTCTCTCTCTCTCTCTCTCTCTCTCTCTCTCTCTCTCTCTTGGGTGGGGGGGGGAGAACCTCACTTAGGACTGGAGGCTTGGCCTTCTGCAGCATGATGAAAGCAGGAACTGCCACACCACGTAAGGAGATTCAAAGAAGTTTTTTAAATTGTTTTCTGTTGAATCAGATGAAGTTTGAGAACTTATAATTAATAAGAATGGCCCTTCAATGTCTTTAATACTAGATGATACCCTGAACTTCTGTGTGCTATGTAGAAATCCAGTTATTTTGCTACATGTGATCCTCACTTTCAGACTTAAACTTGTGCGGCATATAACAACACATTTGAAATGAGGACCAAAAAATGAAGATGCCAAGACCAAGGCCCTCAATGTGGAGCATCCGGTGAGCAATGACAGAAAGCACAGCTGTCATGAAATAGCCTTTTTAAAAAAAAAGGCAAGGGAGAAGATGGCAAGCCTGACTGTCCCTCAGGGGCAAGGGCTGCTGTTGTGCCAAATGCCAACAGTTTTTCAAACCTAGGCTGAAGCTGTAAAATATGAAATATAGTGAATAAAAGTTGGCACCCACCCATGTGGAGCTGTCATGCTAATAAAAACAACAGTAACTGGCAGCTGGCATTTAGGTGCTATGAGATGGCTGCTAGGAGATTTCCACAGAATAGAAATCTGTGTTCTCTCTGATCCAGGAGGGAGCAGCATTTAAAGCTGAGTTTTCTAAGGGAAAGGGGCCTGTAGAACTGGATTAGGTCCACTCTCCCTCTCACACCAAAGAACAGATGGCACAGTAATTAAAGGGGTCGTCTGATGACGAATGAGTTTCAGTTCACACTCTGGAACAGAACAACGGATTTTTATTGAATGAAGTTCATAATTGTTGGCTTGTGTTGACTGAAATGACTCAGAGTGGGATATCCAGCCTTGATTCTCTCAGTGCCATGAAAAAGTGTCACCCAGAGATAAACTAGATAAAACAGATGGTCAAAACACACAAATAGGAAGAGGTGTAGCAAACCCTAAATTACAACATCCAAGTTGTGGTTGGGTTGTGGTTATGAGTACATACACATATACATAGTATAAAACCAGAAAGGGCAGATGTTGCAGAAGGAATACAGTGAGTATCTAGATTAGTTTTACTTCCACGTAAAGGTGTTCAAAGTAGTGTCATTCATGGGTTGGTTACCACCACCATGCAGGACCTGAATAGCCCTGATTAGGATTTTTCAGTAAAGAATCAGGCCTCTTTTTCAGAGGGAAGTGTGATCAATCAGTAAAAATAAACACAACTTTGAAACATTTTGCCTATGACCAATTTCCCCAGTTTTGAACAGAAACATTCCGTCTTCTGAATGAAACATAAGCCTATTACTTTAGAATCTTATACACAGGATACGGAGCTGTCTTCAGAAACAGTGTGATGGCCTTGCCAATAAACCAGAGAATATTTTTTTAAGAGGGATGCCTGGAAACATAACATTGGGAGTTATGCATCAGATCAATGTTCAGAGATCCAGGATTACCCTGTGAAATACACACTCAGGTTAAAAACTCAGATTTTTGCCACATAACGGGGAGGGGGCAGCTGGAGAGGTGTGTTTTAAGTAGTATGCTTGCCTGTTTGTGCAAAATGGACCTCAGTCATGGTTACTGGACATAAAATGTCTACTTTTAGCTTTTAAAAAAGTCTTGCATAAGATGGTCACCCATTGACTTAAATCCATTACAGGAATTAGCTAACCAGCCTTCTAAGTCTGACCCTGAGTGATGGAAATGGATATTTTTAATAAAGACATTGAGCCTTGTGCATTTTTCCTGCTCCTAAAACTCCTTGAACTGCTGGTTTTAAGAAAGTCACACACTACAACAATTTATATGATGCCGTATCTTGGTGTTTTTCCCCTTTCAATATCTACCAGTAGAAACAAAAGAATGCACCTTGGCTTTGCTCCATTCTTCTCACTGATGAATAAACAGCATGTGAGCCTTCCCTCAGAGCCATCATTTTCCTGTGGGTTAGAAAGTATTTGTTCATTTTTATGAATGTCAGCCTCTTGATATTCATAGCAAACATACACCATCACCTCCCTAGTCTCCTGACATTCCTGGTAAACAGACAAGTCTTTCAGTAAATGATGATCACCCCAGCAGAAGAGAGAAGGCGTAAGGTTGCAAATATTCAAGGGCACAAAGTTAAGCTGTTCCACAGAAAGAACTGTGGCGCACACAGATTATAATTCTAGGGTGGTAACACACAGCCTGTGGGGGTACACATGAGGTCCCCTAGGCAAGTGCATTTGACTGACGACTGCTTGTTTGGTATACAGATGATCTGAGACAAATTTTCTCCAAGTAGAGCTTTTGCCCTTTTTGTTACAGTAGCTTGGAAATATAGCACCAGGAAAACTGCATGAATGTGTTTTTGTTCTAAAGAAAAGAAGGTTCTGTGTATCTCAGACCGAACAGGTGAGATTTTCACTGCTGTCAAGATACCATGACAGGAAAAGCAATGATGCCGTTCCTTCCGTTGAAGGCAAATGGTCTCCGTATATAAAAGTGCAAACTCTTAAGCAGTGGCATCGTGACAACAAGGACCTAGGCTTAATGAATGACAATGATCTGAGAAACAATTAAACCAATGGGGTACCGTATGATAATCAATTGCAGCAAGCAAAAACCAGGTCAACCAAGCAATGTGGAAATGCTAACCTTGATTCAGACACAGCAAGAGAGGGGTTGGAAGTAAGGGGGGTCTCTACTGAGCTGCACAACTCCTAAGAATGCTCTTTGTTCCAAATTCAGCAGATCTTGCCTGGTGTTACTAATATGTTATTGCTGATGCATCATCCTATGTTATATTATTTATCCTTGTTTCCTCTTCCTCTTTCCTTCATGATCTTAGTGAAGATCTATAGGTTCAAGAGTGGAAAGAATGATACCTGCTCCCACTCGCAAAGGCAATTTTTACAAGTGAATTTACCTTTCAAAAGTTTCATCCTGCTCAAAGCTTTCTGCAGCTGCTATCTCCCAGTGTCGGTCAGGTTCCATGTATGACAGTTGTGATCATTCCCATTAGAAGACACAAACATCAGCTGGGACCAATTTAGAGTAAAGCAGATGGATATGTTTATTCCCGCAAATTATTACCAGTTGTTCCACATGTTTTCCCCTTATAAAAAATAGAGATGCCTAGCCAAACAAGTGACAAAAGGGGTTATTTCTTCCTCTTTAATATTTTGGTCTTATGCTCTGCATGCAAGTCTAACTTCCTCTCCCTTGGATATCTTGTTGTCATCAACATAATGAGATTTCCTTATTTGGGTGGGATATTAGAAGGCCTTTGGAAGATGACCACTCTAAGTCAGGCAAATTGCCATAACAAGATGTGTTAACAGCTGTAGCTGTGATACCTTGACAAGTCAGGGTGAACTCTAACATGAATATCAAACTTTGGTGGGTTGACTAAGTACAGCTTATGACATATCACATAGGGGTTCATATTTGTTTAGGAACATGTTTGCAGGGATCTGTGTATAGATGAGAGAATGAGAAAAATGAATGAATGATTAGGTCAAGCCTGAACTTTCCCTAGAAGGGAAAGGATTAAACTGTGGCTATCAGTTTACCCATGCGCCCTGGGTCCTTTTGGGGATAAATATATATAAATCTTTTAAATAAATACCATACTTTGGGTGTATCATGAAAAGATAAGACTAGAGAATTGGTGACTTCATGGCAGACAGTTATGTTTTCCATGGGTAAGTGTGTGGCTCAGGTTAACCCTCGGGGCATTCTGCGGCTAAAGGCATGGGGATTCCCCTGGGCCTCACAGGGACCCCTTCACCATGTGTCTATGGAACTCATGGCCAGGATTATCAATATGATCATCTTTAGGAATACAAGGTACAGATGTGAAAGCTGGACTGTGAAGAAAGTCAACAGGGAAAAAAGTCAGTTCACTTGAAATGGGGTGTTGGTAGAGAGCTTTGTGGGTAATTGGACTGCCAAAAAGAGAAACAACTGGGTCTAGACCCAATCAAGCCTGAACTTGCTCCAGGGGCAAAAATGAGGAAACAAAAACTGCTGTACTTTGAGCACCTCATAAGAAGATAAGACTCCCTGGAAAGATAATAATACACTTGGGAAAGTTGAGGGCAGCAGGAAAAACTGGAAGGCTGAATATGAGATGGGTTGATGTAATAAAAGAAATCTACAGACTTTAGGTTGAAGGAACAGGGGTGTTCATGATAGGACCCTTGGGCATCACTGATTCACTGCATCACAATAAGTTGAAAGCAGCTTAACAGCAGATGACAACATGTCCTGCAAACCCACAGGTATCTAGACTTAAGGAATTATTTTAGAGCCTTGGGCTGAATGAAGGGGACTTCACACTAGAGTCGCCAAATGGCCAGATGGACAGAGTAGTAGTAGTAGTAGTAGTAGTAGTAGTAGTAGTAGTAGTAGTAGTAGTAGTAGTAGTAGTAGTAATAATAATAATAATAATAATAATAATAATAATAATAATAATAATAATAATAATAATAATAATAATAATAATAATAATAATAATTAGAGATGGGCACGAATAGAAAAATGGAGTTTCATTTGTCGTTTGTCATTTGGAGGGTCCATTTTGGTTTGTTTCCGTTTTTCGTGAATTTTTACAAAAATTCATTTTTGTTTTCGTTCGTTTATTACTGTTTCATTACCATTTATTTCAATTTTTTAATTTTTCTTAGCATTTAAAGCAGTTCACTGTATTGCAGTAATGGAAATGAAACAAGCAGTTCACTGTATTGCAGTAACGGAAACGAAACGGACAACAAAATTTCTGGTGTTTCTGTTCATTTTGTTTCATTTTGGAGACAAAATTCGTTTGTCATTTCATTACATAATGAAATAAAAAAATGGAAACAAAAATGAAAAATTGTTTGTTTCGTGCCCATCTCTAATAATAATAATAATAATAATAATAATAATAATAATAATAATAATAATAATAATAATAATAATAATAATAATAATAGAGGCACTGGGAGTGATCACATAACAGATGTTAACCAGGAAAATAGAGTATTAAAAAAACCAGTGGAGTTGTAGCTGCTTTTGATAACTCAGATTTGCCGCAGTGAAATGGAATCTATTGTTCAGAGGTGCTTTTCCTTCACTCACAAGGTGGAGAATATGTGACCCTCCAGATGTTGTTGAGCTGCAGTTCTCTTGAATTAGCCACCTTGGTTGGGCTAGTGGGGCTGGTGAGAACTGCAGTCTGACAATATCTGGACTATACATTTCCAAACTCCAAGCTATACATTTCAAACCCCATATTAACCGCTCTAAAAGCTGCAGTGATTTGTTTCTGAGTACAGTCTGGTAAACCACAGTCCCAGATGTAATAGCATTACTGCAAAGCTGATTCTGAAGATTCAAAAGAGGTCAGTTTATCTGAAATCCAACTTACTTCTGTAACATCTGTCTCGTTTAAATTCATGCTTAGTGACTGTTCATGTGAGAAAGCTTGCCATGAGCCATGCACTATCGCTATCCTGAGTTGTTCTATGTCATTTCCAGATTAGTTTCAGGATAATTTCAGCTGCAATGTTTTATTGCAGAAAGGGGAAGGAAAAGGGTAGATTCTACACTCTGTTGTAAACTGAGAACATGACAATAGACTCTAATAATTCCCTGCTTCTCTGGACATTTCTGCCATATGAAGTAAATTCAACCAATGAGTACATTCAAGTCAACAGCTCATTCCAAGAGATCAGCATGGCTAATTCAATGATATAACAACTTCGTAAAGTGTGCCATGCCGGCCATCTGTGCATCCTGTGTGCTTCTGTTTAAGAGAGGGCTGTACCACCTATTGATTGGGTTTTGCTTTATGATTCTACCCATTGCTACAGATTCAAATTGCCCCCTCCCACTTCTTTTCTGCTCCCAGATTATTTTCTCCAACTTGGAAACTCTTTTCTGCTGCCTAACCATTTCAGGACGTGTCATCCCATTCTATTCCTCAGTACCAAATAAACCCTGTGCCTATGGGATGTGTGCAATGTGAACACTTCAGACATCACTGTAATGCCCTATCACGGAAAGCCTCACCCGCACCAATCCTTCTCCTGATGGGTGGACTTATTTGGTTCTCCCTCTTGCTCTCTCTTGCCAGGGGGAAGCCGGGAAAGCTGTGGGAGGTGTCTGGGAGAAAGCCCATCAGCCCACTGAAATGGGAAGCCATTATGGGTTCCCTTGCTGATTTCTGCCAAAAGCACAGAACAGCTCTGGTCTCCGGCATGCCTGAAGGCCATGTTTACCCTTAGAATATCATCAACAAACCCGACAGAGCTGTTGTTGTTATTATATACCATAGCATCCCTATGAGTGTGTGGTCTCCAAAATGTTCTTTCCTCAACAGCCATATAGAAGTATTGTAAACTCAAACCTATGGCTTTTTGATGGACTCAATCCATCTCATATTCATCCATCCTTCTTCTTTTCCTTCTACCAGCAACTTTCCCCAGCCTTACTGTCTTTTCCAATGAATCTTGCCTTCTTGTGATGTGTCCAAGGTAGGACTGCCTCTATTACATCATTTCTTGCTTCCAGTGAAAGTTCAGGCTCAGTTTGATCTAGGACCCTCTTGTTCATTTTGGCATCCAATGATATTTGCAAAGCTCTCATCCAGCACCATATTTCAAATAAATCAATTTTCTTCCTGACAGTTTTCATCACTGTTATGATTTCACACCTGTAGATGGTGACTGGAATGCAAGAGTATGAATATTCTTGGTCTTGGTCTCCAGTGACATCACCTTACATTTG
Source organism: Phrynocephalus forsythii (assembly GCA_029282475.1). Classification (NCBI taxonomy): domain Eukaryota; kingdom Metazoa; phylum Chordata; class Lepidosauria; order Squamata; family Agamidae; genus Phrynocephalus; species Phrynocephalus forsythii. Next base: position 114,446,410 of record JAPFRF010000011.1, read on the forward strand.
ATTATCTTAATTCCTTCAATGCTGGTCTTTCTAGTCAGTCTTCATCCAGTTTCCTGGCAGTTGACACTGGGATTGATGATTAAATGATGGTATACAAAATCTTTTAACAATTTCCATTTCTTGATTGTCAAGACTGAAGTCATGTAGTTCTTCAGCAGTCGCAATATTTGCCCTTTTAAAGTTCAACTGCTTTTAAAGTTCAACTGTTTTAAAGTGGCCTGTTTGAGCACTTTTTCGCTTTCACTTTCATCAGAAGATAAGAACATAACACAAGAACATAAGAACAGCCATGCTGGGATCTGGCTAACGGCCCATCTAGTCCAGCTTCCTGTATCTCACAGTGGCCCCACCAGGTGCGTCCGGGAGCGCATGAGACTAGATATCTGTCTCCTGATAACACTCCCCTGCATCTGGCCCTTGAAGTACCCCGGTTTTAAGCCTGGAGATTACACATCTTCCTCATGGTTTGTAACCTGTGATGGACTTTTCCTCCAGGAATCTGTCCAATCCCCTTTTGAAGGCATCCAGGCCAGATGCCATCACCACATCCTGTGGCAGGGAGTTCCACAGACTAACAACACGCTGGGTGAAAAAATATTTTCTTTTGTCTGTTCTTACTCTCCCAGCCCTCAATTTTAGTGTATGTCCCCTAGTTCTGGTATTTTGTGAGAGGGAGAGGAGCTTCCCTCTATCCACTTTACTTATGTTTCATGTTATTGTCATTGGCTGGATAGCTCACTTAGTTAGGTATCTGGCTCTAGAACTAGAGTTTGGGAGTTCACAATGCCTCCCCAATGACATAAGACCCCAACCAATGTGGTCTTACGTCCCAGGAAGCCCTTGAGAAGAAGGAAATGGTAAACCACTTCTGAGTATTCTGTGGAAATAACTTTGAGAAGGTCACCATAAATCAGAATTGGCTTAATGGCTGGAGCTACATATTGCAATAAACCAGAAAAAGTGTATTTGGTATGGGTAAGCTGCAGACTATGTGCAATACAAGTAGAACCCTATATGCAATGCAAGTAGACATGCACAGCCATCATAATCGTTGTCTTGCTGATCACACCAACTCTTCCCTGTCTCCCGATGCTGGTCCAGTTTTCAGCTGATGTGATATGTAGTAATATACTTCTCTTAGTAGACTGTGCCTCTGAGTGCCCTGATATCCAGCTATGGAATGTCAGTTCAAGAGGGGGAAAGAGAAAAGGGAAAAGATAAACAGGAAGAGACATGTTATGGTTCAAAACGTCAACTCAGAAGATTGTGGACTACATCAAAGTCTTGTATGGAAACTTGGAATGAATGCTTTTAGATCTAGGGTGAGAAAGGACAGTTCTTGCAGTTCAGCTCAAGAGCCATGTACCTTGTTGTACTGAATTGGAAGTTTCCTCTTCCATGACTTCCTCCAGTCATCATTATTTTGGAGCCTCAGCAACCATTGCAATATGCAGAGAATAATGCTTTGACATTTGTATCAGCCCTTCCTATTTGGGAAGCAGTGTAAGCTGGGTTTGGGCAATATGTGGCTTCCCAGTTAAGCTCCCAGGCCTAGGATAATCACCCCCTAGGGCAAGGAATCCTTTGGCATCCTCCCAAGCAGCTTCGCAGCACCACCTGAACAGCTTCGAAGCACCAACCAAGGCCATTTTTGAAGATCCCTAAGGACCCATGCACGTGTGTACAAAGCTGAGGCCCAAACTCTGAGAGAAGCAGTGGGGGATCTCCCTGTGATATGCCTTCCAATTGTGATATCACAATGGGAAGTCTTTGGAGGACATAACAATGCTGGGTCAACTAGTTGTGGCAATCGATATAAGAGGAATTCAGGCAAATGGATCCAGAAAGCAGATATAACCTAGCTAATAGAGATGGGCACGAAACGAGTGATTTTTTGTTTTCGTTTTTGTTTTTTTGTTTCGTTACGCAACGAAAATGAAACAATTTTTTTAAAAAAACAAAACGAAAATGAAAACGAAACGACCAAATTTGCCGTGTTTTTCATTTTCATTCCAGCAGATGCATTGAACTAAAAAGAAAGCTAACGAAACAGCAATTTTTCATTTTCGTTTTCGTTTTTTCATTTCGTTACCTAACAAAACGAAAATGAAATTTTTTGCAAAAAACATCACAAAACGAAAACGAACCGAAACGCACCCCTAAACGACCAAACGACAAACGAAACACCATTTTTTTGAGTCGTGCCCATCTCTACTAGCTAACTTAATAATAGGGAGAAGTCCAAGCTAGTGGGCCTTTCTTGTGGCTTAGTGGAGATAGGTGCCCATGCGCTAACATAATATTCCCTTGTCTTTCTACAGTGCTGCTCATGTTGAAATGTATTTCCCCTCCTGAAAGCACTGCAGTTCCCTGAAACTTAGTAATCCTACTCCTGATCTTGCAGGACAACACTTCCCATCAGCCCTATGACAACACCTCCCATCAGCCTATGCTAGCTAATAAACTGTAATCTGGATAGTCATGTGTTTTCCAACATTCCTATAACATAGTAAAAAAATGTATTAGCTAACAGTGGAATAAAACCTCTGGTTTTTTTCACCCAGTATTCAGGATGCCACATGAGGACTTGCTGAAGGCCATAAAAAAGTAACAAATGGGTTACTCTTTTTGGACACTGAAACACGTTTAGATAGCTAAGCAAAGCTGAATTGCCTGTGAGGTTCTCCACATTTCTGTAGGAAAACTCTTATTTTCCACCTCACTTGGTAGAAGCAAACCCTCGTAGACTGGAGCCATCGTGGCCCACGTAGATTGGAATGTTGAGCTGTTGCCATATGTTTGCAGATCTTAACTTTCAAATGTGGGCACAATACCACAAGCTGTCAAGTTGTGTAAAAACTTCGGCAAAGACAAAAACAGAGGGTAATATTTACCAGATGAGACTTCTATGTAATCTCGCTGGAATTTTGGGAGGATCCAACTTTCAAAGATTTTTTTTTAAAATAAGCCACGCAGCTTTTGTTTTCTACCCATTTCCCCTTCTGATGAAGGAAAGAAAGCAAAATATTAATGAAATTGAAACATTTTCTTTGGCCAAACAAAGAACTCACGATGGCCTTGGGAGGATTCAGAGGTAGACATGTTTTTCTCTTCTTGGCTCATAGAACAGGGGAAGTCGGCTTCATTCAGCCTAGCAAAATCTTAACATAGTATCTGCAACAGAAAGAAAATGCATGTTTCATTTTTATAAATAAAGAAATCACATTTGCCAGAAGCTTGTTAGTATCATACAGGGAAGTGAGAACTGTCCTCAGGATTTTGGCCTAGCTCTGACTGAGCAGTAACAACAATATTAACTATTATTATTATCATACTAGAAATGTCCATTCTGTCATGTTTAATATGTCATAGTGTTTAATATAATTATTATAACACTACAGTGGTTACATGCTTTTGTAAAAATAAGTACGTCCTTAGCGTTTCATATGAGAACAATACTGTCATTGTTATTTGCTAAATTAATGTTAAAAATAATTGCTCTTATAATAACTAGCTTGGCAGTTTGGACTAAAAAACAGGACCAGCAACCTCCATATTCCTGAAATGCTTGTAAATTAAAGGAAAATGGGAAATGGTTTTAAAAAGTCTCAGAAAGGCCTGTGAAAACTCAGGAGGACCCTTGAGGCTTCTGCACCTGTAGGGCAGTAAGGGAACAGAGTAAGGATTTGGTCACTTTGTGATGTTTCCATTTCCTTTTCCCCATTAGAGCTACTAACACCCAAACATGGACACCATTTTCAGCCTTTACAAAAAATAGGCCTGATTAAGGGGGTCATGTTCATATGGATTTTGCATTTCACTTATGGCCCAGCATGAAATCCTCTGCATTAAGATATACCATATTAATCTTTTCAGCAGGTAACTTTTAATATTAGTTCAAGTTGTTCCAACACAGGGATAGGCAAATGCAACCCATGGGAGAACTACATGGGTTCCAGAAAGAGATAGGCACACATTTAAAAACAAATTGGAAATCTATTTAAAAATGACTAAATAGTCAATTCATAATCATATGGAATGGTAAGTCCCAATCAATGACTTGATGAATTTTAGAGAATTTTGATTTTTCAGTTCATTGGGCTATAAAATGGCCACCAAGGCACCAAGAGACACCAAAATTGGAGGAAAACACCCCCTGATTTTCCTCTACAAGACCTCCAAATTTGGTGAAGATTAGGTTTCCCAAACCCAGTTTTTAAAGGCCACTTTCCTAGGGGGGTTCATTTTGTGTGTGTATAACCCAGACATCTGAAACCCAAGCTTAACCATATGTGGACAGATTGTAGAGGAGAACCAAGGGAAGTGTCTTTGCAGTTTGATGTCTCTAGGTGACAGGAGCCGCTTTCTTGGAGGGGCCCAATCAGCAGTATATAACTCAGACATCCAGAACCCAAACTTCACTAAATTTGCAGGACTTGAACAGGAAAGTCAGATGAAGCACCCCTGAACATTTGAGGAGTCTTGAGGAATTTTATAGGATTTTAAAGTAAAAAATATCAATTGATAATTCATCAAAAATTCATAAATTTGTAATTTGTTAACCTTAGCAAATAATGAATTAAAATGAATCACTCTTTGTCTGATTTGTTCCCATCTCTCATCTGAGATACTTTATGTATGAAACCAGCCTGATGCCACCCGCAATTCTTTTTTTAAAGGAAGATGTTTGCCATTGGTGAAGACCAAAAGGTAAAGCAACTATACACTAAAAAGAAGCAGAAGTGGCCTAACAGTCTTTGCTGCCACAGAGGGTGGTGGAGTCTCCTTCTTTGGAGGTTTTTAAGCAGAGGCTGGATGGCCATCTGTCACAGGTATTGTGATGGGGTTCCTGCATGGCAGGGGGTTGGACTGGGTGGCCCTTGAGGTGTCTTCCAACTCTATGATTCTATGACTCCACAAAAAATGAGAAGTCAGTGCCCAGACACTTCTCCCTTTTTAATAACTATTCTTGCTTTTTAAAATATATTTTGAAACAATTTGCTCCCCTGGCCAAAATTACTTTCTGAAATGTAATGGTTTCAAGTTTATTTGAAACCCAAAGATATTATAGTTTGATGCTCTTCATAGTGGCCCCACCTTCCATGTCATCATTTCCACTCTGTGGGGCTGCTCCAGAGATGGACGCATAATAGTCACTCATTGGGACTCTGTTGAAGGGGCTGCTCCTGGAAGCCCCAATGGTAATGCTACTTAGGAGTATTTTTGCTTCACTTTGGTTGTTGTGCCACTTCTACTTTCTCCTGATTCCTGGATAAGAATGATCATGGTTCATGATCAGGCAGGTCAGTCATGCAGACATTGATCTAACACAATGTTAGATCTGGTGAGGGATAGCAAATTTACAGTGAGTGAGAACGAAGCAATTTCTGATACTCTTCTTAGAATATAACAGAACATGTACTTTTCCATTCCACTGGCTTCAGATTCCAGTTGTGGAAGAGAACCTATGGAGTTCCAAATAATTATGTCTCAGGTTATTTGAAGAACCACCTCTCCTTTCATGAACCTGCTTATGCATGCATTCAGCATCCAAGGTCCTTATCCTTCCCAAAAATCTCTATTTAGGCTCTAGTTAGTGTTTTGACTTCTGTTGAGCTATGTCCATCTTCTTAGCATTTTCCTGCAGATGTGGGGTCTGCTGTTCAGCTCCTGAAATGCTACTTTGCCCAATAGACAGTGTCTTCAGGTCATGCTATTTGCTTCAGCCTAGAAAAAGCCTTCTCTCCAAATTAATGTGCAGATTCCAAACATGAAAACCAGAATTTAAGAATGGCCCCACTATTCACGAGAAGTTGTTGTGAGCATATCAAAAGATATATTAGGCCTCTTGTTGTCATTACAAGTGTTTTGAAAATTTAGAAGTGGAAAATTGGACATATTTCTCACATTTCTTGCAATGCACCAACCATACCAGTCCTTATTGGGCTTACTGGGGGTAGGAAATTTTTCCGCTGTTAGGTATTTTTTCTGGATTCTTTTTATGCAATTCTGGAAATCCATTCTCTCCCCATCCCCTTCTCCTGGTCTAATAGCAACTTCTTTTTATGAACCAAAAGTGATGTCTTTGGTTCATAAGTGATGTTTTTTTTGTTCATTTTTGGAAAAACTAGATAAAGATCCAAACTCACTCCGCGAACTTCAGAAATGGAGCCAATCGTGATCAAGGAAGTTTTCGCTAAAATAAACCTTGGCTTAATATGTTTTGCAAAGTCCTTTAGTATTAATTGCCTGGACTAGGCATGGGCACCAAATGAAAAATGAAACACTGTTTTGCTAATGAAACAAAACAAAATGGGGAAGCAGCATTTTGTTAGTAATGAAACAAAATGATATTTATTTATTTATTTATTTATTTATTTATTTATTTATTTGTTTGTTTGTTTGTTTGTTTGTTTGTTTGTTTTTATACCACCCATCTTCCCAGAGGAACTCTGGGCAGTTAACAGTGGCAGTAAACAAGAACAAATATCAAACACACAACACAGCAGACAACAAAGGGAAAATAAAATAAGATAAAAATGATAAAGAATTTTTTTCTTTTTTTACATTTAAAACAAACTAATTCACTTTGCTAGGTCCTAGAGTCTTTTAAATTAAAGACTAAGGACTTTTAAATTACGAATGATTTTCCCTATGGGCACCCACTTTGGAATAGAATAACTTGATCCCTGCACTCCAAACCTCTCCAAATTGGGTGTGCTTCAAGAGAAGAGCTTAAGGAAACTCCACTGCAATGTCCATGTTGCTAGATGCCTGGGATCACTATTTTCAAGTACATAACATTGCAATTAGAATTTTTTTCTGGGGTACCCCCCTTTGAAGTTGAATAACTCAGCCCCCTGACCCCAAAATCTCTCCAACGTTGGAGGGCTTAAAGGGGAGAGTCCAAGGAAGATACCCACCAAATTTGGTTCCTGTAGGACACAGGGGCCAGTTTTATAGAGTAACAAATCAATTCATTATTGTTTCATTTTGTATATTTTTTTAAAAAAGCATTCGTTTCTAACGAAATGAAACACATCACCGGGGGCAAAACAAAACAAAATGAAACACAATGTTTCCATTTCATGCCCATCCATAGCCTGGACATAATTGCTATAATCTTATGTGCCACAACATGGGTACATGGAATTAAAAAGATGGAAAGAATATTGGAATAGGAGAATATTGCCTATGAAACAGCCTTTTTTAAGAAAGTGTGAGCCTCCATTATGTCAGACTTCACCTCCCATCAACTCTTATTGTCTAAGGTAAATGGGCACTGCAATCCAAGACCAACTGAAGGCCTGCAAGTGCCTCCTATTTTAAAATATCTATCTATCTATCTATCTATCTATCTATCTATCTATCTATCTATCTATCTATCTATCTATCTATCTATCTATCTATCTATCTATCTATCTATCTATCTAAATTATTTGTAAAGCAGTGAATTATCAACTTGAAAACTAGAACTAGCAAATATGTGAAAAGAAATTAGATTCATCTAATTAATCATGACATTAAGGGAAAAGCAAGGTTAAAGAGGAAGATTTTTTAAAAACCATATAAGGTGCCTTTGCAAAACTCTTAATAGATATGCCAGATCCTTTCTCTCCCTTTACAACAGTTGTGGTGTATATTCTTGGCAACAGTTCAAAGAAATGAAGTGTTCTTTTTATGGGAATTGTCTTTCACACACAAAAAGCAATTAAGAGAATAAAAGAATATGATGTATTAGAAAATGGAAGCCACAACAGTCTCCCAAGTAAGCTGCTGTGGCTAATTCTTCATAACACTCATTTAACCACTTTCAAAAAGGCAGGGTGGGGGAGAACCATCACATTTCACATGTACATTTCCTATAAGACATTTTGTCTGGTTCCATCTTATTGGGCAGAGAGGAAGTCAAAACATCTCTGTTCATATTGTGTATCCTAATGACCAGCCTGTTTCCTAAGGGGTTCCAGGGGGGATTGGTCAGAGAGCACAAAGGGACAGAGTTTTCTATTTATAACTTTTATAAGGACTTGTAAGAGGAGAGGTTGGGAACTGGGTTGCTGATTGCGCTTTCTCTGATGTGGGCCATTTTGAGTATTGGAAAGAATCCTGTTACTGACCACTACAAAGCCTTCTGAGGTTTCATTAAGAATACAGTTTTCATGTTGAGAATGCCTCAGTGAAAAGTAATACTAGTCAACTAGAAGGAGTGGGGACTTTGTCAAGCACAGAAAAATAAGAGCTCTGTGTAAGTCTCCCCAACAGATCATCCTCTGTATTTGGAAGGTCATAACGGAGGAGAAGACTTCAGTCAACTACATGGCTACAAACTGCTCTCCACTCATTCCTCAAACAAGCCCTCCTGCACTGTGATCTTAATCCAACAAACAGTAGCCATCATAATAAAGCCAAGACCACTGGTTGCACCTTAAGACCAGTTTTCAACTGCATAAGCATTGACCTGTAGGATCCATTTGATTGTCCATGAAAAACTATGCCCTGAAAAACTAACAGCCTTTTATTATTTTCACTGTCGAATGTATACTGATGAATTTCTCATTTATTTTGGGTTAAGTAGAATAAAGCATTAAGTACAGATCTGACCAACCTGAAAACCATGGCACATGTACAATGTTTTTTTTTTTAACAGAGTCAAAACATACATTTATCACAGCTGGTCAGTTGGTGTAACTCATAGGCAGTTACTTCACATCCCGTTCGTCCCTCCTTGCTGTCCCTCTTGGGACTGGTACAAAAAAAGGGACAGTGGGGTAACAACTGTCACGCAACATCCAGTGTCCACCTAGTGGTCAGCAGCTGAAGCAGCATTCAACATTAGTTTCCCTATGGGAAACACCATGTAGTGAAAATGTTTATTAAAGAAAGTACTGAAAATTCTGTAGCATTGACGTGTAAATCCCAGAAGACCAGTAAATCAAAATATAGAAAAAGTTTTATTTATGATATTAAAAAAAGGATTAAGAAAACAAGACAAATTCAGAATTTGTCACAGAACAAGATTGTAAAGTAAGAGTTGTCCCAAGAAAGTAATCATGCCCGGAAACAGGGACTGAACAGGGACAAAACCACGGTACCACGAACAATGCTGTCACAGTACAAACGTAATTGCGGAACAAGGTAGGACATGACGTAAATGCCATAGGGAGGAATGCATCCTCTTTCCAAACTCAATGAAGAACAATATAACTTTGGTGAGTAGAGTCCATATTTTGCATGCAAAAGCTCCTAGCTTCCATCTCTGGCATCTCTAGATAAGTCTGGAGCCCCAATAATATGACTGGGGATTAGACCGTCTTCTTTGCTCCTTTCCCATGAACCCATTAGACAATTTTGCACAGAGACCCCCAGTATTTATTTATTTATTTATTTATTTATTTATTTATTTATTTATTTATTTTTACAACTTATATGCTGCCCACTACCCAAAGGTCTCTGGGCAGCTTCCAATCAAAGAATTAAAACAGTTAAAAACATCAAACAACAATAAATAATTAAAACAATAATAAAAACCTTACACTAAAACCATTACACTAAAATTGCCATCAGAGGACCCACAATTTAAATGGTATCAATTAAAAAATTTCTGGAACAGGAAGGTTTTTACCTGGAGCTGAAATGTCATCAGTGTTGGCACCAGGCGGATCTCACTTGGGAGGGCATTCCATAGCTTGGGGGCAGCTGCCCAGAAGACCCTGCGTCTGCAAGCCATCCCTCTTACCTCCTTGAAGGATGGCTCTTTCAAGAGGGCTCCCTGGCTTGATCTTAATTGCCTGGTAGGTTCATATGGAAGGAGGCGGTCCTTCAGGTATCTAGGTCCTAACCCATTTAGGGCTTTATCTGCAGCTGCCAGACTGGTGGTGGGTGCACGTCATTTGACCACATCACCCCAGTCTTGGCTCGCCTGCATTGGTTGCCCATTGCATCCTGGATCAGATTAAAGGTCTTGGTTTTAATTTATAAAACCCTCCATGGTTTGGGACTGGACTACCTGGCAGAGCGGATCGCCCAGTGATCAACTTTGGCCCGACCAGTTCGGCAGTCGCGAGCGCACTTGCTTTGGGTTACCACCCCCAAGAGGCCCAAAGAACTTCAACCCGAAATCAGGCCTTCTCAGTGGCTGCTCCTTCAATGTGGAACAGCCTCCCCAGTGAAGTGCGCTCTGCAGAGTCCCTGCTGGCCTTTCACACATCCTTGAAAACCATCTTGTTCTGCGAGGCCTTTGGTGACCAAGTGTAACTGTTCCCCCCCGCCATCTGCTGTTAGTTAGCTCAACCAATATGATGTTTTTTATCGAGCTACATAGACTCTGATCAGGGTGCACATGTTTTTATCTTATTGTTGTTTATGTTTATCTGTACCTGTGTTCCTTATATTTGCTGATTTGATCAGCCTCTGTAAGCCACCCAGAGTTCCCTAGGGAAGATGGGCGGGATATAAATCAATAATAAATAAATAAATAAATTATATGACAAAACAAGCACTTTGAATTGGGCTTGGGCAGCAACTGGTAACCAATGTAGGCTACGTAGAATCGGCGTGATGTGATCCCTAGCGGCCCCACCATTTACCAGCCGCACCGCACAATTCTGAACCAGTTGCAATCGCCGAACTGTCTTCAAAGGCAGCCCCATGTAAAGTGCATTGCAGTAATCAATATGGGCTGTTACCAGTGCATGCGTAACTGTCATGAGGCTCTGCTTGTCTAGGTAGGGGCAGAGCTGGTATATTTTTCGCAGCTGAAGAAAGGCACCCCTGGCCACCAAGTCCACCTGGGCTTCCAGAGTTAGACCAGGGTCCAGGAGTACCCCCAAGCTGCGGATCCTGTCCCTCTAACCTGTCCAGCAAATATGGCCCTCTAACCTGTCCGGCAAAGCACCCATTAACAGCACTTCTGTCTTGTGTGGATTGAGTTTCAATTTGTTAACCCTCATCCATTCCCTGGCCCAGGCACGGTGCCTCCAGCTTGGTGGAGAACAACCTGGCATCAGCCTATCCAGAAACCTCCTGATGACCTCTCCCAGTGGTTCCATGTAAATGGAACAGCATGGTGACAGTATAGAGCCCCAAGGAACCCCGTGACATAAATGCCACTGGGCAGAGCAACTCCAGGAGCACCACCTTCTGGGCATGGTCAGGGAAGGAATGGAACCACCACAAAACGTCCTCTCTCCCAACCTGGCCAGCAGAGGTCATCATGGTCAATGGTGTCGACCCAGGGTATCAGTCTCTGTCTCCCGGCAGAAAAACCCGGCCTGAAACCAGATTGAAATGGATCCAGAAAATCCGTTTCATCCAGCAGCGCCTGCAGTTGCCCAGCCACTACCTGCTCCAACACCTTGCCCAAATAAGGAAGTTCACTACTGGTCAGTAGTTAACCACCAGCCCTGGGTCCAGGTTAGGTTTTTTAAGGAGTGGTCTAATCACCACCTCTTTCAGGATGGTGGGGACCACTCCCTCTCTCAAGGAGGCATTAACAACCTCCTGGACCCAGGTGCGAACTCCCCCAGCAGATCTTTCAATTAGCCAAGAAGGGCAAGGATCAAGTGGCGTAGTGGTAGCACGGACAGATCCAAGCACCCTGTCCACATCCTCGGGTCTCAATAATTGAAACTCATCCAGTAATACTGGACCTAAGCATGGCACACTGGACACATCCTTTGATTCTGCACCAATAGTGGTGTCCAATTCCCTGCAAATCTGAGCGATTTTTTCCTCAAAGTGGACAGCAAACTCGTCACAACGGGCTGCTGAGTGGTCCGGAACCTCCATTGTATTTCTTGGTTGAAGAAGGTCCTGGTCCATCTGAAACAGCTCTGCTGGACGGCGCTCTGAAGAAGCAATACAGTTTGTGAAATATTGCCTTTTCGCAAACCATATCGCCACGGAATAGGCCCGATAATGGGCTCTAAACCATGTTCAATCGGACTCACAGCGATATTTTCTCCACGTGCTCCAGCAGTCTCCCCTCCTGCTTCATTGCCTGCAGCTCAGATGTATACCAAGGAGCTGTCTGGGCTCTGCGTAAGGGGAGAGGGCGCTTAGGTGCGATCGTGTCAACCGCCCGGGACATTTCCCTATTCCACAGGGTGACCTGAGCTTTGACAGGAGCGCTGACCATATCAGACGGATAATCCCCCAGAGCTTTCAGGAAACCATCTGGATCCATTAGTCTCCGAGGGTGGATCATCTGAATAGATCCCCCACCCTTGCAGAGGGTAGAAGAAGCTAATAGCCTAAACTTGACCAGAAAGTGGTCTGACCATGACAATGGAGTCAGAACCAACCCCTCCACATCCAAACCACCATCCTCCAATCCCATTGAGAAGACCAGGTCTAGAGTATGGCCCTTCTCATGCATTGGGCCATTGATATATTGAGACAGCCCCATGGTTGTCATGATGGCCATGAAGTCCTGAGCCGCCCCATTCAAGGCTGCCTCAGCACAGATGTTGAGGGCCCCCAGTACCAACAGTCTGGGGGTCCGCAACACCAGGTCCGAGACAACCTCCATCAGGTCAGGCAGGGAGACTGTTGGTATGCAGCCGGGTGGGCGGTACACCAAGAGAATCCCCAATCTGTCTCATGAGCCCAACACACAGTACAGGCCCTCCAGGCCTCCTCCCAAGGAGATAGGAAGTCTGGTCAAGGAGATAGAACTCCTATAGACTATAGCAACTCCCCCTCCCCGACCCTTCAAGTGACACTGGTGCTGGACTGAGTACCCAGGTCGGCATAGCTGGGAGAGGGGAACACCACCCTCCTCTCCCACCCAGGTCCCGGTAATACATGCCAAGTCGGCACCCTCATCCAGAATGACATAATGGATGAGGGCGGTCTTGTTTTGTACCAACCTGGCATTCAACAACAGCACCATGTGTCTTGTGGGTTCGCTGATAGGGTCACCTGATTCCTTCTGGCTAGGGGTGGAACCAGAAGAGGGGATAGATGTAAGGTATCTAACCTCTCTTCTCCGGCGTGGGCACGTTCCACTCCTACCACCATACCTTCCCCTACCCAGCACAATACCAATGGCTGCACCCTCCATTGCCCCCCTTCCTGTTCCCTCAGTTCCATTGTGGGTCTTATCTCCTATACTTGATGGCAACAAATATCCACCCATTCACCCCCACCATCCCACCTCCCCCTCCCTATCATATCCATGAACAGGCAATAGTCTGTGCCAAGGGGTGCTAAAATACCAAAGCTTGGTTATAAGTGGCCTTGGGTGGGGATACCTCCTCTTCAGCCCCTCCCTTCTGGTGTTTGGTTGACTGCCCATCCAAGTGTCTCTCTCACCGACACCCAAGGAGCAGGGAAAGGAGCAGGTGTAGAGCGAGGGCGGCTCCTCTAGGCCCAGTCCAGCAGCAGCAGTCCAGCACTTTTGCAGCAGCAGTAGCAGCAAAAGTGTCTGCTAGATGTTGTTTGTCTGCCGAGGAAGCTGAAGGTCAGTGGGAAGCCTTGGATGGAAGTCCCTTCTCTTCACCCCTCCCTTCTGGTATTTATCTGGCTCTGCCCCCCCCCCCCCAGGTGCTTCTCTCACCAACACCCAGGAGCAGGAGCAGGGAAAGTCAGGGCTCTGGGATTCAGCATCCACAGTGAATGCAAAAGTGTCTGCTAGATGTTGTTTGTCTGCCGAGGAAGCTGAAGGTCAGTGGGAAGCCTTGGATGGATGTCCTACAAGATCCCATCCACTGGATGTCGTTGTGTTTGCTGCTGCTGCTTTTCTTGTTGCCACTTGCTGTTGATGGAACAAATGTGTGTGTGTGTGTGTGTGTGTGTGTGTGTGTGTGTGTGTGTGTGTGTGTCCATTTCCCCATGGGGTGCAAATACCTATGGAGATATTACATTCCACAGCATCTGTCAGTGAAGCAAAGAGCATCAAAGCTGGCAGCTCTTTTGTGTTTCTTGCCCAGCTCCCCCGCCTTGTACTAATAATGTGATTCTCAGCCTCAATTTACTGCCACAGACTCGCAGGACCATGGCACCTGTGTAAGGAAATGTCAGCGCAGCAGGAATAAAAGGATGTTTCATCTTAGCAATTGTTCTCTGCTGAGCATAAAACTAACACAGAGCACAGCTGGTGGTAGTAATCTATAGCCATCAGATTTGGATAATAATGCCATGGGCAAGTTTATAGGGCTGATTACAACCACAGCCATCTTGAGCTTCACCAGAGGCTGAGCTCTGCAGTCTGTGGAGTGCAAGCTGAAGGATGTGCCACCTGAGCCTCAAAATTTTCATGTCAAGTTTTCATGTCTCAAGAGGTTCCATAACCAGCCAAATACGCTAACTAGAGCCAATAAAGAAACAGCATGTTGTCAGCAGATAGCAATCCCAATGAATATTGATTAAATTTATTCTGAAATGTAGCCTTTCATTGGGCAAATTGTTTCCCATAGACTCAGCTGGCACAAAATATATTCCATTTTATGGTTACCCATGTTCATTCTTGAACATATGTCAAAGCCAGTACTTGGCATTTGCTTCCTTAAACACTTGTTGTATAAGCAGTTATCTGCGGTTCTTCGCAACTTAATATAATTTCATTATGCTCAATGTTGCATGTGATCATTGCTCTGCAAGACCAGCCGCTACCACACAAAAAGTTTGCAAAATTTACTCCTGGCTGTGCACCTCACCCATTCCCCTCCCATCACCAGGAAATATGATGTGGATAGGGTAGAACATAGAACTCCGCAATGAACATTAACACCTCTCGTACATTGGATTCATCCCAAAGCATCCTGAAACTGTTTGGGAAGTTGTTGTCAAATGAAGCATTTGATTGTAACAGTGGACAGTCTATGCCTACACCTCCCTGAGGTGGTTTTGGCAGACACTGACTGCCACCCAAATAGCCATGGTCAGTCGGAAATCAGAAGTGCCAATCAAACTGTATCTAGACTGTTTAGTCTTTGTTGAGAAGACAAGACAAACTAGATACTTTCACAAGCAGGATGTTTGAGCAAATATCTCGTTCTGATCATGGTATACATAGCAAGGTGTTGCTAAGATAGAAATGATAGTACCACTCTCTTCTGCTCTGGTCAGACCCCACCTGGAGTACTGTGTCCAGTTCTATGCACCTCAATTTTCAAATGATGTTGACAACCTCGAGCGGGTCCAGAGGAGGGTGACCAGGATGGTTGAAGGTCTAGAAGAAATGTCTTATGAGGAATGGCTTAGGGAACTGGGAATGTTTAGCCTGTCAAAAAGAAGGCTGGGGGGGATATGATAGCTATGTTTAAATATTTGAAAGGATGTCATATTGAAGAGGGAACAGGTTTGTTTTCCATGGCTTCAGAGACTAGGACGCGGGACAATGGTTTCAAACTACAGGAAAAGAGATTCCATTTGAACATAATAGGAAGAACTTCATGGCAGTTAGAGCAGTTCGGCAATGGAATATGCTGCCACGGAAGCTGGTGGAGTCTCCTTCTTTGGAGGTTTTTAAGCAGAGGCTGGATGGGCATCTGTTGGAAATACTGTGATGGGGGTTCCTGCATGGCAGGGGGTTGGACTGGATGGCCCTTGAGGTCTCTTCCAACTCTATGATTCTATGATTCTATATGTTAAGTGAGTAAAAGATCATGTAATCAGTGATGCTATCAGAGCTGGATGCCTCTTTAACTAGAATATCTAGTTCTGAAAAAGCCAGGTGATTGAAAAAGAAATCACATTGATTCAAAGCATAGAAAGAGATAGAAGAGCTATGTATAGCAATATGGATGAGCATGTTTACTCAGACCTCTGCCTATACAGTGAATTTCATTCACACAATCCTATGTTGTTTTTAAAGAACACTCTGAAAGTATATTGTTCTCAGGGATTGTTCAGTAGTCCCAATGCAGTTGTGATCAGTTGTTTTGCTGCTTCTGAGTTGACTATATGAAAGAATGGAAATGCTCCAGAGATTAAGCATTCCTTCCAAGAGAGAATTGTAAGCAAACACTGGTAATGCTGTGTACTTTAGAAAAAAGCGAGCTTTTTCTGCCCCTTGCCCTCCTGGAATCTTAAGCCAATTTTGGCAGGTACTGCTGCATTAAGTGGTCAGTCTCTCATACTGGTCACACACTGTTTTATTGGAGTCCCAGCAACAAAAATAGATGAGAGAATATTAACCCTTCGGCACCAAAGAGTAAGAGGGACTGCCATTGCCAGCAGTGGTAGATGCATGGAGGATTCCAGGCTCTCAGCCTCCAGGGGTTAATGGCAATCTGTTGCTGATTTCCCTGGACAATCAGAGTAGCAAACAGTGGTCTTTTTAATGAGCCCCTGAGGACAATGCTGGCATACAAGGCTGCAAAGATCTGGACAAACCAGAGAAACGTAAAATGAAAACAACCAAGGGCGTTTATTTTCCTAACTCATCAGTTGCAAACAAAATTTTCATTTAATAAACCATGAAATGATTCGCAGAGTTTCTGTGTATTATCGTAAGCACAGCTGAATAATATAAAAACGCTTTCCTTGACTTTGTTACTTAGTTCAGTATTGGGTTTTTATCTGAAAGAAGCTGTATTTATTTGTCTTGAACATATTTATCATTGTCGTCCTTTTGCATGTTTTTCTGCATTCGTCTTCAAGGACTCCTCCACCTGGAAGCCTTTGATGGATCTTTTTGGAGTCATAAGAAAATTGCGAAATGTAAGAGTAGTAAGAACACCAAGGAAACCAGTAGCAAGGGTGACTGTGGTTAAATCCT
The DNA here is from genome assembly GCA_029282475.1 of Phrynocephalus forsythii. NCBI lineage: Eukaryota > Metazoa > Chordata > Lepidosauria > Squamata > Agamidae > Phrynocephalus > Phrynocephalus forsythii. Next base: position 114,463,136 of record JAPFRF010000011.1, read on the forward strand.
GCTGAAATTTATCCATTGAAATCTATGCCAAACACATAATGCACTTATGTGTTCCATACTGCAATGGAATATTTAATAGTACTACTCAGGTACTATATCTGTGGGCAATCACATTGACAAATAATGTAATTGAAATGAACTGATATGTATTTCCATTGACTACATGATGTTTTCTGTAGAGTTTTCTGACTCTAATCTGTAGTGTTTTCCCCTCCATTGCTGGTGCTTCTACTTTTTTCCCAATTGGATGAATTCGCATCAGACAGTGTGAGTGCTTGAGCTAATGCAACTTTAAGGTTGAATAGGTAACCAAAAACGAACCATCTCAGCTCCCTCCTTCAAGGTGGGGAGAGAGGAAGCAAAGGGGTACTCATAGGGGCATTGTACTTGTCAACTGAACTTTTGTCCCCAAACTAGAGATGGCACAAAACAAACTTTTAATCCATTTTGTTATTTGTTATTCATTTCATTAGCTAATGAAATGAATAATGAACCAACCCATCAAAGAAAAATGAAACAAAATGAAACAAAATGAAAATGTCTGTTTTGTTCGCTTCGTTTTTCATTACCCCCCTCCTACCTTGTCCTCGCCGCAGTCCTCCTGGCTATCGGGGGGTGGAGGTAGGCCTGTAGAGGCGCTGGCCCCAAGCCAGCGCCTCAGAAAGCCCCTGGTGGGGACTTTTAAAACAAACAAAAATGATAAATAAATAAATAAAATAAAATAAAATAAAATAAAATAAAATAAAATAAAATAAATAATAAGGAGCACCGATCCGGCCCCAGGGCATGTCCAAACATCGGACCTCCTGATGTTTTGGACAACAACTTCCAGAATCCCAAGCCTGTATTTCCAATGGCAAAAATCAACAACAACAACAACAACAACAACCAGCACCTACCTGGCCCCAGGAGCTGTGCGGTCAGCACTGTAAAACCAAAAAATAAATTGAAAAACTAAAACGGGGGGTGGCCGGGTCGGCGCTCTAAAGTGAAGAAAAAAAATTTAAAAATAGAACCAGTGCCAACCCGGCACCAGGGGCTGCAAAGTTGGCGCTTGAGGGGGATCACCCGCCCCGCCACCGCCCAGTAATTTGGACCCAAACCAGTACAGCTCGGTTCAGGTTTGTATGAATTTTTAAAAAAATTCGTACAACCCAAACTGAACCAAACAGACGAACCCGAACCATGGGTTTTCTGTTTTGTGGCCACCTCTACTCCAAACCATTTTTAAGCGATTCATTTAAGCAGTGGTGAGCTAGAGCACTTGAAAACCAAGGGGAGGGAGGCAGAAAGAGTAAGCAGAAAACAGAAAGGAAATTGCTCATAGGCATCTTGTTAAAGTAGCTGTTCTTAGCCTGTTAAGGTAGCTGTGATGTAGCTGCAAATCTGTATGGACATGGCAAAGCAACCTTGCAAGTTGCAAACAAGGCAGATTAGCAATTTCCCCTCTCTAATTCCTGATACCTGTGTGGTCAGCTAAAGTGAACTTACCTGGGGAAATACATGTGAAGATTCTCATTCAGGTGAGGTTTGGAGGTTGAATCATGGCAAATGGGCTTCTTTTTTTGTAAGATTGAAATGTAGTGAAATGTTTCGATCTTACAAGAAAATTAGTTCAGTTACCATAACTCAACTTCTGGATACCTGGGGAAACCTGACATCCTGAGATGAGACTGCTTAGCAGTTTCACATGCATTTTTCCTGCTGTGTAGTCATGCCTTGTATCTAGTTTCCTTCCATTTCTTTCTTTCTCTTTCTCTTTCCTTCAGTTTTACATGACAGTCTTCTCCCCTTTATTTCTTTTATATAAATTCTAAGCAGTTAATATAGTACGGGATTAAATAAACATTCTGACTGAAAGCATTGGGAAATAAATTAGAAGCCAATGATGCCTAATTTGTCTCATTGAGTGGAAAATCAAATGGACAAAAATATATTTCCAGATATGCTTCTGTTTTACTGTGACAGAAGTAATACCTGTTTGATGCTGATTGTTTAGCATTACAAAATGAAACAAGTCAGTAGATCCTGAAGAAAAATAGGTTCCAGAGTTGGACTGTGTCTGTGGATATGAGCCCTGTAAGGAGGTTTTTTTAAATCCAAAGGACTGCCAACAGTGCTGTCACTCCCCTTCCCTGAGGAATTTTTTTTATTAAAATGGAAAAATAGTAAAACAAAAAAAGACAAAAACATCAACATTATGGTGAAAAAAGCAAGGCAAAGCAAGGAACAAAAAGGTTCAGCTTAATGTCTAAGCAGTTTCAGAAAAGCAAGCCAATAAAATAATAAAAGCTAAGGCACACTATCACTAATGACTACAATATCCATCATTGCTTTAAAGCTGCAATAACTAATTCCCCTACAGTGAAGCCATTTTGTAACTCTTTTTCCTAACACTAAAAAGCATATATATTATTAGTAGCCAACTCCTCCATCTCCACCTATCATCTCAGGTAACAACCAACCACATCACAGTATATTTCCATATTCATCAGTCTTCTTTCCCTCACCCCTCCCAAAATTTCTCATGAGAGAATGTCCCTTGTCACCTCCTTTGGAATGCAGATGTTTGGTCTTCCTCTGGCTGTCTTCTTCAGCTTCAGGTGATGATGATAAGGCACCTGTGTAAATTAGGAGAGAACTTGGGAAAGTGCTAAAGAACCCATTTACACAATTCCTTGACAAGCCCACTAAGTCATGTAAGGTTGTTATAAGGATACTGTGGTGGTGGGGAGGAGAGCCATGTATTCTGCCTTGAACTCACTGGTGAAAGCCAATGCAGATGCAACTAACTATTTAGTGACTATAATCCCACTGGTGCTTGTGTAATGTTTGCATTATGGGTGCGTGACAAGGTACTAAGGTGCATCTGGGTTGCACAACTGGGAACCCTTAGATACATTTTTAAATGCACAATAAAATTGGATGTTCCTTCACATTCAATGTCGAGTGATGGAAATGCCAGCTTCCTGTATCCATGTGTGAGTGTGAGGGTTCACCTCTCCCCCCCTCCAGCTTTGTGAGGCTCTTTGGGTGAAGTTCTTGTTTCAAACCATCTGTTTTTTTAATTTCAACCCAGTGACAACACATTCTCTAGCACCAGCTTATCCAAAGCTGTCATCCCACGTTTGCTTTTGAGCGCTTTTCCCCGCGATCCTTTTTTTTATGTCCTAATGGTTAGTCACCTTTTCATTCAGAAAGAGGTGACCATGCCCCCTTTCACTTGTCTGAGTGCTTTTTCTTGGAACCACCGCTGGGAGGCTCTACTTTTCTCCAAGGCTTACATAGGCACCTTTAAACAGTGAATCTTCTTTCCTGTGGATATTAAAGGGCACTCTTTATCACTAGGGACGTGAGGACAGGTAAAGCACCCTTTTTGGGCACGCTACCACATGACTGAAAAAGACGTCTTTTCAAAATAAACGCCTCAAATCCACCATGATATTTATTTATTTATTATTTATTTATTTAAGTACTTATATCCTGCTCCATCTTCCCCAACGGGAATTCTGGGCGGCTAACAACGTAAAAAGCATAAAAGGCTAAAAGCTCAAAATAGCTGAGCCACCAGGCAAGGGCAGCGAAGGGCAAGATGGCGACAAACAATTAGGGCCAGGGAAATAGGAAGAGGGACTAACTAATAAGGTCACCGTATGCTTCTTTAAAGAGGAAGGTCTTTAGAGCCCTCTTAAAGGCAGGCAGGGACTCCAGCAGGCGCAGCTCAGGAGGCAGATGGTTCCAGAGCGAGGGCCCCAGCACAGAGAAGGCGTGGTTCCGCGTACGCGTTTTCCGCGCCTCTCTGGGTGTGGCCACTCTCAATGAGCGCGCCTGCGACGATCTCATGGGTCTGGATCCGGATGCCCTCAGGGAGATGCACTCCGCCAGGTATCCTGGTCCCAAGCCGTGAAGGGCCTTGAAAACCAAGACCAGGACCTTGAACCTGATCCGGAAGGCAACGGGGAGCCAATGCAGGCGGACCAGGACTGGGGTGATGTGCTCGTATCTACGAGCACACACCACCAGCCTGGCCGCCGCATTTTGCACCCGTTGTAACCTCCGGACCAGGGTCAAGGGCAACCCCACGTAGAGGGCATTGCAATAGTCGATCCTCGAGACCACCAGGGCCTGCACGACTGTCCTCAGGGAGATGTCCTCATGAGATTCCCTTCCCCTTTCAATGGAGGGGCCAAGGGGTTTAGGGAACCATTCACAGGGTTATCCACTTTCTCAGCGATCTGGGGTTTTAGGATTCAATTTTTCCCACAGGTGCCCTGATGCCTGCAGGTCCAATAAGGGCAAGGATTCATTCATCCATCAGTCCCTTGCTCTTGTGGTTTTCTCAGATGAAGTGGCTCCACACCACTTCATGAGGTACCAGTGGACAAAGGTTTTCCCCCACCTCCTTCCCCATTCTCTCCCTTACCATACATGCTCTTACTTCTATTATCTTCTAGTTCCATTCTTGGTTTTCTCCCCACCCCACCCCCCAAAATACAGTAGGAACCCCATATCCACTGATTCAATATTCACTGATTCAGTTATCCATGGTTGGCAGAGGAACAAAATTAAATAATTCAGCAGCCACAAAACAAGTTATTGTCACAAACAGCAGCTGAGAAGCAAGCTATTGTCACAAATAGCACCTGTAAAGCAAGCTACTCTCACAAACAGCAGCCATGAAGCAAGCTGCTGTCTCAAAACAGCAGTCATAAAGAAAGCTACTCTCAGGAAACAGCAGTTTGGGGTGGGCGGGCAGGTGTTCTGTCTTATCCGCGGTTTTCATTATCCATGGTAAGGCCTGGAACCAATCCCCAGTGGATACCAGGGTCCTACTGTACTGTAAGATGTTTTTTGGGGTGGTTGGCTATTCCAATGCCCTTTTGCCTCCTCTTTGCGCACCATTAACATTTTCCAAATTATGGGTCCAGGGATTCTCTAGCCTGGGCTGTTCCCACCTGGAAGTCAGTACCTTCCTTTCTTTTTCTGCCTCTGCCATTCCAGAGTTCCACCTCTCTCCCTCTTTATTCTCCTTAATATCTATCTCTCTTTCCTTTTTACACCTTTCTTTTTCTTCCCCTCCTCTCACTCCTTTTCCCTGCCTCTTCCTTTGTCCCCTTCTTCTCTGGTTCAAGAGGGTGTTGTCTTTTTTTTTACAATTCTGTCTTCTGTTTTTCTTCCAGCTGGTCTGAAGTTCCCCTTACTTTCCAAGGTAGAGGGGGCAGCATTCAGGCAGAGGGGTTTTCACCAGGCTTTTCACAGTGAGATATCCATACTGAAACAGGGCAATATATCTGTGAAAAGGAAATATAGAAAGAAGATACATTAGCATGGGTGCTTCTCAAATGTCATGACTTCCCCCTCTTCTGGAATGAAGGCTTGAAACCTAGTGGGCTATGTTCACCTTTAATTTAATTTTAAATGTATAGGAAACACAATTGTAGAGCTTCTCATTAACTGTAGAGTCTTATAGTCATAATTTTGATACACAACATTACTTACCAATTAGCTTGTCTTGTTCATTTAAATTTCTTCGCTCATATTTTAATGGGAGCTAATGATGCTTTTGTTGACTTATTTAATGTTATGTAAATGTGGCTATAAACTGTGAAGGGTTTAAGGAACAGACTTGTTTTTTGCTTAGTCGTCAGTTTTTGAAGTGTGTATCGGTATTCTCACAGGCTGCAGGCATCACACTGATGAAGAACTGCAGCCAAAGAGATAATAATCATAATACTAATAATTTGGGAAAATAGGCAGCAAAAGCTATTTAGAGGGTGAAATATGACTTCCTTCTTTACAAGCCATCAATGTTTGCATTTGAATGGCTACGACTGTGTGGGGAAATTTATGGAACTTTTTGTTTTAGCTATATAAGCTGAGAACTGTTTAATATCAAAGATGATGTTTAATCTATACATGTCGAAGCCTTAGTAATCCGTAACATTTTGGCCTGTTCAGAATTTACATTGGCATGTACCTGTAACTTGTTGGAGGCCTACCACCAGGTCTTCTCCTGCTGTTGGTCAATGATTCCATGAGACACTGCCTCAGGCAGCAGCTATGAGGTGACATGAAATGACAGCAAATTGTTAGTTCTTTGTATTATTTTTATTGCATTTCTCCCTCCAGAGGAGAGAGATAAGTGTTTGTGGGCTTTTCTGCTCCAGGTACTAATGTAACATGGCCAGATTTAGGTACCACCCATTTGGATTCTGATGGACAAGACAGGGAATAATTTTCTTGGGATGTAGAACTGAATTCTGCTGAGAAATCATCAAATTTCAGACAGGTAGTTTTCCTGAGTGTGGAAAGATCTTCAGATTCAGGTATTTCTAAAAGTATTTTGCTGAGCAGATATTGGTTGATTCTAACTTTATGCTGCATTCCCACACAATAATAGATATTCTTTTTCTAATATTAGGAGGTGGATAATAGAGTTATTTGCATCCCAACACCAAGAGAGACCCCAAAACATCAACTAGAATCTGGTTCTTCTCAGCAGTTGCCCTCATTTATGGAATAAATTGCCCCCCTGATATATGATGACTCCACACACAATCTTTTAAAGCCAGTTAAAAACATGGCTCTATAGGACAGCTTTTCCAGAACCTTAATCTGTATACAGTGGTACCTTGGTTTGAATAATTAATTTGTTCTCCAAGCCGCTTCATATTGTGAAAAAAATCATAAACCGAAATGTGGCTTCCCATAGGAATGCATTGAAAACCAACAGATCTATTCTGGAGGTCAGAAGAAAGGCAAACTGGGGCATTCCATTTAAAATTTTCTTAAACCAAGGTATCCCCATTCTTTTCGTCATGCAGACATCACACATCAACTTTTAATGCCTTATGAAAAAAAATGAAACCAGGGCATTCCATTGAAAATTTCTAAGAGGCATCCCCATTTCCAATAATTTCTTTTATTAAAGCATTTTTTTGTTAACTGAGGTATTCTTAAACCAAGGTGCCACTGTACCTTTAACACCTAGAAATCTCTTTTCTCTGTCTCTTATTATGTATGACTTGATTTTTACTGAAATTGACTATAGTTGTTTTTATTTTTATGGCTGTATGTTTAATTTAATGTTGGTTAAATTTGTATTTTATTTGTTATAGTTTGCAGTTTATTGTTTCTGTTTTGCTATGTTTGTAAACTGCCCAGAGTTTGGGCTAGATGGGCAGTATAAAAATCAAATGAATGAATGAATGAATGAATGAATGAATGAATGAATTCAAAAGTTTGTGATAATCAGTCTAAAGATTCAATGCAACACATAATTAAATTATTTCAAAATATTGTTTCTGAGTTGGCACAGCAACAATGTTACAATGTATCAAAAATAATATATTTGTTAAATGATCTTTGTAGGAATTTTGTACCTTTGTATATTTCAAGGTTTTGTATTTAATTGTAAGTAATATGTGTGTGCTTTTAAAAAGCTCTAGATATAGCAATATATCAATTCTCTTTTTATCTATGTAACATGCCTCATATTTTACTGGTTCTGACTGGATAGCTGATGGAGAATATTTTTAGTACATTCTGAGGCATAGCACTATAGAGTGTATGATATGTACAAATTATTTTCTATATCTTAAATCATACTACAATAATTGTGGAGGTCATATTGGGGCAGAGTGGAACTGGAATATCCTTAGGTAAAAATAAATGGGATAAAGGCCATGATTACAATAAGTTGAATCAAGAAAAGCACATTTTATAATTTGGGAGGATTAAGGCAGGCAGGTGAAAGCAGGAATAATTTAACAAAAGCCTTATGTGAAAATACCCACTATCTACCAAATATACTCAGTTTTTTGCAGCTTTGGTATTAGAAGGTGTTGCAGCAATCTTTTGTAGACTATAAATAGTTTTGCAATATTTATCCATCCTACAGGTCATTGTTCTAAAGCAGCATCTGCATTTGCTGTACATTCTTCTTTCCACATCTGCAGTATTATACAGTGTGATGATTATTTTAATTATTTATTTATATTTATATTTATATTTATATTTATTATTTATTTTATTTTTATTTTTCATTTTTATTTTTTTGGACCAATAACTTAGACTACTTGCCGGCTTGTTATTAATGTTTTGTTTTGTTTTACTATTATATTTACTGTTGTTGTACTCTTATTTTTATTGTATTATTGTAAACTGCCCAGAGTTCTGTTAGAAGATAGTTGGTATATAAATAAATAAATAAATAAATAAATAAATAAATAAATAAATAAATATTTTTATTGCAGAATGATAGAATGATTCTTCCTACCCTGATAAGATTTAAGAAACTGTTGCACAAACCTAAACTTTGCTTTTTCACCTGGGAAAGCTGCAGGATGGAACTCAGCCATAACTTGTCATCTAGGAAGTTCTTGCATGCGGCTAAGTTGTGCTTTGCGGACTGAGAATCTGTTGCACTGAGACTTACTCCTGACCTGACACTCATAAACTCAAATTGTGATCTCTACATTATATTCCTACACACACACACACACACACACACACACACACACACACACACACACACACACACACACACACACACACACACACCACTTTGCCTTTGCTTTACCAATCCTAGAAATCCTGTAATCATTTCCCAGTGATTGGAAATTGGTGTACAACTGTATGGCCCTCCCCTCATGAAAAATGAATTTAGTGAAGGAGTGATTGGATTCAAATGGCTTTGTAAGCATGGATCTGCCTGGATCTTGAGTTGCCAGGTCAGCATCATCCCATTCCTTAAGATATCTGCAATTTAAACCTGGAACCAGAGGTAAACCTCTTGCAATGCCAGAACTTTTGCCTGCCACAAAACTTGTGATGGGCAGGAGGAGAATCCAAGTAAGTGGACCGGAAAATGGGCAAACTCCAGTTACCAGGTAATATTACAAGGCAGAAAGAAGCAGAAGGATCACTACTGTTCAGCAACTGGACAAGCAGCAACATGTGCTGAGCAGGAACCACAAGGGTTGTCAAAATGAAAGACTACATCTCATTGATGTAGCGCATACCTGCAGTATGCCTGGGATGCTGAAGTCTTTCTGGGCCTTGTGTCAGGAGCGGCCAATGTGTGGCTTAGGCCCAAACAACGGTGAGGCATCATGGGAGTTATGACAAGCACAATATATCTTGCATATCTTGACACCTGCATGAGAAGTTGGTGGGACTAGGTGCTTACAAGAATGCCCAGGATTAAATCCACCATAGGGCAAACATAGGCAGTGTGGTTAGAAAAACACAATCCTCATTTGGAAAGCCAATGTGGAAGACCAGTGCTTTGTCAACAGTAATCGATCTCACCCAACCCATTTTTTTATGAAAGAATGTTTTTTGTTGTCTTAAGAAAGGGCATACAATTGCAAATGAAGTCCTTTTACCAGGAATTCAGATTTTCCTTTTGACAAACTAAGAATCAGCCTGAAAAGTATACAGTCTCTTTTGCAATTATTTTCTATTCATTCATTATATTGTAGATATAGCAGATTTTCATATAGTGTGCTACCTTGAGAGTTAAAACACCTTCTTGCTTCCTGATTGGTTACTGTGCTTTTTTTCCTTAAAAAATGCCCAGTAACATGGGACCTAAACTGGAACAACTTGTTTCTTGTCGAATAAATTGCAGCCCATAAGTGAGCAGACAGCATTTGTCTAAGTAAATGAAATATTATTCTGGGCTCCACAAAAGTGCTTGATGGGCTGAGACTAATCACTAGGAAATGAATGGTGTTTGTTAATGTTTGCAGGCAGACAGATTCAGTTCACATTAGTATTTTCTGGAGAGTGCCAACATAAATGTACAAGCTTCTATATTTCAGGGCTTGTTATTGTTATCAAATGATGGGTGGAAAGGAATGCAGTATTGTGCAATGCAAGAGGGCTTTTAAAAATATATATTGGCAGGGAACTCACCAGCCCCCCCCCCATTTTTGTTCAAAATAATGCTTACACATGGGACATTCTTTGATGGAAGATGGAATTAAGATAAACACTGTGCACCAGATTTTTTTCTGGAGGTGCTAAACCCTGAAAAATCTAGATTATTTTCAATATAACCACAATGATTAGCAGAGGTACCAGAAGATTACAAGGATGAACTCAATATGCAGTTCTCTGCTATAGGGCTGAAGAAGGTTCTACAATTGTATAACAGATGCACCAGTAGGCTTCATGCTTCCTGCCCTTTTGGGACGGAGCATTGACCATGTTCCATCACTGCATGAACCTATGGGCTTGGAGAATACAGTCAGCTTCAGCCAGGAATATACACCTCTGTAGCGTGTCTCCCCACCACACACACACACACACACACACACACACACACACACACACAGAGAGAGAGAGAGAGAGAGAGAGAGAGAGAGAGAGAGAGAGAGAGTAGGACACCTATATCCAGGATTTGTTAACCACTGATTCAGTTATCCACGTTTGGCAGAGAAAATAAATAAATAAATAATCCAGCATCTGCAAAGCAAATTGCTGTCACAAACAGCAGCTGTAATGCAAACTACTGACATAAAAAAGCAGCCGTAAAGCAAGCTACTGTCACAAATAGCAGCAGCCATAAAGCAAGCTACTCTCACAAAACAGTGGTTTGGGGGTTTGTGTTCTCTCTTATCCACAGTTTTCATTATCCATGGGAAGGCCTGGAACCAATCCCAAGGGGTCCGACTGTACCAGCTCTTTTAACTGTAGATTCTGATTCTAATGTCATAGGAAACATTTAGTTGGGAACATGGCTGAAATGTAAGAGGAAGGAAAAGACAAATTGTTGCCATTCCTCTCAGATGTCTATTTCTAAGTTGGCAAGTACACCTTAACCAGAAGTGATCAGCAGAATAATTCCTCTCATTAAGTTTTCCATGATCTTTATGGCACAAGATTATCCAGCTTTCCTTGAACTTCATATTTGTTCTGGTAATACTAAAACATGCACATTATAGTTAGATGCATTTGATATCCAAACATCGGCTATACTGAACTGTACTAAGTTACTGCCCAATATACTACATAGCATGAAGTAGATCATTAGCCAGACAGTGCCTGATTGAAGAAAGCTTAGGCCTTTTTGGTCTTTGGTCTTACCTCATGTTCTCTACAGGCTTTCTTGAAGCAGTTGCTGTATTCCCACTGTTTGCCCAAAGAATTGCTTACTGCCGTACAGTACCAACAGAAGCCCAGTTGATCTGCATGAAGCCGGCTTTGGCTCGCACAGCTGAAAACCAAAAATTGAGCAGGATAAAGTGCTAAACCTACAGAACACTTACACTCTGGGTTGCCCAAGAGGCTGTTCCCCCCTAGGTAATTACTGTGATCCATTGATCATAAGGAGCCCCTCGTCCAAGCCGGCGGCCCAGTCTCTCAGCTTTTGTTTAATCTAATAACTTTGGTATGACATATCATCTAAGCATGCTTTGTTAGTATGGGGAAATCTATATGAATTGGCATTTATCATCTGGCTTTTACAGATGTTTCTCTTGGCAGTCTTCATAAACAATGGCACTGTTTAGTTTATTTACCTGTCTTATTTATAGCCCGCCTTTCTCCCACTGTTTTGTATCAATAAAGCAGGGAAGAGCATGCAAGCAGATGGGATTATTGCCACAGGGTGTCTTTCCAGCTTTAGAAAATCACCTCTTTGGTCATCAGATCGTTGTGGGCGGGCAGTCAGCATGGCAATCAATACAATAGGAACACACTTAGAGAGGAGGAGAGGTTTCCAAACAGAGATGTTACATTCACAGAAAGAAAGCATTAAGCACTCTCTCTCTCTCTCTCTCTCTCTCTCTCTCTCTTCACACACACACACACACACACACACACACTGTTTAGTCACTTGTTTTGCCATCTGCCACTGACTGTCACGTTCCACACTTTAAGAAACATGTTACTTTGTTTGTTTTGTCAGCCTTAGATATTCTCTGGAGGAAAATTATATCAGTGTTTCAGTGAAATTTGTTTGTGACTTGTTGTCTATAGAATCCATCTCAGCACTTATCTCTTGTTACTTCTCAGTCAAAGGTTTTCCGTCACGTTAACACTGTAACAGGGGAAACTTGGGATTGATTTCTTTGAACTCTTCCAATGTTTGTCCAGGCCTGCAGATATTTATTTTTCTGTGATGGCAAGAAGGAAAAGAAATGGGATGGAAGGTTTATAAAGTCTGCAGAGGTTCAGGGGGATTTGTTTCCCCTGGAAAGTGAAAAATGTTCAGGAAGCAGCACTCTTTACAACCCTATGGAAATAAATTAGAATGTGTATAATAATATCATAATGATATGCTTTCAAAAGAGCTTCTCATTTTGCATCACCATGCCCTAGCATTTAGTTCATTTCAGCCCTCTAGGAAATACTGTTTGGGTAGAACCAAGCCTGCAAAGATCACCTAAATAAAGGAATAAGTAGGTACAAGTGGATGATCTGACTGAGTGGTTCCCACAGCTCACAAAAAAAATGGAGAATGGAGATTATTTCTCAACAGATATCTGAGGTTTACAAGGAGAAAACAAATATTGCTGAGGAAATTCTGCTCTAGGCATATGAAATTGCAAACTGGAAACTTGTTTTTAATTGTAGAATGTATATGACTACTAGAATTCCATGCAAATTCAGCCTCTGTCTCTGCAGAGTCAGAGGAAGTTGACAAGAATGATCAGGGGACTGGAAACCAAGCCCTGAGAGGAAAGACTGAAAGAAATGGGCATGTTTAGCCTGGAGAAAGGAAGACTGAAGGGCAATGGGATAGCACTTTTCAAATATTGGAACAGCTGTCATGCAGAGGAGGGGCAGAATCTCTTCTTAATCATCCCAGACTGCAGGATGTGCAACAGTGGGTTCATGTCACGAGAACCCAGCTTTTGGCTAAATATCAGGAAAAACTTCCTAACTGTTAGAGCAGTATGGCAAAGGAACCAATTACCTCAAGAGGTGGTGAGTGATCCAGCACTGGAGGCATTCAAGAGACATGTGTATCATCAATTGGCAAATATCCTTTGATTTGTATTTCTGCATTGAGTGGTGACTTTGACTTGATGGCCTTGTACGTCCCTTCCAATTTCATTATTCTATGATTCTATGATTCCTCCAAACAGTCATCTGGATGGCCGCAGGGATTTCATGGACAGAAACCCAGTTTCCACAACTAAGAATCATGGTAGATCAAACTATATTTTCCCAACTGCATTGACACATCCTGAAAAAGTATTTTTAAGAGAATCATTGTATTTTTGTTGCTTGTAACGTTTTTAGAACTGTTTTTACCTACTAAATTTAATATTATGGTTTTTTTATTCTTTCAAGATACTATCATAATTTACTGTTTTTAAAAAGCATTGAATACTCATTGTTTTAATACCTGGAGTGGATTCCTTTGAAGATAAAAGTGGAATATGAACATTTTAAATACATTGAATAAATACGGTAGGTTGCAAAGCATGGAATTAGCAGGGAGGGGGAATAAAACCATTCTCACTGCTTTGCACAGCAATATGGTAGAACCTTACTTGAACCTTTCACTTTGCCAAGAACCTCGGTGTTCTCAATCTTTCAGGAGTGTTCCACTTCATCCCAGAAATGAATTACAAAATACTTAAAAAATGCCTCAGACGTACTATTGTTTGTTATAAATATTTGGTTTCTTACAGTACCTATCCAAAGTTACATGCTAGTAGAATGTCTAGAAGCACAGTAATTATGTGTGATATACAGTATAACCATCTGAAAGATTACAGTCATGGTCTTGGTTAAATTCTAGAGTACATTTTGTTTGGAATGTTAATTGAAGGACAATTTCCTGAGTCCTTCTCCTCAGAAAACATTGTGGTAGCCCCAAAACTTCCCTGCTGGCTTTATGAAATCATCCTGAACAATGCTAATTATAATGACCTGAACAGAGCTTTGAAAGTAAGATATGTAAGAAGTGATTTTACTATGAGAATGAATTAAAACACAGCTTTTCTGAGCCCTACTCTATCCACAACCCTACAGTGGGTATCATAAACCAGTGGTTCCTAACCTGGGTTCCCCAGATGTTCTTGGACTAAAACTCCCAGAAGCCTTCACCACTAGCTGAGCTGGCAGTTGTAGTCCAATAACATCTGGGAACCTAAGGTTGGGAAACATTGTCTAAAAGTATCTTATATTATTTGGAACAATTCTGCTAGCTGACACAAATGTTGCCTCTCACATTCTTAAAAGGTGTCTCAAATCCATCCTTCTGAGGTCAAGTAAAATGAGTACCCTGCTTGCTTGTGGGGGGCAATATGTAGTCTGCATAATTACTTGTAAGCTGGCCAGAGAGTGCTTTAAGTGCACCACACTTTGCTTTGCTTTTAAGGGGGACAAAAAGGTGAATTCAATTTTTAAAAACTTCTGGCTTATAAATGTGGCATAATGACCTTCTGTATCCATGATTCAACTCTCACTACAGCAAAAATGAGGCTAACTCCATGCACAGAAAATAAAATACAGACCTGAACACAAATGACAATATTGCTGGGGAAAGAAGGGAGGCAATAGGAAGAGAGGAATACCAAACATGAGACACAGCTGTTAGTTTGGAAGACCTGAGCAGAATGTCCTGGAAAAGACAATACAGTGGTACCTCAGATAACGACTGCCCCAGATAACGAATTTTTCAGATAACGACTGCAAATTTCCAGGTATAGGACTGCCTCTGATAACGAATTTTCCCTATGGGCTGCCTCGGATAATGAATCACAATTCTAGGTATAGGTCTGCCTTGGATAACAAATTTTCCCTATGGACTGCCTCGGATAATGAATTTCCAGCATGCATCAGTAAAAAAGAGTTATCCCAGGTGGCATTGCAACTCTACCTTTAAAGTGCACTTTATAAAGAGTTTTAGCAAAAAAAAAAAAAAAAAAAAAAAAAAAACAGGTGTCTGTGCCTTTTTCCTAGGCTCCGGAACAGATTAATAGGTTTCCCATTCATTCCTATGGGAAACTGCTTTTGGATAACGACAAGATTTGGATAATGAGTAACCTTGGAGAACGAATTACTGTCATGATCCGAGGTACCACTGTATTGTTAAGAAAGGGAGGACAGTAGGAAGCAATAGCAACCTAGCATGAGATATTGTTGGCTTCATCTGAGCAGATTCTTATTGATAAGACATTATGGAGATCATTAACTCATAGCCACCTATGAGATGCACATGGCATCTTTGGAGACCTTTTTCTTAATTGCCAGACAATTGAATCGTGGCAAACATTAGATGATTGAGTCCTGACTGAGAGGATCAAAAGTTCAGATTGCCGCAGACTTGAACACATGTGTCAGGAACCTGTTCTCAGAAATTCTGAGATAATCTTTATTGAAAACACATGAGACTGGGACAAACAAAACTGCTCTGTTTTTGTAATACAGAAATCTTTTGAATATGCCTTAACAAATTGTATGCTTAATTCCCTGGAGATCAAGTGACCCTTTCTGGAGGATTGTTGCTCCTTATACTGTGTTGTTGTTTTGTCCTTTTGGCTCTTTCTGTGAACTTTCATTACCCTCCAAACATTTTTCTTTCTGGCCCACAAAACCGGAACAATGTGTCTCCTTTGGAACACTCTTGCTTGTACGCCAGTTCCATGCATGCTCAGTTATATAGCATTTTTTTTTTAGCATTTTGAAAAGTCTTTTTGGAGAATCAATATTTCAGCCCCTACAGATAAGATTATTTCCACATTTAAAAAAGTAGATGTAACCAACCATTCTATTTCAAGATAAGAGTGCTCCTTTCAATGTATATTAACTGTTTAATAATGAGGTCATTTAGGGTCACTTGTTTATGAATAGAGGGTTTTATGTTTAAGAAAACATAAATCAAAACCCTATGCCCAAATGCCCCTAACTCTGACTCAAAGGAAGAGCAAGCAGTCTCTTACAACTTTGCCAAATTTGGTGCTAATCTAAAGCCTAGTTTTGTTTGATTTCCCTCCATTATTAGTGTGGTCTGCCACACAATACCATAGCTGCCCAAAAGACATTACTGAAGGAACAGACCTGTAACCAATACAAGTAGAGATGGGCACGACTTAGCGGTATTCCCGTTTCCGTTTCCGTTACTCGTATCCGTTACTCTACGGAAACGGTAACGGAAATTACTCCGCCAGACTTCAAGCTCGAACCGATGAACGAACAATTTTGGTCTGATTTGTCGTGCTCGTTCCTTGCATCGCGCGATTGGCGATGCCACGCAACACAGAAAAAAAGTTTTTAAAAGTTAAAAAAAACCCGGTTCCCGGCCAAAAAGCAGGCGGAAAAATGCCTGCCATGCCTCAGGGCACCTACCAGAGCGGTTGTTTCTGGAGGTCCCTGGCCTCCCCCCCATCCCCCGTCCTGGGCTGCTCTGGTGGGACTCGCCGCAGGCTTGCAGCCAGCAAAAAGCCCAGTCTCGCCGATGGCCGCCGCAATTAAAGTGCAAGCAAGCGGCACGGATGGCAAAGGAAAAAACTTTTAAACTCTCCCCCCACCCATTCCCAGGCCAAAAAAGCAGGCGGAAAAATGCCTGCTTGACTAAGGGCGCAGGGCACCTACCGGAGGGGTGGTTTCTGGAGGGGGGTCCCGCCTCCCCCCCGTCCTGGGCAGCCGGACTCGCCATGCCATGCGGTGTGGGCGGGGGATCCAAAATGGGGCGGCGAAGGCAATATTGTTTTTGAAATCGTGGTCCAAAAACACACAAGCACAACAGAAACACGCGAAAATTTATAAACTGCCAGATTTTTCACAGTAGCAGTGGGTTTTTTCTTGCAACAAAATGTCTCTCCTCTCCTCCTCTGTCTTCCATTTATTTTATTTTATTTTATTTTATTTACACCTGCGCAATGATGGGCTGGCCGAGTGGCCAGCCATTTGGGAGTGGACGACCATGCAATTTTTGGAGCCATCCCACCAATCGCATGGCCACTTGGCCATGGAGACTTCTGGGATGTGCCAAAAGCCCCCTAAAACCTGGCCTAGCCCCCTAACCCTAACCCTAATCCTTGACTCCTTACTTACCCATACATCACAGACTGTCTTCTTAGTGGGTCAGAGAGGCACCCAGAGGTGCAACCCACTAGCCCACCGTAACCTTACCCGTCACTAGCCTAACCCTAGCCCTTGCACTAACCCACCTTAACCCTAAGCCAGATCTACTTGCATTGCACTACACGCAAGTACAATTCCCTTCTTTGTGAGACATGGTGGTGCGAGAGCCTTAGGCATCAACCTATGGCTCTGGGTTCACTGCCATCACTAGTCTCATTGTCTGCAACTGGTATGCATATCCATATGGCTATGCATGCATTTTGCAGCAGCAGGTGAGGAGGGGAGACCCCCATGTTGAGGGGTCTCTTGGAGCCTGCTTCCCCTTCCTAGTGGGTGAGGATAGGAGGCACCCACGGGTGCCTCCAGGAGCCCACTTTCCCTTTATAGCGGGTCAGAGGAGGCACCCACCCCACAGAGGTGCCTCCAGGAGCCCGCTCCCCCCCCAAAAAAACCAGTACTAATGAAAACAAAAAAACAAAAAACGAACTGACTAATTTTTGCAAATTTTCACGAAAAATGGAAATGACCCGAAACGGAACTGGCCTGACTAACGACAACTCAAAAAAATTTTTTTCAAGTCGTGCCCATCTCTAAATATAAGTGTTATATAGTATATTCCTCACAACCTAGATTTCTAGATCTTCATCTGATCACTTTTTTGAAATTGCATGCAACATTATCTCCCGGAAAGATATTGCCCTGCATATCCATAACAGATAAACAAATTTACAGGTAATTAGTATATGCTGATCCTTTGAAATTTGGAATGACACCTAACCTGTTACTCTCCATGATATGGATCATTTGGCAGGGTGACTTCAGCTTTATCAGGATTCAGTTTCTCAAATGGTTGCCCCATGACCAGAATTAGTCATGAAAAGAATTAGTTAATAACCAGCAGTATCTTACTAAAATTTATATCATCTTCCTCCTATTACTTTCATGGGTCTGAATCTAATAGTAGACCCAATGAGATCACTCCTTTTGAGATGAATGGGAAGCACTTATCATAGATAATGGCAGTCCCATTGATTTCAATGGGTCTATTCTAACATTATATTTATGCCATGGAAAGCCAGTCATTCATTATTTACTAGGAGCTAAATAGAACCTCTGTGAGCAGAAACAGCATATCTTTGTGTACCTGATTCACTGAGATAAATACAAAGCCGTGGATTTTCTATCTTGCATCTGGCTACTGTTGGAAGTTGATAATTGGATCTGAACTTCTATAGAAATTAATAGCATATACATTAACCTATGACCAATAGGAATTATTTCAGAGGAGCAACATAGAATTCCTAGCTTTTAAGTGCATGTCTCTCTTTGTTCTTCCCGGCTTTTCTCAATTTGAAATCTGATACATGCCTGACGTTATTTGGTTATACCCATAATTTTAAAGGGGCAATGACTTCTCTTGCCATTTGCTACCCTCCCTCCCTCAGTTGTAGCTTCTGCAGAACACTGAATTTACATTGTAGCTTAATGATCACTGAATTTACATTCTCTTCTGCTGTTAATGAGTGTATTGATTAATGCTGTGCTCAGTGGGAATTCCATTGGGAAAACAATTGATACTTCCGTTTCTGGATTCTGACACAAAACCATTGATGGCAACTCATTGGCTCTAAGCTATTGGGTAGATTTCTATCTTTCTGCTTTGTCTGAATATTAACCAAGCAATATTGCTTCAGTTTTCTGAAAAAATATACATTGTGAATTGAGGAACAATTATGAAAAATTAACCCAAATGTAGCATTACAGCGCTGTATCAGGGTACAGAAATTCTTACATAGGTTGTGCTTTAAGCACTGAATATATATTACTGTAAATCAAAAACAACAGTATAACATTCTCTAGAGAGTATAGAGGCAGACATTCGTTTATTATAATTATGAGCTATCAAATCATTTCTGAAGTACTCAGAAGTGGCTTACCATTTCCTTCTTCTGGGGTTGCCTGGGGTCTGTGCAGCTTGCCCAAAGCTACACAAGCTGGCTATTCTCCTGAGAGACTCAGTAGGGAAATATAACTGCCATCCTCTGTCTAACTCACTAAGCTATGCAACCATCTTAAAAAATTTCCTAAAAATCTGTTCAAATGTTCAAGATCACAGATGTCTTCATTAGGCAAGATAATACCAGATGAGCCGGGGGGGGGTGAAAGGAAGAATATAACATACTGTTTTTCTTTAAAGACTTTAATTGAATTAAGGTTCTCTTGTACCTGCCAAATGTCTCTGGGACTCTGAATTTGACAGAGGAGGGCTTCTGTGTTTTTAGTAGTTGACTAGTAAGGCACTGAAACATGTCCATACCATTGCAGCCACTGCAGCCACAAGTACCTGAAGTACACTAGTTAAGAAAAGATGGAAAGGGCTGAGGAGAATCATCATCATCATCATCATCATCATCATCATCATCATCATCATCATCATCATCATCATCATCATCATCATCATCTTAGAAATGCAGAGCTGTAAGGGACTCTATGGATCACTGAGTCTATCCCCTGTCTAGGAGGCAAAGCGGGGAATTGAACCTCCCACCTCTGGCCCCACAGCCAGATGTCTGTGGTTCCACTGAGGTAGCCAGCAGTGAAAAGATGCTGCTGAAAATGTTGGACTGCAGAATACTGCTAAACAATTATGGACTATGTCTTCTTCATGCAGGAGAGCAACAGAGGGTGAGAAGGGCTGTGTTGCCCACATCCTCTTTATCAGGTCACTTTCTTTGCCTCATCGAGGCTCTCTTCTCCAGGAGCAGTTTGTGGGTGGCAGAACGTAACACAACTATGGAACAGAAGCCATTTGTCAAATGTATGGTGAATTTTAGCCCACAAAACTTTCTGGCACAAGAAATCCTGAAGTTGCCAGAAGTCATTTGTTCCTAATTTAGTTGTGGAACATTTATTTATTTATTTATTTATTTATTTAGCTTGTATGCCGCCCACTACCCAAAGGTCTCTGGGCAGCTCACAACATGGCTGCCCTTTTGCAACTAGCCAAAGTATGGAATGCCAGTTGATAAAACAACTAATCACACCAGGTTTTTCTTGCGTAATTCCTAGTTCTGTGCATTGCTCTTCCTTCCTTCTTTCTTTCCTTGTGCCCCATCGCATTCTTTCTGAAAGACAGAGGTATTCTTTTCGGATTGTTTTTTCACATATTCTGAGTGACAAACTATCCAAGGGGAGTTCCTGTCAGAAATGACTTGGTGGTAGACAGAGCTGATTAGCTCTAAATGAAGTTCTGAGCTGCCAGCACATGAAATGGAACTTTTCCCTCTCCTGGTTATTGTTCCTTTCTTTTTCTTCCTACGTGTTTCATTCCCACCCACCCCCTCGTAGTTCCTTTCTTTGCGCTGCTTCTCTCCCGTCCTGATTCCGTGTCATCGTTACCAACTTTACTTCTTTTCTCTTCACAGAAGTAAGTAGTTCTTTAGAGGTTTGCACCAGATAAAAGCCAGTCATTTGCCTCTTTCCTTGTGTCACTACTAATTTCCACACCGTCAAAGCTGCTGCTAATTTATTTACTGAACACTGATGCCCTGGTAGCAGAGGCTGCCGCTGCAACTGCTTTCTGCCCGTCGGCTTTTGTTTGTTGACAGCCTGATTTCCCAGTAGGCCATTTCCACCTGTGTTTCTGTTGTTTTTAGCACATGTCTTTCTTTCTTCTTTCCAGTGACTGTCTCCCAAATGGTTCCTGAAGGCAGTTTCTCATCTTCACGATCTCTCTCTCTGCCTTACCCCCTTCCACCCTCTTTTTTCTCTCATCCCTCTTTCCCGCTGTAAGAACTTCCGTGCTTGGCTTTCAGTCTCTCTGCAGTTAGCAGTTGTCTCCACTCCCTTGGTCCCTTGAGGCGCTAATTTTTGTTTCAAGGACAAGATTCAAAAGAGTTTGCTACACACAGGTTGCAGGGTGTGCCTTCAGAAGTACCTTCAAATAGGCATCAGAGATTTGAATATATGAGCTCCTGCACATCAGTTTTAAATTGTAATGAAGGACTGTTAAATATTATAAGGGAGGGGGGAATCATCTCTCCCTCTCTCTTTTTTTAAAAAAATATGCATTCCCTGAAATTTTAAATTTTGCTTTCTCTACGCTCTTGACACTGTCAGGAAATAGAAATTAGAAGGATGGGCTTTTCCATTTGAGTTCATCCATAACAAAGAGAGAAAGCTGTCAAAATGAAAATGATTCAGCAAGTGGACAGAAGGTTCTCTAGAGCTAGTGCATAAATTGAGATGTTGCAACTGTTGTATAGAGCTCCCTCCCTGTCTCTCACCCCTTTCATGCACATACTTTGTGGAACGCAGAAGGTTCAGAAACACCAAAGACTGTACACTAGAGATGGGCATGAAATGCTAAAATAGCATTTTGTTTCTTTTTTTGTTCCATTCCGTTCCATTTTGTTTTAAATGAACGTTTTTTAAAACAATTCATTTTGTTTTTTGTTTTGTTTTGTTTTTGGTGTTTTATTTTGTTGGTATGTGGGGCTTGGGAGAAGTTTTAAAATCCCTGATTTTTTGAAACTTTTTCTCTCCTCCCTGGCCCCGCACACCAGCTGATTGGGGCTTCGTTGGGAGGAAACACCTTTTTCTGCCCCAGCGCTGATCAGCTGGAATGTGGGGTTGGGGGAGTTTTAAAAGCCCCGGCCCCCAAGTCCCATGCATCAGTTGATCAGCGCTGGGGCAGAAAACAGTTTTAAAAGCCCATATTCCCCCATCGAGTGTGCCCAATCGGGTGGGAGAAACTGTGGGGGTTTTAATTTTTTTTCCTGCCTGAGCACCAATCAGCTGGTGCAGGGGGCTTTGGGTGGGGGGGAAAGGTATAAAAACCCACGGTTTCCCCATGCCCAATCAGTTTCCCATAGGAATGCATTGCTTCAATGCATTCCTATGGGAAAACGAAAAACAAAATGGAACAAAATGAAAATTTCTGTTTCATTTCATTTCATTTTTCTTTGATGGGTAATTTTGTTTTTGTTTCATTAGGGAATGAAACAAAAATGAAAAGTGAAATGAAAAAAATTCATTTCGTGCCCATCTCTACTCTACACACATTAATGTGAAGGCATAGCAACCTCATGAACTGGAGGTAGTGTAGACTCCATTCTTACATGCGGGTAAAGGCATCACATTTGTGTGAATAGTTTATATATTATTTACATGTTGCAGCATTAGTTGAGTATATTAATGGTGCCATGAGTACAATTCTCCCATGGTGTTCATATGCACACATTCTGCAAAACTTCATCTGAAGATGCATTCATAAAAATGCAAATCATCTGAACCACAACACACCTGCACACACGCACGCACACACGCACACACACACACACACACACACACACACACACACACACACACACACACACACACACACACACACACGGAGAAAGAGAGGGGGGAGAGGGAGAGGAAGCACATAGAATTACTGTAGGTTATTTGAATTATATGTAATCCTAATCTCATACATGTTATTTACTGAACTGACTTTAATGGGGCTTATTCCAAATGAACATGCAGTCCTATTTAGGCTGCAATCCTACTTCAACTGGACTTGAAGTAAATTTCACTGAACTTGATGGCCAGAAACCTGTTGGGTACCCCCCCCAAAAAAAACAAAAAAAAATGAAAGCAAGGTTGAAGAAGTTGTGGCATTGCAAGAAAAGTGCTTCCCTCCTATACTGTGGGTTCAATTCTTTTTTAAGCAAACAAATTTATGAACATATATTTCGCTTTTGTATCCATGGTGCCAGGAAATGGCTCAAAATTGCTGCACAATATCATGCCAGCGCACTGCCAGCAGGAATGAGGATGCCAAGCTTTACATGGGAAAGGGCAGCTTGAATCTTGAAAAACGCTGCTGTCAGCAGTCAAGATGGTCTACAATCTTGGGTTCCCAGCCTTGGGTCCCCGGATGTTCTTGGACTAAAACTAGCTGTGCTGTCCAGGTTTTTAAACCTGTTAACCCCTTCTCATCCAAACAAAAAAAAACCAATTGGTTTTTGTTGTTTTGTTGGGTTATTTTGTTTGTTTTTTTCTTTCCTTTTTTCATATCAATATTTAAGCCCTTGCAGTCTGGATTCTTTCCAAACTTAAAAAAAGTAATAACCGGACACCTCTTTGTCAAGACATCCTCAAATTTGGCACAGAGAAAGAGCAGGCGGTCTTCTACTATGCTGCCAGTTTTGATGCTGATCTGAAGCTCAATTTAAAATGTATATTGTTTCTCTGCCCCCATTTCACTTGTAGAATGCTCACTTTCTCTGCCAGAACAAAATCATTGCTGATTCTCATGCAGTAATAATGATCTCTTGTTTTATTGTTATCATACCGCAAATGACATTTTGTACTTTCTCTCTCTCTCTCTCTTTTGTGTGTGTATTAAAGTTAGCTGTTACTGAAGATATCAAAGTTAATTACTGCTAAGGAGATCATTTTACCTATCAACCTGCTTCTGCAACCCCTCTAATGCTGGCAGAAACCTTATGTTAATCAGTTGTTTAATTTGCATAAATTACTGATAGAATGGTACACTTCCCACCCACCCCCTCCATATGAAAGTGGATCTGCTGGCAAAATGCTTCATTGGTAATGAGGGGGAGAGTGAGGTTAAATTCAAGGGTTTATCAAGAGAGTTTTAAAAAATTAAAACCAAGAGAGAAAAGAAATAGATACAGATTTTATATTTGGTAGGTCACCGCAATCTTTATTTACAACAGAGAAAAAAAAGAAACTTATAAGGTTACATCTACAACAAATATAATTAAAACTTTTTTAAAAAAACCGTGTGACACTTGCAGAGCAATACAGTCCTCCCAAAGTTAGAGGTTGACCTGGATTTTCATAGCTGCCAGCGCAAACTTTGCAACTTGCTGTGTAACAAACCTGTCTGAACCAACAAGTAGCATACTAAGTTGGGCTCCAGAGGACCTGTCGGCCAGTGAATCAATAATCTCACCAAGGAATTTGCCTCTGGGTTGGTAAGTAGTGGGGCACGTCATCGACTTCACCTGAGCCACAAGGGCAAAGTCTGTCCGAAACAGGGACAGATTTTATATTTGTATTCTGAAATATACAAGCCTTGAAACTCTACAGGAAAATTATTACAGTCTGAATCTATGGGGATAGCAGACATTATGTATTTATTGTGGTGGCTACTCTCCAGTAATCATGGGGAAGAACAACAGATGCTGTTGGCCAACAACTGCATGGAACTGCGGTCTATGTCAGCTAAGGCCTGATCAGAGTTGTGGTCCAACAACACATGGAGGGCCATACGCTTGGTAAGACCACCATTGGAAGCAATATCGGTGTGACCATTTTTAAAAAATAAAAACTTAGTTTCTGGAATCATCTTTGCATACATTCTGCCATGTAAATTGGTAGCATCATCATCAGGTGACCAGGATCTTTAATTTAAATTACTGTCATATCCCACTGCCCTTTCAAGCTCCATGTTTGCTGCGGTAGTAACATGAATTCCAACATATCTATAACTTTAGGACATCAGTATATGCCCTTGTGTTGTGCCATCCGCTCCAGTGCTGCAAGCCACCATGCTGATATAAAAGCAAAGGGTCGCATTTTAGAATTATATCACAGCTTTAATTTGCATAGAACATGAGACTTTTGTAATCTCCTAACTTGGAATTTTGAGATACACTTTAAAAATCTGTAATCTTCACAATGGTAATGCAAGCAATATCAACCCTTCAGTAGGTCAAGAGATAATCAAGGTCAAAAGGTTGTTCTCTCTCTTGCCCAGTTCACATCAACTTGACTTGTTTTCATGTGGGAAAACAAGCCCTTCATGATGGATATGCTGAGATGACCTTTATTTCTTCTGAGTACAGTTTTTATTTATATTTCCGAACCAAGATTTCTGGTTGATTTTATGTATACAGACCTACATATTGCTTTTATGTACATTTTAAAATTTTACTTGACTTTAGTTATTCTGTTAGATCACTATAGGGCAGAATATCATTAATATGATTAATATTATGCAACCTGTCCTTCCTCTTAATGACAACAAATCAAGCTGTTAATAGGCCAATAAAATCAAAGAATTTTCAGGGAGGAATGGAGCCATTGCTTTGTTCTCACACTAATGAGCTATGTATATTTAGTGGTTGAAGAAACTATTTATGTAAGAACAAAACTTTACTTTCATAGTCATTTTATTAACAAGGGGACACCTAAATTCCATTGTCCCACTGTTGTTTGTTATGTGTCATCAAATTGTTATGTGGCATTTGACTGATAGTGATCCTAATGGAGTTTTTGAGTTAAATGAAATATTTAAGGAGTTGTTTTATCATTACCACCCACCAGTATGTTTTCATTGTGTCTTGGGGATTCATACCCAAGCCCATGCCCTTCACTTTATTCACTTCATCACACCAGCTCCCATTATTCCATAACTTTTTTAAAAAAATGTTGATTTCTTTAGCGTTAAAAAAGTAATCTGCTTCAAAAGTGTAGGACTCGGCAGTGTCAGATTTAAACATAAGCTAAGGAAATAAGCTCAAGACTTCACATTATGGAGGCATCTGAATTGAAGATGCAACAAAAAACCTTTCTAAATAAACAATAACCAACAGAGTATAACAAAATCTTTGTCGCTCAAGGGTTGCAAAATTTTCAAATGGACATAATACACACTTTTATGATCCATCAAGGCCTTTTAAATGTGACACAAGTTACAATCTTGACATGTCTTAATATATCCTTGGATCTGAGTCTGGTAAGAGTGAGTCAGACGGTCATTTTTCCTGTTGTTGATCTCCTGAGAGGACAGGTTGGTTCACTCTTTTCCCCCTCAGTGATCACATGATGTCATCGCTAGAGTGAACCACACCATCTTCAGAGCATTGCTTCTACTTTTGGGGGCAGGAGTGTGCAGCAAGGATAATTCTGGATAGGTCAATTTTTCAAAATGTGTAGTCACTGGGAATGGACCAAAAGCAAGCCTTCTGGCTGTCAAGGCTCCTTCCAGACTTCTGGCTTCCGGTTTGCCGCAGCGAGACGCCTTGATAAGCCCTCTGGCTTATCAAGCTGAATTTCCCCAGATAAACAGGACTTTAGTAAGGGTTAGCCCCCTTGGAAGGGGGCGAAGAGAGGCAGCATCTGGGGGCTGCGAAGAATGCAGTGGCAGACTTTGCAGTTCCAGAAATAGCCTAACCTCCCTGTTGGGGGAAGTCCGGCGGCCGTTATGATGAACGGTCTTCAGCTGCAAGCTCCGGAGTATGCAAATAATCTTGGATTTTATGAAGCTTTATTGCCATGAGTAAGACTGTTTCCTTTTTCTCTGCTTTACCCCATCACTACGAGAGAGATAGCTTGGTGACACCCTGGTTCCATTCTTAATTAAACTTCTTAAGCTTCTTCAATAAGCTTTAACAACCCCCTCCTGAAATGTTGGCTACAGTTATGAGGGGAGAATAAATAATTACTTTATGATGCTAACACAGAAGTGACTTTTCTGATTACTGCATCGTGTTTTCGGCATTTTCGGCTGGTAAATCACTTTGAAGAAAAAAGAGAGCTTCCTTTTACAATATATAAACTCCTTTCATATACAGAGACGGTGTGTGTGGCAAAGCAGTGGTCTCTGACCTTGGACAGTCTAAATGCTTAATGTTTCCAAGACACTCTTAGATATCAGCCTTGGGATATTCTTTTCTCTCCCTGCTCTCTCTCTTACACCCCTCCCTCCTTGAAGCTCAGTACAACTGAAAGATTAACCATTTGAAGGGATTTATAACCGATCACAAGGACAAGAATCACCTGGGAAACAATAACAGGTCAACAAATTGATATTTGCTCCTCATAATGCAAAGAGTATTGGATTATTTACAGGCTAAACTTTCTTATGAACTTTGTTCTGAACCTGTTTGTGAGTGGAATGGGGAACTAGATCAGAGCACAAACTCAATTCCCAAGTCTATGTTTCACAGAACAGCACTATGGGAGATACTCAGGAGGGGTGCCTAGAGGAGGTGGAGAAGATGGAGTTTGGCCCTGCTTTGGAAACTGAACTTTCTCTTGAACCTGATGAAGAGGCAGAGGAGAGTCCCAAAACTGGTTTTGTTTGGAACATGAAACTACATCAGAGTACTGAAATTTTAGAGAGGAGTGTGCAACCTAGCTTTACTGGGAAAGCTTCTACTTGATGAGAAGGATGTTTGGATAGGTCAAGTCTTGAGAGGATGGGAATTGACAGATATGCACAGTTCATGGGGGCAATGGATCTATCAGGAAAGACCAAATTTCCTTTAATGAGTCAGTTACTTAGAAGGTCTGTTTTTGTGTTTGGCCGATGATGGTGTGCCTTTGAAGCCCTGGTTTTCTGGTATATAGGAGACACAACACCTATTACCTATTTCCTATTATTAATCATTAATGGATTATAATTGATTGTAATGGAAACCAGTGAATGGAAATATGTACTGTAATAGACCAGTTTAAGATTATTGCCAAGCTAATCTTATATTTGCCAAACCAGATAGGTCACTCTAATGCAGAAATCTGCTTTTTGTATCTGGACCATCCTTAAAATATTAAATGAATATTAAAATGTGAAAATGGAAAAGGAGTGAGACTACTCACTCATAACTTTACATGGAATTTTACTCTCTTTTTAAATGCTCACATTCTCTAGTAGCTTTAATGTAATGTTGTCTTTTGATGCTGTAGGATGTCCCTCAGTTCCCTGTTCTCAATACTTGAATATGTCATAATTGTACTGGACTATATATTATCCCTCATTACTATAATCCACCTTCGGTCCTTTTCGAGGGGAAAGGTGGGGTAAAAATATCCTTAAATTAATGAATAAATAAAATAATTGCCATCTGCAGAAAAAGGGTTTATTACCAAAAGGCTACTTGGTAAACTGGCCAATTGGTAATGAAAATATAGGGAAGTTCCACCTATCTATGACTGGATTTTGAGTGGGGACCTAAGGAAGGGAGTTTTGTCATAGGTTTCTGTGTTCATTTCCAACTGAAGAAGTATGCAAATGTATGTTTTGATTTCTTGTGCCATTAGCATTTTTCATTCTCATCTTTTAAATTCCATTCATGTTGAGGAGCCTCGTGGCACAATGGTTAAATGTCTGTATTTCAGGAAAAAACTGTGCTCAGGACCTGGGGTTCAATCCCAGATAGCAGGCTCAAGGTTCACTCAGCCTTCCATCCTTCCAAGGTCAGTAAAATGAGTACCCAGCTTGCTGGGGGGCAATGTGTAGCCTGCATACTGTAATTAAAAACTGTAGACCACCCAGAGACCACTTGAAGTGGTATGGAGCGGTATGTAAGCAGAACACTTTGCTTTGCTTTGATGGATCTTTGTTATTTGTCAGATTACCTTCCTGTGCCACCAGATTCTCTGAGGCTATGAGAGGGTGGCTACACCAGATATTTTTTAAAAAAATCTTCTATAAGAAACTGGGCCTTTTCAGACATGGCACCATCCCTGTGGAGTTACACCCAGCCCCCTCCCACTCTATATTTCAGAGGTAGCTGAAGATGCTTCTCTTTCAAGAGGCTCTCACGGGTAGCCTCTTTTGCATTCTCCACCCCTGTTCCACCACTCTGAATTTAACATGCAATCTGCATTCAATTAACATTATTAAAGATCATGCTCATCTAGGCTTATGCCACTTCTCCAGAATGCTTGGTTAGGCTATGTTTGAAGTGTTATGTATTTATTTTGCTGTTTATTACGGAAACTGCCCAGAATAATGCTGCACATTAATGGGGTGGTATATATGTACAAACAAACAAAGACTCACTCAGTCAGAGGCCCATGGTGTACTTGTGTGCCATGCAGCTATTAGAAGTGGGGAAGTTATATGGAGTTATTTGGCAAACTTAATTTCATCCTATGGAAGAGAGTACAAGGAATACATGGGGATTCCAAGCTGGGCTTCTAACAGCTGAGAGCCCTCTTCCTGTTGTTCACATTCTCTTTCTCCCTATTCAAATCTCAGCTTCTTTCTTTGTGAAGAATGTCTGAAGTATGTGTGTAACTCAGAGAAGGTCAACCACTTCTGGTCCCAGCAGATGGTAAAGGAAAAGAGAAAGGGGATCCACCACGATTAAATCCTTAGTCTAAAATTCGTCATAATAGCCCTATCTGTCAAGCTGGTCAAGAGCTGTCCAAGAGTTTGCATGGTTCATGGATGATTAATTATTATAAACAGTTGCCAGCTTGTGGGGTTATTTAATGATAGCTATGTTCATATGCCCGTCTGTCAACACAAATGAAATTAAAGTTTGAACTTACCTCCTGGGGTCTGGGGAAAGCCGAGAGTGTCGTAGTTCATGCTTTCTCCTTACCTTCCTCTCAAGAATGGGTTAACTGCAGGGAGGTTAAACAGGAACCCCTTTGGCTTAGGAATCCATTAGCTAATGGGTGTGTAAAATCGTCACTAAGTTCTGTTTGTTCCTTAACACCATTAAAGAACACCTGCTGTGTGGAGGAACTCACCTGACAAGTAAGAGTGATAGTTGAAATAAAATATATATTAAGAGCTGTTAGAAGGTTGCTGCATGTTGCGTAACACTCAGAGGGTATAACTGGGTTGCACCGAAGAGCAAAATGTTACACATTGACATGTGGAGACAGAGCACACCGTTAGAAATATAGCTGTGAAATCATTTCCCACAGTCTAGCAATGCTGGTGCCAAGCAGAATGAGAAAGTAGGGCAGAAGTGTCCCCAAAACACCAACCAGGATCCAGTAAGATGGTTCTGCCTGTGGACACTTTATGGGAAGGAAGGAGAGGGTGGTCCTTTGTCTATAAGCAAAGAATAAAATAAAATAACAAGAGGAAAGCACGCACAAGAAAGAGGAAAAGAGGTGCTGATTTGCATTACATTGCTTATGAAAATTTATGTGCACAGATACAGAAGCACAAGTGATTTTTATAGTTTAGACAGAAATTACAATATATTTCACACAAATGGGACAACTGGGATCCCTAAGATGTCTCCTTGCTGACACTGCTGTCCAAGTGCTCGATGTGAATGAACAATGAACGATGTCAAGGGCAGGGCGCCACTTTAAATGGAGGACTGCATTCTCCAAAGGAGGGCATAATGGCCAGCCGAGTGGAGTCTCCTTCATATGCCTGTCTGTCAAACCCTTAGTAACTCTCTATGTAAGCTCCTATGCTCTATTTCAGAAGGCTACAAAGACCCTGCCTTAGTAACTGTCTTCTTGGAACTAGGGCGGTCTGCAGTGGGAGAGAGGAAGTTCTGAAACACATTGACCTGCAGCTGTGATTCACTCAGTTTTCTGGACTTCCCCCCAGACTTTCAAGTTAATTGCAAAAATTCCTCAGCAGCACCATGCATTCCTGTGCCTTCTATTGATATGAAACTTGTTTGTTCTAAATTTCTGAAACAGATAGGGAAACTACAATGTAGATTCAAAAAGCTAGCCAGTCGCTGTCCCCATGTTACATTTTTTTTTATGGAAGAGGAGGGAGCCATGAGTGAAATCCATAAAGATCGATTAAGATCGAGCCAGGGGGCCCTCTTGAAAGAGCCACCCCTCAAGGAGGTGAGAGGGATGGCTTGTAGACATAGGGCCTTCTCGGCAGCTGCCCCCAAACTATGGAATGCCCTCTTGAATGAGATCCACCTGGCACCAACATTGATGACATTTCAGCGCCAGGTAAAAACCTTCCTGTTCCAGAATTTTTTTAATTGATACAATATAAATGGTGGGGTCCTCTGGTGGCAATTTTAGTGTAATGATTTTAGTGTAAGGTTTTTATTATTGTTTGAATTATTTATTGATATTTTATGTTTTAACTGTTTTAATTCTTTTGATTGTAAGCTGCCCAGAGACCTTTGGGTAGTGGGCAGCATATAAGTTGTAAAATAAATAAATAAATAAATAAATAAATAAATAAATAAATAAATAAATAAATAAATAAAACCTCATGCCCAGGTCTTCCCAATGTTAATCACATAGTATTGCCTTCCAAAATATAATCTAAGGGCCTTTTTACACGACCCCTAAGATCCGCTGGTCCCTTAAATTCGGACCAGAGATCTTGAGGGTTCGTTGCTGTTCCTCCATCCCCACCCGCTCCACACTTCTTTGTTCTGTCTGCATGAGAGGAGGGAGGGAAAAAAGCCTTAGACAGAGACAAAAGAATGCATTCTTACCTCCGGTGCCGGTGGAGGTTGCTCCGACCTCCGTTTACTTCCTGGTTCCTCTTTAAGGGGCGGAGGCAAAAGAAAAACAACAGAAAGAACAAGGAGAGCTCAGGCACTCTCCGCATCAAATATTTTTCACCATCAAAAAGCAGGTACAAGAAAAGTGCGCTGGGTTGTGCTAAAGTGGGCGGGGTCACACTTAATTGTCTGCAAACTCCGGAGCTGGTGGGTAAACATTTTTAAGATCCGGAGCTTGCAGCCATTTGCGGCGGAGCTTAGGGGTCGTGTATAAACGCCCTATGGGTCCTTTCTTCACCCTTTGTTGTTCAGGAACAGGGTTGATGTTTATGAAATTTCTGACTCCTTCAGCCACACTCCACACATAAACATAACCCAGTGGTTCTCAACCTTCCTAATGCTGCAACCATTTAATACAGTTCCTCATGTTGTGGTGACCCCTTGCCCTGCTTGGAAGAGGCCACAAGCCCCCTTTGGCAGGCCACTGCTACAGGTGTCCTAGAGAACGTCCCTCTACAGGCACCCTTAGCCAATTTCAGCTTATGGTGTCATTGACTGACATCCCCTCCAACCTACAAAGCTGTATCTTACTCTTCCCACCTTCCACCACCTCCCCCCCCCAAAGCCATTTGTGCCTTTTTCTTCACTGGCTCATGGAGACCCCTGTGAAATGGTCGTTCGACCCCCAGGTTGGGAACCACTGCCCTAACCTCTTATCATTTGGATAGCTTGCATATTGGTAAGGATAGAAAGAATCACTGGAGTCTTCCAAGAAGCAGAAAGGTTGTGATGTTAGCAAAGGATTCTTTTATACTGCAATTAGAGAACTGTTCTCCAGTGGTCCAAGTGTATAACTACAGGAAGACAACCTATGATCACATGACAGCAGTGGGACTGTAAAAATGCCCTTGCCTAAAACCTGTACAGCTCTTTTGTTTCATGGCTGACTTCCACATATGAATTATCCACACTTAAGGAGAGCCCTATGAATGTATATCTCCAAACACTTTGCATCACAACTAGGTCTAAGAGAGCGGCTTTGCCCTGTCTCTACAGCTCTCTTGGAATAGGTACTGGGCTCCCCCTCTCCATTATTGTTTAGCTGCCCTCAAAATAATTAGAAAGCAATGACAAAAATTATGATGCAAATTAATCTGGAAAGTCTATCTGAAGTCTGCATTCAATTAACATTATTAAAGGTCATGCTACTGTGGAGCTTGAACCACTTTTTCATCAAGAAGGTTTGTAAGGTAAGGTCAGGCTGACTCAGGACTTGAACAGAAACCACCTTGCCGTTTGCTGGGATGGATACTCTAAAAGACAGGCAAGCTTGCCAAGGAGATGGCACTGGAAAATCAACAGAATCATAGTGTTGGAAGAGACCTCAAGGGCCTTTTAATCCAAACCCCTGCCATGCAGGAATCCCCATCACAGTGCTACCGACATATGGCCATCCAGCCTCTGCTTAAAAACCTCCAAAGAAGGAGACTCCACCACCCTCTGTTGCAGCATATTCCACTGCTGAACAGATTTATCCATCAGGAAGTTCTTCTTATGTTCAAATGGAATCTCTTTTCCTGTAATTTGAAACCATTCCTCCAAGTCCTTTCAGATATTTAAACATGGCTATCATATCCCCTCTCAATCTTCTTTTTGTAAGACTAAACATTCCCAACTCCCTAACCTGATCCTCGTAAGACATATGTTCCAGACCTTTACCCATTCTGGTCACCCTCCTCTGGACCCGCTCAAGGTTGTCAACATCCTTTTTAAATTGAGGAGCATAGAACTGGACACAGAACTCCAGGTGGGGTCTGACTAGAGCAGAATAGAGTGGTACTAACACCTCTCTTGCTCTAGAAACTATGCTTCTGTTGATGCAACCAAGAATTGCATTGGCTTTCTTGCCCGCCATGTCATACTGGTGTCTCATGATCAATTTGTGGTCCACCCAGACTCCCAGATCCCTTGCACAGGTACTATTCACCAGCCTATATCTATGCAATTCATTTTTTCAACCTAGATACAGGACCCTCCATTTCTCTGTGTTGAAACATTCCATTAGCTTTGCCCAGCACTCTAACCTGTCAAAGTCATTTTGGATTTTTGTCCTCTCCTCTAGGGAATTAACAACCCCTCCCAATTTGGTATCATCTGTAAATTTAATCAGTCTACTTTCTATTCCTTCATCCAAATAATTAATAAAGATATTGAATAGCACTGGACCCAGAACAGAACCCTGGGGCACCCCACAGATCATACCCACAGGTCACATCTCTCTATGCTGAGGAGAAGCCATTTTTCATCACCCATTTGGTACAATCAGTTAACCAATTACAACTCCACCTAACAGTAGCAAATTGTATTTCTTGTATTTCTTCTCTGTCTCTCTTTCATGTAACAGAGATAATTTTCACCATAGTTCCCAGTGACAACATTTGCTAACTCCCATATCTCTTTTTTAAAAATTTCAGGTGAGGGGACTTAAAAAACAATGTGTGGTGTATATTTGTAGAGCTTTCTGACTAATGGAGTTTTTCTTCCACAGCTTGCATACACCAAGAAAATGGTTTATAAATTGGAACATAAATGTATAGTCTGGACTTCCAAGGTAGCATTTTCAGAAGTGCTACCTGTTCCTCGTGCAGGACCCGCCAGGCAGGCAGAGCTCAGAAGCTTCAATGCATGGATGAGGCGATGGTGTCGAGAGGAGGGCTTTAGATTTGTCAGGAACTGGAGAACATTTTGGGACAAGCCAAACCTGTTCAGGAGGGATGGGTTGCACTTGAATCATGATGGGACCAGATTGCTGGCACTCAACCTCAAAAAGGCAGCAGAGCAGCTTTTAAACTGATAACTGGGAAAAAGCCGACAGGAGCTGTGTGGCATCCGGTTCGGAACACCTCATCCACAGGGAATGATGTTGGAAAGGGTAGAGAATCACATAGAGATGACATAGCAGGTATTAACACTGGGAGAATAGCGGAATGTGACAGTTCGTCTACTGAAAATAATACCTGTGGGGGGAACAGAACAAAGCAGCAGCTGTTGTTGCAGAACCCACTGTACAGGTGCTTCTATGCCAATGCTTGAAGCCTCCGACCAAAAATGGGAGAACTCGAACATTTGGCAGCTAGGGATAACATTGATATAATAGCCATAACAGAAACCTGGTGGAATGCAGAGAACCAGTGGGATACAGCAATCCCAGGCTATAAACTCTATAGAAGGGATAGAGAGGGGCGGGTTGGAGGGGGAGTGGCCATCTACGTTAAAGAAGGGGTAAAATCCAGCAGAATGGAGATTGACAGAGGGTCTGACTCCACCATAGAATCACTGTGGGTTAAACTACCAGGTCCAAGGAGTGATGTGATAGTTGGGGTATGCTATCGCCCACCAGATCAAAAACTTGAGGGGGACCTTGAAATGAGGAGACAAATCATGGAGGTGTCTCAGAAGCACAGGATAGTAATCGTGGGGGACTTCAATTATCCCCACATTGACTGGGCCAATGCGAGCTCTGGGCAAGAAAGAGAAACTGGGTTTCTCGACTTGCTGAATGACTGTGCCTTAGAGCAACTTGTCATGGAGCCCACCCGAGAACAGGCAACTCTGGAGCTAAGACTGTCTGATACTCAGGATCTGGTCAGGGATGTGAATGTCACTGAGCCTCTGGGGAACAGTGACCATGCTGCAATCTCCTTTGCCATGCATGTCGGAGGAAGAGTGTCAAGCAAATCAGACATAAAAATCCTTGATTTTCGAAGGGCAAACTTCCCTCAGATGAGGAAACTAGTTAGAAAGAAATTGAAGGGGAAGGTTGGAAGAATCCAATCTCTTCAGAGTGCATGGAGCCTGTTTGAAGAGCTCATTTAAGACCAATTGGGCACCAGCATGGTTAACGAGTGGAGTTAGAGAGGCTCTAAAGCGCAAGGAGAGGTCTTTCGGTAAATGGAAATCCTCCCCAAATGAGGAAAATAAAAAGGAAGACAAACTCTGGCAAAAGAAATGTAAGAAGATGATAAGAGAGGCAAAGAAAGATTTTGAGGAACGCATGGCTAGCAATATAAAGGGTAATAATAAAAGCTTCTTTAAATATGTTAGAAGTAGGAAACCTGCCAGATAACCAGTTGGCCCTCTGGATTTTGAGGGAGGAAAAGGGGAGATTAAGGAGGACTTGGAAATTGCAGAGAAATTAAATGAGTTCTTTGCATCTGTCTTCACGACAGAAGACCTTGAGCAGATTCCGCTGCCTGAACGGCCCCTCTTGACTAAAGAATTAAATCAAATACAGGTTAAAAGAGAAGATGTTTTAGGACTAACTGATAAATTGAAGATTAACAAGTCCCCGGGCCCAGATGGCATCCACCCAAGGGTTATTAGGGAACTGATTAGGGAATTGTGTACAATTCTGGTCACCGCATCTCAGGAAAGACATAGTGGAACTGGAAAAGGTGCAGAAGAGAGCGACCAAAATGATTACTGGGCTGGGGCACCTCCCTTATGAGGAAAGGCTAAAACATTTGGGGCTCTTTAGTCTGGAAAAAGGCACCTGAGGGGGGATATGATTGAGACGTACAAAATAATGCAGGGCATGAGTAAAGTGGATAGAGGGAAGCTCTTTTCCCTCTCACAAAATACCAGAACTAGGGGACATACACTCAAATTGAGGGCTGGGAGAGTAAGAACAGACAAAAGAAAATATTTTTTCACCCAGCGCGTTGTTAGTCTATGGAACTCCCTGCCACAGGATGTGGTGATGGCATCTGGCTTGGATGCCTTCAAAAGGGGATTGGACAGATTCCTGGAGGAAAAGTCCATCACAGGTTACAAACCATGATGGAGATGTGTAATCTCCAGGCTTAAAACCAGGGTACTTCAAGGGCCAGATGCAGGGAAGTGGTATCAGGAGACAGATACCTAGTCTCATGCGCTTCCAAAAGCATCTGGTGGGGCCACTGTGAGATACAGGAAGCTGGACTAGATGGGCCTTTGACCTGATCCAGCATGGCTCTTCTTATGTTCTTATGTTCTTATGATCCTGCACTGTGAGCATAGCAACATTAGTTTACCTGAGAGGTTAAAGGGGGGTGCATGTTACTCTGTTATATGCAGGGCCAATTCAAGGCTCTGGTGAGCCCTGTGGGGGATATAATTGTAGGGGGCTCTTGCTCTCCAACAGGCAGCCCAATTGTCCTCTGATGCAGTGTAACAATGCAGGGCTTTTTAAGATGAAGCTGGAGATACAGCTAGGAGGACCGGCCCTCCAACAATTCAATAGGAGCAGAAGTTTCCCTCCACCACAGAAAAATCCCCTCTAACAATTCCTCTGAGAGGTCTGGCCCACAGCTTCCTGGATGATCCCTAATAATCCAGAATAAGGAGGAGCCAAACACAGCCAAGGGACAGAAGAGGTGGGAGCTCAGAGGACTAGAATATCCACCAGGGTGAATTATGGGAAGAGGTGGGTCATAGGAACTGCCCTCAGAGTCCCTGTAGCCTAGATCCTATCCTTCGGAGGGCATCCCGTAATATAAATCATATGCTCATCTTCTGTGATCCTCTTGCACCAGCTAATTCTACATGGAGGAAGTTTCTGTTGGAATGAGTGCATAATGCATGCATACTTACCCTTCCCTTTTGTAAAGCTAAGAAATTCAATTCATTAAATGTGCTTCTGCATGCACAAGCACAAGCACAAGAGGATATCCCGTTGAGCAGGAAGTGACTGCTACCATTTTCCGCTGGCAGTGTGGACACAATATTGAGCAGCAATATCAAGCCATTTCCTGGCATTTTGAATCACGGATATAGAAGTGTGACACAGTTTAGCACATTAATAAGCCAGAAGGTTTTTATTTATTTATTTATTTATTTATTTATTTATTTATTTATTTATTTATTTATTGAAGAATCCTCCAGGTTTCTCTTTGGAACAACAGGCCAGACTGGGGTGGTGGTGGTGGTGGTGGTGGTGGTGGCAATAGACTACCGCAACTCCATCCGTCTTGCTAGATGCCATGTTCCCCAGATGCAGTAATGAACTGGATGATGATGAACAAAATGAAACTAAACCCAAACAAGACAGAGGTGCTCCTGGTCAGTCAAAAGGGAGAACAAGGGATAGGGGTGCAACCAGTACCAGATGGGGCCACCCTCCAATTTAAAAAAGAGGTATGCAGCTTAGGGATGCTCTTGGACTCATCCCTGAGCTTGGATGTCCAGGTCATGGCTGTGGCCAGAAGTGCATTTGCACAATTAAGGCTAGTAAGCAAGTTATGTCTGAGAAACCAGCTCTGGCCACAGTGATACATACCCTAGTAACATCCCGGCTACACTACTGTAATGACCTCTATGTGGGGCTACCGATGAAAACCCTCAGGCCTGGGTCCTAGCTACCTCAAAGATCGAATCTCACAAGATGAACTGATTCCGGTGTTAAGGTAATCAGGAGAGGCCTTTCTCTCCATCCTGCCACCCTCACAGATATGTCTCGTGGGAACCCATGAAAGGGCCTTCTCAGCTGCTGCGCCCAGACTCTGGAACTCCCTCCCACTTGAGGCCAGGACTGCCTCTTTTCTGTTGTCTTTCCAGAAACAGGCAAAGACCTTTCTCTTCAGGCAAGCTTTCCCTGATTGATGGTCTATCTATTATGTGTTTTTATATGAATCTACAGGATCACATAGACTTTGTGTTTATAACTTATAACCTCATGGGTTTACATTGACACTATGTTTTCAATGTTATTTCCATCACTCATAACTTTTACATGGAACTTTACTCCCCTTTAACTGCTTGTGTTCTCTTGTAGCTTTAAGGTGATAGTCTATAATTGCTGCAAGATGTCCCTCAATTCCTTGTTCTCAAATACTTGAACTTATCTTGATTGTACTGGACTGTATATTATCCCTCATTCTGTAAGCCACCTTGGGTCCTTTTATCAAGGAGAAAGGTGGGGTAAAAATACTCTAAAATAAAATAAAATAAAATAATAAATCTATTCCTTGTTGCCTAATTTTTCAGGGATACCACCTGTAAACAGAGTACCCTTAAATGCAAGTTTGCATCTATGTGTCATCACTTGCCATAGGTTGCAAGTCTTAAAAAGCTGTATACAGATCATAGATAATGTGCTGGGACTAGCCCTCACATATGCTTACAACACTTGATTTGTGGCTGTGGCTGATAAGTAAGTCAGCCCCTCAGAAACAATATAGTTTAGTAGTTTGAGTTCTGGATTGGGAGTGGGATCAAAATTTGAATTCCCATTTAGCCATGAAACTCACTGGGCACCTCTATCTGCCCAGTCAACCTCAATAAAGGGTTATTTCGAGGACTATGCAAGTGAAGAGCTTGCTTTCTTGAAATTATTGGAAGGAGGGCAAGTAACAAGTAGAAAAGTCAAATGTGCTTCTGTGGTGGCTTGTTCACTTGATTGCATTCATCAAGTGATAAACACATCCATATGAGCTGATGAAACTGTTTGGATGAGCAGCAAAATGTTTCTATCTCTCAAAAAGAAATCCAGTAGCCATGACTCAACTTCCAGATAAACTCACCTGGATGACTGAGAATCTTCACAAACACATCCATATGAATGAAGTTACAACACTGCTATTACCTCAAGAGCAGAGGCTTAGCTAGGTTTTTCAGTGTCCAGGGACAAAGTCAGTTTTCGTGCCTCCCTCCCCGAGGGACAGGGAGGGGCTAAGGTGCCACGTAGAAGGCAGCAGTGGTGGCCAGGGAGCTCTCCACACCGGCCCTGGCAGGTCACCCACAGCATGCCTTCTTGTGGCTCATGGGTGGGGAGCTCTTTGGCACCTAATTTGGTGCCCCCAGATGCTGCGCCCAGGGACAGATGTCCCACCCTTGCCCCCCATAGCTACGCCACTGCTCAAGAGCAGTAATTCCCTGCTGATCCTCTCAGCCAAAACTCAGCTGCCTGAAGCAGACCTTCAGCTGCTCCCCCACCCCCCCCACTGTTTTATACAGATTAAAACTATACACCCATTTAGGCATGACTTCCTGTCTTCATCTAGCTTTCAAAATCTTTCCATTTGGAGCAGCCTGCCTCACTTGGACAACGAAGGGGGAGCTCTGAATGGGATTAGGGCTCTGCCAATGAGAAGTAGCTCCACACTGTATCAAATGGTTACCTGCTCTTCAGGTTTTAACACAAAGCTCCATGTATT
Source organism: Phrynocephalus forsythii (assembly GCA_029282475.1). Classification (NCBI taxonomy): domain Eukaryota; kingdom Metazoa; phylum Chordata; class Lepidosauria; order Squamata; family Agamidae; genus Phrynocephalus; species Phrynocephalus forsythii. The sequence continues at coordinate 114,502,584 of JAPFRF010000011.1, forward strand.
TGCACAGAGACTCCCATGTGGTGTAGTAGCCAAAGCAATGGACTAGGACTCTGAAGAATAAAGTTTAAATCCCCACTTGGCCATGACAACTCACTGGGGGAGAAAGGGTAGAACTGGTAAAAGAAGCTCATTAAATATCTCACTTACCTTGAAAGCCTTATTAGGCTTGCTATAAGTCAGTTGTGACTTGATGGTACCCAACACACATGCACAAGAAGTGGGCATGAACCATTTCATCCCGGTTCATAAAGGCAGTAGCACATGTGCTGATGCTCCCTTTGTCCTCCTCTTCAGCCTTCAACAGCCACTCACTTGGCCCAGTGTGCTAACACTTTGGCATTTTCTCACTCAAGCTTCTCTGACCCCATCCTCCTGGCAGATTTCCCACTTTGGCAAAAAGGAAGGGTAGAGAAATCTGAGCTGTAGCCAGGAGTAGAAAATCAGTTGAGAAGCTGCAGGAAACTAGCAGAATGGGCCAGGTTTGTGCTCATCTCTAAAACATTCACTTACACAAAACTATAATAATAATAATAATAATAATAATAATAATAATAATAATAATAATAATAATAATAATAATAATAATAATTTTTATTACAGTCAATGATCAGCAAGGCAAAAGTATTTATTATTATTATTATTATTATTATTATTATTATTATTATTATTATTATTATTATTATTATTATTAATTGATCAGCAAGGCAAAAATTATTATTATTATTATTATTATTATTATTATTATTATTATTATTATTATTATTATTATTATTATTATTATTATTATTATTATTACACAAAACTATAGACCCGAACATGGAAATGACTGGATATTAATTTCCTCATAGCAGTAGGGCTATTATGGTAGATGTATTATGCTTTAACAGTTCCTCTTCATTTTTTTTTAAAAAAATACCTGTTTTGTACTGCTCAGTCACACAGAGCTGTAGTGTGTTTGTTGTCCCCAGCTCTACTTAATGTAGATTGGGGGTCTCGCACTTAATGGGAGACAGTTTAGCTGAGAGGGCAGAAATCTTCCCTTCCCTTCCTGTTGAAATCTTCCCTAGCAGTAACATAATACAACATTATTGGACTTAGGTATGGTGTTGTCTGTCAGCTGTGGTCCCACGCAATTCATGGTATAATTTTATATAATTCATGTTTATTTTTTATTATTATATTTACTGTATTTTTATGTTGATTTACATTATTTTATGAGTTATTTTTTTGGGGGTGCATTGTATTGTATTGACTGTTGTTAAAAACCCAGAATGGCCTCACTGCCAGATGGGCGATGTAAAAAATCCAATAAATAAATAAATGGTATGCAGCAGGCTTCTAATGAGCGGAAAGGCAACAAGATATCCTTTCCCCCCAGAACTACTGAATGTCGGACAATGAGGAATATTTTCTAACCTTGTGACACACAGCCCCAAACTCAGCCTCCACCCAGGATATGATACATCAGTGGGTGGCCCTGTGTCAGTGTCAGTTCTCTTTCTAAGCTCCCCCCACTCAAACGCACAAAACTAGCCTGTAACTCAGCCAGCTGAATCACATGATGGTTTGGGAAGTCCCTCATTCCTGCTGTCAAGAGCTAACTGTACTTCCTTCATCCTTCCCTTGAGGATTATAGATCCCAATTATTCTTTACATTTTGAAAGTCCAAGATGCTTAGGAGGAAGTTCTTCTCCAACCATTTTAAAAAATCAATTAATTGACTCATAAATGTATCTATAACTTGATTGTTTTCAGATATACTTATTTTTATGGACATGGTTTATTTACAGATGGATAGGAATGTTCAACGTTCCTTCTATTTTTCCTTCCCACTGCATCAGAGCCTCACCCCATGCCAGTGCAGAGGGGTGGAGCTTCATCCAGAATGGGACATTAAAGGAATAATGGCTCAAGCTCTCTTGGACCTAATTCCTACCTACTGCTACCCTAGAGGCCTAGGTCTTAGTGGGAGGCACAGTCCTGCTGTCCACTGGGCTCTATAAAGGGCACCACAAAGAACTGCATCTCCCACAAAGATTGGGGCCTCCCAGGGAACCTAGCACTGAAGACAGCCTGGAAGCTGCAAGGACAAAAACATTGTGCCTAAACACTTTGGAGATAATTTTCTGTGTGTAGTATTTTATCTGGCTAGACCATCAGAGATTCACAGTATCCTATTCTCTTCCTTCCCCGACACCACACAGACCATTTTGTTGTGTTGTATTTTGCAGGAGAACGCCACAGAAGGCCGATTTGTTTGACTGCCTCCCCCTCCACCCTCCACCCCCTCCCCCTCCCAGGCTCATCAGGTGCCTTGGTCAGCTTAGCGGAGCCAAATGAATAAAATACAAACCAGGGAGATGCACTCACAGACAGGAAGTAACTTTAATTAAATATTGTGAAAGTTGAAAAGTTTTTACAGCTTGAATTTCTGCAAAAAAATTATAACAATCTCTACAGTAGTTAGTTTTCTCTAACAATAGAACTGTACAGTGTTTGTGTCTATTCCAAAAGGTTTCGTTAAGAAGGTGAAAGATTAGTCGATTCAGAGATGACTTAATTTTAGATGCAGTCTGATATAATGCAGAGGAAAGAGGCATCCTTCACACCTCCCAGCCAAAATCAGGCTTCACTTGGTTAAGGCTGAGACATGACAATTTCCACTTAAAGCCATATTCTGTGAAGAGCAACGTCTTTAAGGATCACGTAAAAGTCATAAGGTCTATTTTGGGTAAGGAAATTTCTTTTTTTTAATATAAATTTAATTCCCACCCACCCACCCCAACCCCCCAGCGCGCTATAAATACTTGGAGACAGAAACAAGTTCTACATATTGTCAAAGGCTCTTTGGACATTGAAGGAAAGGGCTATAGATGTGTATGACTTCAAATGAGTGTCTGGATAGGTGCCACTGTTTCTGAATGGGGGGGTCAGTGGAGGGCATCACCGGGCAAAATATGGCTTTAAACTTGATTACATTGCAGTGCCATTGCTTACTATGTGACTTAGAATAAATGCTTGGACTATAGGGAAGCAATACATTGAGATCCTTATATTTTTTCCAGTTTCTTTATGTGTGAATGCGTTCTTGCTCCATTTTGGGGGAGGGGGGGCTTATGGAATTTCTTTTTTTTTTACTCTCCTCCTCCCTGCCCCCTGCTTCCAAAATGATCACACAGTGACATCTGAGTGAAATCCATTGCAGGATCCATACAGGACACATGCACGACTGCAGCATTGTTGCTCATCTAGAAAAAAAAAGTTGAATTGTCTTAAGGTAACAAAACAGTCCTTTTGTGCTTTTCATATTCCTTTTGTTTCCTTAAAATGTAAGTGATGACTGACAGTTCTGGTGTGCAGCACAATGTACAAGTGAAATGGATATGATTTGCATTGTTAAGGCATCCAATCTGCTGGTTTATATTTATGTGAAAGACAGAGGAAATATACAAGCAGACAAGAAAGAAAGTATGTTCATTGATTTCTATGAAGTTTCTCCCCATGTTTAATGCACACAAAAAATGTGTCACTCCAAAGGGGAGAGATTCCATGCATATTAATAGAGTAAAACAGCATTAGATTTTTTATAAGCCTCAAAAGCAAAGGATACTTTTAAAAATCTACATAACTAAATGCTACAAGAATAATATGCTACTTTTCGCCATATATTGGGGAGGGGGGAACTTCTTAACTTACAAATAATACAAAAATAGACAATGGCTTTTCAGTGAAAATAAAACAAAAAAATGGAAGCATGTTTTAAAAACAATGACTAAAAATGCTATAAATGAATTGTATTAAAATCACATTTAAACAGCTAATACACCTGTGAATGTCCAAACAAATTAGCACTTTTCACATAGCAAACATACACAATAAAATAAACGGGGATGCTGCAAGGAGGGGGGGAAGCAATGTACAAATTCCAAAGATAAATACATTATTTATATGGATATTTTACAAAATTCTTCTTTTAAAAAAACCTTTTCCCCCTTTAATTCATTTTGCAAGCATGTGCAATCTTAAAGGTAGTGAGCTTGGTTTGCAAAATATGCTGTATCTCTTTTGCCCATGTGTGAGCGTGTGTGAGACTGGAAAACTATCTTAAGACATTATTACATTGTATAAATAGATCATTAACTTTGGCCAAAAAACAAAACAAAAACAAAAAATCTACAGTATTCATTTACATACAAAACTCAATGTGAACGGTGAGAGGAAATCCATGGTTTCTGGCAATTTTCTTTGAAAAAAAAAAAACACCCAACAACAACAACAAAACACTTCCCAAGTAATGAGAGTTAAATTCCTGTAAATGAGGGTTTATTTCACAACCTTCACATAACTCTCCTGTTATTTCACCTTCCTTTTGTTTTATATTTCTAAAAAAAAAAAACACAACTACCTGTTACTTAAGGGATTATGTTTCAGAGTGAAAGGATTGGCTGGTAGAAAAATAACTGCAGCTCAGAAAAGACATGGGTGTGGGGTTTTTGTCTGGGTTTTCGGGATGTGTGCTCCAAGGCTGTTCTCTCAGATGGCAGGGTGATTTTGGGCTTTGCTCCTTGACCCTGACTTTGTTTGTTTTTAAAGAAATACAATGGAAGGTAAGGGAACTTGCAAAGTTTCTGTTCAGGGTATGCACAAACTTAAAGTAGCTCACACTTGTGCCTTTATCCCATCCTTTCAAATCCTTAAGAGATCTGCATGCATGGATAGGGTTAAACTGTATTTAGGGAGGCCACTAGTTTGGGACAGTCTGATAGAAGCAAAAGACAGAGAGCCGTATTAATTGAATTCTGCAGTTTTCAGAATTATATTCAGAGGCACTGGCTTGCCAAGGTAACGGTGGGATACCCATGGTCTTAGCTACATGTTTGCTAATTTTCTGTCCTGTATTATTTACAGAATCATCTAAGCACAATGTTGTAAGAAAAGTGGACACCAAGCAGAATTTTTATTGTTTTAAAAATCTCACTGAGTCCTAATGAGTGATCTATATCTGTATGCGTGTGTTCTTATGCGTGCACACACATAGATACATCCACCCTTCCCACATTAGCAGATTAAGGTGTCAGAGGATAAGTTACACATATGAGAGCCAACCCCGAATTGGAACATCCACATTTACTGTTCTAAAGAAAAACAATGCCCTAACTGGCACTTCTACATCTGTTCCATTCAAATTCACTCTTAGGCATGGCCACTTCACCTCCCTTCATTGCAGTTTCTTTTAAAAATCTCAAGGTGGAGCTCATCAGTGGTGTCTGTCCTCTCATTAGGATTTGTAAAAGACAAAATGGCGACAGAGTCAGAAAAGACATAACTGGATTTTCTTCATGGCATTCTATAAATCTTGCTCCCAAGGACTCGGGATGGAACGCTCAAATAGACATCTTGCGCTTGCAGACTCTGGATGAATTTCAGTATTATTTTGAAAGGACGGCACGTTGAGTTTTGTTTGACTTTGTTTAAAAACTTTGCAGCTATTGTGAAATTCTTCCTTTCTCCTTTTTTTTTTGTAATTTTAATTTTTAAAAAGGCCTGAGTTAAAAGTTCCATGCTGGGACTTGTGTCAGACTTTGTTCTGAAGCAGAATCCAACTTCTCCATTAGTTTGCTTCTTCAAGGCAATTCTTTCACATGGGGGGGACTATCATGCCAGATATAGCTGTTAAAAGGGAACGGTGGCACGGGGGAAAGGGAGAGGGGAAGAAGAAAAAGAGAGAAGGGTCAGGCTTGGTAAGATCACATTTATTCCAAACGCTTGGTAGCTACTAGCGGTTCATTCACCTATACCGCTCTTCCGATTTACACTTTGCGCAAAAGCTCGGGAACGGAACATTCTTTTCGAAGTAAGGCACCCACCTTGGAAGGGCTCCTTTCAAACTAATAACCCCAGAAAACACAAGTGAGAATGTACCTTAAGGCTGGACAAAGTATACATGTAACCAGGCTCTCAGCCACACATAAGCAAGTGAAGTTGCTTAAGGAAGATGACTCCCTAATCCCCAAATGCAAAGGTTATTTAGACATTTTCATATCAGAAAGTAGTACTTTTAGTTTCAGCATATTACAATGTAAGTTCTGTTCAAAGGAGCATTCAAATAATAATTTTGAGAAGCATAGAAATGGCCCTTCTTCCAATATTTTATTTAGTCGTTCTTGAAGTCAGGAACAGGAAGAGAGTTATTTTGCCCTGTATGGAGACTGGATGTTGTTAAAAAGATATTTTAAGGCATCCAACATATGTGAATATAGAATAGCAACAAGCTTGGATGGCACCAAAGTTACAGGTGTAACAGTAATCTCAAGTTAAACATATAAAAGGTTAACAAGACAAAGCTGGTGTGTCTAGTTTCATAACCTGTTTCTGAAAGGGGGCAACTTATACCCTGTATAAGCAACATGTGTGAAATGGCTGCCAAAGGGGCCAAACAAGATAAGAAGGGTAGCTTGGCCAGTTCACAGGTATGGACAAATCCCTCCAGTGAACTGGCTGTCTCTAAGCTCATCAACATCCAGACTGCCCTCTGCTCCTCCCACCCACCCACCCCCATGTCAGAATTATACTGAAATTTTACCCCAGAGTGAACAAAATCATGAGTGGTTGCAGCAAATCACCACTAATATGTACCAGTCACATAACTGAGTATGGGATGAGGTACACAACTTGTTAGTTAGGTGCAGTTTGCCACTGTGGCTTAATGTAATTTTTGAAATCTCCATTCACTTTGCAAACTGACTTAAAATATGTTCTAACATAACACAAAAGAGCATCACAAAAATAGCAGAATGTTGTCCTCAAAAAACAAAAATAAAAAACAAAAAAACAATAATTAAAAAGGCCATTACCAGTTTCCAGAAGGTTATTTATAAGGAGACAAGGTAGGCCATCCATGCATAATCACACCCCTTACATGCATTAATGGCCAGTGCCACAAATTGTGATCCTAGATTTCATAAATTAATGGCACACTTGAGGAAGAAGTGTCTTCTTTCTTCTCGTCTAAATCTACTGCCAAGCAGTTTCATTCAGTCTTAAGCTCTAGTGTTTTGCACCATCTTCTCGCCTTCCGTAAACTGCCATGGCTTCAAGACCTTTACAATAATCTTCTCCTTGACACTAAGCACACAGAGAATGGTCTGACTTCAGGCAAGCCAACTGGAGAAGAGGCAGAACTCCCCTGCTTTCTTTCCTTGTTAAAACCTGTACAAGGAGCTGATTTCACAGCGACTTCAAGGCACATTAAGTTTATCCCTGCCTTGCTATGACATGCCTGCTGATGAAAACCCAGTTCACATGGAAGCAGTGATGTTCCTAAACCCACCGAACATACAAGTCTCGCACATTGTTTCATTTATCTGTAAGCCAGTAGCAGCTGTGACCCTGGCATACCTACAATGCAGCCATGGGAGGCAATCATGCGACAAGGCCAGCTCAGAAGTTTACTCAAATTAATACTGCTGTGCAAAGCTGCCATCACGATGGGGCAGATTTCCACTTACAGTCATATTCCTCACTAAATGTATACATCCCATGATATCAGATCATCCCCATATAACTTATGTGAGGATCAGGATGTGTGCACTCTTAAAAACCCAGAGGAATCTGCAAGGATAATCTAGTCTCAACCCTGCCCAACGTGACCAAAGGAAGCAAATATATTAGTACAACTGGGAGATGCACATGGTTCATAGTGATGTTCTGCTTATATACTGCCCCATACCACTTCAAGTAGTTTCTGGGCAGTTTACAGTTTACAATTACTGCATGTAGGCTACACATTCCCCCCACCCCCCGCCGCCACCACCAGCAAGCTGGATACTCATTTTACCCACCTCGGAAGGATGGAAGGCTGAGTCAACCATGAGCCAGCAACTGGGGATTGAACCCCTGGTCGTGAGCACAGTTTTACCGGCAGTACAGGCATTTAACCACTGCGCCACAAGGCAACCTTCTAAAACTCTCAGCTGCATGGGTATTTGTGAGAGGACAAAAACAGAATATTGGCTCTGGAATGAAGTACTTTGCAGGGACATGATTTAAAATCAGAGCAGCCATCTCAAACATCTGGGTAAGTGATTTCAAGGGGAAGGACTTGGACTCATGGTTTGTCGTAATTCAGTGTGCTTTAATTACCTCTGCTGTAATTTGATAAGAACCATGTCAAAATGGGTGGGGGCAGGGTGGGAAGGTTTGTGAAGGATGTGGAAGGGAATGTTTTCTCCACAAACATGACCATATGTGCATGAATTACAAGACTAATCTGCAAGGGGAAGACGGTTTAAGAAAATGACAATGACTAAATGAAGAAAAACAAGAGAAGACAAGAATGCAAAATATATCTGTGCAGCTGTGCAAGGCAGCCATCTTAAGGACATGACCTATTCCAGAAGCACAACAACCATTCCCTTGAAGGCAAAACAACAACCCTGGTATCCTGGTGTCTCTGCTTTAAGGAAATTATTAAGAAGACCAGCATAATGTGAGCGAATTTTAGAAGGAAGACTTCATAGGAAGTCTTCCTATGAAGTCTTCCTTCATAGGAAGGTGTATGTGCACATACATTGCAACATCAGTTTGCTACAGAGGTGTAAGCAGGGTGTGCTGGATTATATTCATTGACATATCTCTGTGAAGATTCTCAGTCATCCAGGTGAGCTTTTCAGACACTCTAACCATGTAGGGATATCTAAAGTGAGCCTTCAACAAAGCAGTGTGCCAACCCAGAAGAACAATGGATCATCCTGAGACCCAGAGCCGATGGAAGAACCTGGTCATTGCCTACATGACTGGGGTGTCTGAAAAGCTCAAAATGATTTTTGGCAAACACCACATCCCTGTTTACTTCAAACACAATTAGACAGAGATTCGTCCACCCAAAGGACCTGACACCAAAACACAAGAGGAGCAATATAGTATGTGTGGTCCAATGCAGTGAGGAGTGTGCAGATCTCTACACTGGAGAAACTAAATGGCCATTAAACAGGATGATGGCCCAACACAGGAGGGGCAGCAGCTCAGGACCTACATCGGCAGCACACCTCCACTTGAAGGACAAAGGGCACTCATTCAAAAATGAGGATGATAGTTGTTTTGAGAGAGGGGTCAGGGAAACCATTCATGTGTGTATTGAAAACCTCTCTCTCAACAGAGGTGGGGGACTCAGACACAATCTGTCTGTTACTTATCAAGCAGCCCTTTCATCAATCCCCAGACAAATCAGAAGCAATGTATTCTCAAAGGTTTTCCCAGCTGGGATATGATAGCTCTTGTGAGTTTTTCGGGCTGTTTGGCCATGTTCTGAAATCTGAAGCATTTCATACCTCCAGGATTCCATGCAAGGCCATAGCTAATGACCCTTACTTAATGGGTGTTGCATAGGTGGGACTTCCACACACCTTAGGCCATTGTCCACCTAGCAAGCCTATTCAGGCCATTGTCCAACTTATGTGCCTATCCATACCAGGGTGATGTGAAATCAAGGTGAACTGTAAAATGGAGGACTGACAAAGCTGCTTGGATGAGTAATGAAACATTTTGATCTCTTAAGAAAAGTCCAGTTGCCATGACTCAACTTCCAGATTCATTGACATAGTGACTATTTTGACTCAGTTAGAAATGTACAATTCTTTTGAGATTCTTTGCCTACAGAAAGGTGACAAGGAGCACTAGTTGTTTTTTCTTATTGTCTCCATGCTTTGCACAAGTAGGGTGAAATCCTGTTGTAATTTACATGCCATAAGGTTGACAACAGGAGCAGTGCTTTTCAGGAATTAAATATTTCTGACTACAGTCCTGGAGCTCCCAGGATTCCCATGCAACGCCTTTGATTGTCAGGAAGCTGTGGACTCTGTGGGACAAGAGGGGAAAATTTGTATTGCAACCGCAGTCTTTTGTACCATTGTACCATGTACCAAAATTTGTACCATGTACCAAAATTTGTACCATTCCAACCGCAGTCTTTTCTTTGTAATCTAAGACTTCCTCCTCACATCTTATGGCTTCAAAGGATTACTGACACTGAAAAGAGATTAAACAAAGCCTTAGGAATGCAAATCTGCTGTTCTTTCCCTTTGAGAAGCCAAATTGTACACAAAGAATTGGCACAATCAGTGGTGGTGAACTTCCAGCACTTCAGATGTTTTGAACCATAACTCCCAGAATCCCAAGCCTGTATTGCCAATGACAAAAGACTGTGGTAGTTGTGGTCCAAAACATCTGGAGTGCTGAAGGTTTGCCACCACTGGACCAGATGTTTGTTCAAAAAGATGCAAATAGCAGCTCCAAAGCTGTTGGTCCATGCAACAAAGTAGTAGCCACCATCATTCTGCACAATCGGCACCATTTTTTAAAGTTTTATTTGTGTTAAAGCATTATTTATGCAGTTTTGCAGAACAAAAGTTCCTGTTCTCTTCTCAAGAGACCAACAAGATAGCTCACCTGCTCATGGAATAATGAGAATAATGGTGTGAGTAACAAACCCCTTGGCCATGAACAGGAATTATAGAAATTGTACTCCAAAACGTCTGAAGGATACAGAAAGGGAACATTGACCTACTACATTGAATCTAAAGGTGCTCTGGTGGCCCAAACTCTCAGGTGCTATCAGTGGACTTGCTGTGTACTTTTTGACATTAAGTTTTGGACTTTGCCTTTGTCGCACTAGTACAAATCTGATGAAATGGTGTTTTAATCCACAAAAGCTTGTATACTGTATGATTATTTCTTTTTAGTTATCTATAAAAGTACAGTGGTACCTTGTATAAAGGAATTAATTTGTTCCAAATGAAAGTATGTTAAGCAAATTCTCCTTTATACAAATGTCCCATAGGAATGCATTGAAAACAGTGTAATCCCTAATCACGACCATTTTTATCTTTTATGGATTCACCCCACAGGCAATTCTGTTAAGCAAATTTCCCCTATCACCAGAATTTTTTATGTTGTACAGATTTTATGTTATACAAACTGTTTGTTATACAAGGGTCCACTGTATTACCTATTTTTGCATTAAGATTCTGTATATGTTTAAAACTTGGATTTTATAAACTGGACAAGAGTGGGTGGGTGAACCCTTTGCTTTCCCCACCCACTCCCACAGCAGAATCCTCATCATCTCTAGAGCTATATTTTTCCACTGACTCTCGATTCTGATCCATTATTACCAAGCTGTGAGATATACAGGAGCAACCGGGAGACAATAAATAATTTTTGTAGATTTTCTGAACCAAGCATTTGTGATAACTGTACACCTGTCTTCTAAGCAAAGATGATTCATCCTTTTAGGTAAATTCAGCATTTCACAGTAGATAAATGCAAGAGTATGCCAAGGAAAGTAGCATAAAATATAGTATACAAGTAGTTTTTCCCCACAAAAAAGCTATCATTATTATTATTACCAAAGAAGCCTAATACTCCTGAATTAAATTACAAGTCAAAAGGGAAAATGACATTCTGAATTTCTTCCTCCTTAAAAGGTTTCATATTTCCATTCTGCCAGGGCCTTATCGCACTACATTTGTACTTAAAGTGCCTCGTGTAACAAGACCACCTAGGCTTTTTCCTGGTTCAATGTGAAATTGATTCTTAAAAGAGAACTATCCGAAGCTTACCCTGCCCCAACCTCAAAACTTGAGAAAAGGAAGATTACATATAAGTATATGTATGTCTGAATGAAAAGGTATCCACCCCTTCTTCATTGTATCATTATGTGTCTGAGGTTAACCTATCAGGGAGAAGGGAGGGCATGAAAGCAAACATTAGGTTCCATACCCTACAAGTTTAAAAATAAATACAGTGGACCCTCGTATAACAGTTTGCATAACATAAAATCTGTACAATATAAAAAAATTCAGGAGATAGGGGAAATCTGCTTAACAGAATCATCTATGGGGCGAATCCATACAACATAAAAATGATCGTGATTAGGGATTACTCTATTTTCAATGCATTCCTATGGGAACTTTGTATAAAGGAAAATTTGCTTAACATAATTTCATTTGGAACAAATTAATTCCTTTATACAAGGTGCCACTGTACATTAAAATATGGCTGTTCTGGTGAAGATTTTCCCTGATCTCAGACTGCACGCATTGTCTCTGATATAATCAGATGGGGGGGGGGGAGCCAGATAGTGCTTACACAGGGCAGTGCGGTTAATCGTTAAGGAACACTTCAATGTGTTTGTTGCTGAGCAGTTCTTTTGTGTCTTGAGAGATGTAGAACAGCACAAAGCTGAAGGCCAAGTCACTTTTAACCTCACCACCAAGTGTACTCTGAACATGACTTGCCTATCTCGGTTCTTCTCTCATATAAGGATATGAGATTAACAGCATTATGTATGATAAAAGCGGATGTCAGGATGCTGTCTGGGTTTGTCAAATCGTGACATGACATGTGTAGGGGGATTAATGAGCAATTTCTCCTAGGGATGAATGACAGCCATCCATTTACTCCCAGAGACATGGAGAGCCTGTGCTGGCACCTCACCCTTCAGGCACTTATCAGTGGATGCAGGGTTTGGCAAAGCAGATCTACCACCACTGCCGTAAGACACATGAGCATGATGGTTACAAGTACATGTCATGTATTCCCTGTTCAGCAAAAAAGCAACAGTTGATGTAGATTTGCACCACTGCTGGAGCTTGCATGACCACCTGGATTCACCATGGCAATGGAGCTGCCTTTTCTTCCCATGGGAAAGGGGAGGGGGACCAGAAGCCCTATCAGATTTATTTATTTCTGGTTGCAGCAAAAGTAGGTTTCAATTCAGGAGGGATAAATTACTCTTACCATGTGCGACCAGTGTCTTAAAATTTGGATATCTGGAAACCGAGCTTTGATGAAAAAGATAGCACAGCTTCAAAAGGGCTAAGATTTGAAAGAATAACAAAATTTTGCTATTCCATTTATTCCATTTGCTTTTGATGCTAAAGGCAAAATAAAGAACATTTAATACATTTTTGGGGTCGTTCTTCCAATGGCTAACCTGCAATATTAAAGCAAAACAAAACAAACTGTTTATAATCCATGGGGCATAAAATACTCTCTGGGCAGTTTACAGCACAATTCTGCAGGCTACACACTGCCCTCCACTTCAAGTGAACTGGGCACTCAGTTTATTCATCTTGGAAGGATAGAAGCCAGAGTTAACCTTGATCCAGTTGCCTGAATCCATAGGGTTTGAACTCAGGTCATGAATAGAGTCTTGGCTGCAGTATTGCAATTTAACCATTGCACCATAAGGCTTTGCTTGCTTGCTTGCTTATTTATTTATTTATTTATTTATTTATTTATTTATTTATTTATTTATTTATTTATTTATTTATTATTGCACTTATGAACTCTGGGTGGTGAAAAAACTTATAGATGAGAAAATATAAAGAGACAAAACCAGTAAAAAAATAGAACTCAAACCAACTCAATGAGAATACAAACAAGCATGATTTCCTAGATAAACCAATACCACTTGAGTGAGCCCTTCTGAAAACATGTTGCTTACAATATATCCTGGTACCAAGCCAGAAATAGTTCCCACTTTTTAAGCCCATCTTTGAACACAGCCTTTAAGATATTTTCATAAGGAGGCGATGCTGTAGCAGCTCCCCTCCCTGTCTTTCACTGCTCTCCCAGGCATACTAGTTTGCAGTAAGTGCAATATAACATTTATCTTTAGGCAAAATAAATGTCCCCTATTTTTAATTAGGGCCTTCTATTTCTATGACATACTTAATTCTGAAATTTCCATTTTCTCTGAAGTTGCAAAGGTGGCTTCCCATTCTTGGACATTCTTGACAAATGAAACACGTCTGGGATAGACAATTATCATATGAAGATTATATCTGATGGCTTAAGGTTATCAAAATGTTGTGTTGTCGTCTGAGTGTAAAGTATATATGCTTCTCTGTTCTTTACAGTGTTGGACATTAATGTGGAAGGAGGATTAAGCACAACAGGGTGGCAGACCAAACTGCAAAGTAAAATGGAGATATCTGCTTTCATGACGCATGTCGTCCAGACTTTCACTGAACCTTGTCTGGATTCCATACAACACCCTTTAAATCAAATGTGAGAATTACAGTGTTTGTTCCAAAGAAATGTACCCATGCATTCCAGAGTACACATACCTTTGAACAAAAGAAAACTCCAGTGGGAAATGTCCGGTGTTGGATTTGTGACCAAATGAGGAAAACGGATTACAGTGGACCCTTGTATAACAAACAGCTTGTATAACATAAAATCTGTGCAACATAAAAAATCTGGAGATAGGGGAAATTTGCTTAACATAAACACCTATGGGGAGAATCCATACAACATAAAAATGGGATTACTCCATTTTCAATGCATTCCTATGGGAATTTGTATAAAGGAAAATTTGCTTAACATAATTTCATTAATTCCTTTATACAAGGTACCACTGTAGTTCCTGCTAAAATTAATTCTTGGGGGGAGGGAATCAGCAGGACCCTTATGCAATTAGGTGCAATCTATGTAAATGTACCATATGGGGTAGTATTAATAGGTTGCTGCAAGCTATCAAGATGTTTCCATTGACCATATGTAGCAAGCTTTTTCAATCAGGCGTTTTGTTCATGCAAGAATTCCATCAAGTTGTGTCTGTGAAAGTTGTAGTTTAGTCCTTATCTGATTGTCTGTGGCTGACCTTACAACTTGCATAAATCCCCTGCATGTGTCCTTGCAAAATATGCAATAGCTTAAGCATTCAGGTGGTGATTCAAAACCACTGATCTTCCCGTGTGATTATGATGACATGTCAGAGAAGTGTATGCAGGAGAATCCTGCTTCCACCTGCCCTCAGGAGAGGCAGAAATGACACAGGAGATACCCGAGCCCACACTCATGTGGCTTCAGTAAAAATGGCTCAGTAAACATGTCAAAACCTATATGGCTTTCATAGGCAGCATGGAGTCCAAGTGGGAGGCATTATTACCCACATAATGAATTGCCGGACCCTCCTGACCTTTTTCTCATTTCCCCAGCTTGCTTGTGTTTGGACATAGCAAAGAAAATCAAGTTGTAACAGATGACGGCAGATTTAATTTGCTGTTAGGGAGATTAAATACTTGTCTGTTTTAATGGCAGAGCAAACAGCCCCATCCAAATCTTGCTGTAATGGTAGTACTCCATGTGTCACTGCTCCCTGTTGGAGAATTACCATCCCCATTTTGGAATGGGTGGCTTTCATGAAAGGCAACATGAGACCAAACCATTCTTCAAATGACGCTGGGATACCAGAGTGAAATTGCATGATGGCATGCACTTCCTTGCACCTCCGAAATGTGGAAATTTGGCCTTAAAATACATAGATTGAAAATACATATCTTTCACAGCCAGGCATATATCTCACCCACTCAGTAAATCTTGTTGGTGCAAGTTCCACAGCATACGTATGATGGTGACCTTTAATTACCAGAAATCACCACGGCTGGGATGACTTTAACTGCTGCCAGTGATGTTCAGTAAGGACTCCCTGTTCCTTGGCCCACATCAGTATTCAATGTGGAAAGAGATTACTTGTGACCTGTCAAGCTTCCATGATGAGAAATTTCAAACAATGGCCCTGGCTGATAACATCACCAGTCTTATACTGCAGTACTTACACAAACAGGATTTCAGCCTATATTTAAGAAAGAGCAGAGTTCAGAAAAGCATCCATTGACATCTAGGGAAATGCTATAGAAATGAAGGCTACTAATAGTGGATAGGATTTTCAAGGATACACTGTCCACTTTGCAGAGTAAATTAGTTCCACATGCATTACATTCACCGTAAACAATGGATGTTGTACAAAGTACGAAGATGATGAACCTTTTTAAAAATGTAGAAAATGTCATATATGCATATATTTAGTATATAGTGCCGTGCAAGCCAAGCATTGCCATGGTCTAGTTTTCAGGGCAAACCCACAGATGTTGCTGCTGTTAATAAAGACTTTGAGCATGTGGACATGACAAAGGAAAAACAAGAGCAAGAGCAAAACAAAACAAAAAACAAGGGAAATTGACTGACGTACTTCAGGAGAAGGCCAGACCCTGGAGTGACCCTGCAGTGGAGTACTTGCTAGAGTCCACAAAAGACTGGTCTGATAAAAGACAACAAGGAATAAGAAAGGAATTGAGAGAGAGAGAGAGAGAGAGAGAGAGAGAGAGAGAGAGAGAGAGAGAGAGAGAGAAGCTGGTGTTAGTAAGCTGCGATATCACTCATTTTAAGCAAACATTCAGACCATGCTTTAAAGACACACATCTCACTTCAACAAGGCTATAAGAGCAGGCAGACTGAGCAAGCAAAGGAAGGGCAGTATCTGCGAAATGAGGAAACAGTAGGCCTTGGCACCACATGACCAACCACGGAAGGCCCATCACCATTCTGATAAGGTGCAAGAAAGGAAAATAAAAGAACAAACAAACAAACAAACAAACAAACAACAAAAACCTGATACATGAGAGAGAAAAGGTGATGTAAAATCACAATGTGCCAGGATTTGGCCTACCTTGCAGGCTATTCCCATTGGTGCTGGTACAGGTGGGGGGAGGGGAAGTCTGCGGTCTAACCACTGGGGCAAAAGCACTCTTCTGTTTCACCGCTGAGACCATGTTGGCTGGTGAGAAGGAGAAGATCCCAGAGGAGCTGCTACAGTTAGAAGGGAGACTAGTGGAAGAGGCCATGGTTGGGCTGGATGGCACAACTACAATAAAAGAAGAAGAAAAAGAAGAAACATTCTTGTCATGGCTGCAAATTTAAATGCCCACAGGGGACTAAGCAGGGAGATGGAATACACACACACAAACACAACCCACACACAACCCTCTGGATATTACCTTTATGCTGTGTGGTTTCTCATAGCCCCTCACTACAGGGTTAGCATCAGCAATGTGGCAAGAAGATCCCTCTATAGCTCCTACCATACCCACCTTCTATCTGAGCCAGTGACACTGACATAGGAAGAAGGTCTACAGTGGATTCTTCTTCTTGGGGGCTGTGTGGGGTGGATTTTGCATTTATGTTGTAGGACGGAAGCTGTGCCGCAGAGAGTAAAATTTAGATCAGAACAGGAGGAAGGCGTTGACAGCCCTCCCAGAGTCCCCCCAGGTCCTATGGAAACATGCTTGCTCATCAAAACTCTAGAAAGAGACTACCTGTCCTTTAATAGAAGATAGCCTACCTTTCTTACTATTTTCCCACACCCAGTTTTCTCTGGCTTCTCTTCCAGTTGGGTATTCTGTTGATACCCAACTTAAAGCTAGAATGAATGCATGTACAGGCTAAACCCATGCATAACTTAGCTGTGATAGGGAGATTCCCTTGGTCTTTTAGCATCATCATATTATCTCTGATTTTAGGTAGTTCACAGAAAAGAGAACAAAAAGATTACATCCTGAAATTGCAATCATGAAGCTCTTTAATTTTTAAAAAATTAGAATATTGGGATTGGAGCTATTCCTGTTCCTGGAAAACCAGGTGACTGTTGTGCACAAAAGCCTTTGCCCACCACCATCTTATTTTTTTAAGTCGATTTGGCCAAAGAGAGCTATACATCAATAACTTTCTGATCCAAGTTCTGGGCACTACATGGAACTGCTACTGAAAAGTATCTGGAAGCTGCAACTGGTGCCCAAATGCAAGAGACTGTTGTCTTTATCCCTGGTCCTGAAACCAGCACACTGGTTTCCAGTTTTCTTCTGACAAGTTCAAGCTGCTGGCTTTGATCTACTGAACTGCATGAAGCCAGGAGATCTGAAAGTCAGCTTCTCTTATACACATCTGCCTGAACTCTGAGATCCTCAAAAGAAGCCCTGTTGAAAGTCCCACTACTCTGAAAGGGTTGATTGGTAGGTACATGACATAAGTTCTTCTCCCCCTTCCCTCCTATAGCAAAACATTGACTGTGTGGAACTGTCTCCAAACAGAAGTTAGACTGGCTTCATCTGTTTTGAGTTTCTGATGTTTCATCTCAAGGATAACACACACCCCCGTAAGACATTATTTAATGTCTTTTAAATAATATTTTGGATCTGCCTTTGAAGAATACTTCAGATCTGTTTTAAATTCTTAAGGATGATTCACACCCTGGTCAGCACCTCTTTACCCTGTTACCATCAGGCAGAAGATATCGTAGTATAGCCTGCCACACCAACAGACTAAAGAACGGTTTTTATCCATGGGCTGCCAGACTGCTGAATGGGAAATAATCCCATGACAAGTATAGAAGAACTGATCTGTGGGCTAGCGCATTCTGTGTCAAGTACACAGGGTGCAATACGACTGAGTGGTTGCTAGTGGGATGGGGGTGAGATGGTGGTGGGGGTGGGAAGGGAGACTCAGCCAATTTCATTGTGCACATGTTGTACATTGACAATAAAGGTATTATTATTAAATGGTTTCAATCTATTTTTAACCATTAGGGTGTATTATAAATGGCATTGGGACCTCTGCTGAGCAGAAAAGCTGCACACAAATGTTTTATACAAATAAATAAGTAAATTGTCCTTTTTAAGTCCTAAAACTAAAACTACCTTGGTTTTTTACAATACAAATGTTGGTATCCAATGATTCTTTTGGTCAAGGTTGCAAGGTTCCAGTCTTGGGAACACAATTATCAGGGCAGGGTGCCAGGAACGATGAAGAACCTTCTGTATTTTACTAAAGTGTACGACAGTGTGCATATGGAATTAAAATTCAAGTCGCTTTATTATCTGCACAAGATAAATCCTTTGATTTTGATAGGCAAATATGTTTTTCCACCAAACCTTCTCTCATCTTGTCTGCAGGATTCATTGTCTAGCTTTAGAGAGATGTTTACTTTTCTTTCTTTACTTAAGAAAGCCAAAACACACCAGAACGGTCAGCTTCCATCACTTTGAAATCAGAAGAGCTTGCCTAACACCAGCCAAATTACTCAACCCACTCCCACCCAAACGATCTTGTTTAGAAGCTGTTTATGTTCCACAGTGTGTTATGAATAATTAAATGGCAGAGGAAAGAAAATTTAAATCAGCTGAGCTTTGGATTATTATTTTATTAAAAAATATGCTCTTCAAATCGCTGCGCAAGGATCTGATATTGTATTTGTGAATACTGAGGAAATCAATTAATGGAAATTAAATGTTCAAAGTTTCACAGTCTGACAGATACAATCTTGGTCTAAAGTCACTCAGTATCTGCAAGCACTTGTTAAGGCAGAGCAATCAAAGCGCCTAAATTGGATTGCTACTATACAGCAATTAGTTTATTGATTTAATTAAGAATGCCACCTTTCTAATTCTCAGGTCATGATTGAAACATTTTCTGATTGAACATATTTGCCATTAACAGGACAGCAGGATCCAGCAGCAAAAAAACTCCTAAGATAATGATGGTGGTGGTGGTGGGGGGATGATAATGATGATGATGGTAGCAATGATATAACATAAAAGGTAATATAAAGACATGGCTTGACAAGGAGAGACATAGGAGTGGGTGCATCAGTCTGGGATTATGAAAAAGTGCATCACTGAAATATTTTCAGTGAACAAAATAACAAGGCAAACATCAAGAAGGAAATGATAATTTCCACTGCAAAATGTGATCCCTTATCCAATAATACAGCTTAGAGAGTTTTGTTTCATTAATTGTTATCATTATAACATTAAAATTAAGAATAACTCCTTTGGAGATGTTTTGCACTGTAACACAACATGCAAAAGTGTTTTCCTTTAAAAAATAAATAAAGAACCTTAAGGAAAAGATGGATACCAAGGGTGGTGTGGAATGGATAGAGTAATGGCCTAGGACTTATGAGGTCTGGATTCAAGTATCCACTTGGCCATGGAAACTCATTGGAGGAGGTCTGGTAAGGACACAACCACTCCTTTATATACCTCAGTTACCTTGAGGTAACTATTACCTATTAGAGTCCCTATATTTTACTTCCAACTTGGTGGCACATAACAACAATAACATAAGGAACCTTTAACAATATTAAAGAGGAACTAGTGTTTTCAAATATGTAATCTTTTCCTACAATCAAAGGTATGTTTTTTTCCTTGCAATCTTATATTACATTTGAAGGGAAACACCATCTCCCCACAAAATGATAAAAGTGCTGCCATCATTTTGCGGGTTTAATACACTAGCTCCAATGCTAGTATCCACTAAAGCAGGCTCATTTTAAGTTACTTCGGATTAAAAGTTGCACTTCATTTTTGTGGGCCTGGTATAAGGTGTAAGTAACATTGGATTTAGCCTCATGTGTCTGTCTCTACACATATTGCTACAATTTCTCTTCTGAGCTAGTTGTCTCTGTCATTTTTAAAATCTCAATCAGCTTTTTATGGGGCAAGGGGCTTAGAAGTAGCCCCCACCCTTTCAATGCAGCCTAGGATCTCCTTGAAAATGTAGATATGATCCTACCGTGTTTCCCCGAATATAAGACAGTGTCTTATATTAATTTTTGCTCCCAAAGATGTCCTAGGTCTTATTTTCAGGGGATGTCTTATTTTTCCATGAAGAAAAATACGGTACACATTTATTGTTATCTTATTATGGGGAAGCCTCATTTTCGGGGATGCCTTATATTTCAGTGTGGGGCAAAACTGTAAGTTGGTCTTATTTTCAGGGGATGTCTTATTTTCGGAGAAACAGGGTAATTCATTCCCCTGCTTCAAAAGAAGATCACCCTTCCTTGAGCTGGGCTTCCAATGATGCAGCCCTACCATGCTAACCAAGCGTGAATCTGAGTAGTCCCTAGAAAATAAATCCTTGGGGTGCCCCCCATAAAGAGGTCTGAGCTTTTGAGGCTTTGCTTATACTAAAACAGGCATGTCCCAACTTCAGCCCTCCAGATGTTTTGGACCACAACTCCCACAGTCCTTTGCTATTGGCAATACAGGCTTGGAATTCTGGAAGTTGTGGTCCAAAACATCAGGAGGGCTGAAGTTGGGACATGCATGTACTAAAACCTACACTCATTCTTCTGTATTTGAAGTACAAAACATACAAAATACAAGCACTGCAAGGAATGATCCAGACAAATGGTATTTTACTGCATGAATATATAACCAATGAAGTGGCTTCAATTGGTATATGATAGAAATAAAAAGATAAATAAAACACATTGCTACCTACATATTGGTGTTTTCAAGGTCTGTAGAAATCTTGCCATGCAATCCTGCATATGTTTCCTCAACAGTATGCCATACTACAATCATTTAGACTTACATCCCAGTAAGTGGATTCTGGATTTCACCTTTCAAACGGCCAGGCAATTGAGTATAAACTGTGCAGCAGGAATACATACTGGCATAGGGAGAGTTGGCAGCTGATCCATTCAGGAAGGTTGGCGATCCACCTAGATTAGACATTCCAGCATTTCCATAGCCGTTCATGCTGGTCGTGACAGAGTTGTAGTTTGTCTGCTGTGGGGTAGTGCTTGGCACATAACCGTGAGGTGACACACTGCTTGAATTACGAGTAAAACCTGTTTGGAGAAATTAAAAGAGAGATTGGTGGCTGATCAAGGCAGATTTCCACACCACTTCAAAAGATCCTAGACTTAGCTATATCAGAACTAGAAGAAATTTCAGTGACACAATAGGAAACAGTAGTGAAAGTCACTCAATTTATAAAGTTATAAACCTTAGAATGTTTCATTTATTGCTTATTTATACTTCTTAGATGCCTTATTTGGGCCTATGTACAGGTCTCGCCTGATTTCGGAGGTTAAGCAGGGTCGGCCCTGGTTAGTACTTGGATGGGAGACCACCAGGGAATACCAGGTGCTGTAGGCGCCTGGAGTAAGAACTGGCAAGCCACTCCAGTATTCCTGCCAAGAAAACTCCATGGACATGGGGTCATGAAGAGTCAGTCATGGGGTCACAAAGACTCAGTCCTAGGTTTTCTAAATCAGAGTGCCAGGTCATACAAGGTAGCTCTCCATTACATTGCTTTTGGCTTGTGGCAACTTATAAATGTGCAGGCTTACCATAAGATGTTTTCCAGCATGGAAGCTTCAGCATCTTTTAAGACCATTTAATTGGAAGATTTGACTTTGTAGATTCAATGACCATGACCTAGTTCAAAATGCAATGTACCAAGTACCCCGTGTATCTACATGATGTCAATAACATGCCACCACTGTTTATCTGAATATTGGGTCCTGGAGGTAAAATATATTGCATCTCAACTATGAAATACTTTGCTATTACTCTGGTTAAAGGAAGTCACATTAGACAGAGCAGTCTGGATGGTTGTTGTGTTGTTGTTGTTTTGTGTTCCCTGCCCCAACCATGGGTGACCTCTTGATCCACAAAGGGTTTTCCTTTGTATATGGTTGCCCCATATGTTTTCCTTAAAAAGATATTTCCCCTTTTGTCTAAAGAGGAAGATTCTTCTGTTTTTTCTATACTACTACTACTACTACTACTACTACTACTACTACTACTACTACTACTACTACTACTACTACTACTAAATAAATAAATAAATAAATAAATAAATAAATAAATAAATATTCTAACCCTGATTGGTTCCCTGTGAGGCTTCTGAGACATTGACTGCTAGCTGACCAGAAAAGGAATTCACACCCATCATTCCTGCATGGACTGATGTGTTGGTGAGTGCTGGGAGTTGGTTGTGATTGCGAGGGACGCTGTAGAGTGCTTCTGCAATATCAGCCGCTCTTTTCAGTATTATTTCCTACAGAGAGAGAAAAAACCAAGAGATGTCACATAAATAAAATAAAATTCAAATCACCACCACCATCCCCACCCAGTTAACAAGATGATGCCAGTGTCAAACAGCCATTCACAATATGAGCAACAGGACAAGGCTAGATTGATCAGAGTGTTAAATAGGTAAATGCTATGCTCTAAAAATTACTCAAAGGAGGTGACAAGGGATGGTACATCTATGGTCTCATATTACCATCAAACAGAGATCTACTGAGGTGTTTGAAAAATGGTTCACATAATGAAATTTATTTAGTTTTAGCTACAACCATGGGAAACCCTTTTAACATTGCTTGACAAGCAAGTTGATCTCATATGTCTTAAGGGTTGGACTACGGTGCCCCACTGCAAAAGCCATCTTATTTGCTGAAATTACATAAGCACTAAAGAGTTCTGCCTTCCCTCTTCACTCGGGTCTTATCCTACGAAATCTCTGTAAGGGGGTGGATTTTGTTTCCCACCCTGACAATATGGATATAAAAAGAGGAAAATAAACACAACTCTAATGTACAGTCTTATCTGTGAAGAAGGAAAGAGAGATCACTGACTGTTAGCCTTCATGTAATAAGTAGGAATAAGTTTCCTTTTCTGTCTCTTAATATCCTTAATCAGACATGGGCACGACTTGGCGAAATTCTCGTTTCCGTTTCCGTTTCTCGATTCCGTTACACAACGGAACGAAGAATGACAATTACTCCACCAGAACTCGAACTCAAACCGACTAAAGAAAAATTGGGTCTGATTTGTCGTAGTCATTCCTGGCATCGCAGCGATTGCCGATGCCAAGCGGCTCAGGAAAAAAGTTTTAAAAATAAAAAAACCCGATTCCCGGCCAAAAAAGCAGGCCTGAGTGAGGGCACCTACCAGAAGGGTGGTTTCTGGGGGGGGGTCCCCGGCCTCCCCCCCTCTCCTCTCCTGGGCTGTGCATCCTCGTCATCTCGCCAACTCGCCATGCCATGCGGTGCGGGCGGGGGATCCAAAATGGGGCGACCGCAATATTTATTTTGAAATCGTGTGGTCCAAAAACACACCAAAGCACCACAGAAACATGCGAAAATAGCTATTTTAAAACTGCCTGAATTTTTTCAGTAGCAGCAGTGGGTTTTTCTTGCAACCAAATGTCTCCAATTGATTTTATTTTATTTTATTTTATTTTAATTTTTTTTTACACCTGTGCCATGGGAGTGGACCATGCAAATTTTTGGAGCCATTCCACCAATTGCATGGCCACTTGGCCAGGTTTTGACCGAGACTTCTGGGATGTGCCAGTCGGGCATAAAAAGCCACTAACCCTAGCCCGAACCCGAACCCGAACCCGAACCCTAACCCATACGCCAGTACACTGTCCTTCTTAGTGGGTCAGAGAGGCACCCAGAGGTGCACCCCAGTAATTCACCCTAACCTTACCAGTAACCCTAAGCCTATCCCTTGCGCTAACCCCTAACCCCAAGCCAGATCTGTGTACTCGCATTGCACTACAGCAAGTACACTTCCCTTCTTAGTGAGTCACAGCAGGCGCCCGTAGGGGTCCTCTCTCACTTCGTTCCCCAGCCCAAGTGCACTGCAGGCAGTGAGTCACAGAGGCACCTGAAAGAGAGGTGCTTCTGCCTGCTGCAACTGCAACTTAATGGTATGCATATCCAATTGGCTATGCATGCCATTTTGTAGTGGGCCAGAGGAGGCACCCACCCCAGAGAGGTGCCTCCAGGAGCCCCCCCCCAAAACCAGTACTAACGACAGATGAAAAACCGACAAATGAAACGATAAATTTTTGAAAAAAATTCGCGAAAAACGGAAACGAGCCGAAACGGGCCGGCTCCGACACACGACAACTCGAAACGTAATTTTTCCTGGTCGTGCCCATCTCTACCCTTAATGCCTGCTTCCCGGTAGCGCAAGAATCACCTTCTGATTCAACAGAAAGGTTGTCAAGTTCTTCAAATGAAGTAGTACTTGAAACATAAATACGACATGTGAGCATCTGTCTTCAACTCAAGATGTTTAGCCACCGATTCTTTCTCTCACTTTTTTACCGTATTGGTGGTGTTGTGTAACCCCATCAAAGAGATATAAGCACACTCAGTCATGAGAGCTATTACATGAAGAATGAGTTTACCTGGTTGTTATGCGGCATGCCATACAGTGCTTCCACAAGATCGGCCGCTCTCTTGAGTATTACTTCCTGTAAAGAAGAAAAAGGGTTTTTTTTTGGGGGGGGGAGAGATAAGTTCCTATGAATGCTTTAAACTGTTGGAAAATGATGCATTGCATGAGTGCTATCATGGCTTCAGCATTACGATCCAGACCCCCCGCAAAAAAAAATTTTAGCAGGAATATATTTAGCAAGCACCATATACTGTTAAGTTCATCTGACTCAAGCACAGAAGCCTAATACACTTAAAAGGTGAAACTTGTTTGTGATGCACAATAAAATATGACAGTCAGGTGTCTACTATCAGAGGAATAAGCCAACTGCAGGCTTATTGCAAAAGAAGACCTACAATAATTTGTCAAATTACTATGGTCACCGTTAATCAGATCATGGTACAAATCTCTCCACTATGTTCATTTGAATCTTACTTCGTATTACAGAAACCCTGGCCTAATCAAGGCAACTTGAGTGAAGTTTATCTGATAAAAATATAATGCCCAACTTCTTTGGCTCATCTTTTATCAGAAGTAGGTACAACAACCAGGAATTCATGCCATATCTTGCAGTATGAAAGAGCAAAAGGACTTTGGAGACAGTAATACTGCAGAGGGACGTTATAAACACATTTGTCATGGACAGGCAACAAAGGTGGGATATATCTGAATTTTGAACAGAAAATACCAAACCCTTGCTATATTCATCAAATCATTGATATTAGGAACAATTCTCCTGTCTCTTGTCACATCCTCATACACTTGCCACTGACATCAATTGGCTAGGGAGGGGAGGGGAATTTCATTGCAATCAAAATTCTCTATGAAGGCATTCATTTTACAGTTTCTGAAACTCACATTTTCCCTCAGAAATCTGCATACCTGGGAGGCTTGCAATATATTTTGGAAGACTAAGAGACACCATGCCTGTGTTATATAAAATAAAAGTCTAGCTGAAAAACACAAGAAGTGGGGGAAAGGCACAAAAACCGGGGGAAAGGAAATGCATTATGAAAAGGGCATACAGAAAAACGTGTTCAAATTTTCATGAGCTATAAAAAAAGTCATGCAACTTAGTGCAAACAAAGAGTGCAAAGAGAATCCAGGTGGAATCTGAAGAAATGCAGTGGAATCAAGATGGGGGCTTTGTTATCTTTCCTACCAACATAACCCTAGGCTCCCTTTGCATCTGAGGCATGTAAAACCCTTGAACAACCTCCACTGACTTAATAAAATGCATTTGTACATTACAGTCCATCAGCTCTTTCAAATACTGAGTTAATTTTTGCAGGCTCCATTTAGACAACAAAGCAAAGCGAACAACAATTCAAGCAAATTAGACAACATTCTGTTTTCTTTGGACCCTACAATGTACAACAACAAAACTGGATCCAAGGATATTTCTGCAGTTGCCTTAGAAAATGAAATGCAGCATTTAAAAAAGCTGAACTTTAGTAAAGTTGAAAAGTTGAACTAGAAATGTTTTATATACCAGGGAGATTGTCTAACCAAAAGAAGCAGTAATGTTCAATTTTCATATACTATAGTCTCTGATCAGAAAATAGAGATATAATTGCATTCATTTTGCTGTCACCATAACCTCTTCAAAATCCTCGAACAACTCTTCAGATGACAAGCTTTTAGATACATATTAGCATTTTTTCCAATTTAAAATCTCTACAATATACGATAAAATCCATGGCTTACTGCAGTAGCTACCTATGATATGCATCCTGTCCTAAACATAGAAATCGTGTGTGTGTGTGTGTGTGTGTGTGTGTGTGTGTGTGTGTGTGTGTGTGTGTGTGTGTGTGTGTGTGTGTGTGTGTGTGTGTGTGTGTGTGTGTGTGTGTGTGTGTGAACATAACCCACAGTAAACATTTATCATTCCTCAAAACTACTGCACAGCTTCCAGAATGCACAATTCAAGTATTCTTCACACATGCAGCCAGGCACATTATATAATAGATGGATTCTGAATCAATACATTTGGAACTATTTCTGAAGCGATCAGTAGCTAGGCAGCCTTTGTCCTCTGTGTGCATCTTGACCAAGGCGCTAAATAATTTAAAAGAGTATGAACGGAATGCACACGATACCCATATGGAATCGGGCCATGCTGCTGTAGCCGAGCCACTTAGAATGTCACTAAGCTCTGGCTGCCTTGTAAAAGATTAAAATTCTCAAGTAGGAGAGAAGAGCTTCTTGTCAGATTTGGCTTTTTCCAGCCCCACGGTAAACTAAGACTTCTTGTCCAGACAAAATGACTTTCAAAAGGGAAAATTCTTTGAGGCGAAATCAAAGGCAGTAGCATCAAGAGGGAAGCTAATGCAGTTGTGGTCATACCATATATGCTGGTTCCACATATTTACCACTTTTGTGGAGAGGGGAGTGTCTGTAGTGATCCCCACTTCCTTTTTTATCAATTCTGAATTTTAAAAAAATATGTTTCAAATACGAGCAATGACATAAGCTACAATTCACAGCCTATTGACTCTTTTAATTCACTTTAGTAGGCCTCCTCGGGGAAGGTGGTTTGTGGATTGCTGCTTTTACAACATTAGGAAGAAACTTAAACCCCAGTTCTCTTGAGATAAGTAGTTATTTAACAGAAAACCACAGTAAAAAAATGAATAATGAAACAGAAGAACCAATGCCTGCCTTTACAATTTGTAGCTAGGGTTTTGTGTTTGTTTATCATCTGAAAAATAAACTGCATACACGTTTCATGACTTCTTCAACAACCACGTCACATAACAAGATCTTTTTTTTGCACTCAGCACTTTTAGATTAAGCAAGGCCAACGTGGCAGGAAAACTCCCTCAGATAACTATTATTCTGAAGTGCAGCTCAGAGCATTTATACTTCATCTGGTCTTTCATACA
Source organism: Phrynocephalus forsythii (assembly GCA_029282475.1). NCBI lineage: Eukaryota > Metazoa > Chordata > Lepidosauria > Squamata > Agamidae > Phrynocephalus > Phrynocephalus forsythii. The sequence continues at coordinate 114,530,344 of JAPFRF010000011.1, forward strand.
GTAATAAACATAAATCACTGCATTTGCCATTCTCGTTCAGTTGCCATAACTAATGCTGCTATTATTTCAAATATAAAGAGGCACCTAAAAGTCTTCTCTAAGTTACTGCAACAGCCCTTGCAAGGTGCTTGAATTGCAGTGACCAGAAAATTGTTCTCACCTCCATGTCATTACGCTCCCAGTGAACCAGCCCCCGAGCGTGTTTGTGTTCAGGATCTAATATATTGCCTTTCAATCAGAGCTGAGAGCCACTGAACACATAGACAGAACATGACGAGCAGGTCAGGAAAGCAATAAAGATTTTACAGAGCTGTCCAAGGTGCTAAATTTACTCAATAATGGGTTTGGCACCATAGTGTTAACCTCTCATTTACTACCAGTTTGAGAGACTAAATTGAAGTAGCTGACTTCATTTACCTTGAAATGTATATTTTATGACATTATGTAAGTAGATTGAAAGGGCACTGTAGCTTTAACAATTTAAGGGCTAAAGCATGTTTAAGATGAAGCCTGACTATTTATTGTATATCACACTTAAAGTATATGGAATATTAAAATGCACTGATTAAATTTGTAAATGGTATTATAAGAAGGATAGCTGATATAAAAAGATCTGTGCCTTTGAAAATGAAGGTGATCTTGTGCTCCACAAAGCATTCATAGAGAAAAGCATAGATACATCCAAAATATTTCTCTAACACACAAGCATGTCCTTAAGCAGATATTGTTGGAATATAACTAACCATACACAAAGATTGTTCCAACTGGCAAACCTAGTGGGCTTACTAAATTTTACTCCAGCTGCCTAGATGCCCTAAGCACATCCGATCTTGCCTGATTTCGGAAGCTAAGCAGGGTCAGCCCTGGTTAGTACTTGGATGGGAGACCACCAGGGAATACCAGGCGCTGTAGGTGACTGGAGTAGGAATTGGCAAGCCACTCCAGTATTCCTGCCAAGAAAACTCCATGGACATGGAGTCACAAAGAGTCAGTCACGACTGTAAATGACACAACACACACACAAGAATGAAGCACATGGGTCCTCCACATCAACCCTTCTCCCCCCACCCCACCCCACCCCCACCAACAGGGACTTGTATGTCTCGTAGAGCCAAATGGGATGAGGGGTGAGTGAGTGGGGTGGTGGTGTATGACTCATGTTCCTTGTTTGAAGAACAGGGGTGTGAAGCCCAATGCTTAAGCAGCTTTTACAACTGCCCTCCAACTTCTTGCCTCTAAGAAGACTCCTTGCCTGGAGTACATCATCTAGCCAAGAACTTTAAGAATAACCTCCTGGCAAAGCACATCTTTTGCCATGTTTGAACTTTGGGGACCTGCTTTGAAGAAGAGTGTTTTGCACTTGAAAGCTTGCAATGTGTTTTATTTTTATTAGTGGCCTATAAAGGTATCGCCTGTAGCCTAGTTTTGCATTTGTGTTTTTTGATGACTGTGCAGCTCAACCCACCTCTTTTTGCATACACAAAGACAGACAGAACGTAGTCCCACTGTGTTCCATTGTGTTCAGTGGAGCTTACTTCCAGTAAGTTATGTACAGATCTGCAGCATCAGTTTAAGTTCAAACAATGGATGAAAAGAAATCCCATGTCCCAGTTTATTGTCAGGGATTGTTCCTAAGCTGGTCCAAGCTGCGAGCGAATTCACTGCCACTGTTCCAAGCACCATCAAAAGGGGGGCAGACAAGATCCAGAGAGAGGAAAGACATAAGAACATAAGAAGAGCCGTGCTGGATCAGGCCAAAGGCCCATCTAGTCCAGCTTCCTGTATCTCACAGTGGCCCCAACAAATGTGTCTGAGACTAGATATCTGTCTCCTGATACCACTCCCCTGCATCCGTCCCTTGAAGTACCCCAGATTTAAGCCTGGAGATGACACATCTCCCTCATGGTTTGTAACCTGTGATGGACTTTTCCTCCAGGAATCTGTCCAATCCCCTTTTGAAAGCATCCAGGCCAGATGCCATCACCACATCCTGTGGCAGGGAGTTCCACAGACTAACAACGCTGGGTGAAAAAAATATTTTCTTTTGTCTGTTCTTTTGACATCTATATGGTCAGAAATACAAACAGAATAGTACCCAATATCCCATGCTGCCCCACAAAAGTGAGTTTTAACATGTTGGATGGCAGCTAAAGCATTACTTTGGTCTGTTGTACTGGATATTTTGCTTGGTGAGGTTTTCTGCCCATAATATAATACTTTTTGATACAGTGATAAGTAAACTGTAAACTTTATAGACTCAAGTACTCATTGCAACTATCCTGCAATTATATATGATTAGTTACAGATTATAATAAGACATATCACGTCTGAGCATTTGGCAGGTTGAGAAATTGGCTGAAGCCACTTCTTGCATCCATTGTTAGTTGTAGTAGTCAATGAGATAAGAAAGCTAAACGGGTAATAATGCTGTCATTGATTTCAGCCAACTCCAGGTTTGTTCAGCTGGCAAACACAGACTGGGCAGATCTGAGCAGAGAGAGAGTAGGCAGATTAAAATGCTGTGTCCCTCATACTTCTTGAAATGATTGCCCATTTTTGCTTTTTGCAACTTTCCCCCCCACTTCAGTGTTTCGAAAGAACCAAATCTAGAAGGAAAGGTAGCTGGTAAAACTTGAAAGTGATAAATAAATATTCTTGCGGTTATAACCTGTCCATGAAATGTGTCTGATTTTTTTTTTTTTTTACTTTTTCCGTGATCTCTGGAAGCATTATTCTGTGGTTATGAGGGCTATTCAATTAAGTACTGGATATATGCACAAACTTTTTTGTAACCACCATACAGAAGTAATCTAAAATTAGGTTAAATACTGTACAAGAGCCACAGCCAGAACCAGAATAAATCAGTTTAACCCCAAGCACCATTTCTCAGGATAAAAACAGGAGTGGTTCCCCAATTCCATGATCTTATATGAGGATTTCAAGAGGTCTTCTGAATCTGCCAGCTTATACCTTCTGAAGCAAAAGAATTTGACCACATCTGGCATTTGATATACAGGCATACAGAATTTTTCAAAAAAAGATTCTTTCCCTGCAAATGCTTTGAATAAAATTTTCCCCTTTAGCTGCACAATGGTAACCACGCTGGGCTGAAATAATAATAATAATAATAAATTCTCAAATTTAGTTGTGAGTTTTTTGGGCTGTTTGGCCATGTTCTGGAAGTTTTTCTTCCTGACGTTTCTCCAGTCTCTGTGACTGGCATCTTCAGAAGGCAAGGAGGCCAGGGAACTCATATTTAGCTTCAAACCAAGCAATGGAAGGGGAATGACTTACTGCCTGTTTTACTTCTGATACAGGGGCTAATCTCCCATTTGTAAGCTAGTCTAGTAAATGAAATAGAGAAGAATCACATCCTCCATAAGTCCCATTATAAAATGGATGGGACTTTTGGAGGGACTGAATGGTTTCTTCAAAGCAAAGCAGTGTTCTGCTTATATACCGCCTCATAGTGTTTAAAGCACTCTCTGGGTGGTTTACAATCTAATGACGCAGGCTACACATTGCCCCCTCCCCCCCAGCAAGAAGGGTACTAATTTTACTGACCTGGGAAGGATAAAAGGATGAGTCAACCATGAGCCGACTACCAGGGACTGAACCCCAGGTCGTGAGCACAATTTTAGCTGCAGTACAGGCATTTGACCACTGTGCTACAAGGCTCCTAAGAATCCACAAATACTTTCTAGAATCTAGACTGTCTAAGTCTAGAATAGATTGATACTTTGTAGGAGGTTGGTTTCTATTTACACTTGGTACTTGCAGATCTATGGCCACTTGATAACTCTAAATGCACGCATGGAAGAAATCAGTGGGTTTTCTCCTTCAATTACAGTGAATGAAGCATCACTTGCATGTCTCAGCAGCTGTTGTTTTCATTAAATTAAATAGTGAAATCTTTGTTCCTAACATGCACAAGAGAGTTCACGAGGTATACAGGATGTCTGAAATATGGTAAAATATGGATGATTGGTGCAACACTGAGTCCAACTTATGCTGTGAACAAAATGGAATTAGTAGACAAAGGTATGGATTTTTTTTTTTGATTTTTTCTTCTTCATGTGAACATGTTTTAAAAATGCAGCAGCTACACAAACAGGTTGCTGCTGGTTTTCCACTGGAAAAAAATTAACCAGCAATTCAAGCTGCAAAATTTAAGAGAGAAATAATGAGATGCACAAGTTGGAAAGAAAACTAACAAAGGCAAGAAAAATGTCTTAAGAAATATTTCTCACATGGAAGAAAGCAAAGCAGAAACAAAAGCACATGAACAACAAAGTAGGAAGAATTTATATTAATAAATGCAAATAAATAAATAATGAAACCTGAAAAAAGAAAGCACACCTCAATAGCTAAACACTTGACATCATAATATTGGAAATCAACTGCCTCTCTAGAGATTGAACAATGGACTTGGGATTTATTATAGCCAGCTATAAAGTTGGGAGTTTATGAAAGTGAGATATTTCAGGAATCAAATATACTGAATATATATTTACATGGGCTGCTGGTCATCGCAATGGATGGACAACAGGCTTACTCAAAAGATCAAGAGAGCGGATGCTTCTGCATTCCATTAACCTAACCTCATAAACTAATGGGCTGTAAGGTACTCTATAGTTATCCAAGCTGAAACTCAGGGTTAACTCAAAACAATACACTACCTGAGGCAGGTCAAGGCATATAAATAACTTCAAGATCCAACAAATGCCTTTACCTATCATTGACATTATAAGGAAAATAATACAATAAATACAAATTAAACAGCTAATAATTTATAGCCCCAGACCTGCTGCCAAAAGCAGATCCTCATGCTGCTCCAGAATTAAGGTTGGACTTGCTGAAGACTACCGCTTACAGCTAAAGCACACACAAAAAACATTCATGCATGACCTTGCCACCTGCGCCACAGTGAACCACATTTATAAATAAAATATAATAAGTATAAGTGAGACAGCAAAATCTTTGAACACTGCTGGGTAAATGCATGCAGGCACCCAGCCATGAATATATTACAAATCAATAGCTAACACATTCCTTGATCACCAGGGTGATAATGTTGTAGCAGAGGAGAAAATTTCATTCACATACTTTGCCATTGTAACTACTGAGCAATGATTGCACTTAAAAGCATTGCACGTGCCTGTGTTCTAAAGTATTCTGTAACAGTGTCTGACCCACTTTCCCAAAAGCTGTATCCAGAGCATGACAGACAGAGAGACAGACAGACAGACAGACAGACAGACAGACAGACAGATATAGATAGATAGATAGATAGATAGATAGATAGATAGATAGATAGATAGATAGATAGATGAATGTTGCAATTCAATTCCACATTTTGCTTCCTTGAGTGGAGCCGAATTTGATGCTCCATAGGGTCCGTTCAAGTTCTGTAGTTCAACAGTTTAAAGGTTATATACAGACATTCAACTACCTGCATTTCTCATTTATATCTATATTGGTTCTATGTCTATGTCTGTGTCTCTTTGTTGTGTCATTGAGCTGTGGCTTCAAAGCAGCTCTGGTGGACAAGCAAGTTGCATCATGTGAACAGGAAAGGCATCAAACATGTACACTGTAGACTTATCATTGGCTCTTGCAAAAATCTAAGTGATTACATCCTCTGTAATGTTGGAAATACATAGTACTCAGACCAAGGACATATAAGCTTTGACTTTGGGGCAAATTTATCTGGCACACCCACAGATAAAGGAGGAATGGCCCGGAATATGGAAGACATAAACGACCCTTTTGTTCCTTGCACTGGCTCCTTCTTCTGCCCTTCCATCCACTAAAATCACTCAAGATATGCCATGGAGAATGGTGGGAAAAGTACACGAGTTAGGTACCAATTCCATCCCTGAACAAACCTAAACTAGATCAAATGTTTTCGTCAAGCAGGAAATTGGTGTGCAAGAATTGCTACCTCTTTGAAGGCAAACCTCTAAATTCTACAACGAGAACAGAGATAATTTTATATCCACCAAGGACGATCTTCTGGCATATAAATCTCAGGTAACAGAGTAGTCTTATTACAAGCTTTGTTTCTTCAAGTAGGGCTTATTAAAATAGAAAAGTTTAAAATAAAACAGGTAACCTTTGCTGATCTTTTGCTACATTTTCCCCAATCCAAAATCATAAAAATGTTGAAACAAAGGCTGCCTTTCTGGAGTGTTAAAAAAAACTGTCCTGTCATAACCCCTGCAAATGAGTACATTTAATTATATTTTATCCTAGACTTAATTTTTTAAAAAAGTATCTGAGATGGGGCACTCTCATTACAATAAAGGACCACTTCAGACCCACTTGAAATTGAAAGAAAGAGCATAGCTTATGTCTAGATACCAAGAGGTAATTTCTGGGGAAGCATAAAATACCAAATGTGTAACAATTATGTTTTATAACTCTGTGTTCAAAGGACTTAGTAGTATTTTATTGCACAGAGAGGCTTCAACTCAAGCAGGCCTATTTTACGGCAGTGCTCCCTGCCTTATGTTGTTAAAGCACTTCATCAACTTTCTTTCTTATTATCAGCAACAGAAAGACATGATTAATTTCAGAACATATCTAAGCAGTCCTAAAAAAATCTGGCAGTAACTAATTCACTACGCAGATGTCTTGAGCAGTTATCCAAACCAATAAATTAAATATTCTCAGAAATATTCTCAGAAATAGTGGAGGCATAAGATACCTGTTATTAGACCAAAGAGACATAAGAATTGGGATACCTTACCTATCACATCATTTATTTATTTATTTATTTGTTCGATTTATATACCACCCATCTGGCCAATGGACACTCTGGACAGTTTACAACATAAAACATTCCAGGCTATGGAATGCCCTCCCAAGTGAGATCCGCCTGGCGCCAACACTGATGACATTTAGGCGCCAGGTAAAAACCTTCCTGTTCCAGAAGTTTTTTAGTTGATACAACATAGACTGTGGGTCCTCTGATGGCAATTTTAGTGTAATGGTTTTAGTGTAAGGTTTTTATTATTGTTTTAATTATTTATTGATATTTGATGTTTCAACTGTTTTAATTCTTTGATTGTAAGCTTCCCAGAGACCTTTGGGTAGTGGGTGGCATATAAGTTGTATAAATAAATAAATAAATAAATAAATAAATAAATAAATAAATAAATAAATAACAATCATCATCAAGTGCAGCCAAACAACAAAAATATAAAATAACAATAATAAAACAATTTTAAAACACATACTAAAATACCTAAAAACTTTCAATCTGATATTATTGTTGCATTTTCCCTCCGCGGTAATCGATTTGACCAATCAGAATGTCTTGAAGAATATTTTGGTTGGTGGGGTGCAGGAGGAGCAGACTAAAAACATTGGGCATTTTACCCCGAAGTGAATTTAAAAAATAAACACTTGAACAATCACAAAAACTGTCTTCATTGTTTCTGTTTCTATTTGTTAAATTAATATATTGAGTGTTTAAAACAACTGAAGTGAATTCTGACTAAATAGCCTCAACTAGACCTTTCATAATATAGTTTAAAATTCACTGGGCATTTTACAAGGCCACGAAAACTGAAAATCAAAAGTTAGGCAAGCCAAGATATATTTCTTAAAAACAATCAACTGCAACCGTGCATGCTGTATGATCAAGTCATTTTGTATCATCTATGGTATCAAAAATGCATGTTTTAGACATGGCTGTAGCGGAGGCCGAAGACACATCTTTGTTCTAAAAGGCAGTGTAAGTTTTCTTGTACTGATACTTAGAGGATGTTACTGTCTAGAAGAGTTATATCACTGTAAGCAAACTGATTGACTTTTACAACAGGGAGGGGAAAAAAGACTCTGGCTACTGCCTTAAGGAGAAAAAAAAATCAATGGAAGTAAAATGAAGACAAGAGATTTTTGTCTGACTTGCACTTAATACTACTGAAGAGCATCTGATATTAGAAGGTCAAAAAATAAATTAGTCGGAATGCTATAAAATGAATGATTTGGGTTTGAATTGTATTGAGTGCAAATTGTTCACTGCCTATTAGACCACATAATGACTCTTCCATGTGCAATAGTACAACTGTAAAAGCAGGTAGTTTGATTGCTAGAGGGATCACTGGTCTTGATCTCCTCGTGTCCTATTCCTTTCCTTTGTGGGAAACCCTGAGACAAGAGACATTGAACCAAATGGCACAATGTCCATGTTTTATGTACAGATTGTGAAGCCTTGTGTTTCTCAGGAAATAATTTTGACAATGGCACCACCTTTCTTTCTTGTGGCAACAGTAATCAAGACCTCTTCAGTGACCATCTGAAGTCTGCTTGAAGAACTGCATAATGTTCATTTTCCATTCACGGTAGTAAGTCATAAGACACACCTTTGTAGTCTGAACCTGAAGTAGGCAACAATGAAACTATATGTGGCTGTTCCATACCACCAAGGTTATGGAAAGGCTGCAAATTATACATGATCCACAAATGACAAGAAGCTATGATAAATTCCTACAGATTCAGACATGCTTATCACAAGAAATTTCATTCAGTATTGGGGAAAATACCCTAATTAGTGCTGGCTAGAGGACTGCAATCATTCTGAGGGAGAGATGCTGTATCTCGGTTACTATTAGGGTATTTCCGTTTTTCTTGACAACAGTTTGTGACAAAGGGGTTGACTGACAGCAAAGATGAGTCTACCAAATGTCTAATACTAACAATGGAAATGGAAAAGCTGAGTACAAGTCAAAGGTCTCTGTATAGATTTTACAAGTGGCATTATAAAGGTTTGGTAAAACATTTAATATAAAAACAAGACCATATTTCTTTCTTTAACAACATTCAAGGTCTCTGATGAAATACTAGTCTAGATCCATCCTGAGGGTGCTTTCCTATGCTACACACCTCTGTGAATGCCCTGTAGAGAAGGAGGGCACCACACACACACACACACACACACACACACACACACACACACACACACACACACACACACACACACACACACACACACACACACACACACACACAGCACAGCACAGCACAGCATATGTGCCCTTGCCTATCAGGACATGTGAGCAGAATTTCCACTCAATGCAATTACCAGCCAAGAGAGACAGAATGAAGTGTAGTGTCTGTATGTAGCATCATTGTGAAACTTGCGACATTGCCTTTGAGAAGTACTCAAACTGGAATATTTAATCTGTAATTCAGAACAATCAATCTATTCATTATGTCCAAATTAAATATTGGTGAAACTGTGACACATAAGGTCAAGTGTATTAAGATAGACACAGCTTTTATGTTTCAAATTGTTATTCAAACCAAGTTACTAAATCCATAAAATATCAAACAAATTATCTATGATTTCTCGAAGGCTTTCATGTACAGGATCTGATGGCTGTTGTGGATTTTTTGGGCTGTTTGGCCATGATTGGTCATGAAAAACTTCCATAATATGGCCAAATAGTCCAAAAAACCCACAACAGCTATCTATGATTATTAATCACAAGAGGTTGTTACAAAGGCCTTATGTTGAGTCATATGCATCAATACACCAAAAGTGGCATGGGCTACAGAGGGAAAAATAAGAAACATTCTGCTATTTATATAATTAATTAAAGGAGGCCATGTAGCAAAGAATGTATATTGAGTACTTATATTCATCAAAATTTGAATTTGGTGTGACAACTCTTCCACTGAGGTCAAATTCCAGAGCCTTGCTTTCCAGCAAAGAAACAGAGGTTTCTGCCAGTTTCCACGGCAATGATATTATCACTGCATGATAATGCCGTGATGTTATTGTGCAACATAGCAAAACAACATTTTTCAAAGCAAATGTGAAAAATGGAGGTTGCACAAACAAACAAAAATGTATCTTTGAAAGTGGACTTGGAATATGCTTCAAGCGTGGTACAGAAGATAGCAAGAGTAAATCCCAGAGGGCTACTCCTTTTTTTCCATCAGTTAATCACTTCTCATGCAAATATAAAGTAATCATCATGGATGTTTTTCATCAAGTGTGAATGGCAGAAGAGGGTATCCTGTGTAGACCATCTTGACTGCTGTCATTGGTGTTATAAATATTCAGACTGCCCTCTGCTATGTAAAACTTGGCATCCTTTTATTTTCCTTCACAAGTAGAGGCATGATGTTGTGCAGCAATACTGGGCCATTTCCTGGCTTTTGGAATCGTGGATACAGAAGCACAATATTCCACATTAATAAAACAGAGGGTTTTGTTTTTTAAGCATTCAGTCCTTAATGTTTCAGCCAACAACATAACATCAGTCAACCCTTATGTTTAAGGCCTCAGTTCTAATTAGTAAATATAGGCAGAATGCCTAACTTGGAGGAAATATGTTATCCCCCCATTTCCTTAAATATATATTGTCCAAAAAGGAAAAGCAGCTGAGCAGAGCCCCACATATGGTGATGTGAGCTCACACCCCACATCCCCTTCAGCAACTAGTACCTCGACCTTTATTAATATACTCTTTCATGAGGTAAAATACCAGAGATTCCCCACCTTTCATAATGTTCTTGTGCATATTTGCCAACACTTATTTTATGGGGATCCCCCCCCCAGCATAGACTAAACTGAATCTTTAATAGAGCAGTTTAGATATTTTTCCCACACACATTTTACTCCAGGTGGATGATGTAGGAAGTTGATGACATTTATTTTCACAAAATGTCCCACCAAAGGACAAACACAAATGACCAGAATCTTATCAGTATTCCCAGAATGTTTGCATAACTTGGCATGACAAAATACATCTAGTTGACAAGGTGCTGGTGCATAGTTGCACAATCAAGTGTATGGCCAGACACACCCCAACACCTTATCAATTAGCTGAAACGAACTGAAGCAAGTTACACAAACCTGACATGAATGGTGGCCATGTTGTTGGCTGAAACATTAAGGACTAAATGCTTAAAAAAACCAAAATCCTCTGTTTTATGAATGTGGAATATTGTACTTCTGTATCCAAGATTCCAAAAGCCAGGAAATGGCCCAGTATTGCTGCACAATATCATGCCAGTGGCCAGAATGCTATTGCTGGTTTTCCTCTGTTTTACTGCTTCCTGCTAGAGCTAGCAATAATCTTTTATCATAGTAATGTGTAAAGGAAATCAATTAAGTCTGAGCAGTAAATTGTAGCTCATTAATGAGGTGCAGATTGTATTCCTGAGCATGCATCCAGTTGTGCAAGTGGCATATAGTTTGCTCCCAGGACTTACACAGTTTCCCTTACAGAAACATAAATAGGCAACTAGATTTTTGTCACTGTATTAAACAGTGGCTTTTCTTGCTCCGATTCAGAATGGATTTGAGGTTTTGGATATTTTTGGTACATTCACATTTAATTAGAAGAAAAATGGACAACTGTCAAGAAAGAATATTTGAAAATGAAACAAATACAAGGAAAGGCTCTTTCTCTGTAATAATGCAAAATGATGAAACCCATTCATGAGAAATATAAGACAACATTCAGGGTCTAAAAGGAACCTCCAGTTGCTCCTCTTAGGATTTTTTTGCATAATCGCAATTGTCCATTATGACAAATTTAGTCCCAATGTTTATGGAGTGATTTGCATGTTGCACATCAAGTTAAAATGCCTATCATAGATGCCTACTGTATGTTCATGATCAAAACATTAAAGCAGCTACCAATTAACATCTTCATGTTGGGCAGCCAAGAAATAATGTTAATAAATAGCATTATTGACACCTATTCCACAGATGTATCAATGAAGATGTTCAGTCATCCAGGTGAGTTTATAACATTAAGTTCACTAGGGGAGACATCCAAGACAACAGGCTGGCTTTCCTGGATTGTGCAGTCATCATCAGACCTGACTGTAGCCTAGGAGTGGAACTTTACAGCCACCATCCATTATAACACAAATGGGGAGTCATCAGGAACCCACCTCCACAGAAGCCAAGAAGAAGGAAGACAGGCACCTGAAGACAGCACTTAAGGCCTGTGGATATCCAAAGTGGGCCTTCAACAAAGCAGTTGGCCAACCCAGAAGAACAATGGATCAGCTTGAGACCCAGACCCGACGGAAAACCTGCTCATTCCCTGCATGGCTAGAGTGTCTGAGAAGCTTAAAAGGATTTTTGGCAAACAAGGCTTGCAACCAGCTTTCTTCAGAATGACGAAGCTGTTTCTATGAGCAGCGAAATGTTTCTGTCTCTCAAGAAAAAGAAGTCCAGTTGCCTTGACTCAACTTCCAGATATTCAGGAGATGTTAAAGAACCAGCAGAATCCAGCTTCTCAAAACATTTTTCTCTGTCTATCCATTTGAATACCTTGTACTGAGCTGTACAGCATTCCACTTACTGTTTCATACTGCTACTTAACAACTGTTCCACATTGATATTTTTCTGAATATTAAATACTATAAATACAATAACAAAGTTGCTCTTTTCACATATGCAACAACAATATTAGCCTCATTAGACTACATTGTGCAGCATTCAGTGACGCTCACTTGTATTTGTCACTCTGCTTCTTTTACGATAAATCACTCTGCACAGATACTCTGCTCGGAAGGAGATTTTCTGTTTCATTTCTCCAATGAACAACAGAGGCCCGCCACGTGACAGGCATCTGAATTTCAATTCCAGCCAGTGCACAGTTGAGCTGTATAGCATTTGGCACAATGCGGAGTACAAGTGAGCCACTAAATGGCTGATTTACTAAATTATTATTGGATGAGGCTTTGCAGTTCCGACAGAAAGTGCCTCTCTTCATGGTGTGTTCAAATTGTTCGGTGTTTAAATATTCAGCATGAGGCTAATGTGAACTGATGAAGTGAGACTACAAACATTCACTTTCAATATAGGCAGAGAGACAGGGATGCAACATATCATGTGGCCTGCGGAGGTGAAAATGATTTATATTTAAGAATCTTGATGCCTACTTCCATTACTTGAAGGTGCTCTTAATTAGCCTGGTGTTGGAATGAATAATTCTAGATACAAGGGAGGGGAGAGAAGCCACTTATCCACCCACCCCAGATTCATTTTTATTTTATTTTTAATTTTTTTTAACTGAAGCAACCCTGAAGGAAGATATACAGCAAAGCTCCATTTTAGCCCAAGATCTCCCACTGGTGAACGGTTTCATGCCTTGTACCAAGAAAGTGAAGGAAGGAAGGAAGGAAGGAAGGAAGGAAGGAGAAATGGGGGACTTGCTTTTAATAACATTCAGAGAAAATTTTTCAAATGCATTTCCAATATTACACTTGTTTGTAATTATATTATTTCTGCAAGAGAGAGAGGGGGGAGGGGGAGAGAGAGAGAGAGAGAGAGAGAGAGAGAGAGAGAGAGAGAGAGAGAGAGAGAATAATTTCTTGACTGCCACCTGCTGGAGCTGGCAATAACCCTTTGTCATACTAAAAGAACAAGCACCCTCACTTCAGAGGACAGTTACAGCAAGCATTTAAAACACTGTGATCCGAGATACTTACAGTAGATTAGAATTTTTTATTGGTACTGTGTTGCCATAACAACATAAAGGCAGCAGATGACTTAAGCTAAGCTAGCAAAGCAAAAGGCTGCTCATCTGGCAGTTAAAATGAATACAGTTCACTTCACAAGTTCCCCATATGGACCCTTAGTGTATGGTAATGAGGGTACCATATGGTGAGAAAAGAAATGCACAGAGAACAATTGTGCTCTGCTGGATGAGTGAGTCGGGGTGGAAGTTCCAAAGAAACACGGAGAGAGATTTGTTTGGGTGCTCTCTCTAGCTCAAGGATTCTTTCAAAAAGGGGATCCCTCTTGTCTTCCCTTAATCCTTTTCTTCGTGCGTGCATGTACGGATGTGACAAAGAAACACATGGAGCATTCTGCAACATCATTCATAATAAACTGTCAGCAGTGTTTACAAGGATGATCTTATGCAGCAGTAATTCTTAAAAGGTAACCGTGCTAAGTTTTAAGACAAAGTGCCGTGGAATTTAAGCAGTCCTGACAAGTAGAAACATTAGCGGTAATCATTTTAAGAAACACTCGCATCATTTTCCTTGCATGGTTGGTTGTAAATAATAGTGGGATGTATAGCACTTTTTTTAAAAAAGTAAGTGGAACAGATACTATTCCCCGCTCCCCACAAGGAGATCAAAATAAATAATTGATCACAATTGCAGAGAAATCTCTCTCTCTCTCTCTCTCTCTCTCTCTCTCTCTCTCTCTCTCTCACACACACACACACACACACACACACACACACACACACACACACACACACACACACACACACACACACCATATTGAATGGGGGACTAAACCAGCTCTTCAACCTGGTAAGGTGGCTTGCTTAAAGGCTGCAAAGTCAATTTTGTACTACACATGCTTCATAAAAGATGAATATAAATGCATTAGTTAGACACGGTGAGCTAAATTAGAAGGTCAGGCAGGGCTGGAAGGGCTGAAAAATCACACAACCAATGACTGTAATTACTCTTTTTTTTAAAGTCTATTAAGTGGTGTTGTTCTATCAAGGCTCAGGGGTATAAGACATGAAGTACAAGATAAAGTAATGTGTATTTATTACTCCCACAGGATCAATTTGCTTGATATTTTCAGCTCCATGGAGCAAAATACACAAATGCAGCCTTTGTTGCCTTCCTCAAAACTGCAGCATATATATATATTGGTAAAAGCATAACTGCTCTGAGAAGAAAGCATGGTTATAAGGCAAGCATATTCCTATTGGCCTCATTTTGCATAGGTGGATGTGTATCCATGAGAATTGAGAAATCAGCAAAAAGATTAGAAATAATTCAACAAGAGGAAACAGCTCAGTCATGGATTACAGCCTTTGTATCTATGAGGCCCCAGGATCAAACTGGTACCTGGGCTGAACTCCTGGATAGCTCAGTGGGCTAGACATCTGGCTGAAGAGCATCCATCCATAGGATCCCTCCCACCTCTGCAACTCTAAGAGGATGAGATCCTAGTTGAAATCCCACAGAACGGTTGCCAGTCATTGCGGACAACACTGAGCAGGGTGAGCCAATGGTTTGCGTCTCCTCTGCTCCTTCATTTGACTGCATTGTTGGAGATGCTCCGGTTTAAATCTTCAGACTAATTCAGATATCGCCTTATCACATATCTAAATCAGATATTTTATGCTGCGACCCACAGAACCAAAACATGTATATACCATATTTCCCCCCTCTATAGGATTCTCCCCCCCCACACACATACACCACTTTTCCAACCCAAAATTACTGCTTTGCAACCACATGGTTCTCATAGTCTTATACATGGGAAAATACTGTAGTTGCAACAGTCATAAACCTGCCATGTTAGCCTTAGACACACCCTTCCATTCTTCTTCTACAGCTTTGCAATACTACTCTCATGCTACCCCTAAGACCTGTCCGTCGTGCCCAAGACTGACCAAACCATCCCAGTAAGCACTAAGCAAGCTTTGCAACTGACTTCATGGAGCACCAACACTCTGAATCATTTTTCAGCTGCTTCTACACGGCTGTCGAAAATGATTTGCCTCCCCCTCTTCCAGGTCTTTTGCCATTATAAAGGTACAGCAAAAAAAAAAAAATCCAGCCTGTTCTTGCTATGCATCATCTATTAAAGTTTTGCCACAGATTCTAAATTACACCATCTGCTCTAATCATTTGCTGAGTAAACAGTGACCCACTTAGAAAATGCACTGGAATGGATACACATTTCTGCAGAGCTTCCGAGAGAAAAGAGCTCCTTGCCAGTAAAAAGTCTGAATATGGCTCTGACCTTCAGCTCTCAGGAGTGCCATGCCTCCAGAGTGGCCCCTCATTTTGGACTTTGAACACTGCTCAGAGTGGGCATCTCTGGCGGCCCAACCTCAGGGTCTGCCAAATGCAGCCACTCTGTGAAACTTAATTGAAACTCTCAGGTTTGACTCCATTCCCTTTCCCATTTATTTGTTATAAAGCTATGTGAACATTTAAGTCTCTGCAAAGGACCTATCAAGAAGTAGTACCTGCTAATCAATTTTACAGAAGAGTTTCACATAGGCTGCTGCCCCCTTGCTTGACTTTCCCAGGACGAGAGAGATTTTAAAACAAAGCTGAGTGAGTGGAGTCCGTCCTGGAAAGATCCTCCCCATCTTCCTGCCTTGGACCTGGTGGGCGTAGGCGGAGTGGGCTCTTCTTTCTCAGCTTTGTTCTTAAATTTCTTGTGCAAGCCTAAAAGCTGTTGCTTCAAGGTGCTCCCAATCAAACATGTGCTGAGGGACACCCCCAACAAAAGGAGCACCCGCGAGTGAGGGAACAGTACAGCACATAAAAGACAGGCAGCCGTCGGGAGGGAAAATCCCAATGAAAGCAGCCACACTTCCAGGCAAGTGTGTGTGTGTGTGTGTGTGTGTGTGTGTGTGTGTGTGTGTGTGTGTGTGTGTGTGTGTGTGTGTGTGTGTGTGTGTGTGTGTGTGTCATGTGTCTTCATGACCCCATGTCCATGGAGGGTTTGCCATTGGTGCCTGAGGCAAAAAATATGTGCCTCCCTCCCTCTCCCCTGGATTCTGCAATAATGTTTGGCTTGTGGATGTTGGAAAGTTTGCATCCAGTGGATGAAAGCTGACATTAAAAAGGAGTCCACGAGTCCATGCTGCCTGCCCACAATGTATAAAACTACCCTCCATTTTTAGCCCAATAATTTTAGGGAAATAATTACAGTAGCTTGTTATAAATGGAAAAATTTGGTGAAGTGGTCATGTCAGCAGAATAAACCAAAACACATCTGAACATTGTGTATTCTACTTTGAACTCAGACACTCATCCTGTTGACTATTCTCGCAATGAAATGTTTGTAGGAGTAGAAACTGGTCTTTGAGAAGTCCTTTGACCTTTAACGTGACCTACAATATCTTTTTTTGCAGAGGGACTGGGCATAATTAAAATGGATGGAAACAAAACAAAGCTAAGTAATAAAAATATGTTTGAAAAGACTGGAGCCAGTCCATTTTAATAAGCTATTGCCATTTTTCATGTGTACCCAACAGGCAAATGAATATACTGTAGTTTATCTTCTAAAGAATCCAGTGACAGCATCGTTGTTTGGCCTCTTATTCAGCCACCTCGAACTATAGTCTCCTGTCCCTCACCTTATTTCTTCTTCCTCTGGTGGAACTACAAGGGAATCAGACCTTTCCTCTTCCATTTCTGATTAATCACAGCTCATTACATCTGAATCTGAACACAATGCCATTCATCTTATCTACAGTTTACATAAACACTCCAGCTTCAAAGCCTGGGTGATGCAAAGCTTTGGGCTAATCATGGTTAAGATAAATCCCAGTTTAGGTCCAGACCATAATGCTCTATGACTGCACATACAACAGGAAGCAAACACTTCAAATTCCTTTCTTGTGGTCCCATGGCAGTGTAATCCATGGATCGGTATGGCTCTAGCTCTTCATGACATTTGTACAGCCAAAAAGCAGTAAAAGATGGTGTGCAAATGAACTACACAGATATGTTTGCATGTGTAGAAGAAGGAACAAAGGTTAGGTGATTAAAAGCAGCGGTTGTGGTGCAATCAAACACTAATTATCCCCAGATTTATATCCTGCCCTTCTGATGATCATGCATGGGTCAATAGCAGTTTACAGGTGCAGATTACCTTAAGTAAGATACCATATAAGAAAGCCACAATATAGAAATAAAACAATGTAAGGTAGAAACAGACTGAATGCATTTAAAAATCTGAAACTATATAACATGATATCTCCCTAGCAAGGCAGAAACTTGCTGGGAATGTGCATATTTTCACTAAATGGTGGGAAATGACAAAAGAAGAGGCAAAACCACCACCACCACCTCATACGGGGCAAGCATATTCCTTAAACCAGGCCTTTTGCACAGGTTATAATATGTACAAGACAAAATTATAGGTCAGCCTGTATCTCTGTGCAATAAAGCAGGAGTGAGGTGGGACTCATGACTCCAGCTAATGGCTTCCAGGCAGCAGCCAGGTCCCATGATCCACTGTGTTCATAAGAATTGATGATCTCTGCCAACCTCTCAGTCAAACCCTCCACAACACAAGGTCTTCAAAAAAAAAACCTGCTTCAAATGAGGGAGCAAGAAGAAAGCCTCTTGTGAAGTCGGATACCAAAATAAACTGTGGGATCTCAGCCACAGGTGGTGCTGTCTGTCTGCACAAAGCCAAGCATGAGAGCTTGATTAAAAGTCATAATATGCACAAGGGCAAGGTATGGAGAATAAGTGCATATCTTGGGCATGTGCGGCCAGATAAATTGATTAATGCATGGGGGGGGGAGATGGAAAACAAAGAGTAGGGAGGATCTCACTTCCTCACTGGAGGCACATTATCTGGAAGGTATTACAGTTTCTTTTGAAAACAATATTGTTACAGCCCTAGGAGTGTCAAGATAGAGATCCACAGACCACCCACCCACACCCACACCCACCCACACACCCACCCACACACACACACACACACACCAATTTTTGCTGACCTTTGGCAAGCGCTCAGGGTCACCAGGGTGCCGAGGGATGACTTTCTGTAACCTTTGGAAACCATAGTCAATGGTGGGTTCATTCAGAGCTGAAACAACAAACACAACAATTACAAACAATAAGCAAGACGACAAAGGGCCCCATTGGCATTAAACAGCAACGTTTCGCATATCTGGACACCATCACAGCAGATGAGCCTCCTTGTAGAATTTTGTCTCCGGTCAGCAATGGCTGGGAAGCTACAGTGTTTGAGGTTAGATGTGAGGCTTTTGGGTACCTATGACATGATGGCAGCATGTTTTTGGTTTCTAAATAGATATTAAGTAAGAAACAGTTATAATCCTGGAAGGTTTGATAAAATTCATTTGGCAAGCACCCTGTTTCCTCCTTTTCAAGTTTTTCTCCCCCACTGTCATGATGCTAAATGGAGTTCTTCTTAATAGAATGAGGGGGGTGGCACAAAAAGAGCCCCTAATTATGCTTGTGGATTCAACTATGCATTTGATCTTACTTATAATCAGAGCCAAACCTCATGAAGTACACAATGTACCTTAACGACAGGAAGTGAACAAAATAATTGTGTCCCTCCTGCAGCCATCACCTATTGCTGCAAAACGGACAAGAAATGAATTGCACAACAAATCAGGAGAAACACATTTTAAAATACTGCATGTGATCAATTATGAGTTTTCTATGGGGTAAACATCCTTGCTGAATGGTGACTCAACTTTTAGCAGTTCTTGACAAACAATGATCAGTCTGTTGTTGTTTCCTGTGAAGTCATAATCTTAATTGGGTTCTCAAGGTATTGTCAGATATTTAAGGGGTGGCTTTATGAATTCCAACCACCACCACTACCACCGGATGAGTTTCTACGGCCAAGAGGGGATTCAAATCCAAGCCTTTTGAGTTGGAGTCCATCACTCTATCCATGGTGCCACACTGGCTCTCTTTTTGTCAGAGCACTGATAAGGGCAATCTGCAACCACAGTACAGTGACTTACCACTTCTATGATTTTTAATTTTTTTAAAAAAATTCTTTAAAAATGGAAATTTAAAATAACCTTTGACAGTTATGCATACAATTAAACCCAATATATAATGTGTGTGTGTGTGTGTGAGAGAGAGGAGGGGGGGAGGGGGGAGAGTGCCTGTGTGGGGTCTCCTGTACTCATCCCAAGCCTGGTGCTGCCCAGAACAGGCCTCTGGCACTCTTCCTGGGCTGTAATGGGCACAGAAGTGGCCTCCGGCAATGTGGAAGTCACTTCCAGTGAACCAGAAGTGACTTCCAGGGCCTGCACTGGGCCTCTGGAGCCTGTACAGGGCTCAGAAGGGGTTTCTGGTGAACCGGAAGTGACTTCCAGGCCATGTGTTGGGCCTGCGTTGGGGCTCTGGAGCTTGCCCCAGGCCCAGTGCTTCCCTGCCGCCTGCCTGTGCCTGTCGTCCCAGTAAATCAGTAAATCAGCAATATATCAGAATCGAAATACATGAAGCATGACGTGCAGGGGACTGCTGTATTAGCTCATTCTATGTATTATTTTTCAAGGGATCTGAAGGGATGGGTTGAAATCCATGGGAGCTTAGGCCAAACAAAACCCGTTTGTTTTTAAGATACAATTAGCATCCACAGGAAGTACTAATTGCTTCCCTCACCTTTCAAAGTAAAATTATGTTGCACTCAGAATCAGAGCAGACTTTATCTTTCAGAGTTTTAGCACTATGTGCTGCTATGTTTGAAATTTAAACTGGAAATTTGCATTCTAAGATAAATGTGCTATTTGTAAATATGTCTATTTAAATAGATAAATATGCTGATCTGAAGACCAAATGTGGTTTTGTATAACACAAAGAAAAAAAATGGGATCTTAATTCTAGTGCAGGGATGGCGAACCTTTTTGGCACCGAGTGCCCAAACTTGGTGATGGGGATGGCGGCGGCGGCGGGTTTGGGATCGGTGGTAGAGGGGGGCAGGGAGTGAAGGCAGCAAGGGCGGCAGTGTCAGGGTAATCGGCGGTGGTGGTGGCAGGGGCAGAGATGGTGGCGGTGATGGCGGCGGAGGTGGGGTTGGCGGCGGCATTGGCAACAAGTGTGATGGCGATGGGGACGGTGGTGGTGGGGGTCGGGATCAGCGGCAGCGGGGGTGCAGGGGTGGGGCAAGGGCAAGGGCAGCAAGGGCGACGGGGGTGGCGGAGTCAGTGTCATCTTCAGCGGTGGTGGGAGGGGCAGGGATGGTGGCTGTGATGGTGACGGGGGCAGCAGAGGTGGGGGCAGGGGGCAGGGGGAGGGCAATGGCGGCAATGGCAATGGCGATGGGGATGGTGACAGCAGGGTCAGCCTGGCATGTGACATGCTCCCTGCAACCCCCACTTTCCCCTCCGCAAATTCCTCATGGCTGGTCCAGCGGAGGGGAAAGTGGGGGGGCAGGGAGCATGTCAGATGCCAGGCGAAAGCTCTTTGCGTGCCACCTTTGGCACACGTGCCATAGGTTTGCCATCCCTGCCCTAGTGGTTTTATTGAAATTATTGATCCAATTGTAACTTGCAGTGATGAATTTATTAATTCATTTATACACTTTACCCAACTTTGCCATTGTTTTTAATGAAAGGTATACTGGATACAATTTCCTCTGTGATACACAAACATTATATGTCATACAAAAGATGTTTTCTTCTTTTGTATAAATGGAAAAAGTACCCATAAGATTTAATATATATATATATTCACATACATCTTACATTAAAAACAAAGTTACCACATGCCGTAGTTAAAATGCATCCTAAATTTCAGAAGAATATTGAAAGTACTACTGACTTTTTTTTTTAAAAAAATGAATTAAATTCAAATAGGTCCCAAGGCTAATGGAAGCAATTTGTGTACCAACCCAAACTGACTGGCCTACTTTTCAAAATACAGGTATGACAGTCTCATGGTTCTAAAAGGACATTTAAATTGAAAGACTGTGAATATAGTACATAATTATACCAATAGCACCCTTTAACTTGTCAGCGTATAAATCTAAAAGGCTATCAATCATTTCTAAAGAGGAGATAAACCTGAAAATTCTTTGATTGACTGAGCTTCCTTTTTATGTTTTTTTTTTTAAAGAGGGGTGGGGGAGAGAAAAATGGATTAGAGTGGCCAGAAATCCATTTACAAAAGTACATTGTTTTACATAGGTGAGTAAAAAGCCAATAATTACATCTCCAAAAGACATCTAAATCTAAGTAAGTACTTTCCCCTTACTTACGTATTTCAAGTTGTGCAGAACTTTAGGCAACTTTTATATTAAAATCCTTTTTTTGTAAAAGCAATGTTTATTGAAGTAACTAATAGAACAGCATTTTCATTTAAGGTAATGAAATCATTTTTGCAAATATGCGATTTAAGCCATTTTTTCCTATCTGAACAGTAAACTTTCAACCTGTCTCTTGTGTGTATTAACTAAAATTACACCCAGGTGTACAAAATCTGTCTATCTATGCCAGCATATGAGTTAAGGCACAATATTTATTATTCTTTCCATTTTATGAATTACTACTTAAACCCTTGAGGAAGAACTTCCTTTCAGATTAGACTTGAACAGAACAAACGTTGGGAAATCTTTATGGAGTGAATTTTGAACTGTAATAAAATCTAACACATTTAGCACTAAAAAAATAGATCTCTGTAAATTCAGAATTAGAGATTTAACTATTTTCATGTTTCCAGAACTAAGACTTAAATGTACAAGAATTTTGCTTTAATATCTTTTAGAACTATATTTATTGGGAACTCAATGAGCTGATAACTCATCCTTGCAATGAAAACAGACTTATTGGACTTTTTTTGTTTCCGGCTTGTTTTGTTTTTTTAATTTTGAAATTAAAATGGAAAGGATTGCCTTTCTGTTTTCAATATGTTTCCCATAATGAGCTCCTGCTGTATCAATATAGCCCTGGTTGTTAATTGAATGACTGCCTGACATACAGGAGATGGGAACTGGTATCTCAGACCAGAATGATCGACACTTAATATCAACCAATTTAAAAGAACCTGTTCAAATATCATGTTGAACACCATAGTTTGGATTAGTCTTGGGAAGCCCATGCAGATGCAGGGGAGAATAATTGAATTAGCCACATTTTAATGTTATTATTTGAAGAAAAACAAACACAGTCTATGGAAGCATTTTGGAGATAAGCACAAGACCCAAGCCAAAAAAAAAATGGGATTTTTTTCATTTGCATTTATGCTTTCATCTCACCCCCTCTCTCTTGCTGATTTTCAAACATTTTTCTCTATTACTTTATTTGATACTTTCCTTAAGCTAGTTGATGAGAAAAGACAAAAACTCTCCTTCGGGGCATGCAGTAGCATAAAGGAAAAGACAGTCTGGAACTGTATGGCTAAAACTACAGTGCCAGCAAGATAATTTTCTCCTTCACTCCACCAGTTCCATGATATGTTTCAAGGTTAATACTTCTCCAGGGAAAGCATTTTGCAAATCTGAGATTTTTAAAACGAGGGAATAATGAAAGATGGTTTCGATAAGACATATTGCTGTTGTGGGAGGAAAAGCAGGAGAGTTGAATTTTTTGTAAAAAAAAAATGTGCCACGTGTATTGATTTTGCTTTTGCTAAATCTGCTAACTTCAGATTTGTAAGATCTGCCTTTAAAAATAATTGCTCTCAAAGTACACGAGAATAAATGACATTGAAAAAGGAAAGCATATTGGTCATTCATCTCTGCGCTGATGAAGCATCGTGCCACAATGTGACTTGTGCAACTAACTGCCTTATCCCATCATGGGTCCTCAGTACATTTTTTTGTGACAAGTCCTGTAAGTTGATGAGGATATTGCTATCCTCTCCTTTCAGCACCAGGGCCTAAAGATTTGTGGGGTTTTTTTCTGTCCTCTAACATACAGAATCCCTATCTAAACGATTTTAAGTGACTCAGTCAAAAAAGGTAATATTTCTAAGTTCTGGCTGACATACACTCATAACACTGCGATAATTCCCCTTTCAACTTAAGGCTCTCTCTCAACAACTAACTCCATTGTTGGCCTTCAATAAGAAACATTGCTGGCCTCCAGTAATTGAAAAAAAGCTAGTTAACTACCCTTACTTTTACAGTATCGCAATGGCCCTCATTGTCTTCATGCCATTGGCAAATCAAACTGCCATGTGCTTAGTACTATAAGGCTGTTTGAAGTGACTCTATATATGCCACAATATGTGTGTGTGTGTCTGAGAGAGAGTGGGGAGTGTATATCTAAGAAAATGGTCAATTGTATTATTTATCTCTTGGCAGTGCAGGAAGGTTTGGTCTGAAGATGAGGCATGCCAATCTTGAGATGGAAAAGTTGGGAAATCCTGTATTGACAAGAGGATTTCTGAGACCAATTTGACAGGTATTGTCTGCAGGGCTGTTGTTTTTTCATAAACCTTGCCAGGTTTAAATTTCATTAGAGCCAATCTCCCCACTGTATGATGCCATTTAAGAAACCTCTGTGGTCTCAAGTTAAAAGGACATTGCCCTTTTAGCATGTGATTCCTTTTTGGTCATGATAACCCAAAAGGTCTTTTGGGCCAAAGCCCTCTTTGCCCATCTATGGATGCCTATGTGGGAATAATAAACCTAAGGAAAGGAAGTGTGTATCTAGTTATGGGGGGTATTGGGGAGAAGACCGAGTAAGTTGTCTCCGTTACTGAAACAGACATTTGGGAAGGTAGGAAGGGAAAATGAAGAAATGTAACAAAAATAGGACCAATGGGACTGGTTTGGCTTAAATTATATACATTATACTGTTCTTCACATATTTCTTGATACTGAAATTTAAACATTTTGAAGCTGTTTTGAAGGATATGAACTCAGACTGAATCTGAACCAGGCTCCAAGTGTGTTGCTAATAAATCGAATGGTGTGGGGGTTTTACACTTTTTTTTAGCTACTGAATAAAGTAGTGATGAGCGCGTCCACCCCTTGCTTTGATAGCTAAAAAAAAAAAAGTTTAAAACCCCGCGTCCCCCCCTCCCCTGCAAAATCGGATGTGTTGTGGGGGAATGGTGCAGGGTTTTAAAACTTTTTTATTTCAGCCACCAAAGCAAGCGGTGATGGCGGGCGTAGTGCTGCTAATGCCGCTCAGTGCTTCAGAGAGAATGCAAGGAGGGGGAACAGCCAAAAACCAATGGCCAGAGTGTCAAATCTGGTAAGGAACCCTGTGTTCCTATTTGTCACTCACTCACTCAATCAATCAATCAAATCTTTATTACAGTAATAGTAGGAGACTTTCAGAGCTACAAGGAAAATGCAGCAAGTTCCCAACCAAGCCTCTGTGTAGGCAAAAGGACTTTAATTGGTCTGCAAGGGAGCATAAAATCACTTCTCTCTCTCTCTCTCTCTCTCTCTCTCTCTCTCCCCCCCCCCTCTCTCACAAATACACATCATCCTCATCATGTGAAAGGGTACACTTTGCAGATCTCACCATGGAAAGAAAGTTTTATTTCTTATTCTTAATTAAATGTCATTAAATGAAACCATACAAGCACCAGGGCAATTTTTGTTGTGGTTATTGTTAATATGGCCTACTCTTTATAAAGCTTCCTTTTTCATTAAAATTTTCCCCTTCCGCTCACCATTTATTCCCATTGGCAATGGGAAATGGAAGTAGGTGGAGCAAATTCTACTCAGACACTGAAATTGGTGATGGTAAGGCCAACTCAGTGTTTTCCTAACTTTTAAGGCTTTGTATGTGTGATATTTTTTCACTCAAACCTATTTCTGTGAATTTAATTTCCTTTTATTAATGGTACTACAGCATGCAGCATGATGTAATCCTTAACTAGAAATAAAAAGATATGTAGCTAATAAGAAATGTAAAATTTCAGTTTTATAGCAACTTGGAGTCTAAATAGAGTCTAACAGCCAAACCTTCATTAGATTATAAATAACATTCCACAGGCAAATCAAAGCACAAAACTAGCATCTGTATTCGTGGCTTCTTTTAGAAACTGCTATTTATTTGAATTAAAGGTGAAGCAGCAGTTGCTGAAACTAGATTGTTGTCACTAAAAATTATGGTACATACATACATACACTGTATCCAGAAACTGAGTCATGGCAACTGGACTTCTTGTAAGATCAAACAGTTTAGTTACCCACCCTAGTAGCTTTGTCAGTCTGGGGAAAGTTGGTGTGAAGCTATTCCACACCACTGTCCACCTAAGGAGCCTATTCAGACCATTACATGATTGCATCCTATTCAAACCTTATAGCATGAGCCTGTTCAGACCAGGGTGATATGAAAGCAAAATGAACTATATATTGAAAGACACACACCAACTTCCCCCAGACTGACAAAGCTGCTTGGATGAGTAATGAAACATTTCAATCTCACAAGAGAAGAAGTCCAGTTGCCATGACTCAGCCTCTGAATAATCTCACATGGATGATTAAGAATCTTCACAGACATATACAGTGGTCCCTCACCATTCCTTATTTCATATACTGTGGTGCCGGTATATCACGGGACTGCAGTATATAAAATGCAAGCCCCCCTGGGGTAAGTTGCATGGGCCTGTTTGAGGCCTCCTGCATATACCCCAGGCCTGGCGTTGCCTCCAACGGGCTCCCCAGGCCTGTCGGAGGCCCCAGAAGTGGTTTCCAGCTATCCAGAAGGCACTTCTAGTTTTTTGGACGACACTTCTGACCCACCAGTAACCACTTCTAGGGCCTCCAACAGTCCCAGGAAGCCGGTTGGATGACTGTTCGGTGCAGTGCAAGGAGAAGATAAGTCTAGGAGGCCCTGAACAGTGCCCCCCCATCCCAACCCAATCCAGCATCCATATACTACAGATTTTCCATTATTGCAGGTTGAGTCAGGACCCTAAACCCTGTGATAAGTGGAGGGTTTCTGTAATTTTAAGGACACAAGGAATGCAGAGTATCACCAAAACCAGAAATTTTAGGTCATGTTTATTAAGAATGCCATGTGTACACTTATTACTGCAGCTACATTCTTTTGTGTGTGTGTGTGTGCGTGCGTGCAGTATGTATTTTAAATGCATTTACTGTTTTCTACGCAATGTTTCCCCAAACATAAAATGGAATACAATTAAGACTACAATTAAAATGACCACAACAGCATAATGGTAAAGCCAGTACTTTTTAAAAAGGAATCACTAAAATCATCCAGGGACTCCACATTTTTAAGGCCACAGTCGAGGAGGGAACCATGGATCGATTCTGACACATGGCATTCCATGGAACCACCACAGGGGAGGCCTTATCTCCCTGCTCAGTCTTCGGCTGGATTTTGAATCGAGAAACACAACACCTGTTTTCGTAAAGATGAAACGATACAAACCAGCCTCAAGTAGGAAGGAGGAACAAGGAGACCCAACCTCACTAATCCTGCATGACTTGGGATAGTTTAATGAGAAGGGCCACTGTGTTGTGGAACTAGCACAAGCCTCATCTGTCCTTCAACTACCTCCTATAGCATGGAGAAAGAGCTAGAGCAGGTAGAAAGAGATGGTGAGAAGCACAATATATTTGATGAGAACACACAGCCCCCAAAGGTCTTCCATTTGGGAATCTCCTAGAAATATCCTAGATGAATAAAACCATTCTGCTTGTCAATGAAGGATCTTTAACACACATTGCGAGAGTAGGGCCAGACAGCTTGAGACAACCTGCCCCCATGCTACACACACAAACACACATTGAATCGCATTAAACCCATATAGCTTAATTAAATAATACTTTGACAATACATATAGAACATGTTCTGTTTCAAATGAGCTTTAGGATCAAATTAAGGTGTCTATAATTACACAGATGTACCTGAAACACTCAGGTCTCCAAATCCATCTGTTTAAGATATGAATGAAAATGTGAAGTAAAGGCACAACTAAATTAAGAATTATGTTCTTCAGACAATTTATTTATTTCTACTCTAGAATATAGTATTTTGCAGAACTGAAAAAACATTGATTCAAATAACTATTCATGTATCATCTCTACATGTATTTTATGTATATTACATAATATAACTCAGGACTTCATGGCCGCCTTGACAACCATGGGGCTGTCTCAACATGTCATCAGCCCAACGCATGAGAAAGGCCATACTCTAGACCTGGTTTTCTCAACGGGATTGGAGGATGGTGGTTTGGATGTGGAGGGGTTGGTCCTGACTCCATTGTCATGGTCAGACCACTTCCTGGTCAAGTTTAGGCTATTAGCTACTCCAACCCTCTGCAAGGGTGGGGGATCTATTAAGATGATCCACCCTCGGAGACTAATGGATCCAGATGGTTTCCTGAAAGCTCTGGGGGATTATCCGTCTGATATGGTTGGCACTCCTGTCGAAGCTCAGGTCACCCTATGGAATAGGGAAATGTCTCAGGCAGTTGACACGATCGCACCTAAGCACCCTCTCCCCTTATGCAGAGCCCAGATGGCTCCTTGGTATACATCTGAGCTGCGGGCAATGAAGCAGGAGGGGAGAAGGCTGGAGCACAAGTGGAGAAAATATCGCTGTGAGTCCGATTGAACACGGCTTAGAGCCCATTATCGGGCCTATTCCGTGGCGATACGGTTGGCGAAAAGGCAATATTTCACAAACCGTAAATAAATAAATAAATAAATAAATATTTCACAAACCGTATTGCTTCCTCAGATTGCCATCCAGCAGAGCTGTTTCGGGTGGTCCAGGACCTTCTTCAACTGAGAAATACGGTGGAGGTTCTGGACCACTCAGCAGCCTGTTGTGACGAGTTTGCTGTTCACTTTTAGGGGAAAATCGCTCATATTCGCAGGGAATTGGACTCCACTATTGGTGCAGAATCAAGGGATGTATCCAGTGTGCCGAGCTTAGGTCCAGCATTATTGGATGAGTTTCAATTATTGAGACCCGAGGATGTGGACAGGGTGCTTGGAATCTGTCCGTTCTACCACCACTCTGCTTGACCCTTGCCCTTCCTGGCTAATTGAAAGATCTGCCGGGGGGGTTGCACCTGGGTCCAGGAAGCTGTAAACGCCTCATTAAGAGAGGGAGTGGTCCCTGCTGCCTTAAAAGAGGCAGTAATCAGACCACTCCTTAAAAAACCTAATCTGGACCCAGGGCTGGTGGTGAACTACCGGCCAGTAGTGAACCCCCCTTATTTGGGCAAGATGTTGAAGCGGGTGGTGGCCGGACAACTCCAGGTGCTGATGGATGAAACGGATTTTCTGGATCCATTCCAATCTGGTTTTAGGCTGGGTTTTGGAACAGAGACTGCCTTGGTTGCCCTGTATGATGACCTTTGCCGGGAGAGACACAGGGGGAGTGCAACCCTGTTGATACTCCTGCACCTCTCAGTGGCTTTTGACACCATCAACCATGGTGTCCTTCTGGATAGGCTGGCCAGATTGGGAGTTGGAGGCAGTGTTTTGCAGTGGTTCCGCTCCTTCCTGGCTGACCGTGTCCAGAAGGTGGTGCTGGGAGACAGTTGCTCTGCCCCATGGTGTTTACATCATGGGGTTCCTCAGGGCTCAATACTGTCTCCCATGCTGTTCAACATTTACATGGAACCTCTGGGAGCGGTCATCAGGAGGTTTGGGCTGAGGAGCCAGCAATGTGCTGACGATACTCAGCTCTACCTCTCATTCTCCACCAATCCAGGTGAGGCGGTTTCTGTGCTGAACTCGTGTCTGGGCCAGATAATTGACTGGATGAGGGTTAATAAATTGAAACTCAATCCAGACAAGATGGAAGTGTTGTTAATGGGTGCTTCGCCGGACAGGTTAGAGGGCCATTTCCCTGTCTTGGACGGGGTTGCACTCCCCCTAAGGGACAGGGTCCGCAGCTTGGGGGTGCTCCTGGACCCCGGTCTAACTCTGGAAGCCCAGGTGGACTCGGTGACCAGGGGTGCCTTCCTTCAGCTGCGGAAAATATACCAGCTCTGCCCCTACCTAGACGAGCAGAGCCTCATGACAGTTACACATGCACTAGTAACGTCCTGTATTGATGACTGCAATGCGCTCTACGTGGGGCTGTCTTTGAAGACAGTCCGGCAATTGCAATTGGTTCAGAATCGTGCGGCGCGGCTGGTAAGCGGTGGGGCTGCCAGAGATCACATCACGCCGATTCTACGTAACCTGCATTGGTTACCAGTTGCTGCCCGAGCCCAATTCAAAGTGCTTGTCTTGACATATAAAGCCCTAAATGGCTTAGGACCTAGATATCTGAAGGACCACCTCCTTCCATATGAACCTACCCGGCAATTTAGATCGAGCCAGGGGGCCCTCTTGAAAGAGCCATCCCTCAAGGAGGTGAGAGGGATGGCTTGTAGACATAGGGCCTTCTGGTCAGCTGCCCCCAAGTTATGGAATGCCCTCCCAAGTGAGATCCTCCCAGCGCCAACATTGATGACATTTTGGCGCCAGGTAAAAACCTTCCTGTTCCAGAAGTTTTTTAATTGATACAACATAGACTGTGGGTCCTTTGATGGCAAATTTAGTGTGATGATTTTAGTATAAGGTTTTTGTTGTTGTTTTAATTATTTATTGGTATTTGATGTTTTAACTGTTTTAATTCCTTATTGTAGGCCGCCCAGAGACCTTTGGGTAGTGGACGGCATATAAGTTGTAAAAATAAATAAATAAATAAATAAATAAATAAATAAATAAATAAATAAATAAATAAATAAATAAATAATGATATTCCATATGCAGAAATCTCATGGTCTAAATGGAAGTCATTGCATTACTTATTGCTTTGTGGGATACTGGTTGCCAGTATTATTGTTGAGTCAATCATACAAGTTAATGTGTTTGCTTGTTTTTTTACATTTTACACATGGTGTGTTATCTGTACCAAGAGGCAAGAATAAAAGAGGGAAATACTCTCTAGTTCCTTCCTATGGCCTATTCTGGCACTGCACCTTGGAAATGAAGGGGAAAAGGACAAAACGATTCAAAACTCAAAAAGATTCATAACAGAATGCCATAAATTCTGAAAAAATCCCTGTTAAAATAACTCTAAAATGTTTTTGATATAACTTTTGAAAGTAATAAGTATTAGTAATTACACCTAGATGATACAAACATTACTCATAAATAATGCAATAAATAGTTACCAAGTTACAGAAAAATATGGTTACTCAAGAGTATACCTAGTTGCATGACACTCTGCTAGTTTTAACTAGTTACTTCCATGCTTTATCTTATTCCCTCTAAATAACTTCATCTGGTGCCATCACAATATAATATGATGGTAGGGAGAAACACATGGGAAAGCTGCCTAAATGCCCTAAGAACATCTGATCTTGCCTGATTTTGAAAGCTACGTAGGATTGGCCCTGGTTAGTACTTGGATGGGAGACGACCAGGGAATACCAGGTGCTGTAGGCACCTGGAGTAGAAACTGGGAAGCCACTCCAGTATTCCTGCCAAGAAAACTCCATGGTCATGAAGTCACAAAGAGTCGGCCACAACTGTAATGACACAACACACACACAACACATGGGAACTTTAATAATCTGGGTGCAAGGGATGTTCTTCTACTCTGAGTGGTGGAGTGCATGAAATGGGATGAGATACAACAGTTGCTTAGGGGCTGCTTGCCCATCTGCTTCTTTATGTGACCATTAGAGATGGGCACGATTTAAAAAAATGGCATTTTGTTTGTCGTTTGTCGTTTGGAGGGTCCGTTTCGGTTCATTTCCGTTTTTCACGAATTTTGCAAAAAAATTCCTTTTCATTTTCATTTGTTTTGTTACCATTTCGTTACCATTAATTTTGATTTTTTGTGATTTTTTTAGCAGTTTAAGCAATTCACTCATATTGCAGTAACGGAAACGAAACGCACGACAAAATTTCCGGCATTTCTCTTTGTTTCATTTCATTTTAGAGACAAAATTCATTTGTTGTTTCGTTGCGTAATGAAACAAAAAAACGAAAACAGAAACAAAAAATTGTTCGTTTTGTGCCCATCTCTAGTGACCATGTATGAGAATGTCTGTTTGCCCTCATTCGCACCTGCACATATGTCTCTGTGTATGAATACCCGGTTCTACTTTGGAGTCCCAAGGTAAGTAAATTTTGATTGCATATTTTTAAAAATAATTTTGAGTGCATTTTTTAAAAAAATTACTTACCTTGGGGGCACCAAAGTAGCAGGGGTAACTTCAGAAAGCGACTTTAGGGAATCCCCTGAAATTTGGAAACATTTGGGGGTAAGGGGGCTGAAGAAGCCTCAAAGAGGGTGCAACTAAATCTTCTCATTGGAATCATATGGGAAACGGAGGCACTGCTATGGCTCACCTGATTAGGACTTGCCCTCAGCTCCCCTCTCCAAGCTGTCCAAGCTCCTAATTTTACCCCAAGAAACTGGGAAACGTATTGACTCGAGTATAAGCTGAGGGCGTTTTTTTCCTGTCAAAAATAAGGGCTGAAAAACTTGGCATATACTCAAGTACCAGTATTTACTGCTTTATTCCAGAATGCTGAATATTTTTAACAGATATTAATATTAAAAGGGGGCTTCTTAACAGACATTAATATTTGCCTCATCAGACACAATTAGTAAACTGCATAATAAAGGAGAGAAAAGAGGAGAATTTTTTTGAATGGATCATGGTTTGATAAGAACGTTTTTAAAATTATTATTTAAAATTATTATTTAAAATTATTAGTGCCACAAGTGCCAGTCTAATATTCCCATTTTACAGGTATGGTGAAAAATAAAGATCATGTAATGCTGGACCTTTCCATTGCCTCTAAATTCAACAGCAGCAGTATTACTTTCGCCTATAATTGTTCAGCTTATGTCCCAAAGAGTTTTGACAATAACTGTTATCAGGAGGGGGAAATCACAGCAACCTGTCTGATAAACGTGTTTCCCTGCCCTCACACCCTGGTGAGCACTGTGACACTCTACTTTTATCATCCGGTGTGTGCTCGGAATGAGCTTAGAACAGCAATTGCCAGGAATAGGCAGGCGATAAACTGCATTGATTTAACACATCTTGTTTTCAATCATGCTCGGATTTTCTGAGCACGCATTTTTCCTGTACTCCAGCTTGTAGCTTTTATCTGACGAGCTGATCCCTTTTCACTGGAAAATGAAAAGGTCGCACAATAAGACACGGTTTACTGGAACTCCAACACGCACCGGGGAAAGTATTTTAGATAAATACTGGCAGACAGAGTGGAGCTGAATTTCAACACCACAATTGCTAAACAACAATACTTATTCCTCTCTCAGAACAAGCCTACAAGCACCTTGTGGATCACAGTAGGGGAGTGCTCCGAGTCAGCTAAAAAACTACCTTCCATAAGACTGTTTAAAGATGTAGTGGTCTTTTAAACTTTTACAACTGGTCATGAAGTCGGGAAAAGCTAAATACTTTCTCAGCAGTATCCACAAGCCCACCAAGAAATTTAACAATAAGCTATTTTCCATGGCCAATAGATGAATTCCCACTAAAATGCCAAAGGTATTTTTTGTGAAACTGAATGAAGGGTAAAGGGAAACTGGAAAGTAAAAAATGAGTCTAACTAACGAATACTGATGGCCAAATGGACAAGCTATATTTTCTCAAGCAGAAACTGTAAGCCAACTAAGTTGGAAGTAAACCACATTAATATGAATGGAATGTATTTCTGAATAAACATATTTTCTTATTCCAATCACAGCACAGACACAACTGGATTAATGTAAGACTTCTGCTTCATATAAAGTAATGCTACCTGTCCATCAGTTTTGTCTACTCAAACTGGTTCCCTAGAAACACCAATACAGTATATATGAGGCAAAGATTTGGTAGCTGATCCAACTAACTGGAAGCACAAGGGACAGAAACTGTCTTCCCTTCCACAGTATTCTATGCTACTACCTCCACATTCACAACAGTACACAAATTAGCACTTGAACCATGTGGTATTCCTTCTCCATCATTTTCTGAGGCCACACCTGAGTAACCAGAACAGTAAAAATAAATAAATTCAGAGGTCACTTGCACTTGGAAATTAATCCATTTGCATGCGGATAGGGACCGGGTTAATGCCCAATTAACTGGCCACATTTTAGTTGAGAGAATGTTAATTTTGCAGTTGGGCTTATTAGTTTGATTAATTGATTGATTAATTGCTTAATATTGCCGCCCTGAAAGAAATACATTGCTCGGTGCAATGATATTCAAGTCTTGAAAATGCGTAATGAAGCAAAATTACTTTGGAGAAATTACATCTACAAAACGGGGCACAGGATTACCAGTCCTCAAGGCCAGGTTTGTTTCAACGCAACACAACAGAAGTGTATATTCTGCTCTTATGCTACAGTGCACGGAGGTGGACTACATGGACCGTAAATAGTATTGTTTTCTATTTTCTGCAGAGATGTATAATGGATGAGAAAAATTTGCTTTATTTGCAGCCCCCTCCCTGTTCCCCCTTCTTTTACACCACCAGAAATTCTATGTCTCTGAAGTGGAACTCTCAGTGAGCTGGTCAAATGGTCTCTTTTGGTATACCTGTAGTAAAAATCCTTAAGTAGCTTAGAGTGGAATGAAGCTGGATTATCTTTCCTCAAAAAGATCGCCCAAATACTTTTTGTTTTATGGAGACAAAGTCCTTAGGGGATTTATTGAAAACCCACCTAATATTCTTGAGTGCTGAAGTTTGCAGTGATACCTTTTACACTATCAAATGTGTGTAAAAACACTTACTGATAGATAGTCCTTATCTGTTACACATTAGAAGAAGCAAAAGGAGGAGAAGTTATTCTGTCTAAATATCAAGAATGACTTATGCTCTGGGGCTTTTGGTAAGTGGATTTTCAGAATGCGGCATTTCAAGAAGAGACATATTTGTACTAAAAAAGCTTCTTGGCGATGACATTTTATTGAAGTATTTCTGTATTCACAGTGACAAGTAGCTTGGAGGAAGAAAGCACATTTGAGCTTAAAACATGGTACCCTGGTTCATTCATTAGCTTGTGCAGCCCTACAAACAGTAGAATCAATAGCCAACATTTCACTTTGGCCGTGGTCACACTTGGTTTTCGATCCTGATCTTCTGAAGGTCTGGCTTTTCCTCTTCGTCCCATCATGTGATTGAATAAGTGGGACAGGAGTTCACACATCAAAAGCTAGCGCCAGCAGGTGGCGCTAGCATTTGAAAAAAAAGGACCACTTGGCTGGGGGGAAGGAAAACTTGTAGGACTGGATAGAGCTTCCTGTTTTTCCAAAGGTGAAAAGCAATTAAAAAAAACATAGCCCATCAGCCCCAGGAACAGTCAGTCGGTGCTATGAAAAAAGAAGTTGAGTCATGGCAACTGGACTTCTTTTTCTTGGGAAACTGAAACGTTTTGCTGCTCAACTAAGCAGCTTCGTCTGTCTGAAGAAAGCTAGTTGCAAGTCCTCCATTTTATAGTTCACTTTGACTCCTTGTCACCCTGGTCTGAAATAGGCTCATAAGATGAGCAATGGCCTTCTGAATAGGCTTGTTAGGTAGACAGTCTCAATAGCCTTAAGGTGAACAATGGCCTAAGGAACTGAAACCCATAAAGTATGGGTCATTAGCTCTGGTCTTGGTGGTGAAGGTGTGAAGTATTTTTGATTTGTCTAAGTATTATTGAAATCACAGCCTGATAAGTGGCAGATAGACTGTGCCTGCCCCTCCCACCTCTGTTGAGACAGGGGTTTTACAATGCTCACATGAATGGCTTCCCTGACCCCTCTCTCAAAACACCTATCTTCTCTGTCTTATATGTGTTCATCTTCATCTTTGAATTAGTGTCCTTTGTCCTTCAAGTGGAGGTATACTGCTGATTCTGTTCCTGAGCTCTTACCCCTCCTATTTTCAGACTGATGAAGCTGTTTGGATGAGCAGCGAAACATTTCAATCTCTCAAGCAAAAGAAGTCCAGTTGCCATGACTCAACTTCCAGATAAACTCACCTGGATGACTGAGAATCTTCACAGACATAAAGGAAAGGAATGTTTGTGCCATATTATTTCAAACAGAAGGCTTCTCAAAAAATGGCTGTCATTTTTAGATATAATTTCTGAACTCCTGAGAAAACATGATGAACACTCCAATGGTGTCCATATCATGGCACAGTAGAGAGATACATGCCTGAACTAGATATGATTATAATGAGATGTAACAGGACAGATAGTCTAATAACCTCATATAGGACAGCTGCCACTGTTGTGTGGTTATACTTTGTTTTTCAGCTTGGACAAGAATAGCAGATACATATTTAATATAGTTTTGCAATACATATCTCAAACATTGTTAAGAGAAGGCTATTGAAAACATTGTTTTGTTTCTTATTATTTCTGCACTTTTCTGCAAAAAGCCATCAAAGTGGTGACTTAATCAAAGACACCAATGACACAAGTAAAATATATAGCAACAAAACTGTTATAAAACCCTAAAATCACAATAAAATACAGTACTAAGAGTAGTAGTAAAAGACCAACTAATGTGACTGTTATGTGGCTCACACTGTTACCTGAGAATTAGCAAGTCTATAGACCATTTTCATGTCTCTGGGTGCTTGCAATGCAACTTCAGTGGCCACTTCCTCTGCATATGAGTTTGTCATCCTGGTCTATTTCACTCAAAGCTGGTTGAATGCAGGAGAGAAAGCTACCTTATTCTAAACTGGCCCAGATGTTTTTAAAACTAGCATAGGATCACTGCATCAGGTTGGAGTGCAAACTGGAGAGTGTTCCACACAGCCCACATTTCCATGCATGAAATTGATTTTAGCTGTGCTCTTAAAAGCAGGGTTCTCCCAGCATAAGGCCGATCCTGTTAGACAGCAAATTACCTGTCTAAGCCTATTGTCGTGGAATAGAATTCGACATTCACATTCCATAAACTTCAGTATTGGGAGTGTTTTTCGCCATATGTTTGTGTACTGCAAATACTTCAGGGTTTCTTTTAATTTTAAAGGGAACCGAGAACAGAAATAAGAAAGAATTTTTAAACCTCAAAGTCAATTCATAAACAGCAGACCATGTGATCATCATTAAGCCTATAATCTACAGACCAAAAAAGGCTAGCTGGAAATAGCTACTGCCATTACAGAATCCAACATAAAGGCTCTGGAACTCAGTTTACATTGCTAGAAATCATATAACAAAAACATACTGTAATTCAGCAGTGAATGAGCATTTTCAGCTGACAATGATTTTTCTAAGACATGTTTTAAATAAACAAAAACTTCTGGCCAAAAGGAATTCATCACAATGTACAATCATATCATAGAAACACTGCTCATGTTCAATGTGAATTACCTTTCTAAAAATGTGCTGTTGCTCCCAATATTCCCCAAACACATTTTTTTTTAATTTAGAGAAATGGTATGTATAGTAATACCCTGGATAACGAATGCCTCTGTTAACAAATAATTCAGCTAGTGAATTGAAATTTCCAGGAATAGGGATGATTTGGATAACAAATTTTTCCTATGGGCTGC
Source organism: Phrynocephalus forsythii (assembly GCA_029282475.1). Lineage (NCBI taxonomy): Eukaryota > Metazoa > Chordata > Lepidosauria > Squamata > Agamidae > Phrynocephalus > Phrynocephalus forsythii. The sequence continues at coordinate 114,567,296 of JAPFRF010000011.1, forward strand.
ATTGGATAACAAATTTTTCATAACGCTTTGCAAAAAATGTCTACTCAGGATACATTGCACCCTCCCCCATAGTTTGTGGAGAGGTGGGAGGAGTTGGAGCAGTTTTTTCATCATGTTTTGGAACCATTCTGGACATTTTTTTTTGCAGCAGGTTTTGAATCTTTCGAGCTTGGAAAGGTAGGGCACTAAGGTTTCTGTGCTTGCTTTTGTCCATCTTTGCATTCTTTTCCCTTGCTCTGCAAGCAGGAATGGACTGGGGTTTTTCTTGCTGATTGCTTTGGTCCATTTTTGCATTTTTATTTTTCATTGCACTTTTGAAGGGAACAGCCTGGGGTTTTTTTTTTTTCTTGCTGATTGCTTTTGTCCATGCTTGCATTGCACTGCAGGGTGTATGCTCTGGCTCTGCATGCCTTTAAAGTGCATTTTATAAAGAGATCTGGAAAAAAAGGCTTTTATGCTTTTTTTTCGGACCCCTGGAATATATTAATCGGTTTCCCATTCATTCCTATGGGAAACTGAGTTTCAGATAATGAATTTTTCGGTTAGCAAATTGACTCACAGAACAAATTAAATTTGTTATCCAAGATATTACTGTATAGAAGTCAAAGCAGCATTCAGTTGTATGGGACTATCTAGATTACCTGATGGTGCGTCTCTCACTAAGATTACCCATGCATGCCACCCAACCTAGTCAGGGTTCATGTTTGTATGAGGCCACCCCTAGAGAGGCTTGGAAAGCTGCCACCATGACCTGGGCCTTCTTGGTGGTTGCTCTAATTATATGGAATACACTTCCTGCAGATACAGTATATGCCAAGCGCCCTCAATTAGGGTCTTCAGGAAACAGATATAGAGTAGTACCTTGGTTTACAAGTACAACCTGTGCTGGAAAGATGCTCGTAAACCAAAATATTCATATATCAAACAATTCAAATATTCATATATCAAACTTAAGATAATTCATTCTTGGGTCTGTCATCCCAGAAAAAATCATATAAATTTCCTTTATTTCCTATGTGGAAATAAGAGGCCAGGAGCCGGACACCCTGGTGGCCACAAAAGGAGCTGGTGGCCATCATTTCCTCGCTGCCACTCTGTGCCCCGGTGCTCATTTTGCAAGACACCGCTTGTCAACAAAATGCTCGTCTTACATAATGCTTGTAGACTGGGGCACTTGCTTCTGCAAGTAGGGAGGAAATCTGATATTCCCCATTAGACATGGGCATGGAGCAGCGAAACTGTCGTTTCCGTTTTCGGTTATCGTTTCCGTTACGTAATGGAAATGGTAACGATAATTACGCCACTCCAGCTCGAACCCGACCCGAAAAAAGAAAAATTGGGTTGGGTTTTTCGTTGTCGTTAATGGCATCGCGGCAATCGTGCGATGCCAAGCAGCACAGAAAAAAAGTTTTAAAAAGTAAAAAACAAAACAAAACGACTCCCGGCCAAAAAAGCAGGCGAAAATATGCCTGCCTGAGGACACCTACCAGAGGGGTGGTTTCGGGGGGGGTCCCCGGCCTTCCCCCCTCTCCTGTCCTGGGTTGCTTGCACCAGGCTGGGGTGGGGTCATCCTCGTCATCTGTCTCGCTGCATGCCATGCAGTGGGGGGGATCCAAAATGGCGACTGCAATTTTTCTTTTGAAATTGTGGTCAAAAAACACACCAAATCACCACAGAAACATGTGAAATTTATTTATTTTAAATGCCTGATTTTTAATAGTAGCAGCAGTGGGTTTTTTATAGCAATAAAACGTCACATTGGTTTTATTTTATTTTATTTTATTTTATTTTTAATTTTTTTAGACCTGCCCATTTCAGCTGGGCATGGGATGGGACCATGCAAATTGTTTGAACCATTCCACCAATGGCATCGCCAGGTTTTTGACTGACACTTCTGGATGTCTCGGAGGGCATAAAAAGCCGAGGCAGCTTCCAGAAATCGCAGTCAGGTGTATGAATGTGGTTGAGGGAGGAGGGCTGGCTGCTGGTGCTGGTGTGATCTGATCGCGATTGAGGAGGGAGGCTGGAGGCTTTAGGATTTAAGTTAGGCAGGAAGGGAGGGGATTGAATTTAGAAAATAATTTCTTCTTTAATTCCCTGCAGCTTTGTCTGCTGAAGGGAATAGCAGTTTATTCTTTATTTCTTCTCTGGCAGTTTGTGAGGATTTTTTTTTCTGATATTGGATATAGGGGTAGGGTCGACTGGGAGTGGGAGGTGTGGATTTATTTAAAACATATATTATATACTACCATTTATTTTCTATTTTCCCAACTTCGATTTGCTTGCACACACACACATTTGGGGTGCAAGCCAAGAACAGAACCTCTATCCTAAGTGATATCCTAACTGCCCACTCGCCCGCCCGCCCACGCCGCCACCCGCCTGTGGCCCGTGCCGCCGCCCGCCCGCCCGCCCGCCACTGCTTCCCCCCTGCCGCTGTCACCGCCCGCCCATGGCCCCCGCCACCGCCGCCCACCCGCCCCTCCCCCCCGCCACCCGCCGCCCGCCCCGCCCGCCGCCTAGGGCACAAAAACACCTAGCGCCGACCCTGATTGCGGGACGCCCCTATGCTCTGGGGGAAGTCAAATCGCGCTAAATTGCGGTGGAAACGACAAACGACAAACGACAAATGGAAATGACAAATTTTTGAAAAAATTCGGGACAAACAGAAATGACCCGAAACGGACCTGTTCCGACAAACGAAAACTTGAAACGACATTTTTTCTGGTTGTGCCCATGTCTATTCCCCATTATGTTACATGACACTATTTACGATATAATGTCATGCAGCAAATTCTGAGAAACCCATTGAGTATCAGCTTTGGTTCTGCAACATTCTGCTCAGAGCAATTGAAAGGAAGGATGTTTTCTATGGTTGCCGAAAAAGAGTTCATGGTGTTCTGCCCGGACATTGAAGCTAGAAGGCTAACAAATGTCTTTCAGGGCTCGCATATGATTTTTGAAGGATTTGCACTGGCTGCCAATATAAAGTGACCCACAAAACCATAAATGTCTTGGAACCTGGATATCTGAAGGAGTGGCTCATGATCTCAATTCACAACAACACTGGCATCATTTCAGTGCCAAGTCAAGACATGCTTTGGGGGGGGGCAAAGAATCTTGGCTTGTGCTGGTTTTAGAGCAATTGATAGATACATTAATTTTATGTATTTCAAACTGTTTAATTTAACTTGTTTTAAAGGATTTTATGCTTTTAAATTGTTTTATATGGCTCCGTAAACCCACCCTGAGATCTTACGATAAAGGACATGGTGTATGTGTTTTAAACAAACAAAATTGTGTCAACAGCGAGTAAAACTGTGCAGGCCCTAAATATGCTACTGTGGTCCCCATGTTTAATTTCAACCTTTGGTTGGTAATACAATCCTGGTAATTATAATCCATCCACAATACAATGGAATAAATGGGCAGCAAGCAACAAGGAAGAAAGAGAACAAAATGTCTACCATTGCCATTAAAAAATAAATCCCAATGGAACACACTTATGAAATTCCAAAATATTCTGGTGTGCCCTTGCTTTATTGGAAAAAGGCAACTCCTTTCAAGTTTTTATTTCTTTCAGACAAACAGAAACTTAAACTGAAACTGAAACCTTGGGTCCTTTTAAGGACAAAGGTTAGGTAAAAGTATTTTAAATACTATATTATCTTTACATATTGTCTTTAATTATTCTTTTAATTTAATTATCTTTATTATTTTATTTTAATGTGATTTTTTGTTTTATTATTAATGTCACTTATTTCTTGTTAATGTTCAATATTGTTTTGATGTTGTTCTTTTTACTTATTGATTTATATTTTGTTTATTTTACTGTTATTCACCACCCAGAGCGGTCCGGGGCTATATGTGCAGTACTGTACATAAATTTCATGAATGAATGAATGAAACAGATTATGAATCGATTGTTGTTTCAATTTCTCCACTCATTCTCACCCCTTTTAATGATACAAACAGGCACAACAAGTCAATTACAGTAAACCTTATCCAGCTGAAAACCTTTGGAGGAAAACAGTAGGAGTTGCTACTTATAAATACTGTAGTTAGTTACACGAGAAATGCTGTGGGCCAAGGAATTCTCAGGATTAACAGGAGAGTCAGGATAATCGTGGTTTGGACTTTATAAATGAAGAGTGTTCAAAACTACACCTCTTTAAAGCACTGTGAATGCATTTGGAATCCACTCATCAAAGCTTACACCATAATAAACTTGATTGTCTTTAAGGGGTACTAAAACTTTTTTCTTTTTGTAAGTTGCAGACTAACCTGGGCTAACATGCTACTAAAAGAAGGCATGGGCACACCAACCCATAATTGTTAAATTACGCAACCAGTAAGACAGCAAGCAAAATATCTCCCAAGGACTGAAATGCAACCAAGCCAATTTACTGTACATACACATGAAAAATTATAATTACAATCTTTTCTCACCCTGCTGATTATTGCAAAATCCTACATGCATCCACACACAAATGTCTGTGTCTTATTCTTTCTCTCAGCTGGGAAATATTTGGAGAAATATTTGATTTAGTGCAGAGCCTTCATTTCTCTGTACTGCAAATAAAATATAATTTGATGAAATGTAAATGAAGCAAAAATAGTTGCAGTGGTTTATCTGAAAAAATATATAGTAAGAAATGCTGTCACTGGACTCAGTTTTTAATTCAAAAAACGGAATTGGAGGGTAGATGTAAAATCTAAAATAAAACAGCAAATTGGGAACAGATGAGCAGAAAATATTCTTGAGGCTAGAATTATTTTCCACACACCACCTGCCAAATATTTATGCCGGTATGTATGTTACACCACTTTACAGCTGGACTGATGCTCATATCTGGATTGACAGAACACCAGGTGATGTCACAAATAGGAGTAGTAAAGAATCTTCTCTGAATCTCTGGAAATGGATCACTGCTAGAGATTGTTGACAAAAATCTGTTGGCTAGATAGTACAATGGTCTAACTCAGATTTGGCAGCTTCCTATGTCCCTATGCCGATATGGACACTACATGTTATGAACTCGTCCCAAATCGTGGCCAGTCCATTTACCAAGATCTGTACAATGCTGGGGTCCTTCTTCAGGGCTGGGACTCCAGTTTGGGCAGGATCCTGGCCTCATGAAGCTGGTGACTCCAATGAGGAGGAGGGACAGGGAGTGAACAAAATTGTATGAAGCGTGTAGCATCCATCTCTGTTCCGATGCGCCACACAGGACAATCTCAGATGTTTTAGTGTAGCCACCTCAGAGTGTTGTACAGCATGCCAGAAACTGAACAAATGCCCTTATGGCAGGAGATACTAGTCAAAATCCAATTACCCATTCGTACTTGTGTAAGTGAAAATATGAAAGCTGTGGTGCTGGCCACCAATTAACAAGGTGCAGATTGCATTCCTGAGAGCACAGCCAGTTACACAATCAGGCCTGTGCCCTGAAACACAACCACCACCATGTTGATTAGCATCCCACCCATTTGCCATGGTGAATTGCACGCAAAGCAGCAACTGAACCCTGGCCAGTCATGTTTAAAATTATATTCACATTCGCACTATATGAAACATCCTTCTTTACACATCACAATCCTGGTACTTGCTCTTTAGTTCATTCCCTGATAGAAAAACATAGTGGAACTGGAAAAGGTGCAGAAGAGAGCGACTAAAATTATTACTGGGCTGGGGCACCTCCCTTATGAGGAAAGGCTAAAACATCTGGGGCTCTTTAGTCTGGAAAAAAGGCGCCTGAGGGGGGATATGATTGAGATGTACAAAATAATGCAGGGCATGGGTAAAGTGGACAGAGGGAAGCTCTTCCCCCTCTCACAAAATACCAGAACTAGGGGACATCCACTCAAATGGAGGGCTGGGAGGGCTGCCTCCGCTGGCAGCCACTGTTGCCGGCTGGCCCTCCTCTCCCCCCTCCCCTCTCCTCTCCCCCCCCCCCGCTTTCCATCAGCAGCTTACGTGAGCCCAGTACTTTTTACTTCTTGCTTTTAGTTCACTTTGCTTGGTTACTTTATATTTTTTTATTTGCCAGTATATTGTGTTATGCTGTTGTATATTTTGTCTGTATTTAAAATTTGATTGCTGCTTAGCTTTATATTTTCCCATATTCCTGTTATAGTTGTATTTTGTGCATTTTTCCCCACCATGCAGGCAGGGACCACCATACCTGTTGTGTCATGGCCGTGGTCAGTACGCTAGGGGCTGGGGGGTTAGTCGGTCAAGAACTCGGGCCAGGCAACTTGTGCCTGTCCCCCGTTCTGACCCCTCAGCTCACTGTCACGTGCATTGGAGCCACTCCGCCAGCGCCTCCGATCTCACCCTCCTCCTCTTGAATGCCAGGTCGGTCCATAATAAGACACCCATCATCCGTGATACCATCGCCGATGGGAGGGCCGACCTGGCATATATCACCGAGACCTGGGTGGGTGCAGAGGGGGTGGGTGTCCCTCGCCCTGCTGTGCCCCCCTGGGTTTCTGGTACAGGGGGTGGGAAGATCGGAGGGTCGTAAGGGGGGTGGGGTGGCCATTGTTTACAGGGACACTATTCAAATCAGTAGGGCCTCGACGTTGGTGATTCCGGGGCTGGAATGTGTCCATCTGTTGGTTGGGCAGCGGGACAGGTTTGGCATTGTGCTCGGTTACCATGCTCCCCGCAACCCAGCACAATCCCTACCAGAGCTCACCGAGTTCATCGCCGCTACTCTGTTGAGAACCCCCGCCTTTTGGTGGTGGGTGATCTCAACGTGCATGCTGGCGGTGACCTGTCTGGTGCCGCTCTGGATTTCATGGAGTCCATGACCTCCATGAACCTGTGCCAGCATGTTTTATGCCCAACCCACAGAACTGGACACACCCTGGATCTGGTATTTTCTCCACGTCTGAGGATTCGTGTCTGAGGGTGTGGGACATTGTCCCCACACCCGTGTCATGGTCAGACCATCACCTGCTGTCTTTCTCTGTATCAATCGCCGCCCCACCCCGCAGGGACCTTCGGCCAACTGTTTGGGCCCGCCCTCGAAGACTCCTTAACCCTGATCGGTTTCGGGAAGTCTTCGGAGGGCCTCCTGGCGGACTGGCTGACGATCTGGTAGACTCCATGGTAGACCTATGGTTTGACGAAACATCCCGGGCTGTCGACCATATCGCCCCTAGGCGCCTCATCCGCTGCCGAACTCGTCCCTCACCATGGTTCACGGAAGAGCTTCGAGCGATGAAGCAAGAACGGAAGAGGCTGGAACGCAGCTGGAGGAAGAACCGGTCGGCGACTAAGAAGGCTGAAGTCATCGCACAGTCCAGGCGCTATGTTCATGCGCTCAGGGTGGCTAGAAGATCTTATAACACCCTGAGAATTAGTGAGGCCTCAAACCGCCAAGCGGAGTTATTCCGTGTGCTTCGTGACCTCACTAATCCTGGACCGTCTAGGCCTCCTCCTACTGATTTTAGTAGTGAGCAATTTGCAGCCTTTTTTCAATCAAAAATTGAGGCCATCCGTACCGGTTTTGAACCCTGTTGCTCTAGCCCACTCTCGGCACCCCCGGCGGTTGTGCCCCCTCGATCTCCTCGCATGGTTGAGTTTGGGCCTGTCACCTCACTTGAGGCCTCCAGGGCTATTGCCCACTGCCGGCCCGCGTCCACCCCCTTCGACCCTTGCCCATCATGGCTTATGAAAGCCGTTGGTGGTAACATGTTCGAATGGGCATCTACCATCGCCACAGCCTCCTTCAGGGAAGGGATTTTTCCCTCTCGCCTGAAGGAGACTGTGGTAAAGCCCATTCTGAAGAAACCCAATCTAGCATCGGGCAATTTAACCAACTATCGCCCGATCGCTAATGTTCCCTTTATGGGCAAGGTGATCGAGAGGGTGGCTGCAATCCGGCTTCAAACACATCTGGAGAGTGAGCATATCCTGGGTCCGTTCCAGTCTGGGTTCAGGCCCGGTCGGGGGACTGAGACAGTCTTGGTCGCTCTGCACGATGACCTCCTCCGGGGGGGCCAACAGGGGATGTTCCTCCCTGTTGGTCCTCTTGGATCTGTCAGCGGCCTTTGATACCGTCGACCACGGTATCCTGCTGGATCGGCTCTCCGAGGCTGGGATCGGAGGCACTGTTCACAGTTGGTTCCGGTCCTTCCTCGGGGACCGTCCCCAGCAGGTTCAGCATGGGGGCGAATTGTCGACCCTTGGACACTCCCTTGTGGGGTTCCACAGGGGTCGTCTCTCTCTCCCATGCTGTTCAACATTTACATCAGGCCGCTGGCTGAGGTCATTAGGGGACATGGAGTCTGCTGTCATCAGTACGCTGATGACACGCAGCTCTATGTCTCCTTTTCCACCGCTGCAGATGAGGCTGTCCGGACCCTCGATCGGTGCCTGGGCGCAGTCATGGAATGGACCAGGGCTAACAGGCTCAAACTCAATCCTGATAAGACCGAGGTTATGTTCTTTGGGGCTACCCCTTCCAGCTACGGTGGCCCGTTTCCCACCTTGGAGGGTGTTTCCCTCAGGCCATCGGACTCTGTCCGGAATCTGGGTGTAGTCCTGGACCCGGCGCTCACCACGGAGGCCCAGGTGTCCGCTGTGTCCAGGGCTGCCTTTTTCCATCTTCGCCGAATCGCCCAGATTCACCTGTACCTGGATGGGGACTCCCTTAGAACATTGGTCCAGGCGCTGGTGATCTCGAGACTGGACTATTGCAACGCGCTCTACATGGGTTTGCCCTTGACTCTCATTCGGCGTCTGCAGCGGGTCCAAAATGCGGCGGCCAGACTGGTGGCGGGTGTGCGCCGATTTGAGCACATCACCCCAGTTCTGGCCCGCTTGCATTGGCTACCCGTTGCAGCCCGAATCAGATTCAAGGTCCTGGTTTTGGTTTACAAAACCCTCCATGACCTAGGACCTGGCTACCTGACAGAGCGGATCGACCAGCGGTCAATTTCAGCCCGTCCAACTAGGTTGTCGCGGGCGCACATGCTGCGCATGGCCACGCCCAGGGAGGCTCGGAGAACTTCCACTCATTCCCGAGCCTTCTCTGTGGCTGGCCCAATACTGTGGAACCATCTCCCAGCAGAAGTGCGCCTAGCAGAGTCCCTGCCTGCCTTCCGGAAGGCTTTGAAAACCCTTCTCTTCCGGGAGGCGTTTCGATGATTTTTTTCTCCCCCCCCGCCATCGCCATTTCCTGCAATTGTTGTCTCATCTGCTTAGTTTATTAGCTCATGAAATTTGTTTTCCTTAATTTGTTGTAAACCGCTCGGAGTCCCCCCCCAGGAAGACGGGCGGTATATAAGTCCCATAATAAATAAATAAATAAATATAAATAATAAGAACAGACAAAAGAAAGTATTTTTTCACCCAGCTCGTTGTTAGTCCATGGAACTCCCTGCCACAGGATGTGGTGATGGCATCTGGCCTGGATGCCTTCAAAAGGGGATTGGACAGATTCCTGGAGGAATCACAGTCCATCACAGGTTACAAACCATAAGGGAGATGTGTCATCTCCAGGCTTAAAACCAGGATACTTCAAGGGCCAGATGCATCCACCATTAAACAGAAGGATGGCCCAACATAGGAGGGGCAACAGGTCAGGACTAGAATCAGCAGTACACCTCCATTTGAAGGGCAAAGGGCAAAGATGAGGATGTACACATATCAGACAAAGAAGAGAGGTGATTTGAAAGAGGAGTAAGGGAGGCCATTCATGTGAGCATTGAAAACCCCTCCCTCAACAGAGGTGGTGGGCTCCAGCATAGTCTATCTGCTACTTATCAGGCTGTGCTTTCCAAAGTACCCAGACAAATCAAAAAGCCTTCACCACCAAGGCCATAGCTAACGACCCATTCTTGATAGGTTTCAGCACCTTAGGCCATTGTTCACCTTAAGGTTAAGGATACTATTGTCTCCCTAATGAGCCTATTTAGGCCACTGTTCATTTTATGAGACTAATTCGGGCCAGGGTGACAAGAGGTCAAAGCTGCCTATAAGATGGAGGATTTGCACTAGCTGTATTCAGACCGATGAAGCTGTTTGGATGAACAGCGAAACATTTCTATCTCTCAAAAAAGAAGTCCAGTAGCCATGACTCAACTTCCAGACATTGTTGCTCATCTACCATGTATGAACTAATGATAGGGCAAAACACAGCTTTTTTGACATCACAAAGGAATATGAAGAGATGGGTAGGAAGCTGAAGGATCTGGGTGGACAGGAGGTAATTTTATTTCCTCCCTGTAGAAGGACGTGGCCCTTGAAGGGAAAGAATAATAGCAGAGGTGAACAACTGGCTACACAAATGGTGCTGGCAGGAACAATTTGGCTTCTTGGACCATGATTTGATATTTCATTCAGATGGGCTATTGGGCGAGGATGGGGTGCACCTCACTACAAATGATAGGAACATTTTTGCCAAGGGGATTGAAAATTTGATAAGGAGAGCTTTAAACTGAGTTCTCAGGGGGGTGAAAAAAATATTTACGGTGGGAATCCAGAAGGGGCAGTGGGGAATCGCCCAAATGATGCAGTAGAAACAATAGGAGTATTACAGTCCAACATTGCAAGGAAAATAGGTTAAACAAATGGCTTGTAAGAGGGACACACAACCTTAAATGTCTCTTCAATGCACAGAGCATGGGAAACAAACATAGGAGCTGGAACTCCTAATACAGCAAAATAAATATGATATAATTGGCATTACTGAACCCTGGTGGGATGAGACATATGATTGGAATGTAGTTATTTGAGGGTATAATCTGTTTCAAAGGAACAGGCCTAGTAAGGAGGAGGATGAGCCTTATATATTAAGGACATACCAGGCGCTGTAGGCACCTGGAGTAGGAACTGGCAAACCACTCCAGTATTCCTGCCAAGAAAACTCCATGGACATGGGGTCACAAAGAGTTGGTCATGACTGTAATGACACAACACACAGAGAGATCCAGGATATACAACTGGGAAGTCAGGTTGAGAGTATTTGGGTGAAAATTAAAGGGGAGAATAATGGGAGGGATGTCATTGTGGGGTATATTATAGACCCCCAAACAAACAGAGGAGTTAGATGATGCCTTCTGTGAGCAGATGGCCACACAGTCAAAAGGGAAGGATGTAGTACTAATGGATGATTTTAACTATACCGATATATGTTGGCAGTTTAACTCAGCTAAGAATGCAAGGTCCAATAAATTCCTTAATGGCCTTGCATATAATTTCATGACCCAGAAGGTAGAGGAGACAAGAAGAGGAACAGCTATTTTAGATCTGATCTTAACCAATAGGGAGGACCTTGTGAATGGGGTTGAAGCGGTGAGCTCTTTAGGTAGAAGTGACCATGCTCTTTTGGAATTTGTTATATAGTGGTACCTCTATGTAAGTGTTGCTCGATTTAAGAGCAATTTGACCTAAAACAGTTGGTATTTTAACTGCTGCCTTTCAAATTTTAGATGCAGTCTGCTCTGCATACATTTTTTTAAAAAAATTAAATCTTATTTATTTATTTATTTATTTATTTATTTATTTATTTATTTGATATTTTAGATAGGACTCAACATGGGTTTCTTAAAAACAAGTCATGCCAGACTAATTTGATCTCTTTCTTTGATAGAGTTACAGACCTGGTGGATGAGGAGAATTTTGTTTATCTTGATTTCAGTAAGGCTTTCGATAAAGTTCTCCATGACATACTTGTGAAGAAGTTAGTAGAATGTGGGATAGATAATGCTACTGTTAGGTAGATTGGTAATTGGTTGAATGATCGTACACAAAGTGTGATGGTAAATGGCTTCCCCTCAGCATGGAGAGGAATGACCAGTGGGGTGCCCCAGGGTTCTGTTCTGGATCTGGGGCTATACAACATTTTTATTAATGTCTTGGACAAAGGAATAGAGAGTAGCTTGATTAAATTTGCAGATGATACCAAATTGGGAGGGATGGCTAATTCCTTAGAGGACTGAATAAATATCCAAAATGACCTTGACAGATTACAGTGCTGGGCCGAAGCAAATAGAATGAGTTTCAACAGAGAGAAATGTAGGGCCCTGCATCTAGGCAGAAAAAATGAATTGCATATATATAGGATGGGAGGTATCTGGCTGGAGAATATTAACTGTGAAAGGGATCTAGGAGTCTGGGAGGACCACAAATTGAACATGAGGCAGCAGTGTAATGTGGTGGCCAAGAAAGTCAATGAAATCCTTGGTTGCATCAACAGAAGCATAGTTTCTTGAGCAAGGGAGGTGTTAGTACCATTCTATTCTGCTCTGGTCAGACCCCACCTGGAGTTCTGTGTCCAGTTCTATGCTCCTCACTTTAAAAAGGATGTTGACAACCTCAAGCTGGTCCAGAAGAGGGCGACAAGGATGGTTAAAGGTCTGGAACATATGTCTTATGAGGAGTGGGTTATGGAGTTGGGAATGTTTAGAAAAGAAGATTGAGAGGGGATATGATATCTGAAAGGACTTGGGGCAATGGTTTTTGTTCCCCCTAAGATACATTCACATAAAACCAAAATAAAAGCATATAAAAACAATAAAAGCATGCACACAAGACAAGCATAATACAATGGCATACTCTTTGTATAAAAGGCAGAACAGGTAAAATCTTCGAAGCCCAGTAGGCCCAATAACAGAGTAATCAACTCAATAGGACTAGAATTGTCTCCAGCCAGGGACCATGGCCGTGCTCTAGACCACCTCCAACCCACATCATGAGAAGAGGTAAGGATAAATACACAATGGATATTGCCAATCATCTGACCTCGCCACCTAAAGTGGGCAGGGATGAGCGATGCCTCATTGCTGCGGCACAGAATTTGGCCACCACCTCAGTCACATCTGGCTTTTTATCTCCTAGCAGGTGTTGGACACAAAACTCCCTTGGCCTCCCCTGAGTTTGCTGCAAGATAGACTGAAGAAGAGTCCTCCGGATATCCCGATAAAGGGAACACTCCAAGAGGACATGATCAATAGTTTCAATAGTCTCCTCGTCACAAGGGCAAACACGTTTATCCACTGGAAGACCCTGGTATCTGCCTTCCAACAATCTGGAGGGCAGAACATTAAGTCGAGCTAAGGTGAAGGCTCTCCTGAACTTGGGAATGGTTATATTAGTAGGTAGTTGGCCATTCTAAAGGAACTATTCCTAACTGTGCTGAGTTTATCATGGGCTGCTAGATGTTCTTGTAGTTCTAACCTTGATTTGGCTCTCTTAAATGGAAGTGTGAAGGGAGATAGGCCGGGAGAATTTACTTTTATATCATCCAATGGTGCTTCAATAATAGATTATGCTCTAATCTCCCAGGACCTGGTAGGAGCAATATCAAACTTTAAGGTTGATGACCGTATAGATAGTGATCATTTACCACTGGTGCTGGAGGTTAATCTGGGAGAATCCATTATCTCTGCTGGAGAAGATCTCACAATTCTCCCAGGAACTGAAATCAGAGCCTCTCGCATTAAATGGTCAGTCAGGCAGGGAGACACTATGAGTAAATTACTAAATACCAAGCCTTACATCCAGATGAGTCATCTAATTAGCACAGCTGATTCAGTTACAACTGTGCTAGAGACCTACCGAGAACTATTAAACTCTTTACAGTATCATTTAAAGCATGAGACCAATTACAATAGGATAAAGACTCGAAATAGCACTTATTCCAAACCCTGGTTCAATAGGGAATGTAGAGAGATGAAGCATGAGTTATTGAATAAATATAGATTTTACAAACAACAGGCCCTGGAAAGAATTCCACCTGAATGGTTCACACTGCAAAGGGAATACAAATCCCTGATTAAGAGGAAGAAGGCTGAAGCCCAGAAGGAATTATGGCAACAATTAATAGCTGCAACTAGATCTAAGGATCCCTCATGCTTCTGGAAAATTGTGACAAGGGGGTTGACCACCTACCCGGTTGTCAATGAGATATGTATCCCTGCAAAGGTCTGGGAAGCACATTTTAGGGGAATCTACTCACAGCATTCTGACTCTGCAACCAGAGTTCAAGATTTGCCTTTAGGTTTGGCAGAGTGGCCCCCTGTTTCCATGCAGGAAATCATCTCGCTGGTTCACCAGCTGAAACCAGGCAAAGCCCCAGGCGCTGATTATATAACAGCTGATTTATTGCAGGATAATTTGGAGTGGTGGACCCCAGTTTTGGCCTCATTATTTACTTGGATTGACCGCACAGCGGTTATTTATACCAGAGGACTGGGGGCTTGCTATTATAATGCCAATTTTCAAGAAAGGATGTAAACTAGACCCAAGAAACTACCGCCCAATAAGTCTACTAAGCATTATTAGCAAGCTATATGCAAGGCACCTGTTGGGGAAGCTTCAGGATTGGTTAAATGATGAAAATATTCTTGCTGAAGAACAAGCTGGGTTCAGATTTGGTAGGGCCACTATAGATCAGGCACTCATTCTACACCATCTAGCAAACAAATATTCTACTCCAAAAGGAGGTTCCTTCTATGTGGCATTCATAGATTTTAAACCAGCTTTCGATCTGATACCCAGAGAAAAATTGTGGGCCAAATTCGAGACCACAAATATTGACAAAAGACTTCTTCTGCTAATGAAGCGACTGCATGAAAATACCAGTCTTAGGGTTATTTGCAATAAGGCAGGGGCACTATCTAACATAATTCCATCATTCAATGGGGTCAAGCAAGGCTGCATTTTAGCTCCAACATTGTTTAATTTTTACATTAATGATATTGTGAGCAATTTATCGAGTGCAGACTTTCATCCCCCTACACTAGGCTCATGCCCCCTTTCAATCCTGCTTTACGCAGATGATGCAGTCTTGATATCAATCTCGTGTGTGGGATTACGGAGAATCTTGAAAGCCTTAGCCTCATACTGTACAAAAGAACAGCTGACCATTAATTATGATAAGACTAAGATCATGGTCATTAGCAGGAAATGTAAAAAACATAGATGGACAGTAAATGGAAATAGTATAGAGCAAGTGTCCTGCTATAAATATCTAGGTATGATATTTCATTCATCTGGCTTATGGTCCTCCCACGTGAACCATGTAGCATCTAATGCACAAACATGCAGCTCTGCACTATTGAGGTTCTTTTATACCAAGGGTAGTCAATACGTGCCATCAGCGATTCAAGTTTTTAAAGCTAAAATTATAGCCCAAATGCTTTACGGAGCCCAACTGTTTGCATACTCAAACGTGAAGCCTTTGGAGACGGTGCAGACAAAGTTTTTGAGAAGAATTCTTATAACACCTTTGTGTGTCCCCAATACGACACTCCAACTGGAGGCTGGATTAATCTCCATTAAAGCACGTGCCCTGATCCACATGTTCAGCTATTGGCTGAAACTTATTTTTGCCCCATCTGGCTTGGCACCCCTAGTATTAGTGGATACATTCCAATCAACTTGGCAATGGTTTCAAATTACAGGAAAAGAGATTCCATTTGAACATAAGGAAGAACTTTCTGATGGTTAGAGCTGTTCAGCAGTGGAATACGCTGCCATGGAAGGTGGTGGAGTCTCCTTTTTTGTAGGTTTTTAAGCAGAGGCTGGATGGCCCTCTGTCATGAGCACTCTGATGGGTGTTCCTGTATGGCAGAGGGTTGGACTAAATGGCCCTTGGGGTCTCTTCCAACTCTATGATTCTATGATTTTTGTCAAGTACTCTAGATATTTTCTCACTCACAGGAACTTTCCATGTGTGTATCTGTACATTTTTAAATAAAAAAGCCTCCTTCTGATAAATGGATGAATGGAAAATTGTTAAACAGCTGTTTATCTCAGCAGTATGGCAGTGGTTCATAGTGATAGCAGTAGGTGTAGCGGTAAAGCCAAACTTTACTTAATAAAGGCCAGCATGAACATTGACAAAAGTGTCAACGGATGTGAGGGTCACAGGGTCCTCTCCTATGGTCATTATAATTCACAGATAACCAAACAAGGAAAAATCTCTTCATCTTAGTCATTTTTGCACGAGCTAACCATAATTCAACCAAACAAAAAGCAAATTGCCAAAGCTGTTTTTCAACAAACAGCCCAATCACTTCTTTGTAGTCTTTCAATGCATAGGAAGGGTGCCACATTTTCATATGACTCCCAGCACAACAGATAACAAATATTTTTGGATACCAAACAGATAGGAACTGCCTATTGATAATATTTATATACATACAGTATATCCATGTCTGTTTCATACAAGCAAGGAAATATATTCTCTTCCCCCATGAGGTAGCAAAACATTTTCTGCTCTATTAAACTGATGACTCATGCAAATGCTGTTACTTGCTCAAGTTGTATTAACTTGTAATTGCTGCTGGATCATTCCCAGACTATTGAGAATCAGAAGTGCTCTTTGTATCTTTGTTTTAACAGCCAGCATGTCCTTCTGGGTTTTGCTCTTTACATACATGTATGCTTTCCTTCTTAGAGGAGAAGGACACCCATTTTGTGTTGATGCCCTAGGCGTTAATGTGTAAATTGCAAAGTCAATGAGGGAACAGCATGCTTTCTCACCCTGGAAGCTAGGGATCTTATGGGGCTTGAAAATTCCTCATCCAGACATCCCATAGTATCAAGAGAGCCTAACCTCCCAGGAACCACAAATTTCGTGAGTATTCTCCCCACCCCCAGCACTCAGGCACACCAAGCATAAAAACAAATGATATGTTCTCCATTACAGAAAGACCACTAGATGAAGGACAAATGCTGAGAACAAGGACTTGAGGCAGAGGTGATCATGGGTAAAGAGATAAGGCTAAAAACAAAAAAGATAGTGGAGCGAGAGTCATTGGTATGGCCGTCAAATGAATTCACATGTTATCCTTCTAGTTGCTCTGGGTTGCAATAATAAAAAGAAGCATTTGTGCCATCCCAACGACTGGTGCTTCACGGCAGAGAACTTTGGTTCGAAGCCATCCTGTTTTGTAATTATTTTGTGTGTATGTGTGTGTGTGTGTGTGTGTGCAGGGGGAGTACCTCTCTAACAATCCTGGGTCTGCAAGGCCCATGTAACGAGGTGATACTATCTCTGAAATAATGAGCGCAGGAATGCAGTTCCAATCTCAGGTGCGATTTCACACACTAAAGAACCAGATCAATACGACCAGCAGCAGGCCGCTCAATACCCCCTGAATTATTGCTTCATTTTTCTTCTGATTATAGATGAGTTGTGTTATTATTTCCCCCAAATCGATATTTTACAACCCTTTTTATCCGTTTCTCCATAAATTTTGTGATTACTTTAAACTGGGAATTCCGGTGCACTAAATAAGATGCAGTATCTGAAAGATAGTGAGTAGACCAACATGACTCTCCCCCCTCTCTCCCTTTTTAACAATTCAGGCACTAGACTGGGGAGAAACATGCAGGTTTGTCAAAATGTGAGCAGAAAGGTTTTCACGGAGGAATGTTGAAACCTTGAATTGGTCTCTGTAAATGCAAATAGCTTTCTTTTTTAAAAAAGAAAAGAATTGGCTTGAGCTTCAAACAATCTCAGGTTTGAACGAGGGAATTGAGATACACAGTGCCCCTGAAATTTAATTCCGAGCAAAATTTGCCTCTCTGCCATCTCTGTGCCTGATCACAGTTAAAGGGCCAGTATAATTCACTAAAATTGTTTCTTACAAAGCAGATAATTCTGTGCACCTCGGAATGATTTAATTAGCTTCCAGTGCTGTCTCCTGCTAAGTGTTTAAAGTGTCTGCAAATCAAATCATGTTAACTCATCTACTGCAGCACTCTTAGTGTGTCTTAACAGAAACTGTCTTCTTCAGACATTAATGGAAGCTACCCATAGACCCCTTGGAGAGGAAGCAATATAAGTTAATTATCCAGTGATTTGGGTATTGCAGTGAAACACATGCCAACTGTATAGCAGTTTACCTATTCTAATTGAATATGTACCTGGCTAACAAAAGAATATTCCAGAGTCTATAGGTGCTCACATAATTAGGCTAGAATCATTCTACTGGTGGAGAAGAGTAGCTATGTTGGTCTATGTAGCTGCCTAAAGGTAAAGGTCCCCCCAGCACATGTGTGCTAGTTGTGTCCGAATCTAGGGGCAATATTCATCTCCGTATTCAAGCCGAAGAGCAAGTGTTGTGCAAGTCCATGGCCACGTGTCCGGCATGGCTGCAAGGAAACACTGTTTTATCTTCCCGCTTTTTACGGTGGTACCTATTTATCTACTTGCATTTACATGCTTTCAAACTGCTAAATTGGCAGGAGCTGGGGTTATCAGCTAGAGTTCACTCCACTGCGTGGCACCCGGGATTTGAACCGCTGAACTGCCGACTTTGCAGCCGACAGTTTTCAGAACCCTTAGTCCACTTAGCATGACTTTTTTTTTTTGCTGTAGTTCACCAGCATCCAAAGAAGGGGGGTACAGATGTTTTCACTAAATTAAATTAGCTTGGGTTTTAGAGCTGAATGTTCAAGGCCCCATACAAGTTTTTGTTGTTGGTATGCATTTGTTATATAGACCACATACCCTGATGTTAAGGCCTAAAAGGATCCCAAGCAGTGACATGATCATCATAATAAACTAAGCTGTGTAGTTAAGCACTACATCGAGCATCCAGTTTACCACTGAATCACACAACTTTAAATAGCAACTCCTTAATTGGCAAATATGTTCAAAATGAAAGCAATAAGTTTTTTTAGAAGGTGGCCTATATAAAAATGGTTTTAAGAATGAAAGTTTATGAGTTGATTGACAGTAATTTTGGTTTAGAATCTACTTGAAGTTTCATTGGAAACAATTCTGAAAGTTTTTCATGAATTCAGGGTTAATTGATTGGCATATGGCTGTGAAGATTCTCAGTCATTCAGGTGAGCTTTCAGACATTCCAGCCATGCAGGGATATCCAAAGTGGGCCTTAAACAAAACAGCATCCCAACCCAGAAAAACAATGGATCAGCCTGAGATCCAGACCTGATGGAAGAACCTGGTCATTCCTTACATGGCTGGGGTGACTGAAAAACTTAAAATGATTTTTGGCAAACACCATATCCTGGTTTTCTTCAAACACAATAAGAAAGAGACTTGTCCATCCAAAGGACCCAATATCAAAACACGAAAGGAGCAGTATAGTATATACAGTCCAGTGCAGTAAGGAGTGTGCAGACCTCTACACTGGAGAAACTAAACAGCCATTAAGCAAGAGGCTGGCCCAACACAGGAGGTGCAACAGCTCAGGACCAGAATCAGCAATACACCTCCACTTGAAGGACAAAGGGCACTCATTTAAAGGTGAGGATGTATACATATTAGACAGAGAAGATAGGTCATTTGAGAGAAGGGTCAGGGAACCCATTCATGTGAGTATTGAAAACCCCGCTCTCAAAAGAGGTGTGTGTGTGTGTGGGGGGGGGCTCAGGCACAGTCTATCTGCCACTTATCAGGCAGTGATTTCAACAATCACCAGACAAATCAAAAATACTTCACACTGCCACCACCGAGGCGATAGCATACTGTATGGGTTTCAGCACCTTAGGCCATTTTTCACCAAATGGCCTATTGAGACTACTGTCCACCTAATGAGCCTATTCAGGCCATTGTTCATTTTATGAGCCTATTATGACCCTTATGACCAGGGTGACATGCGGTCAAAATGAACTATAAAGTGGAGGACTCGCAACTAGCTTTCCTCAGACTGACAAAGCTGTTTAGATGAGCAGCAAAACATTTTAATCTCTCAAGAAAAAAGAAGTCCAGTTACCATGACTCAACTTCCAGATATCCCTGCATATACAGTTCAAAGCAGTCGACGGGAGGGACTTTGGCTGACCTGCCTCTGAAAGCAGCTGCTTTCTAATGAAATCGCAGCAGCTACTTGGTGAGTTATTATGCAACTGCGGACCTAAATACATGGAAAAAACAGTTCAAAGATCAAATCATAAATCTGCATTATTTGAAATTGCTGCTAATATTTTCCATGACATTTTCCATGCTCCAAGAGAAGTGATCAGTAGAGATGGGCACGACCAAAAAAATGGTGTTTCGTTTGTCGTTTGGTCGTTTAGGGGTCCATTTCGGTTTGTTTTCGTTTTCGTGACATTTTTTGCAAAAAAATTCATTTTTGTTTCGTTAGGTAACTAAATGAAAAAACAAAAACAAAAATGAAAAATTGCTGTTTCGTTAGCATTCTTTTTAGTTCAATGCATCTGCTGCAACGAAAATGAAAAGCATGTCAAATTTGGTCGTTTCGTTTTCATTTTCATTTTGTTTTAAAAAAATTCATTTCATTTTCGTTGCGTAACAAAACAAAAAATGAAAACGAAAACGAAAAATCGCTCGTTTCGTGCCCATCTCTAGTGATCAGAGCATATGCATTGGTGATGTGGTTAGCAAAATAGCTGAGATAAAGACTTTATACAAGAGAAATGACCATTTAGTTTTGGTAATGAAACTATTACTTCTTTTAAAAGTTGCAGGTACGCAAACACTGAGGATCTGGTTTATTATACTTCCTGAAACTTAAATTCGAAGTCACTGTAATTTGACAAAAACACAGGCACATCTGAATTTTGTAACAGATTTATGTTTAGTCAATTACTTTTTTATGTTCAGTTTCTGTTCTATAAAAAGATGCCTGGATTAGGGAGAACATTCATAGGTATTTCTAGATTCTTTAATTAACCCCATGGCTGCTGGAAGCCAACATTTCCTAAAATAAAATATTTTAAGACAGGGTGTTCTATTATCACTAAGCCCAGGTGCAAATGAACAAGCAGTTCAAAGTGGCAGCTCCTGATGCCTAGAGGTTAACCATGATTTATGATCACCGGAAGAAAGTGAAATATTATGGTGGTTACGGTGGACGGGTAAAGGGACAATAAGGCCTCTAACAGAGAGAAAAGACATTTTCACAGTTTTGTTATTCAAACTTGGTGAAAGAAAGATTCAGCCTGAGAAAGCAAAATCATTTTCTAAAACCTCTGTTCAAATTCAGAAGTTACCACTTTTGTGCTCTACATTTGAGATCTTAATCAGCTGCAATATTTCTGAACTAAATAAACTTGGAAGTGCCATTCACAGGAACGTCTGAAAGACTATCAGTTTGATATTCTTCAGAAGAATACTCACTGTTTAACACACTATATGAAACAAATATGCAGTAACACACATTTATTTCTCAGCATGCTTTGGAATACCCTGCATTAAACTATGGGAGAATTAAGAGGTATTAAATCTAGTATTAAGCTATTCCAAGTTTGGTGTTCACTATTTTAGTATAGCACTATATTTTGCTCAGAAGAAATTCTATGTTATTAATTGACAGTAGATAAGCAAGTATTGGATGGATACTGGAAGCTCTCTAACCTGATGTTTGCAATGATAGACCATCAGAAAAATAGTTTTGAAAAAGAATCATTCAAACCCTGAACTATATACTATCAGTGTTAAGCATGTGAAAAATAGCACAATGTTTAATGACTTGTTGTCAATGAACAAATTAAGAGTCTAAAATATTGGTTTGATCCAGATTTACAAGTTTGTCCTGACTATGGTTGGTAGCTTTGAAATGATAAATAGCTATGGATCTGTTTCCCTGAGAGGGTGCCACATGGAGATAGCAGGAATGGTGAGTGCTGTAGTGATAAAAATGAAATGAAATGAAATAGTTTAAAATAAAGAATCTTCTAGGCATTGAGTACTCAGAAATGGTTTCCTATTCCCTTTGTCTGTGGGTGCCCCTGGACTGTGCAGATAGTTTAAAATTTTGCAGACTGGTACTTGTGATTTTTTTAGGCTGTTTGGACATGTTCTGGAAGTTTTTCTTCCTGACATTTCGCTATACTCTTCAGAGGGCAAGGAGCTCAGGGAACTAGGACTTCTCTCTGTGCTCTGGGTTATAAAGTGACTGAGACTGGGGTTTTTTAAGTTGTGCAAAAGAGGAAACTTTTCCTGTGTAGGAAAATAGGTGTTAGTCATTGTATGGTAGCAACAATCCTTGGTGGGTGTCGTTAGCTGTTCTATTGTGTGAACTGATCACTTTTGCTTGAGGCTGGGTGGGAATCATTGAGCTTTGACCTTTGGCACTCTGCAGCTTTTTAGTACTGGAAGCCAGGCTTTGCTGATTTTTAGACTTTCTTCTTTTTTGTTGAAACTGTGCTTATGTATGTGGATTTCAATGGCTTCTCTGTAGTCTGACATAGTGACTGGTAGTGTTGTCCAGTACCTCTGTGTCCTGGAAGAAGATTTCTTGTCCAGTTTGTTTCAGGGTGTGTTCAGCTACTGCTGATTTGTCAGGTTGTTTAGTCTGCAGTGTCTTTCATGTTCTTAGATTCTGGTCTGGATGCTGTGCTTTGTGGTCCCAATATATACCTGGCCACGACTACAAGGTATCCGTATACTACTGCGTGGCAAGTTTTCTCAGTGGTTTTCTCATGAGAAGTCGACTAGGGAATTGAACTGCCAACCCGTGGCTTCACAGCCAGATACCTAAGCCCCTAAGATATTTAGCCAGCTCAATATACATAATAAGGTCTATATTCTGTATACAGTAGTATTTCCTAAATTTTTTACTTGGAGTGTCTTCCAAACCAATCCCCCCCAAACCAAAAAACAATAAGATGCATTGTAGAGGTAAACTTTTAAATGATTTCAAAGTGAACCGAGTGTAATCTGACCATTTTATTACCTTCATCCTTACACTCACCAGTCTCAGAAAACAATCAGTAGATGTCACATCTATTTCATGGCTGGGAATCACACATTGATCATGAATATACCTTCTCACAAGTGGAGTACAAATTATGGAAATGTCAGATCCAAATCAAAATCAACTTGCAAGTGAAAAGGCTCTGGAAAGTTAAGAATAAACCAGGGAGTTTGGGTGAAAGTAATTGTACTCCTCACTTCTTTTGCCTGTATTCTCCTCTACCTCAGGCTGTACTGTCCTCTTCTGAACACAGCTGCAATTCTACCTCACAGATCAGCAAAAAGGTGTGTTTTGGAAGTGTAGCAGGGGGCATGACAGAGAGGATCCTGATCCACTGATCAAAGGCACTCTCAGTCCCTGCTAGAGGAGAGAAATTTAGAATGCCTTTGTTTGCAGCGGAGGGCTTTCCCCTGAGCAAAACAGAAGAAGTCCCTAGAGGAAAAGCAGTTAAAAACTAACTCCACTGACCATTTCTGCCCAGCTGGCAGCTGCCTGGGAAGGCTCAGGACATTGAAAGCCTCTAATACCTGTGCACTCTCTTTTCTGCCATAGCTTCAAGCTTCTATTTCCACAATGGGTGCTGCTCAGTTTTTAAACTGCAGCATTTGTCTTCCAGTTGAGCTACACCTGTCCCCCTCCTTGCCTGGATCTAAAAGAGATGTATCTGATGGCAGCCTCCTGTGTTTCTCTTGCCCACCACCCTACTACTCTATAGCCTCTACCACCTGCTTCTGTATTTGATATGTTTCCTATTTTTCTTTTTACACATTGTTTGATTTATTATTTGTTGGGGTGTTTTCCTTTAGCTTGTTCATTGCTGAGAATGGTGCATATGCACTCATGTGATGGAAATGAATTGAATTGAATTGGATGGATGGATGGCTCAGTCATTCAGTCATTCAGTCATCCACAAAGGACTTGATTAGATCAACGCAGGTGAGATCAGAGGCCTTTGCAGTGAGTGATCTTACTTCAAGTGACCCTTCCATCTACCAGGAAATAGATCCAAAAAGTAGTAACTCGAAAGCTGGACCAAACAGATCCATCCAGGATAATGATAGGAATCTTTATTGCCATTGCCCCCTTGCAGGAACAACAAAATTTCATGGTTGCTATATTCAACTCATTTAAAACATTCCACATAGATTTAAAAACAGCTACAACGCATCAGGGTCGGTCTGCAGGAGAATTCCATGTACCTTGCGTGTCTGCTTCATTGGAATTCCTTTGATACGATCAGTCCTTGTTTTTCAAATGGAGTATTAATATATAATCAGTTACTGTATTCTTTTTTAAAAGAACAGAATACAAAATATTAAAATGATTTTTAAAGAAGAGCTAATTTTGCAATCAAGAATGAAAATGAGAGCACCTTTGTAAAAATAAAGGAAAGAATTTGAAAGACAAATTACGGTGAGCCCGTGGGTTCATTTATTGTGGAAAATGGGAAGAGAGGGGATAAACGGGTTTATTGGCTATAAAGGTCAGGTAACTGTTATG
Organism: Phrynocephalus forsythii; assembly: GCA_029282475.1. Taxonomy (NCBI): domain Eukaryota; kingdom Metazoa; phylum Chordata; class Lepidosauria; order Squamata; family Agamidae; genus Phrynocephalus; species Phrynocephalus forsythii. The sequence goes on from JAPFRF010000011.1 coordinate 114,591,452, forward strand.
CCACATTAAATGGGCTAGAAGATCCAAGGGTTCACAGGATTGCATGAAAATTGCTAGAAAGGCATATAAAGTCCAGTTTACCCCTTTATTGTTAATAGTCTCCTAATCCTTTACTGCAAATTTATACCTTAGAAATGGCAACACATCTTGAAGATTAAAGGGATGTGACAACAGTTCATGTCTGCTAATAATCAAATCACATCACCTAGAATGGGCTCTTATCAGCTTCCTCCCCCCATCTCCTTATGGTTGGATCTGTACAAAATACTTTATATCCCCTATTACATAAATGATAAATTGGGCCATGGGTTATAGGCTGCTATTTGCTTAGCTGTAGTCAATATGTTTTCTTTGGGCAGGATTTCAATGATTTATTTCTCTTCTGGCCTGATCGCTGATTCACTTAGACAAGAAAAAGTCAAGGTTGTAGGGCCTTAGTCACAATTAGACTTACAGTATCAAGGAGTTTAAAAATAATAATGATGCAAAACCCTTCTGCTGCCTAATGTTCCATGATGCAAGTGGGGGAAATGCATGTGTTGAGTAGCATGGGTATCAGTATGCAAAATATTTCAACTCACTCTAGAATTAAGTTTACCAGTAGCAGGAACTGCATTTTATACACACCATATAAGTTGGAATATATTTTTAAAATATATTTTAGTTGCTCTGTTCTGCACTGTACTGGTCGAATGATCCACTTTTTCATTGAAAGTAGAAGACAGATACCTCTTTCTCCATACTTAACCATGTCCAGGCTCAACAAAATACTGTAGTTGCATTCCTATCTAGATTGTCTGCATGTCCCACCAGCAGGCCAAGGACCTCCTATCTAGGCAGCCATTTAATTTACGTAGAATAGAAGGAGCCATTCTGAGATTATCGATTTATTCAGCTGAGAAGTCAATGAAACAATAGAAGTGCAGAACCAATAACGGATGGGAAGCCAGTCAAAAAGTAAAGCATTTATAGTGGAGCTTCTGTTGATGGGTGATTACTCTGTACAGTGGACCCTCGTATAACAAGCAGTTTGTTTAACAGAAAATCCGCTAAAAGGAAAAAGTTTCTGGAGATAAGGGGAAATTACTTAACAGAATCGCCAATGGGGCGAATACATACAACAGAAAAACGGTTGCAATTAGGGATTAATCCATTTTCAATGCATTCCTATGGGAAATCTGTACAAAGGAAAATGTGTTAAACATAATTTCATTTGGAATGAATTAATTCCTCTATACAAGGTACCACTGTATTGAACTGTGGTGTCCAACTAGTTTGAATGCAGTTGTACTTCCCTACACAATCTGAATTGTACTTTGGAAGTCATTCTTAGTCTACTTTTGTCGCAGGAGACACAAAGTGCATGGAGTATCCTCCACTACTTGGTACTGATATGACTCGTTTCAAACTGAGATAGCTTAACTGCAGTGTTTTCCACCCTGGTAACCTGCAGGTCAAATTACTGTAATGAATGGTATAGTACATTCATACAATGGCTACATTTGAAAATCCTGAATCAACTGGTGTTAGGTCAAATTACAACTACTACAATATTCCACCTACTTATACAGCTGCACTAGCTTCCTGTCCATTTCCTGGCAGAAATTGAGAGCATGAGATTACTGCCAAACAGGGTCTCTCAAATATTACTCCCTTTTGTTGAGTGTTCCTCCTCAGGAAGGCCTGTTTGGCCTAAACTGTTTTCTTTTTTAATCTAAGTACCATACTTCTCTTATGTTGATTTGATACACAACACTGGCAAAAGAACAAAGGCTGTCATAGGTCTGCAATAAAAACTGATAACATTTGTGTAAAAAACAAATACTATTTAGTGCCCTCAGATATAGCATACCTATTACTGTCAAAGAGGGAAGCTTTATATTTTATTCCATAATACAAATTATTTCTCCCCCCCCCTTTACATATGACCTTTGCCTCAATTTAAAGTGATCAGCTATTAAGTATTAAGGGCTGGGTAATAGAAAGATTGGACTGGATGTAGGATTGAATAGCATGAGAATTCCAGTTTCACTCTGTTTCTCTTTTTCCAGTGACACATTTGCTTATTCTGATTTTACATAAGTTTGCATTTTTAAAAAGTTTATATGGGAAATCAACATTTTTGTACAAAATACTAATGCACACATTTTGGACAAATGTTTCTAATGCATGCACTTTTGCCAATAATTTCCCCTATTATGTTTTTTTGTTTGTTTTTTCTAATGTACATATTATGGTTATATGGTAACAACAACAACAACAACAACAACAACAACAACAACAACTTTATTTTTATGCCGCCTTTCTCCCCAAAGGGACCCAATATTGAGAGACAGTATTTGGGAAAAGTGAATACAGGCATTAATTTCTGTGTGATATCATGAAAAAAGCAGCAAGGCCTTCCATTCGTTGAATGGATATTCTATGGCATGAATTACAAAAAAAAAAAAAGAAAGAAAAAAAGAAGGATGGCCTGAAACAGTTGCAACCTGCACTGTTCAGCCAGGATGAAACAATGAACCTTGAAGATAGCATTCATGCAGACCACATAAAGCTAATAGGCATTTCAAACAGCTGCACTCAAATAATAATGGCCTGCAAAGAACTGGAAGTGCTTGTTTTTTTTTCCTGTGCTTAAATCCAATAAATAAATAAATAAATAAATAAATAAATAAATAAATAAATAAATAAATAAATAAATAAATAGTGTCATCAAATCAGTTCTGACTTATGACAATCCTTATGCAGGGTTTTCAAGGTATCAAGTACTCCAAAGTGGTTTTCCATTCCCTTCTTCTGGTGGGCTAGGGGGGCTGTGCAGCTTGATCAAGGCTACATAGGCTGGCTCTTTTCTGCGGTGGGACAGTGGACAATCAATCTGCCAGCCTCTTCTTCCTCTAAGTCCCTGAGCTATCCAGCTAGGAAACAGCTAGCCAAGGTATGAAAGCCAAATATTATTTAGCTTTTCTACAACCCCAACCCCACCCCTGTGGCTATCTGTGAAAAGCTTTCAAGGGGAAAAAGCAAGAAATCTGTTTCAAGATTTCTCAGTGGAGAAAATATTAATGTAGCTTTCAACTCATATTCTAAATGTAACATTTCTCCCTGCATGTGAGATGTTGGCTTACTGATGGAACACGCATTCACAGATCAAATTTCTAAGTTGTTGGCAGTTAAAAGCAGGTGGGGGGGGGAGAAGGAGAACCCAAAATTAATGGGTCACCAGCCGCTTTCTTCAGAGAATTTAAGTACTTAACAGTAAAGGGGGGGAGGGGGAATCAGTTTACAACCAGGTGGCTTGAGGGGATATTTTGCTGAATGTCGATTAAAAATAATTTCTTCTAAATGAGACCTAACCACAAAATGGGGCCATTAATGGATACGAGGTTTTCACCAGCAGAGGAAAGCATGCCTGAACAGCTTTTGAGTCACCTACAAGATCTGGTTCTCTTTCCTCTTTTCTTCTCTCATCTGTCCTCTTTTTTTCTTTTCTTTTTTTTCATTCTCAATTGCAGAGTAAATAAACACCAAGTGATGCCTCACTGTTTTCAGCCAAAAACACAGGCCAAAGTCCTCTGAGAAAACATTTGGCCTCTGTGGTTTTGTAAAGCGTTCCAGAACACTGAATTCACTGTCAAACACGGTGGAAAAGCTCCCATCTACTGGGACAGGACTGTGGAATGTTACAGCATCAGTACTTCCAACGGGTCCATTTCCCATACAAGACCTTGTTTTTAAATTTTCAGTCTCTCTCTCTCTCTCTCTCTCTCTCTCTCTCTCTCTCTCTCTCTCTGTTTTAAGGGCTATGTGGGAGTTGAAAGAAGTTCTCATGGGAAAAATGAATGGCAAGAAATTCTAGCTTTAAATGAAACAACTAATCTGCTAGTTTGATGGTTCTTCAACATTTACAATGAACTAATAATCCTAATTAAAACCACTTGGCCTAGTTCTGTAAAGCATCATAGCTTTTTCTATGCTTCGTTTGTACACACCACAGTCTATTATTTTCCCTCCTTTTCAAGATCTCTCTCTCTCTCTCTCTCTCTCTCTCTCTCTCTCTCTCTCTCTCTCTCTCTCTCTTAAATAAGCGCTGACTTTGTTAGGGCGGCTGAGCCAATTTTGTGAACTCAGTGTGAAACCTTAGCTAAATTGTAGTAATTTTCTTTAATTTGTAATAGTGATTGGAGTGCAAACGAAATTTTCCTCTTGGGTCAGTCCTCTAATTTTCAATTAACTAAAACTGATTGGCAGGCTTTCTCCAATCCTGCATGTTGTTTAAAGGGCTTGGAGGCATTTCTGAAGGTGAGAGGGCATGGGCTTGGGCAGGCACAGACAGAGATGCAATGCCAAATGAAATGAAGTGTTTATATAGGTTGTTCAGATCCTTTCCCTGCTATGATTAATGAACAGTGCACACTGTACAACTAACCTCCACACCCCTTGAACCCTTTATTTCACTTGAACTTGATCCACAGAAAAAGACCACCTCTTTTACTGGAGGGGATGAGTAGGCATTATCAATCTGTCACTTACTGGCACATCACATCTTTCCTCCAATAGGACCTAGAGGCAAACATGTTTCTCTTCCCACTATATTTTCCTCACAACAATCCTCTAAGGTAGGGCAGGCCTACTCCCCAGAAAATATTGTATGAAAATGATGCTGGTATTTTGAGGTCAGTTCTGTTAAATTCAGCTCTACTGACTTCCAGAAAAATAAGTAGAAAATTATAATCTTGCCTGGATCTAACAGAGATGTATCTGATGGCAGCCTCCTGTGGTTTTCTTGGCCACTGCCCTACTACTCTATGGCCTGTACCACCTGCTTCTGTATTTGATATGTGTTTCCTATTTTTCTTTTACACATTGTTTGATTTATTATTTGTTGGGGTGTCAGGAGCCTGACACAGTACTTACTGTGCCACCAGATTTGCATACCTTCTTATTCGTGGCACGGAGTATTAATTCAGAACATATAGCAAAGACAGCTTTTTGATCCTACATGCAAATTTAAAATGGGTATTACTTTGCAGGTTCTACAGCTTGGGAATGGAGGGAAAGGAAGCCTATCATATGTGTACTCACAACTTAGCCTACCTAGATTTTTAAACCTTGTACAGAGCAGGTGACTAAAATACCTGCAGCAATGGAGAATGCCTCTCTATGGGACTTTATGATCCTGTTATACCCCCAAAGTGGGACTGTGAGATTTCTGCTTCCTAAAACTCACCATCATTAATTAAGTGCAGGATTTCAGTTGGTTAATCCTGTTCAGTTACACTTGATTTTATTTAGAGCACTGCTACTGGGAGACCGAAGCATTTGGTGGGGAAATACAAAACAGAGAAACTAAGAAAATAAATCTCATTTTTATAATGAACCTACTATGACTGTGGGCTTCTCTTCATGTCTTAAAAACAGCATTATCTATAGGTGGAAATCCTAAGACTCTGTCTAGAACAGGCATATCCAAACTTTGGCCCTCCAGATGTTTTGGGCCACAATTCCCACAGTCCTTTGCCATTGGAAATACAGGCTTGGAATTATGGGAGTTGTGGTCCAAAACATCAGGAGGGCTGAAGTTTGGACATGCCTGTCTAGAACCAATTCATACAAATTGTTCTTTTTCTAGGTCCTGGTGTTTTTCTCTATCCTTTCAACCTATGGGGCCAAGAAAGGACCTAATGTAGAGTCAGGCCAATCAGCTAGCCAGCACATCAACAGAAGACCTTCCGATGGTATACATGGTTCGGTGTTGCACAAGGCCCATGCTCAAGTAGATATCATCCTATGGTAAAAGGTGGAAGAATCTACTCTCATCTGGCAAAACACCCCAATAACACTCAGCCTAAATGCAGCACTGTGAGCAAAGGTAAAGGAAGGGTATTACAATGTGTTGCCTGCATAGATAAATTGTAAAGTGCCCGGACAGTGCTCCAAGCACGATGGGGTGGTATATAACCAGAGCACTTATGGGTTTTATTTTTACCCCCTCCATTCCATTCCATAATGTTTGAAAATTAAAGCAGCCTTACCTGTATAGATGAATCTTCCAGGTGTACCCTTACAGAACTGCTTAGATTTGTAGGACAATGTAACTTCCACCACACCAGGGATATGTCGGGGCGGTGTCTGAACTCTGATTGCATGAGGCGTAATAAGCTAGGAGAAAATATAAGGGAGGAAATCTGTTAGATGCAGAATAGTTCTTTAATAATACATTCTTGTCAGATCACATAAACAAAGCGTTGGAACATGTAATTAACCTGTCAGTGTTTAAATGTATTCTTGACGTAACTAGCATAAAAGCCAATGACAACAATATTTGCAAGTGCTCATCTCCCCAGCCATAATAATATTAACTCTGTTTCCATACATGGCAGGTATTTATTTCTGGGTAGGAAAATTCCTTCTGACATGCTGCAAACATTTGAATGCAACTTGCTAGTTTTATATTCGTGCATCCCAAAAGGTTTCCCTCTAGATTCTGGCATCAACAGCTCCCTTAGTGCATTACTGAAAACTTGTAGAAAATTCCAAGCAACTAGGATTTGACATGGACTTCATGGCATAAGGAATCCTCTCACTAGACTAAAGTAAATCCCTCCTAAGGTTTATTGAAGGCACTGGAATAATTAAGCATGACTCTCCCATTGAAATCTTCTTATCCAACTAGGCTTTGCCATAAAATATTATTTTTGTTAAAAGAATAAGCAGTGAAACACAAGAAGCTCCTGGATATTTTCTTATTAAAATAGTTTTTCAACTCACACACATGAATAACTTTTTAAAATCAAACCAATTTCATAATTTCTTGAACCATATTCCTTAAAAGAAAAAAAAATGCCATTTCTGACAACCTTTTCAATATGACTGTATGCATTTTAAATTTCCACTAGCTTTTTTTTTTGCTTTTACAGTCATTTGTTCTTACCTTGCTCTTTCAAAATAATCAATATCAGAACCCTGAAGCAATTAATCTTCCATTAATTCACATTTTTTGTTAAATCACATGCATTTTACCAGACTATCCCATTAGGAAATGAATAAAAATATACCATATTCCAAAGAGGGAAAGGTCTTAGGGAACTGTTGCACCAAATTCTCTACCAGCTGCCAATCCATTTCCAGGCACAATTCAAAGGACTGGCTTTAAGTAGCTTGGGTCCAAGGTATTTAAAAGACCACATCTCCCTCTGTAAGCCTGCCTGGGTCAATGCCACCCCCCCTCACAGGTGTGCTGGTTGGGGACATGAGAGATGGACTTCTCTGTTCCTTCCTGTTCCCAGATTCTGGAACTCCCTCCCAAAGGAAGTCAGTCTGGCCCCCTCTTTGCTGTCCTTCTGCAGGAAGGCAAAGACCTGTTTCCTTTTCAGGAAAGCTTTTTCCTAAGGACTGATGATCTGAGAGGGCTTTTTTTAAATGGATTGCTGTGCTCTGCTGTTTTAAATGTGTTTTAGCATTGTCTTCATTTACCATTTTTAATATAATACTTGCACAATTCTTGTTACTATTTGTATATGTACTGTTTCTAACTTTTTGAATATTGTCTTTTTAATGACGTTAGCTTCCTTGGGTCCTTTTTAGAGAGAAAGGTGGGATACATATATTTTAAATACGGGAATAGGAATAATGTAGAGCTACAGTCCCTTGCAACCCTTCCTGTGGGAAGCAAAAAAATGGGGGGGGGGAGTTATAGGATCCACAATGGCCCTGTTAGTTGGGTCTTCATTTTACCAACCTTGAAAGGATTGAAGTCAACCCTGGGATCGACCCCCTGGGCTGTGATCACAGTTCTGGCAGCAGTATAGCTGCTTAATCAATGGACCATGAGCCTCTGCATAAAAGAAGAGGCCCAAGTTAACCTCCTTAGCTCTCTCGTATAAAAGGACTAGGCTTCTCTCCCTCTGGCATCCTGGCAAGTCATGGCCAGTCTGTAGACACAGTATTGGTCTAGGGCAGTGATGACGAACCTTTTAGAGACCCAAGTGCTCAAACTGCAATTCAGGACCCAATGATTTTCCGCAAAGTGCCAATATAGCAATTTAACCTGAATACAGGTGGCTGTGAAGGGGTGATGTTGGGTGCCTACAGAAAGGGCTCCGAGTGCCACCTTTGGCACCCGTGCCATAGGTTCGCCAACACTGGTCTAGGGTGCATGAGCAGTAATCAATCTATGGCAGCTCCAATATGTTCAGATTTACTCCCCCCCCCTATGTGTGCGTGTGCGTGCGTGCGTGCGCGCACACACACACACACACACACACACACATGTGTGACCTCCTGGAAGCATGCAAAAGTTCCACCACCAATGTAATTCTCTTTTGACATTACTTCATGTAAAACCACGCTGGTTCCCAAGGAGAGCCTGACATATTTATAATACATTGTTGCATGGAGTTAGGGTTGGCAAGAGTTCAGCAGATTTGCTGGATGGTTCTTCACAAACACTTTCCCTCAACCTTTTAGAACAAGTTAAACAGAAACTATAGTTTTAAACATACAAATGCAGTATTTTGTCCCATCCGTTTGCTATTATTTCCAAAGTTTCTCATGGAAGAGTTAATATTTATTTCATTTCCATCTGTAAATTAATCTGAAATCGAGCCCAGTATGATATATGACAGCCAGAGCTTGGAATGTTAGGTTTTGAAAAAGAATTTAATATTCATATATGAATTGTAAGCATTGCCGATGGATATACTGTATGGTGTATCTTCCCTCCTCTAGTTCCTGAGCTGAATTTTTGAATGAAAGAACCCTATCAATCTCATAGGGGCCTCCCTCTCAAGCAGTCCTAGCAGACATGTGTGGATGATTTCAGGGGATACACATGGCATGCACAGAGGTGTTGGTATTGTTTAGAGATTTAAATTGTCCAAAAGGACGCTAGTTATAAAGCCCTCAGACCTGGTAACCCTATATATCAACTCTTTAGAACCAACAACCTACATTGCAGTGCTCTTAAGCCTTTAATGTCACAGAACTGAAATTAGCTCCAAGGACTAGAATGCTTTTTATTTTTTAAAAAATTCTAGCTTATTGCTTGCCAGTACAACACAAATCATAGAATAAAGGTGTTGGAAGGGTATAAGGCTATCAAATCCAGCCCCCTGCTCAGTATAAGTAATCCAAGTCAAACAAGTCTGACAGATGGTTGCCCAATTTTCCCCTGAAGCACTCACCACTTCCAGAGGTACAATTGTTTCCATTGTCATACTTCTCTAACAGTTAAGAATTTTTTTCCTGATATTCAGTAAAGGATCAAAACATTGTTTTCATTCTTCTTTCTATATCTATGGCTCCCCCTCCCCCACATTTGCACCACAAAACTGAAGAGTTTAGAATAAAAAAAAAAAAACTATCTCAAAAGTAATGACTGGAGACATGGACACGAATGCATAGTTACAAATCAGGCAGAATTCTTTTATAATTTGATACTGGCAAAAATCTTAACATATTCTCAATTTTTGTAAGTTGTACAGAGACTTTTATGTCTGTCTTCTACTGATCAGCTACCAATTTCTTTTTAATTCTCTTAATATCATATATGTATTTAATTACATACTCTTGACTGGTTCCCTCATCTTCATCACTGATATGCTACTACCTGACTTGACCATTGTGCTGCTGGCAGACTTATTAATAAGCCAAGAATGGAACTATTAGTGGCAGGACTGAATGCTCCAAAAGTTTCTACCTGGTGAAATAATTGTTAAACGTACATGCTTCCTTTACGTGTTAAACACAGCAGTTATTAGGTATTTTCATAGAGTTTTCCTCTTTGCAAATATATATTTGCATATGTACCTGTGCACATGTGCACACATGCATCCATGTACATATGTGTGGTCATGCACACACAGAGAGTTCTTTGGTATATGGAGGGGAAGTTTGTTTTATTTATCCCATTTCTTTCGCTACCTCATCTGTGCTGCAATAGAACATCTGTCTGCTATCCATAAAATGTCAGACACTCCCAATAATTTTACTTTTTCTTCGGTGCATGCATGGAAAAGCATGAATTTCTAGTACTGTCCTAATAACCTCAGTTTCAAAAGCATCATACTCTTCAATTTCAGCAGTCTCTTCTACCCCATATCCTCTATCTTGCCTTTATCTGCCTCATGTTAAATTCATCTCCAGTGATGATTATCTTTATCTTTATCATTCTGTGCCGCATGAGACTGGATATAAGATTTGCTCTCTGTTCCCAGACTCTGGAACTCCCTCCCACTCTAAGCAAGGCTGGTCTGACCTTTGCTGTCCTTCAGAAGAGGGTCTTTTTATTTTGATCAATGTGTGCTCTATTTTAAATATGTTTCAATTATTGATTTTAGGATTTTACAATAACAGTTGGTTAATTTTTCCTTTAATAATTGTATATCTCCTGGCTGTAACTTTTAAATACTGTTTTATGACTCAAGCTGCCTTGGGTCTTTTGGGGGAGAAAGGCAGGATAGAAATACAGTGGTAACTTGGTTTAAGAATGCCTTGATTAACAAAAAAAATCAGTTTAAGAAAATAAATTATTGGAAATGGTGGAATGCCTCAGTTTAAGAAACTGTCAAATGGAATGCCTCAGTTTGCCTTTTTTCTGACTCCCGGAACAGATTAATTAGTTTTCAATGCATTCCTATGGGAAACCGCGTTCCAGTTTATGAATTTTTTGCAATATGAAATGGCCCGGAGAATGAATGAATTATTTAAACTGAGGTACCACTATATTTTAAATGAAAAACTAAATAATAAATAAATTTGTTCTTTCTGCTCTCCTTTCTTCATCTGGAACAAATAGTTTAATGTTAAAATTAATCTGTTAAAATTAAATCTCGGTTTATGTCCAGTCTCAGTGAATTCTAGTTCTTTTGAAAAGCAGAACCAAAAGCTTCTGATACAGTGGATGCATTTGATGAGGGAGTGGCTTCAAGGGGAGGTGAGGGGGGAAAGCATGTGTCAGCTTGATAAACATAAATTACCAATTACATATTTTAAAATAACACTTTCCCCACAGGATGGTCTACTTTCTCTCTCTCCGACTCTCTTGTGTTCTCTCTCTCTTCTCATGCTGTCACCTATTTCTACAGCTGAATGTCAATTTAAAGCCAATGTTTCTAGTTTGACACTGTGTAGCTTATGTTTTACTTTAAGAATAAGTCTCCATGGGAAGGAGGCTAAATCAGGGCCACAGCATGGAATAGGCACTGGTTTTCTCCCCTTCCTCTCCCATGTGCCCAAGTTGGAATCCTTTCTGTCAGCGCCTGAAGTTTTCAGAGAGAGAGAGAGAGAGAGAGAGAGAGAGAGAGAGAGAGAGAGAGAGAGAGAGAGAGAGAAGCTTTCTGATCAGGAATAGTTGGTACTCCCCAGGATGGGATCTACCTCTGATAGCCACTGATAGACATATCTCCATCTAAGCCAGCCCTCATCATCCCATCTCATGGTGATGCATCTAGGTTGTTGTTGTTGTTGTTGTTGTTGCTGCTGCTGCTGTTGTTGTTGTTGTTGTTGTTGGCACAGAAGATAAATGGCCTGTACTTATTTCATAATTTGTGACAATTCCCTGCAGAAATTAATGGCAGCTGCATTTTATAACTCTGTTGGATTATAATGGATTTCACCATTAATAAAAGCAACAACAGTGACGACAGGAATTTTAACAATACAAAATCTCCCCCCCCCTCTTTCTTTCTTCCCTTCCTCATCCAGAAAGGATACCAAAAAGTTGAGTATTAGTCAAAACCAAAAGAAAAACCAAAAACAAAAATGTTGTGGTATCTAAAAGACTAACTGCTATATTTCAACGCGAGCTTTTGTGGCCAAGTCCATGTCTATCTACAGATGCTAAAATATACCAGTTAGTTTTTAAGGTGCCACAGAATTTTGCTCTTCTTTAGTTTTGCTTTTTATGTCGGTTTTTACCTAATATGCAAACACTGATTTACAGGGCTGCATCAAGCAGAAGAGATACGGGATGGCAGGTCAAAACAACGACAGAGAAACAGAAACTTCAGCAGGACCATTTGAACGTCTAGTTGTCAGAGGTTTCACTGGCGTCAATAGGATATACTCCAAAGTGTATCTCTAAACCTCACATTAGTGGGCACAGCATTGTCCCATTAACCTTATAGAATAAGCTTTTACACTTGAAAGAACAGTCGTCCTGAAGCTAGATCCTTTGGCTCTCTTTGCACCTGATGGTCAAAATACAATATCTAAATGATACAACTCAGTAAATAACGTATTATTGGAAATGAAATCATTTGCTTATTTTTAATTGGTACAAATTACATGCAATTGCTGTTGGTGCACAAATTACCTAATTCCATTGAATAAACCATAACCTGTTCATCTTTATATTTAGGGGGATAAGGTGGTGGGGGAGGTTGTCAAATAATTTTTGAAATCATTTTCATTATGGCAGCTGAAGATTAATTGGAAGCCTTAGCCTCAAGTATCTGCATTTCCACACAAAATTAATGTGACAAATTATGTTTCAATGCACTTCCCTGAGTGAGAAAGGTTGTAATTATGTTAGAGAGCCTGTAACTGAAATGTATGTTTAAATAATAAAACGTGTTTCCAAAATCATTTTCAAATCTACACATTTAACATGCATCACTTGTCCTCAAAGTGCTGTGTTAGGGGACCAAAATACCTATTTTTTCCCATAATGCTTGCACCATACAGAGTTTTAAGAAATACTCAGCTTCCATTTCATGCCTATAAGTACTGCAATTAGAAAGCCTGAATACATGCAAAATAAATTAAACTTGCAATATTTATTCTTCAGAATACTCATCATGTGAACATTAGAAATACTATTTCAGAAATGAACTCATCAGCCTGTGTTCTTTCTCAAATATACAGAGCAAAATACTCTTCAAATATAAGTCCAGGTAGAAATCTGTATGAAGGTATTTTAAAATGGCTTTTAATGTACTAAGCTGATTCTTTATGGACAGTAATGAAAATTAGATAATGTGTTGTAGCTAGGGTTGGGCACGAGATGGAAAAATAGTGTTTCATTTCATTTTGTTTCTAGAGTAGTTTTGTTTCATCACAAAACAAATATTAAAGTAGTTTCATTACAAAATGAAATGAAACACTATGCTGCCCTGCATTCTAAAGGACCCAGGGGAGCAAGCAATTTTAGGTAATCCCCCAAATTTGGATAGGTTTGGGGGTCAGAGAACTGAGTTATGAAGCTCCAAAGGGGGGCATAGGAAAAAAACCTTTCTAATTGGAATAGGAAGCTGATCAGGTGAGCGATAGGGCTGCAGTGGCTTCCCACTGATTCCAAATAGAAAGGTTTTCCCCTAGGGGCACCCCCTTAGGAGCTTCAAAACTCAGCTCTGTGACCCCAAACCTTTCCAAATTTCAGAGGGTTACTTAAAATCATGAGAGGAAGCTAAGCCTGACACGTTGGTGGTGGAACATGCCTCGGATCAGTATTTTAGAGTGCATATTTTTAGAAATTAAAATTTTAAAAATTTAAAAAAATATGCAATGGAAAATTACTGATCCGAGGCATGTGAGTGGCAGGGGTACCTTCTGCAAGCAATTTTAGGGGACCCCTTGAAATTTGGAAAGGTTTGAGTTTCAGTGAACAGAGTTATTAAGATCCAAAGGAGGTGTGTGGGGGGGGGGGGGGACTTAATTGATGGAGTGTTTCTGAGTGTGGTGGCTCAGTGGACTAAGGCTTCTGAAAACTGTCAGCTGCAAAGTCAGAAGCTCAGCAGCTCGAATCCCGGGTGCCATGCAGTGGAGCGACCTCCCACTGATAACCCCAGCTCCTGCCAACCTAGCAGTTTGAAAGCATGTAAATGCAAGTTGATAAATAGCTACTGCTGTAAAAAGTGGGAAGTTAAAATAGTGTTTCCTTGCAGCCATGCCAACCATGTGGCCATAGACTTGCACAACACTGGTTCTTTGGCTTGAATACGGAGATGAGCACCACCCTTAGAATCGGAGACGCATGTGCGGGGGAACCTTTACTTTTACCTTTACCTTTCTGGCACTCTTTACCAATTATAGGGTTAATTTACAGCTACTTCTCTATGTGCTGATCCACACTCCTTCAGTTAAGTAGCCCTGCACCCTCTTTGGAGATTAATAACTTCATTCCCTGGAACCCAAACATTTCCAAATTTCAAAGGGTTACAGGAGAGAGCTTGAGGATGCTTCCCTGTCATTTCCTCTAGAACAAATTGTTTCATTTTAGAAGGGAAATGGTGTTTCATTTCATTTTGTAAGAAAACCCTGGCTGGCGTTTTGTTTCATTTCAAAACACGCTGAAATCTTACATGACTAAACAGCGTGCCGTTTTTCGTAAGGTTCCCATCCCTAGTTGTAGCCTCTTTTCTTTTATGTCTTGGCCCTTGTCAACATTTTCAAGAGGGTTAAAATACACAGAAGCAGCAGCAAAAACACCCACCAAAAATAAAGGCCAAGCTCTAGTGAAAATGATGCAGTGATTGGGGAAAGATTCAAACTGTATTATGGGTGTGTGTGTGTTATTTTTTGGTGATTTAAAATCTTGATTATATTCATCAGGAGGAAAAAAATACAAGATGATTCAGTTCTGTATGCAAGCCTACAGTAGCAAATAATCAGCTGTTGTTTTAAGAAATTCTGTGTTCTTCAAAAGAGGGTAGCTTTTTAAAATTATACGTATGAATTTGTTCTTTTTTTAATGAGTTTTGTTGGGCCTGAGACTATAAATGAAGATTATATTGTATTGTAAAAGAGGGTAGCATATTGTGGGAATCCTGGTGATCTAGCCTGTATAAGGAAGCTTGTCATGCAAGCAATAGCATGGCTACTAAGGGCTTGACTGTGAATCAAACCTCCACAAAAACAGAAACAGAAAAAGATACTTCCGTAGCTCCCTTTCTTAAAGGTAGCTACTAAAAGGGCAATAATTTGGGGAGGAGCAAACAGGAAAGAAATAAAGAAGTGAAAAATGACGATGAGGTTAAGTTTGCTACCACATAAATCAATGGAAAGAGTGTAAACAAAATGAATACAAATACATGAAGGTCTTAGACTGCAGAGTAAAGCTTACCTTGAAACCATCTTACTAGTTGTCAAAATATGGGGAGCTGCTGGCCTAAGAGAATATTGGCCAAGTGCTGCGCCATGCACGCAATGAGATTGGCACATATTCAATTCTGAATTGCCATTTTATTTTTCAATCCTGAGCCTGGTTATAATCAATGCAATTGCCACTGGAGGCAATAATTTCAACAGCATCAGTTACAATGATAGTAAGTAGATGCCCATAGATTTGGAACTGATTGTATCAAAGCCATAAATTAATGGGTCGTGGAAAAAGGAAGGAAGGCTGCACTGAATTAATAAAAGGAACAGTGTGAAGAAGATATAGATATAATGCAAGAAGTCAGTGCGTAGTTCAAGAAGTAGGTTCCAGCGGGTGCAGAATGCGGTGGCTGGAGGCTCCAGTGGAGGCTCCAGCAGGTACAGAATGTGGCGGCCAGACTGGTGGTGGGCGCTCGTAGATTCAAGCAGATCACCCCAGTTCTGGCTCGCCTGCATTGGCTACCTGTTGTCCTCCAGATTAGGTTCAAGGTCTTGGTTTTGATTTTCAAAACCCTCCATGGCTTGGGAGCAGAGTACCTGTCGGAGCGTATCTCCCAGAGGTCAACTGGGGTCAGGCCCAGTAGAATGGTGCAGGCGCGCTCACTTAGGGTGGCCACACCCAGGGAGGCGCAGAAATCGCTCACGCGTAACCGCACCTTCTCTGTGGTGGGCCCCATGCTGTGGAAACATCTGCCTAGTGAGCTGCACCTAGCACAGTCCCTGCCCACCTTTAAAAGGGCTCTGAAAACACACCTTTTTAAAGAGGCATATGGCGACCTTTTTATTTATTTATTTTTATTTTTTTCCTTTTTTTGCTGCTTGTGTCATCTTTCATGGAGGGTATTGTCCCTCCTTATTTTATTGGTACTCTTGCCTTTTTTGTTTTCTTTTCTGTTGTTTTATTTTATTGTAAACTGCCCAGAGTTCCGTCTGGAAGATGGGCAGCATATAAATATAACAAATAAATAAATAAATAAGTACAGTGGCACCTTGTATAAAGGAATTAATTCGTTCCAAATGAAATTATGTTAAACAAATTTTCCTTTATACAAATTGCAATTTCCCATTGGAATGCATTGAAAAATGGAGTAATCTGTTCCAATGCAGAGAAAAATGACACAAACTACAGTACATGTATAATTTTGGGGAACAGAAATGCAAAAATGCAAACAGGCACCCCCACACACACACTGATTTTGGGCGGAGTGCAGCAGCACAAGGTTAATTCTTCCCAGGCCGAGCCTAGGAACCATCCTCTATCATCTTCTCCTTCCCTTCACACACACACACACACACACACACACACACACACACACACACACACACACACACTTCACCTGGCCTGAGCGTGGTGCCGGGGCTCCGGAGGCCAGCAACGGAAAAGAATGCACGAGTTGAGCCTGCGGAGCAGAGGCTCCAACTCATGAATGAGGGGGCTGGGAGAGAGACAAAGGAGGAAGGGACGGCAGAGGCGCTTCTGCTCCTGCTGCTCGGGGGAAAGCGAACCCGCCTGCAGGACTGAGCAATGGCAGCAGCAGCCAGAGGCACAGGCTCTGTGAATGGGCCAACTGCGCCGCCCGCCTGGGGTACGTTCCACCACCACCTCCGCCGTCACCAGGTCCGACAGGGCTGATCCACAGCACCATCGGGTGGCCTCGGCTCTCTTGCGCTGCACGGCTCGGGCTCACCGGCCGCGGCCGCTGGGCGCATGGGTGGTGTGGGAGGGGATGAGGTGCAGTTGTGGGGAGGGGGAAGAAAAAGAGAGACGGAAAGGAGGAAGGAAAAGAGACGAGCGGGCATCCCTGAGGAAGCTTTACTGTGGGTGCCTAGCCAAGCCGAGTGGGCTGACCTAGCCCTCCTCCTCCTCCTCCATTACCAGCTTGCATTTTCGGTAAAGAGCCCCAGAGATTGCCTGCACCCATGTTGGACAGGGAGGGAGAGGGGGAGTGGTGATGGAATTTTTTCCGTTGTACGGATTTTCCGTTATAGGAGATGTACGTTATACAAGGGTCCACTGCATATCTTATTCATTTGAAAAACCATGATTAGGTTAAGGGAGTGGTGGTTACTGGGGTTTGAGGTATGTGAGATTACCAGTAGTTCCTCTGGAGGCAGCTCCTTACAAAAAGATTTTAGGAATTTTCACAGAGATTATTTTTTTCTAAAACACTAGAGAAATGTTGGGATTCATAATGTTAACAAAATAAAGACATATGATACTTGTTACTACTGTATAACAACAAAACAGGGCCTAAAAGAAAGCTGTCTATAAAATAGACCACGTGACGGGATATTAATGTGCAGACAACACCTACCTCACTCCAGACCAGCATGGTGCCGAATATAACCTGTAACCCATCAAAGAAATTGTCTCCTATGATGATGACAGTGGCACCTCCTGTCGTCCATCCTTCACTTGGACTGATGGCTTTGATACAGGGTGTAGCTGCTTTCCAACACACATGAAAAAAAAAAGGTATTCGGCTGTTAGAACAAGATTTTAATGACAGAAGACTGGTGAAGGGGAGAAACAGCTTTGATTTTCTTTTTCTGTTGAATAACATGAAGATTCTCGATCTCTCCGCCTTTCCCTTTCTCTACGTTGGATATGAGTGCGATCCCAGAACAGATCTTTGAAAATGGAATGTTTTCCCATTAAATTTTTATTTTGTTTCCATTCTTTTTCTCTTGAAAAGATAATCATGTTTGGCAGCCTGTAGAAAGAAAACAGCAGCATAGCTGGCTGAAAACTGACTGGAGAATAGAGCACATTCTTGTCATGCTCAGTTAATGTCATTATGAAACATGATCAGGGGCTCTCTCTCACACATAAGAGAGTTCGGGGATTCTAAGGTGGACCTGCTGTGCCTATAACATCTTTTCCCGACATGATGCCCTCCGAATGTATGGGTTTCCAGCACCCACCATTGGCAATGCTACCTGGAGATAATGGGAAATGTAGTCCTATAATAGATCCAGAGGGCACCATGTTGAAGTTTGGCTGTTCTCTAATTACATATTATTTATTTATTTATTTATTTATTTATTTATTTAGTATTTTTACCCAGCCTTTCTCCTTGGAAAAGGACCCAAGGCGGCTTATAGTAATGACGGATAATACACAGTCCAGTACAATTAATTGCAGATTTTTTTAAAAAAAAAAAAAAGAATCATGAAAATATGCAATATGTAGGGCATATAGTAGTAGCTCTCTGAGAAATTTAATTTTGTGAAATAATTGAATGTGTTTTGACATTAATTGTTTTATACCATGAAATGAATCAACAGCCTTACTCACACCATATATTCCATGTGCCAAAGACACATTCCCATACACCCCTCACCCCCCCCAAACAACAACAACAACATACTTTTTGATGAGTCATCAGATGGTCAGATTATACAGCTGGTTTAACTTTTAAAGTTAAAATACAAATGTCAAAGTTCAAGTTAAGATCTTTCAAAATAGACGGTCTATGGGCAATGCCAGGAAAGATATCTAACAATGGAATTTTGACCCGAACCTGATGAGCTTAGACTGAGCTCTAAACTTAGAGATTGGCAAGGTTGCCCCAACCATGAGCCTGTTAAATCAAGTCTGGGGAGAGGATTTGGGGTGGAGCTCACTTCTCCTTACTGGCAATCTCAGGGGCTACAAAACAAACAAGCGAGCAAGCAAAAAACAAAAGAACTCATTCCCAAAGCTCAGGTGTTTCACTAGGTCATACTCGGCATGCCAGTTCCAAATTTGCACAGCTATTTGAAGGCTTGAAATATCAGCTATTTAGAGTTTTACAAAGCTTAAATACTGCAACTATTCGTTTCCAGGATAAATGATCTTAAGACAAAACAAAAGCAGAGAAAAACTTCTGATATATTTGTCTGTCAGTTCTATGGGAAGTTTCTCTCTTCATCTCATCCCACATACAGTAGGAGTTCCAAATCAAAATTACACTCTAAAATTCAATTCCGTCTGAGTTTCAAGCATACACATACTCCCCATAATGAACAAGCAGTGTACAGTAGGACCCTGGTATCCACTGGAGATTGGTTCCAGGCCTTCCCGTGGATAATGAAAACTGTGAATAAAAGAGAATGCCCCCAAATCCCCAAAACTGCTGTTTTGCGACAGTAGCTTGCTTTACAGCTGCTGTTTTGCGACAGTAGCTTGCTTTACAGAGCAGCTTGCTTTGTGGCTGCTGAATTATTTATTTAATTTTTTCCTCTGACACCCGTGGATAACTGAATCAGTGGATAATGAATCAGTGAATACAGGGGTCCTACTGTACTTTTCATAGTGGAGTACAGTACCCACATCTAAATACAAACTGCATTAAGACCAACATGCTAGATGAAGAGTGAGAGAATCTTTAATGGCCTTGATGAGAACTTGTGAAAATTCACTTGACTACAAATCCCAAAGTCTGCCAATAAGTCTGGTGGCTCTGTATCATTCACAAAGTAGACCTGAAAAGTGCAGTTTTACAGTTAGCTCCCCCCCACACACACACAAAATTCTAACCTAGAACATGTTCTTTCCTCTGTTTTTCTCAGCCTCAGCACTCAATTGGTTAAATGAACAAAAAAAAATTAAAAAAATGGAATAATATTAGCATTGGTATAACATGTGCTTTAACATGTGTTCTACACACTCTACATAACTGGAATACTAACAACAGAATATTTGTTTCCTTCAGGTAAGTTTGTGTAGATTCTCAGTCATCCAGGTGAGCTTATCTGGAAGTTGAGTCATGGCAACTGGACAAGCAGTGAAATGTTTCAGTCTTTCAAGAAAAGAAGCCCAGTTGCCGTGACTCAATTTCCAGATACTTCAGGTAAGTCTTATTTTTAAAGCGCTTTGAAAAAGTTGCTGACTGATATACAAAAGAAGTGCTAATTGGGGGGAGTTTATATATTAAAGGGAAAAAATCACTTGGAATAAATACTCTGAGCAGACAACAAAAATATTTATATGATGTTAATAGAAAATATATGTGTTATTAGTTGATAACAAAATAGTTATTAATTACACACAGATCACCACCACCCTCATCATCAAGATCGTTTTACTAGAGTTTTTAACACTTTGAATTGCTTCCCAAAGGCCAAAGCAAAGCAAAACAAAACATTTTAAAATGTTGAAGAAAAAATGTCAAACTGGCTGCAATATAATGACAATTGACTGAAGGGGAAAACTACTGCTAGGAATTGTCCCTTCAACAGCTGGGTTTTGTTTAAGTAGAAGTATTAGACCTTGAGTTCCAAATGGGCAATATTCTAATTTTAACTGCACTCAAGAAATCCTGATTCAACATACAGCTGGAATATTTGAGAGCCAGAATCTTTTCACCACTAACAAGTATGTCTTCATCACTTCTCCACCAATTATACAAAGTATGTATCTAGAACACGTACTAAATATTGTAAAATTATAGGAATGCTAACTTTGCTACCACAATATCTCACTAATTTATATCAAAACCAATTCCCTCTTTATGTAATGTTTCCTCCCTATCTGAAGCCAGGTGGATGATGAGATTTCTGATCAAGTTATCCCACTAGCAAGGTTTGCATACTCAGGTGTTAAGGCAATCAGGAGAGGCCTTTCTCTCCATCCCACCACCCTCACAGGTACATCTCGTGGGAACCCATAAAAGAGCCTTCTCGAGTGCTGCACCCAGACTCTGGAACTCCCTCCCACTAGAGGCCAGGACTGCCTCATCTCTGTTGTCCTTCCGAAAACAGGCAAAGACCTTTCTCTTCAGGCAAGCTTTCCCTGAATGATGGACTACCATGTGTATTTTATATGAATCTATGGGTTCACATAGACTTTGTGTTTATGACTACTTATAACCGTGTTACTTTAATGTAATGTTTGTCTATTAATGCTGTAAGATGTCCTTTAATAACTTGTTCTCAAATACTTGTACTGGACTGTATATTATCCCTCATTACTGTAAGCTGCCTTGGGTCCTTTTCCAAGGAGAAAGGCGGGGTAAAAATACTCTAAAATAAATAAATAAATGCTCTCAGGATATGACCAAGATTTCCTCAAAAGAAACAGTTCAAGACAAATACAGTGTTTCCGGCTCAAACAAAATATCTCAGCAATTTTGATAGGAGGAAAAAAAGGAAGCACATCGAGTCTCCAGTGGGACTTTATAAACTAAGAACAATTTCAGGAGCCTTTGGACTCCATGCTGTTTTCCCACCAAAGATTAACATTGAAACTGATAAAAGTAAACAGGCCTTGCCATGTTTCGACAATAACATAAATTATTCACTTCTCATGGGTGACCTAATGAAGGGGAAAAGGTAACACTTCTGAGAGTGAAGATAGTCTGTCTTGAAGCTGCCACTTCTACAAGCTAGGATCAACAGAGGAAAAATAATAATCAGTAGAGATGGGCACGACCAGGGAAAATGACGTTTTCGAGTTGTCGTGTGTCGGAGCTGGCCTGTTTTGGCTCATTTCGTTTTTTCGAAATTTTCCAAAAATTTGTCGTTTCATTTGTCGGTTTTTCGTCTGTCGTTAGTACTGGTTTGGGGGGGGAGCGGGCTCTTGGAGGCACCTCTCTGGTGTGGGTGCCTCCTCTGGCCCGCTATGAAGGAAAAACTGGCTCCTGGAGGCACCTCTCTGGGGTGGGTGCCTCATCTCGCCCACTACAAAATGGCATGCATAGCCAAGTGGATATGCATACCAAGTTGAGACTCAATGCACCTCTTTTTTGGGTGCCTCTCTGTTGACCACAGGCCCACTGCTAACTGCAGTGTCACAGTGTGCACACTGGGGGAAGGCTCCTCCTCAGTCTCGGCGCTCTGTGGTTCACCAAGAAGGGAACTGTACTTGTGTGTGTGCAATGCGAGTACAGATTTGGCTTAGGGTTAGGGGGGTTAGCGCAAGGGCTAGTCTTAGGGTTGTTACGGGTAAGGTTAGGGTGAGTTCGTGGGGTGCACCTCTGGGTGCCTCTCTGACCCACTAAGAAGGACAGTGTACTGGCATATGGGTTCGGGTTCGGGTTCGGGTTCGGGCTACGGTTAGTGGGCTTTTTATGCCCGACAGGCACATCCCAGAAGTCTCGGTCAAAACCTGGTCAAGTGGCCATGCAATTGGTGGAATGGCTCCAAAAATTTGCATGGTCCACTCCCATGGCCAGCCCATCATTGCGCAGGTGAAATAAAATAAAATAAAAATAAAATAAAATAAAATCAATGGAGACGTTTTGTTGCAAGAAAAACCCACTGCTGCTACTGTAAAAATTCAGGCAGTTTTAAAATAGCTATTTTCGCATGTTTCTGTGGTGCTTTGGTGTGGTTTTGGACCACGATTTCAAAATAAATATTGCGGTCGCCCCATTTTGGATCCCCCGCCCGCACTGCATGGCCTTGGCGAGTTGGCGAGACGACGAGGAATGGATGCGCAGCCCAGGAGAGGAGAGGGGGGAGGCTGGAGACCCCCCGCAGAAACCACCCCTCTGGTAGGTGCCCTCACTCAGGCAGGCATATTTTCGCCTGCTTTTTTGGCCGGGAATCGGGTTGTTGTTTTTTTAAACTGTTTTTCTATGCCGCGCTGCTTGGCTAGTTGGCGAGACGACGAGGAATGGATGCGCATGCGCAGGCACTCGCAGCCCAGGAGGGAGGGGAGGCCGGGGACCCCCCCCCCAGAAACCACCCCTCTGGTAGGTGCCCTCAGGCAAGCATATTTTTGCCTGCTTTTTTGGCTGGGAATCAGGTTTTTTTTTAATTTTTAAAACTTTTTTCCTGTGCCACTTGGCATCGCGCGATCGCTGTGATGCCGCCAGGAATGACCATGACAAATCAGACCCAATTTTTCTTTAGTTGGTTCGAGTTCGAGTTCTGGCAGAGTAATTGTCGTTGTTTGTTTCGTTACGTAACGGAAACGAGGAACGGAAACGGAAACGAGGATTTCGCCGAGTCGTGCCCATGTCTAATAATCAGACTCTCTGACCTAGCAGAAGTTAAAAGGTTTTCACAGCACTTTTGTGAACCAAGTATGTGACCCTCTTTGTGTGTGTGTGTGTGTGTGTGTGTGTGTGTGTGTGTGTGTGTGTGTGTGTGTGTGTGTGTGTGTGTGTGTGTGTGTGTGTGTGTGTGTGTGTGTGTGTGTGTGTGTCTGCACGCACGCATGCTTCAATATGGGAGGAGCTGGTTTTCCAATTTTTCTAGCCACTAAAAGTAGAGGAGAATTTCCACCCTTCAAATAGTGACAATAAAATGATTACCCCGCCTCAGTTTAGCATAATGGGTTCAGAAATGCTCGTAGCATATTGCAGACTTAAAGTGGAAATTATTAGGTAGCTGTTCTTTGTTATAATAATGATCACTCCACAAATAAAAGCTCTTCTCCCAAAGGTACCGCAAGGCACAAAATGCTAATTCTGAAGATTATGTGCATGCTTTTATTAAATATTACTATGCCCTGTTCTGTTTGAGGGCTTCACTGCTCTGATTGTTTTATGAGTGCCATGTTAATGTCACCCCCATCTCGCAAGCAGCAGGCACACATTTTCGCTTTTGCCGGAGAATTGATCAAAGGCTACGTGCTGTGGGAATTTCTGGGGAAACATGGACAGGCGGTAAAATCTAACCGATTAATTGGTTTAAATTTCATTTCAGGGTGTTGAACTTTGGCTTGGGACTCTAATACTACACTAAGAGTCAGAGCCTAATTACCAGATTTCCAATTTGCTTCTGCACCATGGCGGAGGTTGGGGGAATGAATACTAAAAATAATTATAATGGGGAAGGGGACTGTCTCTGCTTCTTCTTTACTTATTTAACAGTTAATGTTCTATGTATGCAAACAGTTTATCTGGAATGCCCCCAACGTCGCCTGCTGAGCCACCAGCGCGTCTAATGATGCACATAAATTAAGAAGTGACTGGCAGGGTCAAACATTGCGATTTGGTGGATCGAAGGGATAGTGATTCAAATAGCAGCAAACATGCAGTGGTCTTATCGCGCCCTTCGTTAACTACCAGTATTTATAAGCGATGGGCCTGTGTTTCACCCTCAGACGGAAAAAACCTGTTTCACTGATATAAAACAAAGAAGCACAGTGCTCATTTCAGAGTTCATGGGTGGCCTTGGAAATCAGGGTTAATTGAACTCAGAGCTGCAGGTTTACTGAGGCAAATTAGTGGCATGTACAGCTATCAGCCAGGTTCTGCTATTGTTCCTATTAGTCCTTGTTCTCCATTTGTACTATGGTTAAAACCCAGTTTGTGCCAGTGCTTGTAAGACTAACCTACCCATTAACCTCCTCTGGTATTTCTTAGAAAATTTTGGATTGACTTCCATATGCCACAAAGTCGGTAGAGAACTATGATGTTGATGTCATGTCTGTGCACCTGAATTGAACAAAATGGGCCAATGCACTCTAACTCCATTTGTTAAACTAGGGAAAAGTAAATCTGGCAATAAATATCTTGAAATTGCAGAGCCAGAATCCTTTCACAGCTCCTCGCAAAATTAGGGTTATACGAGGAGGTGCAAGAACCCAGTCTTGAAGGAGCTCATCTTTCCATATCTAATATCTAGAAATCCTGATCTAGAAATCTAGAAGGAACAATTAATCATCACCCGCTGAGTATGACTATGTAGCCAACTGTGTGTCCACCTTACAATTGATTTATCCAGCCCACATCTTGCTAATCATATCATGGGGCAGTTCATCAAAGGCTTTGCTGAAGTCAAGATATACCATTTATTTTATTTATTTATTTTAATACTTATATGCCGCCCATCTTCCTGAAGGAACTCTGGGCAGTTTACAACAAGAATGCAAATAAAGAAAACAATAAAACAACAGCAATAATAATAACCTAAACAAAATCAACATAAAGTGACTAAAGCCACAAAAGCAATTAAAAAGATAATAATAGTAATAATTAGTGTGATGGCGGGGCAAGAGAAAAAAAATTACCTGTTGCCAAATGCCTCACAAAACAGCCAGGTCTTTAAGTCTTTCTTAAAGGTTGGCAGGGACTGTGCAAGGCGCAACTCACTTTGGGAGATGGTTCCAGAGCACAGGGCCAGCCACAGAGAAGGCTCGGTTACGTATCACAGTTTTCCGAGCCTCCCTGGGCATCTGTGTATAATCAAAAACCATGCTGTTCAATCCTATGCAATTCAAGGGAAAAGTGCTGTGTAAAAATGAATTCTTTACTATAGAATTTGCCCACTTGTACGAGCTCTATGGGAAGATAGAGATAAACTGTATCTCTGTTCTCTGTATGTAAGGATCAGATGATGATCAACACACACACACACACACACACACACACACACACACACACACACACACACACACACACACACACACACACACACACACACACACAGAGAGAGAGAGAGAGAGAGAGAGAATGCTGAGTGATGGCAACTGAACTTCTTTTGTAGGATCAAAACATTTTGCTACTTATTCAAGTAGCTTCTTCAGTCTGAGAAAAGGTAGGCTCCCAGTTTATAGTTCACCTTAGTTTTCACCCCACCCTGAATAGGCTCATTAGATGGATGATAGCCAAACCTATGCAACCTTTTGCAACACCCATTAAGTATGAGTACAGTAGTTAGTAGTGGCCCTCCTGGTGGAGGTGTGAAGTGCTTCTGATTTTTCAGGGGAATGATGAAAGAACACTCATTCAAAGATGAGGATATACACATATTAGACAGAGAAGATAGGTGGTTCAAGAGAGGAGTCAGGGAAGCCATTCATGTATGTATAGAAAAACTTTCAACGGCGGAGGGCTTAGGCACAATCACGCTGACCTTTCATTGCCCTCCAAATTGGATCAGGCAATGCTATTATGTCCCTTATGTTTAACCATTGTGATTTAGGTAAAAATGAAATGCAGGGTCCAGTAGCAAAACAGAGCCAATGTTAGCTACCCTCTTGGCTGAGTGTAAAGCACTGGGAGGTGCTAATACATTTTTAACATCTACTACTTTAAAAATAACAGAATTAGGGATGGGCATGAACCTTGGTTTGGAGGTTCATGCTGGCTCCCCTGGCTCCCCGGCCAATGCCCCACACATCAGTCAGAGCACAATCCTCTTCTCCTCCTCTTCAGCTGTTCAGCCAGTCCCTGGCAGGAGTATGGGCAAACCTGTTCTACCTCCTTTTCTGAGTGGTCAATCAGCCAAGGAGGTGGGGCAGGGAAGCTCCAGCTCCTGCCAGGGAGTGGCTGAACAGCTAAAGAGGAGGAGGAGAAGGAGGAGGAGGAGGAGGGGGGAGGAGGAGGAGGGGGGAAGGGAACCGTGTGCCAGCTGGTGAATGAGAAATCCAGTTGGAGAGGTGAGGAAAGGGGACACATGGCACATGTGGTGCTACAAATATGAACCAGCACAAACCTCTGAACTGAGGGTTATGCCCATGTCTAACCAGAATCTCAAAGCCTGTTAGAGAGAGATGCACACCCAAGGTTCAGGGGGGAGGGCACACTCTTAGTATGAAGAACCTTGAAGCCTCTGCAGACATACCCAGCTTAGGTATATATTACTTCCTGCCCAAAGTCCTTGTTAATCCAGCCTGATGGGAGCTCAGGCATTAAAGATTACCTAGAGTATATAAACCAGGGGTGTCCAAACTTTTTGCAAGGAGGGCCAGATTTGGTGGCTGAGAATGTGTCAGGGGCCAGTTGCTCCCCGACCCTGCCACCCCACTGCAAGCCCCACCCACTGACCCATAAGCCCCACCCACTGAGCCCTTGCAACCCCACCCGCAGGAAGGAAGGCGGGGAACAAGGGAGAGAGGGAGGGAGGTGGAAACCAAGAGAGGGAGGAAGGAAGGTGGGGAACAAGGAAGGGAGGGAGGGAGGGAGGGAGGTGGGGAACAAGGGAGGGAGGAAAGATGGAAGGAAGGTGGGGACCAAGGGAGGGCCACTCAGAATGGCCTGATGGGCCGGATTTGGCCCTCGGGCCGGACTTTGGGCAGGCCTTATATAAACTAATATTTCTTCTCTGCTGTTCTTCACCATGAGATTTGTTTCCTCATCAGAAGACTCAGTGTAACAATCATCTTGGAGATCTCCTCCCATCCACTCCTCAGTCCCTGAGCCATTACTGTGGGGGCTTCTGGAACAAGAAGGCTCATGACTAGAGATGGGCACAAATTGAAAAAAATGACATATAGACTAGGTACGCAGGGAGGCTGCAAAGGCAGCGGCGGGCATTGCCCAGGGCGTAAGGCAGCTGCAGAGTGACTGCACTGTGGGGCAGGGGAGCGTACTCACCGAAAGGTACACACGCACACAGGGAGGCTGCGAGAGAAATCTCTTCTTTCTCTCCCCTAAGAGCCAGGCTGCAGCCAGCAGGAACACAGAGACACACACCTGCCTGGCTGGCCTAAAGTAACGAGTCACAGAGACAGCAATCCCACCCTAACTCCCACCGCAGACTGCAAGGAGGATGGGGGCTGCCAGAGCTTTTATGCCCTCTGTGGCTGCCACACCTACCCAGTCTGCAACCTGGGTATGCTATTGGTTGAAATTGTCCAAGAATTTACATGATCCCATCACATGGCTTGCATCCATTTTGTGGCTGGAGTCCATTTTGTGTCATCCTTAAAGGGAAAAGAAAAATATATTGCGATGGGAGAAAGACAAAAACAAACGTTTTAAGGACCCCAACCCCCTGGTAGGTAATAATTTCAAATAATTATTGCTGCGTTTTTCCAGATGTCCAGGGCATTTTAATACCCAAGAAATCAATATTAGGCATCTGGGAGCTATTTTGGGTCGATGTCCCCTAATTCCCCTTAAAGGAAAAAAATACAGCGATCTGAGAAAAGACATAAATGCACGTTTTAAGGACCCCAACCCCCCTGGTATGTATTATCAGGTAGAATAAATAATTATAGCTGGGTCTTTACGGATATTCAGGACGTTTTTTAACATTTAAAACAGTTCATTTCATTTGTGCGTTGCCATTAACAAAAACGAAACGTAATGAACCTAATTTTCGTGGTTCTGTTCAGTTCATTCCAATTTCATCAACATTTTTGTTATTTGTTTCATTACATAACAAAATGAATAACGAATAACGGAATGATTTTTTTTTTTTTCATGCCCATCTCTACTCATGACTTGAGATGGTGCTATTTTGCTTCCCATGTTGCTCTCTAAACAATGTGAAGGTTCCTAGCATATAGAACCCATATAGAATCCAACAGCTCTATCTGCAGCCTCCTTCCCTCATGTCTGTCTTTTTTTTTAGTGTGCTGATACTTTATAAAACAGATACAAAACAGATTAGGAGGACTCGGCCAGTGTGCCTGATACCAGCTGGGATGAGGTAAGGATAACCCCCACCCCCAGACAGCCACCTCATAGTCCAAAGTTTCTTCTCCTTCAGCACTCTGCACCCTGAAATCTGCTGCACCACCTGGAGATGCTGAGGAGAGGCCAGCTGAAACACAGTAACCCTCAACATAGGCTATATTAAGTCTAGAATATTTTAAAGTTGATTAATTTGAAATAAAGTCATCTCATCCACTCCCCATAGATACAAACATGCAGTTTCCACACAATCACATCATGGCTGCACCATCAAGATGGCACATCAGGACTGAAGGAAGAACTGAGTTGGCAAGCTGTAGGGCAGGACCCTCTAAATCAGAACTTCTCATTCTCTGCAGGCTTCTGAGTCTTGCCATGGTGATATTCCCCACCAAGATTTCCTACTGATTCGGCAAGATATCCCAGTTTCCTATGAAAGGGGACAACAGTCTCCATTTCCCCATTTCCCTTCCCATTTTCCTCTGCTGTTCTGTATAGGAAACTACCAAATTCTGAAAAGTTTATTGCTCTTCCTGACAATCCTGTGCAGGAAAGATTGTATCTGGACAGGCATTGTAAATGTCATACAAAGCTTGGCATTCTTCCACTTTTTCCTAACTAATTATGCATAGGGAAGACACCATTCTGTGCAGTAGGACCCCCGTATCCACTGATTCATTATCCACTGATTCAGTTATCCACAGTTGGGAGAGGAAAAAATAAATAATTCAGCAGCCACAAAGCAAGCTATTGTCACAAACAGAAGCTGTAAAGCAAGCTATTGTCACAAACCGAAGCTGTAAAGCAAGCTATTGTCACAAGTAGCATCTGTAAAGCAAGCTACTGTCACAAACAGCAGCCATAAAGCAAGCTACTGTCTCAAAACACCAGTCATAAAGCAAGCTATAGTCAGGAAACAGCAGTTTGGAGGTGGGTGGGCAGGCGTTCTCTCTTATCCATGGTTTTCATTATCCACGGGAAGGCCTGGAACCAATCCCCAGCGGATACTGGGGTCCTACTGTACTGAAATTGTAAAAATCCTGTGCAGTCATGTATGCAGAGAAATATTACAGGGTCTCAGTGGTTGGAGTTGGAACCTTGTAAAATTTCACTGCAAAGAGAAAATATTTGGTTTCGTCCACATACACACACACCCAACCCCTTGGTTTAATTTTGAAATTCACATCCCTAACTGAATACAACCATAAATTAAATGAAGTACGGCTAATACTAAGTCAAGCCAATGAAGTAAGAAACAGGTATGGTCTTAAAAGTTTTCAGCGGGAGAGACACGTTCATCTCTTTCAGTATGTATGATCACAAAAAGAAGAATGTATGAATTGAAGAACTTGCAAGACTAATAGACTTGGTCCGGTGTGAGCTTATGTGGATTTTCAAAAGACGTTTTCCTCATTTAGATTTCCTTCCCTCAAGTAAAATGTCATTTGGATCAATTTGGATTCTGTAAAATGACATCGAAGCAAAAGAATCTGTTAAAAAATGCAGTTGCTTTATATAGAAGGAAGCCGCTGGGGAAGGAGGGACTGTCATTTAGTTTCTCCAAATAAAAATCTGAGGGCTCCAGGAGCACTTATTCTTATTTTGATTGCTCTTCCAAATAAGAGGATACCACTTGATGCCATTTTCCAGAGCCTGGGAATCATGAAATCAAACATGAACAAGTCAACTGGAAAATCTGTGACGTAAATCTTGGCCTAAGTTGTATTTTTAACAAGTGCTGAATCTGTGCACCGGATCCTCCAGATGGCCATAGAGGAATCACCCTGATAGGATTAAACCTTTGTGCTGAACTCGGCTCCATCTGTTCTCTAAGGTCCACGTCTGCCTACTGGAATATAAATTTGCAGCCTCGTTTGCAGCCTGAGTAGCGCAGGCACTTTATGCACGTGTGTGTGCGCGCGCACACATGCACACGCACATGCACACGCACACACACCCTTGAGCACTTATTAGTAATGTGTAATAAAGGTAGCTTGAAGTTTACTGCTGAAGAAACATATTGGATTTACTATTCATCTGAAGAACAAAGTGTATAGTATCTAAATTTGAACACACAAAAGAGGATGTTTGTTGTTGTTCTGGGACTTGTTCAATTCATTAAACCATAATGTCACTATAAATTCATAGATGAAAGTATGACTGCACACAAAGCAGGGAGACTCTTAATCTTGGGAAACTGCGGTACGTTACTAGAATACAAGATACAGCTTTATTCTGACACACTGGATGTTAAATATTCTGAATCAGTAAAAACCAAAATGGTTGCATTATTTTTGTTTCACTCCAGCTGGGGGGGGGGGAGACAGAATAATAAAGAAAAAGAACCTGGTTTTGTAAAGGAAAACAATTTTAGCTTTATGACAGCCATAGTCTCTTGACATCACAACTAGAGATGGCACAACTTGAAAAAAATTTTTTCGAGTTGTCGTTAGTCGGGCCGTTTCCATTTCAGGCCATTTCCGGTTTTCGCGAAAATTCGCAAAAAATTAGTCGGTTCATTTTTTCGTATTTTCGTTGTCGTTAGTACTGGTTTTTTGGGGGGGGAGCGGGCTCCTGGAGGCACCTCTGTGGGGTGGGTGCCTCCTCTGGCCCACTATAAAGGGAAAGTGGGCTCCTGGAGGCACCCGTGGGTGCCTCCTATCCTCACCCACTAGGAAGGGGAAGCAGGCTCCAAGAGACCCCTCAACATGGGGGTCTCCCCTCCTCACCTGCTGCTGCTGGAAAATGGTATGCAATAGCCATATGGATATTGCATACCAGTTGTGCAGACAGTGACTGTGAAGACTTAGTGGATGGCACTGAACCCAGAGCCATAGGTGAGATGCCTAACTAAGGATCTCGCACCACCATGTCTCACTCAGAAGGGAATTGTACTTGCGTGTAGTGCAATGCAAGTAAATCTGGCTTAGGGTTAAGGTGGGTTAGGGTTAGGGCTAGGGTTAGGCTAGTGACGGGTAAGGTTACGGTGGGCTAGTGGGTTGCACCTCTGGGTGCCTCTCTGACCCACTAAGAAGACAGTCTGTGACGTATGGGTACAGAGTCAATGGTTAGGGTTAGGGTTAGGGGGCTAGGGCAGGTTTTAGGGGGCTTTTTGGCACATCCCAGAAGTCTCCATGGCCAGGTGGCCATGCGATTGGTGGGATGGCTCCAAAAATTTGCATGGTCGTCCACTCCCACATGGCTGGCCACTCGGCCAGCCCATCATTGCGCAGGTGTAAATAAAATAAAATAAAATAAAATCAATGGAGGACAGAGGAGGAGAGGAGACTGGAGAGACATTTTGTTGCAAGAAAAAACCCACTGCTACTGTGAAAAATCTGGCAGTTTATAAATTTTCGCGTGTTTCTGTTGTGCTTGTGTGTTTTTGGACCACGATTTCAAAAACAATATTGCGTTCGCTGCCCCATTTTGGATCCCCCGCCCGCACCGCATGGCATGGCGACTCGAGTCTGGCTGCCCAGGACGGGGGGGAGGTGGGACCCCCCTCCAGAAACCACCCCTCCGGTAGGTACCCTGCGCCCTTAGTCAAGCAGGCATTTTTCCGCCTGCTTTTTTGGCCCGGGAATGGGTGGGGGGAGAGTTTAAAAGTTTTTTCCTGTGCCATCCGTGCCGCTTGCTTGTGCTTTAATTGCGGCGGGCGACGGCCGGCGAGACTGGGCTTTTTGCTGGCTGCCTGCGAGCCTGTGGCGAGTCCCACCAGAGCAGCCCAGGACGGGGGATGGGGGGGAGGCCGGGGACCTCCAGAAACAACCCCTCTGGTAGGTGCCCTGAGGCACGGCAGGCATTTTTCCGCCTGCTTTTCGGCCAGGAACCGAGTTTTTTTAACTTTTAAAAACTTTTTTTCTGTGCCGCGTGGCATCAAGCGATCGCGCGATGCAAGGAACGAGCACGACAAATCAGACCAAAATTGTTCGTTCGTCGGTTCGAGCTCGAAGTCTGGCAGAGTAATTCCCGTTACCGTTTCCATAGAGTAACGGATACGAGTAACGGAAACGGAAACGGGAATACCGCTAAGTCGTGCCCATCTCTAATCACAACTACAGCGTTTATTTTTGCTGATGCCATTTGCAGGAAAGCTGTAGGGCCGTCATCTACAAAGACATAACTTTGTAAATTGCATCACCAAACCAACAGAAGCAATTAAGTTTATAGAAAGCTGCAAATTCCAAAATCCGGGTATCTGCCTGCTTCCTAAAAGTGATGGTGGTTTACTGGTGGATAAGGACTTGTCAGACTAGAGACGTAAAATTTCTGAAAATTTTGAAGCTCAGAAAAAAAAATTCCTGGAAAAAATGGGTTTTTGGGGGGGGGGGATTAAAAAAAGTTACATTAGCATTCCCCCCTTTTTATAGCTTGAAAGTCATTATGTTACTTTAGGAACATAAAATACGACAATGGACAATTTAACTTGGCATAAAATTATCACAACTAGCATGTTAAAATATAGTGTATCCAAACAATTATTACAAACAGAATTTACTTTTTATAAACTTATGTAGCTAAATGATTCAATTTTCTGGAATCAGATAAATGTAAACTCTTATCTTTTTAAATTAAGATAATTAAATTAAATTAAGTATATACTTTCAGGTTCTTTTGTTGCTCTGTATTTTCTATGAGTGCTTTTAGTGAAGAGGATAGAATGGAACCAAACATACCCACCCATGTGGAAAAATCAAAGTGGAACCTTTTTCTTGTGACAATAGCAGCACCTCCTAAAGGAAGAAATGCATCTTGTTCTTGCACTGGAGAGTTCAGTTTGTAACCTAGGACTTGATTGTCATCAGTGCACAGAAATTAGAATATGGTGGTACCTCTTAAAATGATTTTCATTTGTTCTACAGGTCAATTTGCTTTATGAAAATTTTGTCTTTTCAGGGGGAAAATAGGAAAAACAATTCCCCCCTCCCAATTTTTCCATTCCCCTCCCCTCCCCCGGGCCTTCACATCTCTATGCCAGGCGACAGATTTCTTTGCACCGAATCCTAGGCATGCCTCTAGAGCGCAGTACAACTCCAAAAAGAGGGCAATGGTTGTATCTATGTACCCGTATATACTCAAGTATGTCGACCCGAGTATAAATCGAGGCCCCTAATTTAACCGCCCAAAACTGGGGAAATGTATTGACTCGAGTATAAGTCTAGGGTGGGAAATGCAGCAGGGCCTGGCAGCTCCTCCTTTGTGAGCTGGGAGAGTGGTGTGTGATGTTTAAAATGACTTTTAGCCACTGATGCAAGTGCTTGGGTCAGTGGCTAAAAGTCATTTTAAACATCGTGCGCCACTCCCCTGTGATGCAGAGGGGGGGTAAGGGGAAGTGGCATACAATGTTTAAAATGACTTTTAGCCACCGACCCAAGCACTTGCCTCAGTGGCTAAAAGTATTGACCCACATATAAGTCAAGGGCTCCTTTTTTTTCAGCCCAAAATTAGGGCTGAAAAACTAGGTTTATATTCGAGTATATACAGTATTCGTTTAGTTAGTTTGTAAAGCCAGAGGCTGGGAGTTGCATTCTCCACTGTGTCTCTATGGCATGGGCTGGACTAGAGTCCATAAGATGAAGATTACCTGACCAAATTTACACACTGTATCTTCACAACATTGCATAATTGAACCAAGTACTGGATAGCCAATTGCATCATGAATTCTCTGTTTTCCAGGGTTTGGAATAAATGGCAGGAATGGGGAAAATGTTCCATAAGTACTCTTTGCATTCCTGTCGTGGGCAGTACTAATGATGGACCAGCCGAACGATCCCATCATGCTGATTTTATTCATCATCCTGTTTGCTTCCATCCTGAGGTTTATCCTGTGTCTCATGAAAAATGTATACTGTCGGGTTTGGGTGTCCTGTCTCATTTTGGGGAAGGGGGGTGCAGCTATTTGTTGAGAGTGATACAGAATCAAAGCAACTGCCAAAAAGCCTCTGTCATTTCACATAGTGCTGGGTGGGGTGGGGAGTGGTAAGGAAAAAGCACAGTGCTGCCCCTTAAAATGAGAGCCATTTAAACTGCTTGTCAGTTGTCAGCTTGACAAGGCCACTTGAATATATTCAGGAATATTTGCATAAACGCTCGCGGTGAGTTCACCATGGCTGCTAGCGCTAATGGTACATAAAGTAATTTAGTCACTTCTCTTAGGCATCCTGTCACAGTGATGAGCACCTCCTCTTTGCCTTGTTGCATATTAGATCATTAGATAATAAAGTGTTAGAGCATGCAAACCGACAGGGTCCCTGGCACTATAATTTTGAGGCTACTGCATTATGCTATGAACGAGAGAAAGAGAGAGAGAGAAACCAATTGTGCAATTTGCTTTTCCTGATAAGCAATCCTAAGTCTCAGTAATGACTGTGGAACAAACCGACTGCCCATCTCTATGGAAAAAGCAGGCCAGCATTAGAAAAGATTTCACCGGCACATATCTGACCTCTTAGGGCATGCCCAGACTGGCTCCTCGGGTCTGGGTTGGTGCCATCTATATAGGGAAGGGTGAGCTTGCAGGGAGGAGCAATAGGCCCCTTTGTGTGATCTGTTTATCCAAATGGCACATCAACCTCACGTGATCCTATTCCCAGTATTTTTGAAGTGGCAAGTGTGCACAAAAGATAAGGGTGGGTGGGCGGGTGTTCAAGCACTGCTGGGAAGGACAAGGAGAGGGGGAAGCTATGAACGGTGGTGCAAGGGGAGAAAAAGCAGCCAGTCACTGGCCAAAAGCAGTTTGCCCTTTGTGCTACTCTGAGTTTGGAGAAGGGGAGATGAAAGATAATGAAACGGGATTTGCCCACACACCCAATCTCACCAAGGGAGACTACCAGAGACCTCTTGGTAGTGGGGTGGCTAAAAAATCTTGTAAATAGATAGATACGATAGATAGATAGATAGATAGATAGATAGATAGATAGATAGATAGATAGATAGATAGATAGATAGATAGATAGATAGATAGATAGAGGGATCCCTCTTTTTCCACTTTATTTTGTCCATGTAAAAGCACAAAACAGAAGGGACTAGGGTTGTTTGGAGGATATCAAGCAAATTAAAAGAAAAGGTGTGTGTCATCCTCCTGATAGGATATCTGAGGCTTTTAATACTAAGCTGGGGATCCATCCACACCCCTGCCTTTGCACTTTGCCTTCTAGCCACACTCCCCCGCCACAGACACACAAGTTTTGGATGCAACAGACAACCCGCATTAAAAAAAAGATTGTGTTTTTGTGTGTGTTTCATTACTTTCTTAAGTTGCAAGGCATTTGTTAAGAAGCAGGTGCATGCATCCACCAGACATGCTCACCTGTTCTATGTCTTTTGGCAAAATATGTATAGAGAATCAATGGGGAGTTGGGTTGAGAGAAAAATAAATGTTTGACCATGACTGATGTGCTGAATAATTTAGATTATTTTTAACAAATTGTTTGTGTGTTGTCTACTGCGATTCAGTGCATCCGTGATCGTCTAGCAGATACATGTAAAACAATATTTTCATTTCCGCTGTGCCTTCATAGAAGAGCAGGATAAATGTTCAATTTGCCATTATATTCTAGGAGATTGTTTATTAACCCACTTCAAGATACAGAAATACCTTGGTTTACGAGCATAATTCATTCCAGAAACGTGCTTATAAACCAAAACACTCTTATATCAAAACAAATTTCCCCATAAGAAATAATGGAAACTCAGGTGATTCATTCTGGGATCCCATAGACCAAATACCATACTTACAAAATGCCAAAACTCACAAAAGCAGTTGGCTAGAAGTCCACGTCCACCCCATGGTTTAGGTACCTGCCTGCAGAATCTGCTCTGCTTAGGACTAACAACTGAATTTTACTCTGTGTTTTTAATGTGACAATATTAAAGTACAATTTGTAGCCGTATACACACTTGACTACCTGCCTCATGATTGGCAATTGTTTGAAAAAAATAAGAATGTTGAAAACAAATTAAATAAAACTAAAAATAAAACCCTAAACTGTAGTCCTGTTTGAAAATGTTCCTGGCTGATGCAAGGGAGACCTCTATTCCCTTCTCCTCCCTCTGCTTTGGAGGCTGCCTGAGATGGAATGCTCCAGACAATAGCCCACAATCCAGCAGTGTTGGGGAGGGAGGGAGAGTCATCACTGGCTCACTTGTGATCTTGTGACCTGCTCCAGTAATTGTATATCTAGACATTGCTTGTTGGTTAAGGCAAAATTTAGAAGAAATGTTTGCTTGTCTTGCAAAATGCTCTTAAACCAAGTTACTCTGAAACAAATGTATTACTGTACTGGAAAATCAAACCAGAATGAACCTCTGATCACGCAGGCTGGGAAAAGTCGAAACCAGACTGCAAAACTCTGCACCTAAAAAAGTAGAAGCCCTTGAGAGGAACTCAGAAAGGGGCATCTGTCATGTGAAAAAATAGCAAACCAATCCACCCTCACAGCACAATAAAAGGAAAGTGTTCTGCTTATATACCCCTTTATAGCACTTAAAGCACTCTCTGGGCTGTTTACAATTTAATTACGCAGGCTACACATTGCCTACACTACAAACAGCACAAGAGATGCCTGCTTTGTCATTCCCTTATTTGGTGTGGCCCATTTACAGCAGGAATAAAAGATCTGATCTTACCCCACACATTGTAATAATAGAAGGGCACTAACAATTTTATTTTACACTAAGAGAGTATGGCCTTCTGGAACGTAGTAAACATGAAGGCCTGTTGTGACAATGGCCTAAAACAGGGGTACCCAAACTTCGGCCCTCCAGATGTTTTGGACCACAACTCCCAGAATTCCAAGCCTAGATTGCCAATGACAAAGAACGGTGGGAGTTGTGGTCCAAAACATCTGGAGGGCCAGAGTTTGGACACCACTGGCCTAAAACATGTCTACATCTGCAAAATGGATGTTGTGCTCATGTATTACATTGTCTGCTACCAACTTATCAGACTTCAAAAATGATATGTTTTGGGTGGAGGGGTCCGCTTCATGATTTTTCATTCCCTTTCATGTTTCCCTCAGGTTATATAGGGGATATATAATATATATATTTATATATTGTTCCCTGACATGTAGATTCAGTCAAGAAGCCTCCAAGTGGTTGCTGCTCAGTGTAGTGTTTGTACTGTGCTGAGCTGCTGGAGGTGTAGCTGGCTCAATTAGTTTTTCATGCTCCACCTTAAAAGAAGTAAAGCTTCTGTCAACTCTGACAAGGCAGGCGACAGCAATCACAGCTATTGGAGATTTCAGACGAAGTGAGAAGGAAGACGCTGCAGTGGATTCTTTCCATTTCTGAATAATCGATCCGTGGTGGTTTAACAACAGCTGTTTTCAATCAAGAGCCCTCCGGATCTTTTGGACAACATCACCACACATTGCAGATTGATTATGCTGACTGCGGGATGATAGGAGTCATAGCCCAGCATATTAGGAGAGCACCAGGTTAAGGAAGATTGCTTTATAACCTAATTTCAATGGTCTCAGCTACCTGTCTGAAGTCAATCTTGATGAACAGCCAAGGGCATTCTGCACAGGTAAACGGTGACTTCTCAAAAACAAGTTTTAGGCTCTGGGAAGTCCTGACTCAAAGTAATCTGAATGCCACCCTTTCCATACCATCCATAGCATTTGGTATCATAAGAGCTGTTTCTATAAATTCCCATTGCTTTCCTTTCTTTGTGTGATCGGGTTATTAAAGGCAACTACCATAAGGAAATTTTGAGGAAGCATATCCGGGCAAACAAAACTAATATAGTGGCAGACCAAATTGATAATTATAGGCCTGTCACCAATATTTTTTATATGAGCAAGGTCTTGGAGAGGGTGGTGGCAGATCAGCTTCAGGGTCTTCTGGATGACACAAATGCCCTCGATCCTTTTCAGTCGGGCTTCAGGCCACGCCATAGTACGGAAACGGCATTGGTCGCCCTGCATGATGACCTTTTGAGGGAGTCTGACGGGGGCAAAACATCCCTGTTGGTCCTCCTCGACCTCTCAGCAGCCTTTGATACCGTCGACCACAGTATCCTCCTGGGGAGGCTCTCCGAGTTGGAGATTGGAGGCACTGCTTTGCAGTGGTTCCGTTCCTTCTTGGAGGACCGCCCCCAGCGAGTGCAGCTGGGTGAGATGACGCCTGCTCCTCGGTACCTCAATTGTGGGGTGCCACAGGGGTCGGTTATGTCTCCCATGCTCTTCAACATTTATATAAGGCCGCTGGGAAGGGTCATAAGGGGGTATGGAGCTTCGTGTCACCAATATGCGGATGACACCCAGCTCTATATCTCCTTTCCATCTTCTGCAGTGGATGCCATTCCGTCCTTTGAGCGCTGCCTGGCAGCCGTCTCAGATTGGATGGGGGCTAATAGGCTGAGGTTGAATCCAGGCAAGATGGAGATCCTGCGTGTGGGGCCCCCTGGTGTCTGCGGGTTGGGGAACTCCCTCACTTTTGGGGGGGTGACTCTCTCCACGAAGGATGGGGTCCGCAGTTTGGGTGTCCTACTGGACCTGGCGCTTACCATGGAAACCCAGGTGGCGTCGGTGGTCCGTTCTGCTCATTACCAACTGCAGAGGATTGCCCAGCTGTGGGCCCTCCTTGACATCAGGGTGTTAACCACGCTGGTTCATGCACTTGTAATCTCGAGAATAAACTATTGTGGTGCTCTCTATGTGGGGCTGCCCTTGAGGTTAATGTGGAGATTGCAGCTAGTGCAGAATACAGCTGCCAGACTTCTAACAGGGCAAAGAAGGCACCAACATATTACCCCCATTCTGGCAGCCCTGCACTGGTTGCCGGTACGCTACCGCATTGACTTCAAGGTTTTGATGTTAACATACAAAGCCCTAAACGGTTTGGGACCTCAGTATCTGACAGAACGGCTCCTCCCAAGAAGAACTGCCAGGATCATCCGTGCCAGCCAGGCAGGACACCCGGGAGTCCCAACCCCGAGGTAGGCCCGGCAAGCTGTAACAAGGAGTAGGGCCTTCTCGATGGTTGCTCCCCAGTTATGGAACCATCTACCACCTGAAATTCAGCTGGCACTCTCGCTTCAAACTTTTAAAAAACTATTGAAGACCTGGTTGTATAGAATGGTGTTCCCTGAGTCTTCAAACATTTAGTAAGGCACTATTGTTTAAACCACTTTTCTTCTCATCTCTCCCCACCTACCCACCCATTTTATCAATCTCTTGCCATTTTTAGCTTCATCTTAGCTTCATTTTAGTTTTTTGTTGTTGATTTATGTATATTTTATTTTATTATGTACCTTGTATTTTGGTTTTTAAAATGTATTCCTTTGTTTAATTGTTATGTTATATGTTGTAAACTGCCCAGAGTAGCCCTAGTCTAGATGGGCGGTATAAAAGTCAAATAAAATAAATAAATAGATAGATAAATAAATAAATAAAATAACTTTTCAATTTCTAAACCTGCCTGTGTGTCCTCAGTTACCATATGAAGATCATTTTAAAAGTGTTTCTGGCACCTATGAATAGAGCAGCCCTCAGGGATAACAATCAAAGGGCACATGGTGTCATGGCAAGCAATCACTGAAGGTAATAACTGCTTTGGTGCATGGTTGTCAAAATATTACTGAACTGAGTTAACAGCACCTGGCTGACAACAACCCCTAAAAGCACTTCATGGAGACATAATTGAAGAGAAACTTTTCGAAAACCTGACTGGCATGTGAGAGAAGTTGCTCAATGCAGTCTATCCCATTATAGTACATAGTTTAATAGACGTCTGATATGCTTCACACACAAATAATACAAATCCATAGGAAAGAATTCTCCTCACGGGAAGAAAATTTTAAACATAGTCTGATCAACCCAAAGCTTAAACATGGCGTTTCTTCACTTCTGATAATGAACCAATATTATCATTTTCAGAAATTTTATTTCTTCAGCATGTCTATAAGGCACATGCACATATGCACACAGACACACAGACACAGACACACACACACACACACACACACACACACACACACACACACACACACACACACACACACACACACACACACACACACACACACACACACACACACACACAAAGGCAGGACTGAATGCACTTGGGCCTAAGTCTCTTGATTTCTCCCATTTAAAATATTCTTTCTGAGGGCAAGATAGCTGAGCAAGGTAAATGCAAGTCCTCCTTCAAGCCCAAATAAGTTCATCAATCACTCTTTATTTCAGTCACTGACCAGATAAAATACAAGATACATTCCACATAAAACCAAAATAAAAGTGTATAAAACAATAAAAGCATGCACACAAGACAAGCATAATACAATGGCATACTCTTTGTATAAAAGGCAGAACAGGTAAAATCTTCGAAGCCCAGTAGGCCCAATAACAGAGTAATCAACTCAATAGGACTAGAATTGTCTCCAGCTAGGGACCATGGCCATGCTCTAGACCACCTCCAACCCACATCATGAGAAGAGGTAAGGATAAATACACAATGGATATTGCCAATCATCTGACCTCGCCACCTGAAGTGGGCAGGGATGAGCGATGCCTCATTGCTGCGGCACAGAATTTGGCCACCACCTCAGTCACATCTGGTTCATCAATCAATAACCTACACTTTTATCACTTTTACTTCAAACCACGTATAGTACAGGACACAATGATTTTGAGAAGTCGTCCTTTGGAAGACATATTGCTAAGTTCCATACTGATTCTGCTGTCTTGGTTTCCTTATACTGTATCTCTTAATGTACATAGACAATTTCAAGTCAAGAAAGGAGAAACGAAGACAAATGGTTAGCTCTAAGATTCTTAATGGTGGAATAATATTAAAACTAAACATAATAACAACAAGTCATTGATGGTTTTTCCCTGGTCAAGCCAGCTAGCATTATTTAAATTATCATCTGTCAGCTATTACTGTGAAATAGAGAAGCACTTGATTTGGCAATCTGTTTATTAATGCACAGGGATCCAGGAGAACTCCATGGATGCATCAGCATGATCTTGATTACCATGAGACAAACTGTACTTTTCACTGTTTGAAGTGGTTATAAATGATAAGCAGATAAAATTTAGAAATTTAGAACATGAAATGGCTAAATTCAGTTTTAGAGATAAAACAAACAAACAAACAAGCAGAAACCTCCTCTTCTTCAAGGTGATAGCCGTATATCAACAAAATATTTCTAAAAATAATTCTAATTTCTACCAATAAAATATATATATTGAAAGATATGCTCAATATCTCATGGTAGATAGAATCATATAATCATAGAGTTGGACGAGAACTCAAGGGCCATTCAGTCCAACCCCTATCAAAGTACTCCCAACAGATGGCAATCCGGCCTCTGCTTAAAAACCTCCAAAGAAGGAGACTCCATCACCCTCAGTGGCAGCATATTCCACTGCAGAACAGCTTTAACCATCATGAAGTTCTTTCTAATGTTCAAATGGAATCTCTTTTCCTGTAGTTTGAAATAGAGATGGGCACAAAATGAAAAACGAAACACTGTTTTATCATTTCATTAGATAACAAATTACAGCAATACCTCAGATAAAGAATGCCTCTGATAACAAATTTTTTTGGATAACAAATGGAAATGTCCAGGTATAGGACTGCCTTGGATAGCAAACATTCCCTATGGGCTGCCTAGGATAACGAAT
Source organism: Phrynocephalus forsythii (assembly GCA_029282475.1). NCBI lineage: Eukaryota > Metazoa > Chordata > Lepidosauria > Squamata > Agamidae > Phrynocephalus > Phrynocephalus forsythii. The sequence continues at coordinate 114,633,489 of JAPFRF010000011.1, forward strand.
GTCTCATAATGCCTTGCCAAAAAACATGTACCCAGCATGCATTGCACTCCCTGTAGCTTTTATTAATCTTTGCACTGCTTTTCTTTGCTTTTTTGGAGGGAAGAGGCTGGGGTAGTCTTGCTGGTTTCATTTTTCTGTGTTCGCAGTCTTTTTTCATTGCTCTGCAGGCAAAAACGGGCTGGATTTTTCTTCCTGCTTATGTTTGTTTGTTTGCATCCCCCCCCCCCGTTGCACTTTGGGTGGGAACAGGCTGGAGTAGTCTTGCTGGTTTCTCCTGTCCATGTTTGCATTGCACTGCGGGGTGTATGTGTTCTGGGGCAGTGTTCCAGCTCTGCAAGCCTTTAAAATGCACTTTATAAAGAGATCTGGACCCCCCCCCGCCGTGTTTCTGCCTTTTTTGGACCTCCAGAATGGATTAATCGGTTCCCCATTCATTTCAATGGGAAACCACATTTTGGATAACAAATTTTTCGGATAACAAATTGCCTCTGAGAACGAATTAAATTTGTTATTAGAGGTACCACTGTACTTTGTTACATAACAAAATGGTAAGGTGCATTTCATTTCATTTCATAACGAAACATCATTTCCCCCTCTAGAATGAAACTATTCATCAGAGGAATCCATGGCAGGGGAGCTCAAGCTCTTCTCTGTCAGCCCCCAAAATCTGGAAGGGTTTGGAGGTCAGGGGGGCTGGGTTATTAAGCTCCAAAGGGGGTGCCCCTAGGGAAAACAATATTTCTAATTGAGCAAGAAGCCACTAATTGTTCGTGCAGGTGAGCAACTAGTGCTGCTGTGGCTTGGCTTCAGAATGCAATTAGAAAGATTTTCCCCCCTAGGGGCACTCCCTTTAGAGCTTAATAACTCAGCCCTCTGACCCCCCCCAAACCTCTCTAAATTTGGGGGGCTTACCTAGAATCGCTTGAGGAAGCTAACCCTGCCATTTCCATGCTGAAAAATATGTGATCCATATTTTCGAGTACATAATATTTACCAATATTATATCAACTTTTGAAGAAGCAAGCAGCTATTCTAATACTTTTCTATAAAGCTTTTGGGCTACAGCAATGATGCTTATGTATCCGAAGGTAACAACAGCATCAAGGTGGAAGTTCTACCCTGAAGGCGTGACTGATTGCACAGTTCTTTGTTGCTGTGGGTAACGTCCAGCATATTAGCACCACATAACTTTACACTACACCAGCACAAACGGCCAATGCGTTTCTGTTCAGCTAAGTCCCAGTTATTTTAGTTGGCCTCCTTGCCTGGAAAGTGAGCAGAGGACTGTTGTCATATTTTAGGCTTAATAAATTTGGAGCCTGGATTTGTGGAAGAAGGAAAGATGCCAGAAGAGAAGGCATCATATGCATAGAGCCTTAAAAAAGCAAAGTGTTCTGCTTATATACCGCCCCATACCACTTCAAGTAGTCTCTGGGTGGTTTACAATTTTAATTACAGTGTGCAGGCTACACATTGCCCCTCCCCAGCAAGCTGGGTACTCATTTTACCCACCTCGGAAGGATGGAAGGCTAAGTGAACCTTGAGCCTGCTACCTGGGATTGAACCCCAGGTCGTGAGCACAGTTTTACCGTGTGCCATCCAAGGTCTTAGCCTCTCACTGAAAATGACAGACTTAAAAAGCTATTAAACCCAAGAGACAATGAGCTGTTGCTGGGGAGGAGGGGGAGCCCAAGAGATTTTGCTACCAGAGGCATTCCACATTCAGATGCAGAACGTCTTGGCAGGTGCATCTTACTCCGATGCTGGCAGCAGCACAGCATTGAATCAAAGAACTGTATCGCCGGAAGCGACACCAAGGATTACCGAGGCCAACTCTGCCAAAGCAAGAAATCCACAGCTAAAGCATCCTTAACAGATGGCTGTCCAACTTTTGTCTAGAAACCACAGATTAAGGAGAATCCACAACTTTCCAAGGTGACCCATTCAGCTATCAAACAGCCCTTAATGTCAAGAAGTTCTTCCTAACACAAAAGACACCAGGCCAATGTAGAGGACGGAAGGCAGCACATGTCACACATTTATACAAACCAGCAATGGCATCTAACCAGGCAATGCCACCAGCTCACAGCTCTACCTGATGCCTGCTTACAGCCACTTTAAGTAAATATTGCAATCTAACAGCAGCAGCAGCAGCAGCAGCATGAGACACCAATACATGCAGACACATGATGTGTGTGGTTCAGCGAGGCTAGCTTTCCCCCTCCATTTGTAACCTTCCCCAGTCACACTATCTGGAAGAGGATGGCTGGTCATGATACACAGGCAGATATACAGATCATGGCCCAGGCTAGCAAGCACTGCTGGAATGCTGTCTTATTCCAGTAAATGGAAGAGGTGGTCCTGAGTATGGGTTGTATCACGGTCTTTCGAAATGCTGAACAATCTCAGATAGCTCAACTGTGTGTCAAATGAAAAACAGAATGGAAACACATACTTCCTGCTCCTATAATGTTTTTCCCTGCAAAGTCTGCAATACATGCAGGGGTTGCATTCCCAATTCCCCCATGAAAAACAAAAATCTGTATTATGGGGACGCTGTTGTATCTGCATTTCGAGGCCTCCACTGCAGCTGTTGCAGGAGCCCCCGGCAGCGACCGCTGCAAGAGCCCCAGGCTCATGGCTCCTTTCTTCCCTCTCCCAACCAACCTCCCACTTTTCCAAGCCTAGGAAATGCACAGGGCTAGTTGTTGGGCTTGCCAAACGGAGCCCAGGCTGGCTCCAGTGGGGCATGGAGGTGAGGAGGGAGAACCAGAAGATGCATGGATAGGCCAGGCAGGCAAAAAGGGGAGCCTCCCCATCTCAAATAGCTCTGCAACCAGGCTTGGTGCTTCCGCAGTGGCAGTGTAGCAGAGCGATGTAAAGGCATGAAGCCCCCCTTTCGGCCTGCCTTGCCTGCCTGCCTGGCGCTCTCTCCTCCTTGCCCATCCCCCCTCTGCCGGAGCCGCTGCTGCTGCCTCAACTTCACCAACCACCTGGTGGCCATTGAGGAGGTGAGAGCCTGCCAGTAAGCGAGCACCAAGCAGCCAAGGCCAGCTCCTCCACCCACCCACCTGGAGAAGTCAGCTCGCCTACGTGTCCTCTAGTTCCTCCTCCTTACCTCTATTCCCCACTGCAGCCAGACTGGTCTCCCTTGGCAAGCCCGATGACTAGCCCTGTGCATTTCATGGGCTTGGAAAAGTGGGAGGTTGGCTGGGAGAGGGAAGAAAGGACCCAGCAAGCACACACCAATCAGCCCAGCTCCAACGCCGTCGGCCTGGAGAAGGCAGCTCATCTACATGTCCTCTGGTTCCTCCTCCTTGCCTCTTCATTCATTCATTCATTCATTCATTCATTCATTCATTCATTCATTCATTCAATATACTTCCCCATTAGTGTCAAAGCATTATTCCAGGTGATTTACAAACAGTCGAAACAAACCATAGAGAACAATAAACACTAAATATAACATAAATACCAAGTATACAGTCTAAAAACTTAACAACCAGTAGTGTAAACTGGTTTTTGAAATGAAGCAAGACTGCAGGCAAGGAAATCAAGTGGGGACAACATGAAAAGCCTCTTTGCCTCTCAAGCAAAATGCAGATTATGACTAACTCCTACTATTAATTGTAAAACTTTAGGGAGTGGGCTTCAAATAATGTGCAATTCATATCATGTAGTTTGGGCCTCAGTTAATGTAAATGTATCACGACAAAGCAAAGTTCTAATTCCAGTTTTAGGAAGCAATGGCAGAATCAAAGAGCGGTATGTGCTGAACTTCCATGACAGCCACTATAGTGGAAGCCCCAATACATTACCTCATTTCATGGAAGAAAATTATGGGAAGTATTTAGGACAGATAGTTTTGCTCTCTGTGTGAGAACAGTAATATTGCCAGTCTGAAGGAATCCAGTGCTATCCTAAAAATTGGCTGGTATTCATGGGGCCGCTTAAGGGGAGAGGGATATGTGACTTTATCCTCCTTAACAACACACACACACAAATTAGCTCTGCCTTACACTAAGATTCAAGGATGAATGCATAGACAGCCTCTGTGTAGCTTTACTTCTCGCTAACTAATAAAATAACAGTTTGCACATTCCTTTGTAAAATCAAGCAAGAATTATGACAGTGGTTTGTTTATTAAATTAAGTTGCTGGCAGGGATGGAGAAAAATCTATTGCATGAGTTATGGCCTAAAATTGCTCACAGTCTACATAGAAAGTTAAAGCTAAATAAATACAGATGTAAGTTATGTTTATATAATAAGAAACACTGCTGAGCTAAGAATTTTAGGTAAAGAAAATGCAAAGTTGTGGTTCGATCCATTATGCATTTACCACATTAACCAAATGTACCAATGGGAAGTAATTCTAGTAACAGCAATTAGAATGTTTTGCATATATGCAAAGTGAAGTGGCATGATTTAGTGATATGATAGCATAACACAGAGGCAAGAGAGAATTCCCACTTCCACCTGCTTGATTCATTGAAATGATGGGAAAGCACATTTTTCCTTCTACAGTTTACATTCTTTGGGATAAGCCTCAACTAGCTTCATGAGGCATGGGGTGTGAGGCGCTCCAGGGAAGAAATATACAGAGAAATCCCATGCAGAGGTTGGGAATGTTAGTTAGTTAGTTAGTTAGTTAGTTAGTTAGTTAGTTAGTTAGTTAGTTAGTTAGTTAGTTAGTTAGTTAGGTAGCTAGTTAGTTAGTAGAGATGGGCACGACTCAAAAAATTGTGTTTCGTTTTTCGTTTGGTCGTTTGGGGATCCGTTTCTGTTCATTTTCGTTTTTCATTTTCTTTTTGAAAAATTTTTCGTTTTGTTTTCGTTTTGTAATGAAACAAAAATGAAAACGAAAACGAAAAATTGCTGTTTCGTTAGCATTCTTTTCAGTTCAATGGATTTGCAATTAAAACTGCAGAAAAGTTTTCGAACGTTATCTCTAAAGTATGCCACCTTCCGCTCTAAAGGGGAGCCATGGCCACTTACAACAATTAAAACTGCAGAAGAGTGAACAGTTTAAAATATACAGAATGATATTAAAATAAACAATCAAGATTAAAAACCATTTTAAGAACAATTTAAAATATCTAAATTTCATTAGTAGAGCGCTTCTTAGACCCCCCCACCTAATACTTAAAAGCCTGCCAGGAAATTAAAGCCTTGATTTGAGTTTGGAAGGACAAGAGAAAGGTATGGCTGTGAAGATTCTCAGTCATCCAGGTGAGTTTATCAGGAAGTTGAGTCATGGCTACTGGACTTTTTTCCTTGAGAGATAGAAATGTTTCAGTGCTCATCCAAACAGCTTCATCAGTCTGAATAGAGCTAGTGCGAGTCCTCCATCTTATAGTCAGCTTTGGGTGACAAGAGGTCAAAGGTGACTATAAGATGGAGGACTCGCACTAGCTCTATTCAGACTGATGAAGCTGTTTGGATGAGCACTGAAACATTTCTATCTCTCAAGAAAAAAGAAGTCCAGTAGGCATGACTCAACTTCCAGACAAGAGGAAGGGTTCTATTTCTAGATTTCAACACTCAGAATCCACCCTGGAATTCTGAGGGTCACCAGTCCCAAAGGGATATGTTATTTCTTAAGTTCTCTAATAAGGCTTTCTTTCTGCTAATGAACTGGGTGTATGTTTGTGTCCCTGGGCTTGTAGGTGATGGGTGGCTGGGAATGTTCCCTCCCACTGGTGAAGCACCACTTCCACAACATCTTATGGCCTGCTGTAAATCTTGTTCGCAAACTGCAAGGCTGTGTCCTTCTTCCTCATTTTAAAGGCAAAGTGTATGAAACACTTGCACAAAAGGTGGACAACAACAACAAAAATATCCCCTTGAGCAGGATGATTTTTTTAAGTCTTCATTTCATTGAAAAAATATTGAGAAACAGCATTTCTGAAAGCAACCCTACACTCCCAAAAATACTATTTGTTTGTTTGTTTATTTGTTTATTTAATATACCACCCCATCTAGCTACACAGCCTAAATAAAGATGAAAAAGAAAAATATTACTAAAATAGCATGAAGGCAAATAATATTTTCTGACATACACAACTTCTCAATCAGAGCTTCGGAACTGTTAACTGTTCGTTGCTCTTAGCTGTTAGAAATGGGGGGAGTTGTTGCTGTTCTTGTTTAGACTTGTCAACATTGGCCTTGTAGATACAATATAATGCACTTGACTGCTATATAAAATCATTAGTTAGTAGGCTTTATAAAGAATTTAGAAGTGACTCCTTGGGGTATATTTATAGAGAATTTGACTCCTATGTTTACAATTATATTATTAAGTCCTTCAGAAGTGTTCTTTTTGTCATGCTGGAGCTGCCATTCCCAGTCTGGGACTTCTTCCAGATGGACAACAAATCCCACAATAGGATTGTGAGTTGGGTGGCTGTTCCAACCTGTTTCAAAAGGTATTAGACTTGGGGAAAGGATTTGAGATCTAAAACACAGCATTTTGCTTCTCCATCCCTAAAGAAAGAGATGCCCAGGCAGATCCAACAAGACTAACTCTGTCAAGAGCCAATAATTTCTTTGAATACTTTCACATGCACTTCACTAGCAGAAAGCAACAGAATAGTCCCTCTCAACGTTTGGTTGCTAGATGTTCTTTTGACTACACCATCCATAAATTCTAGATAACACAGAAAGTGGTGAAGCTCTAGGAGAATTTAGTCCTTGGGGACCCAAGGTTGGGGCCCCCTGCTTTAGGAGCTTTGGCTGATGTGATATGAAACGCGAAGCTCATCTGCCCAACCAGAGCCTTTCCCCAGTACAAATCACAGCCATAAATTTTGATCCAGTTCCATGGGACATTCGCATAGCTGAAAAGCAGACTCAGTACTCTTAGACACTCATGAATAATTTAGTCCAAGAGTGGCTTTTGAAGTTTGCATTTGGAGCAAAACCACCAAGAGGAGGAATAAGTACACTGGGATGATATGCATGACTCTGCTGAATGTCTCCCAAGTGTGAAAGGTCTCTGTTTTTGCTACAGAGAATATAGATACTGAAAGACCCAGGAGAGAGCCTATCCGAATCATCCCATCTTATTTATTCTTCCATTTTGCTCCAGTTTTTCATAGCTGGGAGTCATTAGTATATAGCTAGTTTTCATGGGAGGACATACAGGCATGGCAGAACTAATGATTTTCACAAGTAGAAAATTCATTGACATTACAGTCCTTTAAAACATTTTTAAAAATATAAAGGTGTCCTTTCCCCATTCAAACAATGAATCCGATGCCATTGTATTAATTTAATGTGTTGTTTCCAGGCTGTTCTCAAAAATGTCTGTTTGAAAATATTATTAGATATTCTCCTGAAACATTAAGAGCTAGAAGGCTTTAAAAAAAACCCTGAAGCTTCTATAGACCAGGAAATTTTTAGGAGTTTCCATTAATATGACTGGCAATAGTCATGAGAAATAACTTTCTCTGAGGCATCTCTGCTTACAGTCAAACAAGGCACTTATCTATGGAAAGAGAGCTCTTTCTTTCTTTAAAAAGCAAAACAAAGTGTTCTGCTTATATACCACCCCATACCACTTCAAGTTGTCTCTGGGTGGTTTGTGGTTTTAATTACAATAATTAATTAAAACAGCATGCTGGGTACTCATTTTACTGTCCTTGGAAGGCTGGAAGGCTGAGTGAACCTTGAACCTGCTACCTGGGATTGAACCCCAGGTCGTGAGCACAGTTTTACCTGCAGTACAGGCATTTCACCACTGCACCACCAGACTCATTTAAAAGTGTGCTGCTGATATACTGCCAGTTAGCACTTCAAGTACTTAAATATTTTAAAATATTTCTACCCCACCTTTCTCCTCAAAGAGACCCAAGGAAATTTATAACAATTAAAAAACAAACTGTAAAAGCTAAAAACAGTGAGTATAGAAATTTGGAAAAGAACCAAAAAGTATTCTATTAAAAATGGATAATAAAATCAATACAATAAACACATTTAAAAACAATGGAGCTCAACAATCCATTAAAAAATCTCTCTCAAGCTGCCAGTCACTAAAGAAAAACCTGCCTGAAAAGAAAGGTCTTTACCTATTTGTGGAAAGACAGCAGAAATGGGGCCATGTTATCTTCCCATGAGAAGGAACTCCAGAACCTTGGAGCAGCGGTAGAGAAGGCCTTTTTCTGTGTTCACACTATGAATGTCTGTGAGAGTGTTGACACCAAGACAACAGCCTTCCCTGGTTATCTTAATTCTTGGGCAGGCTCACAGAGGGAGATGTGGTCTTTTAGACAGCTTGGACCCATAATCTCTTCATTAGAAATAAAGGGAAACTTGCAGGTCAGATTACTGCAGAGTACGCAAATTGTTTTAGGATGGAGAGAAATTCTGAACCCATGACCCACAGTAAATATGCATAAAACTGTATTTACATTGTGGAGAGAACTAATGTATCACCTGGTAAATAGCCACTGGGGGTGGGGATATTATATTTGATTAGTGTGTTATGTGGTTTCTGCATTACTGACAGTGTTGAAAGTGTTTTGATACTTTTATGCCAATTTACATTTAATGGGTGTCCTATATATTTTTGTGGTTCAGTTTTATTTATTCCCCTCTTCTAATGCAAAAAGACAGGATACAATTATTTGGAACAAGGTTTTCTCCTATTTAAAGATAGTAGAAATGAGAGGACAAGCAATGATTTTCCCAGTGTTTTGCAGGTTTCTAAAAGTATATTCAGACAGCTATGCTATATAAAAGCCTAAGTCCAAATCAGGCTGAGAGTCCTGAGAGGCACATGTAAACATACTATTATAGTATTTGCTTGGCAGGCTAGTTATTTAAATCTGACCTCAATTCTTTCTGAGTCAGCTACTGGCAACAGCATTCTTTCATAGGTCATGTGAGTATTTTCTTGATGCCTGAAAACACCTAACACTCCAGGGTTGAAGAGCAAAGCTACCCCTTAACCACAGTATGAAAATAACACATTGGAAGTTCAGACAATTTGTCCACAGTATGTATGTATGTATGTATGTATGTATGTATGTATGTATGTATGTATGTATGTATGTATGTATGTACGTACGCACGCACGCACGCACACACACACACACACACACACACACACACACACACACAACACACACACACACACAGTCACAATGAAAGAACACACACATAGAAAATCAGTGTGAAGTCACAATGAAAGACTGAATCAGTGAGGACTGAGTGAGCCATCCCCGCTATGAATTCCATTGATTCAAGTGGAATTAGTCTTGTTGTGAGTTACTACTGGATTTCATCTTATGTATGGAATGTGGATAGTGCAGTGGTGGTGAACCTTTGGCACACCACATCTTTTGGACTACAACTCCCATAATCCTTTGTCATTGGCAATCTAGGCTTGGAATTCTGGGAGTTGTGGTCCAAAATATCTGGAGTGCCAAAGGTTTGCCACCAGTGGCATAGTGTGATAAAATATATTATGGCCAATATAAATGTTGGATTATTGATAACATTTCTTAAAAACCAATCACTTTGGTAAAGTCAGTTTCTGAGCTTTTTGAAATATAGGATTGGATTCACAATCACAAGGCAATGTTTCTCATGTAGCAATGGTAATACCAGTGTGATGGTTATCCATAACTTCCTCATTCAGTGTATATAGTATATGGTATTTATAAAAGTGTAAAGACTCCTCCAGTTGCTTATGTTTTGTAGAAACTGTGATTCCTCAAGATATCTAAACTGCTGACTAATCCAGCCTGTGTAACTTTGGGCAAGCTGCACACTTTCAGGATGCTACCAAAATAAGGGAATTGTCAATCGGAACTGACTCGACAGCATACAATTAACTGCCTGGATTGTCGAATGGTTTAGGTCTCTGGCGATGGAGCCAGATAATTGGGTTTCAGTTCCTCACTATATCTTCTGTGAATAGAACCAGCCTGTGTAGCCTTGGGCAAACTGCAAAGTTCCAGGGCACCCCCAGAAAAAGGAAATGGTAAGTCACTACTAAGTACCACCTACCTAGACAACCCTGGAAAAGATCACCATAAGTCAGAATTGATCTGATGGAAGACACTTATTAAATAATAATCATAAATTTGGTGGCAGGAATCTTCCAACAATAAGCGTAAGAGCATATCATCATTGGTTTTAAAAAAAAATCACTGGTTTTCAGAAGAATGGGAAATTCTGCACCAGTTCTCAGCAAAGTACTCTGTTTTGTTTTTGGAGAAAGAAACTGACTCTTTCTTAACAACCCTACTAGGACAAGTGGGGGGGGGGAGGGAAGGTAAAACAACCAAAAGGACCAACAGTAAAGGAAACAATGGCAACCAACAAAAAATGCCTACCATGTTCCAGATAAGAAGGCGTACCTTCCGAAGGATCAAGCCTTCGAGCTCTCCGCCCATGTTTGGAGTTATTGTGTACAAACATGTTATCCGACACTGCCAAGACATGGCCATCCACGTTGACTGTTGTAGATACCACCACCTGTGAACAGAACCGGAGGATAAGGAAACACTTTAAGGCAAGGTATAAGGAAATAAGCGCAGAAGGTAATAAAAGCCCAGAAGCTTAAATAACAGCTGTGAATGGCAGAAAATTATACAGCTATGTTGCATAATAGCTAGTGCTTAGACTGCACGAGTCTAAGGATACGTGCTGATGATGAGTGGGTCTTTGGCAGTGCCAGCATTTGATGTCTTTTTAAGTCAAATTGCATGGTTTGTAGCTGTATTGTGGAACATACTCCGTTAGCCATCATTTTAACAAGAGCATGGTTATTAACAACTTCTTTTTAAAGGGCTGGCTGAGTTTCTCCTCACATAATACTTTAGCATGCCCATCAGAGCAGAGAAAGCTGTTGTCACTGCAAATGAGAACTGGTTGAAACCCCAAAGAAAAACCAAAGTGTGCTCTGCGAAAGTGGGATGAGAGCTGTGGCATTCCTCATGCTGTTCTAGCTGTAGCTGCCAGGGGTGTCTGTGTGTCTCCAAAATTCCCCTGAACACTGTTTGTGTGTGCAAAAAAAAAAAAAAAAAAAAGGCACTTCAGAGCCTAAATGAATAGAGCTTTTCAAGACCAAGTCGATGTTTTCTTTAGCAAATAACCTTGGTTGAATTCACAGGCATTGCAAACTTTGACTTCTCCTAGTTCATTAAAGCAACTTAAAATGGAGATGATATTTTGCAGTAAAGTATATTATAAAGTCACAAGGTTGTCCATATGTACAAATACGGTTTACAAATTAGAGAGCTGCTCAGGTGACATATTCCCTAGCAAATTATAAATGCATAGCCAATGTGTAGCTGGACACAATAATGTGACTGAAGCTCGTTATAGATAAGATACAGCCTCTCCTAATCAAATAAGATCAAAAATCTTTAAACCAGAAGGCAATCAGATAAGAAAGAGGGAGGCACAGTTATTATATATCTGGGTTTCAAATATTTTACAATTATATGGCTGCCACTTCAAGACATTCCTTGGCTTGCAAAAGTGACTACCACTGTATTCACCTCAGAAACCCAGTTCTATTCTTTTATAAACTGAATCTCTGTTGATCATATGAAGGCGGTACATAAAGCAGAAATGAATTTCTTTGCCTTTGCTGAACATAAAAATAACAAGGAAACCTCACAGCTAGCTCGTGGTTGTGCAAATATCTTGGAACCCAAAGTGCTAGGGTGTCCTGTAGGATAAAGCAAGGAGCTAAGTTTGAGGACACTGCACAACATATGGACTCCATTCCAACAACATTCCAACAGCAATCACAGTAGTACAGGATTTTTCCTTGGGCAAAGACATAAGGAGAGTTGTTGGGTCAGGACACTCACTGGTTCAATATGTATTGAGTTCATGCTGGCACACAAAGAGTCTGGAGGCAGGATGAGAAAATGGGGAGAGTGCTTGCACCTGGGCCCATTACACCATCGGAGCAAAGCTGAAATGCCAGCATTGGAACACATGAGATGTCTTGTGGTACAATTCCCGGAAGCAATGGTGCATGTCCAGGACAGTGAGCTTTTGTGAAGGAGACATTCCTGTCATCCCCAGCAGGCTGTCTGCCTTGTCCCACATCCTCCAGCAGACTGTCTGGAAATCCCAGAAGTATGGCAGCCTGGAGACATGGAAAGGAGGAGTGGGCGCCCCGATGGGAGCCTAGAGCTGTATCTGGTAGGGGAGGTTACTGCTGGAGTGGACTTAAAAGGGAAGGGGAGGCAAAAATCAGTCATCTTTATCAGGAATGGGGTTGGAAGACTCATCAAAAGCTTGGGAGGACCTCCCATCTGAGAAAAAAATGCTTGTCACTCCCCCAGGACCCATAAAACAGACAATTCTGGGCCCTGGATTGAGGATGAGTGAGGGCATCCATCTTCCTCCACCAGGACTCATATAATGGCAAACAAGATGAGCCATGACTAGAAGGCCCATACAAACACAAAACCGCTGCTGGAGGGGTGTCAGAAAACTGGGGTCAGTACTGGGAACTTGATCCCATCCCTGAATTCAGAATATTGATGGGCCAGCAACAGGAATTGGGATTTGAGTGTGGGCATTGGGCAAGGTGGCAGCTAATGAGAGAAACTACCTCCTCCTGTTTACTCATGGGATGGGCGTGCCTCAAGCTCTCACCAACTCCATACCCAATATTCCTGTCCAAATAAAAGCAAGTCAGCATCCATGGCTCATGGAGCTTATGGCAAAGGAGCCCCCACCCAGCCACCCCATTCCTATTTTATAATTTCTCACCCTTGGCATCCTAGAATATACCTCTGGGCCCTATGGAGATGGGTGAGAAAAGAGAGAGGTGTAGTACCACAGTTAGAAGGCACATAGTCCATCTGATGTCGACAAGAACCGCCACCCATTAGTAAATGTGATTTTTTTTGCTGCAGCATGTCTTCTTTTTTCATAACTTCATGGAACGTGACTTTTTTCATGAAATGCCTCATGAAAGTCGTCTTGTGGAAAATACTTTCTGTAATTGATTGTTAACATCATCTAATCACTAGTCTAGAGGTGGTTTAAAATTACAACAATCCATCTGAAGCCCTTCCACTGCTCCCTAAATGAATTGTCTCAAACTAGTGTTCTTTTGGCAAAATACATGAGAATGTCAAAATAAATCTGGGGAACGGGGAATTCAGAGAAGACCCAATTGGTTAACAGGCATTCCTTCCTACATTTATGAAGGCTGCTTCAAAGAGAACCTAGTGCAATCATATGTCTTCCTAATCATACCTTAGTGTCTTTTAGCCAGAATCCTGAAGGGACTGCTTAGTGTTATGAATCAATCATGCAAGCCACCCCACCTCTACCAATGGCTGGCTGCCTTACTCCCTCCACCCCACCCTGCTTCTTCCAACAGGGAAATGAATTGTATGACCAGGTGTTATTTTCATATACAGTTTTCCTCAACAGAATTTTGGCCTCTGAGTTCAGCACAACCTGCTCATAAACTGATGAATCAGAAAAACGAATCCATGAAAGGAGGAAATAGAGATTTAACAAAACTATTCTGAAATCACTGGGTGTATATTTATTTCATCAAAAGCACAGATTCTCATTTGCTTTACACAACCTCAGACAAAATGACCAAGTTCCCATCTTTGCTACCACTTTACACAATATTATAAGCCTTTTGCCCATGAACATGTGCTGCCTTCGAGAACTTTGGCTAAAACAATAAGGAATGACCTACACTTCTCCTTATATTAAACAAGGAAGGGGGATTAAAAATTGAAACCCGCTGAGATATGTTTATTCATGCGACCTCTTACAACCAAATATAATAATTGTCTGTTAATTGCAGTTTCAGCTCCCACCTCATGCTTCAACATGTGAAACAGCAATCAGCCAGCTCCTGTTTAATCCACCTATTATGTTGACTAATTAACTTTGCTCGACAGTTTATTTCTTCCTCCATTATCAGCCCCTGTCAGCCGCAAGCACACTGCCGCAAAGGGGGACCTCGGCCCCTTTGATTGATCACCGATAGATTGACATGCAGATTAATTTAATTAGAATCACCTCACTTGAGAAATGAAAGACAATGGCAAGGGGGGGCTAACAGATCTGCTCTTATAATGAGGCAACCCTCCAGAGCCAAGGAAGAGGATTTCTGATTTATTTTCCTGAATTCCCCAGTTGCTCCGAAAGGCTCCTGCTTTAATTGTTCTTGGTATTGAGAGGCTTTAGCCTCTGAAGAGGTGAAATGCTTTACAAGGATTGGCAAACATTGCTTCAAGTCTCCAAGGAAGCCGCTACCCCTCTCAAAGTTGCACGAACAGTACTTGCAACAATCCCCTTACATTGCTTGAATCGGAGGGAAAAGGGACGGACATGAAACAAAACTCTCCAAATGACACTTTATTAGCTCCAATAAAATTCTTAAAAACACATTGTGTCAGATCGTGACCTACTACAACGCTGCTTAGTTGAGTAATTCCAACAGAGTGATTGTTCCCCACCAAACATCATAATAAGGCCTTCAAGACAGTGAACCTAAAATGATCTATGTGTAGAAAGAGTCTGTCAGAATGCCACCGGTTCATTTTATGGCCTGTTTTAATAGGGGGAAATGTATTAGGTAAAAATCAGGTCAAATTTAGTTCAGCTTTAGAGACCAAAAAAGAAAGATGTCAGATACGTAAATGAAAAAAAAAAATCATTTCATTTCCAGTTCATGAGTGAAAATTATACTGTAAAGCAGAGAAAGATGCATTGTCTGTGGATGTCATGGCCCCAGCATAGTCTCCACAGCCTCAGATCCCTCCCCCTCACTGACCATCACCATTCTAGTGAGGGGAAAAGAAAGAGAGAATGGATGATCCTAAAAACACCTCTATGAGGAGCAATTTTTCTTTAAAACAAGCTGCTCGCCGGCCTTGTTTGACCCCCCCCCAAACCCCACAGAAATGTATTTCCACTCACATTCAGATGGGGGGTTGCAATCTACAATGGATCCTAGGAGCTTAACATTATCTTTTTCAGCTCTCACATCTTGGCTACCACTCCTTTTAAGGAGCACGTCGGAAGGACATTGCTGTTTTCAGGTTGTAATTATTTGCTGTTTGAGGCATTTCCAACTTCTCCCACAATCCATAGATGCAGTCTACTGTACATAACAATGTGTACACAGTACAGATGAGCACAAATCAAAAATTGTGTTTCAGTTTTTTGTTTTTCATTGAGGGGTCCGTTTCGGTTTGTTTTTGTTTTTTGTGAATTTTTGAAAAAATTGTTTTCATTTTTTGTTTTTGTTTTTCATTTTTACCTGCTTTTTGTGTGATTTTTAAAGCATTTTCCCCCAGACCAGAGGGAAAACACTAAAAAAAATTGATGCTGGCAGAAACACAGTATAGACTAGGTATGCAGGGAGGCTGCAAAGAGTGACTGCACTGTGGGGCAGGGGAGGGTACTCACCGAGAGGTACGCACACACACAGGGAGGCTGCAGGACTGAAGCTAGAGAGAAATCTCTTCTTTCTCTCCCCTAAGAGACAGGCTGCAGCCAGCAGGAACACAGAGACACACACCTGCCTGGCTGTCCTAAAGTGAAAATAACAAGTTGCAGAGACAGCCATCCCACCCTAACTCCCACTGGAGACTGCAAGGAGGACGGGGGCTGCCATAGCTTTTTATGCCCTCTGTGGCTGCCAGACCTGCCCAGTCTGCAACCTGGGCATGCTATTGGTTGACGTTGTGCAAGAATTTACATGATCCCATCACATGGCTTGCCTCCATCTTGTGGCTGAGTGGTGACATCCATTTTGCCATCCTTACAGGGAAAAGAAAAATACATCGCGATGGGAGGAGACAAAAACAAATGTTTTAATGATCCCCAACCCCCCTGGTAGGTATTATCAGACAGTATAAATAACTATCACTGTGTTTTTATGGATGTCCAGGGCGTTTTTTAACATTTAAAACAGCTCATTTCATTGTGCATCGCCATTAACGAAAAACGAAACGTAACGAACCTAATTTTCGTGGTTCTGTTCAGTTCGTTCCAATTTCATCACAATGTTCGTTATTCGTTTTGTTACATAATGAAACAAATAATGAATAATGAATAACAGAAACAGAAAAAGTTTGTTTCGTGCCCATCTCTAGTACACAGATAGAAGACCGCATGCCCCAGACCAAAAGACAAGTTCATGCAAAACATCACTTATTGAACCCTTGTGGCTGGCCTGTGAATGGTTTGGTCTCTTACCCTTGTTGCATTTCTTGGAAAAATTTCTTAAAAGGAAAAAAAACCCTACTCCATTACAAAACAGTTGCATTTCCCTGCCATTTAATTGCACAAAACTGACAACTACCAAGTATTGCATTGTGTCAATGGAAGATTGATTTGCTCAAACCCTTCCATCCATAGTTCCTACAAACAGTACAAAACACCAGTTACAAACTATCTTTTCTGTAACATAATATAATGAGAACTAACACAGAGAGATATCTCAGATAAGGAGAGCACCCTCTAAGAAGACAAAACACAAAAAGACAGCTTCAAGAATGAGTAATTCTTTCCACTAGGGAATCCAACCTGAATCTAGGATAAGATAATGAAATGTATTTCATAAAATAGAAACTCATGTATGGACAGGAAATTAAGGGGAAAGTTTGGTAAGTGACAAGTCATGAATCACAGTCTACAGTACAGTATGCAGTAAGAAGAATTTCACCATTCTCAATTGTTACCATGGAGAAGCTCACATCTGTCCAAGCTGAAACTACCATATCTTGGATGCAACAGACTGGGATAGCTAGCAAAGTGGGATTTCTCTAGTCATGCTGCAAAACCTGGGTTCAGCAATAGGTCCTTCTTATTTTCAGAACTAAGGCAGCCTGAAATGAACTGCTTGGTTTGTCAGGTGCATTGCTTTGAGAATCAGAAGTGGTGTCTCCCTCTAAGTGTCTCCTCCTTCCTTGATCCATGGCAGGGTGGATGGATCAGAAGCTTCACAACTCCCAGTCCCCTGCCATTCCTGCAGAACAGGTATTCAAGAGGAACACTTAACATCAACCCCCTTTAACCTTGCCATGCCATTCCTCTGAGGGGGTCCACCTACCTGATGAATGAAGGCCACGGTTGGCTGCTGGATTTCTCGGGGAGGGAAAGCATCCTCTAAGAAAAGAAAACACAAAAAGACAGCTTCAAGGATGGGTAAGATCCCAGCACATTTCAGACGTGTCTTTATCAAAACTGCTCAATAGACGTTACACACTGCGGTTACCCTAAGCAGACTGCTTAAGGAACAAATAGAAGCATTTTTCCTTGATAAAGACATACTGAAAATGCATGGGGATTGACCAAGCTTGTAGCTGCCCTTCTATGTTTCCTTTTTCCCCCCTGGTAGATTTTTAAACCAATGTGCTTATTTGGGAGTTGGTCACAGCCTCAAAGTGTTATCAATTCTGAGTTTTAGGAGACAAGGAAAAAGTGCATACTGGAATATTTCTGGGATACCAATCTATTAAAGGTCAGCTGCTTCAGAATGATTCATCTTCAAGAAACTAAATGGAGCTTCAAAGGATTCAGTAACTTGGATCTATTAAAGTAGATGAAATAGCATTTAGTTTGTTTACCCGAGTAGTATGACTAAGATAAGTTAAAAATTTCCTTTCCTTCCTCACGTCCCGATCCAAAGAATTCATCTTTAAAATATGGCCCAATTTACATAACAGAATCTTAATTCCCTGGTTTCCTCAAAGAGAATTTGGTTTGCTAGAAAATACACCATACCACCATAGCTCATCTGGAGTCGTTAGGAGAGAAGACTATAAAAGGAATCCCCTAGAGGAACTGTTTCCAGGGCCAGGAAATGTGGAAAAAAATAAAAGTGGTTATGCGGTCGTCTACTTTAAGAAGTGATTATTCATAGTGCACCTGTAGGAAAAGACAAAACATGCCACTAATTGTTTTTTCGCGCACACAAAAGTGACACAGACTTTGATTGCCAGAAAGGAGAAAAACCCAATCTTGTGAAATGTCACTTAAATTACATAATTTAAACTAGAGTTTCATAATTTATATGTGATGAGACAATGCAAGAAAGAATCCTCCAAATAGCTCACGCTTGTTTGGGGTGTAAATCTGTTTAGCCTAAAATGATATTGCTGAATTCAAGAGCATTTCTCAAGAGTAAATGAGTTCCTTAATGTAATACAGGTATGTTTTGAAAAAGGGAAGCACCTTTTAGTTACTGGAATTTGTGGGGCATCTTAAGACGAAAGCAAGTGTAATATTGATTTGCAAAATGAAAACTTTGTTTCTGGAGCTGGTGCTTTTTGTTTTTGTTTTTAAATGAAACTTAAAGTTACAAAGTAAGAAAAGAAGCAACTTTTTTTTTACAAAAGCACAGTGCAACACATGAGGAGAGGAAAACATATTCCAGTTTAAAAATTGATTGAGGACGTGCTGACAAGCTCATAAAAACATGGGGAAGGACCAGCCTGCCAAATCTCAAACCTATCCAAATATTGTGAAGAAAACCGTTTTCAGTTTGAAAAGATTGTTGGCTTTAGCCCTCATTGATCATCAGCTTAAACCTTACACATAGCACTGAAGGTTCAGCAGACTTCTGGCTAGAAATGTTTCACTTAAAACTGGCCTTCAAAATGTACTATTGTTTCCACTTCTGGCATACACATTGTTTTGCAAATTACTTGGATGCCGTTGGGTATGTTCTTCTGCTTAACATTGAAGAGTTCGGCTGAAAACACCCTACAAGCTAGTTCAAAAAAATTCTGGAAAAGAGAAGTTGGTGGTTATGAAATCAAGCTGTTCATGTGAATGGGAGGACAGAGTGTATTTGTTTGTTATGATGCATCAGGCAATATTTCAAGATTAGGAGTCACATTCCTCATTTTTAATCACAGCCCATTAAGTTTTGCTAGCCAATTAATTCATGGGACATTCCTGGTATTTTCAATGATTTCCCCTTCTGGAATGAAATTTATATTTCAGTTTACATCTCCAAACATAATGTGGAAGAAAATAAACAGACATCTAGCCAGACAGTTCCTTGCGAATATATCTATTATTACTCAAGTCACTCAAGTGCCAGGCCCAACAAAGTATTAAGAGCTTAGGAAGAGCTTGAAGCCTACACAGATGTAGCCTCTTGTTGCTGTTCTTTAAAATTAGACTTGCAAAACATCATGCATGTCTCTGGCAAAGGCTTAGCAATAAAACACCAATGACAAATACAGTATTATCTTGGTTTATGAGTGCCCCAGCCTGCAAGCATTTTGTAAGACAAGCAACAATTTTAGAACAATTTTGTTCCTGTTATCATCTGTCTTACAAAATGAGCACCAGGGCATCAAGAGCATAGCTGCCAAGCGTTCCCCATGGCAGCCTGGGACTGGGAGCTCCAGGGAGATGGGAAGCTAGCAGCCGGGCCCTTCGGCTAGGGAGTGGGGCCTCATTTGCATACAGGGTTCCCAGAATCCCTTGCGGTGGCTTCAAACTGCTCACTGTGACCTAGGTGTTTCTGCTTTCTAGAGGATATAATATACCAATCCAGACAGCTGGTGGGGTATGCATTAGGGGTTGCGCAGGGAGAAGTGCTCTCTGGCAGGCCACCTGGAGGGACATTTCAGGGAAACATATTTTTTCAGGAAGACAGTGGGAAAGAGTGATTGATTTGTGAATGTCCTGCCTAAAACATGACACTTTGACCAGAGGTGGCCTTCATATCTCGTCACAGCCACAGCCCTGGCCTTCAGTGGCCATAGCAGCAAGAGGATCCAGAACGAATAAAGTAAGTTGCCGCCCAGAGACCTCTTGGTAGTCGGGCGGCTAAAAAATATTGTAAATAAATAAATAAATAAATAAATAAATAAATAAATAAATAAATAAGTTTCCTTTTGTTCCTGTGGATATATTTGTTTTTATTTACGAGTATTTTGGTTTATGAGCATGTTTCTGGAACCAATTATGCTCGTAAATTAAGTTACTACTGTAGGCCAAAACCCTATATTGCAGGCACAATTCAGCAGCCACATTTCCAGCTAAGAACGTGAAAACAAATAAGCCAGAAGAAGAAGCCTTTTCAGATCCATTACCGACTGCAGTGGTTGAACTGCAGTACTGCAGCCAAGACTCTAATCCTGATCTGAATTTTGGGCCCAGGTGGCGGTCAGAATATAAGCAGCATACTTTGTGTTTTGCCTTGCTACGTATTCTTGCTGTTCCAGATGAGTTTAACTGTAGCTGTTTGATTATTATTATGTGGTGGTGGTGGTATCCCAAAAGCACATTTGCTATATTTATAATTGGACAAATGCTCATCTTTCTAGGCACAAGCTTCTAAGGTTTTACTGCAGAATCTGGCTGTACACAGTAGGATCCCCATCCCTATTTGCATATCAAAGTAATAGAGATGGGCACAACTTGAAAAATTTTTTTTCGAGTTGTCGTTAGTCGGGCCGGTTCCGTTTCGGGTCATTTCCGTTTTTCGTGAAAATTCGCAAAAAATAGTTGGTTCGTTTTTTCATTTTTTCGTTTTCATTAGTACTGTTTTTTGGGGGGTAGCGGGCTCCTGGAGGCACCTCTGTGGGGTGGGTGCCTCCTCTGGCCCGCTATAAAGGGAAAGCGGGCTCCTGGAGGCATCCTAGTGGGTGCCTCCTATCCTCACCCACTAGGAAGGGGAAGCAGGCTCCAAGAGACCCCTCAACATGGGGGTCTCCCTTCCTCACCTGCTGCTGCTAAATGGCATGCATAGCCATATGGGTATGCATACCAGTTGCAGAAAGTGAGACCAGTGAACCCAGAGCCATAGGGTGATGCCTATTGCCTAAGGCTCTCGCACCACCATGTCTCACAAAGAAGGGAATCGTACTTGCGTGTAGTGCAATGCAAGTAGATCTGGCTTAGGGTTAAAGTGGGTTAGTGCAAGGGCTAGGGTTAGGCTAGTGACAGGTAAGGTTACGGTGGGCTAGTGGGTTGCACCTCTGGGTGCCTCTCTGACCCACTAAGAAGACAGTCTGTGACGTATGGGTAAGGAGTCAAGGATTAGGGTTAGGGTTAGGGGGCTAGGGCAGGTTTTAGGGGGCTTTTTGGCACATCCCAGAAGTCTCCATGGCCAAGTGGCCATGCGATCGGTGGGATGGCTCCAAAAATTTGCATGGTCGTCCACTCCCACATGGCTGGCCACTCGGCCAGCCCATCATTGCGCAGGTGTAAATAAAATAAAATAAAATAAAATCAATGGAGGACAGAGGAGGAGAGGAGAGACATTTTGTTGCAAGAAAAAACCCACTGCTACTGTGAAAAATCTGGAAGTTTATAAATTTTTGCGTGTTTCTGTTGTGCTTGTGTGTTTTTGGACCATGATTTCAAAAATAATATTGCCTTCACCGCCCCATTTTGGATCCCCCGCCTGCACCGCATGGCATGGCGAGTCCGGCTGCCCAGGACGGGGAGGCGGGACCCCCTCCAGAAACCACCCCTCTCTGGTAGGTGCCCTGCGCCCTTAGTCAAGCAGGCATTTTTCCGCCTGCTTTTTTGGCCCGGGAATGGGTGGGGGGAGAGTTTAAAAGTTTTTTCCTGTGCCGTCCGTGCCGCTTGCTTGCGCTTTAATTGCGGCGGCCGGCGGCGAGACTGGGCTTTTTTATGGCTGCGAGCCTGCGGCGAGTCCCACCAGAGCAGCCCAGGACGGGGGATGGGGGGGAGGCCGGGGACCTCCAGAAACAACCCCTCTGGTAGGTGCCCTGAGGCACAGCAGGCATTTTTCCGCCTGCTTTTTGGCTGGGAACCGGGTTTTTTTAACTTTTAAAAACTTTTTTTCTGTGCCGCGTGGCATCGCACGATCGCACGATCCAAGGAACGAGCACGACAAATCAGACCAAAATTGTTCATTCGTCGGTTCGAGCTCGAAGTCTGGCGGAGTAATTCCCGTTACCGTTTCCGTAGAGTAACGGAACCGAGTAACGGAAACGGAAACGGGAATACCGCTAAGTCGTGCCCATCTCTACAAAGTAATCCTGCAGCTCTTTTAATGTTGCATGTCACTTATAAATCAAGATGCCAAGATTTTTACAGCAATTCTAGCCAAAAGAATGTATACATTTATAGACAAATATATTAAAGAAGACCAAACGGGCTTTATCAAAGGTAGACAAATGTCAGACACTGTAAGAAGAGTTTTGAATGTTCTTTATGAGATGGGAAGATCACAGGACAAAGCATGCATTTTGTCTCTAGATTTATTTAAAGCCTTTGATTGTGTCCAATGGCCTGCGTTAAAACTTTTATTAGTGAAATGGGGATTTGGCGAAAAATTTCTAAGTGTAATAAACCAACTCTATTCTCATAGCACCTCATCAATCATTGTCAATGATGGGATGACAGAAAAAATTACCCTAGGCCGAGGAACAAGACAGGGATGTCCTTTATCGCCAGTTCTGTTTTGCATAGTGATAGAGCTATTAGCTAATGCAATAAGGGAGGACCAACTTATTAAAGGTATGGGTAAGGAAGGCAAGATAAAAATTAGTTTATTTGCGGATGACGCTTTGTTAACAATAAAAATCCGTAGAAAATATATTAAGAATAAAAGCACACCTAAAGGAATTTGGTGAAACAACCGGATTATGTGTCAACTGGCAGAAATCAGAAATCATGCTTTTCAATCAGGATAATCGAGACATGGAAGAGATCTCCAATCATGAACTGAAAGTTTGTAAATGTATAAAATACCTAGGGATACTTTTAGATAAAGACATTAGTAAAACGAAAGAACGAAATTACACAAAAATAAAGGAAGAGATTAGAAATAAATTACAAAATTACTCCAAATTAAACTTATCATGGTTTGGTAGAATAGCAATGGTAAAAATGAAAATACTTCCTAAAATAAATTTTCTTTTTAGAATGTTACCTATTCAATACACAGAAATTGAAATTAAAGTTTATCAAGATCTTTTAAATAAATTCTGCAATGGTGGAAAAAAAGCAAGAATAAATAAAAGCTTATGGTACAGATCTCAAAAGAGGGAGGTATAGGCATACCTAATCTTAGAATGTATTACATAGCTAATCAGCTTAGCTCCCTGGGGGAAATACTATTTAAACCTCAAAAACTAATATGGTGGGAACTTCAATCAGAGGAACTAAATGAAGACATAAATAAATATGTGTTTAGTTTCCCCCAAAAAGGAAAAGTTACCCAATTAAAAATCCTCTTCTAAGTTCCCTATTGCTCACTTGGAAAAAGTATGGAAAGAAATTGATACAGGAAGGTTCCCGCTTGGTGCGGTGATCGATCAGAGAAATTTCCCCACGAACATGAAGAAATTGGGAGACTTATTTAAATTAAGGAAAGTGGCAAGACTAAAAGATTGGATTAAAAAGATGACATCAAAACAAGAAATTAAACGTATTCTGCAAACTCAGGAATTGTCGTGGTTGAATTACGCCCAGTTAGAAAGCTGGACGAAAGAATGGATTAGGAGAAATACACAACTTAGAGGATATACAAAATTTGAGCAATTTCTGACAACATATGAATCAGAGAAAGGAAATACAGGGAAAGGAACAGTTGGCAAATTATATAAAATAATTCAAGATTCATTTGAGAATAGGGAACAGGACACAATAAGAGAGCTATGGAAACAAGACATAGAGAAAGAAATAAATAATGATGAATGGAAAAGAATTTGGAATTTGAGGATTTTACGGTCATTATCAGTCAGAATAAAAGAAAACTACTTCAAACTAGTTTTAAGATGGTATATGACTCAGTCAGAATGAATAGAATGAATCCAAAATATTCTAAGCTCTGCTGGAAATGCGAAAAAAAGATAGGTACCTATTTTCATTTATGGTGGGAATGTGAGATAGTTCAAAAGTTTTGGCAAGAGATTATTGAGGAGATAAGAGAAATACTACAAACTGATATTAAATGTGTACCGAAATTGCTTTGTTATCATTACCATCTATCAATGAATATGATGTGAAAACTAAAGAATTAATAGCAAATCTTATGACAGGAGCTAGACTGATTATTGCTAGGAATTGGAAACTGAAATCAGACCTTAAAATTGCTGAATGGTATAAGGAAGTGTGGGACATAGCACTAAATGATAAACTATCTTGTAATATAAAAGTTTTGAGAGGTGAAATAAAAAAAGATACTTTCTATGATGTTTGGGGGAAATTTATAGATCATGTACTATTAAAAGGGAAAGGGATACAACCAACTTATAACCCAACACAGTTCTGGCGTAAAGGACCTTAAGAAGCCTTTTGGAAGAAAAAGAAAAAAAAAGATGAAGAAGAAAGAGAAGATGCAAGAATACTGGACGGTTTCTTGGGGGTGGGGGGCACTTTGTACTGTTTATGATTGTCTATTAGTGTTTTTTATATAATTGTTTATCATTGTTGTTTTGTCTTTTTTATGTTCAATAAAAAAAAATAAAAAATAAAAAAAAATGTTGCATGTCATTTTGACCATAAACCTTCTTCAAAAACATTTGGAGAAGAACTCAGAGGAAACCGGCCTAATTATGCACCAAGTTCATGGAAATGTGAATGGGGCATTTTCTATCACAGTTCAGGAACTCAAACAAGACCTCACGAGCCTGCTTTCCCACAATAACATCCAGATGTTCTAGAAATGTTAGGTAAAGGCTTATTCCAGTGTGTGTGTGTGTGTGTGTGTGTGTGTGTGTGTGTGTGTGTGTGTGTGTGTGTGTGTGTGTGTGTGTGTGTGTGTGTGTTTCAATGAGCTCATCCGCCAATCTGTGAAGCTTGTCCACTGCAGCTTCAATGCAGTTTTTTCAGGTGTGACCCAAGATGGCGCCAGGGCCTCACCTTTGGAAGAGTGATTTTCATTGTCTTCTGCCGTTGTAACATGGTGCTATGCCAGCCCCTTTCAACTCTTTGTCCTCCCTTCACAAGTGTTATCCTCTTAGAACTTCAGAGCCCCAGTCAGGTGCTCTTGGGCAACAACCACAACATCAGGAATTCACTTTGCAATGGCTCCAGTAATCGCACATGAGCCACACTCGGGTGCCATTTTAAAAAGTACACATTGGCTACCATATGTAAACCATACCTGGACTTCCATCCTGGTGGATTCATGTTGGGAGACTTCTCAGGGGCTGACAGTGCTCAGCCAGGGCTTGACATGCAGCCAAAAACGGAGCGGCACCTCAGATTAGAAGAGCACAACTGCCCCACCCATGCCGGGCAGGTTCCACGCCCACTTTGACATTAACTGGCTGGCTGTGCCATTTATGCTGGGAGGCAGGCAGCACAAATGTGGCACCTCCCCCCCTAGCAAGCAGGCGCGTGCTCCTTGACCCCAGGACAACCTGCAGTGAGAGGAAGCTTCCTTCGCTCAACCGGCAGTGGACCACAGATTGCTCTACATCCTGCAGTAATGCTGGCCATGTCATATAGGCTGCACCACTCCTATTTTCAGATAAGCTGCTGCAGCAGAACACTCACTTCAGGTTGTCTGCAATATGTTGTTCCCTGCCTATCATTCATTCAACTCATATTACAGGGACCAAGAGAGATCTCCTGCAACCATAGCCTCCATGCTCTTTCAGAATGGGGAAAGGCCTGAGGTGGTGTAATGTACATATGCTGGCCTCGTGAATCGGAAACCAGGATGCTCAGCATTCCAGCTGATGTTTTACCCTAAACTTTCCTCTTCACACCTTCCCTTGATATGTGACCGGTGGCTGGATGCGAAGAAATACACATTGTTGGAGATGGTGCTAAACATGGCACATAACACAGCTTTCAGCTCCAGGCATTATTAACACAATGGTTATGTTTAATTGCTCACCCCTGTAAATGGTTCCTGAATTGAAAATCCAGAGCCACATCTCAATAAATTGTAAGGAGTTGCTAGTTTCTATCTATTAGAGCTGGGCTGAGGTAAGCCATGTATAAATTAGTTACTCATTAGAAAGGTAAAAACAAAAGTGGAACAGGTGATACCTTTAGGCTACTAGAAAAATAACAAAAACGTTGCTACTCTTACAAGGGTGAAGCCCTCTTCCTCAGAGTAGTACCAATACGTTATAACATGGCAAAAGATGGATATGCTAGGAGTTATTTCTTAGATGTGATGTGATGGCTACACGGCTCCTCAACTTGTTTTTCTTCTATTTTTTTTTAATGAAAAAGCAGCCTACTAATGTGTGGTATTTTGTAGGAGACATAAGAAGATATCTGTGTGAAATTAAAAGAAAATCATTTCTTTTTATTGCCATAGCAAAATTAATATATGTCACCAATAGGCAGGTCTATTTTTATTACATAAACTCAAGCAACAGGTCCAAAAGAGCCGTAATGTCATTGAATGCTTTTCCATACACTTTGCAGCCACTTTGAATATTAAAGTGTGAGAGGTGATTTGCTCTGCTCAAAGTGATTAATTTCTTTAAAATGGTAAGGTCATGCTAATTGACATGACCTGTGTAATTAAGTAGTCTCTGTTTACACAGGGAAAACTCAACTGCTGTGAGGCTGGGTGTGCCTGACAGAACATCTTTACAAGTCAAGAGATCAGGCACCTCTCATGTCCTACCTAGTTGCCTACACAAGCTCCTGATTGCTTCTCTGACAGAACACGCAGAAGTACAGTATTACCATATGAAAATCAGTTTACATCTTGGGGGAGTTGCAAACTGGCAGCACAGAGGGAAGGCTGAACTGTTGCTTTGACAGACTTCGGCCCTGGCTGTTCACGCTAGATTGCCCTGGTTGTGAGAGCTTGTCTGACTGGAGGATATTCTCCAGGAATAACCAACAGCTTAATAATTATGTGGCGACAGCAGGGGAATCTGAAAGAGTACAGATGGGCAGCCCTAAAGAATTTTCCCTCAACATTTTCCAAAATTCTGCGTCAAGAGGACCCCATAAAACAACTTTTCATCGAAACATCATAGAATTCACCAGGTCTAATTTTAAGGTGAAGAAGTACCTAGACATCAGAAAACTAAAACACAGTTATTTCCTAATTGTAGGGAGCTCCAGTTGTGCTTCCCTCAAGTTAAAAATGGGCACAGACTGTCTGAGAAACAGTTGGGCTGTTCTTAGGAGCAGAAACAGAATTAATTTCATTACAATGAATAAGTATGTGACCTATCCAGTGTAACAAATAATAGCACTCTGAATGGAGTTAAGCTGCTAAAGTCTAGCAGGTGCTTTTTATTTTCAAGACATGTCTCCTTCCCGTGTGGCAGGAGTGGTTTCAAATTTGTCCTGAAATCCCCACTATCTGAGGTAGAAATAGACTGGGCCTATGCCCCTGCATTCCTTCCCAATGTCATGCCAGCAAACCACATTCAATTTGGCTACATCTGAAGACAGCTTATTTTATTTCCTAGTCAGTTGGAAGCAACTCCACTGAAATAGTCCTTATGATAATATTGAGGCTGGAGTTTGGGGAAAAGGTATACTGAAATGTATGGGAGTTACCTACTGGTTTATACTTAGGATGGGCAGGAAACGAAAAACAAAATGCTGTTTTGTCATTTTGTTATGTAACAAAATGAAACAAGGAAGCAGCATTTCATTATAGATGAAACGAAATAATCATTTTTCTATTGAAACAAACCATTTCATTCCATCGTTTTTGGGCTCCTGATGAGCTGTCAATGGCTGTAGCCCTCAGAAAATGGTGCAGAGGACAGTTCCAGCAATTGCATTGCCCTCCCCACCATTTTCTAAGGGCTCCTGCCGAGCTGTCAATGGCTAGAACCCTTTAAACCTGGCCTAGTTGGTATCAATGTACCATTAGAAAATGGCTCCCACAGACCCGGGCACCAGGTGCCTCTAAGACCCAGGGAAGCCAATTTGTTTTGTTTCATTTCGTTTTGTAAGAAATTTTAATTTTTTTTTTGTAAGAAATGAAATGAAACAAAATGGGGGTGAGCACGAAACGAAATGAAATGAAACATTGTTTTTCCATTTTGTGCCCATGCCTAATGTATATTATATTCATTCATATACACTACCCCAGTGTTTTTCAACCTTTTTTGGGCAAAGGCACACTTGTTTCATGAAAAAAATCACGAGGCACACCACCATTAGAAAATGTTAAAAAATTTAACTCTGTGCCTATCAGACACACACAAACACACTTCTCACCCCCCAAAACAACAACAACAACAACAACAACAAATCCATCCTCCAGCCCAGGCCCTCCCAAGGCATCCCTATCAAAATGTCCGCCTGCCCTCACCTTCCCCCTCCCTCCTCCTGGCACTTTTTTTCAGAGGAACTTGCAAACCCAGGTAGGTGGGGCTGGGGGAGGCTCTTCATATACGACCCCCAACCCCCATCTTTTACCCCTTCCAGTATAAGCCTCCCTTCTCTTCCCCCCCGCCTCCTTCCAGCCAGGCAGCCACAGGGCCCGGAAGGGACCCCCCATCCCCGTCTCCTCCCTAGGTCCTAGGAATCCCCTCCTCAGCCTCCCACGTCCTCCCCTTTATTTACCCCCCCACACAAAAAATGACAATTGTCAACAGCCGCCCACTCCCCACCCTTAAAAGAGTGGTGCACACGAGCGCTCCTACGCGCCCACCCTCGGGAGGCAAACAGCGAGTGCGCGAGGCGGGGGAGGGAGGGAGGGGGGTTCGGTGAGCAAGGAGGGGGAACCAACCCCAAGAACCTTTAAGAGCGGCTTCTGGACCGCCCTTCGCCGCAATGCGCCTGCGTGGGTCTCCCGGCTCTCTCTCACTCTCTCGCTCTCCAGTCTCCTCCTCCTCCTCCTCCTCCTCCTCCTCCTCCTCCTCCTCCTCCCTTATTTCTTCTCCTTCCCCACCCACGGCCAGCCTTTCCTCGCCGGCGCGCAAAGCACGCCGAGAAATGTAGTGTGCTCTCCTCCCCAGGACCGCGTCTCAGACCTGTGGGAGGAACTACATCTCCTAAGGAAGCCTTGCGGCAGCCGGCTTCTTTCTAGATGCCCCGCCTTCCTCCAGCTCGCCAGCGCCGCACCGCTGCCTTGGTCGCGAGCGGGATGCGGGGGGGGCATTGCTGGTGTACTGAGAATTTTTCCCACGGCACACCAGGCAACTTCTCGCGGCACACTACTGTGCCGCGGAACAGTGGTTGAAAAACACTGCACTACCCCTTCCCACTGAATATGGGTCATTGGCAAGGAATCCATGAATTGGTGGGCCAGTAGTAGGCAGTTCACCCAACTGACCTTCTCCTTTGTGTACTGCAAATCTCAACCTCTGTCTCCACTGGCCATGGTGGCTAAGACAGCAGTTGTGAATGCACCTACATCCCTGGTATAATGTGCCTTACTGAGCTACAGAGAGTGTTGGAAATCAGATGGAGGGATTCTATACAATTCACTCACACAGGACTTCTGGCTGGGACTGTAGTTCAAAAACAACACAGAACAACCTATAACTCAGTAAATCTTTGATTTTTGCTGTCCACTTTGGAAGCAAAAAAAACAACAACTCAGCTTTCAAGGAATCTTGGGTCCCCAGTTCTTAGACTGAAATCCCCAGAAGCCTTGACCACTAGCTAGGATTTCTGAAAGCTGTAGTCCAAGAACATCTGGGGACCCAAAGCTGGGGATCATGGACAATTGGATTACATTCAAATTAGGAGGTCACATGGATCTGCCATAATCAATGCAGAAATCATTTTTCCCCTAATGGTATACCTAATGCTGATGACAGCAGCCTTTAGCATCTCCCAGCTTCTTAATATTATTAACTGATATCACATTGCTGTGCAGAAGTAGGACTCAAAGTGGCTAACAAAAATTAGAGAAAAATATCAAACCACAGTGCTAGATAAAAGGCAGAGCGCAACTAATTAACCAGGCCATGTTGGCCAAAATTCATTCCTAACCCACATCCTCAAAAGGTGCTTAATCATAAGGGGAGGAAGTCACACTGACCTGAAATCTCCGCATGTCTCGAGGGTTTCCTGCATTTTTTAGGCAGTTCTGGTTACATTTAAGAAAAAATTTCAAGAAGAACCTGTTGAGAAAAGAGATAATATGTTTAGTATACCAGATGTTCACCACTTGCTCATTATTTTCCCCTGCTTACCCAGCAAACATTTAATTATTTAAAATTATCTGCCTACGTGTACTGTGGTGAATCAAGACCATTCTCACGCAGTTCTAATGCACTGGAGTACTGAGCCACAGAAATCGCATATACACAGAGACACAAAACACTGCTGCTGAATACAGTCTGCCTTGAAAGAATTTGCCCCACAACAAGAGTCGAGGAAACCTGTTCCATAAGGTTTGTACTTGGACAGTGAAAAGTATAGAAACATTGGTTCCATACTGTAGATCAGGCATGTCCAAACTTCGGCCCTCCAGATGTTTTGGACGACAACTCCCACAGCGCTTTGCCATTGGAAATACAGGCTTGGAATGCTGGGAGTTGTGGTCCAAAACATCTGGAGGGCCGAAGTTTTGGACATGCCTGCTGTAGATGCTGTCTATAACTGTTATCAGTTCACAACAGACGTATCCTAGATCCTAGATAAAACCAGTACCATCACTTTTTTAATGTTTCAGTATTCATTTTACTTAAAATCTAAATAAAGCTGCATTAAAAATCTAACATATTTATTTCCTCCACAACACTGAGATAGCACCATTCTGGGGAATCTGGACAATGTCATGCAAAAACAAACAAAAAACAAACAAACAAAAGAAAAGAAAAGCACACCACCCTGTTGCAATCTTCGCAAAGACACTCATGGATTCACAAATAAATATAGGCACAGATATAATTAAATAGAAGACTGCAGCCCCAAATCAGAAGGTGGCTGAGACTTGGTAGGGTACCTATGAAGGATGTGTAACGATGTGTGACTACAGGCCAAGGCCAAGATCTTTGACAGGGTGGGATCCCTGATTATTGTGGCACAGTGGTTATACAGTACTGCAGAACTCCCTTCTACAGGATGTGGTGATGGCATCTGGCCTGGATGCCTTCAAAAGGGGATTGGACAGATTCCTGGAGGAAAAAGTCCATCACAGGTTACAAACCATGAGGGAGATGTGTAATCTCCAGGCTTAAAACCAGGGTACTTCAAGGGCCAGATGCAGGGGAGTAGTATCAGGAGACAGATATCTAGTTTCATGTGTTCCCAAACGCATCTGGTGGGGCCGCTGTGAGATACAGGAAGCTGGACTAGATGGGCCTTCGGCCTGATCCAGCATGGCTCTTCTTATGTTCTTATGTTCTTACGCTGTCCTCTGCTCACGATCTGAGGTCAATTTCAATGGCTGAAGGTTGACTGAACCTTCCATCTTTCTGAGAATGGTTTTACTGGAGGGTGGGGGTGGGATGACTAGCCTGCATAATTACATTGCATACTGTCCAGGAAGTGCTCGAAGCACTATGGGTAGTATATACATTGCCTTTTTGCTTCACATGTATGTGAAAGCTTGACAGCGAAGAAAGTGGTCAGGAGGGGGACCTGATTAACTTGCATGGGGTGCCGAAGAATAGCTTCAAGGATACAGGAAAGACAAACAAGTTGGTCTTAGATCAAATCATGTCTGGACTCTTTCCTGAAGCAAAAATGACAAAAACAAGGCTGTCCGACTTTGGCCACATCAAGAGGAGACTTACTGGAAAGGTCAAAAATGCTGGGAGGGGGGCTGAGGGCAGCAGGAAAGTTGAAATGTGAGGGGGATCGACTCAATAAAGGAAGTCCCAGCCTTCAGCTTGCAAGAGCTGAGCAGGAGTGTGCTGACATTTGGGAGGTCACTCCCTCATACGTCAGAAGCACTTTGGTGGCACACAAAAACCACACGTAATTGATCTCCTCCTGGGTCCACCTTCAGTACCCATGGTTTAAGGGGTCTAGACCAGGCATGTCTAAACTTTGGCCCTCCTGATGTTTTGGACCACA
This sequence comes from Phrynocephalus forsythii, assembly GCA_029282475.1. NCBI lineage: Eukaryota > Metazoa > Chordata > Lepidosauria > Squamata > Agamidae > Phrynocephalus > Phrynocephalus forsythii. The sequence continues at coordinate 114,665,365 of JAPFRF010000011.1, forward strand.
AGTCCCAGAATGCTAAGCTTAGATTGCCAATGGCAAAGGACTGTGGGAGCTGCGGTCCAAAACATCTGGAGGGCCAAAGTTTGGACATGCCTGGCCTAGACGGAAGCTGCCTTTGAGGAAGAATCAGAAACTATCTGAGAAAAAGAGGCTGTTTCCTTGTTCTGGCCAGGGAAGCTGGAAGGCAGGCAGTAGGCACAGACCCTTCTCAGGGGTGCCATTCATATGTCCTCGTTGGAGATTGACAGACCCCTGATATTATACTATTTATGTTACAGTAGCAGCAGGGACTTTGGACTTCAACCTTCAATTGTTCTTTGAAAATGTAAATGTTGGCTACATTCAAATGGATATTTCTTGTTCTGGCCAGGGAAGCTGGCAGGCAGGCAGTAGGCACAGACCCTTCTCAGGGGTGCCATTCATTATATTCTTTCCTCAGAGATACTGTATATTTAGAGCAGCAATTCAAATATTTAATACTGTTAGATGTTTGACATTTTTATTGGAATTGGGCTTGTTTTCAAATACTTGTTTATATTTAAGTTGCAGTTTTTAATCTTTGGGTTACTGAGTTGAGATACCAAAGCTGTCCCTTTGGTCTGAAAGGTAACCAGAGAGAAAGTTGCTACAAGTCGCAGGCCCCTTACTTGCTTATTGCCATCTATGCATAAGACCTCATGACACTGCAAACATATATGTGATCTTTAGAGGAACAGCAAGCAACAGACTCAATGGAAAAAAAGAGAGATCTGATTTGGCCAGGAAACCTTAAGTACTGAAATTCACCATAAACTAATAGCATCTACATGAAAAGACATTTAATTTACAAGTATTTTTAAACACATGCATACGATGAATAATGGAAGCTGCTTTACACCGACTCAGATTCTAGGTTCATCTGGCCCTATATTCTCAACCTTAGCTGTAACCAATGGTTTCAGATAAGATGCTTTACTGGGTCTCCATGGAAGTTCTTCAGTAAGGTTGTTGTTGTGTTGCTACAGTTGTGACTGACTCTTTGTGACGCCATGTGCATGGGGTTTTCTTGGCAGGAATATTGGAGGTGCTTGCCAGCTCCTTCTCCAGGTGCCTACAGCACCTGGTATTCCCTAGTGGTTGTCCATCCAAGTACTAGCCAGGCCTGACCCTGCTTAGCTTTTGAGATTAGGAGAGATTGGATGTGCTCAGGGCATCTAGGCAGCTAGAATGAGTTATATGTTGATGTCATATGGCTTCCTTCCTTCCTTCCTTTCAAAACACAGGCTGTTTAAAACCACAAATTTGTGAACAACCCCTTTCTTTCTTTCTTTCTTTCTTTCTTTCTTTCTTTCTTTCTTTCTTTCTTTTCTTTCTTTCTTTCTTTCTTTCTTCTTATTACTGCATTATGCTTTGCATATGTACAACTACCTTGAACTGTTATTTGATGACCAGCAATGCTTGTATAATATTTAAATTAAACAAAGGAGCACTCCCAAGGGAATAAAGTACAACTTCATTTGATCTGTAAATCGCTATCAACTGAATCAAATTTGTTACTACAGTTTGCACTGTGGTCAATGAGAATTGAGGCAAATTATCCTTGTCCATCAAAAGTAGAACAAGATGGAAAGAAGCTGAGATTTAAATTTGTTCATGGAAGTTACAAAATGCTTATTTGCAGAATATGTCTAAGTAACTGGGTTCCTGACAATGCACAAATCAGTGAATAGTTCCATGACCCTGACACATTTCTTCAAGAGGAAAGGCTGTATTTTACAAGTCAAAGACATAAAGCCTGCAGAAAATGTTTCCTTCAGTGTTTTGCATCAATGGACCATAAAAATAAGAGCTTGAAGAACAGTTGTCCACAAATGTTGAGGTTCTTCCTTAAAACAGAAAAACTAAAAACTGGAGGGGGGGTCATTGTAGAAAAATAAACCACAGAGCAGTCTTTACTACAGCTGTGCCATACAACTGAAATTCCAGCATAAATGAGAGAAACCAGGACATATTTTTATGATCACTGTTGGATTAACATATACAGGCCAATTTACTTTGGGCACAGTCCATAGGAAAGTTTGGAAAAGGAAATAAATGCCACTGAAATAAAAAGGATTTGCATGTAAGAATGCATCTGCAGCTCCCATACAGCAGCCATTCATAAAAAACATAGGCTGACTGTGACAACAATTTACATCTTATCTCATTTTTAATGAAGCAATGAGAATAGTAAACATCACGTAACCTACAGGGGGCCTGGGAAAAATGACTTGAGAAGCAACTTTTATATCAGCATTGCCCATCTTGTGGAGAAAAATGAAAATGGTGATACAATGAAAAAATCAAAAGAGTAATGACAACACTTTTATACTTTTTTCACCTCCATCCTATCTCATGGATCAAATATTTACAAACAAATATACAATGCCTACTGAGGATCAGCGGTGGGTCATAATTCAGTAGAGCAGAACACCTCCACCCAAAATATGGGGAAAGCATCTTCTGCTCTTAAAACCAGCCAACCACGCTGAGAGTCCTACACAAATTTGTGGGTTAGTAGTACAGTCCATTCATCTATCTATCTATCTATCTATCTATCTATCTATCTATCTATCTATCTATCTATCTATCTATCTATCTATCTATCTATCTAGACCCCTCCGTCTGTCCATCCGTCTGTCTGTCTGTCTTAAAAAAAGCAACGTTGTGCCTCTGGTTTCAAAGGAACACTTAGATATAATAAAAGGTGGACAGGGACAGTGTTTTTAACAGGTGTGAACTGAATATTTAAGAATTTCAGGTGGGGTGCCATCCAGTTCCAGTCATGAGCCACATACGGTCTCAGCCAAATCCAAATCTCATTGAATTCAGTAAACGTGGAGAGATGGAGAGGCTGAGAATTCCTTTTGCTAAAGCCAGAGAGCAATTTATTCCCATTATCATGAAGAATTGTTTTCTTGCAGGCAGCGTGTCACAGGATAGCTTTAGCTACCCATTTTTGTTACTTTGTACTCACACATAACTATTTTACCATTGGCGATAACATATGCATCCAGATCAATGGCACAAATAAGGGCATGTGTATCACTCCATAATGTGCAATTATATTCATGGTTGACCTGGAATAATACCTCCTCAGTTCCAGTACCAAGAAAACTCTCATCTGTTTCAGATTCATCATCTGGACCTATGGCAAGGAATCATTGGACAAATCCCACGAGGACCAATAATGTCCATCCTTCCATCACCATAAGTCTGGACTAGTCCAAGCAACAAATATGTTATCTAGACACTGTCATGCAACCACACAAAAGACACATCATCACTATGCTATACTGCGAAGCCACCAACCATTACACTAAAATCTCCCTAGAGCAAAAATGAGAATACAGAACTGCGCAGGAAAAAAAGCCCAACAACAATTTTGCTGGAGAATGATGATAAATAAGAAAAAAGGAAGACCTATCATGAGAAAGATTATCTCAATAAAGGAGGCCACAGGCATTAGCTTCCAAGACCTGAGCAGAACTAACTGGAAACAACAATATTGCTAGAAATGAAGGACAGTGGTAAAGCCTAACACATAATATGCTGTTGATTTTCAAGATCTGAGAAGAACTGTTAATAATATGACACTTTGGAGGCCATTAACTCATACAAGTCACCAATCATCAGAAATGATTTAACTGAATGCAACATCTTTGGAGGTTTTGTTTTCAATTATCAAACAGCCGTATGGTAGCAAGATGGGTTGAATGGTTGAGACTATGACTGAATATACACACCGAAGTTCTGTTGACAGCAACCAAAACTACAGAGTAGCCACAAAGCAAAAAAACAAAACAAAACCACCACCACCACCACCATCACATGTCATTGTTTAAATGAATGAGCTTCTGAATATTTGTTCTCTGTTTTAAAATACACACATATATATTAAATATTTTTACAGCACAACACAGAATCTATTTGCCAACACAAATCCCTGTTTGGGATTTAAAACAGGGAAGGGTTAAAAATTGAATTGAATCAATACTGTCAGCGTCAAAAGTTCATATTGCTTCACCCTTAAAGACCATTCAAGAGTCTGGTCTCAAAAATTGTGACAGAATCTTCACTGAAAGCATTCAGGGCTGGGATAACACAGTCACTTTGTGCCTTTCTATTTCAAAAATACTTTGAATATGCATTTAAAAATTGTACACTAATTTCCTGGTGATGCATGGCAACATGTCCCCTTTCAGGAAAACTGTCACTCCATTACTTTCTTTAAAGCAAGTTTGAGCTTTTTACTCTTTAACCAAATCTGTTTTTTGACTGTTTCTGTGAGCTTTTATTATTCTACAGTGCCCCAAACACCTTCCTCCCCCACCCACGAAAATGGAACAACATATTTACTTTGCAAAGCTCTGGGTGGTGATCCATGCATAAAACCATCATAATTTCAATTTGCAAAGCTTTTTTGAAAACTAATATTTCAGCCTCTACAGCCTGGATTATTTCCAAATTAAAAATGAAGCAACTGGGACCCACCATTCTGTTTCAAGATAAGCAAGATTGGTCTTTTCATTTTATTAACTCTCTTTTAAATCTGGGGATGTAAAACCTCTTTGTGAATGGGGTTGTAAAATGATTTTACGTTTAAAAAAGCATTTAAATATGTTACTAAACATAAAGTGTTCTGCTTATATACTGCCCCATACCATTTCAAGTAGTCTCTGGGCGGTTTAGAGTTTTAATTACAGTATGCAGGTTACACATAGTCATGCAAACATAAACTTTGATTAACATGCAAGACATAACTTTTTTTTGTACTTTTAAAAATTCATAATTCAACACTTTTTGCCCAAACATCCCCCAGTTTGGCAGAGAGAACCAATATTTCAGCCCCTACAGCCTGGATTCTTTCCAAATTAAAAATGAAGCAACTGGGACCCACCATTTCAAGATAAGCAAGATTGGTCTTTTCATTTTATTAATTCTCTTTTAAATCTGGGGATGTTTAGGGCCACCTCTTTCTGAATGGGGTTGTAAAATGATTTTACGTTTAAAAAAGCATTTCAAAAATGTTACTAAACAAAGTCATGCAAACATAAAAACATTGATTAACAGGCAAGAAATAACTTTTTTGTACTTTTTAAAAATGCATAATTCAAAAACTCCTTGCCCAAACTTCCCCCAGTTTGGCAGAGAGCAACAGCAGATGGTCAGCTGCATCTGTTCCAAATCTGGTGCCATTTCAAAGTCCAGTTTCAAAAGTATTACTTTTTTGTTTTGGTAGTCCCCCTCCTTTTTTAAAAAAAATTTCCTTGTAGAATGTTGATTTTCTATGCCAGAACAAGATAATGTACTCTTATGCAACAATAATATCATCAGGGACCTACAGTGGTATGTGAGTTATGGAGAATAATATTTCCTTTGCCCAGGCTTTGAGAAGCCAGCCTGCCCTTGCCTAGAGGCAACGTCCACCTTAAACAACTACTGATATCCAACAGACAACACTGCATGGAGAAACAGAGAGGGACAAGACCCTGTCGCAAACTTAAGTGCCAGTTCTGCTCCCATATCTAAATTGGTAGCACATCAAAGAACCCAACAGCATCAGATATAAGATCAGGGTCTCATTTTCTTGTTCATCCTCTAATGGGATGTATACCATTTTCTGTCAAGTCCTGCAATATTCTCTCTCACTCACTCCTGAACCTTTCATTTCCCCTACCGCCCCGCCCCCCTTACCTTTGCCAACTTTCATTCTGGAATGACGCAATGAGGAAAAGCAGAATTCTTGGTATTTAAACTCCTCCTCCTCCTAGCTGAGATATTTCAAATAAGCAATGCTATTTTCCCCGGAAACCAAATGAATTCTTAAGCACCGACAAAAGAAGGAATCAGGGTAGTGTACGACAGTTATACTGTAGTTAGAAGTAATTAAATTGATCATAACATGTAAATGCATGAAGGCAGTCTAGAACAGCGTTTTTCAACCACTATTCCACGGCACACTAGTGTGCCGCGAGATGTTGCCTGGTGTGCCGTGGGAAAAATTGAAAAATTCTAAAGAAATTCAACCCAGGGCCGGCGGGCGGCCCACAGCTGGGAGGCATTATAAATAGCGTCCAAGAGACAGCTTGGCTCCCCCCCGAGGCCCGCGGCGCTGGCGTCACTTCCTCCCCGGCCGGACCTGGCCCCACTCATTCTTAGTGTTTGCCCTGTGCCTGCCGCCGCCGCGACTCGCTCGCTTCCCTCTCCCCCCTCCTTTTTTTACCCTGGACCACCACCACCCCTTTCCTGGGAGCTACCAATGGATTGAGCCGCCCGACAGCCCGCCCGCCAACACGAGCCAGCCCGGGAGCCTCAGCCCAGAACAAACCACCAGGTGAGGGGAAGGGGAGGAGGGGCGCCCGACTGCCCCACGAGCACCACGGCAGGGCTGCGAGGAGGAGGGGATGGAGGAGGCCTCCGCCGGGCCTGGGCTGAGGAGGCGGGGGGCGGGGGGGCTACTGGCACAGCTGGACGGCCGGACGGCCGGCCTTTAGGGTCCGGGAGGGGAAGAGCCATCTCTGAGGGGCCCCGCGATGGGTTCCTTGAAGTCTTGCCCCTTTCTTTCTGTCTTGGGTCGCCCTCTTCTCTCTCTCTGTCTTTTCTTTCTTTTTTTCCCCACCTCTCTCTTTCCATTCGTCCCCCCCTCCCTTCATAGAAACGTGCTCATGTGTATGTCTAGCAGCCTGCCTACTGTAATTAAAACTGTAAACCGCCCAGAGACTCCTTGAAGTGGTATGGGGCGGTATACAAGCAGAATACTTTCTGCCTTCTTTCCTTCCTGCCTTCCTTCATCCCCCTCCCCTCCTGTCGCTGGACTTGCTGAAGGCATCTGCCTTGGCCACAGTGTGGAGAGCAAGATGGGCTTTTGGGTCTTATTTGTGTTCCTGGAGAGTCAGTGCCCCTTCTCAGGTCTCCACTGGACACAGAAGTCCATGCAGGGCAAAATGTCTTTAAAAAAACAACACAGGTAAGTGGGAACTGGGTGCTAGAGAGCAGGCTGCCTCAATCTGTGGCCCCTCTGTCCTGCTTCTCCCTACACCAGCAATGGTGAACCTTTTAGAGACTGATACAGGCACAGAGTTAAATTTTTTAACATTTTCTAATGGTGGTGTGCCTCGTGATTTGTTTCATGAAACAAGTGTGCCTTTGCCCAAAAAAGGTTGAAAAACACTGGTCTAGAATATTCAGTGCCACCAGAAACTACACTTTTCAGGAGTCTTCACTTTTTCACTGCCATCTGAATACGGTTGGTCTTATTTACAAAAGAAAAGGGGAAGGAAAGACTACGGGGAGGAGGAGGAGAAATATAGGGCTCTCCCCAAAATGTTGCAACACTGCATCTTTATTTTAATTTTATTTTCATTACATTTACTGTATTTTTATGTTTATTTTATTGTATTGTATGAATTATATGTGTTTGCTTGCATTGCATTGATTAATTGCTATTAACTGCCCAGAGTGTCCTCGCTGCCAGATGGGTGGTGTAAAAATCCCATAAATAAATAAATAAATAAATAAATAAATAAATAAATAAATAAATAAATAAATAAATAAATAAATAGAAATGTGAAGAAAATGATGTGATACTAAGGAAATATGTTCAAAGCAAAAGTAGTCACCTGGGATTGAGAGAAGTCACCACACGCCGCCGCCACCCCCATGTGTATCTGTGTGTAGCTGATATACTGGACAGTAGAGATGGGCACGGAATGAACAATTTTTCGTTTCTGTTACCATTTGTCATTTCCGTTATGTAACGAAACAACAAATGAAAATTGTGATGAAAATGAAACGAAATAAACAGAATCACAAAAATTGTGGTCATTACGTTTTGTTTCCGTTAATGGTGACGCGCAATGAAATGAGCTGTTTTAAATGTTAAAAAACGCCCTGGACATCCGTAAAAACACAGCGATAATTATTTATGTCTGATAATACCTACCAGGGGGGTTGGGGTTCTTAAAACGTTTGTTTTTGTCTTCTTCCATTGTGATGTATTTTTCTTTTCCCTTTAAAATGGATGTCGCACCAGCCACAAAATGGAGGCAAGCCGTGTGATGGGATCATGTTCAACCAATAGCATGCCCAGGTTGCAGACTGGGCGGGCATGTCTGGCAGCCACAGAGAGCATAAAAAGCTCTGGCAGCCCCTGTCCTCCTTGCAGTCTCTGGTGGGAGTTAGGGTGGGATTGCTGTCTCTGGGACTCTAGCTTCAGTCCTGCAGCCTCCCTGTGTGCGTGCGGGCTGCGTACCTCTCAGTGAGTACCCTCCCCTGTCCCGCAGTGCAGTCACTCTGCGGCTGCCTTGCACCCTGGGCAACGCCCGTCGCTGCCTTTGCAGCCTCCCTGCATACCTAGTCTATACTGTGTCTCTGCCAGCATCCATTTTTTTTAGTGTTTTCCCTCTGGTCTGGGGCGTTGGGGGATGCCTGCACATGGAAATGCTTTAAAAATCATGCAAAAAGCGGGTAGAAATGACAAATGAAAAACGAAAAACAGTAACAAAATTTTTCCAAAAATTTCACGACAAACGGAAACGAACCAAAACAGACCTCTCAACGACAAATGAAAAACCAAAATGCCATTTTTTTGTTTCGTGCCCATGTCTACTGGACAGTATATGCATTTGCTTATACAGTATATATGTGACTCAACATAGCAGCTCCAGCACAACCAAATAGGGACTGGAAGGACTTTGTTTGTTTATGTTAAATTAACACAAGGTGTAAGTTATAGCAATAATCCTTCAAGTATAGCCTGGTATCCAATAGCTGGCACTAGCTGGTGTTTGTGTCTGCGAGTGTGGGTGGGGAGCATTCGAAGTCTCTAATGGCCAGCTGTGACAGCTTGACTGTGAATGTGAAGAAAGACCTGTCAGCAGAAATGCTGGCATCTAGAATCTAGACAACTGCTTGCCACCAAGAGGTGGTTTGTACTGATGCCAAAATAGATCCTGAGAGACGGGGAACTGGGATGTTGATTCTCGCAAAGACAAAATGAAATGCGGTGGTGAGGGGATGGGAGTTGAGGATCTTACATTTTGCAGACAAGCCCTCGGTGGCTCTCCCGTCATCAGTTTATCACTTAGCTCTCAAGCTATGAAGGGCATGGACATTAGATCCCTCTTGCCCTAAGCTGGCCCTTCAGGGTGGAATGCTGGCAGAATCCAGAGATCTCTCTCCTGATGCCTGCTGAAATGAAAAGCCCGACCATCTGTCAGGAGGCAAAGATTTCTCTGTCAACTGATGCCTGCTCTGAGCCTTCAACAGGCCCTTATGTGGCAAAGTCTCTCAGAAGCCTTTATTCTTTGGGGAAAAGTCTGCTTTGCCCCAGAGGTTTGCTGGAGAAGTCTTTAGAGTTTTCCACAATGCAGGGGCTGAGCAGCTGACCCCAGGGCCAGTCCTTCCCTAATGGAACAGATTACCCAAGAGTTGGAGGCTGAGGGGTGGGCAGGGCTGGCGAGTAGAGGCAACAGTTAAAAATATCTTCTGCTCAGAAGCAAGAATGTTTTTTTAAAAGTCTAGGCAAAAGTAGAAAAGGTGCGTGGGGCATTCATCAATGTCAGAGGCACATGGATATGCTAATCAGGCAAGGAAGCTTTCCTCAGAGAACACGTCAGAAGGCTTTCGCTTCATTTCAGAACATTCAAGTTTTACCTGCTCCATGCTAAAAATAATAAACTACTGGAGGTCAGAGAAGCAGAAAAGAGAAACAGAAGAGCAGAGCTATAGCTGGTAATTCTGGCATCCAGCAAAGTGGCAGTGCCTAAGGCATGAGGGAAAAATCATTTCCCAATAGATAGATAGATAGATAGATAGATAGATAGATAGATAGATAGATAGATAGATAGATAGATAGATAGATAGATAGATAGATAGATAGTAATCGTGGGTTTTTCCACTCTTGAAAAGAGGACAAATGTCTCAGAAGTGTTGTTGTTTATTTTCATAACACTCAGCAGACTCATTTCCAGATTTTGATGTCCTCAGTGGACATCACTGGCTCAGTGGACTAAGGCTCAGAAAACTGTAGGCTGCAAAGTCAGCAGCTCAGTGGTTTGAATCCTGGGTGCCACACAGCGGAGCAAGCTCCTGCTGATAACCCCAGCTCCTGCCAACCTAGCAGTTCAAATGCACATATATGCAAGTAGATAAACAGGTGCCATCATAAAAAGCAGGAAGGTAAAACAGTATTTCCTTGAAGCCATGCCAGGCACGTGCTTGTGCGGGGGGAACCTTTACCTTTTACCTTACATTTTGGCACCCCAGAGCAAAGCCTTAGTTGTGCTGTCCTGAAGAACAGAGGAGTGTAGAACCTGAATCACAGGGTGAAGGTGTGGAACCAGAATAGGCCTTGAGGCAGAATCATGCTGTGGAAAGGAAGAGAGGTCTCTCCTTGGAGATAAATGGCATGACTTAGTCTAAGCAAACTCCAGAGCTTCCTTCAGTGAGCAGAAAGGCAACACTGAAAGAGGTTCCTTCAGTGAACAGAAAGGGCAACATTGGTGGCCATGAGGCTTGTCTGCCAAAACGGACCTGAAAAAAGATCAAAGGTAGTTTAAAATATCTATGACTGTAGCCATCAAGGACAAGTAGCCTTTATGAAAATGGAAAGCTATTATTTGGTAGGGTCTCCTTCACTTATTTTGAGTGGAGAAGACTTGAATAGCCAAAAGTCACAGCAGGATCTCTGCTGCAGGTTGTCCAGCATGGGCATTTGAATATTAAAAGCTTCTTTCCCATCCAAAGGCTCCCAAAGGCTTCCCCAGAGCAAAAAGGAGCACCAGGGAGTATTAGAACTTGAATGAGGGGGATAGGAAACTTTGAATTAATTTAAACTAAATTTTACCAGCACTGGATGATGACATCACTGACTTCCGCCAGCATAAACGTATGCAATAGAATTTTCTATGGAAGGTATTCAGATAATTTATCTTACATTTACTGTTTTGTAGGATCTTAGTGAAATCAGGAATTCAAGTGTGTACAGTATATAAATTTATTTATGGGAACAAACCAATCTGTTATCACTAGATATAACTATGGATATAAATTGGTTTCTTAAGAAAGATGTGGTTTGTTTAATTCACAACTTTTATTAGTTTTCCACTCTGTGGAAGTTGGCATTCAAGCAGTGCAAGGAAACATCCAGAACATCAAGTTGGTTATCATAATCCAGGTTTTGCTCATTTCCAACTGGATCATGAGAACCTGTTTGTTCCAAAGATCTGTTTCCCTGCTTCTGCTGCTAATGGTTTTTGTAATTTTAAAAAATTATTTCCTTTGATGCATAATTTTTTTAATTCAAATTGCTTGTGATTGGGTTTGACATTGTTTGCCATTTATAGAACTCAAGAGTAAAGGCTGAACGTTAGATTCTAAGCCATTACATGTCCATTCATAAAGCAACTGTTGCTGGCTCCAATGTTTTCTAAGGTACAGCAATAGTTTAGTTCAACACATGGATAATGGCTTGTATGCTGGATTTTTCCCAACAAAAGTCAGCCATTTCCTCATGTGTTCAATTGTTGCATGCTCTTTGGTTTAAATGATTTGGAACTCTTCCAGCACAACAAATAATAATACCAGTTATTCATGGAATATATTGGAAAACACTAAAAATGTGGAATAAAAACTCTGCTATCTTCTTGTTGGTCAATTCCCAGGAGGACAATCCCCCAACCCGATCCACTATATGTACAAATACGAAGTCACATGATGCCTCTTATTTACAAAAGATGAACAGAAGACTTACATGAGTATTCATCAGCATGAGGTTGTACATGAAAATCAAATAGAGAAATAGGAAGAGTCTCCCGCTATCCACATGTTCACAGCTGGCATGGCCAACTGTCTGTGTCTCCTCAATCAATAATCAGCATTAGCTACCCTTTGCGACAAGCTGACTACAAGCGAATAATTCTTCAGAATTTATGTTGTACATGATAATGGCTATACATTTCTTAGCAAGAGGGATTATAAATTTCCCCATCTAGCCATGCATATTGAATTCAATTAGATTTGTCTCTCATGACTGGAATTGCATGGCACCCCACCTGAAATGTTTTGGGTGAGATTCCCTCTCTGTTCAGACCCTCTCTCCCCACCACCTCCTTCTGTGACTGGTTTTAGCCTCATGGCTTATTCTCAGCTTCATAAACCAAAGATGGGAAGTTTTAATATATATAAAAACTGTGACTGTAGGCAGCATGGCCATTGGTGTTATCAGCATGGCCACTGGCTCGGGACTGTTACTGTATCTGTATGTCAAGACCAGAGTTTGGACTACAGTTTCCAGAATAACTCAGCACACACACACACACACACGCACACACACACACGCGCACACACACACACACACACACACACACACACACACACACACACACACACACAGAGCAAGAGAGAGAGAGAGAGAGAGAGCATATGGAAAAGATTTTTTAACTCAAGAAAGACATAGTGGAACTGGAAAAGGTGCAGAAGAGAGCGACTAAAATGATTACTGGGCTGGGGCACCTCCCTTATGAGGAAAGGCTAAAACATTTGGGGCTCTTTAATCTGGAAAAAAGACGCCTGAGGGGGGATATGATTGAGACATACAAAATAATGCAGGGAATGAGTAAAGTGGATAGAGGGACGCTCTTCTCCCTCTCACAAAATACCAGAACTAGGGGACATACACTCAAATTGAGGGCTGGGAGAGTAAGAACTGACAAAAGAAAATATTTTTTCACCCAGTGCGTTGTTAGTCTGTGGAACTCCCTGCCACAGGATGTGGTCATGGCATCTGGCCTGGATGCCTTCAAAAGGGGACTGGACAGATTCCTGGAGGAAAAGTCCATCACAGGTTACAAACCATGATGGAGATGTGTGATCTCCAGGCTTAAAACCGGGGTACTTCAAGGACCAGATGCAGGGGAGTGGTATCAGGAGACGGATATCTAGTCTCATGTGTTCCCAAACGCATCTGGTGGGTCCACTGTGAGATACAGGAAGCTGGACCAGATGGGCCTTTGGCCTGATCCAGCATGGCTCTTCTTAAGTTCTTATGTTCTTAACTCTCAAAATTCTAGACATTATAGTTAAAAATAAAAACTTTTCAAGGGTATAACCAAGACTGCTTTCTTGTTACCTCCTGCCATCAACTATGGTCCCAACTATCATGTCTTGAATCAGAAAACTGTGCTCTGTTTCCCTTCCTCCACTTTATGAAACTCTTTATGAGCACTCTTCCCGGTGCCCTGGGAAGCTTTTTTGGCTAGATGGATAGCTAAATGGGTTTATTTATTTATTTATTTATTTATTTATTTATTTATTTATTTATTTATTTATTGCCAAGTTTAATTCAAAGAGCAACTCCAGGCAGTGTACAATTAAAGTTAAAATAATAAAATGAAAATGACATTTAACCTATATTAAGTAAACATAATAAATACATAGAACAAACAAATCATACATAATAGGGAGTCGGGTAGGTGGCAAGCAACATGCAGCACTTCCAAAAGCCTCATGGTAGAGCCAGGTCTTCAAAGAACTCTTAAATATTGCCACAAATGGAGCCAAATGGATGTCAACTGGCAATTTGTTTCAAAGAGCTGGGGCAGCCACTGAGAAAGCCCTGTTTCTTGTAACAGTTTTTCGAGATTCCCTGGGCTTGGCCACCCTAAGTGTCAATGTTAAAGAAGATCTATTTGGATGGGTGTTCATTCATCTAAGGAACAGGCGCTCCGTCATATATTCAGGTCCTAAGCCGTGGGTTAGCTATCCGACTGAGAAGCAAGTGGCTGGAATTTCAATTTCTCACTGTGCCTTGTGGATGAACAGCCAGACTGTGTAGCCTTGGGTGAGCTGCACTGTCTCAGAGCATCTCCCAAAGAAGGGAATGGTAAGCCACCTCTGAGTACTCTCTCTCCAGAAAACATGGAATTGAGTTCACATTTAGTTAATTGTTTCTGTACCTCTAGCAGCAGCCATAGTTTGCAAATGAATTAAGCTAATGGGGCTTTAGCAGCTGAGTTGCCCATAGCTTGAACATACCTGACGTCTGTGAGTGTTTTTGCTTGTGAGCATTTAGGCCAAATGTCTCATTTGTCAAATAAGCAACCTGGTTGTAGATGATAAGAACAAGGCATATGCATGATTTGATGAAGCTTCTAGTGATTGCCAGAATGGTTTGGCTTTGGGTATAGATGATATTTATTTCAACACTGCAAGTAGTTGGAAAGAACCTATCTAATCACTGAAGCAGAAGCTAGTCTTGCCTAGAGGCAACCTTCAACTACTCACATCCTGCTTCACCAAAGTTTTCAAGTGGTTTTTCTATTGGCCTCGGTGTGCTCTGTGCACTGGAGCACAGCACATCAATTTTTAATCTCACAACCTCTCTCTTCCGACTTCCCTACTTTCAAGAGTTTCCACACTTCACAGAAATTCAGCCCATTTTAAGAAGTGTGCCAGGGTTATATTGCCATTCCCTTCTAAATGAGCACTTGGACTTGTCAGAGGAAAACAAAGGGGCCACACCACATTTCAATGCTGTACACAGAGATAGAACATTGCTACCAAAAATCAAATCAAACAAAACCCAAGCCAGACTTGACACAAAATATTTGGCGGGCAGATATCACCCCCTTTCCCTTCTACCTAATTTCATTTTTCTTCCTATAATTTGATTTTAACCCCCCCACCACAAAGACATGCTGTTTTATGTCATGTGGTAGGCAGTGGGCAAGGAGGATATAAAAGAAAGGAAATCTAACTTCTGTTTTCTAGAAGTATTTTCAGTATCTATATGTTTGAACATGCCCTAGATGCCCTAAGAACATCCAATCTCACCAGATTTCGGAAGCTAAGCAGGGTCAGCCCTGGCTAATACTTGGATGAGTGATCACCAGGGAATACCAGATGCTGCAGGTGCCTGGAGTAGGAACTGGCAAGCCAATCCAGTATTCCTACCAAGAAAACTCCATGGACATGGGGTCATGAAGAGTCAGTCACGACTGCAATGACACAACACACACTCACACACATATGTTTGAACAGTAATGGTTCATTTCACTGGGAAGGTTTTTAGCTGGCTCATTGAGAGCCACAGGGAGGTGTCATGAGAACGAAAACTCAGGACTGTAGGTCCACCTGAGGTTCAATGAATCAAACCCCAAACCACTGTGTGTGTTTTTTCAGGCTGCCAAGCACTCTCATCTTTTAGCAACAGGGAGATAGAGATTCATAGGTCCATCAACAAGCGAATATGTAAAATGCCCCAAACCATAAAGATATCTAAGGTAGCTTCTTACTGATCTGTTTTTTTGGCAACTGAATGAGTAATAAATATTGAAGACTCATGATTTTACATACAATAAACAGAGGGAGGGGGCAAAGAAAGAAGTGAGGCAGGAATGGCAATGGCTGTATTTATATAGGGAGGGGGGGGAATTACCCTTTTCACAAAATGAGTCTGGAACCCTGAACTGCAAGCTCCTCCTGTTAATTCTACAGTGGTACAAGAAGGCCAAACTCTGGCATTTGTGTTCATATGCCCGTGAGCAGCAGAAGCATCTACGCTACTATTCCCTTGCCTGCTTTGTAATTGCTGCTCTTAGGGAACTAGGAGTCATTGTTTTTGCTGAGACAGTGACAGGCCTCTCCAGTCTTAGAGTACTTTATTATCACATTAGTACAGGGGAAAGTCACGTAATTAACAGAATTTATCCTCATTTATTCAGTAAAAGCACTAATATTCAATCAATCTGCCTCTGTTTAATTACTTTCCTTTACACTGGTTTTTTCCCCTTACTTGACCCCCTCAAGTACTCGAGTACGGATATGTGCGAAGCCTTCTTTTAAATTCCACTTATGATGCTAGACAAGATGCACCCAAATATGCATAAAATCCAGCACCAGCATCTGCTACAGTTCACAAGCTGCCACCCAGTTAGCAGTCGTGCCAGTACGATATTTTCCCTAGAACCTCTATTAAGTGATGACAAGTAGCAGCATTACCATTAGCTGTAATCTGACACTAATCTCCAAGTGCTTGTTATCTCTGGACAAACTACTCTTACAGTAGCCTGGGTGGCTATGGGCACTAGCAGTGCTTAAGGCTGGATTTACACGTGGAATAGAATTGGGTAGGAATGGGATGGGAGAGTCCTGAAAGGTTAGAACAGAATGAACCCCTTGTACAGGAAGAACAGAATACCTCTCTGACAATAGAAAGTGAGCACTATAGGGAGAAGGCAGGTGTTTCTGCCTGATGTTCTAGCTTTCTGTTTGCAAATTTCTTTATGGAGAGAAACATTAAAACTGGCTGCATGAGATGAGGCCAGCCATTGCTCAGAGGTTTTCGTACCCTAGCTGCAAATCTGAAAGAGCACTCTTTTAAATGAAACAACTATCACAAGTAGAGATGGGCATGAAACTAAGCGAATAATTGAACCTCAGAGTGGTTTTAAAATAAACCGAACCGAACCGAAAAAATTGGGTCATTTTGGTTCGTTTCGTTAATGGTGAATAAAATAAAATAAAATAAAAGATCTGATGCGCGGGCCCGGTACCAGCCCATGAGCACCAGACCTGGCCCGCGGGTCACCAAACCGACCCGCAGCCAGCAAAAGTTTTAAAAAAAAAGCCAACCGGCCTGCACTACAGCCGCAGCATGGGCCACATGGTCGGAAGTAAAAAAATAAAAATAAAAAGGAGCACAGACCCGGGGCCAAGGGGCTGCGCAGTCGGCGCTTGAAAAAAATTAATAATTAAAAAAGGAGTGCCGACCCGGCGCCAGGGGTGACTGGGTCGGTGCTCTAAAAAAAAAAAAAAAGAAGAAAAAAGAAGAAGAAGCACTGACCTGGCCCTAGGGGCCACGCAGTCAGTGCTTGAAACACACACACACACAAATGAAGGACTGGCTCCAAGCCAGCGCCTCAAAAAGCCCCTGCCACAGGGGCCAGGATTACCCCACTGCTGCCGCCACCCAATAAGGATATTGTGATTAATGATGATTGAAGATGATGAGGATGATGTGGATGATGAGGATGAGGCTGCTGCCAGTCCAGTTTGTGCATTTGTCAATGTCTGTGTTTTTTTATTATTATTTTTGAATGTTTTTTACCGCCCACGCGCTCTCAAATGGATTAAATCACGCAAAGCGGGGGGAAACGAATAATGATTCAAATTGAACCAACAAAACAAATATTTGAAAAAAATCATTAAAAACAAAACAAAACAAAACAAAATGAATTACCATTTTTTCGGTTCGTGCCCATCTCTAGTCACAAGCTAACATACTCCAAGTGATAACCAGTCGTGAATGGAGGCTTACTGACTTTCGCATCTCATTGTTTGAAGGTGGCTTGTCTTTTCAAACATGGATGAATCTGAATCAAAAATATACTTCTAGCCACTTTTGTACAAGTTCAGACACTTCTACATGAACAGTGACTATCAGCTGCTGCTCTACATTCCCCTCTTCCCTGGTTCAGGGGTGCTACACCATCATCCAATTAATCCAAAGATGCCTTGAAGATCACATGCAGGCATAACATAATTTTGCACTGATGTTAAAATATCACCCATCTAATGCTGCCTATTGACATATTTACCATATATTTTTATGAGCAGACCACAATAAGAAACCAATGGCTTGTGCCTAAATGACATAAACCAAGCATTGTGAGGCAGGATGATGCCTGTCAAATAAGAAGACAAGGGCCTTGCAACCCAGGAGTGTGAGGGATGGAAATGAACTGGCACAGAAGAGCTGCAATCTGTGTTCTGGTACCATACTGTCAATATTCAGGGAAAACATTCCAGGTGTTCTTTCGTCTTCATCATGCTAGAATTGCTATCAGTTCACTATTTGGTGAAAGCAAAATACAGTCACAATTCACAGATCACCAAATCTAAGCATTCCCTACGTAGCCAAATAAATGTATGAGGTGAATAACACTGTTCCTCCTGCCACCATCCTTAGACGTACTGTATTAACTTTACTCTGACACCACAAAGGTTAGCTCTGGCAGTCTTAATGTTGGAGATCCGTTAATGTAAATGTGCAGGACTAAGCTACTACAAAAGAGACAGACAGAAAGAAAGGCAGGCAGGCAGGCAGGCAGACTGACTGACTGACTGACTGACTGACTGACTTCTTTGAAAGATGTTCCTAGTGGGTGATGTAGTTTCCTTTTCAAGAGCATTTTGAAAATCAAGATCCAACTATCATATTTAGAAAAGCAAAACTCAGCCCTGCACAGATGTTTCGTTTCAGATGTTCTTTAATAGTCTACGGAGAATTTAGCCAACTTATCTTAAACATTTTTGAGTGAGCTAGGTAATAACAACACAAAAGAATTTACACACATCCAAGTTACATTTAGAAGATGATGTGAGCTATCAACCCCCTCCTCTGTCACCACCTAATTATTTCAGTTTCTTCACTCCCTCAATCTCATTTGATCTGGTTATGGTGAACTAACACAAGGACACCTGAAATACAGTGGACCCATGTATAACAAACAGCTTGTATAACATAAAATTTGTATAACATAAAAAATTCTGGAGATAGGGGAAATTTGCTTAACATAATCGCCTATGGGGAGAATCCGTACAACATAAAAATGGGATCACTCCATTTTCAATGCATTCCTATGGGAATTTGTATAAAAGAAAATTTGCTTAATGTAATTTCATTTGGAACGAATCAATTCCTTTATACAAGGTACCACTGTCATGAGCAAAAGCAAAGCAAAGTGTTCTGCTTACAACACTCTCTGGACAGTTTAGAATTCAATTATGCAGGTTACACATTGCCCCACTAGCAAGCTGGGTACTCATTTTACTGACCTCAGAAGGTTGGAAGGCTGAGTGGACCTTGAGCCTGCTATCTGAGATTGAACCCCAGGTGCTGAGCACAGTTTTAGCTGCAGTACAGACATTTAACCACTGTGCCACTAGCAAAAGGTTTTTTCTGGAAAAAATAGAAGCAAAAATGTTTTATTTTGTTTTTGCCATTGTGTTTCCTGTTGATTAGCTTTCTATTCTGGCCTGAACTAATGGTCAGTTCACAACTATATGTGAACTTTTTTTCAGTTCTGGAAAACAAATGGGATATCAGGGAGATTCTGCTATATTCAGATTACAGGCACTTAACTACAGACTACACAATATTCATGCTGTGTATTCCTAGAAGAATCAATTGATGAGTCTTGCCACCATCAATGATAACACACTAAGATGAACTGATTGCTAACTAGACACTATAATCAGATTTCGAGACAGGCTGTTTCTTATACAGTTGTCGTAATATCAAAGGTAGACTTGGCATTTTGGGGGGGGGCTTTCTCCAATGTTGGTCAGATATGAGGATCTTCCTCAAATCTTTCACATTATGAATACTTGTGCACAGGTTTAATTTTTGCCTTATGTCCCATCCCCATCCCAGTGCAAGCGATTCACAGTTATATCAGCTACTCAAACACGTTGCTGATATACGTAGCATTGGCAATGCTTCAGAGATGCCAATAATTTCTTTCAAGTTAACAAGGGCAGCATTCATGTCTAATTGCCCCTCGTGGTCTTCTAACATTTCAGGTCAGTCATCGCCCAAGATCAAACTGCCTTTTGCTAGCTTCTACTTCACATCTTTTCCAAGGCATGAAGCTACTGTAAGCTGCTGTCTTTCAGCCTGCAACATTTACACTGCCATCATTATAGCTGCTTCCATACTTTGTCCACAGTGCCGCTTGGCCTTCAGCTGTTCCACTGTGTCACTATCAGGGAGAGTGTGGGGTGCATTCCAGAAACTAAGGATTAACCTCCAGGATGACACCCAGTCTCAGCCTTAGCCACACTAAATCCCTGCCAAAGCTGTAACGGCCATGGCTGATTTAGAACCTAAACTGTAAATCTTATCCTTACCCCCGTCTTTCTAAAAAGATGAGAGGAAAGATTACTTTGCCAACCAATTGAGGTACAGTATTTTACATCAAAAGCCCTGCAGGTATCACTACGAGGAAGTGCTGGGGAAAAACCTCTTTTACAAATAAATGCTTTTAACAAGTCCACAAGTCCTTTTGGGGCAAGAGAGAGGCATTTAGAAAACGAAACGAAACAAAAATCCCAGAGGCATGTTCAAAAGGATTGTTTTCCTCTAAATTCAGTTTTTTGTCAGTGCTCTAAAATGATACTCAGAAGAACATCACCTAAACATCACACAACTCAATGCATCCTCCCCACATTGTGTATATGTACAAGTGACAAATATTCACAAATCTTCTCATCCTTAGAAAAAATTGGTATCTTGAGATACTGAGATTCCCCATCAAAAGTTGTCAAGTGCTGTGAAGTTTCTTACTCTTGCATGAGAATGAAAACACAAGTTTTCTTTTTCTGTTGACAACAGCATTGGTTAAAAACAAACCTCTGTATGGTATGTTAAAATACAAATGTTTGCATAAAGTTTTTTTTTCATAAAAATACATTTCCACAATTTTTTGTTAAAACAATTCACCAAAATGCGAAAGCACAAAAATTCTCATCATCTCATCCAGCAGGGAGAGAGGTTTTCTATTATGCACTTTCCCCATTTGAGAATGAAAAAAGGAAAGATTAACACCCCATTGTATTGGGGACGCCCACTGCCTATCATGTATTCTGCCAAACATTTCAACCTATATTTATTGATCTGACCTGATGGGAGTGGGCTGCAGTCCCCTGTTGTTAGTTGCCAACAGCAACAGGCCTTACTGGTGGGCCAAAGATGCTAGATGATGCCCAAGCTCCTCCACCTCTGTGTGCAATCTTTAGAAGAAGAAATGCTGCACTTTTTTTCTGTGAGGGAATAAAATGGGCTCCCAGCCACACTCTGCAGATTTATAGCATCCTAATGTCTCTTTTCTCCCCCTCAAGAGAATTGTGCTAGTCGTATGTTGTCCTGTTTCTTTTCCTCTTTGGTCCAGTGCCTGGAAATCAAAGCAAGCAGTCAAACGCTTAGGAGAATGCAGCAAGCTATATTGGTAACTCCTGTGCCTGTCAGGCCTACAGTTATAAGGCACACCTATTCCTGGTTTCCTTCCCTTTCCCGCTTCTCCTTTGGCTATACAGCATCGCAGCTCAAAGGCAGCAGAGAAAATTCCCCCAAGTGGGAGTTGTCAGGCACTATCCCTGCCCTGCCACCGCAGGCCTGTTCTGCAGCCGCAGGACTTGGCCTTCTCTTTCTACCTTCTGCTATCTGCATTTTACTTTTCCCTCTCTGCTCTTCACACTTCAGACATTAGCTGCCCTAGAGGGATTCCTGAGACGGAGCACTTCAAGAGGCTCAAATCTTCCATGGTTTCTGTAAGGTTGCATTGAAAAGCAGTTCTAAGCGGTGGCTCCCCTATTGTTCGGTGGCACTACGAGAATAAAACTCTCACTTCCTTTGCAGCAGGGAGCCTTGGCAATGAGGATGGAATATAGCATGTGGTTACTATTTTAAGGGTTGCAAGGAAGGGACTGTATGTGGAAAGGCCAAAGTGCTTCATTTGAGCATCATGTAGAGTCATAGTGGAGCAGTCGGAAAACATGTATATTCCTGTTTTAAAAGAATACCTATGTTCCACAAGTTCACTGATTCCCCTCCACCCCCTTATTTCTGGTATTTCTCCTCTCTCCCAAGAAGGAGTACAATAAATCCTACTGGGATTTTTAAGGCCATTTCTGATTCCCATAAGCTATTGATCAAGAGGTACAGTATTTTGTTGTTTGCTTTTTATCGGGTGTGCTTTGTTGGCCAAATGGTGACATTTTGAGTTGTTCTTGATTCTACACATTCTATACATTGAGAGGCATGTCAATTTTACAGCAACAAGACATTGGGAATGTTTAATTAGTTGTATCAGGAACAACATCTGGAATATTCCCATCTGAGTTCTCTAGTGATATCAGATGAGCAAAAGGGATCTGTCCACAACCAGACATTTTTAAGATACCCTACGAGATGGCCCGACCAGTCAAGAAGCTGATTTGGGATGCCTTTTCATTCCCAGAAGGGGGGATCCCTTTTGGAATATGTTGCTTCAGGTGCCAAGTAACAACTTGAATAGCCTCTCAGTTTGTTAGATTGCTGAGCTTAAGTTGGCTTCTACAGCTGAAACTAACAACCTTTGCCCCTTCCAAAGATCCACCAGCTCCATCTAACATCCTATTTAGATTGCACACGAAGGGTGCACAATTGGCAGTGAATAAAAAGGCACAAATAGCTTGTGTCTGGGGGAGGAGGGGGAGGAAGAGGGGGAAGAATGAGATACAGCTTGATAGGCTGGAGGGGATGTCAGTCAATGGCACCGGAGGCAGGGCAAGGATAACCACAAGATGAGGAACTGTATTAAAGGGCCGCGGCATTAGGAAGGTTGAGGACCACTGCCTTAAAGGTAAAGGTTCCTCCTGCTCATGTGCGCTAGTTGTGCCCAAATCTAGGGACGGTGCTCATCTCAGTTTCCAAGCCAAACAGTCACTGTTGTGCAAGTCCGTGGCCATGTGGCCAGCATGACTAAACAAATTTCTGCACATGGAACACTGTTTACCTGCTCGCTTTTTACAGCTGTACCAATTTATCTACTTGCATTTACATGCTTTCAAACTGCTAGGTTGGCAGGAGCTGGGGTGAACAGTGGGAGCTCACTCTGCCGTGTGGGAGCCTGGATTTGAACTGCCAAGCTGCCAACTTTGCAGCTGACAGTTTCAGCACTCGAGCCCACTGACCCACTACGTCTACCACAGAGCTATCTCACTTGCACAGTTAGAGCAAAGGTTGCTTAAACAAAGATGCTGCCGAAAGAGAACAAGCAATGAATGGGAAGTTTTCTCAGCAGTATACCCTTTCACTACACTGTTCAGACTGTGGAAAAAACCATTTTAAACCAAGACAATAATAAATTGCAATTCAGATGCATCTACATTTTGCTTTCTTTCAAAGAAAGGTGCCCCCTCAAAGAAAAGAAGTCATTTTGCTGGTGAAAAGCAGAGCTGGGGGGATTTTAAAAGCAACTGATTATCATTACAGTTACAGTGTGAAGCACCCTAAGAGTTGGATATCATTATAGTCACAAATAAAAAGTACCCAATATTTACCTCTAGTTACCTTTTTTTCAAAAAAAAAAAAAACAAATTCTACAAGTTGTGTGTACAACACTATGAAACCACATACCATGTAACTATAGAAACAGAACAGTCACAGTATGAAAGGAGTGACATTATTGCTCTTTATGTTAGAATTATAATGTAACTCAGATCTGCCTTAACTGATGACCCCAAAAAGAAGGTTTTTTTAAAAAAAATTGCAACTTGAGGCTCTCAAACTCTGATTAAAATGCATTGGTTGAAATCCACTTTCTTTACATAGTAAGTTGCACCAAAATAGGCCAATAGAATCAGTGATGGTTTTGCGAATCAACTTCACTGTAAGATGCATTGATTTAAATGGGCTTACTCAAGTTGTAAGTTAAGTTGAAACAGGATTTCACCCATTAATTCATGAAAACGTTTTTAAAATTAAAACAAAATCAGTTTTCTGGATTAGGGTTAGAGTATCCTCTACCTAAATTGATCTCGATCAACAGAATATGTATAACATTCAAGAAAATATTTTCTAACCTGCAGGATATTTTATGTGCTTATTTTCTTTATATTATTGCAGTAACCTCACTTAATTCTTATAGCCTACATAATACAACACCAATGTCTGTGGTTGGTGGCACAAAGATATTAGATGAAAAGTTTGATACTTGCACCTATCTGCAGTGCAGCAAAACACAAGCATCCCAGTTAACAATCCCACTGAATTCTAACCAGGCCTATATCCCCTTCATTACTTCTTTGATAATCACTATGCTGCCAGCTGGCTGAGAGCAAGGAGAATCAACAAAAATTTACAGCTGAGGCTCTTCACAAAAACCCTGACAAAAATTAATTCGCCCTTAATGTAAACTTAATCAGGCAGCTCCATCTGAAACCTTTCTACCGGGAAGTCCAGTCAGAAAGCATCAGTGAGAGCACATCAATATTGAAACGTCAAGAGCTGGGTAGTGTTTTATTTATTTATTTATTTATTTATTTATTTATTTATTTATTTATTTATTTATTTATTTATTAGCAGCAGCAGCAGCAGCAGCAGCAGTAGTAGTAGTAGTAGTAGTAGTAGTAGTAGTTATTTTGTTGAGCCTATGCCAGTACACAATGGAAGAGGTATTTATTAATATTCTAAATGCACAGTAATTAAACTAGCTTCTAAATTATGTATTTTAGCTTATCTATAAACATAGAAGTGTGGCAAACGGGTTTTCAAAGCAGATTAACTAGCGGATGCCAAAACAAATCAAATATATAGGTGCCATCTTTTGTACTCTGCACTCTGAGGTAAATGAAGAGCACCTGGCAAAATGGCCATTATCACCATTATCATCTTAGACTGTAGAGCTGGAAGGCACCTATGTGTCATCAAGTCCATCCCCTGTCAAGAAAGTACAGTGGGGAACCTCCAGAGATCTAGACCACTGCACTATCCAACCGTTCTAACCAAGCCAAAGACACTGAGTTTTGAGGTTGACAGCTCGCTGTATCCAAGCAGTATTTCACACCATTATCAAGCTCACCCAGCAGAAGAACACAAATGTTCCCATCACTTTCAGTTCTCAATACAATCACCATGAGAGGTAGAGTCCATCTACCATTTATCTATTAATGGAGCAAAATATACTGTATATAGAACACTTCCATCAAGCAGACTGAACTCCAAACTATTTGCTTATACTGAGTGCCTGTATCAAACTGGTGAACCCGAGTGCCTTTCTTCAACAAAGGAGATAATGGCACCATTTCCTGACCTTCTCTTGCATCTTTAGGAGAGAAAAACCCTACACTAATCTGCCCGCCAATAACATAATAGGTTTTAATTATATGTCATCTATCTTCATGCCATTTTAATTTTTTCATTATATTTCTGTATTTTTATGTTTCTTTTAATTGTATGAATTGTATGGGTTTGTTCTGTGTTGTATTGTATTGTACTGATTGTTGTTAACCGCCCAGAGTGGCCTCGCTGCCAGATGGGCAATATAAAAATCCAATAAATAAATAAATAAATACACAGTGTTACCTGCACAGAAAGACTGTGGGCTTTGTGCATGAATGAAAAAGCAGTGTATCTGCAAGGGAGGTATAGAGCCTTCCCATAAGCATAAGCTTCTCATCAGTGAACATATGCCTATATATGTGTAGGAAGAGTGACAGAGGGGGACAGGCTATATGTTCCCCTTATCTGTAAAAGTAATGGCTGAGTAGGATGATGAGAAACAAAAGAGGTTCATTGTTTCTCTTATTTTCCTTTGTTATGCTGAACCTCAGCTTGAATATCCTTTACTGGAGCATAACACACACCCCAGAAGTTACAGACACACAGAGCTTAGTGAATTCCACATATCATTTGTCATGCCATGGGCTCCTTTCAAAACTCTGTTCCATCATCTTACCATGATGACTGTTACTTGTTTACACACCTGAATGCACAGTCTCTCAAACATTCAAGTACGCATTTCTAAATAGATTATATATTGCCCTAAAGTATACATTTTCAGACACCATTTTGTGAGCCTAGCACAGCAATGTTTGGAAAGGAAAAAAAAACCAGAGGATAGCTGTATGCTGATACACACATAAATCTTGGGTGTGTGATTCAACATCAGTTTGTATTTGCAGATCCAGAAGCAAATTTCTCAAATGTATCGATACACAGGCACCCTGTGACTTACAGACATAAAGTAAAGTACGCATGTATGGATGATGATGATGATGATGACAATGACTATGTGTCTTCCCATCTACTGTCACATGTGACAAGGTTTATAGCTAAAGAACTGACGGAATTTATTTACCACTGCCTAGTTCTGGGGGCACTCTGGGACCACGGAGCGTGTCCTTGGCTGCACAGGCTGTAGAATATGGTTCTACAATCAGATAACTGAACCAATGAGTGATCTAGCTGGCTTGGCATATTCTATAGAAGTGGAGGCCAAAGTCCTATTGGCAATGTTCACCAGAGGAGACTATAACGAGCTCCTATTTGGATCCTTGGCCTTATGCCAAGCCATGCAACAGGCACCCAGTAAGAAATCCAAGCACAAACTCACATGCTACAAAAATATTTATTTATTTATTTATTTATTTATTTATTTATTTATTTAGTTAGTTAGTTAGTTAGTTAGTTAGTTAGTTAGTTAGTTAGTTAGTTAGTTAGTTAGTTAGTTAGTTAGCTTGTATGCCGCCCACTACCCAAAGGTCTCTGGGCAGCTCACAATTGAAATAAACAATTCAGACAATTAAAGCATCAAAATTGCATTAAAATTAAAACAATGAAAACATTTAAATACAATAAAGACAATACATTAAAACACTACATTAAAATTGCCATCAGGACCCACAATAATCAGTTTAAAAAACTTCTGGAACTGGAAGGTTTTTACCTGGTATCAGAATGTCATCAACACTGGCACCAGGCGGGTCTTGGAAGGGCATCCAATTATCTGGGGAATATGCAACTGTAATTTAAACATTTTCTCTTCCATTGTTGTTAATTATGCAGCAGGATTCTGGTCATGGATTCCTTAAAACTTTGACTGAATCTATTTTAATAGAATGGGTCTGGATAGCTCACTTACTGTATATGGGGTACCTAAGCTAGAGATCGGGAGTTTGACTCCCCATCATGACTCTCAGGAGAAGATCTATCTTATTTGTCACCATGGGCAAGCTACCATACATGGTTCCAGAGCACCCCAGAAGAAGGGAACAATAGACAACATCTGAGTATCCGATATCTAGAAACTCCTGGAAAAGGTTGTCATCAGTCTGAATGGACTTGATAGCACATAACCATTTATTATTATTTTCACCCAAGTATAGGGATGACATTAAAACTCTGAAGAATCAATCATTTTGTAATGGTATCACAATTTCTACTGTGATAAGTGTGTCTCACCTAAATAGGCCAGAATCCTATTTGTTAATGATGCCAATGTAAATGCAATGTCATAACTGGTGGAGATGAACTTCTGCTTGTTAACCATCCCTGTCATTGGGCAATGACTATGTGAGCTGGTGGGCAGTTTGGGAAACAAGCAGAAGCAAAGCAAAGTAGTCTCTGGGCATTTTACAGTTTAATTATAGTATGCAGGCTACCCATTGGCCCACCCAGCAAGTGGGGTACTCATTTTACTGACCTCGGAAGGATGGGAAGGCTGAGTCAACCATGAGCTGGCTACTGGGGATTGAACCCCAGGTTGTGAGCACAGTTTTAGCTGCAGTACAAGCATTTAACCCAGGGGTGTCCAAACTTTTTGCAAGGAGGGACAGATTTGGTGAGGTGAAAATGTGTGGGGGCCGACAATTCAGACCAATTGGCCCCCAGGCCAGACTTTGGACAAGCCTCTAGGACATGCAAGGAGGCAGGGAGGACGCTGCAGCAATGGACCCAGGGTTGGGTAGGCCGGGCAGGTGGTTAGGGGGATGGACAGAGGCAGGGAGGGCAGGCAAACCATAAAACTGCAAGCTGACATCTCTATCTGTTATGGGGAGGGGCCAGTTGGCAGGGATGCAGGACAGGCTGAGCTGGTGGGGAGAAGAGGCTGCGGGCCACTCAAAATTTGAAAAGGGGCCACATTTGGCCCCCAGGTCTGACTTTGGGCATGCCTGATTTAACCACTGTGCCAGCAAGGGCTTATATCAGTGGTGGCCAAACTTCAGCACTCCGGATGTTTTGGACCACAACTCCCAGTTTACTACTGGAGTTTGCAGCACTGTGCTTCAGCTGACATGAGTAACAAACAGAATCCTGGCCAATAATTGTATCTTAGATGCATAACAATTATAGTTTAGCCTTATCCACATGTCAGAAATCAATAGGATTAATACACAAAGAGAAGAAATAAGCGCCAAAAGAAAACTTTATGTCCTGTTAATAGAAAATAACCTACATCCCTGTCCCTGAGTGGAGTCGAATTTGATTTTACAGCACTCAAATGGAAATGTATTACCTTAAGCATCTTTCAAAGATCCTTCACACTAGGTGATGACACTAAACTGTGATACCTTTGCTTTGCCATGATACTTCCCTCACCCAGGCTCTGAGTGGCAGACACATACTTCCTTTCAGGCAGCCTCACATCTTAAGCAACTATTGACACACAAGAGACCACACAACAGTGACAGGAACAAGATCCCACAACAAAGCTGAGATGCCAGCCATGTCCCCATCTGGTACCACCATTACAGCCTCAGCAATATAACCCAGACATCAGGGGCTCATATACAGTACTTGCTGGTGTGCTAATCTGATTTATGCCATCCTTTGTCAGCAGCGTCCATCTGAGTTCTACATAGGTTATACAGAGCAGCCTCTACACAAGAGAACATATGGGAAGAAATCTAGCATCAGAAATGGCAACAAAGAAAAGCCACTTTCAGAACACTTCAACCTCCCTGGGTGCTCTGTTACTGATCTGAAGGATACTGTGAGAGGAATGGCCAAGGGAGCATGCAGATGGAACTATTGGAGGTTGGTCTCATCTACAGATTCCAAGAGTGTGTCCAAACAACAACAACCTTCAGTAAAGACCCAGAACGATATGTAGATTAGAAACTCATTTAGAAGAGAAAGAGAAAGACTTACAGAAGGCAAAACAACAACAACAACAACAACAACAAAATTGGAGAGCACTCTATGTCTTTTATGTAAAAGAGATCCATAACTGAATAACTCTAACAGTATACTAGATTCATAATCTGTTAATATGAAAATAATGGAAATGATGTAAACATGCCATGTAATCATCTCCTTTTAACCTATAGAACCCCAAACCATGACCCATACCTGTTAATTGCCCTCTATGCGTGAAACAATTATATATATATATATATATAAAATAAAAGGGGAGAGGGAGAAAAATACAAGTCACTCACTTATAGATAGCCTATGCCTGACACTTAACTACTCTAGCTATGTCAGGATGTTTATTTACACTCTTGAAGCTCATTGCTGGCATTACTAATGCTGTGGTCACTTTGAAATGTCATTTTCTATACTTCCCTTCTGGCTCTCCATGCCCCTGACATATGCTTGCATAAAAACATGTGGTTAAGTATTTCTTCCGGTGGGTTGAACGAAGTGAATTGTAACCTACAAATAAATCAGCCACATTGTTTTTGGTTTTGTGCTTATATATATATATATATATATATATATGCATGTTAGGGTGGATTCGGGTTTCTTCCCGTGTAGAAATCTGGTTGTTTTGGCGACGTTTCTCACTGTCATCTTCAGGCTGGTGTTCTGGCTTCTTTCTTCTTGAAGCAAAGCGTGGTCTCAGTTGAAGTCCTTCTATAAATACTGCTGGGGGGTGTGGTTTGCTTGCTTTGTTGCTGATTGCAGGTTCCTTTGTTCCTTTGTTCTTTTGTGATCTGCTGTGTGGCTGAGGCGATCGTTAAGGGATTAACTGCTGGTGGCTGTTTAGATGGCTGTTTAGATGCTGGTGGGTTAGATGGCTGGTGGGTTCTGGCAGTATCCTGGGCTTTGGTGGAGTGGGGTCCTGTGTCTTGTGAATTCATTTTGGTCTGGCTACGTGTCTGTGGTCTCCCAATGTTTTTTTGGGGTGTGTGAGTGTGCTCCATGTGGTGACTGGAGTGGGGTGCCGCAGTAGATGGTGCAGTCGTGGTTTTGTTATTGGATGGTGGTTTCATTCTCCCAGCAGACAAAGGCAATGCCACAGTGGTGATGAACCACTGTGTCAATCAGTGGTGATTGACTACCAAGCCAAACTATCCAACCTACTACAAGACCCTGCTTACATACCTTTGAACACAGACCCCACCACCTACCTGGAAAAAATCACCAAAGCCAAAATAAAAGCCTCTCCCTTAAGTGAAGAAATCAAGCCAAGCATCATCCCCAGAGAGAAATCATCCAGATGCCCCAAGCTCTACGGCCTCCCCAAGATTCACAAAGAAGGAACACCTCTCAGACCCATAGTCAGCTCCATAGGCTCACCTCTACAAAACCTCGCCAAATTTCTTGCCAAACAACTCCAGCCCTATGCAGAATCCATCACTTCATACGTACAAAACTCGTTCCACTTCATAGAAATTATAAAGAAACAAGAACTACAACCCAAAGACCTACTCGTGAGCTTCGATGTTGTTTCGCTCTTCACACAAGTGCCCATTCAAGAAGCCTTGACAGCTATCCACAACAAATACAACCCCCCCAAACACATCCTAGATCTGACCAACCACTGCCTAACCAACACATACTTCATCCACAATGGACAAAGATACAAACAGATAGAAGGAGCACCCATGGGATCACCCCTCTCACCGGTCATCGCAAACCTATATATGGAACACTTTGAAACCAACGCGTAAGTCCGAACATAAACCCAAACTCTGGCTCAGATATGTTGATTTGTTATCTGGCCACACGGGAAAGATAAACTGAACAACTTCCTCACACATCTCAACAGCCTACACCCCAAAATACAATTCACTATGGAAATAGAAGCCAACAACCAACTTCCCTTCCTGGACGTCCTAATCTACAAAACCCGTCCTTAGGACATACCATCTACCAGAAAAAAACATACAAACCGCTACTTAAATGCACAATCACACCACCACCCTGCACAGATCAACTCCGTAGCAAAACCCTCATCTCCAGAACCAAACGCCTCGCTGACAAAGACCACCTAAAAACTGAATTACACACTCTCTCGAATGTTTTAATTGCTTCCAAAAAACACCATCACCAAACTAATCCAAAAGGAAACACCCCCAAGAACCAAGAAACAGAAGAGAACAACGGCACCGCCCTCCTCCCTTACATCAAAGGCACCACAGACAAAATCAGCAAAATTCTCCACAAACACAATATCAAGACAGCCTTTTGCACCGACCAAAAAATAGCCAACATTTTAAGAAACCCCAAAGACAAGATTGAGCTAGAAAACCAAGGAGTCTACGAAATACCATGCAAAGTCTGTCCAGCCACATACATCGGACAAACAAACAGGAGAATAAGCGCACGCATCGCAGAACACAAGAACGCAGTCAAAAAAGAAGAAAAATCTTCCTCTCTCTTCCAGCACATAAAAACAACAGGTCATGAAATTGACTTTGAAAGAACCAAACTCATCTCCAAAACTGAACACTTCAACAGTCGAATAATCATGGAAGCCATTGAAATAGAGAAACACCCAAACAACATGAATAAACGTGATGACACCTCCCGCTTGCCTGACATCTGGAAACTAGCCCTGGTCAACAGACGAGCCTCTGTCACAAAGACTGACACCAGGTCCAAAAGGACAAAGATGCCACCACCTTCCATCCACACCAAACACAAACCCAGACCCTTCCCACAGATGAAACGAAACCACCATCCAATAACAAAACCACGACTGCACCATCTACTGCGGCACCCCACTCCAGTCACCACATGGAGCACACTCACACACCCCAAAAAACCATTGGGAGACCACAGACACGTAGCCAGACCAAAATGAATTCACAAGACACAGGACCCCACTCCACCAAAGCCCAGGATACTGCCAGAACCTACCAGCCATCTAACCCACCAGCATGTAAACAGCCATCTAAACAGCCATCAGCAGTTAATCCCTTAACGATCGCCTCAGCCACACAGCAGATCACAAAAGAACAAAGGAACAAAGGAACCTACAATCAGCAACAGAGCAAGCAAACCACACCCCCCCCAGCAGTATTTATAGAAGGACTTCAACTGAGACCACACTTTGCTTCAAGAAGAAAGAAGCCAGAACACCAGCCTGAAGATGACGAGTGAGACCTCGTTGGATTTCTACACGGAAGAAACCCGAATCCACCCTAACATGCATATATATATATATATATATATATATATATATATATATATTCATTTTATGCAAACACTCTGTACTCTTAACAAACAAGTTAAATCAATATTGTGCATGTTAAGACCTTCATTGAGATATTAGCAGAGCACCAATCATTTTAAGACTTCTTTCCATTGCAACCTATGGCTCTGGGTGCCTCCATCACTTCATTTGTTTTCTATCTACACTTTCCCCTCCTGGAAGGACATTGGTTAAGACATCACCTTAATAGGGTCGTGTACATCTCCACCCAAAATGTGCCATCACTCTTCAGCTGTCTCAGAACCTTTCAGCCTAACACTTGACTGCCTTGATCAGGTGCTGCCCAAACATTTTATTAAAACATTTAAAATGATGAATATATCCAATTATTACTATTAATGCAGCTAATACTGACTAATGAGGGAGAAACATTCTAGCTTGTGTCCCGCAATTCATTACCTCTGCCTTGTCAACAA
Organism: Phrynocephalus forsythii; assembly: GCA_029282475.1. Taxonomy (NCBI): domain Eukaryota; kingdom Metazoa; phylum Chordata; class Lepidosauria; order Squamata; family Agamidae; genus Phrynocephalus; species Phrynocephalus forsythii. The sequence continues at coordinate 114,697,787 of JAPFRF010000011.1, forward strand.
TTCAAAGCCCCAAACCTAATCATCCATACCAGGCCCTGTTATATTTCACACGTCACATTTAATAAGTCACTCAGTGCCTATAAATTAATGTAACATGTCGGCATTTATGAGTGCGGCTTTGTCGTTGCTAACAAATGATGTGCTGGCCCAGTCTGCTGCAGCCAGGCAATGACGAATGATAGAAAGTGATTTCCCTCCAAAATACAAAGTATGCACTAGAGGCAGTGGTAGTTATAACTATATAGTCATAGAGATGTGCTCAGACATACAGACACTAATCCATGTTCTTCCACTGAAAAATAGCACGGAATATCTATTCTGGGGACCCTTCCGTATTTGTCTAGTGAATAAATGGTTCTCTCGGTCCAAATGCCTATGGCATTGCAATGCCCCAAACATTTGCTTTGCTTCCTTGTGCACAATTTCTATTCCCATTTCACAGAGGCATCTCCAATGACATGAAAAGGGGCACCTCAGCAGTGAAAGGGACTTGACAGATGGTACCAAAAACTTGACCAGAACTGGGTGAATGGGTACAGTGAAATCAAACAAAGGCAATTAAATTTCAAATATCACAAATTATGCTTTGTGACTTTAGCAGCTGCTCAGCAGAGACTAGGAATGTCGCAAATCAGCTAAAAAAAAAGAGTCCTTATTCTTGGCCATTTTTCACATCTCACTGTGCCAGAATGTTTCACCAAGACTTCCCCCTCCAACAGCAAGATTACCAAAAAAGTGAGACCCAGGTGTGTGTGTGTGTGTGTGTGTGTGTGTGTGTGTGTGTGTGTGTGTGTGTGTGTGTGTGTGTGTGTGTGTTTGAGAGAGAGAGAGAGAGAGAGAGAGAGAGAGAGAGAGAGAGAGAGAGAGAGAGAGAATGCCATCCATTCTTTCACATAATTCTTTTTCCAGGAAATCATGTGCAGAAAAGAATCCCTTCTATTCAACAATAGTAATAATTTGGCACAGACTAGTGTTTCTGTTGGGGAGAATGTTACAAAATATTTGAAAAATCCCTCTAAATTCCCCTCAAGGTTTTTCACTTCCCCTCCTGCCATCAATAAACCACGGTGTAAGGTAAGGAAAGGAGGACTGTTTTGTTTTGTTTTGCTAAGTTCCAGAGACTTCAGGATTCACAGCTGAGATAGTACACCAACAGAGGGCATTTTACTCATATCTCAATTTCAGAAAGAAGTTGGTAACAAAGACAATTGCTTCTCAAGTTATGAAAATAATCTTGAGGCTGGGGAGAAAAGTCTGTGAGAAATGAATTTATCCATTTTGTTCTTGGAAGTCATCTATGATTCATTTCCCCAAAGCTGTTAAAACCCAAAATATATCCATGTTAATAGTTAGGGGTAAAACTTCGTGGCGAACCAAGGGCACCGCTATTCCAACACTCGGCATAATTGGGAAACGACTAGTGCTAAAGTCACCTCTTTTTGAGTGCACTCTGAGGTCAGACAACAAGATGTAGCATACAGTCCATGACGGCAAAGGCTAGTTGACCAATTAAAGCTAAGTGATGACTTGGCTTCCAAAGCACCCTGGCTGCGTTTGCACAACTTTAAAACGACTGTGTGCCAGCCAAACAAGACCAACATAGCACAGTTCAAAACAGTTCAAATCTCACACTCACTTGGTCACACACACACACACACACACACACACACACACACACACACACACACACAGAGAGAGAGAGAGAGAGAGAGAGAGAGAGAGAGAGAGAGAGAGAGAGAGAGAGAGAGTTGGGGGCGGGGGATGGTCCTTAACATATTATATAATCAAACATTAAAATTATATACAGCACAATTTTCAGTTAAACCCCAAAAAGAATGAATGTTCAAACTCAATATATAGCTGTGGCAGAAAGCATTTTTTTCCTAATCTTTAGCCATTAACAAAGCTAGCATGAACTTTATTCATTTTATTTATTTACTGGATTTTTATACCGCCCATCTGGCAGCAAGGTCACTCTGGGTGGTTAACAACAATTAATGAATAAAATACAGTACAAATAAACTCAAATAATTCATACCATATAATAAACATAAAATAAAGTAATATAAAAATAAAAATAACATTAAAGTGACATCGAATAGTGTATATGTATTGTTATTGGCCAGCAAATCAAGTTAGAGTCTTTTTTTTAATGGGTGAATTAATAAATACCTGGAGAATATCAAACATTGCAATAGCATAGTTTCAAACCAGGTTGATTATGGACTTTCTGCTTGTTTGATTAATAGTTTGCTGTCTTTACAGATGTCAACCCAACCTGTCCTCTAAGAGCTTCCTGTAATGTGCACAATCTTCCTGTTTGCACAGCTCTGCCTACAGGAAGGACCCAGCAACTTGACAATGAACAAATGCACTTGGAATGGAAGCATGCAAGGACAGCTATAAAAACATTATGATGCAAAAACACAACTCACAATATCAACACTGTGCCTTCTTGACAGGGGCTGGACATGATGACTCTTCCAGCTCTGCAGTTCTAAGGTTAGGTTATTATTACCACTCCACTCAAGATCAAGTTGGAAGTGCTGTTTTTTAAAGCAGAATAGGGTCATTCTGGCCAGGTAAATTTCATATAATTTTCATTTATATGCCATTCTTTTTTCAAAAGAACCAGAACGGCACAAAATACAAAAGCAATAAAATGATCAATATTAATGCTAAGGTTCAATTAAAAATTAGCAACAACAGGAACATTAACGTATAAAAATGCATGCCACCTAAGTTGTGGGACAGATGTTCCCAGCCTCCAAAGACACACAACCCCCCGCCCTCTGCTTTACATGGGCTTTTTGAGAGCTAGCTGTTTGCATCAGCAGCTCCTGTTTTCCACAGAACAAGAAGCGGTGGGACAGATTTCTGAGGAATGTTTGTTTCCCTGTGCTTCAAATGGTTTTAGCTGATGCAGCAAACTTTCTTTCGTGGTGGGGAGTAAAAGTAGCAAACAATGACAAAGAAGGGGCTAGAAAGGAATGTGGTACCGAATCTGCTCCAAACAGTTGTTAACAGAGGACTCTTGTGCTTGGTGAACACTATTAGAGATGCAAAAGAAACCACGCTAATAACTGGGGTGCTTCCATGAAGTCTCAAGTGCCACCTGTCAAATAAAAGTTCTGTTTAACAAAAGTTACGGGATATCCGTGAAACTGTTTTGGAAAGGAAAGGAATCTGCACAAGACTAAAAATATCCTCCTCTTTGACAGACCAATGAAACCCACTGAAATGGAAAGGAAAAACACCACATTTTGCAATTTCAACCATGATACAGTTTGATACCATGCCATTGTTTAATTTCTAATGATGACTTATTTTCAGAAAGAAAGGTTCAGGCACAGCCGCCTTTTCTAAAGGATTTATTGTTCAACAAAATGTTTTTTTGGGGGAGGGGGGTTTCTTCTCTCCATGTGTCCCCCCCCCCACAGTTCCCTGTGGCTCTATCTTAGAGTTGCTTTCATCCACAGTTCTCTTTTCGTTTTATAGCAGTCATTTAATTTTTTCCTCCACTCTGTTACCTGCTGCTTTTCCTTTTCTGCTATGCAAGGCTTTGGGGTATCATTACCAGTACTCATTTCTACAGGCTAGCATTCTTGTAATTAATGATATATCAAACTGGAAGCTGTACTTTTCAAGCATTAACAATTCACTGTAACGTCACAGTGGTGAAGTTCTTCAGATAAAAGGACTAAGGTTGAATGCAAAGCCCAGTCAAACAACAGAAGAAAGGGTTTAACAGATAATGTGGTTCAGCTACTCAGAAAATAGCCTGTGAGGTATGGTACTCTTATACTTAAGTGAAAGGGAAGGAAAGTTTAAAAGTCTGTCTAGTATAATTTTCAATAAGCACAATCTTATTTTCAAGACTATAGTGCACAAGTTGGTGCATCAGATCATTTGCATATTCATAGCATAATGAGATGGGCACAAAATGATTTTTTGTTTCATTTTTTATTTTGTTTCCCAACAAAACAAAAAACAAAGTACTTAAAAAAATGAGACGAAACAAAATGGGAATTTTTTTTTCGTTCCGTTTTGGTTTGGGGTTTTTTTGTTTTTTTGTTTTACCTGCAGCGCACGCTGGTTGCCCGATTGGTTGGGGGGGGGGAGTGCGAGGTTTTTAAACTTTTTTTCACCACTGAATGAAGTGTCAGTGGCTGCGGCCATCACTAGCTTTGGTGGCTAAAAAACAGTTTTAAAACCCCACTCTTTCCCTCCCAACTTGCCTGATCGGGGCAGAAAGGAACGATGTTTTAAAAGACATTTTAAAATGCACCAAGGCATTTTAAAACCCCACACCTTTCCCCCCAGTCAGGTGCATTGGGGGGGGACAAATAATGAAAAACCGAAAAATGGATTTTTTAAAAAAATCATTTTGTATGAAACGAAAACCCCCAAATGAAATGAAAAATGAAACAAAATGGAATTCTTCCATTTTGTGCCCATCTCTAAAAAGGATGTATCTTCATACCATGTCTTGTGGTTTTTTTAAATAGCTTCATAAAATGTTAGCAATGTTAACAACAGATTACTCTGCATTTTAATAATAAATTTGCCTACCACTCAACAGTTTTGGAGACAGTTGCCTGGGCGGTGGCTCTCTGGATTTGGTTCACACAGGTCCCAAATTATCTATTGCTACACTGTCTCTTCTCCAGAAGCTTGCATTATCAAGAGGAGGCAATATCAGAGGGAGTAAGTGGACAACAGTCAGTTGTCAAAACCCCAGTGCCCCAGTACAGCCTACTGTTAGGGCCCATCCTGAGACATGTAAAAAAGAAAAAGAAAACACAACTGGTGTGTACTGGTGGAAGACAACACCACCTTTGTTCTGAATGAACCCTAAGAACTTGATTTATTCTGGTACACAAAGGGGAAATAACCACTCCTCCACAGGAGAGAAAAATTAGCCAGAAATGATTCAACTTCCATGTTAAAAAAATTACACAAGATGGTGGCCACAAATAACTGGTCACCGGCAGGTTCAGCTCTCTAGATGATTCTTGAACACTCATGATCCAACAGGGGTTGAGTGCCGTAACACAGGGTTGGCATATTGCCTAGGTCCAACAGTGGTGGTGAACCTTCAGCACTCCAGATGTTCTGGACCACATCTCCCACAAACCTTTGTCATTGGCAATATAGGCTTGGGATTCTGGGAGTTGTGGTCCAAAACATCTGGAGTGCTGAAGATTCACCACCACTGGTCTAGGAGTTCCTCAACCCTGAAGTCAGCCACAAGATGGCTGGGTTGGAGAATCTATAGGCGTCCAGAGGCTACTGGGCTTCAGTTTGTATCAGTTCAACCAATCTGGTCTATGGGGATAGATGATGGGGCAGTAAGTCGTCACAAATCTGGTATGATGCAAGTTCCCCAACCTTATTCTATACTATGACAGGATTAATACTGGATTGTGTCTTGTTTTGTTTTATTTTCCCCCATGCTGGATTGCTCCTGTTCCAAGACGTCAAACTGCTTGTTTCTTAGGATGTTGAGTTAGGACAAGTCAGGCACAAGCAGGCAGCACTATGCCCTTACATCCTCACTGTTCTGGGATATAATCCTATTGATTTTAAAAGACTATGTATATACAAGCAACCTTCAAAAGCCAGCCACAAAAAATAATGCCACAGTCATTTGGCTTATGTTTTTGTTCTGTTTCCTTTCCTTTCCTTTCCAAAGGACAGCATTAAAATCGGCTGATCTCATCCCTTGCCCCTCCACTCATTCAGAAGCCATTAACTAGCACAGCCAACCTGGCAAAAAGGCCACCTGGGGATGGGGGCTATGGGGAAAGAACAACACAAAAGAGCTCAGTAAACATCTGTGTAAGCTGAACTGCAGAATGTTTGTTAACTATTAGAACAGGCAAACTGATCAATAGTGCAAAACAAAAGAGGACCAGGTATGAATGTCCTCTTGTACCTCCATTTCAATAAATTCTCTGGGTGAGGGAGACAGCGAAGGCTCTCAGGAACAATCATTTTGGGATCAAGAACTAAATCGGTTCAGTCCACAACTTGATTTCTGCAAAACTCGGCAGGAATTATGAGGCTTAACGGCATCTTGACAATTAGCATATGATAAATACAAAAAAGCCATATATTAACGCGAGAGAGGAGGGGGGGAGAGAAAGGCCAGCATTTTACACCTACGTACAGTAATCTAATTCCACCACTTAATGCAAAGTAACAGGCATTAGAGTGTTTGGGATCCTCTTGTATGGTGTTATCTGCTCCATCAGTAAATGAGACTATGTGAACAGCACAACCTATAAATAATTCAAGGCCTGAGATGGCAATTATAGAGCCATGCACAACCAGCATGAATATTTTATGAAGGCTAAAGCAGCCCTCAGAATGAATCATGGATAGATGAACACACACACACACACACACACACACACACACACACACACACACACACACACACACACACACACACACACACACACACACACACACACACACACACACACAAACTGACTCACTGGCCGTGTATTGCTTCCAGACATACCGTACATCTGAGCATCAGATCACACACCTTAAAAAGAAGCAGCAGCAGCAAACCTGGCTGTCTGTTGTTGGTTCTTTTAGTTGATTTATATATTAATTTTGTAATTGTTAAAATAGGTTTGTACATGCAATGAAAGGAAAGCATCCACGGGGAACAAGATGGGGGCGGGGGAAGAGAACAGTCAAATTGTCAGGTGATACAAATCAGTGACCTATCTCTGTCTCTCTCACACATACATACATACATACATACATACATACATACATACATACATACATTTCCCATATGCCACCCAAATGTTTAAGCCACCCTTTTTCTTTGGTTTCAGATCATGTTTGTGAGAATACAGGATTCTTTCCTCCAAAAGGAGCAAGTATCATGAAGTTTTCCACACACACCCCGTGTTTGCATTCAGCCACGTGATCATGCCAAGAATAATTTTGAGTTTTGCACGTGTTGTGGAGCACCCCAACTGTGGAATGTCCTCCTCTTGGAGGCCCAATTGGCACAGTGATGTTGGCATCAGTACAGCACCAAGTCAAGACATACAGTACTTATGAGAGCCTTTTGGGGAAAGAGGATAGCGGCCCGTGCAGGATTTAGTGCAATGGTTTTCCATGTTTAAACATTTTAATTTTGTGTTTTAAATGGCTTGATTTTAAATTGGCTTCATTATCTTGTGTTTTTTAAATTGCTTTACAATTCTATAACTTGCACAGAGATTCGGTGATAATTGGGTGGGCTGTGAATGCTATAAATGCATCCAGTGTGCTGTAGTGGAAAGTGTAATGAACTACCTGGGTTCAGTTTCCCAGCTAAGCCATGGAAACTCCTCTCTCTCTCTCTCTCTCTCTCTCTCTCTCTCTCTCTCTCTCTCTCTCTCTCTCTCTCTCTCTCTCTCTCTCTCTCTCTCTCTCTCTCTCTCTCTGTGTGTGTGTGTGTGTGTGTGTGTGTGTTTAACTGGTCAAACCACTTGTTAGATACTTAACTTACCTTGAAAAACCTATTAGGGTCAATTGAGAGCCCGTAACATCAATAAATATTTTAAAGAAATTAATTAATTTCACATTGTTTTGCATCTTTATGGAGAATCATCACCTAAGGAATATATTCTCAGCTTCCATACTGGGAAGTAAAATCTACTGAATACAACAGGACTCTATTTGCCAGTGGATAAGTATAGGATGGCTCCTGATCGTAAGAAACAAATAAACCACTGAACACCTTTTTGTCATCATAAAAATAAAAAACTTAGAGCCATCAAGTTACATGTATGGTGATCCTGTGAGTTATTGACTTCCAAGAGGTCCTGCTATTACAGGTCCGACTCATGTCTTGCAAAGTGAACTTTACAATTTCCTTAACTGGGTCAACCACAACACACATTAGATCTTCCTCTTTTCCTACATCCTTCAACTTTTCCTAGTAGAGTATTACTGTCTTTTCCAATGAGTCTTGGATTCTCAGGATATGCCCCAAGTACAAATTTAGTTATCTGGGCTTCCAGGGAGAGTTCAGGTTTGCTTTGAAGCAGAGCCAACTGGTTTGTCTTCCCGTTGCCCACAGTATCATAAAGATCTCCTCCAATACTAGATTTTGGGTAAACCATTTTCCCCTATCAGCTTTGTTTGATAATCCATCACCACAAGAATATTATAAATCCTTGTTCACCATTTTCCCAGAAGGTATTTGAAGCAGTGGGATAAATTGAGAGTTGATGTTCAAGTTGAATCCACCAGCATAATTCTTGAATATTGATGAACTGTATGGGTATCCGGAAGTTGAGTCATGGCAACTGGACTCCTTTTCTTGTGAGATCAAAACGTTTTGATCTCACAAGAAAAGAAATCCAGTTGCTATGACTCAACTTCTGGATAACCTCATCCCGATGACTGAAAATCTTCACAGACAATAGTATGGGTAGGTTCTCTGAGTACATGTCAATGACATCCTGTTAGAAACTATTCTGTGTGATATGTGCTTTACTGAAAAGAAAAGAGACAATTGATTGATTGATTGATTGATTGATTGATTGATTGATTGATTGATTGATTGATTGATTGATTGATTGATTGATTGATTGATTGGATTGGATTGGATTGGATTGGATTGGATTGGAGATTTTGGCAATGCCATGATCAGATTTTGGTTTTGATGATGGATCACTTGAGTTTGCAATCACAGTGGAGATTTCCTTTTAAAGGGCAAATGCAAAACTAGACTACAGGAGATACAGTACCTTTATAGGCCACTAATAAAAATTTAAAAATGGCAAGCTTTTGGGTGCAACACACTCTACTTCAAAGCATGTGCCGAAAGTTCAAACATGGCAAAAGATGTGCTATGCCAGGAGGTTATTCTTAAAGTTCTCAGCTTTTAAAACAGCTGTTTTCTGATTCATCTTGTGGTTTATATGCAGTTGAAATCGAAGAAAAAACATGTTTTGATTGGGATGTGTAAATAAAAAATGGTGAAAATGTTATTCATTTAGGAAAGGAAATTTTCATTTGACAGATGACTTGGTGAATTAAATAAAAAAGCCAGAGCAAACCCCGCTTCATAATGTATCACTGTGAGGCTCATGTTCCACTACTCACCAACCAATTCCCTGAAATATGAAGTTCAAAACCTGGCCCCTAGACAATGACAGCACAATTGTGATTTTGTAGGAGTGGAATGGCAGGCAAGGGTGGAGAAGGGATGAAATTGATTTGTGATTGTGAAGCTGGGCATGAAGTGAATTTAGGTAAATGAACCCAGAATCTGTCTAAAACCAGGCTAAGTAGGTAATATTGCACCCCAAAGCTGACAAAGGCCTGTATGGAACAGCTAGACAAGTAGCAAAACGTCCCTAGCAGTAGCAGAGACAGACACAATTTGCGCTTAGATGTGTATCACTTGGTTTCCAGTAAGGATTCAATGTATTTCTAGAAAGTATGGAGGCAGCATTAGGAAGAATGTTAACCAATAAAGCGATAATATAAGAAGGTGATTTTAAACAAATAATAGCCTCAAGGGTGAATGGTACACAAAGTTACATAACGTGCTTGTACTGTTTGTCTATCTGTTTGTTTTAATTTTGCTTGTGTATTTTTGTTTCACTAATGTTTTTATGTTTTGTGTTACTTTTTATTATTTGTTTTGAACATAAATGATTGTAATATTGTATGAGACTTTTATTAAGAAATGTTTAAGAAATGTTTGCTTCCAATAATTTTCTTCAATAAAACAAACAAGCATCAAATCTTCTCCCATCCTGGTGCTGTTTGTCCATGATTTGTCTTTCCATCAGCAGAATGAGAGAATCACAGCAGTTCCCTGGGGTGGTAGTGAGTGTTGTCAGACCTGGCAACAATTCTGACCTCATGACAGATGTCCTCATTCACAGCTCTCAAGATACAACATTGTCTCTCTCACCCTACTCTGCCACACACAAATATGAATTTCTAAAATTCTGCCTCATCACACAGGCCAGCCAGCACCTTTTGAACTTTTTTTTGAGTATTTTTACCCCACCTTTCTCCTTTCTCCTTGGAAAAGGACCCAAGGAGGCTTACAGTAAGGAGAGGCTATACAGTCCATTACAATTAGAGCAAAGTGTTCTGCTTATATACTGCCCCATACCACTTCAAGTAGTCTCTGGGCGGTTTACAGTTTAATTAAGCAATTTACCGACCTTGGAAGGATGGAAGGTTGATTCACCCAGGAGCCTGCAGTTTTACCTTTTACCTGCAGTACAGGCATTTAACCACTGTGCCACAAGGATCTTAAGACGTAGTCATAATTAAGATATAATCAGTTTGAAAAACAGGGAATTGAGAGGAACGTGTAACAATCCCCATCTTTCTTACAAGAAATCCCCCAACATTTGTTTAGGGGGCAGAGTGGATAGGAAATGTGTGTGCCAACTGCACTCCAGAAGTTCTGAATGTTTGACATTACCTTCATAAGCTAGGTAAAGAAAGAAAAAAGTGTGGTTATCCGTAAAAGAGGAAGGCTAGAGTTCATGAAGACAGTCTGGAAACTGTGTGACTAGTTCTCTGCAGCAAGTTCATGGGGTCACAGAGAAAAACATGATTATGAAGGAGCTGGAATTGTTAGTTATTTCACAGAGACTGCTGCAATTTTGTAATTTTGTGGGTTTGGCAAACACAACAAGCAATTGTTCCAGATAGTTTGCGGCTGCCACCATGGGAGACATTGGGACTAGCATTTATGACTGAGGCTAAGAGATTGTGAAATGAAGCGACAGTGGTGTCACTCGGGGGCGGTGTGTGTGAGATTGTGAAATGAAGCAACAGTGGTGTCACTCGGGGGCGGTGTGTGTGTGTGCAGATTTGGCAAAAAGGCCTGTAATGGCAGGCTCCTAAAAGCATGCACAGTAGCTCTGGATGCTGCTACTTGAAGTGAAGCTCCTAAATTGAAGCCCTTTTAAAGAAGAGCAGAGACAAAAGCAGCTTTACTCCTTTCAAGTGGGTCCTTAATCTTGTGACATTGTATGTGGCTAAGCACACTACAGTGCCACCTCTACTTACGAGCGGCTCGACTTAAGAGTGAAAAACCATTGGCATTTTAACTGCTGCCTTGCAAATTTTAGATGCGGTCTGCTCTACTTACAATTTTTTAAATTTTTTAATTTATTTATTTTTTGATTATTTAGATAGGGCTGCTCTACTTAAGAGCATGCATTTGGAACTCATAAGCAGAGGTACCACTGTATAAATTCTGATTAATTGCAAGTGCTAATTTATGCAGTAAAAATACTGCCTAGATGTTATTAATAGTAAACTATTAAAATGAAAGTACAGAATATTTTTGTATCATATTCAGTGTTTACCCATTCCTGGGCTGTTGCTGCTGTTAGTTTTTTTTTTTTTAACCAACTTGGCATGGGCGACATATGTTGAAACAGACCAAAAAAGCATTTCCAAAGCTACATAGAAATTGAGATTGCAACCCAGTATATTTCTGCGTGTTGGCCTCTATATAGTCCAGTGTGTCTGGAAGAAAGCATGAATGTTGGGAGGATTTTGAATGGTACTCAGGGGATGGCTCTTCTAGGCAGAAGGATCAGGAAGCATGCTTTTTTCCTGATTTAAACTCTGTGCCCCATGGTGGGAAGGAATGCGTCTCATGAGACCACAAAGAGAAAGGCAGCACTCTGCGAATGAAGTAAGTTGACTGAAAAACGCTTGGCACAGTTCCTACCCTTTCTGGATTTTTGTTTAGATGTTCAAAATGTAGTGTTTGGGAGACTGGGACACAGGCAACGGGCAAAGAAGTCAGCCCTGTTTGTTTAGCAGAATCAACCTTTTTGTTTGTTTAATTAGAACTTGCGAGAGCATTTTTCTTTTCTTTTCTTTTTTAAATGCCATTCTGTATGGGTTAATTTAAAAAAAAATCTTCTTTATTTTGACATTCCTGTTTACCTTTCCCCAAAGTTATCATAGTAGGAATGCTAACACATGGACCATTCCATGGCTTGTCATGAAGTTCTCTCATTTTATATATATATATATAAACTGTGCACGTTTGATTTTCTTCATCACAAATTGACAGCTTATTTATCTACCCAGAAACACATTCCAAACACTGCAACATGCTCACAGGACTCAAGCAGGCTCCTGCTGACTCTTCCAAGATATCCTTGCTTTGGGACATTCTACAATTAGGCGCCATGTTGAGCAAATTAATGGAGAGTAAGTCCCACTAAACACAGCATCAGAGTACTGACAACCTGGTGGGATGTGACTAAGTTGAAAAGTTCTCCATAATGTCCACGTCTATTAATATAAAACAATAATTTTGTGCCGCCAAGTCACTTTTGAATTATGGTGCTCCATTTCAGCATTACCTAGGTAGAGAATACAGTAATGCCTTGAATTGTGAATGCCTTGAACAACAAAAAACGAATTACAAAAGGAAATCCATAAGTATAGGAAAATTTTGAATTACGAAAATTTAACCCTGATTTTTTAGAGTTACGAAAAGTTTTCAGTTGTAATATTGCCATCTAGTGGCCTTACCCCGACCATCAGGGCCGGCGCTAGGGTTTTTCGTGCCCTAGGCGAGGGGCGGGGGGAGGGCGGGACGGCGGCAGCAAGGGGGTCGGGCGGCGGTGGGGCAGCAGGCTGGGCAGCGCCCCCTGTTCATTTTGGCACCCTAGGCAACTGCCTAGTTCACCTTAATGGACGTGCCGGACGTGCCCACCATTACAGTACTGCAAGTGCAAAGTAGGAAGCATTTTATCATCGGATGCAGAGAACTGGAAGTGCCTGATGTGGAGGCATTCTGAAAATCTTGGGCAATGCTGTGGGGACTTTTTGGAACTTTTAGATGGATTTCTCAAATGGTTGAAAGGTAGGGAGGTGAGCTTCTGACGTTTGCATGCCTGTGACTATCCTTTTTTTAATCTGGGGGGGTGATTTCCCACTTGGAATGAATTAATCCATTTCTAATGCATTCCTATGGGAAATCTGTTTTGAGATTAAAAAAAATTGAGTTAAGAAAATCCCATTGGAATGGATTAAATTCATAATTCAAGGCGTTACTGTACTCAGATGTGATTTCCCAATCATTTTCTCTGAGGGCATCCATGGACTGTGCAGTTTACCCAAGGCTACAGAGGCTGGATCTTCTGGGAGGCACAGTGTGGAACTAAACTCCCATCCTCCAGCTCTCTAGGGTGATGCCTAAGTCATTGAGCTCCCGAGACAGCTTTATACTACGATAGGTAACACAAATTTAGCTACTTGGTGCTTCACAATCTCCTGTGTAAAACTTTCCACGTATTATAGACACCATAGAGGAGAAAATAATTTGGAAGCAATTATCTGAAGAAGGCACTCATCATCTCAGACTCATTTTAACTACCTTATCTATGATAAAATCCAATAGAAATCATTTGGAGATGCTTCCAGGCTCTTTATATACAGTATGATTAAGTGATTGATGGTAGAGGTGGGGGACATCGAAAATATTTGAATGAATAAGAAATTCCTATAAGCTGGAGTTTTATTCACAGAACTTTGCCGTGATTTGTATAATGGGAGTTCTGCTGTATAATGGGAGTTCTTTAGCATTGTGGTGAGAAATATGACCCACCTCATTAATGCAGGTTGATGCCCGAGTTCTGGTAAAATAAGAAGTCATTTCCATCTGCCAACAGTTGCAATGAAAATAATGGCTGTGGATGACTGTACGGCAGCTTTACTTGGCATGCAAATACAAGCGGAGAGATAGACTGAAGGAAACATACCTTGGTTGTATGTTTGTATATTACAAACCTAAACTCTGATTCTGCCACTCACTAGTGGTGCATCCGTGTTTCAAACAACCAGATTGCCCAGCCAGTACAGTACAAAAATAATCTCCTCCAGCCAATATTCAGACTCAGCACAACACTGAGTAAGTTTGGAAGTTTGGAGGGATCTTTTTTTATCATGTGTTCTGCTCAAAATCTTAGATTTTAGGCATTTCAAAGAAATTTGTCTCCACTTTGCTCTAGATAGAATAACTCCATTGGCGGTATTAGCCAACTAAAATAAATACCACGGCACTATATTTTGTGATAATTTCAAAGTCTTCGTTTCTTAAACAGATATAAAAAAAGCAGGACTCTTACACAGACTTTTGAGTTTATAGGCTATACTATTGGCCAGAATGCTATTGTTCAAAATGTTATCTAGCAAACTTGGGTGTGGTTATACTCCTGATTTGTATCACCTTTAGCTCTGATCAATTTTCAGTGACATGGATTTTGTCTTGTGTGTACTCATTTTGAAAATTATTACTCAGATATAAAGTAGGGGCTTAAAACTGCTTCATGAAACAATATGTATTACTGTAAAACATTTCATTAGCCATCATGTTTGCAGACCATGCATTTTCCATTGCTGTTGATTCCAGCACATCACCAAGGACTGCAACCTTCTCTGTCCAATTTGTTTTAAATGTGTATTATTTCTTTGGTCTTTAGGCATGCTTTTCTCTCTCTTTTTTTAAAAAATAAATTTTTAGTGACATAGCACACCATGTTGTTACAACGGAAACCCACACCTGCCCCCCAAAGGCAATATTTAATACAACAGGTGCATTCATATTGTCCAAAGCGATTCATAAATAATCTGTTTCATAAGCTTGTTAAATTAAAAAGTCCCCCCTGGGTCTCTTGGTGGGGAAAACTTACTCTCTGGACTTTAAAAAGTGCCCTTTGCTGTGCACCTTGTCATCAGGATTTTCCAAATTGCTTTTAATTATGCAAACCCAATTGAGAAGCAGTACTTGTTGTCCCTATAACCAACAGCCTGAGATGTATGAACCAGTCATATGTGTTCAGAGGTTTCCAGATGACTATAACAAAAGCTGTCAAAATACATAGCTAATAGCTATATAGACATCAGAGATACCCTCTAGTGATCTGAGAAGTTCAGGGCACCTACTCACATAAAGACATCAGAGCTACCTTCTAGAGATCTCAGAAGTTCAGGGCACCAATGAGCAAAGATGGGTGTGCTGAACTACTCTGAAAGCTATGAAAGGAAATCAGTGAAGTTAGGAAGCCTTCTTCCATTATGAACTAGAAATCAGGATACAAAGTTGACAGAGAATATGTGGATGCCGATGGCATGAAGAAGACAAGGAAGGGAGTCTCCATGACTTCTGACAGCTATTGGTTCTGACAGCAGCTGCCATATAATATCCAGTTCACATATGATATTCACCATATTCATTAGGTGATAACTTCTCTAACTTCCACCATATAATATATTCAGCATACCATGTGCATGGGTACAATCACCTTCTTTGTAGGAAAATTAGAAGGATACACCTCTACAGCTAGCCATTCTAAAGGTTACAGCTGAAATCTGACTAAACTGGAGAAAAACCAGAAATTCTACCACTAGGTATGAATAACTGGCATTTTCATCTGTTCAAGTTTCAGCACTTATTTTCTCAAAAATTCACAAAAGGCTAACTTTTACAAGAGGTAAATCATAGAATCCTAGAGTTGGAAGAGACCTCAAGAGCCATCCAGTCCAACCCCCTGTCATGCAGGAACCCCCATCACACTATTTCTGACCGATGATCATCCAGCCTCTGCTTAAAAACCAAGAAGGAGACTCCACCACCCTACATGGCAGCATATTCCACTGCTGAAGAGCTCTAACCATCATGAAGTTCTTCCTAATGTTCAAATAGAATCTCTTTTTCAAGTGAGCAGTACAATTTCAGGTAGGACGCAACCACCCCCAAATCTGTAAGGTAAGACATCGGGGGTTAAGTGAGCCTTCCTGGACATATTTTTATCATGGTATAGTATTTTACTTCCCGATTCCTCACCTGAAGTCTCTAGGCACCTGCTCTTTGCAAGAACTAGACTAAAGTTATTTAGGAATTTAGGGATTTGTGTGAAAAGTTTTTGCTCTTGACATAATCTATCAACATCCATAAAAATTTTGATCATACATAATCAAGCCCCTTCTACCTTCTCAATACTAGATTTCAGGATAACTTTCTCAGCAAAAATAAATACATTAATAAATTAATAAATAAAAAGAGAAAAATGGGAACTTCCTTTCTTATGCCTATGAGGACATTAATGGATAAACAGAGAAATTAAATTGTGAACTCTTAGGTAGTGAGCCATTTGGGGAAAGTAATTGATAGATTTGTCTTTGATGAAATCACAGCAACTTGCCCCGAGGCCACTAGATAGGGTAGGCTATATAGAATGAATAATTCATCAATAATTAAAGAAACCTTAGCCTCCGGGCAAAATACCAGTGAAACGCTGCCTGTCGCAAGCAGGGGCAAATAAAACATTGCATGCAAATGGACACAACAGAGCTCTGGCAGGTTTATTTTGTGTTTTACAGATGTGTAAAGACTGTGATTTTGAGCTAAGAAGTGGAGGGGGAGCAGGAGGGCTGCACAGCTCATTCCATAAGGAACTGTTTTTTTTTCCTGCTCAAGCCTGCTTCACTTTAACTTTGCCCTGTCCCTGACCACACATTGTTATTCCAAGATCTTCCAGTATTTACAGAAGTTGCCCAACTCACCAACCCCAAATCAACGTATGTGGGCTTGAGGGCAGCCAAAGGATGTTGGAATGCATGGAACGTAAAGCTTTTGGCCCTTTACTGTAGATTTCGGAGTCTAAAAGCCGATGATACTGGGGGTCATGTCCCTGAATGCTCTGGCACCCTCTTATACTCACAACACAGCTCCCGGGGACTTTGTGGGTTCCTAATCTATGCAAGGAGTCCCTATAAGTACCAGAGGCAGAAGGGAAAACATGTCAGAGCACAGCTAAAAGAAAGCATCTAAGCCAATCAGTGGTTCCCAACCTGTGGGTCCCCAGATGTTCATGTACTGCAACTCCCAGAAGCCTCCACCACTCACTGTGCTGGAAGGGGTTTCGGGGAGTTGCAGTTCAGGAACGTCTGGGGACCCACAGGTTGAGAACCACTGATCTAAGCATATCAGGGCAGGCTCATCTGCACTGCAAAGTGGTACAGTCCACTGGGAACTAGGATACTGCTTCAAGTATCATTGCTGAGAGTCAGGCCAGAGTTACTTTTCCACAAACCACCTTGAAAGTACCGCACAGACTTTCCAAAATGAGAAGGGAGCGAGAGAAAAGGAACATAACCAAGCTGGCCTCTTTATCTGGACCACAGGCATTTGCTTTGGGAGTGTTGAAAAAAGTGCCCGTTGGGATCAAAGGCACAGATTAAAATCAGACTTCAGGTAGGTGCACGTCGAAACCCTTCATGTAAAAGTTTCAGAGGCCTCATAAAAGGAGACATTCTGTACACAGTAAATTACAAAATGCTCCTTCAGGAGACCACAGATTTCACCATAGATTCCCAATAGGGTAGTGCAGTGGTCTAACAGGTCTATTTTTGAGTGGTACAGAATATATGTCTTTCATTCCAGGCATAGAGAACTCTGCAGCAAGAGCAATTCTGAGCTTTAACAAATATAACCCCCTCTCTGTGTCTCTCTCTCTCTCTCTCTCTCTCTCTCTCTCTCTCTCTCTCTCTCTCTCTCTCTCTCTCTCACACACACACACACACACACACACACACACACACACACACACACACACACACACACACACACAGACAGACACACAGTCTGTTGGAATTGCTTGGAAACAGTGAGATGGGGATCTTGAAGCACACATTTCCAGACAGCCTACACACCACCTTTTCATTCCATAGCAATGTATAGAGAGATTTTATATATAACCTCCAGTACACAAAACTAACACAAATTCCCTGAGGTTAAAACCATTGTGTAATACCTCAAATATTTATTAAATGTGATTTCTGCATTACTACCATATAGGCGACAGGTAGCTACTTACAGCTGCAGAATAATAATAGCAAACTGGCCAACAGATGGCAGCTAAAGCAAATCACCTGATTTAAATAAGATCTGTATTCAATTCAGTCAGGCAAGTTTCCTGAGGAGAATTTAACCTGACTGCCAGAGGGAAACCCTGCTATAGAGGAGCTTGGCCAACTTGTAGCTGCGCACACTATTACTGCCGCTAACACATGAATTTTGAAGGCTCCCTTTTTATATACTGAATGATTGGAAGATCAAGCTACTGTATCATACAATCTCAGCGCTTTCCTGCTTTAACCACGGATACAGACAATTTGTCCATGGAGTGATTGAGGAGAGATATTTTAAATGAAGCTTATTTCTCAGGACAGCTCTCGATGTTTCTGCTGTGAAAGTGTGTGTGTGTGTGTGTGTGTGTGTGTGTGTGTGTGTGTGTGTGTGTGTGTGTGTGTGTGTGTGTGTGTGTGTGTGTGTGTGTGTGTGTGTGCTCCCGCGCATGTGCGTGTGCGTGCATGCGTGTGTGGGTGCATGCAAATGAAAGTGCAGTAGGGAATGGGTTGGTAGGTAACAAAAGAGTTCCCCACCTGAGTTAAGAGGCAGACGCAGGCATTAGAAGCAATCCACATTCAAGGCTGTAATTGATAGCAAGCCAAGAGTTAGAGGAAAGGAGTTATGGGTGTTCTTCAGGCAAACTGACCTGTGGATCAAATTCAGCATCTCTTTCTGAGAAGAAAAGCCCCCTTGCCACACTGTATGGACTGAAGCAGACAGCATTAAAGCAATCTGTTTGGCTATCTAGGGCCATTTAGACACTGAAATCCAAATAATAATTTGGAATTATCTGGGATTTGTTGCTATCGTTAATTGAAAAATATATTATATTCTTTAAATTGTACAAAAGAGTCAAGATACCCTTTCAAGTTGAACAGTTTAAAAAGTTTAAAAATAGTAAAATAAAACTAATTTGATATCTTATCATATACTAAGCTTTTGGGTCCATTCATATTTTTCCTGTTAATTGAGATAACACATAGCTATCAACAAAGCCCAATAGGCCTACCATTCGTTCTTTCTGGAACATTTATCAACTTACGATGCAATTAAATTCAGTCCAATTAAACACAATTCATATAATCTGGTTCAAGTATCTGATGACCTTGACCCCCAAATCTTTGGACAGGCTCACATTCTCTCCCCATAATTTTTCAGACATTTATAAAAAAAGAATATAGCAGCTGAAATCCTATTGTGCAGCACTATGTGTATAGTGAAGATGACATCATCATTATCATCTGTTGCAAATCACCACCTGTTAAAAGTGATTTCAGGGCACATGCAACCTGTATAAAATGTGTACTACAGGATTTGAGCCATGATGTATTTTAACAAGTCCCCACAAGTTAAGGATCTCAGTATGAAAGGGCGCTCATTGCTACTTCTATAGAATGATTTCATTCTATCAACAGGAACCAGAGCTTAGACGGGATGTGTTACAAGCCATGTTACTTGTAGCATTATTGCCTTTCCACAATTATTCCTGTGATTTTACTTCATATAATCACTAGTAGCATCATAGTTACTTCTACTGAAACAATCTTTATGTATCCCTCCTAAAACATTGGGGATTTCTGAGAGGTGTGTGGGTGGTTGGGGGTCATTTGGAGCATTTGGAATCATTTTTGCAATTTACATATATTTTTTTAAAAAAGAATCTTAAAGCGACTGACAGGCACCCTGGCACTAATGAGCAGTGCCATGGTTATTCCCTTTTTAGAACAGTATGTAAGGAGTAACAATGAACAATTAACTCTAAATAATTAATTGATTTCCTAAATTGCAAGATAGATAGATAGATAGATAGATAGATAGATAGATAGATAGATAGATAGATAGATAGATAGATAGATAGATAGATAGATAGATAGATAATTTCAAAAAAAGCCTTGAAAACCCATGACCTCAAGGAGGCATTTAGCGACCTTTTCATTTAATTTCGGCCTTTTTTCTTTTTCTTTCTTTCTTTTTTCTCACTGCCAATGCCATCCTTCGTGGGGGTATTGTACCACCTCTACTTCTATTGGAAGTTTGCCTCTATTTTATGTTTGCTGGTGTCTTTTTTACTGTTTTACTGCTCTTACTGTTCACCGCCCAGAGTTCCACTTCGGAAGATGAGAGATAGATAATGATAGATAGATAGATAGATAGATAGATAGATAGATAGATAGATAGATAGATAGATAGATAGATAGATAGATAGATGATAATGTATGTACCGTAGTACAAAAATGTCAACTGAAGAGTGGGGAGCTGTGGTGTTTTTTGTGTTTGTGCATTTTTCTTTTTGCTTTGTTTGTTTGTTTGGCAATCCTGGTAATCTTTCCCATATACAGTATGTGCGTGTGTACAAGCTGCCACGTTAAAGCCATGAATCTCAAAATGGTGAGAAAAGTTAATCTATGATGCTTTGCAATGCTGATTTTCCTCTGCTTCAAATATTTTCAGGAAAGCGCTAGTGTGGTGCTGAACTGGGAAACTGAACACTCTCAGTACGGGGGGGGGGACCAGTGCCAGGAGGATATGTTCATGCAGCTCCAGCCCATTGTGACTCCCTGATCAGTCATGATAGATCAGGAGAGTGCTTTGGGAATAGAGCACACATTGTGGTATAGAAATATAAAAATAAAATAAATAAACCCTCAGTTTCAAGGCTGAGGCAGAAGTGGCAAAAAAAAAAATCCTAGCCTTTTCCAATCACACTTCTTAATGGAGTTTCAGAGAGGATAGCCATGTTAGTCTTTTCAAGAATTTCAGGCAAAAATCAAAGAAAAGCAAAAAAAAAAAACCAGAACAAAAAACAAAAGACACAAACA
Source organism: Phrynocephalus forsythii (assembly GCA_029282475.1). Taxonomy (NCBI): domain Eukaryota; kingdom Metazoa; phylum Chordata; class Lepidosauria; order Squamata; family Agamidae; genus Phrynocephalus; species Phrynocephalus forsythii. Next base: position 114,718,544 of record JAPFRF010000011.1, read on the forward strand.
TGTGGCACCTTAAAGACTAACTTTTATATTTTAATGTGACATTTCGTGCACATGTGCACTTCTTCAAGACATAGCAGCAGAAACGTCACATTAAAATATAAAAGTTGGTCTTTAAGGTGCCACATGTTTGTGTCTTTTGTTTTGCTTTGATTTGCTTTCCTTTCATTTTTGCCTGAACCTCTTAATGACACACCTTCAATATAAAAGGACTGGCTACTCTGAACCATAATTTTTTTGCCAACATCATGTCTTAAAAGTCTGGACTAAACATGTCTTAAAATTCAGGAGGAATGCTTGTTAGAAATGCCCGGCTGCTCCAGTTGATGATCACGGCACACTCTGGAAAGGTTCACCACAGACCAACTTGGTGGCCCTGGCCAGACCACAACCTTCAGCTGAGCTAAAGTGTACCGAACCTGTGCTTTTGAAATAAAACACATCATCCTCTGAAGGAAACTGCTCAGACTTCTGGCAACATATCAGTAGCCTTGATTTTCATGATGCAACTTGACACTCAAATGAAGAGGTCCTCAATCCATTAATAACTAGCCTCATAATAAACTCATTAAAAGCAAACCTTTCCTTCGGCTGGTGACAAGTGCTAGGAAGGTAGACAACAGCACCAGTGCTGGTACAGTTCACACCAAAAGTGGCTACTTCTCAAGCATCCATGTGTTTTCCCAATGCTGAAGTGACAGCTTTGGTGTTGCCAGCTTCAGATGCCCTCTAGAAAGCATGTCTGGTCCCCTTTCCCTCTTCAATAACAGAAGTTGGTGGTTTGCAAGCACATGGCTTGCGCCACTGACACCATGCTGTCAAGGTTGAACCTATCCACCTAGAAGAACGTTCTAGTGATTTGCAACAGGCATTCTAAGAAAGTACACGTAATCCAGTATTTTAGCCACCTTTAAATTGATAGAGTTTCAATTCAATATTTTAAAACTATTCAATAAGTGTGGACTTTACATATTCAAACAGAAGGGTATCTGTAGTGGAAATAACTGCAATTAACCTCCCCATATGCATTTTAGAGAAGAGAAAGTACATTTGAGGAAACTCCAATGGAGCTTGGCGCATCCAGCAAATGAGTTTGTTACATTCTGTCAAAACTTACACTACTTGTAAGGGGTGGGAACTCTGGGGAGGGAATTAGGATATCTGACTAGAGCTGTAAAATAGAGGGCAAATAGCAATACAGTTCCAGTAGGTCAGGAAGGCAACACACTCTTCTATTTTGAAAGGAAGTCCGGTCCCTGCTCTGAGTGACAGACAGGAAGGATTCTTTTGACAAACATCAGATGAATGTTGCACAGAGAGACAGAGCAGTGAGCTGTGACGACTCTAAGAGGCAGGGAAGGAGACCTCACATCTTAAAACTTCTTCAAAGTGATTAAGAGAAAAAGGCAGGTGATGATGCAGAGGGGAAAAGGTTAATCTGCTTTTTGTCTTAGAACTTGATTTTTTTCCTTCTGCCCTACAGCCTTAACTCACTCACCACACACACACACACACACACACACACACACACACACACACACACACACACACACACACACACACCTTTGTGCCCATGTGGGATGGGGGAGAACCTGGCAACAATCAACACATAGATTGGTTGCAAATAGATTTATCAGGCTTCAAAGATTATTGTTTCCAAAGAGAGAGTGCACACATTACTATTTCACAGTTCAGCTATGACGTTATTAACCTACTGTGCAAAGATTTTATTGCCAGATTGCTTCATTCATCAAAAATAAAGGAAATTGAAAACCCCCATAAGGAAGCAAACATTTCAGCAGGCTTGAGTTTTGCTTAATGTCATTAATCTATCTATTTACACAAGAGGCAGAAAGGTTCATTTAGTAATGCCTTGCAGTTCTGTGTAAAAGCCTCAAATCAGTTATCAAGCACGAGTGCATGAATGTCATATTTATCGTCATAACAAGTCTGAGTCATTTTTTTCTGACACGAGCTAGAATTTTCTGTAGTAATTCCCCTCCCCCATTTTAAGTGATAACCATCCTGCTGTCAAGTAGGTATTGCCCGCCAGGGCTTGCCACCTCAGCATTTTTGAAAGTTAAATATGCCACCCACAGGCCATCATCCCTGCTACTTATCTATGTTTGAGGATAGTTACTCACCATAGCAAGTGATAGGTACTTGTGAACTAACTGAGGCTTGTAGGCAGTGCTACGGGACTGAGAACGATGATGTCAGACTTAGCTCTTTCAAAACACTATGGCCTCTGAGTAGAGATTATAGTCTTGTATTTTTCCAAGGAGAAGGGTGGGGTATAAATATTCAAAATAAATAAATGAACAAATAATTCTTACTGCCAGCCATCTTATATTTGTTATTGTTTGGTTTCATTGCTTGTTTTGTGTGCCTTACATTATTAGTCTTAGCACTTTCTTTTGTCAGAAGCTGCAGAGTAAAACTGTTTTGGACATAAAATTTATAATTTAAAAAATGTAGGGTATATTTTATGCCCAAGCACATCAGTGGCAGAGCAGTACTCACCTTTCACTCACTAGATTAGCATCATTTAGCAAATTAGTGTCTACTTTGTAGATGACAACCTGAACCGTCTCATATGCACTCTCCTGAACATATCAGACAATTATAGTGAATCATAATAGTTAATGCAGGAGCATTTGTACAAATTCCATCAAACGTCTATGGATCTCTCTATGGATGGAATTCAATGATTGGTTTTCCTATTCAATTCTCTGCCACAAAAGTCTCAAATAGTACACAAAATAGAGATGGGGAGAAATCAAAAAAATTGTGATTCATCATGATTCCTCAGGGTTGACAAATCGATGAATTGATGAATTTCCAGTGACAAATTGTTGAATTGATTTGTCTCCACTTTAGAATGCTATAAAATGGCCTCCGAGTCTAGAGACTCCAAATTTGTAAGAACACATCCCCTGACTCTCCTCTGCAAGCCCTGAAAATCTGGTGCGAATTGGTGCTCATTTGCACCCCCAATGAGACCCCCCACATGAAAGTGCTCTCAAGTACCCAGAGAAACCAAATTTGTAGAGAGGATTCTTCTGACTCACTTCTACAATCCTTCCAAGTTATACACCCACAAAGTGGGTCCCCCAGAAAAGCACCCTATAGCAACTGGTTTGGGGAAACCCAATGTTCACCAACATGGAGTGATTGTAGGGGAGAGTGAGAAGAAGCTTCTCTGCAACAGTGGAGTCTCTAGTTATTTAGGAAGTACTTGGGTGTCCCTAACATGGACATCAAACATCCAATCTTCACCAGCCTCGGAGATATTGTAGGGGAGGATCAGAGGATGCTTCCCTCCATATAGAGTGTCTCTAGGTGCCAGGGGTCTGACAAACTGATGAATCAAAAAGCGCTAAAAATTCATCCATTTGTATTTGCCGGGGGACATTATCATGAATACAAATTGATGAATTTTGACAATTCAGCCAAATTTGTCAGAAAGCATGATTCATTTTTCAATGTGTCCCCATCTCAAATACAGAATTCTCTATTAAAGCCATCAAAGGGTCAGTGATCCACTGAGCATGCAATTTGTACTTCATATCTATAAGTTATTTAGAATCAAAGTTCATTTATGAAATAGCCACATCTGCAAGTAGCACTAAAAGATGTAAAGCTAGAGTGATGCTCACTAGGCATAGGAGGTTTGCTTCTTTGGACTACAGTTCCCAGAATGTATCAATCCTGGAAACTGCAGCCTAAAAGCATTGGTTTAGAGAGGACCTTTTCTCATCTCCTTTGACATCGCACCACAATTACATTGGCTTTTGACGAAGGAAGTGGTTCCTGCTGGTGTTGAAGAGTGGCAGGGTTCATGAAACTCAATATAGGGAGCCTCTCAAAGAACTGCCCACATCTCCTGCTCACTTGAGAGTCCTGTAAACCCATGGGCCACTCCCAGTAACTATCAGGAGCAGTTTCCTTCTTTTCAAAAGGCCAGTATAATGGCAGTGGAGACCCACATGGAGATGGGAAACGCTCATCTTTAAACTACAGTTTGGCCCTGCAGCTCCCAGGACTCTGCCTGGGGGAAGTCCTGGTGAATTCAGCGATTTACAGTCAGAAAGAAACAAACTCCCATGCCTAACCCTAACCAGCTGAAATGTAGCATGTGTAGTTTATAGTTCACTAGTTGCATTTAGTATCTGTGAATTGAAAACAAATCAATCTTTTTGTGTTTCAGCTCCTCGTATATCAAATAAGCATACTTGTTTCCTTAAACTACATTATAGATTGTGGTAGTAAATCTGAAAATCAAGTAATACACATCAACCTATACCAGGCCAACCTGTATCAGACTTCTAGCCTTGTAGATCTGAATTTGTCAATGTAAGTCAGTCTTTCTCTGATGATGAAATAAGTATATAAATAAAGGATCTTCTTCCTATTTCTGTTTTGAAGGCCTTTGGATTGGGTTGGGAGCTGTGGAAGAGCTATAAATGTAAGTAGTAGTAGTAGTAGTAGTAGCAGCAGCAGCAGCAGCAGCAGCAGCAGCAGCAGTAGTAGTAGTAATTATCATCATCGTCATCGTCGTCATCATCATCATCATCATCATCATCACACACAGCAGACAAGATAACTATGCTGGATTTTTATTACAAATCACTAGTTGAATGATTCCCAAGCGTTTAGGACTATGTGATGTATAGGCGAATTATGCAAGCAGATCTCAGTAAGGTGGCTTTCTGCAGCTGACTAATGGTGGCTTTGTCAACTCCAATTTCTTCTAAATACTTGCTTAGCTCTTTAGGCACCGCACCCAGCATGACGATTACCACTGAGACCACTGTACCAGTTTATGCCAGAGTCACGGAAGTTCAATTTTCAGATCCTGATATCGGGTAATTTTTTCAAGTTGTTTTTCTATCACCTGGTATAGGAATATCAATCCACATTTTTCTTCTCCACAATCATAATATCCAGGGTATTATGCTCTAAAACCCTGTCTGTCTATATTCAGAAGTCCCCAAGTAATTTTGCATGTTCATTTTCAATCACTTTTTCAGGCTTATGATTCCATCAGTTCTTTGCTATGGGCAGCTGATATTTTTGACACAAATTCCAGTGGACCATTTGAGCAACTACATTATGACACTGTTTGTTGTTGTTGTTGTTGTTGTTGTTGTTGCTGCTGCTGCTGCTGCTGCTGCTGCTGCTGCTGCTGCTGCTGCTGCTGCTACTACTACTACTACTACTACTACTACTACTACTACTACCAACAAGGATTGACAGAAGAGGATATAGGTCAACAAACATCAGTGCATTTAAATAAAAGAACCTTCTTTGAGCCTATATTGGTGTACAGAATAAATGTACTGTATTCACATACAATTCCTGGTGAATACATATAAATGCATTATAAATGTTCATAAAGTCATTCTGAGACCTGTGGTTTAACCAGTAATTTGTAAAAGCACTCCTTTTTTTTTGTTTTGCAATGCCTTCTGGTTTTATAAAAGCAAGAGTTTTATTATTATTTTTGGCTCTCCCACCGCCGACGCCACCACCACCACCATCCTGACTATGAATCACAAACCCAAATGATTAACCTCTCTGCTGGGCTCCTGTTTCCAGGGGAAACAGCAGAAAGGAAGATTTCTATGCTTAAATCTCTAAATCAGATTGTGCAGGGTAGTGCTGGCAGGTGATAGCTGAGCAGAGGATACATCCTTTTGTCATCAAAACCTTACAAATTATTTATTTGATCACGAAAGAGAGCTGCAAAAGGCACCGTATATTGACAGTTTCCAGGGTAGGTTTTTGAGCCATCCTTCCCAAGTGAGGGGAAGAATAAAAGGGGAGCTCTTAAAATGCACAGTACTCTCCATACATTTGTGTGCTGGGGGGGGTGCCCAGTGAATGTCAGTGTTACAACTGAAATCAGAAGGCTAGCAAAATGAAATGTTGGGGGGGGGGACAAGGGGGGGGGAAGAAGTGGAGGAAGAAATATTCTGTTTCTGCACAGAAAGAAGCTGCAGGGCATGGTGGAGAGGGAAAAAATCACAGCCAAGCCTGACCAGGAATGTTCTCTGGTTTGGTCCCACATGTCAGTCAATCAGGGCTGGCTGGCTCGCTTCATGTAATGTAGAAAGAGTGGGTGCTGGCTGTTAGCTCCACTGTCAGTAAGAAGTGTGGCTGGGCAAGCTACCACCGCTGTCTTAAAACACAGCTGCCTGAGGCAACAAACAACATAGGACGCCTCTTCTATGCACAGAAGGGCAGCTGAGTCTCAGCTCAACACTGGTGGTGATGTGACTCTGTCCTCCATGGCTCCTCAGGATAATGAACTAGTGTAGAGGACATGTAACAAGCAGCACGAAACACAACATTTCATCTGCTCACAAAAGCAAAGGACTTGGGAACTGGCATTGCTTTCCCCAGCAGATTGGTTCCCAAACTTGGGTAACTCTGGTGTTTTGGGACTGCAACTCTCACAAGCCTTCACTGCCAGCTCTGCAGACTGGCATTACTGGGACTTGTAGTCTTAAGGACATCTGATTACCCACAGATGGGAACCTCTGGCCTAGTATCTTGTTCAGGGTACACTGCATGGGTGGCTGTGCAGGGCTTGAGATGTTTTTGAACTACACTCCCCATAATCCCTCCCTTTTGGTTATACAGTGGAACCTTGACTTACATACTGCTTGACTTGCAGCATATTTGACTTGCAGCAAGAAGGGGCCTGTTTGACTTGAGTCGCAGGCTTTGACTTACATCTCAGAGCCCCGGCGCAAGGCACCGGAATTGGGCAGCAGCCACAACCCAGCATCGCGGCTGCCGCCTCCAAACTGCTCCTGCCTTCTTTCTCTCCTCTGGCAGCGGCAGCTTCGGCGAGGCCAGCTCCGAGCACCTGGAGCTGGTCCTCGGCCTCACCGAAGCCGCCGCTGCCGCCGGAGGAGAAGAAGGCCCGGCAGCTCAGGGCTGGCCTCGCTGGTTAGACAGTCGGCTCAGTCTTGTAAAAAATCTGGCTGCAGAAGTCTGGTCCACAATGGAAGCATTTTAGTTGGGGAGCTGTACAGTTGTGGGACTCTAGCGGTAAGCATAGAGTTGTTCAGAACTTGGAATGTCAGGTTAAAAATCAGTAAAACTTAAATGTCAGACATTGTTGCTATGAACATTAAAAAGTGGAGGCGTATAACTTGTGGACTATAATTCCACTGCCTCCTTCTCTCTTTGAAGAGACATTTCATTTACATCCCCAGAAGGAATCTCCTATCCCAGTCAAATTTGTGTTAAATTGCTGTTTTCGGGGGTCTTTTTCATCATCTGGAACGGTTTAATCTGCTTTCCCATTACTTTCTATGGGAAACGTTCGTTTGACTTAAGTCATGTTTGACTTAAGTCTAGACCACTGGAACGGATTAATGACGTAAATCAAGGTTCCACTGTACTTGCTAGGACTTGGAAGTTAGAGGTGCATGTGCATGTGTGTGTGTGTGTGTGTGTGTGTGTGTGTGTGTGTGTGTGTGTGTGTGTGTGTGAGAGAGAGAGAGAGAGAGAGAGAGAGAGAGAGAGAGAGAGTGTGTGTGTGTGTGCGCACACACAAGGATCTTGAAGGTCACAATTAACCAACCTGATCTTACACTTTTAGAAAAGTGAGATTCAACAGGTTGTTGATGTTGTGTGCCTTCAAGTCAGAAGTTCAAACTGACGTAATGACCCTAATGGGGCTTTCAAGACAAGTGAGATCTAAAGGAGTGGTTTTACTATTTTTTTATACCCTCAGTGACTTTCCATGAATGAGGAAGGATTTGAACTCAGGCCTGCTGAATCCTAGGCCATTACTATATCCACTACATCAGGTTCCTTTCAAGAAGCTAGACATTCAGTAAGCCAGGATTTGCTTTTTAAAGCACAAAATAAGAAACAGACATTCCAAATAGCACATTGTCAAAAGAGGAGAAATTGCAACAGATCCTGCAGTAGATTATCTAAGCAAATACAATTAAGGTCTCTTCCCTTGCCCTGGACTTTCTTTCCCATAACAGAGAGATTTCCCACTGTGGTGTAGTGGACAGAGCAATGGACAAGGACTCTTGAGAACAGAGTTAGAATCCTCACTAGGCCATAGAAAAATCACTGGGCAAGTAGAAATGATAAAACCACACCTTAAATATTTTGCTTACCTCAAAAGTCCTATTTGGGTTGTTATAAGTCAGTCCCGACTTGGTGGCACAAGAACACACACATGTAGTCAGGACCCCTTTGAATGTTGCTGTTATGAATGGCTGTCTGCAAGCTCGTAGTGCAAATGTACAAAGTTAACAACTTATGAAACATGATTAAGCTTGTGCATAAATCTTGCTGATTCCAAAGCACTCATAGTGAACATGGTTTCAGCGAAAGTTGATGGAACAGACCAGCATCCCAATGTAGCATTTTTCATTTAATTATGTGTCATGCAAAGCCATACACAAGGCGAACTTCTTTAGCAGCCTCTCATGGGGGGTCAATAATTAGAGAAGGATACAGACTTGTGAACTGTCTTACCCTGGGTCACAGATACATAGCCCTTTTATAAACACTAAAATAGCCAACGTTCTTCATCGCATGTCACAGACCACCATCTGCTTCCTCCTATCAGAATTCAAATTCTCAGCTGCTACAGATCCAAAATGGTAGTAGAAGTCTGTCCTTCTAATTGTTCCCTTGTGGGATCAAATGCATCTGCATTTTATTTCACCAGTGGATACCAACAACTCAAGGAAATACTTTCATCACCTCTTCTTGTGATGATTTGTTGGTTTCATGTCACACTGGTTCTGTTTCTTTCGCAGATTCATCTGCAAAATAACTGTGCTTTGTTCCAAGGGAACTCGCTCTGCCTAACTGGGGTTCTGACTACCACTGCTTTCCCACTCAGGTCTCCCAAAGGCCTAAAATATGATCCCACTCATTCCCTTAATTTCCCCCTTCACCTTTCCATTTTGAAACTAGAGGACATATTCCAAACTATACAAAAACAGTTGTGTAGATACAAAACTGTGTGCGCGCGCATGTTGCGTTGTTACAGTCATGACCGACAACTCAAAAAAAATTTAAAGAAAGAAAGAAAGAAAGAAAGAAAGAAAGAAAGAAAGAAAGAAAGAAAGAAACTACCAAGACTTTCTTTTCAGTATCTAGAATTAATATTGTCCTCCCTTTTTTTCTCTGCCAGTTACGAAAGAATATATGGTCAATGTGATCTTGTCACTGAGATTAAGAGTTAAGACATTCCCTACAAATCAGTGTAATCTTCCCAACAGGACAATGTAACATGACGTGCTCCTGTCTGGATGGCACATTTTCAATTACTATACATGTTTTCTACTTGGTAAACCAGCTTAATTTTCAGCTAGGTCACAGTATTAGAGCATGTCCTACACTTGGGGTGGGGGTGGTAGACAGGGGAAAAAAGGAGCAATCTTAGTGCCCTTGTAAGTTGTTTAGCCTCTGGCACTTATAAATCCAAAAAACACTAGGGAAATCCCTTTTGCGTGCTTGTAATATGCTTTTAGATTTATTACTTAAAGAACCTCCACTTAATCCCTTCACAGAAGTCAAGTTTCATCTGCATTCTAATAAAGGTTTCCTATGGAAAAATGGAAAGTAAACAATCACACATACATGCTAGGATGAAAAGAAATAATTCACAGCACACGTGCGCACACACAAAATGGAAAAATACATTCTTCAGTACGTTTTCGCATCTAGGAAAGCAAGTTGTTTATTCTCTCTCTTTTTTTTTCCTTTTTCCTTTTTTAAAGGCAGGATGGTTTAAATTACTCCACACAAGTACAGACCATCTATCTTCGGCTGCTCTCTTCGACACTTGGCCAGGGTGGGCAGGCAAGGCAGAGGCTAAAAAGCTCTTTAGGGACCAAATTACTGTTTCAAAATGGGCTGTGTGCTCCTCGCCTTCCAAGAATATGACAATATTATCTGAGAGATGTTACAGAGGCTGTGCGTCTTTCGGAGCTCTGCAAAAGCATCTAGCATGATTAGAGGCATATGTCACTAAAATATATATAATATCATATAAGAGGGGGAGGGAGGGTGTCACTGAAAATCGACTTTTAAAAGTGTCCAGCCAGAACTCTACAAGATCTATGGAACATCTTAGCATTTTATAGCAATGGTGATATTTGCTGGCCTTTTTGGAAAAACAAAAAGAAGTGCAGCTATAGTTCACGCTTTCCCTCCCTCCCTTTTCTTCTTCTTCTTGTCTTTTAAAGAGGCCTGGCTCCTCCTGTTAGACTTGCCTGTAAAATTGGTGTAACATAAATGCTAATCAAGAGACCACCAAGAGGACCATACAAACATCTATCATGCTAGTCCCTCAACATCACCGCCAAGGAGAGAAAATGTATCACGAAAGGAGGCCCAAGATATTATTTGATGATGGGTGAACTCCGTTCCTATACATTTTACCTATTCTTCCAGATTCCCGGAGGAAAAGTGGATGGGTCAATACAACTCTTGTGATGGAGAAAACCAATTAACTCCCATTGAGTTCCATGAGAGGCTGAAGTTGGTGCCCCTCTTAATCAGTTCTGAAGGTCCAGCCCTGTTCCGTATGGGCTACGCAAGACCAGCCCTGCTGCTAAAGCAGAACAAGGCAGCTGGCTCAGGTGATAGATGTGGATGGGCAGGAAGTGGCAACGAGATGTTGGCGCACAGGTGTGTGTGTGTGTGTGTGTGTGTGTGTGTGTGTGTGTGTGTGTGTGTGTGTGTGTGTGTGTGTGTGTGTGTGTGTGTGTGTGTGTGTGTGTTTGTGTTCCCTGCCTCCCATCCTTTGAGCTAGCCTGGAGCATACAGCCCAGGAAGCTGGATTTAACTCAGCATGTACATGGAATGCTCCGTCTTGTCCCCTATTCAGACAGCAAGATGCCCTTGGCCCAATCTTGGATTCGTTTAATTTCCTTCCACATCCATGTTTCCTGCTATGTGTAATATTTTACGCAGTTACATACAATCCACGAAGCAGAGCAAAAACCTTCCGGTGGCTTCTCGTGCAGCTGTTTGCTGGCACAAAATGGCCCATAAAGGCAGAAAATTAATCTGCCAGGAAAATCTCCATCTGGAGGAGGACTCCCATGGCAGATCCTTTTACTGCCCATATTCCTATAACTCTTCTTTCCTTTTAACACTGGCAGCATGATGTGTGCATATGAAAGAAGCTTCCTTCACTTAGTGAAGAGAGCTAAGAAGGAAACAGAAATGTGAGGATGGAAAGATCAACAGGGGAAGTGGGAAGGTGCTGCATTGGAAAAGATAACGGAAAACTCCATTGGTAGGGATTTTTAAACAGGCTCCTTATGTAGGCAAACAATTCCATATTGGCTGAGGGAAATTCGTGCCATTCAGGAACAAAACAGGAATCAATGGATACATAAATCAAAGGTGCTTTTCTTGAACTCTCTGCCTTAAATCTGGAAAGAGAATACCTTCCAGGGAATCTCATAACCTCTTAAATATCCACCTTTTTGCTATCTCATTGTGTTACAGCAATTAAGGCCCTTCTCTACCCAGTCTATCACCACAGTCACTTTTAATTGTCAGTATGCACACCTACAGCAATTCAAATAATCTGGAGCAACATGAATTATTTAAAACCGGAAAAGATCTGGGTGGGCAGCTGGGATTAGATTCTTTCTCAAATGCCTTTTACCCCAACAAAGATGACAAAGATCAATAACAAGACACTCGGGCTCAAAAGCCAAGGCCAAAAATTGACATCCGAGGTTGCCCACAAATAAAGTTTATATTATGTGATGAGCTAATAAAGTGTGGCCCAGTTAAACCCAGCATCTTGTCTCGCCTCTTATTTCGCGTACAGCAGGGCAAATTGAGACATTTTTGTAAGATGTGCAGTATAGCTGCAGGCAGGTGCGTGCGCACACACACACGTTGCCTGTGTCTGTGTGGGAACAAACTTGTTTCTCCTGCAACCCTAAATTTATATTATTGTAATGAACAGAGATAAATAAGATGTGCTTTGTATTCTCCACAAACATCATGTCAACATATCATTATATAGCTCCCACTCCACCCCGCAAAAAAATTCTGTAGATAGCACTGAGGTACGCTATGTAAACACAACCTCAGCTGTGTCTGAACTGAGAGCTGGGTGTGTGGTGAAGGAATCATGCAACCTCTTCCCTCTGATGAACTCTATGTGGCGTAAAGCAGTGGATTCTCCACTGGGGATGTACAGTAAATCATGCAGCTTCTCCCTCTCAGTGAGGAACAAGGGGGAAATTATCTTTTTTTTCCCCCTCACAGAAAGACTGTTGTGTGAAAGTTTCCTTTTTTGTTGTTGTTTGGGGGGGAACCTCATGGAATTTCACACTTATTTCTCAGTCATTTTTCGCACCCAAAAGAAACAACTTCGTGGGCCGAACAGTCCTGATCAAAATAGCATTGTTCAATTATTGCAGGGCAGATACAGTAAGTATGTTTTATGTTTCTGTTTTCTAGCCATTTATCAGGAAGCAAAGCAACAGACAAAAAAATTAACAGGTCACCTAAAAACAAAAAAGCACATGCTGCAGTTACTGTCTTCTTAACGCCTGTGCAGCCAGGCGCAACGCTCTACATAACCACATGTCAGCAAGCTATACAACTGTGTCAAATTTAGCTTCCTCATATTTCCAAAAGGGAAGGCAAAATCTAACTTAATGCTCATCATTCACTCCCAAATGCATGCACAGACACTGTAAGCACAAAGCCCCTTCCCCCCCTTTGTGATTATGAACCAGACGTTCACATAACATTATGGTAAAGAATGCTGCACGTGCATCCTTCAGTTACCAGTCTGGTTTTGTGTTTGTTTACTCAGAAGTACACCCTGTGGGAATCCAGGGGGACCTTGGTTTACAAATGCCTCCGTTAACATAATTTTAGGTTTGCAAATGAAAATCTACTGAAAATAATGCCTCGGTTTACAATTTTTTTCAGAGGTTTATATCACCACCCCGTGCATACTGGAGTCTATGTTTTGGTTTAAGAGTTTTTTCAATACAAAACATCCTGGGGAATGCATTAAATTAGTAAACCTACATACCATTGTACTTTCAAAGAAGCATGCCTAGGAGTGTAGCTGAAGTATACTAAGCGTACTGGGTGTAATATTCCCTTCTGCTAAAGAAATAGCACCTGCTTCAAAACTCAGTTCAAACTGGAACATTCTTTGTCACTTCACTGCCTCCTTAAAGCCATAATTAAACAACATTTCCACTCACTTGCATTCTTAGTTAGCTCAAATTATTTACAGAACTGACCACAACACAGCAGAATATCAGTAACCTCAAATTCACCAAAACATAAAGGACTAAATTAACAAGAGGAGCTAAAATGTTGATGAAGTACTAGTTAAAACAACATGCAATCAATTCTGATAATCAAGCCTATCAGTAAGACATTAAGTCATTAAACAATTAAGTTTAAACAATTAAGTTTTTTTAACTTCTCTACTAAAACAACTAATTCAACAAGTAAGGTTCACTCAGCATTCCATCCTCCTGAGGTCAGTAAAACGAGTACCCAGGATACCGAGGGGAGCAATGTGTAGGCTGAATATTTGTTTATAAACTGAGCTTTAAGCACTGTGGGGTGGTAACAACAACAACAAAAACAACAAAAACAACAATCTCTTAATGGCCCATGGTGAACAGATACTGTCTTAATACCTTAGTGAAAAACCAGGAAAGTTAGCCTAAAAAAAAAAAAAATATTGAAGGGGCTTATTTGTCACCACTCCTTTTTAACAGCGCACAAATCCCCAATTTCAAATAAATCTGGATTGCGCTACCATATTTCAGAAAAAAAAACATTGTTATATATAGATAACCTAAAACTACAGTATATTCAAAAGAAAATCCACGGAGATAAAATCACTGCTAAACAGAGAGCAAATATTTAGCGATGCTATTCAAATAAAATTTGGAATTGACAAATGTGCAGCTCTGTCATACAACATGAAAAGATAAAAATTAGATTATAAAATCACTTTTATCAAGTGATGAAAATTATAAATATATTGGAGGACTAGAAGCAGATAACATCCTGCACATAAAATTTAAATTTCTGACAGAAAGGCAATACATCAAAAGAGTGCGGAAAATCTTGAAGTCAAAATTGAATTCTGGAAATACAATCAAATGCCATAAACACATGAGCAGTTCTACTAAAAATATATCCAGCTGGAATGACAGATAGGACTTAAAATGAATTGGAAGAATTAGATCAAAAACATGGCAACTAACGACCATGTATGATGCACTACATCCAAAAAGTGATGTGGACAGACAGTATTTACCACAGAAAAATTGAGGCAGTGGATGACTGCAAATACAGCAGGTAGTAGAGGAGTGGGAAGTCTGAATGATTATATTTAATACGAGTAGAGAAAAATTGCTTAAGCTAGTGAAAATTGAGAATATCTTCAAAACAAGAGAAACAAAGACTTAATGTAAGAAACAGCAATTTGAAAATCAATTAAACAGTTGGAAAAATAAACCACTACATGGACATCATCTGAGAAATATTGATGGAAGGCATGAGAGTAATTTAATTTGAGCATGGCTAAAACTGGCAGCCATTAAGAAAGAAACCAAAGGCTTGATTTTTTTGCTGCACAAGAACAAGCACTCCAAACCAATGTGACGAAAGCTAAGATTCAAGGAATTAGTGCTAACAGCAAATGTCAAATCTGAATAACACAAAATATAGTAGTAATATAATGAAGAAATGTCTGGATCATTGATATTGCAATTCAAGAGGATGCCAGAGTTGCAGCTAAATATATATATAAATCTGAAAATAAATAAATAAATAAATAAATAAATAAATAAATAAATAAATAAATAAATAAATAAATAAATAGCAAAACATAGAGATCTGGTAATTGAAATCTCTCACTTGGGTTGAAACACACTTAGTGGTACCCACCATTATCAGGGCTTTAGGGATAATGCCATGAAAATTCACAAAATATTACGAGCATTTGCAGATCTCAGAAATAACACCATCAGAGCTAGTAAAAATGGCAATTTTAGGAATAGCATATATATTGAACCGATATTTAACAGATGTTGTCCATGTTTTTATAAATGTTATTGACTGTGCCTGGTGTATTTTAATAATAATAATAATAATAATAATAATAATAATAATAATAATAATAATAATAATAATAATAATAATAATAATAATAATAATTGCAATTCACATGACTGGGTTATCTCAAGCAAAGCAGTTAAAGGTTAGGAAAATTGCTAACCTGACAGAAGAACTCAACTCCTGCTGAGAGTAAGTATATGTTCACAGCTGTATTCTTTATCATCTTTACAAGCAGGAGTTCTGTGAGAAATTTCCAGGTCACAGCTTTCATATTACTGGCTTGATCCATCAGGACACTAGGCTAGATTGATTATTTTCCTCCCTCCACCTCTCCGCTTTAAGTCATTTCAAATTCATGTGCTCAGAAGACACCTGTACCTTTAAAAACAAAATGTCACCTGCCCATAAGAGCACCGCAACAGCAGCTGGGAGCACACCTAGTGGGGTTTTCTTAAAGAAGACACAGAGCACAACCTTTGGGAACCTTTGGCTCTTAAAAGATATCTTCAGGGCTCCCACTGCCCTCTGCATCCTAGTCCTTCCCTCTGTTTCCCTCCTTCTTGCCATGTTCCAAAGAGAGGACATTGTAGCCCATTCTTCTTTTCTTTGAAGATGTTTTTACTGTGAGAGTTTATCCAATGCTCAGAAGGATTCAGTGTGCTCTTTCCTACCATCTGCTATCTGTTCCCAGCTGAAACGTGATGGATTGGATCTGGGATCTTCTGCATCAACCCGGTGGGATGAGAAGGATTCCGTTTATTTAGAACCCTAATGATTGTCTTCTTTCCCTGCATCTACAGTATTACTGTTTTGCTGGAGGCACTAACCACTTAAAGACAGGCACTTCTTGTCCTTGAGATTCATACATACACCTTTTGGTCATACATAATCTGTTTGGTACAAATCTACCTTACATACTGTATGACCACATAAATGCAGTCTTATATGATCAAGCAGAAGTACAATCAAAATGCCATCTAATAGCTTGATCACACACATCCAGCCCACACACAAACCCCTGACCCTAAAAAAAAGCTACAACACTTGTAGAAATTTATTATGTTTATACCTGCCTGATTGCCTATATAGCCTACTCAACCAACCAGCAGTGTAGTGATGTTGGGTTTGATGTAGCTAGAACATTGGGATCTTTAGATTAGCAGGCTCAGAGATACTATCTGTCCCAATCCCCAAAGGCTTGCTTGTTCCTTTTGAACTTGGCTTCATTCCTCACAGTGCAAACGCTAATTTCCCTCCCCGCATCTGCAATATCCCCTTTTTTATTCAAAGTATTAGTGCAGGTAGCATGATCTTTAATAAAGAATTAAGATCCATTAACCTTACAAAAGACCTGATTATGCTAAAAGTGAAATTACTAGAAAAAATTGACCCATACGGGTGTACATAGTGATGTTTGTTTGTTTGTTTGTTTTGGAGTGGGCTATGGGAACTGCTGTGATGGAGGCCTACACTTCATTCAGCATGGGGCCCTCTGTTAGCAGAGAGTTGGAGGCATAAAATAAAATACATAAATAAATGGCATTCAGTGCAATGCGGTCTAAATGACAAATGGGGCCAAATAACTGAACAGCAGCCTTGGTGCCCACCACATCTGTAGGCTATGCTTCTCAATGGAGTCATATTATGAAGGAGAGACAGGATACATTACTTTGCTTTATGGGAACTGGAGTATGCACATCCTGGAAGAGTCCCTGAGTAGGCATCTTTGAAAAATTCCGCCCTTAAAAGAACCAAAAACCTCCTCTTTCAGCTTGCATTATGCTTTCCCTTGAATGCAACACAATTAAACTTAGCCTTGTTGATGATTGCAGGAAATTAAGGAGAGCTGTGCTGCGATATATTAGAAGACTAAATGGGCAATGTGTTACACAAATTTGGCCAGCAGCATTTTGGAATCAGACAGTACAAATGGGCAAGAGTTAAGTCATTCTTCAGCTTTCTTTGGCAGGGTCTTTTATTATTTACAATATTTACTTGGCATGTGTCATATTTATCTCACAGAAAAATGACCCATATCACCTTTCAAACAAAGCAAAGCACTGTGCTACTAATTTAGTTCATGAAGTGTGTAATTCAGTCCTTTTGCACTGGGCCAGGATTCGTCTCCTGAATCCATCAAAAAACAACCTTTCTTGCTTGTAACTAGGCTACGGAAGATAAAAAGCCTCCCAGTCTTGGCTAGCATTTCCAAAATGATAAATGTAGTTCATCCTCTTCCTCACAGCAGTCAATGTAATAAAGGGAAACTGAAGGAAGAAGACAGATATAAGATGGTGTTACTTAACTACTTCACAATTTTCTCCTTCAGAGCAATGTAAAACTTGACTGATACAGTATTTGGGCAACCAGGCACTTGAAAGGTTAAAGACTTTTGAAGGAACTTACCTATGTCTTGTCCTCACCCTGATTTCATATAAGGTAGCTGCCAGATAAATAACTTCTGCTTTTTAAATGAGTGG
Organism: Phrynocephalus forsythii; assembly: GCA_029282475.1. NCBI lineage: Eukaryota > Metazoa > Chordata > Lepidosauria > Squamata > Agamidae > Phrynocephalus > Phrynocephalus forsythii. The sequence goes on from JAPFRF010000011.1 coordinate 114,736,150, forward strand.
TGAGGGAATGGGATCAAGGAATACCCCAAGCAGTGAGGTGGCCAAGTTTGTGGATGACACAAAATTTCTGTGTGGTAAAAACCAGAGAAGATTGTGAAGAGCTCCAGAAGGATCTCTCCAAACTGGGGGAATGGACTGTGAAATGGCAAATGCGTTTCAATGTAGGAAAATGTAATGCATATTTGGGGGGGGATTCAAAACTTCATCTATCAACTCGGGCTCTGAGCTATCGTGACGGATCAGGAAAGAGATCTTTGTATACTGGTGGACAGCTCAATCAAGGTGTCTACCAAGAGTGTGGCAGAGGTGAAGAAGGCCAATTCCATGCTAGGGATTATCAAAAAGGGGATTGAAAATGAAACAGCCAACATTATAATGCCATTGCACAAAACGATAGTAAGGCCGCACCCGGAGTATTGTGTACAATTCTGTTTACCGCATCTCAAAAAAGGCATAGTGGAACTGGAAAAGGTACAGAAGAGAGCGACTAAAATGATTACTGGGCTGGGGCACCTCCCTTATGAGGAAAGGCTAAAACATTTGGGGCTCTTTAGTTTTGAAAAAAGGCACCTGATGGGGGATATGATTGAGACGTACAAAATAATGCAAGGCATGAGTAAAGTGGATAGAGGGATGCTCTTATCCCTCTCACAAAATACCAGAACTAGGGGACATCCTCTCAAATTAAGGGTTGGGAGTGTGAGAACAGACAAAATAAAAAAATTACCCAGCGTGTTATTAGTCCGTGGAACTCCCTGCCACAGGAGATGGTGATGGCATCTGGCCTGGATGCCTTCAAAGGGGGATTGAACAAATTCCTGGAGGAAAAGTCCATCACAGGTTACAAACCATGCTGGAGATGAACCATGATGGAGCTCTGTAATCTCCAGGCTTAAAACCGGGGTACCTCAAGGGCCAGATGCAGAGGAGTGGTATCTGGAGACAGATATCTAGTCTAGTGTGCTCCCAGACACATTTGGTGGGTCCACTGTGATACTGAATTCTAAAGAACTTCAATAAGGCAGAAACCAAAGTTTTTTGTTACTGTGATTTTAAGATGGAAGCTATCTGACATCCTCTTTTCCTTTTCCTTCTTTAAACATACAGTGTTTATTGCAGAGGATTAAGCCTTATTTTTTTTTTTAATTAGCTACCCAAGATTCACATAGCTACCATACTTCAGTGCTACTGTCGCTTGATTGAAGTGTGAGTACCTAGACCCAGCTGCCTTTTATTTAATTTTGTGTTGTACTCCACTTTGTGATTTTTTTTTTTACTTTGAAGGGCAGCCTAGAAATTAAGGAATGGAATGAAAATTAAATAAATAAATCCCTAAGAACAACATTCCTGTCAGCAAAAACAGATGGATATTTATCTTCCTCATAATTAAAACCTTCCTTTCTGATAGCTGAAATTAGAGATGGGCACAAAATGAATTTTTTTGTGTTGTTATTCGTTATTTGGTTCATTATGTAACGAAATGAATAATGACCCTAGGGGCAAATTTAACACAAAACGAACCAAAACGAGAAAAATTGGTTCGGTTAGGTTTGTTTTGTTAATGGGGGGCAGAGATGTCTCCTACCTGGTGCTGGTCCGGAATTCCTTTTGCACTGAGCTGCACGGAGGGAGTACACCCAGCTCCGGGTGGAGAGATAACAAGCAGGCCACCATGTTTAGGCGGCCAGAGCAGCACACATTTGAAGCCTCCCCCTTGCACCTCCCTCCCGTGGCCTGTTATCGTGGGGCCAATCGAGAAGGGTGATAAGGAGGCCGTGCTTAGGCAGCCAGAGCAGCGCGGCTCCAACACCACTTTATTTATTTATTTATTTATTTATTTATTTATTTATTTATTTATTTATTTATTTATTTATTTATTTATTTATTTGTCTCAATTCTATACCGCCCCATTTCCAATATGGAACTCTTTATTCCTCCCACGCCCGTTCGTAGGCACCCCCCAGCTCCGACCGCGCCCCAGGGTCCGTGCAGTGGGTGCTGGAAAAAGTGGGTTAAAATGAATAACGAATTAACAAAACAATGAAATGATTTTTTTTGCAAAAATTCACAAAAAAACAAAACGAAACAAAACAAATTCCTTAACAAAATGGAAACACCATTTTTTCGATTCGTGCCCATCTCTAGCTGAAATGTACTTCACCTATTTAGCCTACTCCCACCTCTTCGATATTCCCAATTGGAGGGTTTGGTCCACCTGACACTACCTAAATTTAAATAAATGACCTCTGAAGAAGGAGAAGATAAATGTATGAAATTGGGTGCAATGTTTCTTTCTTAGCTTTTTCTGTGTTTGTGTGTGTGTGTGTGTGTGTGTGTGTGTGTGTGTGTGTGTGCGCGCGCGCACACACATTTATCTTTATCTCTGTATATATATCTATAGATAGATAGTTGTTTTACACAAAAATGACTTAGACGTAATTTGATATTATAGCGCAACAAAATAAAAGGTGGAATTATATGAACAGCTTGCAAATACAGAGAATAAATACACACTTTTAGTGAATTGGAAGTGTTTAAAATAATTTCACTGACACATTCACTTATCACGGCAGGGGGCTTGGGTAATAGTTGTTTTCGCTTAAGCTGCAGAAATGTTAGCAGCAGCCGTTGTTGATTACAAGCAAGAGTTTTGGCACTTAAAAGTCCCATCAAAATGGATTCTCAAAAGTAAATAACAATATCAGGCTAATCCTTCCTCCTTGAGTTATTTGACATGTATTACAACAAAGACGCAATTTCTTACTTTGTACTATTTTAAAGGGGAAACCTCCAAAAGCATGGCATTTTCTAACAATGGCTTCATTGCGCCACTCTCCAGTTCAGGGCCACACTGATTAAGTAAAAGTCAATTATAAAAAAGACAGCTACTTGCTAAACCACCTGTCATTAAACATTGAATACAGAACACCCAATAACCGCAGCCTCCACCCCACAAAATTATAGGAAACTTATCACAGTTAGAATGTGGGTTTGACCTAATGAGTTTCTACTATGTGACCTAGTGATAATCAAAAGGAGGAGAAGCTGTTATTTTTGTAGATTGCTGATAAGAGTGATTATTTGTAATGCATGAAAATAAAGTGATACATGAATATGACACTTGGCTGTTAGTGGCCAGTAGAGATGGGCACGACTAGGGAAAATGACGTTTTCGAGTTGTTGTGTGTCGGAGGCAGTCCGTTTCGGCTCGTTTCCGGTTTTCGCAAAATTTCGCAAAAATTAGTCGGTTCATTTTTTTGTTTTTTCGTTGTCATTAGTACTGGTTTGGGGGGGTAGCGGGCTCCTGGAGGGAGCTGCAGGAGTCAGCCAGAGCCAAAAGTGACGGACTGGCAGACTCTTTGCACCTGCTGTGTCTCACGTACTTGCATGTAGTGCAATGCAAGTAGATCTGGCTTAGGGTTAAGACGGGTTAGCGCAAGGGCTAGGGTTAGGCTAGTTACGGGTGAGGTTAGGGTGAGTATTGGGGTGTACCTCTGGGTGCCTCTCTGACCCACTTAGAAGGACAGTGTACTGGCGTATGGGTTAGGCTTAGGCTTAGGGTTTGGGTTTGGGCTACGATTAGTGGGCTGTTTATGCCCGATTGGCACATCCCAGAAGTCTCTGTGGTCAACCTGGCCAAGTGGCCATGCGATTGGTGGAAAATTTGCATGGTCCACTCCCATGGGCGAGCCCATCATTGCAAATGTGCAGGTGTAAAAAATAAAATAAAATAAAATAAAATAAAATAAAATAAAATAAAATCAACGGAGACTTTTTTTTTTTGCAAGAAAAACCCACTGCTGCTACTGTAAAAATTCAAGCATTTAAAATAGCTAATTTTCGCATGTTTCTGTGGTGCTTTGGTGGGGTTTTGGACCACAATTTAAAAAAAAATATTGCGGTCGCCATTTTGGATCCCCCGCACTGCATGGCTAATGGATGCGCCCTCCCAGCCTGGTACAGTCAGCAAAACCTGGCCATGCGATTGGTGGAATGGCTCCAAAACCTTGCATGGTCCATTCCCATGGGCGAGCCCATCATTGCGAATGCGCAGGTGTAATAAAATAAAATAAAATAAAATAAAATAAAATCAACTGAGACTTTTTTTTGCAAGAAAAACCCACTGCTGCTACTGTAAAATTTCAAGCATTTAAAATAGCTAATTTTCGCATGTTTCTGTGGTGCTTTGGTGGGGTTTTGGGCAACGATTTCAAAAAAAAAATTGCGGTCGCCATTTTGGATCCCCCGCACTGCATGGCAAATGGATGCGCCCTCCCAGCCTGGTACCAGCAGCGCAGCAGTAGCAATAGCCAAGGAGAGGGGGGCAGGGAACCCCCCCCCAATAAAACACCCTTCTGGCCTGGTAGGTGCCCTCAGACAGTTTTCGCCTATTTTTAGGGCCGGGAATCGGTTTTTTTTTAACTTTTAAAAACTTTTTTTTCTGTGCCGCTTGGCATTGCGCAATCGCCGCGATGCAAGTAACGAGCATGACAAATCAGACCAAATTGTTCGTTCATCGGTTCGAGCTCGAATTCTGGCGGAGTAGTTCCCGTTACCGTTTCCGTAGAGTAACGGATACGAGTAACGGAAACGGAAACGGGAATACCGCTAAGTCATGCCCATCTCTAGTGGCCAGTGTCCTCATGACTGGCATAACTGTGTACAATGACTTATCTCATCATGTGGCAACCAGAATATATATTTTAAATGGATTGAAAGATTCAGTCATCCCACTTTCAGTTTTTTAGGCTCCCTTGGGCTGCCTTTTGCTCTGGGAAAGTTTTTGGGAACCTTGGGATGGGGTGGGGAAGCCTGTTCTGGGTCAGGTGCTATTCAATATCTTTATTAATGACTTGGATGAAGGAACAGAAAGTAGACTGATTAAATTTGCAGATGATACCAAACTGGGAGGGGTGGCTAATTCCCTACAGGGCAAAAATACAAAATGACCTTGACAGATTAGAGTGCTGGGCCAAAGTTAATAGTTTCAACAGAGAGAAATGTAGGGTCCTGCATCTAGGCAGAAAAAATGAATTGCATAGATATAGGATGGGAGACACCTGGCTGGAGAATAGTACCTGTGAAATGGATCTGGGAGTCTTGGTGAACCACAAATTGAACACGAGTCAGCAGTGTGACACAGCAACCAAGAAAGCCAATGTGATTCTTGGCTGCATCAACAGAAGCATACTGTCTAGATCAAGAAAAGTGATAGTACCACTCTATTCTGCTCTGGTCAGACCCCACCTGGAGTACTGTGATCAGTTCTGCACTCTTCAATTTAAAAAGGATGTTGACAACCTTAAACAGGTCCAGAGTAGGGCAACCAGAATAGTTAAAGGTCTGGAAGAAATGCCTTATGAGGAGCTGCTTAGGGAGTTGGACATGTTTAGCCTTACAAAAAGAAGGCTGAGAGGGGATATGATATCTATTAGAGATGGGCACGAATAAAAAAATGGCAATTCGTTTGTCGTTTGTCATTTAGGGGGTCCGTTTTGGTTCGTTTCCGTTTTTCGTGAATTTTTGCAAAAAAAATGTTTTTGTTTTTGTTCATTTTGTTACCATTTCGTTACCATTTATTTCAATTTTTGCTTTTTTTTAGCATTTAAAGCAGTTCAATGTATTGCTGTAACGAAAACGTAATGGATGACAAAATTTCTGGTGTTTCTGTTTGTTTCGTTTCATTTTAGAGATAAAATTTGTTTGTCGTTTTGTTGCATAACGAAATGAAAAAATGAAAATGGAAATGAAAAATTGTTCGTTTCGTGCCCATCTCTAATATCTATGTTTAAATATTTGAAAGGATGTCATATTGAAGAGGGGACTGGTTTGTTTTCCATGACTTCAGAAACTAGGACTTGGGGCAATGGTTTCAAACTATAGGAAAAGAGATTCCATTTGAACATTAGGAAGAACTTCCTGATGGTTAGAGCTGTCTGGCAGTGGAATATGCTGCCACCGAGGGTGGAGTCTCCTTCTGTGGAGGTTTTTATGCAGAGGCTGGGTGGCCATTTGTTGGGAGTACTGTGATGGGGATTCCAGGATGGCAGGGGTTTGAACTGGTTAGCCCTTGAGGTCTCTTCCAACTCTATGATTCTATGAATATACAAAACCTACTGCAGGATCTCTGGAAGATCAAGTTATGAAAGAAGCCATGCAACAGGGTTTAGGCCAGGGTGTTATTATTGGAACAGATACATATACATACAACTGTATATATGTACACTCAGTTGGTACCTGACCAATCAAAACTGATTATTGATCATCTATAAACCATGGTACAACTACTATTCTGAAAGTTTCTTTCAGTTCTTCACCCCATTCTTTTTCATTCTTAACTGTTTTATCGCTTTTTTCTACACACTGTCAGGTGAGTTGATTGCTCTTTGAGTTTGCCCGTTTTGCTTGCACTGTAAACCGCAATGCATGTAAAAGATGTTATGTAACATCATCCTCACCCTTGCTATCATCAAAATTGATGCCACTGAGCCACCATGCACAAACTGGAGTCACATGCAAAACAAGTGGCAGAGAAAGAGAAAAAACTGGTTGTGGGTTACAATGTTCCTATGTTTTGTCATCTCCATTTTACAACTCAGTTGAGACAGATGTGGCCTGAATAAAACAAAGAAAATGTCTTCTCTATCTGTATCATAAAGGAATCATTATATAAGGCAGTTCACTGGTATGAGAGCTAATGAGCTCCTTTTGCACAAGATAGTTTGCTCCCTGTTGCAAAAGGAGAAGATGGTGCCCGCTTCCATTTCCGATTCAGATGCAAACAGAGCTGAAACTTAATTCACCACTGCCAAGGGAATGGCATCCAGCACTATGCCTGAGCGCATCAGAAGAGCTTAGAAGAGACACAACAGGCTATGGGGTGCACACCATGCAGTCCAGTCACAGGCACAGGAGACAACGGTTTGAGACATGCCATGCACACTCTATTGCAGCCTTCTCTGGCCTGGCCCCTTTCAGGAAGAACAGCTGGAGGGTCTGTCTTAAGTGCTTCATCAAACATCTGGCACAGTGGCAGCCACCCCAATGTAACTAATGAGGCTTCTTTCACATGTGAGAAGGCCTGAAATCTCACTTCATGTGTGCCAAATGAACATCTTGGGAAGAGAAGGCAATGCATCCAGCATCTATTAGAGAAACAACCCTACCACAAAAACAGGGCATCTGCAGATAAAGGAAGAACAGAAAGCTGACCTCCTCACGAGCTAAGGACCTAAAATGAGAAAAGATGCTGCACATGATTTATCTACTAAATTCCTGGGCTTAAATTGGCTACCCTTTAAAGCAGGCATGTCCAAACTTCGGCCCTCCAGATGTTTTGGACAGCAACCCCCACAGTCCTTTGCCATTGGCAATCTAAGCTTAGAATTCTGGGAGTTGTGGTCCAAAAAATCAGGAGGGGCGAAGTTTGGACATGCCTGCTTTAAAGCAAGGGTTCCCAACTTTGTCCCTGCCCCACCACACCCCAATGCTTGTAGACTAAAAACCCCAGATGCCTTCTCCAGTAGCTGCACTGGCCAGGGTTTCTGTGAGTTCTAGTCCATGAACATCTGGGGACCCAAACTTGGGAATTATGGCTTTAAAGCACTTGTTTAGAAATCCTCAGCAGCCCAATGGTGTTCCTTCTGAAATTAGGACTTCATAAGAAGAAAGCTATATGATGACACCGTGTCAGTCCCATGGGGCATTCCTTTCAGAATTATATGCATAAACAGCAAACATTCCTTGAAAAACTAAGTCACAGTTTTGTTTGGAAGGTTTAAGAAAACAGAACTTTGGTTATAACATCTCTTAGGTCAGTGCTTCTCAACTTTCCTAATACCGCAACACTTTAATACAGTTCCTCATGCTGTGGTGACCCCTTGCCCTGCTTGGAAGAGGCCACAAGCCCCCTTTGGCAGGCCACTGCCGCCGGTGCCATAAAGAACTTCCCTCTACAGGCACCCTCAGCCAATCGTAGCCCCCGGTGCCATTGACTGACATCCCCTCCAACCTATCAAGCTGTAACTCACTCGTTCCTCCCTTCCTCCCCCTCCTCCTCCAGACCCAAGCTATTTGTGCCTTTTTCTTCACTGGCTCATGATGACCCCTGTGTAATGGTTGTTTGACCCCCAAAGGAGTCCCGACCCCCAGGTTGTGAACCACTGTCTTAGCTGAATCTTCCTCACAAGACAATTCTTCATTCTCACCTGTTCAAAAATACAATATGTAAAAACATTAATTTCTTCCCTTCCTAGGTGTAAACAACAAAATGTCTGTAATGGATCCTTTGACATAATCTGTTTTGAATGGAATTGCAGACAAGGGGAGCATTCTGTTGGTCATTCAAAGAACACGTTACAGAAGAGCAATTGTATTTTATTTTACTCTGCACAGTTACACAATCTATGTGCACAAGCTTCCAAGTAAGGACAGAAAAGACAAGAAGTCCTGGTGGTAATTCAGGTCCTCTCATATGTGTGGGGTCTATTATTCTGCCATCTCCATCAGCAGCGGATACCATTCCCTTGTTTTGTCTGTTTATCACAAATACCAGTTTGAGGTCTCTACGATTATAATCTCATGGAAATTATCTAGGGATCACTGCTGATGTTGCCACACTGAAATACTTGGATTGATTTGAGGCTGGCAATGTTTCCTTTCCTCACTGTGCTGCTGCACCACAAAAAATGGTATGTGGGTGAAAAGTTCAACAATTCTACACTGTCTTTCTTGCTGATGTCCCCTCTTTCTTTACCCTGACCCTGTTCTCAAAGGCTTCAGTTGATGACAACGCTAGCCATGACCTGCCTTGGAAAAATGCAAAAGGCACCTCTCCTGTTTCAGTCCTCACCAGAGTCAGTCAGTTTTGGACCACAACTCCCAGAATTCCATGCCTGTATTTTCAATGGCAAAGGGCTGTGGGAGTTGTGGTCCAAAACATTTGAAGGGCCGAAGTTTGGACATGCCTGCACGGTTAGGCAATGTGAGGGGAGGTGTATTAGACAACTGTAATGGAGAAAGACAGAGCTCTGTGCCATGAAGCTTGCCCTGTGCTTTTCCTTCCCAACCCAGCCGTGGGAGAGGAACCAACACTGGTGGTGAGATTGAAGAGCTCATCCACTTGATATACCATGGGAAGAATATCACACCTTGTTCTCCACCAGAAACATATACCAGAACGGTAGTGATCCTCATTACATGTCATTTCTATGACAATAAAAAAGGAACACTGGCTTATATGATAGCACATAAATTATCTCATATCCCAATGCCGTCTACTTTGGCTATCCAGAACTCGGCAGGGCACCTGGTATGAAAGATCCATGTTTATCTGATTTTCTCAAGTGCAAAAAGAAGGACAAGTCTTGGACCTTTGGATTACAAAGCACATGTTCTCTCTCCCATGGAGCTACAGGATTTCCATAAATGTATTTCTCACAGTTAAGAGGAGGTATAAGGGCGTTTTTACACGACCCCTAAACTCTGGGGCAAATGGCTCCCAGCTCCGGAGCTTAAAAATGTTTACCCACCAGCTCCGGAGTTAACAGGAAATTAAGTGCGAGCCCGCCCACTTTAGCGTGTCCCAGCACAGCTTTCAGGTACCTGCTTTTTGGAGGTGAATATTATTTGATCTAGTGTAAGGATAGTGAGTGCGGGGCTCTCCTTGCTTCTGTTTGTTGTTTTTTGGCTCCCACCCCTTTAAGAGCTACTTTTACAGACGAGAGGCAGAACGAGGTGAGCGGCATGCTTTTCTTTCTCTTTTTCTCCCTCCCCTCATGCAGCCAGCAACCAGGAAGTGCGGAGGGGGGTGGGAAAGCCCGAAGAGCGACGGACCCCTAAGATCTCTGGTCCGAATTTAAGTGGCCAGCGGATCTTAGGGGTCGTGTAAAAAGGCCCTAAGTCTCAGAGTGACACAGAGAACCAAGGTCTCAGGGATGCCCGTCAGTCCCGTCTGCCTCAGTAATATTAAAAACCACAGAAAAGAAGCAGCATGGTTAATCTAGAAAGCAGAACTTTTTTTAAATCTTATATATTTTATTTAGATATAAATTCCTTTTCAGAATAAAAAATTCATTGATGTGTGCTCTCCGACTAATCCCAGTCATACCTGGTAATTTCTTCTCATCTTTAAATATTTCTCAGAACAAATTGATTGAAGTAACTTGGCATAGGCTGAAGAGGTATCTGCCTTCTTGCTTCTATTTGCCATGTTTTATAGAAGAAAATTTTAGAAGTTCAAACTAGCTGGAGATAGCATGATATTTTAAGAAAAATAAGCTTGGCTCTTTCTTAATGTGTCCCTTAGGAAAAGTCGCTCTTTGTTTATTTTAAAGAATGGAACTGAATTATTTGTTTCACCGTAAAAGTCAGGGTTGGCAAATGCATGCCTACAGGCAGTTATCAGAGACCAGCCTTGACCAATCTGGTCTTTCCAGATGTGTTAAAGTACAATTCCCACCATCCCTGTGAGCACGACCATAGGAAGTGATGGGATAAACCATTCAACACATCTGGAGGGGGCCAAGTTAGAGAAGGCAGAATTGAATCAACAATTCCTTTAATTCTTGCATTGTTTTCAAATTTGCAGGGACCTTCCTGTAACACAGATTTCCCTACTTGGTAAGTGACATGATTGAATTGACTAAAATCCTGATGCAGTATTGTGGGTTGCAATGTACAGTGGAGTTTGTTTGTTTGTTTTGAATATTTTGAATATTTTGATTTATTTTAATGCTAATTTTATAAAAACAATTCCAAATACAAATACAAAATATATATAAAAATTGAAATAAAACAAAACAACAGTGCTCCCCTCCACCAACGGGAACTCTTAAACAATATTTTCCCTCTCTTCCAGAACTGAGCCTCTTGGCACTGTTGTTAAATGCCTGTACCATACTTGCAAGAGCCTCGTGGCGCAGTGGTTTAATGCTTGCACTGCAGCTAAAATTGTGCTCACAGTCTGAGGTTCAATCCCAGGTTGTAGGCTCATGGTTGACTTAGCCTTCCATCCTTCCAAGGTTGATAAAATGAGTACCCAGCTTGCTGAAGGGTGGGTGGGCAATGTGTAGCCTGCATACTGTAATTAAATTGTAAAAATTCTGTTTCCACTGATTGATGATATATCTCACATAGTTCAGCTTTTTAGCACCATGCAGGTCTGCTACAAAGAAGCAAAACTCTCATACCCACACCCCTCCTTTCTAATTTCCCTGTATGTGTGGAGGCCACTACCTGCAAAGGAGAAATCTTTCTATCGATAAAGGCTAACCTTGAGATTTCAGATTCCTGTTTTTACCAGGGTGTTATAACTTTGCAGGTATATGTTGGGGGGGGCTGTTTGTGCCACTATAATGACCCATGAATATGTACAAAGCTGGGGTAGGGAGAGGGCATGTGTACGAGAGTTCTTGCAAGGAAGGGGCATATCAGGGGGGGCAGAAGGGTACATCTGTCCCAGGCGCAGCAATCGGGGGCAACTGGAGGGGGAGGAGGAGGAGGAAGCCCTGCAAACTCCCGCCAGTACTCCTCAGGCTTGGTGAGGGGACCCACTCTGTCGCAGCCTCCGCCGCCGCCAGTACGTGCCAGGCAAGTGGCAAAGCAAGCAGGCAGGCAGGTGTGCAAGCATGGTGGCTGTGGAGCCCTCCTCCTCCTCTTCCTTCAACTCTTTCTCACCTTGCTCTGGTAAGGCACGTGGTAGCGTACGGGGGCACACACACACACAAAGAACACACACACACACAAATGTGCACCCGCGCCCTGCGCACCTGCCGACAGGATTGCCCCCCTTACTGGGAGGATGCGATGGGGTTGGGGAGGGCCGGAGGGGTGCAAATATAACTTTGTTCCCACGCACCCCAAAACCTTGCTACACTGCTGTTGCAGGGATGTCTACATTTGAGAATTCTTGCCGGTAGCTACTTGCCAGAGATCCAACAGAAAAATATGTGTGATTCTTCTCTTCTTCTTTTGTTGACATAGTGATCAGGAATGAGGAACTGGGTTGTGCTTCTCTTGAGTTCCTCCTCCAAATCATAAGTACCTCCTGGCATAGCCCCCTTCTGCATCTGAGGCTCCATCTCACAGATCTTCCCATTGAGGCCCATTCCTCAAGGTAACAGCCAACAGTAAAGTGCTTTCCAAAGGAATGGAAACATACATCTTTGTGGCTGTTGTTATACAAACAGCCTATCATTATTTGGCCACCCCATCAGAATGTGTGCTGATTTCATTTCAGCTCGCTTGCTGTTTCAGAATCAGAATTTCTGACAGGCTTGCCCCTAAACTAAAATACCATGCAGAGCTTATCTGGAAGTTGAGTCATGTCTACTGGACTTCTTTTTCTTGAGAGACGGAAATGTTTTGCTGCTCATCCAATCAGCTTCATCAGTCTGAATACAGCTAAGCTGTTTGGATCAGCAGTGAAACGTTTCTGTCTCTCAAGAAAAAGAAGTCCAGTCGCCATGACTCAACTTCCAGATAAACTCACCTGGATGATTGAGAATCTTCACAGACCATGCAGAGCTCTTCCTTGGGATCTGAAGGGCCTCAGAATTCTCCACTTTGTAAGAGACCTAGGGAATGTTCTGGGACCAATTTGTATTTTTTTTTCAGTGTGGGGGCATTAGACCACTATTTAGTCCCCTTCTTAATCAGAGATTTCTATATAATAATGACACTTCAGAGAACATTTTGGAGTCCACATAATTTTCTATGTGAGGATGCAATTATTTGTTATTCCTTGAGGGAAGTGACTATGTGCGTGTTGGAGGAGCAACAGTATAAAAAGCATACCCCCTTTCTTTGTGGAACCATCATTTTCCAATGCACTTTGGTGACATTGTATGCACGTGCATTTTTGAAATCTCAAATGGAGAATGTCAATGAACACTTGCAGTGCTCGACATGTAACATGCTGAGCTCTCTTCAGTTTCTGACAGACTAAGTTCATCCATTGGTGGCTGCAACTCATCTTGGGGTGTTAACAGGATAAAACATCCAAAAACTTGCTTTATAAATTGTTTTCATTTCTTCAACGCGTATTGGACGGATGGATTTAGAGCTACATATTTTATAGATGTTACCTGCACAAAGCAATATCCCCTCCACCAATGATATTCAGTCCCATCTAGCAAGTCTCAACAACCTCAAGCACAGCCATCTGACATGTGTACCAATGCTTGGAATACAAAATCACACTCACTCAAGGATATGTGCTCTAACTTTAAAAGTGGCCCAAGTTAATATTTAAACAGAACAAATTAATGCAGCAGAAATAAACACACATACACATACCCCTCTAAAGTCCAGAGAGATTACCTACAAAACATGAAAGAAAACCTCAAAAAAATATTTTTCCAGAAGGACTATTCCTCCACCCTCACCCTCTGTTCTGCTTCCCAAAGATGAATGAGATGACAGATGTTTTAGTAAAATCATTAAGACGAGATAGAAATAATTTCTGGGGATGTTAGTTAAATTCCTCGCTGACTGGGCCACTTGATAGATGACAGCCCTTCTTCTCACCCAAGGTGAGAGGAAAAAAAGATTAATTTCTGGAAAGTTGGGCCCCAACAGGAGGAAAGTAAAGCCAAGCACAGCGTGAGCGATATTGACAAAGAGGCGAATCTAAATATATCTGCACGCAGGTTGAGAATCTGGGCTTTGGAAAAGGTGTTTATTAATATCATGAAGATATGATTCTTAATGATTTGGGAACAGAGACCTATATAAGGGCTTGAGTAATGGCACTGTCTCATTGCCTGCCTAGTTTGTGCTTCTGTCTCAGACAGGTTCATTTTTCACTGGAGGGGAAAGGTTCACACCGCAAGAGGGGGGTAACCAGTTGATGTTACAAGGCTGACGATTAGCCCCCTTGCTGTTCCACACGACACTGGGAAGGACTCCAACAGTCAACCTTAATGCCTGTTTCAGCATCTTGAAGAAATTAATGAACACAGATTTGATGGCAAAACATTTCAATCAGCCCGTACCAGCTGTGCCTACAATCTATTTTTATTTGTATATATATTTTATTTAAAAAAAAAACCAAAAAGGTTTCTTAATAGTAATAATAATAAAATGAGTGGAAAAAACAGACCAGTCATTTTGTGAGGGAGGACAATGGGTAACAGGAACACAGAAGGGAAAGGACAATGGTGGTTAGTGCCAAAAGATGCGTTACAGCTCTTGTGTTTGTTGAACAAATTAAGCACGTTCTGCTTTTTCACCTGCTGAAGTAGCAGCCGTGCATATGGCCCAGAAGTTAAAAATAAGGAAATATGCATACATTACCATACTTAATGGACGACCCCCTCCATTTAATATGCAAATTTCCTGAAATATTACTGAATGCCGTCTGTTCTAAATGAATAAATTTGAATTGCAATTAGAATAATCCTTTATAATTAATGAAAACTGTCAATTTTGGTTCATAAGTAATTTGATTAACTGGATGATGGGACACTTATCAAGTTCACTGGACTGCTAGGCTATGAGAAAGCTGACAGGGAAAATGGGGCGGTCCAAGCACTCAGACACGACTGGAATATTATCCTAAATTATTGATAACAGAAGCCAGTGAACTTAAGAAAGTGAACTCTGTGTGCCATGTTTAAAGGGACATTTCGACTGCATGGTATGTGATGGTTTTGCTTGGAATAGCCTGCTCGAACCATTGTGTCTCAGCCCTACCGCCCACAGCAGGAATGCCCTGTGTGTGTGTGTGTGTGTGTGTGTGTGTGTGTGTGTGTGTGTGTGTGTGTGTGTGTGTGTGTGTGTGAGAGAGAGAGAGAGAGAGAGAGAGAGAGAGAGAGAGAGAGAGAGAGAGAGAGAGAGAGAGAGAGAGAGAGAAGGAGACACACAAGGCCCTGGCTAGTTAAATCTGAAATTTACACTCTCCAGCTGCTTCCATAAGAAGCAAAAAATGCTTGCACGATAAACATCAGAAGGAACAACCAAAGCCATGTGGAACCATCACAAAAATTATTTTGCATTAGGCTACCACTAACAAAAGGTACTGTATTTTTCCTACACCTGGCTTTTGGGGTGTTGTTTTCTCTTGAAAACTGGGATTAGAAAATTAGTAATTTTTTTGCTTCTTTTGAGTTTTTTTAACACACACACACATGTGATTGAAGAAGTGAAGCAAAATGGAAAGGAAAACCATTCCAGACCTCCTCTTTTGACTGAAGAAGAGACTAAGCACAGGTAAAACTTATGCACATTTATTTGGTCTGGAGAAAAATGGTGCCTACCTTTTACTGCGACTCATTCCTGCTCAGGTGTGTACAACATGGTGTACAAGTAGATTGTACTCCTTTTTAGTTTCATGGCCCATAAAGTTTGTAGGGAATGAAATAGTTAGGAGAACTGGAAGTGATTGGCTGGACTCCAAGTACAAAGAAAGCCCAAAAATGCAAGCAGGAGGATAAATGTATCCTGCATTAACCATTGGCTTTATACTCCTTTTCCAAGACCATTGTTTCATTAATTTATCTAGATCAGCAATAGAGAAATGGGCCTCTTGTAAAACTAATTGTTCTTAATTGTGAATTTAAGTCCAAAATACCTTCAGATACATGGCATTACAATGGGGATGCATATATTATGTGTTGCCAAGTTATTTCTGATTTATGGTAACACCAAGGCATGGAAGATATTCACAGGTCAGTTTATCATTGCCACCCCATATGACTTTCCATAGTTTAAAAGAGATTTGGACCCAGACTTCCCGAGCACTACTCTGACACTCACAATGCAACAAGATATGCCCAATTAGCCTGGTCTGGAGCAATCTAGATCACACTAAACAAAGTAGCTTTGACGTGTGGTGTGACATTTGGGGCAATTCTCACATTCACATGCAAGGATCAACCACATTGCACCTCACATGACCCTATTTAGCATAATCTAGACTAATCTTTAGCATTAAATGGAAAGAAAGCAAAAGCAAAAGCAAAGTGTTCTGCTTATATACCGCCCCATACCACTTAAGTAGTCTCTGGGCGGTTTTACAATTTTTTAAATTACAATGTGCAGGCTACACATTGCCCCCCCCAGCAAGCTGGGGTACTCATTTTACCGACCTCAGAAGGACAGAATCAGAATCAGATTACTTTTATTGGCCAAGTGTGGCTGGACACACCCAGAATTTGTTTTGGTAAAACATGCTCTCGATATAAAAGGAAATATAAGAATCAGATAGTCAACAATAAAAACACAGTACAACAATACAATATAACCTATTATTTAAAAGGAAGAAGAGAAGTAAAAATTAATTATTCAACAGTTTGATAGCACTTGGAAAGAAACTATCTTTATATCTAGTTGTCCTAGTATGCAATGCCCTAAAACGCCGCCCTGAGGGTAACAATTGAAACAGGTTATGTCCAGGATGTGTGGAATCTGTGTATATTTTCATCGCCCTCTTTTTAGCTCGCATGGTATACAATTCCACAATAGATGGCAGATTAGTAGCAATAATTTTTTTCTGCAGTTCCAATTATCCTTTGAAGTCTATATCTGTCATGCTTAGTCGCAGAACTAAACCAGACAGTTATAGAGGAACAGATAATAGATTCAATAGCACCTCTATAGAATTGAATCAACAGTTCTTTTGGCAGTCTGAACTTCCTAAGTTGACGCAGAAAAAACATTCTTTGTTGTGGTTTCTTAATAATACTTTCAATATTATATGACCATTTTAAATCTTGAGATATAATAGTACCTAAAAATTTAAGATTATTTTGAGTACATCATAAAACTAGTTGTTCAATCTCTTGCCTATAGGCAGATTCATCATTGTCTCGAATGAGGCCAATCACTGTAGTGTCATCTGCAAACTTCACTATTTAAACAAAGGAATCCTTTGAGGTACAGTCATTAGTATATAAGGAAAAAAGAAATGGAGAAAGCACACAGCCCTGAGGTGCTCCTATGCTAACCTTGCTAATATCTGATATAATTTTACCTTCAGAAGATTGAGTGAACCTTGAGCCTGCTACCTGGGATTGAACCCCAGGTCGTGAGCACAGTTTTACCTGCAGTACAGGCATTTAACCACTGCGCCACGAAGAACAAAAAAACTCCTTCCTCTCCTTCCATGATTTGCCTAAGCTGCTCAATGCTCTAAAGAAATGGAAAGCTTCCTTCCTGCTCACCTACAGAGGAAGAGAAACAGTTTCCCTTTTAAAAATGTTGTTACCAACTGATACAGGATAATTTGAAGAGGCTTTCATTTTTTTGCTCATGCATTGTGTCAGTCAGCAAAAACTAAAAAGAAAAGGAAGACTTAACCTCCCTTCCACTTTGCAGGAGAGTGAGAATAAAGTTCTCAGTTTTCCAGATTACTATGCAACTTCATCAAAGGGACAGCCACACAGCCTCTTTGGTTTCATCCCAGTGATCACACATAGTGGAATCAAACCAAAACAGAGTTATCCTATCTGCACCAACAAAACAAACAAAACAAAACACAACACAACACAACAACAACAACAACAACAACAACAACAACAACAACAACAACAACAACACACACACACACACACACATAAAAGTAGCCCCTGACATGGACCCGAAAAAGGTACAAACGAGCATGGACTGGTTCACGATGGCACATCTGCCATATGGGCACCAGAAAAAAAGTGAGAACCAACGCATCTCCAACCCAGACCAAATATATAAGAAAAATTCCCATCTGACAATTCCCTCAGTCTGCTATCTCAGGCTGACACTCACACAATGAGGATAGGTTGTAATAACAGGGTGTTCCACTGTTTTATGAGGACAAATTAGAGCAGGAGAGAGAGATTTATAATGAGTTGGCTTAAAGAAGAAAAGGTGGAATGTACATAAATCTAATAAAAAAGATCCTCCCAGTCCATGTAAAATGAAATCCCTCTTTGTTCTGATCAGTGGTGCCTAAAGAATGGTCCCGCATAATATTTAATGTTTGATGCCACTCAACTGGTTTACCTGCCCAACTTCACCAGTGGGCATGGCACTTCACAGTATATACCAGGATAAGCCCTCTCCCCTGAGGAAATTAGAACTACACATTTCTCTCAACAGAAAATTGGAGGGAAAGAGACGCAGAAGTGAGCAAGAAAATAAGTGATCATTCAAATTATTGTGAGAGGACAATGCAAGGAGGGGTTTCCTAGATATTATCCCATAAGCTCACAATGCTTTTCATCCCTCCCCCTGCAAAAAAATAAATATTAAGACATGACAAAATGTAAGTGTATTAGTAATCTCATTTTAGAAAGAAACCATGTATTTTATTGTCTCTAAGACAAGTTTCTCCTCCACTCACCCCTTGCTGAGGGCCTGTGGCAAACTGCATTCAGAACTGAGATCACTTTGCGACACAGTCTGAAATACAGGGATAACAATGAAATAAAATAAAGTGAAACAAAATAAAATTTGAACCCAAGCATATTGATTTCCAAACAGAGCCCAAATTCTTAGGAACAACATGAGTGACCATCTTACCCCACCTAAAAAAATATATGATTCCTGCCCCCAACAGAATGTCAAATCGACTTCTATTGCTGAATGTTTTCTGGGTTAGCTTTTGGTTTTCCAGATCAGAACTCGTCACACCTCTGACAGGATGACAGGCAGGCAGGCAGAAAGAATGGAAGCAATGTCAAAAGAAGAGGAATTATTAATTTTGCCCCAAATTTAGGAAGACTGAAGGAACAGAAATACATTTATCCATTTATCAGCTTTCTTGAAGAATTTTACCACCAGATTCATTATGAGAAGGATTGTCGAGCTATTTTTGGTTAGTGGAGGCAATATGGGATGAGCCTCCTGGCAGACTGTGCCCTGAACAAATGGGATCCTTTGAGTACATTAGGGTCCGACTAGTTTCTTTTTAGAGACACATCAAGGCGTTTCAGTGCATGCCAATAAAAGCCCACCTGGAGTAAGGAATTACAGAGCAGTAAGAAGGAAGCTGAGATAGCTCAAGGCTTTGTGTTTTCATTTACTTTAAAAAAGGCATGTTGTTAAAACAAATGTAAAAATTAGCCATATGGAGACTTAGTTTTGGTACAGCGTCTTCATCTGTCACCACATTTGGAGAAAGCACACATGCTCACACACTGTGCTGGCACTCAGACTCAGAGGGAAGGAAAACAACACAAGGACGCAGAACTGAAAACACTCATATGCTTTTGACCTCCTGGGATGGGTGCTTATGATTATTTCATAAATATAGTGAAAACTAGGCAAATTGTGACTGCTGAGATATATTTTAAAGATCAGCATCTTATCATAAAGGCAGACCGACCCTGAGTCTAACTAACTAGCACACCATGCTGTTTAATTCAGCACAGCTTACCCAAATGAAATACACCCCTACACCCCTTATTTTGAATTCAAACCTTAGACCCAGTGCATGTAAGACAGGGGCTTAATAGCTTTCCAAACTCTCATTTGGCCTCCGTTATACAACCAGCTGACACTGAAAATAATTAATGCCCTTTAGGACTCACATCTGCTCCTATGCTTCCATGTCAAGGCTTTTAATTGGGCTATTTTGGCATTTTGAGACAATGGCAAGGTGAAATAACCTTTCTTTAATATTTCAGAGGTCAGAAGCTAGTCCTGCCAAAGGTCACCCTTCAGGTTCACAAATGAGTCATTTGTATCACCTAATGCAATCTGTGACTTGCAAATTGCATGGGGATATGTGATAGTGCATTAATTAGTCCATGTGATGAATACGGAATTCATCATTAGTGGTTGTAGTTTCTGCCAATACTTGTTTTGGTGGGGTGAGGTAACTGATTAGATTACATATTCTCCAGATGAGTGTGGCCTTTAATATCTGGAATTGTTTGCTGCTCTTCAAAGTTGGAAGAATAAACTAAATCACTCCCATATAGATCTGTTGGCCCTTCACTTTTATTACATGTAAAAGAGCCATTTGATTCTATACTGGGTGCATTCGAAACAGAAAAGCATGATTTATTTTGATGGAAAGAAGGCTGCCCCCTCCTGTACTGGATCTTCATCTGCTCTTCTTCTCCTACTGAGGAAGAGTAGCACATCAATCAGATTTTTAATGGTGGTCAACCTTAATTATGGTTTGCTAGAATAACCTGCCTTTATAAACCAGGGATTGAAACTGGCTTATTTCCAACAAAACCACTATTAAGCTTGAATAACTGGAGAGCAATATTTAACCAAATATGGAAATGGGAATTTCACAGCTGCACCAGAGAAGCAAAGCAAAACTTGGATGTCTGAGGTCTAGTTCCATTCTCATCACGATAAACCATTGTTTATACTTAACTGATTTTATCCTGCCCCAGAAAAGTGTTCCTTTGGACAAGCTATCTTGGAGAAGGAAAAGATTCAACTAGAGATTAAAGAGCAGGCTACCCAAATGACCTTATAGCCTAACTCATACAATGTCTCCTTTTAAAAAACAACCACACGATTCTGGAAAACACATTATTGGGATCATCTGGACTTCTATAGCAAGGAGCATGGTCTCCAATACAGGCTCATTCCTCCATTGTCCAGTTGAGACATTTTGTACTGACTGCATATTGCAGTGATACACTTTCCCTCAGTCAGCAATTATGTCACTTATATAATGGCACATCTCTTCCATCTCACAACACACAATAGACAGCGTCTTTAATTTTTTTCCACCACAATGTTATTTTCCAGCTATAATATTGGGAAAGTTCAGAGCAGAGCCTCATCTGAGAAAAGCAAAGGGGCAATCATATTCATAATCCTTCACTCATTCAAGGAAATCATAGGAAGAGTCTTACAACACCCCAAGGTACATCACTGAGGACACTGGATTTCTCCCTTTTCACTTTGTGGATGGAAGAATGCATTAGAAGTGAGTGAATGATTAAGACAAAGGGACAGTAATGGCAAGGAGAAATATCAGAATGGCCAATCAATTCCATGAGTAGGCAGGTTCAACAGCTGCCCACAGGTGCTCTTCCCTGCTGTCAGTTATCGGCAGCATCTTGGAAAACCTGCTCATCTCCCTTCCTGATGTCATATATGATACATTCAGAACTTTCACATATTACATAAAACATAAAAAAATAAAACAAACACTTCGTGAAACAAGCATAAATGAAACAAGATGTATTTCCACATGTATAACACTTGGTTGTTTCATGTCACCAGGGCGCGGGGGAATGAAACAAGGAAACAGCAGGGAAATTATAAGACAGGATTCCGGCATTTTGGATATACTGTACTGTTATCGAAAGCAAAGAGAGATGTGCTGCATGCTCTGGTACAATCAAAGACATGCAACAGCAAATATGAGAAATGCTATTTTTCCAGTGTCATTACTCCATAGGCCTCTGGAATTGTACATCCCCTTAGGAACAGTTGGTCAAAAATAAATTCCTTGTCTTTGGTTAATCTTGTTCCTACGCATCCTTCCTTGGCTAAGCTTTTTTTCAGGTTTTCTCTGTTTCGGTGTACTGCTTGTTCTGCAAAAACAATTAGCTTTTCCCAGTGAGGGCATTATTGTTATTCCAAGACCTATTTCAATCCCTTTTCCCCAGACTTCTGATTATGTAAACATATTAGCTCCTTTGCATCCTGCTCTTTGACTCATGGATGAATTAAGGTGGGATGGCAGAAAACCATGCATTGTACTTGTCTTTTAAATAAGTGATAAGAATTCTATAATAAATAGAAGCCTACTTCGACTATTCATCTTTACATTTGAAAGGGGAGAAGGCTCTTCTTATGAAAAAATATAACTTTCAGGAGCTACATTCCCCGTCTGCAATTACCTCAAAATCACATTAATTGAGCTATAACACTGTCAGGCCCAGCAGCTGGAAGGCTTATCCATACATTCTAAAGAGACGTCCATTAATTTAGAGCTCCACTGTGTGGCAATGAAACAGGGATGACCATTCTCCCCAACATGATTTACTCTCTTTCATGCTTCTTAAGTGGGAACCTCTAGAAAAAGATTTAAGTTAAGTGACTCTTGTGCTGTGCAGGAGCTCATTTATTATAGAATTAAATTTTCATTCCTTTTAAAGGGAAAAGAAAAATGTCGCTTTATATTAAACAAGGTTAAAGTAAAGAAAGCAGCTAGTACAATCTGTAAGGGGAGTTTATATATCTAAGACATGCCAACTTAAGCATTTTGTACTGGTTACAGCAGATGGGGCAGGGGGAACCATCAGATATTTTGAACTGCAACTCCCAGATTTTCAGCCTAAACTGCCAATGATAAAGGACTGTGGGAGTTACGGTCCAACATATCTGGAGGACTGAAAGTCCCCCACCCCTGGTTACAGAGCGTGTATGGCAGTGAACAGACATGTTTGTTATATATCCTTCATGCACATAGCCACTGGCTTTGCTGGTTTGGAGATGCTGGGAGTTCCAGTCCAATAAGTAACCTTACCAAGTTTATTTATTTTATTTATTTATTTATTGGATTTATATCCCGCTTATCTACAAGTACCCTAAGCGGCTTACACGGGCTACAATAGCCAGAACAAAGTTACAAAAAATATTAAAAATAAGACAGGACAAGACAAATAACTCACGCAGTACAGAATTAAAACCTAAGCAGCACTTCTCTGATGAGGGAAGCTGATTACGATGGCGGGCCAAAAAGAAAAAAAAAATTAAGTAAATTAAGCGTCGCCAAAGGCCTCCCGAAAAAGATAGGTTTTCAAAGCCTTTCGGAAGGCCAGCAGGGTCTCTGCAGAGCGCACTTCACTGGGGATGGAATTCCAGAGGGTGGGGGCCGCCACAGAGAAAGCCGGGTCGGGTCTGCGTCCTCCGGGCTTCCCGAGGGTGGCGACCCGGAGCAAGTTCGCGCCTGCCCGAACAGGACGGGCCGAGATTGATCGCTGAGCGATCCGCTCTGCCAGGTAGTCAGGTCCCAAGCCATGGAGGGTTTTATAAACTAAAACCAGGACCTTGAATCTAATCCGGGCCGCGGGCAACCAGTGCAGGCGGACCAGGGCTGGGGTGATGTGGTCATAACGACGCACACCAACCACCAACCTGGCCGCTGCATTCTGTACCCGCTGCAGCCGCCGAGGAGATTCAGGGCAACCCCATGTAGAGGGCGTTACAGTAGTCCAGCCTCGAGATCACCAGAGCTTGGACCACTGTTCTCAAGGAGTTCGCGTCGAGGTACGGGCGGATCTGGGCGATCCGACGGAGATGGTAATAGGCGGACCTGGTCACCGACGCCACCTGGGCCTCCATGGTAGCGCCGGGTCCAGGAGCACACCCAGATTCCGCACCCTCTCCGCAAGCTGGAGGAAACTCCCCCAGGCAAGGGAGGGGCCACCGTACCCGGCATATTGAGCTTAAGCCTGTTCGCCCCGGTCCAAGCCAGTACGGCCTCCAGGCACCCGTCGAGGACCTCCACAGCTTCCACAGCAGAGGTGGTAAAGGAGAGATAGAGCTGCGTGTCATCAGCGTACTGATGACAGCAGACTCCAAAACTCCTGATGACCCCGCCAACGGCCTTACGTAGATGTTAAACAGCATGGGGGACAGAGATGACCCCTGTGGAACCCCACAAGGGAGAATCCAAGGGGCCGATAACTCCCCCATGCTGCACGTACTTGGCGGCCCTCCAGGAAGGAACGGAGCCAACTGCGAGCAGTGCCTCCGATTCCCACCTCAGAGAGCCGGTCAACAGGATACCGTGGTCGACGGTATCAAAGGCCTGACAGATCCAGGAGGACCAACAGGGTAGAGCAACCCCTGTCGGCCGCCCGGAGAAGGTCATCTTGCAGGGCGACCAAAGCTGTTTCTTTACCCGGACTGGCAAGGATCGAGGCACTGCCGATCCTCCAGGTATGACTGCAGCCGGACCGCCGCCACCCTCTCGATCACCTTGCCCATGAACGGGACGTTGGCGATTGGGCGATAGTTTGAAAGATCGTCCACCGCCAGGCCCGGTTTTTTAAGAATGGGCTTTACCACTCTCCTTCAGGCGAGAGGGAAAACCCCCTCGCTGAAGGAGGCGGTGGCGATGACAGAAGCCCATTCGGCCATAGTCCCTCTGGCAGCTCTAATTAGCCAGGCGGGGCAAGGGTCGAAAGGAGTCTAGGCAGGCCGGCAATGCACCATAGCCTTGGAGACCTCGACAGCAGAAACAGGCCCAAGCTCATCCAACCGAGGCGGCGAAGGCGGACCAGCAACTGGGGATGGCGGGGCAGGGCCACTGCAACCGGAGTCAAAGCCAGCACGGATGGCCTCTATTTTAGTTCGAAAAAAGGCTGCGAACTGCTCACTACTGAAATCAGTAGGAGGAGGCCTAGCCAGACTGGGATTGCTGAGGTCCCGAACCACCCGGAAAAGCTCCGCCTGGCGGTTCGAGGCCTCAGCAATTCTCAGGGAGTTGAAAGATGTTCTAGCCTCCCTTATCGCGTTGGTGTAGCGACCAGTCTGGGCAACAACAGCAGCCTTACTCAACGCCGTCCGGGTTTTCCTCCAGCTGCGCTCTAGCCTCCTCCTCTCCTGCTTCATTGCCCTAAGCTCCCCGGTGAACCAGGGGGAGGGCCGGGCTCGGCAGCGGAGGAGGCGCTTAGGGGCGATCCGGTCTATGGTGTGGACAGCTGTTTCGTGCCAATAGTTAGCCACATCCTCGGCCGGAGCGCCAGTCATACCACCAGGTAACCCCCCGAAGAGCTCGCCGAACCGTTGAGGGTCCATGAGCCTCCGGGGGCGGGCCAAAACAGAGGCCCGATGGTCCCCGCGGGGAGGGGCTGGAATCGCCAGGGAGAAAGAGAGCAGGTGGTGGTCTGTCCATGACACAGGCTGGGAAACAATGTTCCCCACCTCCAGACACGAAGCCCCCGACATGGAGGTAAAGACCAGATCCAGGGTGTGACCGGACCTGTGGGTGGGGCATAAAACGTGCTGGGACAGACCCATGGAAGCCATGGATTCCATGAACTCCAGGGCAGCACCGGAAAGTCCACCGCCTGCATGCACGTTGAAGTCGCCCACCACCATGAGGCGCGGGGACTTCAACAGAGCAGCGGCGATGAACTCCGTGAGCTCTGGAAGGGATTGTGCTGGGTTGCGGGGAGCTCGGTAACCCAGCACAATGCCAAATCTGTCCCGCTGACCCACCAACAGGTGAAGTACTTCAAGCCCCTGGCTAACCAATGTCGAGGCCCTGCTAACATGAAGCGAGTCCCTGTACACGATCGCAGCCCCTCCTCCCTTTTGACCCCCCAACCTTCCCACTCCCTCTACCAAGTACCCGGGCGGACACAGCAGGGCGGGGAAGCCCCCTCCGTACCCACCCAGGTCTCGGTAATGAACGCCAGGTCGGTGACGCCATCCATGGATAATGGGGATTTTGTTATGCACCGACCTGGCGTTCATCAGGAGACAGGCAAGGTTGGGGGCGCTGGTGGGGTGACTCCCAGATACGTGGCAGGGCTGGGGGTCAGAAGGGACAGGCACAAGTTGCCTGACCCGAGTTCTTCTAGTCTGACGAACCCAACAGCTACTAGCGTACCGCCCACGGCCCGACACCGTCGGTATGTGAGCTCCTGCAAACATGGCAATACAGATGGTCAAAAAAAAAGAAAGAAAAAAAAAAGGAACAACAAACAACAGAACAGGGCACAAATAAACACAGTGGCAGAACAACCTCCCCTTCCCCCAAAAAAAAAATAAAATAAAATAAAATAAAATAAATAAATATACAATGCAACAACAAATAATAAAAGTACAATTCAAATAATAAAACAAAATAACAGGAGAGCCTAAGGCAGGAGGGAGATGGTTAACTAGGTGGAATTAAGCTGACTGTCAAAAGGAGATCAGATACACCTGGGAGTGGGGGAAGGGAAAATCATAAGGTCGAAGGAACTGATTAGCAGCAAGGTCACAAGTGACGGGGCGGGCAAGGGTGGAATAATCATGCCAGCCACCCCAGCTAATCTACTAACTCTAGACCCCAACAGGTCCCAAAAGAGGTACTCAAGTCCCCAAAATCCCCAGAAACGCCCTCCCCCGTCCCAAGTCCCCCCAATCTCAGTTTCGACAAATAGCCCATGGTGGCCGACCTGCCACCCGAACTGGAGGTCAAGGACTGCAGGCTGGGGGACCCAGATGTTAATGGGTCAGGCGCCGGTGGGCGAGAGGGGGTCCAAGGGTCAACGCCAGCGGCCGAGTTGCCGCCCGGGGAAGCTCTCCGGCTCCCCAAAGGTGTAGGCTGGGGCGCCGGGACAGAGCCAGCCGCAACGGCTGGTCAGCCGCGATGGGAGCTGAGGCAGGTCCAACAGCCTCCATAACGTTCCCGCTGCATACAAACAGCGGCGGTGGCAGTGATCTCCACGGCGGTCTCCTCGGCTGGCCCGCCGCAAGGATGACAGTTGGCGGGCCGCGGGCCGCTGGCGCTCCGCTCCGACGGTGCCTCCGCTTCAGGGTCGCAGTTGTAGCGGCGGCGGCGATTGTGGACAGCCATGGCGGCGGTGGCGGCCTCCCCAACCTCCTCGAATGGCCCGCCGCGATGGAGACAGGCGGCGAGCCGCGCGCCGGCGGCGGCCTCCGAAGCAGGCCCGCCATGATGGAAAAGGCGGACCGCAGATGGAAGGAGGCGGCGGCGGCGGACTCCCCCAGCTGGCCCACAGCGAGGAGAGCATGCGGCAGCTGCCCCCGGGGCGGCCCGCCGTGTTGGAAAGTGGCGGGCCGCAGATGGAACCGCAGATGGAAGGAGGAGGCGGCGGTCTCCCCAGCTGGCCCGCCGCGGAGATGACGGGCGGCGGGCTGCTTGCGGCAACAGCCCCCGGCGCAGGTCCGCCGTAGTGGGGAGAGGCGGCCCGCCGATGGGAAGAGGCGGAGGCGGCGGCGGCGGTCTCCCCAGCTGGCCCGCCGCGAGGAAGACGGGCGGCGGACCGCAGATGGAAGGAGGCGGCGGTCTCCCCAGACAAAGGCGGCAGCAGCAACGATCGACGGGCTGGGGGGCACAGCAGCAGTGGCAACGACCCCCAAGACTGGGGCGCCGCAACCGTCAGCAGCGGCCACACCAGCAGCAGTCAGCTGGCCACAAGCCGCGGCAAGGGCAGCAGCAGTCCGCCTCCGGGCCGAACCCGCGAGGTGGCCATCGGCGGCGGCGGCAACAACAGCGATGGCGGCGGCGGCCTCCACAGCCGACCCACCACGAGGCCGTCCGCGGCGCTCCACCTCCGCAACAGCGGCGAAGGTCCTCAGCGCCGACCCGCCGCGACGGCAAGCAGCAACAACGGCGGCGGCAACAGTCGGCAAGCCACCACCAAAGGTTGGACAAAGGGCGGTGCAGGGCCGGTGAGATGGACCTCCGGCAGACATGCCTGGTGGGGGAGGGGAGGGAACGCTCATACCCGTCCTGTAGTTCGTCCTGTAACTCATCCGTTGATATAACGAGCAGTGGCGACCGTAGGATCTTCAAAAGAGCCCCTTAATTCCCCCTCCATAGCCTAGGCAAGCTCAGGGAAAAATTAAAACCCAAACATAAAAACAAGGCAGCAAAAACACAGACTTAAAGCGCAGCCGACATAAACTGCTGCTGCTGCCGCCCGCCATCTTGGTTCTTCGCTTACCGCGAACCAAAAGTTCTGGTTTGATGCATACCTAGCCTGTTATTAGTGGAGACACGATGCAAAAGAAGGAACTTTTGGTTCGCGGTAAGCACAAACCAACTAATTATGCAGTGGTAGAGGATGGAAGATGCTTTGAATCTGTGGTATCAGTATCTCTTGAGAGCTACCTACTAACAAATACAGAATAAGGCTTTATGCATGACAATTTCAACTTCCGGTAATGTTCTGGACCATTTTCTATTGATGCAATGGCCAGTTTTGAAATATGGGCACTCACCATGACAGTTCTCACAGCCACGTCCTCCAATGAAAAATGAAGGCATCTCCATTTGTGTTTATCCATTTCTACATCTGATTAGGGATGGGCACAAAACAGAAAAAAATGGGATTTGTTTTGTTTCGTTACAAATAATTTTTTTAAAAAATATACAAAATGAACCAGTAATGAACTGATTCATTACTCTATAAAATGGGTCCCCTGGGTCCTAAAGGCACCATATTTAGTGTGGAACTTCCTTGTACTATCCCCTTTAAGCCCTCCAAACTTGGAGAGATTGGGGGTTAAGGAGGCCAAGTTATCCAACTTCAAAAGAGGTGCCCCCAGAAAAATGTTTAGAATTGCAATTTTATGTTCTTGAAAATAGTGATCCAGGACAGCTAGCAGCGAGAAAATCACAGTGGAGCTTCCACAAGCTCTCCCCTTGAAGCACTCCCAATTTGGAGAGGTTTGGGGTACAGGAAACAGAATTATTGAGCTCCAAAGGGGCTGCGGGAGAACTTATTGAAGGAGTGTGGATCAGTGGGGAAACTGTCAATTAACCCTATAGTGGTAAAGCATGCCGAAGACACTAACTCCTTTCATTAAGCACCCCCACCTCCTTTGGAGTATAATATCTCTACCCCCAGAAACCCCAACTTTCCCCCCTAAAATCACTTGGAGAAGAGAAACCTGCCATTCACATGCCTAAGATCAGTAATTTTCCATTGGATATTTTTAAAAACAATATTTCCAAAAATATTTTTGATATTTTTCTGGGGGCAGAGATATTAAGCTCCAAAGAAGGTGGTGGTTCTTAATGTAAGGAGTCAATGTCTTTGGCATGTTTCACCATTCTAGGGTTAATTGACAGCTTCCCTTCAGCGCGCTGATCCACACTCCTTCAGTTAAGTTCCCCCTGCAGCCCATTTGGAGTGCAATAACTCATTTCCCTGTACCCCAAACCTCTCCAAATCGGGGGTGCTTTGAGGGGAGAGCTTGAGGAAGATCCACTGTAAATTCCATGTTGCTAGCTACCTGGGATCACTATTTTCTAGCACATAAAATTGCAATTCTAAATGTTTTTTTCCAGGGGCAACCCTTTTGAAGTTGAATAACTCACCCACTGAACCCCCATATTCTCCATATTTGGAGGGCTTAAAGGAGAGAGTCCAAGGAGTGTTGTCACTAAATGTGGTGCCTCTAGGACCCAGGGGAATCCATTAATGAATCACTTCATTTTAAACTAAAAAAAAAGCTGCTGGTTCATTTCACTACCAAGGAAACGCTGCTTCCCCAGTTTGTTTCATTTCATTTTGTTTCATTACATTTACATATTGAACCAACAAATCAGAATTTCATTTTTCGTTTAGTGCCCATCCCTACATCTGAGTTTGTTTCTCTCTGTGTGCACATACTGTATACACATGAAAAACAGAAAGAACCATCATAGCTATTCTGATCTTCAAACAAAAAGAGTGTCTTGAGACATGAAGAAACCTGGTTGAAAAATAAGGCAACTGGTATATATTAAAAATAAGGCATCCTCCTCTTATTATTTTTGTATGAAAACCCTGTGTTGGAGAATGTGGTTATTAAAAAAGTTCCAGGATAATGCAACATTGTTATCCATACTCAGTTTCTCCACACATTAGGGCTTTTTTAAATGCAAATAAAGTCTTTGTATATATTTTGAAAACTTCTAAAATGCAAACACACACACACACACACACACACACACACACACACACACACACACACACACACAGAGAGAGAGAGAGAGAGAGAGAGATCCATCATTTTTATACAGCAAGGATAAGAACACTGAAATAAATGAAGATTTTCATCCCTGATGTATCCCTGAATGTCCATGGAAGAAACCTGATATTTTATATTATTCACCCATTTGTTCGGACTGTCTGATAGTTGGGATAGCAAGCTGGCAAGGGTCTGTGTAGTGTTACATTGAAGAAGATAGACTTTGATCTAGGATTCCATGAGAAAGTGAAAACTATATGTTTCCTCGGGCTGTTTTAGACCACAAGCTCAAAATTTTCAATAAATATATATTTCTAACATCAGAATGAAATAATTTATAACACAAAATGAACAAGCACATTCTAGTTGTTCCATCCCCACAAGGGACAGGACTTTTTTAGAGTGAATGAAACTTCTGCAAATTCCCACTCAAGGCAGCCCAAACCCAAGGCTGAACTGATATTTGTCATAGTTGTGGATGATTTTCAAGGGGCCCTTCTTTCCTTCCTTATGTATACTACCAGGGATTTAAGAGTATCTAAAAATACTCCCATTTATATCAGGTAACTAAGAGCTGCTCTAGTTTATTACCCCAAATCTTAAACAAAAGTGCAAGTTACAGTCATGTTAATGGCTTAGAATACAGTAGTACCTCTTAAAATGAATTTAATTCATTCTACAGGTCAATATGTTTTACTGAACTTTTGCCTTACAAAACGCGGTTTCCCATAGGAATGCTTTGGGAATGGATTAACCCATTCTGGATGTTAGAATAAAGACAAAAATAAACAAGATTTTTCCCTGGGTACATGTGGAATTGTTTTTTGTCATGCAAAGCATCCCATAGGGAATGTTTTGTCGCAAGAAGTATGCCTATTCCCGGAATTCTTTTTCTTCCTACAAGTTTTTGCAAAGAAGGCTCAGCAGATACTATTTTTCTTGAGAACTTTAAGGAAAAACCATCTTCCACAAAAGCTGCTGCTGGCTTTCTACCATTGTGCAATTGAGAGTATGCTTACTTACAGGTTATGTCTGTGGTATGGAAGTTGTACTCATTGGGATAGGACAGTGTTGCACAGAATAATATGAATTGCAGAGAGTATTGTGGGCTGTTCACTCCCCACCCTAGAACAAATTTATACTACCAGGTGCCACTGTAAAGCATGAGATATATTAAGTGATCCATCACATCCTGGTCATCACCTCTTCGAGTTGCTGCCATTGGGATGGAGATATAGAGTACTGAGGACAAGAACAAACCGTCTCAAAAATAACTTCTTTCTTAGAGCAATCTTGGCCTTAAATGGAATTTCTGGACTTTGAAGTCAGCTTATTTTATACTGTATGTCATATTTTATGTGTTGTAGCTGTTTTTAAATCTATGTGGAATGTTTTAAATGAGTTGAATATAGCAACCATGAAATTTCGTTGTTCCTGCAAGGGGGCAATGACAATAAAGATTCCTAATACATATTTTTTATCTTATGAGGCATTTGTCTTAAGAGGTACCACTGTAGTTTAGAAGGTCTGTATTCTACTGACTTCCCACTGAATGGAAAGTCCTATTAGTGTAATAATGCAAGGTTGAACCACATGCACAAGTACTGCTGTTGTAAAAATAACCACTTTCTGCTTTCACTGCAGCAATGCTTGCACAAACCCTGTGATGCTGTGTTACTACTTTCAGTAGAAATTAAATAAGATATTGGCAGAAATCTTTGCCATTCCATCATGTCCACCATGTCCCTAGTAGAGATGGGCACGAATCAAAAAATGGTGTTTCGTTTGTCGTTTGTCGTTTAGGGGGTCCATTTCGTTTCGTTTCCCTTTTTCACAAATTTTTGCAAAAAAAATTGTTTTTGTTTTTGTTCATTTCATTACCGTTGTTTTGTTACCATTTCGTTACCAATTTTTTGTGATATTTTTTAGCTTTTAAAGCAGTTCAATGTATTGCCGTAACGAAAACGAAACGGACAACAAAATTTCTGGTGTTTCTGTTTGTTTTGTTTCATTTTAGAGATAAAATTCATTTGTCGTTCTGTTGCGTAATGAAACAAAAAAAACAAAAACGAAACAAAAAAATTCTTCATTTCGTGCCCATCTCTAGTCCCTAGTGTTGATGCATATCTTCTGCTAACAGGAAACAGTTGTGTCCAGTATGAAAATAAAACCTTTTTGAAGATCATTCTTCAGTACATACATATCCAGTAAATAAACAATTTTTAAAAAGCCCAACCTTATCCTGTTGTCTCAGTTTTGAGTGTTATGTAGTCAAACAATTAGCTGTCTAAACTCATAAGAGAGCCTAACCTCTGAATAACATTGTTCTCTTTCCCTGATATGGAAATCCTATTATACTGTGGTGTGCATATGAGATGAGTTAAACCAACAAAAGGGTAACCAAGAAAAGACTCTTAAATATAAGTATTTGTTATCAGCCAAGATCTTTCCTTATTATAGTGTATAGATATGCAATCTGGTAAGGTTGTAGCACTGTAGGAGATCTTTTCTGATCTGATGGACCACCAGAATCCAACCCAATGGATTCTGGATCAAATCAGGCCTGGATTTCATTAGACGTTAACATGACTCAACTGAAGCAATCATATTTTGAACATATTGTGAGAAGACAGGACTCACTGGAAAAGACAATAATGTGTGGAAAACTGGAAGATAGTTGGGGAAAGGGGGTAGACCATAAGATGCATTGACTCAGTAATAAAATTGTTGCATTTATTTTGCAGTACCTAATCAGGTCTGTTAAAAAGGACCACAAGAAGATTATTTATTCATAGGGCCCAAGTAAATGAGGTCTAACTTAGCAGCACATAACAAAAATATATATTCCTATATGGTTACTATCTGGGGATCATAATCTGGAATGGGAGCAATGAGATCTACAATATAATACTTTCCTACAGAGAGCAAAATTAATGATTAAAAGTCAGAGTTTAATCCCATACAATCACTTCTCTGTCTAAACTGCAGCTCTAAAACACTGCAGTCCAAAATGGCATCAGAATTTGTCTCCTGCAAAATCCATAAGTGAGAAACATGTTGGGCCTACCTCTTTCTGCTATTATTATTTGATCAGCAGTTAAACTTGTTAGGCATTTGGAAAGAATAAAAAGAGAGAAGGTCCCATCCACGGGTTGACATACTGAGTTCGGTGAGCTATTGCATGTGATGCCCTTTCAATTACTTGTTGTACACAATTAAACAGCATTACACAAAACCCTTTCTGTTTAAAATAAATAGTTAACCCATGGAATCAAATTGGCTAAATGTTCCAGAGGAAAACACACTTTAAAGAGAAAATCAACCCTGCCAGATCCCCTGTAATGGTGTCATTTACACTCCAGTCACATGAGCTTAAAGCGCAAGACCCTTTCATAATTAGGTACGTACACTATACCAGCTCCCTGCCTAATTAGCAAATTATGTTGAAAATAGCATCCTGCTAATTAACGGTTATTATGGCATTCCTGAAGCTGAAGCTTTAATTATCACCAACCCTAATGCTTGTGTACGGGGGTGGGGGAGCTTTCTTTAAATGATCAATAAGGGCAGGAGATTATTATCAGGCAAATCTGCTGACGGCTGATTAATTTATTTGATGCAAAGTTGCTGCGTGTTTCATATTATTTTATCGAAGTTGCAGGAAAAAGGTACATAATTTGGTTTCATTAGCAACTACTGCTATTTATCACGAGAAGATGCCCCTTTCCTTTTGAGTTGTTTGTTCAATTCCCTCTGTGTTTTTGCCTGCACCAGCATCAAAGTCAAGAGCAAGGAAGTTTTAATTAAGTGACACTAATGAGGTCGTTGAAAATGATACTTCAGCAATTCAGCATGCTGTTAAATGTGTTTATTCTATAATGTCATCAAAGGTTATTGTTTTCCCTTGTAATAGATAAAATTCATTACCATAAGCATTGTACTTCCATGTGTAAGAAACAGAAGATGTGAGTTAGTAAGGTGTGCTTTTGTTACATGTTGCCTTTAATCTATCTTTCCACATAATCACATGCTTAAACTTCTCTTCAGAGTGCAATGTTGCTTCCCTTTTTAACCGTTCAAAAATGATCACACCAAAGTTGCTTCCATTCAGAATCTAGCCCTGATTATCATTTTTTGAATACGGACATATTAGGAATTTATCCATTTTAACTAAGAGTACAGCTACACTAGCAACAAGGACCAAGGTAGTGTGGAACAGTCTACTAAAGCCTGACCATTAACATGGAAATGGCTCCTTCCAATATCATGATGTGACATAATAAACAAGCCACTTCAGGATATTGGCAGATTAATTACTTCCATTGCTTGGGAGAGGGCAGGAGAAGTGAAAAAATGTTGACATTATATAGACTATTTTTATGCTCTGCATCAGTTATACAAAAAAAATATTTTATTTGACTTTCTTCAGGGCCAGTTAAAGAAGAAACTGATTATAGCTGAAGCCACTGTTGTGGCCAGTTTCTCAAATGGTCCTTTAAGGTAAGGCAATGAAAAGGTTTTTAAAACATTTTTATAACTTATGTAGTGCATCAGTTATACTTTACATATGGTCAAAAACAAAAACTTTCACTTGGTCTGCTCTCTGCCAAGCAGGGGAAGAGATTAATTTGACAAGAAGATCCTGAAGTGGCTCACTTATTAAGCCGTTTCACAATATTGACAAATGGAAAGAGAAAGGCTTGCTTTGGGTTGGTTCCAGCGATCACATGGGCAGGGACCAATCCAAACCAGCGTGATTCTACCCATAACAGAAAAATAAAAGCCCCTTGACAAGGGCCGGAAAGCTGAGGGCAGGAGTGTTCTCAGGGTGAGCTGCTGTGCTCGAGCAAAGGTTTCCTCTGATCACCATCTTTAGGAATGCACCAGCCTGTCCCTGGAATGCTCCAACCCGAGGCCTAAACAATCAGTCTACTCAGCCTCTCAGAATTCTGCCTGGACAACTGTTCTTCAGTATGAACAACACATTTATTTATTTATTTATTTATTTATTTATTTATTTATTTATTTATTTATTTATTTATTTATTTATTTATTTAGGTGGATGCTTATACTGCCCATCTTCCCAAAAGAATTTGGGCGGTGTGCAACAATCACAGAAAACAATTAAATGATAAAATTAAATAGAATAAAATTAAAAAACCAACAACCTAACCCAAGCATCCCAACTTCTTGCCTATTGGTCACCTAAGAAATACTGTCCATTATTTTGATTTCTGACCAGCTTTCTGCTAAACAACCAACCTGGAGTTGTCTTGATAAAGAGGGTAAATCAAGAATAAGTAATTATTTGATGAAAGACAGAATACTGATAGGAAAAATCCTGCATGATTTAAAGAATGGTAGGATTGGAATTCCCCTCTAAATGTTGCCATAACTCTGAAGTTATAATCAGATGGAGTGTCTGGTGATGCATTTCAGAAAATGATTGTAACACCCCTCCCAAAAAATGTAAATGCCAGAATGTTTCTTCTCATTGTTTCAACCAGAGAGCTGGACTTTCCAAGCATTCCTATTGTTTTTGACTGCCTTTAAGGTGAAACTATCTACAGGTGGAAAACAAGACGAAAACAAGACAAGAAAGTGACCATAAAATACAAGAACCATCAGTTTTTTAAAAAAATATAGTAGCAAAAAATAGTAAAAAAAAAAAAACTAGTAATGACAAATAAGTCATTAACTGAGTTGAATGCCTCCAATAAGTCATGAGCTTCAGAACAGACAAGGAAAAGCTAGGTGTGTACAGAGTTTTTCCCAAATGCATGCCAAGTAGGGCCTGGGGAGGTCCTGCAATGGACACTGATTCCAGAAGTCAGAGACAGAACTTAAATTCCTATCACTTTTTGTGGCAGGTGAATGGGAAGGGCAACTATTGAAGACTTCAGAGTCTAGGCAAACAAGCTAATAGAGCTGAAAGCAGTTAATCGGCTGACTTGCTGCACCCTTTGTCTGGGTGGTTGTCAACATCTAAATGGTTGTACTATATATATTAGACTTAGCAAAAGAACATTTAATTTGTAAGGTGATTACGGTGCTTATGACTTTGTACAAAATGAATCATATTAAGGGTTGTAAGATTTGAATAAAAGGTAGTTCTGTTTATACTTCCTACATCTCCAAGGTATTATTTGTAACAAGGTTGGTGTTGTACGGTACCTGTCCTACCTGGTACAGGAGTTCCTAGAAAGCAGTGATCTGGCAACAAGTCATTCAATTCCATGAAACTTCCAGAACCAATTAATGCAGCTTCTTCAATATGAGGCTCCCATTGGAGAGTATGTGGCAGCTACAGACAGAAGAGTATAATAACATTTGCCTCTAAACTCAAGCAAGTAGACAAGAATATGTTCAACTGCAATTTAGGTAGCAGCTGTTCCTGTCAGAAGCAAAATTCTGATACAGCTCAACCTGCTGGTTAGGTTCCATAATGCACTCATTACCCCAAGTTTATTGTACTTCACTGACTCTTTCAATCAATTATTTAAGATCTAGAAGAGCCTTGATTAGAAGCCCCACATTATAGCCTTTATGTGTTCCCTGTTCCCTTGGATCAGCCCCCTGGCATCCGAGATTAGAAACCAGCCTTGCGGGTGTCCTCCACGTGCTGCCCAACATTTCCATGTAGGCACACTTTTTAAAGGAACCAACATTGTTGACTTTTAGCCTTTAGTTCAGATTTTTCCCAGGGCAGACATTCATTCATGTGTTCAAAGCATTGGTATGGACTCCTCCCCTCCACCACTCAGCTCCCATCTAGTCTAAAACAGGCAATTAATATGAAAGTCTGGGGCTGGCTGGTGGAATTTGCCAATGAACAGCGAAGGGGAAAGCATCACAAAGATGCTTGGCTTAGACCAGCAGCAGAAAAGAAATAAATTACCAAAGCACAAAAAGAAGGCAGATTTTTAAAATGTCCAGTACCTGAAAAAGCAACTTTAAAATTATTTTTGGAATATTGACAGCACTGGATTTGGGGTCTCACAAGATACCTTTGAAAAGATATGTGTTCTACAGTCTAGGGCAGTGATGGCAAGGCTTTTAGAGAGAAAGTGCCCAAACTGCACTTCAAAACCCAGTAATTATTCACAAAGTGCCAATACATCAATTTAAACTGAATGCAGGTGGCTGTGAAGGGGAGATGTCGGGTTGCCCACAGAAAGGGCTCTGAGTGCCACCTTTGGCACCCATGCCATAGGTTCACCAACACTGGTCTAGGGATTCAACCCCCCCTCCCCCTTAAGATGCATGTCCAACAATGCTGAAGGTAAAGGTAAAGGTTCTCCCCGCACATGTGTGCTAGTCGTGTCCGACTCTAGGGGCGGTGCTCATCTCCGTATTCAAGACAAAGAGCCAGTGTTGTGCAAGTCCATGGCCACGTGGCCAGCATGGCTGCAAGGAAACACTGTTTTACCTTCCCACTGCTTTCGAACTGCTAGGTTGCCAGGAGCTGGGGTTATCAGCGGGAGCTCACTCTGCTGCGTGGCACCTGGGATTCGAACTGCCGAGCTGCCGACTTTGCAGTCAACAGTTTCGGAGCCTTAGTCCACTGAGCCACCACGCCCTTTGCAACAATGCTGAAAGTGACCGATAAATTATCTCAGAGTCAATACAGTCCCAAAGTAAAAAAAAAGGATGAAAGTCAAGGGAAGAATGTTCTTCCTTCCGCAGGCAGTGGGGATCCGGGAGCGGTATGTCTTCAGGACACGTGACCATCTACTCTTTCCTTCCTTTTTTCCTTTCGGCTCTGAGACATTTGTCTCTTTCTTTTCTGTACAATCTGCCCTTGGGAAGGAAGAACGTGGTTCAATATTTCCCAGCGACCCACACAGTCTCCAAGCAAGATGCTTTAACTCCTCGGAATAGGCTGCTTCCTGTGTTCTTGTCTTCAAATGGGATTTTATGTTTTGTTTGTGTTATACAAGGGGAGAAAAAGGAAAGAAGTCACAAAAGGAACTTTCCCCCCTGGGAAAGTTGGCCTCAAAGTATAACATTTCTATAGCAGGATAAACCACTATCATCACTGCAGAGAACATAATTACAGACAAAAACAGAGACAAAAACACAGATGTACTGAACAAGCAGTCTTGTCACTTCAAAAATCAAGAGGTCAATAGGCTGGTGGGTCCCAAATAGTGCAGACGCAGACATTAGCCTGCGTCTCTTCATGAATTCCCACAGATATTTACCTGAAGATCAGGGTGATTCTGGCCATTCCAGAATGTGAGACTTCAATGCTGTGTGCCCAGTCAGACAAAAACATGCCTGCTTGTCTGTTTGTTTGTGGTGCCAGTTCGAAGGGGAACTGGCATCTTGACAGCAATAGTGCCACTGAGACAGGACGTGCGGGTAGAAACCCCGAACCACTATCAGCAAAATAAACAGGAAGGGCCTCAAATGCAGCAGATCATACAAACATCTTGCAGATTGTTGAAATGTTGCATCAGCAGCTCCAGTCTCAAACTGTAAATGATTTGATCCAGTTTGCATTGGTTTACACTTGAACAATCAGTTCTATATTTCTGCCCAAATCGTATATTCACTCCCATTGAAGAAAAGGACTTACTTCTCACATCCTAGTGAGTGAACTGAACAATGCATTCTAGGGCTAGGTGTTATTCGTGCTTGCTACCGGTAATTGATTTCTTAGCAAAAGTATAATGGACGAGGAAAAGGGGGCACATGTCACAATATATTGCTGAAAAGTATGAAGAAAGTACCATCTCTAAGGCCATTCTGCATTGAGACAACTCGGCACCTTCAAGTATGCTGGACTACAACCCTGACTCAGAAGTCAGGGGAATTGCTCATAGACTAAACTGTACAATGACTTCGTTGTAGAAACTCGAATTAATTTCTCTTCAGCTGCCTGTCTTCCTGTTCCTGGTAGTCAATTTTCCCCCAGTCTTTTTCTTGCATCTTGTACTGTCCATGAAAATACTGCACTTTACCTTAACTATACCTTATAAGTGGTGATGTTTTACTTTTATGATGATCCCATTATTGCCTTTGCCTTGATCCAAAATTAGGGCTACTCCTTGCTATGCAGATCTTGGGGTTGATGTTTGTTTGTTTACTTGTTTGATTTTTGGCCATAGGACATTTGAATGAAGGAAGAAATTTTCAAGCATTCCAAAAGAGAGGTCCAAGTCAATCAGACAACTTGCCTTACTTCAGCATAGGAGATAAAAGCAGTGGGAAGACCATGTTGGTACTTCTGCATCAAACTGAGAGTATGTCAGATGTTTTCATGAGAGGCACATGTGCCTCCCTGGATACCTGCACAAGCCAAATTCATGGCCTGCTCATGCCCAAGCACTTGAAGACGTTACTCCACACTCACCCTACTTGGGTGGGCCAGATGATAACTTGATACAGGAGGTCAGAGGCAGGTTAGACTACAGGATTAGAACAATCAACCCACTAGTCAGTAGAGAAACTTGGTCTCTATTTAGGACTTGCACCTAGATCATCTTAAGGTCCTCACCTGCTTTCCTGATCTATCCTAGGCTCATGCTAAACTAGGCTGTTGGCCATGCATTCTGGAGGATTCCAGGATTGTAGTCTCCAAAGGTAACTGTTTCGGTCTTGTGTGTTTGGTCCCCTATCCATCTCAGAGTAAATCTTTGCTTCTTTCTCCTTGTTTGCTTCCAAGTAATAAAACTCTTTTTATTTCAATCTGATTTATGTTGGACTAATAGGCTGGACTGTTAAAACAGTTGTTCTCTCTGTTTTAAGAAGCAACACTATTTTATTTGGCTGCAATGGAAATTATTTCATGTTGTTGTTTTTCCTTTAAAAACAAACAAACCCAAAATGCGTAGGTATATTCTTAAAATGTTTTAATGATGTTTAATCATAAGTCACCTTGGCACAACTGCAGTTTCAAACAGTGTCATATCAATTTGTTACAATGTTAATAAATAAAATAATTTGGAGTCACAATCGTGAAGAAGGAGGGAACCTGTTAAATATCAAGTTGACACATTTGAGGATCTCAATGAAGCAAAAGAGGCAGAAATACCTCGTAGGCCAAATCTGCACCAGGTGTGGGTATGTCTTCTACGGTTGTATGTACATATGTCCATGAGGTGCATGGACAGTTTGGCTGAACTGCAGGTTTGCACCCTTGCTTTCTTGCCAGACTGGACTAACAATAAGCAGAAAAGAAGCAGGAATTAACTAATTACAGATGTCTTCTTACAGAGTACTTTCACAGACAGCACAACAGAACCAACCACTTAACAGACTAGCAGTTGGAAGTTGGAGAAACTTCCAGTGCCATCAAAACTCTTCAAAAAAAATTGTTGGCTCTGCTCATAATTTATAATGATAGGATATCTTTCTAAGCATAAGCCCCACTGAAAAAAGAAGAAGAGGCATTGTAATATTTGATGCCTGCCACCTCTATACCTTAACACAGCAACCACCCTAGCAGCTGATGCCTTTCACAGCCAAGCATTGTTCTATTGAATTCATTCTTGGATCTATTGTTGGAGACTCTCCTTTGACTGACATGTGACATTCTTGTCTTCATGGATGGGGAAGCAAAGCTGTTGATGGTTATCGACATAAGAAAATGTCATGTCTGAATATGTTTCAGAAGGACCTTTCTCTTAGTTACAGCCTCTTCCCTCTCCCCACCCTCACCCCCATGCAGTTGGCTTTACTTGATATCATTACAGCCCTCCAAAGAAGGACTCATCATCTAAACCCTTAATTATTCTCAAGGGTTTTTCAAGTGGTACTTAATTGCCAGACAACACTGAAATTACAAAAAGCCTCTCCTGTAAGACAGTGCAGACCAAAGCAGCCTTCCGTTAGACTGGGGTGCCTGAAAAAATAAAATTACAAGTTCCTATGCCTAGTAAAAGGAGTGGTGGTAAGTAGCATACAGTACTTTCAAGGGAAAACAAAGCATCACTTCTTCTCTATTGCAATTTTTCAAATATCTTGCTTGATGGCCCTTATCGCAGGGGAAAGGGATCAGGAAAAATTTCTAGCTCCATATTGTAACAATGAATCAGAAGCCATGGTCTCTGCTGAATTGCCATGTCACTTAATTAGAAGACCTTGGTCTAGACGCTCCCTCTCAATATGTTCCACCACACAGGGTTGTTGTATTGACAACCAGGTTTCTTAGAATGACAAGGAAGAGGGTCTTGTTCTCACAGGAGGAAAGACAACATGCACACTGAATGACCAGCAAGAACATGGCAAAATGAGTGTATGTCTCATGGTTGTTCATAGAAATGGTTTCCTCAAGGCATTATTGCTGATGCTTTTGGAACAGTGGTTCCCAACCTTGGGTAACCCAGAAGCACCTCCCAGAAGCCCTAACTAGCCCAAATGGTGGTGAAGTCTTCTGGGATTTGCAGTCCAAGAACACATGGACTAACTTAAGTTGGATATCCCTGCTCTAGGCAGTGGCTGTATTTTTGCTCTTGTGGGACCACCTTGAGATTCTGCCTCTCCTTCTTGAAGTAGAACTGCAGAACGACATGACAGAAAAACCAGGTAACCACTTCAATATGGCTCTAGTAGTATCATACAGCTGAATTCACATGGCATATCTAAAGCTAATTTTCCACCATGTGAATTTGTTTGCAGATTAGTCCAGGAGAACTAACTTCTGATATTTGCCCAGCAATTAAACTCATTCAGAGAAGTCTATAGACTCCTACTTCTATTCTAAGATATACTTTCTTCTTCAATTTTATAATTGGTCCATTTGAGGGCATACAAATGACGGATGTCATTTTAAACAAGACATCTGCTTTAGAAATGCCTTCATAACAACTTAAAATGGTAGTGCTGATGCTAGCAAGATGGAAGTGCTGAAATAAGACTTTCAGTTTTCAAAAATATTGAAAGAATGCAAAACAAAGCTAAGTGGAGTCAGGAAACAACTCTTAACACACCACCATATAAAGTTGATAATAATAATAATAATTTATTGTCATTGTATGCATATACACAGTATACACATACAACGAAATATAACATATAACAGTTATATGATATAACAGTTATATGAGTTATATGATTCTGATTCAGTCTATATTCCTTTCCTATTGAGTTTATGGCAGTGGCCAAAAAGCTTGAGAGAGGATGCTGATTTAGATCACTTCAGTTGCTGAATATACTGACCTTGGAATACAATGCAAGATAGCTATCATTCAACAATGCTGAAAAGCAAGTCATCACAACTAGCTACATGTGGACAAAGGCACTCAAGTTTCCAGACCTGCAAGAGTTATTTTCTGTGATTTTAAAAAATCAGAACCTCCCCCAAATATGATAGCTTTGGGAGTTCAAGTTAGGGATTCAATGAGCAACAGCCCAAATAGTTACATTTGCTCAATCTCTGTACATTTCTTCAAACAGAAAACATCTTTCTGACCATCCATCATGCAGGAGCAGGCCAAGTTCAATTGAAACATCTCAATCTAAGCTGCTGTCACTCAGTGGGTTGGAGTATTTGTTTACAGAGCCAGAGGGCAGGGCTCTGGGTGCCAACTGTACTTCCTGGGATGGGCCAGCCAAGAGTACCTGGCGCATGGGGGCAGGTGAGACTATGTGAGCACAAGCTGCACAGTCCCCGAGTGCCACCAGAAGGAAGGACTGGTAAACCTCTTGGTACCTAGAAAATCCTGGCAAAGGTCAAAATTGAATTGAAGATGCAAAATAATAATGAACGTACCCTTTAAAAATTTTCAAAGCCTCCATTTTGAAATGCTTGTGTTGATATCAGCAAGGCTTCTCCAAAGGATCGCTCCTGAGGACATTGTCCTAATCCAAATTATTTCTGTTTAAACTCTTGATATCTTTCAATTCCCTTTGTATTACTACTCTGCTTTTGCAGCAGATATTTCATTGGTAAGTGCCTTAGGAGCAGGATTGTGTGTGTTTATCTGTATTGTAAAGCATCTGTCTACAGCAATAAACAAATTGCCGTAAATATAATTATTACTATTATCATTTCCTAGAGCACTGAAATATAATTTTGGAACAATTCAGGGCCCCCCACAGTGCATAATTACAATTATGCAGAAGTCAGTGATTTTCCAAAGCTGTCATTTGGCTCATTATTTCTTGGAACTGGCCACGGTTAGCATCACCATATTTAAGCTGGGTTGAAATATACACTCTGCCTGAAATATACACTCTGCCAGTTATCTCACCCATTAGCTAAAGGCCAAAGCATGCAAATTAAATGGAAACAACAACAGCAGCAGCCACAATACCACAGCTTGGGAATACGGTGCTTTGGAATAATCGTCTCTTCGTCTCTATCTATTGTCCGCCAGTCGCATGAAAGACCATTTCTATACTGATATACATACTGTCAGCCTTTGTAGTTTATGCAGTCTACTTACAAAGCCAGTACTACTATGTCAGGCAACAAAGACTCCAACATTTATTTCAAGCTCACTCCCAAAACTATATCTACCTACAGTTGAATGCTGACCATATGTTGGGCAAGGGAGCCATCTGGCAGCCCCTCCCACTAGCATCTGCATATGTGGATCTGTGCTTTACAGGATGGGCATTCAGGGCCAGGCTTTGATTTGTTGCCTTTTGTCCTCTATGTTGCACGATTAGTAGCGCAAAAAGGAAAGTGAGGCGCTGCAGGGAAATAAAAGTGAAAATTAGTCCTCATCCCAAAAGAGTTAGTAGAGCTGATGAACAGACGGAACAGGAGAAGTGAGGCCACGGGTGTCATGGCTGGCTGTGTGGGCACCTCATGGCCCCCATCTTGCCACCGTGGACGTCCACCATTCGTTTCGTTCATTTGTTTTTATAGTATCATCAGGGTAGTACTGCTTTCCAGGTTATGCATGCAGTTTGCAGGAAGCAGGCTTGCTCGCACATGCAGAATTATAACTGGACAAATGATAGCAAGAGAAAAGCAATGCAGGGGAGGGGGAGAGCGCAAAATATGAAGATCTGTGCCATCTTGTACAGTGTGTAGAGTTTTTTCACAGTAGATCTCAGGCATGCTTTTAACAGTAAGCTTCACTGTTAAAGCCACAGTACAACCTACAGAAATCGGACTGTCATGAATGTTCTCAAACGTGAATGCATTTTAAATGGCATTTGCTAAGCCACTAGGCCATTCAGAAGCTCTCTGCTGGTACATAAGGTATATCTCCCTGAATTTTTCAGTCCAAGTTTCTGACCTAAACAGACGTACAGAAAACAAGCATCTTTGTGAAAATACTGTACGTAAATGCAGCATATCAGCAGATCATGCTTGGGAAAAAAAGTTGCACATTAAGCAACACTGTGTCCAAAGGCTTATTGTCACATAGAACAAAATTGCAAAGAAATGTAAATAAAGTCTTTTAAAATGACACAGGCAAAATTAGGCAAAAACTAGGCAAAACAAATTTATGATTCTGATCTCTCCACTTTAATTCTGCCAAGATCCCTTCACAAGAAAGAGTAAACATAAACATATTATCATAGGTATCATCTGAGAGCAAGATGGGCAGATCTGTCAGACAAGCCAATCTATCTGTCAGCACATCATTTGGGCAACCATACTGATAATCATGAACATGTCGAAATCCTCCCTGAGTCTCTTTCTGTTGTGTCTGCCATATACATTAGATCACATCAGTGATACAATAGCTGTGGTCAAACCCATAGTTGAGATCTGTT
Source organism: Phrynocephalus forsythii (assembly GCA_029282475.1). Classification (NCBI taxonomy): domain Eukaryota; kingdom Metazoa; phylum Chordata; class Lepidosauria; order Squamata; family Agamidae; genus Phrynocephalus; species Phrynocephalus forsythii. The sequence goes on from JAPFRF010000011.1 coordinate 114,780,436, forward strand.
GGGATGTGGTTTTCCCTCTTCACACTACAAACAAAGCCAGTGTGGTACAAGGGTGAGAGTGCTGGAAAAGCGTTTGAGAGATCTGGGCTTTATCTCCCACGGAGCCATGCAACTCAAAGGCTCATCTCATTCTCTGTCTGCTTTCCCAGCCTGATCTACATGACATGGTTCTTGTGAGAGTCACGTGGTGTGGCAGAAAGCCACGTACACCATTCAAAGCTCACAGAAAGAAAGAAAAAACAGCAAATGGATCAATAAGATAGCACGAGAAGAGTGGGCTGTACTAATGGGCCTCCCACCCCCAGCCACCACATGGGTACCCCCATGTACAAAAACTGTTGTTTGTCCCCAGGATCTAGAACTCTGAGCAAAGAATACCTCAGAGACCACCACCTCAGTGATAAATCATTAAATGATCTGATACCCAAAACACCAAGTAAAATCCATAGCATTAAAAGAATCTTGCAATGAATTACTAGATTAAAGGCCAGAATGTTAGGAATCAGGGTGTGGTAACCACACAGTCTCTGTCATATTTTAAATATAACTATAAGGTTGGTAAACATCTCAGTGGCTTGTGTGTCTGGCTGTGGAGCCAGATGCTGAGGTTTTGATTCCCTACTGCACCTCCTGTGAATACAACCAGCCTATGAAGTCTTGGGCAAGCTACACAATCCCAGGGCACACCTGTAAGAAGGGAACGATAAACTACCTCTGAGTAGTTGTGAGTTTTTCGGGCTGTTTGGCCGTGTTTTGGAAGTTTTTCTTTCTGGCGTTTCACCAGACTCTGTGGCTGGCATCTTCAGAGGGCAAGGAGCTCAGGGTACTAGGAGTTCTCTCTGTCCTCTGAGTACTCTGGATCTGTAAATAGGGATGGGCATTTCATTTCGGAACCAGTAGGTTATGAAACGAATCACGCGAGCCCAGGTGGTCCTCGGAGCCGGCTGATATACGCAGATCCAACTGCTTTACGTTTCTCTGTCTCGCACAGGGCTAAAATTCAACGAGGAAGCACACTGCAACATCATCTTTCCTGCTTTGTGCTGCTGGCCAATCAGAGAAGGAGGCAGGATGATGCCTGTCCCTGCACAGCTCCTGATTGGCCAGCATCACAGATCTAACACAGATGACGTCTCAGCATGCTTCCTCGTTGGATTTTAACCCTGTGTGAGACAGAGAAAGATAAAGCAATTGGATCTGTGCGTATCAGCCAGTACCTGGGCACGCGTGATTCATTTCGTAATCTATTGGTCCGAAATGAAATGCCCATCCCTACTTGTACAGGATTACCATAAGCCAGAATTCACTTGGCGGTACTATTATGTGGCTGCTACTTTTTCCAGATGGGTAAAAATGGGTCACTACACATTTGAAAGCATGCAACGTTTGTGTCTTGAGTTTATAATTCAGCTTTCAAATTTCTGTTTACGGGCAAGACTGAAATGTACCTGATTAAAGTAACTGAAAGAAAATAAGGCAGCAATACTGCTAATACCCACTGTCTGCATTTACCCCAGTTCCCTAGAAGAAAAGGTAACCAGGAAGTGGTGTCTTGTTTGTTTGTTAGTATTTTGTTTCTTTGAACAATTTGAGCAACACAAAACTCCAGTCTCTCCCTGCCACAGCTTTCACGGTTTGTAGCAGTTCAAGCTATCAGTTTGTACCCAGTAGAGATGGGCACGACTTAGTGGAATTCCCGTTTCCGTTTCCATTACTCGTTTCCGTTACGCAACGGAAATGGTAACGGGAATTACTCCGCCAGAACTCGAACTCGAACCGACTAAAGAATAATTGGGTCTGATTTGTCGTGGTCGTTCCTGGCATCGCGGCGATCCCACGATGCCAAGCGGCACAAAAAAAGTTTTTAAAAGTTAAAAAAAAACCCGATTCCCAGCCCTAAAAGCAGGCGAAAACTGTCTGAGGGCACCTACCAGGCCAGAAGGGTGTTTTATTTGGGGGGGTCCCCACCCCCCTCTCCTTGGCTAGTGCTACTGCTGCGCTGCTGGTACCAGGCGGGGGGCATTGTCTCGTCTGCCTTTGCCATGCAGTGTGCGGGCGGGGGGATCCAAAATGGCAACCGCAATATTTTTTTTGAAATCGTGGTCCAAAAACCCACCAAAGCACCACAGAAACATGCGAAAATTAGCTATTTTAAATGCTTGAATTTTTACAGTAGCAGCAGTGGGTTTGTCTTGCCAAAATACGTCTCCGTTGATTTTATTTTATTTTATTTTATTTTTTTACACCTGCGCATTCGCAATGATGGGCTCGCCCATGGGAGTGGACCATGCAAATTTTCCACCAATCGCATGGCCACTTGGCCAGGTTGACCACAGAGACTTCTGGGATGTGCCAATCAGGCATAAACAGCCCACTAAACGTAGCCTGAACCTGAACCCGAACCCTAAGCCTAACCCATACGCCAGTACACTGTCCTTCTAAGTGGGTCAGAGAGGCACCCAGAGGTGAACCCCAATACTCACCCTAACCTCACCCGTAACTAGCCTAACCCTAGCCCTTGCGCTAACCCGTCTTAACCCTAAGCCAGATCTACTTGCATTGCACTACACGCAAGTACATTTCCCTTGGAGCGGGTGCAAAGGGTCTGCCAGTCCATCATTTGTGGCACTGGCTGACTCCTGCAGCAGCATTTGTGTGCCATGTAAACCATGCCTGCAAGTGCTGCCTGACTGTGTCTCACCGACTGTTGCAGGGAAGGCACCCCCAAAAGAGGGGTGCCTCTGCCAGTCTGCTTCATCTGCAATATGCATATCCATAGCATATGGCTATGCATGCCCTTTTGTAGCAGCGCTGGCGGGTGAGGATATGAGGCACCCACCACAGAGAGGTGCCTCCCGGAGCCCGCTACCACCCCAAAACCAGTACTAACGACAAACAAAAAAAACAAAAAATGAAACAACAAATTTTTGCGAAATTTCGCGAAAAACGGAAACGAGCCGAAACGGGCTGCCTCCGACACACGACAACTCGAAAACGTCATTTTCCCTAGTCGTGCCCATCTCTAGTACCCAGATTTCGCTACCTTCACCTCCTGAGTGTGTTCTCTAACTTAGAGCACTGAAGGAAGTAAGCATATGCTGTTACTAAAGACTGTCATGTTTGGAGCCAGACACTTGTCTAATTGTCTTGAATATGTATTGGAACCGAATCATCCTCCGGGGGCAGCTTGGGGCCTGTGCAACTGGGTGGGCGCGTCTCTCCTGCTGCAGACACAACATGACAACTGTGAGCTCAATTCAATTGTAGAGAACAGGTGGAAGCTGCAGAAGATCCCCAGGGTTTTGTTCAACTTCCAGCTCCTCATGATAAGTGAAAAAGCCTCTTGTCTGAATCTCTGGAGAGCCAATGAAATAGGGAGCAGGCAGTACTAAGCTAAATGGACTCACTCCAGAGAGGCAGCTCTCCAGCTCCTGGTCTTATACCTCTTCTCCTCTCTCCCTATCCTCTGTCTCAGTTTTCATTTCTTCACCTTAACGTCCTAAGGATGCTCCTCTGTATAGATTCTGTAGCTTTGCCATGGACAGCAAAGGGCAGATTCAGCAGAGAGCAGCTTGCACTACCCTTCTCATCAGGGCCAGAGCGTCCATTAAGGCGAACTAGGCAGTTGCCTAGGGCGCCAAAATGGACAGAGGGCGCTGGCCAGCCTGCTGACCCCCCGCCTCCCGCTGCTGGCCACCACCTTCCATCCCCCACCGCCCGTCGCTGCCCCCGCCCATGCCGCCCCCTGCCCCGCCCCTCACCTAGGGCGCAAAAAAACCAAACTAGTGCCGGCCCTGCTTCTCATATCAGAGCAGCTCAGCCAGTTATGATCTGAGCAGCTCAGCCCCTCAGGGGTATCAGAGCAGCTCATCGGGTTGTAGCCAAAGCTCCATCCAGGCAACAGGTTCACCAGGAAGTTTCAGCCTGACCAACCAGATGGTGCATCACTTGGGCTGTCTGGAGGCTGACCTGTCAAGCCCCCCCGCCCCTCCAACATACAATGTAGCCGAGACACAACTTATCCTGACTCCAGTTGTTGGGTCCTCTGACCTCCAAAAGCTCTCACCTTCCCACCCCTACTCTGCCCTTAACCTATTCAACAATCTTATTCCACTCCTGATGCTGTTTGGTGGAACTGTTGTCTTGCGACCACATGAGAATGGAAGAGAAGCAGTCCCTCTGGCAGTGACACACAGTGACAGGAGAAAGTTGTTGCTCAAAAGCCACACTTGTTAAACACATATGAGATATCTGATTTTTCCCTTCCCTCCGTGTCCCCCACGGCCACTGTGACCCCTGGGATATTAGTTCTCTTCCCATTGTTCAGATGCCTGATTATCTGCATAGTTTGGATGCCTCCCAAACCAGTTGGCCCAAAGAAACTGGCCTGGGATATATCATATTTAGACCCTCCTTTACAGCATTTTTTTTTGTAACGCCAGCTTTTCTAATAAGCACTCTCAAAGCAGAACAATCCCTCCATTCCAATCAGCCATTTCCAAAGTCAAATCCCCAAAATGCAAAGGGGCAGCCTGTACTATGGAGGCCGTCATGCTAGCAAAAGACAGGCTGCTTGCCATCAAACCAGTGCCAACTTTTCCCTTCTAGTTAATTTGAAAGGGGTCTGGCAAAACCGGCCACTTCGCTTTTTTTTTTTTTTTCATCAGCTGGAAGTAGAGGAGGAGGGACTCAATCTACCCTCCTGCTTAGAAGCCTATGAGATCTTCATCTGGAAAGTCCATGGTGGCTTCGGCATAATAAAGACCTGTATCTCTTAATCATGGTAATGTTCACCACCCTGCAATCCGAGCTCATCTCCTCCTCGCAGGCCTTTGGGGGCACTCAGAATTCCTCCGTTTAGAAGGTGTCACCGATTAAACTATCGCATTTCAAAGGGCTCCCATACAGTAAATAGGAGAGAAAAGGAAGAAAGGGCGCTGCGGCCTTTTGTTAGTCAAAAAGCTATGGAAAGTGATAATTAACCCATTTCTGTGTTGAGGAATCGTTTGGACAAAAGTCAAGCCATTGCCACCCTGTCAATTCTGAAGGCGAGATAAGGACAATATATCCCCACGGAACAAAGAGTGACTGAAGAGAGTGAATGGAAAGTAGGCCATCAGACTACTACTTTTCCTAGCCCCCCTGCTGAAACGAGGCTCGCTCTCCTCCCTCCCCGAAAAAAGCAGCAGTGGTACAGAAGGAAAACCTTCCCCCATGCCTTGTATTTAAAAAAAAAAAACCGAAACCCTTTCACTACCTACATGTTTTTGCATTTTGTTAAATATTCAGAGATACTGTGCAATTAGCATGTCATTAATGAATAATTAATTGCAGCTAAAGCAGCCTTCAGATTTTGCAACTAAATTATTTAAATAGCAAATATAACAATAGAATGCTTCTCTTCCTCCCCCCCTCCTGAATATTCTCAAACTCCCCCACCTTTCATCAATATGTCATTCAAGGTATTTATTAATTGAAACATATCTATCTATCTATCTATCTATCTATCTATCTATCTATCTATCTATCTATCTATCTATCTATCTATCTATCTATCTATCTATCTATCTATCTATCTATCATAATCAAACAGTTGGACTCACAAATTATAAAGCCACTTTATTCTTCATCATCCTGTCTCCCCCAAGAAGACGATCATATTCTTAGAACTACTAGAGCATCCCCTTTTTGGCAATAAACAATAGAATTGTAAGTGAAAAATCTGGAGAACGTTGGTTTCCCTAAACAAGCAAACAGCTCTAGCTTTCCTCTCCACTCTACCTCAAGTTTTGCTTCCCAGGAATTAAGCATGAACATTCTGGAGAACTCTGGTTTATGCAAAGAAGGTAGTTTGTTTATAAGCCCTGTTAGAGAGAAGAAAGCAGGAACAAATTGGTTTGGTGACCCAAACACAGTTCATTTGCGGTATTCTATGCCCAAATGCCCAATGAGTTCTGGAACATGGTAGATTAGTAACTGGAGGGTTGCATGACACAGATGCACACAAAAGCATTAGCATCTTTAGTGGCTTCATTACTAACTTTCAGTTATAACTTGACGGTTAGAACGTTCACAGGTTCTGTTGACAGCCACTTGGTCATTACAAACTATAACAGTTAAATAGGAAGCAATTTGTTGCCACTTGCTGATATACATCACCAGTACGATGTTAGTTTATATTTATAAGCTGCACATCTGTGAATCAGTTGGCTTATCCATCTGTTAACGGCACCAACAAAGAGTAAGCCAATGTGCTGCTCCCCCACCCTCCACACCTCACATGGCAACTTCCTCAAACTGTGTCTTTATCTGCAACAAAGGACAAGTTAAGAAGATATTCCTTGAGAATGGGCATAACCTCCTCAAGCAGCTCCTAGAGTTAAAGTCCATTGAAACTAATGGGCACTATAATCCAGGAAAAGGTGGAGAAACAAGCATGAATAGGCTAATTCATGAAACGGTGAATACTCATTAAATGTAGCTTTCCCAGAATAGTTCTTTGCTGACATGTTGCAGTCAAGACATTTGTTATCTGAGGGACAGTTTTAAAAAATGCCTCTCCTTCTACCAAGTCGAAGCCCACAGCACCCCAAGCAAGGCATGTTTTCTGGAAGATGAGATGGAAAATCCCAGTAGCATCCTCTCAGTATCTGGCGGTAAAAGCACTGTAGTAACAAAATCCACAGCCAATAAATGAGATGTCTTGAATCTTCAACATGGTAGTTAATGGGCAAAATCCACCATTATATTCTCTTGTCAGCTTCTTGGAAATAAAGGGCTGTATTAAGTTTCCAGGACAACCTGTGGTGGAAACTTACCTAACATAATGTAAACTCTGCAACAAATATAAATAGCCTAGTGTGATACAGGAAGCAAACCAAGACTGCCGGAAATCAAACAGAGTGTGCTACTGCAGAAGACTACACTGACATCATTCAAATACGGTAATCGCCACAACTCATCCCTGATTACAGAAACCAGAGGTGGACAAGCATCCAGCCACAGAATTATTTGAGGACAACACAAGTTGGCAGGGGCCCCTCTTTGGTGTGCACTGCTCAGACCTCTGAGCTGCAATCCTCATCAAACTTACTGTGCTTGTAGAGGAGATTCAGAGGAACCATTCCTGAAAATTTGGGCCTCTAGGTGCTAGGGGCTCATTTTAAAGCATTTTAAAGAGGAGAAGAATCGATCCATCAATTCATCAGTTCGTCACTGGAAATTTGTCAGTTCATTGATTTGTCAATCCTGATGAATCACAAACCATGATGAATCACCATTTTTTAAAAAAATATTATTTGTCCCCCTCTCTAGAATTTACATGAGTGGTGAATTAACAACTTGGGCTCATTCAGTATGTCTCTTCTATGAGGAACTAACAATTGTGTTTAGCCCTTCATCTTAAATGTACTGCCTGTTTTAATAAATGTGGTATACATTTTCCCAAGACATTCAATAGTTTTCATTACTGCCATCTAGTAAATTCAGTCTTATACACAGATCACTATACTGTATTATTTCAGTTCTACATTTCATCTAATGCATTTGATGAGCACTCTTAAAATATACATGTTCTGTTGGTTATATTTAAACAATAGTTCCAACATGGGATTAAACTGGGGATGAGCCAGAGTTTATTTTCTGTTAGGTTTTGTAGAAATGCACCAAAATCAGCAAACAAATTAATATTTGGGGTGGAGGACCAATGTGTGGCCTTAATGTGAAACCATGAAGAAGACAGACTCATGAACTAATGGAATTGGAAAGGGCCTATAAATCCAACCCCCTGCTCCATGCAGGAATACAAATCAAAGGATATCTGACAGTTGTCTTGAATGCTTCCAGTGATTAAGTCCTCACCAACTCCTGATGTAATTTGTTTCATCCCCACAATGCTCTGACAGTTAAGAAGTTTTTTCCTTATCTTTAGCCCATACCTGGCTTCCTGTATCATAACCCCATTATTACATGCCCTGCATTCTGGGCTGATCAAGAACAAATCCTGCCCCACCTCTGTAGGAAGACTAACTTTCAAGTGTTTGAAAAGTGCTATCATATCTTTCTTCATTCTTTTCTTTTTTTCCCAAGGCTAAAGATGCCAAGTTCTTTCAGTTTTTTCCTTGAAGAGCTATTTCTTCCAATTGCTTGCTAAAATACGTCATAAATTTTCTCATTCAGTGTCATAATATACCGGGTGGGGGGAGTCTATCTTTATTCTTGCCTTGCCAATATGCTATTTTAACTTGGTCTAGTGTAGGGTAGAAATAAAAATAGACAAGGGCTGGTGGTAGATCAGACTGAAAGTGGAAGAGAGTCCAAAGTTCTGCCAACCAGGTGCCTAAGGGAACTGTGAGTGTTACAGTTCCATTCCCACTGGCGTTCTCCAGCAACTGGTATTCAGTATTATGGCTACAGGTCACTGAAAATGTGTTAACATAGAGAATACTAGGCAGTTATAACATTATCTTCCACAACTCTGTCAAATCATCTTTTAAAATCATTTATATTTATATTAAGAGGCCATTACTTTGTCTTCTGGTTATGTGCCTCCAGACAAATACATCACTGACTTCAGGATGGAGGAGTCCCAGTCAGTGGATTTAGCATCTTAAAACTGGCAGGCTGTGAAATCCCTACTGGAAGCTAAAGGAGATACTTGACCAAGCTAGAATCAAGATACATATGTAGAAAACAACCTGCTTCACCCTTTTTTTCTTTCAGTGACCAAAATGCTAAAGAAGTCAAAATGAATCCCAGGCACTCCTCTTAAATGCAATGCCCCCACTTTATTCAGGAAACGTTTTCACTTCAACTCTTTTCTTCTTCTTTTTTTCTTTTGCTCTCCATAGTGGGGACTTTTGACCATTTTTAAAAAGATAAAGTCTTTAATGCACTCTTGTGTACAAAGTGATGTTCAGCTTCACATACAGCACACCATTATACCATTTATTTTCTTTGAGGAAGTGAAAGTAGAAGTTCTCTCCCTACGTCTTGTGCTGATGCAAATAGCAACATTTTCCACTTGATTAAGCACCATTTTCTCTGGACTTTTTAAAGCCCAGTTACCTGCCTGCTGTTTGGTAAATCAATACATCGTGGATCCCAAGACCCAAAATCTTCTGGGCTGAGTTGAGTTTTACTAAAAAGTATGACTCTCAATGAAACTGACATTTCATCACTCCTTGAAAAATAGCTGTTGAGAAATGCTGTTATGTGTTTTAGGTTTATATTACAAGCACAACAAACATATCAATGCATTTTTCCCCAATCTACAATACAAAACATTAACTGCTCTTCAATATACAGTGTTGGCAATTCTCAGGGTCTAACTATAGTCACACCTACTAGAACAAATGGCCCTGCACTGCTGCCAAGGAACTCCCAAAACACCATGTCTTGCAAACCAGTTACTTCCAAGTTCAGCATCTGTTCTTTTTCTAAAACACAAACAGACTCTACAGTTCTCTCACTTTTTCATTTCTAAAGCAAATTCCGGTATGAGCTTGTCACATTCCAGCAAAAGGAAACTCCCACTCTTTTTTGGCGTAATTATTTCTCCAGACCTTTTATGGAACCAACTCCATGTTGTTGATACACATGCCATGAATCAGCGGTGGTTTCTATCTGGTAAGTGGGAAATCAGGGAAAAGTGATTTCAACTGATCTCTGGAATTTAAATGCACCCTTAGCCAACAATCTGTCTATGGCACTCTTGACACAACCGCCAAAAATATAAAGTGTTGGTAACTGCAGGATCCATTAACAACTTCCTGGTTTTCTCTGCATCGAGCTCCATACTTTTGCAAGGCTTGAATCTTCAGTTTCTTATGACTGTCTCGGGTAGTAACAAACTTGGCATCATAAACATATCAGATGTTGGCAAATGGGGTAGATTTGTTCTCTCTTTAAAACAGGCACTTTAAAACATTAACTAGAGCTTGTCAGCAGCTGCAACCCTGACAGCTCTCCACTTCTCAGGTTCACTGTGGGCTGGATAGTCCAAGTTCCCCACCCCAAATCTAGATTGGGCAGCTGATATCTAGAATAAGAGTCACAATGCCAGTAGTGTTAATTCTCATGGCTGTTGCAGGTATCATGTAGGAGCGCTTGTCTCTGCCAAAGCAGAGAGCAATTTTAGAACTGAATGGGGATCAATAGCATTGTTCTTGGACAGCGAAGGAACTTGCAATTCACCAGCCTGCAAAGCAAATGAAAAGCTTTCCTTTAAGCCTGTTCTGGTGGGGAAAACAAATTTGTGACAGATCTCTCCCATATGCCTTCGATTTTGAGACAGCACAGGGCACAGCCCTGTCCCCGCGACTCTTGCTGAAGCCGTGCTCATTTTAGCAGATGCAGTTAGCATCTGCAAGTTGGAAATTGTAAGAACAGTAATGGGCAGGAGCAGTGTGTGTGTGTGTGTGTGTGTGTGTGTGTGTGTGTGTGTGTGTGTGTGTGTGTGTGTGTGTGTGTGTGCGTGTGTGCGTGCGTGCGTGCGTGCGTGCGCACGCACACACACACACACACACACCTTTTTCTGCCACTCGGTATAAGACAGAAAAGAAGACAGACATCTGTCAGAAAACATCTCCCCACTGCATTGTGATTGATATCTGACAGAGCTCAGTGGGGTCCTAACTTAGATGAATTTAAATGACAAGCCTTCCTTTATCATCAGTGGTGCTGCTCTGGTTACAATAGAACAGCATGATTACTTAACAGAAAGAAGTAAAAGGGGAAAGAAATGAAGATGAATAAAAGTTTGTTTCTTGATCCCCAGTGGCATCACCGACCTGCCATGAGGTTGTGACCTCCCCTTGTTAATCCATGCAAATCAAATGGCTCTAATTTGTGCTGCTGATTGGGCTGCCCACATCTTTACCTTCAATGATCAGCCACCAGCATCCTAGCCACCTCTGAGGCTGAACACCACCTCGCAATATTTTTATCTGAAAATGTGACATGCAGTTGCCTTCCACTGCACTATGTGCTGGATTCTGTCTTCCCTTTCATCTGTTCTTGATGAACACAACACCGAACATGTTTTACACACAGAGAGAGACACAAACTTGTTTAGATTGCAATTACCACAACACCATCCATCCTTCCCTTCCTCCTTTTCACTCCCCAAAGTACCCCTGACTGTACGCTGAAATAGGCATAGCTGCCGTCATGGCTCTGCTAATAGTGACCCAACTGCTTTTATGGCACACACGCACGCACACACACAGACACAAAATCCTTGTTATTCACACTAACAAGCACCAACTCCAACTGAGAGATATTATGTCAAATTCGAAGGCCACTTACAAAACTTTCCCCATTCACAAAACTTGATAAGGCTTTGTACGCCAAAGGAGGGCCTTTTCACACAAAATGCTTTCTTGCCTTCCCTGTCCTGTAAAGGGCCTCAGGAGGTATTTTGTGTGGGTTTGATGGCTGGGGGGGGGGGTTGGGGGGGAAACGCCAGTACTTTTGAGGACAGTCCCAATCACAGATTCATTTTCCTTTCTTTAATGCGGATGTCAGGAAACGTCATTTTGTATATGCTTTCTGTTGTTGCTGCTCTGACTTTTTGCCCAGCAAGTTAGAGAATAAAATAAAAACTAGAACACATGCGCACATCCTCAGATATTTATGTCAGGGAGCAGGCTCTTAGCATGAGTACAGCAAGCTCACAGCTCCTGTGATATATGCAATAAACCTCGACGTGCCTTGCAACTTTACTGATTTCTGGATCGGTTTATCCAGCTTTTCAAACAAATGCTGACGGTTGCCAGAGTGACAGATTTGGACCAATATTGATGGTGGTGCGGGAGTTAGTTGAAGTGATTTGATAAGCCTGAAACAGATTGAGGGGCGGTGTCATTCCAAACATGTAAACAACAAAGTCAACAACCCGCCTATCAGTAAATGCAGCCAGCTTTCCCTCAGCCATACACGCGCTCTGCAGAAACAAATCAACAGCAAAATCCTCAGCAACTGGAGTCAATTTAATATTGACAAAAGAAAGGTTGGGGCAAGTTGTTGTTTTTTTGTAATGCTCCCAAACAGCAATCTGCTGTGAGGCAGTGATTTGCACAATAAACTCAAGGCCAAGCAACCCCAAACCAAAACATGATTCTCTCCCCTTCCCCCACACATACCTCTCTACCTTTCTTGCTCTCTACAACCTGGAGACATACCTTTGGTGCTCAAGGAAAGCACAACCTATGGCAGTGATGGCAAACCTTTAAGAGACCGAGTGCCCAAACTGCAATTCCAATATATATTTGCAAAATGCCAATACAACAAATTAACCTGAATACAGATGGCTGTGAAGAGGTGAAGTCAGGTGTCCACAGAAAGGGCTCCGAGTGCCACTTTTGGCACCCATGCCATAGGTTCGCCAATACTGATCTATGGTGATCAGATGGCTAGTCCCATCATACTTTATTAGTTCATAAGAACATAAGAAGAGCCATGCTGGATCAGGCCAAAGGCTTATCTAGTCCAGCTTCCTGTATCTCACAGTGGCCCCACCAGATGCATCTGGGAGCGCATAAGACTAGATATCTGTCTCCTGATACCACTCCCCTGCATCCGGTCCTTGAAGTACTCTGGTTTTAAGTTTCCAGGCACTGAGCACCTGCACTTTGCTACCCACCTCTTTGCCTGGGAGATCCTCATGGACAATAAATAACAGGGACAAACACAACATCAAGATCCAAAGTACTTCTTTAAACAAAAGAGAAAATTCAAGCAAGTAAGGAATTCTATCCCTGAATACATGATAGCAGGACTTGAAATGTACCAATTTAAATTAGAAAAAGGTGGTGGGGTGCCCAAAATTTAAAAAAAAATGCAGGGTCAGATGACACCTTTATTAAACCACAAAAACTGCTCCTTTGGCAACCACTCATTTGCCAAAAAAAAAATGGAACCAGAGAATGCTATGGAAGCTACCATGATGCTACCTTTTTTCATTACTAGGCAGTGCTACAGTGGCTGCAACAAATAGCTCTTTCATTGGCTCATAAGCTTATTAGCATAAATACTTGCTTGATTTTTTTGTGTAGTCTAATAAATGTATCACCCTCTCCTGCACAAATATAAATGATAATTATCAGAGTATTAAGAATATGAAACTCAACAAAACAGGGAATTTTTACTTCTTAAACAAACCAGGATGTTTCCAGTGCCATGTTTGTTAAGTCAATTTCTTAACAAAGGAGAGAAAACATAACAAAGAAGAATACAGCTGAAAGCCTTCAGTCTTTGTCAATCAGAGATGGGCAACAAGGTAGCTTGCAGGCCACATGGAGGTCAAAGACATTTCTGCTGTCCCTACTGCTCCCAATTGGTTTAGTTTAGTCCTTCATGTCCTAGATGGCAGAACACCATAGTCAACAACAAACTTGGAAACAGTTTAACTGTGGAACCTATAAAGAGATACAAACAAATAAGAATCCATTTTAGACAAAAAGAAACGCAAAATGATGACGTCCCTAAAGGAGTGACCTGAATTTGATACCACAGACAACACTGAAGCTTGTGGTTTTAGGAGGAGCAGGTTATTTTCTTAAAAACTATGGGTCACAACTCAGCTGAAGTCAAATGTAAAACCTTTTATATGGGGGAGGAGAGGAATTTACTGTGGCACAATATGGGTAGGAATGCTCAAGGCACAATGAGATATGAATCAAATTATGGATCCTACTAAAAGCAACTCAATCTGTTCCACCCACAGGTCTCAGTCATGGAAAAAGTACATTTTAAATTGCATAGTAATGGTGGGATGATATTGGTGTCAGCAAAAATCCTATACCATACAGGCTATTTGACGGAATCCATCTTCCCACAGAAGTCTCCTCAGAGATTCAGATCTCCAAGGAAGCAGATCTCTTGGCCTCACTTTCCTCATATAAAATGCCTGGCAAGGACATACACCAAAAGCCTTTTCCATGGCTGTGCCTAGGTTGTTGAATTCCCTCTCGCAGGATACTAGGTTGGTCACCTGCCAGCTGTCCTTCGGCCTGGCTCACAAAAACCTTTCTCTTGACATAGGACTGGAACAATTGAACTGGCTACTAGGAAAGGAGCATCTAATGGGAGATGCTGCAACAGTGTGTGTGTGTGTGTGTGTGTGTGTGTGTGTGTGTGTGTGTGTGTGTGTGTGTGTGTGTGTGTGTGTGTGTGTGTGTGTGTGTGTGTGTTGTGCTTTCATCTGTATTATGTTAATGGTCTTTTATTAATATATACCACATTTTCCCGTGTATAAGACTATATTTTTGTCTAAAATTGTTAGACTAAAAATCAAGGGTCATCTTATATATGGAAGTAAGCTGAGGAGGGAACTGCATAGTTGTGAAACTGTAATTGCGGGTTGGAAAAATGAGGATTGTTTTATATATGGGGACTCTTATAGATGGAAAAATATGGTATATCTTTTAGAAGGCAGTTTAACTTACACAAATTATGCATCTTTAAAAAAACAGATTTCTGTTTGTTGTCTTCATTTTCTGCATTGGGAGAAAACTGAGATCCAAATCCATCCATCCATCCATCCATTAGTTTCAGAGCAAAAAAAGTGTGCCTGTAGTTTGTTAGGTCTTCTCTGTTCTTCACCATTTCCATTACATGTCTGAATAAATGCTAAAGGTTTGGCCAGCTTATCTCTGAGTTACTGGAAAGCCATGTGATTCAGATGTCCTATCCACACCCAAATGATCTCATCATTTTGTGTGACCAACGGGCATGGTGTTCATTTTACCAAACTACACAAGGTGTCCCATGAGGAAACTAAAGTTAAATGGAAGGCATGTGAAAACCCATTTTAAAAGGAAGTCTCACATAGGTCTTATGTCAGTCCTTGGATCATGCAGCAACCCTGTGGTCCACTTTAGCCACGTTGTTAGTGACTGGATCTCTCAGTAATATATGATGTCCTCTTTGCTGCTCCAAAACATCCCTGCAGTGAAGTTAAAGAAAGAGAGCTGCAACACATGTATGCCTAACATCTGAAGCTACTGAATCAGGAAGACCCCATAACAAAACAAAATGGTTTTTCTCTTTTTAGCTTGTTATTAATTTTTCCTTTGGGCTTGGCCTGATACAATTCCAGGTAAACGGCTTCTCAGGGACCCAAGGGACCACCTTCCCCTTTAACTCCACCAGCAAAACCTCTTGGGTCAACCCCATACAAACCTTCCCTGGGCTATAGAATATTTGCGGGAAGTTCTCCAGTTCATCTTTCCATCGTTAAAAGAGTTAAGGGAAAAAACCTCCATGCTCCCTGCTGTTGGAGAAAAAAAAAGCTAAGGAGATTGAGAAGCTGCTTTGGGCTTTTCTGCTGACTGTAGGCAGTGAGGCAGGTGCCCCGGTGAAGGGAGGGAAAGAGAAGAAAGGTGGGAGAAGAAAAACAGAGTGGTCACAAGTGTTTGTCTGCTGGCTGGAGAGCTCAGTGAGTATTGGGTACTACAGCAGGCATGTCCAAACTTCGGCCCTCCTGATGTTTTGGACCACAAGTCCCAGAATTCTAAGCTTAGATTGCCAATGGCAAAGGACTGTGGGAGTTGTGGTCCAAAACATCTGGAGGGCCGACGTTTGGACATGCCTGTACTACAGTCAAGAGCTGGAGTGCAAAGTCTCACTGTGTATCCCAGAATGGACAACCTGCGTGGCCATGGGCAAGCTGCACAGCTCCAGGGCAATGCCAAAGGTAATGGTAAGCCACCTCTGAATATTCCCTGCCTAGGAAACCTTAAAACGGGCTGCCAGACCTGGCTTGACAGCAAGCGTCTACCTGAAATGCAATAGGTAAGGCATGTTACGGGAATGAACTTAGCTAGACCTGGCAACGTATTGCTTCAGGGCTAGACATAACCCTTGTCATCCAGTCATCTTTCCTATGACATTTTTAAAGGGTGCTAAACTGGATATCATCTAATTTTTCAAGGGGCACAATCTTCAAGGAATATCTCACTTATTCATAAAGGTAATTAAAAAAATAGGATGCCATACTTCTGCTAGCCTCTTGCCTGTGACCAGGCCCATATGCAAATTTCATACAATAGTATTTAGTAGTGTAATTAATCCCTACTTTATGTTATGAGTAATATTTCCTATTCCCGACCCTGCAATGTCCTTTAAGAAGATCCATGTTCTAATTAGACTAGCCCATCGGCACTCTTTTAATGAGCAGATTAATCATTCAGATGGGTACAGTGGTGTCATCACAGGTTTTAAATATGATAATCTACATTCTAATGCTGCCGCAAAAGCCTTGGCTCTCAGCAAGAAAGGTATAGGGAGAATTGGGAAGACCCTTACTCCAGCCCACCCCATACCCTCAGTCAGCTGTTGTAAAGGATACCTCAAAAATAAGGAACCCATAGGCACGTAACACCTCAGAGAAAAAGTAAACAAGATGGCACCTTATTCGTTCCTTTGCAAGCATTTTAATGAAGCAACAGTGATATTCCTTCTGCCTAGACCAGGCATGTCCAAAGTCAGGCCCCAGGGCCACATGCGGCCCATTTTCAAATTTCGAGTGGCCCACAGACTCTTCTTCCTGCTGGCTCAGCCTGTCATGCATCCCTGCCAGCTGGACCCTCCCCATACTGGATGGAGACATCAGCTTGCAGTTTTATGGTTTGCTTGCCTTCCCTGCCTCTGTCCACCACCACCCCAGCCACCTGCCCAGCCTACCCACCCTTGGTTACATTGCTTTAACATCCTCCCCACCTCCTTGCATGTCCTAATGCAGCTGAATGGTCGGCCCCCATATATTTTCACCTCATGAAATCTGGCCCTCCTTGCAAAAAGTTTGGACACCCCTGGCCTAGACCCTTCCCAAACTCTGGAGATCTCTGTGCAGTCATAAGAAAGGGGGAATCACACATTTCTTGGTGATATAGCAGGCCAGATGTGGCATTTAAACACTCCTACCTTGCCTATCCACCTTCTTAAGCAACAATATATGTATTAATATCTGAAAGCATCAGACTATCCATTAATCCAGGTGCGGAGAAGTGATTCTTTACGTCCTATGTTCTGATCCAGGCTCCACCTGAAAAGCTAAAATTATCCAGTGGGTAATGTAGCCTTTTAAAAAAATCACACAAAATCTGTTGCACTACATAGATAAATGTTTTGAATGCATATCCTGGCATAAAGAAGTAGTTTCCTGCCCTGAGATCAAAGGTAAGAACATAAGAGCATAAGAAGAGCTATACTGGATCAGGCCAAAGTCCCATCTAGTCCAGCTTCCTGTATCTCACACTGGCCCCACCAGATGCTTCTGGGAGCGCATGAGACTAGATATCTGTCTCCTGATACCACTCCCCTGCATCTGGCCCTTGAAGTACCCCGGTTTTAAGCCTGGAGATTACACATCGCCATCATGGTTTGTAACCTGTGATGGACTTTTCCTCCAGGAATCTGTCCAATCCCCTTTTAAAGGCATCCAGACCAGATGCCATCACCACATTCTGTGGTAGGTACTTCCACAAACTCCCTGGTAGTTTCTTATGAGGCATGGACTGATGCCTTCAATGGAAGAAAGTCCATTGAATGAGTTGCAATATAGGTGGCTATTTATTTTTATTTATTTTATTATTTTAGAGTATTTTTACCCTGCCTTTCTCCTTGGAAAAGGATCCAAAGCGGTTTACAGTAATGAGAGACAATATACAGTTCAGTACAATTAATATATATTCAAGTTTGAGAACAGGGAATTGAAGGACATCTTACACCATTAAAAGACAACATTACATTAAAGCTACAAGAGAACGCGAGCCGTTTAAGAGAGAGTAAATATTCCATGCAAAAGTTATGAGTGATGGAAACTAACATTGAAAACATAATGTCAATACAGTCACACAAGGTTATAAGTCATTATAAACACAAAGTCTATGTGATCATGTATGGCAGATTCATATAAAATACACATAATGGATAGTCCATCATTCAGGGAAGGTTTGCCTGAAGAGAAAGGTTCCAGAAAGACAGCAGAAATGGGGCAGCCCTTGCCTCTAGTGGGAGGGAGTTCCATAGTCTGGGAGCAGCAACTGAGAAGGCCTTTCATGTGTTCTTGTGAGCCGCACCTGTGCAAGTGGCAGGATGGAAAGAAAGGCCTCTCCTGGTAACCTTAGCACCCAAGCCAATTCATACTGCGATATTCGATCTTTGAGGTAGCTTGGAGCCAGGCCATTTTGTGCTTTGTAGGTTAAAGTCAGCACCTTAAATTGTGCCCAATTGCTGATTGGCATCCAGTGGAGCTGCTTTAATAGGGGTATAATATGATCTTTGTACCCCGCCCGAGTCAGCAATCTGGCTGTTGTTTCTGATTCTTAATTTTTAAAGAGGAGACTTATAAAATGTTGGGCTTTAGTGTACATGCATTAATATGGCTTGCTACTTTGAAATTAGTGTCTGTGATGTTCTTTCTGTTGCTGGGAAAGCAGAAACCCTATATAGTATGGGGTAGAATCTGGCTCCCACATCAGTCTTCACCCAATAATTTCCGCATGCAGCAGAATTTCCTATAGCAAAGATTTGATGTTTACAAGTATATACAGTCACCCATCTTGAAGTACTGGAATGGAGCATGGTTGGTTGGCATGAACCATAAACATTACAGCACGTTGTTACAGATTTCACTTGCTTTCTTCAGTTGTTTCTTTGTTCCAAGAATTATACCAACAGGAACCATTATTTGCCATATCAAGCATGAAATTGCCTTCAACGTCAAGTTCTCATCTTCTCAACACTTAAGACCACTCCACATTGGATCCCTTATTTTGTTTGCCTCTTAGTCCGGCATGCACATTTTAACAATCCCAAATTACTGTAGGCATTTGACAAGCGCACGAACTTTTGAGCACACTCCTTACAAACGTACACCAATCCCTAGCTATTTTCTGATGAGTAAAGGGCCTCTGTGCACATTTTTGAAAAACAAAGATGTGCATAATTTTTTTAAAAATAGTTCTGTACATTATTTTTAATTTTTATGTTTATTTATTAGATATACATTTACATTGGCTTCTTTGGAAATGTGCTTTCTATTTAAAAAGCAAACCACACTTAAGTAAGTGCTCATATTTAGGGACCAGTGAATAAATCTGAGCTCAAATGGAGATTGAAGAAATTGCTCATCCGGCATAATTACCACCCATTGTAGGGGGAAGCATTGAGGGAAGTAGGCAACCTTGAGTAGTGCAGTTCTAGTTCAGTCCAAGGCACAGCAGGATGCTCCAAAACAAGAACAAATATTAGCTTTTCTAGTAAGTCGCATGAACATCAGATGGAAGGATGACAAATCAAAAGATATGCAATAATCAGTAACATTGTCTTCTTTTTTTTAATCCTGCAGGCTCTGAGTCAAGTCCTGATGAAGTCATGGCCTAAACAGTGGTGATTACTTCATTTGGGTCTGACCTCAGAGCATTCAGCAAAGGTTGTAAGGTTATCTCACTTAAACTTCAGATGATACAAGGCAGGAGGCAACAGAAATGTCTGCTTGTTTGGAATTAGACGTCTTGTTATGGTTTTATCTGAACAAAAAAAAAAAAGGATTTGGGACTATAAAAGTCTATTTGTCCTCGATTTATGTCGCTTCAACACTCCCTTCTAAGATAATTGTTAGCAGCTTGATTTTCCGGTTCAAGGCTCTTAAAACCAGCACTCACAACTATTTTTTTAAAAGTCTATTTTTGTTTTACTTTTACACAATTTCTGAATGGTATGAAAGTGACACCCATTGGCCCCTTGTCTATTATGGAGTGATTCAACTCCCACAGACAGCAACAAGACTCTTTTTCATGATTATTATTATTCACAACAGCAAGAGAACATCATAAAAGGACTGGAGATTTTCCACCAACTTCAATGAGTCTAGGGTCAAGCCCTTATTTCATATAACACTTTCAAGGTGCACTCTCTTAAATCAGATTTGAGATTATCCATGGCAGGTGGATACATTAAATGAACTCCCTCTGCAACGAAGCAAGCGCAGAAATAACAAGCATTCTGCTTGTAAACACTCTCTAGATTATTCAACAAAGGTGCATTCATGTCCATATTTCTTATCATTCCTGTCTGGTAATCCTACAATTTTCACATACAGTAATCCTGCTCTTTCTTTCTTTCTTTTTCCTTAAAAGGGATTCATACCCTTTTAAAGTCCAACATCACTACTATTTCAGACATACTGAATGCTTGGTATAATGCAGAAGAGCTGAATACGATAAATCATTATAATCTGCACTGCTCCCAACTCTTGTTCTACTACCTATACCATATTTAACAGTGTATTATGGTATCTTCAATCATATTAATCACATAATGGTGCCAGAGAATTACAAGCAGGGGTGCTAATTTTATTGCTACCCTTGTCCCTCGGCCTTTATCAGCAGGCTGGTGTGCACAAAATCTACAGGAGAACCATTTGCAATCACCTCATCTCCACATCAGCAAAAGCTTTCCCAGGTACAATTCTGCATATCTAGCTGGTGTTGAAGACACAAAAGCTAGACCAAAATATAACTGAAAACCTGAACGGCAAGTAGACCAAACAAAGGCTTGCTGGTGAAAGAGTACCTTGTATAAAGGAATTAATTCATTCCAAATGAAATTATGTTAAGCAAATTTTCCTTTATACAAATTTCTCATAGGAATGCATTGAAAACGGAGTAATTCCTAAGCGCAACCATTTTTATGCTGTACAGATTCGCCCCATAGATGATTCTGTTAAGCAAATTCCCCCTATCTCCAGAATTTTTTATGTTGTATAGATTTTATGTTATACAAACCGTTTGTTATACAAGGGTCCACTGTACAGACCTTAGCATTAGATGAGCATATCAGGAGTGCCAGCTTTCCAGGGACAGCTCTGACTTAATCTGAAGCGTTCACAGGGGGTTAATGTCCCTCTCTATGCCATTGAAACCTTTGCCCAGAGCCCTCTACACATCCAGTTAATTTTAAAGGTGAAATAACTGGTTAGCTAGCCACCTAGGAATAGGCAGAGTATGATGTTTCAATACTATGCTTAATTTAATTTGGATATTACAGTTTAGTGTCTTTCTAGTATATGTTTTTAAATATTCTGGAGTCCTCCTTGGATCCATAGATTGGGGTAAAGGTGATATATAAATAAGATAGATAACTGAGCATGAATTCACAGGTTTGCCATAAATTAGAAGTCAAATAGGGACAAGAGAAAGGATATATGCCTTTCTATTGCAGCTGTTAAAGTGCCCTGAAGCAGAAACCGTTGGTGATCTATTGGACCTACCATTAGGTTCTATCAACCTTTCTGCTCACTCTTGCCCTGAAGCACATACTGAGGATGGAATTCCTGCCTCCTTTCATTCAATCAGCTCAGCTCCTTGTTAAGGAAATATACATGTAAACGGCCATAAATAATTGCACAAAAATAATTGTAAAATTAGTTCTAGAAGCATAACCCAATGTAATTCATTTAATGTCCCAACCACGATCCCAGCTCCAGAAGAGTTAATCAACCATAGCAACCTCCTAATCAGACTGTTGAACTAATGATCCTGTTTCTAAGTAATACCAGCCCAATAAGGCTCTCAAAAGGTAGTTAACATCACTTTGGTGGAAAGGCATGACAAGTGCAAGTTCCTGCAGTGAGTAATGCATCATTCATGCCCCCTCTTGTTCTGACATTTTAACGTTATCTTGTTTTACTGTGTCGGCCTAACACTGCCACTGCTGGCAAATTAAACTGTGAACTTACAAAGTGGGTGGCAATAAATACAAATTATGAGAGTTCAAAAGATGTCCCTGGAGGTGTACTGCCAGACATGGAATGTCTTTGGCTTTTCTGTCACATAGCAATAGACAAGACAAAGTGTACCATGTGCTGAAGAGGGGTGGGGGAAGAGAGAATTAACCACACGATGATGAAAAATGAGATGAGAAAGAAAAGGATAAGGGGAGAGAGATGCAAATAAAAAGGAAGGTTTAAAGGAAGGATGAGGGGAACAAAAGAAGAGCATACCCTTGAAAATATAAACATTACCCTGGCATTCACCTTGCAAAATGAAAGCTATGCAAATCAGGCAACAACAAATGCCTTTATGCAACAGAGACCCCCTTGGAAAATAAAAAGGCTGTCAGTGTTGTTACACAAAATCGGAAGTGCTTCTGACGAGGAGACAGCAGAGCAGAAAGGGCAATGGGCAGTCTTTATACAGACACAGTTTCCAGCAGAAGTTCCTCTGTCCCATTGGCACAGTTGTCAGGTGGCAGTGGGGGCAGGGATAGGGATTTTCTTTCTGTGCCCATGAGCCCCACCTGGGTACAAATGGGAAAGCTCACACATGAGGGAAAAGGAAAGTTTCCTCACAGGAGATGCATGACAGTTTGGGATCGTTTTTAAAAATTACATACAAGCTATCTAAAATGTGCACCGTTATTCCACAGTTAAATGGAGGGATGGATGAAGCTTAAGGTTTTTCCTTAGTGTGGAATGAAGGATATCTGTCACATTAAACCCACCCAGGCAAAAAGTTTTGTCTACTTGCCTCCCAAACTCACACTTTGAATCCCTACACATTCAACTATGCTACTGGTGCTAAATTAGAGTGGTCCTATTTTTTTTTCCTCATAGGTTTTTCATCCTCCCAAGCTTCATGGCCAACAGCCATGGTTTTGTGGTGACTTCAGTTGTTCTTGGAAACACTCAAAAGATGGTGCTGGGGGACTCACATGCTGGCTGCTGACCTGTGGTGACCCTGAGGGCTTGGTATTGTCCCTGATGCTATTTCGCATCTCCCTGAAACTGCTGGGAGTGGTTGAGGGTTCACTGTCACTCCTAGTATATGGATGACACCCATCTAAATCCGAGGAAGCTGTCTAGATTAAGCTTAATCCAGAAAAAACACAGGGGATGTGGGTCAGTCGAAAGGAATAGGGATTCGGCCTGGACTAGATGGGGTTACACGCCCCCTGAAAACCCCAGTGTGCAGTTTGAAGGTGCTCCTGGATTTGTCTCTGAGCCTGGAGGCCCTGATTTTGGCAGTGACCAGGAGTGCATTTGTACAATTAAAACTCATGTGCCAGCTGTACTTGTTACTGGAGAGGTCTGACCTGGCCATGATGACACATGCCTTTAGTTACATCCCAACTGGATTGCTGTAACATGCTCCATCTGCAGCAGCCTTTGGAAAGTGTTCAGAAACTTCATCAGATCCAAAATGCTGCAGCCAGGTTGTTAACCAAGACTGGTCACAGGGATCTCAAACCACTCCATTACAGCAGCTCCACTGGCAGCCAATCCATTTCTGGGTGCAATTCAAAGTACTGCTTTTTAACTTATATAGCTATAAATTAGCTTGGGTCTAACCAATCTCAAATTCCATGTCTCCCTTTATGAGACTTCTTGACAGTTAAGACCATTAACCCATTCATTTATATTTATCTATTTACTATAATATTTATATCCTTGCCCACCTGGCCTAAAAGGTCACTTGGGGGGGGGGCTTACAACATTTCAAATATACAGTACAATGAAACAATTATCAAAAATCAAATAATAAACAGTAAATTAAATAATCAACAAGAAAAATAAAATAAAAGTACTCTACCACTGCCAAATACTCATAGCAATTAACAGTAGCAAGATACAAATTAAAAAAAGATCCCAGATTTCATCCTTGGAGGCTTTTCTTTCAATCCTACCATCCTCACAACTGCATCTGAGGGAAACATGGGGGGGGCTTCTCTACTGCTGGTCTCAGGCTCTGGAACTCCCTCCCACAGGTGCCCATGTTTGCTGTCCTTCCACAAACAGGCAACAGCCCTTTTTCCCCCAAGCAAGCTTTCCCTGAGTGACTGGCGGTATGAGGCAATAAACAAAATGGTTTATATTTTGTTACTTCTATAAATAAATAAATAAATAAATAAATAAATAAATAAATAAATAAATAAATAAATAAATAAATAAAGTGTAAATGAGGTTTAGTGTGTACAGTACATGTAAGGAAGCATCAACTTCAACACAAGCTTGGAGAGTAATATTTTGAATTCCTCTCATGGCCATTTCAACCAAAAGCTTTGAAAATAAGAACTCCAGCCAAAGAACCACAACTCAGGTCATGAGATTACAACAAAATACTTCTTAAAAGAGAATTTTAAAGTTGCTTAGCCATTGTAGCTTCAAGTGTTGCACCAAAAACATATGTGACAAATCATCACTGAAAACATGTCACATCACAATAAAATTAATTTAATTTTAACAAAAAGAAATAAATAGCACATGTAGTGTAATTGAGTTTATACATGTTATTTCCCACTTTGAAGACAGCGCCTGTGTCACTCCTCCAGAAGTATGTTCATGTTGCAGATAACAGTTTGAGACCATCTTTTCAGGTTTGTGAAATCAGGATTCAGAAGGAATCCATGCTCAAGTCATGAAGACCAATCATCAAACCAAAGATGCTTATTTGTGGACTTCCAGAGATGGGAAAAACTCTTTCTACAACACTCAGACACTTTCATTAGTTATGGATTTTCTTGTTCTAAAAACAGACTATATCTAATGCCTGTTCTTAGTCACTGACTGAGGTAACTTCCACACTAACGCTTCTGCATTTTCAAAAGATAAGTACTGTAAGTTAAATTATGAAGGAAAGAAAATGGTAGGAAACAAAGGCAGGATTGAGAGGTGGGGGTGGGATACAGATAAGGAACGTGGAAATCTACATTTCCTAATTCCCCAGTTAACACTTTTTTCATAATACATTTCAAATTTTTAGACTGGGGTTCCAATTCCTCTGAGACCACAATCAAGAGCTTGAGAGTGTAAACACTGAGGGTATTTTAAAGCCATCAAGCTACATAGTTATAGTACAGATTTAATGAACACAGCAAAGGCAAACCTTTAGTAATTTCCCTCCCTTTCCTCTGCAAGATAAACCTTATGAAAGCAATTAATGGGGTCAGAAGAAATCTGATTTTTTAATACCTCCAATCCACAAGACTTACCAAGCCTAGTCCAGCTCCACTAATGAATCTTATAAAACATTTTATCTCCCATGGTCACAAACCACTCACACACGGCTTCAAAATCATAACAATATCTTCCCAAAGTGCAGCTATCACTCAAGCCCATACACAGTATTGCTCTGTTTATTCTCCCCCATAAACCATTGCTTTCATCAAAACTCATTAGCATCACCTGTGTTAATTACACTAGCAAACCAATCAACAGCTCCTTCTTAATTAGGTTTTCTTTATTAAAGCCGGAAATTGCCAAGGAGACAAAAGTCAACTGGGGAAATTATACGAAAACTAGTGTTTATGCCAAATTGCCACACGCAGGAAAAAATGATAATAATAATAAAAGGAAACTGGGTTTGTTTACAGGAATAGGAAACAATAACAATTTTCAAGGTCACTGGCACGTTTTAATAATTATCCCCCACTCATTCTGTTGTAACAGCCAAGGCATTAAACAAGGCAATCAGTTTATAGGAATTTTCGTCCACAGTGGAAATCATCAGCCATAACAACTGAATAGGGTAGTTCAATGCCATAAACAAGGCCTTCTAGAATTTGAGGAAGTAGAACCTAACTCCATGTGAAACCACCCAAAAGGATGCTGAAGATAAAATACTTACTGGTAAGTGAAAAATTACAGGAACTCGGAACATTCCCTCTTGGGCAAACAAAGAACATAGGAAAAATTCCAGGCTACCTCAGAGTCCTTGGTTTCATTCTTCAGGTCTGTCCTCAGAATGTTGCAACACTATATGGAGCTCAGCATCAATTTAGGTAGTACATTCATTATCCGCAGTTGTTGTTTTTTTTTTTTTTTTTGCCAAATCCTCATATTAACAGAAAGATATGTATAATGGAACTGTGGGTTCAGGTCTGCAAAAGTATGTGACCTATCAAGCTTAACTCAGTCTGGTTTGAAAGATGCCTGCCAGGGATTACTTTTCCTGTTTCTGTCAGGGCATGCCAAGTCAGGAGAGGGGTCGGGTATCTGAAAAGTTGCACTAATGCCCCGGTCCCACGTCCCTTTAAAAGCAGTTTAAATTACTAGATAAGTCGTGTCTAAAAATGCCGTCCCCACGGCCATGGGGCTTTTTGAAAAAAAGAAAGAAAGAAAACCCGGTAATGCTCCCTTAAGCGAAGTTTCTATGACTTACCTGAGACGTAGGGAATTTTTTTGCCTCGCTTTGAAAACCCACCTTTTTAGGAGGCAGACACCGTGGGACCAAGCAGATGATCCGGGTTTCTTTTTCTTTCTTTTTTATAGCACCAACCGGCTGTTCCTGGGGCCCATCAGTGCTGTTTTTTAAAATTTTCCTGCACATTGGAGCAACAGGAAGTTCAATCAGGTCCTCTAAGCATTAATTTCCTCCAGCCAAGTGCTCCATTTTTAAAAAATGCTAGCACCACCTGCTGGCCCAGGGGGGCTGAACTGCACTTTAAAATAAAAAGAAACAGCTTTGGACGTGGGAACTCCTGTCCCACATATTAAATCACGAGATGGGACGAAGAGGAAAAGCCAGACCTTCAGAAGATCAGGATCGAAACCAAGGTGTGACCACAGCCTAAGTGGCAGCTGAGTAACGCTTGGCTTTGGGTATCCCAACAAAATGAGAATGCCAATTAAATGACCTCAAGACTTCAAATCTGCAAATTGAGATTCTGTTCTTGAACTGCAAAATGGAGGGATAATCTCGATTACTACTTACTACTGTTTCTGTAATCACTTCTGCTTTGGCCCTTCTTACAACCTATGGTCACATATACGGTAAGTTGCAAATTCTTACAAATAATGTTTGTGGGATTTTCTTTATCACTTTCTCTTGAGCCACAATAGACTCTGCTAATCGCCATACGTGCTAACAAGTGTACGCTCACCCTTACCCATATCACGGAAAGTGGATTCGAAATTGGACTTCAAATGTTTTAAAGAAGAACAGCCCATAGACTAGAACTGGACTTACTGGTAAGTCGCCGATTCAGAGGCATCTGCCTGCCGAGCCAGAGGGTGGGAGTTCAATTCCCCCCAGGCCTCCTTGACGGACACTGGATTCAGTGAGGATGATATTCCCATCCTTGTTCGGTATGAGAAAAATACGTAATATATCAACAGTACAACCTGTCACATATGGTCACAACTGAAATCCTGTGCCTACTTACATTCATTGCAAATCATGCAGTAATAAACAGGTAGGATGACTGGGCCAGCCTTCCACCACCCATCAAATTTTGTCAGGAAAATGTTTCTGCTGAAAAGAAATGTTAGCATTTTTTTTTTTTAGCTAACAACCTATGATCTCTAAATTACATTCAAATTAAAACGTGGCTGTGCTCTCGCTGTCCCACTGAAGTGCTTGCTAACCAAGAGACCTAAAAATCACCCAGCTAGCTTTCTTACATTTAAAGTAATTTTACACTTGAGCATCCCACAGTGTGTTTAGCACTTCCTTCTAAGTGCTACCTGCTATCGATAGGTTATATATGGTTAATTCAAGCTTCATGGATCACTAGCAGGATTTGATTATAACAAAAGCATAAGCACGTCGTGCACAAAAAGGATAATGTAATTAGGATAAGCTCCATACCAAATGTACTTTCTTTCCAAAATGTATTCTGTTACAGTTTTCTCTCCTTCAGAATAAAAGTAACTCTGCAATGTCTGTTAGTCTGTTTTACAATAAATAAATAAATAAATAAATAAATTTATCTTTGGCTTTAACATTGATTTTAGGACAACAACCAAATCTCTCTCTCTCTCTCTCTCTCTCTCTCTCTCTCTCTCTCTCTCTCTCTCTCTCTCTCTCTCTCTCTCTCTCTCTCTCTCTCTCTCCTAGAGAGAGAGCTACATATTTCCAAAACAGGTCAGAATTAACATGTTTCTATTTTCAGAAATTTGAGGTATTTCGTGTTTTTTTCTTAAGCACAGACTTTTTCAACTCCTTGGATTTGTAAACATAAAAGTAGTAACTGATTTGGGGTATTTTACATCCATAATCGCTCAGTGGACTAAGGCTCTGAAAGATGTTGGCTGCAAAACGTGATAAACATGGCCAAACTGTCCGAAAAACTCACAACTATTAAGGCTAAACACTCCCTAGAAGCTGAAATTGAAGCTATTGTGCATGGACAAGACATCACTACTAGGAAAGGTTCAAGGCAGCAGGAAGAGGGGAAGGCCTAATATGAGATGGATTGATTCAATAAAGAAGTCACGGCTCATAGTCTTTAAGACCTGAATTAATGATAGGACAGTTTGGGAATCCATTAATTCGGAGGGTCACAGTAAGCTGGAAGCAAACTGACAACACAACACACCATTAGACTTGCTCTTTTTTCTCCCATCAGCTCTGGCTTTGAACACACCCTGTCTGTTTGCCTCCAAACAGTGCCTTAGAATAATGGTGCGACTGAGGCAGTACCACTTCCTGAAATAGCTCTGCTACTTGAAACCTCAGGAACAGAAGCTGTATTTACATGATGTAACACAAAACTCCGAAGAGAGGAGGTGAAGAACAGAGAACTGTGTTCATGGTTTACCTCGCAGACCTGGCCAATTTTTAGCCACCAAACGGAATGCAAATCACTAGGGCCTATATCCTGTTTCGCACCACAGAGTGTAACACCTGCTGGTTTGGTAGAGTGCCTGATACGCCAGCATGCAAAGACCCCACCCATAAAACAAATGAGGTTTCAATTTGCACCGGGTACAGATTGCTTCCTTGCACAAGCTCAGAAACCCTCCAACTCTTCGCTCAATGGAGCGCTGCTTGGGAGAGAGGAACAAACAGGTTTCTGTCTTGGGTGAATAAAATGTTATCTTACACCAGGCCTGCCCAAAGTCTGGCCCGGGGGCCAAATCCAGCCCGTCAGGCCATTCTGAGTGGCCCACAGCTGGCCAGCCTGCCCCTCCCTCCCCCCCCCTTCGCCCCATGTTTTTTTATGGGTCAGTGGGTGGGGCTTGCAGTGGGGTGGCAGGGTCGGGGAGAAACCGGCCCCTGACACATTCTCAGCCACCAAATCTGGCCCTCCTTACAAAAAGTTTGGGCACCCCTGTCTTACACATACAGGACCCAATGGTATCAGCAAGCAGGACTGGATTGCATTTGGCTTGCCCTCAATAATTTTTATTGAAATAATTTTTAATAATTTTTATTGAAGTCCATAGCAAGACTGATCTAACATCAATGCCGTGTAACTAATCAGGATTGCTGGATTCAAGTTTCCCAGACCCAGGCAGACTTCACTCTATATTGTGCTAAGTTCTGGCTAATTATACAAGGTGTGTTGGGGATTTGGAAAGGGTTTAGCCACCTCCTTTGCCTATTGATTTACTATTCAAAACCATTTTCTTCAGTGCTTTATAGTGGTTCTCCAGATGTTTTCAGAATGCAATTCTAGTTATTCCCTCGCCACTGGCAATGTAAGCTCAGGTTCAAGAGCATTGCTATGTTGATTTTAAAATATGGTGTGCTGCTTGTTTGTTTGCTTGCTTTTTAAAAAAAGCTTGCATTTTTAAAAGCCCAGGGCTTTTAAAACTTCCCCCAAGCCCCGCACACCACTGATCAGCGCAGGAGTAGGCAAAAAAAAAAAAATTCCCCACCCCAGCAAGGATCACCTGGCACATGGGGCTTGGGGGAAACCGTGGGCTTTTAAAACTTTTTTTCCTGCCTGAGTGCCAACCAGATGCCGTGTGGGGCTCCAGGTGAGAAAAAAGTGTAAAAAGCCCGCCATTTCCTGTGCCTGATTGCTTTCCCATAGAATGCATTGCTTCAATGCATTCCTATGGGAAAACAAAAAATGAAACAGAACGAAAGGAAAATTTCCATTTTGTTTTGTTTTGTTTTGTTTTGATGGGTCACTTCATTTTTCGTTTCGTTAGGGAATGAAACTAGAAACAAACAATGAAATAAAAATTGTTTCGTGCCCATCTCTAGACAGAAGTTACATTTTGAGTGGGTGTGTTTAGAATAGCATTGTCAAAATGTGACACTTCCTTATAGATACCATTGCAAATTTCACCCAGTAAGTACATGCATAGAACAGATGCCTCTGTTGTAGCATTTTATATACTGACCATCTTTAAAAGAGTCTTCCTTCTGTTTTACAGTGGTGGTTAGCAGCATAGAAAAAACGTAGGATCTAAGGATAGGCAATCAAAACCCAAAGGAAAATGAGGGGAAAGTGATGTGGAAGTAAGAAGAGGTGGAACACAGGATTTACAAATCAAGAATAACTGGTACTTCATTCCCTTTTTCAACAGCTAAAGCATACAAAAGTTGCTTTAGAATTTGAATATGCCTGTGAAGATTCTCAGTCATACAGGTGAGTTTATCTGGAAGTTCAGTTGTGGCAACTGGAGTTCTTTTTCTTGAGAAATAGAAATGTTTTGCTGCTCTTCCAAACAGCTTTGTCAGTCTGAATAAAGCTAGTTGTGAGTCCTTCATCTTATAGTCCAATATCAAGAGGGCCTTCAACAAAGCAGTGTGCTGACCCAGAAGAACAAGGGATCAGCCTGAGACCCAGACCTGACGGAAGAACCTGGTCATTCCCTACATGACTGGAGTATCTGAGAAGCTCAAAAGGATTTTTGGCAAATACCACATCCCTGTTTATTTCAAACCCCCAAACACACTAAGGCAGAGACTTGTCCACCCAAAGGACCCAATACCAAAACAAAAAAGGAGCAATATAGTATATGTGCAGAGAGGAGTATGTAGACTTCTACATTGGAGAAACTAAACAGCCATTAAACAGAAGGATGGTCCAACACAGGAGAGGCAACAGCTCAGAACCAGGATCAGCAGTATACCTCTACTTGAAGGACAAAGGGCACTCATTCAAAGATGACGATGTACACATATTAGACAGAGAAGATAGGTGGTTTGAGAGAGGGGTCAGGGAAGCCATTCATATGAGCATTGAAAACCCCTATCTCAACAGATGTGTGGGCTTTAGGCACAGTCTATCTGCCACTTATCAGGCGGTGCTTTCAAGATTACCCAGACAAATCTAAAAGCCTTCACCACCAAGGCCATACCTAACGACCCATACTTTATGGGTTTCAGCACCTTAGGCCATTGATCACCTTAAGGATATTGATAGCACCTTAGGCCATTGATCACCTTAAGGATATTGATACTGTCGTCTACCTAAGGAGCCCATTCAGACCATTGTTCATCTTATGAGCCTATTTCAGACCAGGGTGACAAGCGATCAAAGCTGACTATAAGATGGAGGACTCACAACTAGCTTTCTTCAGACTGATTAAGCTGTTTGGATGAGCAGTGAAACGTTTCTATATCTCAAGAAAAAGAAGTCCAGTTGCCATGACTCAACTTCCAGATTTGGAATTTGAACTGTAATTTGGTTTTTAAGAGTAATTTTTTAAGTATCATGCTGGTGGTGTTCTATAAATCTATAATTTCTCAAGGCTACCAAGACTGATTTTTCTCTCAGGATGCAGAGTGGGGAACCAAACTTTTCATCCACAGCTCACCAAGCCATCCAGCATTAGGCACAGTTAAAACAAAGGTCCGTGTTTTGTTTTGTTTTGTTTTAAATTAAAAACTCAGAAATTACTCAAAATTCCACATGAAACAGGATGATAGATAGAACACATCATTTTCCGGCTATTTCTTGTTTTGTTTTGTTTTTAAATTGTTTTTTTTTAAAATTAAAAACTCAGAAATTACTCAAAATTCCACATGAAACGGGA
This sequence comes from Phrynocephalus forsythii, assembly GCA_029282475.1. NCBI lineage: Eukaryota > Metazoa > Chordata > Lepidosauria > Squamata > Agamidae > Phrynocephalus > Phrynocephalus forsythii. Next base: position 114,812,159 of record JAPFRF010000011.1, read on the forward strand.
TGATAGATAGAACACATCATTTTCCGGCTATTTCTTGTTTCCAGTACTGTCCAAGTGAAATCCAGGGTGGTACAGCAAGTAGGGTGTAAGAGTTCGCCCTACCTGGGTTCAAATTTGTGCTGGATCATAGAAATTCATTCTCAATCAATATTTGAACAAGAAACTCTATGAGGGTCTCCATCTGTTGGAAGTGACTTGATAATATGAAACAACAATTATCCAATTACACCTCCATTTAACTCTTTCTTGCAGTTAACCATTAGTCTTCTGCCAATGAAGACTTTACCTCCTCCAAATAAGTCCTTGTGACAATTAGTGCATCCAAACTTATCTCTGTAGCTACCATTGCCCCCCCCCTTGATGACCATCATGACAGTCGATGGTGTTGCTTTAGATCAGCATGAATGACTGAAAATCAAAAACCTTCAAGACAGACACCATCATCCTAAATATCCCAGCTGATTATGCAATCAGAGTTTCATATTTAATGGACACAGACAGACATGTTTTTTTCCTCTCTGCAGGAAGCTTGATAAAAGCAGCAAACAAAAAGAGAAAAATAGATTACTTAGCATAATCCCACAATCTAATTGTATAGGTTTTAAATGGAATAAACAGAGAATGATTATAACTACACAACACAGCAGTATACTTTTATTAAAAGTACAGTTTGTCTTCCGCAATTGGAGCAGCAATGAAAGTATTTATTGTCCATGCATGGAAAATTTAAATTACCTACAAGATAACTGTGAACATTCACACAATCATGCTAAGGCTGCAGTAAGACTTACCAGATCCGGAACAATGCATTCAGATAAAAAAAAGCACACAGGTCTAAATTCAATGTTGTGCAAAACCATCTCTGCTAATGCTGGACCTTCTTCCAACCCCCTCCACTACTCAGTCAGCTGAGCTCTCCATGCTGCCCATTATGGATCGGAGCATGCAGAGGTAGCAGTGCAGGGGAAACCACAAACCTTTCCCTTCTACTGACAAAATTAGTTTCATCAATAAAGAACTTGGAAGCAGAAAGTTACAAGCAACATAGTTTGGTGGTTGGGAATAACCTTTCTTGGCACCAAATGAGAAACGAAGTGATAGTTCAACAGTAACATGGTAAGTGGAAATAACTAATGAAGTAACAAGTCCTGTTTTCTCTTTGTTTTTGAAAGGCATTTTAAGCCTTTCAGGGGCCTTTTCAGAAGCTTTTCAACATTTATGCTATTCTTTTTTTTATCAGTTGTAAGGTCCCCCGATATAATCTGTAAAAAGTAGAAACTAGTAAAACTTGCCAAGGACAGATTAATTTTAAACCCTATACTGAATACAAGGGATGAATTAGTTTAAAAAAAAACACCAAGCTTTACCTCTACAGAGAAACACTGCTAAATCCCATTTGTACAAAATATATTGGGTGAGATGTAGAAAATCCACACAAATTTATGCTGTCCCCACCAAAGGCAAGCCTTCTGGTGTATATTCAGAAGAGCATTCATATATGCTTGGCTCAAGTTCAAACCTGTGTCCTGTTCTTCTCATGCTCCTCCCCATCCAGAAGCTCCATGAACACATAGGAAAGGAACCCAGGTTGTGTCTTTTATCCCCAAAGACACAACCTTCTCCCGTGGACTGAGAACAGAAACAGAAACGGAGGCCCTTGTAATGGTGCAGGCAAGCTCCTTCTGACCCTAGAATCCAGGGGGCAGGCCCAAAGGTGTGGTGCCTCTGTACTGTAGACATGCTGGAGTGCATACGGCAAGTTGCAAGTTGAAGACGTGGTGTGTGTGTGTGCCTTTTGACAAGTCACTAGGCCACATCCTCAATTGCTCCAGCTGAAAAAAGATGTCTCAGCACCATTTATGAAGGAAAACACAATTTCAAAACTACTCGAATTGCCTTTACTGTGTGCAGGAGGGTTATATATTTATCAGTGTGAGAATACTAGTCGACGGGTGAGTCCCCCCCGCCCCAAATCCTTTGCTGAAATCACATGCAAGTTATAGCCCACATTATAGACTGGGAGAGCAAGAGAGCTGGGTGAAACTGCTGTCTCAAAAATTAAGTGGAAATGCTAACCTTGTCATATTTGGCAGGCAAACAAAGGGAAAAGAAAGCTCAACGTGGCTCAGCGTTTCCATGGGTTAACTGGCATTTCTAATACTTTTCACCTAGGTTGACTTGACAGATGCCTAACCTTAGCTACTGAGCGGAGACAGCCTGATGGGCCTTGGCCATACAGGGGAAAAAATTTTGATGCTTCCCACTTATGACATGATTGATTTTCTTTCAGCGGCCCTTCACTTTTGGCTGTGGCGAAGGCTGCCTGGCTGAGCCCCTGCGTGCCCTGACCTCGACATATGGCTGCTGTGAGGCTGAAAACTGATGACGGCAGAAACCTAAAAAATCAATAGGCCCTGTCAGTCAGTGGGGAAGCAAACGTCTTTTAAAAACCCAATCACGACATGTGCTTGCTGCATGATGTGCCTCTACTGCACACTTGAGAACACACTGGGTTTCCGGGTTTTTTGTTTATTTTCTCTAGGATTTCTCTCTCTCTACTCCACCTCCTTGCCTTTTAACTTGTCTACTACTTATTTACTCCTTCACATGTAATACGGCTATAGGAAGAAAGCAAATACTGTAACCTTGTTAAAGTTGGAATTCCTGTGTGAATTAATATTAAAAAGTGAAGAAGGCATCTTCCAGAAAGTGAATCAATAGCACCTTTCACATTCTAGTATAAACACTGGCGCTGTTGTTTTAGATGTTATCTGGAATGAACTGATAGATAAAGGCTTGGGAATCTGAAAACATATGAGTGTATCACTGATTTAACTGACTTTTTAAGACTCAAGTCCCGGACTTCCAAGATAGCATTTTCAGAAGTGCTGCCTGTTCCTTGTGCAGGACCCACACAGGCAGAGCTCAGAAGCCTCAATGTGTGGATGAGGCGATGGTGTCATAAGGAGGGCTTCAGATTTGTCAGGAACTGGAGAATATTTTGGGACAAGCCAAACCTGTTCAGGAGGGATGGGTTGCACTTGAACCATAATGGGACCAGATTGCTGGCGCTCAACATCAAAAGGGCTGCAGAGCAGCTTTTAAACTGATAACTGGGGGGAAGGTGACAGGAGCTGCACGCCATCTGGTTTGGGAAAGTGTCTACTTGAGTAGTGAAGAGGATTCAAACATTACTGAGCAGAGTAAGGAGCTAGTCACCAGTACTCCAGCAGAAGGATGCAAGAGGCAGTCTAATGATGCATCTGGACTCAAAAGACTGCATCAGAAAAGCATATATAAATGCTTGTACGCAAATGCCAGAAGCCTCCGGAACAAAATAGGGGAGCTGGAATACTTAGCAATAGATAAAAATATTGATATTATTGGCATATCCCAGGCTACAAACTGTACAGGAAGGACAGGAAAGGGCAAATGGGAGGTGGTGTGGCCTAGTATATGTCAAAGAAGTGATGAAATCATACAAATTGGAATATCTAGGTGATTTGGAGTCAACATTATAATTTATGTGGGTAAGAGTAGCAGGCCACAAGGATGGCCTAACAGTAGGCATATGCTATCAGCCTCCGACCTAAGCCCCAGAGGGAGACTGGCAATTGGAGAATGTTGTGAAGGAGGCATACAAGAAGGGAAGACTGGTTATAATGGGGGACTTCAGTTAGCCCACATAGACTGGGTGAACTGTTGCTCAGCACATGATAAAGCAGATATGCTAAATGATTGTTCACTGGATCAGATGTTTGAAGACCCAACTAGAGGTACAAGAATCCTTGACTTGATCCTGACTAATATACAGGATTTGGTGCAAAATCATAACACAATTACTTTTAACTTAATCCTAGACTGCAAATCACTGATAAAATCTAACACAGATACCTTAAATTTTCAAAAAGGAAATTTCCCAAAATGAGGAAACTAGTAAAAAAGAAGCTGAATGGGAAAATTGATAGAGTCCAAACACTCCAAGAGGCATGGAGGCTATTCACAAAAAACAGTAACAGAGGCCCGATTGGAATGCATACTCAAAAGGAAAGGGGGCAGTGCCAGGTCCAAGAGGATTCCAATGTTGCTTACAGCAGCTGTTTGAGAAGTGATCAAAAGCAAGAGAAGCTCATTTAGAAGATGGAAGGCTTGTCCAAATGAGGACAACAGGCAGAAACATAAATTCTGGCAGAACAAATGCAAAGCAACAATCAGGAAAGCAAAACAAGACTTTGAGGAGTGTATAGCTAAAAACTCTCAAAGAAATAACAAGGACTTCATTAAGTCCATGAGAAGTAAGAACCCAACTAGGAAGGCCACTGACCATTAGACGACAATGGAAGGCAAGGGACTATTAAAGAGGAAACAGAGATTGCAGAGAGACTCCCTCCCTTTCTTCTAGACGCTGGGGTGTGTCTAGGATCATAGAGCAGAGCAAAAGAGACAGAGTACTGTATTGTCTAGTTTCCAGTTTCCTTGCCTCCTGTGTGATGGTCTCATAACAAAGAATGGTCTCTGAATGGAAGAGAAGTTAATAATATGTAGTAGAGATGGGCATGACTCAAAAAAATGGTGTTTCGTTTGTTGTTTGTCGTTTAGGGGGTCCGTTTCAGTTCGTTTTCATTTTTTGTGAATTTTGCAAAAAAATTCATTTTCGTTTCGTTACGTAATGAAACGAAAAAACGAAAATGAAAATGAAAAATTGCTGTTTCGTTAGCATTCATTACAGTTCAATATATTTGCCGCAACGAAAACGAAATGCACGACAAAAATTCTGTTGTTTCGTTTCATTTCGTTTCATTTTGGAGACAAAATTCATTTTTGTTTCGTTATGTAACGAAATGAAAAAACGAAAACGAAAATGAAAAATTGCTTGTTTCGTGCCCATCTCTAATATGTAGCCTGCATACTGTAATTAAACTGTAAAACCGCCCAGAGACTATTTGAAGAGTGGTATGGGGCGCTATATAAGCAGAATACTTTGCTTTGCTTTAATAAGGTTTCTTCACTAGCTGGGAGCCCCACTCCACGCTCCCAGTCAGTGGTACTGACTTTTCTGAGACGTCTTCACAGGCAGTTCTGCAGTATTCAGAATGCATTACAGCAGCCAATTCCCAGATGTTCCCAGGGAAAGAACATACCACATTTGGGACTCAGTGGTTAAACTTCTGTACTGTAGCCCAAACTGTGCTCACAACCTGGGGTTCAATCCCAGGTAGACGGCTCATGGTTGACTCAGCCATCCACCCTTCTGAGGTTAGTAAAATGAGTGCCCAGTGCACTGGGAGGAGGAGGGGGAAGCAATGTGTAACCTGCATAATTAAACTGTAAACTTCCCAGAGAGTGATTTAAGCACTGTGGGGCAGTATATAAGCAGAACATTTTGCTTCTGCTTCTGAAAGACAGAAATTAAGTCAATTAAGTCAATATCATAAACACATACTGGTACAGCTCAGCAGGGCCGGCGCGTCCAATAAGTTGAACTAGGCAGTTGCCTAGGACACCAAAATGGACAGAGGGTGCTGGCCAGCCTGCTGCCCCTCTGCCGCCACCCCGCCGCTGGCCACCACCGTCCGTCCATCACCGGCCGCCAGCTGCCCCCTGCGCCCATCGCCACCACCCCCCTGTGCCTGTCGCCGTCCCCCGCCATCCGCCACCCCCTGCCGCCCCGCCACCCTGCCGCTGCCTTGCCCCCCGCCACCGCCGCCTGGCCCCCACCCCTGCCACTGCCCTGCCCCCCACTGCTGCCCACCCGCCGCCCCCTGCCCCCACCCTGCCCCCCACCCCCCACCCCTCGCCTAGGGCACAAAAAAAGCCTAGCGCTGGCCCTGCAGCTCAGATGCCACCATAAGAAACACTACCAGGTTTTCTATTTCCCTTATTCACTTGGATGCTTTCTTCTGCATATATTGAAAGATGGAATTATCTCAGCCCACAACACTTTTTCAGCACTCTCTTTTTACTGTAGCACTGATAGAATCACAACAGTCATAACATTGTAGAATTGGAAGCATCTGACTCATGTAACCCAACCTCGGATGATGCAGGACATGGTAGACTCTTAAAACACCCCTGAATGGCTACCAATGCAACCTCTGTTTAAACATCTCTAATATCTTCCAAAATAAGTCAATTCCACATGACAAGGAATCATTGGCAAACATTGTTTGAGCATAATCCTTACAAACCCACATAACAGTAGTCAAGTTTTCCCATACGACTTATTTACCTATCTTGGTTAGGTAAAGCAACCAAACTGTCATTTCTCTCCCTTATAGCTTGCACAACCTTATTTCAAATAGGAGGGGCTCAGGTTCTGATGCAAAGCATTCTAACAGTGTCAAATCTCATAGCCCATACAAATATGACAGTAAACAAAACAAATCAGAAACCCCAAATAGACAAAAACACTATTGCTGAAGCAAATTACTATCTGTAACAATTGCATTTAAAAAAAACAACAGAATTTACCCTTGGCTTTCCAAAGGAAATCTCTAGCAGCCAAAATAACAGACCCAGTTCTAAGATGTGTTTAATTGGGGGTGGGGTGGGGGTGGCTTTTTGTATTTTTAAAATGGAGCAACCAAACAATTCTTGGTCTTGGATTTTCAAGCTAAGACCAATTAAGGTTTCTTTACTACCATCAGCTTGACAAACCCACAATCCCATCCTGTTGCAGTGGGTATGGGTGTGTTTTAATGTAATATTAATGAGCCAGGATGGAGGGTCATAAAAAGTGATAGGTTTTTGCGATGGTAAATTATAAATCGGTATTGATTTTTCCCGGCACTAATGCAGCCCAGCTTATTGTAAGACACCACAGGCAAAGTGCACTTTATCAGATTAGGCTGGAGCCTCGTATCAAATATACATGAGAAAAAGGATGCATTTGTGAGTTAGACTTGACTTTTTTCTTTAATAAAATTGTATTTTCTTAGGGAAAGAAAACAGTGCAGGAACACTGAGAGGTTCTCAATAATATTCCAAACACCAACAAATGGGCCTCTTATATTTTTATGTGAATAATAATAAAAAACTTCATGTGACACATAGATATAGCAAGATATGAGCAATGTACAGAAATATGCTTGTACAGAAGTATATACTGGTGAAAAGGACAATGTACAAAACATCTACCAGTAGGTAGGTTTATAAGGACTGATGTGCACATTTCAGCTACTGTGAGTCAGCATGAGATTTACAAAGCCCAACAGTGTGCAGAATTTCAGTCTTCTTTTATTTACCAAACGGGGGAATAAATATATAAATTTATTTGGGTTCTTTTTAAGGAGAAAGGTGGAATAAAAATATTTAAAATACTTTTTAAAAAATCTTTTGGCCAAACTAAATGCTACCTTCATATTGTACATCTTGTCTTCTGGCTTTGCATACTCTAGAGTCAGCACAGGGCTGGTACAAATCAGGAATGCAGTGAGTGAGGTGAGCTGGCTTAACTCTTCCCTCTGGTGATTTAATTGTTCCAAAATTGTTTCATGCAGCCAATATTTTTTCTGTCTTTTTCTTTATCATTTTTAATGCACACAATAAACACTGTACACAGTGGATGGGGATAATCTGGATTCTAGAGGATTCTAGATTCCTGTACATGAGAACATGAATCTGATCCACAATGGTTCTAGAAAGAAAAAAAGTGCCTTTATTTCATAAATAAAGCATGCTAACATAGGCTCACCTACAGATCCTTTGCACATTACCAGCCCTATTCATGCTTTGCTGCTAGTGGCATCACGCAAAGTGGCCAAAACTAGGTTAACCCCCATTATATCGCCTAGAGAAGAAGGAGTGGTGTGGTGTCAGCCCCCTGCTTTTTCAAGCATACCTTCAACCATCTCACTTCCTTTCCATGGAAAAGAATATTTATCCTTCTAGACAGAACTGTTTGCAAGGGACAATAAGCTGGCATCTCAGGGGCAAGCAGGCTTTTGAACCAGAGTCGCCGGGCATTAGATCCTCAGCTGGAGTCCCAGGAGACTGCTTTTGTTTCCCCCAGGTTTGCTTCCCCAGGTTCTCCAGGATGGAGGCAAATCCCAGAGCAAGGAGTTCTAGGCACTAAGACAATTTGAATATATTACATGAGGTGGCTTTGAACCATTTGTGCCTTCTCCTTTGCTCTTCCAGTGACTTGATACTGGTATAAATATTGCTGGCCTGTGTTGTCCATTATATCAAAAAGAGTGCCTTTAATTTCAACCTTAAAAGGATGTGGGCATCCCCAACTGGAAATCAAGAACAAGCTTCTTTGACTTAATCTGGGCACGTTTTTGGCAGGAATTGGGAGGAGGGGTATCAAGCCATCATCTTTCAGTTATGGAATCAGGAAGCGCCTGCCACATAAAGTCTGCCTGAGTGGGACCCATTTCCTGCTATCCTTTGGCTTCCCTAGAAACCAGGTTGGCTGGTGATTCCCCATGGAGGGAGAAGGTGGCCCAATGCTTGGATCCAAGCTGCAGTATACTTCACCCATCGCAAACGTAGTGGGTCCATTCAGTCCAAGAGATGGTACTTGCATATGTCAACTCATGGCCAGATTGGCTCTGCAAGCTGCAGCAGTAATGGAACATTTCTGCCTTACCAAAACAGTATGCTTGCTGAATGACATGTTTTGCTGGGTTCCAAACATAACCTCGTGTAAATGCAGTGTAAAGCCAACAATCTGAAACTCACTAAATTCTGTGTGTATATATACAAAGATTCAAGTCCAAAGGAAATAAACATGCCATGAAAGAAAACCATCAGGAGCAGGGTTATCTATCAATTAGAACAACTTCTAGGTATAACTGCAGTGAGCTAATGCAATAAGACCACACAATTAGGGATGTGGACCTTTCAGTCCCTCAATATTAGAGACAAACTGAGAGACTCCTCAAAGTCAGAATTTTCAAAGGTAACTTCCATTCCCCCCTCCCCCAAGAAATCTCACAGGATTTTTTCATCTTTTTTCCGGATTAAATGCCAAAATTGTGCACAGTTATTACCATTCTCATACAGAACAGCACCCTTCCTATACAGAGTTCACTGGGAAACAAGAGAAGCAATACCATGCTGCACGTATTTGTTACAATTATTGTAGGAAATGACACATGTCCTGCATAGGATTCACTGCGAGAAGAGTTGGGTCTAATAGAAGAGGCCATTTCCTGTGCAAATAAAAGTAAAGTAAAGTAAAGTAAAGTAAAGTAAAGTAAAGTAAAGTAAGTAAGTAAGTAAGTAAGTAAGTAAGTAAGTAAGTAAAGTAGAAGAAGAAGAAGAAGAAGAAGAAGAAGAAGAAGAAGAAGAAGAAGAAGAAGAAGAAGAAGAAGAAGAAGAAGAAGAAGAAGAAGAAGAAGAAGAAGAATTTAAAAGGGGGTGGAATGATTGAGATACCATTTTTGCTGAAAGCTGGGAAATCTCAGTGATTCAGTGGAAAGTCATGACAGGGAGACTTAGGACAGTGAGACTCAGAAAACGTTTAAGATAAGCAATTCTACAAGTACTCATCACATAACTGACATTACTGGTCCACATGTTCTCTCAGATGTGAGGAACTGACTGATTGTCTTATCTCCCCTTCCAGATCTCCCTATTTGTCATTGCTGCACCGGTCAGATTGCTGGACGCCACCCAGAGTTCCCTTGGGAAGATGGGCGGGGTATAAATCCAACAATAAATAAATAAATAAATATCATTTTAGCAAAATCACAGTTGCTTCATGCCCAGGATGAATATTCTCAGCCAGGTAGACACATCTTCTCCACAGTCTTTTACTCAAAACACCACCTGAAGTCTCAGGCTGTTGTTATTCTTATCCTGGGTCTCTGGCCAGGGAGACCCACCTCTACAGAATGAGAACAGCTGGGAGGTGGGGGTACCTTTAAAGCTAAAGCATCCATCTCCATCTGTTCCAGATGGCTCCAGGATTTTATGGCTGGCTGGGCAAGTGCTTGCATATATGATGTTGTGCAACCTCAGCATACCAAGGAGGATGGAGTGAGGGAAGGCAGCGGGGGCTCAGGGTAAGTAGCATCATGATCTTCTTATTGCACAAAGCCTGGTAGCAACAGAGGAGCGCCCGGTGAAGAATATCCAGTGGGCTGGTGGGCAGCCTTCCTAAAGTCCCATCAGAACAACAGAGCCTGGATTAACTCGCCAGGTATCAGGTACAGCATTAATTTACTAGATTGCCCTCAGTGCCCATCCCCGCAATCTGCTGGCAAAGAAAGAGTTCCAGCCCCCTCCTGATCCTTGCCTAACCTGCTCCTATGATGGCATAACAGAGAACTGACCGCTGGCCACATGCTTTGGACCAGACATGTCAGGGAATGGGAAACTGCTGACCTGGGAACCCTAGCCAGGCACTCTCTTGTGCTACTCCACAATCAGATGCAAAATCATCATGTCCATAGTGGTTTCCTTTAGTGTGTAAAGAAGCAAATATTCACCTGACATCTTGCTACCTTACATGGGGTTCTTTATTTCTTTCTCTTACTGGAGTAGTTAGCACAGGAATCGTGGTGTGCTTCTGGTGGAATCACACCTAGAAAAGCTGCCTTGGTTCCTTTTCCAAGGAGAAAGGTGGGGTTAAAAACAAACAAACAAACAAATAAATAAATAAATAAATAAATAAATAAATAAATAAATAAATAAATAAATAAATAAATAAATAAATAAATAAAAGGGGCAAAACTTTACCAGTTAGGCTCCTAGATCATTAAGAGTGAGAAGACCTCTATACTGGCTGTGTTTTATATTGTTCCCTGCATAAGAGTTGAGTGCTAGTCAGGCTGATTTCAGGGCAATGGCAGAAAAGTCAGGTAAAATCGGGGGGAAAAGTGGTTGTGTGGACTTTCACTGATAACTCAGTTTTGATTCCCCTCAAATTGAGTCTCACCACATATTTATTTATTTATTTATTTATTTATTTATTTATTTATTTATTTATTTATTTATTCTTATTTTGGAGTATTTTTACCCCGCCTTTCTCCTTGGAAAAGGACCCAAGGCAGCTTACAGTAATGAGGGATAATATACAGTCCAGTAAAAATAAGACATGTTCAAGTATTTAGAACAAGGAATCTTACAGCATTAATAGACAACATTACATTAAAGTAACACAGTTATAAGTAGTCATAAACACAAAGTCTATGTGAACCCATAGATTCATATAAAATACACATGGTAGCCCATCATTCACGGAAAGCTTCCCTGAAGAGAAAGGTCTTTGCCTGTTTCTGGAAGGACAACAGAGATGAGGCAGTCCTGGCCTCTAGTGGGAGGGAGTTCCAGATTCTGTACTAAGAAAAATTACATCCCACCTTGTCAGATTAGTTTTTGACAGTATCACATGTGGAGGAGCCATCTTTTATCTATGATTGTTTCCCCCAAATGCTGTTAATTTCCTTCTGTAATATTGTTCCTGCTTCTAACCAGCAAAAGATTAAAGAACCTTCTTGCTATACTTTTATTACGTATTTTATTACAAAAGCATATCCATAAAGGCGCTCTCTCATTTGTAACCTAAAAGCATTAGGAAGATCAAAACTGTAAAGTGCCAAGTATTTGGAATAACACCTCATGAGCTGTCCTTTAATAAAAAAAAATTATGATTATTCTCAACAGAATATTTAAGCAAGGTAGATACTTTAGAAAGGAAATTACAGCAAGGAAAGGAGGAAGAACAACAGCCCAGTTAGATGTTGCATGTGAGAGCAAACAGCTCTGGCTCTCCATTCTTCTTCCTGTGAGTTAGTAAGGTACACAGTGCACAGGAAAATATGTATTCCCTCTCTATTATTCTGTTGAAGCACGCTCTTGTTTTATGGAGAATGGTAACAACACCTAAGTTTGGAAATGTTTCACAGTTCTATCCTAATAACTATAGGCACCTCACCAAGCTTTTTTTCTGGCGGGGGGGAGTGAGGGGCAGATGGGTTCTGAGCTGCAAGTCGAATCTGAGTCAATAAAAAGAAATCCAAGTCAAGTCCGAGGTGAGTCACCAGTGCAACTTAAGTCCAGCTTGACCATGAGTCCTGCAAATTGAGTCCCCATCCCAGTCAGACAGACAAATAGCGATCACAAACGAGAAACCTATATGCTTATTGACAGTTCATTAAAGATACAGTGGTACCTTCTATAAAGGAATTAATTCGTTCCAAATGAAATTATGTTTAGCAAATTTTCCTTTATACAAATTCCCATAGGAATCCATTGAAAACGGAGTGATCCCATTTTTATGTTGTACGGATTTTCCCCACAGCCAATTATGTTAAGCAAATTTCTCCTATCTCTGGAATTTTTATATGTTGTACAAATTTTATGTTATACAACCTGTTTGTTATACAAGGGTCCACTGTACAGCCGAGGCCCACAAGCTGTTTACTCAAGAACTGTAATGAAGTTAAGAAGCATGAATATAAATAACTAACAAAGGCAGAATGTGTTTAAGAGGCACATCCTGATGTTTACTGTTTGTCACACGGTCAGCTGTTGACTTGTTTCAGCTAAATTAGGCAAATTTTTTTCATCAATTGTTCTGTTGCAAAGTTACAGTAAAGTAATTCCCACTTATCGGAGCAGCAGCCTATTGCTACCTCTAGGCAACGTGACAGTTGCTTCAGGGGCAAATAGGGTTGGGGGGGCAGTAGACACAGCTTCCTTTCTATCCTCATAGGTTGCTCCCTAGTTTGGGGAACAAAGCTTGTGTGCACTCAAGGTATTGATGTTATGTGCTATTCAGCTGCTTCTGACTTGTAGCAACCTACTAACCTGTCCCCCATCTACCCAATCTCAACTGCAGAGCCTATGGACTAGAGTTGGCACAACCAAATATGAGCACTGACAGAGCTCTTTGTGTAGACAGAGAAGAACTGGGTGCTCACAAAATAGACCATGGAAAACTATGCTGACTGCCCCCAAATGTTCTTGATGTTTATTGGGCAAAATCTCTCTCTCTCTCTCTCTCTCTCTCTCTCTCTCTCTCTCTCTCTCTCACACACACACACACACACACACACACACACACACACACACACACAGAGAGAGAGAGAGAGAGAGAGAGAGAGAGAGAGAGAGAGATTTGCCAATAAACATCAAGAACAATGCCTCAAGTAGAGTGAGTGGCAACACTTTGCCTACCATTCAATTACCCACATGGAAAAAAGGTTCAACTGCCTGCCCAGTTGCTTTTTGGCATGTGAAACTTGAAGAGGATGTTCATTTCCTCAGACAACAAAATATGTTGCCCTGTTCAGTAGGATTCTCCTCACACCTCTATGGGTGAAACTTTAGATTGTTAATTTTTACAATAAAAATAGTATGGAATCTTGACTTCTAGAAATCCACTCCTGCTGGCAATGGTGGACTGGTAATACAGGCCCCCTATAGCACATTTATGGAATCCCATTCAATTTTGAGGTGTTTTCTTGGGGGATTAGATCATTTAGATCTGGCAGTTTGAACATAGACAATAGGCAATTTGAACATAGAACAGAGGCAATTCGAAAAACATGCAAATCTTTAATTATCTTTGGTCAAAAACTGATCTAAAATGCAAGTCATCAATAACCTGTGGTATGATAACTGTAGTGTTAACGTGCTTGTCCCCCAGCCCTTTCACAGGCTATTGACAAACACCAATTCTGATTTCCCTCTATCATTGCCACCAACTAGTTTAGCTAGTAAATTAAAGCCTTCAGACTGTTTTTAAGTTGAATAAAAATAAAATAAGTTTATCGATTACAATGTTCAATCAAAATCATTAACGGTAATGGGTTGAAGTATAAACAAAAAGAAATATATAGCTCAAACCCATTTAACTACAATCACTAATAAAGCTGAATGCATGTTCCTAAGTTTACAAACCCTTAACACTTAGTTTTCTTCACAGACACTCTAACAATCCTATCTCTTCTTTAGCCCTGTCCGTCTTTCTCTTATATGGTGCCAGAACCTATCTGATTCTCTCAGGCTCTGTCAGATTCACTATCATAACTTAGTGTAGGTCTTTCTGTAGGTTCCCATCTAACCCTATCTTGCCCTATCTGTCTAAAACAATGCTAAGCAGTGCCTTAAATTCCCTCAGGCCACTCTCCAGACTCATTGGTTTACATTCCCACCAATCAGCACAGAAACCTCTCGTGCATTATTCAGGTAAACGGCACAATAACCACTAGGAAATAGGAATGATTGAATAAATCCTTATTTTTTTAGCCCTCATACTAATGCAGCTGCTAAAAACAATGATTACAATAACCACTCACACATGCAAAGCAACAATAGGTAAATCATCAGAAACACCAAGGAATGAAAAATATCATGGGTTTCCTCTAAGTGGGGTCATTTTATTCCAAAAAAGTAAGGTATGAAAAGGCTGAGAGAAAATTGTAGTCAGAATATCTATTCTAGCAGCAGAGCTTCAAGTGGGGATGATTTTTTTCATGAACAAAATTAAGGGGCAAAGATTGTAATACACATTGTACATTTCTGCCACATGACTTAAGTCTGAAAAATTCATTTTAATCCAAATAACAGACTGATATTCTTTCAAAGCATCATGCTAAACTTCAGACAATTTACCTTTAATTTCATCCCCAACTGGATGAATCAATTGTACCAAAGAAGAATATAAAGCAAGTACAGTGGTACCTTGTATAAAGGAATTAATTCGTTCCAAATGAAATTATGTCAAGCAAATGTTCCTTTATACAAACATTTCCCATAGGAATGCATTGAAAACAGAGTAATCCCTAATCATGACCATTATTATATTGTATGGATTTGCCCCATAGACAATTCTGTTAAGCAATTTTCCCATATTTCCAGAATTTTTTATGTTGTCCAGATTTTATGTTATACAAACTGTTTGTTATACGAGGGTCCACTGTATTCCATTTACAGTGACCTACTCTGGTGCCATGGATAGATTGCAGACTAGGACTCAAGAAACTTGAGTTCAAAGGCCTGCATAGCCTAGGAAGTTCATTGGGGAGTAGCAACAAAGGCCTAATCTATACCTAGTGGTTTTTTTTTTAAATTATAGGCAGATAAGCTATTTAAAATGAGATATGGCTACAGATAACCTAGGTAGCTGTGTTCTATGACAACACTTATAGAAGGAACACATGTGTGGGTCCCAAATCCCTAAAGTCAGCCTTTGCCCTCCGACAGTTCCTCACAGACTGCAGCACACAACCAAACATTTGTTTTCATCTCATTTTTATTTTATACAAAAAGCAAAATGGTGGGCGTGCTGTTGTTTGTAAACTAGATCCTATGCTAATTTCATTTTATTAGCAATGCCGACATCCTCATTTACATTTTTCATAAAATCATGCCATGGATTTTCACTGCTTTAGGGATACAAATAATAAGCAAATACATAAATTAGTATACTTTAATTAAACACTATTCCATGAAAGGAAAGTATAAGTATTGTTTTATATAGAAGGGAGAAAGGGAAAACACAGGCTAAGCCTAAATTCTTGGATGAGACTGAAATACTATATTGTAACTCATTCTAAGGAAATTTTAACGAAACAGAACATTTCATTCAGTACTTTAAAATGTATATTTCTGCATTCTATTACTAGGTGTATTCATGTCCCATATTTATTGTGGCACAACATAGAGATACAGTGGACCCTCATATAACGAGCGGTTTTTTAAGAGAAAATCTGCTTAAAGGAAAAAAATTCAGAGATGGGGGAAATCGCTCAACAGAATTGCCTATGGGGCGAATCCGTACAACAGAAAAATGGTTTTGATTAGGGATTAATCCATTTTCAATGCATTCCTATGGGAAATTTGTACAAAGGAAAATTTGCTTACTAGAATTTCATTTGGAACGAATTAATTCCTTTATATAAGGCACCACTGCATATTACTCTCACATTCAAAAACCTCGGTGGATTCCCACTGACAGCCCCACTGAAGCCTAAAAAAATCCTCAGAGAGACAGGAATTCTTCACCTTTTTATTTTCACTCAGAGTGATCACTATCAATACTCCAGTAAATACCTTAGAATATTTATGTTCATAATTTGTGTGTGTGTGTGGGGGGTGTATTTTATTTATGAATCCTTTAACTTGCAATGGATTCCATACTTCCAAGGTTAGGACGACAGAGTATTTTTGAAACAAATATACATTTTCCTACTGTATTAATGCAATGATGAGGCACAGGTAAATACTGTACCTGGATTGGGAGGGCAGACTATCGGACTACATCCATGTTTTCCAGGCCACAACACCTTCCTAATTTTCTCTGTTGATCAACATAGGATCCCTTCATTTGTGGACCATATACATATTACAGGCCTACTCTTCTTTTCTCTCAATTTCAGATTCATAACCCATCCAGAAAACGTATTGCTCAATAAAAAATCAATGGTACAGTATATGGGAAATGGTTTTCTGGGATTGGTGGCAAAACATCTGTAATACACTGTGGAACCAATGAGTGCATAATATATAGTGCAGTACAATTTTAAAAGCCTTCAAATATTAGAAAAGACAGGTCTACTCAGCTCTCTGGGATAGGAAGTCAAGTTTTCAAACTGAGAGCTACTTTTAATGAAGTACTCTACAATGCCCAGTTCTAACAGCTGACTTATTTGTTCAAGTGGTGGGTGATTCTATTTATTGAAGAAAGCATAAAGACTTTCATCTTCTGTGTATTTTGTTAAATGTGTTTTGTTTTGTGATTGCTCACCAGAAGGTAAACTCAGGGTTAATTTCTAAATATGTTTGTTTGTTTGTTTGTTTCCCATCCATCCATCTGGCCATTGTGGGCAGTTTTCAACATTCAAACAACAATATTAAAATAAACAACATCATAAAAAACATATGTAGCTCAAGAGAAAGTCCTGTTGTAAGAGGCAAAACAGGTTTACTGGAGCAAAGACACATACCCCTTAATGACTACTTCAAGCCTGAGAGCTCAGAGAAAGGGAAAACTTAAAACAAAACCTCGGACACTACCACCAGGAATAGCAAGCCTCTAGCATTCAATAGACATTTCTGCCTTTCCTCGACCAAGCCAGACCCTCATGTACTTCAAAATCTATGTACAACTCTTATGCTCCCCAAAATGTAACTGCAAAGCACTAACAGTTGATTTTCACACACATGCCCCAGCCCCGGAAAGAAACAGTCTTGGCCACCATCATTGGGCCAGGGGCTACCACACCACTGACAGGGGCTTAGGGTAAGTCTGAGACCCACCCTTCTCAGGCCACGTCCTAGAGATAAATAGTACCATATAAAATTAATGAATTTGTATGTATTTTTTGAAATTTGTGTTTGTTTGCTGGAGGGAATATCAGTGCATAGCCAAAACCATCCTATTCAAACAAGTGCAATTTGATGGAGAAATGTATTGGATCCCCCTCTCCATTTTCTTCTGAATCTTCCCATAATCACTACTACACACATACAAAACAATGCTACATGGAAAATTCCCCTTACTGGGTTGGAATACCCTATCAATGGGTGACTTGTTGTTGTTGTTGTTGTTGTTGTTGTTGTTGTTGTTGTTGTTGTTTGTCATATCCTCTGCTGTGCACATGATAATAGAAATACCCCTTCTCCCTCTTTCTTTAGCATGGACACTGCTGCTTCTGTGTCCCTTCACACTAAAGGCATCCACCATAATTGGTTCTCTCCACCATCCCTGGTTTGTCGTTGGACACTATATATACAATGTCTTGCTCTTCATTATTCTGTCACTTGCATATCTCCAGATGATGAACCACTTGGATAATAGTGTTTACATTTTTCTAGATTGATATGTGAGCAACCACTGAGAAGCACTCATACATCCAGATTAGGAGTTGTATGAAGGCTGTTATATTTGCAATTTATCGTCTTCAATTATAGCTCACGATGATGAGACACAGGTAAAGAGACTGTCTTTGAAAGTGTTTGCTGGACCCAAATGAAGCAGTGTCTTTATATTGGGGGTTGTTTTTCTTATACTGAAAGTTATGGCATTTTATGCTAATATATTTAATGAAACATAATCCTTGTGTTTCAAAGATCAGAAATTACGCTCCACTCACTCCATGATTTTTTATGATCAGAAGCCTTTTGACCAGCAGAAACTTGGCAGTGATTTGCCACAGATGGCAATGAAAAGACTGTTGATAAGTTATGCGACATACTTTTCAACAAAGTGAGTTTGCTGCAGTAAAGTCTAATGTTAGAGGAGTGTAGTGTGCATAAATACGACAAACAGCTTTCTTGGCAGTTGCACTGAAAAGCTTTGTCTTATACTTGGTCATGTTTCATGGAACACTGAGAATGGCAGTAGATGCAGAAGCAACACGAGAAATCATTTTTGTGTACATAAACTGCAAATGTTTTCCAAAAGATACATTCATTTATCAGCCTTCCTGAATGCATAATTGGATCTGTACTTAGGTCTAAAACTATTTCTCATCACAAACTGAGCTGCCCCGTTCAGAACGGAAGGCATCCATTTTCAACACCAACAGCAATGTTCTCAAGAGTACTATTGATTGCATGGTGACGGGAAGCCTCTCTGATTAAATGGTGTTGAAAGACTCAAGAACCAATATTGGTTCATAGTACATTGAGGCTGCAATTCCAAACCATACGTACATGGAAACAAGTCACAATGAAAGCCGTCAGACTTGCTTTTGAGTAGACATAAGTAGAACAGCCCTGGTAATTTTCATAGGGAGGCAGCAACAAGGAAAGGAAGATGCCAAAATAGGTGAAAACATCTGTATATGTCTGACTCATCTGAATTCCTATTCAATATTATCAACAAAGCACAGTGACATAACAGTGGCACATCACTCAAGTCACTCTAGACCAGTGGTTTTAAATCCTTAATCCTACATATATATTTGGACTTCAGTTTCTGTAGTCCACTATTCACCGTGCTGGTTCAGGTTTATGGGGCCGAAACCCAGAACATTTAGAGGAGTGAAGATGGACAGCCACTATAGACCACACCTGTGATCCACCACTCAGGCTATACTGATGCGTCCACAAACAAAAAGGGGAAATCTCAGTGGACCAAGAAAAATATATATCTAGAATAGGTTTCCAAATGTTCTTGAACTAAAACTCCCAGAAACCTTCAGCACAAGGCATAGTGGCCAATATTTCTGGGAGTTGTATCCATGGACTTCTAGGAGCTCAATAAAGGGGACCCCTGGTCTAGAACATGAATGAAAGGGATCTCTTTCAAGATTTTCTGTTACTTGGAAGAGGAAGTTTATATTTCTTAAGTAGTTCAACTGCCTCAGTCTATCCCAGAGTGTTATCAAGCACAGTGATTTTACTAGTCAGGCTGGTTGCTGAATGAGAACTCCAAATGCTAATTTATTGATATGATTAATTCTGCAAAAAAAAGTTTCCCAAAATTATCTGATTGTGACAGTTTCAAAATCATTTAAATCTGTTACATTTCATTTTAAAGCATTCCACAGAAAAGGATATTCCCCAAAGATAACCCTCTTAAGAACCACTATGTATTTTGCTCTCTCTTTCTCTCTCTCTTTTAATGAAACAGTTGGTGGGGGTGGGTGAGAAAATTGTTTTGTTGTCAAGAAAACACATCTAGCATAAGATGGCAAGGTTGCCAAGAGATAATACTATTTGGCACTATCTTAAGATGTTTGTCATTTTAAAAGTATTTATGCTAATGCACAAAAATAAACCTTCCAACATTTCAGTCACTTTAGGTGATTAAGGGAAATTGTGAGCTCTGTCTCTCTTTTCCTTTTCCTTTTCTTGTTTTTAGTGTACCTTAAAATCTACTTATAAGGAACTTCCTTCCTCTTCTTCACAAGGTGAATGCTTCTTTTCATATGAAAAAGTATATGCAGCTCCTAAAAAGATGGGGGGAGGGGTATATTTCCCCATGATGCCAGCCTCTTGAAATAGCCATTGAATATATTTCTAATTGAAAACATTTCAGAATACTGTATGTTGCATATGAGACAAACAGATTAAAAATGTGAAAATGAGAGACAGAGAAACCATTTTAAAAACATACAGTGTCCTGGCCTTTCCAAATGCATGAGTCATTATGCTTTCTTCAATGTTGACCCCCTCTTCTTCTTGAATTATTCTACCCACTTTGAACCTTTTACAAAAGTCCACTTCCTCTGGAGTCTCTCTCTCTTCTCTCTCTCTCTCTTTCTCTCTCTCTTCTCTTTTATATAGACATTGATGTGTTTTTTCTGACATGCCTCATGAGTTCCGTCAATCAGAAGTCCTGCTTAATGGATACCACATGTCTGCCCAGCACTGTGTAATTACAATTCTAGGATTTTTGGCACTGCCAGGAAAGGGGGCACTTTCGACCCAATTAGAGATTATTTATTTACATATCATTTTTGGATGAGAATTTCTGTCTTTTAGGCAGATGCAGAGAAAAATCTCTTTCTCATCAAGTAACTGTAATTTTCTCTAGACTGTTGGGGGGGGGTAAGGTTTGAAAAATATATGTTTTTGAGCTCTCACATTTCATGTTTTCAGTTAGACAGCACATAAGGAAATATTCCCTATAAACAAAACATCTGGGAATGGCATCACAAAACGAATTGGTCTGACTTTCATTCAGACGATGGAAGAGATTTGGGGGTGGCCGATTTTCTGAACTCAGTGTAGTCATTATTTCCACCACGCCATGGTGCCTCTCAGACACTGCATGCCTTATTTAAAGGGGAGAAATGACAATGTCTTGGTCTGTTTACACTGTTTTATGGTAAAATGAATCCCCCATGTACCTTTGTGTTAATATATCAATAGTACTTGGGCTCAAAACAAAAGTCTCTCAAGAAGAATGATATCTTGCTGTTTCCTATGTAGCTTTTCCCACATGCAGGCTGTTTACTAGGGTGAAGTTGCCAGTCTTCCTTCACTCACTTTCTGTAGAGCATCCTACATCCATCCTTTAGTCCTCTTCCCTGTAGTGGTTCTTTGGTCTTTGGTTGGAATTGCAGAGAAGAATCTTTTGAAGAGGAGCGTTCAGGAAAAGAGGAAACCACAAGTCTTGAAAGCATTCTGATAACAGTTCCTCCCATGGCATAGAGATGAAGACCTTAGGGCAGTGGTTCTCAACCTGTGGGTCCCCAGATGTTCCTGGACTGCAACTCCCAGAAGCCTCCACCGCTCGCTGTGCTGGAAGGGTCTGGGAGTTGCAGTTCAGGAACATCTGGAGACCCACAGGTTGAGAACCACTGCCTTAGGGCAATAAATGCCCCCCCCGTAATCATGTTTATATCTGAAGAGATTAGGCATCCACTTACATGCACCGTTTTAACATACATGGATGGCATCTCATGATTGCTCCTTGATGGAAGACCTAGACCTGTCCGCCTAGCTTAATGATATCATTGGTTGTCTAGTAACTGAACAATACTTTTCTTGTCAAAGATAAGATAAAGAGGAAATAGAGAAGGGATACTGTGTGCTACACAAAGTATGTTGGAATTGCCCCAGAGAAAACAGCTTTACTGCTTTATTGAATTGCTTTTTAATGTTTTTAATTGAATTGCATTTTAATGTTTTTAATGTTGTTCTTTTAATTGTTATAAGCCACCCAGAGACCATTGGGTAGTGGGTGGCATATAACTAAATAGCATAAATAAATAAATAAATAAATAAATAAATAAATAAATAAATAAATAAATAAATAAATAAATATTGATTATTTTTCAATTCATGATGCCATTAAGAGTGTAGATTTACATGTGTCTACTAAGATGTAGGTCCAACTGATGTTTACTCGGGAGTGCAAAACTATAGAAATCTATGTTTTAACTATTAAAAGGGAAAAGGGATAAAATGCAATGGCAAATTGAATAAATTTCCCAATAACAGTTTGTTACTGGTTGGTTAAGGACTCTTTTAATGTTATATTATTGGAAGAAAAAGAAAATAAAGATTATTTTAAGAAAGAGAAGATTCTTTTCTAATGGCCAGGTTTCTTGGGGGTGGGGGGCACTTTGTACTGTTTATGATTGTCTATTACTGTTTTTTATATAATTGTTTATCATTGTTATTTTGTCTTTTTTTATGTTCAATAAAAAAATGAAAAAAAAAATTAAAGCTAGCAGTTGGAAGAATTCCATTTGACGGCACAGTGTGTGCTGCATTTGACATATGAATAAAAGTCTAATTGCAGTGATACGATTAGCATTTGCAATAAAAAGGTGAGAACCCAAAAACTGTATTATCCCAAAGCTGTGTACCCTAGGTTGTACCTCATATGCCTTTACAAAGGCTTGATCTCTCTGGCATGCAGGATTTTCCTGCAAACCCTGAAACAATGTCACCAGGGGTTATTTTTGACAAGACAGCCGAGTAAGGTCTGAGAATGTGTGTGTGTGCATCTAATAGATTTCAGTGAACCGAAAGAGACGCCACAGAGAAAACCAGTAGGTGTATGCCTTGCATGTCTCACTGTGAGAGAAAAGGGATAGGAAAGGGAAGTTAACTGCAACCCACCTTCCATCTGCACTGAAATGAAATAACCCTATACGTGATAAAATGCTATGAACTCCCTTCACTCTTGGGGACAACATCCATCTGGTTTTCTCTTTGCACAGACAACACTGGGAAGCCATTCAGCCAAACACGTCTTATTTCTCAACTGCAGCCATATGGAGGGAGCAAATGTTAAAGAGGTACCCATAAACGGGTTAATATTGGTTTCTCGTGCAACACCAGATAATTCGGGGAGGAGGGGAGGCATTTTCTTGTTCAGTTTGTGCCACCTGTGGCCAAAAATATGATTTATACCACACAGGAGGTTAGGGATGTAAAGGTTCTTGTTTACAACATTTTCATTCTTCTCAATGAACAGAATAATGATGGGACTGAATTTTGGACTATCACTGACAGTAGGTAAGAGGGTGATGGTTGCAAATCCTTCCCCACATTTTAAAAAAGTTATCTATATACTGTTATGTCAATGAACACAACAGGGAGAAGTCAAGACAAACTACTGGATACCACGGGGTCCCTTCCGGCTCTGCATTTCTAAGATGAAGATGATGGTGGTGGTGATGGTGAAGGATGATCTGGTGAGGCTAACTTCCAACTGTATGACTCAAAGAACATCCCTAAAGTTACTTTCAGTCTGGAGGCAACATATTTGCCCAGGAAGAACATATAAGAACATAAGAACATAAGAAGAGCCATGCTGAATCAGGCCAAAGGCCCATCTAGTCCAGCTTCCTTTTTGGAGGCATCCAGGCCAGATGCCATCAGCACATCCTGTGGCAGGGAGTTCCACAGACTAACAACGTGCTGGGTAAAAAAATATTTTCTTTTGTCTGTTCTTACTCTCCCAGCCCACACTTTGAGTGTATGTCCCCTAGTTCTGGTATTTTGTGAGAGGGAGAAGAGCATCCCTCTATCCACTTTACTCATGCCCTGCATTAAATGAGATATGAATTCAAATAATCAGCAAACTCAGCCCTAGCTGGACAGGGACGGTGAAATTCCTCTTTTTCTTTCTTAGAACAGACATCAGCTTAGGGTCTGGGAGGAAAAATGCCTGCCTGCATTTTATGCTCCAACTTCAGGAAGTTTCATGAAAACAAACGAGTGCTAAAAACTCTGAGGCAACAAAGCATATTTCTAGCAGATTTATTACCAAGTCCTCTTTGTAGTTCCATCCCAAAGCAGTAAGCCTTTTGCCAGACCCAAAAAGTGCTATAAACAGCTATGCTCGAGCTTAAAAAAGCAATATGTCGTCAGCCTGACATATACCTCGCTTTTCCGCTCATTGTCAGTGCTGTGATTGATGGTGTTGTTCATTAATGTGGGACGATTGTCAGCTTTTCCTGGATAAATATAAAAAGAAACAAAGAAATCCCCACCCTTTTCGGCCAGGGCAAAATATTTCCTATTTTCTTCTGCTGGATGCGAGGCATGCACAATGGCACACGCACTCCCCCACGAACACTCGCTGCCATTTTTACTGCCAAACATTAGAAAATGGGTGGCACGTTTTAAAGCCAACAAAATACAAATCTACACTTCTTGTGCAGAACAAATACTGGAAAGAGCAGAAAACAGTAATTTAGAAGTACAACCCCAGATGAAAACCTGGGACGGGAAAATGCACTTTTCATTGGGCAACATATCAGAATCCACTGACGGTCAGAAGTCGCTATTCATATGGTAGCTGCATAGGAGCACTTTTGTCAAATGTGCCATATTCAGGTCAAAGCCTTGGTGATCACAGGACACATTTATACCTGTAAAAATCCTAAATCTTCCCCCACCTTTTGAGGGATTCAACTACATTTTACTGACAATGATACAGATAGTTCACCCAGAATGGCATTTTCTCCACATACAACTCAGTTATTTAAAATAAATACTATGCAAGTAAGTTATATAGTCTATGTCAGTTTTCCATGGTGTAAGCTTTTACGTAATTAATCTGGAAAAGAGTCTTGTACTGTTAACCATCATCCCAGTTCTTCAGCTTATTTTTTCACCACACAGTTTGGCCAGAGTCCTGTTGATTTATTACCCATGCAAGAAGCAGTGGTGTGTGTGTGTTTTTTAATAACAATCCAGGAGCCTTTACTGAGATGCCTAGATGCTCTCTGCACATCTGATCTTGCCTGATCTCAGAAGCTAAGCAGGGTTGGGCCTGGCTAGTACTTGGATGGGCGACCACCAAGGAATACCAGGTGCTGTAGGTGCCTGCAGTAGGAACTGGCAAGCCACTCCAGTATTCCTGCCAAGAAAACTCCATGGACATGGATGTCACGAAGAGCTGGTCATGACTTAACGACACAACAATAATAGCAGCAACAGCAGCAGCAGCTTTTACTGGGGAAAGATTCATGCTAACCCAGCAGGAATGCATGCCCCCATTCCAGCAGCAACTCATTAATTGTCAGCTAGAAGTGAAGCAGCACTATGTTATTTGCCTCCTGGATGTATAACAAAGCAACAATGGGACTGCAGCTAATTTTTTTTTTTTTTTTTTTTTTTGCTGGTTGGTTTGCCTTTGCTTTGGGTTTTTAAAGACTGGCTGCATGAGGTACAAGCAATGGGGATGAAATTACATAACCAGGTTGTTTAAAGTTATACAGTCTACATACTACTGTTTTATCACCCAGTGGAAGTATACATTTAAACAATCACCACAAACTTGTGAACAGCTTTCTACAAAAACATTTTTAATCCACATTTCACAAGCTTCCAATAATAGAATTAAATCAGATATTCCCTTGAATTATGTACCATTTTTAAAAAAATACCCTCCAAGTCTTCAGTGCAAAGGTCACAGAATCCAATGGTATAGATTGCCTATGGCAGTGTTGGCGAAGCTATGGCACAGGTGCCAAAGGTGGCACTCGGAGCCCTTCCTGTGGGCACTCAACATCAACACTTCACAGCCACTTGTATTTAGGTTAAATGGCTGTATTGGCACTTTGCAACAAAATGAGTGGGTTCTGAATCGCAGTTTGGGCACTTGGTCTCTAAAAGGTTCGCCATCACTGGCCTATGGCTTCAGTCCCTGAAAGTGGGGAGTCACCAGCCTACTCACATGGAAAATAAACCTTCTCCAAACTCTAGGTAGAAATCCATACAAAATGTGCAAAGGGGTGAAATTTTGCCCTGGTGAGTGTTGTGGGGGTGGGGCTTACATACCTTCCCACCATCACATCCACCTTACCTACAAGTCGGCAAACACCTGTTTTCCTCTAGGACTGAGGATGTGGCTTGCAAAGAGAAAAATATGTAATTTCCAGACTTGAGACATAATATTCCACATATATTTGCGGGGGACAGGACTTAGAAGTTTATCACTGGCCAAACAAGTAACATAACAATATATTAAGTTCAGTAGTTTCTCTAAATGCAGGCTACTGCTAAAAACATGCAAAAAGAGACAGATGGAGCTGTGTGCATGCAGAGCCTGAGATCAACAACCATCAGTTTTCAAAACAAAAGCAGGGTTGTGGTCATGCTTCATCTGCACAAGATGCAGTTCATACACATTGCAACCCACTTAAAAGAATGACTGAAAAAAACAAGGCATAAGAAGAAGAGGAGGGGGGAGGGAGGGAGGGAGCAGTTGCATTTTCACTTCTGAAGCCCTACCATTCCATTCTGCACTAGGAAATACAGTAGTAATATCTTTTTAACAAAACCAGTGGCAGACTTCTTTGGCTACAATGAGTTTATAGCAAAGAAACAGAATGAACCAAAGAAGTTGGACAGTTTTATGTGTGTTTATTCTGCCTTTAAAAAAATGCAATAGAAGACAACCGCCTTCCACCTATTTCCTAGGAGTTGCTATTTTCTGTTTGCTCAATTATTCCATGCACTGATACCCTTACCTTTCTGCTTGACATAACCTTAATAATCAGGCCATTGTTCATGTCGTTAGAGAGAGGGGGTTATTGCCCGCCATATTCCCAATATTCATGCCCACCAATGTGTGCTGCAAGAACAACACAACCAACCAGCCAGCCAGCAGTACAATATACAACCAGAGGAAAGAAGTCCTCCTGTGAGCGGGCCAGCCTTTCCACTTCCCACATTTTTTGGCAGCAACAGGTCAATGACAATAATATTTTTCCAGGAGGAATCCGCGTCTCCTGGAACTAAACGGTAAATTATTGTGAATGCCTCTGTAAAGTACAGGAAATCGAGAGAGCGGTAGGAAACCTGGCGCAATGCCACCAATGGAAGATTCAATCTGACTGTAATTGAAGGTGATTATTGAGGACTAGCAGGCAGATGATGGATGGTTTCCTGTTAAAATGACAGGTCTGCTGCGTATCAGCAGCAGTCCTCCTACAGCCCGAACGCACCGGTCGGTTTTCTGTGACTTCTGAAAGTTGTGGGAAATGGATTCCAGGCCTGCAACGAGGATTCCAGGCTGACAAAGGGCATGTTTCAAGGATGGAGAAAAGGGGTTTTTGAGTGGTAGAAAATCTAATGAAAGCCATGCCTGCTACATTTTGCAGCCATTCCTTCTAGGAGGAACGATAAAGGAAAAATGGCCCTGCAATCTTAACCTAGTCAAAACTCTCATAAACAGAGGGTGGGGGCAGCAAAGTGTGATCACAGACAAAGACATGATCATGACAATATCTTTTGGAGAAAGCTTTCGCTCTCACTTTTATTTTGCCTCTTCTTCTCAGCATCCTCACAGGATCAGCTGTTTGAATGCTTCCGTGTCTGCATGCTTCCCCATGAATTTGTTGAGGACATATTCAAAGGAAAAGGAGGAAAAGGAGATCGTGATATAGGCTTCCCCGTCCCTCCTTTAATCCTCAAAACAGAGATTCTCAAGCTCAGACCCAGTGACTTCCCTTCAGAGTCCTTCTTTGGGTGAGTTTCTAAAGGATCCTTTACAATTCTGCTTTCAAAGCAATACAGAGATAGGAGGAATTACTTAAGAGCTTGCAAGGTTGCTTTTTAAAAGTAATTAACTCCTGCTATTCATTGCAGAGGTTGAGAAGCAATTCACTCTCATGCCTCATTACAATTTGAGAAAGTAATTTCTCACGTTGCTAACGGAATGTTCACTATCTTTTCTTAGCTTGAAAAACCCTTAGGTGAATGCCAGACAACTGGAAAAATTCTGCTCAAAGTAGTGGTAAAATGTATTCAAATGTCCTCAAAAATAAATTTGCAAAGCAACAAGTAACATTACTTGCTAATGCTGATATTAAAACAGCTTTCTCACTTTTTTACGTTATTTTATAAATGTATCTTCACTATACCCAGTGTAGCATAATAAAGAGTGATGGGCTTGGACTCAAGAAGCCTGAGTTCAAATTCCTGCTCAGCCATGGAAACTCACAGGGGTGGAAGTGCCACTGGTAAATTGTTGTTGTAGCCATCAACAGCAATGCCATGTCCCATCAAGTCAATTCTCATTTACAGCAACCTTCTCCAGGGTTTTCTGGGTTGAGAATACTCAGAAGTGGTTTATCTTCCCCCACTTCTGGAGACAGCCAGGGCCACAAAGCCTGGCTCTTCCCCCGTGAGGAACAGTCAGTAATCAAACTCTGGTTCCACAGCTAGATACCTAAACCAATGAGTAATTTAGCCAGCTGCTGGGATTTGTAACTAGTAAAAAGTAAAACCACTTCTTAAATCTCTTAAATATCTCATTTACCTTGAAAACCCAACCTTTTTATGCTCCTGTGGCCCATGGGTATTCGGGTAATTGCAGTCCAAAAAATGTCATGTTTCCCACCTCTGCCAGCTATATCCCTCCGTTTTATGTTCCCTGTTTACACAAGACTGGGGGCAAGTGTTGAAGTGACAGCAAACAGGGGAGGCTGCTGTCACTCAAGGGATGAGGCAAAGGCCATGGATTCCAAGGAGGGGGCTTCTGTGTTAGTAAGTTTGACGACAGAGCTGCACAGCTTTGGCAACATGTCGGGGCTTCCTGTTCCAAAGTGTTCCACTCAGGTTCCACAATTCCAATAGCTCCCTTTACTTCCACCTGTTCATAAGGATATGCTCGGCTAAACCTCACAAATCTGCCTGCACAGTGTAGCCCTCTTCCCTTCACTTACTTGCTCTGCCTACTCCTGATACAGATCAAGGGTTTCAAGGAGACCTTCACACAGAGAGTCTTCATTTTCCATTCCTTCGTGTTGTCCATGAACTGCCAAAAAGGATTCCTAACATTCTGGCAAAGCATCACTAAAGATACAGAGGCTCTGATATCGATGGACTCTTTTTTTATTTTATTTTTAGTAAGCTTTGGCAGGAATGGGGAACTGCCCCTCTAAAGACCCACCTTGGATCCCAGCTGCATGATTACTAGCTAAATAATCTCATTTTATTTTTCTCTTATAGCCTTTGGACAAGTGCACAATTGTAAGACGTTCTGTTTTCTGGTTAAAAGAAAAGTTTCTGTTTCTTGTGGTTGCTGAAACAGGAGTAATGTTAAATCCATCTGGGACACACAAGGAAAGAACAAGTCAGCTGCACACTTCTTATGGCTGAAACCGCAATAATGTTAGGTTATTTGGAGAGTTAATTGCACAAATAGGAACCTAGTTAGTGGCAAGAGTTCATTAAGGAGAAATTGAAACAAAAATGTGTTCACTGTTATGACTTTCATGCAGATTGTGAGATTTCTTAACGCAGAAACAGCTTTCATCAAGGAAGAGTGAGACCTATAATGTCCTCTCTCTTATCTTATTGGCTGAAATCCTACTGAGTAAATTACTATGTAAGGGTATGTCTGTGAAGATTCTCAATCAACCAGGTGAGTTTATATCTGGAAGTTGAGTCATAGCAACTGGACTTCTTTTTCTTGAGAGAGAGAAATGTTTTGCTGCTCATCCAAATAGCTTCATCAGACAAACAGGAACTCCTTACACAGGTACAATTTACTTAATAGATTGTTGTCCACCTATTTATTTATTTATTTATTTATTTATTTATTTATTTTTTTATTTATTTAAACCTCAGAAAACTGAATAGGATTAACAATTCCGGTCAACTATATGGACAGTTTCTTTTTTGAGATTACTGTGCATGAAACTATAGTTGTAGAAATATCAAGGTCCCATCAATTGCCTGCAGATGTTGCAATCCCCAAAAGGAATGTTAGTTTATGAAACTTAATAATAACATTTTACATATATTATGAAACAGGGGTGGGTGGAAGGTATCTCTCTGGGTGATTTGCAATAGACTGGTAAGGATTTCTGACTTTTGTTTATTTACCAACTGCACGAAAATTTCTTCATTCTGCAAACCCTATCTTCTGTGTTACCAGGATTTTTTTCATGTGGAAAAACTCTGAGCACTGTTCAGTCCTGATATTAAAAAGGTAGGATTTGGGCTCAGAATGTTTATTGAACCAACCTTATAGATGCATGAAATATACCCACCCCACAATCCTGAAGCCTGCCCAACCTTTCCTTTAAAAAATCATGTTAAATGGGTGAAACTGTTAAATTCTCCTCCCCTCCCCCCTTCAAAGCACACAATCACATTTACTGCAAGTTCAAGAAAAAGAAAACTGCCATGTGTCTGGAAGAGGGAAAAGTGCCATCCAACATAACCCAGGCCTAGTTCTCTTTGTCACTACAGCTTGTTCTGCGAGCTACTGGCTCCCTGCTGCCTTGAATAATAAATCAGGATAGTGGTATGCTCTGGATTCTGTCAGGACCAAGCTCTGACACAGTGCCAAAGTTCCTGCTTGAAGGGAAGAAGTAATCCATAAGAAAAGTAGATTTATCAGGCAAGTATTGTTAAAACATTCTTTGTTGATAAAACTAAATGTGTCTAAGTTTTAACAATAATGGTTGCTCTCACTACACAGGCCACCATACTGTATATTTGCCGGTGGACAGCTTTGAACCTTCAGAGAATGGCATAGAATGGCTTAATACTGTTTAGCATTCTTATGTCAGGACTGTACAGCAGCACTGGCATTTCCTCATCGAGATTCATTGATTAGAGCAATATATATCCTTTATAAAAGGACAGAGGGCTTGCAGAAAGAAGGAAAACCGACATGGGATGTGCAACGGGGGGAGAAGAGAAATGTGTAGACTCAGCTTCGGGGCTCTTGAAAGAACATTAACGCACAAAACATTTCTGTAGAAGTGAATTCCCCATTTGAGTTTGATTTTCCAAGTTTCTTTCAGGGAACTGCTGGGCAGCGAAACATTTGGACATTTCCCAAAAGGCATTTGAAACTTTAGAAAACCCACATGCATTATAAAAGTTTGGCTCCGAGCCTTTCAATGGTGCCACACAAGGAGCGACACGATCTCTCTTTTCTTTCTACAAAACCTATCTGCCAGCAAGGGCGGGAGGATGGTTCAAACAACAAAAAGAAGGCTCCTTGGTCTTTTGTTAGGCCCTATAGCAGAGTAGACCTTCAGAGTTCCTACTTTGGACTGCTACTCCCATAATCCCTCAGCCAACATGGCAGCCATGCTGATGAAGTGTTTCCAGCAGATGGACTTTGTACAAAGTCTTACCAATGGAAAGCTGAGTGTCAATAATTAGAGATGACACCCAAGTCCTTGCTGAAGTCTAGGAAACCCTGGCAAAAAAAAGGGAACTTTTCACTGGGAACTGTATGTTGGTAAGTGTACTGGCGAATGAAAGCCTGAGGAACCAACAGCTATCACATGATAACTGCTAGAGACTGTTTGCTGTGTAGGCAAGTAGATAAGCTTGATTTTGAATGAACAATTAGTCCATAGAAATATGTAAGTAGCTCAGTGGATTGGGAAATCGAGTTTTGGTGCAAGGGGTTGGAAGTTTGAATCCCAGGGTGCCTCCTGGGAAAACAGCTAGCCTAGAGGGTTTTATGCCACCAGCTAAGGAAGAAATCTAACATTAGGTAGACATTTCTATATGAAAATATACCTAAGAGAGAGAGAAACAGTACTATGTCTGTCAGACAAGCACAGCTGTAAAAAATGTTGCAGCTGTGCCTGTTTGACAGGTATTGTACTAATTATCATCTGTAGATAATCAATAAGGAGATAAATGGGTGGTGCATAGGGCTGCAGATGTTGTTTGGATTGCATATCCCAGCATTCCTCTCTATTGCATATTTGAGCTAGGGCAACTGGAAGTTGTAGTCCAATATTTGCAGGTCTGCACTTTGCTCTCATATAAAACTGTGAGGGACACAGATTTGTTATTTATTCTTCCATGTGTCTGAAGTTGCAAATTTTAGAGGGGAGGGGAGGACAGCATGAGCTAAAACAAAGCTCTACCTTTGCTCAGTGCCTGGCTGCTACTCTACAAAATTATACACTGGACGAGTGATGGTCAGTGTTTATAGTAGACCAATGCATACCATTATCAGGGTATGATGTCAATTGAAATTTTACTGGAACAGAAACCTTTTGACCCCATTCCGAACTGGATCCATTACAAGGTTTATACATGAAAGCTTAGAAGGGAATTAAATTAGGAGGAACATCGCAAGAGAAGTGTATTTGCATCTATTGCATTTAAGACTAGAGATTAGTTGACCTTTGAGAAAAAGGGATTTGAGCTGCTCCACCATCAAGAGGAGACAATCTGCATTCTTAAGGCAATCAAACTGGGAGGGTAGCAACCTCTGAAAGAAGAACTGAAAGGAGAAAGGATCCATGTTCATTTGCATGGTTTACGAATCGCTTACACGTGAATTGTGCTGCAACTTCAGCAGCAGGAGGAATCTTAGAGCATTCAAACTGTTTCATAGACTCTTTAAGCACTGGCATGCAAATGTGGGAACTGTGTCCATTTTTACAATCTAATTTTACAATAGATTAACTTCCGAAAGGGTATCAGTAGATAGTAAAGATGCTGGTTCTACACATAGGATATGATTATCAAAGCAGAATACACTGCCAAGGAGCTTCTTCTTCTCTCTCCCCCACCCTCAAAAACGTCAAGTACAATAATCACTGTATTGGGGTCTAGTAAGGTGGCTACTCCGAGATAATCCACATCTAGAGAACAAATAAAGCCCATCTTGGAAAAACTTCTAATGCTCGGCATAAATGAGGCTTATAATAGGGTAAGTATCTCTTTAAAAATACATAAAGCTGTATGTATCCCTGCAACCAGAGTCACTGAATAAGGTCCTTTGTGGATTGAATTGCTAGTAAGAAAAATTACTGAACTGTATTGAATGTTATTAGTAATGCAGCAACAAAGAGGTAAAAATTTCCCATATGGAAAGTTTCCATTAGTCAAATTGTCTGTGCAATTCATTCAAAGACATTCCATTTCTTCAATTATTATATAATTCTGGCTTAACTCGGGGGTGGGGGGGCAACCATCACACTTCTTGTACTAGGATATGATCTGGTCCTTCTCCATACCTATAATATGATGGAGGCGTATCATTTTCTGCTATCCTAATGTGTTTACTGTTGCTATCAAATCGCATCTGACTTACTGTGACAATAGCGATTTCAGGGCATGTGAGGGATTTAAGGAGTTTCATCCCTCTTTTGAATTTCTACGGTCAAGCCGAGATATAAACCCAGGTCACCTCCGTCCTCGGTCATTTCTCTATCAACCACAGGACACAGGCTCTCCATCCTAATGTGTTTGTACACCTGGATGTTATCCAAATATTGCTTAATTAGAAGTACGCCTCCATTTAAAACAGTGAAACCTGCTTCTAATTAAAGATGTTCAGGAAAGCAGCAGTCACTCAGCCTTTTACACACATGCACATATACCCAAAGAAATATATCCATTATTACAAACTGCCCTGAGGGCCTGTGGTGTGTCAAAGGGCAGGATAGAGACTGAAAAGAAATTCAGCAGCAACAAGGTGGTGAAAAAAGGAGGAAATAAATAGATGATAAGGACAGCAAATAAATGCCCTTCCAGCGATTGCTGGACTCCAGCTTCCATATATATGGTCTAGATGGAATGTGACTCCCACCGGCTGTAGCCCACACAGGAAGTGGTGAGAGTGTATAAAAACTGGAGCCCAGCATATGCATAAGGTCTGTCCAAGAAATTAGCAGAAGTTATTTCTTAGCAAATACATTTAGGAAAGGAGTTTTTTTTTAAGTAGCATTTTCCAAACTTGCCTAAAACCTTTATCCACCTATAAAGGGCTACAAGAATCAGAGTATTCTTATTCACATCTATTCAGAAAAAAGGCCTATTATCTTCATTGCTATTCACTCCAAAGTGGTGGAAAACTAAAATTTATATTTCCGTAGGAGTTAATAGGGCTTGTTATTGAATAGACTTGAATGGGCTTTCTCTGTTAGTCTCTCAATCTCATTAAGGTACAATTCAAGGTAAGGTTTAGTACTCCCCCCATTGGTGAAAACTAAGCCACAAGGACCAACTGAGGAGAACTGGGAATGATTTGGGGCAGGAATCCTGTAAGGGTGTGTGTGTGTGAAGCCATAATGGATGTGAAGAACACGTGGGATGACCTGATTTGAAATTAAGACCAAAACAGGCTCTACTCCTCTTTGGGCAAGGAGGAAGGCCAACCCAAACTTTTGCTGCTTGAGGCAAAGAATAGGACATCTGCTTATGAATGCCGAATTTGACCTCAGGTAAATTTCATTTCTTTCAATAGTGGCCAGTATCCTTCACTAAGCTCAAACGAGGGGGCTGTCAAGAGGGTGCAGAACAGGCTGTGTAACACATAAGGATCTGTCCTCTGACATCTCCCCCACCCCCCGCTTTTCCACGCATGACATGTTTTGCCTGAACCAGCTAGGTCACCAAGAGTAGAATCAATGGTGCATTCACATGACAGCATTTCAGTAGTCTAGCCAAGGAAAGAGCTGTCATATGCCTTTTGATGTTGTCGTTGTTGTCATTCCTTATACACGCTGTTTCCTCTGAACTAACTTTTCCTCCAATGAAAAATTCTCCTCCACTTTTAAGACATCTCAAATACTAAGAGGCTTATGTTAGAAACTGATTAACAGAATATAGTCAGGCATTTTAAAAAGGACACAACAAATGTATCCTGAGAATAATTTCCCAGCACAGAACTATTTTTAGGAACTTGTGGCTGTGGTTATGCAATTCTGAGGGAAGAGTATTTATATTTTAAATAGGCATTTTAGGCTGTCTTACGAAATATAGACTTGGCTATACTTTCACACAGTTTCCCTAGGCACTGATGAAAGTAACTTTTCAAGTGTACACATTTACTCACTATGCCTAAAAATCAGTCAGTGATACTTCAGGAATAGCAAGGAATGTACCAGCCATCACGACTAAGAAAGGAAAGGTTGAAAGACCATCTGTTAAGTGTATTTTTGCTCTTGAAATTGCCCAATGGTTACTGCGCTGGCACCTAAGGGAGCAGACAAGCCAAGAAGCATTTAGAGTATCAAAGGAAACATTTATACTTAAAGCGGGAAATAACACTTCAACTAAAAGACAGGAGAGGTGTTCATTTTTCTTAAAATAATATTAGCCAGTCATGTCAATATTTTTAAAGCAAAGTGATGAGCTGGTTCTGACTGAATAGATACCAGTGAGACTTTCACCTAAAAGAACAGAAGTCACTACATAGATATTAATGTCAGTCTATCCTCTAACATAGATTTAGCACAGCCCTTTTCACTGAAATAGCAGATGAAAACCTATTCGTGATGCAGTAAAGATGATGTCATCAGCCATGGCCATGCTATGGCCATTTTGGAGCAATTAACACCCCCCCCCCAGTTTTTGTGGATCTCTAGGGATCCCTTTTGCCCCGGAGGAGCAGCCTATGGGAACAGCAGAGTGGAAGGAGAGGCTGATTTAACCCGGAACAACGCTGCCCATTTTCCAGCTTTAAATTCTTAATCCTCCCATTCCACAGCTCCTAAAGGCTGTGTGTGTGTGTGTTGTGTCATTACAGTCGTGACCGACCCTTTGTGACCCCATGTCCATGGAGTTTTCTTGGCAGGAATACTGGAGTGGCTTGCCAGTTCCTACTCCAGGCGCCTACAGCACCTGGTATTCCCTGGTGGTCGCCCATCCAAGTACTAACCAGGGCTGACCCTGCTTAGCTTCCGAAATCAGATGAGATTGGATGTGCTTAAGGCATAAATGGTATAACTATGTATCCCTGAAGTTAGGAAGTCTAGGAAGTCTTTTTTCCCCTCAAAAATATTGCACCATATATCTCTTACATGCTTTGCTTGTGCCCAGTACTGTGGCTCTCTGCTTGGCGGGCAGCCCAACAAACACACTGGGAGTTCTTTGACCCATTCTTTTAAAGAAAGATGTCTAGGAATTGGAGAGGATTCTGTAGAAGCTGTGGGAAAGAATCGTCCACTGGCATTATCAAGTACATCACTGCCTGATAATTTATGCTAGTCCTAACAGTGTACATCAACTGAGAAAGATAAGAATGGTCTTTTAAGGAAAGCAAATGCTATCAGTTTATCTACAAACATGGTACAGTACTTACAAAAATACTGCAAACATTTTAAGTTTTTTGTTCACCACCAATTGCTTGGGAGCCACATCGCTGTGAAGCCACTGAAGCAGGGTCAACTCAATGCTGACAGCCCTACATGCGTGCTTCTTCCACCTGCCGGATAGTCTCCCTTGCTCAGGAAACGCCAACATGGATCTTATTTTGGATGTTAGAAGATTTTGGTTGGCTGAAGGTAGTGGCCTCAGGTTGGAAAAGTTACGTTTTAAGAATAAAAACCCAACATTGCACTGTGGCCACAATGGTAAGTTCTTTCCTTCCCCACCTCCTGGCAGTCTAGGCATAGCTCCTGAAACCCACTCTAGAGGATTGTGGGAAAGAATACAGTCTGTGTCCCCTGGGACAAACATGGATTCTGAACCCCCTGCAACAGTCATTTTGGTGTTCCTCTCAGCACAACACCTGGTTAACATGCCCTCCTGTGCCCCAACCCATCCCAGTTGAGGCCTTGTTTATAACCCTCTAGAGTATGAGAGGTTGCACTGTGAAGAGAGCAGTGCTGCCTTTCTGATTATGTTGCTATTTGATGTCCCAGCAGATATTTGTCACTGGATCCTGCCCTCAATATTTGTATAGGGCTTTCCAGTAAGGTTAAGTCGATACTGATTATTCTTCATATGGGGCGGGAGGCTGAGAGAAAGTCGCTAGGTGGCCTAAACCCACTTACAGAGTTCAACTTTCAGATTCATTGATCAGTCTATTATCCCTTATTTCATAC
The DNA here is from genome assembly GCA_029282475.1 of Phrynocephalus forsythii. Classification (NCBI taxonomy): domain Eukaryota; kingdom Metazoa; phylum Chordata; class Lepidosauria; order Squamata; family Agamidae; genus Phrynocephalus; species Phrynocephalus forsythii. The sequence continues at coordinate 114,848,806 of JAPFRF010000011.1, forward strand.
ATATGGTATAATTTAGGAAGGAACCCAAGGCACAAGTTTATCTCAGGGAGAGCTAGGTAATCAGAGAATCTGGAGTGTGGCCAAGTTAAAACCTAGCAGTGCTGTTTTAGTTGATACATTTAATTTCCAATCTTCTAAAAAGTCAGGATATACTATTATCATCACCAACATCACTACATTAAGTGGGTTCTTTTGCAGAAAATTTATTAATTTATTTTATTTTAGAGTGTTTTTACCCCGCCTTTCTCCTTGGAAAAGGACCCAAGGTGGCTTACAGTAATGAGGGATAATATACAGCCCAGTATAATTAAGACATATTCAAGTATTGAGAACAGGGAATTGAGGAATATCTTACACCGTTAAAAGACAACATTATATTAAAGCTACAAGAAAACGTGAGCAGTTAAAAGGAGAGTAAAATTCCATGTAAAGTTATGAGTCATGGAAAGAAACTAACATCAAAAACATAGTGTCAATGTAAATACATAAGGTTATAAGTAGTTATAAATAGAGATGGGCATGAAACAAAAAAATGGTGTTTCGGTTTTTCGTTTGTCGTTGAGAGGTCTGTTTTGGTTCGTTTCCATTTGTCGTGAATTTTTGGAAAAAAATCGTTACCATTTTTTGTTTTTTCGTTTGTCGTTTCTACCCGCTTTTTGCGTGATTTTTAAAGCATTTCCGTGCGCAGACTTCCCCCAACACCCCAGACCAGAGGGAAAACACTAAAAAAAATGGATGCTGGCAGAGACACAGTATAGACTAGGTATGCAGGGAGGCTGCAAAGGAAGCGGCGGGCGTTGCCCAGGGTGCAAGGCAGCCGCAGAGTGACTGCTCTGCGGGGCAAGGGAGGGTACTCACCGAGAGGTACGCAGCACGCATGCACACAGGGAGGCTGCAGGACTGAAGCTAGAGTCGCAGAGACAGCAATCCCACCCTAACTCCCACCAGAGACTGCCAGGCCTTTTTATGCCCCCTGTGGCTGCCAGACCTGCCCGCCCAGTCTGCAACCTGGGCATGCTATTGGTTGAACATGATCCCATCACATGGCTTGCCTCCATTTTGTGCCTGGTGCAACATCCATTTTAAAGGGAAAAGAAAAATACATCGCGATGGGAGAAGACAAAAACAAACGTTTTAAGGACCCCATCCCCCCCTGGTAGGTATTATCAGACAATATAAATAATTATTGCTGCGTTTTTATGGATGTCCAAGGCGTTTTTTAACATTTAAAACAGCTCATTTCATTGTGCGTCGCCATTAATGAAAATGAAATGTAACGAACACAATTTTTGTGATTGTTTGTTTCGTTGCATTTTCACCACAATTTTCATTTGTCGTTTCGTTACGTAACGAAAATGACAAACGGTAACGGAAACGAAAAAAATGTTCGTTCCGTGCCCATCTCTAGTTATAAACACAAAGTCTATGTGATCCTATAGATTCACATGAAAGACACATAATAGGTAGTCCATCATTCAGGAAAAGCTTGCCTGAAAAAAAAGTTAATTTAAATATTTTAAAATAAGTAAACAAACAAACAAATTACTTCTTCCTATCTGCTTGTTTTTCACAGTCCCAGTGCATTTATTGCTGTAATCCAAATATGATACATAATCTGTTGCTTTGGCATTATTCAGTAAATTACCAGTATGTGTCATTTCAAATATTCATGTAGAGCCAAACTAACACTGAAGATTTATCATATACTATATGTAAAAACAGCAGGGAAGGGTGGGGACAGGCCTCCACAGAAGATAAACTTTCCACAGGAGAAATATTCTGTACCTGAATTTAAGCCTTTGACTTCTACTTCAGTGAACATCTGTTAGAATGAAACTTCAGATAAAAGATTTGCATAAACAAATGCATTCATTGGGGAAAATATATTCTTTTGTTTAGAATGTTGTCCTTAGAAAACTTCATCTTGTAGCTATTGTGTACTCATACTTTAACAAGACAGAGAAGTTAGAGGAAGATGGAATTATAATTCACTAATGCCAAAAACCATGGGCAAAATAAGATAAAATAGTTTGCTGAAAGATTTGGGAACTGAACTGGACTGCTGCACCTTCAAAAAATTTATGACAAACCATTAAAAAAAATCCCTGGATTTCTTTAAAAGAATTATCTTTAAAGGAAAAGGAAAAGCAAGAGGTCCTTGATAGTTAAGACACTGTGTGCACAGTAGTGAAAATAATGTGATAACCTTATGTCATTTGGACTCCTAATTGAAGAAAGATGCTGAAAACAACAGTAGGAACAATGTGATAGACATGTAATGTCTTTATTTTACTTAACAGAGAAATATTTCATAGGTTTCATTTCTTCCTTTTGGGTATATATATATATATATATATATATATATATATATATATATATATATATATATATATATATATATATATATATATATATATATATATATATATATATATATGCATGTTAGGGTGGATTCGGGTTTCTTCCCGTGTAGAAATCTGGTTGTTCTGGCGAACGAGGTCTCACTCGTCATCTTCAGGCTGGTGTTCTGGCTTCTTTCTTCTTGAAGCAAAGCGTGGTCTCAGTTGAAGTCCTTCTATAAATACTGCTGGGGGTGTGGTTTGCTTGCTTTGTTGCTGATTGCAGGTTCCTTTGTTCCTTTGTTCTTTTGTGATCTGCTGTGTGGCTGAGGCGATCGTTAAAGGATTAACTGCTGATGGCTGTTTAGATGGCTGTTTACATGCTGGTGGGTTAGATGGCTGGTGGGTTCTGGCAGTATCCTGGGCTTTGGTGGAGTGGGGTCCTGTGTCTTGTGAATTCATTTTGGTCTGGCTACGTGTCTGTGGTCTCCCAATTTTTGGGGTGTGTGAGTGTGCTCCATGTGGTGACTGGAGTGGGGTGCCGCAGTAGATGGTGCAGTCGTGGTTTTGTTATTGGATGGTGGTTTCGTTTCATCTGTGGGAAGGGTCTGGGTTTGTGTTTGGTGTGGATGGAAGGTGGTGGCATCTTGTGTCCTTTTGGACCTGGTGTCAGTCTTTGTGACAGAGGCTCGTCTGTTGACCAGGGCTAGTTTCCAGATGTCAGGCAAGCGGGAGGTGTCATCACGTTTATTCATGTTGTTTGGGTGTTTCTCTATTTCAATGGCTTCCATGATTATTCGACTGTTGAAGTGTTCAGTTTTGGAGATGAGTTTGGTTCTTTCAAAGTCAATTTCATGACCTGTTGTTTTTATGTGCTGGAAGAGAGAGGAAGATTTTCTTCTTTTTGACTGCGTTCTTGTGTTCTGCGATGCGTGCGCTTATTCTCCTGTTTGTTTGTCCGATGTATGTGGCTGGACAGACTTTGCATGGTATTTCGTAGACTCCTTGGTTTTCTAGCTCAATCTTGTCTTTGGGGTTTCTTAAGATGTTGGCTATTTTTTGGTCGGTGCAAAAGGCTGTCTTGATATTGTGTTTGTGGAGAATTTTGCTGATTTTGTCTGTGGTGCCTTTGATGTAAGGGAGGAGGGGCGGTGCCGTTGTTCTCTTCTGTTTCTTGGTTCTTGGGGGTGTTTCCTTTTGGATTAGTTTGGTGATGGTGTTTTTTTGGAATCCGTTCGCAATTAAAACATTCGAGAGAGTGTGTAATTCAGTTTTTAGGTGGTCTTTGTCAGCGAGGCGTTTGGTTCTGGAGATGAGGGTTTTTGCTACGGAGTTGATCTGTGCAGGGTGGTGGTGTGATTGTGCATTTAAGTAGCGGTTTGTATGTGTTTTTTCTGGTAGATGGTATGTCCTAAGGAGCCGTCGGGTTTTTTTTGTAGATTAGGACGTCCAGGAAGGGAAGTTGGTTGTTGGCTTCTATTTCCATGGTGAATTGTATTTTGGGGTGTAGGCTGTTGAGATGTGTGAGGAAGTTGTTCAGTTTATCTTTCCCGTGTGGCCAGATAACAAAGGTGTCGTCAACATATCTGAGCCAGAGTTTGGGTTTATGTTCGGACTTCTGTAACGCGTTGGTTTCAAAGTGTTCCATATATAGGTTTGCGATGACCGGTGAGAGGGGTGATCCCATGGGTGCTCCTTCTATCTGTTTGTATCTTTGTCCATTGTGGATGAAGTATGTGTTGGTTAGGCAGTGGTTGGTCAGATCTAGGATGTGTTTGGGGGGGTTGTATTTGTTGTGGATAGCTGTCAAGGCTTCTTGAATGGGCACTTGTGTGAAGAGCGAAACAACATCGAAGCTCACCGCTTGCCTGACATCTGGAAACTAGCCCTGGTCAACAGACGAGCCTCTGTCACAAAGACTGACACCAGGTCCAAAAGGACACAAGATGCCACCACCTTCCATCCACACCAAACACAAACCCAGACCCTTCCCACAGATGAAACGAAACCACCATCCAATAACAAAACCACGACTGCACCATCTACTGCGGCACCCCACTCCAGTCACCACATGGAGCACACTCACACACCCCAAAAAAACATTGGGAGACCACAGACACGTAGCCAGACCAAAATGAATTCACAAGACACAGGACCCCACTCCACCAAAGCCCAGGATACTGCCAGAACCCACCAGCCATCTAACCCACCAGCATGTAAACAGCCATCTAAACAGCCATCAGCAGTTAATCCCTTAACGATCGCCTCAGCCACACAGCAGATCACAAAAGAACAAAGGAACAAAGGAACCTGCAATCAGCAACAAAGCAAGCAAACCACACACCCCCAGCAGTATTTATAGAAGGACTTCAACTGAGACCACGCTTTGCTTCAAGAAGAAAGAAGCCAGAACACCAGCCTGAAGATGACAACGTCGAAAATATTTCTACACGGGAAGAAACCCGAATCCACCCTAACATGCATACCTATACCCGTGAAAATCTACGAAAAATATATATATATATATATATATATATATATATATATATATATATATATATATATATATATATATATATATATATATATATATATATATATATATATATTTGAAATGATGATTTAATGCACATATAAATCTCTCAGACAGCAATAATAAGCCAGCAGGATTCAATTGCCTTGCTTTTAAAAAAGTCTTAAGGAATATTTGAAATGTATATATGGTTGGCTGCATTCAAGTGAACTCTCTCAGCACATAACTTTTGCCTGAGACGAAAACAGAACACTGTTTTATAAAGGCAAATCTTAAATATTAATGTGTGTTTTGTTAAGGAAGTGGAAGGCAAATCAACTTCCTGGTACCCATGGTATCTGGTTTCTAAAATGGTCAGGCACTGATTGTCGCAGCTTCACCAGATGTGAGAGTGAAGCTCTTGAAGGAGTGCACGCAATTTGAAGGCCTACTGCTGTGACAGCCACAGAGCTTGCTGGGCTGCATCCTCTGATAGTATATTTTTGTTAGCTTGCTGCCCGGAAGCTCTCAACTGCTTGATTTGTTTTGGGATCCTGCAAGGACCTTCCTGGGCCTGATGACAGCACAGAATGCAAGAGTTTATTTGCTTTGGTGGGCTGGAGAAAAGCAAATTTTTCTTCTTCTTCTTCTTCTTCTTCTTCTTCTTCTTCTTCTTCTTCTTCTTCTTCTTCTTCTTCTTCTTCTTCTTCTTCTTCTTCTTCTTCTTCCTCTTCTTCTTCCTCTTCCTCTTCCTCTTCCTCCTCCTCCTCCTCCTCCTCTTCTTCTTCTTCTTCTTCTTCCTTTTTTCTTTTTTCTTTCTTTTTCTTTTTCTTTTTCTTTTTCTTCTTCTTCTTCTTTGCCCAAGCAATATGGAACAGGCATAACGGCTATTTTAAGCAACTGCATTTTTGCTCCCTTTTGCCACTAAAACCTTCTTGTATCTTTCTCATTAGTCTGTTTGTTTACTGACATTTCTTAAGTGAGGCTAGAGTGGAGCATGTCCTCATATTCTGAGCAAATGTCACAATAAACAAGATTTTCTTTGTAGGTACAGTAGGACCCCAGTATCCACTGGGGATTGGTTCCAGGCCTTCCCGTGGATAATGAAAACCATGGATAAGAGAGAACACCACACCACCACCCCAAAAAACCTGCTGTTTTGTGACAGTAATTGCTTTATGGCTGCTGTTTTACAACAGGGGTTTGCTTTACAGCTACTGTTTGTGACACTACCTTGATTTGTGTCTTTTGAATTATATTTATTTTTTCCTCTGCCAACCGTGGACAACTGAATCCGTGGATAATGGATCAGTGGACATGGGGGTCCTACTGTATTGTGCAGAGAATTTTTAAAAAGTTAAGAGTCTTTCTGTCTCACTACCATGCACCTGACCAGGTAGCCTGTTTCCCCCTATCCCTCACAACACATGGCTTGGCAAAACCTTAACAATCTTGGCCACTCCTGATTCAAGCTGTTCTCCTCCTCTTCCTTAAGCCCACACTCAACTCTGCAGGACATACTATGGTTCCTGTGGCACCAGGTCTTCAAATGACAAAATCTGGAGGCGGGAAGATCCAAAAGGTTCACTTGTCAAGAGCCGCCAGGATCCTGCTGCTTATGGCAAGATTTCGTCTTAAATCTGGTATCATGGCCCAGAAGAGAGAGGCTTGCACTTCAGTCTGAGAAACGTGGGTGAAAGTCTTCCCATGACCATGGCTTCGCTGAGTAGCCTTAGACCAGTGCATCTCTCTTGGTCTCAATTTTCTGCCTATCATACTTTCTTAAAGAGATTTTTCACAGATGAAAGCAAGAAACTTGGCCACTGTACTTCATCACTGGCCTTTTGACTGCTCCACTGTAGCTAAACATGGCAACAAGTAACATGGGAAAACAAAAACCCTTTCCCTTACTGATGTAAGCCAACAAGATACCATACAAAAGATGTTTGATATTCTTCCAACAGATCAAAAGGTTCTAATCGCCAAGCATAAATGACAGCCTAAAACTTTATGGTCAACCATATACTGCAAAGTTCCAAAAGTTGTTCAAAATAAGCAACTGCCAACAGTAACCTTCAGAAGTATACAGTATATCCTGTACTGTACTCTGCATCTATTAGTGCTAACAGAATAAACTTAGCATGGAAAGTATTACTGAAGACAACACATACCGCAGAGAAGTTTCTACCACAGAAATGGCAACAGCATTGAATGTTGTCAGCCACTCTGAATCTGATGCAGAAAGCTGGGAGAAAGCTCAAATAAATGAACCTACAGGCAGACATCCAAACAAAACAGCACGAGTGGTCAGTGGTAGAGAAGGATCTTAAGGAGGATAATTATTTCCTTAATTGCTTACTAAATAAGCACTGAACTTATCCATCTCATCAAGAAATAAAAGGATTTAATTGTTTGGAAATAGGATTTTAAACAAATTCTGAACACTAGCTCATGCTTTTGACCATCGGCAGAGTTATGTCAAACATAAATCTTTATTCACATCCATTATCAGTGGGCACATCAAATCTTTGCTTCACTAATTGTTATTAATACATTTCATAATCTAATAATATTTCATCCTAAGAAAAGTACTGATAATTGGGCCCTTTTCTGTAACTGGCAAAAACTTTGGGAATTTGTATCTCATGATTCTGCAGTTTTAAATACAATGAAATGAAAGCAGAATCATTCATGCGCAATACATTTTATGCATAACCATTTGAAAACTGCAATATTTATTGGGGGCTGCTCAGAAGTCTGCTGAGTGCAAGTACTCATAATCTGCAGGTTTAAGCATGAAAGTTCACACTCACTTTGCATTAAAGAAGAAAACCAATTAAAAAGCACGGGAAAACAACAGAACTATTGAACAGATAAAATAGAATGTCTAATGACCTCAACTTTCAGCTGTCAAGACCTGCAATTTCATTAGAGAATACGAATGGTTCTATGCCGGTCTTGTGCTTAAATGGCAGAACTCACTACCACAAGATGCTGTGACTCTTGCAAACCTGGATGCCTTTCAAACTCGATTAGACAAATTCATTACGGATAAAGCTATCAATGGTTCCTTTCCCCAATGGCTATGTTTATATCACCACTACCAGAGGCTGCATGCTGAGGAATTGAGACAGAAAGGTGCTGTTCTCTCCATATCTTACTTGTAAACCTCCCACTGGCATCTGGAAAATGAAGATGTGGAGGAAAATATGCTGGAATTGAAAGTATTTTTAGTCTGATCATGATAAGAACTCCCATTCTGTCAAGTCTATATGTTGTCATCACAGTGAAAATGTGAAAGGCGTTTGTAGGTTTAATTACTTATTTATTTATTATTTATTTATTATTTATTATTTATAACATCATAATGATTTACCTGTTTATTAAAAGAAAATGGAAAATAACAAACAGGCAAGACCTGGAAAGCACAATTAAAATGTGTGGGGAAGCAGAGACTGTGTAAGAAATTCAGCAATCAAATCAAAACATGGTCAAGACTGTACAATGGGAGTCAGAGCAGGGCAATGGACACCACATGTGAACTGAATCAGTCCCAGAATCCTATTATAAGGTATATTTAAATTTATATTTAAAGATTTTTGCAACATGACTGACAACATTATGATGCTGAAATCTCTCAATCAATAGTTCCAACCATTAGGTTCCCAGTCATTCTTGGACTGCAACTTCCAGAAGTCTTGATTCCTACCATAGCTATGTTGGCAAGGGCTTCTGGGAGTTATGGTCCAAGAGCTTCTGGAGACACAAGGTTGGAAATCACTGCTCTAGGAGGAATGTTTCTCGACTTGCATACTTCATCTCCCCGAAGACCCAGATTGTATAGCTAGTTACTAAAATTCTGGAATTGCAGCACAGTAGTTGGGTACTTCTGCTGTTGAACAACATTATCGTTGTTCCTCATGGTAACTGCAAGATCCACACACAAGCAGTAATGCCTCTATGAACATATAATACTGATGCAGGAATATCTTAAACATACACTGCAGATTGTATCATTATGATGGCCAGCTTCAGCTTATGTTATAGGCTGCCGTTATCTTGGGGGAGGGCAGGGGTTAACATTAGCCAGGGATACACGTGGCTTCTTGAGAGGGAGGAAATGAATTTGATCTGACCCATGAGAACACAGTCCATGTTACAGTCAACACCATGTTTCTCGGCCAGGGAGACCATCAAAAGAATCCTCTCCCACCCGCTAAAATCACATCCCGTCCTAGTCACCCACCCACCCCCAACCCCAAGGGAATAACCTAAATGGCTGCCCATTTGTATTGACTAGTGTGTCATTATGGTCTATCCAAGATCATTGCAAAAATAACCAGCAGGGTCCTAATGCCTCCACAGTTCAAGAAAGAAATACTAGCCCCAGTAAGTGATTACTAAGTCTATCCTTAATGCATTTACGAAGGTACAAACAGACAGAAGAATCAGACATATGTGTTCTCAACTTGCATACACACTTGGGATAGAACTGCAGTTCTTTAGATTAAACCCATTAAAGTTGCATAAATAAAAACATATACAATCTTCCAACAACATTATACCACCGCTCCCCAAATTGCTAAGAATCTATTTTTCTTCCATTTTTTTTTAAAAAAATAATTTGCTATACAATTTCTCCAAACATTTATTTATTTATTTATTTATTTATTATATTTATATCCCGCTTATCTAAACTCTAAGCGGCTTACAACAAAAAAAGGCTAAAAGCCAATAAAATGACAAACCTAAACTAAACAAAAACCATATGACACCTCTTCTAAAATGCAACATTCAACTGTCGCCAAAGGCCTACGAAAAAGGTAGGTTTTCAGCGCCTTTCGGAAGGCCAGCAGGGACTCTGCAGAGCGCACTTCACTGGGGATGGAGTTCCAGAGGCTGGGGGCCGCCAAATGCTATTTTTCTCGAACGGCTGAGGCTTCGCTGATCTCTGCCAGGTAGTCCGGTCCCAAGCCATGGAGGGTTTTATAAACTTTTTGGGGTGATGTGGTCAAAAGCGCCGGAGAAGATTCAAGGGCAACCCCATAATTCCAGCCTAGATCACCAGAGCTTGGACCACTGCTCTCAAGGATTTAGAAAGCAGACCAGGTTTGTCTTGTGACCATAAATGTTGAACTTATTTGTATTATGCAACTAATTAATATATCAGGCTTCTTGTGTGTATATGCACAACAGTACTGTAAATATATAAATGGAAAAATAAGTAATAATTTATGAAAACTGATTTGCATTTCCAAATATAAAATGTGCAAAATCCAACTAATTAGCAAGAGTGAAGGCCAAGGTGTTTCTATAGCAACTATAAAAATGATAGGCAAAAGTGTTTATATATCTATCTATATATATATATATATCAGGCTCATTAATGTTTTCATTTCTCCTTGGTTCTGCAGAGGTTTCCAGAGTCGGTATTTTAAAGATGGCAACAAATATTTTCATTCTGGATTGGAAACTGTCAAATAGATTCATCATGGAATGCCACTTAACAGCACGGACTAACTGTGAAGAAATATCAGCTGGGTCCCATTTAATGGCAATGGACAGAGAGTGTATAATGAAAGTAAAGCTGGGCTCAGCACTTCAAAAAGAGACAGCCCACCAGTACCTTGAAAACAACAATGAAAGGAAATAATGTTACTTTTTCATTTGTTCTGCCTGAATTCCTATTGGCTGCAATCCTGACTAACCCCTCACACTTGGTACAGGAATGGACAAATATCAATGTTGTTTCTGGCACTTCTCTCCTTTGGATATAATGTTGAGGGCATCACTCAGCTGAAACCCCCCCCCAACACACACACACACACACACACACACACACACACACCTTTTAATACCTCTGAGAAATTGTTCCTTCAGATTCCTCTTTTTCTTCCCCTATACCTGCACTAAGTTTTTTTACGTGATCTGTTCAGGGGTTTTGTTTCAAGAAGAAGAGCAACTTCCTCCGTCATTTCTTCAGCTTGCAAATAATTTTTTTGGAGGAACAGAAATCTCTACTCAGGCGTCTTGTTTTATATACTGAATCACTCATATAATAAGAACCAGGACTGTGACTTTTACTGTGGCTCTTACCCCACTCATCGGAAATCCCACTGAAACCTAAATCTTGGTTCTACTACAGATCAATATCTTGCAGGGACAGTAAATATTTCAAATTTTACCTTGTAAATGGTTGTTACTTAGGCTGAACTTACAAACCTACTCACAACAACATTAAAAGTGTTTTAAGGGGTGCGTGCATGTTGTGTCTACAGAAAAGGAGGTCCAACAGAAGTCTTCTCACGTTAAGTGTGTAACGGAAGGAAGCCTAAATGTTGTTTGGTGCCTCTCCTGGCTTCTCAACAATGTGGGAAGCTATTTCTTTTTTGGATTCTGGGCAAGCTGCTCACGCAGAAGTTAAAAACCTGAATCCTGAAAACAGAGTACATTGCAACCACATAGGCATCACTCATAAAACCCGTTAAATAATCCATACATAGATTGTGGAATCTAAATAATTACACAAATACAAGCTTTAGTATGTTAAAAATAAATAAGTTTTTTAAAATATAAAACTTTTAGTTTGGAAACATACAATTACTACTTAGAGCCAACATAAAATAGATATTTATTTATTTATTTATTAGATTTTTGTACCACACAATCTAGTCTAGTCTTGAACTGCTTCTCAGTCAGACCCTATCTATCTTTTCTCAGAGACTGTCAGTCCCTATCTGACCAATTCAGTGCTGGGCTGAGCCTTAAATCCCCTCAGGCTCCTCCCCCAAACTCTCTCATTGGTCCACAAACAACCAATCTACACGGACACATCTAATAAATTATTCAGCACAGAGGGGTAAATGCCACACTTGCCTCCAGATTGGTTGGATTAAAAGCCACTCTTTTCCCATCAGCAACATAAGCCTCGGAGTCATTTGGCTGATGATTTCCCACCATCCTGACTTCTGCCGACGAAAGTCTGGGGCCAGACTGTAACGGCAACAACCTGCTAGGCTGGAAAGCTGAGGGGAACCACCTGTACACCACCCCTTCAGACCTTGACGACACAAGTGGCAGGCACAGCATGGGAAGCACTAGGAGATATACTCTTCCCACTCCCCATCCCTGTCAGGACTGCCCCATTAGGAAAAGGGAGAGTCATATCCATTTTACTATGACAGGTTTTAGAGAATGAATTGTGTTGGGTTGTGTGAAAAGGAAAGCAAGGCATTGGTGAGAAAAGAACTACAGTGGACCCTTCTATAACAAATGGTTTGTATAACATAAAATCTGTACAAAATAAAAAATTCAGGAGAGAGGGGAAATTTGCTTAACAGAATCATCTATGGGGCGAATCTGTACCACATAAAATGGTCGCGATTAGGGATTACTCTGTTTTCAATGCATTCCTATGGGAAATTTGTATAAAGGAAAATTTGCTTAACAATTTCATTTGGAACAAATTAATTCCTTTATGTAAGGTACCATTGTATATTAGTTTCAAAGACAAAACAATCCATTTCTCATTCTTGGAATTCAGTAACGTGTGATTCGTAAGGAACCTAGTATCCCTGGCATATTCACATTACAAAATTAAAAATCCTGCCAAATTTCATTGCTTCCGAAGAAAAGCTTCATCAAAAGCTATCACCCTTATCACCTTGCACTGTTACTAGCAAAGGCAAAAATGCCACAGCATGAGACCTAAATACTTCCCAACGACTAAGCCTTCTTAAAGTACTGCAGTGTTGACGGAGAATGCGCAAACTCTGCTTACAGTTTATGAGCATTACATTATAATGCCTCATTTGCAGTTACTATAACAATTTAATGCCATTAGAGTAAGTCTCAACTTTAAATGGCCTTAATGGACCCTATACTGCTTGCTTTTCCCATTACAGATAGGAAGGGAAGTCTCACAGAAACCAACAAATGGCTTCCGCTAAGAGGAGCATCCTGACAAGACTCAACCATCTTTTCAAGTTGCAATGAGAGCATAGATTTCACTGCCCCATCAAGTGTACACTTTTCAAAAATGCCCCTAAAGGAGGGGGAAATGTGTGTTGGGGGGGGGACACCCAGCAGAGCAGATCTACACAGCACATTAAAAAGAATAAAGGTTGACCCTTTGCTTCTTCCAAGTTTGTTCATGGTGAATATCTTTACATGGTTTTTTTTTGATAGTTCTTGAATATTGTCATGCAGCATAATTGAGGCCCATAGAACGACTATCAAAACACCAGCAAAAGCCATCTTCTTGCTTGCTGATGGCTATGCTGTTGCCTGCTCTAAACTGCCAGCTTCCCACAGGATGTACTTCGACTGACCAGCTGGTTTCCAAACATTGACACCAGGCAGATGGCGTAAAGTCAAGCCTTAGGGGTAAAGCACCAGGGCAAGCTCTACCGAGCAATCAATTAGAACTAACAGCCATTCCCTCCTCCTTTATAGTGGAGCGCATCTATTTCCCACCATAACACATTGCCAGCATGCTCCGGCAAAGTATTTTGAATGCAATGAAGCTTGTGGGAAGCCAGCTCGAGTGAAAACTCTATAAATCTGAAGCACAATGATTAGCTCTAAAGAATGCTAATTAAGGGAGTTGGTGGAATTAATGGGCATAGGTAAGAACCTTGCCAAAACCTTAAAGCTGCGCTCCTGAGTATCTAGCAAAGACAAGGAATTGGCCAATGTGCTTGTTTTGTTGATACTCTCCCCGTGCAGTTTGCTCCCAGGTGCAAACTTCTCTGGAGTGTGTCCGTGCCACATAGTGCGCCTTTGTGTGCATGGGTTCAACCCACAGCTATGCTAACAGAAATGTTAGCACTTGAGACAAGCAGCCCAAAACAACTTTGTAATTTGTCAGGCAAAAATGATAAAAGTGGTACTTACAGCACTGAACACCTTACCAGCACCTTTCCTTCTCCATAGGGGTTCAACCAGCATTGTCAGAGCTACAAAAATGAACACAACCCAAGCATGTGCACTCAGAAGTATTGTTCTGTTGAGAGCCCAGAGGCCTGAGATACTGAGTCTTTCAGAAACCTAGCCTCCTATAAGAAAGACCTGGTCTACCCATGATTTTAGTAGACCAGCTCTCCATCACGCTTCCAGCTCACCTAGACCAGAAGTCTACCAGAGGGGTTGTTTCTGGAGGTCCCCGGCCTCCCCCCCATCCCCCGTCCTGGGCTGCTCTGGTGGGACTCGCCGCAGGCTTGCAGCCAGCAAAAAGCCCAGTCTCGCCGCCGGCCGCCGCAATTAAAGCGCAAGCAAGCGGCACGGATGGCACAGGAAAAAACTTTTAAACTCTCCCCCCACCCATTCCCGGGCCAAAAAAGCAGGCAGAAAAATGCCTGTTTGACTAAGGGCACAGGGCACCTACCGGAGGGGTGGTTTCTTGAGGGGGGGTCCCGCCTCCCCCCCGTCCTGGGCAGCCGGACTCACCATGCCATGCGGTGCGGGCGGGAGATCCAAAATGGGGCGGCGAACGCAATATTGTTTTTGAAATCGTGGTCCAAAAACACACAAGCACAACAGAAACACACGAAAATTTATAAACTGCCAGATTTTTCACAGTAGCAGTGGGTTTTTTCTTGCAACAAAATGTCTCTCCTCTCTTCCTCTGTCCTCCATTGATTTTATTTTATTTTATTTTATTTACACCTGCGCAATGATGGGCTGGCCGAGTGGCCAGCCATGTGGGAGTGGACGACCATGCAAATTTTTGGAGCCATCCCACCAATCGCATGGCCACTTGGCCATGGAGACTTCTGGGATGTGCCAAAAAGCCCCCTAAAACCTGCCCTAGCCCCCTAACCCTAACCCTAATCCTTGACTCCAGTCCTTACCCATACGTCACAGACTGTCTTCTTAGTGGGTCAGAGAGGCACCCAGAGGTGCAACCCACTAGCCCACCGTAACCTTACCCGTCACTAGCCTAACCCTAGCCCTTGATCTAACCCACCTTAACCCTAAGCCAGATCTACTTGCATTGCACTACACGCAAGTACGATTCCCTTTTTTGTGAGACATGGCGGTGCGAGAGCCTTAGGCATCACCTATGGCTCTGGGTTCACTGCCATCACTAGTCTCACTGTCTGCAACTGGTATGCATATCCATATGGCTATTGCATACCATTTTGCAGCAGCAGCAGGTGAGGAGGGGAGACCCCCATGTAGAGGGGTCTCTTGGAGCCTGCTTCCCTTTCCTAGTGGGTGAGGATAGGAGGCACCCACGGGTGCCTCCAGGAGCCCGCTTTCCCTTTATAGCGGGCCAGAGGAGGCACCCACCCCACAGAGGTGCCTCCAGGAGCCCGCTCCCCCCCAAAAAAACCAGTACTAACGAAAACGGAAAAATGAAAAAACGAACCGACTAATTTTTGCGAATTTTCGCGAAAACGGAAACGACCCAAAACGGAACCAGCCCGACTAACGACAACTCGAAAAAAAAATTTCAAGTCGTGCCCATCTCTAGTAGTCAAGTTCATGGACAGCACAACTATGAATGGCTCCAAGTAGTCTCAATGACTCAACAGATCCTCCAGGTTCAAGAAGGGCAACAGGAAGCGAGGACTACTCATTTCGTGTCTTGGTGAATCTCATGGGTGATGACAAGAAAGAGAACACAGGACTTGAGGACCCTTTGGGCAGATCCATCTGGGCTCTTACTTTCTTAACCAGCAGCAATCTGTTCCTGTTATGCTTTTCAGTTATGATTTAAGTGTCCCACAAATGGAATGACACCTCTTATTTACTGTGACATATTTATCCATGGTTCTTTATTGTTGGCCTGCTTTTACTTCTTCCTTAACCTTATTAACCCCTGATAGTATTTGACAGCTTAACACCCTCGATTACTCTGCAACATTCGCTATAAGAACTGACACGGAACTAACAGTAGCCTTTTTATTTCCAATCTACGAGGTCACATGAAACTGCCCTTGCTCGAACCCTGCAAGATTTCCTATAGGCATTTTCTCTTTTTCTCTGGGTTTTTGACTAAATGTGTCTCTACAGGTCTGTCTGGTTTTTAAAAATGGAATCAGATCCCTGCTAACTTTTAGTTACTGATAATGGAATATGAGGAGTAACTTTTCCCTTGTAGTCAAAGACTCCAGTAATGCAATATGAAACAACTTCTCTAACATTCTTTTCAAGTATTATAGCGCTTTTAAAAAGAAAGAATGTCTACAGAACTTCAAGCTGAAGGTATCTTTCATTTTCTCAGTTTAAGTACGAGAACAAAACAGTCATGACTATTTTTTTGAACTAGAATGCTGGGTTTAAGTAGAACATTAAAGAAATCACGCAATAGGTTGATGTCCTTGGCTCAGTTATTCAGCATGCATGGGTAGCCTAAATGCAATGAATTCAGGTCAGTAATTACAGATGATACCCATCATAATGTACCGTACAACCAAAGCAGTTATTTATTTCACATGAGTGGCAAGGTTCAAGCCTTCCAACTAAATTAGGCATTAAATGAACACAGAGCTTTTGTGGCTACACAAATATGAAGAATAAGAGGTTAGCACAGAAAGGTTTAGGAATGCTATGAGTAACAATTCGACCACCCTGGGACAAACCTTCGTCTTCAAAAATTAGACTACAAAGGCACTAAAGTCTAAATGACCAGGAAGGCCTGCGGATCAGCCACCAGGACTAAACAAACTATTCCTGTCTGCACAGAATTTAAGGGTAGATTTTTGTAAGCTGTTTGGATCTCTGGCATGGACACAGAGCACGGTTCTAGAGTTCTGCTGCAAGGCCTTTTGAACATGGGCTGAAGTATAAGCATATCAGAAAAACTCTCCTACTGTCTTGGCACATGCTAAGGCAGAAGTAGACCAATGCCAGTCAACAGACTTAAAAGACCTACAAAAATCCCTGAGTGTACCTTCCAAGTAAAAAATGTTTTTAAAAACTTAAATAGATTTTAAAGCATCAATGCCGTCATACTCATCATGCCATCTCCAGAACTAGAGAAGCATATTCCACAGATGTATCTTTGAGATGGGCACAAATTTTAAAAATGAATTGCAAAGTTTGCTAAAAAAAAAAAAAAACTAATTTGTTGATTTGTATTTGTACAAATTGATACTCCAAAGACTATGAAATGATAATTTTTAGTAATTTTTTAGTAATTTTGGTGCATGGTTTTGGGATATAAAATCACTCCCAATGCTCCTAGAGCAGGGGTCCTCAACCTAAGGCCCGGGGGCCGGATGCGACCCCCCAGGGTCCTGAATCCGCCCCTGGGACCAATTGCAGACCCCCACCCCACACATACCTATTCCCCTGCTTCGCAAGCAAGCCAGCCTCCACAGCTGCTTCTATTGCTGAGGCAGTTCAAAATGGTGGGCTATGTCACTTCCCCAACTCCCTCCACCCACCGCCCAGATGATCAGCATGCTGGCTAGTGGGGCATTCAAAGTGGGAGGGCCACGGCAAGGTCTCCCGCTCCCCCCACCCACCGCCCAGATGGTCGAGGCACCCCCCCTTTTGGGGGGGGACTGTGGTCCAGCCCCCAGTGGTGTCTGGGGGGTAGTGGACCGGCCCGCTGTTTGAAAACTTTGAGGACCCCTGTCCTAGAGACTCCAAATTGTCAGGGAAGCTTCCCCTGACTCTTCTCTACAGTCCCTTCAAGTTTCATGGAGACTGAATTTTCCCAAACCAGTTGCTAAAGTGCACTTTCTGAGGGGGGCAATTTGTGGGTGTATAATTCAAATGTCTGAAACCCAGTCTTCATCAAACTTGGAGGTGTTTTAGAGGAGAATCACAGGAGGCTTCTTTTCAAATTTGGTGTTTCTAGGTGTCTGGGGGAAACTTTCCTGGGAGAGCTATTTGGGGGGTGATTTTCATCCAGAAGCTAAACATATACTAATAAATATCACTCACAAAAAACGTACCAAAAGTGAGCATGAGGTTTCTGTTATAAATATGTGCAGGAAAATGTATATGAGCATTTTTAAAATTTATATTTTAAATGTCTATGAGCATTTTTTTAAAAAAAAATAAAACAAACGGGCAGAAAGATAGGGGACAGGATGGACACTTTTGTTTGTAAAAATATGTGAGCCGCACAAAAAGAAGAAGGGGCAGAGTTCGGCTTCACGATTAGTCACTACTGTACAAATCTACTTTCTGTGAGGCTGGGATGAGCAAGGAGTGGTCCTCCAGATGATACTGGACTGCATCCTGAGTCCTACACAGCACTGCCAAAGGTAAGGAATTCAATCCAACACTTTTTTAAAAGCCAGGATTTGCTTATTCCTGTAAGGAAATCAGGTCCTCCTCAGTTGCCACTGAATTATAACTGGCAGCCCTTAGTGCTGGAACGGCGAGCAAGGGGCCACTAGTCTGCAAAGGAGTACAGTAGGACCCTGATATCTGCTAGGGATAGGTTCCAGATCTTCCTGTGAATAATGAAAACCACAGATAAGAGAGAACACCAAACAAACCCAAAACTGCTTTTTGTGACCTGTGTGGTTAAATAATGAAAACTGTGCACAGATAAGATCCTTCCGAGGTCGGTAAAATGAGTACCCAGCTTGCTGGGGGCAAACACTGTAATTAAAAATTGTAAACCAAAGACTGCTGTTTTGTGACAGTAGAACACTTTGCTTTTACTTTTTTGCTTTTTACGGCTGCTGTTTTGTGACAGTACCTTGCTTTATGGCTGCTGTTTGTGATAGTAGCTTGCTTTATGGCTGCTGTATTATATATTTAATGGTTTCCTCTGCCAACCATGGATAAATGAATCAGTGTTTAATGAATCAGTGGATACGGGGGTGCTACTGTACCACAGTAGTACCTGTGTACCTTTTAAAGTACACAAGCAAAGGCACTGTGTTGTAGAGGGAACCCCATTTATGGGAATTGTGTGAACACGCCTCTGCGCAGCACTGCCCTACCTACCAACTCACACACACCACAAAAACTCTCCATGTGCAATTATCTTTCAGTGTGCTCATCACTACAATGTACTACCTCCTTGGGTCCCTTTCCAAGGAAAAAGGTGGGGCAAAAATACTATAAAATAAATAAACAAAATAAATCAATTTATATATTGTTGCTGTTTTCCTCCATACCCATTAGCTCTTCTCCTAAGCTGACATAGGTTAAGGTCACACGAGAAAATGGAGGAAAAGAGACAGAAAGCATGGAACGACCGTTGCTTTATTAGAAACAGAATCTAAACATTTCCTGTGCTGTGAGCAGACCACACTGGGAAAGAGAGATCATGGCCTGATGGCTGTAAACATCCCAAGCTGGAAATAATATGTCGCTTTCAAATTGAATCAAAACGGTTGCTAATTCACACAAAGTACTGGAGATTTAGATTTACCCATTTGGCCTACAGTTAAGACATGCCTGGAATGTTGTAAAACACATGGACCACAAAACAGCTAAGATTTTGCCCTGTTCGCTGGCAGTATCTGTTCTTTCCCACACAAAAGCCCAAATCTGACCCTTCCATGAGGCTTTGTGCCTTAATAAAAATAGAATAGTTGGGAAATCGTGGCCATGGCTAGTTTAAAAAATAAAAAGAAAGAGGGGGAAAAGACAAACAAAACAAGTCCCTTCTCTGCAGCTTAAGTTCTTGGCAATCATGGCATGTCAAGACAATTACATTTCTCCCTCTTTATGAGTTGTTTTGACAGCACTTTTCAGATGTTATGTAAAATTCCAAACTAAAAGGGAAAGGAAATGGAAGTTCCAAGATGCATTAAGTGGAAATTTGTATTTTTATTCCCTTCACCACCACCACCCTATCCCCCCCCCCAGAGAAACACAATGATTTTAATTTCATCGTCCTCTAGTGACTGTCTTTCACAACACAAGCTTACCGAGTAGCATGACATCACTATATGCAGGAAAGTCAGCTCCTGAAGGGATGCACAACCTTTTCCAAAAATATCTACCATGTAGCGATGAACCCACAGTTATAGGTCTAGGTCTAGTATATAAAAATATAGCTTCAAGGAAAAACAGAGAAACTGGATCTGTTCTTTTCCCACATGGTTCATGGGTCCTATGGATAGCTGACTGGATAGCTCAGTAGTTTAGGTAACTGGGTGCGCATCCAGGGTTTGGGAGTTTGATTCCCCGCTTTACTTTCAGCAAAACTTGTGAGGTAAGTGCTGAAGGTAGGGTTGATCTAAACCCCCTCTTCCCCTTGTACTCCTCACTGAGAAAAAGAGAGTAGGACAAACAACCCACCCCCTTTCTTTCCTCATACACTGAGGTCACAATCCTATCTATCTATCTATCTATCTATCTATCTATCTATCTATCTATCTATCTATCTATCTATCTATCTATCTATCTATCTATCTATCTATCTATCACTGCTACTGCTGTCCTTTTAGCATAAAATAAAAGAAAAATAAAGAAGAATTCAGCAAATTCAACTTAGATTTCGTAAGTAAACCCAGACGACAACCATTAAAATCTTGGGCTGGGGGTGGGAATAATCTCCCACAATTTATTTATTCCGGCCATTTTTCTTTTTTCTTCTGCACACATTCCCTGAACCTGGTTAAAACAAACTGGAGTACCAATTCAGCCAGTTCCCCACCCCACCCACCCTCAGTTTCTTTAGCTATTTAAATTGTTTTCTGAACAGATATTTTGTATGGGATCTTTTGTCTGTTGCTTCCCACTGAAACCTTGAGATTCATTAATCTACTCAAACAAACAGACCCAGCGTGATTCAGTCCAGGAAGCCTCCCCCAAAATGCCACTTATTCTCCAGCCAAAACAACACAAAAGAGAAGTGGGGAGAGGAAGAGGGCTGCAGGTACTCCATGGTGTTCTCTATCTCTGGAGGTGTGGCTGTTCAGTTCACTTGAGCAGCCAAACTCTTCAAGCAGACTGGACGCTCTCCACCTTTAACCTGGGCTTCTTAATAATGCACAATTCATTCCAAAGAACCTGTTGTGCCCAATGAATTAACTAACAAAACAAAAGAGGCAGAAGAGTGGGAGATATGAAAAAAGAGTCAGAGATGCAAGCTGGGCAACACATGGGAAATTTCTGCAACTGGGATAGTTAAATGGATGGAGAAAACTATGCACACAATACTTGGAAGGGGGTCAGGATAAACATGTAAGAATAAATAATATATAATACATGAAATATAAGGAATGCAAAGATAAACTAATCTAGACATGCAAAGAATAAGAAACTGAAAATATGATGTAGCACAACAAATTACTATGACTATATATACAATATAGTGGACATGGAAGGAGCCTTCCTGAAGAATGTGAGGCCTGTGGATATATTTGAGCATCCCCTGGGCAATGACAGCACCCTGTTGGATGATCCGTCCCCTTCGCAAGATATATAATATATGTGTGTGTATACACACAAACCCTTTCCTGTTTGTAAGAAAAGAAACTTGAAGCAATACTAACAGCTTACTTCATAAGATAGAGTTCTTTTCTCTTGCGTACTGAAGATATCAGCTACCAAATTACATTAGTTTTGAGCATTTCTGGAAGGTGATCAATCTATAAATTTTGCTTATTTTTCTAGCCCAATTTTGCTAGCTAATATGTAAACACTCTGCTTAACTTATAATTTCCCCATGGGTCTCACTACGAATACTATTAGACCATGGGAGGCAAAGACAGTAAATAGAAGGGGTGGTGTGAAGGGACCAATGCTGTTTCTGTGGCCCTTATAATCCCTGAATCTTAGTTTTTCCTCCATTAAAACAAGGGGACTATAACTCCAGGTAGCTTCCAAAAAGCATAATTCCCTGTAAAACAACTATTTTTCCATCCTTTCCCCATTCCCCAACCCCAAAAAGAAGCAAGCTGTGGGGAGCCATGGAAGTATTAATCCCCAGAGCTTCCAAAATTGCCCTATCTTTGTATTGCAACAATCTTAAATGGGAACTTCCAGATTTATCCAAATCTGATATCTGTGAGAAGTCTAGTTTCATGGAAGAATCAGCATTCCCATAGATTTCTTCCATAGCTATATAAGGGAAGAAGCTAAGATAACAGGTTGCATACATTTCCTTGAATTTGCTTCTACCACCTCCCCAACCCCGCAGGTCAAGCTGCAGAAAAGCACAACCTGAATCACACAAGAGCCTAAGGGTTGTTTCTTTCTTTCTAACCCACTGCTCACTGGCTAAAAATCTCCACTCCTAGGCTACTATTTCTCTTACCAGAAACAGCACTGTGCCCATGGGGTGTTGTCCCCCCACCACCACACCCACCCACAACAGGAGGGCCAGATTCCAGAAGAAAAGAAAATGGGCTTATCAAATTCGCCTCCCAGCATTCCATCATCCTCCCAAACCACACACTCAAAGGTTACTAACGGGGTTAGAGGAATATCCCACAAATAGATGCATTCACATATCTTTGCCACCCGATGTAGCTTGTTCCTCATTTGTGAGACAACTTGGCACTTTCCCTCATTTGAACAACTTCACAGCTTAAAAACCTCTACAGTAATGAGGAGCCTCACCTCGACTTCTCTCTCAAGCTTAGTACTATGAACTGTTCCTCACAGTCATTTTTTTTTAATCAATAGTGTTCATTTTCTTGAGCAATACAGATACTTGAGAGCCCTCAGCTGAAAGCCTCTCTGCTCCACAGAAGGCAGATAAACTGACTTGTACACGGCATGGAAATACAATTTCCTTTCCACAGGCTACTATGGGTCAAGGATCAAGGTTTACCTTTCAGTACACTCTGAGAAGATCATCTGATAAGCCTTGACCATGATTTACAAGGTAATGAAACAAAATTTTAAAATGGTAACATGTTACCTTACCGGTTTCCTCCTGATTGAATCATTACACAGACATATATTTAGTATACTTATTAACCCACAGCAACATTGAAATAATCTTCAGCTACCCCAAATCACACTGTGCTGTATCTAAGGTGGCAGAACAAGGCACAGAGCTTGCCAGGTGCCATGTTCTGGGTACAGACCATGAGTGATCAGGGCTGATCTTATGGTTTGGCTATCGAAAACAACTATTGGTGCATTTGTGTTGTGAATACAGTGCATGGAGAGAACTGGAGAAGGTGAAAGCCTGTTTTGACATAACATTTCCATGTTTCTTTAATATTTTTTTTAGTCATGCTACTAAATTATGTTTTAAAAGTGATCATATGCACATTTTTGGGATACAGAAAGACTTATCTGAACTGCTGTTTGATGGTTTTAAAGTAATATATACTGTAACTGTATTTATTTATTAGCCTTCTACTTATTTATTTATTTATTTATTTATTTATTTATTTATTTATTTATTTATTTATTTTTATATTTATATAATACTGCCAGATTTTCCCCAAAGAGACCTCAAGGTGGTTAACAAGTGTAAAATTCCACATTACAGAGTTCAAAGGAATAATAATCATAATCAGTTCCAAAAAATGAACATAAAAATAATGAACAAACCAACAGTGGAACCCAAAATTTAAAAAGAAAAACTAGCAAACAATCAGAATGATAATACTAAAGCAAGATGGCAAAAGAAAATCCCTACTCAAAGAATAAATCAACCCCCTTGATCGCCGAACGCAGGCATATAGAGCCAAGTTTGCTCTTGTTTGCTACAAGCAAATTAAAACTCGAGTTTGATTGTAGCATTGGTAAACCCTGTCTTGAGGTTATTGGTCATGCAGCCAATCAGATTTAGACACAGAATGACATCAAAGGAAAACAAAAAGAGAGCTTTTCTTGTTCCCAACGATGTTACAGAGCCAAAATTGGATTGATCCCATGATTATCGCAGATTCAAGAAGAAAACTGAAAGAAATGAAAGGGGCAATAAGAGCTGCAACTCATCTAAAGAAGTGCATGGAGGGAAACAGCAATTGGGATATGCAGCAGAAAAAGAAGATATGGACAGACCATGAAAATGAATGTGTTTTTGTTGTCTTTTGTTTTCATGGTGTTCAAATGTGCATCCCCCTAAAAAATAAAACATCAAAATATGCTCCCCTTTGGGCTCATCAACACTTTAGGTGCTAAAATGGGCTATAGAAATGATAAACAATGTTAAATGCTACAGCTCTTACAGAAGCAGAAAACAGGAAGTTGGACACCTGAACAAACCTGAGGTAATTTGGTGCATATCACACGCCACTGTTTTCTGGCAGACTTTTCCTTCCATTATGTGATACAGGAAAAGAAGGTTATTTTATAAAACACGAAGAAGACCAGTTTCTTGCTCCTGCTAACAGTAAGCTGAGATCCTGGATACAGACGCACGCAGTATCAACAAATACAAAGTAAAACATAAGGTTTTTCCTTTACACTTTAAGGGAAAGAAAGCATCACACAGTTTCCTCCACTTGACCTGGCGTAAATTCCATCAAACTTCAAAAACAATACTTGGAGGGACTGGAGGATGCAGTCCGGAAATTGAGGAAAGACTTTTCACAAAGTTCGGAAGTCTTTTTTAGAGAGAAACTGCTTCACAGTTGCATCCAGATGATGTGACTAAATGGTAATTGGATAAATAATTAGGTTTGGAGACGGCACGATTGTGAATGACATCTAGTACAGAAAAAAAGTTGTCGTCTTCAAAAGCACTAAAAGCACTGTGTAAATAATATCCACAGATAAATAGTTGATCATTATTTTAATGCTCAACGCTGTAAAATGCCATACAGATTACATCCAGAACATTTTAAGGTGATAGGAAATCATTTTTATTGTAATGACAGTAAGCTGTCCATGGTTGACTGGTTTAAATTTTATTTTATTGTGTTAGAAAAGGTTTCTGTTGTCTTTGGGAATTTAATTATCAGAGGATGTTTAATACAATAGCATGATTCATGCCTTTCAGCAGCTATCTAAAAAAGAACATTGTCCTATCGTATGGAAAAGACAGACACACAATTATACATCTCTCTTTTCCAGTAGTTTTTGCTTAAAATTGTTTGCCTCATTGCTTTTAAATTTCAAGTTTACTTTTCTTGAGAGTCCCAATTATTTTAGGAACATGGGGATGAAGTGGAATGGGAAGCCAGAAAAAAACTGCTTCAAAAGGAGGACAAGACATGGTATCATTGCGGATCTAACAGGATTTCTTTTCCAAAGTGCCGCTGGCTATCAATAAATATTTCTTTTTAACTTTACCATTAAAAAGTGGCAAGGATGAAAGGCAGAGTTGTTTTAAGAAAGAAAGAAAGAAAGAAAGAAAGAAAGAAAGAAAGAAAGAAAGAAAGAAAGAAAGAAAGAAAGAAAGAAAGAAAGAAAGAAAGAAAGAAAGAAAGAAAGAAAGAAAGAAAAGGATCTCGTGTAATAATCAGTCCAGATTTCAATGAATAAATAATATTTTTCAGAAGCTGAAGTTAGATAGTGGATTTATTTAACCTCTGAGGGTCAGGTAATAAATACTAAGTGAATTATTCAACCCAATGTCTAATCAATACAATTCAGTGATATATTTTTTGTGTTTCATAAAAGGTTGTACACTAAAGGCAGTGAGCAATTATGGAAATTGGGCCCGAGTGGCACTCAATTCTCCTGTTACTCGAAACCTCGGCACCACTACCTTGACAGCAAATCGATTAGTGCGCTCGTGAAGCAGCTCGGTGACCTCTGACCTGCTTCCAGCTCCATCTGACAGCCTAGAGAGTATTTTATATTTATTTTATTGAATTAACTCCATCTTGCCTGTACAGCAATCTACACATCCAGTACAGATGGAACGAGAAGGCTACAGACCTGTTCATTTAAGGATATATCCTGAAGGTTCAGATAAGCGGAAGACTACTAGACATCATTGTGGTAGTTCAGCACATGCTACTTTGCTGGAAAAGGGGAGTCGTCAAGTACATCTGAAGATGAACAGCTCCGACATGAAGTTTGCAGCCAAATCGCTGCGTCTGAAAACATGCTGTTTCAAGTACCAGATCGTGTTTTGTAAGCTGGGCCTCTAATGGTTTACTTTAATAATAATAATAATAATAATAATAATAATAATAATAATAATAATAATAATAATAATAATAATAATAATAATAATAATAATAATAATTTAGTCTCCTAAAATCCACTAAAGATTAATAGCATTTTCCAGCAAGAAATTGCTATCAACATAGACCACACAAAGCACTTTGGGGAGTGTTTAATTGGTCTAGTCACAGCACTCAGAAGGCCCAGTGGCGCCAGACCAGAGGCATACAGTACTGTCATTCTCCAATCTGCAAATTCTTGTAGATTGAAAAATGAGTTACAATTTTGCGAATCCATCAGCCAATCGATCAATCAGAAGGTGAGGCGCTGTACATGCAAAGCCTACTTGAAGATGTGACTCACTCGTCAAAATGGGCGACTCCGCAACCTGCTTGGGAAGCCAAAGCACCAGAGCATAAGGCAGGCCCAAAGATCAAATACAACATGATATCCACAAGGGCATTCAAGCAGGAGAGTCCTGTCCCCCTTTGTTCTAATTTCCAGGCAACATTCCAGAGACAAAGACTTATTTATTGTGTGTTTGTTTGTTTTATGTTTCTATACCACTCCAATTTTCCCAAAGGGAAAAGCGAAAGACCACTGGACAGCCACACCTTGCCCCTAATTATTTCAGAGATGTTTGAGGCTGCACCTCACAATTTATTCTTCTCAGGTAGAACTGTAGTCGTTGCTTTATAACAGGCCTGTCCAACAGGTAGACCGGGGGCTACCAGTAGCCCCTGAAGGGTTCAAAAGTAGCCCGCCAGCCAACAATAAAAAATGTGAGGGGATAAGTTCTCCACCTCAATCTCCCCCACCCCAAGGACCAATAGTGCCCCAGCAAAGCTCTGGGTCTGCCAGCCCACTGTCTCAGCTGAGCGGAGCAGTTCAAGGGCCATGGCACAGTCCTACCGGCCAGATGATCGGCGTGCCACTGTCTCGTGACCAACTGAGTTGTTGGTGCAGAGCGGAGGAAGGGGAGTGGAGGGGACAGTGAGGGGTGGGGTCATGGTTGTGCCCGCTTCCTTTGTGTGCATGGTCAGCCTTACCATAGGAATGCATTGAAATTTGTTCCCTCCAGAAAGAATTAATTGATTTTCAATGTGTTCCTATGGGAAACCGTTGCTCTACTTCCAATTTTTTTTACTTATGAGCATATGCTCAGAACAGACAAAATTCAGAAGTAGAGGTTTTAGTGTAGTAGCCCTCAGGCACTTTCATCCGGAAAAAGTAGACCTCGGCCTGTTCAAAGTTGGACAGCCCTGCTTTATAAGCTCTTCATATGGTGACTGCCTCCTCTCTATTAAGCACATACAGCCTAATCCAGGCCTGCCCAAAGTCCAGCCCGGGGGCCAAATCCGGCCCGTCAGACCATTCTGAGTGGCCTGCAGCTGGCTGGCCCGCCCCTCCCTCCCCCTCCTTTGCCCCATTTTTAAAAAAAAATCTTCTGCCAACACTGACACCGCTGGGAAGCTTGGGGGCTGGGCAGATGGGTGGTCTGCCGCCACCGGCACCGCAGGGGAAAGTGTGGGGGTGGGCAGGCCAGCGGGCCTCTGCCACCGCCAAGGAGCTTTGGGGTGGGCTGGTGGGCAAGCCGTCACCACTGCTGGGGAGCTTGGGGGGGTGCAAGGTCGCACAGATCACCTCTTCCAAGGGGCGACCTGTGGCCACGGCTCCCTGTGCTTCCTTTGGTCCCCACCTTCCTTCCTTCCTCCCTCCCTCCCTTGGTCCCCACCTCCCTCCCTCCCTCCCTTGTTCCCCACCTTGTTCCCCACCTTCCTTCCTTCCTCTCTTGGTTTCCACCTTCCTTCCTCTCTCCCTTGGTCCCCGCCTTCCTTCCCATGGGTGGGGTTGCAAGGGGTCAATGGGTGGAGCTTATGGGTCAGTGGGTGGGGCTTGCAGTGGGGTGGCAGGGTCGGGGAGCAACCGGCCCCTGACACATTCTCAGCCACCAAATCTGGCCCTCCTTACAAAAAGTTTGGGCACCCCTGGCCTAATCAGTAATTAAACCTGGTCTTATCTCCACAGATACATCTATTGAATGAAGGCTATCTGGATTTTTTCCCCCAGAGCTACCGAGGTGTTTAAAGGATGCTACTGAAAATCTTCAATGGAGAGTTATGATATACCTGTATAAAATATGGGAGGTCTACAATTCTCCTTACAGGTTTTCACTATGTGTTATTCAAGGCAGGCTTCCTATATGGTCGACTCCCCCCCTTCTCCGCCACCCACCCCTTTCCTGAAGGAGCCAATGCATTTGTCAATATTTAAAAGAAATGTACTACTCTCTGCCAATGAATAGTATGTTCCTACCATTATTCTTATTGAGTAGCACCCACTTCTGCCTCAATAATTTTGCACTATTAAGGAGGCTGACAGCACAAGAGAAGTACTCACAAATGGGAAACTGTCAGACATTGGCCCTAACATTAAAACCAGGGCTTAAGCAGTTTATTCTGGAAAGCCCTTTCACACATTTGTAAGGTTCTATGCATTAAGCCATGAGTTATTATATTTCTCTCATTCGTTCTCAAGACCTGTACAAAAGTGATTACTTCAGTCATTTTTCAATATTACTTCCATTCCCAGGAAATGCATTTTCAAAAGTTATTTATTTTGCACAGTGTGTCATGTTGTTATATTGTACTAGTTAAAATAAAACTGCTGTAGGCTTCTGCATACATTTATATCCCCACTACACAGTGTCATTGGAAGCAAGATGTTTCAAGCTGTATACACTTTAAATTTCAGCATCATTCTTTCTCAGGATTGGTGACGATTTTTAAAAAGCAGTAAATCCAGTTACCAAAGTAATTCAACTATAAAACTGCCTTCATGTGGTTTAAAGGGCTAGTTTCCCCCTCAAAAAACTCATTTTAAATATTAACCGCATTCCTTGTGTCTGTTTTGTTTATTGAGCTTGAACTGAGTTCCTGCTGTTTAACTCACTCACGACCATCTTCATGCAAGCAGAATCCAATCATATATTCACACTTACATACATAGCTTTAGGGCACACTTTTCCCGAGTAAACCTAACTGCCAAAACAATATTTCAAAATGTAACAAATATTTGCAATGCACTTTGAACTAACTGTCATTACCAATAATTGCTGAAAAGTTCAGAACCTGATGTCTATTTTTTTTTCTTGAGTGCTCGATTAGCTACAACATCCACCACTGTCCATTCATTTCAAGGAAAGGGCTAGAGGAGATTCCTTTTGGGGACTTTTAAAATTTATTTGTATTTGTAGTTTTGCCTGTGCTCATGCGCTGCTTCCATTAAAATGAAAAGGGCACTTGTACCTAACAATTTTATGTGCACGTTGGAGCACAGGCCCTGAGTTCTAATCCCAAGTGTGCACTTGAGGGACTTGGATGTGTCACACTTTTCTTGCAAATGACTCACGACACTGTCATGTATGTGAAGTGTGCATTGATACGTGGAAACAAAAGGGATAAGTAGGCTTCACTTACTTATGTCATGACCTTAAATAACCAGTTTGGTTTTCTTCCTGTACAAATTAAGAACTACAGTGGACCCTTGCATAACAAACAGTTTGTATAACATAAAATTTGTACAACATAAAAAATTCCGGAGATAGGGGAAATTTGCTTTACATAATCGCCTATGGGGCGAATCGGTACAACATAAAAATGGGATTACTCTGTTTTCAATGCATTCCTATGGGAAATTTGTATAAAGGAAAATTTGCTTAACATAATTTCATATGGAACAAATTAATTCCTTTATACAAGGTACCACTGTATAGACCAGGCATTTCCAAACTTCAGCTCTC
This sequence comes from Phrynocephalus forsythii, assembly GCA_029282475.1. Taxonomy (NCBI): domain Eukaryota; kingdom Metazoa; phylum Chordata; class Lepidosauria; order Squamata; family Agamidae; genus Phrynocephalus; species Phrynocephalus forsythii. Next base: position 114,878,411 of record JAPFRF010000011.1, read on the forward strand.
CAGATGTTTTGGTCCACAACTCCCACAGTCCTTTGCCATTGGCAATCTAAGCTCGAAATTCTGGGAGTTGTGGTCCAAAACATCTGGAGGGCCGAAGTTTGGACATGCCTAGTATAGACGAAACATCTTTTTTTCACCCCAGGTTTGAGGACACGTTAAATCCCCATTACAATGGATATCTCTATTGGGATAACAGAAAACCTTCAGACCTATTTAAAGGACTATAAAATGAGAAAGCACAACAATGTAGCTAAAAGGCAAGATTCAAAAGATCACATTTCAAGCCATCGAGATATTGTCACAAAATGAAAATCTGATCTAAGTGAGACCAACAGAAAAGATGCAGTTATCCTCAGCCAGGAGGACTGCAGGCTCATTTGTCATGCCAGTTCCACATTATTTGTCGTCTAGTGGGGGGAGGTTATAAATATTGGAGCATTTCTGATGTAAATTTCCTAGCAAACCAATCACAATGGCAAAGGCTAATTCTTTTCCTCCAAAATTGGGTGCTCTCAGACCCTGCATGAAACGAATGCAAGGGAGAGTTTTGCTGGGTGCTGAGAAACCGCTGTGCTCATTCCCCCGACAGCCAAATTAGAGGCATGGGGGCAGGGTGAGGGAATGGGAAGGAAAAGGAAAGCTTAAAATATTTAATCAGCAGATCAGCATAAGCTCTGAGCTAACTCTTGGAAAGCACTCTCATCTCAGCATCCACATAAGGAGCCCTGAAAGTGGCTGTGATCCAGATTACAAGGGGACTTTCGTCCCCTCCTGAAAAAGCTCTGGCAACAGACCTACCAGGAAACCTTTCAGAATATCATTTACTATTTTACTTTACCCTCCCTGTTCCTTGGTCAATCACTAGACACACTGCGTGCCACAGATTTTTGAGAGAAAGGGGGGACATTTCTGAGAAATCAAAGAGCAATAAAATATTAGACAAGCAATGCATTCGTTTAAATGAAGGTATGTGTTCTACAAATACTGCTATTGGTTCCCTCCTTAGCACTGCCTCTGGAGTAACAAGGGGAAGAGAGCAGAGTGTTTTAACCACCACAGAGTTCTTAAGCTCTGTGCCAAGCAGTCTTTCATTAAATGCACTGCTGTCCATAAATCACAGTTTTGGACCCACTTGCCACACATGAATCTGTTCCCCCTTTGATATGCCTGTACAGCTTTCATTGACACTAATGGGACTTGCACAGGCTGCTTATTAATGGATAACCAGACCTCTTGCTGTGGCAATTTGTGGACAGCCAAGCTCTGCAGAAGGATATATGAAATGGGTCCGTGTGTATTTCTAGACCTCCATTGTTTCAACTCTCCAAAACAAAAGGTTCTGCTTAATCCTGCCTGGCAATTTTGGAGGTGGACGGGGAAGACAATTTCAGGAAAGACCTTTCCAAAAAGCTTACCTTTCCTGAATCAGCTCACTGGCTTTGGCAACCTCAATCAGTACCATTTTTACAATATTCCCAAAGACTTTTATTTTTACTAGGAACATTGGCAATGTCATGGAGTCAAATCTTACCAGTGCCCGGATGGAGAATACTAGTTGGGAACCTTTTAAAAAAGCCAATTGGTTCTACAAAGGAGCTCACTCTGGTGGTTGTCTTTTTAAGTATTTATAGAATACACCACAGTGTGATTTTATTCAGCTTTAGGCTAATGTGAGCTTCCACTCCCCCACCCATGAGGTGGAGGCCAAGGCCAAAGGGCCCTACTGCTGCACCCATCCATGGGGCTTCCCCAGGGCAACCTCTCATCTAGCTAAAAAGGTAAAGGTAAAAGTTCCCCCCTGCACATGTGTGCTAATCATGTCCGACTCTAGGGGCGATGCTCATCTCCGTATTCAAGCCAAAGAGCCAGTATTGTGCAAGTCCATGGCCACGTGGCCGGCATGGCTGCAAGGAAACACTGTTTTACCTTCCTGCTTTTTACGGAGGTACCATACCTATTTATCTACTTGCATTTTATATGTTTTCGAACTGCTAGGTTGTCAGGAGCTGGGGTTAACAGTGGGAGCTTAGTTCTTCTGACCAAAGTAGCTAAATTTTGTGCAGTTGCTATTAAAATTCATGAAGGGAAGGTCTCAGCTAGAGCAGTTACAGTAGTATTAAGTTGTTTTTAGGTAGGGGTCCCAGGGACTGATAGTTTTAATAGGATTTTAAGTAAGTTCAGTGCTGATTATGCTCGAGCTTGATATTGTTTTTTACTGTATCATCTTATATGGCTGATTCATAGAAAAATTTCATACATTGTAGAGGTAGAGGATTTATGATAAGACAGCTTACATATTGTTACATACACTTTGCGCTGTGATGTTTTATGTACTTTTGCCTTGCAGGTCAATGGCTGTAAGAAAATTGTATTATTATTAATGGGAGCTTGCTCCTCCACTGCATGGCACCCGGGATTCCAACCACCAAGCTGCCGACTTTGCAGTAAGCAGTTTCGGAGCCTTAGCCGGCTGAGCCTGCAGGGTGGCAAACAGAATTCGTGGCTTTGGTATTCGGGATTTCTCTATGCATTTTCAAAGCTTGAAAAGGTTTTTGGGTTACAACTGCCAGGAACCCCAAAAACCAGGCTGGATAGGAGATACTGGGAGTTCTAAGCCGAAAAGCAAACCTCCCAAGATTTGATTTCTGTTTTCTGCCTAATTTTAGGATGCCTTATTGTACCTTTCCTCCACTTAAGTTTTATGACAAATGCTTCAGCTTTTCCTTTTGAGGAAGTTGCTCCAATCCCTTCCAGCATTTTGATTGACCTTTTCTGTACTGCTTCCAGCTTAAAAATAAAAAAGAAAATTTATATAGCATGATAAATATAGTTGCATCGTGTATCGTTTCCCATCACCGCCTCATTGTTAGCTACCCTACCATCAAAAAACTGGACCTGCAGGGAAAGCACATGCAAAAGGGTCATGTGTTTTACACTCACTATTTTTGTATTCCCTTGAATTTTGATGTTGCTGTTCTTTAACTCAAAAGCTTGGATGCACATTAGTTCTCTTATGTACATATTGGAGTGCAAAAATTTAAATCCAGAGATACAATGGAAACAAAAGTATATAGATATACAGATTAATCATCATCTTTCAAGTGTTCTATGATTTATGGTCCTGGTGGCATCAATCTGAATACCACCCCAACCACTGTTACATACAGCGTATTTACTGTGTGCAAACCCGATAGGGGAAAAATTGGCCCTTTCAAAAACATCCATTACATGCCTTAAAACACTGCATCTTCTGCATCAACATTCGAGATTCTTGAACCTTGTGCATTTTCAAAGGTCCAGAGAAGTCATCCACAGGAAACTTTTCCATTCCAACACCACACCAAATCCACTCACTTTTCTATGCATGAAGATTTATTCAGCAATTCTTTAAAGCTAAAACTTACTTGCAAGTCCCAGTGAACCCAAAGGAACTTGCTTGTTCCTTCCAAATAAACACAGGTAGGCTCATTGTGCAAATCACATAATCCAAGCTATAAACAGAGAACAAGAGTTAACAAGGTCAACTTATCATAGCCAGAAACAACAAAGCAGAGAAGAGACAGATAAAGCGAGAGAAGGAAAGACTAAGAAACTGTCTGTGTAGATCTGTGTGTGCGCCTGTCTCTGTTTGTAAAAACAAAATGACTGTAATATGAAAGAAAATTGCTCATTTAAATTTGCAGTCCAAAGGAAAGCCATCAGCTCTCCAGTCTCCATGAAAAACAAAGCTATCAAGGCCAACATTCTTGGGCCTTTCCAACAAATTTCTGGCTTTAAATTGACCTAATCCTTGTTGTCCACACAAGGAGATAAAGGGAGTCAGATTGAACAAATGTGTGTGCATCCATCCCCAGATTCAGAAAGACAGTTGAGCTCTCTGGTTCGTAATCAAGGTGTAGAACATTTGCCACATTTAAGGAGTGTGTTGAGACTCAAAAGACTTGGGTGCAGTTCCTGCCATGATCATGAAACTCACTGGAATGTACAGTTGTTGTGCAAATGAAGTGGGGAGGATTACTGCCACGTAGGACTCCTTGAACTCACTCTAGAGGATATAAATGTAATAAAATGTAATAGATAGTACTACTACTAGACCTGGCTCTTACTTATTTCCTGATGTCAGTAATAGAGATGGGCACGAATCAAAAAAATGGTGTTTCGTTTGTCGTTTGTCGTTTGGAGGGTCTGTTTCGGTTCATTTCTGTTTTTCACAAATTTTCGCAAAAAAATCATTTTCATTTTCATTCATTTCGTTACTGTTTAGTTACCATTTATTTCAATTTTTGTGGTTTTTTTTAGCATTTAAAGCAGTTCACTGTATTGCCATAACGAAAATGAAACGCACAACAAAAATTCTGGTGTTTCTTTTCATTTCATTTCATTTTAGAGAAAAAATTTGTTTGTTGTTTCATTGCGTAACAAAACGAAAAAACGAAAATGGAAACAAAAATTGTTCATTTCGTGCCCATCTCTAGTTAGTAATCATACAGTCATGTAACTGTAGAGGTGGAAGAACCCACACATCTCATCTAAGGCCAATGAGGGAAATCTGTTAAAACATCTGTGGATAAGATCTGTTTAACAAGCTCCAGATACAAAGTTTACAAAGGAAAACTCACCATATTGGTTGAGTCTGTCTCTCTCTCTCTCTCTCTCTCTCTCTCTCTCTCAAAATATCTACCCATCCAACCTGCATCTTTCATGTTGGGATGATCCCAATGGCCACCCCAATGGAGGCCCAAAAATCAGTCAGTTGAAACTGAGCCTTCTCTGTAGTTCCTGCTTCACTTTGGAACTCCCTGCCACCAGAAGTATGATCCTTTCTGCCACCAGCATACCATCAGTTTTCAATGCTGTTTCATTGTTTTTATCATTATGATTGTTGATGACTTTGTGTCATTTGTTTGCTACCCAGAGTACTAGCCTAGCTACTAGTTGGGTGGGATATAAATAAATAAATAATTAAATAAATAAATAAATAAATAGTTGGGATGCTAAGATTATTCCCACAGATAAAGAGGAATGAATACAAAGGACATAAACACAATGCACAAACAATAAGATACAAGCATGCATGTAAAAATAAGGTCCACATGCATTTTCATGTGTGTATCTTGTATCCAAATACGACTGAGCAGTTTATATTTACTACAAAATTATTAAATGGAACATCTAACGTAAGTTCCACCTTTTTAATGATCTGCTTTGTTGGAAAATATTGGGGAAAGGTCAATCCCCTTCTGTGCACCAAGTGACATGTTTGAATAACTGCATTATGTACAAAGGCTTAAGAGGACTTATAGGACTCTTACAGTATTGAACTACCCATTTTAGCTTGTTATGATTGTTGCCGATATGACCACAGAACAACGATCTATCCAAAAAAGAATCAGAATTATAGAGTGGAACAGCAGGATTTATGAATGAGGCATCTTTGGCAGCATAGAAGTTTCCATTATAGTGCTCTGTCACCACAGAACTGCTGTGTAATATTTTTCCCATGTACTAAAACTGTATTCAAGTTGCCAAACAATAAGATACAAGCATCTCTGAATTAGTGTCATTACATACCCGATATCCCCCCTGCAAGTTATTTAAAAGCAGATTTTATTCTCAACGAGGTGGTTAAAATTGGTTCGAAAATAGCACATTTTACAAAAAAACATGGAAAACCCTGAGCATAAAAGGAGTCCCATTTGAACAAAAGTCAGAATAAACATGTATGCTTATAAGTGTGGCTATTTAAAGCTGAAGAATGCCTGAATGTTTATTATTATGGGGAGTCATGTGGCTCAGAATATGCTTCTACAATTGTTCCTTTTGGATTAACACTGAGAAGCTCTCACTCCAAGGCAACAGAAGTGCTCTTAAAGGCACAATGTGCTATAAAAGCATTCCTAAAACTATGTTCCATGACACCCAAGATGCAGCAGTCCCACATGCTTTTGGGAATGACTGTCATAATCTACGCAGTAGTTTTGCAATAAAGAAAATGTACAGTATTATGAAATGACGTTGAGCTGCCTAGATGCCCTAAGCACATCCGATCTTGCCTGATTTCGGAAGCTAAGCAGGGTCGGCCCTGGTTAGTACTTGGATGGGAGACCACCATGGAATACCAGGTGCTGTAGGCGCCTGGAGTAGGAACTGGCAAACCACTCCAGGATTCCTGCCAAGAAAACTCCATGGACATGGGGTCATGAAGTCGGTCACGACTGTAACGACGCAACACACACAGACACACATGAAATGACGTTAGCTTTGTTCATGAAGCCCCCATCCAACCAAATGTGTGCTATCAATTAAAATTACTTCAGTTTTACAGCAACATAAAAACTGCTGACCTTCAAACTTGCCAGTGGCCAGGCTGGATTGTGAACCCAGGTCTTCTAGAACTCAACCCTACCAGCAAATCATCGGGACCGTCCATAGCAGCCATCCATCATAGCTGCTCATAGTTAATCCTAACTCAGGGTGGGCAAAGTGTGACAACCCCCCACACACACACCAGTTATCAAGACCTTCAACCCCAATATTTGTTTGATTCCATTTTGTGTTTCCATAAAAGTTGACAATCTCGCACCCTAGAAGTTCCTGGGACCTGCAATTTGGCCATTTTAAATGCCCTTTCAATAAACTGGGATTTTCTTTAAAACTAACTTTTCAAAAAATTATTCAAGGTCTTAAAAGGCCGAGAGTACCTTGTACATATGTCACCCAGGTCATAAAATTGGCCATATTTGTGCTGCACCTTATTTTTCCTGGAGTACGTAATTTTGGGAGCCACAGTCGGTGCATCTAACACTAGGTTCACCTCTGCTTAGCCATTCTGCCCAAGTTGAGGGAAGTCTAGGTGAGGTGCTGTGTCAAGTGTTCACTGAAATAACTCCCCTCCGTGCCAACCTGACTGCTGTGCTGCAGCCCCACTTTTCCTTGTGCCCCACTGTCTTCTCCCCTCCTCCCACTGCTTTGGTGGCTCTGCTTTCTTCCACCTTGGGATCATGGACAATGGCAGAAAGGTGACCTCTGAAACTCCTGAAAGCTATTTGGATGATAGCTGGCTCACTTGGGGAGCTCGAAAAGCAGGAAATCACTTGGAGAGCAGGGTGGAGTCCAAAGTAACTTTTTCAAATTATAGAAAGCAGTCAAATAAGCATACAGTACTACAGACCCAAATGCTGCCATGGTCAATATCTCCTTTCCCCCAGACTGAGGTAATTTAAGCAGAAGGCTATTGCTGCATTGATGTATTGAAATCATACAGGAGTCAAGATTTAGCATGAGCCAAGCATGGTCCCTTTGTGCAGCCACTTACTCTTTGACACAGGAAAATCATGGCACCTGAGCGACAGGGACAAAGGTGTTCCCCTTGTTCAGGTGAGTGAGGTGAATACCTAAACAGTGCTAAAATGGACCACTGTATCCACAAACAAAACAGGGTTTTGCAGAACTAACCTGCCATTCCACTTGTTCAGGATTTGTGATGTGCCAGATTTTGATGAATCAAAATGGTCATTTTAGCTGGGGAGGCGTCATTTCCTCCATCCCTTTGCCACTCTGCTATCTTCAAGGTGAGGATGGGTAGCCCAACAAGCACACCTCCAGAGGGTCCAATGCAAGGTCTCTTCCCATATGTCGATGGCTTGGCTCATAATCCACCCACTCCACCCCTAATTTCCATAACTTTCCTGGGTGGCGTGTGATTTAAGCTGGGCCAGTTCAGCTAGCTATCCTGTCAGGCCCCTTCCATGCCTCGCCTTCCTATACAGTGGCTAGTCCAAATGACTAAGGTGAAAGGACTGGAGCATCCACAGACAGTAGCAATGTGGGAGAGAACACTCTCAGGATGCTGATTAGGAAGTTTATTAAAAGTTTATTAAAATGGCCTTTATTAAAATAGCCCAACGCGTTTCGGCCCAAATGGCCTTCTTCAGGGACTTTTTTACTATTAAAAAGGTGACATTTAAAAGACATAGAGTCAGAGAATTTTACATATGAACAACAAACAGAAGCACTAATAATCAAATGCATGATAAACACTTAAATTGCTGAAACAGTAAGTTTTGTAGGGATACTCACTAAGTGTTACAGGTATACTCTAAAAACAGTCCGGCCTGCTGTCTCAAACTCCCAACCAGCCTATATAACAACATTCTGGAGAACAACCACACAAGGCGTGATATGCATGTGTACACAGTCTCAAAAATACACAGCTTCAAAAGAGAAGTAATGACAGCAGATGCATGGGTACTCCACTGTTCACCCCACCATTTCCACACATAGGGCATCATTCATCTGCCTGCATGCATGTGGGCGTTGTCCACAACCACTTCCAAACATCTTATCCGAAGCAGAATTTGCGTGCATTTATCTCTGTGTTCCACTTGTTGGCAAACATACTCTTATCTTTCTTATTATTATCACTTCATTGTTCAGTAGGGTAAAAGAACTGTTTTTTCAACATAACTGCAATATTATACTACAATACACATCACTAACCTGTGCTCAAAGAAACTCTGGAGAAGTTAAATGTCTTGCTTCTCAGTCTGTTGCTAGCTACAGCTGGGGACTTTTATAATTGCTGGTGAGATTACCCAGCTGGTGTAGCATTCAAGTGAAATCCATTTGTGGCTGTAGCCTTGACCAAAACTTATAATAATGGTAAAAAGTCTATTTCTTCATTCAAACCCATAGGGGATAAGGTGTTTAGCCTAATGATCCAGTCTATTTCTTTTTTTAGAAGGATTTTTTCATTGTTTTTCACAGTTTCTATTGCCCAAAATTTAAGATCTTTTTCTGAATGCTTGTATTCTATGAAATGGTTTACTAAAGGAGTACCTATCCTTTTATTTCTGATGTTGCTAATATGTTTCCCTATCCGTTTTTTCAAGGGTCTGGAAGTCTTCCCTACATACAGTTTAGGGCAAGGACAGCTGATGACATATACAACACCCTGAGTATTGCAGTTTGTGAAACTTACTGTTTCAGCATTTTAAGTGTTTATCATGCATTTGATTATTAGTGCTTCTGTTTGTTGTTCATATGTAAAATTCTCTGACTCTATGTCTTTTAAATGTCACCTTTTTTATAGTAAAAAAGCCCCTGAAGAAGGCCATTTGGGCCGAAACGCGTTGGGCTATTTTAATAAAGGCCATTTTAATAAATTTTTAATAAACTTCCTAATCAGCATTCTGAGAGTGTTCTCTCCCACATTGCTATAGTCCAAATGACTCCCTGTTTTCCAATAAGGTGCCCATAGCACAAAGCTGCTTTCTTTCAGATGGGGGGAAATGACAGGAGTCAGGCTCTATTTTACATTTCCACCAGCTTTTCAAGAAGAATGCAGCACATGCCCCAGTTTCAGGCAGAGCAAGACGCTACTGAGAGTATCGTGAGACAGTCACTGGAGGTTAGATTTCCTGAAGTGCTCAGCTTCAATGTAGGCGCCATTACAAACAGCGTATCAAGAAGTTTTATTCTGAGTATCACTGAATTCCCAATAACTCCTTCATGCCTTTCACCCTTTTACAGAAATTGTGTGTGCTAGGTAACGCCTGGAAGACACGTTATCCAGAAAATATAGCCCCACTTATGCATTCAACAGCAAAAGATGGTGAACACTACTGCTCCATCCATATTCATTCTAGGAAGTATTGCCCTACAGTGTCCAGTTTGACCAGTTAATCCCAGAGGATGAACAGATTCCAGAGTTGATGCTTCAGTGGCCACCAGTAAAATGGAAAACAAATTGCTCTGCCACCAACTGGATGATCTGACGGAGATTCCTGCATCTTTCCAGTGGGGATCTATTGGAGGTAGCCTACTTATCATTTTATTGGCCCAAGATATTTTGCTGCTTGAGATGTCAAATTTTAAGAAGAATGGCTAAAATGGCAAAGCCACCCAAAAGTGGGCAGCAGTAAGAGAGTCCTCACAGCACTGCTCAGTTATTGAAGGCTTCATCAAGCCATTCACTCCATTCTCTCTAAAAAGTAACTTTTAGGGTCAACTTCAATAAGGTGTGCACTGTGAGCAATTTGTACAATCCCTGGGCAACAACAGTGTCCTGTCTACTCACCTCTCCATTCCGGACACCCCACTGGATCGCTTTTGACACAAACGAAGAAGCTCAATTGAGATGTAATAGTCAATGGCAGCAGTCCTACCCACTTGAACCTATTGCTTCAATGAGAGGGAGGAGATCGTACAGGCCATGAGACTCTCAGTAGAATATACACATCATCTATCTACCTTCGAGGTAGGGAAGCTGTTGTATGTTTAAATGTTTTGGACATTGGCCATGGGAACTGTAGGTCAAAACATCAGGAGATCTGAAAGTTGCCTCTGGAGCCAATGTACTTTCCCCCCCAAGCATGCCAATCTGTTAGGACTTTGTGTCCTCAAACTGAAATACAAATTATTGTTTTTCAAGCATGTGTCAGTTTCAGCATGCCAATGTCTAAGGTGATTTCTGTTCACAACAACCATATAATGCAAGTTTCTACCCAAGCCCATGTCAAATCTCTTGGTCTGAACACTGATCTCCCTTTGAGTTAATCTGCCCAAATATAAGGAAACAATTCATTAGATGTAAATTAAACAAAAAAAAAGAAACAAAACACAAATAATCTATAGGGCATCAACAGGGTGGTGGAAGATTCCTCAATTATGAAAGGAATCTTCTAAAGGCGTTATAAGACATTTTGATCTGCGGAATGCTTTTACAAATATTTGGCTATCATTTATTTATGTTTTCCTTCTGTACATTGTAAAGCAACATTTTCAGGGGCACTCATTTAAGGGGAATGCTGTGGCATATTAGTTAACTTCCTAAAAGCCACATCAAAGGTTTGAGTTGAAAGCTTTAAAAAGACTACCATATTTGCCGTATATAAAAGATTTTATAATGAGATGAAATGCTGTTGGATAGAATTAAAATCTAAAAACTCCTGGAGACTAAGCCAGAAAGGGATGATTACTGTTCTGTTAAATATTGCAACTACTGTATAGTGATTATTGTAAGGGATGTGAGGTTTGTTTGTTTCTTTGTTTGTTGGCAAATCTCTCATAAATATTGCAGACAAAAGGTCAACTAATGGTCTGAAACAGATGCTGCAGCATGATGGAAGGTAGATGTGTGTGGCCTTGGTCAGGAGCCTGGTTGGGAAATCACAGGGAACAGCTATATGAAAAAGCTGAAAATATGTATAATGAACACATTTTTTTAAAAAAATGATGGCCAGATTGCAAGGCATTGACTTTGAACTCTGTTCCATATGCTTTGTCATAAATCTAAATAGTAACTGTGAGTGGCTCCCATTTTGTTCTTTCAGACTCTGGGAGTTTTTACAATAAGTTCATTAATAATTACTCACCATAGTAATAAATAATAAATTCAGTAATTCATTCCATAATAATAAATAATGCTAAACTATTATGGGGAACATTACTGACCTAAACAATTCAACAAACATCCACCCAGAAGCAGGTCTGGTTGCATTCTGTGGGGTTTGAGGTGAAGAGAATTTACCTTTTCTGCCATCTGATATTCACTAGGAACAACACAGAGGTTCAATGGTGAGTGTCTTCCACAGCATTTCTATAACTGCCCCTTGGTAAGCAGATCGGGTGAAAAATGAATCAATATTGATGGGTGTTTCACCACAGCTTGAATGATAGTTTGCTTTGCACCTCTTTCCATGGTGCAATTAAGTGTGGGGCTCAAGCTTGACCATTCTCACTCTTACTGGACATAAACAGCCAGGAAAACATCACATCTATTTTAATAGTGGCAGCGCAGTACCTCATTTTGACTACATAGAAAGCAATGGGCAACAGGAAATAACTGAGAGAGAGTCATTAAAGGTAAGTGTGGTTGCAGCCAGCTATAAACTTTTTTTTTTTACCACAGGAAGAGACTCTCAACCCAGAACCAAACAGAGAAATGCAGGAAGAGGCATGTCTTCAAATGGTAGTTACACACATACCTGTTCATTGGGTTTCTTATTTTAAATAGTGCCTATTTTTTATAAGCGATGTTTCATCTGCGGAGCTAGGGAACAACTTTTGTTTCTAAACAAATATTCATATACAGAATATTCCCTTAATTTCAGAATAACCCAATTTCCTAGCTGTTTCCTTCCTAAAGTCCATGTATGATATGGACTACCATACACCAGAGAGCTGCCCAGATGCCCTAAGCACATCCGATCTCACCTGATCTCGGAAGCTAAGCAGGGTCGGCCCTGGTTATTCCTTGGATGGGCGACCACCAGGGAATACCAGGTGCTGTAGGTGCCTGGAGTAGGAACTGGCAAACTACTCCAGTATTCCATCCAAGAAAACCCCATGGACATGGGATCACAAAGAGTCGATTATGATTGTAATGACACAACACACACACCGTACACCAAACCCAATTCCTCAGGACTCAATAGACTTTATTTCCATAGTTTCCAAAATGTCTGAATTTCTTCCCCTCCTGAAACAACAGTTAAAAGGGGCCATTCCTGAATGCTAGACATTTCAAGAATCATCCACAATAGTTCAATTGTTGAAAGGCAGCCAGCATTAATGAGGTCAGAAAATAGAAAAATAAAAAAACCTGGCCAAACGCAGCATAAACTGCCTACACCCATCCCTACAGAAAACCTTCCACATCTTAGTGTGAACTGGGGAAGCTATGTTTGTTTCCACAGAGAGTATACATGAGGTCTTAGGAACAAGACCAGAAGTAGGAAAAGTTATTTTATTGGGCTCCAGCACTCCAGATCCCCCAAATGGCATGACATTGCAGTAATTTTTAAAAATTACAGTTGGGATTAAGATAACAAAGTTCATCTTCCCCCACTCCCACCTCCTGAAAGCATGGATGTGAAATGAAACGATTGTGCCGTCTTGTCTTTTCTTTTTCTCCCAAAGTATCTACTACTAAAATAGTATGAATCTATTTCTAGCAATATTAAATCCCACCCAAGCCAGTTAAAATCATAACCGGCGCTTTTTTAAAAGAGCATTTTGCGTTTTGGAGCAGAATGTACTCAGTCATCCATTAAATATGACAAGGTCTGCATTTTATTTAGACGTTGCCATTAATAATGAAATGATGTATGGTTTCCATTCTTGCAGCTCTTCCTTCCCTACACAATCAATTATACATCTAAGAAAAATATTTAGTTGATCTAAACCTACACCAATTAACCGTTAGTAATGTACTAGTATGAATTGGAGCAAATCAAAACATGTTTGCTAGCATGCACAGTGTAATAAAATAATCTTTTAAAAGGCTACTGTCAACTACCACCTAAATCGGGGAAGAGGATGTCTAAATATGTAAGATGAAAGACAATTAATTGAAATGATCCAAACACAAATGATCTAATGGTCAAGTTCCAGTGTGGTTGTTCTGCAGTTGCTGACAGCAGGGGAACTAGGAGAGAGAGTGACTGCCTTACTACATAGACAAAGCTTTATGGGGAATATTATTTGCTCAATTTGCTCAACACTATAGGGTTATGACAGTTGCCTAGATGCCCTAAGCACATCCGATCTCGCCTAATTTCGGAAGCTAAGCAGGCTCGACCCTGATTAGTACTTGGATGGGAGACCACCAGGGAATACCAGGTGCTGTAGGCGCCTGGAACAGGAACTGGCAAACCACTCCAGTATTCCTGCCAAGAAAACTCCTTGGACATAGGGTCATGAAGAGTTGGTCACGACTGTAATGACACAACAACAACAACAATAGGTTTATGGGATTCAGAACAAATCACCCTCTATACACCCTAAGATCCTGGAATACTAACACCTCTGGTTGTCTCAGGATTGCATGTCCTTTAACAAACACTTCTTCCTTACTTCTCTCACTGATAATTTAAAAATACAGTGCATCTTCTGTATATTTATCTTTAACATACAGGTCATTTGCATAAAAAGCTCAAAGAACCAAAATACTGTAATTAGTTTTTGTGTTGAGCAACTCTCTTCTTAATTTCGCACCCTATTCATGTCAAAGTGCACTGAGAATAAGGTCTCCTACTCCAGCTACTATCAGGCACAAATAGTAATTTCCTACTGATAGCAATGGCAGTTTCCCTTCTGCGACCATTAGGGAATCAAGGAGAGACATTTTTCAAAAAGCCACATCTCAATCTTGACTCACTATTTCACACAAAGGCCAATGAAACACCATATGATGAGTGTAATATGTAGCTGGTTCCTGAGGTGCACACCCCCTTGGAACAAGCAATCTCCTCCTGATTAATATGACAACTGTTTCTCAGTTTGTTGAAAACAGAATGAAATTGTTTTATCTTTTCACTATCCCAGCCATTATATCACACAGTGGTACCACACAACACGGATGCCCCGTAAGATAAATTCTTCGTAAGACAAATGAAATTTCCCAAAATAGGCATTTTTTCGCAAGACAACGGTTTGCCTACCAGATGCCTTGCAAAAAAAATCCATCTTATGGGGCAGATATTTGAATTCCACCCGCCCACAACCCGAGAGGTTATGGGAGCGTGAAATTCAAAAGTCTGGTCTTCCATCCTAGCTCTCCAACACTGTAGCACCCAATCCATGGGTGCTACACGGTCGATAAAGCCAGGATGGAAGCCGCTGCTGTCTCCCCTTCGGCTCTTTAAAGAGCCTGCAAGCCTCCAACTCCCATTCAGCTTGGGCTCCGTGCATGGAGATCTTTAAAGGGATCCGCCCACAGAGGCTGGCTGCCTTCCTTTCGTTCACCTCCGCAAACAGTGAGGCAGGCAAAAGGCACACACATGGCACTGCTTTCTCTTCCCCAGCCTGACTGTTCACAGAGGCTGGGAAAGGAAGACAGACAGCCTTTGTTCACAGAGCCCTTGGAGGGGTGGCTGCCCCCACTCAGGAAGGGGACGAGCGGGTGAGTCACCCCTCACCCACTACCCCCTGGGTTGGGGCAGCTAGCAAAAGGGAAAAGCTTTTCCTCTGCCCAAACCCATAAAAGAAGGAGAAAAGCTTCCCCCCCTCCTTTGTTAGGCTGGGGGTAAACCCCCTCAATCAACCTGAAGCGGAAGGCTGCTGGTTGATTGAGGGATTTTGTGACAGCATTCCCATAGGAATGCATTGAAAACTAACGTAACCCATTCCTCCATAATTGATTAATTGGTTTTCAATGCATTCCTATGGGAAACTGTGCCTCATAAGAAAAAAATTTCATAAAATGAATGGATCCCTGGAACCAATTAAATTCATCTTAGGAGGCATCACTGTACATAATTTTATCTCAGGAGGGAAAAGGAAGGAAAAGATAGTCATATAGAAAGTTCCTTTATACAGTGGTACCTCAGTTTAGGTAATTAATGCATTCTCCAGGAAGTTTTGTATCCTGGAAAATTTGTAAACTGTAGTGCAGTTTCCCACAGGAATGCATTGAAAACCAATTAATCTGTTCCGGAGTTCAGAAAAAAAGCAAAAAAAAGTCAACCCTCCTCCCAATGTAGAATACACATAACAGGCACGGAACCAATGAAGGATCAGCTCCATATCTTTCCACCACTTGAGAAATGCACCATAAAAGTTTGAAAAGTCCAAAACCTGCTACAAAAAATGTCCAGAATGGCTCCAAAACTCAAAGAAAAAACAGTTCCAATTCATCCCACCCCTCCATAAACTACAGGGGTGCAATGCATCCTGGGTATACTTTTTCCTCAATGCCTAATGGAAAAATATGTATCCCAGGGCATGCCAAAGACAATTTTCTTAACCCGAGGCATTTCAAACTCAACCCCAAAAAGACCGAGGTGATGTTCTTTGGGAGTTCCGCGTCTGGATTTGGAGGCCCCCTCCCCAGTCTGGAGGGTGTTTCCCTACAGCTGGTGGACAGGGTTCGGAATCGGCGTGGTTCTGGATCTGGTGGTTTCCTTGGAAGCCCAGGTGGCTGCCGTGACCCGAACCGCTTTTTACCATCTTTGTTAAATTGCCCAGATCCGTCCATATCTAGAAGGCAACTCCCTGAGAATGGTAGTGCAAGCGTTGGTGATCTCGAGGCTGGACTACTGCAACGCTCTTTACATGGGGTTGCCCTTGACTCTCCTCCGGCGTTTGCAGCGGGTGCAAAATGCGGCAGCCAGGCTGGTGGCTGGAGTGCGTCGCTATGACCACATCACCCCAGTCCTGGCTCGCTTGCATTGGCTGCCCGTTGCACACCAGATCATATTCAAGGTACTGGTTTTAGTTTATAAAACCCTCCATGGCTTGGGACCGGACTACCTGCCAGAGCGGATCGCCCAGCGATCAACCTTGGCCCGTCCTGTTCGGCAGGTGCGAGCGCACTCGCTTCAGGTGGCCACCCCCAGAGAGGCCCGGAAAACCTCCACCTGGAACTGGACCTTCTCGGTGGCCGGCCCCTCCCTCTGGAACAGTCTACCCAGCGACATGTGCTCTGCAGAGTCCCTGCTGGCCTTTCGCAGAGCGTTAAAAACTCTGCTCTTCCGCGAGGCCTTTGGTGACCTAGCTTAGGTTTTTGTTTTTGTTTGTCCCGCCATCTGTTTACTTGCTTGGTTAGCGAACTGCTCAGTTGTCGAGTCAGCTACATGTTTTTATGCCAAGGGTGCTTATTTGTTTTTAAACTGTTGTGGTTGTATGATGTGTCTGTATTGTTTGCTGAATTGATCAGCTCAGTGTAAGCTGCCCAGAGTTCCCACGGGAAGATGGGTGGGGTAGAAATTCAATAAATAAATAAATAAATAATTAAATAAAATCCCCATTTACAATAATTTCTTTTTGTAACCTGAGCTTTTTGTAACTGGAAGTGTTTGTAACTTGAGGTACCATTGTACCACATCAGATTGTCAGTTTGGCCCAGTACTGTCTTCTATAACTGACTGCAGGTTTCCAGGTGAGGCATTTATCACAATCTACTTTTGGACCCATTTAATTAGAGGTGGAAGGGACATTCTGTAATATATCCCAATATTGAATATTGAATATCTTCCTAAAATGTGCCATTTTCTCGAAACTTCTGAGATGACTTAAAGCTTTAGGATGATATAGTCATGAGGATACAAAATCAAAATACAGTGGACCCTTGTATAACAAACGTTTTGTATAACATAACATTTGTACAACATAAAAAATTCTGGAGATAGGGGAAATGTGCTTAACATAATCGCCTATGGGGCAAATCTGTACAACATAAAAATGGGATCACACTGTTTTCAATGCATTCCTATGGGAAATTTGTATAAAGGAAAATTTGCTTAACATAATTTCATTTGGAACGAATTAATTACTTTATTAGAGATGGGCACGACCAGGAAAAATGACGTTTCAAGTTGTCATGTGTCGGAGCTGGCCCATTTCGGCTCGTTTCCGTTTGTCGCGAAATTTCTCAAAAATTTGTCGTTTTGTTTGTCATTTTTTTGTCTGTCATTAGTACTGGTTTGGGGGGGGTAGCAGGCTCCTGGAGGCACCTCTCTGGGGTGGGTGCCTCCTCTGGCCCGCTACAAAGGGAAAGCGGGCTCCTGGAGGCACCTGGGGTGGGTGCCTCCTCTGGCCCGCTATGAAGGGAAAGCGGGCTCCTGGAGGCACCTCTCTGGTGTGGGTGCCTCCTCTGGCCTGCTACAAAAGGATACGCATAGCCAATTGGATATGCATACCAAGTTGCAGAGGCAGGCAGAGGCACCTCTCTTTCTTTTGGGTGCCTCTACCGTGACTCACTACTGGCATACTGGTGTACGATGCACTTGGGCTGAGGCTGGGGGAGGAACAAAGTGAGAGAGGACCCCTATGGGCGCCCTCTGGCTCACTAAGAAGGGAAGTGTACTTGCGTGTAGTGCAATGTGAGTACACAGATCTGGCTTAGGGTTAGGGTTAGCGCAAGGGCTAGGCTTAGGGTTACGGGTAAGGTTAGGGTGAGTTACTGGGGTGCACCTCTGGGTGCCTCTCTGACCCACTAAGAAGGACAGTGTACTGGCGTATGGGTTAGGCTTAGGGTTCGGGTTCGGGTTCGGGCTAGGGTTAGTGGGCTTTTTATGCCCGACTGGCACATCCCAGAAGTCTCAGTCAAAACCTGGCCAAGTGGCCATACAATTGGTGGAATGGCTCCAAAAATTTGCATGGTCCACTCCCATGGCCAGCCCATCATTGCGCAGGTGTAAAAAAATAAAAATAAAATAAAATAAAATAAAATAAAATCAATGGAGATGTTTTGTTGCAAGAAAAACCCACTGCTGCTACTGTAAAAATTCAGGCAGTTTTAAAATAGCTATTTTCGCATGTTTCTGTGGTGCTTTGGTGTGTTTTTGGACCACGATTTCAAAATAAATATTGCGGTCGCCCCATTTTGGATCCCCTGCCCACACCGCATGGCATGGCGAGTTGGCAAGACGATGAGGATGCCCCCCACCAGAGCAGCCCAGGACAGGAGAGGGGGGAGGCCAGGGACCCCCCCCCCAGAAACCACCCCTCTGGTAGGTGCCCTCACTCAGGCAGGCATATTTTCGCCTGCTTTTTTGGCCGGGAATCAGGGTTTTTTATTTTTAAAAGTCGTGCCCATGTCTATCCTTTATACAAGGTACCACTGTATCTAATTGGTAGCCCTATGCAATCACTACTAAATATATAGACATTGCTTTAAAGGGAAATACTCTAGTCCTGTCCCTTTCCATTCCAGTTTCAGCACTCTGTCCACCAGGGATGGGGAACTTTCACCCCTCCAGATAGTTTGGACTGCGGCTCGCAGAATTCTGGGCCTGTATTGCCAATGAAAAAGGGCTGTGGGATTGTGATGCAAAACATCTGGAGAGCCAAAAGTTCATCATCCCTGCTCTACACACAGAGAACAATGAACATGAGTCAAGATGACTCAAGTGGCAAGTCCCAACATATAATGAAGCCTCCTTCCTTCAGACCCGTCATTCCCCATGTGCAGAAGATTTGCAAAAATAGAAGGAGTAGAGCTGGAGGATTACCATAATGGACAAATTCCTGGAACCTGGGGATCATAGCCTTCATGTTCTTAGCAGAGGATCCTCCTCATAAAGAACGTGTCCATTTCTCAACATTATCAAACTTAGGAAACTGATACATTTTAGCAGACACTTAATGCTAAATGTACATTAAAACATTTAGAGGGGTGATACTGAATCTTGCTCATCCCATCTCCAATTTTTCCTGTGTCGTATTTCCGGTGTTTGAATTCAGACATATAGATGTTCAAGTATTGTATGCTCGTGACCTGCCATTATTAAAGGTACACACAGAGACAGTGACACACATGCAAGAGTGCAATCCATGTCTAATCTCCACCTCCATGTATTTTGTTCCACATGCCCATGCCTTAGTTAATGCTGAATACTTTTTCATCTGTGCATTTGTGTATCAAAAATGCAGCTTTCCGTCTATGTGGCAACAAATTCTTAAGCTAATATGACCAAAGAACAAGTGAGAGAATAACTAGTAGGTTTGGACATAAAAAGCTGGGGCAAGCAAAGGAAGCAAATGGGGTAAAGAGAGCTAAAGAATGTAGAGATGGCTGACCATAAGAAGGCATACTGGTGTCAAAGACATAACAAGAACAACAACAGCAACAGCAACGACAACCAGCCCTCTGCAGTAGAAAGAGAGAAAGCAATTATAATGTGGAAGCAGGCAGCAATATGGGAGGTTTAATGTATTCCACCACCCCGTCTGAACTGACATTTTCTTCCTATCCATAGATACACAGTAAATCCTGTGTGGCTCCTTATCTCCCAGGATGCTTCAAAATCCTAATTGCTATCTGCCCTCTGAGCTCTCTGGCTGCCACTTCCAGGCCTCAAAGCCTGAATGATATCTGTCCTAGGCCTTCTTGGCTGGGGTTCTTTACAGGACGATACGAGGGCTTTCTCCTCCACCAGAATACACTTTGAATATGGCAAGAGTTGTTTCCTACTGCTTCTATTTTGCTTTGTCAGATGGTTATTGCTTAAATGGATGTCTCTGGAGGAAAGCTTTAAAATTATGTGCTGCTTTGAGTTATTATGCCTGAAATGTAAATATAAAAAAGGCTTTCTGGATCAGCCCCCTTAACAATATACAATTGTATCCATGAATATGTTCTGTGCCATCAAGTCTCTTCTAACTTACACTGACTTTAGAAATCAATGACTTCTGAAAAGTCCTAACAGCCCTGCTCAACCGCCTCTCAACCCTTGCAGACCAAGGGTCATGGCTGCCTTTACTGCACCCTTGACTACAGTTCCAAAATCCAGTAGCAAGCATGCTACTTATTGGAATAACAATTTACTCTCTGGTAAAACAGAGTTTGAGTGCTCATCATTCCAGTCCTGATGCACATATGATACACTTGTGCTGTATTCTTACATCTAAATTAAGACTGGGTGAGGAATTTGGATTTCGTTTCAGCACAGCCTGAAACTGAACCAGAAAAAAAAATTGAACGTCAACATCTGTATTTTTCCAAAGCTGGTCAATGCAATTTGCTAAACACATACATAATACATACATCTTGTAGTCCATGATGTTCAAGATGGTGACACCGGAGGAGGGCAAAACAGTCAACACAAGGAACAATGCTTTCTTCGTTCAGAAGGGCCCCGCCCTTTGGAATAAGCTTTCCATAAAGGTTCATCACTCGTCTTCTCAATGTGTTTTTAAAGTAAAAATTGTATTATTCAAAGCTGCCTTTTATTAATTAGCTGAGATGTATAAATTTGTTTTAATTTGCTTAATTTTTATAGAAAGTTAAGTTTCAGCTAATGAAAGGGTTTTTATCTATTTTATGCATTTGTGGTTGATTATTTGTTAGAATAGAATAGAATAGAATCCTTTATTGGCCAAGTGTAATTGCACATACCAGGAATTTGTCTTTGGTAAATACTGTATGCTCTCAATATACATAAAGAAAAATATAATAGAATCATATATTCAACAGTAGAAACACAATACAACAACACAATGTAACATATTATTAAAAAGATTAATTATTCAGCAAATTAGTAGCATTTGGGGAAAAGCTATCTTTATATCTAGTTGTCCTAGTATGCAATGCCCTAAAGCATTGTTCTGATGATAAAAGTTGAAACAGTTTATATCTAGGATGTGAGGGATCTGTATACATCTTCATTGCCCTCTTTTTTGCTTGTACAGTATACAAATCCACAATAGACGGCAAGTTAGTAGCAATTTTTTTCACAGTTCTAATTATCTGTTGAAGTCTATATCTGCCTTGTTTAGTTGCAGAACCGAACCAGTTATAGAGGAACAGATGATAGATTCAATAACTCCTCTATAGAATTGAATCAACAATTCTTTAGGCAGTTTAAATTTTCTCAGTTGATACAAAACAAAAAACATTCTTTGTTGTGCTTTCTTAATGATACTCCTCATTATTAGATGACCATTTTAAATCTTGAGATATAATAATACTTAAAAGCTTAAAGGACTATACTGTTGATACTAAATTATTTGATATTATAAGAGGTGGTTGTATAGAGCGAGTCCTCCTAAAATCCACCACGATTTCAAGAATTTTACATGTATTTTATTCAAGATTGTTTTGAGTACACCATAAAGCAAGTTGTTCAATCTCTCATCTATATGCAGATTCATCATTGTCTCGAATGAGACCAATCACTGTAGTATCATCTGCAAACGTCACTATTTTAACAAAATGATCCTTTGAGATACAGACATTGGTATATAAAGAAGAAAGAAAGGGAGAGAGCACACAACCCTGAGGGGCTCCTGTGCTAATCTTCCTGATATCTGATATAATTTTGCCTAACTTCACCTGCTGCTTCCTGTCTGTTAGGAAGTTTATAATCCATTTACAAGTGGGGTATAGCCAGTTGTTTTAATTTAGTCATAAAACTATCTGGAATAATAGTGTTGAATGCAGAACTAAAATCAACAAAAAGAATCCTCGCGTAAGATTTCAGAGACTCAAGATGTTGCAATATATAGTGTAAGGTCACATTAACATCATCATCTGTTGATTTATTTGCATGATAAGCAAATTTCAACAGATCTAATAGCGAATCCGTGATGGATTTCAGTTGAGCTTTTACATATGCTTTTAATATGCTGCAAACCACAAATAAATAAATAAATAAATAAATAAATAAATAAATAAAATAAATAAATAGGCTACATTTGAAACAGTGTGACACATATGTACAGTATTAATACATACAGGAGAATTTCACTGAAAGCAAAGCAAAAAGGAAAGTGTGTTACCTATATAATAATAATAATAATAATAATAATAATAATAATAATAATAATAATAATAATAATAATAATAATAATAATAATAATAATAATAATAATTTTATTGTCATTGTGTGTATATACACAGTATACACATACAATGAAATTCAGACACCCAGAGACCAGATTCCACACACACACTGCCTTACAGCTCTGAAGGCACTCTCTGTGAGGTGTACAACTTAATTATGCAGGCTATACATCCCCCACCGGTCAGGGTACTCATTTTTACCAACTTCAGTCAACCTGGAAGGCTGAGTCAACCTTGAACCAGCTACCTGGTACTGAACCCTAGACTGTGAGCACAGTTTCGGCTGTGGTACAGCAGTTTAGGTACTCTGCCACGAGACTCTGACACCTTTTACTCAACAGAAAAGCTGCTTGCAAAAATACTAGTGTTTAAAAAGCACATATACCTGTGCACGCACTTTAGGAAATGAAGACAAACATTACCCATTTCAGTGGAAAGTAAGACAAAGCCACTAATTAAGAATAAAGCTGGATCCAGCATAACCTGACCAGTAGAAAAATAGGAATCTGATAAATTAACATGCAAAGAAATGTAAGATTAATACATAATCTATCTTCACAAACAAACTTTCTAGACAGCTATGATGGCCAAACCTGAAACATTTGCATTTCAGAGCAACAAACATATGCTGAATCCCTGGGTAGTTATTCAATGTGCTCCTGGATAGTCAATGTACTCTGCTGGCTAGTCATTTGGGAGTGCTCCTGGATTCATCACTGAATCTGGATGCCCAGGTTTCAGCCATGCCCGGGAGTGCCTTTGCACAGTTAAAACTAGTGCACCAGCTGTGCCCATTCCTTGAGGCGTCTGACTTGGCCACAGTGACACATGCTCTAGTTACACCTTGGCTGGATTACGGTCATGCATTTTACATGCAGCTGCCTTTAGAAACTTTTGGAAATTGTTTGTCAACTTCAAAGGGTCAAAAAATGCAGCAGCCAGAATGCTCACTGGGGCTGGCTACGAGGAACATATAACTCCCCTGTTGCAGCAGCTCCACTAGCTGCTGATTCATTTCTGGGCACAATTCAAAGTGTTGGCTTTAACCTATAAAGCCCTTTCTCTTCAGGCAGGCTGCTTTTTAAAATGGTGGCCTGAGAGGGGTTTTAAATGGATTACTGTACTGTACTTTGTTTTAAATATGCTTTAATATTGATTTTAGTACTATAATAATAATAATAATAATAATAATAATAATAATAATAATAATAATAATAATAATAATAATAATAATAATAATAATAATAATAAATTTTTGTACGATCAACATATAAAAAAACAGCACAGCTCAGCAGCAAAACCACACAAGAACAGGGAAACAAATAAACTAAGTATAACTTACATATTGAGCACAGCCTGGTTTGATTATACTTATTTAATTCTGTTTAAGATGTTTTATGATGTAAGCCACCGTGGGTCCTTTTGGAGAGAAAGGGAGGATAAATATAGTTTAAATAAATAAATAAATAAATGTGCCACTTGCCAAGAAGAGAGCCCGCTGGACTTGGTAGAAAATCTCTCCATGTTATAAAGCCTTCTCATTCTCCACTCCTATTTTTTTATTTAATTTCTATTTGGTGATATCCGTCACTCCTGTTTATTTATTTATCTCTATTTTTATGCTCCTTTGAAGATGCCCAGCTGTGTCATTTTAGTTTCCCAGAAAAGGTAAACAAAATGAGCTGTCCTGGATTGCAGCTTTTTGTTCCAATGTTTTATTTCTCATCCTTCAATTAGTTCTCTCTCCCTAATATCTCCCACTCTTAATGTAAAGAAAGAAACATCCCCAAACATGTTGACACTTTCCTCCTGAAAACATTTTATTTTTACACATGTTCTGCATTCAAATGCACAGGTACATGATTTACTCGCTGGGAAATTAAATGTTCTTAAATGAAAACGAGGCATCACTTATTGGATGGTTGAAATCTGAGGGCCGTTGCCCTTCGCCACTCCTTTTATTCTTCTTATTTAGTCTTCATTCCAAATGAATCAAAATTGGTACCCAGTTGTTTCAAGCTGCAAGTTCAAGATTTTCCCTGAGTCTTGCTTCTGAAACCTAATACCAGCTAAGTGATCGCTAGGCCCCAGGCTTCCTAACGTGGCTTAACAGTAATTATACAAATGCAGAAAAGATGAAAAGGTGTTAAAAGTTCCTTACACCTAGTGACACGCTTTTGCCTCTTAAAGGGGCCATCGTAAACTTGAAAGAAAGACAAAAGAAGATAGAATGGAGAGGAAAGGAAGGGACACGTACGTTGATGATACTTTCATCTTTTATTTTTTTATTTTTAAATTTCAGCTATAAGGTGGATTGCTGTTGTTTCCAAATCAAAATACACGAATGGTTTGTCTAACTTCTGAAAGAGCTTCTCCTGGCCTGCCACCCACCCACTCTCCACCCCTTCCTTTAAATATACAAACAAACACCCAGTGTCCCAAGCCATTCTGCCCTCCTCCATCTCCAGAGTGAATCCTGATCCGTTGAGGCTCTTTGCTTCTCACCCCATGCACGACTTATGTTTCTACTTTCACTGGCGACACTCTGGAGCCAGGGCTTTTCCGTTCAAGGGGAATTCTGCTACATGTCGCTAACAACAACACAAACAGAGCCTGGCCCCCTTCATGTCCGAGCCTCACTGCCCACCCTGAGCACAGCCTTACGGTCAGGATTTATAGCAAGGAGACACCAATCTAAGAGCTGATTCATGGCAAACTACAATGCTACTACTGACTGAAGGTGCGGTGGCGGGGGGGGGAGAATGCTAGAGAGCTCCCAGTGCTTCAGTGCTTCTGCCTCAATCTGGATCTCAGCTCTCTCTGCTCTGCTCCACTTCTGCAAATTATATTTATTCAGAGCACAAAAACCTTACATTTCATTTTTTTAAAAGGGTGGTGGTGGGGAGACCTCTAGTTTTGACTTTTCCAAAATTCTCAACTTTTCAGTTGTTGAAGCATTCTGCTTCCCTAGAGATTGCTAACAATTCGGCCATATGTATATATATAAAATGAGCTACAGTACCTTCAAACTCTCCACAAGCTTTCCTATTTGTTTCTTTTGAACGGCATTACAACAGAGATCCACTCTGCTAAGAGCCCTTAGGCGCTCTAGAAACTTGTGTAAAGAGCTCTCCAGGTTGGTGCAAATAATGTTTACTCCCACTTCAAGAGCCCTTCACACTGCCAGAGTGGTGCAAATTGGCTTACACATAAATGAGAATGAGGCACCATGGCTTTCTTTGAAATAAGAGCAGACATGCTTTTTTAAAAAAGAGGCAAGGGGATAAGAGTGAAAGAGAGGCAAGTAAGAGCGTCAAAACGATATAGGAGGCTAATTTAGTTTAGAGACCCACTCACTGGTAAAAGATTTGGATAAAGTTTAAGATGGAGCTGGTGGTGACTGATATGTAAGATTCCAGCTTTACATTTAAAGTGACTTTCACAGTCTGCACCATTTACTCAGTCCTTCTCCACCCCCTCTGCAAACAGTTACTAAGACTTTTCTAGTTCAGGTTTCTCAGAACCAAAAGACTCCGGTAAACTTTAGCACACTGAACTCAACACTTTCCAGTACGGATTTCAAATTCCCAAACTCTGCACAACAGATGTAGCCCTCATGCTTATGATACTATTCCAGTGTGGCCAATCAGAGCGACAAGCACAACAACCTACACACCACAGCTTTCCTTGCCCTTGGTTCTCCTTCTCCGCCCCCCCATATTTTATTTTATTCTGCCCCACATGTGAAACATTATTGAGTAAGGAGGTGCCTTCTTGGGATCTGTGATGCACTGTTTCCTAATTCATTATACATGACACATTCCTCTTCTTACATCTCTTTGCCAACACTTTTTCCGCTGGTTCAGTTTTGGAGCCGGTGCTCAGCTCTTTCATTTTCCACTCTCTTTACAAGGAGTCAAAACCTGACTCAGCACATTTCACAGTAGTGACACAACTACATTGCACAAGATGCCTCTGGCCTCTAACAACACAGCGTCTGAGATTTTCCACCACCAAAGGCCACTTCACTCAACACACAATTTCCGTCAAAGAGCTTACTTCTGTGTAGAGAACCTGCATGTCTCTCAGCACACACTCTCAAGGAAGAAATATCCACAAAGGCCACCAGCTGCCTGCTATGCACAGTTGAAGCAGACCAGCGATGTGTATTCTTGACACTGGTCAAACTGTATATAATAGTCAAGTCATGGCAAGCATGGAATGATTTCTGTATTGGATAACTGGTCTTGTTTGAAAGAGTTTTCTGTCCAAATGACAATTGGGTATCATTTTTTCTCACTCACTTCCTCAGTCCCATAAGCCTATGGGAGAGAAAATGGGAAAGGATGCTCAATGACACATGCATGCTGAGAAACACCCATGTAGCTCTCTGTAGATACTGGACTTCAGTCCTCTTATGATCACCTTTCCTGGCTTATTAAGCCCATGTTGGGACCGTGCTGTGTTACTTAGAGCAGATTTGTAGTATAAGTCCGATGTGACAAATGCTTTATATTCTTATTTCGGCACCTCCTCCAAATGCTGACTCTACCAAATAAGCATGCCTTATGTCACTACTTAGGATGCTGTTTGGGTCACCTCTTAGTCTCATGCAGCACACCTCTGCCCTTCATATAAGACATGTATGAACACATCACAAAAATTAAAGGAAAGGCATTAATAAATAATAACAAAGATCATCTGAAGTTTTAGTGATGAGCTATTAAACGAACAGTAAAACACACATAACTCACTGTAGAAGACTGTACATTGTCAAAACTGGCATTAAAGTGTATGGAGATAATTAAGCAATAATGACCTTGGCATGGGGCATTTCCTGGGAATTAATGACTAGTTAGGAGGAGTTGATGTCTCGAGGCAAAACTGAGGGCCATTAACTCTGAATGGTCATTAATACTCAGGAAATGCCCTATGCTGAGGTCATCATATGAATTTAAGACAAAAATGGGGGGAAAGTAATATGCCTATGGTTTTTGTTGACGATGCTTAAGGGTGATAGGGTTTCATTTTTATTGCACTTGGCACTTAGTGCTCTCCACATTAAGCCCAATCAACAGCTTGAACCATCTCTCAACAATGAGTTCACTTTTCAAGAAATTTCCTCATAGACCGAAAGTTCAATTCTGCAGCCATTTTCCATTATTCCCCCAGACATGCAAGGAATAAAATATGAAATATAAAGATCACCCGCGTCATGGTGGTACAGACAGCATGAGAGATAAATGACAGTAAACAGTTCCACTCTGAATATTTAAAGATTTGATCCTTTATTTTGTGGGTAATATGTCCATTCAAGTACTCTGTAGTGTAATAAATATGACATTACAGTAACCCCCTGCCGATCGCGGGGGTTAGGGACCCACCCCACCCACGATCCATGAAAATCCGCAATATGCGGAAGCAGGTGGGGGACCTGGGGCGGGTGGGGGCTGTGGAAGAGTGGGGGCAGCCCTCCCACCCACCCAGGAGGCTTCTGGAGGGGTGGGGGCAGCACAGAGTGATCAGATCGCTCGGTGCTGCCCTCCCACCCACCCAGGAAGCTTCTCGGACGGGGGCGCAGAGCGATCGGATGGCTCGGCGCCACCCTCCCATGCACCTAGGAGGCTTCTGGAGGAGCGGGGGGCTGCGCAGAGTGATTGGATCGCTCGGCGCCACTCTCCCACCCACCCAGGAGGCTTCTGGAGGGGTGGGGGCAGCAGAGAGCAATCAGATCGCTCGGTGCTGCCCTCCCACCCACCCCAGAGGCTTCTGGAGGGTCGGGGGGCCACACAGAGCGATTGGATCCCCCCTTGCCCTCCTACGCACCCCAGAGGCTTCTCGGAGGTGCAGGGGGTGGCGCAGAGCAACCTGGCCGCCCCCTGCTGCCCCCCCACGGTGCAGGTACTGCGGTCCCGCGATGTAGCAGGACCACAATCCCTGAACCACGAAATGGCGGCGGGTCACTGTATAATAATAATGGAAAGAAAGTAATTCCACATGTAGCTGATGTCTCAAACAGGCACTTGGGCCAAAATCAGCCTAATGTGTACAATGATAAAAAGGAATTTAAAAAAATTAACTACCTGATTTTAGTGGCAACTGTCTTGTTCTATTGGCTTCAGTTACACTTGACTGACTATCAGGACTGGGCTCTTGAGAAATAGAACAGAATAGACTTGAATCTTATTGTCATTGTCCCGTTGCAGGAACAATGATTTTTTTCCCGTTACATTCCACATAGATTTAAAAACAGCTATGATACATATGATATAACACATAAAATGAGCTGACGTCAAAGTCCAGAATTTCCATTTGAGGCCAATATTGCTCTAGAGAAGTAGCTGTTCTTGAGACTGTTCATTCTCTCCCTCAATACTCCATATCTCCATCCTGATGGCAGCAGTTCGAAGAGGCGATAACTAGGATGTGAATGATCTCTTAACTTAATATATCTAATGCTTTACAGTGGCACCTGCAGGTATAAGTTTGTTCTAGGGTGGGGATAACTGAGGCAAAGGCCTATATCTACTTTGTACCACAACAAACTAAAATGTGTAATAAATATTGTTGTGGTCACGTGGTTTTGTTGCTGTTTCTGCGTCTCCAAGGACACATTCTATTGTTATGTAACTTCTGTGACCCCCACAGATGGGGGTCTGCATCAAAGTGCATTTTGTTTTGTTTTCCCATGGCACTATTTTTAAAAAAAAGATAGGTAGGTATATCAGTATATCGATTTTCATTTGGGATTTGTT
Organism: Phrynocephalus forsythii; assembly: GCA_029282475.1. Classification (NCBI taxonomy): domain Eukaryota; kingdom Metazoa; phylum Chordata; class Lepidosauria; order Squamata; family Agamidae; genus Phrynocephalus; species Phrynocephalus forsythii. The sequence continues at coordinate 114,907,454 of JAPFRF010000011.1, forward strand.
GAACTTTGAATACTTCTTTTTTTACTTCTTTCCATGCATAGTGGATTCTCGTACAGTGGTACCTCGGATAACGATTGTAATTCGTTCTCCGAGGCAAATCGCTATCCAAAACAATTGTTATCCGAAACATGGTTTCCCATTGAAATGAATGGGAAACCATTTCAATCCATTCTGGAGGTCTGGAAAAAAGGCCCCCCAAAAAGCTTTTTTCCCCTGAGACCTCTTTACAAAGTGCACTTTCAAAGTGCACTCCTCCGCCTCCTCGCCCACCCATGCCACGGATGCTGCCTCCCACCATCCTCCCCAGGGCCCCCACCTCTCCTCCTTCGCCACTGCCACTGCTGGGTACCCGGGCGGCGGGCAAACCCGGGCTCAGCGGCATGCCTCTGGCACTTCCTCCCCCCAACCCCCACCTTTGCCACCTCCACTGCCACTGCCACTGCCACTGCCACCGCCACCACCAGGAACCAGTAAGAGTAAATGAGGAGGGAGGCTGGGGTTGTGGGCTGTGGGGGGGGTCTTGAAAATAACATGTCGTTATCTGGGGCAATCATTATCCGAAGTATTACTGTACTGTGAATTTACTGTCATGTGGCTGCTCTGAGCAGTGCCACTAGGAGGCCCTATGGCAACGGAACAGTTATGCTGCAGATTAAATGGTACCCCATGGTGTGTGTGCTGGTTTAAAATCCGCAATGGAACAGCAACAAGTATTCCACCACTCCGAGGCCAGGTATAAGGAAGTTGTGCTGAGTTGCGCTTTGGGGACATGATTGCGCTTTATTTTGCTTAAAGTGCGAGGGATGTGGGGGAACAATTTTAAGATCCACATCTCAGAGCACTTTCTAAAGCAACAAAGTGAACGTGAGGTAAGGCCCAAAGGGAGATTATTATAAAGAAAACAACATTTTTATCTTGGATCCATGTATCTGGTGCACCTGAATATGTTTATGATCATAACACTTCAGAGGTTCTTGGATTCCGCTTAATCTACAATATATATATATATTTTAAACAATGAAACCCCACCATACTGGAGGAAGCTCGTGCCACTAATCCCTGTGTCAGAGTTTTTGTGCCTGCCCTGTCAACACATTCTCTGAAGTATGTGTCATTTGGACAGGTTTTCAGAAGTACTTTCAAGCAGTTCTCTTCACCTCAACTTCTCCTCATCCTTTGCTGTATTTCACTGCAGTTTTTAAAACAAAATATATCTGACAACGAAACATTCACACAGGTATGCCAGCCAAGTCCTCCACTTGTGCTTTCTTCCTGGCTTCTAAATAAATGTATCACTTTGGGTAATGCTAAAATGCAGGCATTAGGAGAAAATTAAACTGATGAATGTCTGTTTTGATTTGACATGGTTAAAAACAATAAACAAATTAAGCAACAGGATGAGAACATGGATGGACATTGATTCCCTTGTATTTATAGTTCTTATTAGGATTACAAACACTGATTTTAAACATGTCTATCTTTTACTTTCCATAGAATACATTACAATACTAATATCCACAAGCTATTGCATTCCAGAGTAAACGATTCAGACTCTGAGCAGATAAAGAAATACAGTGGTACCTTGTATAAAGGAATTAATTCATTCCAAATGAAATTGTGTTAAGCAAATTTTTCTTTATACAAATTTCCCATAGGAATGCATTGAAAACAGAGTGATCCCATTTTTATGTTCTACAGATTCGCCCTATAGGCGATTCTGTTAAGCAAATTTCCCCTATCTCCAGAATTTTTATGTTGTACAAATGTTATGTTATACAAACCATTTGTTATACAAGTGTCCACTGTGCTTTACATATTATATGCCTCAAACAAGCAAACAAATGTTATTCCCTCCCTTTAAAATCATAAAAAGAGCCAAGGAATGGTATTCACTTAACCTCTTTACAAAGGCCATTCATTTACCTGCTCAAGTGACAATCCTGAGCACAGTTACTTGTGAAAAGTCATACTCAGAACTGTGGGAACAAATTCAGAGGAGGGTGACAAGGATGATGATCAGGGGTCTGGGAACCAAGGTCTATGGGGAGAGGCTGAAAGAAGTGGGCATGTTTAGCCTGGAAAAAGGGAGACTGAGGAATGATATGACAGCACTTTTCAAATACAGTCACCCTACTGGTGATGCATGAAAATCCCTGATATGCGGAAGTGGGTGGGGTGGGGCCTGGGGCGGGGGGCAATCACACGCCTGTCTGAGGCTTCTCAGAGGAGCACGGGGGCAGCACAGAGCAACCCGATCGGCCCCCGCTGCCCCCCCATGGCTCCGAGGCTTCTCGGAGGAGCACAGGGGCGGTGCGGAGCGACCCGATTGCCCCTGCTACCCCCCCGCGGGTCTGAGGCTTCTAGGAGGAGCACAGGGGGCAGCACGGAGCAACCCGATTGCCCCCCCGCTGCCCCCTGCGGCTCTGAGGTGCAGGTCCTGTGATCCCGCAATGTAGTGGGACCGCAGTACCTGAACCACGAAATGGTGGGGGGTGACTGTATTTGAAGAACAGTCATACAGAGGAGGGGAGGGATCCTTTTTCAGTCATCCCAGTGTGCAGGACATGAACCAAGCTTTTGGTTGATTATCAGGGAAAAATCGTGTTAGAGGAGAATGAAAATAGAACCAATTACTTACAAGACCTGGTTAGTGTTCCAATACTGGAGGCATGAAAGAGAAACTGGCAGATACCCTTTGATTCATATTCCTGAGTGAAGCAGGGGGTTGGATTTGATGGCCTTATAGGACCCTTCAACTTCACTCTTCTATGATTCTACGATTCTATGATTCATAAGTAACCATCGACATACTCAACTTGTAATACTTCACAACTCAGACTGATTCATTGTTCCCTAAATGAAATGTCTTCTAAGAAAATAAATATTCTATCATCTATCCCTCCTTCTGTCCCCACACTGTCACCCAGCAATGATATGTTTTTCTTATAAAACCGTAAGAAAGCCACAACAGCACCCTACATGGAGCAAAAATATTTTCCAAAGTTTTAACTGGCTTTAAATAGTGACAGAACAAAACAAACAGATTTGCCAACTAGGTTACAAGATTGACCCAGTTTCATTCTGTTGTGCCAGGTTTCTTAGAAGTAAACCCAATTGTATTCTGAGGGCTGTTGACACTTTTTCAGTCCACTCCTGAACTGGTGCAATGACCACAGGTAACATATATATAAGGAAGGTTTCACATAAACACACCCAGGTACACAGGCACACAGATGGACAGCAAAAAAAGAGAGATTAGGAAGATTCCTTCTGAAACTCTCAAGATCACACTCATGTCGCAGCTCATTCAGGCAAACCATGCCCTCAATGCTAAGTCCAGCAGTATGGAGATAGTAACCATGTTTTGGTAATATGGAGTTGCTGTAGAATACTCTTAAATTTAATAGTACACTCCTTGATGTGAAGGATTGCGACACAGTTGTCCCCCCCCCAACCATTTTGGCAAAGTAGGAAGACTGATTGGTGAGGAACAGAGATGGGCACGACTCAAAAAAATGGTGTTTCGTTTGTCGTTTGGTCGTTTAGGGGTCCGTTTCAGTTCATTTTCGTGACGGTTTTTGCAAAAAAATTCATTTTCGTTTCATTAGGTAACGAAAGGAAAAAACAAAAACAAAAAAGGAAAAATTGCTGTTTTGTTAGCATTTTTAGTTCAATGCATCTGCTGCAACGAAAACGAAAAACACTGCAAATTTGGTCATTTCGTTTTCATTTTCGTTTTCATTTTGTTTTAAAAAATTGTTTTGTTTTTGTTGCGTAACGAAACAAAAAAATGAAAACAAAACAAAAAATCGCTCATTTCGTGCCCATCTCTAGTGAGGAATCAAAAGCCATACTTATCCGCTGGTTAGTCATGATTTAAAAAGATTTTTATACAACACGGTGGAAAAGTTATCCTTATAAATAAAGGCACAGTTTGCATTGCCTATATTAAATCCAACCGCTAATGGCCCACTACCTCTCTTTGTGTCCCCAGTTCTTTTTAAAGAATCTGCACTAATAGGGGTGAACTGAAACTTTACATGTATGTAAAACAAAAAAATTTCTCCCCTGCTTGTCATCTTACACCAATACAAGTACAGAACAGTGGATGAAAAATCCAGCATTGAACAATTATATTACAGTGAGATTAACATAATGTAATGCCTATGCCTGGTTGCAACAACATAATAGGTTCAAAACAAAAACAGAGAGGCAAAATTAGTCAAGCACAAGTTCTTCAAACCTCTTGCAACAGAGTAAATGAAAAACATCTACAAGCTACCTGAAGAAAAAATATCTTATAACTCTTTTTTTAAAAAGCCAGGAACATGTATCTTATAGCAATTATTATTAAAAGATACAAAAGAGAAGATGGAAAATGAGCGCACACACAGACACACAGACATACAGACACACTGCTGACATAATACTCTGGAGTAAACTGCTGTATTAGATTTTGGACAGAGTGCCACTGTAATGCTATTTAGTAAAGCTATTTAATTCTACTTTTGTAAGCAGTACGCTGCCATTGGTATCTTAACTTGTTGTAATATAAGGAAGATGAAAGGAAAGGAAGCCCTCTGTTCCCTGTAAAGCATCACTCCTTTACCATTTCAGATCTACTAGAAGAAAATTCTAAGCCTTGCATTGCCAATATTTCATGACCAATGCTTATAAATTGCATAATGGCTAATAGGTGGCAAATATAAAGACACTAAATAAAGGAAATTAGGACTTGTTAACACGTATAATTTGCAAAACCACAAATGGAATAAAAGGCAGCAATGCAGAAACTGTTATAGACTGCAGATAAAATTATTCAAGTGTGCATTCAAGTAACTTTGCATTTTAATTTAACCCTTTGAAACATTAATCAAACTATGGCTAATTATAGGAATTAAGGAATTAAACGATGGAATCTTCTAAAAGATATTATTTAAAAGGCAGTTTATACAATTACTTGTATAGATGTTTGCTTTAAAGAGGGAAACATTTCTAGTATAATGAAAACGGTCTTAGAAAATTAAATTAACAAGGGGGGACCAGGCTGATATGAAACTAAATTAGCATCAAATGCAAATTACAGGGTACTTAATGGTAGAAACAGGTGCAGAGAAGGACCCTAAATGAGATAAATGAATAAAACATCCCTCTGCACAAATGTGGAAGCTGACACAAAGTCAATGATATGAATAATTCAGCAGTCTCTGCACTGCTGTTGAGGTCAGCTTTCCTTGACCTTTGAAACAGGAAGTAAAATTCTGTCCAAATTTGAATGTCTAGAAATACACTGGCTTGCGGGGGGGAGGAAGAGGGATTTAGCTTTAAAATAAATGTACATACAGATAATAAAGGCTAATAACCAATGGAAACATTAAGCAATCAAAGAACAGTAAGAGAGAGAAAAAGTGACTCTTGAAAGTCTAAATCATTAGGACTTTAAAATTGTTTGTTTCAAGCTGTAATTTTCTGAAAGGTTTATATGTCAGAATATTCGGGTCAGATAATGATCTGAATATGTACAGGGCTAAATGGTTTCAACCTTGTTTAAAAATACTTCAGTTGTGCTTGACCAGGTTATTAATAGTGTCAGAAACATGCTATATTCCAAGAATCAGTGGGAACATTTTTGAAAAAAAAGAACTACATTAAAGCTTTTCAAATTAGTTGTGCAAAGCCGAGCAATCCATCATTTTGCTGCTACATGTTTTCCTGCAAAAAAAAGACATACAGAAGGCTTCATTTTCATATACCCCTTTCTCTTACAAATCTTCCCTTTTAAAATATAATAATTCATTTTAGTTCTATGCATTCACATGTGGAGCAATTCAGAGAGCCATTGTTTTTATTTAAGCATCATATATTTATGCATTACATTTAAAATATAGCCAGTACATTTCTTTCCCAACACCAAAACAGGTCATTTTACTAAGATTCTGTGGATAAATAACTAGTTTCAACTGTGACACTAAAATCAAGGTATAAATACCTTTTCCTGTTCTCCTTTTCCTCCCTCCCTCCCTCTCTCTCCATCTGTAAGAAAGAGAACATGCTGAGGAAAGATTTCATTTTACATAATCTTGGCCTAATAGCGTGAGCCTAACTTCAAATTAAACTTGGCACCACCACTGATTAATAAGAATTGGCAAACAGCTAGTCTGTCTAATCCAGAAAGACAGGAAGACTATGTTCCCAATACAGAACATTTGCACCTTGCCTGAATGGAAAATAAATCAGTGGTACCTCTTCTTACAAATTTAATCTGTTCCAAATGCATGCTTTTAAGTCAAACACCTCTTAAGTAGAGGAGCCCTATCTAAAAAATAAAATAATTAAATAAATTGAAAAAAATTGAAAAAATTGTAAGTAGAGTTAAAACGTCAACTGTTTTCTGCTCTTAAGTCCAATTGCTCTTAAGTTGAGCCACTCTTAAGTAGAGGTACCACTGTACATAATTCTAAGATATAAAAGGGTTCCCCCTAGCATAACCCTCCTCTCACTGCATGAGGGATACAACTAGAGATGGGCACGACTTGAAAAAAAATTTTTTGAGTTGTCATTAGTCGGGCCGGTTCCGTTTTGGGTCGTTTCCATTTTTCGCAAAAATTTGCAAAAATTAGTCGGTTCGTTTTTTGTTTTTTTGTTTTCGTTAGTACTGGTTTTTTGGGGGGGAGCGGGCTCCTGGAGGCACCTCTGTGGGGTGGGTGCCTCCTCTGGCCCGCTATAAAGGGAAACTGGGCTCCTGGAGGCACCCGTGGGTGCCTCCTATCCTCACCCACTAGGAAGGGGAAGCAGGCTCCAAGAGACCCCTCTACATGGGGGTCTCCCCTCCTCACCTGCTGCTGCTGCAAAATGGTATGCAATAGCCATATGGATATTGCATACCAGTTGTGCAAATGTGCAGACAGTGAAGATTAGTGGATGGCACTGAAGATTAGTGGATGGCACTGAACCCAGAGCCATAGGTGAGATGCCTAACTAAGGCTCTCGCAACACCATGTCTCACACAGAAGGGAATTGTACTTGCGTGTAGTGCAATGCAAGTACATCTGGCTTAGGGTTAAGGTGGGTTAGGGTTAGGGCTAGGGTTAGGCTAGTGACGGGTAAGGTTACAGTGGGCTAGTGGGTTGCACCTCTGGGTGCCTCTCTGACCAACTAAGAAGACAGTCTGTGATGTATGGGTACGGAGTCAAGGGTTAGGGTTAGGGTTAGGGGGCTAGGACAGGTTTTAGGGGGCTTTTTGGCACATCCCAGAAGTCTCCATGGCCAAGTGGCCATGCGTTTGGTGGGATGGCTCCAAAAATTTGCATGGTCGTCCACTCCCACATGGCTGGCCACTCGGCCAGCCCATCATTGCGCAGGTGTGAAAAAAATAAAATAAAATAAAATCAATGGAGGATAGAGGAGGAGAGGAGAGACATTTTGTTGCAAGAAAAAACCGACTGCTACTGTGAAAAATCTGGCAGTTTATAAATTTTCGTGTATTTCTGTTGTGCTTGTGTGTTTTTGGATCACGATTTCAAAAACAATATTGCGTTCGCCGCCCCATTTTGGATCCCCGCACGCACCGCATGGCATGGCGACTCGAGTCCGGCTGCCCAGGACGGGGGGAGGCGGGACCCCCCTCCAGAAACCACCCCTCCGGTAGGTGCCCTGCGCCCTTAGTCAAGCAGGCATTTTTCCGCCTGCTTTTTTGGCCCGGGAATGGGTGGGGGGAGAGTTTAAAAGTTTTTTCCTGTGCTGTCCGTGCCGCTTGCTTGCACTTTAATTGTGGCGGCCGGCAGCCGGCGATACTGGGCTTTTTGCTGGCTGCCTGTGAACCTGCGGCGAGTCCCACCAGAGCAGCCCAGGACGGGGGATGGGGGGGAGGCCGGGGACCTCCAGAAACAACCCCTCTGGTAGGTGCCCTGAGGCACGGCAGGCATTTTTCCACCTGCTTTTCGGCTGGGAACCGGGTTTTTTTCACTTTTAAAAACTTTTTTTCTGTGCCGCGTGGCATCGCGCGATCGCGCGATGCAAGGAACGAGCATGACAAATCAGACCAAAATTGTTCGTTCGTCGGTTCGAGCTCGAAGTCTGGCAGAGTAATTCCCGTTACCGTTTCCGTAGAGTAACGGAAACGAGTAACAGAAACGGAAACGGGAATACCGCTAAGTCATGCCCATCTCTAGATACAACTTTTCTCATCCATGTTGCATTTTAAATTCTGTATTGCAAGTGGTGTGGTTTTTTTGGGGGGGGTATTTTAGAAGTAAAACACCTCCTGGTGGAGGTGTTTCTTCATAACAACAAAGTCTAGATAGTGGTTGGTCTTGAAAGTCTGGCAATAGCAGCATTAACAATGCACATTAATTAGACTGACAGAATGGTTCCTGGCATTGTATTCTAAAGTGTGGTAAACCAAACACTGCTTATTTAGGGTTTTAGTTGATGACTAACCTGAGATTTGGTTTTTGTGTAGAGAGTTGGCTCCCCCTTAAATGGCAGCTATGAGAACCAGCTGCTTCTTATTTGGAAACAAGCTGCTTGAATGTTGCCAAGTGATGATGATGATGATGATGATGATGATGATGATGATGATGATGATGATGATGATAATAATAATAATAATAATAATAATAATAATAATAATAATAATAATAATAATAATAATAATAATAATAATAATAGGAATCCACAACTTTTAAGGGCTGTGAGGAATAAATCTGATTATACATAGTTATTTGACATTTCCAGAGGAATAATGATATGGACAGGCAACATTTCAAATATGGGGAGACAGTATTATAAAGACAAACATACACACATAACATTGACATTTTTATAAAAAAGAAAGAAAGAAAGAAAGAAAGAAAGAAAGAAAGAAAGAAAGAAAGAAAGAAAGAAAGAAAGAAAGAAAGAAAGAAAGAAAGAAAGAAAGAAAGAAAATTTGTGCTGGTTCCATAAACCTTATTTCTCACTGAACTAGTTTCACCTTTACTGGAATGTGTCTAACATTTGTAACCTGGGGATCAGAGTTAGTAGGAAGACAATAGCAGAAGTTATGGTCTGGCTATGCCTACCTAATTTAGACAGAGCATCTTCAGGGAAACAGTTTAGCCTCTGATGGACTAAAGCAACAAACTCGGGTAAATGAGCTGAATGAGAAATAGCTTTGCAAATCTCTCTCTCTCTCTCTCTCTCTCTCTCTCTCTCTCTCTCTCTCTCTCTCTCTCTCTCTCTCTCTCTCTCTCTCTCTCTCTCTGTGTGTGTGTGTGTGTGTGTGTGTGTGTGTGTGTGTGTGTGTGTGTGTGTGTGTGTGTGTTTGTATGCGTTCACGTGTTTGCACAGAAGACACAGCAGGAGCATTTCTGCATGTTTAAAAGTAGCATCCAATTTAAGAACAGAGAAAGAAACCACAAAGAGCTACACCCATCGTTAACCCATTGTGCTATGGCTGATCACTTTTTAAGACCATGTTTCATTTAACAACCTTTTAGTGGCCTAGATCTCATTGTTCTGCATCCCCAACAGATGAAAAAAATAATAATCATGTGAACAAGGGCTCAGCTCTGGGATGTTCTCTCTCTCTCTCTCTCTCTCTCTCTCTCTCTCTCTCTCTCTCTCTCTCTCTCTCTCTCTGTCTCTCTCTGTGTGTGTGTGTGTGTGTGTGTGTGTGTGGTAAGCTCTGTTTGCAGAATTCACAGCCTTACTACACAAATGATGTGTGAAGAGATACAGAATCAGCTTATTTCAAGGCACTCAAAAAAAAAAACCCGTTTGCCCCTGAGTAGGAGTTTTGAACCTAGCATTCCACACTGAAGACCAGCACTCTCTGGGCCTCGCTGGAGACTGTAGTAGAATTCAACTAGACTGTATGCAACATAAGGCTTGCTTTTGTTCATGTGCAGAGCACATGCATTGCCTTGACCAAGACAATTATCTTTTGCCTATCCACATGTTTCTGGGATTCAGAGCATAGGCCTTCCAGATACACAGGAACCCTGGCAACTCTTCCACCTACCCCTGCACCTGCCCATTTTCCTTCTTACAAATCAACCATTATTAATCACCACAATGTACAAAGGACAGAAGATACCACCAAGCAATCAAAAATCATAACTAGGTAGGACCCCACAGTGGCACTGGTGCGTTTCAGCAAACGTCTGTAACGGGCAACTCAGAAGGCAGGCTGACCTAAATAATTACTTTGACATGACCTGATAGGAAATTTTGAAAGTTACTTATATTTAGTAGTATTTCACCCCAGGTCTGGCAGTTTTCAGTTATTATGTATCCAGGAAAAAAACATGAGAAGGCAGGCTGCCTTGCTTCTAACAGCTTTCGGCTGGTGTTTGTGACTTTATTACAGATGCAATCTTTTTACCCTTCCATTAACATTTTCCCCAAACCTCTCACCTCTTGCATATGGAGGCATGTAGGATTTTGCCAACCGCAAAGGAATCTGAGAGCTGAGCAGGAGATCACCATCCAGAAACAGTCCCGGTTTGACAGTCCTACTGCACAGACAGTGGCAAGAAGCACGCAGCTAAGTAATAAGGACCGTATGATGTAACGGGTAGAATGATAGACTAGGACTCAGGAAATCTGGGTAAGAATCTCTTTGGATTCGAAGAAGCTTGCTGGAGGTTGGCACTGGTCAAACCCCTCTTTAAATATCTCACACACCTCGGGAACTATTAGGGTCACCATATGTCAGATGTGACTTGATGTACATGACACATGGCAAAAGCACCAACTGGGGTATTCAAAGCAGGTTAGACAACGCTTTCCAGTCCTACATGTTTTAGACGGCATTTTAAACAAGCGAAAAAAGAGAAACATTGTACAAGGGCCTCAGCGTTCTGGTCTCTCAAATGATACTGGATGGAACAAATTTGCCAAGCACTCTCATGGTTTCTGTATGCAGTAGACATGGGCACAACTTGGCGAAATTGTCGTTTCCGTTTTCGGATATCGTTTCCATTACGTAACGGAAATGGTAACGACAATTAAGCTGTCAGAACTCGAACTCGAACCGAAAAAAGAAAAATTGGGTCTGATTTATCGTTGTCGTTCCTGGCATCGCGCGGCGATCGCGCGATGCCAAGCGGCACAGAAAAAAAGTTTTAAAAATTAAAAAAAAAACCGATTCCCAGCCCAAAAAGCAGACGAAAATATGCCTGCCTGAGGGCACCTACCAGAGGGGTGGTTTCTGGGGGGGGGGGTCCCCAGCCTTCCCCCCCTCCTGTCCTGGGCTGCTGGTACCGGGCTGGGAGGGGGCATCCTTGGCGTCTCCATTTGCCATGTGGTGCGGGGGGATCCAAAATGGCGTCCACAATATTTTTTTTGAAATCGTGGTCCAAAAAACCACCAAAGCACCACAGAAACATGCAAAAATTAGCTATTTTAAATGCTTGAATTTTTACAGTAGCAGCAGTGGGTTTTTATAGCAGTTAAGGTTGCACTGATTTTATTTTATTTTATTTTATTTTTATTTTTTTACACCTGCGCAATGATGGGCTGGCCATGGGATGGGACCATGCAATTTTTTGGACCCATTCTACCAATCGCATGGCCAGGTTTTGACTGACACTTCTGGATGTGCAAGAGGGCATAAAAAGCAGAGGCACTCCCAGAAGAGTCGCAGTCCGGGCTTGGATATGGGTGGGAGAGGGCTGTGTGTAGCTGGCTGCTGTGCTGACTAGTTTCGATTTCGCGGAGCCTTTAGATTTCAGTTAGGCAGGCAGGGAGGGAATTGATTCAATTGAATTTTTAGGAAATAATAATAATTCCTTTCATTCTGTGTCTGCTGTGGGGAATAGCAACACAGTTTATTCTTTTTTTATTCTCCTGCAATTTGTTAGGATTTCTTTTCTGATAGTGCTTCAAAGGGGGAGAGGTTTGAGTGGGAGGGGAGGTGTGGATTTATTTTAAAAATTTCATTTGTTGGTGGCAAGCAAGCCAAGGTCCTTTCATACCCTGCCTGCAGCTCTGCTGTGGGTGCACTACCCACTTTGTTTGCAATAAAAATTGCAATTGCTTTATTCAATGCAGTCTTGTGCAGCAAGTCAGTTTAAAGTGTTTTCCGCCTGCTCTGGGTCATTGCGGGACCCGCGCCCGCTGCCCGCGCACCCGCCCCTCCCCCCTGCCACTGCCGCCACCCGCCCATGCGCCCCTGCCACCCCGCCCGCCGCCTAGGGCGCAAAAACACCTAGCGCTGGCGGGATGCCTCTCGCTGGGACGTCAAATCGCGTGAAATCGCGGCAGTAACAGCAAACGACACAACGAAATGACAAATATTTTAAAAATTTCGCGAAAAACGGAAACACGCCGAAATGGACCCATCCTGAAAAACGACAACTCAAAAAAAAATTTTCTGGTCGTGCCCATCTCTAGTATGCAGCAATCAGTCTTCCTGCTAGTAACTGTATTCTGGGGTTGCTGTTGTAGAACATCCAGCATCCAGGTGTGCCCAGGTACGTGTGCCTTGGGAACATACAAAATTCCAGCTTCACAGCACCCAGAACATGTCCTTAGACACCTTGCTCACACAACCCACCCAAGGCAGCACGCTTCTCAGCTCTGGCTCTCTCCATCTGACAGTCAGCACAAGAAGGTGCAACAAAGAAAATGTGACAAGACGCACTATCTCTGACTATCCTATCGGTCTGTAACAGCGAGAAGAGATCAACTGAATGAGTCCCATTCAGGGCTCTTCAATTAACCCGATTAGTTCAGTGCAATGCTCTCGTGAATGACACCTTATCTTGAAAATGAATGGGAGGAGGGTGAGCCGGGAGGACTTCCTCCCTGATAGAGAGACACCAGCTCTATAAAGCCTGAAAGATGTGGTAGCCTATCAGTGATTAGTTGCCCACCCCTCGTTTCTTCTTCCCTTCTTAAGCAGGCAGGTCACTTAGACAAGAAGAGGCAGCGCCTGATTAGATTTCGTGTCCTCGGGACAGACTGTGCAGGATCTCATCCGCCCAGGTGGCCTGGGAGAAAGCTGGGAAAGGATGCCCTGTAGGCGACTGCCAGCCCTGCTTTCAGAGTCAACCAGGCACATGATGGGATCGCCGGGAGCAGGCGGCCATTAATTAACCCCTCAATAGCCAAGGCAGCAGGACACAGAATAAAACCTGCCTGGGAGGAAGGAGGCCAAGCACACAAGGGGGAGTGTCTCATCCCAGAAAACAATGGCTTCTCTTCACGCATCTCCCTCCTTAGAACCTGCCTCCTTCTGGAGGGACTGACAAGATAAGCAGGGGGAGGTCGATCTCCCCTAAATGTTCCCTTGCTTCTCAGAGAATAACATCTGAAAAATAATCTTTGTAATACCTAAGAGGAGATGTAAATATTCTTTATAGTCAAGAGATGGAGAAGTGAACATGGTAACAAGATTTGGCTAGTCCGGAAAATATCCCAGTGAATTATAACTAAGGCTGAGATACAGCTCAGACTTGTTAGGGAGCACATCACATAGAAATAAGTGGATTTATTTTCCCATAAACACATGCAGGACCAGGCTGCCAATCCACTGCTAATTGGATTATGGGCAAACGATTTTAGAATTGATTATCTTTGCAGCTCTGTGAAGCTTAAATGTATGAATATTAGCGATAATTCTTTGGTACAATGTGAATCAAAATCATCTGTGAAGTATATCATTATATCTGCTCTAAAATGTTTGACTGAAAACACTTCCTTGATTTGTTGATGTTCTGTACCATCAAGTTTCTTGCAGGCATGTCCAAACTTCAGCAATCCAGATGTTTTGGACTGCAACTCCCACATACCTTTGTCATAGGCAATCTAAGCTTAGAATTCTGAGGGTTGTGGCTCAAAACATCAGGAGGGCTGAAGTTTGGACATGCCTGTATTAGGGCAACCTTCCAAAATAGCTCATCATTAACAGTCCTGCTCAGGTCTTACAAATCAAGGCTGTGGATTCCTTTTTGAGTCTGTCCAGCTCCTGTTCTGCCCTTCTCTTTTGTTGCTGATAAGTTTGCATATTTTTGTCCAAATTAAACTTTCTTTCAACAGAGACTATTCTTTTGTCTTCAAAAATGAACACTCTAGAAATAAATGTAAGTAGCTCAGATGCCTGCCTGCTCTACAGACTGATTCTTTTTCTCCATCTTTTATATGCCGCAGCAAGAAGATGGATGGGGCTAGGCAAGAAAGATATGCAGCTAAGGGGTAGACATTACCGGAACTGAACAGTTCTTCTCACTGACTGCCCAGTTACATACTCAGTAAAGCTGCATTGAGGTATTTTCCAAGAATTTTTTATTGGGATCCTTTGGTCATTCAACTACAGCTCCCATCAATTTCTTATTATTGGTCTTGCTGGCTTGGGTTGCTGGGAGTTGAATCTAGAACACCTGGAGGCCCAATGGCTCTCCTCCTCTAGCTTCAATGATCATCAGCACATTGGAGAGAAGAATATCCTTATGAATGTTGAAAAGAACATGAGATTTCTGTTTGCCAACAGACAATTGAGCATGTTTGCCATCGGAAACGTATGAGATATCACAGGCCTCTTTTACCTGGTCAAAGAATGTAAGGCAAATGTTTATAGGGTGAGGAGTAGGATCAAATCAGCAGATTCTGCTCTGTTGAATCCACTATCAACTGTATCTACAATTCCTGCATGTGGACATTTTTAGGCTTAGAGCTTGTTCATGTAATTTTGACAAGATATACTGTTCCCCACCTATTTTAGCCGAAAGCTTGGCCATAAGTCTCTCAGACTAAAAAGGAATATAATGTGGTTCCCCACACATACATACCAAAAAGGAAGGAAGGAAGGAAGGAAGGAAGGAAGGAAGGAAGGAAGGAAGGAAGGAAGGAAGAAAGAAAGAAAGAAAGAAAGAAAGAAAGAAAGAAAGAAAGAAAGAAAGAAAGAAAGAAAGAAAGAAAGAAAGAAAGAAAGAAAGATTGTGCTTTCAAAAATGTATATACTATACATGGGTCATAAGAAGGTTTGCTGGCATGTCTCTGTTCCTCATCCAAAACCCATCACCCATAAGAATGAAAACTTTCCTTCATTGAAGAAGAAATTATTTACATAGGCAATATGAAATTATTTACATTGATGAAAATGGCCTACAAATATATATTGTATATATACAACATTTTAGAATCTTGCTCCATATAAGTGGGGTTTTGAACTTTATGCCATTCTGTAAATTATGCCATTGTGGATGGACTTATGCCATTGTGGATGGACTTGAACGGACTGTCAATCAGCGCTTTAAAACTTTCAGCAGTTGCATAAGGGGATGAAACTAGTAGATAAGGCTTTCTTTGCCATCTACAAGTTTCTACTCATTACCAAAGGCACAAGAGCCATGCAGAGGGAAGATCTAGCAATACAAACTCAGGTCCTAAAACTGGCTATTAGGTGAAATGAAGATAGACAGCTATTTGCTTCTTTTGCTTTCACCATCTTCCTAGACAAATGCATGCATAGGCACATGCACACAGAAAGCAACAATAACGCTCCTTTAATTACGGAGCCACAAAACACAACAAGTGTTTCATTCATTCCTTTCCTTCAAGCCTGAAGCAACTTCACTGATAAACAAGCAGTGTCAATGAAGTTGCACAGTAGAAGGGTTCTAGTGCTCTCTGTCTGGAGGGTTGTGTCCAAAGAGGTGTCACAAACAAGAGGTCAGAGATCATGACCTTTCTACCCTTTAGCTGGGTGGTGGAATCCCACCTAGATGGACAGATACAATTAAGAATCAGTAGGATAGATGAAGAGGAGTGTAAAACCAATAGAAGAAGCCACATCCTATGTGTGTTTGGGACACATCATTAAAAGGGGCGGGGGTAGGGCAAATGTCTAATGGGTTTAAGAATGCATGTTTTTCAGGGACATCCTGTACACATATTTATCAGGAAGGTGAATATAATGCCCTAAGGAAAAGAGAAAAATCCTGATTTTCCATTAAGGGAGACGCTAGAAGTTAATTTGAAAGATGAAAGCTGAGATTCCTGTGATATAGAGTAAAGGTAAAGGTAAAGGTTCCCCCACACATGCGTGCATCATGTCCGACTCTAGGAGTGGTGCTCATCTCCGTATTTAAGCCGAAGAGCCAGTGTTGTGCAAGTCCATGGCCATGTGGCCGGCATGGCTGCAAGGAAACATTGTTTTTACCTTCCCGCTTTTTACGGCAGTACCTATTTATCTACTTGCATTTACATGCTTTCGAACTGCTAGGTTGGCAGGAGCTGCAGTCATCAGCAGGAGCTCGCTCTGCTGCATGGCACCTGGGATTCAAACCGCCGAGCTGCCAACTTTGCAGTAGACAGTTTCGGAGCCTTAGTCCGCTGAGCCACCACACCCCTAATGTGACAGCATATGTTTCACAGGAAGAAGGCCTGCTCATATCCCTGAGGGTAGACACTCACATAAATGTGTGCCATAGTCCTAAACATAGGTCTCAGACAACCAAAGACATCATGCTGATGAAACACAGGCACCTTGACACAAATCCCTGTATGATGCTGAAATTTGCTAATCCAGTTCTTGGAAAGAACTATAGGCAGTGATTATGGAAAACATTTATTCCTTGTTCTTGTCATTCTACAAAATATGAGCCAGGTAAAATGTTCTTTAACAACCACTTAGAGAGACTTAACATCTGGGATGTCAGCCAATGGTAGACAGATGCCAAAAAAATCTAACTGAAAGGTTAATTTCATAGAGATCACAGAGAAAGCTAAAGCTTTGACTCAGGAGTAGAGATGGGCACAAAACGAGTGATTTTTCATTTTCGTTTTCATTTTTTCATTTTGTTACTCAATGAAAACGAAACAAATTTTTTTAAAAAAACAAAATGAAAACAAAAATGAAACAACCCAATTTGCCGTGTTTTTCGTTTTCGTTGCAGCAGATGCATTGAACTAAAAAGAATGCTAACGAAACAGCAATTTTTCATTTTCGTTTTCATTTTTTCATTTCGTTACCTAACGAAATGAAAATGAAATTTTTTGCAAAAATGTCATGAAAATGAAAACAAACCGAAACGGACCCCTAAATGATCAAACGACAAACGAAACACCATTTTTTAAGTCTGCCAATCTCTACTCAGGAGTTATCCCTCTTCTCCTTTTTTCCTTCTTTTAAATTGAGCCAATTGAAAGGCAATCCACATTTGAAATGCAGGTGGTAACCCCCCCCAAAAAAACCGTTAGGGTAATCCTGTACCAATGACTTGCCTGGGAGTAAGCTACATGGAATCAAATGGAGCTGACTTTTGAGAAGTCAAATGTGTACAGATTCAAATGTGATCTCATGCTATCCAAAATAAAATCATGATTTAACAGGCTTTTGCAGTGTTAAATATATTATAATAGTGGATGTAGACTGCACTAAGAGTTAAGCAACACTTCCTGACGCTGAAAAAAAAAACTACTTATGGAGAGTTTGTGGTGCTAGTTTTTCTTTCTGCCACTCCACCCGCAGAAAGAAAACAAAATGCATTCCTCAAGTAGTTTTATCCCAATTTGCCCGTATTCTCTATTCAAGATTCCAGTTCAGATCCACAATACTACTCATAACCTCTCGAACTAACAAATCCAAGACCATCTCTGCCAGTCCAGAAAAAAAGGGGGCCCAAGTATCATAAATGTGGAATTGCAAACAGACACCAGCCACTAGAAGCAGGGTCTTAACTCACGTAGCCCCATTTGAGGGCATTTCCCCCCTACTTCACTTGCAAACAACTCCATAAACGCTGGAACCTTCAGGATATCCCCCTAGATGGGATGGATTTTTTGTTTTGTGTTTTCTTATGTTAGCTATGATGTTTTGTCACATTCATTTTAGCAGTCTTATGCCTTTGCTGGAAGCCTTCATGAGCACATGTTTTGAAAAAATGGGATATAAGTCACTTTGAATAAGTAAATACTGTACTTCAGAAAGTATTTACTGCTGAGTGGGAAACGCATCGTCTGGTTAACAGTTTAGTGCAGGGGTGTTCAAACTTTTTGCAAAGAGAGCCAGATTTGGCGGGGTAAAAATGTGTGGGGGTCAACTATTCCGCCGCATTTGGGGTCCGGGGCCGGATTTTGAACAAATCTCTATAACATGCAAGGAGGAAGGGAGGATGCTGCAGCAACTGAGCCGGGGCCAGGTAGACTGGGCAGGTGGCTGGTGTGTGTGTCGGAGACAGACAGAGGCAGGGAGGACAGGCAAATCATAAAACCGCAAGCTGATGCCTCCATCCGGTATGGAGAAGGGCCAGCTGGTGGGGATGCATGACAGGCTGAGCCGGTGAGGAGAAGAGGCCGCGGGCCACTCAAAATTTGTAAACGGGCCACATTTGGCCCCTGGGCCTGACTTTGGACATGCCTGGTTTAGTGCATCATATATTACATTTGAATATTCCAAAAAGGTGAACTCTCAGCCTACAGTGCCTTGAGCGGCCAAACTCAGCCCGAATTTTTATTTTTTATTTTTTGTCAACTGAAAAACTGGCACAGAGGTTGTGAGTGAGAAGTACTGATTTTGGTTTGCCTTAACCTCTTGCCCCCCCCCTCTCTCTAGGCCATATAAAATCTCCATTTCCCTCCAGCACTGAAAGCGTTAAAGAAAACAATGAAAGAACAAGTGAATGTACAGGATAGGATTTACTGGCATTTACTTTTAATCTATGGTCCTTTGCTCTGTGGCTTATCAGCCCGATGTCAGTCCTTTTTCCTCCTTTATTATTTCATGAGCAGCCCCCCATGCTGCTACTGAGAGAGAGAGAGAGAGAGAGAGAGACAAGTGTCTGTAAGCTTTTTGTCAGGTAAAAAAAAGGAAGAAAAGGGGGAAGGAACAAGAGGAAAAAAGCAAAGCTAAGAGGCATCTATTAGATGTCACTAGGCTTTTGTATTCATGTCAATGATCCAGGATTAGAGTATCTGAAATAATCTTATTGAGAGGAATCAAAAGCCCCACAGAGCAGAAGGCCTGCTCTGCAGCATATGGCAGGGCAGGAGACAATATCTTATTAAAGACTCTCTCTCTCTCTCTCTCTCTCTCTCTCTGTGTGTGTGTGTGTGTGTGTGTGTGTGTGTGTACACACACACACACACAGTGGTACCCCAATTTAAGAGCAGCTTGACTTAAGAGTGGAAAACTGTTGGCATTTTAATTGCCTCCTTACAAATTTTAAATATGATCTGCTCGACTTACAATTTTTTTCTTTTTTCATTTTTAACGTATTTTTCAATTTTTTAGATAGGTACCCCGACTTAAGAATAGTTCGACTTAAGAGCATGCATTCAGAATGGATTGTAAGTCGAGCATGTGTATGTACACACACACACAGTGGTACCCCAATTTAAGAGCAGCTTGACTTAAGAGTGGAAAACTGTTGGCATTTTAATTGCCTCCTTACAAATTTTAAATATGATCTGCTCGACTTACAATTTTTTTCTTTTTTCATTTTTAACGTATTTTTCAATTTTTTAGATAGGTACCCCGACTTAAGAATAGTTCGACTTAAGAGCATGCATTCAGAACGGATTGTAAGTCGAGGTCTGTGTGTGTGTGTGTGTGTGTGTGTGTGTGTGTGTGTGTGCACGCACACAGAGAGAGACAGAGAGAGAGACACACACATATACTTCATGTCTGGAAAAAGAGCTTTTCAAGAATGCAAAAATGTGTCTATCGTAACAAAGGCCAACTTTATCAGTCACCAACACATTTTTTTGCAATTGTAATCTGTTGATTCTTCCACACACATATACACACACACAAATGAAGAACAGAGCGCAGATGCTGCAGAATTTAAGCAGGGATGTTTTCCACAACATTTTTAAAAAGTGGGGCGGGGGGCTCCTGTCTAACTAGTTTTGCCAGATTAAAGCAATTAAAATTCTGTTATAATGAACCCTGTATATCTAGAACTTTTATTTGCACTGGAACAAAGGTTTGTAACTGGAGAAATCCTTCACTAGATTTATCTACATCTGCCCACACCTTTCCAGGACTGAAGACAAAACCGTACTGTTCACAGCATTTCAACAGTTGCTGTGAAAGTCTATATCTGGGTCACTTTAATAATATCCAGGATATAATTTCAAGGTAATGAAATAACACATTTTAACGACCTACTTCATACATAGAGCAGATTAACAGCACCAAGCATGTCACATTCATTTTGAATATAGATTTTCATATACTAGAGAAACGTCACAAGTGTTTTAAAGAAGTGTTATGACTAAAGCAAGGGGTCATTTAATCATTGTTATTTAAATCAAACATTTTCCCTGTAATAATTTTAAAGCAAACTCCCCACCCCAAAGTGTCATATATCTGATCACAACTGCCAGTGCAAAGTTCCCAAAATGATACACACACAACTTCATATAGCCTGCCTGTATTTTTGCACAACTCTGACAAGAAATAAGCTAGGATGTTAAAAGAGAACGAAAAAAACCATAGAATGCATTATGGCTTACTGTTCCCTACATATGCTGCTTGTTTTCTGAGGGGATGAAACTGCCAGATTCTATTGAAGTAGTGCTTATTTAGATCCATTAAAATTAGCAGCACATGATAGGTTATTACTTTACTAGGCTATACAACATTGCAGATGACTGCTGTAAACTGTTGCATTTAAATCTGGGAACATTTATTGATGACAGCGGTAGCAGCAGCTGTCATAGGTCCTGTTAGAATTTGCCTAGGCAGGGAGTTCCAGAACAGTCTACAGGCCACTTTCCCAAATTGGTTGATGCAAGATGTGAGCACTGAGGTACTGTATGTGCATTCAAGAACTTGGTCCTCTCTTTTCCTTGTTCAGCTTGCTGATTTATACACTCATGGGCCCACCTACTTGACAAAAACGGTCCTTCATGTGATGAGCTCTCAAGAGCAGCCCTCTGCTTAAAGGAGGACTTTTTGTCAAAGTCTAAGTCAAAGAAGGGAGTGACCCATCAACAGGGATCACCTGAATGAGATAGTGAACAGAGATGGTAACACCCTGAAACAAAATTCAAATTCAAATGTTGCACAAACATATGCAAGAATATATATAAAGAAGAATATATATATATATGTCCTTCTCTCCCATATATATATTCTTCTCTCCCACATTTTGCTTGACAGAATATTCTTCTCTTCCACTTTTTGTTTGACGAAATGCAGGAAGGGGGAAATCTGTATATCTCTCTCTATATAAAACCTCTCCAATATATATATATATATATTTCTACACATCTTCCCAAAACTCTCTTTTTAATAATACATGAAATGGAATAAAAGATTCTTAGTTCTGTTGACCCAGGTAATCCTATGGGCCGCCTCTGTCCTCTTTGCCCCTGTGTTCACTTTGAAGTAGCAGCTAGCATTAAGAAATCAATAGCTATGAATAGGATATTTGAAGTTTTGTGAAGAGAAACAAAAGGAAAGCTCAGTCCTTGAAGGTACTAACCCCTGCAAGGTTGGGTGGGGAGTGCTTCCACCACTACCATGCCTGAGCCAGGGCCTCTCTTGTCGCCATGTATTTCAACGGCTTCCAGATACCAAAAGCACATCGTACCTATTCTCAACCTTGAGTTTGACCTTGAAACAAGGCATGCGCTCTCCCACTCTTATCTTTCGAGGAACGAGAAGGCAGAAGAAATCATATACCTTAAACCCTAAAAGCTCATCTCCATCTGGTGGCAAGTAGAATTTGGCCCTAAGGACATCCCTATGTATCAGGTCTGCCTGCACCAGTTGCATTATTCTAAAAAGACAGTCATGGATTAGGCATCCATTGCTGAAGAGAAAATAAGGCAGCTACTACTTTGAGACTGCTCTAGTAATAACATGTTGCCTTTTATCTATTTTTTAATTGTAGTTGCAAAAATATATCTTAAAAATTCTTCACAACCTCCTCAAATCACTCACTCCCCTAAAATAAGTAAAATATGTGGTATTAGGTACACGTACACACACACACACACACACACACACACACACACACACACACACACACACACACACACACACACACACACACACAAGATTCTACTAGTCCTCAAGAATCACATTATTATTATGTCATTTCTTCCCAAAATAATGTGCTACAGAGGCAAATGTTACTTATAATGCATGTATTCCAAACTTTGGTCTCCCACCCCTCTACCCTCCAGAGAAAGCACATTCTCAGTTTCCTTTTTTAACAAAAAGACTGGACAGCTGAAGACATATGTGACTCACAGTTTGCATGAAGTCCTTCCCCACCCCTCCAAACTTCCCAAGGAAAAAAAGCCAATTACACCCTCTCCAAGGCTTGAGTTGCCATATCAGGGCAATGTGTGGCCTGCATAATTAAATTGTAAACTGCCCAGAGAGTGCTTGAAGTGCTATGGGGTGGTATATAAGCAGAACACTTTTAAAATAATTAAATAAAGGTGGTGGTGGGGAACAGGGAGGTCAGACAGCAGATGTGGCCCCACAAAATCCTGGGACATGATCTTGGAGGTAAGGACAGCCCACAGCTCTCTAGAGGTTTCCTGGTCCAGAGTAGAATTCTCTGTTTAACCTCCCTGTCATTCAAGCTACTGTCTGCCATGGTCCAAAGAGGAAGAGGAAGATGCACTTAGGGTAAATATGTTATGAACAAACCGCTGGGACTCCTGGTGGGTCAGGGAGTCTTGCAGAGCCACCAGAAGTCCCAGCTGCGAATTTCAGCAGAGTACTTGAGACAGACGCTTTTTGAAAAAAATCTAGCCCACCTTAATAGGGCATTTCTGTGGTTGAAATACATTAGTCTTCTGCTCTGGCTTTAAAGAAAGGTTAAGAAAAAATGTGAAATAGTTTTATTTTTACCATGCAAGGCAAACCTGCACATCTGGCGACACCTTCAAGGTTTGAGAGGTCAGAAGCAGCATTTTGAATTGTGCCTGGAAATGGATTGGCAGCCAGTGGAGCTGAGGGTAATGTGGTCCCGATCTCCAGCCCCAGTTAGCAACCTGTGAGGTGCATTTTGGACCCCATGAAGTTTCCAAATGCTTTCCAGAGGCATCCCCACATAAAGCACATTACAGTAATTCAGCCAGATGTCACTAGGATGTGTGTCATTGTGGCTGGATCAGTCTTTACAAGGAACAGGCTGTATGAAGACTGGAGGTGAACAGAATCACATGAAAGAGAGGTTGCATCCACATTATTTTTAGGTTATAGTCATCTTTTTGTTACACACAATAAGCTACATGCAAGCAGTTTTTCTTGAGGATAACTGCCACACTGAATCACAGCACAAACCAGTTATCCCAAAAGGCCATACCCAGGAGGAGGCTGTAGCCTCTTCCCGTTTCTGCTGTCCTAGACAGAACAGGAGGATTAAAATGGAAGGCTTGTTCACTGCATGTGTCGGAGTGTCGTTGTGCCATGCTGCTGTGCTCCAGCTCCCATCATCCATCCGCCATTAGCAAGAACAGGCAGGGAATGATGGGAGCTGTATGGCAAATTCCCCACAGCATGAGTCACACAATCATTTAAAAATATTTAATTCCCCAAAGGGCTTGGCCAGATTTAAACAGCTGATTTAAGTCAAAGGAGCCAGGCAGTACAAAAGTGAGGTGAGGGCTGTCAGCTTGTGACACTTTATGGTACCCACGGCAATCTCCTGCCCTGACCTCCCCTTGCCTGAAGCCACGCAGATACTTGCTGAACTAAACCCATGTAATATCTTCACACAACTGTCTTGCCTTGGCATGACAACCTCTCGATATCCCGTGACTGCCATCAGCTGTTTGTGTCAGTGATCTCTAAGGGACAAATCATTCCAGAGCGGTGCATCAGCAGAGAGACATAAGCAGAGAGGCAAAATTAGAGATTTCAGGCCTTCTGACTGAGGCAAGTGTGGTCATACAACAGCTCTCTCACGAAGAAAAAGCACACTGGCCGCTCTCCCTCAGAGTAATCTGGGAAAGTATCCCAGCACACTGTGTGGCGACTTAGACAGCAGATGTTTTCCACAGGACTTGAGCGTACACAGAGAAACACCACCAGAATTTATCTTGCTAGAGCCAAGAGTGTGCCAATACATGCAGCTGAGCACATATGATACCTAGAGTAACTTGTTTTAAAAATACCTTTATTGATTTAACAAATCAGTAAGGTTTTGGAGTGGACCAGGGCTAACAGGCTTAGGCTCAACCCGGAGAAGACCGAGGTACTGTTTCTTGGGGGGAGGGGGGCAAACAGGTATTGGGGGCTTTTTCCCACCCTGGATGGGATTTCCCTCCAGTTAACTGACAGGGTACGGAGTTTGGGCACTATCCTGGATCCAGTGTTGTCCCTGGAGTCCCAGGTGGCAGCCGTTTCCAGGGCAGCCTTTTAACAATTTAGGCTAATCTCCCAGATTCACCCTTGCCTTGACAGTGACCCCCTTAGGGTGGTTGTGCAAGTGCTGGTTATTTCAAGGATAGACTATTGTAATGCTCTCCACATGGGGCATCTCTTGACCCTTATTCAGTGTCAATAGCGGGTGCAGAATGTGGCAGCCAGACTGGTGGTTGCTGTGGGAACTATAACATCACCCCCATTCTGGCTTGCTTGCACTGACTACCTGTTGCCTCCCGAGTATTTATTTATTTATTTATTTATTTATTTTATTTTATTTTATTTTATTTTTTTTAATACCGCCCGTCTTCCTGGGAACTCCGGGCGGTTAACAATAGGGGTTAAAAAACCAATAAAACACAGAGTGACAACAGCAAAAAAGAAAAGAAAAGAAAGATGAGACAATACAGTAATAAGAAAAAAAAAAAAAAATCATCATCGGCAAGAGGCGGCAAAAAGGAGAGGAGGGGGGAAGGATTAAATTAAATTAAAGGTCGCCAAATGCCTCCCAGTAAAGCAGGGTTTTAAGTGCTTTTTTGAAGGCGGGCAGGGACTGTGCAAGGCGCAGCTCACTTGGGAGATGGTTCCAGAGCGAGGGGCCAACCACAGAGAAGGCGTGGTTTTGTGTAAGCGATTTCCGCGCCTCCCTGGGCATGGCCACTCGGAGTGAGAGCGCCTGTGACATTCTAGTGGGTCGGGCCTCAGTTGACCTTTGGGAGATACGCTCCAACAGGTATTTGGTTCCCAAGCCATTGAGGGTTTTGTAAATCAAAACCAGGACCTTGAACCTTGAGTAAGGCTCAAGGCATTGGTTTTGATTTACAAAACCCTCCATGGCTTGGGACCAGGATATCTGGCGGAGCATGTTATCCTAAAGTCAGCGTTGGCCTGGCATACCAGAACATCACAGGCCTTTTCGCTCTGGGTCACCTCCCTCGGGGAGGTCTGTAAGCCCCTTACCTGGAATCGTGCATTCTCTGTGCCAGGCCCAATATGATGGAATCATTTCATTGGATCTGCTCGTTTGATGTTTTATATATTTTATTTTATGTTTATGTTATTGTTTACTTTATATTGTTTATATTATTGTTTACTTTATATTGTTCACTGCCCTGAGTTCCCTTTGGGTGAAAATCGGGTGCTATATAAATATAAATATAAATAATAAACAATAAATAAAATAATGCATAAATGAGTTGAGGAATAGGCATTTGAAAATGGAAACATTGAGAGCCAGCCAGCCAGGTCAAAACAAAACAAAATAAAACCAACCAGGTGACAGCTTTCCATAGAATAAGCACTTAAAAGAACAATGCATCCATTAAGAGCAGCTGTGGGTGCAATCAGTGGTACCCCAAAGTTAACAAATCTGGGTACATTAGGGTTCAGGCATTTTTCCACCAAGTTGGGCACCAGAATAAAAATGTTTTATCTGTTTTGGAGGAAATAACCTCAGCAAAGATGCAGAAACACACAACTATTTCAAAGAAATCCGAAGATGCCTTGTTAGAAGAATTGTTGCATTCTAATGTTTCTGCCCCCCACCCACCCCGGCCACAATCACCTCTGCTCAAAGAGACTTTGCACATGGGTGTTGCTGGGTTGCTGTTTTTTTTAAGCCTGCTATACTTATGTTGCAGAAACAATAACAGAATAGGCATATACTCTGTGAGGATTCTCCATCCATCATATGCCTCTCAGATCTCAAGATGGGAAGGTGCATCCTCTTTCTCCTGTAGGAAACCCAATGAGTAGAACAGAGGTAGGGGACCCTTCTGCCTTCCAGGTATTTAGGATTTTATCTTCTTCAAGCCCCAGTCTACGTGGATAATAAGAAGGAAAGGAATTGGAGGACCTGTGGTTCAAAATATCTGGATGGCCAAATGTTCTCAACCATACTTTTGGACCTTCAGAAATCATCTAGGATTTTTCCAGTGCTAGAGTCAACAAATCTCTCAAAACAACAGGGAATAGAGGAATACAGTGTGCTAGAAACTAGAGTTTACACTGGAGAGATTTTGCTACATGCATTGGAAATGTAAATTACTTGCCATGCAGCAAGAAAGGGGGAAAAGCTAAATGGGAAGCAGGGAACACCTTAGCTAAAAATCTACTTCACTTGTGTGTTTGTGCATATGAGCAGGCATTGGCACGTTTTGATTTGAAGCCATGCCAAGATACGGAATCATTGTTCACAAATCAAGAAATAATAAGACCCTTCCTTCCTGTTCTATTGCACCCTGTGTGACTTTTTTCATTATCATCTTTTCAGATTCTTACAAAGCAAACCTAATTAGGAAGCTCTCTCATTAGTCTTCCAGAAAAATTAGCACAGCTTATGCTAATTACTCCTGTAAAATTTAATAAACTCATTGAAATGGGAATAGTCTAATGAGGTTTTATTTATTGAACGAGAATAACTATATGGGAAGAAAGGTTAGGACATGGGAATATCCAGCGTGGCAATAAAAGTACAATTTATTCAATTCTGGCCCAGGAATTTTATTGCAAACCTTTTAAATTCAAATTTGAGTTACCATTTGAATGTTAAATCTATATAGGATTTAATAACAGGAAGTGGTTCTCTCCCCCCCCTTGCTTCCCCGTCGAAAATGCACAGTGTATCTTGTAATGGACGTTGGTTACCCGACTGAATTGTTCTGCCTTAGGTTCACTTCCTCTACAGGTTGACATTCCTCTGACCCCTCCTCCCCAGGGTCTCACAGGTGCTTTGAGGAGATTCACTGTTTGTTTTCTTCAGGGCACCTTCCCTTTCAGACCCCCACCTTAAAATAGATTCTAGCTTATGCCACATATTGCTGTGCTTTCCTTAAATGGGTCCACCCTCAGGGAAGAACTCTTTGTTCATCTTCCTTGGTCCTCAGTTTCTTATTTTATTTATTTATTTATTGTTGAATTTATATCCCGCCCATCTTCCCAACGGGAACTCTGGGCGGCGAACATGGCTGAACAATTCAGCAAATACAGACAGGAAATACAAAACAGAGCAATAAGAGACGAGACCAACAAGACCAACAAGACCAATACGTTAAAATAAAACATATTAAAAGAGCAGAGGCGAAGACGCACCCTTAAATTCTGAGCTCGCCACTGCTATCAAATTCAGCAAATTATCGATGGTGGATTTAAAAAAAGGGGGGGGCTAAACTAGGTCGCCAAAGGCCTCGCGGAATAGGATGGTCTTCACCGCTTTACGAGCGCACTGCGCTAGGCAGGGAGTTCCATAAGGATGGAGCGGCCACCGAGAAAGCCCGGTTCAGGGTAAGGGACCGCCTGGTTTCTCGGGGGGATGGAACCTGTAGCGAGTGCGCTCGCGACTGCCGAACCGGTCGGGCTGATGTTGACCGCTGGGCGATCCGCTCCGCCAGGTAGTCCAGACCCAGGCCATGGAGGGTTTTATAAACTAAAACCAAGACCTTGAATCTGATCCGGGAGGCAACGGGTAGCCAATGCAGCCAGGCCAGCACTGGGGTGATGCGGTCAAAGCGACGCGCACCCGCCACCAGTCTGGCTGCTGCATTTTGCACCCGCTGCAGTCGCCGGAGGAGAGTCAAGGGCAACCCCATGTAGAGAGCGTTGCAATAGTCCAGCCTCGAGATCACCAGCGCCTGCACCACTGTTCTCAGGGAGTCCCCATCTAGGTAAGAGCGAATCTGGGCGATCTGGCGAAGATGAAAAAAATGCGGTCCTGGCCACGGCCGCCACCTGGGCATCCAGGGACAAGGCCGGGTCCAGGATCACGCCCAGGTTCCGAACCCTCTCCGCCAGTTGGAGGGAAACACCCTCCAGGCTGGGGAGGGGGCCCCCGTACCCAGATGGGGAGCTCCCGAAGAACATCACCTCGGTCTTCTCAGGGTTGAGTTTGAGCCTGTTGGCCCTGGTCCAGGCCATGACCGCCTCCAGACACTGGTCAAGGGACCAGACAGCTTCCACTGCAGAGGTGGAAAAACAGAGATAGAGCTGCGTGTCATCAGCATACTGATGACAACGCAGCCCAAATCTCCTGATGACCCCCACCAGCGGCCTTACATAGATGTTAAACAGGCTCCTATTTGAATGCATGCACCAGTTGATATAGGCCAGAATCTCTAACAGTAGTTACTATAGGCTAACCCAGCCGTTACTCCCACTTTCCTCCAGTTTTGTTGTCCACTGAGTTGCCGTCGGGTAGCCAACTGCCTGTGTGGCATGCACCAAAAGTCAAGCATTTGGGCCATGCCATCTCTGAGTCTTGATTGGGGGGGTCACTCTCTGAAACCCTGGAGAGCTTGCTAACTGAAGAGTGGATACAAACAGAACAGCAGGTATTAGGGCATGGCTTCCTTGCACACTTCCCTTGGTCTGTGACCTGTTGCTGTGGCAAATTCTTCCATGCTGCTGCCACCCCTCTTTCTTTTAGCTTTTGGGAATGCTCTGCAAGCAACAGTAAACAGCTGGAGCTAACCCTGGATAGCTGGACCTATACCAGGATAGGGAGAACCAGTATTTCTTCAAACATCAGCAAAGACCAGCAATTCATAGAACCATAGAGTTGGAAGAGACCTCAAGGGTCATCTAGTCCAACCTCCTGCCATGCAGGAACCCCCCCCTTCTATGAGGAATAATGGAGAAAAGGGAAAGGAAGCAAGAGTGAGGCTCCCAGGGCTACTTGGAGCACTGCCCACTAGGTTTAGGAAAGGGCCAGATCCAGTGGTTGAGGAAGTGGCTCAGACGAGGACACCCTTCCTGGAGTTTCTTCAGGTCTAGAGCTCGCCTTTCCAACAATGAAGTCGATGATGGATGAATCATCGGACTTGGTATATAGAAACAGTTGGTCTCATTAAATGCACATGAGAGTGATAGATTTAGTCCTACAGTTATGATATAATGGCAACACATTCTACTGAGTATTGTGAGTCTTATTAATTTATATACCAATTAAGGTGGTTACTTCACGTCCTTCCTTGTTCCGCGACTAGTTTTGTACCATGACAGCATTGGTCACGATCACGTGGTTTTGTCCCTGCTCAGTCCCTGCTTCTGTTTTCTCACGGTCGTGATAACTTGTCTTGTGACAACTGTTACTTCACAGTCTTGTTCTGTGACAAATTCTGAATTTGTCTTGCTTTCTTAACCCTTTTTTAAAATATTGTAGTTAAAACTTTTTCTATATTTCGATTTACTGGTCTTCCGGGATTTACACATAAATGCTACAGAATTTTCAGTACTTTCTATAATAAACATTTGCACTGCATTTTGTTTCCTGTAGGGAAACTAATGTTGAATGCCGCTTCAGCCACTGACCACTAGGTGGACATTGGTTGTTGCATGACAGTTGCTACCACATGACTCCTTGTCGTGGAACAGGAACCAGGAACACACAGTGACAAGAGAATACCCCAACCCAGTGCCAGGTATAGTATTGTCACACTCTGGCAAAGTCGTTGAGACAAAGTTCAGCTGTTGCGCGACGGATGTGAAGTAAGATTTTTTGTACCGGTCCGAAGCGCAACACTTACAGAAACAAACGGATGTGAAGTAACCGCCTAAGTTAGTTACAAAAGGGCATATTCTATAACTAGGCAGTGAGAAAGGTAATTTCTCTGTGTGCACGCATTTATCTCAATATCTCCATTGTCTCAATATCCCAATTTAGGTGGGCAAATTCAGGCCCTCCGCTTGCCCCTCCCTTGTTGCTGTTCTCTGTCTATTGGTCAGTTCACACAAGAGCAATTCTGTTCTCCCCAAACATGTATCCCACTATGGACAGGTAATTCTTTCATAGCACCATGCATGTGATTTCAAGTACCCCTCACCCGCTTCAACGTAGAACTGTAGATAGCCATTCAGTGTTAAAGGTAATTGAGTCCCAATGTGTAGCTGTACAGTCTGTTAGGAATAAGAGAACATTTTTGCAACCCATCCCCACTCAGTCAGTATCCTGTGACAGATCACTTGGAAAGAGAGAGAGGGAGGGAGGGAGGGAGAGAGAGAGAGAGGGAGGGAGAGAGAGAAAGAGAGAGAGAATATGTGTGTGTGCTAAATACAGTTTTGCATATCAATTGGCATAAGAGCTTATAATTTTACGCACGCAGAAGTGACAGCAGAGAGCAACTCGACATATGTTCCAGCTCATGACGGCTTTTTAATGTTAAAACAATTTGTAAAGTACTCATTTAAGACACGGGTTCCGTATAGCTTGCTTTATGCTTTGCTAGGGCAAGAAAAAAAATGTAGGGGGGAGGGGGGAGTTCACCAGTAAATGTCAGTAGTAACATCACCGGAGCCACTAACGGTACAAAGCACATACTTTATTTTGTCTAAATTGTTTGAACTAGCTCCGGCCAAGAAAAAGGTTTTAAGTACCCTACTGGGACAGATGCTAAGCGGCAACAATAGAAGCCACACTAATGCGATCCAGGTAACCCAATCCTGTTTCAAAAACGCAGGCAAGGCTAATTACAGCACCGCTGAGTCAAATTTCTTATGCCACTGCAACCCGCGGGAACAGGTCAAAATCAAATGTTATTCAAACCACAGTCATATCAGCCTTCTCTATCAAAGTCACAACTTAAAACCGAGAGAAGATTGGGGGGGGGAGATTAATTAGTTCACATTCAAAATGTGTGGTCAGGTAAAACTGACTATAGCTCCAGTATCACAAATGAAATTCAGCTAGTTGTAAGTTTTTCAGGCTGTTTTCTGTCTCAGTAAAATGTTCCAAATTCCTGCTTTTTTCACCTACCAGTCCTGTGTAACCAAATCAGTCATAAGTACAGAAGAGCTTTCTCTTAGGAAGTAGGTTGGAGATATGTTCAGGTCTAGTATGAGCCAGGCTTGATTCAGACCTGATTACCATATCTTGGTTTTACTTAGAGGAGCTATGAATCAAGCTTCTGTCCCTCCAAGCCAATGCAAATTAGGAAACCTCTAACACCTAATTCGGTAAAGGGTTAATTAGACTGTGTGTGTCAAGAGAAAATACTTATCCTGTCTGTCCCGCCTACCACCCTTATATTGGGCTCCAAGTGCATGAAATGCTGCCAAACGCAGGGAGAAAATCCAGGTGAAGCAACACTACACCTTTTCACGCTGTTCCTTTCCAAGAGAAGAGAGAGTGAGAAGGCCAGTGGGTTTTTTCTGTTTCTTTATCTCCAGACTATCCCTTTCCTGAATGCCTGCATACAGCTCAGTTCACTGGGGCTTCTCGTTTTGTCTTCACTAGGAAACTACAATTACTAGTTGCAGAAAGTCCAAGGATAGTGCATCGTGGCTTAAAGTTAGGATAGCATCCCAGCCTGTTCTGAAGCGAATAATCATGCTTCCAGATTCCAGATGACATGAGAAAGTGTGGTTGACTAGAGGCTTTGTGGTTTGATGGCGTTCAGCCTGGAAGGGAGAGTGAAGCCATTGACTCTACAGATGGACAAGTACCTCTTTCATTTCACAGTGTCCAGCGTCTAAGGCTTTACAACAACAGGGCCAACTGAACTCAACCTGGCCAGCATAACATAGCAGACATTGCTATCAACTCACTATTAAAGATTTTTCTGTTTGACTTTTCAGGAACAATACTGAGAAAGAAAGCATCAGTGGAGTTGCCTGTGAGCCATCCAACAGTGCCACCATGAATACCAGCACATCACTCTATGTTACTCCTTGGACACTCTGCAAGATATTTTCTGATTCCTACATTAACATGAGCTGGCTCCATCTTCTAGGTAATGCTGTTATTTGCAACAAAGTATCTGAGGAATATTTTGCCAGGGCATTTGCTAGAGGAGTGATGGCGAACCTTTTAGAAACCGAGTGCCCAAACTGCGATTCAAAACCCATTATTATTTAAAAAAAATTGCAAAGTGCCAATACAGCAATTTAACCTGAATACAGGTGGCTGTGAAGGGGTGATGTCGGGTGCCCACAGAAAGGGCTCCAAGTGCCACCTTTGGCACCCGTGCCATAGGTTAACCAACAATGTGCTAGAGGCTACTATAACATAAACTGTCATAATTTTAAAAAAAACTGCCAGAGATATAAAACTGATTCTACATAATTCTATGTGCCTTTTCGCATAATAAAGTTCTACTGAACTTTCCATCCATTACCTCGCCAAACAAAATTCCATTTAGATATTTTCACAGATGACAGAATACCACTTTGCCCCAAGTACCAGACACTACTTTCTGTACAACCCAACATAGAAAACACACAAAGAGCCTGAGATAATTAGTATTATTTTAGACAATAAAACAAGAGGCAGACTTCAGTTCCAGAATGATACAGGACTTTTCCTCCTAACTCATGATAGACAGTCCCAGCTTCTCACAGAGTAGCACAAACATTGTAACAGTGCATCATATGTTTGCATATGACACGTTTCTATAATTAAAATGCAAACCTGACAATTTGGCCATCGTGTTTTCTAATTTTCAAATCTGCCAAGTGCAAATTGCACAGAATGACTCCAGTAAATTTATTGTTCTATAGTCATTTATTCGGTCGTGTCAGATTAGTAATTTGGATCCGTTTGGAAACCATAATAATTAAGACAGGCAAAATGAATTAATCAGCCAACAATACAATCAAAATGGCACTCAAACCAAAGTAAGCTGTCTGAAAACAAGGCAACTCAAGTGGGGTAGTGGCAGCCGCGGTAATCTTTGTTTGCAGATCTATTATTGCATAAATGAAATACAGTAAAACACAAGCCTGCAATGTAGACAGGTTGCATCCATGGGAACTACTCCAGCTAAAAAGTGAAAATGATTCAAACATTTTTTTCAAAGTAGAAAGTTAAATATTTATAAGTGTCCAACCACATGTCATAAATCTCAAACTATTGTTATTGCATATTCCCAACACTAGCCAGGCACAGCATGGGGATCGAGGCACTAGAAGTTGTAAAGAAAAATATCCCTTCAGGAGCATGAATCCGAGACAATCGGCCCGGAAGCTCCACCGAGCCTCCTCCCGCCTTGACAATCCCATATGGCCTTTCCATGAGACCCAAAACCGTACAGCACCACCAGTTCCTCACAAACAGCAAAATTACGCCCATGGAGGCACATCACTCTTTACCCATTAGGCAACACAGGGCAGGTGTTTCATTATAATGAGCCGCACCAAATAAATAAATAAAGGACGGCGACATAAATTCATGGGGAAACGGGTAGCAGTCCTTACCTGTCAATTATCACTGGATCCGAAGGAGTCTCATTTCTGTTGCCGCAGCTTTTCTTGTCACAACAGCGGCTGCAGAGCAAAAGGGAGAGGATTTAGTGCAGCCATTACACTCTCCCAAACATAATTACAAATGCAGGCGGGTTCACATTGCCAGCTAGAGTTACCATTCTCTCCCTGCCTGGAAATCAGTTGACTATGGTAGGTCACAAATGGGTTAATTACTAGGTTTAACTTCTTGTACAGCTGGCAGGCACACCACAGCCACAAAATGGGCAGAAAGGAGGAGAACACGGGGAGAGGGCACCCCTCTCTTTTGCAGATAATAATGCCAGAATCTTTTGAGAGGACTCTAATGATCTTCTCCATCTACGTGGCAAATAATCCAAGGTGTCCTGTAAGTAAATGAAAACAAGGGGTAGCTACTTAACCCCTACAGAGGACAGATGGTTTTAGCAGTCCGGCTCTGAGGAGCTGGGCTTGTCTCCGAAGATGGCAAAAACAACAGCCACGCTTTCTGCACCTCATGATTGTGTGATGTGAAGTTGTTTGTAAGATCAAAATATCTGGAGGCAAGTGGGGTGGAGAACAGGCATCAAACCATATATCCTAAGCTGGTGTTTTTCAAATTGCACTATTTAAGGCCATATTCTTGAAATTTCCCACAGGAATGCTGCAAGAACTCTATCTGAAGTAAAGACAATCACTGAATAAATGCGATCTAGTTGTGAGTAGGAGCTTTGCATTTATGCCTCACTCACAGATGATACACAGTTTCCAACATGATGTATTTCTCTCTGACTCCAAATGCTGAGAAATGTATAAACATCTCAAACAAGCATGCCTTAGCATTGAGCTGCTCTTCCACTTACGATTTCATGCCACAGGATTGATATCCATTAAAAAGCTAATCATCGAACCAGCCTTATACACTTTAACTTTTTTTTTACTCAACAAAAGGATAATTGTTACAATTATTAACTGAAATTTCTTTCACCATACTTTTAAATTCATGGGATTAGCTCCATCTAAATTACTACAACAATAACAACAAACAAACAACAAAATAGTTACTGCTACATGGTTGTGGAGGAAGGCTCTAGGATGATATTGTCAGGATTGTGATCTTAAACACATTTCTTATGGGGCAGATTTCACTGACAGCATCATAGGATTGGCTTCTGGAAAAATATACATAGGATTGCACGGCACACCTCTTCAAAACAGGCTCACTGGTTAGTAAACCTTGAGCAAAAGCTGTTTCTTTCAGTAGTTGCCACAGAAGAACAAACTGGAGCAATCATGTTTACCAACAAATATCCACACCTTTCTAGAAAAACAAACTACTAAGCAGAATTTTGAAAAAACAGTTCATTCATAAGTTGTTCTCAATATCCATGCCCATAGAGATTACCTCAGGAAGGGACAGAGGGCATAGTTACATCATTTTATTAATCATTTAGTCAGGTCACTCAGTTAAAAAAACCTTCTGATCAATTGAAATGGACCTCCCTCCCCCAATGCTTAATTTGGACAGCAGGCAAAAAGACGAAACGACAAACCCAAACAATTCATAACAGACATCCGTACAAAAATGACAGGTGGCAAAAGTGTCATCTTAAAAGACAGGTTCCCTCCTTCGCTTTGGAGCTGCCAATTTCTGAACCAACCCCTTCAACAGCTGTTGGGTCTGCAGCCACTAGCAAGGTGATCACGTTCACTTTCGTGAAAAGAATAATGTGTTAGTTTTTAAAGACCCATAACCACTGCTGAGACAGAGGGGCAGGGCAGCACTCTCCACCCCCCGCCCCGTTCCAGTCAGCCTTCTTATGTCCCTCATGTACAGAGAGTGCTGAAGCTAAAATGGGACCCTAGTGCAGCATGTGTGCGCGTGAATCTTTTAAAAAGTAAACAACCTGCCTGCTTTTCCTTTCAGAACTCTTTCTGGACTGATATATAAATCTGTGTGTTGTGGCGCCACTGGTTTTGTGATGATGGGTTGCTTCAAGGGCTGGCAAATGCTCTGAAATGCACAGCGTTTGTACATGTTAGGCCACAGCCCCATGCAAGTTCCCACGTAAGACATTTCTGTCAATCAACCTGTGCAGAACGATGCTGTGTGTTAGTGTGAGAAATGGTCAACCATTCAAATCTGTTGGACTACTCCTCTCAGTCTCTTACCACTGACTTTGCTGATTGGCGTTATTGAGAATGATAGCCCTAAACCAAAAGCTCCCTGCTGCAAATCCTAAACACATCAAAGAGTACCCTTTCAACTCCCCTGGGAATCTTGATATTCTAATGAGTCAATAAGTCTGGAATACAGCCATGACTCCACCCAGTGTTGTCCCACTCCTTGTACTGTATACACTTCGCAAGGCCTGAGCTTTGCTTTGGTGAGCCACCAACTGTTCCCTCATCGCCCTGTTTAGTGACTGTGTCGATACCTAAAAAGGAAAGGTGAGTTGGTGGAAGTTATTCATAGCCCCCCTCTCCGCTAAAGCTGAGGGAATGCCTCTCTCTACATCTTCCACGTTGACCTTGTCAGTGCGTAAAGGAGTGTGCATGCATTTGGGTGAGACAGATCTATTCTCATGGATAGCCTATATATAAATCTCATTAGGGCCTGTGCATTCAAATTTGCCCCAAAAGGAGTGAAACCTCTGCAGCTCAGGTCCCCTGAGATCAGAAGCCTAAGTGGGAAATGGGGACCTGAAAGGGCCTGTAGAACCTGCTCAAGCACATTATAAATATAAATGTTAGGCAATACAATCTTTACAAAGAGTAACTTTGTGATAAAGGATGCTTTCACTACATAAAAATTTCATTTTTTAAAAAAAAATGCATACAAACATGAGAATCCTGTCAGTTATTCAAAGTGAATTCATGCCAGAGCTAAGGAAGAAAATCAAGCCAAAAGGTAAAAGAACTGGTATGGAGAAGCAACTGAGGAGGGTTTACAAGAGTTCTGTCAGTGTAAGAGATGAGGGGGTTTACTCTTTACTTCTAGCATTAAGGGTCATATCTAGAGATGGGCACGAAACGAGCGATTTTTCGTTTTCATTTTCGTTTTTCATTTCGTTATGCAACGAAAATGAAACAAATTTTTTTAAAAAACAAAATGAAAATGAAAACGAAAACGAAATGACCAAATTTGCCGTGTTTTTCATTTTCGTTGCAGCAGATGCATTGAACTAAAAAGAATGCTAACAAAACAGCAATTTTTCATTTTCATTTTCATTTTTCGTTTCATTACCTAATGAAACAAAAATGAATTTTTTTGCAAAAAAAGTCACGAAAATGAAAACGAACCGAAACGGACCCCTAAACGAACAAACGACAAACGAAACACCATTTTTTTGAGTCGTGCCCATCTCTAGTCAGATCAAACCACACAAACCCTGAGGTGACTGTGACCCAGAGGTGAGAAAGCAAAAAGGCACAAGACAAGCGCCTATAGGTTTTCTCCTCAACCCACTAACAGAAGTTTGAAAAGTCCTATTTGAGCTAGTAACCACAGTTACATGCTTATATTAGAACAAAGGTGCCAGTCATTCCCATGTGGTTATAAGGATCATGGGGTATGATGCTTCATGAGCTTTCAGAAGCTCCTTTTTTACTTACTACAGCTAGAATCCCACAGCTAGGAGGACCAGGAGTCATTCTGGATATTTCTATCTACCATTTTATTTATGCATCCATAAAGCAAAAAAGGAAAGTGTGCTGCTTATATACAGCCTCCATAGTGCTTCAAGTACTCTCTGAGCAGTTTACAATTGAATTATGCAAGCTACACAGTGCATCCCCCCAGCCCTCAGCGTACTCAATTTACCTACTTCAGAAAGATGGAAGGCTACATGAATCTTGAGCCAGCTTCCTGGGATTGAACCCCAGGTTATGAACAGAGTTTTGGCTGCAGTACCGCAGTTTAACCACTGCACCATGAGGCAAGATAGGTGTACAGTCACTGAATAGGTATACTTGGAATTGTCTGGCCTGGACCTGCATCACATCCAGCAACTTGCCGGTACTGTTCAGAAAGCGTGGCAAATCAGGATATTTGTTAGAGGTAGACTCTAATAGTAGACAACAACAATAAATATGTGTGGCTAAACTCTAAGCAACTATGCCAAGAATAAAGGAAGCTTTCTCTGGGAGACATGGGTCACATTTCACTGCTCATCCAAGCAGCTTTCTGACAAAGCTGTTTGGATGAGCAGCAAAATGTTTCAATCTCTCAGGAAAAGAAGTAAAATTGCCATGACTCAACTTCCAGATAAACTCACCTGGATGACTGAGAATCTTCACAAGCATAGGGCGCTTTTACACGACCCCTAAGATCCACTGGCAACTTAAATTCAGACCAGAGATCTTGGGGGTTTGCTCCTCTTGCTGTGTTCCCACCCCTCTGCACTCCCTTGCTCCTGTCTGTGTGAGGGGGGAGGAGGAAAAAGGGATAAAAGAATGCAGGCTCCGCTCCGCTCTGCCGTCAGGAGCAGCCCCAGAAGCATTCCAGTCTCTTAAAGGGGTGGGGGGCAAAAAAACAAACAAACAGAAGGTGAGGCAGCCCAGCACTCACTGACACATTTTACAATCCGCATTGGAAGATTTTTTTACCTCCTGGAGGCCAGGTACTTGAAAAGTGCGCTGGGATGCGCTTAGGTAGGTGTGGCCGTACTTAATTTTTTTTTAAGTCCGGAGCTGGTGGGAAAACATTTTTAAGCTCTGGATCTGGGAGCCCTTTGCCTCGGATTTTACGGGTCGTGTAAAAGTGCCCATAGGGTTTCTTACCCTTTTTGGCCGAATATCAAGGGTGGTATATTTACACGACTTCTCCTGTCTCTGTGGCAACTTCCAAGGTGCTGTGACACAAAGCCAACAGCTAATCTAGGGCTGCTTTCAAACCTAATCCAGGCCAATGTGCATGCCTGTCAATTAACACTGAAACACCACATGCCAAAAAAACAAACAAACAACAGAGACAGACAGAAAGGAAGAGAACCATTTTTTTTAAAAAAAAGGAGAGCCCTTGCTCACAGGTTGGGGAGCTTTCTATCTGCCCAGCAGACCAGCTACTATCAGCTTTATCAGATTCTCCTGTAATAGGAATAATTGGGGGTGGGAGATAACTAGAATTGGCGGCTTGCGCTCAGCATTATTTTGTCATCATCAAAGGAACGCTCTTTTTCAGATACTCAGAAATACACTGAAAACTAAACAAATAACTGACGGAGATCTTAATTCAGCATTGTCGTTTCTTACCCCCCCCCCTCTTGTCCTCTAACATTTGAGTTCTTTGTCTCCTCTCCCACTACACCGCTTCCCCCCCACACACTACAACCCCACTCCTGTCAAGTGCTTGGTTTCAGTGACATAGACTCAAAAGTTTTATTATGCCGTTAGCCTTGATCGAAGGCCCTGCTGAAAGTTGTTGGGGAATTAAATATCTAAAACAAGCTATTTTAAAGCGCAGCCCTTCACTATTTCATGTCTGGAACGAAGAAATTTCATCTTTGAGAGAGAGCAGGCTGTCTTTCACACCATATGGCTAATGGTAGTGCCTAGCAATTAGCTGGGCTGATTAATGGGGAACAGACTTTAATTTTATGCTTATAATTGAAGCTGCATTTGAACCCCTGGTGCAGATTCAGCACATCCCAACTTGCACTTGCAAACGGCAAGAAAGCAAGGAGCGGTGAACTCAGGCACCCCAACCCAACCCACATACACACGTGTATGCACAGAGAAAGAGAGAACCTTTCTTGTGGTCTGAAAGTGTGATATTGGTACGACTCATCATAGATCTGTGTAATAAGATCAGGCTCCTGGTACATAAACAACATCCTTGATACTTCTGTCAACATCAACAAGCATGCCACTTAGGCTTATAATATTTTAATAGAGGTTTGGCTCCTTATTTCAAGCAAACACTGGACATTGTTTTTCATTCTTCCCTGGATGGGAAACACCCGAGCGAATGCTAGAACAATTAAATATATTGTTTTCATATCAATAAACAATATTGCCAAAGTAATTGAAGTAACTGAGCAATCTTCTTACATGCCTTTCTTTGGCTGTTTCCTTGTTCTTGTGTTAGAATGCAAGGGATTGTGACCAAACAGGACATTTCAATGGGTTCTTTTTAATGGGCTAAAGAAGTATGATGGTGATCATGATTAATCTTATTCAACATGTCATTTCACTCATAAATAACCACCCAGAGCAACCTTGTAGGTAGATGGGCAGGATAGAAAATCAATCAATCAATAAAACAAAAATGTTCAAACCCTAAAAACCTATTTAATTTTTTCAGCTTCACCCTTGGCTTTGTCCCCTCACCAGAAATGCTGAGAAACAAGAAGCTTGTTTATAGTATAGGAACACCAATAATTAGAGCAGTTACCACTCAGCTATGAATAGACATTCCCTTGAAATGGGCAGAGTTAAACCTGTTGAATTGTGCACATTTTAAAGACACCCAAGTAATTTATGGTGGCACTGGAATTGGAAGAAAAAGTTTAATCAGTATTAAATTTTTATTGGCCATCAACTCATAAAAATCAGAGGAAATTTCACCATGATCTAGAATAAAACTGGGCCTTAAATATGCTAAAAGTCTATCTGAAAGCACTTTGACATAATTGTACATAACATTTCTCTGAACTTCCTCTAGTTCTACCCACTGCATGGACTGCTATCTTCTCAGTCATGAATGTTGACAGCTGTGTAATAGGCAGAACTTCAACCCATGTCCCTGTTTTTCTGCATGAAGCACTCCATTGAATGTCTTTGTTTTTGCTCCATTCTCTATACTGTCTTGATCTTCTTAAACCCTTTCCCCTCTTTCTAAAGTATCAGCTAACCCTCCAGTTGGAAGTTGAATCATGCCAGCTGGACTTCTTTTCTTGAGAGATTGAAACGTTTCGCTGCTCATCCAAACAGCTTTGTCAGTCTGAGGAAAGCTACTTGGGAGTCTTCCCTCATGTCACCCTGATCTGAAATAGGCTCATAAGATGAACAATGCCCAGATTAGGCTCGTTAGGTGGACAATAGGTTCATTAGGTGGACAATCGCCAACCTTTACTTAAAGGACAAAGGGCACTCATTCAAAGATAAGGATGTACTGTACACATATTAGACAGAGAAGATACCCTGTTTCCCCGAAAATAAGACATCCCCTGAAAATAAGACCTACTTACAGTTTTGCCTCACACTGAAATATAAGGCATCCCCTGAAAATAAGGCCTCCCCATAATAAGATAACAATAAATGTGTACCATGTTTTTCTTCATGGAAAAATAAGACATCCCCTGAAAATAAGACCTAGCGCATCTTTGGGAGCAAAAATTAATATAAGACACTATCTTATTTTTGGGGAAACATGGTAGGTGGTTTGAGGTCAGGGAAGGCATTCATGTGAGTCTTGAAAATCCCTCCTTTAACAGAGGTGGGGGGCTCAGGCACAACCTGTCTGCCATTTATCAAGTGGCCATTTCA
This sequence comes from Phrynocephalus forsythii, assembly GCA_029282475.1. Taxonomy (NCBI): domain Eukaryota; kingdom Metazoa; phylum Chordata; class Lepidosauria; order Squamata; family Agamidae; genus Phrynocephalus; species Phrynocephalus forsythii. The sequence continues at coordinate 114,948,453 of JAPFRF010000011.1, forward strand.
ACAATCCCTGACAAATCAAGAATACTTCACACCTCCACCAACAAGGTCATGGCTAATGACTCATAATTTATGGGTGTTGAGAAGGTTGTAAAGGTGGACCATTGTCCACTTAATGAGCCTATTGTCCACCTACTGAGCCTATTCAGGCCACTGTTCATCTTTTGAGCCTATTTCAGACCAAGGTGACATGAGGTCAAAGTGAACAATCAAGTGGTGGATTCGCAACTAGCTTTCCTCTGACTGATGGAGCTGATTGGATGAGCAGCAAAACATTTCAATCTCTCAAGAAAAGAAGTCCAGTTGCCATGACTCAACTTCCAGATAAACTCACCTGGATAACTGAGAATCTTCACAGACATATATTCCAGTTGAAAGTTATTTGCAGATGTATTAATATTCTTTGTCCCTATCATTCTAAATCTGCCAAACCACACTGAGCCCAGGTGAAAACTCTTAAGGCATTGCACTGGTCAATTCTCTCCAAGCTAACAAAGGTTCCTAGATCAGTTAGGTGTGGCTTATCGGCCAGCCACAAATCCACGTAACTAGCAATAACTAGCCCACATTCGGTTGTTGGATTTGTACATCCAGCTTTGTAAAGGAGGCCTTTGTCACAACTGAACACTTTCAAAGAAGATAGTTCAGAATGGATTCTAACAAGCTATTGCAATAATCATTTGGAGAACTTCCCTTCATATCAGAATTTCTCTAAATGGTCATTCCTGAAATATCTAAATATTCATTAACCTCATCTAAACTGCTGGACTACGATCATCAACATATCTTTTAAGAGCCATTGAAAGTTTACCACATGATGTCAAAGATTTTTCTTGTTATATACCCTGACAGGTTCGGTTGCTAAGTGGACCTCATTCAATGACTGTTAAAGGGAGAGTGACCAGGACTGTTTCGAAAGTTGGCAACCTTGAGGCAGTCCTTGATGGAATCCGGAAAGTAATGTTTGGAAAGGGCACCTGTAGGGTTCCTGTTGTTGCAAAGTTTGGTCTGTTTCAAAGGAGCCAGGTTTGAATAAAGAGAGGTATGGAAAGTGTTCCAGACAAGGACAAACCTTGTACAGAGCCAATAACCTCTTATGCGAGGCTTCGAAATGGGTATACCTTTGCTGCCATGAATACAGCCATTGAAATGAAGAAGGCATAGTAAACCCAAGCCTGCATATCTTTGCCGCATCCAAGCCTTACGTCTGCATTACAGATATCATCACCTTGACCACAGACCATATTCCCTTCCTTGGCCTCCAACTTCCCTTCGCAAGCAGCTGAGATCGTATCTCCGTGCTGAGAATAAATTTCAAGTCTAGGCAACAATCCCACCTCCAACTTGGTCCGGCTGAACTAAAGTCCATTGTGACTGTCATACATTAATGTTGTGATATATATTTTTACCACTGGAATTTCTGCCAGATAATTATTTATTTCTGAAGCTTGCTACTTAAATGTGTTGTTTCTTTGCTCGTCCGGGTGATGAAGGCATTTTCCATCTCTGTTTAAAGTCCAATGTCTAAATACGAAACTCTGACATATTGTTCAGAACAGAGCTCTCAAAGAGAATAAAAGATGGGCACAACAATTGTGACTTGGCTGTTAATTAGACACAGACCTGTGTTATTTTGGAGCTTCTTGGAGGCAACCAAAGCTACAATTTAAGTCCCAGGTTCAGGTTCAACATAGTTCTCAAGGTGGACAAGTGATTTCTCTGCGTTAATTAAATGACATCCGTATCTTCCTTACCTGCACATGATTTCATGGGTGAGCAGAACTCTGCACATTTCTGGGTTCTTGTCTTGGCCTTCATATACTATCGCCTAGAAAGAAAAAAAACGGGGGATTTGATTTCATATTTTTTTAAAAGGAAAAACTGCAGGATGAATGTACCTGGAGAAAAAAATGATCACTTGTCACAGTATATGAATGCATAACTATAGGGAAAGACAGTTAGTTTCGCTTAAACAGACGGCATCGTTCAGAGAGAGAGAGAGAGAGAGAGAGAGAGAGAGAGAGAGAGAGAGAGAGAGAGCCCCATGAGCCAAGTGGAGAAAGCTTCGCCCATTTCAGCCTCTCTCCCCCTCTCTCTCCTCTGCTTTAACCAACACATTATGCACATCTTTCAACCATGCTGTAGGATAGACGGTGTTTTTTTTTTTAGTAGTCAAGACAACCACAATGTTCTTTTCAATTCAGAATAAAATATAAACTTAAATAGCATAAGAAGAAGGGGGGGAAGCACATACAGGAAGGCTCAGTCGGAACACTATGGGGCCTATTCATAAAAAAAAGTTAATATATTTTTAATTCAAAAAGCATGGCTGTGCACTTAACTAGCTACCACATGAGTACAGAACCCGATTCACACCGTGCTCTGTAAAACCCCAGCCTAGTTAACTGTGCTAACAAATTAAAGCAAAGCAAATTCCTGTAAAGGCAAATAAACAGGCTCAGGAAAACAAGAGGAGAAGACGGTGTTGCAGATGCTCAAGTATCTGGTCTCCCTTAGCAAGATTTCTGACAGCTTTATGGATGATATTTTTAGGTGTACTCCTCAGGATGAACCGTCACATCCTAAATGCCTTCTTCCCCAACCTGCAGTACTCTGCATGGTGGGGCAGGGAATGTGGGAATTGTAGTCCAATCCCCACCCCACCCCTGAGAGTGCACCAGGAAGGGGCAGGCTGGGTTAACCCACCAAACATGGGCTTGGCTGCCAAGCCTAAATGGGGGGCTCAAAGGGCCTTTGCAAGAAGAACCAGTTTACAAAGGCTACTGAGGCTGCCTGTCCAATCCCATTCACATCTACAAACATCAATGTCTCTGCCCACCCAAAACCAAGCATCTTTCTGGTCCCCGACAGAGAAGATAGGAAAAAGTGGGTGGAAGGAACGGGTCCTGTGGAAGGCCTATGGAAGAACATGGGCTGGCAGGAGAAAAATTAAAGTCGCACTCTCCTTCCTCCCGGTTCCACCCTGTGGGTGCTGCCGCATTAACGCTAGGGCCAAACACCGCGCCCTTGTCTCATGAAACTTAGTACAATTTAAGTGAATGCCTAAAATCCATCAGAACAGACAGGCACAATTGCCAGTTTCAATTCTGTGGTCTCAAGAATTCCGGCTGACAACATCCACGTTTGTTGCCACATCATGGGTGAATCCTTAACTATTATTTTTATCAATTCAGAAACGATGGGAACTTTGATAGCAGTTGTCTGTTCCCATTGCTCCTGTACCTTAAGGCTGAAATCTGATGTTGCTTTGAAGTTGGGGGAGACAGGACTAACATCTGAGTAAATAAATATACCCTGCCATAAGAATTCAAGAAGAGATTATTTAACCAGGTTGAGCTTTTTTGATCATACGGCCATGTTACCATTGATCTAAAACAGTGGTTCTCAACCTGTGGGTCCCCAGATGTTCCTGGACTGCAGCTCCCAGAAGTCCTCATCACTAGCTGTGCTGGCCAGGATTTCTGGGAGTTGCAGTCCAGGAACATCTGGGGACCCACATCCTGAGAATCATGAATCTAAAACAACATTTCATATTGGAACCAGAACAGAAAACTGTGCTCTACCTGGAGGAAATATGGCACACATGCCCAGCATACATTTTATACTTAGGCGATACTAAAAAATATGGAAGACGTAAGCAAGATGGTAAATACCCAGGGGAGAGACTTCATGGAATGGATGGGAAACAAAGAGGATTATTTATTTATTTATTTATTTATTTATTTAAATACTTATATCCCGCTCCATCTTCCCAACGGGAACTCTGGGCGGCTAACAATACAGAAAAAAGAGCATAAAAAGCTAAAAGCTAAAAATAGCCGAGCCACCAGGCAGAGGTGGCGGGAGGCAAGATGGCGGCAAACAATAGGGCAGGGAAATAAAAAATGGACTAAGTAGCAAGGTCCCCATATGCATCTTTAAAGAAAAAATTTACCAATGGGGCTGGTGGGGAAATCAGCCTGGCGTGTGTCTCCCCTTAAATAGAAGAGGTTTTATATAGAGAAATTGCTAGGCTTTCCCCTCCACACAAAGCTCTGTCCACCTGCGCATGATGGCTGATCAAAGTGCTATGGAAGAAATGGTTACAGGGGCCTTGCATAGGCAGTGGCTGTCCCAACGAAAAGAGGCTTACTGCGGGGGGGGGGGCAACAAACAAATTTATGGAGGTCCAATAAAACTGGCAAGCAGCCTCACACAGGGAACACCGCTGTGCAGGGGGGCATATGTTTTTTGCAGGACTGAGGTCTGCATTTGCCAGGCTTAACCTTTGCTGCCACCTTGTTAAAGGTAGGCCATTAGAAAAGGCCTTTTACTGCGCTAAGCCAGTACATAAGCGGGCAGGGCTCTCTGGGTACCGTTATTTGCTCATTACACAGAGGAAAGGTTTTCGTCAGGGAAGGTTTCTACTGTGAAAGTAAGTAGACCTTCCTCAAACAGCCTCCTCTACACAACAACGGACAGGAAAGAAACCCTCCAATCCACCCTGTCTGCTTGTTCTGCATTTTACCCGTGGGAGTCCTGAAAACCCTTCCAAAAACAACCATGCTTCATGTTTCCCAAAAAGATGGGAAAAGAAGAAACGACACTGACAAGTGTGCCGTCTTTACTTCATGGATTGTTATTTTAAATCACTGCTTCCAGTTAGACATGGGCACAACTTGGCGAAATTCTCGTTTCCGTTTCCGTTTCCCGTTCCCATTACGTAACGGAACGAAGAATGACAATTACTCTGCCAGAACTCGAACTCGAACCGACTAAAGAAAAATTGGGTCTGATTTGTCGTTGTCATTCCTGGCATCGCAGCGATCGCGTGATGCCAAGCGGCACAGGAAAAAAGTTTTAAAAATTAAAAAAAACCCGATTCCCGGCCAAAAAAGCAGGCGAAAATATGCCTGCCTGAGGGCACCTACCAGAGGGGTGGTTTCTGGGGGGGGGTCCCTGGCCTCCCCCCTCCTCTCCTGGGCTGCGCAAAGTGCGCATCCTCGTCAAGTCGCCACACCAACTCACCAAGTGGCGCGGCACAGAAAAAAAGTTTTAAAAATAAATAAAAAAACCCGATTCCCGGCCAAAAAAGCAGGCGAAAATATGCCTGCCTGAGTGAGGGCACCTACCAGAGGGGTGGTTTCTGGGGGGGGGGTTCCCAGCCTCCCCCCTCTCCTCTCCTGGGCTGCGCATCCTTGTCATCTCGCTAACTCGCCATGCCATGCGGTGCGGGCGGGGGATCCAAAATGGGGTGACCGCAATATTTATTTTGAAATCGCGTGGTCCAAAAACACACCAAAGCACCACAGAAACATGTGAAAATAGCTATTTTAAAACTGCCTGAATGTTTTCAGTAGCAGCAGTGGGTTTTTCTTGCAACAAAACGTCTCCATTTATTTTATTTTATTTTATTTTATTTTATTTTTATTTTTATTTTTTTACACCTGCGCAATGATGGGCTGGCCATGGGAGTGGACCATGCCAATTTTTGGAGCCATTCCACCAATTGCATGGCCACTTGGCCAGGTTTTGACCGAGACTTCTGGGATGTGCCAGTCGGGCATAAAAAGCCACTAACCCTAGCCCGAACCCGAACCCGAACCCGAACCCGAACCCTATCCCTAACCCATACGCCAGTACACTGTCCTTCTTAGTGGGTCAGAGAGGCACCCAGAGGTGCACCCCAGTAACTCACCCTAACCTTACCCATAACCCTAAGCCTAGCCCTTGCGCTAACCCCTAACCAGTAAGCCAGATGTGTACTCGCATTGCACTACAGCAAGTACACTTCCCTTCTTAGTGAGTCACAGGGCGCCCGTAGGGGTCCTCTCTCACTTCGTTCCCCAGCCCAAGTGCACCGCAGGCAGTGAGTCACAGAGGCACCCGAAAGAGAGGTGCCTCTGCCTGCTACTGCAACTGCAACTTAATGGTATGCATATCCAATTGGCCATGCATGCCATTTTGTAGCGGGCCAGAGGAGGCACCCACCCCAGAGAGGTGCCTCCAGGAACCTGCTTTCCCTTCATGGCGGGCCAGAGGAGGCACCCACCCCAGAGAGGTGCCTCCAGGAGCCCGCTTTCCCTTCATGGCGGGCCAGAGGAGGCACCCACCCCAGAGAGGTGTCTCCAGGAGCCCCCCCCAAACCAGTACTAATGACAGACGAAAAAACGACAAATGAAACGACAAATTTTTGAAAAATTTCGCAAAAAATGGAAACGAGCCAAAACGGGCCGGCTCCGACACACGACAACTCGAAACGTAATTTTTCCTGGTCATGCCCATCTCTACTTCCAGTGTCTAGAAACATTAATAAGCATGGTCATATCCACAGACAACAACTGAATCACTTGCAGTTTGCCTGTTTGTCAGTCCCTACACAAAATACAGAATAACAGAAAACCTGCCTCCCTGGGTAGATAAAAATTCTACCTAGTTCATTTTCTCTTGCATCGTGGCCATTTGAATTGTTTTCTTCTACTATTACGAGGTGTACTGCTCCTGAACATGGGGTTTCCATTTCTGATGAGCAGAAGGCCACAGGAATGTATGGTCAATGAACTGGCCAATTACACCTAGCTTGGCATTTGTGCTGACAGGGCACAACTAACATCACTTTGGAAGCCACTGTTGCTGCCAGCAAGAGTGCTTTGCATGTCCTCATTAAGCTTATTATTATGTCAAAATAATGTTTTTCAAAGTACAGTATGCAGCGGGATCTCTAAATACAATCAGGAAAACTTCCTAATGTGTCAGGAATTAGAGTAATAGCTAAAACTGCATGAGATAACATGGTGACCAGGCAGGGCTGTAGCTGGCACTGAAGGGAATACGAGAGAAGGACAGGAGTTGCCCGAGCAGTAGTCATGAATCTTAGCCAGCAAAAGTAGTAGCTTAAACATAGTATTATCCCACTCCAGCACTCTATACTATATTTTAGTATGATTAAGTAGGGCCATAAATAATGCCACTGCTGTTGCTGTAGCTTTCCACAGCACCGCAACCAAATTCAGCTCTTGAAAAAGCTCCAGAGGAGTTTGCACGTACAGTACCAAGTTTCTTTATGGGTTTGTTTTGTTCCACTGGTTGTTTTTAGATATCCAGAATCCCCTATCCAATAGAATCGCCAGTAGGGAGGTTTTGGAAGCTGCCATTATAAAAGTAACTTTTCCAAGAGGTAAACAGCAGGTCTTTGACCGCAGAAGGTCCGTGTTCAATCCTCGTCAGCTGCAATGGGCTGGGCGTAAAATTCTGAAACTCTTAGCTGCCAAACAAATTGAACTGGGCCAAGAGGCCCAGTCTTCGGACCCTCTTTAAAAGTTGCTGCTTCCTATTTCCTAGTCACATTCATATTCAGGTGTATATGCTATTTAACATCTCACTCTTAAATATCTTTATATAGGCACGTCACTGTTCTCGGAGCAATTTAGAGCTAATTCCTACCTTTAACAAAGGCTTTTAACAAGCAAGCACACATGGAAGGGGTCACTCTTCTGAAAGCACCCCATCAGCATTCTCCTTTCGTGTGGCACTGTTATGCAGAATGAGCAAAGCAGTATGTGCACAGAGAACATAACGCAGGATGCTTTCATTTCAGTAAACTCTTGGATTCACTTCAGAAAGCTCTTGGTTTTTTTTTCCTACACTGTCTTTGAGGTTTAGCTTACAAACCATCATGACCAGATAGATAGATAGATAGATAGATAGATAGATAGATACATAGATAGATAGATAGATACACAGACACACACACACACACACACACACACACACACACACACACACACACACACACACACACACACACACACACACACACACACACACACAAAGAGTGGACCCGTATAACAAATGGTTTGTATAACAAAATCTGTACAACATAAAAAAATTCCAGAGATAGGGGAAATTTGCTTAACAGAATCATCTATGGGGTGAATCCGTACAACATAAAAATGGTTTTTAAGCCTCAAAAATTTCCCTAGCAAAGCTAGAAGGCCTTGAAAAAAACTAGTATCGCAGGGGGGTAAATCAGGTTGTGACTGAGAGGGGACTGATGGAGAAAAGAATAGCAGTTGGGCTTGATATGTCACCCTATCTGAGCTATTCCCCCCCTCCAAAATGAAGCTGATGGGGTGACGGAGTTCTGCATTTGGGTTATGGTTCAAGCACCTTAACACAGCACAGGAACACCCCCCAAAAGGAATCTTTCCCAAAGTCAGAACTTAAGACATATAACCCTCACTACTGGGTACACTCCTCGTACACCAATCCTACAAGCACTGCATTCAATGTGGGCTTAATTGCAGCCATATCAACATCACAAGCAACTACAAGCACAAACAAGCAGATTTAATTCACTCTCTTTCTTTACTTCCTTTCCTCTCATCTTGCTTCTGTTATGCTTACTTAACCTCCAGGTACCTCCTAAAAAAACCAGGCAGCTAAATAACAATAATGAACCAACAGAGTCAACAGTGTGATATCTAATCACCTGTCTATTGTGTTTAACATCAGCAGTCCTTTGGCTTGCATGCATAACATCCTTAGCTTTGCCATCCACACATCTTTGGCACTGGCTGATTTCCAAAGAAAAGTGTATCCTAGTGGACAGGCATTGTTTGCTGGAAGGGCTGGGGGTGAGAGACACCTGGTGACCCTCACTACCCTCTTCCATGAGCCTCACAGAGAAAAAGTCATTTCTAGATTCTGGTAAACTGGAGAGTGTGGAAGTGGTAGGTATAGTCTGGACACCCATCCCCTGTGCATCTGAACACACCTGGGCCACACATTCAGCCGAGCACTTGTTCCTTCCCACTCCAAAATATGTGGCCGCTAGCTGTTAACATGGGAAAACCATTGGTGAAATTGCCTTTGTGTGTGCTGGGAAATCCAGAACTTAATACCCTGCAATCCAAACTAGTGTTAAAGGGTGCAGCTACCTGGATCAGATTAAACTCTTGCAAACCCAATGTCTTGCCCACAGATCTGAATCTTGCTAATGTGACCGAGACTACTTCCTTGCCTTACTGATAAACCAACAGAAAGGGAAAGCTGATCCTTGCCCTAATGGAACCTCTCCCATTCCTTTTAACATCCCTTTTCATTAATATGAATAGTAGTGTAACTATAAGGAAGGATCAAAAGAACTGCCTGCCTGCCTCTTGATTCCAGACCCTGGAGAGAGTTCGAAGCCTGTTAAATCCATGGCCTGACTCATGACAAGAAAGTGTTCTATGTCCCCACCAAAGTTCACAAAGGGCGTTTATACACAACCCCTAAACTCCGGGGCAAATGGCTCCCAGCTCCAGAGCTTAAAAATGTTTCCCCACCAGCTCCGGAGTTTACAGGAAATTAAGTGCGACCCCACCCACCTAAGCGCAACCCAGCGTACTTTTCAGGTACCTGCTCTTGGGACCTGAAAATTGCTTGATGCGGCTGTGCCGGGATCTCCTCGCTTCTTTTTGTTGTTGTTTTTTGCCTCCCGCCTCTTTAAGAGAAGGAATCAGGAAGTGACGGGGCTCGGAGCAGCTTCCACCGGCACCGGGAGGTAAGCCTTTATTCTTTTGTCCCCTTTTTTTCCTCCCTCCCCTCACGCAGCCAGCAGCCAGGAAGTGCGGAGGGGTGGGGACGGAGGAACAGCAATGAACCCCCAAGATCTCTGGTCCAAATTTAAGGGGCCAGCGGATTTTGGGGGTCATGTGAAAAGGCCCAAAGACATGATGAGACTATACAAGAAAAGTTACTTTGCAGGTCTTCTGCCCCCAGAATCTGCCAGCCTGAAGGCCAGTAGTCTGACAAAGTAACTTTTCCAAGCTCTACCAGTGGCGCATGCAACAAGAGTGAGATGGGGTGCTCCCCAAGACTTTTCCCAGTCTGACGCAAGGCTCCTGCTGGTGCCTGACTCCCACTCTGAGTGTGAAGGGTGACTCAAGCACCATCTGCTTCCCCCCCCCCCAAACTGGGGATGAAGCATCCTCTTCCACTCCACCTGGAAACACCTGGCTACTTTGAAGAAGCCAGAGAACACCCCTCTCTCCTCAAACTCTGTACTGCCACCTCCTGACCTCTGCAGCACGACGTAACCGCTTCACTCACCTGAAAGGTGATGCAAGCCCACGCGGCCAAGGAGAAGCTGTATGCCAGAACTGTGAACATCATCTCCAAAGCGCATAACCATTCTGTGAATGACCGGCCATGGTTTCATTCATGGCGCAGCGTGCAGCCAAAGGGATACAGAAGCAGGAGCGTAGAAGAGGAATATCTTGATGTGTTCCCAGTGACCAAACTGCACAATCCCTTTCATCTCACACACATTGAAATTCGCACAGAAAGCTAAAATTGTCCATTAGAGCTCAGGTTCGCAGAACCTGGCATTAATGTTAGTCCCAGCCAGTTTGCAGCATAAATTGTTTCTCAAATGAGGCAGATATTAATCGTTTCACTAAGGATCTAGCCACAGTTGTGGTGGAGCCAGGATGCACAGAATCTGATCCCTAGGATTGCCTGATGAGCAGAGACAACAGTGCCTACTTGGGCTTCATTGCTCCCTCTCATTTTAGCTGCAATGTTCTCAGTAACTTGGGAAGAATAAGGGGCATGTGATGGATTTCCAACAACGATATAGTGTTGTGCCAAAATCTGAGCAGTAACTCAAAGGTGTTATTTGGGGGGAGGGGGTGATCTTGAACAAATCATTCAGACCAATTAGCTTTTAAAAAGACCTGTTTCTTGTGGAGACTGAACTGATTTACTGACATGGTCAAAACAGGGATAAGCATTTTGGACTCTTTGTGGCTGCGTGGTGATAGGAACTGTCTCAAAGGGTGCAGGCAACTCTATATACTACGCACACCATCTCAAGACTAATCTGAAGTGAGCAGATACCGCGTGGCCTTCCATTTATGCTTAAGAGGCCTCATGTGTGTCAACATCACTGAAATGTGTGAACCTGGAATTGTGCAAACAACCTAGCAGGCCGAAGTAGATATTGATTTAGTTCACGGACCAATCTTGTATATACAGTGGTACCACGTCTTATGAATTTAATCCGTTCCAAATGCATACTCTTAAGTCGAACTAATCTTAAATCAGGGTACCTATCTAAAAAAAATTACAAAATAAAGCAAAAAAGCAAAGTGTTCTGCTTATATACCGCCCCATACCACTACAAGTAGTCTCTGGGCGGTTACAATTTTTTAATTACAGTGTGCCGGCTACACATTGTTCCCCCCCCCAGCAATCTGGGTACTCATTTTACTGACCTCGGAAGGATGGAAGGCTGAGTCAACCATGAGCTGGCTACCTGGGATTGAACCCCAGGTCGTGAACACAGTTTTACCTGCAGTACAGGCATTTAACCACTGCGCCACGAGGCTCATAAGTTAAAAAATGAAAGAAAAATGTAAGTCGAGCAGACCATATCTAAAATTTGTAAGGTGGCAGTTAAAATGCCAACAGTTTTCCACTCTTAAGTTGAATTGCTCTTAAGTCGAGCTACTCTTAAGTCGGGGTACCACTGTATCCCGATTCCGGGACATACAATAATTCACTCCACATCTTGACTTTCAATTATTATTCTTTATGATTTCATCTCTTCCATCAAATATATGGAGACCGATAGCAAATTGTAACAAATGTACAGCACAACAGTTGGCTGAAGTCACTCGCTGCACCCATAAGCCATGGTTGCAAATAAATACCGGTAGGTTGGTTTCAGAAAGGAAGTGAGAGCAGTTCAGACCTCTCAGGTCCTCACAGGTGACAGAAACACCAGTTCCTCTGCACTACGGGAAGTTAGTAAAATATTGCTCTTTCCCCAAAAACACGTTATGTAGACATTAAACAAAAATAGTACTTTTAGTCTAATTTTGCAAGGCCTTTTTCTTCTCATGCTTTGTGAAAATGCAGACTAGTAAAGGGGTAATGGGATAAGGCCATTCTACCAAGTTCCAGTTCAAAGAAGCTGACGATTAAAAACACCCACTAAAATTAAAAAGAAAGATGAAGTGAAAGTTTTTGGGTATACATTACGCCACAGGAGAGCTTCAGAACCAGTGTGGTATACTAGTAGAGTGCTAGACTGCGAATAAAACATCCTGGGTTCAAATTCCCACTCAGCTAGGGAACCCCCTTGAGAACTGGCCACGGTAAATTACACCTTTAAATTTCAAATACCTCAAAAACCCTTTTATGGTGACTTGATGGCACAAGGCAGTAACACAACTGAACCTAATTTGCAAATGTGCAAAGGGATCCACATGGTGTGATCCATGAACAAATTAGGCTAGGCAAGTTTTGCTGAGTTCCTCTTCCTTTCCACAACTGCACCTTTCAGTCCTCTCCCACCAAGACAGTGTTGGAGGTAACACTAACAGTGGTGGTAAACCTTTAGCGCTCCAGATGTTTTGGACCACAACTCCCAGAATTCCAAGCCTGTCTTGCCAATGACAAAGGACTATGGGAGTTGTGGTCCAAAACACTGGGAGTGCCGAAGGTTCACCACCACAGCATGACTAGAATAATGGGGCCAGGATTTCGGGTTGAGAGAAAAATAGGCAAAATGGCATTCTCTTCTGTCTCATCATTGTAAATTCCAATGGATCAAAAACCTTGTATGGACAGATGGAGGCCTTCTCTCCCTACACAGTGAAGTCAGGCTCCAACCCAGGAAAAATGACCCATCTTTCTTTTGTTTATGATCTGAGGAGTGGCATGGGAATCTATCCTGCACTTTGGGGCACAAGAAAACAATTCTTCCAAGCTCTCCAGATGATATTTTCTAGTTACAATTCTTTATTTATTTTATTATTAGGTATCATGGTCCTTGCTTGCTGTTTCAGTTATTTTTTCAATTGAGTTTGTTGTGTAATTTATGTTACTGTGATTTGTTTCCTACCCAAAATAATGACTCTGCCACTAGTTGGGCATGTGTGTGTGTGTGTGTGTGTGTGTGTGTGTGTGTGTGTGTGTGTGTGTGTGTGTGTGTGTGTGTGTGTGTGTGTGGGATATATGGGGGCAGGGAGGGGAGAGGGAGAGGGAGAGGGAGAGGGAGGGAGAGGGAGACAGGGAGAGGGAGGGAGAGGGAGGGAGAGGGGGAGAGGAGAGGGAGGGAGAGGGAGACAGAGGGAGGGAGGGAGAGGACAACAGAGGGATAGAGGGAGAGGGAGGGAGGGAGAGGGAGGGAGGGAGGGGAAGGAGGGAGAGGGGAGAGGGGGAGGAATAAGGAGACAGAGGGAGGGAGGAAAGAGAGGGGAGGGAGGGACAGGGAGAAGGAGAGGGGGGAGAGAGGGAGGCAGAGGGAGGCAGAGGGAGAGAGGGAGGGAGGGACAAGGAGAGAGGGGGCTAAACAGGCTGGATCTTTTCCCAGGAGGCACAAACAGAACTCCAGACCTCTGTCTCTCCAGGCAGGTATTTCACTCACTGAGTTATCCAGCAGCTAAAGGACCTTAGCAGGGTCTCCATAAATTAGAACAGGCCTGCCCAACTGTTAGACCGTGGGCTACAGTAGCCCGCGAAGGGTTCAAAAGTAGCCTGCCAGCTATCAATTTAAAAAGTGAGGGGGAAAGTTCTCCACCACTGCTCCAGCAAAGTTCTGGGTCTGCTAGCCCACTGTCTCAGCCAAGCAGGGCAGCTCAAGGGCCGTGGCACAGTCCCCGGCTCTCCCTCCCAGCCAGATAATCAGCGTGCCACTGTCTCATGACCAGCAGAGTTGCTAGTGCAGAGCAGAGGGAGGGGAGGAGACAGCGAGAGGCGGGGTCACAGGGGAGTCCACCTCCTTTGCATGGTGATGTCTCCCCTTTTCTTCTCCCCTGGAGAATTCCTTCCTCCCACCCTTCCCTCCTCTTCCTCCTCCTCCTCCTCCCATCCCCATGGCTGCCTCACAGAGACCATGACCCACCACTGCTACCACTCCTCCTGCTCCCCTTCTGAGCCATTCCCTCCTTCTTGTGCTGCTGTGGCAATGTGATTGCCACACTGCTGGCTCAGCCCACCCCAGCTGTGTAGCGAACATGGCAGATGTGAGTGAGAGCTGCAGGCGGCAGCGGCAGTGGCAGCAAGGGGGCTGGAAGGGAGAAGGGGGAAAAGAGGAGGAGCAGGAGGAGGCCGGAGGGGGAGGAGAGTCGAGTCAGGTCCCAGGCGGGTTGGGAGGGAAAGTGCATCTTTTAAAAAAACTCTTCCAGCAGCCTGGGCAAGCATGCACACATCTCCCTTGCACCCGCCCACACCAGCTCGAGCGAGTGCAAAGGAAGCATGTGAATGGTCAGTGGCAAGCATTGAACTATGTTCCCTCCAGAACGGATTAACTGATTTTCAATGCATTCCTATGGGAAACCGATGCTCTACTTCCATTTTTTTTTTTTACTTAAGAGCATGTGCTCAAAACGGATAAAATTCGTAAGTAGAGGTATTAGTGTAGTAGCCCTCAGGCACTTTGGGCCGGAAAAAGTAGACCTCAGCCTGTTCAAAGTTGGACAGCCCTGAATTAGAAGAACAGTGTTAACAGTGTGTTGTCACTTTTAATTTTTTCTGTTTGTTTCAAGAGGATTCGGCAATATCAAACATCGTGTATAAATGTGCAAGCAATCAAATAAATGCAGACTAATTTCCTAATTACATGTTGCACAATTAAGTGTTTGCTGCATAATTACAGAGTTGCCAACTGCCCAGAGAGTGTTCTAGCAGTATGGAGCGGTGGAGAAATCGAAGTATCCCCTCCAATAATAATTGAATTTCAGGCTTGTTTGTTTATTTTTGCATTACTATAACCTGTTGTCTGTCAGCAGCTTTGGCGATCATCGGACTGGAAGACCTAAAACCTGTTCACTGTAAGGAGACATTTACTGGTAATAGGGAAAACAATAAGGAATGCCCAGACTGAGCTCCCTAAATATAGCCAATATTTTCTTGCTCAACAGTAGTCAATGAGAAGCTGCTAAATACCGTTCCCGTTTTCTTGCTCCTGACATGTCTGCCCACTTATCAACATGAAGTCACAGGAGTTAAATAAATCCACCCACCCACCCCGAACATGTTCATTTGGAAGGCTTCTCAAATATTCACATGGAAACAACTCTAGCGTAAATATCCCAGAACAAATGGCTGTATATTATACAGGAGGGAGCAGTTGGGATGCCAGACTGGGAATGCAGTTGAGCCATCTGGCCCAGGCAGCCTCTCCAAAACCCTCCGCTTTGTTTTCGCCCCCCAGACTCCAAACAACACATTTTCCACTGTGATGAGTTTACATTTTCCCATCCGTACAGGTCCTGAGCATGCCTGCGCATTTCGGGATTCAGCCGTTCTTCTCCTTGCGAGGAAATTGAAATCACCTGCACTCTCTGACACAGAACCAAAGGGAGGCCGATGCTCCTAAAGCCTGCCTTGACAGCAAAACTCCCAGTCGTCTCAAAGGTGCTTTGTGCGAGGCGCCGGGGCTTCTGCTGAGTTCCTTTCCAACTGAATTCATAATAATATTCTAATTGCATCTGTGCCAGCAGCCTCAGAGCCCTGCCATACATGAAGTCGAGAGCTGATTGCTTATCTGCATCCATTGATGCCATACATGAAAAACAGTATTTGTTTGATTCATAGAAATGGGGTGGAGGGTGGGGGGTTGAATGTTTTTTTTTAAGCTGTAAATATTCTAAGCAACAATTTGCTATAGCATCCAGGATGTCGTATACTGTATATTAAAACAGAAGCAAATTCTCCAGAAATTGCCTATATTTAAAGTTGTGCAGTAGTGTGTTAAGGTTGAGCTGTGAGGCAATACTGAGTTGAGCACTAAAGAGACAGATCTAATATTTAGAACTTTCCATTGACTGTAATCTACTGGGTTGTGTGTACATATTTGTGCATTCATCATTCTAAAGCAAACATGCACACACACAGACACACACACACACACACACACACACACACAGAGAGAGAGAGAGAGAGAGAGAGAGAGAGAGAGAGAGAGAGAGAGAGAGAGACTCATTTGAGATCACTGGAAGAACTAAGTCCAAGTGTGATACTGACACAAAAGGTGAACTATTCACATGCAGAATGCATGACATTAAACATTAACACTTTAGAATTTTAGGACATAGCAAGGAGAGTCAGTTTTACTATTGGTTAATACAGATCTCTGCAAACACCAAATTATCAGCCCTCTCTGAATCAATGGCAAAATTCAAATTCCAACTCTAATCTGTTAACATCTGCACCAGCATCCACTCTACTGTCTTGGGAAATCAGTCTGTACCTGAGTGTAAGGAAACAGTCAAGTATTACAGTGCCTTAAAGGTACAGGGCTTAATTATGAGTACACTGTTTCAAAATTTCTTCCCCAAATATAACCTGGTCCATTCTTAGGCTTTAGTCTGCTGAAAATGTTCAGCTAAAGGGATAAATTCCTTTTTAGATAAGCCCACTGTTATCGATGGGATGGAAGTTAGTTGTGACTTACTAGATTCATCCATGTGAATGGTTTTATTTTAATAGCACTAAGATTGATCATACTTATAGCTTATGAAATACTACTATGATGGCCACTGTTTGGATAGCAAACCCAGCATCCTCCCATAAGTTCCATGGTATTATTATCAAGCACAGTATCATCCAGGTATAACAACAGAGAAAAAGAAAAATAATAATTGCACCAACAATAATGAGCAGCAGGAGAAGGATATAAATCAATTTAAGTACTTATATTGCAAACTTAAATAACTAAGAAACAAGCATCCATTTAAAGGAAGATATGAAGTTAATTTTCCAAATCAAATCGTTTTACAATTTAGTCCCTGAAGCTTCAGAGCCTATGACATCATCACTATTGAATTCAAAATAAAAACCAGTCCTTCCCTTTTATGCCAATGCTATCTTACTTTCCTGGAATACTCCTAGAGACAAGAGGGCAACTTAGTCAAGCAGTAAGGGCTGCGGATAGTTCTTAAAAAATATTCACAAAAGCGTCCGTGAAACAGCGACTACAGGCCTGGGGAAATCATGCTGATGAAAATCCACGTGCGCCTGTCTCCTGCTGGCACCACACCATTAAAACATGCATGCCCCTGCCACAGTTTCATTTAAAAGTCATAATTCCATTATCCAATTTGTTCTGAAAGTTGTGTACGGGGATACCACCCCTCTAAGTAGGGATATATAAAACTCGCATTAAAAATTGAAGAAAATTTCAACCAGGCTTTGCACAATTTAATTACAAGCTGGAAGGTACTTGGGCACCTCCTATATTATTCACACTCTCTGCTAAAGCATCCATATCAGTGTGCCATGTGTAGTCCCTGCCTTACTAAGCACAACCCAGCACAACACCGCAATGTATTTGTTTGACATACAAGCCTGGCAAAGGAGGCTTGGAGAAATAATCATCACTTCGCAGCAGATTGATATAAAAACACCATCTAAAAGTATCATAAATATCAGATGGCACGACAACACGGAGTCCATCGAGTCAGAAAGCAAGTGGCACCCATAATACCACATTAGTGGTTTTCCTTTTCATCCAGCCCAGACGATGACTTCCATAGCTTCCCTTATCAACTCTGTTCCTCTAATCTGGTCTCCGGTTACTCAGCAGTGTGATTTTTCTACTCCGTTTTCTCCTAAACTCCCAGCCCATGCTTTCTCCTAATGTTTAGTTTAGATGCCCAAGGCTTTCACTTACTGCATTATTTGGTTTTTACTTTAAAAAGAGGGGGTTCTTCTAAAGGTGATGGATTATGGCTTGTGTTATCTATATTCCAAAATGTTACAATTAAGCGCAAGCTGCAATCCTGCACTTGGGCTGTCCATGCCTGGCTGAAGTCAGTGTAACTGAAGAAGCTTCATGGGATTTCAGAGGCAACTGTTTTTTACTCTCTCCCCACCACCACCACCACCACCACCACGAAAATCTCACAGGTGAATTGACAATAAATTCAGTCACAAGCAAAGTACCTTGTTATGGAAAGTACTTTAAAGCTATAGAAACTCAAATAGTGGCTTTCCACTGAGGATCGATAATCACAAAAGGGGGAAACATTATCTCTTGCCTGACTGTCATATGAACACGTCTCAATTATAATAGTTAATGATATTTTTGTACAATTGCCCTTCTGCCTCTTTAAATCTGAGCTCTCAGACTGATGTCACCCCAATCTACTTGCCGCCACGTCCTTTTCAGGATTTGCTGTTTTAAAAAGTGGTGCTATTTCTCTTCCAGCTCTTACCGGTTGCATGCTGCATTTTGCAAAAGACATCTTTTAGACTAGTTTTAGCAGGATGGTGGAATTATCTAACATGGCTGATTCCTCCCCCCCTCTTCCCTTTTCTCCCTCACTCTCCCCCACCCCCCATTGTAAAACACCCCTCAATAGCAGGAAAAGACTTGAAGGAGCATCAAAGACAATGTTCTAAAACAAACTCAGCACTTTGACCTTTCGGGTTTTGTGTGGAGAAGCCACCCAAAACAAAGTGAAGCAATGAAAGTTTCAGAAGCTTGAAACCCTCAGAAGCTGTTTCATAGGGGTGTGTGCAAATACCACGGGTCTTCTCTGGGCACTTTCAAGAACAACAAAAACACAGGCACACAAACAAACAGACAAGCCCTTCCCTGCCCAGAGCATCACCTCTTTCCATCATGGGAGAAAGCATCTGAAGAAAGACTAAAAGCCATCCCTTGATAATTGTCCAGACACTCCTGCAAGTTGTCATCAGGTGTGATGACATCTCCGAGAAAGATTTTTAATTAAACTGGTGCACATACAAAAAAACACAGCAGTTTGGCAAAAACACAACTGTCTCCATTCATTTCACCAGCTATTGTGTGTGCATGCCTTGCAAAGTCTACTAAGTCCCTGTGTGTGCGCACATGCGTGTGTGTATACACACTGGAGCTTGAAGAGCAGGCTTAAAATTATCCAGCATTGCAGGTCTTCCTACTCCAGATTTTAAAAAAAGAGAAATCTTTGATTGTAATATTTCTAATATCATCATATCATCGTCATGATTTATCATCCATGCATATCTTTCTTTGCCTCTTTACACAGTGCAAATTGACTGCAATTCAACTGCTTTCTCCAACAAAGTTACCAAATAAATAAACCTGGAGTATTGATGATAGTCTGAATGGCTATTTGGTGCTCAACAGTAATGCAGTTCCTAGCAGAGGAAAAGGACGGCCAAAAGCAGGGATGGCCCTAACGTTTTCTACTGCACTGGAGGCCAAGCTCAAATGGCTCCCATCTTGTAATAGTATCGCAATGGCTGCCTTACTCACTATCAGATTGTGTTCATACTTAATTATCAATGTTTACATTCCCTGCCTTCTTCTAAAAACCAAGTAAGTCAAACATGGAACCAACTGGAACTTTATATCAGCAGCTTAGAATCCACAGCTCCCAACGCACATGTGGTTCCTCTGGGAGACCTAAATGCAAGCGGCTCAAATAATGACATCTTCCATTCCTCCAACTCTGCTTTCTCCAACAAACAGTTACCAAATTAAAGCAACTCAACAGAGGATAACCCTTTGCCACATTATTATTATTATTATTATTATTATTATTATTATTATTATTATTATTATTATTATTATTATTATTGGTTTGATTAATATGTGAGGAGGGTGGTGGTGGTGATGGGATCCTGTTATCTGAAGGGAATAAGAAGCTGCAATTTATTCATTTGGCGGCGGGGTGGCAACTACTGTGCCTAATTAAAACTTCGGAATTGGGCGAGAGGGGGGAGCCTGAATCAATGTATCTTCCTCACTTTTGCTCAGAAATACCCGGCCCTTTCGGCGCTAATTTGGCTTCAGGCCGATCCCGGCCACTGCTTCGCCCTCTGGCACCCGTGGAAGTGTTGAGGGTGGCAAAGGGCGGCGGCGGCGGCGGGGGATATTGTACCTTGAAGGCTGCCCTTCCTTCGCGCCGCCGCCAATCTAAAAGCGGGCGCGGCGGGAGCTACCAAACTCCGGAGTCAAGTCCAGGAAGTTTCCTTGGGGTTGGGCGGGCCTGCGAATCCCTTTTCCTTTTTTAGAATAAATGCAAAAGTCCCACGGGGGTTCCTGTTTCGGACTTGGGGAGGCGGGGGAAAGACCCCTGGCTTCTCCTGGCTCCACTTTTAGGTGGGCTTTCGCCTTTCTGAGGCTCCAAAGGAGAAGGGCGTTTGGGGTGGGTGGGTGGGAAGTCTCTGTGTGGGGTTAGAAGTTGGTTCCTCCCCATACGATGGGCGAGGGGCCGGCGAAGCCTCTTCCACCTCTCCAGAGAGCGCTCGGTCTGCTGCTCGTGTGCCTGCGGGACAGGAAGCCGGGCCTTCAAGGTCGCCGTCTGTCCGTCCGTCCGTCCCCGTTTTACAAGGGCCGGGGGCCAGTCCCTCAAGGATGGGATGGCGACTGCAGGAGCGCACTTGGCTAGGATCAGTCAGCGAGGGAGCGAACTCGGGATCCTGCCAGTCCCGCTGGGCCCCGTCGCTCCTCCATGGTAGCCCCATCGGAGATGCTGCCCCGTCCGGCAAGGGACGGACAGTCCGGGGTGGGAGTCCAAAGGGGCAGCGGTGCGTTCTCTCCGCCGCTTGGCACGGGGTTCGCAGCCTAGCTAGTCGCCCGGGTCCCCCAACAACTGCGCCCCCTCCACCCCACCCGATCACGCAGGCCAACCAGCCGATCGGAAAGCTCCTTCCCCACCCGGTCACCCGTCTCGATCGTCCGCCTCCCAACACCGGAGGCAGGAAAAAGTCAGCCAGGACGGAACGAAGGAGCGGGACTTACTTGTTTCGTCATCGAGTCGATCAAGCGGACGTAAAAATCCTGCTCGGTTCTTATCCCTAGAAGCGGCAGGCGGTGAGGAAGAAAGAGCGAAGAGGAGAGACATTATTAGAACCAGCCCCAAAGAACCATCCTCATTTCAACTTCACGCGGCACAGAAGGTCCACGCAGACTTAATTTTTTTTTTTGCGTGTCCTTCCCCATCCCATTTCATTGCAAGCCTCAGCCAGGAAGAAAAAAAAACATTGGGCCGATTATTATTATTATTATTATTATTATTATTATTATTATTATTATTATTATTATTATTATTATTATTATTATTATTATTATTATAATCATCCTTATCAGGCACCCATCGACTAAAATTGGACTGGGTCGTAACCTCAGGAAAAACATAACATTCTCGAAAGCTTTTATTTTGGATGGGAGCTCCGTTTTCTTTCCTTCCCCTTCCAAACATTCTTAAAAGTCCCTCCTTTTGCTGGCAGGTGAAAAGGGGTCGGAATCTCGATTCCCCCCTTCGGATATCTGCCGGAGCCCCCTTCGCCTCACAAACCCACGCTTTCTCCGTCCTTGTTTTGACATTTGGGAGAAAACAGCTATTTTCCGTCTCTGGCTCGCAAGATGGAAAGGGGGGGGGAGAGTATTATATAAGGGGGAGGGGGAGGGACGGAAGTGGGGAAAATCGATTTATTGTATTTGGTTGGGCTGAGACAAAAGAGGCAGAAAAGTTGCGTCCGGAAAACCAGAAACTGACAAGTTTCAAAGCGTGGCCTTGAGTTGGGGGGGGGGGCGATTTTACTGGGGCAGCAGCAGAGTTTGCTGAGATCGAGGGTGAGCCGGGGTCTCTCTCTGTGTGCGTGTGTGCGTGTGTGTGTGCGTGCGTGTGTGTGTGTGTGTGTGTGTGTGTGTGTGTGTGTGTGTGTGTGTGTGTGTCTGTGTCTGTGTCTGTGTCTGTGTCTGTGTCTGTGTGTGTGTCTGTGTCTGTGTCTGTGTCTGTGTGTGTGTGTCTGTGTGCGTGTGTATGCCCCAGGCAGAGTTTCCCTCCGTTTCAGCGAGCCTCCCGGCCAAGAGAGACCGGCTCCCGGGCTCGCAGACTTCGGGCCGATGCCGGCAAGGAGGCTGCTCGGCTCACCATTGCTGTAGAGGAGTTGCAGCCGGTAATGGATCCCGTTGTTGGTCTTTTCGCTGCTGGCTTCCTGAATTAGAAGGACACACACAGATAAGACTGAGTATCGTGGCGGTGGGAGTAGCAACCCACCACAACCCCCGGGGCAATCCTCATAGCAGCCTTACGTTCCAGGAGGAGGGGAAGAAGTCGGTTGGATCTGACTCTCTCTCTCTCTCTCTCTCTCTCTCTCTCTCTCTCTCTCTCTCTCTCTCTCTCACACACACACACACACACACACACACACACACACACACACACACACACACACACACACACACACACACACACACACACACACACACCGTCCCTTTCGATCCCTACGGGAAAGGGGTGAAGCAGGAAAAACGAAACACCAAGTGACAGGGAGCCGGGCTGCCCTGGCAGGGAAGCCCGAAGGGTCACCCGAAGGGATGGGAACGCGCCTAGAGGTCACGGATGGAGAAGGGGGGGGAAGGGCGGGGGCGGCACGAAGTTGTCAAACTCCCCCGTGCGCGCGGGCGGGGGGGAGAGGAGAGGGAGGGAACGGAGGGAACCATAACAAACTTCCCCGGCTAAAGGGAGGACGAGCCCAAGAGTCACCCGGGGAGCATCACAAGGGAGAATTCGGACGGTGGCACCCAGGCGGTGGAGGCAGGGAATTGATGGGTGTCGTGTGTGCTGCTAGTAGGGTCACCGGCCACCCGGAGAAGCGCGAAGAGAGCGGTGGCCGAGTGGCAGGTCCGCCGGCCGGAGCCCCTTCCCCCTCCCCCCCCCGCAACGTTCCGCCGCCGCCCGCACGGCCCGCACTTACTTTCTCCTTCTCCACGAAGCCCACGAAGGCGGTGCGCTCGATCTCCACCGGCTGCCCCTGCCGGTCGTACAGAGCCAGCACGAAGTGGAAGAAGTTGGATTTCCTCAAGTTGGAAGGCGGCTGCTTCTCGAAGTGAGCCCGGGCCAGGCCCACCCCGCTGCGGCCAAAGAGTCCGGATTAGTCCCAGAGAGAAAGGCCATGCCTGCTACCACCACCACCACCACCATCACCGCACACACCCACATGTGCCCCTTCCCGCACTTTGGGAGACCCGCCGGGGCAGGCGGAAGAGATTGGGAAGAGCTGGGCGGCTCTTAGAAAGAGGCCGAAGTCCTGGGCCGGCCTCTGCCCTCAAAGGTGACGAGGATGAGGATCGTTCTTTGTCACTCCAGGCAATAATTTTTTTTTGGGGGGGGGGTGGACCTGCCTCTCTTGTCACGGAAGCAATGTCAGTTTCAGGCCTGTCCTCCTGGACAGATCTCCCTCTCCCTCTCTCCCTCCCTCCCTCTCTCTCTTTCTCTCCACCGCCGGTCTATAAGTCAAGTGAAACTCACTGGCCCAGAGACGGAGGGAAGTGGCCCTTTTCCCCGGAGGAAGGAAAACTTCGGGGATCCGCTGATACTTTTTTTCTGGTCTGTTTCCTCACTGTTACCCAACCCGAGCGGCGCATGGTTCTTTCCAACCGAAAGGCAGAAAATATTCTCTCCAAACGATTACAATGTTGTTGGGTTTTTTAAAATATATATATATATATATATATATAATTTTTTAATCCAGTTTAAAAACTTAAGGCAGCCTCGCGTGTGCGCTTTCTCTCCCCCGATTTCTTAGAGGGCCAATTAAACGGCGATCGTCGCCAGGAGCCGCCGGTTTTGTTTTGCTTTCCCAAGTGTTGCTTTTCGAACCGTCCCCCTCAAACTCTCGGCCTGAACTGTCAGTCAGGCCTCCATGTGCCTTCTCCTGCCGCTCCAACGTGCATCAACCATCTCTCTCCCATCTCTCTCTCTCTCTCTCTCTCTCTCTCTCTCTCTCTCTCTCTGGTGACTGATAAACGTCCCAGAACAAGTAACTGAGAAAGCTTTCCATGGTTTTACCCTTTAAACTGTCCCTATAGAACTTGCTCTTTTCTGACATTGCACGGGACTGGGTGGGGAGTAGAGAAGCTGGAGCAACAGGAATGAAGTATGTATGTGTGGGGGACCACCACCCCCCCAGAATATGTCAACATTAAAACTGAGACCTACATGCAGGTCGATCGGTTCCGGCTACTTATGCCTCGGACGGCAAACTTTCTCACTGGAAACAAAGTCCAAGGCGCGGGCTTAACTGGAGAGGAGGTCCCACTGAAATCAGTCGGGCAACTTAAGCCCCCTTTACACTTACATCTAGGTCTTTTCAGACAGATGCCCTGGGCTTCGCTTTTGCCAAAGGCGATGCCGAGGAGCAGCGGGAGAACGAAGGATCTGGGGGGGGGGGCTGTAAACAAATGACAGAGATTCCATGGTGGATCTAGGCTCCTTTTATGTCAGGAGCAGCAAGGGGTGGAAGAGACACAAGGAGGCCCAACGTGACATCTCTAAAAGTTACTCGCCTTTTGGCCAATCGGTTTTTTTTTCCTTTAAAAAAGGTGAGGCTTTGAAGAGAAGCGGGGCCGCCGATGGCTCTGATAGACCTTGGCCATAAAACTTATTACCGCTGGCGTGCGTGCCTGTAAGCAAGGGGAACGGGGAACCCCGGCAAGGCGTTAAAATCCACACGGGGCACAGCTTTCCCTTCTGAAAGCCAGGAGCATGCACCGATTTTTCTTCCCTCTCTGGAAAAACCATCGGGTTCTTTTGGGAAGGGGGAAAAAAGTGAAAATTGGAGCGCTTGGCATCCATCTGTTTGGCCAGTTGGAAAGAAAGAGGCGCACGCACCCGAGCCAATCGGAAATAAGGGAAAACTAATTTCCCAAGTCAGTCGGGATTCTGAGGAACGGGTCGAAGCCGGTTCGAAACCAGCTCTCCTTTCGAACTCTGCTCTCTCTTGTCTCTTAAAAAAAAGGTCGCCTGGGGCTCGCTGCAAACGAGAAAGCGCTGCCTTTCGGTGAGCTGCAGCCCCGAAGCCGGCTGGAGCTCTTTCGGGTCGTGCAGCAGCCCGGGAACGCCGATGCAGCCGCGGATGCTCCTGCTCCTGCTGCTGCCGCCGCCGCCGCCGCCAATGCCCGCCCGCCCTAGTTACGTACCTCTGCGCGGCCGTGTTCGCATCCAAGACGCCGGCTCCCTGCATCCACGTCCTGACCGCGTTCATCCCCGCACCCAGGGGCTCTTCCTTCATGCTGCTCCCGCTCCTCTGGATGCTTTCCTGGATCCCAAACATGAATCAACAACGACCCAAGCCCGCTCTTCTTTAAAAAAACCCGAAGAGAGGGAGTGTGGGGGGCGTCGCAGGAAAATAATAACAAAAGCAAAAGACTCTCTGTCTTAAGAAACGCAACAACCGCAGCACCAAAACCGACAGCCACCACCACGGCACAAAACACAACAACAAAAGAGTAACGTTGGGGAGAGGATCGTGGGGGTGGAGAGAGAGAGAGAAATCGCCAGGGAGTTCTTTTTCGTGCGTCCGTTCGTTCTTCTGCAATTCTTTCCTTCTCACCCGCAGCAGCGGGTATCAAAGCAAATGAAACGCAGGCACCGGACGGGAGGAGAAGACGCGGAGCTGGAGGGGAGGGGGGGCGGGCAATCCAACAGGGAACCACCACCAAAATTCAGCCGCCCCAGGTGTGGACCGGGCGGGCCTCTGGATGCTCTCGGCTGCCGGCGGGGCTCGTTCTCTCCTCCGAGGGTGTGCGCCGTGTGACGGCCGTGGCCTGTTCTCTCCTTCTGCCCTTTGGCCCCTGGCGACGCCGAAACGAAACAAAACAAAAAATGAGGATGGTCGCTTCTTGGCCGGCGGGTGGGTGGGTGGGGGATCTCCCGAAGAAGCCAGGCGGGGTGGCAGCGGCGCTTGTGTGTGGAGGGGGGGGCGACAACGTGGAGGTCCCCGCGGTGCTGAAGTCACCTTTCTCTCGGATCGCCGGAGGAAGAAGGCAGTTTAAGAAACAATGGGATCAACTGGAGAGGCGGCGGCGGCGGCGGCGGCGGCTTTGGCAGCGGCGGCGCCCTCGGCTACATCAAGTGTCATTTTCCAGTGACAAGAGAGCGTCAAGTTTGCTGCCTCTCCCCCGCGGGCGCCTATCTCGCTCGGGGGGCTTTCCTGTCCCTCCGCCGGTTTCTCCTCCAAGACAGCGAGCGCGGTGCTTTCTCTTCGTCCTTTTTCTCTTTTGCTTCCTTCCTTCCTTCCTTCCTTCCTTCCTTCCTTCCTTCTTTCGTTCTCTCTCTTTTCTCTCTTTGCCCCCCCCCTCTTCCTCCCTCTTTCTCTTCCTCTCCGGCTTCTCCGCCTCCTCGCTTTCGCCTTTCTTCCCCAGCGCAGGAGGCAGGCAGGCTGGCTTGTCTTCTTGCAGAGAGAGAGAGAGAGAGAGAGAGAGAGAAGGAAAGAGAGAGAGAGAGAGAGAGAGAGAGAGAAGGGGAGAGAAGGGGAGAGGAGAGCAAGACACGCGGCGCGCCTCCGCCAGAAGAGGTAAGCACCGACCCCCACCCCCACCCCCCTCCCCTCGGTGGAAGGAGATCCTCTTGGCTCCTTTCCCTGCCCCCCTCCTCGCCTTCCCCCCCCTCTTCCCCAATCCCAAACCGGAGTGATTTGCAGTCTTTCCCAACGGAATCCACTTGGACTAACCCCGCAGCTCCACGCGAGCGCCCCAGCCCCAGTGGGCAGCGGGGGGGGGGCGGCACCCGGAGGGCCCGGCGCCGCCCCTTCTCATTTGCATCGCGTCGCCCCTTCCTCGGCCGCGCGCCACGCGGACCAATCGGCGGGTCAGAGCGGCGAGGGGGGCCGGGAGGGAGGGGAGGGAGACGCCCCCCTCATTAGCATCTCCCCGCCCCTTCCTTTCTTCCCTCCCTCCCTCTGTCCCTCTCCCGCTCGCGCTCGCTCCGCGCTCCCCTTTTGGCCAAGGAGGGCCGGAGGAGAAAGTTGGGCGAGAGGGAAGGCCACGGGAGAGCCGCGGGCGACGAGGCAGCCACAGCTCCGCGTGGGGCGGAGAGGCGGGTTGGGGCTGGAAATTGGGGGAAGAGAAGGAAGGCGCTGCTCCGGGAAGGAGGAGATCGGGGGTCGGAATGGCAGCGATGCGAGCGTCTCCAGCCGGATCTTGCCTTTGGGGAAGGAAGCCTTGCAAAAGTTTTTGAGGGTTTTATATATATATCATTTATAGATCCATTGTTTTGCAGTACGCATGGCCCTCGAGAAGGTTTCCCCGCGCACCGTGACATAGCCGCTTCTCTGTGCGTTATATCCGAGAGCGTCACCTCCTCCTCTCGCAATGCCGCTGCCTCGACTCCGGCATCGAAAAGTTACTCGCGAAAGGGGGGCGACGAGCCTAAATTCGTCTCAGAGAGTCCCTATTATTATTATTATTATTATTATTATTATTATTATTATTATTATTATTATTATTATTATTATTATTATTATTATTATTATTATTATTATTATTATTATTATAAACCGTACTCTAAATAACGCCCGTCAGTGACAGGTTCTTCAGACTGGCGATTTTAAAAACCGCCAACAAATTGAGCCATTTCATTAATGAAGGCGATTTAATATAAATATCAACCACCTATAGCCAGTGTGTCGCTTTTCTTAAAAGGGATAACAGAGGTGTAACATCTCATTTCTAGAGCCGGGGCAGGCACTGTTTTTTCTCAACAACAAAAGAGTTCTATATACACACACACAAGATTTATGTATATACATATATAGTCCAAAATTTATAGTCAGACGCTGTCCTGAGCCATACAGTATAACCCAACCCTTTTAGACGCGCAGTGTAGAAAAATTTAAGCAAGATATTGGCTTGTTTATATTTATTAATTGTAAGTAGTTTTCGTAATTGGAGAATATCTCTTCTTTTTTGCCTCTCCATCCATATGCCCCTGAAGAAATAGGTGACTTTCTAATCTGTCAAGGAAGTATCTCTCCTCACTCTCAAAAAGACTAAAATAATCACTTCTTCCCCTCGATCAAGTGTCTGAGGGAACCGTTGTTTAAACAGTACTTATTTGGCTCCCCATTTGGTCCGGGAAAGGTCGGAGGTCTATGGAGTGGGGGGGGGAGAAAGAAAGAAAGAAAGAAAGAAAGAAAGAAAGAAAGAAAGAAAGAAAGAAAGAAAGAAAGAAAGAAAGAAAGAAAGAAAGATTCCTCTCCTGACAGAATTGTTTCCTTCGAATCGATCGATTTCCTTGTTCATATGGCAAGGTTATTGTTTTTCATTATTGTTAGCCGCCGTGCTAGAAACACATGTTTCGATTAGGACGCCACAATTCAACTGGAAGGTGCAATTGGCGGTTTAAAAACAAAGAAATCCCTCTCGTGTTCTCTTTACTCGAAGAAGGAGAAGGAGAAAACGAAGAAAATTAAAATCAACACAGGGAAGGAAGGAAGAGTTTGCTAAATTATTTGCTCGGAAAAGAACTCCCCCCCACCCAACACTCATTCTGTCAAATACTCAAGCTACCTATGCGTGTTTCCCCCTTTCTTTCTTTCTTTCTTTCTTTCTTTCTTTCTTTCTTTCTTTCTTTCTTTCTTTCTTTCTTTCTTTCTTTCTTTCTTTCTTTCTCCTTGACCCGGCTCGCACTTGAAGTTCCTGTACGTCGAATTCACTCTGTTCCCCAACGCGCGCGGGAAGGGAAACATGTAGGCGCACATGCCCCGCTTCGCTTCGCTTCCTCGACCGCCTTGGTGGTCGCCTAAGTAAGCCGCAGCCAGGCAGCCACCTCTTCCTGCTTGACTCCCGACGACACGGGTGTCCAACGACACCTAACTGCTCGGCTTTCCCAAAGGAATCGAAGCCCTCCTCCTCCCCGCCCAACGACTCCTCAGAGTCAACACTGAATCGAGGCTGGCGAAGCGAGGGTCTCTTCTCTTCCTCCTTGGGTGGCATGGGCTGCCTTTCCGACATGCATGGTGCCAAGAATCCAACTCTTTCAACCTCGAAGGCAACGAATCAAAGTCCTTCACTCTTTGAGGGCGAAGGAGTTGGATTCTTCACGCCCAGCCCCGACTCCAGTCACAGTAGTTTGTGGTATTTGAAGAAACCAAACAAGGTTTGACTGGGCATAAGCTTTCGTCTAGTGGACCACGTTTCCAGATGTATCTGAAGAAGTTCGCCTGGGAGTCGCCAATGTGTCAAAAAGATCCTTCTTCCGTTTTCTCCTCAACAGACCCAACCCGCTCCACGTGGCTACCTGGACACTTTGAACAGACAATAAACAGCATCTCCCGAAGTAGCACCCCGATGACCTCTTTCCTTCCTTCCTTCCTTCCTTCCTTCCTTCCTTCCTTCCTTCCTTCCTTCCTTCCTTCCTTGGTCAAAAATAGGCGGGTGGGGTTGGGAAAGACTTAGGATTCTCTGGCAGTCTTTTTAACAGGAAGGAAGAACAGAACAAAAATTACTACTTTTCTCCCTCCCTTTCCCCCCTCCCTCCCTTCCCAGTACCCCATGTATAAATCTGTACATCGGTTGTACCTGCATGGCTCAGAGTTGTAAGATATACTATTCACATTTGGACTAGAATATATTCAGAAATCTTTCCCCTTCCCTCATTCCCCCTTCCCTCATTCTCCTTTTTCCGAGGAGAAAGGCAGGGTAAAAAAACCCTCTAAGATAAAATAAAATAAAATAAATTCAGTTGCGTTAGAAGAAAGATAAGATGAAAGACCAGACCGATGTGAGCACACAAATGTGTTTGTAAACTGACACAGATTATGATTTCTCTGATTTCAAGGGGATGGCATTAAACACTAGAGGTTTTATATATGCATTTCTCTTAGTGTTCATTTCCAAGGAATGTTGATGGAAGAGGGATGGAGTTGGGTCTGAAACGCTGGGAGTTAAAAGGTCCTGAAGGAGCAAGACTCAGTGTTATTTTGCCATTCTCCACCTGACAGCTCTCTAGGGACCAGGAGGGCATGTCTGTGTTCACACCACTAGAGACTCGCCACCAGACGGATGTCCTTGAAGGAGGAAGGGTGGACTGAAAGAGGAGACTGTCATGCCATGTGCATTCAACTCAGAGCATGGAGAATATGCACAAATTGACATGGTCCAAAAAGATTCCATACATTCCCTGTTAAGAGAATTAATCCCTACATGAAGCCTCATCAGTGATCCTTTGTGCATTTCTGCAGAAAATGTGCATGGCTCCCTGGCTAGATTTTAAACACTTCTAGAGCAATATATTAGTCCCTAAATGGAAAACACACATGGTGATTTTAAAATGTCCACATATTAAGTGGCCACCTGCATACTTCCTCTGATATTTGAGGATGTCCTTTGTAATGCAGTATAAAAGAAAAGAAAGATACCACCCCTTGTAAGGAAATATAAAATAAATGGTAGAGAATGTGTAGGAACTAGAAGCATGGATACAAAATTCCTCATTTTGTCCACATGACATATATTGAATCCATATAGCTGTCTCCTGGACAGTTGTCCATGAGAACTATTACCTGTGTTCATGTTGATTCACCCTTCAGCTCATACTTATGACTGTCTTTGCTTTTTCAATTGTGATGTTCTATGATCCAGATTTGCCCAGAAACCCCATTGCCTGACTTGGTAGCTTGCTCTTGATATTCCAGTTTTAAAACCTGGTTACAGTAAACTGGGCAGCGAAAGAAGATTACTCTGCACATGCTTAAAAGCATTTTCTTTTACAGCTAAGTTGTAACTTGCAAATTTTATTTTTAAGTTGTGAGTTTTTCAGGCTGTTTGGCCATGTTCTGAAAGTTTCTTTTAAAAATTTTCACAAGTGTGGTATCAGACATTTGCCAACTGATAACGGAAGCTCAGATATGTTAGGAATATTTTTGTGTTATGTCTATATTTGACTGTGTTTTAATATTTCTTATCAGTCATGTGATATTTGATTTCCCTTGACAATCAACATGCAATGGCATTTAATGTTTGACTCTGCCACTAGTTATAATACTGCCATGCTTTTCAAATGTTAAAAGAATCTATTTCGTAGCAATATCTGCCAGGAAGCTGTGAATATTCTGCCAAGTCTGCAGGAGGGTTTGAGGAAAGTTCTACACATTTCACATGGGTCAGGATTGGGTATCACTTTTGTACATTGTTTGTCTTAGATGGGACATAGTCAAGAAGACTGCAGAATAAGTTCCCTGCTGGTTGTGAAATTCTCTTTTAGCTCTTCTCATTGAAGACTCCCACTGCCACACAAATAAACTTAGAAAGGACCCAGAGTTCTCAAGGAGACACGCTCAATACCACAGCCATGTGACTCAGTGTGCAATAGATAATGCTTACAGGGATTTCAATTCAATTCAAAAAAAGAAAAAGAAAAGGTGAATTGAATAGAATTCTTTAATGGGTCTAAAAATCATGACACAGTGGTTAAATGCCTGTACTGCAGGTAAAACTGTGCTCAGGGCCTGGGGTTCAATCCCAGGTGGCAAGCTCAAGGTTCACTCAGCCTTCCATCCTCCTGAGGTTGGTAAAATGAGTACCCAGCTTGCTGGGGGGCAATGTGTAGCCTGCATAGTGTAATTAAACTGTAAACTGCCCAGAGACTACTTGAAGTGGTATGGGGCAGTATATAAGCAGAACATTTTGCTTTTTGCTTTATAATGGGCTTAAACCCCTGGTGCATTTGGTGGGAAAATATGTAATAGAAACATGTATCACCTTTTTTCCTGTCACAACACTCATACAATAACATGCCCTACTAGTTAATATTCCATGGCATTCTGACCAAGTCAATATAATCAAAAGTTTTATCAACAATTTCGGAAGCTAAGCAGGTTCGGCCCTGGTTAGTACTTGGATGGGAGACCACCAGGGAATACCAGGTGCGGTAGGCGCCTGGAGTAGGAACTGGCAAACCACTCCAGTACTCCTGCCAAGAAAACTCCATGGACATGGGGTCACGAAGAGTCTTTCACGACTGTAACGACACAACACTAGTTAATATTCCATGGCATTCTGACCAAGTCAAGATAATCAAAAGTTTTATCAACAAGCTTGAGTCCAAATCATTAGGTTCAGTAGACTCGGTATTTGAGCTTTGCTTTGGAATTCTCCATCAATATAAAATATGAATTTCTCCTTCAGAATTAAGATTCCTTATCCAAAGCCAAAGCCATACAGAATCATAAAGCATGGAAATCTGGGTGAAATTTTAATATCTGGGAATATCTATTTGACCTCCAGCCTCTTCTTCTTAAGGAGCACTTCATGACTTTCCTTCTACTGAATTCGTACTTCCAGGATTGTAGCCCTGCCAAAAGCTTGAGCAGTCTTCAGGAACACTGGGATCAAATGCATTCTTATGCCAGGAGCTAAGGACATGTTGTCCCGCCTTGGGTTTCAGTGACCCCAACCCAGCTCCTCAAACACACATTAATTGTATCATTTCCAGGCTGAGCAGCTCAATTCTGGGACACAGTTTACAATTAAAAGCATTTTAAACCCATACCAATTATTTCTTTCTCAGAGTTCAGCACATGCCAAAAGAAAGGGAGCAACAGAGAAATGCAATGCTTAGATCGATGCAATGAGCTTGTTGGCAACTTTGGCTCTCCGGGTGTGTTCAAGTGGCCAAGGAAATAGTTGCCTTGCCTGCCTTCAGGATGTTAGGTAAGATCACAGCAGCACTTAAGAGTATCTGTATGCCCTCTTGCCCCCCCTTCCCGGGCATTATGAAACTAGCTGCTTCTCTTATGACCTCACTTTAAACCTCAGAATTAAAGTTTGCATTATTTATTTATTTATTTATTTATTTATTTATTTATTTATTTATTTATTTATTTATTTATTTATTTATTTATTTATTATGTTGTTGATCTAATAACGAAAGACACTCAAGACAGCATACACCACAGCACTATTACATGTTGAACAAGCACAACGGTTGAGTAACATTTAGTAAAAATGCAAACTAAATGTAGAAACAGCCTAGAATCATAGAATCATGGAAGAGACCTCAAGGGCCACCCAGTCCAACTCCCTGTCATTGCAGGAACCCCCATCACAGGACTCCTGACAGATGTCCATCCAGCCTCTGCTTAAAAACCTCCAAAGAAGGAGATTCCACCACTCTCCATGGCAGCATATTCCAGTGCCGAACAGCTCTAACAGTCATGAAGTTCTTCCTAACGTTCAAATGGAACCTCTTTTCCTGTAGTTTGAATCCAATGCCCCAAGTTCTTGTCTCTGACCAGGATTTGGGGCAATGGTTTCAAACTACAGGAAAAGAGACCTAAAGTCAACCAGACCATTTAATCTTCTATAGACTGCCCTAGAATGCCAGCTTGTCCCACAAGAGGTGAGTCCCCATCCTATTGCGTGTGCCAGAAATAGTCATGTGGCGCCTTATTTCTCCACACCCTTTTACCTTCAGATGAATGGAGTGCTGAGACACATAAGAGCTTGGGAAAAATAAAAGCTAGTAGTGAGTCTTGAGAGTTGCTACAAGACTGTTTCTGTTGTAAGCTGTTAGAATGGTCTTAAAAACTACCTGGTACATTACCCTCCTGTCACTGCTATCAATATATATTTCTAGGTAACTCTCCATATGCATGAGTTATTTACCTTAGCACACATTAAAACACATGAGTCTAACTGGTGACTGTCTCTACATAGACACATGTCCATACATAGAAGCAGACTAAGCTGCTATCCCATGGCCAGAAAATCTGGATCAAAGTAAAATGCGGATTCCCCCCCCCATGGTCACATGGTTGAAAAAGCAGTTCTTGTGGCCCCACAGGTACAGTTTAAAGAACTGCATCTTTAGTGTCCCCTGTGAGCAGGAACTGCAACACAGCGGAACAAAAAGGTTGGATGCGGGTTTTCCAAGTCCCCACAGATTTAAGTACCAGTTAAAAATCCACATTGGAACTGAGACAAATCTGGCTGAGAAGCAGTGACAGGCCAAAGATTCCCCAATGAATTTTATGGACCAGCGAGAACTTCAGCCTGGATATCTCAAATCCTAGCAACACACCTTTTCTTCTATTCAGAACCCCATTTACAACATTCTTGAGTGTTCATTATTATGTCCATCAAGGCACAGGCATGGCAACCGTTTTTACATTTTTTTTCTGATTCCAAATGAATTTGCTTGGGTTTGAACCAAAAGAAAAGTTATGGGAAAAAAGACAAAACTGAACAGAGGGAATTCTGCAAAAATTAGAACAAGCCAGGCAGAAGGGTTCATCTGAACTTCATGCATTTTGTTTCTGTTCATTAAAATGTTTTTAGTCACTTTATGTTCTGTTTTATGGGCCAAAGCAGCTAGTGATGCAGTACAAAACAAGGCATGGTCATATGGGAAGCAACTAAAAATCGAAAACCCCTCAGCTATAGTCCTGGCTTTGAAATGGCCCAGGCTGTTGAAGACTTCCCTTCTACCATTTGTGGGCTCCGAAATATCATTGGATGTAATACTCAGAATAAAGGCATTTATTCTGGGTATGACATTCAAAGGATATTTAGGAGCCCACAAATGGTACAAGGAAAATCCTCAACCATCTGGAATTTGACAGTGGGCCTTTTCACACGACCCCTAAGACTTAAATTCGGACCAGGGATCTTGGGGGTTCGTTGCTCTTCCTGCGTCCCCACCCCTCCGCACTTCCTTGATCCTGTCTGCGTGAGGGGAGGGAGGAAGAAAGAGAGGAAAAAATGCAGGCTAACCTCCAAAGCCGGTCGAAGCCCCAGAAGCCCCGTCGATTCCTTCTCTTCTGTTTTTTTCCTCCCGCCCCTTCTCTTAAAGGGGCGGTAGGCAAAAAAAAAAAAAAACAGAAGCGAGGAGAGCCCCGCACTCACCAGATTAAATCCGGACCTGGGGATTTTCACCCTTCTAAAGCAGGTACAAGAAAAGTGCGCTGGGATGCGCTTAGGTGGGCGTGGTCGCACTTAATTTCCTGCAAACTCCGGAGCTGGTGGGGAAACAATTGTAAGCTCCGGAGCTGGCAGCCATTTGCTGCGGAGTTTAAAGGTCATGTACAAAGGGCCAGTGTTACATAGGACATTATGAGGATATCCTGAGAGGACAAGACTTGTGGGAACAGACAGTAATGGCAGGGAAGAGCTGGACGTAACTGGAACAGAAGAAAATGAACTATATGATGGATGGGCTCAGTAATGGAAGGAGTAATGGAACTGAAATGTGCAAGACTTGAGCAGGACTGATAATTATGGACTTTTGAGAGGTCACTAATTCATAGATGGGGTATAAATGGCAAATATAAACATTTAGGGTACAAGAGGCATCATGAACACTAACAAAAGTCAACGTGACATAAGGGATTTTGTTTTTGTGTTTGGTTGTGGGAAAGGGATGGAGTCCAAATAAACAAGACAAAACTTCTGGCATCGCCATGAATGCTAGAACAACAATCTTACAAGATTTGTAATGGTCTATGTCCTATAATGATTTCCTTCTTTGTGGAATCCCCAGGTGTCACTCTGTGGAAAGCATCCAAGAGAAGGAAAACTCTACTTTATCCTGCTGTAATCCATT
Organism: Phrynocephalus forsythii; assembly: GCA_029282475.1. Taxonomy (NCBI): domain Eukaryota; kingdom Metazoa; phylum Chordata; class Lepidosauria; order Squamata; family Agamidae; genus Phrynocephalus; species Phrynocephalus forsythii. Next base: position 114,983,789 of record JAPFRF010000011.1, read on the forward strand.
GAATTTCCATGTAGGGCTTTCCCACGTCATTGTGTTTCTTGTCGTATTTTCTTGCTTTTTTGCTTCCCAACTGACTGGCACTGCCTACGTGCTTCCCTTTGAGCTGCAAAAGGCACGTGGCGAAGCTGGAGTGGAACCCCTCAGAATGAAGAGTGACACACTCCATGAGGCAATGATGGCCACAAAAGAAAATACACACCCACTGCCACCCTATGACATTTTTGTGCCTGGTATCAAACCCTCCAAAGAGGCTGCAAAACAACCCATGTTCCTTTCTAAAGACAGATCTAAAGACCAGAGGGTGCTGGTTTCCAGCATGAAACTTCATCACAGAATTCCATACATGTTATGATGAGATAAGGCATGTGTCGCCATGTTATGGTGAGATAAGGCATGTGTCAATGACACATGCTTCATCTCACCATAACATGTCTGGAATCTCACCATAACATGTATAGAATTCTGTGATGAAGTTTCATGCTGGAAACCAGCACCCTCTGATCTTTAGATCTGTCTTTAGAAAGGAACATGGGGTAACCAAACAACTCGCTGTGTCTCCCCAATTATACGAAAGCTGGGAATGGGATAAAACTCCTTACCAGTTTCCCCCTTGATGGCATCTGCAGGGAGTGCATAGTCAACAGGAGACACACTGCCGTGTTTTAGCAGAATTAGGGACTCGGCCACCTGGCTTTTTAATTTTACTTTCTAGGTGGCTATTAGCCATTTTTTAATTTTCACCTGATAAGAAACTGTTCCCTTTCCTTGAACACCGGGCTGTATAAATATTTTTTTAAAGCTTACATTTTGAGCCGTAATAGTTTTAGAGAAGAGGTCTACGTTTTCTGGTCGATCTAGCTATCAAAGCATCAGGTCTTTGGAGACTGGTGGACCTGCCCTATGTGAAATCCAGGCTAGCTTTCCTCCTGTGTCATTTTCAGAGAACACATCTATGTCAGGCATAAATATTTCCAAATGCAGCTGATATTCTTAATTGTTTCCCACCCCACCCCACCCCACCCCACCCCTGTTTTTCTTTCATCCCGGAGCAATCACCCTCTGTCCTTTAAAGAAGAGCTGCTGGATAGCTCAGTGGTTTGGGCATCTGCCTGTGGAGCCAGATGTTGGGAGTCTGGTGCCCAATGACCCTCCTTGAAAGGGGCTGGATTCAGTGATCCATCGAGTCCCTTCCACCTCTGCAGTTCTAAAAACGATGGCGATAATGGCATGTTTTGAAGCAGAGGCTGGATGGCCATCTGTTGGAAATACTGTGATGGGAATTCCTGCATGACAGGGGGTTGGACTGGATGGCCCCTGAGGTCTCTTCCAACTCTATGATTCTATGATTCTATGATTCTATGATTCTATGTACCGTAGCTACCATCAAGGTGACACTTCCAACCCTGCATGCCAGTTCTTAAACCGACACACCGAAGGACAGCGCCTGATGGCACGGTAGGGTTGTCACAGAGGTATCTAACTTCCTGCCACAGAACAAGCATAACCTAACTCTGCTTTGCAGAGCCAGTATAGCACACCATCGCTCAGTGGTTGACCCAGTATTTTCATGCCATTCAATAAGACTACGGTACCATTGCAGAAGCAATAGCATCCAGGGAGGCTTTCTCTAGAACAAGACCAGAGAGTCCCTGCGGAAGTCAAGTTGCAAAGCCAAGCCCCTTTCAAGCAGAAGGTTCAAGAACTGCCACCTCTACAGTCCAAACACGACAACTTAAAACAACAGTTTGTTGCCCCTTCAGGAACCCAGACTCCACTACATCACTTATCCCTGGAGCAAGATTTAGACTGGGGAAGGCTGAGCCAAAAGGCTTTGGCCCACAGCATGGGTGTGTCTCTCTGTGTGTGTCTTCTGCTTGTTCTGTGAACACAAGACTATGGGCTCTCTTTTGTGTAGGGAAAATGGGGAGTTAGGACAGCCTGTCCCTGAAAGAGACCACTGCCTGAAACGCAGGGTGACAGTTTCACTGAGCCTTTTCTTCTTGGCTGAGGGGAGAACAGGGAAACAATCCCCTTGCATCTGGGCATTCTATGCCTTCCCAAAGGAGGATGGACAGGGCCAACCAGAGCGACAGAAAGTGGTTTGTTTGCTTTTTTAAAAGCAATTCTTGTTTCCAGTCAGGACTAGAGATGTAAAATTTCCAGTATTTTTCAAGCTTGCAGGGACCCCCCCTTTTTTTGGGGGGGGAATCACATATTTTTTTTGGAAGATTTCCCCATTTGAAAAAAATGCTACATTAGCACTCCCCACCACCCTTTTACAGCTTGAAAGTCATTCTGTTACTTTAGAAACATAAAATATGACTATGGACAATTTGACTTGGCATAAAAATATCACAACTAGTATATTAACATATAGTGTATCTAAACAATTATTACAAATAAAATTTATTTTAAAATAATATTTATTTATAATTGTAAATAACAAATGGAGTAACAATCTCCTGAACTGTTTACTAGTTTATGTGGAACAAAAGAAAAACCTTTGCAAAACAATGTTTAAAAATTCAGAATTAATGGCTTTAGGAAAAACCCAGAAAAAATGTTTTTTTCTGAAATTTTCACACACACACACACGGGCCTTCACACCTCTAGTCAGGACCAAACCTCCATTCCCCCTCCTCCAGTAACATGATGTTGTTACTGCAGCATTTCTTTGCTCTTCTTTGGATTCATCTGGTACATACATACTTCCCAGGAAATGGGATGAGGCAGTCCCACTGCACACAGTGATTTGTTTTCATAATGTCTCATGGATCCGGGAAGGTAGTTCTCTTCCTCTTTGGGTCCAAAAATGAGCCTTCTCAGTGGTTTAGGTATCTGGCTGTGGAGCCACAGGCTGGGAAGTTCGATTCCCCACTGTGCCTCCCTGACAGGGGCTGGACCCAGTGCTCCATGGGGCCCCTTCCAGCTCTGCATCTCTAAGGTGATGGTGATGATTGTCAAGACAACAAGAGACGGGTATGTGTGAGTGTCTAATAATGTCTGGATTTTGAATTTTGAATTCTGAATTTATTTCCGCAAAGGGAATCACACTCAGCTGTGGTCCGAAGAATTTTGGCAGTCAAATTGATGGTCCTTGCCTCCTCCCAACACGCTGGGCAAGTGAGGGCCTATTCGCTGCACACCCTTTGCTTTCCTTTGTTGCTTCCTTCCCTGTACTCCCATGCAGTTCCAGGATACTGTCTCCTGTCTGCTGTTCCCTTCTCTTGGGGAGTTTCTAACAGGAAGATCTCTGCTCCAGATCACATTCATATGTTTCAACCCACAATTCCAGTCAATTTCTGTCTTAATCTGCAATGCTGCAAAAAAAGAGCCCCAAACCTTTCAAAATGCATGTGTCTTTATGTATGATTTCTCTCTTTTTAAAATTTAATTTAAATACCCAGTATCCTTCAAAGTAGATATTTAAATTTATATTTTCACTGGTGTCTTGATCAGCCATGTCTGCTTTAAGAAAAGTGGGACCATGCTGCCTTTTACAACCTGCCTCTCAGGGCACCAGTGGCAGGTTGCAGACTCTATGCCATGGCTGTTGTAACAGAAAGAAAGAAAGAAAGAAAGAAAGAAAGAAAGAAAGAAAGAAAGAAAGAAAGAAAGAAAGAAAGAAAGAAAGAAAGAAAGAAAGAAAGAAAGAAAGAAAATTATCTGATAAATCCATTAGCTGCAGGAAATGCCGTGGTTGTTGTTAAAGAAAGAAAGAAAGAAAGAAAGAAAGAAAGAAAGAAAGAAAGAAAGAAAATTATCTGATAAATCCATTAGCTGCAGGAAATGCCGTGGTTGTTGTTAAAGAAAGAAAGAAAGAAAGAAAGAAAGAAAGAAAGAAAGAAAGAAAGAAAGAAAGAAAGAAAGAAAGAAAATTATCTGATAAATCCATTAGCTGAAGGAAAGGAAAAGAAAAGAAGAGCAATTTTTAAAAATCTTATCTCCATTGGGTTTTGTCTGTATAAAACCAAGGGCTGGAAATAGGCACTCATAGGGTCTCATCCTATACGCACTGATCTGGTAATAAATTCTCTAATTTACTCCCCCAAAGTAAACCTGCAGTGGGGTCCGTTCACACCATAGCTTTCAGCTGCTTTTTGCCACATGCTCCAGAGTCAAGTAGACATTTTCTATCCCACATCAGTTGTGTGATGCAGTGTGCAATACAAAATGTCTGCTGACGACTTAGGTTCCAGCAATGTGGTGCTAAAAGTTACACCAGATGAAATATACAGTAAGATTCTGGCCCTTGCTTCAGCACTTCAAAGGCAAAAGCTTAAACAATATGAATTATCTAGCAGAAGTTTCACATCTACTTCCAAAATCTTTTTGTAACCAACATCTGGAACATTCTTTACCTGTGTTAATAATGCAGTTGGCACCATCTATATCCCATTTTGCACAGCCTCCCCTCAACCTTGTACAACATGTACTTAATCCTGTGATCTCAACATGGTGCTCCCTCTGTCTGAAGAAGCAGCTTCTAATCCGCAAAAGCTCAGTCTTGAAGGTGGCTATATTAGATGGTTGTTTACAAGAACTGGAAAGTGCTTCTTCATATGTGGAGTGTAAATCTGCACATATCGACACATTCTGAGTATATATTTCTCTAATGTTACTGTTGGACATTAGATAAAGTGAACTATAAAATGGAGGACATGCAACTAGGGGCGCTTTTACACAACCCCTAAAATCCAAGGCAAGGGGCTCCCAGATGCGGAGCTTAAAATTGTTTTCCCACCAGCTCCAGACTTTAAAAAAATTAAGTACGACCACGCCCACCTAAGCGCATCCCGGCGCATTTTCCAAGTACCTGGTCTCCGAAGGTGACAAATTTCTGATGCGGATTGCAAAGCAGTGAGTGCCGGGCTCTCCTCACCTCCCCCCCACCCCTTTAAGAGACTGGAATGCTTCCCAGGGCAGCTCCAGACAGCAGAGCGGAGGTGAGCCTGCATTCCTTTCTCCCTTTTTTCCTCCCTCCCCTCATGCAGACAGGAGCAAGGGAGTGCGGAGGTGTGGGAACACAGTAAGAGGAGCAAACCCCCAAGATTTCTGGTCCGAATTTAAGCTGCCAGTGGATCTTAGGGGCCATGTAAAAGCGCCCTAGCTTTCCTTAGAATGATGACATGATTCAACTTCCAGATTAGTTAGTGTTGTTGTTGTTTTTGTTGGTAGACAAGAAACAAATATGTGCCATGCCAGCCTATTCAAAACTATCAGACAATTTCCTGTTTATAAGACGAGATGATAATATAATCATGTTAGAACCCAGAACAGTGACTTGTATTCTGTCCAGCTTCTGCTAATTAGGAAGTCCCACCAGCCTGGCAAGGCAGGCAAGTCTGACTGCTCTACTGTTGCTGCTGCACAGACAGTGATCTGCCATCCTCCAATTTCAGTGTAGCAATATTAGTGGAAGCAGCACAATCTCATATTATTAGGCCAGCAAGAGTTTCCACTAAGTAGATCCTGAGTGTAAAACATCCTGAAATACATATTTCCATAATGTATTTATTACAAGAACTAGCCATTCTTCAACACCACAAATACATACCAATGTCTCTCACTCCCTCTAGTGACCCATTCTGGTAACTGCATCATGTAAATATGAATTTCTAATTTTTTTCCCTTTTAATATCTTTAATAATTTCAGGCTGTGGATAAACAACATCCCTGATTAATTTAAGAATAGGTTTGCATTGTTAAACTCTATTGACCATGAACCAGAACAAGTGTGGTATGAAATCACAGCTATTATAAGTGAATAATGCAAAAGGACAATTCCTGTAGTAAAAATGAAATAGCAGCCTATGTGGATCACAGAAGGAACACTTAAAATTGTTCAGGACAGCTAAGAAGCAAAAGAAAAAGGTTACAGCCTAAATATAGCATTTCAGCAACTGTCACATATGGACCATGGCTGGAACTACATGTTGGGGATAACCCACATTAAGTTTTTTACCAAGTGTAGTAATTATAGGACCATTGCATTAACTTCTGATGCAAGCAAAGTGATGCTGAAGGTTTCACAACAAAGACATCTGTGGAAAAAGAAATGCCCCATGTATAAGATGCATTCAGGAGAGTCACTAGAGATCATATTGAAAATATATGTCGACTACTGGAGCATTTTAAATAATTTCAGAAGAAACTCATTCTTTCATTTATATAACTACAACAAAAGCTTTGGGTCTGTGTGGATCATGAAAATTGTTTGCATTATTATAAAATATTATTTATTATTATAAATTTATTTTATTATTTTATTTATTAGAACATAAGAACATTATTTTAAAATAAAGAGGTGTGCCTCAGCATTTATTGTTCTGAAGCATAGTCTGTACTGTGGACGAGCAACTACTGTACTGTTAGGAAGATCACTGAAAAATAGAATGGTTTCTCATAGGAAAATATGCCAGACAAATGTGTATTTTATCTCGACTGTTGAGTCTCACTCTGCATACATTTGGAAGGTGCAAATGAAACCAGCAATGACTTGAAAGGTCTCATGATAGAGGTGAAAGAAACCTGTCAAAATCAGAACTATAGCTGAACATTAAGAAGACAAAAATCATGTCCACAGAAGAATGTTGACAGTGAAGAAATTGAAATAGTGAAAGATTTTGTATGCCTTGGATAAATGGAGACAGCAGCAAAGAAAGAAGACTAAAAACTCAGAATGGCAGCAATGAATGAATGACCAAAACCATGTTCACGTGCAATGATGTGTCACTGGATACCAAGGTGACAAGCATCTAAATGATAAGTTTCTCAATTACTATTGAGATGTGAAAATTAAACAATGAAGAATTCTGGCAGGAAAAGGGTGGCACTGGAGGAGAGCTTTGTGTGGTGTCATAGACTGCCAGAAAGGCAAATAAATGGATGCCTGTTCAAGTCAAGCCCGAACCCTACCCAGAAGCAAAAATAATAAACTGAGGCCATGATAACGTTTTGTTTCTAGAGAAAGATGATTATCTGACCTACCTCGTTGGCCACTTGATGCTTCTTTCTTTTAATAATGGGTTTTGTTCCAACTTTCTGGGTTTTTTTAAAGGCATCAAAGGCAGCTAAGATTAATTTTAAAAAATTAAGGTAACCAAGAACAGTTTTTAAAATAGACTTAAAAAATTAAAAGATAGAATTGCAGATTTTAAAACACTCACAACATGCAGCCAGGAATGTCCATCTGCCAAAGCCTGCCACAGATAAAACATTCCTCAACTATTATTGTTAATTGTCAGTGTTCATCTTTTTCAGTATACATAACAAATATTTAACAAAAAAAGTTGTGGCAGCTTAAAAGCAATCAGATTTTGGTGCAAGCTTCTGTAGATTACACTCCATTTTCTCAGATTTCTTCTGCTCACCTACCTCGATGTGCCATGAGTAGAAGCAAAATAAATTTGTTAGTCATTAAGGTGCCACAGCTCCCCTGTTTTTATTTTTCTGATTGTTGAAACACTATCAGGGAAAGAGCCAAGGTAACTTTTCTATGTTTTCCAATAGTTGTTGTCAACGTTATTCTTGGCTGTAACAGCCTATGAAAAGCCACACTGGATCAGATGAAATGTCTGAGACATTTAGCATCCTGCTTCCCACGATGGCGAGCCAGACCATCCCGCCTCAAGCAGATCATAAATGGAGTAGCCCATTCTGGCTGTTGTTCTCTGCTGGCAGATCTTTAGTCTTGATGGCAGGTAGTCATTGAGAAGCTTGTTCTCTGTAAACCTGTGTACTCCCCTTATTGGATCCTTACACAGGAGTATTTTATTTTAGTTTCCGGTCTCTGGTTTGCTTGTTTGGAGGTAAGCAGTGCTGATTACTGACCATAGATCAGTGGAAAGCCATTGGTCTACTTCCATTGATCAGTTAATATTCTTATCCATGTTATCTTTACCGTTCAGACTTACAGTATTACATGTTTCTATTTGCTTTAAGCATTGGGCGACTGCATAAAACACACTGCTTCTTTCTGCCCCTTTAAAATTGGCTATTTTTTCTCTTTCTCTCAAACAGCACAATGTGTTTGGCCAATCCTGGCTGCAGTATTGGGGCTGGCATACTAGATCATGGATTTCCTTTAATTCCAGAAGCATACAGGGAGAATGAGAATCTATAGATTTCGAGTGGTGGTAGTGGTGGTGATGGTGGAGGAGGCTGAGCCTTTTCTCAGGCTACCCACCAATTTGGCCCACCACCAACACCATCTTTACCAACGTGAATGTCAGAGATCAACCAACAAACAGATGAGAGCTACTGTGGTTTCTGTGCTAGTTGTAAGGGGGTTAGTGAATTCATAACACTATTGTGAGGCCAGCCCCTCTCTTCCTTCTCAGGGGAGGGTACATGAAACTTCCTATGATTCCTGAGATAGGACACTGCTCTTGGAATTTTAAGACTTCAGCCTAAAATGCAAGCTTTGAAATATGTAGTAAGTAGAACTGTCAAGTCTAACCAAGAGCTCAAAGTCCAGAAAAAACAGGAGACCCAACAGACTTTCCCAAAATTTGCCATCCATCTCTTCTTTCTTACAACAGCCACCTGTCCATTGTCTGTCCCTGGCCCATCTTTATCCTCCTAAAACCTGGGAAAGGCCTGACCTAAAAGTGAGCAGCAAACAAGTGAAACATCCCTGCATGTATTTTTGTGTATCCGACTAAGGACTGAAAATATGTGACCCCCCCCCCCCAGGCATGCTCAGTGTAATCATGAGAACTTCTGTCAGTTGAATTAGCTTTGCTGAAAATAGTTGCCCTTCTTAAAAGAAAGGCATTTGTTTCTAGGAACACATATTTAACATAATTTTAATACCTCATAAAAGAAGACAATGTAGTCATTAAAAGCCTTAATAGTTTTAAATAAAACCAATACCCCCAAATTAATGTTCCTGATTAGCATGAATCAACCAGAATTCTATCATGTTACTCTCAACTGTAAAGTATTTCACACGCCAGAACATACTGTATGTGGTAAACCAACAGTTCTTTAGACACAGAGATGCACATTGCTGTTTTAAGAGGCTAGGATGGTACCTTGGATAGGTAGCACAAGAGAATGTCTAAGGGTCAGTGGTTCACTGCTTTAAATAATTCAGATTCTTTCAGTTGGTCAGACTGAATGTGTTTAACACTGGTTCTAATTAGAGTTCTCTAATTAGACATCTTCCGACCACAAAATGACCTGCCTTGGAATGTACCAGGAAAAAAAATTAAGAATATGCATTTTAAACCAAACGTTGTCTCAAATTTTGTTTATTTCCCAGATTCTGGATAAATGTGTCTTTTTCCTGAAAATACATTCTCTAAATATCACCCTACTTAAATGCTCAAGTGTTTCACAACTGAAGAGCAGAGGGTGAGTGCTTCTCCTCAGTTTTTATGGAACTTCATTGACATCTAGTGTCTGCTTGTGGAAATAACTCATTTTTACTTCCAATCCTTTTCCTCATGGAAGAGCTAAGTAATGGTGAACAAAATCAAGACAAATACTGGCATTTGTTAACACTCAGATTTTGCTTTGATAAATGTGGAGCCTAGATTCTCAAATGCAACCAGCCATTGGCCAATCACTGTGAAATCTTTCTTTAGCTTGTTTAAATATTTACTACTTTAATTGTTGTTTTCCACAGACAGAATTCAAATGTGTTGAACAACCAATAACCAGCCATATTTCAAACAAATCATTTCAAGTCCCTTCATCATGCAACAATGCTAGTAATCTAATTAACAAATAACATCCGTAATAGTAGGAAAATACCCATTACCAAAGGGGAAGAACTTGATACTAGAGATGTATTCAAACTTATGGTTACGCCATATGTTTGAAGATCTAGGTTTTCTCATATTGTCTACAACAGTATAGCAGAGGTTTGGAAGTCTATAAGGATTTATGGTGAGCTGCATTGTTTTCTTCAGAACTCCCAGCAGCTTTTGTTAAAACCAGCAAGTGTCAGAAACTTTGAATCTCACCACTCTAGGTTGTATGGCAATCTAACTTCATGAGGCTGAAAAGTAAAGCAAAGTGTTCTGCTTATATACTGCCCCATACCACTTCAAGTAGTCTCTGGGCAGTTTACAGTTTTAATTACAGTATGCAGGCTACACATCCCCCCCCCAGCAATCTGGGTACTCATTTTACCGACCTCAGAAGGATGGAAGGCTGAGTCAATCATGACCCTGCTACCTAGGATCGAACCCCAGGTCGTAATCACAGTTTTACTTGCAGTACAGGCATTTAACCACTACGCTACAAGGCTCTTTGATGAACATCTGGATTTGTAAGGCTAAACCTTGATTTCTAAGATAGAGATGGGCACGAAACAAAAAAATTGTGTTTCGGTTTTTCATTTGTCGTTGAGAGGTCTGTTTCGGTTCGTTTCCGTTTGTCATGAATTTTTGGAAAAATTTTGTTACCGTTTTTCGTTTTTCCGTTTGTCATTTCTACCCGCTTTTTGCGCAATTTGTAAAGCATTTCCATGCGCAGGCATCCCCCAACGCCCCAGACCAGATGGAAAACACTAAAAAAATGGATGCTGACAGAGACCCAGTATAGACTAGGTATGCAGGGAGGCTGCAAAGGCAGCGGTGGGTGTTGCTCAGGGTGCAAGGCAGCCACAGAGTGACTGCACTGCGGGGCAAGGGAGGGTACTCACTGAGAGGTACGCAGCACGCACACACACAGGGAGGCTGCAGGACTGAAGCTAGAGTCGCAGAGACAGCAATCCCACCCTAACTCCCACCAGAGACTGCAAGGAGGACAGGGGCTGCCAGACCTTTTTATGCCCTCTGTGGCTGCCAGACCTGCCCACCCAGTCTGCAACCTGGGCATGCTATTGGTTGAACATGATCCCATCACATGGCTTGCCTCCATTTTGTGGCTTGTGCGACATCCATTTTAAAGGGAAAAGAAAAATACATCACGATGGGAGAAGACAAAAACAAATGTTTTAAGGACCCCAACCCCCCTGGTAGGTATTATCAGACAATATAAATAATTATCACTGCGTTTTTGCGGATGTCCAAGGCATTTTTTAACATTTAAAACAGCTCATTTCATTGTGTGTCGCCATTAACGGAAACGAAACGTAACGACCACAATTTTCGAGGTTCTGTTCATTTTGTTGCATTTTCATAACAATTTTCGTTTGTCGTTTCATTACGTAACGGAAACGACAAACGGTAACGGAAACGAAAAAATGTTCGTTCCGTGCCCATCTCTATTTTAACAATATGTCATAGGGAGAGTGACGTGGACACAAGAGTCAGGGTGTTTGACTGTCAGGAAGGCTGACTCCCCTTCAGATACAAATAAGTCCAGTAGTGCCATCTCAAAATAATAATTGCATGTCACCCGGTTGACTCACAACATTGCAACCCTGCTGCATTGCTGCACAATCATGTGCTCACATTGCCTGCAGGAAAAAGGATGCAAAGTTTTAGGGAGCAAAAAGGAGCCTGAATGTTGACAACACTAATGGCAGCAGTCAAGATGATCTATATAGGATACCCTCTTGTGCTCCTACCATTCGCACTTCTTGGGGGGAAAAGCAGCCCTGACCATGGCTTTGTGTTCAGTGAGAAGTGGTCAGCTAATGAAGAAAAAGAGCCAGCTTCTGGGATTTTCCCCTTGTGCGGAGTCCTTTTGTGAATGGCAGTGAGAACATTCTGTAAAGTGAGGCAGGGACATATATAATAAAAACACAGGACTGACCAGAAACATATCTGAGTGAGAAAAGTGAGTGTGGAGGAGGGCAGCTGTATAATAGAAGACAGCAATTTCACAACTTTTGTTTTGTTTTGCTTCTTGTCAGAAAGACATAAAAAAGTTTACCATAGAAGTGAATCCCAATGGAGAGAGGTCCCTAGCAAGGGTATCTTCACAAATGAATCTCCCTCCACTTCCCTATACTCAGGAAGAGAGAAAATAATGTGGGGTTTTTGGCCCATACAAAATTCTTTGTCATGTTCTGTGTACAAAGGTTAGGAGCAGTACTTCCATTTTACGCTGCTTCTAAAAGATAAGCCAGGAGAAAAGTGTCAGTGAAAGTATGAATCAGATGGTCTGGAGAATGCTCTTGACCTCACAGAGTTTAACGGGGACATTTATTTGTTTCCTTTTTACTACAAAGAACATCACACATGCTTATGCTGCTATTGTCATTGCTCCCCATGGCCTCTTAAAAATGTCTCCACAAAGAGCCATTACATCATCAGAGCCCTGAGTCATATTATTGCCGGCTATTCCCTTGATGTTACTCTTTAAAAGGTGTAGATGTGCAGTCTTATGATGCAAAAAGTTATACAGTGGTACCTCGACTTACGAATTTAATCCGTTCCAAATGCATGCTCTTAAATCGAACTACTCTTAAGTTGGGGTACCTATCTAAAATTTTGAAAAAATAGTTTAAAATAAAAACAAATGAAAAAAAAAGTAAGTCGAGCAGACCATATGTAATATTTGTAAGGCGGCAGTTAGAACGCCAACAGTTTTCTGCTCTTAAGTCGAATTGCTCTTCAGTCGAGCTGCTCTTAAGTCGGTGTACCACTGTATACAAAAACCTCTGTTCAAGTTATGGTGATGGTGACACATGTTTGAAGACCGCTTTCGCACTGCCTCATTATCAACTGGGTCTTGCAGTCTTCCTGAACCCGCTGTCCCACTGACGTGTCAGACCAGTCAATGGTATCTGTCATCCTCCAGCACATCTGGAGAGATGGAGGTTGAAGAAAGCTGAGGTAGAAAAGGACTTATTTTAAAAACATGCCATTTTTTGTATGGGCTTCACTATATGCTGTTGAGGAGCATAAGAGTATAACCAGACACGATGGGTGGAAAGAGATGTTCTAATTTGTCTCAGTTCCATAACTTCTCACCTGGCGGCCATGTTGAAGCAGGGACTGTATTTTGAATAATGAGTAATGCTGGAGGTAGCCTAGCTACGCCTAACGGCCATCTCTTGCAACATCTGAGAAACATGCAAAACAGTTTAATTTCCTTCTAAGCAGGCTTGGGGCTCTTCCAGATGAGTAAGACATTCCTATAAAAACATTGGTTTCTGCATGGTTGATCCCCATGGTTTCTCACCATCCAGGTGACAAAAACCCTGATCCTGATTTGTTCAATCCCTTTCCCAAGGTTTCACATTATTTTAAAGGAATCTAAAAAAATATATCTAAAAAACATATTAAAACCCCCATGATTTTCTGTTTCACTTTGAACTGGGTTGGCAGCAGTTCCCTTCACTTACTGTCTGTGAAGATTCTCAGCCATCCAGGTGAGAGTGCCAGATATGTCATCAAACTTTGCTTGGTGGCTCTTCTAGGCGGTTACTTCACCATCCTTCCTCCTTCCGAGATTACATTTGTTTCATGATAACATCGTTCGTGGTCACTTGGCCTTGTCCCGGTTCTGTCCCTGTTTCCGTTTACCCACGCCATGATTGATGGTATCGTGACAACTGTTACTTCACATCCTTGTTTCATGACAATATCTATACTTTCCCGCCTTTGTTTTTCTTTTGGGGGGGGTTCCGACCTTATGTTTTTCGACATTTCGATTCTCCGTAACTTTGTCTTTCATGTGTTAAGCAGCAAAGTTCGAGGTTTTATGCCTTCTTATCTCTCTGCGATGCATTATTTAAGCCATTGGGATTGTACTGGAGAATGCAACTTCACACTCCTACCACTAGATGGAGAATGTGTGGGTTGCGTGATGAGCCTTACTTCACGGGCACTTGTCTTGAAACAGGAACTGAGACAAGAGAATTCCTGAGGTCAGGGAGAGGTATGGCTCATCACGCTTAAATCCCAGTTCAGGGGGCATGGTTGGGACGAGATTGCGCCGTCACACATTTAAGAGAAATTTGGACAACCCCCTGGCAGATATTCTTTGAGCAGGGGGTTGTATTTATAGGCTCCTCCCAAATTCATGATTCTATGATTCAATGACTCTAAGAGACTATCCTCACCCAGTAGGATTCCACAGAGACCATGACCCTGTAGGGTCTCTCAAATCCTAACTCTCTCCCCTTCTGATGCCCCCTATTCCATTCTGAATGATCTTCTGTAAACAGCTTGGAAAAGTTACTTGATGACTGCAACTCATAGAATCCCTCAGTGAGTAATGGGATTTATAATCCCTCCCCCCCCCAAAAAAAACTCCCACACTTTTGCAAGGTCTGTTCCTGAATGCATGACTCGCACAGAGAAGGTTCCAGATTCAGTCTTCAGCAGCTCTATTTTAAATGGCTTCCAGAGACCTATGTTTTAGACTGCCAGCTGTGGTGGACAATTACGGGCAAAACTTTTGACCTGGTATTATGCAGAGTTGGAAGTACAAAGTGGATTGTAATGAAAAGAACAATGCAGAAGACTTTGAAAGAGAAGGGGGGGTGCAAAGAGGCGGTGGTACCTGATCATCCGTATGTACTAGTACACTGCTGAAATGTAAATCATTTCATTTAAAAACAAATACATTGTGCTAATTTGGACTGGCAAATTGTATACACAAAGAATAAACTCACAATTAAGGCAAGCAAAAGACTAAAATTAGAAAATGTCAGAGACATCTCACCACATAGCTTTAAAATTCAAAGTAATGAAGTTGCCGGGGGTGGGGGTGGGGAACCAACCCTCTGAACCCATAATTGAAGTTGGATGGCTTGTTGATTAGCCCCCCATGGGAACTGGATAAAAATTTGAGCACTGCTAAGAATCCCTTTGGGTAACATTGCAGTGGAGAAATCATGACCTCTGCTGCATAATTTCATTCTCATAAATCTCTATCTGTAGGAAATACCTAAGTTAGAAATTGGCTTGTGGACATATAATTACTTTGCCATTGAGAACAGAATCCTCTGACTTTCACAGGAGAAAAGACTTTGAAACAGAACAGGCTCGATTCAAAGCAGATCTGTTCTTCCTGTGAATTAATTCATAATTTGCTGGCGCTATTTGAAAACATGAGCCATTAACAGAACATAATGAGTAGGGCATTTATTCAAAAATATTCTGAAATTAGCATTAGCCACCAGGTAGCTGGAAAATATTTTAAAACCTGTCTGGCTCGGAATAACATCCTGTTTCATAAATTATGCCCCGTTGTGGTATATAGTAGCTTGTGCTGAATCTACATAATGTCAGTTTCTGAGGTTTTATGTGTTGTTGTTGTTTTTAAAGGGGGGAGATGTTTGTAGATCTTTTTGTGATGCAAAATCCCCAGGACGTTTCGAATAGCTTAATGTAGAGTACAGTAGGAATATTAAAATCATACTCTGTGCCCACATTTCCAAGCTGCCTGTGTTAGCATAGGCAAGTTCTGGTTCCTTCTGTTTTTTATTAGGGCTGCATCACCTGGGAAGGGAGTTTTAAGCCTCCCTGATCCGCACTGCAAATAGCAGGCAGGCAGAGAAGATCACATTCATACTGGTGAGAGGGGTTTTTATTTGTTTATTTGTGCACCGTTTCTGAAACAGTGGTTCCCATCCTTGCCCCCCCCCCCCCGGATCTTCTTGGCCTACAACTCCCAGAAATCCTGGCCAGGGCAGCTAATGGCAAAGGCTTCTGGAAGAACATCAGGGGATCAAAAGTTGGAAGCCCCTTGTCTAAAGTAACATCAACTTAAACACATTCCAGTTTTAGCTGATTCTCATTCTGTAGGTCTACAGTTCCAGAAGCCTTCCAAAACGATAGTTGAGAAGGCCAAGTACCAAGAAGGCGATGCCTTCTGTGTATCCTTGAGATTAGAGTAATGAATCTGAGATTCTGCAGGATTCTTAAAATGGCCTGCCCAGAAAATTAAATGTACAGGAAAATTGAAAGAAAAAACCCATTGCCAAATTAAAGGAATAATAAAAACCAAAAAGTGATCAATACAAGTTCTAGATTGTAGTCATCCAACATAATTCACCTTTCTTGGCCAATCTTTAATGCTTTACAAATTAGTCCAAAAATACAGTTTCTCCAATTTAAGTACATTGTGTGGCGAAATCATGACTGACCCAAACTGCCTTAGTCCAAACCAGAAAAGTATGTTTTTATAGAATTCTCTGTCCTTAAAGATTTTACTTTTTGGATTGGTTGTGAACAAATTTATTTTTCAGGGAAACATGCCCATGCTGGTTCATTACGTTTTGAAGAGAGAATTTGCAAGCTTCAGCTTTTGATATTTATTTATTTATTTATTTATTTATTTAATTTTATTTTATTTTATTTTATTTATTTATTTATTTTTATAAATGTGAAAGGCACAACAGAGATTCCGATGGAAAGATGGAAAGGGAACATAGACCACCAGTGAAGTTTTTTGAGAACCAAGGGCTAAATTAAAAAGGGGGGAAAGCCTGTAAATATTCTCAGCCACTGTATTGAGTTGACAGAGGAAGCATGTGACCACCCAGAGCAGAGACACGGAGAAAAGACTCAGTCTCAAAGCAGGGAATTAAGTTTCTATCTCAGTGATGGCGAACCTTTTAGAGACTGAGTGCCGAAACTGCAATTCAAAACCCACTAATTTGTGTCAATAAGTGTCAATATAGCAATGTGACCTGAATACAGGTGGCTGTGAAGGGGCGATGTCGGGTGCCCACAGAAAAGGCTCTGAGTGCCACCTTTGGCACCCGTGCCATAGGTTCACCATCACTGTTCTATCTCAACGCAGGACTTTTCTGTCTACCCTGAAGGTACATTTATAACCATATGATGACGCAGTAGTAGCTGACAGTGGGCTAAGACAATCCAGCATCAGCATGATCCTCACAGCTCTGTGAAGCTGTTTGAAACACTTAGTTTTATGTGCATGAGTCTAACAGCAGCAGCTACTGAACATTCTCCCCCTCACTACTTGTGCTACTGCCACCTCCTTCTTTTTCACTGGAGAATGAAGCATTCAATGCCCCCAAGCAACAGGAGGAGAAAGAGTATGGCTTGGCCTTGTGTGATCTGCCCCCCCCCCCCCGTGATTTGGGGAGCCAGCTTTAGCCCCAGGTGATCCTGCCAGGGACATCACTACTTTTGTTGAAGTAACAGGGATAGTGGCCAGAATGCACAAAGATTCTAGTTTATATGCAGTGGACCCTTGTATAACAAATGGTTTATATAACATAAAATCAGTACAACATAAAAAATTCCAGAGATAGGGGCAGTTTGCTTAACAGAATTTCCTATGGGGCAAATCTGTACAGCATAAAAATGGTCACCATTAGGGATTACTCCGTTTTCAATGCATTCCTATGGGAAACTTGTATAAAGGAAAATTTGCTTAACAGAATGTCATTTGGAACGAATTAATTCCTTTATACAAGGTACCACTGTACTCCTTGCCTTTCACAGGGAACCATCTGGGGTGTTGAACTCTCCAAATGAAAAGGCAGGATGAGGTGACACAGGTGAAACGTTCAACAAACAAATATGGCATAGCAAATTCTGCCATTCTCTTTGGGTGTGGGAAAAACCGACGGGAAAGGGGAAAGGGAAGAGGGCATTTACATAGGGGTTGTTCCCCTCTTGCTGGCATCATCAGCACCCAGATGCACAACCAAATTGGTGACCAGATCCACATCCAGTTTTGCAGCCAGTGGGTGATCTAGGTGCAGATGTGAGGCTCCTATCAACATGCCTTTCCCTGGCCCTGCCCTTGCAATAGGCGTGCATCTCAGAACACTGTCGGATAGCTTATCCTATGTAGGAAGATAAGAAAAATCTTCCGTCTTGGCTCATCCTGCTGCAAAGCTACATGGTTCAATGAACTAGGGACCCCGGTCAATGCTTGAAGTAAATGGAGTGCTGAGCCTTGTTGCTTCAGATGTGCTTTTGGTGATGGTTTTGTTTAAAAGCAAAGCAAAAAGCAAAGTGTTCCTCCCCAGGCGGCCCGGTATATACCGCACCAGTCCGCGGCCCGGGGTTGGGGACCACTGGGATAGCTTATCCTAGTAGTCTTCTGTCTTGGCTTATCCTGCTGCAAAGCTACATGGTTCAATTAACAGGGACCAGGCTTGAAGTAAATGGAGTGCCCCCCTTGCAAACTGGTGATGGTTTTGTTTAAAAGCAAAGCAAAAGTTTACTGCAACCTCAGGAGGATGGAAGGCTGAGTGAACAGTGTGCAGGCTGAGCCTGGGTACTCATTTTACCGACCTCGGAAGGATTGAACCCAGGTCGTGAGCACAGTTTTACCTGCAGTATAGGCATTTAACCACTGTGCCACGGGTTTACCATTTTTTTTACTGTGGTATTTGTTTGACTCTTTTCAAACACTTGTATACTCACTGCTTTTAGTTCCTAGATATTGTCTTGGAGTTATCAAAGTTGCCACGGGTCCTTCTTGTTAAGGAGAAAGGCGGGGTAAAAATATTTTCAATGAAATGAAAAGAATAGACAATCTCTAGAGTTGAAATTGTGCCATTTTTCAAGAGGTGAGTAAGAAATCAGACTTGGTGTGTATTGGGGGGGGGGAGAATGTGTTCATGGGTAGAAGAGCAATCCCAATACAAAGCAAGGTAAGGAAAAAACCTCCATGGATTACTAGATGTGTATGTTTCTCTCTGTGCTTGTTTTTATTAATCTAAGAAATGTTCCTCTCTTTTGGTTTATACTGGAAGTATGCAGGAATTAATCCAGTTTTGGTGGTATGTCACAAATATGCTGGAGATGAATGGCAACTAGACATGGGCACGACCAGAAAAAATGACGTTTTGAGTTTTCGCTTCTCGGAAGGGGTCCGTTTCGGGTCGTTTCCGTTTGTCGCGAAATTTTTCAAAAATTTGTTGTTTCCGTTTGTCGTTTGTCATTTGTCGTTTGTCATTTCCACCACGATTTAGCGCGATTTGACTTCCCAGAGCATGGGGCGTCCCACAATCAGGGCTGGCGCTAGGTGTTTTTGCGCCCTAGGTGGCGGGCGGGGAAGGGGGGCGGGCGGTGGGGGGAGGTGCGGGCGGGCGGCGGTGGCGGGGGGCCATAGGCGGGCGGTGGCCGCAGGTGGGCGAGTGGGCGGGTGGCGGCGCGGGCCACAGGTGGGTGGCGGCGGGAGCGGATGGGTGAGTGGGCAGTTAGGATATCACTTAGGATAGAGGTTCTATTCTTGGCTTGCACCCCAAATGTGTGTGTGTGTGCAAGCAAATTGAAGTTGGGAAAAGAGAAAATAAATGGTAGTATATAATATATTTTTAAAATAAATCCACACCTCCCACTCCCAGTCGAACCTCCCCCTTTATCCAATATCAGAAAAAAACACCTCACAAACTGCCAGAGAAGAAATAAAGAATAAACTGCTATTCCCTTCAGCAGACAAAGCTGCAGGGAATCAAAGAAATTATTTTCTAAATTCAATTCCCTCCCTGCCTACCTAATTTAAATCCTAAATCCTCCAGCCTCCCTCCTCAATCTCGATCGGATCACACCAGCACCAGCAGCCAGCCCTCCTCCCTCAACCACATCCATACATCCGACTGCGATTTCTGGAAGGTGCCTCAGCTTTTTATGCCCTCCGAGACATCCAGAAGTGTCAGTCAAAAACCTGGCGATGCCATTGGTGGAATGGTTCAAACAATTTGCATGGTCCATCCCCTTGCCCAGCCCAAATGGTCTCTAAAAAAAAAAAATAAAATAAAATAAAATCAATACGACATTTTATTGCTATAAAAAACCCCACTGCTGCTACTATTAAAATTCAGGCATTTAAAATAAATAAATTTCACATGTTTCTGTGGTGATTTGGTGTGTTTTTTGACCACGATTTCAAAAGAAAAATTGCGGTTGCCATTTTGGATTCCCCCCCACTGCATGGCATGGCGAGATGACGAGGATGACCACCCCCCAGCCTGGTGCAAGCAGCCTAGGACAGGAGAAGGGGGGGAAGGCCGGGGACCCCCCAGAAACCACCCCTCTGGTAGGTGGCAAAGCCTCAGGCAGGCATATTTTCGCCTGCTTTTTTTTGCCGGGAATCGGGTTTTTTTAAAAAAACTTTTAAAAACTTTTTCTGTGCTTCGCATTGCGCGATCGCAGCGATGCCACAAACAGAAATGAAAAACCTGACCAAATTTTTCTTTTTTCGGTTTGAGTTCGAGTTCTGATGGCTTAATTATCGTTACTGTTTCCGTTACGTAACGGAAACGATAACCGAAAACGGAAACGACAATTTCGCCGAGTCGTGCCCATGTCTAGTGGCAACATTTATGTTGCTGTTTGAATAGCCATTCAGCTGGGAAATAAGCAAGCATCTCAAAAACTTCAGGGACATGCAATTGCTGAACAGCAGCTCAGTGGTTTAAGGGAGCCAGAGGTTGAGAGTTTGATTCCCCGCTGGTCCTCCTTGATAGGGCCTGGAGTTGATGATCTAGAGCAGTGATTGAGAACTTTTAGAGACCGAGTGCCCAAACTGCGATTCAGAACCCACTAATTTTTCACAAAGTGCCTATACAGCAGTTTAACCTGAATACAGGTGGCTGTGAAGGGGCGATGCCGGGTGCCCACAGAAAGATCACCAACACTATCTAAACGGTCCCTTTCAACTCTGCTGTTCTGACATGATGATGATTGTTTCGCTTCCAAAGTCACCAAGGTCTGATTTTGGATTATTGGATCTCTTTCCCTCTCTCTTTTTCTTGGATCTACTTATCAAGAGAAAGGCAGCCCATAAATACCACAAACAAACAAATAAATATTGATTTATTGTTCCATAAGGAACAATATTCTTCAAAAGCTATCAGCAAGCCATTCAAGCAACAAACACAAAGAAGTAGAGACTTGGTCCTATGCTATGCTGCATGCGAATACACCATGGTAGTATGGTACTGTTCAATTTGTGCAAAACAGGTAGACATAGCACTCATAAAAGCTGGAGAAAAGTCAATTGATGTCTGAAGCCAACCCCTACTGCTAATATCGATAGCTGGCATTGCAGGCAGTTTCATATGGAGAGAGGTGACAGCTAATAACGAACGATTCAAAGCATTTTACTGAAAAATCAGTGATGTTGCATTACAGGCAGCTTCACATACATGTCAGAGCAGTCTATGTATTGTAAAAGAGACCATGGAAGATTTGATGCTAGATGCCCCCAATGCTTTTAATTGTGCTTTTAATGGTGCTTCACCCAGTGCTTGTTACTGGGTGAAAAGTATGACAAAGTCATTAGTTGTAGAAAAGGAAAGAAGGAAATATTGATTTTACCATGTTCCTTTCAGGGGTACAGTATTTAAAAATGAGTCTGCCAGAGGAAACAAAAGTAAATTAGGACACCGTATCATCCAAGCATCAGTACTGTTGGATGAGCAAGCAAAAAAAAACAGACCTAACGAACACAAAATATTAGTACATTGAATATTATCAGCCACATGGAAGAAACAGAGACCATCCATGTATTGTAAATAAAGGTGGTTGTCTCTGACATACCAAGATGATAGTAGGTTAGAGCCTGTGAATTATCGTTTACCGAGTAACTCTACAGTGGCATGTGCAATGTTGTTTTCTAGTGGGATTTTATTTCACGGTGTCTGAATGAATCCCCTTCTGCCCCTCTTGTCTCCATTAAGAAGGAAATAAACCGTATGTGTGCAAGGAATTAAGTTATCTCCAGGACATATGTTGGCCTTTGGGGGCAGCAAGTCTGGAAAGTGAAGCCTGCAAGATTCCCTGAATCACTCCAAGAACTCTCCAATCCAGGATCAGCCATCAGTGGTGTGTGTAGGCCCATGGGTTATTCAGGAGGAGTGAGAGCAGAAGGTCACTGGGAGAGCAGAGTAGCACTTCTGTCCTATTTGTTGACTCCTCAATAGCCTTTGGCTGTTTTTAGGATCTGTCCATAGTTTCTGCCTTGCAATGGGACTGGTTTTTTTTAAAGCTCACCTAGAAACAGCCTCATAGCAAAGTGGTTAAATGCCTGTACTGCAGCTAAAACTGTGCTCAAGACCTGGGGTTCAATTCCAGGTAGCACAGGCATGTCCAAACTTTGGCCCTCCAGATGTTTTGGACCACAACTCCTACAGTCCTTTGTCATTGGCAATCTAAGCTTAGAATTCTGGGAGCTGTGGTCCAAAACATAAGGAGGGCTGAAGTTTGGACATGCCTGAGGTAGCAGGCTCATGGTTGACTCAGCCTTCCATCCTTCCGGGGTCAGTAAAAAGAGTACCCAACTTTATTTTGCGGTGGGGGCAATGTGTAGCCTACATAATTAAATTGTAAACTACCCAGAGAATGCTTTAAGCACTATGGGGCAGTATATAAGCAGAACACATTTTTTTTTTTTGCTTTAGAAGAATTATGGAAAAGAGCATTACAAATGAAAGCAAACAATGCTGAAAATACCAGTGTTTGCACTTCAGTTCCAATTTATATTTTTCAGTGTCATGACAGTGCCAAACACACCTGGTGTTTATACAGTGTGGGATATAATAAACATTCCATTTTATTACATTTCCTCCAAAGCCTCTGCTCTTTGCAATGGAAGGAAAACAGGCTATCTTAAACTGGTTTCCAGAACCATGGTGCCATCTAATGGTAACAACTGGTAATAATTTTACATAATTCCTCATTTAGCCACAATAGTATTTTTAAGTGTGTGTGTGACAATATATAAAAATAAAGGAAAGCACACATTTTAAAATCAATGAGCTTTAGGCTTAAACTCTTCACAGGAGTTTGCACATGGTCTTGTAGTGATGATAACTCATATACTATTAACATGGTGCTTCCTCCTTACAAAATCAGTGTGGCCTGTGGACAGAAGGGAGATGGAGGGTGTATTAGATCTGTCACATTCATGCTAGACATTCATGCTAGTTGTGGTCGTGTCTCTCATTTCATCTCACTTTGTCCACTCATGGAGGTACCAGTAATCTATTTGCTTCTCTGAAATCCCCAAATATGACTGTAAAGAAGAAACACATCAGTTCAGTCCCCATGCACTTCTGCCTCATACCTCTTTATTCTGACAACCGTTCAACCTTGCTTCAGCAATAATATGCTACTTGAATATTTGTATTTAAGTAGGTATGATGTATTTTCTTACATAACTGCTTGTCTTTAAATTGAATTTTAATTTGTTAATTAATATCATAGACTCCAATTCTTCACTGGTGTCCAGGTCTAACAATACTGTAAAGTGTTCATATATAGATGTGTTTTTTTTTAAATTTAAAATATGTATAGATTTTTGAGCCAATAACTACACCACAACAATGGAAGAATGCGAGATCTGCTGGATAACACCTCCCACTCCCAGTCGAACCTCCCCCTTTATCCAATATCAGAAAAAAAAATCCTCAAACTGCCAGAGAAGAAATAAAGAATAAACTGTTATTCCCTTCAGCAGACAAAGCTGCAGGGAATTAAAGAAATTATTTTCTAAATTCAATTCCCTCCCTGCCTGCCTAACCTAAATCCTAAAGCCTCCAGCCTCCCTCCTCAATCTCGATCGGATCACACCAGCACCAGCAGCCAGCCCTCCTCCCTCAACCACATCCATACACCCGACTGCAATTTCTGGAAGGTGCCGGCATCCAGAAGTGTCAGTCAAAAACCTGGCGATGCCATTGGTGGAATAGTTCAAAAAATTGCATGGTCCCATCCCATGCCCAGCCCAAATGGGCAGGTTTAAAAAAATAAAAATAAAATAAAATAAAATAAAATCAATATGATATTTTATTGCTATAAAAAACCCACTGCTGCTACTATAAAAAAATCAGGCATTTAAAATAAATAAATTTCACATGTTTCTGTGGTGATTTGGTGTGCTTTTTGACCACGATTTCAAAAGAAAAATTGTGATCGCCATTTTGGATTCCCCCCCCCCACTGCATGGCATGCAGCGAGACAGACGACGAGGATGACCCCCCCCCCCAGCCTGGTGCAAGCAGCCCAGGACAGGAGAAGAGGGGGGGAAGGCAGGGGACCCCACAGAAATCACCCCTCTGGTAGGTGGCAAAGCCTCAGGCAGGCATATTTTCGCCTGCTTTTTTGGCCGGGAGTTGGGTTTTTTAAAAAAAACTTTTAAAAACTTTTTCCGTGTTTCGCATCGCGCAATCACCGCGATGCCACAAACGGAAACGAAAAACCCGACCAAATTTTTCTTTTTTCAGTTTGAGTTTGAGTTCTGATGGCTTAATTATCATTACCGTTTCTGTTACATAACGGAAACGATCACCGAAAATGGAAACAACAATTTTGCCAAGTCGTGCCCATGTCTACTCTTCAATCTCGATCGGATCACAACAGCACCAGCAGCCAGCCCTCCTCCCTCAACCACATCCATACACCTGACTGCGATTTCTGGAAGGTGCCGGCATCCAGAAGTGTCAGTCAAAAACCTGGTGATGCCATTGGTGGAATGGTTCAAAAAATTTGCATGGTCCCATCCCATGCCCAGCCCAAATGGGCAGGTCTAAAAAAATAAAAATGAAATGAAATAAAATAAAATCAATACGATGTTTTATTGCTATAAAAACCCCACTGCTGCTACTATAAAAAAATCAGGCATTTAAAATAAATAAATTTCACATGTTTCTGTGGTGATTTGGTGTGTTTTTTGACCACGATTTCAAAAGAAAAATTGCGGTCGCCATTTTGGATTCCCCCCACTGCATGGCATGCAGCGAGACAGATGACGAGGATGACCCCCCCCCAGCCTGGTGCAAGCAGCCCAGGACAGGAGAAGAGGGGGGGAAGGCCAGGGACCCCCCAGAAATCACCCCTCTAGTAGGTGGCAAAGCCTCAGGCAGGCATATTTTCGCCTGCTTTTTTGGCCAGGAGTCGGGTTTTTAAAAAAAACTTTTAAAACTTTTTCTGTGCTTCGCATTGCGCGATCACCGCAATGCCACAAACGGAAATGAAAAACCTGACCAAATTTTTCTTTTTTCAGTTTGAGTTCGAGTTCTGACGGCTTAATTATCGTTACCGTTTCCGTTACATAACGGAAACGATAACCGAAAACGGAAACGACAATTTCTCCAAGTCGTGCCCATGTCTAATCTCCATCATAGAACTTCAGGTGATGAGCAGGTCTTCCAGTAAGAATTGTCCAAGTCCAACTGAACGTAGGCTTTTGGATTTGCCCAAGGCAAGTTCAGGCAAGTCAATAGCATTCAATACAATTAGCAACCTTTTCCTGGTCTTCCTTTTAAATGTCAGAAGACTGTTCAGCATATCCCAGGAAAGTGAATAACAAAGACAAAAACAAAAAAGAAGTGCATGTACATAGCTAACAAGAGTTTGTTTCCAATTGGGGTGGACATTGAGAGAGAGAGAGAGAGAGAGAGAGAGAGAGAGAGAAATTGTTCCCTAGTATAACAAGCAGCAATTTCTTATTTTGCCTCACTTATCAACACCCACTTCCTTACAGGCAGAGACTCAGAAAATAATTTTCATCTTAAAAACAAACAGAAGCTGGGATAGTTTATGGAGGAACCCATCTTTCAAGGACATTTCCTTTCCAACTGCACGGGACAAGCTCTGAGCAGGAGAAATAAATAAAAATGCATCCCCTCTGCATTCCAAAGGAGGCTTCTGTTTTCTTTTCTCAGCTTTGAAGGCAAAAGCTTGGAGAGGTCTTGGAAAAAGAAAACATTTTTCTCCCATCTGCAAAGGAAGCGATGTCCACCATATTTCTCTTCCTTTAAGCGAGGCCTGAAAATATCACTGCCTCCTCCTTTGGTTTGTGTTTTACATCTGTTCTGACAAAGACCTTTGGCATTCAGGACCATCAGTAGCAGGACCAACAACAAAGGTTCAAAAAAAAAAAATTCAGAGCGGAGTGCTCCTCATTGAAGGATAAACATTCCACTGGCCCACACCTTACAGTGACTGAGGTGTGAGATGAAGTGGACATTAATACATGAAAGCTTAAGATGGTATGGCCTCCCAGATATCAACGGACTGCACCCCCCCCCAGCTGCCCTATTGAACCTGGGCAGTTGTGAAGAATACTGGGGGTTATATTGCCCAGCCCTAATTTATAATTAAAATTGGTGAGCCTTCAAGGTAATGCCAGGCACTTGGTTTTGTTTGCATTACGGCAGTAGTTCATACGGACACATATTTATGTTTTATTATTTATTTTTGAGTATTTTTACCCCACCTTTCTCCTTGGAAAAGGACCTAAGGCGGCTTAGAATAATGAGGGATAATATACAGCCCAGAACATTTAAGACACATTCAAGTTAAGAACAGGGAATTAGAAGAGGCATCTTAAAACATCCAAAGGTAACATTAAAGATACAAAGAGCACGTGAAAAAAAAAATTCCACTATGAAAGATGGAAAAACATGGAAAACATTGGTGTTCATGCATGGTAAGGTAATCCATCTAAAAGTCACATTATAGGTGACACATTATCAATCAGGGAAAGCTTGCCTGAAGAGGAAGGCCTTTGCCTGCTTCCAGAAAGACAGAGGAGATGGGGCAGTCCTGGCCTCCAGTGGGAGTTCCAAAGTCTGGGAGCAGCAACAGAGAAGGCCCTTTTATGTTTTCCCAGGAGTCGTACCTGTGAGGGTGGTGGGATGGAGAGAAAGGCCTCTCCTGATTACCTTAGCACCTGTGCCGGTTCATACTGTGAGATTCGATCTTTGACGTAGCTTGGACCCACCCAGGTCATTTAGTGCTTGTGCCAGACAGTTTGGTATGTAGCCCAGTAAGTTGTCACATGGGACTACAGTCTGGTTCACAGACCGGCCAGGTCCTGACTTGAGTTTGCTTCCATGTAATGCATAGAATTTTGCTGGGTCCTATATGCTAAAGGAGAACACTGTACATTCAGATAGATAAGTGGGAATGAAATCTTGGCTTCATCATATACTTTACTTTGGCTCCACCTTGTGGCCCTAGAGAATGCATCCAGTTTGGAATTCACTCATATACACCTGTATGCAATCACAAACAGAGACACAGGAAAGATGATTTGTCATGCCTGATCTATTTGCTTGATGAGGACACCTTTTTATTCAAATGAATTCCTATCATGCAACCAAAATGTTAATGAGATCGTGCTTGTTAGCTGTGTCATTACTGAGATTCCTCTCTTCCAGCATGTATGTTTGGTGAGTGTCAGAAAGACTGTACAGCAGGCTTGTCTAAACTTCAGCCCTCCTGGTGTTTTGGACCACAACTCCCAGAATTCCAAGCCTGCATTTCCAATGGCAAAGGACTGTGGGAGCTGTGGTCCAAAAACATCTGGAGGGCTGAAGTTTGGACATGCCTACTGTACAGATATGGACGAAGGCCTAATGCAGTGTTTTTCAACCTTTTTTGGGCAAAGGCACACTTGTTTCATGAAAAAAATCACGAGGCACACCACCATTAGAAAATGTTAAAAAATTTAACTCTGTGCCTATATTGACTATATATAAAGTAATTTTTCAATTTTTCCCACGGCACACCAGGCAACATCTTGCGGCACACTAGTGTGCCACGGAACAGTGGTTGAAAAACACTGGCCTAATGGATCTCTCCCCTGCCAGGGGAATCCTGCTTTGAATGTATTAAGGAATTTGCTTCGTATAAACACTCTAATGCAGTGGTTCTCAACCTGTGGGTCCCCAGACTGCAACTCCCAAAAGCCTCCACCACTCACTGTGCTAGAAGGGATTTCTGGGAGTTGCAGTCCAGGAACATCTGGGGACCCACAGGTTGTGAACCACTGCTCTAAGTGACCTGTCAAAAGATAGACACTGGACAGCAGACTGTTGGGCAGAGAGCCATGCCGGGATGAGATGGAAACGTTGCTATAGGAATAAAATAAATATCTGGTCATCTTCAATGTCCTCTGTCCCCACCTTGGCCACAGACTACCTTCCATTTTGTAGGTAGAGGAAGAAGTTAGCAGCAATGTGTCCTTGAAAATAGGGTTTGCAGTCATGTATCGGCATGGAAATCACAGTGTAGCTTCATTGGACTCTTCCCTGTAAGCCCCCAAAATTCGGAGAGGTTTTGGGGTCAGGGGACTGAGTTATTGAGCTCCAAAGGGGGTGCCCCTAGGAAAAATCATTCTAATTGATTGAATCAGGATTTGAAAGCCAAGCTGTGGTGGTGCTAATCATTCAGTCATGGAGGGCGGGGGGCTACTGTGGTTTCCCGATTCAATTAGAAAGACGTTTTTCCTAAAGCCATCCCTTTTGGAGCTTAGTAACTCAGCCCCCTGAGCCCCAGACGCCTCTAAATTTGGGAGGGTTACAGGGATGAACTGCCACTTCCTCTAGGAGGAATTGTTTCATTCCTAGTGGGGAAAATGGCATTTCTTTTCATTTTGTGACAAAACGCATCCTACTTTTTGTTACATAACGAAATAAATTGGTACTTAATGAAATAATTAAGCAGCGTTTCATTTTTCATTTTGTGTCCATCTCTATTCGTCACTGACACGTTCGTCACCCCACACGTTGTGTCCATCTGTATTCATCACCCACAGGCCTTTTTACAAACTTATGTATGTATAATAAGCTGAGCCGCAATCACCCATGCATCATTAAGACTAGATTACTGCAATCCCTTCTGTAGAGGACTGGGCTTGAAGCCAGTACAAAAAACCTGAGATTATGCTGCTCACTCAAGTGACTGACTGATTGCGAGCAAGCATGCATGCAAACAAACTCCCCAGATTCCCCCCCAGCAGATGGCACTAGCTGCCAATGGGCTACCAGATTTAAGACTTCTTTGTTGTTTAAAATCAGAACAACTGGTTTACCTGAATGCTATCCTTCTGTATAGTTCTGTGCACCCACAAAACAGTAATGGATGGTAACACCAGATGTATCACTTGGCAATCACAAAAGAAGGGGTGTTTGTAGTGATGTGTCTGTGCTTCCAAATAGCCCCCTTAGGTATAAGCTCAGACCCAATCACTGATGTTCTGTCATGTGATGAAAACGTATTGCCTTAACAAGTGTTTCCTAACCATTGCAAGAGTGGTTTAGATCGTCAACTAGTTTTATTGTTGCTGATTTTTGTATTCTTTTATTCTGTATGCTATGTTGAATATATGCCACTAAAATTGTCGCCCAAGTTTATAAATTAATAAAATAAATTAAAACAAAACAAAACAAAACAACTGGTGCCACTGCCAAGATATTTACTGCTGATTCAGAATTACTTTTAATATCTTAATTTTCTGTGTATTTTAATATGGTACCTTAATCCCATTCATGTTTCTGCTTTTCACTGCCATGCTAGTTGTTCTTGGGGACCTTGAGATTTTGATTTGCCTTGTTTGGTTTGGAAGTTGAGTCATGGCTACTGGACTTCTTGTTTTTCTTGAGAGAAAAAAAAGAAGTCCAGTAGCCATGACTCAACTTCCAGATAAACTCACCTGATTGACTGAGAATCTTCACAGATTCCTTGTTTGGTGTTAATTGGAGATGGGCACAGATTTAAACATGAATTGTAACATTCATTCAAACTCACCAATTCATCAAACAGATCCCAAGAAACCTAGAGATCCCACATTTTCAGGAAAGCCTCTCATGACTATGATCTCTCCAGATTTTTTTTTTTGGGGGGGGGGATAATTTTTTTTTATTTCAGTGTTGTGCACCCCAAAATAGGTTCCCCGGGAAAGTTTCCCCCAGGCACCTAGAGACAACAAACTTGCAGAGAAGGTTTATCAGACTCTGCTCTACAATCCTGCCAAGTTTGGGGGAAATTGGATTTCCCCAAACCAGTTGCCTAAGGAAACTTTCCTGGGGCTCCCGCTTTGTGGGTGTAGAATTCAATGTCTGAATTACCAAATTCGGAGCGATTGTAGATGTGAGTCATTGGAGTCCCCCTTGGAAATTTGGTGAGAAATCCAAATTTTCAAAGTCATTCATCAGTTCATCAGAAATAAAATGTAAATTCATTATTTGTGATTTGGTGACTTTGAGGTATCCAATTGAAACACCCTTTTTCTGATTTGTCCCTGTTTCTATTGCTAATTAATAAAGTGTCTGTTGCACTTTTTCCATGCACAGCCAAATCAACACCAGCGTCTCCTTCATGAGGAGGGATTTACTACTGCAACTTATATGGCCCATATCTGTAAACCACCGAGAGCTTTGCTGGCTGGGAAATGGATAACCTTGACAAATAAATAAGTAAAACTTTGGTTCATTGGCCACCACTGCCATAGTGATAATGAATTCCTTATTACACACACACACACACACACACACACACACACACACACACACACACACACACACACACACACACACACACACACACGCGCACACACACACACACACACACACACACACACACACACACACACACACACACACACACACACACACACACACACACACACACACACACACACGAACCTTTATTGGCATAAATTAATATAAAACAGGTGCAGCAAAATGTAAAATGAAGAGGTAGGAAATAAATAAATAGATTAAAAATGGTTAATAGAATTCCTTGTTAGCTCTAAGAAAGATGTGCCTAGTGACATTCAGCTTGCCAAGAATGTCACACTGATACAAGCCTGATGAAATGGCCTTGATCCACCAAAGCTCTACCAAAGATCATGTATTGTATGAGGATTTTTTTAAGTGTCTGCTCTTGCATTTGCGTTTTATTTGATAATGGCCACAAAAATTCCTTAAAGTTCAACCGTACTCTGGATCTGTCAGATGAAACCAGTAGAGGAAGCTTGGCATCAGTCTTTATGCTGCAAGGTTAATGTACTTTCCTGGTTGTATTTTTTCCTATGCATCTCATCCTTGTTTTTAATCAGTGCTTTTGAAAATAAATTTAAAAGCCAGTATTCCCTAGCTGTAAAATGAATTAAAGTGATCTAGTTTGCCTTTTGAATCAGTGATTGTGTTTTCAGTGTTGTTGTGAGCCGCCTAGGGGACAAGATGGGCTACAAATTATGCAAACAAACAGCCCCGACCATCTACAAATCTACATCTGTCGCAAGACAGGCAAGTAGGATCTGCAGCAAAATGTTTGTGGGCAGCCCCTCTATTCCATTCCCCTGCACAGTCCAATCCTAGGCATGACCATGCAGTGATCTGTTATTGTCATAATATGTAGAATTGACAAAATGTATGTAATGTATATTGAACAGATTGAACAGAGAATTTGTAAAATGGAGTCAGTTAAAAATGCAGTGTCATGATGTTAGCCACAAGTGTAAGGGATTAGAAATCACTAGAAGGTTAAAGTGATTTAGCACAGGTGGAATAGTTTAATGACATCATGGTGTGTCAGGATGTGATTGGTTAAAATTATGTCTGATGAGTTCCAAATGTGTATAAAGGAACTGGCTGGTGTAATGTAAATTGGGACTGTTTATGGTGAGAAAACAGTACCCCACACTCTGTTGTATATTTGTTCTGTATATGCGATATGCGTGGTGTTATGCTGCTGTTTTTCTTATCTACCGTTTATATTCAATATAAGAGTTTTATTCTAAGTCGTGTTCTTTGTCCCTCTGTCTCTCAGTTCCAATAACACTTATTGCAATTATCTACACTTTATCTACATGCTACTGCTGCTAAGCTAATTTTCTCTGCTATACACATAAACATGTGCATTTGTGTATTTATTTCATAATCCCCTTAGCCTTAATGAATCAGTTTCCCAGTGAGTTTTTCTTTCTCACCTCCAGGGGGGAAATTCTGCTCATGACTAGGATATGCTCTTCTCGGGATTTTGAACAGTTTTTCAAACCTTTGTCACCACTCTTTTCCCAAGCCTGCTGATCCCTCCAGCCTTGTGCATGAAGGATGTAGACTGGACAGTGTCAGGAGAGAGGTAGCATCTCTGTGGAGGGCCAGTGACTGTCATTGGAGTGTAGCGGATCAAGTGACAGACTGGGACTCAGGGAAAACCTGGGCTCAAATGCCAGCGCAGCCATAGAAAGTTACTGGTGTGTGTGTGTGTGTGTGTGTGTGTGTGTGTGTGTGTGTGTGTGTGTGTGTGTGTGTGTGTGTGTGTGTGTGTGTGTGTGTGTGAGAGAGAGAGAGAGAGAGAGAGAGAGAGAGAGAGAGAGAGAGAGCTAAAACCATTTCTTACATATCTTGAAAACCTAATTAGGGTTGTTGTAAATAAGAGGTGACTTAATAGCATATACCCCAACATGACAGCATCTCTATCAGCATATGTCCTGTTAGGCTTAGGACTGCTATCTTCACCTTAATGAAATTATACTCCGTTGACTCACCAATTTCTAAGGATGAACTTCAGCCTGTACTTTCTGAGGGCTTTTTTTTATGAGAACAAGATAGGAACTTCATATGGAAATCTATAATTATAATCTTCAATCATGTTCAAATTGCAGAACTGGAAGGGACCCTGCAGACCATCAATGCCAGCCCTGATCAAGGAGGCCCACTGAGGCATCCAGCCTCCAGACTTAGCCTTGAAAAGGATATTATGTAAGGTCCCTGGGCTCATAATATAAAACGAAGACTGAAGATGCCACTGGAGATTTTCATCCTTGCACTTAACACCATAAAGGAGATGAAAGAAGGAAAGGTAGAAGGTAGTTCTGAGAATTTACTTGACTAAAAATCAAAGACCTGGCCACTTATTTTGGCTTGGGTATTGCATGATCTGTGCTAGCTGACCAAAGTGTACTTCTTATGCCAGGTAGTGCATTTATCTTTGGTTCTTTGTCACTTTAAACTGCAAGGCAGGAAATCATGCCATGCTTTGTGGTGTCTGTATGTAGAACTGCAAGCCCTATTCAGGCATTACACAACTGAATGCGACAAACATGCTTCCCCCTCTGTGATTGCATTCTCCACAGTGACAGGCCTAGGTTCCTGCTTCCATGCAGAAGAACAAAACAAGGACACCTGGGTCTTTGACCGCAGGTACAGCCGTGCACGTAAGCAGGACTGTCCTCTGAAGAACCAGTGCAACAATTGTGAAGAACATCAATGGCGAGGGGTGGGTTAAGCCACTCTTGATTAAGGATGTTCCCACCACCAAGGCGGTTAACACCTGAATAGGACTTTGCTTGCATATGTGGGCAGGGCCTTTTTCTTCTTCACAATGAGAGGATGACAAGACGGCTCACTCCCCTCTGAGCGTGTTTACAGTGTCACGTGTGTACTGCCTGAATAGGGCTCTGAATAGGGGGACCGGAGAAAGGATTCTAGCCCACCCCTGCCACTAAGACATCAGCTGTTGTATAAACAAGGAGTTATATTTTGGGTCCAGTCCCAGGAACCTCCACCTGACTCAAGACAGGATTTCCAAGTTCGAAACAGTTGATTTCCAGACAATAATCTGGTTGTTGTGAATTCTCATGGTCCAAAAATAACTTTCTCAAGTTAAGTGAGAATTAGGTGAGACTGGCGGTCACAGAAATAAAGAGAGAAATATAATTCTGGTGTTCTTAAAGGAACATTTGCAAATATATTTTCAGCGGCTGCCTCTGCGTATTGCCTTTCTCTGACAAAGCAAACAAGAAAGGGAATGTTTTTAAAATGAAGTTCAAAGTTGCCTGCTGGAACAGCTAGTTTCCATTTCAGGTGCTGTCCTGGGCAGTGAAGCTGTGGCTACACAGCCCTAATGACAAATGGATACCCCAGGCGAAAAAAGAGAGGTACGCCTAGGCTTTCACCTTGTGGAACAACTCAGAAGCCCACAAGGTATACCAGGGTGTTGGGGAGGTTAATTATTTGGACTGCCACGTCCAGAACCCCTGAGAGCCAACTTGACAAAAGTAATAACTCCAATATATATGGCTGGCTAGTGGCACCATTATATATATAATGGTGCCACTAGCCAGCCAACTAGCTATAAGTGTTAGGAAAGTGTTTCAAACTTTTTATCCTGAATTGATCAAAACCATGGTCATAGATCACACTAGTTTATTCACAGTCACAGTGTGTGAAAGAACAAGGCAATCAAATGTAAAAAAAATCTTCAAATGTAGTTTATTGAGACATTCAGCTATGTCTGCCAGTCTACATCCAAACCCACTACTAAAAAATAAAAGAATGCATGTCCACATGTCACATTTGGAACAACAACTCTTGAGGGAGGGGGAAAGAAAAACACTTTTGAGCACCAAGCCTAGTGTGTATAAATAAGTGACTAGTTCCTTTTTCATATCAAAATTCACATAAAAAATTGCCAGCTTCTGCCCCAACCCCATCCCTAGCTCTATCTGAAAGCCATGATGAATGTAAAAATTTAAGTACACACATTGTTGTTGTCAAAGGAGGGGGAAAAAGGTGTGCAAATCCTATTAACAGCGTCAGGAGTGGCATTTGCGGCATTTGATCATACATTTTATGTACTCATTCCCAAAGGTGCAAATATTGCCAGGAGATTTAATACTGCTTTTGCTTTAATCCAGCTACCAAAAGATCCACTACATAGAACCGAACAGCACCAAGAGGCTTCAATCAGTGACCTAAAACTCCTCCCAGTCCTCCCCTGGACTCTTGAGCCAAGTAGGGAGAGAAAGTTCACTGGAGCTTTAATTGACTTCACGCAGCCCACTCTGTTCACAATGTTCAGTAATTAAAAAAAAAAGGAAGAGGAGGGAGTTTCCTAAACATTAAAGCATGGACGACTCCATCATAAAAAGTCAAGAATTGCTATAGATTACATGGATGCAAATGCCCTACCGAACATGCCTGAGCACCACATCTGGCATACTGGAGTGCTGCCTTGTCCAAACACAATCCTTGTACTTCGTTCTTATAACTTCCAGCTTCTTCTGGAGTTCTGCCAATATCCTTGACTGAGAGCTCCATTCATGGCCGAAAGACGAGGCCAAGGATACAAATCAAAACAATACAAAAACCCTTGCCTCTTTTGTCCTTCCATTTTGTTCCTCTTTTCAGTACCAGCAACACTGCCTTCTGTCTCGCGCCCGACTCTGCCTGTCCCACCTCCCTTGCTCCTAATCATGTTTCTAGCCTCCCCTCCACCTACGTCCCTTTCCCCAAATACTTAAGTTTCGATGCCTCAACTCTGCCCTTTCTACAACAGGACGGCAGATTCTAAAGTCGTTTCCAGTGAAATGCACTGGCGGCCCTGTAAACCAAGCAGCTCATAGAAATCAGCATTGGGATCTCATAAATACATTTTGGCCAGCATTCTGAGAGTTGAACCTGTTCGTGACAGTTAAAAGGGTCAGATTCTGATCGCTAAGCCAAGAGGCCCCCAGAGGAGTGCTCCTTCGCGTACCAGCCTCTCCTAATTCAGTTCTGGATGCAACCTCCTCCGGGGTCTTGTGTCACAGCTTCTGCCTCTTCTTCAGCCGGCCCTTTTGCGGCCACCTCCAGCTGCCCGGCCTCACTGGCAGATGCATTGTCCAGACTGACAGAGCCGGCCTTGGCATCGGCAGGGTCCTGCTGGGAACTCAGCCCTTTGTCAGCGTGTGCACTGTCCTCGGCTTCACCTCCAGGCCTCTCCTGGCGCTCCACACCGTGGGCCTCCACGGCTTCTGGCCGAGCAGTATTTTGCTCCGCTTCAGGCGGTGGCACAGGCTCCGACCCCAGTCCCAGAGTCTGAGTGGTGTTTTTAAGTTGGCAGTGACACAGAGGGCAGGTTTCTTGCACATACAGCCATTTCTTAAGGCAGCCTGCATGAAAGAAATGGCCACAAGGGGTGATGATGGCTGACTTCATGTCCTGAAAGGAAAACAAACCAACAAATCACATGAGTCAAATAAAGTCTGGCTCCAAATGGCAACTCCTAATCGTCAACGAGGCCCTGGTAAACTGATAGAGGAGAGCCAGGGTGACCCAGCTGGCCATCTCCAACCGAGAACCTTGATCAATGGTCATGTTTTATTCACACACAGAGCACACCTGCTTAACAGCCATCTGGGTTAACAAAACAGGAGACTATAAGCCCTGAAATTCTATCACAGGAAAAAGATGGGGAAGAATGTAAAAAATGGTGACTCACTTAGATTTTTGATTCATCAAGGTCAAGGAATCACAGAAAATGAATTTATGGATATTTTCTAATGAATTGGCGAATTGATTTGCAAATTCATTTTTTTAACTTTGAAACATTATAGAATAACACTGAAGTCACTTAGTGACACCACACCTCCCATGACCTTCCTCTACAAGAAACCCTCGATTTTTTGGTGAAGTTTGGGTTTCAGAAATATGAGTTATAGGCCCACAAATTGCTCCCCCAGGAATGTGTCCTCTGGCAACTGGTGTGGAGAAACCCAATCTTCACCAAACATGGAGGGGTTGTTAAGGAGAGTCTGAGGAAGCTTCCCTGCAAGTTTGGTGTCTCTAGGAGCCGGGGGGACGGGACTTTATTGTTTGTTTGTATATTGAATTTATATCCCACTCACCTGGCCAATTGGCTGCTCTGCTAAATGCTTGTCGAGCAAAAAAGGAACACTTGATTCTTGCAATGTTTACTGTATATTCCCAGTGTAGCTGATCAGCATCTTATTCTCACTAAATACTCCACAATCCATTTCAGCCATCGCTATCAATGTGTGGCTTTTAATACAAATTGGCTGCCTGTGATCTGAACAGATCTGGCTGTGAAGCAGGCTTGCATTAAGCTATAAAGTCAGGGCTGGGCAAACCCTGGTCCTCCAAACACTGGGGGAGAGACTACAGCCTAATCACATCTGGACGCCTACAAGTAGCCCTCTCCTGATTTAAATATAAAATAAAACACGATTTCTAAGTTTGAGAGCCCTTACAAAACTCAGAAGTAGTAGTCAGTCTTCCACTGTCTGTTTTCAACTATATCTTATGGATATCAGTACAGCGGGTGACACGCTCACTGGATAGCTGCTGTTGAACCTTGCATGCAGGGACGGTGCTAGGTTTTTTTGCACCCTAGGCAAGGGGCGGGGGGTGGGCAGGTGGGACAGGGGGTGGGCAGGGCGGGGGGCGGGGGGGCGGCAGATGGCGGGGGACGGCGATGGGTGCGGCGATGGGCACGGACAGGTGGCGGCAGGCAGCGATGGGCGGATGGCGACGGCGGCTGGCGGGCGGTGGGGGGACAGACAGCTGTGGCCAGCAGCGGGGGGGGGCAGGCTGTCCAGTGCCCTCTCTCCATTTTGGCGCCCTAGGCAACTGCCTAGTTCGCCTTAATGGAAGCACCAGCCCTGCTTGCATGCAAGGGAAGAACACCTTGGCAAATGGCCTTCTACATCATGTAACACACAATGTGGATGTATTTATTACCTGGAGCTTGATTCGTGTGATTTTTCACTCCTTACAGGAAGGAGCAAATTGTGCCATTTGTGGGACAACCTTATGAGGATATGAACTTAGCAATTCCCCCAGAGCATTACATTTACAGCCCAGCATAACCCGGTCATCTCAGCCCTTCTGAACCCCATCTGAGGAGATGGAGCCCTAGCCGTGCACCTCCATACCTGGTAGCAGATGGCACAAATGTCGTTGTGTTGTTCCAGCTGGTCTTTGGTAGCTGTGGGCAGGGATTTGATCTTATTCACAGCATCCCTGCGGAGAAGAAAGCTTTTCCACCCCAACTGAGCACGAAGCCACACATTGTAATAGGAGTGGATGAAGATGATCATGGAGCCCATCACAGTCCATTCTCCAAAGATGGTCTCTGATACACCATAAGCCACGACACAGAGAGCCACCAGGAATTCTAACAATCGATAGGTGCCGTTCACATAGTAAATGACATCATCCATGTTTTCCACTGGCTCTTTCCTGAACTCCTCAACCATGAACAAGACGTAAATGAAGAGTGTTCCAAGGACCTGGAAAGATCATATCACCGAATTAAAAGGGAAGTTATAAGACTAGAAATTTTTAACATGACATCTGTCTGGCTTATAGGAAGATCCTCAGACTCTTAAGTAAGCACGGTGATGCGCCTTCTACAGCACTCCCAGATAACCTTGACTTCATTCATCCTGAATAACTCCAAACAGATGGATGTGTGAATGACTGTGGTCACTGTTTCAGATCCTTTAAGCAACAAAACACCTACATTGCCTATTGTGTGCAGTCCTGGGCACCACACTTCAAGAAAGATACTGACAAATTGGAACAAGGGTTCAGAGGAGGGTGGCAAGGATGATCATGGGGCTGGAAACCAAGCCCCTCTGAGGATGGACTGAAAAAATCTAGGCAGGGTCAGCCTGGAGAAAAGAAGACTGAGGGGGTGATGTCGTAGTACTTTTCAAATACTTGAAGCCGTGTCGTACAGAGAAGGGACAATAATATGTTCTCAATCATCCCAGAGTGCAGGACATGCAGCAATGGGCTCAAGTTAAAAGAACCCAGCTTTCAGTTGATTATTAGAAAAGATATCCAAGCTGTTAGAGCACTACAGCTTTTGAACCAATTACCTCAAGAGGTGATGAGGACTCCAATACTGGAGGCATTCAAGGGAAATTTGGAAAACCGCCTGGCAGATATCTTTTAACCCCCCCCCTTTGTCGAGCTGGGTGTGGGAGTTATTGACCTTGTAGGCCACTTCCAACTTCACTATTCTATGAGTGCTAATAACAACACACAAATACTTGTGTACAGTCTTATTTAACAAGACATAAATGTGACACAACACTTAAACATCTTCAAGTACAGTAATTGGGATAGAAGGCGGCATTTCAATATCCAGAGTTCCTCCACACATTATGAAATGTTTAAGGTTAATTGGGGGTGTCCAAACTTTTTGCAAGGAAAGGCAGATTTGGTGAGGTGAAAATTTGTGGGCGCCGAGCATTCAACTGCATTTGGTCCCCAGGACAGGCTTTGAAAAGCCTCTACGACATGCAAGGAGGCGGGGAAGATGCTGCAGCAATGGAGCCAGAGATGGGTAGGCTGGGTGGGTGGCTGGTGGGTAGGGGGAATGGACACAAACTGGGAGGGCAGGCAAGCTGCAAAACTACAAGCTGATATCTCCATCCAGCATTGGGAGGGGCCAGTTGGTGGGAACGTGTGACAGGCTGAGCCAGCGGGGAGAAGAGGCTGTGGGCCACTCAAAATTTGAAAACAGGCTGTATTTGGCCCCTGGTCCGGACTTTGGACATGCCTGGATTAATTCATAGCCTAAATCCAGCTGCCAATTCCAACCAGAAGGGATCGTCTGAATGGAATTTAAATAAATGTTTACCTACCATACAGAAATTGATTTAATGGATCTACTTTACTCGGGACTAGCAACTGGATTTAACCCCATATATCCAATACTACTGGCTGCTTAAATGAAAGATTTTATGCCACACTCCTTTTCACACGACAGATATTATATTCAAGTTTTCTACTGAAATCTGTGGAAGTTAGAAATGCTCAGCACTGGCTAGATCTATCTCAGTATTTTGACATACGCACTTCATGCTGAGACATCCTTAGTACAGTATGAGATTATTATTATTATTATTTTGCCTTCTCCAAGTAGAAAGATTTTTATTTACTCAGGCAGCCTTTTGCTACTTGACTGGTGGCAGAAAAAACACATTTTCATGTACAGATGATGTATTTTTTAAAAAATAAAATATGTTCTTATACTGGTTTAATACTATAATGTTTTAATACTATAATTCATATACTGTAATTGCATTTTAACATTGTACCTTTTTGCCTATTTCTTTTTAAAAATCTGTTTTTGCCTGCATCTGTTTTAAATGAGTTCTCAGCTACCTTGAATCCCTAGGAGAGAAAAATGAGCTTTTAAAAGTGTACTGTTGCTCATACAGTGGTCCCTCACCCTTTCGTGGCTCATATAATGAGGTCTCGCTATATCGCGGGACCGCAGTGCCCCGAAAGGGCTTGAGGGAAAGGGGAGAAGGTTTTGGCTCTGCAGCCAGAGCCCTTTCCAAAGAGTGTGCGCTGCTGGCCTGCACTCTCCTCGGGGTGCGGGCCAGCGGCGCGTGATGTTTAAAGGGCTCTGGCTGCAGAGACAAGCACTTGTCTCTGCAGCCAGAGCCCTTTCCAAAGATCGCGCTCCGCTGGCCCACATCCCTCTCAGGATGCTGGCGAGTGATGTGCAATGTTTAAAAGGCTCTTGGCCACTGAGAACCCTTTTTAAACATTGCGTGCCACTCAAGCACAATGTTTAGAATTGTGCCCACCCACCGCATATTGCGGATTTTCAATGATCGTGGGTCGGGTGGTTCCCTAATCCCCGCAATAGGCGGGGGTTACTGCATACTACTGCCCCATTGTACTTAAATCACTTGGGGCAGTTTACAACTTATTTATGCAGGCTACACATTACCCCCTCTCCTCCAGGGAGCTGGCCACTCATTTAACCTCAGAAGGATGGGAGGCTGAGTCAACCTTGAGCTGGCTCCTTAGGCATTGAGCCCCAGATTGTGAGCACAGTTTTAGCTGCACTACAGCAGTTTAACCACTTTGCCACAAGGCTTGCTAAGTCAAATAAGTTATAATTTGTTTAAAACTGCATTCGCAGTGTCAGCCATTGATCCCTTGTAACCTATGCAGTAGGATCAAGTACGCTTGTACAGGAACATGGATGGTCTTATTTCGCAAGACGAAGAGCACAAAAAAAATGGAAACTTTCTGTTCTGATACTTTTATTCTGAGAGATAAATCATAAAGCATGAAGGGAGCTATTATGCCTTACCTGGAGAGAGGTGAGGATGCTGCTAGAAATAATGATTAACAACCAGAAATCCATGTGGAAAAACTGACAGATCATATAAGCCATGTACGCTGGGAAGACCAGTAAGAACAAGCACAGGCTCACTGCCCGAAAATGCTTCCAAAGGCTCCTGCAGCAAAAAACAAGGCCATTTAGACAAACTGACACGCACAAACCAAAAGTGGCTTTAAACTTAGAGAGAGAGAGAGAGAGAGAGAGAGAGAGAGAGAGAGAGAGAGAGAGAGAGAGAATCCCCAGAATATGATCATCACTGAATACTGCCCATGTAAGTTGCTCAAGAATTCACAAGGATAGCATCCACGTTTCAGAATAACAGCTTACATTCAACACACGTGCTGTGTGTTACATCTTTTTATTCCTCTCCAGGGTGACTTCCACTCTGCTACATAGACTCAATACTGTTTCATAAGAGATCTGCAACAAGTACATATGCATGTTGTGCACTATAAATACATCTTGGTAGGTGTTCAGCAGAAGTGATGAGTCAGCTCTCATGACAGGATGCCCACAGCGTATACATATCTTCTTAAATATCTGGTAACTGAGGAACTAGTGTCAGGCAGCACAAACGTAACCTCATTATGGTAGCTTGCACATTTTCTCTGTAAGCTTGTCTCCTGCTGGGAAGATTTTAAGCCTCCCGGACAGAGACAGTTGGTTTCAGGTGTCACCAGGATTGTAAGCAAGGAGCTATGGGCTCTGGTGGTTTCTCCTCCTTT
The DNA here is from genome assembly GCA_029282475.1 of Phrynocephalus forsythii. NCBI lineage: Eukaryota > Metazoa > Chordata > Lepidosauria > Squamata > Agamidae > Phrynocephalus > Phrynocephalus forsythii. The sequence goes on from JAPFRF010000011.1 coordinate 115,025,037, forward strand.
CACACACAGCCATTTTCTTTTGCATTTTTCTTGGATGAGGACAAACTATTGTGTGCTATTCTTTTTCTCCAATTTATTATAACTCTTCAGCTTGGGGTTTAATCTGCAAACCCCATAGCTGGTCTGTCGAAAGGATGATGTGGCTTGTCTCAAACCAGCAAATAAACTGTCATGCACTAGAGATGGATAAGGGTGCATGAGTCTGAAGCTCATGAAAAGTTTGCTCTTGTTGCACAAGCACAACGTTAGATGACAAAATGGGCTCCTTTAGTAAACTTCAACAATAGCAACAGCAGCAGCAACAGCAAATACCTTTGAACAGTAGGACCGCAAGAGACCCCTATGAGTCACTGAGTCCAGCCAGTCTCAAGGAGGCCCAGCCAGGAACTGAACTCCCGACCTCTGACTCCACAGCCCGGTTCTTAAACCCACAATTTTACTTTACTTGGCTTTACTTCCAAAATAACAAAAAGTGAAAGGCCGCCACCGGCACTGAAGAAAGCACAGCTTACTTGTCTCTTGAAGCTCCCAGAGCGAGGACAATGGGATCGGCGATCTCCAGCATGGACTGCAGGATGGACGCCACCACAATGAAGAGGATAATACTGAGCAGGAAGGCGCGGTGAACGACTTGCAGTTCAATCAACCCTGTTTGCACAGCCAGGATCAGAAGTGTGACTCCTTCCGTCATCCCTCTTTGCAATTAAAATTAAAGGGGGGAGATAAACACCAAGAGTCAAACCTCGAGTGCTTCATTTGACTCAGTTCTAGCACTTGACTACTAACATGAGCCCGTCTTCCTACGCTGTTCAGAATGAGAACATTTCTGTCTTTTGTACACGCTCTCTGCTAGTTGCTCTGGTGGTGGTGGTGGGAACGTGTAGCCTCGCATAACCAAACTGTAAACTGTGCAGAGAGAGCTTTGTGTCCTATGGGGAGGTATCAAAGAAGCACACTTTCAAGGTGGAAAGCACAACGGCCCTAGGCCAGCGATGGTGGACCTTTTAGAGACCGAGTGCCCAAACTGTGATTCAAAACCCAATAGTTTTTTGCAAAGTGCAAAATATAGCAATTTGTCCCGAATCCAGGTGGCTGTGAAGGGGCAATGTCAGATGCCCACTGAAAGGGCTCTGAGTGCCACCTTTGGCACCCGTGCCATAGGTGCCGACACTGCCCTATACTGTTCTGTGGGATATAAAATGATCCAAATCTACAAGAATGTGTACAGTATCAAATGCTTACCACCTAAACAGCCAGAAATCAGAAACATATGATGGAACAGGAATAAAATAAAATCAATTGAAATTATACACTTTTTGTCCTGTTCTGTGTTTCAGTGTCTCCTCAATGGGAAAAAACAAATGAACAAACTAGATTTTGCTTTGCCATATCACTGTCCAAATTGAAATGTCAGAAACTGCTTCTTTTAAGGTGTTGTGGTCTGAACACATCACATGGACAGGACGAAAAGCATCCGAATGGCAAAAATCTATCAATTTGCATAAGACATGTTTCTTCCCAGCTTGGCTGTTTGTTGACAGAAGAAAATGGAGCATGGCAAGGGGTTGAAATTTTAGAAAGTCTGTTAGTATGCTGGTGACAGCACCATACATCCTGCAGGGCTAGTCCTGTGTGCACTGCGTGAGTTGGAAACCAAGTTATAGCCCTGAACTTTCGCACTAGCGGCTCTGTCTTTTTGTTGTTTTTCCCCATCCCCACAGCCCAAAATATCTTTGTTTTGTTTTGTTTTGAAGCAGGCTGTGTGTGTGTGTGTGTGTGTGTGTGTGTGTGTGTTTGAATTGCAGACACAGACACACACAAAATCACAGCCTTTTGGAAGCCTTTTGATCTTAAGAATGGCGTGTAAATATCCCAACCATGCTGCCAGGATGCCTGAGACCGCAGCGTCAAGAGGGCTGAAATCACCTCCCATAAACTTGAAATGTATTTATTTATTTATTTATTGTTGAATTTATATCCCGCCCATCTTCCCAACGGGAACTCTGGGCGGCGAACATGGCTGAACAATTCAGCAAATACAGACAGGAAATACATAACAAAGCAATAAGAGACAAGACCAACAAGACAACAAAAGTTAAAATAAAGCATATTAAAAGCAGAGGCGAAGGCGCACCCTTATATGTATATGATTATTCAGTGGTCCAATAAAAGATGCCAGCCACTCGTACATGCCCGCGTGTGAAGATTCAAAAGCGCAACGTGTGTGTGCTTTTAGAGCTATGCCATGCCCCATCAGACCTTACTATGTGAAAAGGCTCATACGTTCTCTTGCGGTGCAGCTTACCTGTTCATAGCTGGGTCATTCATGAAAGCTCGGTAGCCTTGCAAATAAAACTTGCAGAGGGTGAGGACGCCAAGGGCTACGAAGGAAACGGTAAACACCAGCCCCAGGAGGGAATAGGGAGTGCTGCAGCATTCCGCAATACTGTAATGGGGGATCCAGAGAAACAGAGAAAATAAATAAATAAACTGCTATCACATGTTCAGAGACTTATAACCTAGACGTGAGAGATCCATGCCCCCATGGGACTTACCGCCTGCAGATCTAGCAGAGAAGAAGGTCAACAGAGAACAAGCCACACAGACAACATGAAGTGATAGTTATCACAAGGTGATCATGATATGCCCTGCCACTCTATAGCAAAATTAGCACCCTGTTGGGTTGCTTCTCTGCTGGCATTTTATGAGAAATTGTTATTTAGGGAACCAAAAGAAAATAAAAAATGAAGTCTTCCTGTTCAGTCACGGATGTTTCCATTTAAAAATGTTGATAAAAATGTCAAGTTAAGCACAATGACCACTCCTCATTTGGTCAAATATTAGAAACAAGGTACTAATGGTAGCTGCGAATCCAGCATTACTCATCTCATTGTACCAAGTCTCTGTTTTGTATTCTTTCTCTACTCAGTCTCACATGTGCATGAGCCCAACAATGGGTTCCCACGAATGAAATCTTATTGTGAAATAAGAAATTAAACTGTACTCCTGAAATCCCACTTATTATTTTTACATTTATTTTCTGGATCGTTTAGTATTTTCTCTACGATCTGGTTGAGAGCCTCTCTTCTCTTTCAACATTTTAGAATGGTGGCAAGCAGTGAAACATTATTTAAACACACCAGGTTCCCTATCAGGGTTACAAAACTTACCTTACAGTTAGGAGGTGTCACGACATTAACAAGGGGCCCCAACAATGTGGAAGGAGAATTACAATGCAAAAGGTCCTGAACTTAAGTGGGATATACGGGGATAATGCAGGGCACAAGCAAAGTGGATAGAGGGAAGCTCTTCTCCCTCTCACAAATACCAGAACTAGGGGACATCCACTCAAATTGAGGGCTGGGAGAGTAAGAACAGACAAAAGATTTTTTCCCAGCCAGTGTGTTGTTAGTCTGTGGAACTCTTTGTCACAGGATGTGGTGATGGCATCTGGCCTGGATGCCTTCAAAAGGGGATTGGACAGATTCCTGGAGGAAAAGTCCACCACAGGTTACAAACCATGATGGAGATGTGTAATCTCCAGGCTTAAAACCAGGGTCCTTCAAGGGCCAGATGCAGGGGAGTGGTATCAGGAGACAGCTATCTTGTCTCATGCACTCCCAGACGCATTTGGTGGGGCCACTGTGAGATACAGGAAGCTGGACTGGATCAGTCTTTGGCCTGATGTGTGCAGGCATTCTCTTGTTAATGCTGCCTTTTCTATTTTGGTATAGAGACATTTCTTCACCACCTACTGTTTGTACCTCTGGCTAGTCTGTCTGACAACAAGCTTTCTCTGAGATCTTCCCATCCTGCCATCTTTAAACCATTTCACCACAGAGGAAAAATAAAGTGAAATAAGAACTTCCAATACCCCTACTTTTTCTAGGTCCAGACATGAGCATGATTCACCCAAAGTCTAGCATGTTGATGACGGGGCCATGGATGGACCTGCCTACAGTGGCCTTCTCTTCTCGTTTACAGCAATTTCCTTCACTCTTTCAAACGGAAGATTTTGGTTCGCTACCTGGTTAGAAAAAGAAAGAGGAGCCTCTCCCGCGAGGCAGGCTGATCCCGAGTGCTGAAGTAGGAGTAGATCTGAAGCGCAAACAGTACAAGCCAGAAGACCATGAACAGAACGGGCACCACCAGCTGGTTCCACAGAGACATTCCAAGGGCAAGGAGGCCGTATACCTCAACCACCTGGGCAAATTGAAAGAAAGGATGGGTAAGTTCATTCATTTGGCTTTCTCCGCTCTTCTAAAAAGCTCAGTTACAAAGGAAGCATTCGGCACACTCTTCACGCAAAACACAAAACGGCAAGGGAAGAGTTCATACTATTTCAGAACTGAAAAACAAATAAGCAAACACTGACTATGTTTTGTTACCTCCTTCCTGACAAATTGCTTTTAAAAGAGCAGGCATTATGCACCTGAGCCACCACCTTCTCTCTTTTTTTGTCATTGTTCTGCTGATGAATCAACACTGCAGGGTGAATTATCAAGGGGCACACATAGCAGTCATTCCTTTTTATATTTATGGTATTCACAGCACGCTTACCTGACATTCCTTTATTGACTCCCTCCCTGCAATAATAACAGGTGACTCTCATGCTCATTGCACTTGCCACCAAGAGGGAAGACCCGTATACCTTTGACCTCTGTAGTTCATTCCAAGGAACCACAGTATTGAGGAAGTGTGGAGCAATATGCCATGAGTCTGTACAGATTCTCAGTCATCCAGAAGAGGTTATCTGGAAGTTGAGTCATGGCAATTCGACTTCATTTCTTGAGAGATCGAAACACTTCGCTACTCACCCAAGCAGCTCCGTCAGTCAATGACAAAGCTGCCTGGATGAGCAGCGAAATGTTTCGATCTCTCAAGAAAAGAAGTCCAGTTGTCATGGCTCATGATGGAGATTCTGTTCCTTGGGGGTCCCCGGATGGGTACAGTGGCCCTCTCCCCAGTCTGGAGGGATTGACCCTTCAGCTGGAGGATCGAGTGAGGAGTCTGGGCATAGTCCTGGACCCGGCCTTGTTCCTGGAAGCCCAGGTGGCGGCGGTGTCCAGGGCAGCCTTTTATCAGCTTAGGTTAATCGCCCAGATTCGCTCGTACCTTGATGTGGATTCCCTCAGGATGGTAGTGCAGGTGTTGGTGATCTCGCAGATCAACTACTGTAATGCCCTCTACATGGGGCTGCCCTTGACCCTTGTCCGGCATTTGCAGAGGGTGCAGAACGCGGCAGCCAGGCTGGTGGTGAGTGAAAGCAGGCATGCCCCTGTCACCCCTATCCTGGCCCGCCTGCACTGGTTACCTGTTGCTTCCCAGATAAGGTTCAAGGTCATGGTTTTGGTTTACAAAACCCTCCTATGGCTTGGGACCTGCTTATCTGGCGGAGCGGATCTCCCAGAGGAGAGAGATCCTCTCCAACCAACTAAAGCCTCGTCCTCCCTTTCTCTCTGAGTGGTCACACCAAGAGAGGCCCGCAGGGCTTCGACCTGGAATCGGGTTTTCTCAGTGGTGGGCCCAGAACAGTGGAATAAACTGCCTCCAGAGATTTAGGCAGGCTGAGTCGTTGGCGGCTTTCAGAAGGGCCTTAAAGACCTGGCTCTTCAGGCAATGCTTTGGGGACCTCTGAGCATCCTGTTATAGTGGTTGTGATTTTTTTTTTTCTTTCTCTCTTGACGGAGCTTACTGTTTTATTATTTTTGGTGGGTGGTGTTTGGTTTATTTCCCTGGCCATTTTTGGCTAGTATTTTATCATGTCTTGTATTTTATGATGTTTGTTTTGATTATGTTGGGTTTATAGTTGGGTAGTCGCTTTGGCAATGTGCTGAATACCGCCCAGAGTTCCCTATGGTAAAATCGGGCAGTTAATAAACAAACAAATAAATAAATAAACAAATAAACAAACAAACTTCCAAATAGGGCCGAGAAAACAAAGAAAGCTCAATATGTTGTCTAAAATAACTAAAATTCATTTTATGTTAACTGTAGACCGGACAACCTCTATTGAACCAGTGGCAGACTTTCTCAGCAAAATTGTGAGGGAACATAGCTCTGTATCTCATTGAAAGTTTTCTACAAATCTCAGCATCAAAATGTTACTTGGTCTATTTTATTGTTATATGTGCCAATAAAGGAGGTGGTTCTTCTTTCTTTCTTTCTTTCTTTCTTTCTTTCTTTCTTTCTTTCTTTCTTTCTTTCTTTCTTTCTTTCTTTCTTTCTTTCTTTCTTTCTTTCTTTCTTTCTTTCTTTCTTCTTCTTCTAAACATCCATTTTGCAACTAAGAGGAAAGATAAACAAGTTGCTTTTTTGGGATGTGCAGTTCAGTGGGGGCCCAAGTCAAGGCTGGTGCTCAATAATCCATGGAGACTGGACTCAATGGCCTTATATAGGCTCCTTTCAACTTTTATTCCATGATTCTATGCTTGGTGCTAAAATGGAGCCATGATTTGGGGCATTACATGAAACATCCAGGAGAAACTGAGCTGAAAAAGAGGTGGAGTTTTTTTCTTGAGGGCGGGCTAGGTTTGGAAAAAAATAAGCTGAACTGGAAGTAATGAAGTGGACTCGTCTCTCCAAAGGTTCTCAAATAATTCAGGCATGAGTAAGAAGTAGACATATTTGGTGTATGCAAGGACTACGTGTACTTGGTTTGTTTGGTTGTTTGAATATGTGTTAAGACCCTTCTGGCTTCTTCAGAAATGTTTCCTTGACTGAAGGACAAAGATGCACAGAACTTACTAGAGAGAACTCACAGAACCAAAGTAAAATAGGTTAGTGTTGATTTACCAAAGTCCTACTGAGTGAAGGGGTCTCCTTGGGATTAACAACTTGATATAAGCAACTGGTAATAGTTCAGAGAAAATTCATCAGAGAATGGAGAGATCCAGTGGTGGGGTGGCATGTGCATGTGGAACCCATGTTATCACTTCCAAGAAATGCAGATCACAAGGGATATGACTACAAGCAATGCAGACAATGTAGGTTTGAAATTCTACTTTGGTGCATTTGTTTTGTTCATCCATCCTTCGAAGAACCCTATTAACAGCAATGTCACCTTCAAATTTCAGAAGGAAGCCTATGAGCCAAATATTGATTTGCGCTGAATTAATTCGAGCTGAGCAAAGGCAACTGACCCTGCAAGCGAGAGCAACTGGAACACAAAGTCAGAAAATCATTTGTTCAGTGAAGCTTGGACAAGATGGGATAAGACAAGTGCTGAAGTGGCATATGCATTCTCATTGGCTTATGTATACACACCTAATTTTGGGGTTTTTGCTTTCTTATAAGCACAATTTCGCCTGCACTGTATGAGCTTTCTTATTTTAGAAGAAGATTCTGATTACAAATGTATCAGAACAATTGTTATTCTCTAACCTTACTTTATTCTAGATTAGAACCATAATAAAAAACACAGTGCAGAACTTTAATTGTGTTCTGAGTTGCAATTTAGGGCCAAAATTCAATTTAGTGGCAATCACATTCTTTTATAGCATAATTTTGTTACCTGAAGATTACAAACTGCTTAATCTTAATCACAGCTCATTTTTATCAGCTTCTCCACAGCAGGTTATAAATATCTTCCAGTTTGTTCTGATATTCCGAAGTTGTTAATGCCAATGTTTGTGCAGGGAATGAACAAATTGATGCTATGAGTACTCCCTCTCAAGGATCACAGACATTTTCTTCAAATGCTGAGGAAACTGAGGACTGCAGACAGGTACCCTTTGATTTGTATTCCTGCATTGAGCAGCGGGTTGGACTTGAAAGCCTTGTATGGCCCTTCCAACTTCACTGTTGTTTAATGGTATGAGTTGTGGGCCATATGATTTCACATACAGTGTGAGAAAGGCAAGTTATGCTTACTGGTCTTAAAATTAGAGATGGGCACAAAACGGAAAAATAACATTTTTATTTGTTTCATTTTGTGCCCACCCCTGTTTCGTTTTATTTTGTTTCTTATGGTGTTTTTTTTTAAATCATATGAAACGAAACAAAACGGCTCCCCTGTGTCCTGGAGGCACCAGATTTGGTCCCTGGGTGCCATTTTAAAGGGGTCCAGCTGAGCTGTCATTGGCTATAGCCCTTTAAAACTGGCCCAGTCACCACCAGGGAATCTCCCCGGTAGCAACTGGGCCATTTTTAAAGGGGTGCAGCAGATGACACTCGGCTGGACCACTTTAAAAATGGTCAGGTTGCCAGCGTGGGGCTCCCGTGGTGGTGACCTGGCCATGTTCAGAGGGATCAAGCCGAGTTGTCATCAGCTGTATCCCTTTTAAAATGGCCCAGTTGCCACCAGGGGATCCTCCCCGGTGGTGACTGGACCATTTTTAAAGGGGTACATCTGATGACAGCTCCGGTGAACCCCTCTGAAAATGGATCCCTGGCACCAAATCTGGTGCCTCTAGGACCCAGGGGAGTCACCCCCTCCCACATGCCTCCCTGCTGAGAGGAGGCCAGAAGTGAGGGTTGAGAGGAAGAGACAGGGAGTGCCAGAGCGGTTGGGGGGACGCTTCTCCTCCATTCCCCTCTCCTGGGCTCCGGTGGCGGCAGTGGTTGTGGCTCATTGTGAGCCCAGCAGGTAAGGGGCCCCTTTTACAGATGGGATGAAATGGTTTGTTTCAACAACAACAAAAACCAAAAATGACTGTTTCGTTTCATCTGTAATGAAATGCTGCTTCCTCATTTCGTTTTGTTTCGTTAACTAATTAATGACAAAACAGCATTTCATTTTTCGTTTTGTGCCCATCTCTATTTAAAACCATTCAAACAAAAGTAATCTTCATCATTGACAACCAGTGGTGTAACACCTGGGCAGGCACTGCAGGCCACAGAGGAGGCTGGCTTCTCACCAGTGCCCCACTGGTTCCCCCGCTGGGGGTCTGGAGGTGGGTGGGGGCAAAAGAGTACAAGGGTTCGGGTGGAGAAGTGTGAAGCAGCAACCAATGTTCACCCCTTCTGCCTGCCTCCCCACCACATAGCCTCCATGGGGTAGCTCTGTAGGTCAGTCTCTGGGGTTGGGATTCCCTGGATCCCTCCCCACTATACATAGTGGGCAGCTGCTTCCTGAACCAGCAGTGCATTCAGTGGAACAGGCAGCTGTCTTGGTTCAAGCACTGGTTGCAGGCATAGCAGGGAGTGCTGTGGGCAGGCACCAGTGCTGAGGGCCCAGGGCCTCTCTTGGCCCCTTCCTCCCAAGATGGCACCCCTCAGCTATGGGCTCCTGAGCCATGCCTGAACCAGTGAGGAAGGGATGGGAGGAAGCAGGTTGGCAAGGCATGCCCAGGGGACACCTGCCACAGCCCAGGATGGACAGGAGGGAGAAACGAAGGGCAGACTGTGCTCCCCTGAAATATTGTGGCCAGGGCAAGCTGCTTCCATTGCAAACCTCCCCCTCCTTGTGCTATGCCACTGCTGACAATATATGGTCATGATGAGACTTTCCAGAAAGGCCTTGCGGGGTGGTTCATTTACTTCTAGAGGCATGCTGGAACCGAGAGGCTGCGTCTAGAGGAGCCCACACAGTTACACAGCCTCTCCCATTTCTTCCCCAAGGAAACTATCTATGTTCAGCTTTCCTCAGTTTTTTTTGATGAAAGGAACATTGTTTTAGTTTCTTAAGACTGCTGGAACACTACAAAAAGAGAGGCATATCTAAGGCATGTCAGGTTACACAGCATCTTGCAGCTGTTACTGTAAAAATAAATAACACCAAACAAAATGAAATAAGAGCACATAAAACCGACTCCTCGAGGGCAACAACTGTTCTGTAACTAGGCATTAGGATGGCATCAACGCTGCTGTTCACACACAAAGGCAGGGCACACCAAATAAAATGGGACTGTGAAGCAAAGAAGGAGAGTAGGGAGGTCCGCACAGCTCTCAGATCCAATGTTAAGATGTCTGTGTGGTATTTCTCATCTCCTTGGACCCAACTTTCCCTCCTAAGATAACAGGGGACTGTTGTTTCTTCCCACGTACTGCCAGAAGGCATACCGGTCTGGTTCAGCTGATTCTCTGATAAGGCCTCAGCCTTTCTCTGTGCGGCTCTGGTTGCCCTCCCAAGTCGGGAAACTGCATGTCTCCAATACTGTACTACAGTAGTGTCCAAACTCTGGCCCTCCAGATGTTTTGGAATACAACTCCCAGAATGCTAAGACTTTATTGCCAATGACAAAGGACTGTGGGAGTTGTGGTCCAAAACGTCTGGAGAGACGAAGTTCGGACACCATTGCTGTACTATGATTTAGCATTTATATGACAGGCTACATGTTTACAGTTTACAGAGAAATTTACATCCCTCACCTTTGCACCCTCTTAAGAAGTAGCCTAGGCCAGGGTGTGAAAGTATGCCTCTGCCGGATCTCACTGCTTTTGTCAGATTCAGCAGACACCCTCCTCTCCTGCAGCCCATCCACCAGTGCAATTCAAAAACTTGCTCTGGAAAGTTGAAAACCAACTGCAGATGGAGAAAGTCCCAATATTGCTTATTTCCTGCAGCCCATACTTGGAGCTTCTGTGTTGACAAAGTAAGGCAAAATAGCAGGACCACAGAATCGTAGGGCCACCAATAGCCCTTGGTTCTAATCCCCTACCAAAGCAAGAAATTGCACAGCTAAAGCATCCCTGCCACATGGGTGGCCAACTTTTGAGGGAGCCTGTCCCACAGAACAAAGCAAAGCAAAGCGTTCTGCTTATATGCTGCCCCATACCACTTCAAGTAGTCTCTGGGCGGTTTACAGTTTTAATTACAGTATGCAAGCTACACATTGCCCCCTCCACCCCCAACAAGCTGGGTACTCATTTTACCGACCCCCGGAAAGATGGAAGGCTGAGTCAACCATGAGCCGGCTACCTGGGATTGAACCCCAGGTTGTGAGCACAGTTTTACCTGCAGTACAGGCATTTAACCAATGCGCCACGAGTATGAACAGGTCAGCCAGGTGCTATCTCAGGGCTCTCCTTCATGCAGCTTGCCCATAATTCAAGCAGTAGTAGATTGAGGAGCTTTTGAAAATGATATCATAAGAGCTTAAGCCCCTAGAAGGCAGCCCACATCATGACAACAAATCCTAAATTAAGTAATGCTGTTACCACATCCTCCAGTGATGCCAGTTCCCATATCTAACATTTAATTAACATATTAATTTCCCTTTAGGTATCGGGGAATATGGTTCATTCTTTAAACTAAAAACTGGAAGAGCCTTCACTTGTTATGGCTATTTTTATATACTTGCATATAAAGAGAGTGATCTTGTTACCAAAAACAGAACAGACCAACTTGCTAATTAACATCCTGATGGTTATTTATGTGTCTTCAGTGCTTCAGCTCCGTTTAAGAGGGCAGCAATGTAATCACTAGCTATTCCAGTGATTCATTCACTTCACAATTCAGTAGATAAATAGTATTTGGGAATCCAAGTATTCATCACATGCACACAGAGGAGGAAGAGATTGCTGGGAACAAGTAGCCAGGCTTCTGATCTAGCATAGTGAAATTTGTGTTGAAATGTGACATTATGTCTAATGACTATTTCACATTTTTTTAAAAAAAATGTAAATGATGAAAATGAAAGAAGCACTAAGATTGCTACTAGTATTTGCGCCAAGCAAAACTGAAATATACAGCATAGAACGAAACTGCCATAGACTTTGCAGTACTGTAATCAAATAACGGTCATAGGTCAAGCTCATGCTTTGATTCCCCCCCCCTCTCTCTCTCACACACACACACTTTCGCATCACTTCAGGCACAACACCTGTGTGAGCAATTAATACCAAGACATCAAGAGCAGAGTAATTTTCACACACTTGAGCCATAGATGTTAACTGCTAAATACTAGAAGGAACGTAGCAACCTAACGAAAGCATTTCATGGAGATGTCTGAGGCTCAGTTTTAACATGTGCACCACAAGATCTTCTATCACAAGATACCTCATGAGTGCCTTCATTCTTCTGCCCCAAATGGATAAACTAGGTAACCCTGGACAACTGCATTGAATATTTAGTATGCACAGCATGTCTGGATATGGACCTTCTGCTCAATCCCTATGCCTTCAATCTGCCCCCAAGAAGAAATAGCCATCAATTACCCAAGGAAACAACATGCTCACAATATTTCAGAGGACACCATCCTAGACATGACAGATGTGCAGGAATTTCAATCTACAAACCATCCACCACCTCCACCCTAACAACAACACACAAAAAAAGAATTCCAAATGAAGCTGTGCTGTTTTATATGCACCTTAAAAGTGACCTACATGTTGCACCTTAAATGTGACCTACATCTCCAGGCGATGACACAGCTATTGGCACAGGGATGGCTCCACTGTATGAAAAGGCATTCATGGCTGACCTAGAACAATGTTTCTTCAGTACCTTTATCTCTTGAAAACTCTGCTCTGAAATCATAGATGATGTCTTCATTATTTGGACTTACAGCAAGGAATGCTGGAGAAGCTCTAGAAGACTTAGCAACTTTGAGTCTTCCATCAGCTAAAACGTGGCCCAGACCACACCACTATGCTTTCAATACCTTGAAACTGCATTGTGGAGGGATCAAAACTACGTTATGCTGGACATTCGCCATCAATTATACACACATACATGCCACTGGCTTCTACCTAAAATGTACTACCAAATCAGCCATTGATGGCCAAGCTCTCTGATACAACTGGATTTAGAAATGCAAGGTAGAGGCTCAAAACACATGGAGTTTAATCAGGCATTCTTTAAGCTACAAACCCCACTCAACATTGTGAAAAAGCCAATCGACAGATCAAGCCTGGTGCCCAGGAACAAACTGCTCCAAGACAGACCCAAGAGAGAATGACAGAATGGCATCAGCGGTTACCTACAGCTCCCAATGGAGACTACTATGATGTATCATCAGTGCCCACAAGCCACGCTGGACAATAATACTTTCTTCCCCGTGGCTTTTGGTGAGCCCCTTAGTTGCTTAGAAAGAACAAGTGGCCGAACACAGGTACCACAACATGAAGAAGGAAATGGGAACAAAACTCTGCCATAAACCTAGATGCCACCTCTGCCTCCATCTCTACACTGGCAGCACCATCAAAGGCCTCAACAATGTCAGTCACAGCATCAAGTGTCTATGGACTTGTTCATCTTCTAACGCTACATATGCCATCTTCTGTCAGCAATGCCCTTTTACCTTCTACACAGCACATGAGGAAGAGCAATCTAGAAAAACTACTTTCGGAACACTTCAACCTCCCAGGACACCCTCTTGTTGATGTCAGAGTGGCTACTGTAGAAAAAGGAATGGGGGAAGCAGAAACAGAAACTGACTAGATAAACAAGATTCAGTGCATCCCTAATGGCCTCAACAGAGATCAAGCCTTCTTATTATTACATATATTAGTAAATCAGCCTTCTATAATATCTGGGTATAAACCAGTTCTCCCCCTTGACAAACTCTGGTCTCTGTCCCAGAAACCTCTCTTGATGTTCCTGTAAACAGCTAAGTCCTATCATGCTGGCTAGGACCTGCTAGTTGAAGTAGTTAGCTCAATAGTCCCTTTCCTATATTAATGAGCCATTGTCATTTTCTTTATCTGTATCCCCACCAGGTCATACGGATCTAGTATCTGCACTCCTTGTAGCTGAGGGAGATCATCATCATCATCATCATCATCATCATCATCATCATCATCATCATCATCATCATCATCATCATCATCATCATCATGGAACTGAAAACCTGTAAGGGGTCACAATGACCATTGAAGCCCAGTGTGGAGTCAAACTCCTGACCTCTGGCTCCACAGCCAAAAACACCTAAACCAATAAGCTATGCAAAAATGCTTGTGATGAAACAAAATTGCTACTCTTTAAGGCACTGTAATGCTTGGCTTTCTTTCTCTTTTCTCTTGTCAACATGCTGAGGCAGACTACCATGGATAATTCTTTGAACATTTAATAATTATTATTTACTTATTTAAAGCATTATTTATAATCTGGCTTTCTTCTCAAGAAGACGCAATGTGACTTAAAATATTAAAATAAACAATATTAAAAACTGGAAAAATATTAAAAAGAATGAAAATATATCAATTAAATACTAGAGGTTTAAAATGGTTGTAAAACATTCAAAACACACATTTAACCCTCTTAATAATCTACTACTAGACAGTGTAAGGGAAAACTAAAGAGATGTCAATACATTTTACATCTATGATTATATTCTTCACGAAGAGGACATTTTTTTAAAAAAGTGATTCAGATGGGACTTGTAGTACAGTACTTGGAGATAGACTTTAATTGAGCCTATCTGCCTGTGACACTGAAGGTTGCTGTAAATGGCAGAAAGGAAACAGCACATGTTCTGAAAGGAAATTGTTTTAAGTTATAGGAAGTTGTGAAAAAAGTATCAAAGGCTTCCTTATAAGGCAACCTATTTTCACCTGTTTCTTTTTTGAAACCATACTTACAAAGGGGTGGGGGTAGCAGTGAGGAAAATGCTGCTCTGCACAGATATTGAATGTGTTGTGCAAATGCTGCATGTGAGATAAATTTCAATATATCTGTTTCCAGCACCAACTGCCCTTTTGTTTAATGAATTCTACAAAGCCAGCCTGGAGAGAAAGCTCTCCACCTACTTGTGGAAGGAGAGCAAAGAATGGTCCATCCTGCCTGGCCTCCTGTGGGAGGGAGTTCCAGAGCTTGTGAGCAACAACCAAAAGGCGGTTCTCACCAGATGCACCTATGAGCAAGACAGGAATGATACAAAGGGAGTGCAAGAAGGTTCATACTAGGAGATGTTATGTACCACTGTGGGAGCCTTTCTCTGAAGGATGTTTTGTAGAGGCTTCAGTGATGTGGACACAATCCTGGCCTCCATGTGGCATTCCTGGAGAGGAAGTGACCTTCTATTTGCCCTGATCTTTTGCTTTGAGGCAGGGGCAAAGGGCTAAAGGGCGCCTGCCTCCTATTAGAACCAATGTTTTCATAAGTGCTCCAATGTCTGCTTGTGGACAATAGATAAGCCTTCTGGGAGGAAGGAAGGCAGTCTTTTGTCTGTGTGTCTGCTCAACTGGCGGAAAAGACGTGTGTGTGTGTGTGTGTGTGTGTGTGTGTGTTCGTCCTTTTCCCTGCAGCCAAAGACAGCCTGGCTTCAAAGGTTCTCCAGTGGATTCCCAACATACCACTTGTATAACCCAGCTCATTTTCTTTCCTGGTTGATTCTAAGGTTCTCTCCTCAGAGGGAGCAGAAATCAGTAGCCAGCAAATTAGTTTCCATGTTCCAAAGTGCCTTTCCAGGTTATCCCCATACCTTTTCTCAGTTCTTCTCCAAAACCTCCCACGTTTTGCCACACTTCAGAAAACACAGCTGGGGTTTCTCCCTGTACAATTTCACCCGACTCTTTCATCCAAGTCTGAACATTGGGAGGAATACTTCACTTCCGCTTACCCTATGAACACAGGCTATGGCAAGCCCACCAAGACCCACAAATAACAGCCAGTTCACATTACCTGGACTAATTCTCTATAGGCAGACTTTGCCAGATTGTACGGGACCAGAAGGTTGGATGCCAGAAAATAAAGAACTTCCAAGCCCGTGAAAATCATCGCAAACTTGTTGATGATGACAATCGTTTCCAGTGGGACCAGGCAAAGGCGGGCCAGCAGAGGGAGCATGTGAGCCGAGAAGAGCCAGATCTGTTTTGTCTTCATGACACAGGAGCAAAGAGTGCATACCACAAGCTGACCTGAAGATGGAACAGAGAACACAAACCACACATTGAGTATCATAGTGGAGCTTGCTTCCTCCGAACATTCAGCAAAGAGTAACACACCTAAGAAGGCTATCTTAAAAACACGCAGCTTCTTGTTGAAATACATTGACCTTTTCATACTCTATTTTTTTCTGTTTTCTTTGTTGGGTTTTCCCTGGATGCCTTTAGTTTAGTTTGTGTCTATGTTTTTCCTATTTTAATGTATTTGTTATATTGCATTTTATTACTTATTACTTATTACTTATTCATGTTTGTTTGTGTGTGCTTGTACACAGCCTTGAGTTGCTTTTATACAAGCAGGTGGTATATAAATCTTAAAGAAAGTAAAGTAAAGATGACAAACAACAAAGTTCTAATTAAAATTCTTTTTTTAAAAAAACTGCAATGCTACCAAATCTATCCCTTCAAAATCCATATGCGAATCTGAATACAGTTGCTAAGAATTGTTCAGCTAGATGTCAACGCTTATGGAAGCAAAATAGCTGCAAACGGTGTGAAGACATGCTACAATCATAAAAATAGATTAAGGTAGTGATTCTATGGTCTGCTTAACTCACGACGCTTTAGGGAGCAAACTACGGATACATATGTCCTGCAAACAGCACCATCTTAAGCAGTGTTGACCCAGAAATCTTATTCAGCTTGATGGTGTTTCCTTTTAGTCACCAGAAGCCACAGAGAGTGGAATGCCAGTAGATAACCTTGAGATGGCCGGGTGGCTTCCCATACAGATAAGCATGCACAGGATTGCAGTTTGAGGATTTGGGTAAAACTATTCAACGGGGTGTGATGTGATTTTATAGTATAGGTATATGTGTAGGCTTTTAAAGAAGAAACGTCTACCATGGTAGCTTCTATTGAAGGTAAAACCTATGCAATTATTACAAATGCACAAAGCACATTCTACCCTAACCCATGACGTCATTCCATTTATGTATGTTGAACTAGTCATAAGGCATTAAGTTTAATATTCCCAAGACCCATCTTACTCATGGCCCATGAGGTCATGCCTAGAATATTTTTATAAAGTTGCCAGGCTTCTAACGTTAATAATTAGAAGGACTCTCCCACAACTCTTGCTAGATAATAGCTTGAAAATGTGGGGAAACATAAAAGGTTGAAAAGCCAGGCAGTGAAACAGAAAATGACACTGAATCTCAGGGCATCGTATTTGAACTGCTAGGACAGGCTCTTCATCTTTCACTTTTTCAAGAAGGTCATTAGGAGTCACTTCATTCTGAGCAAGGCTTCTTCCAAGTCACCAGGATTTTCTCACATAATCAGAAGAAAACTCAGCCATGGTTAAAAAAAAGAAAGAAAAAATCTAGACCCAATAACTTTATAAGGTCTCTCACCAGAAGTTTAATGTGTTATTAAAAGCAAAAGCAAAGTGCCCAAATACTGCCCAGTAGCAGTTAAAGCACTCTTTGGGAGGTTTACAAGTTAATTATGGGGGCTACACATTGATCCACCCCAAGTAAGCTGGGTACCCATTTTACTGACTTTGGAAGTATAGAAGGCTGAGTGAACCTTGAGCACACCTGGGATTGAACTCCAGGTCATGAGCACAGTTTTGGCTGCAGTATAACAGTTTAACCACTATGCCACAAGGCTCTGACTATGGTGGATATGGCAACTGTGTTCTGTGAACAACCACTGTACATATACACATAAATGTTAGCATAACACAGACATACTTTCAAATTGCTTGACTTCAACTGTATTTATAGTATTGCTAATCATTTTAAAGAAGAAAGCCCGTGGCACAGTGGTTAAATGCTTGTACTGCAGGTAAAACTCTACTCACGACCTGGGGTTCAATCCCAAGTAGCAGGCTCAAGGTTCACTCATCCTTCCATCCTTCCGAGGTCAGTAAAATGAGTACCCAGCTTGCTGGGGGGCAATGTGTAGTCTGCATACTATAATTTTTAAAAAACTGTAAACCGCCCAGGGACTACTTGAAGTGGTACGGGCGGTATATAAGCAGAACACTTTGCTTTGTTTTGCTTTTGGGCTACTTTTTAAACAGGCCAATATCAGGATCTGACAGTATTTAAAATAATGGCCTAATTTAGATACATCAGAGGAAATTTGTTTTTCAGATTATTCAGTTCACATTCATGTTCCAAAAATGAAGTTACTTCACAGAAGTGATAAATGCCCCAACTGTGGAGAAATTGATTTAGAAGACAGCCTTGTAGGCTTTTTTTTTTTTTTTTTTGGTCAAAGGACTGGGTGGCTAGGCCTCTCTTTCCTCTCTAAAATCTTATTCTATTCTCCTTCTGTTCTAGGAAACCATGTGCAGCAACACACCAGAGCTGTCTTAAATCATTACACAATAAGCCTTTTAAGGGCATCAAATCCTGTGAGCTCGAGTCCATATCTTCAGTGACACAGGAACACTGAGTTTCCTATCCTGCTTCTCCCCTGCAAGCCATGCCATCTTGGTGATCTATACCATTCAGAACACATCTTCTCACCTTCTCCATAAAATTAAGATGTTGCTTCTTTTTTATTCATTATGGTGGGCCCATTATAGCAATGCATAACTTTGAACAACTCATCTCTAATGACACCATATTTGCATCCCACAAGGAAATAGGACCCAGTAGTTCACACAATACAGGTGACAAATCTGAGCATGAGAGTGAATAATCTAAAAGTAACTGATCAAACTAAGGTACAGTGGTACCTCTACTTACAAACGGCTTGACTTAAGAGCAATTTGACTTAAGAGTGGAAAAACGTTGGTGTTTTAACTGCTGCCTTACAAATTTTAAATGCGGTCTGCTCTACTTACAATTTATTTTTATTTTTATTGTTGCATTTTTAGATAGGGCTGCAGTACTTAAGAGTTGTTCGACTTAAAGAGCATGCATTCACAATGGATTAAACTCGTAAGCAGAGGTACCACTTAATTAAGCAAAGTAACTAATTTAACACCTCCTTGATTTCTTTCCCCATTGCTGAATTTCATATATTTTTTTCTTTGGAGTACAACTTCAAAATCAAATCTAGGGCAGAACAACAGATACATATATACCCACATATGTAAGAAAGTCACACCAAACAGTTAAATAATTGCAATATATAATACAGAGACACTGAAGTATCTGTTTAAGATGTTAAGCACAACTTTGTCAAAAGAGATGCACTCATGACTTCTTGGAACAACATCTCTCTTTGCTCTCAGGTGCAGCACTTAAGGTAAGGCTCTGAAGAGTTATCAGAATTTCCCGCATCACTCCTAAGATGGAAAGCTCTCCTGAAGTACACTTGAGATCTCATTGCTTTCTGCAATGAGGATAATTGTCAGAATAATGAGGAATGGTTTCCTCCCTACTAAAAGCCCCTGCTTCCAATCAGCTGCACCTTCTAGCTAGTCACTGAAAAATGTGCTGTGTAAATCATCGTCGGTCTTGCTCTGAAAAGCTGGGAGGAAAAACTGAAACCTTTCTGTCTTTGCTCATTTTGATGGTGTTTGCACGTTGGTGAGAACATTGTTTTGCGCAAAAATGCCTACTTTGCACATCGTTGCCCTTTTTTCAGATTGTCATCTGCTGCTTGGTATTCTGTGTTTGGGAATAAAATATTTTACACAAATTACAGGGATCTTGAGGTGGGTAGTTCTTTGTCTCACTCTGAAACTCACAGGAGCTTAGCATCCCACTTTGACATGTCTGGCTGTGTGAGATCTGATAAGAAAAGAAATTAAGTAAGCTTTTTTCCTACCCCTGCTAATGAAATGCTGATCTCCTTCTCCATGCCTACATTTTTAAGAAACAACCTTCTGCCCTCAAAGAAAACATGACTGGTGGAGAGCACAGCTTCAAAGCTGCCGTCAGTCTTTTTACACAGTTGAAGAGCATTTTCTTAGTACCTGCTCAGACATAAACACCACTTCTTAATAAATTATGTTTTTGTAACATGAGGCCATTGTATCTTAACTGGAACAAATACAGAATTGTGTGAAACTCTCTCCTTTGCAATTCTATGTGAGGCTTATCAAAATCGATCAAGAAGAGATGGGTCACAAAAAATTATCAGCAAATGCCCACTAGTCAACCATTGCACTCATATGTGTCTATGAGCAACTGAGTGCATGGTTTATGCTCCTCTCATCTGACCACAAATTTGACTCAGAGAGAGAGAGAGAGAGAGAGAGAGAGAGAGAGACTTAGGCAATTTAGTTAACAGTTGAGTATGGTGGACAATGTTGTAGGGTGGTGGTATCCCAGGATATCATGATGATGACACTTGTAGTAAAAATATTTATGGGGATTTTTATTTTATTTTATTTTATTGTATGGAGCCCCATTTTTGGAAAGGAAGGGAAGAACCGTGACTATGAAATAGATCCAAACAAGCAATGGGAAAGACTAAATAAACTTTATTTGAGAAAAGGAGAAACGCATGCAGAGGATCGATCCTAGAAGCATAAATCAACATGTTACCCCTTCACTGGGGCAAGTGAACAGTAACTAGAGGTTTATAAAATATAAAGTTGATGGCATTTTATAATCATCCCATGCTCCACTCCAAAGTGAGAAGTTCAACTGAGCCTTAGTCAAATTGATAAACACTCCCAAAGCCAGTACAGTAATACTTTGGTTTAAGAGTAACTTGGTTTACAAGCATTTTGCAAGACAAACTAACATTTCTTCTAGATTTTGCCCTGATCGACAAGCTACTGAAGCAGGTCACATGAACACAAGTGAGCCAATGGTGGTTCCCTCTCCTTCTGCTGGATTCTGAGTGACTGTCTGGAACGTTCCATCTCAAGCAAGCCTCCAAAGCGGGGGAAGAGAGAGAATGGAGGAATCCCCTTGCACCAGCCAGGATAACTTGCACCAGGAACGTGCAGGTTAGGGTTTTATTTTCTTTATATTTATATTTTTATCTAATTTGTTTTCAACATCCTTTCTTATTTTTCAAACCATTTCCAGTCACGGGGAAGCTAAGTGTGACACTTTATTATTGTCACATAAAAACACAGAGTAAAATCCAGTTGTTAGTCCCAAGCAGAGCAGAATCTCAAGCCCGGTACCTAAACCATGATGTGGATGTGGAGTTCTAGCCAATTTCTTTCGAGAGTTTTGGCATGTTGTATGTACAGTATGTTGTCTTTGGGTCCCTGGAATGAATCATCTGAGTTTATTATTTCCAATGGGAAAATTTGCTTTGACATAAGAGTATTTTGGTTTACAAGTATGTTTCCAGAACGAATGATGCTCGTAAACTAAGGTATTACTGTAGAGTGGTTGAAAGAACCATTCTTTATGCCATGGACATTGATGCTTCTTTCTTATCTAAAAATCCCAGCTAGTGAACATAATATAGTAAATGAATAGGGGAAATACGTTCTTGACACAGAAAAGAAATAAACATTTTCAGAATTGCAAGTGTCCCTCTTTTTTTGTTTTCAATGGACAGAAGCAGCGGATGTTGTGAAAAGAGCTCAGAAATTAGAACAGTGACACTGTTCATGGCTGCACAAAAACAGTTGTCTATCGAGGAAATGTTCAGATGTCCAGCTCCTGCCTCAAAAAGCGCCAAGCATCCATCAGCAGTACAAAAAAAGACAAGAAAGGTGAGGCATCTTCTGGAAGGCTACATGCCACATTTCCTTTAAGTGAACTGTTTAAAATGTATTGCTCAAGGACCAACTGACTTCCAGTCAAACTGACTGTACCAGGGGAGGCAGACAAATGGCTTTGAAGCTGTAGAGCGGCAACATTTTTCCCTTTTGAAGGATGCCTCATTAAAAAACAAGTTCAATCTACAGGGGAAAATGCATTTGTGAAACAAGCAGTCCCAATTTAGTCTGGATTACACCATCAAATTCTTTGATCCTGCTGATCTTATTTTTTTTCCTTCCTAAAGAATGGAGGCATTCATTTTCACAATATTGTTATTTCTGTTATTTCTGGAATTCCGGGCGGTTTACAACAAAGTAAAAAACAATGACAAAATAGCAAATTAAATAAGACATCATAATAAAACAACAAAAAGGAATCAGTGGCGAGATGGGGGATGGACAAAAAAAAATTAACAGTCACCAAATGCCTCATAAAAAAGCCGGGTCTTTAAGGCCTTTTTGAAGGCTGGCAGGGACTGTGCAAATAGTTTATTTGTACTGAAAAGTCATTTCAAAAATGACTTGATTAAAATCAATTCAGGTTGAAGCATCAGCATACTAAACAACTCAGCAATTCAGATCTCCTACATCCTAATCAACCACAAACAAATAATTTCCCAACATCTGAGGCCTGCATCTGTCTACCTCTGGATCGTAGAGGCCCCATTTTTTTCCACTGAAAAGTCTCCCATGTACCCAGTCTAGAGCAGTGTTAGTGAACCTATGGCACGGGTGCCAAAGGTGGCACTCAGAGCCCCTTCTGTGGGCACCCGACATCACCCCTTCACAGCCACCTGTATTCAGGTTAAATTGCTGTATTGGCACTTTACGAATAATTAGTGGGTTTTGAATCACAGTTTGGGCACCTGGTCTCTAAAAGGTTTGCCATCTCTGCTCTCTAGAGAGTAGTAGCACACTGTGGTGGATGACATGTTGGACTAGGAATCAGGAGAATCAAATCCCTCACTTTTCCATGAAAAAAATCACTGGGAATGTATGGGGGAGACATCTCACATATCTTGAAAACTCCTACACACTTTTGCCAAAGTCAGAAGACCTGAGGGCACGTAAGGGCCAACAACTCTCTAGTAATATTTTTTTGTAAAGGAAGGGTTAAGGTTGTTGAGGCACTGAAAACATGGCAATATTCCTCTCCATAATCCCTAGACAGCATAAAGGGAACCTGTGAGCAATCTCCACATTATCCCAGAAATATAGGACCATGAGATATTTATCAACCTTCATATTATATTAATTTTGCTTCTGTTGCTTATAAAGGTAAGCTCCATATTTCAAAATAAAAATATTTGTGCTTCTCTTTAATTTAAAATAATTTTTTTAAAATTGAAATTTTGAACTGAATTTTGGGGGTTGGATGAAAGTCAAGTGGAGGCGAGATGGAATGAAGGTCCCCTTCCCCCAAATGGGGGGTCTGTTGCTATAGACTCTCAGAACTCAGATCCCAGCGTGGCAGATGAAGAAATAGGAGCAAACAAGGAACACGGCAAAAGCTAAAGATGAGAGAGCAAAACAACTGACAAATACTGAATTCCAACATGGCCTATGGACTGTACACAACCTTCTGTTATTACATCCTTCTAATACTCAAAAAGGTAGCATGGAGTTGCTGGCAGTTATAGCAAAGATAGAAGACAATGTTCTCCAGGCTTACAATGCTTTTGATGATGTGGTTTTATTACTAAGTGTATTGAGCCGCAGCATGTTATTCCAAAGCAGCAGCACACTTTATTCCCTGGAAGACGACGATACTTGTGGGTACTCACCAATTAAGGCTGTCATAAAACGATTCATGGAAAGTGGTTCTAAATACATTGGCCCGTCATAGCCCGATTCCAGTTCACTCCTCACATAATCCCTGAAGAACACAATGAAATACATTAGCCTACTTTTAAAAAAATGGAGGTGGATAATGTTTTAAAATTAAAAACAAAATATCTCTCCTGTACACAGTTTGGATTTAGAGATGCAAGGCATGTGTTAACTTTACACAGAAAATACTTCTCCCCTTATTAGCTCCACATGGATTTGTGAAGACAGATTGGTTTTCCATGCAAGCATATACAGAAAAGTGTACAAGATATATATTGATATGCCCCAGTACAGACATATCAACTGAAGAAGAACCAGTTACTTACCTGTAAAGGTGGTTCTTCAAGTGGGCCTTTGTGAAGCCACACAGATGGGTTTTCCAGTGTGCATGTGTGAGGCTTGGACTTCCCTAGTTTGTTAGTCTCCACCCCCTCACACTGAGCATGTGCAAGAGGGTTCCTGCCCAAATGCCCACATGACAGGTAAGTACCAGAAACAGCGTGACGAATCGAAGGGAGGTGGGTGGGTGCTGTGTGGCTTCACGAAGATCCACTCGAAGAACCTCCTTTACAAGTAAGTAACTGGTTCTTCTTCATCGTGGCCTTCGTGAAGCCACACAGATGGGTGATTACAAGCAATACTTACAGGATGGAGGGGAGTCACACCATCACAAAGGAAAGGACAGCTCTCCCAAAGGCTGTGGCAGACTTCATGCAGGCATCCATCCTGTAGTGCTTCACAAAGGTTACTGGGTATTGACCATGTGGCTGAGTTACAAATGTCCTCCAAGGGGTCGCTCTTGAGTATGGCAACTGAAGAGGAGACTGCCCTTGTGGAATGAGCTTTGACCAGACAAGGCAACGTTGTTTTTTTTTGCCAATTGGTATGCAAGTTCAATGGCTGAAACAACCCAGCAGGAGAAACGCTGAGACAAACTAGTGACCCTTTGGAACATGAGTCATAACAAACAAAGAACTATTGAGTCAAACCGAACTGAGCAGTCCTAGAAGTGTAAAAGGCAACGGCCTGACAGACATCCAAGGAGTGAAGATTCCTTTCCAGCTGAGTGGATGGATTTCGGAAGAAGGTAGGTAGGGAGGGAGATGGATTGAGACAGGTGGAAGGAGGCAACAACCTTTGGTAAGAAGGAGATGTCTGGGTAGGCAATGACCTTGTCTTTATAAAACTGCAGGTAAGGTGGGTCACACCAGAGTGTGCAAAGTGACCCCCCAGGGGTTAGGGACCCGACCCAACCCACAATCATTGAAAATCCGCGATATGAGGATGCAGGTCAGGTCGGGCCTGGGGCACCTAGCTGGCGGCTCTTGTACTTACCCCCAGCCTGACGCTGCCCCAAATGGGCCTGCGACAGGCCTAGAAAGGCCTCAGAAATGATTTTTGGTGACCTGGAAGAGACTTTTGGGGCCTCCAGAAGGCCCAGGAAGGCCCTCACAGGCCCATTTGAGGTAGCTCCGGGCTGGGAGTAAGTAAGTAATGCCTGAAACAGGCTTTCCCCCCTTACAACAGGGGGGCTTTTTCATATACTGCAGTCCCGCGATATTGCAGGACTGCAGTATATGAACCGCAAATGGGCGGGGGACCACTGTATCAGTGGTAAAGGCATCAACACTGAGGATGCAGCATGAGCCACAGCAGGTGGAGGAAAAGCCTGGGAATGGGGCTGAATGGTAGCCAAAGTTGTATTCACTGACACCAAGGGTGCCACAGTGAAGCTAGAAGGCAGAGATGTCGACAGCTTATGTTTCTTTTTCTTCGGTACTGAAAGCACAGCACCCAGGATCGAAGCAGGTATCGACATAGAAGGTTGTACAAGTGGGATGGTCAGTATAGAAGATGGATAAGCCAAAGTTGGGAGGAACATTGAAGTCGGTATGGCATACCGAAGTAGGTAACTGAGCAGGTGACACAAGCACTGCATTGAGGGTTGAACTCGAAGCCAGGAATTGCATGGCCTGAAACCGATGTTTGTGTGGTTGAAGCTGGTACTATGGTCGAAGTCGGGACCGCATGGAAGGTCGATATCAGCGTTTGCAATTATGCAGTCAGAATCGAAGGTATGGAAGCTGAACGACCATGCTTATGGCCAGTCTTCTGCTTGTCGGAGTGGTTGTTTTTAGCCTTCCAGGCAAAGAGCTCCAGACTCAGCTGGGGAGTCTGCAAAGCCATGGAAGGCTGCTGGGGATACCAGCTCTCGAGGTGGATCTGGCATGATCGAAGGGGTGACACTGTCACCATGTCTTGGCATATGAGCCGATGACTGAATAGAAACTGCGTCCTGGCCGGAAACAGTGGTGGATGAAGAAATGGAGGTAATCTGAACCTGGCCAAAGAGATCCGCTATCAGTGAGATGTCAGGTGGGTTTTTGGTCTCTGAGCCTTCCGATTCAGATGAGGAAGAGGAGGACTCCGAAGGGAAGAGCAGCTCGTAACCTGGGCGAGGAACAGTTGGCCGGTCAGTATCAAGGTCAATGATCTCCGAGGGCTTCGATACTGAAGGCTTTCAAGAATGGGAAGGTTCTTTTTAGATATCTTCTTCAACACTGAAACAGATTTGGATTTTTTCTTCTGCTTTAACGGGCTTGCCAAAACAGCACGAGAAGTGGAACCCTTTTCCATGGACTGTTCTGGATGGAAGATGACTAATTAGGTTGAAAAAGAGAAGAATTCTGAAGGAGAATAATGAGGCGTTACCTCTTAGTGCAGCAGTAAAAGGGAACTGAGACGTTTGGCCAGGAACCGTCATGCTCAGTGCGAGAGGGCAGAGACTAATGAACTTTCCTATTCCTAGGGAAGTCCGAGCCTCGCACGTGCACGCTGGGAAACCCATCTCTGTGGATTCACAAAGGCCATGCTGAAGAACCTATAATTGTGAACTTGCCTGTCTACCTTGTACATTACTCTCTTTGTGTCCTCAGTTCCAGCACTTGTATCCCTGCATGAATTAATTCTTTTTCTAACTCAAACCAGATGCCACGTCTTGTGGACATCTAGAAATGTTTTGAGCCTCTTCAAACACAATCCGTTGGAAAGAGAAGTTAAAAAAAACCCTGACGTTTGTAGCTAAATCAGCAAAACAATCTTATCTTATGTTTCATAAACTGGTGTCCAGATTATTTATTTATTTGTAAAAATCACTTTATGACTCATGATGTTTTGAGACTAGGAACATAAACCTTGAAGCTGCTGCTCTACCATTAAGCAGAGCAACTTTCATCTAAAGACATCTATAAACCCAACTGCAGTATACAGTACTAAATTCTGAAGGTGCTGAAACTTCCAATAAAGAAGCTTTGAAGCCAAAAGTGTTGCACAAGACAAGAGAATACAGCACCCTTGATAACATTGGCTATAACTGACAGTCTAGGACAGGGGTGTCCAAACTTTATGCAAGGAGGGCCAGATTTGGCGAGGTGAAAATGTGAGGAGGCCGACCACTCAGCCACATTTAGCCCCCGGGCCGGACTTTGGACAAGTTTCTAACATGCAAGGAGGCAGGGAGGGCGCTGCAGCAACAGAGCTGGAGGCGAGTAGGTTGGGCAGGTAGACAGAGGCAAGGAGGGCAGGCAAACTGTAAAACTGCAAGCTGATGCCTCCATCCAGTATGGGGAAGGAACAGCTAGTGGGGATGCGTGACAGGCTGAGCCACTGGGAAAAGAGGCCATGGGCCACTCAAAATTTGAAAATGGGCCGCATTTGGCCCCTGGGCCTGACTTTGGACATGCCTGGTCTAGGAACACGTGAAGCCACATTTTTCTCCAGCCAGCTCTTCCACATCACATACAGGCTTTCAAATTGTGTATTGTTTTGAGACATATCACGTTCAGGACCTTGAATCCAAGGGAACACATCTATTGCAGAATACAATTTTAAGCAGAGAATTGTAACTTGCTGCTGAACCATGCCCAAGCTAACTCTCACCATCTTCTGAGGGAAATTTGTGATCTGTATATTATTTCCCTGTGAGTGGAGATCAGCTTGAACAACAAAAATAGCTATAAGAAGAGGCTCATGCCACTTCGGCAACCCTACACTGCTTAAGATTACAGGCTATCCCTGAAGTCTGTTTTTCCAGTGAGAAGCAAACAAATGAGGTGGGTGGTGGTGGTGGTGGTGGTGGTGGTGGAGGAGGAGGAGGAGGAGGAAGAAGAAGAGGAGGAAACTGCAGAACTAGATGATGAAATTTGGCCTTCACTCCTGACAGAAGAATATGATCTTCATAAGCCTGGTCAGTAACAACAGAGCACTATAACCATTAAACTAAACCACCAGTGGAACTGCTTTAAGTTATGAACCAAGACAGAGAGGCCCACCTTTGTCTCTATTCAGCACTGAGAAATATAATATTAATTTTATTACTTGTTTATGGGGGCTTCTCTGTGGTGCATTTATCCTGCCCAGCCTTGCTTGTTTTTTTTTACTCTAATGCTATTCTTGGACTTTTGCCAGGGGCAGAGATGGAGAGAGAAATACTCTAGGTTTACTCAGTAACAATGTTTTCTCATGTGCTCCCAGCACATTATGTTTACTATCTACACTACCAAACTGAAGTATCCTGAAGTAGCGCACACTTCAGCCACTTCTTCCATATATCTGTGATAGGCTTGCTACTTCACTGCAGTTATTTAAGCAATGACTTGACACAAGTACATGGAAATTATGCTGAAGTGGCTCTCTTTAGGGCACCATCTAAAATTAAAATGCATGAGAAGACGGCAAAAAAAAAATTCTAGCAAATCAGTTGTGGTGGCACATTTTGTCCTTCTCCTGCCCTCTTTATTACACACTTTCTCTCTTTGTTCTTTTTGCCAAGAGTGAGTAATCTCACCTTCAGGAAATCCACTCTGGGGGCTGGGGGAGGGGAGGATTTCCCATCTGTTCCTCTTCCCACCCCCCATCCCTGGTTTTTATTCTCTCCTTCCAAAAGAAGAGGAATATTTACACTGTTATTTGAAAGCAGATGACTGCAGCTGTATGAGGAGCTGCTGTTGAGCGGTATTCAGAAATCTGAAGTGGACTGCAATCCTATACCTGTCTAACTCTCTGTAAGTCGCATGGAACTAGTTAGACTAGTTAGCTGCATTAATCTGTGCTGCCACGCCAGGTGAAAGCAAGCCTCTTCTGTCCTTAAGCTCCCCCATGGCAAAGGGGAACCCTTCAAAGCCTCAGAACTTAAAAGGGGAAATAGGAAGCTGTTACTTACAAATGAAAAATTTTGAGGTGCCTGATCCAGGGTTATGCCAGGTACAAAATTACACAAGAGGATTTTTGTCTGCTGCATTGTTTGTCAGAAATACAGTACAGTAGAACCTATTGCTGCTTTGCTCATTCGAGGTGGCCACGGGGAGCAACAGATTGCTGGTCCCTTTCCTGTCACCGTCTGTCCATTTCCAAGCCCAAATCAAAGCAAAGGGGGCTGCTGAATAGTCTTCAATGGTTTGGGGCTTATGAACATGAAGGACCACACATCCCCCCCCTTCAAAAAAGTGGCCCACATAAAAGAAAACCTTTGGAAGTTCTACTGTGGATGTTCATGCCTTCTGAATGGAAGTCAGTGGCAATTGAGCAGGAAGGCCCTCACATACCCCTGCCCCAAAAGGCACCCTTGGTCCTTCCAGCACCAACCACGGATCTCCCCACCCTACCCTGCAGAGCTTTTCAACTAAGGCTGAGGAACATGTTGGGTCTTCAGGGATCCCTGGACTCTCTGCTACTACCATGACTGAAGCCAGAAAAGACTCACTGACATGATTAGTGAGTTTGCCCAAAACTGGGGTTCTGAACTGCCTAACCCCCCTTTTAAATTAAGACAGTTAAAAAAAAGTTTAGCAGCCACAACTATGCTCATATCTGTGTTAACTCTGTGCTTTTTAAAATGACATGTTCTATGCACCTTCCATTGTTTGCAGAACTCAATTAAGCATAATACAGAGGATTATTATGTGCTTTAGAAAATCCATGCGTTTTCATGCTTGCAGCACCCTCCCCTCATTTTAATAGCCACTGCAAAAGTAATGCATGTGATGAGCTTTTAGATTATCTAAAAAAAAGCCACTAAGGAGGCTCCTAGTATAGCAGTACAAATTAGCTAAATAATAGTCCTGCTTATTAAACCGTCACTGAGGAGCACTGGAACATATGGATTTAATATTTTTTAAAATGTACCTCTCGCTTCATTAGCACTTCTTTTACCCTGTTATTGCAAATAGGTTGTGGATCAGCCTCATGGGGGTATAACACTGTTATATAAAAGATATAAAACACAGCAGCCAAGTATGCCCTAATGAAGTCTCTGTGCACAGACTTCATGGCAGGTAAGACTTCACAAGGAGCAGGAAGAGGCTTTGCGAGCCAAGCGCCTGCATCCCAGAGGTCATAGGTAGAGACGGGCAAACCATCCTCTGCCACTGCCTATATCAGTGATGGCGAACCTTTCAGAGACCGAGTGCCCAAACTGCAAGTGCCAGAGCCAGTGTTGTGCAAGTCCATGGCCATGTGGCCACCATGCCTGCAGGGAAACACTGCTTTACCTTCCCACTTTTTTTTACAGTGGTACCTATTTATCTCCTTGAATTTACGTGCTTTTGAACTGCTAGATTGGCAGGAGCTGGGGTTAACAGCAGAAGTGCTCTCCGCTGCGTGGCATCCAGCTGCCGACTTGGTAGCAAACAGTTTGTAGTGCTTTAGCCCGCTGAGGCACCACACCCCAATCAAGAGCAGGCACATTGAATCAGTGGACTTTATAGAGTGGTTGACTCACTAAATTCCAATTGGTTTAATAGGTCTACTATCGTTGTGACTTAAGCATCAGGATTTCACCAATGAAACTGCAGCTTTGGACCCTTAGACAGATAGATTTAATGAGACTGGCATGAGGTAACCACCCCGGCCACCCCCATTCCTCCACACATCTCTCTAATCTCTCTTGGAAAAATCTTCTCCTACGGATCAGGTAACTCAAGAAGGACATGAGACATTGCCAGAATTTGTCAGAGTCGTTTTCTGGAAGCAGGAGTTGCCCTTCCTCAGTGCTTTCTCTGCCTGAACTTCATCCATTCCCTTCTTCCTATTTAGGCCACATTATGCAGTGGGGTGTCCTGACCCTTAGGAGAGGCTTTGTGGGGCAACAGGGATGAGATGGATGTGAAACCAACTTTACCCTCAACCCCCCCCCACCACCAGTGCTTTTTAAGAGTCAATCCATCATCAACAACAACAGAATTATAATATTCCACACAAGGTCCACACACACTTAGTCTGACAAAAATTATATCCTTCAACAGTGACAACAATAAACCCAGTCATCACACCATGCATAGCAAGTAATAATACAGTGGTCCCTTGTATAACAAACAGCTTGTATAACATAAAATTTGTACAACATAAAATATTCCGGAGATAGGGGAAATTTGCTTAACAGAATTGCCTATGGGTAGAATCCGTACAACATAAAAATGGGATCACTCCATTTTTAATGCATTCCTATGGGAATTTGTATAAAGGAAAATTTGCTTAACATAATTTCATTTGGAACAAATTAATTCCTTTATACAAGGTACCACTGTACTAAGTAATAAAGGTGCTTTGATCTTGCACGAAAGAAGACAGCATAATAAGGAGCTGATTGTGTTCTCACTTTAAGAAAAGAGCACTCTTTTCAAAGAAACACAATTTATCCGCCATTACAGTGTGTGTTGCTTTTTCTTTCTTTCAAGATTTATACATATCAGTAGATGGCAATGTAATTCACAAATGAGACATCGTTACCATATAAACAGCAAATTTGCTTTGAGGGTTGGGAAAAGACAGAAAACAGCAATCTGGCATGATATAGAAATAAGAAAGAAAGATGCGAGAGAGGAAAAGAACGGAGATCATCTGATTGTCCCTAAGCACAAAAAGGAGCAAGAAAGGAAACCTGGAGCATTAAATAGAATTTATGGAGGGGAGGGGACTGGTGTAGCAATAAACAAAAATTAAGCGGTCTTTACAAATTGAAGGAATGGAACAATACAAGGAGAGGAAGGAAAGTGAGCAAGCCAAATGAAGTATAAAAATGAAGAGGAGAAAGGGCTGGAGGTTTGAAAAGAAAGGCTGATCTCACAATCAGACATGAGAAGTCATGGTCAATTTCAAAATTACAAGGAAAAGGAAGAGAACATATTCCCAACTAGAAGAAGCAAATGAGAACAAAGGCCTCTGGGCAGAAAGATAAGCCTGCCACAAAAGTTTTAAAATTCAAGATGGAAACACCAGATATTAGTTTGGGAAAGGAACAATTATGGGGTGCAAAAATAGACTAAGACCCTAATTTGCAAGAAAGAAAGAAAGAAAGAAAGAAAGAAAGAAAGAAAGAAAGAAAGAAAGAAAGAAAGAAAGAAAGAAAGAAAGAAAGAAAGAAAGAAAGCTGTGTTATGGAGAGAACATGGCAGTCAGTACGTTGACAGAAACGAAAAAATGCTTAACGAATGAGCCAGGTTTCCACTGTGAATTAAGCTGCCACAAAAGAGAAGCTGGCAAATGCCTGGGCTCAACATGACTTCTGAAGACTGCAGATGGCAGACTTCTGAGTATGTCCTACTTTGTCAATACTTTGACAAATGTTCTTTTATACTTTTGTGCATTGCTCTGACTGTGTAAATCTCTGCATGAGGCTAGCAGAAACCTCGGCAAGAGTGGAGTCTGTCAAAACAAGCTGGCAGAATCAGGAAGCATTTCAGGACACAGAAGCAACATACTAACACACTTCCGGGAGTCTCCCTCTGACAGGCAACCCCCAGGCATTTTGATACAAGGTACTGTGGGTCAGGGTGAGGGACTGGCAGTTTTTTGTCTAGGCATGTTTGGAGCATTCGAATTCACATTACCAAATCGGAAACCATCCGAATCCAGACCCACGAGATCGTCTCAGGCGCACTCAGGTGCGGAAAACGGACACGCGAGACCGCGCCTTCTCTGTGGTGGGGCCTTCATTTTGGAACCACCTCCCCAGTGAGTTGCGCCTGCTTCAGTCCCTGCCTGCCTTTAATAAGGCCTTGAAGACCCTTTTTAGAGAGGCCTTCAGCGACCTTGTGAATTAGTGTTTTCCCCCTTTCTTTTCCTGGGCCCGTCGCCTTCTTGTCATCCGCTGCCTATTGTTTGGAGCTGCTGTTTTACGTATTTTTATTGCTGTTAGCCGCCCAGAGTTCCCGCCGGGAAGATGGGCGGGATACAAGCTTATAAATAAATAAATAAATAAATAAAACCTACCATCTCTGAGCAGATTCGGGAGTCTCCATTTTGCAGAGATGGGGACTCATCTAGTGGGACTTGCTGTCAAGTCAGACTTAAGTTGCACCAGTGACTTGACTCATTCCTTCCCTCCTCCCATGACTCTGACTTGACTGGCAACGCAGAACTCATTGACCCTTCTTCCCTTTTCTATCTGGGGAAAAGAGCTTCTTTTAAATATGAATTTGGAACTTGGGACTCAAGACTTGATACCAAATATTTGGACACCAACTTGGGCCCAAAGACTGGCCAATATCTCTGTCATTTGGGAACTGGCTTTAAACAAAGAACCTGGCCCACACATCTGGCTGTAATACACAGCCTGATGAAGACTCATTTAGAGTAAACAACCAGCCACCCTGTGTGAAATTTTAGCAGTCTAGTAAAGGTGACACCCACCCTTGTTTTCAGTTTGCAAAGAAGGGGCATGGCATTTTTCTTTCTTTTCATGTATTGGGTGAGATTAATGGTAAATATTAGTCTTAGGTGCTTCCCCACCATACTCAGCAGAGCCAGGAAATCTTTGCTTAAGTTTGCAATTATGTGCAGTTTATTGTTAAGCCTGAACCATAAACCGTGATCAATCCTAACTACAGTTAATGGATGTAAATCAGATATATACATTCTGGCGTACTCTTTGCTTGCTTAAGCAAACCAGTGCCAAAACTAACCGCAGCTTGCTAATGTTAAAAATAACAATAATAAATTGTGGCTTGTCAAAAAACAAAAGCAAACATTTCTAATTTCTGCTCTCTTTCCATTTCAGAGGAGAAGAATGGCAGTAAGGCTGTGATGAGTCTGGGATTCATTTAGGTATTGATAAGTCATAGTTCATAATTAATCACAATTAATCATAAAGTCCAAATAGAGCACCCATTACAGATCCAAGGGGGGGGGAATGGACATATAGTTGCAAATAAGACAGAAAGTTTTAAAACACATTACTACTCAAGAGGAAAAAATCAAGCCAGAAAAGAAAAAGAAAAACCAGCTTTTCTCAGCTTAATTTGGGAGTATGCATTCTAAAACCCTATCTTGTATACAACTGTATAATTATTACATCCTTCTTGTTGCTGAAACCAAAATTTATTCATTTATTCTTCAGTGTCCACAGCATTTGCTGAAAGAGAAAGTCAACAGACTACTTTCCATACACCATTTTAAAAATACCAATTTGACCTCACAGAACCTCAAAAAGAACTGGAACTGATTCTGCATCCCCCCTTAAAAATCATCAATATAAAAGTTTTTCTGTTTAAAATCAAAGTCTAAATTAAAGTGCTGAATCCTTCTTGAAATCTAAATATAAAGAGAGACACTCAGAAGGTAAATAAAAGCCTTACTATCTCTGATTCTCCACTCTCAGCTATTATCTTTATCTAACTTCAAGCTTTAAGATCTATAAAATTCTTAACAACTAAACTACAAACTAATAAATGGCGTAGCAATTATGCTTTATGCTTCGGTCACTATCCCAGTTGCCCTTTCCCACATTTCTGCTGACAAATAAATCCATCAGCAACTTCACAAGCAATTATCATGCTTTAGCTTAGTATACTGCTTTGACTAGAGTAATTTTAGTGGTTCAATGGGAGTGCAGCATGGTTTTACATATACTGTTATTGCATAGCAATTTGTTGAGCTCACAGGAACATTTCTGAAGTTAAAAGTAACTGCTTATATGTCTAGCCATGAGAAAAAAGGTGATTCTGCAGTATAAGAACACTCCTTCAGTGTCTCACCCCATCCCAGGCCACCACAGAGGCATCCGACTATACTGACAATTTATATGTGCATGTGTATTTTAAGGTTTACAGGAAATGGCTATTATAAGTCTGCTACTCTCTGTCTCACCTTAACCTGTAACTCAAGGTTGGTGTCAAGATAAAATGGAATGTTAGGAAACAATGTGTATTGGCTTAAGCTCCCCAGAAGATGTAAATTTAAGAAATAGATGCTTCAGCAAAATATTGATAGAGCTGGTTGAAAAGCACGATCTAGTGTCCTTCTGTAGGTTTTGAGTGGGATGGCTATAGGACTAAGGGCCTCCCAGCAGGCCAACTGGAATACGTGGCACCTGGCACAAGCTACACAATCCCAGAATATGAAGAATAAGAATATGAGGGATGTGTTTTATGTATTTTCCAGACTAACAAAGAGAGTATGGCTCAATAAGAAGCTGACAGAACATGCAAATATTCGGGTCTATAAAGCTTGTGTACTACTCCAGGCATGATACCATAGTCTTCTGAGATTGAAGGATGCCAATGAAATGATGTGCACTTGAGAAGGCATTTAATTTCGTTGTACGAAAGTACAATGACAATAAAGTTTATCTTATCTTATCTTATCTTATCTTATCTTATCTTATCTTATCTTATCTTATCTTATCTTATCTTATCTTATCACTGGGAGAAGGGACCAGTAAACTATTTCTGAAGAGTTTATACTCACCATAAGTTTGAATCTGTTTGTTGGCATACAATTATCATTGGAAATGTTTTAAAAAAATCACATAGAGGGAATATCAGCTCCCGTGAGGCTTACCTTGAGATCTGATGTCCAGCATACAGCAACACTGCAGTTAGAAAATACAAGTAGAGTTGAACCAGGTGTTGTCTGGGCAAGGTTAAGAGCACAACACTTAAGATATAACCTGGAGAAGAAATGGAAACAATTCACAGTTAAAGGCACAATTCCTTACAGAATGTTTTCCATTCTTTCTTTCGAAAGTGGAAACTGAAGATCATCGCTGACTGCAACTTGTTCTGTTTTTTTAAAGGGCATGCCTAGAATGCAACACAAGAGGCTGATAAAAGGCAAACTGTAGAAGACCTCTCCCAGGAGACCAGGTGACATGAGGAGCTGGACTGCAACCCTCATGAGATCCAGCCAGCAAAGCGCAGGGTGCGTGCGAGGTGCTGGGAGTTAAAGTTCCAGAGCTGGAAGCCCTTTGGTTGACCCTGCCTCTTCACTTGGACATCTATGAAATACCCCTTGTGAAACATACCAACTGTACCTTTGTACAGAAGGTTTTCAAAACCCTCCAGGGCCTGGGTCCTGAATACCTGTCGGAGCATATCTCCCAGCAGTCAACTGAGGCCAGGCCCACTCAAATGTCGCAGGTGCGCTCACTCAGGGTGCCCACCCCTAGGGAGGCGGGAGATCAGCTACGTGCAGCCGTGCCTTCTCCATTGTGGGCCCCTCGTTATGGAACCACCTTCCAAGTGAGCTGCACCTTGGACAGTCCCTGTCTGCCTTCAAAAAGGCCTTGAAAACCATGCTTTTTAGGGAGGCATATGGCGACCTAATTTAATTTAATTTGTTGTTTAATTTGTTGTTTTTCTCTCTCTCTTCCGCCTCCCGATGTATCTTGTCTAGGGCTTTCCCCCCCTCTTTTTATTTGTATATCTATGTTTTTTTAACCTGTAAACTGTCCAGAGTTCTAGTTTGGAAGATGGGCGGTATAAAAAAATGAAACAAACAAATAAATAATAAATAAATATCTCCCAAAAGTTTGCATTAACATTAAAATGCTCCTCTTTCAAGTTGCATTGCTTATATCTGTTCATTCATCAAAAAAGTGTAAGCCACATTTTCCCATTGGGCCTTAAGCTGTGAGCAATCAGAAAAAAAGTAGAAAAAAACGAATCAAAGCAAATAACCTTATGGGCTAAAATGGCACAAGCTTTTGACTCGAGTTCATTTCATCAGCTACAGGAAATGTAATCTTAAACAGGCAAGCATACAAACAGACACCAAATATATGCGACTGCAAAAACATAAAAATTGTGTCAGCATTTTCAAGGCGCCTCAAAACCCTTTGTTGGATTTCCTACAACAGACACATGACTACCACTCTGAAAATTGCTACAAAAAAACTAGTGTTTCCATTTTTCCACTTAAAACAGCATTTTCATGCCAGTAAGAGAAGTGTCTTCTAGACTGGAAAATAACCTTAATTCTGAAAGGCAGCAAACCAGAACCCAGTTTTTGAACAGAAGACTTTGTAATTGACTTATTTACCTACCCTCTGCTTTGCATCACCACTACGGATATTGTAACAGCTGCTCAACTGCTGATGAGGAGAAAGAAAATGATTCTCTCATACCTATGCCAGCCATCAGACCATGTATATAAAATTTCTTGACACATTACTCATCTCCTTCAGATTCCTTATAACCAGAGGGCAATAAAAGCAGATGACCATCTGAGGATTCGTCATAGAGGGCTTACCTTACTGCTTTCTCCCTGTAATGTGACATCTACCAACCAACTGTGGTGGTGGTATGGAACACACTGCAATGTTCTTTTGAAAGCAGCCTCCATTTCCCACAGAAATGCAGTGGACCCTCGTATAACAAACGGTTTGTATAACATAAAATATGTACAACATAAAAAATTGCAGAGATAGGAGAAATTTGCTTAACAGAATCGCCTATGGGGCAAATCTGTACAACATAAAAATGGTCACGATTAGGGATTACTCTGTTTTCAATGCATTCCTATGGGAAATTTGTATAAAGGAAAATTTGCTTAACATAATTTCATTTGGAATGAATTAATTTCTTTATACAAGGTACCACTGTACTTTAAACATGTCAAGGATGAGGAAAACAAAGCCTAATTCCCACAGAAAATAACATGCAGAGCACACAATAGCAGAATGCTACTTATTTTTGCTTTCTGACTGAGTAAACACTGTTTACCATATCTGTGAAGATTCTTAGTCCTGCAGGTGAAATGATCCAGCAGAACTGCTTTTCTTTTGAGATCAAAACTTTTCACTCTTCATGCAAGTAGCTTCTTCAGCCTATTTACCACTTTTTGTGTAAGACTGCAGTTATAAGCCTTGACTGTTTTAATTTCAGGAAAGAGCATAGTATGTCAATATTGTTTCAATGGAATTAATAAGTAAATAAACCAAAATTTAAAAATTATTTAATTCAGTGATGGTTAACCTTTTAGAGACTGAGTGCCCAAACTTTTGCAAAGTGCCAATGCAGCAATTTAACCTGAATACAGTGCTAGCCTGGGTTACAAATGCTTTGGGTGCTACCCTCCGGGAAAGCGAGGATCAAATAGCAGGTTTTTGAATTTCCTGCTGCCACAGCATCTTTTGGGATGCCCAGAGTGGTGTGGATGTAGAGTAAACTGGGGTTACGAATGAGCCCACAAGCTGCTGCCTCCCCTTTGCCCAGCTCTCTGCACAGAGCACAGTGGCGTGCTCCGAGTGGAGGGGGATGTGCCATGGCTGTGAAGGGGTGATGTTGAATGCCCTCAGAAAGGGCTCTGTGTGCTGCCTTTGGCATCCATGCCATAGATTTGCCAACACTGATCTAGTTAAATGTATTCTCAAAGGCCTTCATGGCTAGGATCTGATAGCTGTTGTGAGTTTTTTTAGGCTGTTTGGCATGTTCTGGAAGTTTTTCTTCCTGATGTTTTGCCAGACTCTGCGGCCAGCATCTTCGGAGGGCAAGGAGCTCAGGAAACCCAGAGCACAAAGACAACTCCTAGTTCCCTGAGCTCCTTGATCTCTGAAGCCACAGAGTCTGGTGAAATGTCAGGAAGAATAACTTCCAGAACACAGCCAAACAGCCCGAAAAACTCACAACAGGTAACGGATCCTCATTAGTCACTTGGGGACTTGCTTCTCACTTTGGACACATTCTCCATAGCAGCATGGCCTCCAAGCTGCCGACCAAACTAAACATGGACTCTTGGTCCCACAGACATTATTCACTCTTAACTCCCAGAGATGCTTGAGATCATTTCTCCTAATCAAGGCATCCCAAATATTGACTGGGAGAGTTAAACTGCCTGACCTTTCCCTGGCTGAAACATATCTGAAGTGGCTCTCAGGCTCTGTGGAGAGGACAATATACTGAGGAAAGATGAAACTTGGTGGGTGGGTTTTTGTGTCAAATCAAGGAAATGGCTAAGGAGGACTAATCCCACTTTCCCCTTAGCTTCTTATAAAAAGATTTGCAAAAACATATCATCCTTAGGATATCCTGTTACAGACCTCCCAAACAACTCCTAAACAAAACCTAATGTCAAGATAACTTGGAAGAAAACACTGTTTATTTGTAACAAAACACTCTGAAACAGTGCTTCTTTCCTACTTCAATCTTCCTTCAAGTACAACAGGATATTCATTGAAAAGCAGCTGATGATGCATATCTTAAGAATATTTCGCCAGCCAAAGCAACCAAAGAATCAATAGTTTATTCAGACTCATAACACTTGATTATTCTGAGTAACTGTGTACCAGCAGCAAAATGCTCTATTCACTCCGATCTAATGAAGTTTTTTCATTTGTAGTTCTAAAGGGATAGGATACCTATTATTTTATTTAGAGACAAATTTTTAAGGACAAATGGACACACTGCTGAGATGGGTCAAGATATTTCATTTTTCAAGGCTTTTTCAAAAAGAAAAAAAGTTAGGAAGGAAATAAAGGACTTTAATCTGTTTAAAGAGATTCTCTCCTCTTCAAAACTATCAGATTTTGTAAGTAAAGCAGTGCCAGAGGAACAAGGGTTAGATAGCTCTCCTTCCTTCCTTCCTTCCTTCCTTCCTTCCTTCCTTCCTTCCTTCCTTCCTTCCTTCCTTCCTTCCTTCCTTCCTTCCTTCCTTCCTTCGCCTAGTTTCTGCCCACAAGGGACCAAAAGCAGCTCACAACAATTAAAACCATGCAATAATGACAAGTTAAAAACACTATATAAAATGATGTATTTTTAAAAATTAAACATTAGTCAAGACTAAAAGCAATTATGAAAGCATTAGTTTTTAAAAATATCTAAATTTCAGAAACAGAGCATCTCTTAAACACCTACTTTCCTCCTAAAAGCCTGCCTAAAAAGCAAGGCCTTTGCCTGATGACAGAAGGACAAGGGAAAGGGGGCTATCCTTGCTTTTTGGAGCAGTGCATTCCAAAGCCTGACAACCACCACTTAGAATCATAGAATCGTTGGAAGGGGCCTATAAAGCCATTGAAACCAACCCTGTCTCCTGTGTTATAGCTCACCCAGCCAGTGAACTGCAGCAGCTTCAAACGGCCAAAGTGCCAGGCAGGGCCTCTTTACCAACCCACACAGATGGAGTCATGTACTGTGCCGAATACGAGGCCTATAGGCCTTACTATAAAGCCTCACTAAATGGTGATAGGCCTCTTTTGTGATCTGGCCATCTTCCCACCCTCCAAACCAAATAAGAGAATGAGATTAGCTGGTGCCGTGAGGGCCAGATGGGAATTTTTGGCTGCCACTCAGGTTGGACCAGAGTGGTAGTGTGTTTTTGCCCATCCCATTCTCTTTAAAGGTAAAGGGAGGTTTATTGACTCCAGTCACAATTGGTGGGTAGTGCAAGCGGTAAATCGAAGTCAGATTAAATTTAGTGAATAATATGCCCTTTGGGGCCAGCAGCCCTCAATAAGAATTAGGAAATGGATTAGGAAATTAGGAACAGCAGGGTTTAGGTATAAATAGGTTCAAAGATGGAGAGATGAAGGCTGCCCAGACCATGAGTTTTGAGAGAGTGCTGAACAGGTGGCAGCACCCTTCTAATAATATTTAGGATTCATTAATTAATCCACTTGCACTACATTCAGGCCTCCTTGTTTAAGGGATATTCAACAGTAAAACTGATTGCATTTTATATCAATAAATTGTGGCCCAATTTGAATCCCACAAATGTGTCTTCCCTCTTTATTTCCGGGCTGGATGGGCAATGGAGTCTCAAATATAGCTAGTGTTAGAAAATCTTCCTATCATTGCGTAGCAGATGGTGAATGTCTGTATTTCCAAGCTTGTATAAACCTTTTAGTCAATATAAGGGCTTGTCAAGTCCATTTTCATTGTTCATTTATCAGATCCCTTATGACAGGTATGCAGTTTAAAAGAATATGAATATCTGCAAATATCAGAGATTTCCCCAGTTCTAAATTAATATAAGAAATGACTTCAGGTCAGGATGGGAAAAAATCAAATTGATTTAAATCAAATCCACCCTCCTTCAAACCAGTCTCAGTAAGTTACTGGACCTATATCATACATCTCAAGGATGCATTCTTTGTACTGTATTATATCTTCCTTCCTAAACAATCATTGGAGAGTCCAATATACTTTGAATATTATTATTTGTTCAATTTCAAATCTAAAGAGACATCTCATATAGATTCTAACACAATTTCCCAATATTTAGGTTGTAGATTACCTTCTAATTTTCTATTTCCAAGTCTTTTTCTATTTGCATTGAACACCTGTCTTACCAACATCTATTAAGCATTTATAGACCAAAGTTACAGGCTTATGTTTCTACATGGATCCACCTATACCAGGCATGTTCAAACTTCGGCCCTCCTAATGTTTTGGACCACAACTCCCAGAATTCTAAGCTTGCATTGCCAATGACAAAGGACTGTGGGATTTGTGGTCCAAAACATCTGGAGGGCCGAAGTTTGGACATGCCTGACCTATACCGAAGGCCACATCCCCTGACAACTGTCTTAACTGGGAATATGTTTATGTATCTTTTTCATCTGCAAGGGAAATGAGCAACATGGTATCAAGTATGTGATTTGACATTAGTGCTTCAAACCCCACCTCCACCTTGTAATCACTCCCTTGGTGCAAAGTATTTAACTGTCTCTGATATGGCGTCTCAACTAACTGCAACTATTTTGTGAAGGCACCTGTGACATTTTCTCACAGTCTGAAAGGCATCTAAAATGACAGGAAATAAATTTGGACAATTCTTTTAAATGGTCTAAAAGAATGGTTGAGAACAACATAATAGCACTTTCAAGAGTGGTGGCCTGTTAGTCTCCTTCAGCTATAAGAAAACCCAATGATTCAAAAACTCATTTCTGTCTGAATCCAGAGTTGGAACTGCAACCCTCTTCCATTTCACTGTGGATCCAATGTAGTGATTACAATCCACTTCCTCAGGAACATTTACAACAAAGAACACTATTGCATCCCCCCATGTTTTAAAAGGACACCCCCCTATGTAGCCTGAGTATCATTATACTCCGGAAGATATACATCTACTATTATGATGGGGTATTGCATCATGAACAGGTAGTTGCTGTGTTTCTCTTTTCTCCTCCTGCTGTCAATTTTGCCTGTTGCTTCTGAGATCTCCATGTGTCTGTATCTGCAAAATGCTACCTCGGGCACACACTGTTCTTCTCCTCCCACTCATGGTATTCTCACAATATATGTGTGAGGCAGGCTCAGCTGACAGTGAATGACTGGCTCACAGTCAATCACAGGGCAAGCTTCATGGCTGAGTGGAAATTTCAACCTCTGTCTTCCACATCCCCATGTGACATTTCAGTCACAACACATCCCACTGGTTGATTGAGAGTTAAGTTGGAAGATGCCACCCTAGCATTCAGTAAATGGAAATCTACTGTGCAAACAAATGGAGAGAGAAATGTATTGTCAAATGTGCCTCTCGGGCAAGAGCGACAGATTCACAACGACAACAGAAGTAGTTGAAGGCAATACCACAGGCATTATAATTTATTTATTATTTATTTGTTCCATTTTTATATTGCCCATCTTCCAAACTGGAACTCTGGGCAGTTTAAAAGTTTTAAAAAAATCAATATACAAATAGAAAAGCATCAAAATACAGATAAAAAGAGGGGGCAAACCCTTGGCAAGATAAATCAGAGGGCGGGAAGTGATAAGAAAAAAAAGTTAAAGCAGGTCGCCATATGCCTCCTAAAAAGCAAGGTTTTCAGAGCCTTTTTGAAGGCGGGCAGGGACTGTGCAAGGCACAGCTCACTCAGAAGGTGGTTCCATAACGATGGGCCCACAACGGAAAAGGTGCGGCCGCGTGTAGCCGATCTCCATGCCTCCCTAGGAGTGGGCACCCTGAGTGAGTGCGCCTGTGACATCCGAGTGAGTCTGGCCTCAGTTGACCTCTGGTAGATACGCTCTGACAGGTATTCAGGACCCAAGCCATGGAGGGTTTTGAAAACCAAAACCAGGACCTTGAACCTTATCCTAAGAGCCACAGGTAGCCAATGCAGGCGAACCAGAGCTGGGTGATGTGATCGAACCTCCGAGCACCCACCACCAGCCGGCCACCGCATTCTACACCCATTGGAGTCTCCGGACAAGGGTTAAGGGCAACCCCACGTAAAGTGTGTTGCAGTAATCAATCCTCAAGATCACGAGGGCCTGCACGACCGTCCTCAGGGA
Organism: Phrynocephalus forsythii; assembly: GCA_029282475.1. Lineage (NCBI taxonomy): Eukaryota > Metazoa > Chordata > Lepidosauria > Squamata > Agamidae > Phrynocephalus > Phrynocephalus forsythii. The sequence continues at coordinate 115,067,778 of JAPFRF010000011.1, forward strand.
GGACTCATCGAGGTACGGGCGGATCTGGGCAATCCTGCGGAGATGAAAAAAAGCAGCCCTGGAGATGGCCATTACCTGGGCTTCCAGGGAGAGGGCCGAGTCCAGGACCACGCCCAGATTCCTTGCCCTGTGCATAGGCTGGAGGGAGACTCCCCCCAGACTAGGGAGGGGGCCATTGTACCCAGATGAGGGCACCCCGAAGAACAGTACCTCGGTCTTCTCCGGATTCAGTTTGAGCCTGTTAGTCCTGGTCCAGTCCAAAACCGCCTCCAGGCACGAGTCGAGGGAGCGCACTGCCTCCACTGCAGATGTAGAAAATGAGAGATAGAGCTGCGTGTCATCAGCGTATTGATGACAGCGAACTCTAAATCTCCTGATGACAAACTTCAGCCCTCCTGATGTTTTGGACCACAACTTCCATAATTCCAAGCCTGTATTTCCAATGGCAGAGGGCTGTGCGAGTTGTGGTCCAAAACATCTGGAGGGCTGAAGTTTGGACATGCCTTCAATACAGTATTGGAGTGGAGCTACACTACTGCTCCTACAATGCATGCAAGGAAGGCTGCCACTACCAACCGCCCTGTGGAAGAAATGAGAAAATAAGCAAATGAGGTTAAAATAATCCCAGTTGCCTACTGCTGCTCCATCTGGTCTGCCACTTCCTCCCAGGCATCCGCAGGGCCTGAGTTCATCTACTGCATTTCTCAGCTACTGATTAATTACTGGGCTGATTTTTAAGAGGAAGCCAGCTCAGCAAAATCTGAAGGGTCAAAAGTGAATGATTGCAAAGGGAACAACAAACTGCCTTGAACTCTGTGCCATTCAGCAAAGACAAAAAGAGGCCTTGCCTAAATTCAACCATGTGCTGTATGACAATCAGCGATAGGATTTTGAAAAACTCCTGATCAGGCCTCTGCTGATCAGAGAACACCTAAGTCTACACCAGGGGTCCTCAATCTAAGGCCCCGGGGCTGGATGCCCCCCCCCAGGTCCTGAATCCGGCCCCCCAAGGTCTTGAATCCAGCCCCCAGGACCAATTACAACCTCCCACCTACCCCCTGCTTTGTGAGCAAGTCAGCCTCCGCAGCTGCTTCTATTGCTGAGGCAGTTCAAAGAAGTGGGCTATGTCGCTTCTCCCACTCCCCCCAACTACCGCTCAGACAATCAGCATGCTGGCTAGTGGGGCATTCAAAGTGGGAGGGCTACGGCAAGGTCCCCCACTCCCCCACCCACCACCCAGATGGTTGGGACGCTGGGTGCAGCCGAGTGGGGCAATTTAAAACAGGAGGGCTGCGGCAAGGTCTCCCCCCCCCTTTTTCCATGTTGGCCTTTTTTTTTGGACTGTGGTCCGGCCCCCAGTGGTGTCTGGGGAGTGCTGGACCATCCCACTGTTTGAAAACTTTGGGGACCCCTGGTCTACACAGTACACCACTCTGTTCTCACCTTCTTCTAAATAAATGATGTTTGCAAGGAGGAGGAACAGGTACAGTATGATCCTGACAAACACACACACCTCAATACAATTTGTGTTTGGACAATTCCTGTATGAGAAGTTTGTCTGACAAATTCACAAACTGAGCTGCAAGCCTCACCATCTCCATGCCCTAAAGGGTAGGACTGAGCTTCTTCATAAGTCGGCCAAACCAAACCATAAAAAATGTGCAATGCTGAAACTAATGGCCCAAACTAGAAAAAGTCAAGGTCACTGCAGCAATTTTTTGTGTGAAAATCCAGCTGCATTTGAGCTTAAGCCAATATCTTAGTATTCCCTCTACTTTTATGATTGCAGCAGTCATGAAATCACCAAAAGTCAAAATATCTCTCAAGCATTATGCCATGGGTTTCTTCTTTCTCTGTCATTTTTTTCCTGTGCAGAATCCCCCTGGTCACACAGCTTTCAGTAAAATAAGCAACAACACTTGCATCCTACAATGAGTCTGAGATCTTCCACATGACAGTGGTATGGGGAACATCTGCTGAGAATTTTTTTAAAATTTGCTATAGCCCAGTGGTTCTCAACCTGTGGGTCTCCAGATGTTCCTGGACTGCAACTCCCAGAAATCCCTTCTAGCACTGCAAGTGGTGGAGGCTTCTGGGAGTTGCAGTTGAAGAACATCTGGGGACCCACAGGTTGAGAACCAGTGCTATAGCCTCTCAGTTGTACCTTCTCAAAGCTAAACACTGCCTTGCTATCAATGCTGAATCATAGAACCGGAGCTCTGGAGGGGACCTAACACCTTGTTGATGCAGAATATCTACAACTAAAACACTCCTGACTGGTGGCTACTTGCTCTCTGTCTGAAAACCTCCAGTGGACAATTTCCACCTTCCTCTGAAATAGTCCATTAAATTGTCAAACAACATCTTCCTCCATGTTGTTGCCAAAGTATAACCAAGAATGCCTCTCTTGTTATTTAAGTCCATCGGTTCAGGTCCTGCTCTCTGGAGCAAAAGAAAGCAAGCTTTCCCCTTGCATTTCATGACAGCCCTTCGAATACATGAATATAGCTGCAACATTTCAATTTTCTCTTCTCATGGCTAAATATACCTAGTTCCCTCAACCATTCCTAATAGTGCTTAGTTTTCAGACCATTTACCATCTCTGTCATCCTCCTCTGGACACATGCCAGGTTGCTGATATTTGAAAAAGCCTGTGCTTCCCCAAAGTGGAAATAGCTCTTTAGATGAGATCTCATCAAAACAGAAAAAGAGTAGCACCATTGCCTTCCTCGATCTGGACACTTTTCAAAACTAGATTCCCCAACTCTGCTGTCTTTCCTGAAACAGGCAAAAACCTTTATCTTCAGGCAAGCTTTCCCTGAATGATGGACTACCTATTATGTGTCTTATATGAATCTACCATACATGATTACATAGCCTTTGTGTTTATAACCACTTATAACCTTGTGTGATTACATTGACACTATGTTTTCAATGTTATTTTCCATCACTCATAACTTTTACATGGAATTTTTACTCATGTTCTCTTGTAGCTTTAATGCAATGTTGTCTTTTAATGCTGTGTAAGATGTCCCTCAATTCCCTGTTCTCAATACTTGAGCATGTCTTAATTGTACTGGACTGTATATTGTCCCTCATCACTGTAAGCCACCTTTTGTCTTTTTCTAAGGAGAAAGGCTTGGGTATCCGCAATGTACTTCATTGGCACCTTCAACCTATTTGGCTTCTGCTGCGAGTACTGTGGACCTTATTTTCACTCTCCTCCCTGAGCACCTCCACCTCCAGAAAGATAGTTTTATCCATCTAGCACTTTCAAGCTGGTCACCCTTAGCCTCCTTATCTCCATTGGACCCTCCAACAGCTCCTCCTCTTCCACCTACAGGAGCTATCCAAAGCTCCTGGGATGACCCATGCTGCAAAGCCCTAGTGGAAAAACTTAAGGCCTCAGCCAACAACCCAATAGATCGTGCACACATGCTGGCAGCTCAGTCAAAAGGCTCAGGAGATTGGCTTCATGCTCTCCCACTCTCCAATATAGGATTGAAGCTTGACGACAACTCTCTTCGAATAGCAGTCAGTCTCCGTTTGGGAGCACCAATTGTTCACCATCATGTGTGTCCCTGTGGTACAACTATCACCCCGCAGGGCCACCATGGCCTCTCTTGCCAACTTGGTTCGGGCAAACATGTCAGACACAACATGATCAATGACATCTTATGTCGTGCCCTTAACAGAGCCGGTTTTCCAGCTACCCGAGAGCCTTTATATTTGTGTGCTGGAAATAACAAAAGACCAGATAGGACTACCCTGATCCCTTGGATCAAAGGCCGATGCTTAACGTGGGACGCCACATGTCCAAATACATTTGCCACGTCTCACGTACAAAACACCAGCATCGAAGCCGGGTCCGCAGCAGCAACAGCCGAACAATTAAAAAGACAAAAATACGAAGATATGGCAACAGGAATTGACTTTGTCCCTGTAGCCATCGAAACATCTGGAGTCTGGGGGAAATCAGCCTTGAGCCTAGTCCAGGGAATAGGTTGCAGGATAGCCATTACATCTCAAGATGACTGAGCACCTATGTTCCTGAGGCAACAGCTCTCAATTGCTGTCCAAAGAGGGAATGCCTGCTGTGTGCTTGGCACTCTAGGCCAGCTGACTAAATAATGGTGTTTTTAGTAAAGTGATTTTAACCAGTATATTTAAAAATAAATAAATTAACCTTTTATTTTTGAAGATAGATAAATAGATAAATAGATAAATAGATAAATAAATTTATTATTTGCATTCATAAACCGTCCACCTTTCCCATTGGAAAATCCGATTGCATCCTGAAGTGCTGTATCACAATGACCACAGAAATGCTACAGAAGAAACATATTGTGTGAAGATCATATCTTCACACAATAAGTTGTGGAGAGCTTTCCTTAGAGGGAAGAGGTGACACTTTGCATATTACATAAAAATACAAGACATTTTCTCAGCAGTGCTTCTGAACATATCCAAGCCCATGCTGAGTTAGTGGTGACAACCAGATCGACAGAGTGGGCATATTCAACAGTTGTATAAGGAAGGGTGCTGTGAGAAACTTGGCCCCTCATAAGGGAGCTGCCATTGTCAACCACACCCACTTGCCTTTTGGCCCATGGACTGTTAATCTTGAGGCTAGTAGCCAGCAATCGTCACTACTCTGTCTTGTGCCTCCTAACAAGCCAACCCAGGGGTGGTGGTGGGGTGGGGTGGGTGATCCAAGACTTATTTTGACATTTGCTCAACTACCTTCTTGGGGAGAAATATCTCAATGACAAGACCACAGATTAAAAAAATCCATGGCTTGTTTAGCTGGAGGCAGGAGTGATCAATGGTGACATGAGCAATCAGCATGCCTGTTCTACAATACGCTAGAGATGCCAGAGAAGGCTGGCTCATATCACAATATCCCTGAGCCAGTCTGTAGCTGACGTTTCTGCTGTTTCAAACATGATGAATCTGCACCATGTTTTACCATGGGGCAGCAGATATTCATAGCTAGACTATACAATTCATTTCCTGTTTAAACTACAGGAAGCAGGTAATGTTCCTGGATGACAAATTCAGGTTGGCAACCCATCAAAAACAAAAACAAAACAACCAAAACAATAACCTAGTGGCTTGCACAGACAGATCTTAACCATCATGCTCTACAAACACTCAACCTTTAATAGTCTGTCCAAACGACACAGTTCAACAGCTTCTTTCAGTTATTTCTAGCTGAGGCCAGTAAGAAACATTGAGATAGTCCACAAATTATGCCCATTACTTCTCACTGATGCCCACTAGATTATAAGGATGTGTGAAATCCATCGCACTCCCTTATCTTAGATAATTGCCTATCGAGGCGAGTCGAAGCAAGCTGGCAAACCTATCAAGCTGATTGACTGACTGAGATTTCCTCAGTCAACATTTCCCATTCTTCCTCCTCACTTTGTACTTTAAACAGCAGCACATAAATTTCACCAACAAGAAGGGATGGAGGAGGAAAGCGACTACACAGAGAGTTCTGAGTGTGCAAAGAAGGCTTTGCGTCTCACATGCCTTCTCGTATTAAATTACTAATTTTCTGCAAATATCTCAAGATAATGATTGATCATCACACCAGTGTTCTTTCCTCCATGGGTGAGATTTTAGAGAGAGAGAGAGAGAGAGAGAGAGAGAGAGAGAGAGAGAGAGAGAGAGAGAGAGAGAGAGAGAGAGGACCGAGTCATAAGATGAGTTCACTTATAAATAGCTGCTCACTAAAATAGAACGTTTGAAAATTAAATATGTCACTCAATTAAATGCCTGACTGAGCATGGAACAGACAATGAGGAGGTCTTCTGGAAGTGTTTAACCAGAAGTATTGCTCTCCATCCCTGGAGCATACTTCCTGTATGCATCCCAATGGGTTCGAACTTTGAGTAAGATTGACCAGAGTTAAGGTCACAGTGCTCCCAATTTCCACATCTTAATTTGTTTTTGATCTCACCAAAGTCAGCAGATAGCAAATCTGCTGGCAGATACAGTGAAGGCGAAGTCAAATGTCAGAACCAGGCCAAGGGAGAACAAGTTGGCAAGAGACAAAGGACATGGCTGACTTATGGAAGCCAAGCAGGTTCCTAGAGGATTCTTGTTAGCGACAAAGGGAGGCTTCATCAAGCCAAGCATTTCAAAGCCGGACAAAAGTTCTCCTGCTCAGCATAAAAATCAGATTGGGATTCCAAACTGTTCTTCATGGACTTGGTAGTAGAAGATACAGTGGTATCTTGTATAAAGGAATTAATTCGTTCCAAATGAAATTATGTTAAGGAAATTTTCCTTTATACAAATTTTCTATAGGAATGCATTGAAAACAGAGTAATCCCTAATCACCACCATTTTTGTGTTGTACAGATTCGCCCCATAGACAATTCTGTTGAGCAATTTCCCCTATCTCTGGAATTTTTTATGTTGTACAGATTTTATGTTATAAAAACCATTTGTTATACAAGGGTCCACTGTATTGTGACTGCTGTGGTCAGAGCACCTTTGCCCAGCGGCAGCTGAGCAAGGAAGGAAGCAGTGCCTTCCTTAGGAAGGAAACAGGCGTGTGCTGTCTTCTGGATTCTGTGGAGGAGATGGGTAAGAGGGGGGATGTTGGCCAAGCTGACATCCATTATGAACAATACTTCCCACCCACTGCACCAGACAGTGGAGGCTCTGGGTAGCTCCTTCAGTGGCAGACTCAGGCATCCTCGGTGCGGGAAGGAGCGCTACTGCAGATCTTTTCCCCCCACTGCTGTTAGACTCTACAACTCTACAGTCTAACATGCTCATATGGGCTGTATTGTAGTTTCTTTTTTTCTTTTACACATTTAATTTTTATATCCAAATTTTAGAGTGCATATTTGTATATTGGATTTATTTTATTTTAATCTCTATTATCTATTTTTCTTTCTTTCTCAGTTTACACTTTTTGTGCACCTACCCTTCTTTACTTGTTATTTATATTGGGAGCTGTGTAACAAGCAAATTTCCATGACATGGGATTAATAAAGATTTATCTTATTTTATCTTATCTTATCTTATCTTATCTTATCTTATCTTATCTTATCTTATCTTATCTTAAGGGATCCAATATTCCTTAGCAATCATATGCTCTCTAGGGGCCATTGTATCATCAGTTAGAATAATAGAATCATAGAGTTGGAAGAGACCTCAAGGGCCATCTAGTCCAACCCCCTGCCATGCAGGAACCCCATCACAATATTTCCGACAGATGGCCATCCAGCCTCTGCTTAAAAACCTTCAAGGAAGGAGACTCCACCACCCTTTGTGGCAGCATATTCCACTGCCGAGCAGCTCTAACTGTCATGAAGTTCTTCCTAATGTTCAAATGGAATCTCTTTTCCTGTAGTTTGAAACCATTGCCCTGAGTCCTAGTCTCTGAAGCCATGGAAAACAAACCAGTCCCCTCTTCAATATGACATCCTTTCAAATATTTAAACACAGCTATCATATCCCCCTCAGCCTTCTTTTTGAAAGGCTAAACATTCCCAGTTCCCTAAGCCGTTCCTCATAAGACATTTCCTCCAGACCCTATAGAACCCTAACAATGTGCTGCCAGGATATTTGAAAAAAATACCTCCACCCACAGGTTTCTGCTAAGAATTTGAGATCTTTAGCAAAAGCCCGGTCACCTGAAGGAATATGGATGAGTGAATCAGGAAGAGTAGAGAGACAGGGGTCTCTATGTAGCGGCCTCTCAAGGGTAGAGACCCCTTCGAGCTTCTGGCAATAGCCAAGACTATCTAGTTTACTGTAATATCACCTTTGGCAAACTTAACTGACTATTAAAACCAGCTCTCAGGGTTCTTGTTGATTTTTCTTTTTAAAACAAGACAAACTTTTAAATGGATTTTACATATGAGTTAAATCTGTTTTTAAAGAATAACGCTCATCTTTTCACTGTCGCACATTGCTTTGGGACCCTCATGGGATGAAAAAAAAAACCTAATACTTCTAAAAAATAAATAATTAAATAAATGTCTGAGGTAGCAGAGATCCCCAGAAACCATCAACATGATGAACTAGTCACGAAAAGCTATACAGTGGACCCTCATTTAACAAGCAGTTTGTTTAACAGAAAATCTGCTTAAAGGAAAAAATTTCCAGAGAGAGGGGGAAATCGCTTAACAGAATCGCCTTTGGGGTGAATCCGTACAACAACAAAACAGTCGTGATTAGGGATTAATCCGTTTTCAATGCATTCCTATGGGAAACGTGTACAAAGGAAAATTTGCTTAACAGAATTTCATTTGGAACAAATTGATTCCTTTATACAAGGTACCTCTGTATTTTAATTTCAACAATTTACCTTTGACAAGGTGGGTGATGTGATATGCTGTACATACTATTCTGTATGGATAACATACAAGTCCCTAAACAGTTTGGGGCTTTGATATCTGACAGAACACCTTCTTGTAATTACTCATTGTGATGTCGAGACAGGCTTAACGTCTTAGATGGGAGTACTTGCAGTCTACAAAGGGTTTGTAGCAGGGCAGTGTTGAGTTAATTTGTCCTGTACTGGAATAGACACAACAGTGTCAGGATGGGCTTGATGAAACTGTAATTAGTCAAACACCTGTGCAATCAAATGTGACTGCCTTGCAATGATGATTAATTTGCATGCTAATAATTTTGTTATTACAATGCTGCTCTGAAGAGCTAAATAGGCAATATTACGAGCACAGTTTCTTATTATGCTCCTAAAACCATGTTTCTCATGAAATCCTCTCTTATTTTATTCTACTGTTCCCTTGCCCCTTGTTGCATACTACAAAAGAAACACCACCCATTTAGATCCCACCCTTCGGCTCTTTTCTTTTATGCAAGGGAACAAAGCCGACTAGAAAGTCTTCCATTCATTACAGCCGGGAAACCGCGTCTAATGACATGTGTCTAGAAGCCAAGTTCGAACATCAACGGAGTACCTCAGCTTGTTCTGAAGTCATTGCCTTGGTTTCCTTTAGTGGAGAAAGCTTGGGATTATATAGTTAATTGATGCCTGTCCTAGTTGCACAAAGTTGCAAAAGAAGAAGTGAAGTGGCTGGGGACATGGCCAAAATGTTCAGCCGTAGTTTGACTAATGACTAATGGTTCAAGAACTCCCAGCTAGCTAGCTTCATGACTCAACAGGGATTTGAAACCAAGTCTTCTCAGTGATGCTCCAGCATCTTTTCCTATTTCCACCTACAGTGGTACCCCGTTACGACGCGCCCGACATACAAAAATCATGACTTACGAGCGAGATTCCATTGGTTTTTAAATCCCACTGCCTTACGAGCAAAATATAGGGTTTTTTTAAAAAAACTGTTTCTCCCATGGTGCTTTGTGTTTGGGAGGTTTTAAAATACCCGCACTGAAAGGTAGGTTGATTTTTCCTCTGTTATTTTTATATACTGTACTGTAATTTTTTTGTGTGTGTTTGCCGTGGAGGGAGTCTTTTTTGTTGTTGTAATTTTTAAACAACCAGCACTTTCCCCCTCAATCAGGCACTTTGCAGGGGAAAGCGCAGCTTGTTTAAAATGTCTTTGAGACACCGAGCCAAGAGGTTGCCTTGGTGGCTTAAAGACATTTTAAACCACCCACTGCTTCCCACACACACACAACAGGTGCATTGGGGGGGGGGAGAAGTGGTGGATGGAGACAAATAGTTGCCTCGGTGGCTAAAGACATTTTAAACCACCCGTCACTTCTCCCCCCACCAACATGCCTGGTGGAGGGGAGGGGGAGCTGTGGGTGGTTTAAGCGGTTTCCCATAGGAATGCATTGAAATCCGTTCGTCCGGAACTGATTAATTGACTTTCAATGCATTCCTATGGGGAATCGCTCCCCGACTTACGAGCTAATCGACTTATGAGTGTACACTTGGAACAGATTAATTTCGTAAGTCGGGGTACCACTGTAGTTGGAAAAAATTATTCTTCTAATCTTTAATTGAAAGAAGTAACTTTTCTGCCTGTTTGTTTATATATTCCACCAAGAGCTTGCTTCATGAAATGTAAGCATCATTCCTGCAGAGGCCAAGGTATCATCATATTCTGGCTAGCGATAGTTAGGCAGGTACCACTGCCCATCAAGGGAAGGAGGGTGAAAAGGGGGCTGGAATTCTTCCATGTAGTCCTAAATACCTGCTTCCAAGCCGTATGTCAACCTGCAGCAGTCAAAGGGTGGTTAATGTTTCATCTGCGATAAAAATCAACATGCTGCAGGCAATGGACATGTAAGTTGTTAATTACCACACACCTACAAATGCAAGATTAAAACAATTCCATAGCCAAACCAAACAACTAGAGGGCACCATGCTTAGCTGGTGATCGCTGCACAATCTCCTACCCTCTGAGCCAGATTTTACGAAGAAGCGGCGCTGCCAAACCTAACAGAGTGGCAGTATGCCAACAACCTTCTGGAAAGCCCTAGCCGTGCTCATCCTAAATAACTGATAGGCATTGCAGAACGGCCAATCTTTAATGAACCACATTCCCACAAATACTGCAAGAGCAGCAATGTTCCAGAACAAAGAAAAGGGACTCTCAATTAGTTTAAGTCTCTGTCGCTAGGAGCCAGATCAGGGTTCATCAGTGTCCCTTTGTCTGACCATTACCTCCAGTCACACCGACTTAACCATTTCTACTACTGTGGACAGTGGCTGCATAAGCAAAGGTCTCCTGTGAGTAGCCTCACCCTGGGGTGGAGCCCCCCCTTGCCCTTTACAATCAGAGCATCCCATCACAGCATCATGCCCTCCTCTCCCTCTTCCTTCCAAAGCCTTTGAGCCAACGCTCCAAGCCTCTCCATTTTCGTACTGAGACTGGGCCAAATGATTTCATTTTCCAAACGTCTCAGCCAGCACAGTCAATGGTCAAGGTTTCTGGGACATGTAGTCCAGCAACATTTAGGGCCCAAGGTTGGGAGCCAGTGGCTGAACACTCAATAAACATCCCAAGACAATGAATTAGTTACTTCTTGCCTCCCATTGGACTTCATGATCTGCCCTTAAGGAAGACCACACGTGAGATAATTTTTACCGAATAAAGGAAAGCATGGTTTTAATTCACAAGACCTGAGCTTTGGTGTCATTTCCAGAGCCTTTTGAAGGTCACAAATTCATAGGGTGCGCGTAAGTCAGAAGCATGAACAGAAGGCACTAAATCCTACTTAACAGGGCAGTAGGATTATGAGATCTCTGGCGGAGAAACTGGTGCTTCAAGGATACTGCCCTTTAAAATGTGCAGAAGTCAAAATACAGCAAATCAGTTTCACTTTTCCCACATATTTTTTTTTTGCTACAGAGCCTAAATGTCAATTATGAAAAAAAATCTAAGAGGAAATACAATTCGCATTGTATTTTTATTACACAAGTAGAACTTGTAGAATTGGCCTTAGCCAGCGCAGCCCATTGTCGGGAGCCCTGGGAACTACAATCCAACAGCATGTGGAGGGCTACATGAATCCCTGGTATTAAACGCCAGTTCAGCACCTATGGGAATGAGCCTGTGCAAGCCTTTGGCTCCACTTAGTCTCCTTAGATTCCCTCTGGCACGTCTTGAGACGCAGAGATCAGAAGCATTTGCTTTCCTTTCGAACTGTGAACTGCTATTTCTCCTAATAACGCTTTATTAGGAGCAGCTACCACCATAACCCTTCATTTCAACTGACCTTGTTTGGACAAACCATAATTTTAACCAGCCACAGCCTGTCGCAATTCAGACACAGTCACAATCTAGGAGCCACGTAACCACAAGCCCAAGCTAATAGCAGAGGCAAGTCTTCACTAGGGTTTTTTTGTCTGTTCATGAAAATGCAAAAATACAGCAAACACAATGTCCTTTTCAGCCGTGACATACGTACCCACATAATGCATATTAAGAGCCAGGTACTTGTATTGGAAGAGAGGATTATTGTTCAGGCTACTTCTTTGGATCTGCTGGAAGAAGGAACTGACATCCCATCTGTACAAGACATCTAGTAGCATGATGCTCGGGACGCGCAAGGCCACATTCAACATTGCTTCCAACTTCTCCTTTGCAGCCATCCTGTTTCCTATTGACGAATCTGTACCAGCCTGTATAAAAAAAGCAGAAACCAACCTTTCAGCACACCAAAACCACCAAATGCATTAAAAGACAAGAAGCTGCTTTCTACCAAACCAACCTCATTGGCCCACCCATTCAATACTCATCATGTTGAGCAGCACTTGCAAAAAAGAGAAGGGGGGGAATCATTTCTAGACCTCAGATCCCCGAATTACCCATCCAAATTTTCAAAACTAACATGTTCAAGTTTTGCTTTCCAGCTGCTAAGGGACAAATCTTTCCCCTCATTTCTCACTAGATCCCTTAATGGGGGAAAGTGGAAAGCCACTATGGAACTTCCCACGTGCAAAGCATAGGCTCTTCCATGGAAACGAAGACTGTCCATTTCCTGCTGGATCACCCCACAGGTTGGTGTAGCACAGTGTTCCTTCTGCAGCCAACTGGCAGCGGGATTCTTCTCTAGGCCACAAACAGGACACTAAGGTGGCAGTGATTCAGAGACGCCCTGCCTCTAGTGTGGGAGGAACCACCATGATTGCCATGTTTTTATTAATCTGTTTCTTCTTTTAGCTCAGCACATCCTCTGAGAGTCATCTGCACATTCATATTTCATTTGCACATGGAAAAGGCCGAAGATCAACAAAGGAACAGATTTTGCTAGCTTGTGAAAAAATGCAGCAGCCAAAATGTTATGTATTTATTTATTTTATTTTATTTTATTTCTATACCACCCGTCTTCCCAAAGGAACTCCAGGAGGTATACAACAGCTGCATATAACAATTTTTTAAAAGCATGGCAACCAATTAAAAAAATAACAAAAATAACAAAACAAATAAATAATAATAGTAATACTCAGCAAGATGGCAGAACAAAATGAAACAAAACAAAACCAAACAAACCCTTATTGTCACCATATTCCTCTCTAAAAGGCATGGTATGAAGTGCTTTTTTGAAGACTGGCAGGGACTGTGCAAGGTGAATCTCACTTGGCAGTAGGTTTCTTTTTTCTGTCTATTCCAGCCAGTAACTGATTTTCAACATTGACCATTTTCACATCCTGTTGTTTACCGTAAGAAAAGTCTATTCTTAAAGAGGAGAACACTCCCCAAGCTGATATGTATGCACTCTCCCGCACCAATCATGGCAGGAGCCCTTTAGTTGACAGCTAGGAACAGACTGAAAATTATGATGATACTTTCTATGCTAAGGAAGAGGATTTCAGCTTGTGTGTCAAACAGAGCAGATCTTTTGGTAATAACCGGCAATGAGAGTCAAGTGACGGATAACAAAGAGGCTCTACATTTTGTTCCTTTACATTTATATTTGTAACACATCTAAGAAATCCCTCCCCTCCTATCGTGCTTCGTTTGACACTCTAATTCACTACAGAGTCATGTAAACAAATCTTTTTACCTCATATTCTTCTTCCAATGTGGTGAATCCCTCTTTATTGCTTGCCAGAATAAGAGAAATGGCAAAACTATTCAAGGATGAAAATAACACATCCGGAGGACACAATCGTCTATGTGCAGAACCTGGAATGACCCATGCCGTCTGGGGGATTCTCCGGGTTGTAATCCGATAGACCGCATTTTCAACCTGAGTCTACGTGGCTGCTCTAAAAGTAACCCTAGTATAGCACTGCCAGTAGCCTTGCACTATTGCCATTTATTTATCTGTTCCTCGTGCATGCTTTGTTCTGCATGACTGCATTCCTGCCTTCTTTTGTTTGTAAGTACATTACTCAGTATTTCACTGGAGATATGCATGATCTCCAAATTATATACCTGACCTTTTAAAATACGATTCCAAAGATGGCTAGAAAGATTGTTAGAATGGATCTGGGACCTGAACTCTGTCTGCAATGACCTGCATTAATAGAATCCATACCACAATCTAACCAATAGGTAGAGAGAGAAAACAGTACACACTTGGAGGGAGCCATGTTCTCTCTCCTGGTTTCTAGTGTGCTCATCAAGGTGTCTCTTGGTCTGAACCAGGAGGGTATGCATTCTGTTCTTAAGTTGTTGTTGTTGTTCAGTCGTGTCCAACTCTTTGTGACCCCATGGACCAGAGCTCGCCAGGCCTTCCTGTCTTCCACTGCCTCCTGGAGTTTGGTTAAATCCATATTGGTTGCATCGATGACACCGTCCAACCATCTCATTCTCTGCCATCCTCTTTTCCTTTTGCCTTCAATTTTTCCCAACATCAGGGACTTTTCCAAGGAGTCCTCTCTCCTTATGAGGTGGCCAAAGTACTGGAGCTTCAGCTTCAAAATCTGTTCTCCCAGTGAACATTCGGGGTTGATTTCTTTCAAGATGGATAGGTTTGATCTCCTTGCAGTCCAGGGGACTCTCAAGAGTCTCCTCCAGCACCACAGCTCAAAAGCATTTATTCTGTGGTGATCAGCCTTCTTTATGGACCAGCTCTCACTTCCATTTTTAACTACTTGAAAAACCATAGCTTTGACCATCCTGACCTTAGTTGGCAAAGTGATGTCTCTGCTCTTTAGGATGCTGCCTAGGTTTGCCATTGCTTTCCTCCCAAGAAGCAGGCGTATTTTTATTTCATTGCTGCAGTCGCCATCTGCAGTGATCAAGGAGCCCAAGAAAATAAACTCTGTCATTGCCTCCATTTCTTTCCCTTCTATTTGCCAGGAGGTGATGGGACTGGTGGCCATGATCTTAGTTTTTTTGATGTTGAGCTTCAGCCCATTTTTTTCACTCTCCTCTTTCACCCTCATTAAGAGGTTCTTTATTTCCTCCTCACTTTCTTCTATCAGAGTAGTATCATCTGCGTATCTGAGGTTGTTGATATTTCTTCCGGCAATCTTAATTCCGGCTTGCGAGTCATCCAGACCTGCCTTTCTCATGATGTACTCTGCATATAAGTTAGATAGGCAATGTGACAGTATACAGCCTTGTTGTACTCCTTTCCCAATTTTAAACCAGTCAGTTGTTCCATATCCAGTTCTGACGGTTGCTGCTTGTCCCACATATAGATTTCTTAGGAGACAGATAAGGTGGTCAGGCACTCCCATTCCTGTTCTTAAGTACCAGTGCATATTACAGATCACTTAATATAGACAGGCCTTTGGTCTGATCCAGGAGGGCTATTCTTGACATTTTCCTCTTGTATTTATATTTATATTTATATTTATATACTGCCAGATTTTCCCAAATGGGAACTCAAGGCAGTTAACAAATATAAAATAACACAATTCAAAATTCAAAGAAATAATAATTGGTTCCAGAGAATGTACATAAAAAGAATGAACAGTAAACAGCAGAACCCAAAGTTAAAACTAGCAAAAAATCAGAATAATAATAATAATACTAATGCAAGATGGCAAAAAGGAAAAAAATGAGAAATTTTCCTAGTTTGCACTGTCAACCTGTGTCGCTTTGGTGGTTAAATGTGACCTTGAGTTCTCACTGCTGTCAGCCATTAAATAACTAAAACTATAAGGAAGATGGTCCCAAACTTGCATAACCCAGGTAAATCCCAGTTAGCAAGCTGTTGGTGAAGGGTTCTGGGAGTTGCATCCAAAGAACAACTGGGCTACTCAAGCCACCCATCAGCATTCAAGCAAAGGTCGCAGTAATTAGGAAAACACTCAATCCACAAATTAGTGTTACGACTCAAACACAAATGAAAACAGGTGGAAATGCTACATTCATATACTGTACGACCCCACCCTTTAATTAAAAAAAAAACTCCTTTGTGCTAGTTAGTTTTAAGACTCCACACACAAACAACAGCCGTGTAATTTAAGTTACCTCTCAAGATATAGCTATCACTAAATATAGAAAGGCTTTTTCAGGGGTCTGACTTAATGTTTTGCCCTCAGCACTGCTCCAGGGTTGTTTCAGGAGAACTCTAGAATCGTACACACTTGTGTGCTGATGGTAGTGCTTCACATGTGGTTCCGCTCCTTTCATAGAGATCTTCAGAAAGAGCTAACTATCCTGGGTTTCTATCCCAGGATACTCATGTGGCTTGGATGCATCTTTTCTCCTTACAACTGAAGAGAAACAGTGAAAGCCAGGTTTGCAAAATTCTTAGCAGCTACTATCAAAACAAGGATCAATTCAACATTCTGAATTCTCACTCTTTTACAAGTGTTAGTGACTTCATCAGCCTGCTTTGATATCAGAAGCGTATTATGAAATTTCTTCCCTTGTGTGTTTGTGTGTGAGTTTTACCTTTCGATCGCAAACCACATATTGCTTGCAAACTCCTATGGCTGGTGGAAATAAATGAACCTGGACATGAATAGGTCAGAAATAACAGAAATAGTAGCAGTTTTGCTCCCTTTAAAAATCAGCACTACAAAGAGGCGTGAAGTCCACAGTGTATCACCATGTAGTACAGCAAGGCTGTGACAAAGGATGAAGAAGGCTGTTTAAGTTACACACAGCTTGGGAAGTTCACAATTTACTTACGCAGCCTACGCATGACCCCACTAGCAAGCTAGGCATTCAATTGACTGGCCCTAGAAGAATGGAAGGCTGAGTCCATCTCGAGCCAGCTACCTGCGCCCAGTATTAAACTCAAGTCATGAGCAGAATCTTCACTGTAGTACTGTAGTTTAACTGTCTCACTAGGCTCCAGAGCCCTGCTAAAACTGCAGATAAAGGGGATTCCAATTGTGCAACGAGTACTGCTCTCCTCCTTAGACAAGCAATATTGCTCTCCTAGCAGAACAGCCCATGAAACAGAACAGCCCATGAAACCTAGTTAAATGGATGTTTTTGCTCAAGAGGAGTTATTTTTCATAGAATCATAGAGTTGGAAGAGATCTCAAGGGCCATCTTGTCCAACCCCTCTCATGCAGGAACCCACATCACAGGACTCCTGACAGATGGCCACCCCGCCTCTGCTTAAAAACCTCCAAAGGGGACTCCACCACCCTCCGTAGCAGCATATTCCACTGCTGGACAGCTCTAACCGTCATGAAGTTCTTCCTAATGTTCAAATGGAATCTCTTTTCCTGTAGTTTGAAACCATTGCCCCGAGTCCTAGTCTCTGAAGCCATGGAAAACAAACCTGTTCCCTCTTCAAAATGGCATCCTTTCAAATATTTAAACACAGCTATCATATCCCCTCTCTGCCTTCTTTTTGAAAGGCTAAACATTCCCAGTTCCCTAAGCCGTTCCTCATATGACATTTCTTCCAGACCTTCAACCATCCTGGTCGCCCTCCTCTGTACCCGCTTGAGGTTGTCAACATCCTTTTTAAATTGAGGCGCACAGAACTGGACGCAGTATCCCAGGTGGAGTCTGACCAGAGCAGAAGAGTGGTACTATCACTTTCCTTGATCTAGACACTATGGTTCTGTTGAGTGTACATACACTGGTTCTGTTTGAGTATACATACTGTATACCGTATCACAGAATCATAGAACAGTGAAGCTGAAAGGGGCCCAGGGGGCCATCAGTTCCAATCCCCCTGCTCCATGCATGAATCCAAATCAAAGGATATCTGCCAGGTGGTTGTTTTTCTTGATAGTCAGCTGAACGCTGGGTTTTCTTAACTCGAGCCCTTTGTTGAGCGTCCTGCACTCTGGGAGGATGGAGAACAGATCATGCCTGTCCTCTGTAGGACAGCCCTTCAAATGTTTGGAGAGTGCTTTCATATGGCCTCCTCAGTCTTCTTTTCTCTAGATTAAACATGCCCAATTCTTTCAGTCTTTCCTCATAGGTTTTGGTTTCCAGCCCCCTGATCGTCCATGTTGCCCTTCTCTGAACTTGTTCCAATCTGTCAGCATCTTTCTAGAAGTATGGTGTCCTGAACTGGACACAGTACTCAAGTTAAGGCCTAACCAGGGCTGTATAGAGGGACAAAGCACCTCATCGGATTTGGAAATAAGAGTTCTGTTAATGCATCTTAAAATAGCATTTGCCTTTTCTTGTAACCACATCGCACTGCTAGCTCATATTCAGCTTATGATCCTCTAGAATTCCAAGATCCTTCTCACTTGTCGTATTGCTGAGCCAGGTGTCCTCCATCTTGTAACTGCACATTTAGTTTCTTCTTCCTAGCTGCAGAATTTCACTTTGTTGGTTTCAGGCCAGGGCTCTAGCCTATCAAGAACTTTTCAAATTTTGTTTCTGTCTTTCAGAGTATTAGTTATTCCAATTTTGTGTCATCCACGAATTTGAAAAGCATTCCCTGTACTCCCTTATCCCTTTGGGAGTTACTCTTTGCCAACCCACTCAACCCCAAAAGCAGGAGTAAGGTATGTTGATATCAACTATTTAAATACTGAAGTAACGCTTTAGACACAATTCTTAAGGTGAACAATGGCCTAAGGTGCTGAAACCTCAACAGAGGTGGGGGCCTCAGGCATAGTCTATCTGCTACTTATCAGGGTGAGCTTTCAACAATACCCAGACCAATGAAAAAGCCTTCACCACCAAGGCCATAGCTAATGACCCACATTTTATAGGTTTCACCACCTTATGCCATTCTTCACCTTAAGGCTATGGATACTATTGTCAACCTAACGAGCCTATTCAGGCCATTGCCCATCTTATAAGCCTATTTCAGACCATGGTGACAAGAGGTCAAAGCTGACTATAAGATGGAGGACTCGCACTAGCTGTATTCAGACTGATGAAGCTGTTTGGATGAGCAGCGAAACATTTCTATCTCAAGAAAAAGAAGTCCAGTTGCCATGACTCGACTTCCAGACTTCATCTATGAATGACCCAAAATAAAAATCCAGTTTGATCTGATACCTCACAGACCCAAATAAGTTTGTCTACTATTGCAACCTTAATCGGCCATCAAAGTTTTTAGGCTGTGCATCTTGTTTTATATCACAGAACATTAATGTATGGATCTACTCCTCAACTTGTGTCCACAAACCATCTGCTAAGAACTTTGGGGAATCTAAATTCTCTGCACTAACAACAGGACACTGGTTCATGCATGATGAAGTGGGCTTTGATCCATGAAGGCTAGCAGAATGTATGATTTTCAGTGGTTTAATAAAAGTATCCCCTAATCCAGTGATGGTGAACCTTTTAGAAACCGAGTGGCCAAACTGCGATTCAAAACCCACTAATTTTTCACAAAGTGCCAATACAGCAATTTAACCTGAATACAAGTGGCTGTGAAGAGGCAATGTCAGGTGCCCACAGAAAGGCCTCCGAGTGCCACCTTTGTTCACCAACACTGCCCTAATCCATCATTCCTTAGAAATGAACACTCACTGGAGGTGGGGTGGTACTGTTTTTCTTTGTTTTTAAATTAAGTTATCTCGTTTGCCTTAATAGTTCTATTAAGGTTGCAGTAAGTTGGTTCCAGCTTGATATAGCATACAACATGCAAAACACCAATAATATGTTCTTCCTTCTTCATGGAGTTGTCCCCTAGCTTTCTTCCAAGAATGGAAGTCAATGTATCTTACAGTAAAACAGGCCTAAAGCATTTTAAAAATTAAAGCATGATTTTAATGTTTATCAATCAAAGAAAAAGCCTCACCCATCCAGTTAAAGTTGAATTGCCAAAGGCTGCCTCACTGAAAAAGTCTCTGCCTATTGGTAGCAAAACAGGGAGGGAGCCAAGCTAGCCTCTGCCCAAAGCAAATTTTAGAGCCCTGGTGGCTTTCATAAGAAAGCCCCAAGTAGTACACTGATATTTCCCATTTCCAGGCCATTAAGTGTTTCTATTTAAGCACAGAACTGAAGTATTGAAGGTGAAACTAACATGCTTTTGCTGTTGTCCTCAAATAGGTAACGCTATTCATCCAACAAGGAAGTAGTAAGACAGCAGAAGATTTTCAGTTGAGTAGAAATGGTGTTTTGTTTTGGAAGAGAACTGGTTCCAAAACGAAACACGCCAGCCGAGCTGGTGTTCGGAATGCTGTCCCACCCTCCGGAATAAAATCAACCACTGTCTTACCTTGCTTTACCGCATGTGGTGTGAAACTCCAATCAGGAAGCAGCCTCTGATGCAATATCTTTCCCTCTCTCTGGTGATGGGTAATCAAGAGCTGTGCAAGGACATGCACCATCCCACCTCCCTGTCTGATTGGCCAGTGCCAGGGAGATGGAAAGATGACACATCAGAGGCTGCTTCCCGGTTGGAGTTTCACCCTGAGCAAGGTAAAGCAAGGTAAGACAGTGGTTGATTTTGTTCTGGAGCATGAGACTGCATTCTGAACGGCAGCTGTGCTGGCGCATTTTGTTTCGGAACCAGTCCCCTTCCGAAATGAAATGCCGGTCTCTACAATTGAGTATTTTAAAAGCTACTAAAATGAGATATAATAATGAGTTAAATATTTGTGAGTAGATGGGTGCCTGTTCTGCTGGAATTAGTAACATATTTTAACCCAGAGGGATGAGATTTCTAGCATTTCATTTCTCCAAAATATAAAAACGCTCATGAATTTAAATAAGAGATCAGAAATATCTCTAGATTACTTTCAACATACATGCATCCTTCTATTCCATAAAATGTCAAAGAAGTTAACACACTTATGAAACCATATTATTAAGCTGTCAGCAACATTGCAGTTATGCTCAGTCATAACAAAACCAAAATGGCAAATATCAGTACAGTAAATCCAAATGAGGCACCAACCCATCAGAAACTAAAACCCTGCGCGAACAGATTTTCTGATTGCACCAATACAGAGAAAGAGTAGTTCCTATGTACATAAACAGTAAAACCCTCCAGCTGCCTGCTGCTGTGCAGAAACAAGATAGGACATCTATTACTAGTAGGTTCTCCTTTTGAGCTTCCTAAGTCCTCTGGCTGGCCACTGTCAAAAAACAGAACATGGGACTAGATTTGGGAGGACCAATCCGTCCATTTTTACAATCATGTATGCAAGAGACATGATTGTAAACATGGACTGATTGGTCCTCCCAACTGTCTATTCCCCTGCCCTGAGTACATCTGATCTCACCTGATCTCAGAAGCTAAGCAGGGTTAGGCCCGGCTAGTACTTAGATGGGTGACCACCAGGGATATACCAGGCGCTGTAGGTGCCCGGAGTAGGAACTGGCAAGCCACTCCAGTATTCCTGCCAAGAAAACTCCATGGACATGGGGTCACAAAGAGTCAGTCATGACTGTAATGGCACAATAACAACAACGCAAGAACAAACACTTAGTACAAAGCTTTAGAAACCAGTGAGGTGAGTATTAAACCCATTCTCTTCAGTGTATCTTTCTTTCAGGCACTCCATTTCTGGTGGCATTCATGGGAGTTTAAAAGCCCAAGACCTGCAAGGAAGAATGACAGAGGCTGGTCATGGAGCTGCTGATGGCCTCACGTGGCTCATGTGTCACAATTTGATGCCCACTGTTTTAATTGTAGTAATTTGTATCACTGGGCAAACACTTGCAACTTGTTCTTCTATGCAGTATCCTCATTAGGGGGTACCTGGAGTAGAAGACTAACAGAAGGGAAGGGCCAGGATCCTATTCAGGAATTACAGGCATGATACCCCTGGCTTTGGGATATGTTTTAATTTTGGGAGTTCATGCAAGGAAGTACGCGATACTACCCTCGCACAAGCGATTCTGTTTTCCACTGGCCACAGCTCCACCACCCCACAACTAGCCAATGGCTGGGAAGGCAGTGCTGGAAGCTCCCAGTTGGTATTGGTATTGTGGAACAGACCAACACCTTTCAGGGTGTTCACCAAGTCTTAGCTAGGATGCTCGCCGCTTGAGGTTCCACAAGTGTAGTGGCAGGACAATCCACTCTGTCAACATTATACAGGAATTGAGTGAAAAATCAAGGGAACCCCTTTGTGTTGGATTGGTGACTATGATCCCAATCGCTCCATTATCTCCACCAAAAAGGAAACATTTGGAGACTGATATCAAAGGGATTAACAATGGAAGCATCTGCCTAGCAATGCTGTAGTTAAGATTTTCTCAGAATCTGCATGGCATGCCAGCTCAGGTTCTTCTTTCTGGTGCACACAAGAGCAGCTCTGCATGGAGTAAATGAGGGTGAGCACATTTCAGAAGGTTGTGCAATATAAGCAATGGGTTTTAAAACATTCCATACATCTAAGAATGAAATTGCCTTTTCCAGAAAGTTTTTCATCACGTGATGGAATGGATTAACTTTTTAACTACAATAGTGAGTTCACATAGTTACAAAGGAAGGAGGCATTCTCACCACCAAGGCAAGCACATACGTCAAGGTACCATTTCCTAATCTAGCTAATAGCGGGAACTGGAAATTACGATTACTGAAGTTGAATGACTTCATTAACCCATGTGTGGCAAGACTGTCTCTTCTTTGCATATACAGTATTTCTCAAAGGAGAATTCCTGAAGGTACTACTGTATGGTGCAATGTGTAAAGAGGACTGCTTGGTGTGATAAGCAAGGTATTCAAATTGTGATGTGGGTGACTTAATCTACATCTCTAATAAAATATGAAGCTTGCTGGATGGTCTTTACATAAATCACTATCTTGCAGCCTCGCCTACCTAACTACACTTTCTTTTCCAAAGACTTGCAGAAGTGTCACATTTAAAATATTTTTGGCCTGGCCTAACTGCTGGAGCTGATGAAAAGGAATAACAAAATGTTTAAGAGATCATCACATACTTCAGAAATAAAGATGTACCATTTGATACGCACAGCTACAAACTGGTCCCCAGTGGTGGCCCTTGGGGCAAGTAGAAATCCTATCCACAGCTTTCAAATTAACAGGAAATGACAGATTGCACAGAGGAAAGGGTGTCTAAGTTAGGAAAGGGTGTCTAAGTGCAGGGACAGCCAGACGATCAACTGCCTTTGATGTGAGTAAGCCACTCACATTACTGTATGTAAACCCATGGCAAACCTGCATGTCTTATGGAAAAAAATTCTACTGCTCTTTGTATGGTGTTGCCAGTCCATTTCTTAACCATTTGTAGGCATAGGCTAATGGTTTTGATCTGAGCTTAGGAATATTAATATAAATTTGCTGTTTCCAGGTGTACAAAATAAAAAGTGGGAAGCCAGAATAGCTGTGCTTGCCTCCAGGGCAGGCACCAGAAATCAGTCTGCAGCTGCACGATCAGCTACAGGTGGATTTCTGAAAATATCTTGGTCCATGAGTTGCTGGATAGCTCAGTGGTTTAGTGCAGCCAGAGATTGGGGGTTCAGTTCCTCACTGGGCCTCCTTGATAAGGGCTGAACTTCATGATTCACAAGGTGCCCTTCTAGTTCTGCAATTCCAAGATGATTACTCATGCAATAGCAATGGAAAATGAGAGAAGGTGAACAGGTCAACCATTTCCCAACTTACTGAGTACTGTCTACTTTGAGTGGCAGTGACCACAGATTTCAGCCAGTTGTCTTTCACATCAACATTTATCTATTGTAATTAGACATGGGTGTTCCGTTTCGTTTTGGAAACTGGTTAGAAAATGAAACATGCCAGCACAGCTGGCACTCGGAATGCAGTCTCACCCTCTGGAACAAAATCAGCCACTGTCTTACCTTGTTTTACCTCACGCTGACTGAAATTCCAATCAGGAAGCAGCTTCCAATGTCTCATCTTTCCCTCTCCCTGGCGCTGGCCAATCAGGAGCTGTGAAGGACAGGCATCATCCCACCTCCCTGTCTGATTGGCCAGTGCAAGAGAGAGGGAAAGATGACACATCGGAGGCTTCTTCCTGGTTGAAATTTTGCCATGCACAAGGTAAAGCAAGGTGAGACAGTGGTTGATTTTGTTCCGGAGGGTGGGAAGGTGTTCCGAGCGCCAGCTGTGCTGGCATGTTTCATTTCGGAACCAGTCCCCTTACGAAACAAAACACCCATATCTAATTGTAATATATAGTATTTTGAAGATCACTGTGATGAGCTGTATGCACACTAACATTGGTGGAATCATATGTGGGGAAAACCTTACAGGTTATGCTTTGAAGACAGGTATGACCAGTTGTAGAGTTCCCCCCGCCGCCATTCTCCTATACCTATCACACATCCAATACTACATTTTAGTCATTTGTTATGTTAAGACGTAACGCGGTGTATTCAGAAACTAACTACTGTACCTGGGTTTCCCAATTTGCCTGCCATTGAAACGTAACAGCTGGCATTATACACTAAACATTATAACATTTAAAAGCATTATAAAAATGTTCAATGGCACCTTCAGTGCCTTATTATTATTTTTTCCATTACATGAAAACAATCCACTATTAAGCTACAAGTCCCATGAGTCTCTGTAGCACCAGCATAGCATTTGGGATTTTACTGCACTGGGACAACATGATGACTAGTAGCATTCAGATCTATGGTTCTGCACCTTTAAGACAGCACGGCCACATGAGCGACAGCCATCCCTGACAGATGCTGCAAAAATGCAAAGCTGATACACTTACAACAAATAGGACAAATGAACTGAATGGCAAAGGCAGGATTTCTCTTTTTCAGAACCCTAAACACATCCATTCATAAATATTTAGTTAACACAACATTCTTTAACCTCTGGTATCAATCTTTTGTAATGCAATTGAAGTGGATAATTCTTTGTCACCCTTTGGTGACTGTTTTGCCAGTCTGCCTCACCCTCTGCCTCCCTGTGAGAATCAAAATAAAGTGTCAACAGCACAAAAGGGAACATGTTCTTACTTGAGCAAAGACTTAGAAGAAAGAACTAACTTAAATTACTTGAAAGCATCAGATAACTCAGACTTAGCAGAAAGTGTGGGAAGATACAAGCCACATCTGCTGCCGGAGAATCAGCTAACTGCTTAAGAAACTGTTTCAGCCCATTTTGATACAAGCATCCAGGACTTGGGAGGCTGCCGGTAAGCAATCAAATGCAATCGTGAAATTAGCAAACTGACCAACGAACTACCAGCAGTATCTCCGGATCAGGCTCTGAAATACTTTGACTGGATGAAAGGAACCGCATATCCACTTCTGACTGTGCCTGTCAAGGAAGTGAAATATTTCAGGTCTCCAAGGATGCAACTCTGACATCTTCTCCCTTTTGAAAGAAGGCAGCTTGGTGGGGGTAGGGGTGGGGGAATCATTCTGGAGGCCATTTCACAAGCTGCATGGAAGATTTTGATGTATATGCATCCTGAAAAGCTCCTTTCCAGTTGTCACCAGCAGCAACTTGTCCAGCTGACTGCAAGAGAGGGAGATGAGTTGGGAAGCAGGGCTATTCTAACAACCCAGCTGAAAAAGTTCCTAGACCCCTCCTCCCTTTCCCATCCCTTTTTTCTTTCTTTTGGGTCATGTCCTTAGATTTAAAAAACCTTCAATCAAGGATTACTTTGCTTTTTGGCTCTATACAAGTCATCCTGGAAGCCTATCAGCTCAGCAGCAGGCCAAAAATGCTTTAAATATTTAATTACCGTAAATAAATAAATCTGTGCCTAGAAGAGTGAAAGTTTATGGTGAGGAAACACAATATTCAGGTCATAGAAGAGGTAGCCATGTGAAGTCTGTGCTGGCATGTGTCAGAACTGAACTTGGGGGATTGTTAGGCCTTTGCCTTCACCAAGAGCGGATTGATACATTATTTCAGCTGGTTCTCTCACACCTTTATTGTGGTTTAACCTGTGAGCATTCCACCACATTCACGGTGTAACTGTTTGGATGAAGCAGTTCACCAAAGGAAACAGATCATGCTTCTTGGAACAGAGGAACCTTAATGTGGCCAATTTAATTCACATATGCAAGACATTCAAATAAAGCAAGCATATATTGCTCTTCTATACATCTCAAAGAACTTTCTCGTCATTATGGAAACCGGTCAACCTGGTATGATGGGAGTCATGATCCAACTGATCTGGAAGGAACCCGGCTGGAAAAGCTGATTTAAGACTATCGATGTTCACACTTGTGGACTCTAGAAGTGATGTAAGAGTTCAAGACCTCTTGTTTTAACATGCAAAAGGGGGGAGTTCAAGATGCACACCTGGATGTACACATAAAGACATTCCACAAAGCTCAAATGAAAAGTGAGAAACATGCAATGCTCCATTTTGTTGTATTTCTATGAAGATTTTCAGTCGTCCAGGTGAGGTTATCTGGAAGTTGAGTCATGGCAACTGGACTTCTTTTCTCTCAAGAAAAGGCCTTGAGAGAAATGAAGTACAGTTGCCATGACTCAACTTCCGAATGTTTTTGTATGTACTGTATTGTATCAAGGGAACACACACACACACACACACACACACACACACACACACACACACACACACACACACACACACACACACACACACACACACACACTTGTGATCCTGCAAACATTTCTGAGGTAAACGACGTGATATACGCACTGATAAGTCAAAGCAATTTTATATCGATGAGAAGTCATTTATAAAATTCAAGGGTATTCTCAGAAATCATTTCCGTAAAAAATGAGCTGAATCTGGAATATTATTAGTCTAAAGAAAGGGGAAACAATGTCATCTGCCCTACTCTGACCTGTGGGGAATTTTTTTATTTAGAAGATTTTACTCTTACCTAGGGAAACACTATTTGTCCTTTTGGGGGGGTCATTTTTTCTGGCATAGAAAATGATGGCCTGCTGACTCACAGAGGAGGAGAGAATGTTTTACTAAGCCTCACCTGCCCTGGCCTACAAAGGTCTTAAAGAACCAAATATTCTACTATTTCATGAAGATATTTTAACAACTATAAAATTCAATATGTACAGTACATGCATGCATATTAATCTATATCCATATGTAGACATATGTTTAGCAGCACTGTTGTTATCTAACATTTTGTATTTAAAACAAGCAGACATTAAAATCATATGTGATTCTTCTTTAAAAAAATCAAACAGGGTATGACAGAAGAGTCCATTGGTTCAAAAAAAGGACTGGATTAAAATGGTACTAATCAGAGCCCTAAGAGTGTGAATGACCAGAATACTAGCTATAAAGAACAAAATGCAGGGATTCAATGGAAATTCTGCTGAGTGTGTTTACTCAAAAATTGTAAAACACAATAGAAATCAGACTTTTTTTAACAGTTGAGGCAAGTTCTGCATTTTTAGATATTCTTCCCAGAGACATGAAATATCACAGGAACTGAAATAAGCTATTTCCATCACATTTAAAGAGGGGGAACTACCTTTTGATATGTATTCAAATCTATTTGCACATGTTGTGCACTTCTGAGTTCTCTCTTTAATTTTGTAAACTCAGGGACCAACTAGAAAACCATCCTGAGAACTCACAGTTATAATTAAACTTTTTTTTTTGAAGTTGTGCTGTAATGCTAAGAAAGAGTTCGCATTTCCACACTGGGAAGTCATTCATCCCCTGTGAGACCAACAGTAATGGGCTGCCACCTTTCTTCGTAAAACGGGCCCTGGGCTTTTATAATAGCTACAAGACACGCATGAACACAGCAGAGGTTACTTGTACACTATTAGAGGCACCGTTTTAAAAGCAGCTCTTCTGCTTTCCCACAAAGCTGCCTGAACAGCAGAGTGTCACTGAGGGGGGAAAATAGCAACTTGGCTTCTTTATTCATTGGACACCAACATCACCTCGCAGTCGAATGAATATAAAACAGATGACTTAAAACCTACCACCACCACCCCCAACTCTTCTGAGAATAGCTGGAGATATGCCACAAGTTGGAGATGTGTCATCAACCACAAATCATCATCATTATGTACCATCAGGTCAATTCTGACTTATGGTAACCCTTCATATCAGGTGTTTTTCTAGGCACAGACTACTCAGGAGTTGGTTCACCATTGGCTTCTCCAGGGAGCTTGCCTCTTGGCCAAGGCTGCCTAGGCTGGCTATACTGTACTCCCAATGAGGCACAGTCAGGACTCAGGAGTTGAATTCCAAACCTCTGAGTCCAAAGCCTAACCTACGTCATGGAGCTACCAAACCACATCATCCATAAATACAGAAGCAAATTAATATCTGCAGAAGTTCAAAAGTTAAGCCACCCTTCTCAGGTGACCTCCTGCTTTCACTCTATATAGCTAAAACACTACTGCTGAACACGGCAAGGGTCACTTATATTTAGTCTGAGTCTGCGCTGAGCAAGTTCCACTAAGGACAGTGGATTTGCTCCCAAGAAAGTCTACACAGAACTGCAGCTTTGCACTCTGGAGTAAGGGGGAAAAGGTCGGCATATTAACATAAACTCAGCATTACAGCTCAGTACTGTACTGAATCTTAACAGTTCAAATTAAGTGTTGAAATAAATTAAATGTATTTATGTATTTATATTTGTATAAACAAACCTTACATTGCAATTCAAAATTAAAACAACCATTTAAAGCATTAAATTAGTCTCACAAAAAGTGCATTTGTGAGAGCAAATTTGCATGGGAACAAAAAGAAAAGGTTGACAGATAAAACATGCTCTTTTTTAAAAAAAGTATAGGAGCACATTAAATTATCTTAAAGAAAGCAACTCTGCCTGCCTCCCTAGCCCACTCTCATGAGTTCCTTTCCTGTATTTCCTGGAGGACAATGTAAAAATTGACCTGGAGGCAACTTTATAGCCGCAATCCATCTACTAGCCTACATTGGAGAAGTGGGACTGAACTCCTGCCTCAAAGGGGTGTTTAAAACACACACACACACACACACACACACACACACACACACACACACACACACACACACACACACACACACACACCAGTATCTATGTCTAAATGTATTTGACAGGCTTAAGTTTGCCGGAAGAGGAGGCTAAAAGAAGGTAAGTAGGTGACATAGGAGCCTCTTTCTCTCTGTGTGTGTGTTTGTGTGCCTGGCTCACCAGACTGAGACAAGGGAAATAAATATTATGTAAGCATTTGCTTTACCTACCATGAAGCCTGTCTATTTCCCTCTTAATCCTGGGCTTCACACAGAGCCTTTGAAAGGCGGGGAGGGTGGAATTCCCAAATGGCTTGCCCTGCCTGAGCCTGAACAAGGTAACCAGCCCAAGTCCAACACGGACGACCTCACATGTTGGTCTCAGACAGCACTTGGGATTCCCATTCGGCGCCTTCCAGACCAAGACGCTTCGGGGCCTCCCGCTGGCCGCGACGGGAATGTAAACAGACCGAAAAGCCAGGGAAAGGAAGCCCTCGGGGCCCACCGTTACGCTCGTCCCAGCCAGAAACCGGGGGATCGCCGCAACAGCAGGCACGCACTCCTGGGGGAGGAAAACTCTCCCTCCAGCCACCCCACCGCTCCCCAGCGGGCTTTTTCGGAAACAAAAAAAAACTCACGCCAAGGCAGGCATTCCTCCCTTCCTTTCACGGGCATGCCCCCCCCCGCACGCCCGCGTGTGGCTGACGACGATCACAAACCATCTGCAACCTCTTGGCTGCGGATTCCGCGCCCTCCTCTGCCCTCCCTTCCCCTCCGGCCGCTTGTCAGCTTCCCCCCCTTCCCCCCCCGTGAGCTCAGCTGCGTTTGAACTCCAGTAACCCCGACAAAGCTCGCCGCCAAAAGCAGGGGGGGCACCGCCGACGCGCCAAGACAGGGAAAAGACGACAATCCCCCCCCCCCGTCGCCAAGCGCGGACCTGTGTTCCAGTTTTGCGGGGAAGGGGCCGCTGGCTGGGCGATCCGAGACTAAAGGGCTTCCTAACTCCTTATGGGTGGGTAGGGGGGGGTGGAATGGACGGAGTGGGGGTGGGGTGGGGTGGGCGCGTCCCAAAAAACCAAGGCCTGGAAGGCAATGCAGGGCGGACACCACCTATTTTTCAACAGGGTTTTTTCTTTTTTTTGGAGGGGTGGAAAAGGACGAGATGGAAGGCGTGGGGCGGAGGAAGCCCTCGCTGGAAGGAGGGAGGGGCGGGCGGGCGGGCGGGCTTAGCATGTGAGCATGCCTCCAAGGTACGTTGGCAAGCAACTGGGAGACGTGGGAGGTTACTTGGGCCAAGAATCTGCAAGAGTGGAGGATTTTGGGTGGGGTGGGGTGGGGTGGGGTGGGATTCTTATAAGCAGAACACTTTTATAGGTGTGAGGGCGATACAGGGGGATGTATATATAGAGGCCACAGAAAATCGGAGCAATGGAGCAATGGAGGAAGGGTCTAATATGGGATAGGGTCCAGAGCAAGCGGAAGGGGAGGACACGGTTCCGAGGCGGGGGGAGGGGAGATCGGGATCGTGGCGGGGAGGCTTTTGTTAGGTTTCTCCATCACCTGGCCGTGCGATCCGTTGGCACCCCAGTCGGAGGGGGATTTCTCGTGGCGTCGCGTCGCGTCGCTTGTTTGCAGCCGCCTTTCCTTCTCTCCCTCCCTTCCTCAAGGCAATAGCGGCCGCGGCTCCCGGGCTGGCCTGGCTTGGCGTCGCGGCAACCGATCGGCTCCCTCCAACAGCATGGTGGTCATGGTAGGGCTCCAAGCGCCGGTGCCCCAGCCCGCTCCCTTTCCTTTCCCCCGCCCCCGCCCCCGCTAACGGGAGCCCATGGCCCTCGCTCGTCGCTGCGCTTGGCGCCTCCTGCGCGCTCCCGGGAGCAGCAATCGCCTCCCCCCACCGCCGCCCGCCGCCCCAATCCCGGCCACTGGACGGCGCATGCGCCCGGCGCCGCCGAGACAAAGTAACAGGCAAGGCCAGGAAACGGGGTGGGGGGGGAGAGAGAGAGAAAGGCGGGGATGGTTTGCCCTCTCCTGGGGACGCCGGCGCTTGCAGATCCCGTCCCCGCGCAGAAGGGTCTTTCTTGGCTGCCCACATCCTCCGGGAGACCATCCCAGGCCGGCGGCGACGGGGTGGCCTCGTTCTCGTCATCGACATAGCAAATCCCTCCGGCTGCTGCGCCTTCAAAACCTTGGGCCATCTTCTTGCGGAGCCCTTATTATCCCGTGTGGATGTCCGCTGTGCCGGAGCGAGACACGGATCTTCCCGATGGCAGACGACCCCTTTCCTTCCTTCCTTCCTTCCTTCCTTCCTTCCTTCCTTCCTTCCTTCAATAACGCCGTTCTCCTTCAGTTCCTTGGGGGTAACGGTGCATAGATGGATTCAGTGGGGTTTCCTCCTGCTCTCTGTCTGAAGAAGTGGACGCGTCCACGAAACGTTACATTAAAATATGAAAGTTAGTCTTTAAGGTGCCACATGTTTTGTGTCTTTTGTTTTGCTTTTTCTTTGATTTTTTTGCCTGCAATTCTTGGAAAGACTTAACACAAACCCTCTCTGAAACTCCTAAGGAGCTGCGAGTAGTAGAGGATTCCAGCCAGATCTGTCTCAGGTGCCCTTGACCTGAGCGGGACTTCATCTCTATAATTGATTTATTCCTCTATTATTGAATTAGAGCCGACTGGTTTTACCTTAGGTGTGGGAATAGCTTTTATCGACTGTGAGCCGCCTTGAGGACCCTCTGAGGGGAAAGGCAGGATATAAACAAAGTCACCACATCCTGCCCCTAAAGTATAAGATCATGATTTTTTAAAAAACAGATTTAAAATAATTTAAAATAATTCCAGTTTTAAAACGACTTCCCTTGAGACAGGAGCTGCACAATCAGGGTGTTGCTACAAGGAGAGCCCCTTTTGTAATCCACAAAAATTTATGTTGAAAGGAACCGCTTGGTCTTTAAGAAAGCAGAATGTTTTTGTTCTCTTTTATTGTTCTAGAAGTTGCCCTCTGAAGATGCCGGCCACAGAGTCTGGCGAAACGTCAGGAAGAAAAACTTCTAGAACACGGCCAAACAGCCTGAAAAACTCACAACAATGAGCAGATCTGGGCCCTGAAAGCCTTCGAGAATGTGTTCTCTTTTATGTTTGTTTCCTCTTTTATAGGCATTGTTGAAACAAATTGTTGAAAACAGGTGCCAAGTCACTGGTTGTTACTACTTTCTAGTCTCTCAGTGGTCAGTCTAGGCCAGGGTTGGCAACTTTATGGCACGGATGCCAAAGGTGGCCCTCAGATCCCTTTCTGTGGGCACCCGACATCGCCCCTTCACAGCCACATGCAAATTGCTGTATTGGCACTTTGCAAAAAAAAAAAAAAATAGTGGGATTTGAATAAAAGTTTGGGCACTTGGCCTCTAAAAAGTTCACCATCACTGGCCTTGGCTTTCCTTAGCAGCTGCAGCACAGAGATTTGTGCAGCAGGTGCTTTAATGGCATCCTGTGGGACATCTGCAGAAATCAGGGTGGATGGTAATATATGATTTCTGAAGACTACATTGGAATTTAAAAAGCCTCCTTGGATCCTTTCGGGGAGAAAGACAGGACAGAAATACTTTAAATAAACAAATAATAATAAAATAGAAATAGAAATAGATGTTTCTATTTGAATCACGTTTTAGTTGTTAAAAAGCTTCTGCTTTTTAAAGTCCTATGTGATGATACAATAGTTTTAATTTAAACTGTATTATAGCTCAAAGGAGTAAGGATGATAAATCCTAGTTCTGTATTATAAGACAATGTGTTTGTATATTCTTTTCTAAAGTATTTTGCAAATAAGGCCCAAGTGTTATTGAACTGACTTTATGTGATTCTCTAGCCTTCGGTATCATTTACTCAGATTAATCTTTCTGCCTTCCCTAGAAGTCAGGCTGGCAGATCCCATCGGACGAATCTGTTCTCAGCCTGGCTTTGTGTCTCCAGAAATTTACAGCACCATGTGGGATACATTGTAAAAAAACTGATGACCCCTGTTTTTTTGGCTATAACTGAAGTTATTTGTGCTGGCTTTTTTCCCTTTTCTCAACAAGAAGACCTAACCAAACCTCTCGGATTGTTTTCCATAGTTTCCTTGAATGTTTGGCAACACCAACTAGTGTTGCCAACTCCCCTTTAGAGTTGGCAACACTATTATCCATCTGTAATGTCGCACAGATAAAAATCAAGCAATTCTTTCTCTGAAGGGCATACTTTCAGACACTGGAAGCCTGAAGGAATAGAGGACTGTTGGAGGTTCAGGTGATCTAGCAAGAACATGGTGAAAATATGTGAATTTTTAAATGCAAAAAGTATATTTAAAAATATATATGAAAAGGGAGAAACAATTAAACTGAATCTTTCTAAATCATGATTTAAACTTCAATCCGTTGTGGCAGGAATCAGGTAGGGCTGGACTGCTTCACCATTCTGGCTCTAAGGTCTTGTGTATGATTTAGAAAAGGAACAAGTTCCTAGATTTTATGACTTTTCTCCCCTTTTTACATTTGGGCGCTTTTACACGACCCCTAAAATCCGAGACAAAGGGCTCCCAGATGCGGAGCTTAAAATTGTTTCCCCACCAGCTCCGGACTTTTAAAAAAATTAAGTACGACTACGCCCATCTAAATGCGTCCCAGTGCATTTTCCAAGTACCTGGTCTCAGAAGGTGACATTTCTGATGCAGATTGCAAAGCAGTGAGTGCCGGGCTCTCCTCGCCTTGGTCCCCCCTTTAAGAGACTGGAATGCTTTCCAGGCAGCTCCGGAGGGCAGAGTGGAGGTGAGCCTGCATTCTTTTCTCCCTTTTTTCTCCCTCCCCTCATGCAGACAGGAGCAAGGGAGTGTGGAGGGGTGGGAACACAGCAAGAGGAGCAAACCCCCAAGATCTCTAGTCTGAAGAGCCTTTGTACACGACCCCTAAACTCCGCCGCAAATGGCTGCCAGCTCCGGAGCTTACAATTGCTTCCCCACCAGCTCCGGAGTTTGCAGAAAATTAAGTGCGACCACGCCCACCTAAGCGCGTCCCAGCGCACTTTTCATGTACCTGCTCTCGGAGGGTGAAAATCCCTGATGCGGATTTAAGGGAGTGAGTGCCGGGCTCTCCTCGCTTTTGTTTGTTGTTGTTTTTTGCCTCCTGCCCCTTTAAGAGAAGGAATCAGGACGACGACGGGCTCCGGGTGGCTTCGGAGGTGAGCCTGCATTTTTTCCTCTCTTTTTTTCTCCCTCTTCTCTCGCAGACAGGAGCAAGGAAGTGCGGAGGGGTGGGGACGTAGGAAGAGCAATGAACTCCCAAGATCTCTGGTCCGAATTTAAGTGGCCAGCGGATCTTAGGGGT
Organism: Phrynocephalus forsythii; assembly: GCA_029282475.1. Lineage (NCBI taxonomy): Eukaryota > Metazoa > Chordata > Lepidosauria > Squamata > Agamidae > Phrynocephalus > Phrynocephalus forsythii. Next base: position 115,101,747 of record JAPFRF010000011.1, read on the forward strand.
CATGTGAAAAGGCCCTAAGTTGCCAGCGGATCTTAGGGGTCATGTAAAAGCGCCCAATGTTTTCTGTATCCTTTACAGGGCATTATCAGACATAAGATGTAATGTGATGTTACTGGTAAACCAAACCTCTGCCCACAAGCCAACATCTCTATTTACCAATGAGATTGCTACTGCATATGATATAGCTGTGTGATTGTCTAGCTTGTTTCTGGGAAAGCATCCATAACATCACTGTTGATAGCTGACAGCTGCCCCAAAGCAATGGCATGCCATCTCAGAACCTTATTATTTTTTGCTCTGCTGCTTTTATTTGAAGGATGTGCTTTTTTGTTTCATCCTCCAGCATCGAGGTCCATGTTTCCCATTTGTATTTGTTGCTGCTTAAAGGAGCAGACAGACCTCTTGTTTCCCAGAAGTAGTAAACCTCCTGGAGTATCAATGCCTCCCCCTCCCCCTTTGAACAGTTGTCAGGCAATTTCTGCTTGATGGGGTGCAAGGGTACTGCAAAGACAGAAGGTATTACAGTCATTCCTGAACAGGATTTCTGTTCACATAAAATAAATCTACTCACAGCCAGGATCTGCCAACACTAGAGGTTCTTGCCTTCTTCTCTGCAAGCTTTAAGACAGCACAGTTCTCGAGATCTTGAATATGTGAGTGAAAATTTCCCTGTGATGGCACAATAGGAAGTCCTAAAAATTATACCCACTGGCAACCAGGAGAATATATTCCAAGAATCCAGTGAATGCTTCCTTTTTCATGGCAAGTTCACACATGTCATTTCTAACAACAAAAGGGCACAAGAGAAGAGAAGAGCATGTGGGGGAGTCATGTGCGTCGGAAATGACCAGGTGCCATTCAGCTTACACTCAATCCCTGTGAGTGTGTAGTAATAAAACGCTCCTGTGCTTCCAAATAAAATTATGGTATGTCTATGCTTCCCCCCCCACCCTAATTTAGTAGACTATAAATGAAGCCATTACTCTATGGCTTTGAATCCCTTGCTTGAGACCCTGGGTGTCCCTCCCCACCCTATGATAAGCAAAAGCAAAGCAAAGTGGTCTGCTTATATACCGCCCCACAAAACTTCAAGTAGCCTCTGGGCGGTTTACAGGTTTTGTTTTTTAAATTACAGTAATGCAGGCTACACATTGCCACCCCCCCCAGCAAGCTGGGTACTCATTTTACCGACCTCAGAAGGATGGAAGGCTGAGTCAACCATGAGCCTGCTACGTGAGATTGAACCCCAGGTCGTGAGCACAGTTTTACCTGCAGTACAGGCATTTAACCACTGCACCATGGGGCTCTTAGTAAGGGCCATTTTGGGACAAGAAGATTCAAGTTTGACCTTTTCCCTGCCCATTTCCCTCTGGAAACCCCTCTTTGTTATGGTGTTAAATAACATCAAACAGTGTTTTCTTTGGCAGGGTCTTAATTGGAAAACATGGTGAGGGAGCTAAGGGCCTTTTCACACGACCCCAAAGATCCGCTGGCCACTTAAATTCGGACCAGAGATCTTAGGGGTTTTTCACTGTTCCTGCGTTCCCACCCCCTCCGCACCCCTGGCTGCTGGCTGTGTGAGGGGAGGGAGAAAAAAAGGAAGAAAAGAATGCTGCTCACCTCCGTTCTGCCGTCTGGCACTGCATTCAGATCTCTTAAAGGGGTGGGGGGCAAAAAAAGAACAAACAGAAGCAAGGAGAGCCGGGCAGTCACTACGTTATATCCGCATCAGGAATTTTGGCCTCCAGAGAGCAGGTACCTGAAAAGTGCACTGGGATGCGCTTAGGTGGGCGTGGTCGCACTTAATTATCTGTAAACTCCGGAGCTGGTGGGGAAACAATTTTAAGCTCCGGAGCTGGGAGCCATTTGTGGCAGAGTTTAGGGGTCGTGTACAAAGGGCCTAACTCTCCTTTTCTATACCAACAAAGTTCCTCACTTCTTGAATCTAAGATGCATATAATACATATCAGTATGAACCCAGGCATGAGCAGATGTTCATATATGGACGTACTAGGAAGAGACAGCATGAAATCTCAAACGTCTCTACAACATCCCTTGCCATATAGTGGGCAGAGCTCACTCTTGGAAAATTTACTTTATTTCTTTTAAAGTTGAATCTTTAAGTTTCTTCAAGTGAAGTCAGGTACACAGGAGTAGTAAGGCAATACCCAGGAACACAGAGTAGGTGCCTCTGATCTATATCTTAGAGGTATTTTGAAAGATGCCTCCTACTGGCCATGCTGGCTGAAGAGTTCTGAGAGATATGACCACGATTCCCCCAAACACATTTTCCAATTTCTTATCTGGTAAGCTGAAAGCTATTTACAGTACTTTTATATTAACATTCATTGCTGGTTCCCTGTTTCTCTCACATGCCCTTCATGTCATGACTATGAGCATTATTTAAGATGGTGCCTTACAGCTGTTGTAAAATGGTTGGGGGTTAGGAAGTCTTGGCACATCACCCCAAGATCTACCCCTGCATTCTGATTTATCTTCTGCCTTTCTGCTCCTGGTTTATAATGTGACTGGGTTGCAAGTCTTGGGAAGGATAGAGGAATTTATTTTGGGCAAAAAATCCAGACATATGACTACAAGCAGGTGTTGTGTTGGAGAGCATTTCTTTTTGCCAAATAAATAAATGTCATTTAGAAACAGAAAAATCTTCTAGCAGAGAGTTATAGCCTTATTCTGTTCTTGAAGAATCACATACATGTCAAGCATTTCAAATGCTCCTGTGTGTTTCATATTTTTGCTACAGTGCTCACAATTACAATTTACCCCATTATTAACAAAGCTTTGTAGAAATTGCATTTCTCAACTTTCAGCCATCAATTGGGACAGATTCACTCTTGGTCTCAGAAACAATAGCTCTGTTGAAGTCCGAAGAATAAATGCTTGGAGTAGGCAGAGGAATCTCATTAAAACTTTCAAAAGGTTTTTCATAATGGAAAGATAATGTGGAGGCCTGATGACAGTTGCTGGACAAAAGCCATAGCCTTAAATTGGTCTGAAAATTAATTCCTTTGAGAGGGTTTTAAAAGCAGCAGGAAAAGATGTCACGAGAGGAAACATGAAAAATCCTGAAATGCATACACAAACACACAGTATAAATAAAAGTATTGATGAGACACTTAAAGCATGGGGACACAAAGGACCTGTGTAGGTCACACAAATGAAAAGCTACTTGTTTCAACTGTAATATTCAAGATGCGACCAATTATGGAGATAAAGTACAGAAATGTAACAGCACCCATTTCTTTGGCTGGCTATTTGAAGGGACTGGACTTACCCTACCTCATGTAGAGAACAGGTTCAGAGGAAATATGCCTGAATACCACAGGGAGTATCTACAGCTTGAAGTCGTATATCATTTATAATTCAATGGTTCCCAACCTTGGGTAACCCAGGAATTCTTGGACTACAGTTCCCAGAAGCCTTCAACATCAGCTGTGCTGGTCAGGGCTTTGGGGAGTTGCAGTCCTTCCCCCAAGGTTGGGAACCACTGAACTAATTCATTTCCTTCGTAACAAAAACAGAACTACAGTGGTTCCTTGTATAAAGGAATTAATTCGTTCCTAATGAAATTCTGTTAAACTAATTCTCCTTTGTGCAAATTTTGCATGGAAATGTAATACAAACAGATTAATCCCTAATCACGACTGTTTTTATGTTGTATGGATTCGCGCCATAGGTGATTCTGTTAAACAATTTCCCCCTATCTCCAGAATATTTTTCCTTTAAGCGGATTTTCTGTTAAACAAACTGCTTGTTATATGAGGGTCCACTGCACATTATAACTGTATCAACAAGAGGTGACTCATTCTGTGGCATAATGGTAACATGGAAAGTTTACCTTGTATAGTTGAAGATGTAACTACATACCCTGTTTCCCTGAAAATAAGACATCCCCTGAAAATAGGACCTACTTACAGTTTTGCCCCGCACTGAAATATAAGGCATCCCCCCCAAAATAAGGCCTCCCCATAATAAGATAACAATAAATGTGTACCGTGTTTTTCTTCATGGAAAAATAAGACATCCACTGAAAATAAGACCTAGCACATCTTTGGGAGCAAAAATTAATATAAGACACTGTCTTATTTTCGGGGAAACATGGTACCAGGAAAAAACGTGAATGGATGCACTGTGAGGTTGCATCCAGGAAATCAGGTTTCCAAGAGTTACTTCAGTCACCCACCCAGGACTCAGCAGAAAGAGGAAAAGAAACTATCAGGCAGTCTTGTTTACAAGTTATTATGGTGCCTCTGTTCTGGCCATCTAGATTTGCAGGAGGCACAGTTAGAGCTGATTTATATTTAACAAACTGGAAACAAGACTGATTGAAAACTTCCCCTTCTTTCCTGATTCCTTGCTCCTCCCCCCCGTCACCTAGCTGAAAGGGAAAGGGAAAATGAAAAACAGGCAGATCCAGGCACCAGATTTGAAAGGGACAGGATTTCAAAGGGCAGACAGCATTCCCACTGCTATGACTCTCTCACTGCTGTTGTAACCAGGAAGAACAGATTTGAATGGGTACAAACCCCTCCACAATCATACCACCTGAAACAATCAGAAGGCAGTCAACTTCAAAAAGTAATTAATCTGACTGTTACATATTACTGAAACATTTCCTGCATTATTTGTCAATGCAGTTGCCCCCAAAGTGGTGGAGGAAGAAGGCACATGGTTGAGGAACTGGTTTACGGTAAGCCTTCTGATGGTATTAAGGTCTCCTATCTATTTCGAGAGTACCAGCTCCAGTGACTTGAAACATTGAGTTTTTTTATAATAGCAAATTTTTATATTAAAATATAAAATATATATAAAATATTTTTTTATAATAGCAAAATGTAACTACTGTATTTAGTTACTGTTGCAAAATGGGAAATACAGTAAAATGTGTTTTAATTTGCTTCTACAATTTCAACATAACCTTTTGCCATACTCTTTACATCTTATACCAGAGAATCATTAATCACATTTTGTAAACATTTAGAATTTATCTACAACGGAATTCTCTTTTCAGGTTCACTTGCCTTAACAGACTCAGACTAGAGTTCTAGTCTAGGAAAAATAACTTTTGAAAGTGTTTTTTATTCTTTTTCTTTTCCAAAACTTCTAATTGCAAACGTCCCAGAGAAACTTATTACAGTAGTCGGGTCAAACTGCTCTATGAGTTGCCAAAGAGTACATCAAGGATCACCTCTCTTCCCGCTTCTTTTCATTCTGGTTGTGAATGCAATCACTCAAGATTTGCAGAATCCAGTGCCCCGGACGCTCCTTTATGCTGATGATGTCATGATTACATCGAAGAGTAAGGCAGATCCGGAGCGTCAGGCCCAAGTATGGAGTGACTGTCTGACAAGGTTTGGCCCGCGCCTGAATATGAGGAAGACAGAATATCTGACAACTTACTCAAATGAATGTGGTACAATGAAAATTTATGGTATTGACTTACTGAGAACTGAGGTTCCACAATCATAGCCAAGGGGAGTTTGGATTGCTAAGTCACATCAAGGATCAATAGTGCCTGGCTAAAATGGCATAGACATCAAGAATCTTATGCAACAAAAAGATAAGTGACCATTTAAAGTCAAAGATCTATTGCACCATGTTTACATTTTTACACCATTACAACCTGTCGCAGTTTATGGTGCAGATGCAGAATGCTGGCCGGCTACTAAAAAAGTCGAATGTCATCTTGGTGTCATGGAGACAAAGATACTGCAATGGACCTCCAACCTCACACGAAGGAGGAGGATGATGATGATGATGATGATGATGATGATGATGATGATGATGATGATGATGATGATGATGATGATGATGATATCCTGGCCATCTGGCCACTCGTGTGCACAATTATGACATCCAATCAAAATACAGCATTGAACCTATCGCTGACAAGATGTATGAAGCCCAACTATGGTGGTATAGACATGTCTTGTGTGCCGATGAGCAAACTCAGGCAAAAAAGGGTCTCACCCTGGAGGTCAGTGGATCCTGGCTGAGGGGACATACAAAACAGCACTGGATAAACACCCTCAACAATGACATGAAGTTGTCCTGGTTCACCCAGACCTAACCCATGACTGTGCCAAATGGAAGGAATAAACAAGAATAGCAGACCCCACCACCAACTGGGACAAATGTTAAGGAAAATAAGAAGATATACTCAGAGGGGCTCCTATTCTGGGAGTTGTAGCCTCAGAGTAATTCTTGCTATTGCTAATGTAAGTCCCACGAAGCTGTCCTCTTACTGCAAGGTAAAGGGGTTCAGGACTGCAACCAAAATTACTTTTTTCTGTGAGAGAAACTAGAAACGAGGCCTTGGGGTACAGGAATGTCTGAAAGCAACTGGACAGCAAACCTACAAAGTGCTTAAGCAGAAAAAAACTATACGTTATACTCATATAGATGTTCCTTCCATCCACCTATTTATGCTTGTTATCTGCAGAGAAAATAATTATAGAGATAGATACTCAGAGTGATAGTCTTTCATTTTGAATTTTATACAGTATTTTGATTCAAAATAAGGACATAAAACTGTCATGGTAAATCAGATGTACATCACACATTCATCTTTTAACCCAGCATTTTGTTTACATTGGTACAGGCAGCCCAATGTCTCTGAAAGGTGATCAATACAGAGAAGACCTGTTCCTTTTTGTTTATGCTCTACTGTTACATCTGGAGTACATTGCCCTTCAATACGAATATTTTTATGTAGTTAAAATTGTATCCTCCTGATTCAAAGTATGTGTAGTGTGTAGGTAAAACAGCATCAAGACAGATTTCTGAGTATCGGTATTAACATCAAAGAAACACAGCATTAAGAAGCTTTAGGCCCTAACAAATCCACTGACGTGTGCATATTCCTTTTTGTGTGTGCTGCTACAGAATGCTACAGCTTGCTTTACATAAAGATACAGATATTGGGCACTGAAGATGGACACAAAGTAGTTCATCCCAGTTCGTCAAAGCAACAGAACAGGTGCTGCTGCTCTCCTCGCCCCCTTTTCTGGTCCAATTAGCAACTCATCAGGCTCAGTGTGCTAGCTTCCTCCATCTTCTCAAATGATCTTCCAGTCCTGGTCAAAACACAGACTTCTCTGCTCCACCCTCTTGGCTGATCTCCCACTCTGACAAAAGGGTGGGGCTGAGAAGTCTGTTCTGTTGCTTGTGACGGGGAGATTAGCCAAGAAGGTGGAAACAGCAAGCAAGCTGGTCCTAGTGAGTGGCTGATAGACTGAGAGTGAGAGGGGGTAACAGCACCTGTGCTGCCTCCTTTGTGAACCAGCATGAACTGGGGCAAACTGGTTTTTGCCAATCTCTATTGGGCAATTTAAATGGAGTTGCCAGGTCACAGTTTGGTAGCCAAAGTCTCAGATAAATGCTGTGTTTCCTCAGGTCTCCAGGCAGAGAGAGAAATCTGGCTTAGAAGTTCCAGAAAAAGTATGATTTTATCATGTGTGATAGCTCAGCCCCCAAACCAGGCTCAGTGGATCAATCTGAAAATATCTGAATGCAGGAGTTGAACAGTACAATATGTATTTTTGCACATGTATTTCTTGCAATTGTTAAATGACTATCCCCTGTGATTTCACAAAGACCCATCTCCTGGACTCAGGTTTTGGACCTGGATTCTCAGAGAATAGAAAGCTGTTGATCTGGTTCCCCTAACTTTGAGGCAGCTTATGTTCCAAGGCAGAGGGGCACCTCATCCCTCCTCAGAGCATTAGCCACTCTGACTAAACTCTTGCTCTAAAATGGTAGCACTCATTTCATAGAAAGTTTTCCTGTTACGCTTTTCAAAATACATTATCCTATACTGTGAGTGTTTGGGGCTGTTTGGCTGTGTTCGGGAAGTTTTTCTTCCTGATGTTTCGCCAGACTCTGTGGCTGGCATCTTCAGAGGGCAAGGAGCTAAGTTTATCTTTGTGCTCTGGGGTTTTAGGCTAAACATGGAGAGCACAAAGAGAACTCCTAGTTCCCTGAGCTCCTTGCCCTCTGAAGATGTCGGCCACAGAGTCTGGCGAAACGTCAGGGAGAAAAACTTCCAGAACACGGCCAAATAGCCCGAAACACTCAAAACAGCTTTCAGATCCTGGCCGTGAAAGCCTTCAAGAATACACTTTCCAAATACTTGAAAGGTAGTCATACAGAGGAGAGGCAAGATCTGTTCTTGAACATCCCAGGGTGCAGGAGAAGAAATAATGGGCTCAAGATACAGGAAGCCAGGTATGGGCTAAATACCATATAAGGATAAACTTCTTAACTGTTAGAACAGTATGGTAATGAAACAAATTACCTCAGGAGTTGGTGAGAACTTCATCATTGGAAGGATTCAAGACAACTGTCAGATCTGCTTTGATTTGTATTCCTGCATAGAGCAGGGGGTTGGACTTGATATCCCTGATAGGCCCCTTCCAACGTAATTATTGTATGATCACTCATGGTAAGGTATATATTGATATTACTTGAAGAAAAATGTTTTCTTTGTATCATATTTGGAAAGTCTCGGGAAATTTCCAATGAGTTCAGATGCCCTAGTGATGTCCAGGCTGGACTACTGTAATGCGCTCTATGTGGGGCTACCAATGAAAAGTCTCAGGAAACTTCAATGGGTCCAAAATGCAGCAGCCAGACTGCTGACTGGGGTGGGGTACAGAGATCACATTACACCCCTATTAAAGCAGCTCCGCTGGATGCCAATAAGCTATCAGGCACAATTCAAGGTGCTGACCTTAACCTACAAAGCACAAAATGGCCTGGGTCCTAGCTACCTCAAAGATCGTATATTGCAGTATAAACCAGCTTGGGTGCTAAAGTCATCAGGAGAGGGCTTTCTCTCCATCTCACCACCTTCACAGGTGCATCTCAGAAGAACACATGAAAGGGCCTTCTCAGTTGCTGCTCCCAGACTTTGGAACTCCCCCCCACTGGAGGCCAGGACTGCCCCATCTCTGCTGACTTTCCCGAAGCAGGCAAAGACCTTCCTCTTTGAGCAAGTTTTCCCTGAATGAGGGACTACCTATTATGTGATTTTTATGTGATTTTATATGGATTACCATATATGATTGCATTGACTGATTTCCATGTGTTTTCCATGCTGCTTTTCACCCCTCATAATGTATTGTTTTCTTTTTGTGTGCTCTTTGTAGCTTTAATGTTACATTTTAATGTTCTAAGATGCCTCTTCAAACTCCCTGTTCTGAACTTGAATATGTCTTAAATGTTCTGGGCTGTATATTGTCCCTCATTATTGTAAGCCACCTTGGGTCCTTTTCCAAGGAGAAAGGTAGGGTAAAAATAGTCAAAACAAACAAACAAACAATATATTTCAGCATTGTCTGAGGAGGTTTTGCTGAGGTTACTACCAGTATTAGAAATCCATCAATACGCAAAAGAGATGTCTGCTTGATCAGTAGAAGTATCTATGAAACTGCTTGGCTCTTTACTTTATCATGTTTCTTTTTTGAGTGATGCCTTTTAAAAATTACCCTCTTCGGGCGTTTTTTTCCCTTAACTGAAAATCCCTGGGAAAATAAAATTTGTTCACATTGTGTCCTGTGTGTGCTTTTATACTATGCCAGATTATTCCAAAACACATCTTGATATCACTGGATTTTCATTCCTAATAAACCAATTTATTACAAGGAAACAGTGCAGAAATAAAATAAAAACCAGTAAGAATGCTTCCAGATGGACAGCGCCTAGTGATAGCACTGATTTATTTTTAAATGGACCAAATAAAAAGGCAAAGCAGTTCTGGTAAAACCATAAAGAGTAATGGCACTCCATGCCTCCATAAAAGTCTGTAAATAAGGCTGGATTATTGTGCAATAAAAATCTTATCTAGATTGAAGCATCCTCAGTCTGAAGTCCTCAATAGGATTTAGTCACAATCCAGAGTGCACATTGGATTGCAACCTTAGCTGAGAGTATGAGCGCTATATGCCCCTTTATAGAAGCAAAGTTACTGGGATTTGCTATGCAGTAAATAGCTACGGAGTAACTTCAAAATAGAACCGGGTGGTAAATCAACAAGTAAGCATATATAGCCTCCAGCAGATCTCATCCTTGGGCAACTCGGGTGTTCTTGGACTGCAGTTCCCAGAAACCCCAGGCAGTCCAGGACTGGTGGGTGAAGGCTTCTGGGAATTGCAGTACAAGGACACACGATTTGCCCCAGATTGGAAATCACCGATTCGGTAAGATCACGAGTGCCGACCCCAGTAAATCTCCTGGTTCAGCGAGGAGGTGAACCTGCACTTCCCAATTGCAGTAACCCAGGCATGTCCAAACTTCGGCCCTCTAGATGTTTTGGACCACAACTCCCACAGTCCTTTGCCATTAGAAATACAGGCTTGGAATTCTGGGAGTTGTGGTCCAAAACATCAGGAGGGCCGAAGTTTGGACATGCCTGCAGTAACCACTACACCACACTGTGGCCTCGTGGTTCCTTAACAGAGGTGGGCAGTTTCCCAACTGCGCCCTCTAGCCGTCGCTACGCCTCTCTCTCTCGCCGGGAGCGGGGCGTGGCCACCGAACGTTCATACGTCACGCTTTCACGCCTTCTCTCGCTCGTTACGCCTCCTCTTTAGAAGCCCCCAACCCCGGGCCCCTCCCGCCTCTTCCCCCAGTCAGCGTCGTTGCCCAGGTAACAACCGTCCCTGCAGGACAGCGGGAGCGGCCGAGGATCAGGTGAAAGGTCACCCTCCTTCTTCCCGGCTTCGGCCAGGTCTGTGTTTATTTACGTTGAGGCGGCCTTCGCGTTGTGGCCCATAAACCTATACTGTGTAGAGTTGGAACTCACATCGCCAGTTTCCAAGGGGGCCCTCTCCTCCCCTCCTCCCGGGAGGGGGCCGTAGGAATCGATAGAGGAGGAGTCTAAGCCTAGCGGTTATTTTGAAGAAATTGATTTTTTAAAATTCTCCAGAGCTCACACTAAAATAGCTGTCTTTAAGGCTGATTTCAGCGCGGAATTAGCCTCGGAGGGAGTCGAGGGTGGCAGGAGAGCGGCCACAATCGGAGATACAGTGGATCCTTGTATAACAAACAGTTTGTGTAACATAGAATCTGTACAACATAAAAAAATCCGGAGATAGGGGAAATTTGATTAACATAATTGCCTATGGGGAGAATCCGTACAACATAAAAATGGGATTACTCCATTTCAATGCATTCCTATGGGAATTTGTATAAAGGAAAATTTGCTTAACATAATTTCATTTGGGACGAATTAATTCCTTTATACAAGGTGCCACTTGTATATTCTTTACACGGGGAATGTTGGGTTAGAAATTAGGCTCAGGCGCACCTCTCATATGCACACCTGCGTTTGCAATGAGGGTAGATAGAACGATACCGGCCCATACGGTGCAGTTGTGGCAATGCAAACTACTTGTTGTCTGATTTTTCCCTCCCTACAAAATCAAGAGCGATTTTCTGAGGCATATCTGTTTGGAAAAGGGGTTTGGGGCTGAACGACGCCCGGAGGTCCTTGGTCCAGCCCGTTGCCCAACCGGGACGCCACTGCTCGGTGGTTGCCAATCGCCGCCTAGCTTTGATCCGCCAGCCTGAAATATCCGCGCTACTGGTCATCTGGTATGGCAGCGCTGTCGTCAACGCTCGTCCTCGAGAGGGCCCGCCGCATGAAATCAGAGAAAGAAGCTCTCCTTTTGCTCGCTGCCTTTTTTTTTTTTAATTCGGACGGCAGGAGGGAATGTGCTGAAACAGCTCCATAGGTTGAAGTCTTAGAAGATTTTGCCCCCTTGGGGGTGGGTGGGAACATTTAAAAAAAATGGTTCCGCCAACGTGAACTCGGAAATCATGCAGGCCGACCGCTCTCTGCTTCTTGAGATCTCCTTCTTATCTCTGGGTTTCCACCGACCCGCCTCGTTCCATTCAGGTGTTTCGCCGAGGACTTCCGGTTCGCGCGCGCGGCCCACTTCTGGTTTACCGGGACGATCGCTTTGGGGGGTGAGAGATGGGGCTGTGGCCCTTCTCCCTTTTGCATGGCGGATGCCGCTCCCGCGAGCCCAAAGGAGCGTGCGGGTGTCCGGTCCTCTCCCCTTCCTGCGCTAGATCTCCTTCTTGCCCGCCCGCCCCGAGGGATGACGTTAAGGGCTAGTAGTAGACCTTACTTACCCACAGGGAGTGTTTTTGGGTCGGCTGGGGGAAGTCAGCCCAGTCTCTCAGAGGTCTAGGATACCACCACCCACCCCTAACGATTGTATACTCCCGTCGGTAGTAACTTGGGAGTCCTGCTGCGTTTGGTGTCTTCCAAGGAAATGTGCATCTAATAGGGTTGTAAGCACTGAGCTTGTATGCGCCCTTTCAGGAGGCTTTGCTATATTGTATTATATATTATATTTATATTTATATTAATATTTTACGACTTTTGAACTATCTGAAAAGGGAAGTTTATGAGTTTTTCATGATATTAGGCCTTCACAATATTAATATTAATAATATTAATATTTATATATTTATATTAATATAACATTGTATTATAATTAGTATAGCATAGTATAGTATAGTATAATACAGTGGACCCTCGTATAACAAACGGTTTGTATAACATAAAATCTGTACAACACAAAAAATTCCGGAGATAGGGGAAATTTGCTTACCGGAATTGCCTATGGGGCAAATCTGTACAGCATAAAAATGGTCGCCATTAGGGATTACTCTGTTTTCAATGCATTCCTATGGGAAATTTGTATAAAGGAAAATTTCCTTAACATAATTTCATTTGGAACGAATTAATTCCTTTAAGCAAAGTACCACTGTATAGTATAGTACAGTCTATATTATGGTGCACTGTCTTCAGAGGAATGCTAAAGCGAACTGGTCTATCTGTTTTGCACAGGACAGTATTCTGGTGGGTAAGAGGTGATGGTGAATTGCATAAATTCTTCCCTGGTGTGGCTTGTTCTGTAATTCCGTCTATGTCTCAGGAAACCTAGGAAGATAAATAATTTGAATGTTTTGGCCAATATTGCCTGCTCTGGTTGGGAGTTCACTAGAGTTTGGGAACAAAAGGCCGTTCCTGAATGACGCAGAGGGGACCCAAATAGAACTGGGTGTGTGTGTGTTTCCCATGCAAATGATGTGTTTTACCATTTAAAGGACTGCCTTGGGTCCTTTTAAGCCAAGGAGTAAAGTAAGGTAAAAATATTTCAAACAAACAAACTAGTGGCTTCTGAAAGGAAATGTGTTTCTGGCAGGCATTATGTGTGAACCTCATAGAAGTACGCGATCAGGGTTTGCCTAATCTTCTTGTTGGAACTAAAAAAACTTTTCTGAAATAAGGCATTATTTCAGAAATTAATACCTGGTCACCCCTCTTTACTGTAAAAGGCTTTTTTCCTTGTTTCTCCTTTTTGTTTCTCTTTACATATATACTTATACTTATGTAAACTTTTAGAAGAGAGATATAATCCCTCAACTTTGGTTATGGGGCTAGGCTAGGGCGAAATGGAACTGGAAGACAAAAACATCCAGAGAAGCATATCTTAAACCAGGATTGGTAATATTTTTATACGACTTGCTGAAATATCTGAAAAGGGAAGTTTATGAGTTTTTTCATGATATTAGGCATTTTTCATGATATTAGAAAAGTTCCAAAATAATCCTGACTAGATGTTCACACAACATGATGTGAAATAGAAGTGTAACTCCAAGATGGTGGACGTGGCCGGCCTGAATAATCAGCTTAAGGTATCCTCTCTTAAGAGGATACAACTGGAGGGCCACTGATGTCCACCTCTGTTGTAGAACATAATAGGCAAATTCTTGTTACATAGCCTAGTAAATTGCACTAAAGTAGGCCTGTTGACTCAGTGAGAATTTGGTGAATTAAATCCTACATAAAGGCCATTGATTCAAATGGGCATACTTGTGATTTATAGAATCATAGAATCATTGTAGGTTTGGGAGGGAACTTGGAGGTCTTCTAGTCCAACAAGGCAAGAGACCTCATATCATTCTGGACAGATGGCTATCCACTCTCTTCTTGAAAACCTCCACTGATGGGGCACCCACAACATCAGGAGGCAAGCTGTTCTACTGTTTAATGGCTCTCACTGTCGGAAAATTTCTCCTTATTTCCAGGTTGCCTCTCCCTCTGGTGACTTTCCATCCACTGGTTCTTGCCATACCCTCAGGTGCAACTGAAAATAAATCATCACCCTCTTTCCTGTGTCAACCCTTCAGGTATTGAAAGGCTGCTATCGTGTCTCCCCTCAGTCTTTTCTTCATCAGGCTAAAGATGCCTAGTTCTTTTAGTCGTTCTTCTTCATACGATTTAGCCTTCAGTCCCCTTATCATTTTAGTTGCTATTCTCTGCATTTTTTTCTAGGGCCTCTGCATCTTGTTTGTATTGTAGTGACCAGAACTGGACACAGTATTCCAAGGGTAGCCTAATTAGAACAGTATAGAGTAGTACTATCACTTCCCATATCCCCCTCTTGATGCAGCCTAGGACCATATTTGCTTTTTTTGGCAGCTGCAGCACACTGCTGCCTCATTCTTAAGCAGTGGTCCACCAGGAAACCTAAATCCCTGAATTTACTTTAATATAATAAAGCTACAGTGGGGTAGTCCCATTTGAATCTGTGGTTCTTAAGGAGCTGACTCACTAAACCCCCATTGAGGCAGTGGGTCTATTTTAGAACAATTTATTGTACTAAACAACATGATTTTGTTGAGTAAGTACATACCTAACCTTGTATTGTTGGTTTGTGTATGTCTTATTGTGCACATGCTGAACTTTTAGGACATTCATGATGTAAAAATAAAAATGGTAGCTCTGTGAGAATTGAGAGTATCCTTCACCGCGATAGTCTGGTTGAAATATGAGAACCGAATTTTTGAATGCTGATTTTCAGACAGAACTCACTGCCTTGCTCATTACTCCTGGTCACTCAGATAGTCTTTGTTTTTATCAAGGATTTCAACTTGCAAGTGATTACAGTAGAGTATATATAGTAGCTGTGCAGTAATGAGGAAACTGCGTGGTTCCATAGTGCCACCAGAAGGAGGGGCTAGTAACCATGTTTTAACACTTTAAACCTAAAGAAAACTCTTGGAGAGTTGCCATCAGTCAGCATCCTAATGGTAGCCTGCAAGCTAAATAATTACTTGCTGATTTCCTCTAGTAGTCAACACTGATATTTCACTTTGCAGATATATGCTGTTATGTGTCATCAGGTCATTCCTGACAGATGGTGATCCTGAAAGGTTTTTTTAAAGTATGTGAGATATTTAAGGAGTAGTTCATTACCATTCCTATCCAACACTGAGTTATCTGTCATGTTTACTAAAACAGAAAAGCCAAAGAACACTTCCCCTGTGTTCTGTAAAAATGGCTGTAATAGTTTCTTAAAATATACTTTAAAATTATGTTTGGAAAGTAGCTATAGAAAGTTGTGTTAGCTCTAAAGGTATTTTGAAATTGCTTGCTTCATTACCGGTACTTTTTATTTAACTGTAGAACAATTTATAACTTATTCATTACCAAAAAGTAATTAATTAGCAGTACTTTTGATTTGTACTGTAATTACTCAATTCATGTTTTAATGAGAAGGAATAAAAGCAAATCTTTATTTCTTTTAGAGTAGTGAGGGCTACACTGGGAAGCCTATACTATCTTGAAGCAAACACTATTAGATGGTCTTACAATCAAGCATTCAGCATTGGCTGAAACAAGAATGATCACTTAATGCAGATTGGAAGTACAGGCAGGCTTGTCTGTATTATATCCCTGATCACTATGTGTTGTATTAAGCTTTCTCCAAGGAGTCATGTTGGCAACAGTCTCAATTAGATCTTTCAAATGAAGTTTCCAATGCTTGGCTGCTTTTGATATAATTTGTCTCCTGTAGGTGGAGTGTGCAGAGCAGTTTTGCATGGTAAAAGGACCATTCTCCTATTCTTACACAGTTTTTAAGCAGTTCTGCATTTAGGTAACTTGTGGTGGCTGTTCAGGATATCACATCTATGCTGTTCTCCCCACCCCCAAACCCCCATGCTGTTCTCCCAACCCCCCATGGCTTTTTGATAAACTCCCCTCTAACTATAGGTACAGTGGTACCTTGTATAAAGGAATTAATTAGTTCCAAATGAAATTATGTTAAGCAAATTTTCCTTTATACAGATTCCCATAGGAATGCATTGAACACGGAGTAATCCCATTTTTATGTGGTATGGATTCTCCCCATAGGCGATTATGTTAAGCAAATTTCCCCTATCTCTGAAATTTTTTATGTTGTACAGATTTTATGTTATACAAACCATTTGTTATACAAGGGTCCACTGTATTTACCTGTAAGTTTTGGAAGAGGTACCTGGAAGAAGGCCTGTTATGGGGAGCATCTGAGTAGATTTTTATAGGCTTGGACTTGATAAGGATTTATAAACATGAGAAAAAAATCAAAATATATTATAAGCATTAACAGACCCAAATATGCTGACAAGGTATAAGGTCAAACTTGGCATAACCCATCCTCTAAGACTTGGCACCATCTCTTACAGTGCGTGGGTGTCAGTCTATGAAGGAAGCCAAGCTAGGAAGTAGGAGACAAGACTATGTCACGGTGACCCATCCTCTAAAACTGTTGGAACTCTCTTATAGTGCCGAGGTGTCATTTTGCTGAGAGCAACATATGGTGGTTAGCCAGGAATAAGGAACCAACTTTGAACAAGGAAATAGGGTCAGGTCATTGTAGGCTTTGACGGCCAAATGGCTATAGGCCAAGAACATGAACTGATGAACAAGCACATGAAAGCACATGTAGGCACGTGTAGAGGCGTACTAAATACGTCAGTCTTAGATCATACACCATACATAAAACTATAAAAATCATCAGAAGCCATTTAGTCCTTGGTCCAGGACAGCAGGGCAGATATGCCCGTGCTATGTCTTGGAACCTTAAGGGCCCTTGGACCCTTAAGCTAAGATGTCTACTAACCTGTTTTCTGTACTGAATGTGTTCTGTGTTGTATCTCTATCTGTCTTTAATAAACCTTTTGCTATATAACTAACTCAGCGTGGCAATTTTGATGAACCACCAATGGTGCATTGGCAATTATTAAAGAACCACCAAATGCCAATTTTTAAGTTACATTCTTGACTTTATCAGACTGAAACTCTTCCAGTTTATATACATTTCCAAAAAGTTTCAGTATTTATGTGTTTCATTTCTTGTGTAGCAATATCAAGCTGGATTCATACTTCTAACATTCCAGTTTCCAATCACTGGTGTTGGGAAGCTTCAAACATTGTTTTTGCATCTCTGCAAGTCGGCAGGTGAATTTTCTTTCAGCTTTATAGTCCAGTTGCTTCATTGGGAACAGCACTATTCATAGTTATTTTTAGCTCTTTCCCATTAGCTGATTCCCATTCTCATTACATTAAGGTATGCATCTAGTAGAGGCAACATTTGCAAGGCATTAATTCATAGGCCTGCCTTGAGCTGGAAGTGGTTTATATAAATAGCAATGTTAATCTGTTGCAGCTAAAACCACAACAACCAATCTTATCTTAAAAGTTAATACAGTTTATTTGGGACAAGCCTTTGCAGATCTAAGAAATGATCTACCGGGTTCTTCACAGCGTAATCCTGTACACTTCTGTGGAATTCAACAGGGCTTGTTTTTAGTTAACTTGTACACAATTTAAAGCTCAGCATAGATATTTATTTGGAGCATTTTCCCAGCTAGATCAGAAAACAAGTTGGAGCTCTGATATTTATTGACAATAGTTTCTTGCTTACCTACAGATTTATTTTGAACATATGTTGCAAACATGGCTGTCTCTCTTATTATAAAATGGGGTGGTCAAGAATTTTTGATAACCACCTTATCAGAAGAGGATACAGTGTTGGATCTGAAACAGTCTCTCAAAGGACTCACTGGGGTGTTGCCAGAACGCCAAAAGCTTCTTGGACTGAAAGTGAAAGGTATTATTTCTTTTCCCATCTTTTTCATTGTCAGATGAGATTGTCAAAACCAGAGTGAGGTGTTGGATTTATTTATATATGCATACTGAATTAATCTGCTGAAAGTATTGTTCCTAGGTTTTAAGGATGTCCTATCCAAACAGATCAGTTGAGTTCAGTCCTATGTTAACTACTGGAATGATTCATTAATGTGTTAACACACTTATGCAAAGCAAAAGTGGAGATATAGAATTATTGTTAAGTGATGGTATGTGTACATTGTTTAATAATGTAGGTGTTTTTGTTCAGTCCTATCTATAGTTCATCATTTGTTGCAGGGGTGCCACCAGTTAGCAAGCATCACATGTTCTACAACCAAGTCCGTAGTACTTCTCATTTGAGGCAACTCATATAAGTTAAATTTGCAACAGGCATGGGCAAATGGAAAAGCTTGCCAGAACAAAAGAGGCCAGCCAAACGCGATTTTAAAAGAGGACCACCCAAACTTTATATGGGAAGATATTGACTATGACTATTAGGAAGACCCTGTTTCTAGGATTTCAATTCTAGTCATATTTCTTTTTGTGAAATGCTCTGACATGTAGAACGTTGCTTCTAAAGCAAATGGTAATTTGAAAACATAAGGTATTCTGACCTAACAGAAAAGAAGAGTAAGCCAGAATGCTTGAAAATCCCACCCTAACATAATGAACCTGAGTCCTGCCAAGTGGGTCCCATTAGTGTAAATGTCTAAACAAAGCACAAGTCGTGACTTATTTGCTCCCAAGCAAGCTAACATTTGAAAATCGAGAGCAATCCCTGGTTTCTGATCCCAGCTTTTAAAGAGTACAGCAAACCCAAAAAACCACTTCTACTTTACTTCGTTGCTTACAGTGGCAGGAGATGGAGTTAAATAGAGCATGTGTGTGTGTGTGTGTGTGTGTGTGTGTGTGTGTGTGTGTGTGTGTGTGTGTGTGTGTGTGTGTGTGTGTGTGTGTGTGTGTGTGTGTGTGTGTTTTGTGTCGTTACAGTTGTGACCAACTTCGTGACCCCATATCCATGGAGTTTTCTTGACAGGAATACTGGAGAGCATGTGTACCAGCAGACAAGTTGTTTATGGTGAAGCTGGGGATCCCGAAGGGAGTAGCTCCACTGAAGCTATGCAATGATAAGAAGAATGTTAACCGTTAGGATTCCTGTAGAATTATTAGCTTTTATAGATTTCACAGAACGATATACGCAGTAGTTAAGAATATGAAGTACATTATTACATCTTATCACTATAGATTTTTAATGATTAATACTTCCATGTTTGTGATTACAACTTTTCTATTGTGAGCATGTGAGATGAGAAAGAAATAGTGGCAGAAACAAATGCTTGTCTTTGCGGAAGAAGTTGTAATCTCTATATTTTCCAGGCAAGCCTGCAGAGAATGACGTTAAACTTGGATCACTAAAATTGAAGCCTAATACTAAAATCATGATGATGGGGACGCGTGAAGAAAGCTTGGTAAAATATCTTTTTATATTAAATACACACACCAGTTTTTAATAGGCTATAAATGTTTAGATTTATGGTTACATTGTCTTATTGCTGATTTTATTGCTGATTCATTGCCTGTGCTGTATGTAAACTGCTTTGAAAATAATAGTGTATAAAAATTCTACTGCAAGTCTATTTTGATCTTCTCCACAATTCATCCCAAATATTAAAAACAAATCAAAATGGAGGGTACAACCCCATCAAACCCATCCTGGGGGTATTGGAAACTAGTATCCTGGTCCTGGCCTAGCTTTGTGCCAGCATAGTGGCTGAGGGGATGGAGACATGGTTGAGGTGGTGAAAGATGGATCCAGCATAACTCGGCTCCTCTTCTTCTCTGCCACCTGTTTTGGATCTTCTGCTGGCTGATCTTAGCAACATCACACTATTTCTGCCTCTGGACTCATTTTTGTCAGCAGCTATGAGATCAGGCAGCCTAAAGGCCAGCACAGGGCCAGTAAGTTTCTTCCTGCTCCAAATCCACTATCGCACACATAACTTTGGGTTTAGATTGTCGTGGAAAGTTCATAAGATCTAGAATGTGAATGCAGCGTCATTTTATTTAACTCTGTTGTTATTGTTATGTTGAGGCTTTATGTTGTAAACTGCCCAGAGTAGCCCTAGGGCTAGATGGGTGGTATAGAAGTCAAATAAATAAAAATAAAAATATACTATAGATGCCCAGAAGGTTAAGCACATGCCTTTTCACTTGTAGCTTCACTAATGGGATTCCCTACTCCTTAACTTGAAAGAAGCCCTCCTTATTAAACTTGCTCCATGTCCTGGTCTCGTTTCCTTGATTGTATTGCTTAGAAAACTTTAGAAATAACCCCCACCCCACCCCCATTTCAGTACAGTTCAGATGTGTTCGAAATAACTATGTTTTCCCCATGACTGCTTTAGGTTTCCAGTTTATCTGGCTCAATGATTTGACTCTTCTTTTTATTATGGATATCAACTCTAAATCAGTTTACATTCTTGAAGAGCAACTAACCTTTGCAATGTGACCACATTCCTAAAGATGCAAACGCCTTAGCGAAAATGTAGATTTGAAGCAGGAAACAGGGAATCATTGCCCATATTCATCCAGAATAGTAAATTAGTATTTTGATGTGACTTGTCTTATGAAGAGCCCAGTGTGTTGGTCCTTTTCCCACCCTGACTTACAAGAATAGATGGACAGATGATCAAAAAAGGTTCCATTTAGCTGTCATTGGAACCCATGAACTTGGCTTTTTTTTTTTTTTTTTTACAAGCCAGGATAGTAAAAAAGGGTTTGTTCTTTGGGAACCACAAACCAGCATCTTAGGGTCTGGTTACTTGCAAAGAAAACCATTTGGATTCATTTAGCCAGTCTCATTAGCAGGAGGAGCCAGACTGGATTTATACTCGAGCACATGGCTTATTCATTCTTTTCAAATGTGTCCATGTCTAGCTTTTGTACTACAACTTGATCCCCCTTCCTTTCTTTTAATTGCCTTTATTACAGGAAGATGTCCTTGGGCCACCCCCTGATAATGAAGATGTGGTTAATGATTTTGATATTGAAGAGGAAGTTGTTGAAGTCGAAAACAGGTGAATTGTTTCTACACAGAGAAATAACTCAATTATTTCTCTATCATAAAATAAGGGTGCAGCAACCATTTGTTGTTTATTATTTGTACCAGGGAAGAGAATCTACTAAAAATATCCCGCAGAGTTAAGGAGTACAAAGTGGAAATATTGAATCCTCCACGGGAAGGGAAGAAATTGTTAGTTCTGGATGTAGATTACACACTCTTTGGTAAGTGAGGTATCTCATGTTCAGTTTTCCTCTTTGCTCAGTTTGGTTTTATAACTAGTGAATTTGTTTAATTTATTCATATCTTTCTCTGTTTATTTGTATCCTTATAAGTTAGATCCTAATAGACATAGTATTTGAAACAGTAAAAACATTAAAGTATATAAATTAACAACCAAAAGGAATAGTTACTCTCCCATTGTAACATTGAAACAAAACTTTCTGCTTCTTGAGGGCAGATGTGTCTATTATGGAATATGGTTTTATGGATGCATTTGATGAATGTGTGCCTGCTGTTTAAAAAATCTTATCCTGTAACTGAAGATAATTTATCTGATGTTTTATTGAATTCCTGCTAAGTGGATTGGTTGCATGCTTTTAGGATAGGTATTGTTTTTACTTATAAGGTTACTCGGAGGAACAACCTATGTGGAAAATCTGATTTCTTGGAAAACACCAAGATTCTCTGAATCCTTGGATTAGCTACGTAGGGAAATCTTTATTCAGACCTCTATTAAAATGTATGGGAGGCTGATACCACTGCCTCAGTTTAGTCTTAATATTCCTGTGCAAACCATTCTTTAAGATTATGGTTAATAAACTGCAGTGAAATTATAGTTCCCTGTAATGAAAAGGTGTAGCTGACACATGCACAAAGAAGGTGGAAAAAAGTATGGTGGGGGAAGAACATTCATAGTAACAAGCTGGACAACTGATGTTCAGAAGGAACAGAGTTCTTGTTGGTTTAGACCAGTGGTTCTCAACCTGTGGGTCCCTAGATGTTCCTGAACTGCAACTCCCAGAAGTCTTCATCACTAGCTGAGCTGGCCAGGATTTCTGGGAGTTGAAGTCCAGGAACATCTGGGGACCCACAGGTTGAGAACCACTGGTTTAGATCATGAATGGAATAATTTATTTTTCCATATTGTCTACCATTATTAGTCTAGTGAAGAAAGTTTTCATTCATCTTAAATCATCTTTTCAGTTAAATTGTGCTGGGGAACCCGTCTGGTCAGGTAGTGTCCATGTATGCAGTTCTCTTTTTGAGTCCAACCTGTAGTGCTGCACACCTGGATCCTGTCAAAAAGATTGAAAAGATGAAAATTCCTGCCTCTCAGAGAGCAGCACTGGGCAAAATTCAGCCATACTGCTTCTCTTTCTTTGCCAAACAGTTGATTTGTGAGATTTTAGCCTTACTGAAAAGGCTCCAGGCAGTTTTGAGTGTTCTGCATGTATTCTTTTGGATGAGGATGTAAGTCTATAGTACTCCAGTATAGATTCAGTGAGAATGCTGAACCACTCAAATAAACAGGCTGATTTTTCTCCTCAGACCACAGGTCGTGTGCAGAAACGGGGGTTGAGCTGATGAGGCCATACCTTCATGAGTTCCTGACATCTGCTTATGAAGATTATGACATAGTTATTTGGTGTAAGTTATTTACCTTTCATGCCACGATCGTTCTGATGTCCCTGTTGTTATTATTTGGAACACAGACCTCCCCATTAGAGATGTCATCAGGTTCCATGACTCTTGGTGCTTAGATTCCTACTGTCAGCTGTCTGCTCTTATTTGGTCTCATGGGAGGTGACAGGATGGAGGCTTTCATTTGTGTTGAACAGTAAGCCCACAATCTGCGTGCAAATTCAGGCATTGGTTCTAATAGCTGGGATAAAGCACAGTGCTCACTGGTGGAAGTTGCTGATGAGTAATAATTTAATTTTAGACAAGATTTTCCATGGGGCATTGAGAGCATGGGGGGCTAGATGAGTAGAATAATGCAGATTTGACTTTGGAGAGATGTAAACCAGACCTCTTTGAGTATGTGGAATTTCTGTGGTGGTGAACCTTCAGCATGCTCAATGTTTTAGACTATAACTCCCAGAATTCCAAGCCTGTATTGCCAATGACAGAAGACTGTGGGTGGTCCAAAATATCTGGAGTGGCGAAGGTTTGCCACCACTAGGGAGGTCTATGAGAAAATGCTGGATAAAATCCAGTAAAAGTATTAACTAGAGCAGGCCTATTAAAAAGCAATGAAATTCAATGGCAGAGTTAACTGATCTGATTCCCCACTGCTTCAGTGGGCCTGCTGTGGTTGTGACTTCCAACTGGATGTCTGCCACTGAGTAGAAGTCAACACACCCATTTATTAGCAAGCAGTTAGTTTTGTGTCCTTGTTTTGCAGAACTAGATCTAGTGCTTCCCTTTACTCTTACTTATGTGAGACCAAATGGTTAAACAGAGTATTGCTGGGTTACACATAGATCTTTTAATTTTTTTTTCATCATTATTAAATCAAATGCATTCTGGTTCAAAAACAATTACAGTAATTCAAACTTTTTAAAAAAAAACAACCTCTCTTATGCTGGATGGTGTGGGATTGGCTACTGACTGAGTTCACATAGTCAGTGTGCTTGAATGGATTAGATGACCCGCTCGCCATGAATAAGGAGTGATCTGAGTGGAACTAAAACCATTGCAGATTATGGGGGCTTTGTTGTATCCTAAAATAATTTGGAGCCTATAGTCCATGAATAACAAGTAGTTCATATTTAGGAAATGATTATGTGATAGAAATAATTAATTTAATAATAGCATGTCTATTCATCTGAGATGTGCCTCAAAATTTCTTTTCCCCTTTTCAGCTGCTACTAATATGAAGTGGATTGAAGCTAAAATGAAAGTAAGTTCTACGAATATGGGTTTTGGCTTGATTATGAGATCTGTTTTCTAGACTTTTCTTTGAATGCCCTGTTCGCAAAAACTGTGAAGGATATTTTAGTTGTAATGCAAAATTCCATGGCCAGTGCTCATCATATTTGGCTTCAAACCTAAATTCGCCTGAGAGGAACTCTGCTCTTGGGGTGCTCCTGCTGGTGGCACTGTGAAAGTAGGAGGACATTTCTCATGATGCCCCAGAAGCTCTCTTGGCTGCTTAAAAACCTATTGAAAGAACTTCAAATCACATGGCGCTGAGGGCTGTGGAAAAAAGGAAGAGTACTGGGGGGGAGGGGATATTCCTTTGTTGGCTCGGTGCCCTTTCTGTGAACACAACAGGCCTTTTTACTTTCATGGAGAACTTGGAGACCCAATTAGTTGGAACAGCTACCTCAGATTCCTCTATATAAATAGTCTTACCATTGCTGATGCACCTGGGGCATTTAGTTTAATTATGAGAAGAGGAAATTTCCCTATGTCATCTTGGGGACCTGTGTTTTGGGGGGGGGGAAAGTCCTTGACAAAGTAGCAGGGCTACATCTACTGTTTCAAGCAGATCTTTCAGCTGCTAGGTCATGGCCAACCTGAGAACCATAGAACTGCAATCCTGTGTCCTCCCCTCCGGGCCCTTTGCAGCCTTTTTGTACCCCAAAGGGCTACAATTGCGGGGTTGGGAAACAAGAATGAAAGTAAGAACACACATCTTCTTCCCTCTGCTGTTACCCCTCTCTCCAGGTCAGCTTAACTGCTTGCCCCTCATGGTCCGTTCAGTGGGTGAAATCCTGTTGTTTGGCATAGTAAGTTACAACTAGATTCCATTTCCATCAGTGGAACATAGGGTAGAGTACACTTACCAGATCTCCACAGGCTCAGCGGGCCTATTGGAGTGCAGTTTACTAGAGTACCACAGGTTTTTCAGCTAAAGAATGTGTTGGATTCAACCAAAGTATTCATGTACTATGAACATGGTAACTGTGGGATCCTGTAGGAAAAAAAGAAGGAACCGATCCCATCTCTCTTCTGCAGCTGCTGTTCTGCTCCCCAAACTGGAAAATAGTGTGTGCAATGTTCCTCATCTTAGGAAATACAATTATGAAAGTTTACACTCTAGTTAATAACATAGGAAGCTGCCTTACATTGAATCAGAACACTGGCGTATGGCAGTTCAATGTGTAGCCTGCACAATTAAATTCTAAACTTTCCCGAGAGAGCTTTAGGTGCTGTAGGGCAGTATTATAAGCCACTCACTTTGCTTTTATCTTTTAACTAGCAGAAATTTCCCCTGGTTTGAGTTCGTGAAATGATGTACTGATATCCACACGTAATGTTCCAGGAAGGAGGAAGAAACAGCCAGCCATGCCAGCATGATTGTAGCCTCTTCCCTGTTAGAACTGGATCCATTGTAGCCAGGGCTTCCCATGTACCAGACTCTGTCCTTCCACCTACTCACGTGGAGATGACTGTCTGTAACCTGATCAAATCTAGCTTGCAGAGCCTGGTAAGGCAGTACAGGCCTGCACTTTCCGGCTCTTGTAAGCAGCAGTAGGGTTTGTACTTAGCAATTTGAGATTTTTTTTACAAATCTTAATGTTAGATCTGGAGATGGGATTTACCAATGCACCATAATGTGCCTGAACACACTTGACTTTTGGAAGCATTTTGCAAAAATTAAAACAATAATGAGCTGTTTGACTACAGACTTGGTTCCCCCCCAACCCACCCAACCTCAAATAACGTGTTTCCCTTCAGAGATTCCCAAGGAGCTACATGTCCCACAAAGGCAGTATACCTCTTCAAACAGCAACCCCTTTGAATTCTTGAACGTCACTTTCTAGGATAAGCAATTGATTTTATTACTGCTTCTTGAGCTGAATGTAAGGGGAGGTGAAGTGGGAAACAGCATTAAAAATGGCCATTATTTCTTTAGACCAGAATAACTTAACAAAGACATGACTGTTCAATAGCTTTCATGGGTAAGAGTGCCATCCTCTTCGTTTCCTTGCTTGGAGAACAAAATTATCTCAAAAGAGCTAGACAGATCCAAACTTGCCTTCTCCATAAAACAACTGTTTTAATGCTCATAGATTGCATTAACTCATAGGTAGTTGCAATATAGTTTTCACCCCATCACAATAAATCTCCTTGGACAGTGGACTAGAGATTTAATGTTTTATCATGTCCTGTTTTAATCCTTTACTGTTGTCACTTTACTGTTGTCATTTGTCAAATGAAGTGTTCAGGGTCTGGAAGCTGCAGTGGTGGAATAGCTAATGTGCAAAATGTCTTCACCTGTTGTTGTTTTGTAATGCAGGAGCTGGGAGTGAGCACCAATGTAAATTACAAGATCACCTTCATGTTGGACAGTGCTGCCATGATAACTGTGCATACTCCAAGACGAGGATTAATTGATGTAGGTACATTTTCCCCCACTGGATTGTTTTCTTTAGGTTTAAATTTTACTAAAAATGCAAAATTCTAGTATCTACTGTACCGTTTTCCTTTGAAGCCATAAACCTTTGCTGCTCATAATCCTTCCTAAAAGATTAGTGTAAGTAGTCTAGACCAGTGCTCCCCAACCTTTTTTTCGCCGCGGACCGGTAAATGTTTAATAATTTTTCCCTGGCCCGCTTGTTTTGATTACATAGGTGTGAAAATCCTGGGCGCACCCGCTTTTTCGCACTCGCCCCGCCAATCACAAGCAAGCTTCCTCGGAAGTAAAGCCCTCTAAGCTTAAAGAGCAAACGTGTGGAGACACTCGCAGCTCGAAACAAAACAGTGGCGGCAGCCGGCTGGCGGGAGGGGGTTGGTTGGTCAGGAGGCGAGCAGACTTTTGATAAAGCAAGGTCGCACCACAGCGGTACAGCACACAATGCACTTCAAGCCTCTCGTGCTTTGCCGCTGGAGATCTCCCGGGGGCGGGGGGGCATCACCCCAAACCAAAGGGGATCCACTGGGTCCGGGGGGGTCTTTCGGGGTCCCCCGGCAGCCCCTCCCTCTCCTCCTCCCCCCTCGCAACCCAGGCGAAAGAGGCAGAAGCTAAAAAGCTTGAATACAAGTCTGTACACACCATTGTATAAGGTTTCTTAGGCAACTTATACCATTCTTATTTGGCCTATATTTCTTTCATTATTTCCTTTATGGTTGTAGCGAAAAATGGTTGAGAATGGTTGCTATAGTAAAGATCAATGAGCAGAATAACACTGATTTAACTTGAATATTTTTAAACCTTGACTTGATTTCATTTCATGAAAATCACTATGATTTTAACACACTTCTGTACATTTTTTCTGAATTTTTAACACACTATTATTATTAAATGAAACTAAAGGTGCCAAGTGTAGCAAAATCTCTTCTTCAGGGGAAGTGGGAGACCTACATTTTCCCCATGTCTTCCACACAGCCCCCATTCTCTGGCCATACTGTTCTTTTGGCCTTGACTTTAACCATGGTGCAATGGTTAAATGCCTGCACTGCAGGTAAAACTCATGACCTGGAGTTCAATCCCAGGTAGCAGGCTCAAGGTTCACTCAGCCTTCTATCCTTCCGAGGTCGGTAAAATGAGTACCCAACTTGCTTGGGGGAAACAATGTGTAGCCTGGATTACTGTAATTAAAACTGTAAACCGCCCAGAGACTACTTGAAGTGGTATGGGGTGTAAAATGGAACTATTCCTGTGCAATCCTCTGCCTGCTAAGTCAGTAATTAGTTTCACTGAATTAAGTGAGGTTCACTCCCAAGTAAAAGTTGATACTGTTGCAAACTTCGTTTCTTTTCCAAAGCGTTGATTGCTCAAGATATAGACACGAAGGCGAGTAAATAACTGTATATGGTAAAATTAGAAAGTAAATAATTGACTTGGGTGTTGGTATAGTATTTTTCATCGTTATTTCTACTGGCTTTGCTTTCACAGGTGAAACCCCTTGGGGTCATATGGGGCAAATTTTCAGACTATTACAGCAAGAAAAATACTATTATGTTTGATGACATTGGACGGAATTTTCTGATGAACCCCCAAAATGGACTAAAGGTAATATCTAAGGTTTTTGGGGAAATGCTATCTGTTTAAACAGGTTCACTTCAGGAAAGTGTTATGTCAAAGGGGGTCTACACATTTATATTTCACACCTGCATTGAATATACCAATGATCCTATTTGCAGTATTGGTAGTAGGATGGTAAGTTATGCAAACTGGACGTTCACACCACTGTCGGCGTGTTTCTTTCCTCCAACTTACAATTGCTTTGCTGTATGTTTTGTCAAGATCTTGGTGACTTAGAAAGTTTTGAAGGTATTTGAAGGAGCTGGAAATATCTTTTTATAGGCATAGCTTAGTTAAAGGATTAGATATAAAAAAAAACATTCTAAAACATTGAAAGGACTGTAGTTGGAAATTATATTGCATACAGTGTCCAAAGTATTTTCCTCGTCTGTCTAGAAGTATGTTCTGTTGCATTTATTATAATTGACTTCCAAGCAAGCAGCCATGGGACTGCAGTCTTAGCCATTGTACTGCTACAGCTGCTGTGTTTCTGCTGATGGTGCTCGGCAAAAATTGTCTTGAATAGAAATTGTTTGTGACATTAGTGCCTAGTTATAAAGGAGGCTTTGCTGTAATAAAAAGGGTGGTTGGGAATTTGGTCTGAATGAAATTAAGGTACTGTGTGTACCTAATTTGAAGTGGTTGGCAAAGTTGTACGATGGTAGCTTTCTGTCCCTGTATTCCCCGTCTCCCAAATATCTCAGTGCTTTTGGAAAGTGATGATGGTCCTAGGAAAGAGGCCTGGCTCTTACAGTGCTAGCTTTGCCCTCGGTGAAATCTCTCTTTTTTTTTTTGAGAAATGGTGGCAGACGTGTGCAAATTGGTTTAAAAGTGCTGCTCAGCTCGATGGAGCCTTGACAGAGTGCTGTACTGACAGAACAATATCCTTGCCTTCACTTGGGAAAACATGAGCCAGCGTGCTGTTGAAGCTTGGGCTTTATTGACAGTAAAACAAATAGGGGATGACTGCTTACGAGAAATGTTGTAGTAGGACATCGAGATCAGATGTTCTACCAGAGGCAACAGACTTTAATCAACCATTCCACGAGGGATTCACTTATTGTCTGGAACTCTTTGATCGATGTGACAAGCAGTGCTTAGGTTAAGTTTCATAAACCTCTCCGAAGGACATGGTCATCACTGCAGATTGGGACAAACAGCGATCTGGTGGACCTCCCAGTATAATTATATGGTTTCCTCCCTAAGAATTAAAGGTTATTCCCCACCACCACACAGACACAAATTAAGGGTTATTTTTGTTTCCTCCCGATAGGAGTAGCACAAGCCACAGGCCAGCAAGGATTTGGGATAAAACAAAAGGCTGCAGTACTGAATAGTTCCAGCAGAGTACATACTCTGAATAGAAAGGGACCCAATTCCGTGATCTTTAATCTAAAATGGCACTGGGTTGCAAGTAATTAACTGGCAGGGGGAATCCTATCACCATGAAGGGTCTCAAGTGACACTTGTTGCAGAACATTGCTCGGTTTTTCAGATGCACCGATGCTCTCAGCAGACAGAACAAGATTAGTGAAAACACAGTTGTCTTTTGCTAAATAACTATCTCTACGCAGTCACTATCTAATTACCACAGTCACTATCTAATTACCACAGAAAGAGAGAAAAGCTCCAGTTTTGTTGCCCTCATACATGCGAAGGACAGCAGGGTCCTCACTGTATGTGGAAGCTCCCGTGTGAATTTGATCCTAAATTTTCCATTTTTTGCGCTCACGTGGAAAGCCTTCACAGAGGGTAGAGGCTCTGCCAATTCAAACCCATTATTCTTCACAGGTAGGAGGGCAAAAAAATGGAAGTACAGAGGGGCAGAATTAGTGTGCCTCCCCTACCTGTGGTAAGGATATACTATTAGCAAATGACTGAAGGTTCTTAGTCTGTGCCTAAACCTAAGCACATATAAGAGATGCAGCCTTCCCAGCTGACCCTTGCCTTCTGTCTTTTGTTTTTTTTTTTACCTTTCAGATTTTAGATTATATGTTCCCTGGTTTAGGAACTTGCATTTTGTACATTATATAACACTACCAATGCATCACGTACATGGGTAGTGTTATATAAATGTGCTTAATTATATTAATAGGGAAAATTTAAGATACTGGGAGATAAAATATGGGACTTTTTGTATTATTTATAAAAAGAATTCATAAATTAGTTTTCTAGCCACTGAGACCCTAAAAGTGATACTTTAAATAATACAAGTACACAATAAAACCACAACACAATGAAAACAGAACCAAAAACAGTTAATGCAGGGCAAAGGATACAATTTTGGTGAACGAAAGTCCTCTGCCTTCTGAATTTTCCATGTGTTCTTCTTGTTATTGGCCAAAATTCTGTTGCCTGTCATAGCAAATTGCACTGGAATAAACCCATGGAATCAGTAGGAATTTGGTGAACCAATTGCTGCATAAATTCCATTGAATTCAAATTGGTCTACTTTGGCTGTAACTTACTGTGCAAAAGTCCTTTCTTTGCCTTATCTTGAAAGGCCAGTTGAGAAACTGTTGATAGCCAAATCCATGGCAGCAGATTCACCTGTGGTCATTTTTCTTAACTGGCCCTTTAGTCAAGCCAAAGAGAAGACTAAGAAAAAATTATAACTGAGGCTGCACATCACTGCCGATTTACACAGTCTTTAAAAAAACTTTGCATGTCCCTCTGCAAAGAAAAAAAAAGGAAGGAATTAATTTAGCAATATCCTGAAGGTGGGTAACCTATAATGCCTCTTCATGATATTAGCAAATTCTAACCAGAGGGCTTGCTTTGGGTTGGTTCCAGTGATCACATGCGCTGAAACCAATCCATCCTCATGCCCCCCAAAAAGTAGAAGTTCCTGACAGGGGCTCAGAAATATATGGATAAGGGCTGCTTGGGGAGGTAGGCTGGTTCACACCAGTTGAAATATCATCATACCCCATGGTTTTAAGCCTAAAATTAAACCCAGCTTTTTGCAGAGCCACTAAAACAGGAGTTATCTATTTGGAGTTCCGAGATTTTCTTAAACTGCATCTCCCAGAAGCCCTTGCCTTCATTGTTAGTGATGAAGGCTTCTGGGAGCTGCAGTCCGAGTACATGTGGGGACCCCAGGTTTGAGACCAAGGGCTGTAAAACACAGGGCTTTATTCTGGAGACTGCCCTAAGGAGTTAGTGCTTTTTCACAGAAACAGTGCAGTGCTAATATTTGTGGCCCTGTATTTTGGAAATAGGGAAATAGCATGCAGGGACAGATTCTGCAAACTGGAATGGAGGCTATAGAGTGAGCATCTCAGAGTTTTCAGGTGTGAGATCACGAAAATGCAACTATTTTAGCTGTAGTAGATGGATAGGTGTCAAAATAGATTATTTTACTTGTGGAATGAGCTTACATTTAGACAGTGTGCAAGTAACAGTACAGTAAGAATTCTCTGCATATTTCCTGGGAAAGATACAGAGACAATACTACAGGTTCTCGGGGCAGAGCGTCAGTGTTCTGAAATCCCAACATAAGTGAGGTTTGACGAACTTTTCAAAGCAAACAGAGCATTTACTAGTTTGAATCTTAAAAGTAAGAATTGTGCCTAATAAAAGTGTGGGTGGGTGGCGTGATTGTTGCCCTTGAGTTCAGCTGTTGCAGATGTTATTGGAAATGCTCTGTCACTTGTAAAAACTTTATTTGTTCATGTTCCAACAGCTTGATCTACTGAGCTGCAAAATAAACATGGATAGCACACAGGAGAATGGTAAAAGGGAAAAACACACCCAAACACCCCTTGCACAGAATCTGTAGGAGATGCTGAATGTATGTGTAGACATCTGCTAGAAGAGAAGGATGCAGGTTGTCAGGAATTAGGATGAAGCCAATAACTATCTAAACCTGTGCTACAGAATCAGGTTCCCTAATCTATTTAGTGAATGCTAACATGTTCGGGGTCAGTAGGCTTTCTTTTTAAAATGTCATTTGCTCCTCTTTTTCTCCACAGATAAAGCCCTTCATGAAAGCACATTTAAACAGAGATAAGGATAAAGAGCTTTTAAAACTTACTCAATATCTCAAGGAAATAGCGAAATTAGATAACTTTTTGGATCTGAACCACAAACACTGGGAAAGGTAAGCATTTAAATGCCGTTATTGCCTGATGCTGTATATCACAGCAATGTCAAACTGTCCTGCCGTCAAGCTTGAACAAAATGGTTATGAACTCTCTTAGCAGAGATCAATAGACATGCATCTCCTGTAGCAATTCTTAGGAAAACTGTGGTCTCCGGCCCTCAGCCTATATGTTGAATAGAGTCTTAAAGTGCCAGCTCAATTTATTTAGCATTTTGCCTCTCTAGATAACGGATGCTTAGGAAATCCGAAAGGACAACTGTCCTGAACTCAGGCAAATGGAATCGCCATTCATAGCGGGGTCAGCAGAGCGCTGTGCGCTTGTCTTGCTCACTTGGTCCCAGCCTTGTGTGAAGCAGCAAAGTCCAAAGAATGAGTGTAAATGACCCTAGAAACATTACTTCTGGACTATAGCTCTCAGAATCCCACTGTTAGCATGGCTACAGGTCAAACTGACTGGGAGTTCTGAAAGCTGTAGTTTTAAAAAAATCTCTTCTCCAGTTTTCAGTTTGGCTGTACAGCCTTTCCTGGGATCAGGGGTTGTTTTTGATCAGGACTTCCAATACCCTAGGAAGATTTTAACTGTGTACAGCCAAAAATGTACACATGAACTCTTGAGCAGAGTTCAAGCACTACCAGCTGGACATTCTTTGCTGCACACCCTGTAGTTGCCCCAGAATTACCCAGGTATCTCTGATTCAGCCATTTTTAAATACAGTACTTGTTTGCTCCTCCAGATGGTGTCCATCTGTAGCATTTCATTATCTCGGATACCAGTTTACTAAAAGTAATTGTTACACACTTGGCTTTGTTGTACTTGTTGAATCTTAAATTGAATGAAAGGATTGATTTCAAAGTTTGCTTTCCCCACCAGAACAAATAATTATGAGGAACTCTTTTTCGGCATTCTAGGGCAGAATGGTGTTATTAATCAAGCTCATCTAATAATTTATGGGATATCGTTTTTTTTTACAAGGCTACTAAATCAGAGCTACTTCTGTTTCTACTAAGCCTTACAGAAAGTGGAAAGTACCTTTTAATAGCAGTGTATGTATTTCAGTATTTTTTGTCCAGCAAAAGTGACATTGTCTTGCATTGTCTTGCACAGATCATCCTACTTACTGTATAATCAGTATGTTGATCTTTAAGACATGGGTAGGTAATTCTAGATTTGTATATGGGCTACCACTCCCTCATCATTGGCTGTAGTGGGTGCAGTGGGGAGGGCTGCTAGAAGTTACAGCCTGCACCCCACAAATCAGGAAGGCTATGCCAGTTGACCCAAGAATGTTGTTGTTTTACCACTACCTAGATTTCTGGAAATTATTATAACTATATGGACCATCCAATTTGAAGATATGCATCACCATACGTTCAGTGGTGCAACCTCGATTGGTGAACAGCTACCGAGGAACATGCCCAATGGAATTCTGAGTCACTGAGTTCCAAGTCATGCATGGGCATGTGAATTTGTCCGCTACCACTCCAACACTGTGTAGGAATTCTCCCAGCCTGACTTTTGAAGTCTTTTAAGCAAGAAAAGAAAATTCCAAGTAGAATTTTCAAGTTTTTAAATTAATGGGTTCAGATTCCAGCAGCCATTGTCATCCTGTGGAGAATGGAAATGGGTGTGTCGGGACTAAATTCTGAAGGAATTGTGAGGGGTTGCGGTGTGGTAATCTGTGTCTGTTAGGCTCTGTATGGAAGCCTCTAAAAAGAAACATTACAATCCCCTGTAGTCCTGTGTCTACATCTAGAAAGTTCTGACTATCATGGTAATAATTCTACAAGTTGTAGCAGCACATTGTTCTTGATCATATATTGCCTGTTGTTGAAGCAAAACAAGTTGGGGAGCTGTGTAGCCTTCACATGTTATTGCATGTTATTGGTGATTTATCCAATCATATTATAAATCCTGAATATTTGGCTTTTTCCTTAGGTACCTGTCAAAGAAGCAAGGACAATAGCTTTAATTTTGTGACACCGAAACCAAACAGAACATAGAGACCCTCTGACCCTTCCTCTTGTCTAATCTAGAATAAAGTAGTGCTGGACACTGACTTAAATAGCAGAACAACTGCTTATACCCAGTCTTCCCTTTGGTTTTCTCTAGTTCTCTCTCTCTCTCTCTCTCTCTCTCTCTCTCTCTCTCTCTCTCTCTCTCTCTCTCTCTCTCTCTCTCTCTCTCTCTCTCTCTCGAAGACCTGCACTGACAACAGGATTGAAGACTGGCTGGTCTACTTGCATTTATCTCTGGTATTATCATTTACAACCATGTCACTTTTACTCCTTCTGTCCTGTTCTCCAAGTTTTAAAAGGCCATACTTTTCTGCAATGGAGGAAGGAGGAAAACAACAACGAATGTCAGACCAAAAAAAAAAAAAAAAAAAAAAAACCACTTCCAAACAAAGATGTTTATTTTGAAGCTACTTTTGGCATTCTCTGTTTTGGAACAATTTCCTTTCCCTGTTACGGTATTTAAATCTATGGATTATAAACTGTCTGATGATGTATTAATATGTGAAGTTGTTTCTTTTGTGTGAGACAGTTTTAAGGAAGGCCAACACCACTAGAGGGCAAAGGTGCCTTTATGTGTAGATCTCGTCTGTAAATCTGTTAGGAGAGGAGGAAGAATTTTAAAAAATACTTTAATGCTTGATTGAGAAGTATTCTTTTCTTCTGAACAAAAATATTTCTAACCAGAAGAAAAGTTTAAACCTGAAGAGAGCTGAAAAGAAACTAAAAAGAATTCAAGGCATGAAATAAGTTACACCTTGTCAAGATACAAGCTCTCTTGATTGCAATATTCAGCCACAGCTGTTCTAAAGTATCACATAACTTGTGCTGCTTTAACCTACACTGTGAAAGTGTGATGTGCTTACTGTCTTGCATTGCTGGCAGTCCTTCATCATGCCATTCTTGTATTTAAAAGGCAGCCTTCCGAATCCAGATAGCTTGTATCGTTCTTAAGGAACTATAGCAGCTGCGCCAATAATAATAAAATATGCTGTTTCTTAAAAACTATAGTCTCGTGTTCTCCAATTTCACTGTTGTACACTCAAGGTTGTTCTTGATCATCAAAGGTGGGGCCATGATTCGCTGTTTCAGCATAGCGAAAGCGAAAAGTTTTGTAGCACCTTTAGGATTGACAGATTTTAGGGTGGGTTTTGAGCAATCCACAAAAGTCTGAAGTGTGTTATAATCCACCAGCGCTCATGGGACCATAAGTATGAGCTTTTAAGGTACCAAAGACTTGTTTCCCCCTTTTTAGTTTTTTTTCTGATATGAAAGAGATAGGATTTTAATTTGCTGTATTACATCACAATATATAGAATACTTCTTAATAGCATCTACCAGGGTAAAGTGTAGAAGAATCTGCAGCAACCCAGGAGTTTCCAGGAAGTGCTGTACTGCTTAAACATGAGGTGCTTGCCTTATTAACATGTTTCAAGATAATTTTCCAGCAGCAAAATCAGTGGCCACCTCAATTGTTGACTTTAATGCATAAACAACCTTGTTTTTTTTTTTTTTTTTTTACAAAAATAAGGATTTAAATTGGAAGTTTCTGTTAATTCAGTTCTACTTTAAAAACATGGCATGTAGCATGTGGACACACTTAATTTGTACATTAAACATTGTGGCTGGCACAATTCAAGCTGAAATTATTTTGATATTTAGGGAGAAAGCATGAAAACAAAGTATCATGGGGCAGCTCCTCATTCCTGCATCTGCTGTCCTACAATTGCATATTTGTTAAGTGCCTTGTGCACTTCCTCTGTGGAAAATAAGCTTCAGAATGTTAAATATAGATAGTAGTGGATGGTGCATATCAATAATACCAGGATTTTAGACAATGTGAACTGTTTGATAAAGCTATGTTTGTATTCTACTTTGAATCTGGTGATATTGCTGAAGGGAATTTCTTCTCTGAAATGGATGAAGCCACCTATAACTGAGATGGTCTGAGTCCTAGAGCAGCCTCTTGCCACTCTCAGTTATGGATGGATTCAGAATGTCATTATATGCTTTGTTCTTGAAATGAACTGTAGAGTCATTGTGCTTTGCCCCTGGCCCTTTCACAGGCTGTTGACAAGCACCAATTCTACTTTTTCCTCTTTCACTGCCACCAACTAGCTGCTCTAGTAATTTAATGCTTTCAGTGATTTTAAATCGAATAAAGATAAAAAGTTTATTTATTGCAAAGTAGAATCAAATTCATAAAGGGTAACATATTTAGCTACAAACAAAAGGAAGAATATAGCTGAAGCACACTAGGGTTAGGTTACAGACTATGCTGATCATTTGCACAGCCATTTCTTCAGTTTTCAGTCACTCAACACTTAGTGTTCCTTAGAGAAGTTGTAAAATCCTGTCTTTTCTCTCGCTAGTCCTTAATTGTCTCTCAGTCAGATCCCACCTGACTCTCTTAGACTCTCTTAGTCTCTGACAGTGCAAGTTCCCTATCTATTTTTTTCTCAGTAAGTTTAGGTCCATATCTATCATTTTTTTAGTAAGTGTAAGTCTTTCAGTCAGTCCCCATCTGACTAATTCAGTGCTGGGCTGAGCCTTAAATCCTCTCAGGCTCCTCCCCGAAACTCTCTCATTGGTCCACAAACCACCAATCTACATAGACACATCTCATAAATTATTCAACACAAAGGGGTAAACATCACACTAACCTAGACTCTGCCCCAAACACAGCAGGGGGCCTAACAGAGCACTGTTTGAAGCAAGTGAACTAATATACTGTACATTCCCATTTACTGACCTTCCTCCATAAACCACAAGGTCCAGAAACTAAATAATCTAACAGCATTATTGTAAAGTATTCCATCCCCTTGGTTACATCCAGATTTAATGTAGCCCGACAAATGTTTCCACGGAAACCACAGTGGAAAGCCTTTCCCACATCCTACGGAGAACGTTTTATTTAAAATCAACAGGTCAGAGAATTTGATTTTTAAAAATTTTATTTTAAACCAACGGAGCAGTTTCATTTGCAGTCAGGAAAAGAGTGAACATAATAAGGGGGTCGGTGTGTGTGTGTGTGTTACAGTGGTTTGGGGGGAGAAGAAATGAAGAAAAAAGTTGCTGTAATGTAGTTCAACAAAACTTGCTTCCCCATAGATCATTAGCAGCAATGACTCAGCATTTCCCATAATGTTTAAAATGGATCTTCCCTTGACTTGCCCTGAGAAGAAAGCAAGAAACCAAAACTAGTATTAATACTTAATGCATGTGTTTCACACCTGCTCCCTAGTTGGAACTGTGGGACTCCCTCATTGGAAATGGGAGACTGTCGATTCTAGGAGAGGTCACACACCTTCACAAGCTTGCTACGTACTGTTGGTAATTGAGCATTCAAACTAGAACTGATGACTATTCTGGGTGTCTTTGCACTATTTAACCCCTACCCTAGATATAAATGATCCGATGCAGATGGTTGAAATGGACATTCATTTCTGGAACACCCATGGAGTGAGATGGTTACTCTATCCCAGTAGTTCAGATGTTTTGGACCACAACTCCCAGAATTCCAAGCCTAGATTCCCAGTGACAAAGGACTGTAGGAGCTGTGGTCCAAAACATCTGGAGTGTCAAAGGTTCGCCACCACTGTTCTAGTCTCTTCTGAGGCCCAGTGCTAGTGCTTGCTGTCCTGCCCCCCCCCCCCCCAAGGCAGGAAGAGAAAGCTACCCACCACTCTCACTGGCTGCAGTATTCTGAATGGGAGTACTTAAAGGGAAAGGGGGGACAAGGGGACAGCAGTGGTGGCAAAAGTGATGGTAGACAGTTCAGAATTGCCTGGCTATCTTTCAAAACAACCCACGATTACTGCCACAATCTTCCTTCTCTTTGTCATATACTGGTGATTTTTGCAGGAAAGACCAACACAACTCTCAGAAATCCTGGCCAGCACGGCTAGTGGTGAAGGCTCCTGGGAATTTTAGTCTAAGAATATCTGGGGACCCAAGGTGGCTTGGAACCTCTGTCCTAGACCTCAACCCCATGTTCCTGCATGATGGTGGTGGAAACATAGCCAGCAGGGGCCCAAGCAGTGGCAAAGGGGCCACTGCCACTTCAGACACTGCCACTGTGCCATGCAAAACTCATTTTTTTCCAGAGGTCTTGCTCACCCACAGACTCTCCATGTATATACAGTAAAAGCCTCTTCTCTGCCAACCTGTTGTTTCTCATTTGAATGAAATGGTGACAGAGGGGATGGAGCTTTTGTGCACCTCTCTTTTCATATTTACTTCATCCAAATATTGAGCAATGAGTTGGGCTTAAATCAATCTAATATCCTTGCTGAGGCTTAGTCCAGGTGGGCATTTTGCAGCCCTCTAGATGTTGTTTTGTAACTCACATCAGCCCAAGTAGCATGGCCAATGGTCAGGGAGGTATGCAGTTGTAGTCTAAGAGTTTTGGGGGCGGGGTCACAGGTGCTTTAGCTTTGAAATATGTTTTAGACTTGAGGGAGGAACATGTTCTTTAAGAGCAATATTTCTGTACTTACACAACTGAGCTGCAAAAGAGACATTTATTGATGTATGTTTGGCCATTGACACCACATATTGGGAAATATTCCAAGGTACATCTTGTAGGTTTGGGCTTCTGGTAACCACTGCAATCAACCTGCAGAGTGGAAATAATCTCTTCAAAACTCTTATTCCTTTTAAGCATCCTTATTCTACTGCTGACCACCTTTTTACTCCTGTGGAAAGTGTATGAGATTTAAAACAAAAAACAACCTTATTCTAGTTGTAGAAAAGTCTTGGAACAGCCCACAGT
The DNA here is from genome assembly GCA_029282475.1 of Phrynocephalus forsythii. NCBI lineage: Eukaryota > Metazoa > Chordata > Lepidosauria > Squamata > Agamidae > Phrynocephalus > Phrynocephalus forsythii. The sequence continues at coordinate 115,140,671 of JAPFRF010000011.1, forward strand.
CAGCCCCCAGCCCACTCATTCACTCACTCACTTCAAGAAATTGGCAAATGAAACACTTCCTCTGCTCCTTCATGGAGTGGCAGGGGGAAAATTTCAGACTCTGTTCTGGCAGCACAGAGGCACTGCATCACTTTTAAAAAATTAAAAAGTGAAAACTCGAGAGCAAGAGGAGACAATGAGAGACCTCCTTTTATCTGATTTTTCTTAAAGGTCTGTTCAAGAACCTGCCCTTGGCTGAATCTACCACCAAGAGTCTCCTCTTTCTCTAATTCCTTTAAAAAGCTGTCAGGCCGAAGCACTATCACTGCATCTCGTAGCAAAGAATTTCGCAAGCAAAGCCTTTTCTCAGTCCTAAATTTACAGGCAGTTGAGATTTTTAGAAAACTTTGTATTTCAACTCTCTTTTATCTCCTCCGTATCCCCAGAGAATATGGGGATCCTGATGTATTTTTACATTCTGAGATGCTCACAGAATCCTTGGTCATTGCATAGACATGTTATGAATTCACAATGAAAATGGGAACTTCAGGATTTGGAGCAGAACACGGGGAACTTATTGTTTTGGATTACACTTTCCTAAATCTTCCTGGGAAGAATTCTGTGAATTGTAGTCTTAAATAGTAACTTCCCTAATCTTCGACAGACTTGGTGGCTCAAAGGGCCACCTGTTCTTCTATGATCTCACCTACTATTGGTTCAATGAGATCAGTTGTATATGAATTCCAGTCTTAGCAGAAATTTCTGAAGCACAGAGTATGAATTTGTGTACAAGACAATATGACCATGTTAGTTTTAAGCTTCCCATTTCTCAAGACAAGTGATAATTTGTTTATGCAACACACAGTAATCTTGTTCATAAATCTTATTGCTATTCTGATGGATGAAAGTAAACAGCAGTGAAACCAATTGATGGACTCACCCGTAATTTGTGGGAGAGAGGTGCGCCTGCAAGAGAGAAAAGAGAAAGATGTATCATCAAAATCTTTTCGACTAAATTCAAGGCAGCTGGAAAAAGTTGTTCTATGATTGTTGATGTTGTGACATTACACCACCACCACCACCACCAGCCCACAAGAAAGAGCAAACCATGGTAATCCACAGAGACTGATTTGGCCTAGGAATGCACTTGGAGCCTTGTGGTGCAGCTGTTAAATTCCAGTACTGCAGTAAAGACTCTGCTCATCACAACCTGAGTTCGACCCCATGCTCAAGTAGCTAGCTCAAGGCTGACTCAGCCCTTCAGCCTTCCAAAGTTGATAAATTGAATATTCAGCTCACTGGGAGGGTGACCAAACTGTAGCCTGCATAATTAAAAATTGTAAACCACCCAGAGGGAGCTTTAAGCACTATGGGATGGTATATACAGTAAGCAGCATGTTTTGATGAATGTGTGTAAGTGTGTCTGCACTTTTACATGCCCATTTTAAGGGATGAAGGAAATACTGCATAAGGAAACTACAGGCCGGTTAGCCTTACATCTGTCCCAGGGAAGATGGTGGAAAGCCTCATCCAAGAGAAAATCTTAAAACACATAAAAGAACAAACCTTGCTGAGAGAAAATCAGCATGGCTTCTGTAAGGGTAAATCTTGTCTGACAAACCTCTTAGAATTTTTTGAAAAGGTCAACAGGCACGTGGATTTGGGTGAACCGGTTGATATAGTCTATCTGGATTTTCAAAAGGCTTTTGACACAGTCCCTCACCAAAGGCTGCTGAGAAAATTGCACAGTCAGGGGATAAGAGGGCAGGTCCTCTTATGGATTGAGAACTGGTTGAGATCCTGGAAACAAAGAGTATGTGTCAATGGGAAATTTTCACAATGGAGAGAAGTGAAAAGCGTTGTGCCCCAGGGCTCTGTCCTGGGACCGGTGCTTTTCAATATGTTCATAAATGACCTGGAGACAGGGATAAACAGTGAGGTGGCCAAGTTTGCCGATGACACAAAACTTTTCCGTGTGGTAAAAACCAGAGAAGATTGTGAAGAGCTCCAGAAGGATCTCTCCAAACTGGGGGAATGGGCTGAGAAATGGCAAATGCGTTTTAATGTAACCAAATTTAAAGTAATGCATATTGGGGCAAAAAATCCAAACTTCATCTATCAACTCATGGGCTCTGAGTTATCCGTGACGGATCAGGAAAGAGATCTTGGTATGTTGGTGGACAGCTCCATGAAGGTGTCTCCCCAATGTGTGGCAGCGGTGAAGAAGGCCAATTGCATGCTAGGGATTATCAAAAAGGGGATTGAAAATAAAACAGCCAACATTATAATGCCATTATACAAAACAATAGTAAGGCCCCACCTGAAGTATTGTGTACAATTCTGGTCACCGCATCTCAAGAAAGACATAGTGGAACTGGAAAAGGTGCAGAAGAGAGCGACTAAAATGATTACTGGGCTGGGGCACCTCCCTTATGAAGAAAGGCTAAAACATTTGGGCCTCTAGTCTGGAAAAAAGGCGATTGAGGGGGGATATGATTGAGACATACAAAATAATGCAGGGTATGAGTAAAGTGGATAGAGGGAAGCTCTTCTCCCTCTCCCAAAATACCAGAACTAGGGGACATACACTCAAATTGAGGGCTGGGAGAGTAAGAACTGACAAAAGAAAATATTTTTTCACCCAGCGCGTTGTAAGTCTATGGAACTCCCTGCCACACAATGTGGTGATGGCATCTGACCTGGATGCCTTCAAAAGGGGATTCGACAGATTCCTGGAGGAAAAGTCCATCACAGGTTACAAACCATGATGGAGATGTGTAACCTCCAGGGTTTAAACCAGGGTACTTCAAGGGCCAGATGCAGGAGACTGGTATCAGGAGACAGATATCTAGTCTCATGCGCTCCCAAACACATCTGGTGGGGCCGCTGTGAGATACAGGAAGCTGGACTAGATGGGCCTTTGGCCTGATCCAGCATGGCTCTTCTTATGTTCTTATGTTCTTATGTTAAGACTGATCTCCATAGTCATGTCTAATTTGGTAGTTGTTTTTTCCTTTATTCCCACTGGAGGCTTGGACCACATCATGAAATGCTGATTAGATGCCTAAAGACAGATGCAGAACCATGCATGCCTTCACATTTTACACACTGCAGGAAATGCAGAGTATTCAGAATCCTGGTGTATGCTAAATGTGGACAACACCCTTCTTCCCAAAGCTGCTGTTGTGTGTGGTCATAAAAATCAGTCTGGGAAACAAGCCCAGCATAGCCAATACGTGAGAAACACTAATATGTCAGTATGCCTGTTCAGAGGTCTTTAGAAATAGCAAAAAAGGGATCATCTAGCCATATTACTGCTAATCTATAAAGATTTCTATGCTCATACCAGCTTGAGCACTTGTTCATGCTAGAACAAACTATTCCCCTCCTCTTTAATTTAACTCTTCTTCCAGTAATGGAATTATTAGAATAACAATTACATTGCCTTGTTCTGATTATGTGAGATTGTGCCAGCAAGAGCTTTTCAGATTTCTTCAGATTTGTAGATTTGCTTTGGAATTCATATTCAGGTCATAAAACATTTTCTCAGATTGCCTTGGCCACACCTTTTGAACAGTAACGGGATTCCAACTCTAATTATGGATTATCTCCTAAGGTATATCTTGGTGTTTAGGTACTTACCTGCAAGGATGAGATAAGAAGGCCACCTTGTTTTACAGGATTGCCTCTGTAATGTAGCTAGATCAGGCATGTCCAAAGTCAGGCCCAGGGGTCAAATATAGCCCGTTTTCAAATTTGAAGTGGCCCGCAGCCTCTTTTCCCCACCAGCTCAGCCTGTCATGCATCCCTGCCAGTTGGCCCCTCCCCATACGGGGTGGAGACATCAGCTTGCAGTTTTACGGTTTGCCTGCCCTCCCTGCCTCTGTCCATCCCCCTAGCCACCTTTCCAGCCTACCCGCCCCCAGCTCCATTGCTGCAGCATCCTCCCCGCCTCCTTGCATGTTATAGAGACTTATCCACAGTCCGGCCAGGGGGCCAAATGTGACTGAATGTTCGGCCCCCACACATTTTCACATCACCAAATCTGTCCCTCCTTGCAAAAAGTTTGGACACCCCTGAGCTACGTGGTGTACCATGAAGTCACTTCTCATTTCTGTCAACTGTAAGAGAAGTTTATGCTATGTGAAACATTTGAAAAATGGCTTAATATTGCCATCTTTTTCAGTGTACTTCCATGGCCAAGTGGAGACTTGAACTGCGGTCTCCTGTGTCCTAGCCCACCCCTCCACCCATTACACCATGCTGAAACCCACTTCATTAGGTAGACAAAGATGGTAAGTTGAGCACTTGGGAAATTCTCGCTATATATTACCAAGACCACATTACTGTGATCCAAGGAAGACAGCTCCAGGGCCATATTAGAGAACAGATCTGTTTAGGATTGTAAAAATGAAAACTTCAGATCTGGAATACCTTAGGGGTGCTCCCGGGTAATTCCCTGCCCCTTTAAAGTTTCAGCCTAAGTCCTAAATAATAATAATAATAAAGACACATCAGTTTCAATGGGTATTACACGGTGCTCATCATACACTCACCTGAAGCAAAGAAGCTGGACAGGATTGTGAGCAGAAGAAAAGCTAGCATGGTTGCCACTTTCATGATGCCTAGACTGAATTTGTGCTGCTGATGCTTTTTTGAATGTCCATGCTCCAGATGCCTCCTAGCAGTGGCACCCAGGTATATATAACCAAGAAGCCCCCTTTTTTCTTAATCTTGAGGTGATGAAATCTTCTCTCTCCCCCTCCCCCAATTAGGAGCAAACAATGGAAACCCAAGGTCTTTCTGCTTCTGACCAATTTGTAGCAGCAAGTGAGATAATTACATGCTGCTTTGTTCTCTGAGTCTTATAATTGAAATCTGTTGGCTGTCTCCCACAGCATGCAGCCGAGAGAAGTTGAAGTGGGGGGAGAACCCTCCCCCCCAACAACAACACAACATTGCTTAGAGCTGTGTAGGCTGTGGGCTGTCACAACACCATTTGGCAGTAGGGACCATGCTCCACCTGCTGATTAAGAGTGAAAGCTATACAGAAGAAACCCGCTTGGGTGTGTGCGTCATAAATGCCCCCTTCTGCCAGGCCATCAATGAGAACCAGTGATCTAATAACCTACATCTGAAGCCTGCTGCCTAGCAATCCGGATGCTAAGGGCTGGCGTTGTGTCCCCTGGCAGAAATGACACAATTGGCTGCAGCCCAAACTTGACCCTGGAGTTGTGTTTGATCGTCCAGGCTAATGTGATGTCCAGCCTTGGTAATAATGCATTGGCTTGCTCCATATCACCTTGCGCGTCATCATTTTGTAATCACCTTTCAGATGCAATAAGCTTTCTCAAGGTGTTACAGAGCAGTTCTTCAACGATGAGGGATAGGTAAGTCATTTGCTACAGAATAATGGGACAGGCACAGAATAGAACCGAAGGCCTTGCTGGTCCTTGCTTTTGTTGGCACTGAAATGGACTTAGCAGATTTGGGCAGCCATCTTGCAAATGGGAAACTGCAGGTTTTCTCCTACCACATCAGACAGTACATGCATGTGCATAAAATGATATGGAAAAAGGTTTAGGAGTTTCTGGGCACTTGCTCAAAATGCCATCTATGTGAGGGCTCAGAACATATCTCCATAATGAGATCATGGAAAGGCTGTGTCAGCTCTACCACCACACTGGTCACAGAAAGAATCACTGATGTTTTCTTTTAGTAGGAGGAATTTCTCAAAGGGGTTTCATGTCACCTCATTTTGGTGATGGGACTCCCTGATTCAGGCACAATTTGAAGGCTTACTCTGATGCATCAGATTTAGGATTTAGAGTCATAATACCCTAGCGAAATTGACTGAGAGGGATACAACCAAGGCCTTCACCTTTCAATATTTCTTCCCTAATTATGTGTCCTTAAAAAGAATATTTTTTCCATTTTCCTATGATTAAAGTCAGTGTAATACCATGCTTTTAAACCCCATCCTAAAGAAATGATAAAAAAGAGAATACCATGGCCATGGATATCAAACACTGGTGAGGGGCCCAGGAAAATCAGGGAGGTTCTTCATCATGGCTGTTCAAGACCAAACATCACTCCAAATCATCGTTGATGTCAAAGAAAGAGCCTAAAAAGAAACTGCCTTAACTCAATCAGCCTTTGAAACTGACAACTACACCATCGGTATTGAAGCTTTTGGGCACGGTATCATAGTCTCCAGAAATCATTGTTCTGGATACCGATCAGCCTACGGTTTCCCCATGAATGCTGATTGCTTCACCTGGATATGAATTGTTGTTCCCTTCAGATTGTCCTCTGCTTCATCCATCTCAGAAGAATCTAAAGCTGAAGATGCGGAACAGCGACCTAACCTCTCTTTAATGATGGATCTCTCAGTACAAGCTTCTACTGCAACTTCAAGTCATGAGGTGGTTTCAATTCCATCTGAATCTCAGACCATTAGACAAGGTAAAGCATCCATTCTGTCCCTTATCTTGGAGTTGCACCAAACACTGCTTTCTTCAGCTTCCCCGGTGTTGACAGGAGTCCTCATGCAGCCTTCCTTGGCTTCACTAGCTCCCCAACTAAATCCAGAGCTCTTTGCCCAGAAGGCTAAAAAGCAGCACCACTCTGAGAAGAAGAAGGGTGCTCAGAAGCATGGTTGCTTGGCTTCGGTGCCTCTGATCTTGACCGAGAACTCACCAGTTTCAGTGTCAATGTTACCGGTTACGATGGCGGCCTTTCATGTCATACAACCTCTGGTGAAACCAACATTCCACTTCAGCATCGACTTTTCAGGCCCTCTCAACTTCGACAGCCTCTTTGCCTCTTTCAACATTGGCCTACCATACCAATCCAGTCCCATCGGCTCAATTCCCTGGCTCAATGCCGGTGGTTTATTCCTTGCCAACCTTCCATACCACCCTGTCATCGATGCTGAGTTTTCAATCCATGTCGGCTTCGATAACACTGCTGCCTCCTTTGACATTGACTTCTTATTTCATATCACCTCTGATTACTCAGTCATCGGTTCTGTCAGCTACGATGTCACTCCCAGGTCTCCAGTCTTCGATGTAAGTATTGACTTCGGCCTTGACTACCGATTTATTGAAGCCGAAGAAGAAAAAAATGAAAAACCTAGGCTTCTCAGCTTTCTGCCTCAACTGGGGTGCCCTTTTCTTTGACAGTGGTTCCAAATGTTTCACCTCATCCTATTGCTTCAGCTTCCATGCCCTTAGCGTCCATGTCCCTTCCTCCACTACCTCCAACGCTAGTCAGTGGGTTGTCCAAACGGAATCTGGTTCAATGCCTCATCACCACTCAAAAATCAAATGCAGCCACTTCTCCAGATACCAAATCCGACACTTCCTCAGTGACTGGTGAAGAATTTGAAGATGATTCTACGCAGTATGTCACAACACCAGAGTCAGAAGTGGAAGAGCACTGTCCCTCCTCTTCATCAGAGGCTATGCACAATTATTCAGACTTTGTTCTGCAGATAGTTAAATTGATAGGCTTACCTACCCATCATCCAAAACCATGTCACAAGGACCACATTTTTGGTAAAATCTCCACTGAGGACACTGCACCTGTACATCTTTCCATGTTTCCTTCTTTCCTCTCTATGGCTGAGGAATCTTTTAAGAAAATAGCCTCACTCTCTATATCTAGAAGGATCAAAGGTTTGTATAGGGTACATGACGAGAAGGCGTTATTCGTCTCCAAACACCCAGTTCCAAATTCTGTGGTAGTCGTCTCATCACAGGTACAGTCCTGTACCAAAACATGTCCCTATTCCACCTTCTAAGGAGAGACATAAACTAGATACTTTGAGTAGGAATATTTACAGTGTCTCTTTGTTACTCTTTGAAATTGCAAACTACCAAGGCACTATGGGTACCTATCAAAGAGAGCTTCTTTCCCATTTCAGAGGACAAGAAATCCGATGCCTCGACAATCTTCGAAAAAGCCATGACACTTGCTGCTCAGCAGATGCAGTCCTCCAGACATGTTTTTGACTGCACCTCTAAGATCCTAGGTGCTTCAAATGGCCTTTGTCGACATGCATGGCTTCATTCCACTGGCTGATCTGATGACCAAGATAGAGGAGCTTCCTTTTGAGGGAGATGGCTTTTTTCATCCTTCAATGGATAACGTCATGGAGGACTGTCAGAAGAAGCAAACAACTGCTAAAAGACTCAATGTGGTCCCGCAAAAACAACAGCGTCCCTTTCACTTCCACTTCCACTTCAAGTGAACGGGCTTCCAGTTGGGGTACCAGCCTACTTATTCCAGACAGCACTCCCAGAATCATACCAACAGATTCAATACCTTCTCTTCTTTTCCATTGGGCAAAGGAAAAAGCTCCACGTCCACCTCCTCCCACTCTTCCAAAGCCAGAGATCGAAAACACAGGGACGAATTCTGTCTCCCTTTATCCCACCCGTTTCACACCCCTTCTCCATCGGTGGTGAGCTATCAATTTGGACAAGTGGGTCCTCCGTCATAACCAATGGCTATCTTCCCGACCTCAAGTCATTACCACCAGTAGGCAATGTTATCCAAACAACTCCCACTCCATGCCTTGTGGAAGAAATTTCATATCTCCTCCAAAAGACTGCCACCCAGCCACTACCACCATCCCTGGCTCAAACAGGCTACTTCTCCAGGTACTTCACCATTCCCAAAAAGGAAGGAGGCCTCAATCTCTACTTAGAAGTTCTGAACTTTCACATGGTGACCCTGGAGAAGATAATTCCCTTCCTGCGTCGAGCAGATTGGTTTAAAGTGATAGAACTAAAGGATGCCTACTTTCATATTTCAATTCATCCAGCTCATAGGTGATTCTTAAAAATTAAAAAAATTATTTTTTTTTAAAAATTAAAAAAATTATTATCATTGTCATTGTATGTATATACACAGTATACACATACAATGAAATTCAGACACCCAGAGACCAGATTCAACACACACACACACACACACACACACACAAATCTCCAAACACTCTTACACACATTAAAAAAAACCCTTCAACACACACACATAAAAATCCCCAAACACTCCCCCACCCACCCACCCCCCTAAAAACACAAGCATCTACACAACAGGCTAGGTAATCCTGTCCAAAGTGCTCACTGCTGGTGGTCCTTGAGTTCATTATTAAGTACAATTATAGCTCTGGGATAAAAAACTGTTCAGAAGACGTGTGGTCCGAGTTTTACTTGTTCTGTATCTTCTGCCAGAAGGCAACAGTTCGAAGAAATTGTGAGCAGGATGAGTAGAGTCCCTCAGAATGTTGTGTGACTTCCTCAAACAGCAAGATGTGAAGATGTCATCCAGGTTTGGTAGCTGGAGCCCGGTAACATTCTGGGCAATTTTAATTATTCTCTGTAGAGCTTTTTTGTCCGCTACAGAGCTGCTCCCATACCATGATAGCATGCCATAAGTTAGGACACTCTCAATGGTGCTGTGATAGTAAGACAGAAGTAGATGCTGAGATAAATTCATCTTCCTGAGCATTCTCAGGAAATACAGCCTCTTCTGTGCCTTCTTCACAACCATATTGGTGTTTGCAGTCCATGAGAGGTCCTCTGAGATGTAAGTGCCCAGGTATTTAAAGCTACCAACCCTCTCCACCTCCTCACCATTTATGTACAATGGTAAATGTACATCTTTCTTCCTCCTAAAATCAATTTTAAGTTCTTTAAGTTTTTGTGTGTGTTAAGTATAAGATTATTTTCTTTACACCACTGAGTCAACCCTTGTACTTTCCTATAAGCAGACTCATCATTCTTACTAATGAGCCCCACCACTGTTGTATCATCTGCAAATTTGATGATTGTGTTGGAGTTATACAGTGGGGTGCATTCCTCATGTTTGGTGGCAGCAGGTACCAAAGAACAAGCAGAGGATGATATTTGCTTCATCATCCGCACGCTTGCCAGGTTGGGTCTGCAGATCAACAAAAATATGTCCATCCTCACCCTACGACAAACAGTCTCCTATATAGGGGTGATCCTTGATTCATCACAGGCCATGGCCTTTCCGCCCAACGACTGCATCAACAACATGCACTCTCTTCTACCCTTATTTTGTCCAAACAATGATATCCTGGCTTTGACAGTTTAACAACTCCTCAGATACATGGCTTCCATGACGTCTGGCCTACCTTATGCCAGACTGAAGCTCAGGCCTCTCCAGGCATTGAGAGTTCAACCCTCTCCTCGACCTTACCTCCAAACTTCACAGAATCCTGCCAGATCTCCCCCAACAGTTTACCTGGTGGGCGAGCAGGTCCAATCTCCTGGTCGGTCGGCCCTGTTGGTCCCCCTTCCCAACCCTCCAAATAATAATGGATGCCAGCAGCACCAGTAGAGGAGCTGACTGCCTGGAGATCTCATCTCTCAGGGTTTATCTTTCTGCATTTATTGCCAACTGGAACACTCATCTACATCCCAATTCTTCCAACACTCCCATCTGAAGTCATTCCTGCAAGGCCTTTAAATTCATTTCTGGACCGACAGCCTATTCCACATCAATGATCCTTGTCCCTTGTTTTGAACCAACTTATGTGTCCTCCATTTGAACCTTTGGGCACCTTAGTCCATTGTCTCATTACCTTTAAAAACACTTTCCTCCTTCAGCTAGAAGATCCAGTGAACTTTGTGCACTTAGGTGCAACCCACTTTATATACAGTTTTATGAGGACAGGATGGTTGCTTACCAGGACATTTTCTTCTTGCCAAAGGTGGTTTCCTCTTCCCACCTTTCCCAGGCACTCTTAGCTACCTTCTTCCCTAACCCAACGACACCCTTGGAAGGATCTTCAGTCCTTGGATGTTCGTCAATCTCTCATTTTCTGTACATCCAGGACTGCCTTGTTCCGTTCAACTTAGAAATTGTTTCTTTGTTATGACCCAAGTGCCAAAGGGTCACACATTTCTTCTCAATGTTTTTCCCACTGGGTTGTTTCGACCATTGAACTGGCCTACCAATTGGCCAAGAGACCTTTCCTAGGCCCAGTTAAGGCCCATTCTATAAGGGCCATGTCTTCTTCAGTTGCTTTACTCAAGGATGTGCCCTTAGATGACATTTGCAATGCTGCAACTTGCTCAACTCCCGGTACCTTCATGAAGCACTTCATGATTGATGTCTGCATAAGGTCTACTAGGGCCTTCCGGAGAGCCATCCTTTCCTTTGTGATGGCATGACTTCCCACCATCCTGTGAGTATGCTTACAATCACCCACCTGTGTGGCTTCATGAAGGCCATGATGAAGAAGAATCAGTTACTTACCTGTAAAGGTGGTTCTTTGAGTGGATCTTCGTGAAGCCACACAGCACCCACCCTCCTCCCCTTGACTCGTCATGCCGTGCCTGTTACTTACCTGTCATGATGGCAGTTGCATGGGAACTGAGCGTTCGGGCAGGAACCCTCTCGTACATGCTCAGTATGAAGGGGCAGAGACTAGCAAGCTTTCCTATTGCTAGGGAAGTCCGAGCCTCAGGTGTGTGCTCTTGGGGAAGCCATTTGTGTGGCAAAGATCCACTCAAAGAACCACCTTTGCAGGTAAGTAACTGGTTCTTTTACCTTTTTTGCCTTGTTTGAGTCTCATTTTGTTTACCGTATTCTATTAGATTCACGTGACATGCTGGTTTCTAAATTTGATAATATACTTCTAGTGTGTTGTTCTTGTCATATATTTGCCGTGCATTCATTTTTAATTGTATGTGGCTTGTGCATTTTAGTCACATGAAGAATAAATATATAACAATAAATAGAAATTTTAAAAATCCTGAAATGTTAAAGTGCCCCTCTCTTTCCTCCCTTCATCAGCCATTGCAATGATTATCTCAAACCTGCCTGTCTCTCTACACTTCCCATCAATGCCCATTTCATGTTTCTAAAAGCTTGACTACATAGGTTTGACCAAAAAGAGGTGCACACTAGAGATGGGCACGAATAAAAAAAAGGTGTTTCGTTTGTCGTTTGTCGTTTAGGGGGTCCGTTTTGGTTTGTTTCCATTTTACATGAATTTTTGCAAAAAATTCGTTTTCGTTTTTGTTTGTTTCGTTACCGTTTCATTACCATTTATTTCAATTTTTTGTGATTTTTTTAGCATTTAAAGCAGTTCAATGTATTGCCGTAACGAAAACGAAACGGATGACAAAATTTCTGGTGTTTCTGTTCGTTTTGTTTCATTTTAGAGATAAAATTTGTTTGTCGTTATGTTGCATAACAAAACAAAAAAATGAAAACGGAAATGAAAAATTGTTCATTTCGTGCCCATCTCTAGTGCACACTGTAGGCTACCCTCAAGGGAAAAGCCACTGTTGCATTAAATATGTCATTGCATCTTTAGTTCCTTCAGGAGAAGGCAATCAGGATTGGGAAGAATTAGAATGACCAAAGAAAGGGAATGTTTGTAAACTGGTAATGCCAACAACAACAACAGCAGCAGCAGCCGCAGCAACAACAACAGTTAAAATGCTGTGCTTAGGTCAATAGTTACCAAAGGCACAATAAAGAAATATCAAGAATCTAAACAAGAATCTAAAAGCAAACAAATGCAAAACCAAATAGAGAACTAGCATAGTAAAACAGTGCATGGTCATTTTATAAGAGACACCAATGATAAGATCAACAAGAACAAACATGGTTCTGGTTAAGAAAATCAACAGTGAAGAAAAAACTGAAGGACTACTCATGGCAACTCAAGATCAAGGCTTAAGAACAAATGCAATAAAGGTGAAAATGAATAAATCATCGAAAGAAATTAAATACCGATTGTGCAAAAAAGAAAAGAAAAGAAAAGAAAAGAAAAGAAACTTATCACATTATCAGCTGCTGCCCCAAAATTACTCAGACTGATTATTTAGCCCATCATAATAAAGTAGCAGCAATGCTCCATTGGAATGTATGTAAAAATTACAACTTACCATCAGACAAGAACTGGTGGGAACATCAGCCAGAAAAGATTACCGAAAATGAAATTATCAAGATGCTCTGGGATTTCAGAATTCAAAGTTTGAATTGTTGATGTGGCAATATCAGGAGACCCAAGAGTCAGCAATAAAGAGCTAGAAAAGACAACCAAATATTAGAAATAGAAATAGAAAAGCTATGGAATAAGAAACCAAAACCAAAACCAACAATAATAGGTGTTTTGGGTGCAATCCCAAAAGACCTGGGTTAACATCTGAACACCCCCCCCTTCACGGCATTGAGAAGATCAAAATTGGTCAACTACAAATGTTGACATTATTAGGAACAGCATATAGTCTTCAAAGATATCTCCAGTCATCCTAGGAGATCATTGGAGAAGGCCAACTCCACCTTAACACCTGGTAGCTGTTTTCGGAAGGAGGAGGAGGAGGAGGAGGAGGAGGAGGAGGAGGAGGAGGAGGAGGAGGAGGAATAAATAAATAAATAAATAAATAAATAAATAAATAAATAAATAAATAAAGTGGGAATTGTCAGCACATTGTTATAAAAACTCGGAAGAAAATGCATCAATAAACACGAGTTTGACATAAGAAACCTCAATACACAAAACCTGTCTCAAACCATTTCAATCTACCAGGACACTCCTTTGAAGATTTGAAGGTCACCATCTTGGAACAGAATCATTACAAATCAAGAATACAAAGAGAAAAAGCTGAGATAAAATTCATATACATGATGGACACACACAAGAATGGATTAAACATAAGCTAAGGTTTCTTGAGTCATTATCAAATGTAATATTACTATATCGCCACTGGTTTTTTGTGTGAAAATGTATCTCCCACCAAAAGGTAAAATCTTTGCCACTCTCCCTGCTCTATTCCAATACCCCCTCTCACCCTGCTCTGAACTGGTATCTGTTTTATACCACATGGCCATAAAACAACACCTACATATCAACAAACTGCCTTCAAAACCAACTCCTCTCTTCCTTTCCACCCTCCCCATCCACCCTCACCCCAGCTCTGTCTTTATGGGAATACGTCTACATACTTGTCAAGGGAAGATATATAGGTGATCCAATAAGAATAGTAATGAATATAATGGCAGATGCCAAGAGGAAACAAAGTAAAGTAACAATGGTAAAATTGGATATTAAACAAGCTTTCGACTCAATAGGAAGAGAGTATTTACTAAAGTTATTAAAACAGATGGATATTATAGGTCCCTATGCAAATGCAGTAAAAGAAATTTATAAAGAAAACTTTGCAAGGGTAAGAATAAATGGATCATTAACAGAAAAGTTTAAAGTGGAAAGAGGTACAAAGCAGGGATGCCCTTTATCCCCCCCATTATTTGCATTAGCGATGGAACCATTGGCCCAAAATTTGAGAGAATGTGCTCAAATAAAAGGATATAAAATAGGAAAAGAGGAAATAAAGTTAAACATGTTTGCGGATGACTTAATTTTAATATTGACTAACCCATTAGAAGCAGCAGGTCCCCTATTTAATATATTAAAGAAATTTGAAAAAATATCAGGACTAGAAGTAAATTTACAAAAATCAGAAATTATGTTTCTAAACGTTCCTAGGAAGGAACAAGATCAATTAAGATTACAAATGAAAATGGGAAATGGTGTTAAAAAATGATTTATTTAGGAGTGGTATTAACAAAAAATTGGGAAAAACTGGGGAAGGAAAATTATAACAAAACTTGGAGAAAGATCCAGAAAATAATAAAGGGCTGGAAAGATAAAAAATGGGAATACTGTCAAAAATTAGGGCTTTGAAAATCTTTATAGTTTCAAAACTGTTATATTTATTTCAGGTTCTCCCAATATTACTTTCAGAAAAGATATTAAAGAAATGGGATACATCATTAAGGAAATGGGCTCTTGGCAAGAAAAATCAAAGAATTAAACATAAAATCCTATATGCAATAAAAGAAGAAGGAGGATGGAGTATGCCCTCTTTGGAAAAGTATTATGTAGCCTTCCAATTAAAATGGGCAATGAAGGTGGAGGAATACCCCACACCCAAATGGAAAAGAGTAGAAGATGCAATAAATAACTCAGCAGGTTACTTAGGGATATTTGATAGAGATAAAAGAATATTGAAAGAAGTTAAGGGACCAAGGCAAGTAACAATGGAAATTTTAATAAAAAGGACGAAAATAGGTGGAGTATCGAACTGGGGCCCTTTAGAACAGTTTAATAAAGAGGGGAAGATTTTGTCACAAAAAGATATAAAGAATCTAAAAGAGAAAGGATATTACAAAATCAAAGATATGCATGAATTAATGTCAACAGGAGGGGCGATAAATAAATTAAAAGGGATATTAGGGAATAAAAAATGGATGGTGGCAGAAAGTATGAAAAGGAGATATGATCAATGGTTCCATTCTCTTAAGGGAAAAGAAGATAGACAATGGGAAGTGGTGTATAAGAAATATGAAGAAAAAAAGGTTGGAGGAGGAGAGATCTATAGATATTTGGTCAGATTGGGAAATCAGAATGAAAATTTAATTAAATATAATTGGGAAGGAGATATGGATTTAAATACAGAAAAAATTCAGGCTATATTACGGGGGATAAGAGAGGTAAAATTGGAAAAAATTAAGGATATGCAATTGAAGATATTGCATAAATGGTATTATACCCCACAGAAATTAAATAGAATAAATAATAACATATCACAAAATTGTTGGCATTGTAAAAAAGAAAAAGGTACTTTTATACATATGATATGGAACTGCGAGAAAATACAAACATATTGGAGGAAAGTAGAAAATTGGTTATCAGAAATTACAAAGAAAAGGATTGAGCTAAAAATAGACTATATTTTCTTAGGGCTAGTAGATAGAGAAAAACAATGGAGAAGCGTAAAAAAGATTGTCTACTATGGAATAGCAGCAGCTATAATGGTACTAATGGGTGGATGGAAGGACCAAAAGAAATGGAAATATGATAAATGGAAAGATTATATACATGAATCTTTTCAAAATAATTGGATACAAAGTATGCAAGAAGAAAACATAGAAGGGAAACATAGAATTCTAAAGGAGTGGGAGAAATATATAAATTGGATAAAAGGAAAGCCTGAGAACGAGAAATGGGCTAGACTATTCCATCATGCCTTAATAATGTTCAACATGAAAGGATAGTGATTTCTGCTTGCTGGGGGGAGGGGGGGTTAATGAGGAAGAGACTAAAGGATGATGTAATGTTCTGGAAACTTGTAAAGACTGGAAATATATGTTGTTACTTCCTCAATAAAAAAGCTTTAAAAAAAAACGTCTACATACAACAGCCAATGCATATTTGGCATGAAACATATATTTCATTACATATATTATATTGCACACCTCATCCTGCTACTGTATGTCTGAAGAAGTGGACATGTCCATGAAACATTACATTAAAATATGAAAGTTAATCTTCAGTCTTTAAGGTGCCACATGTTTTGTGTCTTTTTTATCTTTTTTATCTTCTGTTTCTTTGATTTTTGCCTGAAATTATAATGAATACCATCAATTAAGAACCACCTTCCAAATGAACGGAGTTTCAAGCTTTGATGGAAAGGCAGAGTTTCTTGCAGGAAACAGAATTGAGAGGCTTACAGGTCTTTATATGTTTTGCTCAACATACAGCCTGGTTCTCGGAATGGAACTTCACCCAGAAGTACCAAATCCATTGCTCTTTTAAGTGCCACAGCATTTCACTCTTTCCCTCTTTCCATTTCTTCCTGATCCAATGTTGCCAACATTATGCTGCTGAAGTACTTGGTAGACTGTCAGTATGTTGCATCTTAACCACCATATAGAGGTTCATACGGAGGAGGAGCAGGATCTGTTCTCGATCATCTCAGAGTGCAGGGTGCACATCAATGAGCTCGAGTTAAGAGAAGCCAGCTTTCATCTGCATATCAGGAAAAACTTCCTGACCGTTAGAGCAGTACGGCAATGGAACTAATTAGCTCAAGAGGTGGTGAGTGCGCTTCCAATACTGGAGGCATTCAAGAGAAATTTGGACAACCACCTGGCAGGTATCCTTTGATCTGTATTCCTGCATCAAGCGGTGGGTTGGAATTGATGTCCTTCCCTTCCAACTCTTCTCTGAGTCTATGATATGGTAGCATAAATTGAGGCACTTATAAATACTCATTTCAAATACCTCAGTGTGTGTGAAAAGTAAGACATTTTGAAAGTATTGTTATTTGCCATCCAGGGTTGTGTTTGCAGTATTCTAGAATACATGGGAATATAATAATCATGGGATTAAATAAGAATAGTAGCCCTTAAAATTCAATTCTTAAATCTGGGACAATTTGAGAAATAAAATTTCACTACAGTATTTCAAAAGTCTATGAAAAGAGCGCTTAAAATGTTTCAAATCTTTCCGAATTGATTTTCTGCAGGGACAAAGGTTTTTTTTTAAAATAGATAAATAGCAGTGGTTTATAGGATTAGTTTTTTATTCTTTAAATCTCTTGCAAAAACACAAATTGAAGATGGAATCACACAGGCATATTTTGAGCCATCTGGTGCAAGTGATTTCCTGGCCATCACATGAGATAAGGGGAATGGTGCTTCAGTGAAACCCTAATCTTTGTCCAGCAGTAGGGCTACTACTTTTACTGTCTGGCTGGAGTGATTTCCTGATCAACAACAGGGAGATAGATCACTCATGGCAATCTTTCGGTGCAATCAGACGCATACCTCCACCAGCATCTGATCACGACCTTCATCGGGATTCTTCCTTTTAAATGAATGTAAAGGTACCTTATAACATAGCTTCAGAGCTGGCTGGACAACTCAGTGGCTTGGATATGTGGCTGCAGAGCCAATGGTCGGGGTGTGATTCTCCAGTGAGAAAAGCCAGCCAGTGTAACCTTGGGCAAGCTGCACAGACCCCAAGCAGCTCCAGAAGAAAAGAATAGCAAAACATTTCTTAGTATTCTGTACCTGGAAAACCCTGGAAAATGCAGATAGCACATGTTTGTTTGTTTGTTTGTTTGTTTGTTTGTTACCTTATATTTTTTTAGTGGAATACAATTCTTGGCACATTTTCTTGGAAGAACAAAGAGGTTTGAACTGTCTTAGAGAACCACTGTGCCTTTTAATACAATGAATCCCTTACCTTACAGGCTCTATTTACCTTACAATTCTCATTTGATGAATACACTTCCTCTATCCCTGTTTCTCTCTTGTGATGCAGTGGTTCAACTGTATAGAAGCAACACTTATCTAGCATTTTTAAATACACTTTTTTCCTTTGTAGGAACACACATATCACACTTGAAGCAGCCAGTTGTGTATTTTTCCTGTGTGGTGGTGGCAACTCTTTCCCTCCCAGCAGATTTATTTGAACTATCCTTCAAAGATCAAATGAAGATATACAGTGGACCCTCGTATAACAAACAGTTTGTATAACGTAAAATCTGTACATCCTAAAAAACTCCGGAGATAGGGGAAATTTGCTGGTTCTTAATCGTCTATGGGATGAATCCGTACAACATAAAAATGGTCGTGATTAGGGATTACTCTGTTTTCAATGCATTCCTATGGGAAATTTGTATAAAGGAAAATTTGTTTAACAGAATTTCATTTGGAACGAATTAAGTCCTTTATACAAGGTACCACTGTATGTGATAAAACTCCAGAGATGCAGAGAGAAGTGTTAAACCCACAAAGCAAATTATCTTCATTGGTAGAACAAAGGCGATTGTTCCACCTTGTATTATTGATATAACATTTTTGTTTGCTTTGGCATCGGAAGGGAAAGCTAACAGTTTCAGGTATATTTGCTTAGAAACACCTTGAGGCAAAGTCCCCATTTATTGCATCACTCTTTGCCTTTCACCTTCAGCTGCCAATATAGTGCCCAATAAAACATGACCTTACAAGTTCTATGGAAAATTGTAATTTGAAGAATACACTTCCTCTCTTTCTTGTTCAAGCACACATATGTCACTCTTTTGGCAGCCTGCTGGCCATTGTTCCTGTGTGATGGTGACAAGTCCTTCCCTATCAGCAGACCCTTCTTTTTGACTAAGAAGGAGGGGTAAACCGAGGGGAGAAAACACTAGTGGAAATAAATCCTATATATATATGAGTGAATAAAATACCTTGATAGATGACTCCCTGGAAAAGATGATAATACCAGGGAAGGCTAAAGGTAGCAGGACAAGACATGGACAGCAAAAAGAGACGGACTGACTCAATAAAGTCATGGAAGTTATTACATTTAGCAGCACTTTTTGTACCCTTCAGCATAATGCAGTGGGACTGAAAAGGTCCCCAGCCACGGGGAATGGAGTGTCATGATACGAAATGCAGTGGTAGCACATTCTACTAGCATGTAGGTTGGCCTCAGTCAATGGGGACACTTAAGAGTCCCAGTGGATCGATGAAATCCCAGACTTCCTACCCCAGCTTCAACCTCTCATTACCCTGTAATTCCCACTGGGTGAGAAAATACAACAGAAGTTACCGATGCATTTTTAAAGACATCTATCTGGAAGAGGGTTAATCCAGCTTTGATAATTTGTGGTTGTCCAGATGCTGTTTGACTGCAACTTCCCATATACTTCTCTTTTTCCTTACCATCAACAACAGGATGAAGGAAACTAGTGTTTGTTTTTGCAACCATGAAAATACTTTGACAAATAAAGGAAGACGACCCCTTTTGCTCTGCACTGAAAAACCACTTGAGGAAGTTTCTTCCACTCTGGGCTCTGAACCAAAAAGAAGCTGTAAAACTGTTGCAACACCAGACCTTTGTACTCCTTTATTTCCAAACCCAAATGTTACTGTGGAAAGGAAGCTTTCGTCATAAAATCTGCATAAGCATTCAAGACGTGTGTGTCTATGTACATATAAATATATGCAGGAAAGACATATCACATCTACCAGCAGAATCCAAGACACACCTGTAGCCTGGGCAATTGCCAGCACCTTGGACAATCTCCATTGATACAATCATGAAGGGCCTTAGAGGTTTCCTGTTTCTCACTCTGATGACGTTCTTCCTGTACTCAGGTGAGTTGCATTTCACATGGCAAAAGTTGTCCTTTTTGTGCAGACTTACCTTTGACAACTCAGTTACCCATGATAAACTTAATCCCTGAAAGGAACTACAATTATCTAAAGACATTCTCAAGGGGATTCTATACAAAATGGTTCCATGGAGCAATGGCTTGCACACAAGAATAATCAATAATGCTCTGCATATGTGCAGCCTATTCTTCACAGCTCTTGGCCCTCTTTGCTGTGAGCACAATCCTCTTAAAGGCAGTGCCAGCCATTCCTTTCTTGATAACCTTCACAAGATCTGGAGATTGCAGCGGGTGCAGAATGTGGCAGCCAGACTGGTGGTGGGTGCTCGTAAATACGACCATATCACCCCAGTTCCGGCGCACTTGCATTGGCTGTCCGTTGTTCTCCGGATAAAGTTCAAGGTCTTGGTTTTGGTTTTCAAACCCTCCACAGCTTGGGACCTGAATACCTGGTGGAGCGAATCTCCCAGAGATTGACCGAGGCCAGACCTACTCAATCATCGCAGGCACACTCACTCAGGGTGGCCGCCCCAAGAGAGGCGTGGAAGTCAGTAACCCGGAGCTGCACCTTTTCTGTGGCTGGCCCTTTCCTTTGGAATCAACTCCCAAGTGAGCTGCGCCTTGCAGAGTCCCTGCCTGCCTTCAGAAAGGCATTAAAAACCTTGCTTTTCAAGGAGGCATATGGTGACCTCGTTTTTGGTTAATTTTTTTCTTTTTTCTTTTTTTCTTTTCCCTCACATTGATCTGCCGCCCCCCGCTGAGGGTTTTCCTCCACACCACCATCTTTCTTTTTGTCTGTTTTCCTATCTTTCTGTGTTTTAGCTGTGTTTTTAGCTGTTTTTTTAGCTGTTTGGAAAATGCCCTGAGTTCCTTTTGGAAAAAGGAGCGGTATATAAATGATCCAACTAACTAAATAAATAATAATAAATAAATACTCACAAGCCATCATGAATGGACTGGGGGGGGGGTTAAAAGGTCCACTGAAAAGTGTAACTTTTCTCCTGACTAGATTGGTTTTCAACCAGTCCTGTGCAAACAAGCAGGACCTTATTTGGACTTGGCTATGGATCAAAGAATTACCCATAGATTTGTCTCCCTGCCAACTGGCCAGCCACTAATCATAAATGGGCATTATTGTTCAAAAGGGTCAAGGGAAAGAGAAGAAAGGATAAAGGGATCTCTCGTTCATATGATTTGCTGGGATGATTTTCATTCCTTTCCCATTTTCAGTCTTCCCTAACTCCCTGCCTCGCTTCCTTCCTATTCCTGCCAATGAGAAAGGAAGCAACTATATGTGAGTGGCAGGTTTATGTCCTTACAGGAGCTCTTCCTTCGCTCACAGACTTTGCTGGAACAGGTGGAGAGGGCATTCTGTTCAATGGTAATGCACTTGGCTTGCCATTCTGGAGGCAGTGGGACGGCCGGGCCATTGGATGCCGCTTTCGTTGCTGCTTAAGCTGCATGCTGCTGAACCACACTGTGACTTTTTAAAGTCATTTTCTGGTGGAGAAAAGTCTTATAGATTTAATTTATGTAGTTACCCATTGAATGTTTTGTTTTCAGATGCTGCTGCTGGAGATGAACATCTAGATGTGAGTACAGCATTCATGATGAACTCTTGCTTCCGCTTGCAACCATTTAGGACAGTTAATATATTGTCCATGAGAACAATCAAAATATGTGTAGAATAAAAACATTACTTTGTGTATTGCTTCTGTATATTCTACTTTCTAAGGACAGAAACTTCATTCTGCAGCAAGGAGCACATTCCGGTTTTCAACACAGCAGAGCAGGACAGAATGCTAAGAACCACTTTTGAGAAAATATATGTTGCACTTAGGTGCCTTCAAAATTAGAATGGAACTCGTTTAGCCTAACTATAATTCTGTGTAATGGCTGAAATCCTGTTGCCCTGAGAGATGTGAAACTGATGTCATCAGCCACAGTGTTTTTGTTAACATTAAAACATTTCAGAATCTTCCCTCCTGCACTGAGGGTTTACTCGTAGTTTCATGTTGATGTAAAACAGTACAGAAGACAAAAGAGGGGGTGAGGGTTCTCACAGGCCCAGGAGGACACCATGATCAATCACTGCAACATGTAATGATTGTTGCTTAATAAGGGATGTGATCCCTAATTTTCAGACGCAATTGGATCTATGTCTTTTACTTACATTCAAAGATACGAGGTCAGGGGCTTCACTCAGTAAAATGATTAAGCTGTCACAGGATGATGCTCTGAAACCCAACTAAAGCAAAGCAAAAGCAAAGTGTTCTGCTTATATACCGCCCCATACTACTACAAGTAGTCTCTGGGCGGTTTACAATTTTAATTACAGAGTGCAGGCTACACATTGCCCCCCCCCCCCAGCAAGCTGGGTACTCATTTGAGAAATAGTACTCATTGAGAAATAGTAAAGTGAAGTCTTTTTTATGTAACAAGAATGGAACTAACTGTGTTTATTAATTCTGTACCCAAGCACTACCCTTTTTGCACTCATAATTCCGAGTGATCTTTTAGCATTGTACTGTAGAGTTAATGTAATGATTAGGGCTGGGCTGGGCTGAAAATAGAGAATGTTAATGCTTTCCAGCTACTTTACGATCAAGAAGAAAACTAATTTCATTTACATTGGCTTTGGTTTATAGGCATATTGCCATGGGTATCCAAGCGACATATGTACCTTGGAGTATCAAACTCATTGTGGTTCTGATGGTGTAACATATGGCAATAAATGCAGGTTCTGCAATGCATATATGTGAGTATATGTTTCTGTAATGTAAAGCAACACTCTTTACACAGCCTATTTAAAAGAAATGTTACAATGGATCCTTGTTGGAAGGCTGTTTGCTAGGAAACAATTTTACGACGTGCACGATAAATGAAATTTAGAAGTGGGATAAGTCTGTGAGATATAGGAAGCTGGACTAGATGGGCCTTTGGCTTGATCCAACATGGCTCTTTTCATGTTCTAAATTATGTTCTTCCCAACTTTTGGTGCCACCAAGAATCATAGCTGTAGTGAGACATTTTAACAGCTCTCACATTGACTTCTTCAGAAGG
This sequence comes from Phrynocephalus forsythii, assembly GCA_029282475.1. Taxonomy (NCBI): domain Eukaryota; kingdom Metazoa; phylum Chordata; class Lepidosauria; order Squamata; family Agamidae; genus Phrynocephalus; species Phrynocephalus forsythii. Next base: position 115,163,716 of record JAPFRF010000011.1, read on the forward strand.
CAATCCAAAATAGGAAACAGCCTGAGTCTAAATTAAGATGAATGGACTCCAAACCACTTTCAGCCTAGTGATGCTGGAAGTTATCTAGGGTTACCTTTGCGTGGGCCCAACTTTACACCACTCCTGTGGCTGCATCCCTGAACGTGAGGAAATTGTATCTCGAGGGCTTCTGCTCTTCCCTCTCCCTGTTGATTCTGCCCTCCCCCTGATAGGATTTCCTACTAGCTGAATTTAGGCAGGAGGGGAGGACTGCCGACAGAGTGCTCTACAGGAGGATGTCTAAGATCAGGTGGCAGAAGAGGCTTGTGTGTAATCCTGACCTAACCTTTTCTAGCACTGACAAGTGGTGTGTTGTTTCTGTTTCCTGAATAATGTGAAAGTTGGTATCTTCTAGATTCTCTCACTGAGCTCTTCTCTTGACTCTCTCTCACACCAGTAAAAGCGGCAGAACACTTTTACTGAAAGGCTTCAAGGAATGCCCAAAATCAGAAGAGCCATAAGAAGAACACGTATGATGAAGAACCATCCCATCATTAGAAATAAACCACTTCTTTCTATTGTTGGCAGATGAAATTCTTGTAACTCCTGAATTTGATTTATCAATAAATAATCTAAACAGCATTATGTATTTGTGATCCTTCTTTGGAAACAAATACTTTCTATAGCATTTAAGATGTTTAAATGCAGCCAGTCCTCACTTAATGACCTACTTGTTTAAAGAGTGCTTGGATTTATGAACACCAGCATCAGCCAAAACCGGTATCATTTTCTCAGGTAGAACTTGGCTGTTCCAGCCAAAGCATCCCAACCCATTTTTGCTTGCCTGCACCTACCTTGCCAGCAGGGCTGAGGTGTCCTTCCTCATTCCTTCTCCTCTGCTGCTTCCAAGGAACGGGTGTTGCGGTGAGCATCACAATGATTCTGCTGGGTGCAGAATTTTTATTTATTTATTTTTGAGTATTTTTACCCCACCTTTCTCCCTGGAAAAGGACCCAAGGTGGCTTACGGTAAGGAGAGACTATACAGTCCATTACAATTAAGACACAGTCAGTTTGAGAAACAGGGAATTGAGAGGTATCTTACAGCCTTATAAGGCAATATCAACGCTAACAATGGATAACATAGTGTCAATGCACTTACACAAGGAGAGATAGAAACACAACGTTATAAGTGGTTATAAACACAAAGTGTGAAGCCATGCATGGTAGATTCATAAAAAGGCCCAGAGATAGTCCATCATTCAGGGAAAGCTTGCCTTAACAGAAAGAACTGACACCTTCAGCAAGAACTGACCCCCCCCCCAGATGCTGTCATCTTTTTCACCGTAGCTGTGGGTAGGAGAGCAGATTCTCAAATATATATATATATATATATAATATAAACATGTATTGTCCTTTCAGAAGAGTCCTCATACGGGGCAACATGTGCAGCTGCTATCCTGACCATTTCATTTGTAAGCAATTACCTTATTCTCACCCTTTTCAGTGAGGCTGGCCAACAAACAAAGGGCGTGGTTACTCTTATGGAATAAATTGGGAGGTAGGTTAGGGTTTTATAAATCGAATTAATGGCATGTGTTTTTTGTTCCTCTTCACGAACATCCACATTTGAAGGCGGTGGCTACCTTAGAAGCTATATTTGAGCTCAAGCAGGAAAAAAAAGGGCAGGGCAGGTGGGAAGGAGCTAAGCGGCCACTTTTGCTTGACCAGCTGAAGGAAAGACTCCCTTTGTTGCCTTCTGCACATGTGGGGGAAGACTGTGTGGATGAGGAAATTAAGGCAGGTGGCTGAAATTGGAGGTGCCCACAAGCCAACCAGTCCCTGCAAGTTTCCAGGTCTTCCTCCACGGTGATGTATGCGTGCACACATAAGGGCCTGCACTCGCCTACCTGCATGCTGCCTCCTGTATTTCCCAACTTACACCTTCCTTCTGCTTCTCTTTTTCATTTCCTGGAGCTGCTTTCCTCATGGCTGCCTACTTTGTGTCCTGTTCCCAGTCTCTGGATTGGATTCTTGCCTAGCAGGTGTGTGTGCCTCTATGTGTGTGCACGTGGGTGCGTGTGCATGTGCATGAACAAGGGATAAAGGAAAAGTAACTATGCATGCACATCCTTACGCCACTGCTATGCCCTTCCCTGTAGTCACAGCCATTGGAAATTACTCCCCAGGGCCACCTTGCCATAAAAATCTTAGCTGGGTTTCACTCATTCCAGATTTGTATATTTTGCTTGTTGAACCTTCTCTGCCACAGAATCCTTCCTTCTAGCATCCTCATTTTCTTTCTCTCTTCCAACAAACATCATAACCAAATAAATGTGCCTGATCAAGTGCAGGTTTATGGGTGAACAAAGATTAAGTAAAAATTTAATGGTTTGTGATTGGTTTAGTTTCCCTTACAATTCAGCTCCAGATGTCACTTATACCCAAGGCCCTCGCGCTGCTCTCCCAAAATGGCAGCCCCCGTAAGTCTGACCAAAGAAGCAAAATAATTATTCCAGTCCAAGGGATTTTCTGGTGCTATTGATAGATCTCTTGTAATGCCAAGACACCCCTTTGGTAAAAAAATAATTTTTTTTTGGCCAGGTTTTGGGCAAAAGTACATAATTTCCCCTCAAAGGTATACAGTTTGCACATTATTTTTTTAAAAATGTACAAATAGTCCAAACTAGAATGGCTGCGGCTTTATTTAAGAACTCACTGTTTACTTCTTTACTTCTTTCTTAATAAGCAGTCTGTGTTCTTATAGCTGCAGTCTGGAATTCTATTGTGGAATTATCCTGGCGTAAATGTAAGTAGAGGAATTGTTGCAGTGGATTGTCATTAATTAATGAGTTGCCACTGGCATTTCTGGTTGCGTGCCAGGCTTTCTTTTCCCAGTTGATGAATGTGTGCTTCAAGATTTTAAAAAACAAAGAAATCCCTAAAGTGAAGAAACCTTCAGGTTTAAAACAACAGCTGTATCATCCAGAGGAAAACAAATTCATGCCCTGCACCAACAAATGTCTCTCATAACATGAGAATATATCAGTGGTGGCAAATATTTGGCACGCCAGATGTTTTGGACCACAACTCCCACAGTCCTTTTTTAATTGGCAATACAGGCTTGGGATTCTGGGAGTTGTGGTCCAAAACATCTGGTGTGCCGAAGGTTTGCCACCACTGATAGATCCATGTTTTAAAAATATTTTTCCACTTTGGCATGTGAAGTGGCTTAACTTAGATGTTGAAAAGCATTGCGGAGGCATCCCATCTCTATGGGGCATCCCACAATAGAAGGTTCCTGGGCTGACAATTCCTCCTTCAGCTGTATTCTCAGGATTCAACCATAGAAGGGCTAGAACCAGTTAACCGTCAGCCCTCCAATCTTCATACCCAACAATCTGTCCAGGAGAATACGATGGTCTTCAGTATCATAAGTTACTGAGCGATCAAGGAGTACCAGCAGGTCTCCATAAGTGGTCATTGTGCAGCATGACCAGCACTGTCTCAGTTCCATGATGCAGCCTGAACCCAGATCTAGGCAATTCTTCTCTTTCAGGAATGTCTAAAGCTCTTCCACCCCTATCTCAATCTATCTGCCCATGGAGGAGGTATTGGCATAGGCCTGAAATTATTTACAGTACAGTATCTGTTGTTAAATTCCACCATTTTAAAATGGGGCACAGGATGGATTCATTCACAACTGGAGAGAGACAGCCCTCCCTCACTGAAGAATTTATGATATTTATGACCCAATCCATGGTGATTCCATTGGCAGCTTTAAAGAACAATGGCGGGCATGGATTGAGCACTGAGGTGGCATCCTCCAATGGTACATGTTGAAACGGAACCCACAGAGCTGAGGGAGATTATTGCAGCTCAGTTATAATCTGATGAATCTTTCTTCCAGTTACTCTCTAGCCACTTTCTCGTTTACATCATAGGTTGAAGCTCCTCTGTAAAGGGGAACCGTTGGTCTCTGAAGTGGAGAGGGTGTTTGCGAGCAATCATGACAACTCCCTGGGTTATTTCCATGTACAACCTGTTGGCCTGAGCTTTGACTTGAGCTTTCACCAACCAGATCAGTCAGACACTATCCCAGGGCCTCCTGAAACCTATAGGGATCAATAAACCTTTAAAGAAGTACAATTTTCACAATAACAAACCAAATAAACTTTTGCTTGATAATGAAGTCCATAGCTTTTGTCTTGGCTTCTTTGATGCACTTTAAAGCCTCTCATCACATTAAGGCATGCATCCAAGAGACTGAAGAAGAACCAAGAAAAAAACCACATTAAAACATTTAGAATGCTTCTTTTTAAAAAAATCATTAAAATATGACATTTATCTTAATTTCAATAATTTAAAATAATTTGATTCTATTGGTTAAGACTTTACTCTTCGGAGCTATCGAAAAGCCAATTTTCTCCAGCACCTGCCTGATGGTCCTTCACAGATCTAAAAGGACTAGCATGTCAAATAGACATGGGCACGACTTGGTGAAATTCTCGTTTCCGTTTCCGTTCCTCGTTTCCGTTACGCAACGGAAACCGTAATGACAATTAAGCCGTCAGAACTCGATCTCGAACCGAAAAAAGAAAAATTGGGTCTGATTTGTCATTGTTGTTCATGGCATCGCGGCGATCACACGATGCCAAGCGGCACAGAAAAAAGTTTTAAAAAAACCCGATTCCCGGCCAAAAAAGCAGGCAAAAATATGCCTGCCTGAGTGAGGGCACCTACCAGAGGGGTGGTTTCTGGGGGGGGGTCCCCGGCCTCCCCCCTCTCCTGTCCTGGGCTGCTCTGGTGGGGGGCATCTTCGTCGCCTCGCCATGCCATGCAGTGCGGGGGGGATCCAAAATGGCGACCGCAATATTTTTTTTGAAATCGTGGTCCAAAAACCCACCAAAGCACCACACAGAAACATGCAAAAATTAGGTATTTTAACTGCCTGAATTTTTACAGTAGCAGCAGTGGGTTTTTCTTGCAATAAACGTCTGTCTCCAATCCCATTTATTTTATTTTATTTTATTTTTATTTTTACTTTTTTACACCTGCGCAATGATGGGCTGGCCATAGGATGGGACCATGCAAATTTTTGGAGCCATTCCACCAATCGCATGGCCACTTGGCCAGGTTTTGACTGAGACTTCTGAGATGTGCCAGTCGGGCATAAAAAGCCCACTATAACCCTAGCCCTAACCCTAACCCTAATCCTAACCCATATGCCAGTACACTGTCCTTCTTAGTGGGTGCAGAGGTGCAGCCCACTAATTCACCCTAACCTTACCCGTAATAATCCTAAGCCTAGCCCTTGCCCTAACCCCAACCCTAAGCCAGATCTGTACTCGCATTGCACTACACGCAAGTACACTGTCCTTCTTAGTGAGTCAGAGGGCGCCCAGCAGAGGCATTCTTCTCTCACCTCGCTCACAGTCCAAAGTTCCAAAAAACTCCAAACCTGTATGCCAGTATGCTGTCCTTCTTAGTGAGCTAGAGGCACCCTGCCAGAGAGGTGCCTCTGGCCAGTCATGCCCTTCCTTTTCCCTTTGGTACGGGCCAATGGCTATCCACCCCAGATGGTCATGTACCCTTCCTTTTCCCTTTGTAGCGGGCCAGAGGAGGCATCCACCCCAGAGAGGTGCCTCCAGGAGCCTGCTAAATGCCTTCCCTTTATAGTGGGCCAGAGGAGGCACCCACCCCAGAGAGGTGCCTCCAGGAGCCCGCTACCCTATCCCCCCTAAACCAGTACTAATGACAAACGACAAACAAAACGACAAATTTTTGAAAAATTTTGCAACAAACGGAAACGAGCCAAAACGGGCCGGCTCCGACACACGACAACTCGAAACGTCATTTTTCCTGGTCGTGCCCATCTCTAATGTCAAATCTAAGGGCTTAGTCACATTAGCAATACGAACTGAAGTTGAAGCAGTTTAGGTGATATTCATAAATTCCCAGCTTCATACATGGGTGAAACCAATTTTTAATTATTTAAACTGGCCAGCAGGGGCTTTAAAAAAACCTTCAATTCTTAGGTCCTTTATGAATCGCTTTGGGCAATGTGAATACCCCTATTTATTTATTTATTTATTTATTTATTTATTTATTTATTTATTTATTTATTTATTATACTTTTATACCGCCCATCTAGCAGCAAGGCCATTCTGGGCAGTTTACAATTTAAAGTGTTGTAAATAAATAATAAATAAATAAATATTGCCTTTAATGACAGTTGCAGGGTTTAATTTAATTTTTTGAAAAGCAAACCATTATCAGTGCAACATTGGATAAACCACTTAATTTTTTTTTAAAAAAGAAAAAAATGCAGGTATTCCAAAGGATGCCTGAAAACCAAAGAAACACCACACATAATGTGAAAACATGATCCATGAACATGTTTTGGTTAATTGAGGTCTTGGATGGCATGGATACTTGTGAATGTCTAATATAAATATATTTTAATTTAGCAGTGCATCGAGAGACCAATATATGACTTAAATTTAAAAGAAGAAGAAGTGCAGAATTCCAAAGGATTCATGAAAACAAAAAGAAAATACATTCAAGAGTGCTCCTCAAACAGAAAGGAAAATGGGTCAATTACAGTGTAGCTTCCCAACTGGTTTTAATTACCAGAAATACATCAAAGCAATTTAAATCAAAGTGAGCACATGTACTGATTTATATACCATGTGGCTTTGATGTTAAAAAAAAAAAACACTTTGTACTGGAAATGTGGTAAATTGGCAGTTTGGAAGGGCCCTTACTTGCCATTTTCCCAGGCTAAAGCATGTATTCAAAGTTCCCTCAAAGGACATAATCCCCAGCACCCTCGCCATCTTTGTTGTTTCTTATATTCTGTATGAGGTTTGAGGCTGTTTTTCCATGCAGCTTAATAAAAATTGACCCACTTGCAGAAATTTTAGATTACCTGAACCATACCCAGTTTGTTGCACCTTTCCGGGTGTAGGGGGATGACAGAATGCAGGCAAACATGTAACCATAATCAGATATGTTCATATGATGAACATATCTGACTCAAATTTGTGGTTACCTCTGGTTAAAATGACTCACAATATCAGTTTGCTGCCTGGCTATGGATACCTCACAGTGCTTGGTGTCTAAACATAAACTGAGAGGTTGAAGAAGCCTTTAAAATGTGCCAGTCACTTTCTCCACAGGACTCACCATGGGTATCTAAAATAACAATTAACCCTGGACTTCCAGCCCCACTGTGATTCTGATGGCAAAACAAAGTGCTTTTTCTGTAATGCATCTACGTGAGCTTAGGTTTCCTTTAAGATGTGAAACTGAGCTATTTGGTACTGTGGAGTGTGGACTGCACCAGGCCTAGAAATAAGCAAGCAAACAATTGCCTGCACTGGCAGGTTTCTGTTTAGAGTTAGGAGCGGTCTCGAGGGACCTTTCCAAGACCCCTAAGCTTGAGGGTCCTCTTTGCAAGGTAAAACTTCATTTGATGCCTTGTATACTGGTAAAGAGACATGTAGATTTTTAAAATGGGGGACAGATAGAAAGATTGAAGTGCCTCTGTCACATTCAGATCTGCTAGGCTTCGGGTTTAGCAGTTACATAAGGCACCAAGTGAGATTTCCATCTCATGGGAACTAATTTACTGAGAGCTCAGGTTGGTAGTGGTGGTATTGATCATGGAATGTCTATTGATCATGGTATATTCTATTGATGTTCTAATCCAGGCATGTCCAAACTTCGGCCCTCCTAATGTTTTGGACCACAACTCCCAGAATTCCAAGCCTGTATTGCCAATGACAAAGGACTGTGGGAGTTGTGGTCCAAAACATCTGGAGGGCCAAAGTTTGGACATGCCTGGTCTAATCACACTTTGCTTTTCAAATATTGGCTAAATGATTTGAGGGGTACTGAAGGGGATGGCAGCTTAAAGCCATTAATTTGGGAAATCCGTCATGAAGAAAAGCATTCCAGTGTGGCCATCTAGTGCCCGTTCCTGGTACTGAACCATCTCTGGCTTTTATCTCTGACTTTTAAGTGTAAATATGGAAAATACTCATTTAAAATGGACAATTAAAGGGCCAGCAATGCAGCCTTGTGATAAGATTTGTTACATGCAGGAGAGAGACCCCTGCTTTCTCATCATAGTGATTGCTCCAAGGGGTTGCAGGAGCTTCCTTCAGGAAGAGAGGAAGGGGAACCTCTCAGTTTCTGAAACACTTCTCCTGTCTGAAGCCACAGAAACTGTGAAGGAGCCACATTACAATAGCAATATGAGGCTGAAGAGATGGAAATGGGATAGTTTGGGACAGGATGGTTTGAGGAATATATCATGCCCCCATGTGGGACTTATGTAGTTTAGCTTTAACAAGAGATGGCCAAGAACTGTCGATTTAGTGGTTTGTGGTACAGTACTCCGCCGTTTATCATGGGAGTTAGGTGTCCAACCCACTCAGGATAAAGGAAAATCTACAAAATGCAGATGCCTGAGTAAACTGATCTTGGGCTGCTCCTGCTGGCATGCACTTCCAAAGAGCGGCTTTTAACCCCCTCCTGACCCCTCTGCAAACAAGTGTGGCCCCTCTTGGCAGCTCACACTTGCAAAGGGTGGCTTTTAACCTCCTCCTGACACCTCAGCAAACAAATCTGGGGCTGCTGCTGCTGGCATGCACTGCCAGGAGGAGCCCAAGTTCTGTTTGCTGAGGTATCAGGAGAGGGTTAAAAGCCATTCTTTGGGAGCATGCTTCTCTCAATAAAATAATCTACGATATACTGGGGCCATAATATATTAAATGAGATGCAGCATGGGGCTACTGTAGTTTGTCTATTGGCCAAACAGGTGTTCAGAGCTTCAAAGCCCCACCAACTCCAGTGGTGCCCACTTGTAGGCAGTGGCCTGGTCCCTGTGCTTTTCAGGCATGGACTCTGAGCTGATACCACAAGAGGAGATGGAGCTTTGAAGCATCAACACCTGTTTGACTGATAAACAAATCAGCACAAATGCCAAACTGGCAATTCTTGTTTATCTCTAATCTTAGTTCAAATATTCCCAGCATATTTAGTAATTTGCTTCTGAGGCCAATATTTTATCACTCCTGCTAAATATGAGAAGCTTCACCAAATCAATTGCTGAATGACAAGTCAACACATATGTAAATTCCACCAAGAAGGCTATTTTGTTGTTGTTCAGTCGTTCAGTCGTGTCCGACTCTTCGTGACCCCATGGACCAGAGCTCGCCAGGCCTTCCTATCCTCCACTGCCTCCCAGAGTTTTGTCAAATTCATTTTGGTTGCATCGATGACACCGTCCAACCATCTCATTCTCTGTCGTCCTCTTTTCCTTTTGCCTTCGATTTTTCCCAGCATCAGGGACTTTTCCAGGGAGTCCTCTCTTCTCATGAGGTGGCCAAAGTACTGGAGCCTCAGCTTCAAAATCTGTCCTTCCAGTGAACATTCGGGGTTGATTTCTTTCAGAATGGATAGGTTTGATCTCCTTGCAGTCCAGGGGACTCTCAAGACTCTCCTCCAGCACCACAGCTCAAAAGCATCAATTCTGCGGCAATCAGCCTTCTTTATAGTCCAGCTCTCACTTCCATACATCACTACTGGACAAACCATAGCTTTAACCATCCTGACCTTAGTTGGCAAAGTGATGTCTCTGCTCTTTAGGATGCTATCTAGGTTTGCCATTGCTTTCCTCCCAAGAAGCAGGCGTCTTTTTATTTCGTTGCTGCAGTCGCCATCTGCAGTGATCAAGGAGCCCAAGAAAATAAACTCTGTCATTGCCTCCATTTCTTCCCCTTCTATTTGCCAGGAGGTGATGGGACCAGTGGCCATGATCTTAGTTTTTTTGATGTTGAGCTTCAGCCCATTTTTTTCACTCTCCTCTTTCACCCTCATTAAGAGGTTCTTTAATTCTTCCTCACTCTCTGGCACTGCTATTAGAGTAGTATCATCTGCGTATCTGAGGTTGTTGATATTTCTTCCGGCAATCTTAATTCTGGCTTGTGATTCATCCAGACCGCCTTTCTCATGATGTACTCTGCATATAAGTTAAATAGGCAAGGTGACAGTATACAGCATTGTCGTACTCCTTTCCCAATTCTAAACCAGTCAGTTGTTCCATATCCAGTTCTGACGGTTGCTGCTTGTCCCACATATAGATTTCTTAGGAGACAGATAAGGTGGTCAGGCACTCCCATTCCTTTAAGGACTTGCCATAGTTTGTTGTGGTCTACACAGTCGAAGGCTTTGGCACAGTCAATGAAGCAGAAGTAGATGTTTTTCTGGAACTCTCTGGCTTTCTCCATAATCCAGTGCATGTTGGCGATTTGATCTCTAGTTCCTCTGCTCCTTCGAAATCCAGCTTGTAGTTCTGGAAGTTCTCTTTACACATACTACTGAAGCCTGCCTTGTAGAATTTTGAGCATAACCTTGCTAGCATTTGAAATGAGTGCAATTGTGCGATAGTTGGAGCATTCTTTGGCGTTTCCTTTCTTTGGGATTGGGATGTAGACCAATCTTTTCCAGTCCTCTGGCCACTGCTGGGTTTTCCAAATTTGCTGGCATACCATATGCAGCACCTTTACAGCATCCTCTTTTAAGATTTTAAAGAGTTCAATTGGAATGCCATCACCTCCACTGGCCTTGTTGTTTGCAGTGCTTTCTAAGGCCCACTTGACTTCACTTTCCAGGATGTCTGGCTCCAGGTCAGCAATTACGCTATCTTGGTTATCAGGGACATCCAGATCTTTCTGATATAATTCTTCTGTATATTCTTGCCATCTCTTCTTGATCTCTTCTGCTTCAGTTAGGTCCCTACCATTTTTGTCCTTTATCATATCCATCTTTGTACGAAATACCCCTTTAATATCTCCAATTTTCTTGAACAGATCTCTGGTTTTTCCTTTTCTGTTGTTTTCCTCTATTTCTTTGCACTGTTCATTCAAGAAGGCCGCCCTGTCTCTCCTTGCTATTCTTTGGAAATCTGCATTCAATTTTCTGTATCTTTCCCTTTCTCCCTTGCATTTTGCCTCCCTTCTCTCCTCCGCTATTTGTAGGGCCTCGTTGGACAACCACTTTGCTTTCTTGCATTTTCTTTTCTTTGGAATATTTTTCATTGCAGCCTCCTGTACAATGTTACAAGCCTCCATCCATAGTTCTTCAGGTGTTCTGTCCACCAAATCTAGTTCCTTGAATCTATTCTTCACTTCCACTGTGTATTCATATGGGATTTGACTTAGGTTATACCTGACTGGCCCAGTGATCTTCCCTACTTTCTTCAGTTTGAGTTTGAATTTTGAAATAAGAAGCTGATGATCTGAGCCACAGTCAGCACCAGGTCTTGTTTTTGCTGACTGTATAGAGCTCCTCCATCTTTGGCTGCAGAGAACATAGTCAATCTGATTCCGGTATTGTCCATCTGGTGATGTCCATGTGTAGAGTCGCCTTTTGTGTTGTTGGAAAAGAGTGTTTGCAATGACCAGCTTGTTCTCTTGACAAAACTCAATTAGCCTTTGCCCTTTTTCATTTGGAACTCCAAGGCCAAACTTGCCAGTTATTCCTTTTATCACTTGACTCCCTACTTTAGCATTCCAATCCCCTATGATGAGAAGAACATCTTTCTTTGGTGTCAGTTCTAGAAGTTCTTGTAAGTCTTCATAAAATTGGTCAATCTCAGACTCTTCAGCACCGGTAGTTGGTGCATAAACTTGGATTACTGTGATGTTCAAAGGACTGCCTTGGAATCGTACCGAGATCATTCTATCATTTTTTGGGTTGTATCCCAGCACTGCTGTTCTCACTCTATTGTTGACTATGAAGGCTACTCCATTTCTTCTATGGGATTCTTGCCCACAGTAGTAGATGTGATAGTCATCTGAACTGAATTCACCCATTCCTGTCCATTTAAGTTCACTGATGCCCAGGATGTCAATGTTTATTCTTTCCATCTCATATTTGACCACATCCAGCTTACCCTGGTTCATAGATCTCACATTCCAGGTTCCTATGCAGTATATTTCTTTGCAACATTGGACTTTCCTTTCTCTTCCAGGCACGTCTGCAGCTGAGCGTCCTTTTGGCTTTGGCCCAGCCACTTCATTAGCTCTGGAGCTACTTGTACTTGTCCTCCGCTCTTCCTCAGTAGCATGTTGGACACCTTCCGACCTGAGGGGCTCATCTTCCAGCGTCATATCTTTTAGCCTTTTGTTTCTGACCATGGGATGTTCTTGGCAGGGATACCGGGGTGGCTTGCTAGTTCCTACCCCAGGAAGTCTTATTACAGGCCTCATTGTCACCAGTGTAATTAGCCTTACAATGATGAAAGCACAGTTCAGCCTGTTTTATTTTGTAGCCTCACTGATCAACTGGGACACAAAAGTAGAGATGTGCCCCATTTATAAGATATTCCAGACTGAGGCATAGAAGGCTATTACATTTCTTTAAAAAAAACTTTAAAGTAGGTTTGGCAGTTTTAAAATTGCTGTAAAACGTGTGTACACACATTTTAATTTGAGGGAGAATCATGGTGTTTTTTTGTTTTTGTTTTTGAAGTGGCAGTGAGTTTTATTTACTCCTTTGCTAGAAATCAGTTTATTTCAGTGCAGATGTGGAATCCTATGTGAATACCTCTGTCCATGTTAATTTTTAAGTAGCTCTGGGCTGGTGGTCATAGCCACACACTTGCTGTTGTTGTGTTATTTTTACTTTGTTTAAATTCCTGCTATCTGATGCAGCATCATACCAGACAGCAATAATTAAACAAAAATAAAAATTATACCAGAGCTTTTCTCTGGTCTCCATAGGACCTGATAGCTGTTGGGCGGCATGTCATCAGCGGTGTTGGCCTGCTGTCTGCAGCAGTTCTTTTCCTCTGGCTTGGAGCCCATCTCAGAGGAAAAGCAAGAAGAAGGGACATTCATATGGCTGAGGAATTAGGGACTTTGTTCAGGAGAGCTCCTCTTTTTGGTCCATCAAAAGTTCCATTATTTTTTTTTTTGGGCCTGGCTGCCTCCTTGTTGGACACCCAGTGGCCTGGCTGGCTGGGGCAGGGGGAGAGGAGGGGGAGTCACTGTTTACAGTTCTGTTGTCTTGGTGAAGAGGGTTGTCTGTCTGTCTGTTGTCTTGGTGAAGAGGGTTGATCCTGAATGAGCAAAGCTGCTCTTGTAGGCTGCTTGGCAGCTGGGCTTCTTCCTCACCCTCACACTTTTAATTTCATTTTTCCCTAGAGTACTGCAACATGGATTAACTGTTTCCCCAGTGAATCAAATACCTCATACTGCCACATGGCTTAACACCAAGTTAATTAATACTAGTGAATATTTCAAATTACATCACTAATGCAACAAGGTCCTATGTCAGCTTATCTACCTACATTGGAACTAGCCATAGGGTACTGGCCTGAACGTTTTAACTGTAGCCAGTCACTATTAGTTCTACTTTTAAAAATCATAATGGAAATATTGAACAGTGGCTTAGTATTGGGTTGGGCAAACATTGTAGAGTAAATTACCACATTTCCACATGTGGAAGGAGTCAAGTTCTACAAGCAGCCAAGGAAATAAGAAAGGCAAAGTCAAGAATTAACATAACAGACCCATAAAAAACAAAAGAGCCATAAATAAACATTACTCCACCCAAGTGATCTTGATCAAAACTGCAGTGGGTTCTGTGGCAATTTGCAGCAAGGGCCTGATTCCTGAAAGATGAAGCAAATGTTGCAAAAGCAGAATACCTCCTTTGCACAATTCAGGATTCAGTGTGGCCATTAGTAACCATAGAAAGAGCAAATCAGTCCCTGAAAGTCACCCATGTTCGATTAGAATTCATAGCTGCTATGACAGTGGACCCTGATCTTGGATAACTCAGCCATTTTGAGTGCTATTCCTAGAAATCTTTACCAACAGCCATGCTGCCCATCTGGCCATCTCTTGGAAATACTGTGATGGGGGTTCCTGCATGGCAGGGGTTGGACTGGATGGCCCTTGAGGTCTCTTCCAACTCTATGATTCTATGATTTTATGATTCTATGAATAAACCATGAGCTGTCTACCTGGAATTGAATCCTAGGTCATGAGCTGAGTTTTGGCTGCAGTACAGTTTAGCCACTGTCCCGTGATGCACCATCTTTTCCACAAGATACTGGAATCCAGTGGATTAAAGGGCAAGGTTTCGGTCTCCCCACAGGACTTGTAGCATCATCATCCTTTTATGTGTATGGTTCCCAATGCAGCATTTTCTCATGTAGAACGACCTCAAGAGGTGTAGCCCTTGAGCTACCTTGAGCACCTGGGCCTTTTGGTAGACCCCAGGCCCCATATCTCAATCATGTTTTCTTCTAAAGGCCCTACCCCGGGTGTCCTCTAGGGTTTGTGAGTGGCCATTTTGTTCCCTGCACATTATGTGTGAAATATTCTGTGCAGTACATGACCACAGCATGTGTGTATAATATCAAGAAAATCGAATACCTAAATGAAAACATTTAGCCCCCAATTCGCTTGAGGATGCTGCTCTGGGGCTCCTGAAAACCTTAAAAAATGGTCCTTAGCCACAGTGTTGCTCGTATTCTAACCTACCCTGGCCATCTTGTGAAGGGCACCCTTGGAATTTATGTTTTCTTCAAATGGAATGGGCGTGCCTGACCTGATTGTTTTCCAAGACCCCACACATAGGGAGTTAGAAGATGATTTCATGTCAGTTGATCTGTGGATTTCAGTTGAAGCCCTCTGTAGAATGACAAAATACAAACAAGGCCCCCCTCTCTGGTTAGGTTTGGGCAGTTCTGAGCTAGAGAATCCCAGAAGTGATTAACTAAGATGAAGGGATCTCAATATTTTCCTGATTTCCAGTCAGTTGACTGGAGGTTTAAGTACCTGAAGCTGTTAGTGCCCTTCTTTTGAGTAAATCAGATGAAATTCAGTTGTTCAGAAAGCATATGTTGTGTAATGTACTAACAGAATTATACTGCCATGTATGCTTTGCATGCTTTGCGACTTACTGCCACGGCGAGTTAAGTCATTCCACTTACATTTCTGTAAATAGCAATAGGATGCTGGTCACTGTGGACATGTCTTTCTTGCATCAATGAAGCATCCTTTGTACACGGGGCTGAAAGAGATATGTAAACTCTGAAATTGCAGCAGCCACCACATTCCACTGTAATGTCAAATGTCCGGATCTTGAGAAAAGGAGGTTTCATAATCCAGGTTTCAGATATACTAGCATATATACGAGAGAGACTTGGTCGAGATGTGCAACATTGTCATCAACTGTCACTGAAACCTGAGAAAAGACTCTTCAGAAGGGTTCCAGCAGTGACTCAATTGCGATAAGACCATCCGACACAACCATGAAGGTGGCATATATTCTTCTCCTGGCCCTGACATTATTTGTCTTATACCCAGGTGAGTCATGCAACATATTGTACTGCATTGCTTCATCTCACATATGAATGCAGCTCTCCATGATCATTCTAAGGCAGGGTGCTCAACATGTAGGTGGTATTAGATACAAGATCCTTAATTCCTGCCTATGCTGGCTAGGAATGATGGGAATTGTAGTTCTGTAGTAACCAGAGAGCTGTAAATTGCCCATGCCTGTTCTCAAGGATTCCTCATCCCAAATGTGGCCAAGTATTGGTAAACACAATAAATGCAGAGCCTTTCAAAAACTAAAACTTCTTCCTAAACCAAATCACAAGTTTTTTGGAGGTTCCCCATATGGTTCCTTTAACCAGATTGTCCTTGGGAACAGTTAGACATTTGGGTGGAAGTTAATCTAAAATGACCAGTATCTGAATCTGAACAATTAAATCAGTCTTGTCAATTGGTTAAAGATTTTACTTCGCTTTGACTGATTATTTTCCCATTTTCTGATAATAATCAATGGCATTTAACTCAACTGACTGATTTACAACATTGACATTTTTCTTCTTCTTTTGATTCTTGCTCCTGTCGTCAAAGCCAAAAAGGTGAGTGCCAGTCATGTCCTCTTATTCCAGAAATCATCACATTTAAATAAAGTTTTAAATAGGCAATGTTCTTGCCAGAATGTCCTGCCATTTCATAAATGACAATCTATTATCTCTTTCAGTAGGGTTCCATATCATCATGGCCTTTGTGATAAATAATAATGTCATGCCATCCAAAGCCAAAGGGAGCCAAGGGCTTGTTTTCATTTTTTTAAAGCTGTGTTGAGTCTGGCTTGAAGGGTTATGCTGGCTTTTAGAATCATTCCATTTCTGGTATTGCCCTGTGCCTTCCCACCTTGCCCTCCTGCTGTCCACTCACCCTTGCTGCTGTGGTGTGTGTGTGTGTGTGTGTGAGAGGGGGGGGGCTGCTATCAAAACTGCTTGTCGTTGGGAAAGCTTAGTTTTCTAAAGGGAGAAACATTCCTTGAAGAATACAGCTAAGGTTCCCTGGGAAGCAGAGAGAACCAGGACTTAAAAGAGGCACAGGGAAAGCTCCTCAGAACCAGAAGAAGCTACAGTGGTACCTTGTATAAAGGGATAAATTCATTCCAAATGAAATTCTGTTAAGCAAATTTTCCTTTACACAAATTTCCCATAGGAATGCATTGAAAAACAGAGTGATCCCTAATTGTGACCATATTTATGTTGTATGGATCTGCCCCATAGGCAATTCTGTTAAGCAGATTTTCCCTATCTCCAGAATTTTTTATGTTGTACAGATTTTATGTTATACAAACTGTTTCTTATACAAGGGTCCACTGTATTTGTTCCTCCAACCCTGTATGCCTTTCCATTTGTCTCCTTTAAGACTGGACACACACAAACACACACACACACACACACACACACACACACACACACACACAGAGAGAGAGAGAGAGAGAGAGAGAGAGAGAGAGAGAGAGAGAGAGAGAGAGAGAGAGAGAGAGAGAGAGAAGTGACAATTACATCTGATTTCCCAAGCAGCCTTGCTGGTTTCCCTGCATTCCCTCTCTGGCCATTTGAAATTTTGTCCCACAAAAGGCTACCCTGGGGTGGATAATGGGGATGTATAAGGCAAGGAAGGAAAGTTTGCACATGCACAGCTTGGCAAATGGGGTAAGGAAAGAGATTGTTTGCCAAGGAGGGAACTAACCTACAGCTTGACCTGTATGAGAGAATAACTGGCCATGCCGTCGCCTTCCTTTCAGACTTCTGTCATTTTCCATCCCTCCTTCCTGCTCCCCCCCCAATCACCACCCCTGCAGTGGCTCTTGCTGCTGCTGCCAGTGCTCCCATCTTCTCCGCTGGTTATCCAAAGGCCCAACGTGCAGCAGAAGATGGGTTTTCAGATGCAGAAACAACTGAAATAAATAGTTTGGAATGGAATGTTACATTGCTTTCCAGTCAGAAGGCGCACTTCCCTGGCAAAACAATCTATGCTCCCATTTATGTCATAAAGGCACCTTATTTTAATTTTTTTTTAAAGCAGAATGTGATAACAGCCACAGTTCTTATTGTTAGTAAATCAAACCCTCTGTAGCACTTAAAATGGTTGTTGCTTCCTCTCCAGGCTTATTGTCATGGCTATCCAAGAGACCTGTGCACAAAAGAGTACAATCCGCACTGTGGTTCCGATGGTCAGACCTATGAGAACAAGTGTTTCTTCTGTAATGCATACATGTAAGTATAGTGCATGTAGGAGAGGCTTCTCTAGACATCTCTGATCTTGCACTCTTCTCTACAAACTATACACATTTCATTTAGGTTCTGAATTTCTCCCTGCCAATATACTTATTATGATGGCAATATATACTAGTAGTCCTAAGAATGGGAATGCTTTGCGTTGATCTTGTTTTCATGTTGCCAACGCAGCTAGTGATGAAAGACACAGACTTTTTTTTGTTAACACTCTTCACTTAATAATGATCTTAGAACCAAAGAGCTGGAAGGGACCTTACGGATCTGTCGACAAACAGATATCTGGAATGTCTGGGTTTTCATGTCTATTTTTTGTCTTTCTTACACACACCAGTGAAAGTGGCAAAACACTTAGACTGGAGTACTACGGAGAATGCCGTAACGATGAAGATGCATAGGCCTAAACATCCACTAAGGAATGCCCATTTCATTTGATCTCTCCCTCAACAAGGGAATCCTTCTACTTGTGCTTTGTCTCTCAATGAATATCTTCAAAATGTCTGAATGTCATTGTCTTTAAAGAGTTTGTGTAACTTCTTGTAGCTAATTAAAGCTAATTCGTGCGGTGCTGGGGCATGTCTTGGGTGAATATCTGGCCAAATGCCCAATTGTGCAATGGAGATGTGCCATTTGTCTTTGTTAGAGTCACAATTAACCATTTCAATGTGCACGCCGAGATTGGGCTGTCTGGAGCAGCTCTGGAATTCATGGAGTCCATGGCCTCCATGAACCTGTCCCAATTAGTCATCGGACCCACTCATACTGGTGGACACACCCTGGATCTGGTTTTTGCCTCCACATTGCGGGGTTTTGATCTGGGGGTCGGGAGGTTGTCGGCCCGGCCCGTGTCATGGTCAGATCATTATCTGCTGACTTTCTCTCTTGCGGTAGCCACCCGCCCGGGAGCTGGCCCGTCCATCTGGGCCCGCCCCCGGGGGCTCCTGGATCCCGTGCGGTTCTCGGAGGCCCTCGGGGAGGTACCAGACGGTTTGGATGACGATCCGGCCGACTCCCTAGCCCAACGGTGGTTTGAGGAGGTGGCTGGGGCTGTCGACCGGATCGCCCCCAAGCGCCTGATCCGATGCCGAGCCCGTTCCCCTTGGTTTACCGAGGAGCTACGGGCGATGAAGCAAGAGCGGAGAAGGCTAGAGAGCAGATGGCGGAACGCTCGGACGGCTCAAAATTGGGCTGCGGTAAAGGCGTGAACGGTCGCTACTCCCGTGCGATAAGGGCGGCTAGGAGATCCTTTGCCGCCCTGAGAATTGGTGAGGCCTCGAATCGCCAGGCGGAACTTTTCCGTGTGGTCCGAGACCTCACCAATCCCGCTGCCGGGGCCTCCTCCTAGTGATTTCACTAGTGAGTCATTCGCAGCCTATTTTAAATCTAAGATAGAGGCCATCCGTTCCGAGCTGGATGCCGGTTGCCCTGATACGGCCCCTGTCATGGCCAGTGTCGGGCCGCCTCGGTCGCCTCGGTTTGTTGAGTTTGGGCCTGTAACACCGGTGGATGCCTCCAGGGCACTGGGACATTGCAGGCCTGCGGCCTCTCCGTTCGACCCTTGCCCTTCCTGGTTGATTAAGAGCGCAGGGGAGCATGCCGAAATGGGCTTCACTGATTGCCTCAACCTCCTTCAGGGACGGGATTTTGCCCAGTCTTCTGAAGGAGACGGTGGAAGCCCATTATTAAAAGACCTGGCTTGGCAGTGGGCGATTTGTCCAACTATCGTCCCATAGCCAATGTTCCCTTTTTGGGCAAGGTGATCGAGCGAGTAGCCGCCCTCGTCTCCAGTCGTTCCTGGAGAGAACCATGTCCTGGATCCTTTCCAGTCCGGGTTCAGGCCGCGTCATGGAACCGAAACGCCCTGGTCGCTGCATGATGATCTGTTGAGGAGGGCTGACAGGGGTTGCTCTACCCTGCTGGTCCTTCTCGACCTGTCAGCGGCTTTCGATACCGTCGACCACGGTATCCTGCTGGAGCGGCTCTCTGAGGTCGGGATCGGAGGCCAGGCCTTGGCCTGGCTCCGGTCCTTCCTTGGGGCCGCACCCAGCGAGTGAGCTTGGGGGGTGAGTTGTCGGCTCCCTGGACACTCTCTTGTGGGGTGCCTCAGGGGTCGTCACTCTCCCCAATGCTCTTTAACATCTATATGAAGCCACTGGCTGAGATCATCCGGAGTTATGGAGTCTGCTGTCATCAGTACGCTGATGACACGCAGCTCTATCTCTCCTTTTCCACCGATGCAGTGGAGGCCGTCGCGACCCTTGATCGTTGCCTGGCTGCGGTTCTGGACTGGACCAGGTCCCACAGGCTCAGGCTCAACCCGGGTAAGACCGAGGTTATGTTCTTTGGGGGCCCGTCGGAGGGGTACTGTGGCCCTCTTCCCAGTCTGGATGGGTCTGCCCTCCAGCTGGCGCAAAGAGTGAGGAATCTGGGCGTCGTCCTGGACCCGGATCTGACCCTGGAACCCCAGGTGTCAGCCGTGGTCAGGTCGGCCTTTTACCATCTTAGGCTTATTGCCCAGATTCGCCCGTACCTCGATGAGGGCTCCTTGAGGACTGTGGTACAGGCACTGGTCATGTTGAGGCTGGATTACTGCAACACCCTCTACATGGGGCTCCCCTTGAACCTTGTTCGGCGATTGCAGCGGGTCCAGAATACGGCGGCCAGGCTGGTGGTTGGTGCGCGTCGCTATGACCGTGCCACCCCCATCTTGGCTCGCCTACACTGGTTACCCGTTGCCTCCCGAATAAGGTTCAAGGTGTTGGTTTTGGTTTACAAAACCCTCCATGGCTTGGCCCCAGCTTATTTGGCGGAGCGTCTCTCCCGACAATTAGACCTGGCCCGACCCACCCGAGCTTCGGCGGCCTTATCACTCCGGACGGTCACACCGAGGGACGCCCATAAGGCGGGTACTCGGGGGCGGGCTTTCTCGGTAGTGGCCCCGTCCATCTGGAATAAACTCTCTAGTGATTTACGGCTGGCTCCATCGCTGGAAGCTTTTAAGAGGAATCTCAAAACTATCCTCTTCCGAGAAGCTTACGGCAATGTCTAAGGTCCCATTTGGTTTTTTTTTTTTTAATTATTATTATTATTATCCCGCCAAATTTCTTTTGGTCATTGCTGTTTTGTTATTGTAGTTTACAATTGTTCTTGCTGTTTTAATTTTGATACTGTAAACCGCCCAGAGTCCCCATTGTGGGAATGGGGCGGTATACAAGTGTAAATAATAAATAAATAAATAATAAATGGCAAGTTATGCCAACCTTCTTCGAACAGCGATAGAGCTCTGTCCATGTATGAATAAAGCAAGCTAAGCACTTACTCTGTCCAGGATTATTTAATCTGGATCAGATATCTCTCCCCCTCACATTTATTTTATTGCAGGATCAGGTGGGTTGGGATGGCATGGACTACTGTCAAAAAGGGGTCCACTGAGACCAGTACTATTTCAGACCAGGGTGACATGAGATCAAAGTGAACTATAAAATGGAGGACTCACAGCTAGCTTTCCTCACACTGACGAAGCCGTTTGGACGAACAGCGAAATGTTTCAATCTCTCAAGGAAAGAAGTCCAGTTGCCATGACTCTTCCAGACACATCTTGAATGTTTATGTAGATTTTATGATGAAAGTTTCCTTTCCACAGTAACATTGGGCATGGAAATAATGGAGTACAAAGGTCTTGAGCTGCAACAATTTTAGAGCTTCATTTTTGTTTTGGAGCCCAGAATACAAGGAAATTTAGCAACCAGTCTTTCTTTCAGTGAAAGGGAAATGGGGTCCCACTATGGTCCACATGACAGAGTCTTCAGAATATGATTGATTATTATTTGTGTGTGTGTACACACAAATAATAATCTATATCTATCTATCTATCTATCTATCTATCTATCTATCTATCTATCTATCTATCTATCTATCTATTATAGTCCACAAGAATAATATCTGAGCTAAGAATGTGCACATCAACATTCTCTGTAAATTAAATGACTGTGTTAGCTTTTCATCTATTTAAGAACATCAGGCCCATCCAGTCCAGCTTCCTGTATCTCAGAGTGGCCCCACCAAATGCGTCTGGGAGTGCACGAGACTAGATATCTATCTACTGATACCACTCCCCTGCATCTGGCCCTTGAAGTACCTTGGTTTTAAGCCTGGAGATTACACATCTCCATCATGGTTTGTAAACTGTGGGACTTTTCCTCCAGGAATCTGTCCAATCCCCTTTTGAATGCATCCAGGCCAGATGCCATCACCACATCCTGTGGCAGGGAGTTCCACAGACCAACAACATGCTGGGTAAAGAAGTATGTTCTTTTGTCTGTTCTCACTTGCCCAATCCACAGTTTGAGTGGATGTCCCCTGTTTTTGGTATTTTGTGAGAGGGAGAAGAGCGTCCCTCTATCCACTTTACTCATGCCCTGCATAATTTTGTACGCCTCAATCATATTTCCCCTCAGGCGCCCTTTTTCCAGACTAAAGAGCCCCAAATGTTTTAGCCTTTCCTCATAAGGGAGGTCCCCCAGTCCAGTAATCATTTTAGTCGTTCTCTTCTGCACCTTTTCCATTTCTCCAAGAGAAATGGCTGCAAAAAGCAAACACCATGCAGTTTCCTTCATCATGTTTGTATTTGCAAGTAAAAGTTCAGGTCTTTTGTTAACAGAGGCAGATGTTGAGCATTGTCCTCTTCAATGTGGAAGCATGAAATAATGTGGAAAGCAAAGGTTGAACTCTGAATATTTTCATAGTGCATGTGATATTTCTTTCTGAACTTTTAAAAAATTCATTAGCAACATTGGCAGATTGTGTAGGACAAAGAAGATAGGTGGTTTGGGAGAGGATTCAGGGAAGCCATTCATGTCAACATATGTAAAAGTTGACAAAACATATGTTATATATATTTAACAGAATGTGTAAAGAGAATTGTAAAATGGAGGCAGTTAGATTCTGCAGTGTCATGATGTTAATCCACAAGTGTTAGAGACTAGTAATCACAGGCATGTTAAGTGATGAAGTGCAGGTGGAACTGATTGTAACATCATGATTTGTAATGGATAGATCAGATTGCATCAGATTGTTAATTAGTGATTGCATCAGATCTTATGAGTGCTGAATAGTATAAAAGGCACTAGCTTGTCATTTGTAACTTGGGGACTGTTATGGTAAAAACAGTTTACCCCACACTCTGTCTGTTTGTCTGTTTGCTATATTGTATATAATGCTTGGTTGTTATGCTGTGTATATTTTGATGTATATATGAATATATGAGTTTTTACTCTATTCATTGTTATTGTCTTTCTATTAGACTAACTCTGCAAAACCCTTTATATCAATACTAACATTTTATCTACGTTACTGCTGCACTGCTTTGTGTCAGGCACAAGTAAATATTATTATTATTATATTTGCTGCCCCCTTAAATCTGCTGACAGGGTTATGGGCCCAGCTGGGTCAGCAGCCTGATGGGTTTTGTTGTACCTGTATAGATAAAGTGTGTGTTGTGTAAAGTTGTGTTTTTGCAGAGGAAACAGGTTGGAGTTGGAACGGAGACAAAGCAGAGCTGCAAAGGATTTTTCTCAAAGGCTTGGAATGAGAGCAGAGGAGAAAAGCAGCTGATAAGGACAAGCCAAGCAAAACAGAGTGTGATTTAAACTGGAAGCTGTGGAGGCTGAGGAAATATTTGCCAGAAGAAGCTGAAAAAAAAGTGTTGCAGATAACGGCAGATAAGGAGCCGGCACATATCAGCGAGAATGGCAAGTATAAATTTAAATTCAATGCCTCTTGTAAAGCTCTCTGACAGTAATTACCTGAATTGGTGTCTGCAAATGAAGCATTTCTTGATCTTCCATGAGCTATATCAGTATGTAGATAAGCAGCTTGATGAGGAAGCTGATGAAGAAGATTTGAAGAAGGATGAGAAAGCCTTGGCAATTATAATGTTATCCTTGGAAGAAACGCAGTTCGTTTATGTGAAGGAAGCAAAAACAGCTCATGAGTCTTGGTCGTTTCTCAGAGCAGCTCACATCAGAGACACAGCTGGAAGTAAAGTATCTCTAATGAAAAAACTATTCCGGTTAAGGCAGAGCCCAGGTGAAACTATTTCTGATTATATAAGGAAAGTAAATAGTATATTACAGCAATTGTCTGAGGTGGGCATAAATCATGAAGAAGAGTATAAATGTCTAGTTATATTGTCAAGTTTGGATGAGTCATATGATAATTTAGTAATGGGATTAGAAGCTATGAAGAGTGATGAATTGTCTATATCATATATACAGTCAAGACTCCAGCAGGAAGAATCAAGGAGGAATGATTCTAAAGTAAATAATAAGCCTGCTCAAGTGTCTGAAGAAACAATACAAGTAATTAGAAGATGCTATAATTGTGGGAGTAACCAACATGTTTTTCGTTACTGTGATAAGGTAAACAAGCGGCAAAAGCAAAATAGAGTTGCCGGTACAGGCTGGAAGAGTGAAGGTCAACAGCTGTCTGTAATTAATGATAAGGAACAAAAGGGCTCAAGACAAGAATTATTTATTGTAGATTCAGGAGCCAGTATTCATTGTGTAAACAAGAAATGTTTGTTTGAGAAACTAACTTTGTTTAATTGTAGAAATGTAACCTTGGCAGACGGGACTCAGGCAAAAGTCTGTGGTGAAGGTAATATATTTTTCAAACCTCTAAAATGTGTATTTGATAAGGTCCTGTATATACCGTCTTTAAAGAATAATTTATTGAGTGTGCCTATGCTTGTAAAACAAGGTTATCATGTACAGTTTAGTGAGAATAGTTGCAAGATTGTAAAGAATGGGAAAACAATAGCAACTGGAAGGCTCCAAAACAGTTTGTTTATGATAAGCACTTCTGAGAAAGTTTTGAACATGATTGAAAATAAGCCTCTACATGACAAATGTATACATTTGATGCATAGAAGATTAGGGCACCTAAGTTTTGAAAATATTAGGAAAACTTTGCAACATGTGGAACATGGGTCTGTGCAAAGCTGTAAGAAGTTTTTAGATTGCCATGTTTGTAAAAGTACAAAGGTGAAGTCTGCACCCATATCAAAAAAGAGTTTAAGAAAGTCACATCAACCACTACAGCTGGTACATATTGATGTGATTGGACCCATGGCTAATTCATTTGGTGGTGCCAGGTTTTGTCTTGTGATAACAGATGATTATTCACGTTATTCTTGGGTTTACATAATAAAGCACAAAAGTGAAGTGAGTGCTGTATTTAGAAAATGGTTTGTGATGGCAGAAAGACAGTACAGGCAGAAAATTTTAGCTGTACAAAGTGACAGAGGCGGTGAATTTTTAGCAAAGCAGTTTGTTGATTATTTAGAAAAGAAAGGGGTGAAACATAGATTGATAAACCCTTCTGCTTCTGCTGAACATGAATTAGTTGAGAGGAAGAATGGGATTCTTCAAAATATCATGAATGCAATGTTGGCAGATGCAAAACTTCCCAAAGGTTACTGGGCTGAGGCAATGAAATATGCAAATTATGTGTCTAATAGAGTGTGGAGTTCAGCTGTGAATGAAGTTCCATATACTCTAATACATGGTAAAAAACCTACAATCAAATATCTCCATTTATTTGGCTCTGAAGCCTGGGTATTAATTCCAAAGAGGTATAGACACAAGAACAGTCCAAAGTCTAGAAAGCTTATGTTTATTGGTGTTCAGCCTGCAGCAAAATCCTGGCGTTTTTGTGACAGTCATGGAAAAGTTTATATAAGCAGGTCTGCAAAATTTTGTGAACAGAGTAATTGGGAAGCTCTACATGCTAATAATGAAGTATTTTTGCCAAGTATTTATCCCCACACTGAGGTTAAGAAGGTTGCCAGTGATGGAGGGGAGTCTACAGCATTACATGATGGAAAAGTGAAAGATGAGATTGCCAGTGATGGAGGGGAGTCTACATCATTTCATGATAAAAAAGTGGAAGATGAGGAGCCAGTGTTGATCAGAAAATCTACTAGATCTAATAAAGGAGTGCCACCTGAAAGGTTTGTTGTGAATAATGTATTCCATGAGCCACAGAATTTTGAAGATGTGCTGCTGATGCCTGGAGAAGAAAGGAAGCAGTGGATGATGGGCCATGGACAAAGAGCATATGTCTCTGAAGGAACGGCAAGTGGATGCACCAGTAGATGGCGCCAAAGAGCAAAGGACATTTTGCAAGTGAAATAGGTTGATTGTAAACAAAAGGTTTTTTGATATTGATAGTATTTGTTGATGAAGCATTGGAAAGGTATAAAGCATGTTTTGAAATATCTTAAGGGAACAATGCATGAAAAGTTGAAAGTATCCATATGTGATGATCTTGATCTGATTAGCTATGCAGATGCTGACTGGGGTTCAAGTCCAGAAAAGAGGTCAATGTCTGGATATGCCATATTTTTAGGTAACTCACTAATTATCTGGAAAGCCCGAAGACAAAGGTACATTTCGTGTTCTTCTACAGAAGCTGAGTATGGGGCTGTGAGTGATTTGTGTTGTGAGTTGACCTGGGTAGTACAGTTGTTAAAGGATGTGAATGTAAATGTGAAACTACCAGTCAAAGTATATAATGATTCTTTTTCGTGTATCCAATTAACACAGAATCAGAAGCTTGGATCCAGAAGCAAGCACATTGGGATCCGTTATCAGAATGTGAAAGACTGCATAAAACAACATTTGATTGTATTGGAATATTGTACAAGTGTTGATAATTATGCTGACATATTTACAAAGCCTTTGTGTAAAGATAAACATGTATGTTTTAAGAAAAGGCTAGGAGTAAAATTCTGTTAAATATAGGAGGGGTGTCAACATATGTAAAAGTTGACAAAACATATGTTATGTATATTTAACAGAATGTGTAAAGAGAATTGTAAAATGGAGGCAGTTAGATTCTGCAGTGTCATGATGTTAATCCACAAGTGTTAGAGACTAGTAATCACAGGCATGTTAAGTGATGAAGCATTGAAACTCCCTCCCTCAACAGAAAAAAAAAAGTGTTAGTATTGATATAAAGGGTTTGGCATGGGGTCTTTTCAGTCCAACTGCATTATGTTGACGGGTAGAAAAAGTGCTGCTAAATGTAATAACTTCCATGGTTTTCTTTATTGAGTCAGTCCATCTCTTTTGCAGTCAATATCTTGTCCTGCTTCTCTAGCATTATCATCTTTTCCAGGGAGTCGTCTACCAAAGTAGATAGCAGACTCACTTTAGCTAGCTTTGCCCCCAGAGGTAGTAAAATGTGATTTATTTTTTCCAATCTGTCCTACTGAAAACTTTCTGCTAAATATAAGATGTGACTTTAGAGACATGTGAGTAGCTTAGAATAGTTTGTGGTCTTCCTAGATTATGCAGTAAATATTTCAAAGTGCCTGTGTATGATTTTTGAAATACCATTGTGGTATTTATATTCAGTCCACCCCACCTGCAAGGAGCTTAAAGTGGCAGGAGTGCTTCTCCTTCTGCCTCCTTTGTTCCCACAACAACCCTGTGAGATGTTTCATGTTGAGAAAATATGGCTGGTAGGCACGTGCTCTTTGGATTTTGGACTTAGGCTCCCTGAATTCATCATTCTATGCATTCCACCTCACAGACTTACTCTGCAGATATTTGACAAAATTTTGGAGAAACATCATTGCCTAGATTTCTATGTAAATAAGGAAGGTGCTCTGGTACTTGTACTGTTTACTTCTATCAGGTTTTCTTATTTTCCTGTCCTCTAAAGTTGCTTGTCTGACGGGAGTTTAGGCTCTGGAGGAGCATCCTTAGATGAGACTTCTACGTTGTCTCCTGTGAGCCTTCTACAACTTGAGGAGTAAGCACAGTCAATAATACTGTAAGAACATATGTGTTCTTGGAAAGTTCTCCAAGGGGGTGTTCTGGAAGAGTCAGCTGCAACTCAGGTGTCAGGGTGGATGGCAGGATGAGGAGCAACGTGAAAGCTCTGTAATAGCAGCAGCAGGTACACATGGAGAGGCTCCCTTTTAAAACTGGTTGTAAGAACAACAACGATGACGACGACGACGACGACGACGACGACGACGACGACGACGATGATGATGATGATAATGATGGTGGTGATGATGCCTTCGTTTACAAGCACCATCCCTTATGGAAACATGCTTGTAAACCAAAACACCCTTATATCAAAGACATTTCCCCATAAGAAATAATGGAAACTCAGATGATTCGTTCTGGGGTCCCATACACCAAATACTGTACTCACAAAATGCCAAAACTCACAAAAGAAGTTGGCTAGAAGTCCACAACCGCACCATGGTTTAGGTACCTGGATGTGGAATCTTCTCTGCTTGGGACTAACAACTGGATTTTAACAATAATAATGTAGCCCTATACACACTTGACTAGCTGCCCCATGACTAGGAATGGTTTGAAAAAATAAGAATGTTGAAAACAATTTAAATAAAAACATAAATATAAAGGGGAAAAAATCCATAACCTGCACTTCCTTTTGAAAATGTTCCAGACTGGTAACTTCCTTTCTTCTCTCCTCTCTCTGATCTGGAGGGTGCCTGAGACAGAATGTTCCAGATAATCATGCACAATCCAGCAGGGGAATAGAGGGAGAGAGAGCCAATATTGGATCACTTGTGCTGCAATGCATGTATATCATGACATTGCGTGTTGATCAAGGCAAAATTTAGAAGAAATATTTGCTTGCCTTGCAAAATGCTCTTCAAAGAAGTTACTTTTAAACCAAGGTATTACTATAATAATAATAATAATAATAATAATAATAATAATAATAATAATAATAATAATAATAATAATAATAATAATAATAATAATTTGTATTGCACCGCTATACACCAAGGTTCACAATGGTCTTCTTAAGTCAATTAAGAAAACAGTGTGGAAAATAGGGATGGGCACCTTACGAAAAACAATATGCTGTTTTGTCGTGTTGTAAGGTTACAAAATGTTTTGTAACAAAACAAAACACCAGCCATTGTTTCATTATGAAATGAAACAAAATGCTATTTCCCTCCTCTAAAATGAAACAATTGATTCTAGAGGAAATGGCAGGGGAGCTTCCTGAAGCTCTTCCCTGTAACTCCCTGAAATTTGGAAAGGCGTGGGTGTCAGGAAGCTGAGTTATGAAGCTCCAAAGGGTGTGTGTGGGGTACTTAATTGAAGAAGTGTGTTTGGCATGCTTTAACAATAGAGAGAGGAAGCTGGTAAATTAACTCTATATTGGTCAAGTGTGCAGAGCACACTCCTTCATTTAAGTAC
The DNA here is from genome assembly GCA_029282475.1 of Phrynocephalus forsythii. Classification (NCBI taxonomy): domain Eukaryota; kingdom Metazoa; phylum Chordata; class Lepidosauria; order Squamata; family Agamidae; genus Phrynocephalus; species Phrynocephalus forsythii. The sequence continues at coordinate 115,192,590 of JAPFRF010000011.1, forward strand.
AGTACCCCTGCACCCCCTTTCGAGCTACATAACTTAACTCCCTGACCCCCAAACCTTTCAAAATTCCAGGGGGTTACCTCAACTCGCTTGCTCCCCTGGGTCCTTTTGGACCCAGGGAACCATAGTGTTTGATTTCATTTCATTTCATTTTCTAATGAAACTACTTTAAAATTTGTTTTGTGATGAAACGAAACAAAATTACTCTAGAAATGAAATGAAATGGAACAAAACATTTTTTGCCCATCCCTAGTGGAAAAACAAATAGTCCTCTGGTGGTCAGCTATTTTAACTTACTTCCTAAGAAAATTGCACGAGGCAGGAGAAAATAAATATTTCATCGTGTGAATGTGAAACTCAGCAGGGCTTTTCACACAGGTCAAATCCAAGCCATAAGTCTGAAAACAGAAAATAAATGGACGTTGAGAGGCCAAGAGCAGGATGCTGATGCAAAACGTATTTTATTGGCAAGTCAAACTGAGATATAGCAAAAGAATCAGTGTATGGGAGAACACAAGCAGAAGGAAGATGGCATAAAAAAAAAAAGAAATCAGGAGCAAAGTATGAAGTAAATTCAATATCCGGATGCCTTTCTGTGCGATCCATTTTCTCATCTTCTGCACCGTCCTCGGTGCTTCACTCTAAGCCTTCGGTCTCTTCTGTGGAGAGGAAAGCCAAGCACATTATTCAAGAAACTGAACTAATATATTCCTGAAAAGGGTCAGGTGGAAAGGGAAGAGCTGATCAGCTGCTGCTACATTCTGTGCTTGCTGTTCAGCTGCTTTACATGGATGATGTGTGTCCTGGTTAACTCTTCCCCATGCAGTGCACCCTCAAATATGGTCCTAGAAGCTGACAATGCCACTTATGCTGCAGCTGTCTTATGAAGCAGGCCATTTGCACACATTTCTCTCTATCTGGTGGCTAATAACTTGCTCCTTTTCCTTCTTTAACAATTTAATTATTCACCATATAAGAGAAGGGGAAGGGCCTTCCCACTGGGCCTCCTTTTTACCACAGGGACATTGTCTACTTCAATTTCAACCCCTCTTATATGCAAACAGAGAAACATATGTTGATAGCTCTGAGTGGTTAAGCATCTGACGGAGGGGAGCCCCTTTTGTGCTCACCAAAAGCATGAAGAAAATATTAAAGAATCTTAACAAGAGACAAGAATGGAAAGCAGAATGGCGAAAGCTTTCAGATTTATGTCTGTGAAGATTCTCAGTCATCCAGGTGAGTTTATCTGGAAGTGGCATCATGACAACTGGACTTCTTTTCTTGAGAGACTGAAATGTTTTGCTACTCATCCAAGCAGCTTTGTCATTCAGAGGAACGTTATTGGCGAGTCCTCAATTTATAGTTCACCTTCATTTCACACACCCCTGGTCTGAATAGGCTCATAAGTTGGACAATGGGCTGAATTGAACATTTCAATTTCTCAAGAAAAGAAGTCCTGTTGTCATGGCTCAACTTCTAGAGTTTCAGATTTATATTAAAGCCTTCAATATTGATAACTTTGGATCAATTTAGTTGAAGCAACTAACTCATATTTAGACGTGTTGCTCCCCTGAGAGGAAAAAGGTATTTCCTTGTCCCAACAGATGATTTCCTCATTTTGTTGGGTTATTTTCCTCATTTTGTTGGGTTATTTTACAGGTTTGATGAGTCAGACACACCATTCTGAGGAAATCCTCTTGCTGTTAGGATTGTACACTGTATTTCCAGACAGCAGAAAATAGAGAACCCCATTGTACAGTATCTTCAGGCAGTGAAAGGAGGAGATGACAAATGAGAACAAAGTGAAAAGGGAATAAAGACTTGTATTCTCTTTGATTATTTAGAGCTGGAGAGGTAGGCTGTATGTGCGTGAAGGATTCCTGTGGTACATTCGTTTTGATTGATATAAGGTTTTCTGGACTGCAGCCCAGGAGAGTATATGCCAAATAACACTGGTTAGTCTATAAGAAGCCATATGACTCCTCACAGGTTCTGTGGGGACAGACAAACATAGCTAGCTTTTTGGAAAATAGCCCCTTTTCATCCTCTGGGCTTACAGAAGCACTAATAAGAAAGAGATGGCTCTGGCTGTCTCAGCCAGATGGACTCATCAAAAGCTTTGCACTAAGAAAAACCTGAATTTCAAGCAAATTGTGGATGATAATAGCATTAAACAAGTTGACACTGAAGAAGAGGTCCCACAGCTATTAATGAAGCCAACAGCAGTTTTGGTGATGGTGGTGGTGCTATTCCCATCGGCCAGCAGCACAGGAAAGGATTAAAATCACCATTTTTATTATCACAATCTACTAGATCTATTTTTCCTGGGGGTGGGGTGGGTGGTGGGTGGAGAACCACTGCATGCAGTGACAGATTTAACATACCCTCTGGTTCACCCCTGAGAGCAGCTACGATCTATTAGTATGTGTGTATTTAGCCAAATGGTGTCCATACTCACACGTAGGCATTGCAGAAATGACACAGATTGCTGTATGTCTGGTTATTCGAACCACAGATTGGGCTGTACACCGTGGTGCATATTTGCCTGGGGTAGCCACGGCAGAAACCCTGCAGAGAGGTCAAAGTTGTGATTTCAAGTCTTTCTCCACCCTTCTTCAGGCAACAGCCACATTGTTATCACAAATTTTATCAAGGCAAGTGGAGAGCATTTGCCACAGCACAGGTGCCTATGCACACAAAACACTGGCCTGTTTATCTATTTCATCTTGTCAGGATAGAAATGCATTATGCAACTCTGTCAGGTCAAACTTCCAGAATGGAGAAATCATGAGATCTGTAGGCCAGGAAGTCCATAACCACCACCGACCATTTAACCATTTATTTAACCATTTATTTTTATTTAAAATATTTTTAATTTAGCTTTCTCCTTAAAAGGGACCCAAGGTACCTTACATCATTGAAAGACAATATTTAAAGCTGAAGACACTTGGGAATACAATGGTGGTTTACATCATTAAAAGCAATATTTAAAGCTCGGAACAATGAGCATGAAGAGACAGTTTACATAATTAAAAGGCAGTATTAAAGCTAAAAAGATGCATTCTAATATTAAAAAGGAAGAACTAATGCCACTCTATGAAATGGTAAGTACAAGTAGTACTAAAACCCCAGTCAAAGCTGTAATGCCTACCAGTCCATCTAAAAACCATGTTTTATTATCCAGTCCCTGAAGGAAAGCTTGCCTGATGAGAAAGGTCTAGATATATCTTGTTTGTTGCTCAGAAAAATGCATAGTCTGGAACTGTGACAGCAGAATGGTTTGTGTTTGTTATATTTTAATCGCTTTTGTTCCTTGCATTGTTGTTGTTGTGTCATTACAGTCGTGACCGACTCTTCATGACCCCATGCCCATGGAGTTTTCTTGGCAGGAATACTGGAGTGGCTTGCCAGTTCCTACTCCAGGAGCCTACAGCACCTGGTAAGTACTTAAATGTTCCGATTTTCATTGCATTTCATCAGCATGGTTTTTGTAGTTCTGTACTAGCTGCAATATTGCCTTGCATGGCTTTGCAAGACTGGAGTAAACAGGGACTCTCCTTTGTAAGCTCAGCTGTCCCCATTCAGACTACGGCTTTCTTGCACAAGCAAGAAACAGCACTTAGTCTGCCAGCCCTACAGGAGAAGGCATCACTGGGTGGGTGGGGTCATATAAGGCAGTAAATCAGCTTAGTCTCCACCCCTACGTTTGTACTTAATTCTTCAACATGGGAGCAATTATGTTTCACTGCAGAAAACGTAATTTGGAAATCCCCAAATCTGTTCTGCACCTGAATAAGGGACAGATAGATTGGAGCCCTGCTCTGTTCCAACCACGTTCTCCCTGGGTCTGTTATTTATCTCTGTGTTATCAAATCTCCATTAAAAAAATCAAATAAATAACCTTTCCTCTACATGGGTGGAGGGGAGAGAATGACTATGAGCAGCATTGAGCTATGTAGACCTGCGTTTCAAGGACCTGTACCTTCAACAGCCAACTATCCTTCCACAATTAGACACATACTCATTCCAACAAGTGTAATAATGTTTCAGCAATGTTAAGGAGGCCAGGCCAAATGGCACGGCAAAGGAAGAAAGGGTTGTTCCAGAGCACGAGAAGTTTGTCTGAACAGCGGGACGAATCTTTCTCTTTGCCCTACCACTCTGTGAAATGGCTGCCAGAGCGGTAGGGCAGTGGAGGTTCACCATGCAGAGACCTCCTTCTAAGCTCTCCCTTTTTCTTCACTGGTTGATGAGTCTGGGGAAATGTTGTGGATTTTAAGGAGGACCACCCTTCCTCTTTGGAGCCAGCAGCTCAGTTGGCTGTATTACTTGAGATTTTCTTTTTCCTCAATTCAGATAGCTAACTGCCTGTTAAAGCCACATGAGATGAGAATAATTTACTGTTGATATTGCTGTGCTCCATGTATGTGATGAACAGCTCCTTGCTCTGGCACACGAGTATAATGGGAAAAAGAAAGGGTTACCATTTTCTTTTTCTACCATCTGCAGCTGCCTGTATTCTGGAGGCCATAGGGAGATATTTAACTTCACAAGGCAGGCACAGTAATCAATTCTGTCACAAAATAATACATTGTTATTGGCTTATGAGGTGACCAATTCCTACACAACGAATTAAAGACTGATCGCTCTCCTTCCACTCCTTAAATTTACCAAGCAAATAAATTTCTTTATTGCTGGGGACTCCTCTGTCTAAGGAGATACCACAGTCTTATTTTATGGGTAGTACGAAACAGGCTGCCAAAATCTCTTTTCCTTGAAGAAAAGAGAAACCGTTTCCAACAAGCTGCCACACATTCTTGTCCAAAAAACAAGAATCAGTGATGACACTGGAAAACAAGAATCAACGATGGCACTTGAACAACAAGCTGTAATGCAATGAGACATAGAAAATGTCTCTTTGGGCAGCTTATTTTATTGCCAACCAATAGATCACTCACTGTGCAGTGAAAATGAACAGTGCTTTCTGAAACACAGAGCCACCATTGCAGGCAAAGGAACAGGAGGATGATAGGCCATAAGCAAGAGGACAACCTGTTGTTTTGACACTATTAAGATTTTAAGTAGTACAACACCTGTTAGAAGCCTATTATTTATATACAGTGGTACCTTGTATAAAGGAATTAACTCATTCCAAATGAAATTCTGTTAAGCAGATTTTCCTTTATACAAATTTCCCATAGGAATGCATTGAAAACAGAGTAATCCCTAATTGTGACCATTTTTATGTTGTACGGATTTGCCCCATAGGTTAAGCAAATTTCCCCTATCTCCGGATTTTTTTATGTTGTACAGATTTTATGTTATACAAACAGTTTGTTATGCAAGAGTCCACTGTAATGACAAACATTTGCTTGCCACTTCTAAAACATTGTTCAGGGGCATTTGGGATGCCCTTTTTATTTTTAGGAGTATTTTTCTTAATGATAACGGGGATGGTAATGATGATAGTGTAAAACACTGACTGACTCTTGGCTAACCCTTGACTAATACTGAGGGGGAAAAAATAAAGGTGATCTTCTCAGTAGAACCTCAGGCTCTACAAGGCAGCAACCACATCCAGACCTCCTTTCATTAAACTGGGTTCTTTGGATGTATTTTCTGGGTAGCGGGTGGACAGTAGTCCTTGGGGCCAGTAGACCATGAATTGCTCCCACCCTCCACCTTTGCTCTCCTGTATTTTTAAATAATATAATATTAATCACATGCCATCAAGTCAATTTTGACTTATGAAGGTCCTTTCAGAGGCCTTTTCCTGTGCAGCCAGGTTCTTCTCCTGGGAGACTCTGTGGAGAGATGAACTTCCAATCTCTGCAGAAAGATGTTTGACCCATTGAGCTATCTGGCCCATCTTTTAAATGGATCTAGCAGCCTCTAACAAGAATTAAAAGGGACCAAATAATACTGGTCATTTTAATTTCTTTCCTCCATTTTGTGGAGGCAGATTATGCCCACTTCATTGTTTTCTACCATCCCCTACGCACTCCACCACTTCTTTTCAGGAATTGCTTTCCATTGTTTTCTTTCCTTGCAACTTCTTTTTCTGGATGTGAGTTCTAAGGCATAAAACTGGTTCTAGCTCAGGTATTCACACATATTTAAGTCAAGTCAGCACATAACAAAACATTTTGAACACATTTCAGTCAGTCTGTTAAGTAAATGTTTCCTTTTGTAACAACTGTTACATTGTACGGAACAAAGAAAGAACAATCTGTTTTCTTACTTGAGCCCTTTCTTTCTCAGCGAATATCCCTTTGCTTTTTAAATCCAGCAGATCAAAATCGCAGCTGAACATTGTTGTTGTTGTTGTTGTTGTTGTTGTTGTTGTTGTTGTTGTTGTTGTTTGCTCTACAGCTATCTCAGATTGAAAAACTGTATTGCAAACCGGACTGTTCTCCATTCCAAAACCTGTTTCTCAGTCCTTCTGACTAAAATATTGCATGTCTAAATTCTTATCTGAGATATCCAGTGTGTAAGATAAGATAAGATAAACCTTTATTAATCCCACATTGGGGAAATTTATTTGCTACACAGCTCCCAAAAATATAAAGAACCAGCAAAGAAGGATAGGTACACAAAATTGTAAAGTGAGAAAAAATAGATAATAGAGATTAAATAAAATTAAAAAAAATCCAATATACAAATATACACTTTAAAATTTGAAGATAATGGACTAGGACACAGGAGGCTTGGCTGTGAATCCTGGTTCCATCACTGAAATTCACTGAGGCCATGGGGCTGATATTTATTTATTTATTCATTTGAATATTTTACCCCACCTTTCTCCTTGGAAAAGGACCACTCCACATGTATCTCTCTCACCTTTGGAACCCCTATTTAGATCATTACAAGTCAGTTCTGACTTGACAACACATAATATTAACATAACACATTTTCATTTATAGGTTGCTGTGGGGAAAATGTTATGTAATGAGAAATTAGACTGGTACTCACCACACTTTGTGCTTTAATGGCAACATCTGGAACCAAAAAGGAAGGAAATTAAAAAGAAAAAATTAAAAAAGGAGCAAAAGCTAAACAAAAAAAAAAACATACACACATGCCCATATACAGTATTATGTAAGACAACAGGTTTTTAACTTCCTGAAGATTATTTTTTTAAACCACAAAATGAAATGTCTTTTATCTGATAGCTGATTAAATATTTCAAAGCAGGATGCATATTGAGTTTGTACAATGTGCAAAATTAATTTAAATGTCATTGGTTGACAGAAGCTTAGAGTGAAGATCATTAGTCCAACTCGAATCATTTAACAAGATGACAATACTAACTGGGGGTATGTTTTTTCAGACTAAATTCCCTCTTTCTGAAATTTAGTCTTGCTGTCACTTCCGTCTACATACACAGAATTGCACCTAAGCTTTGTATTTTATGTTACAGCAGCCATGTGATGACTACCAGAACCATGAGCTGCTTTTTTTGTTTTTTGGTGGTTTTTTAAAAAATATTTCAATTAGGACTTTACAATTTAAATGCTGCTTTCCATATGGATTGTTACACAGAGGGCACCAAACATTTGCACCTGGTGGATCTGGAGATGTTAGAATCAAGTTCACTTATCAAGCATTTGCATTCTATATAGACTCCATACATTTCAAATGAAGTGAAGCAGCTCTTAGAATGTCCACGAGTCAATGTGTGGAAGGCATGCTGTGTTCCTTAATGACTTGTTTGATGAAAAAAGGTTCCTTTGCAATATGATGAATGACTCACCCGAGTACAAGGAGAGCAGTGTCAGAGCAAGGAGCAGAAAGCATGCAGCCCTCATGACTGTCTGACTGAGTTTGGTCCTCTCTTCTAAGGAGATGCTTCTGAAAATCTAATAGCAAGATAATGTTTTAGAACGCCACTGTGTCTTCCAGGTATAAGAACATAAGAACATATATATATCATCCTATACTCACATATATAGATATATCTGAAGCCTAGATTACGAAATCTCTCCCTTGAGTAATATTTCAGTGCTGAAATTTAATGTTGCAGAATCCTGTGGTGGGTTTTAACATTTTCAGTGCTCATTTTCTATTAAAATGTGACAGAATTGATAGATTCTCCTTATTTAATTATTTTTATTTAAGAAGTTTATATTCAATAGATTTCCAGAGCAAATTATAGAAAATTAAAGTTATAATGGGGCAACCAAAATGTTCTAGAGATGAGAGCATGATTTTGAGGCATTTCTTTTTTTTTTTTTTAAATGAAACAAAGGGTAGTACAGGTATTGGCAGACATGACAGAGATCTATAACACATGGAAGAAATGGGTCGGGAGAAGCTTTTCTCTTTCCCACAGAATACAGGATCCCAAAGCAATCTACTAAAGGTATTAGATGCAGGAAAGCCATGTGGTCAATACAAAATAAAATACCAATGCAAGAATAGGCGATACCTTTACAGACCACTAAAAATCACCATAAAATACATGAGCTTTTCATCAGGCTTCTACCAGTGTGAAAGTACAAAAATTCATGGCAAGATTGGCATGCCTCATTGCTTAGAATGAATTCATAATACAGTACTACTTGTACTTTCCTTTTTTAGTTTTCCATCTCTCATAATTCAGCTTTTCCCAATAAATTCTTCTCTTACTGTTAGTTTTAATATTGTCTTTTTAATGATGTAGAATGCCACCTCAAACTCATTGTTCTTGAATATTGTCTTAAATATTGTCCTTCTGTGCTATAAACCGCCTTGGGTCCTTTTCCATGGTGGGGTAAAATGTTCAAAATAAATAATAATAAATAATTACTACTTTCCTCACAGGTCAAGTTATGGGGACCAGGTATTGGAGTCTCAAATGTCTTGTTGTGACTCTCAGGCTAATTAATCTGAATATTTAGGCAATTATTTGATCACACCTTTTGATTGCAAAGCCGATAAGTTTCAGAAATCCACCTTGTTTCTTAATAATTCTGTGGTCTAACTGAATACTTGGTTCTGCAAAACCATTCTGTTTGCTGCCTCATTTCTTCTTGCATTGAGTGGCTATGATGGTAGTCGTCACAATCTTCTGTGGAGCTGGCATGCAGAAAGCAATGGAAAAACACCATGTTAGGACACTAGTCATGGGTAAACAAACATACTTGTATAAAGAAGTCTTTCAGACTTCAAGAAGCTTTAAATTGCCAGAGAGTGGCAAGGTATAAATGTCAGATTGAGGGAGAAAAAGCATACCATCATCATAACTGTCCAAGAGGGCCTGGAGAGTGATTAACACAGCTTTTCTGAGGATATTTTTTTCTCAGATTTTAGTAGCAAAGATGGTATTTTTCAGTTCTACTAGATTTTCTACACAAATAGGTATGACTTAATTATAAGTTCCACTGATGGGTAATATTTAGATGGGGAATTTTTATCTCTTAGCTGTAGAAACTTCAGTATTTATTCCACTGTACAGAACTTGCCACAATTCACATCACTCTGGCCTGAATAGGCTCATAAATTGGACAATCATCTGTATAGGCTCATTAGGTGGCTCTTTAGCTGCCCTTTCATCAATCCCTGGACAAATCAGAAGTACTTCACACCTCCACCATTAAGACCATAGCTAGTGACCCATAATTAATGGGTGTTGGGACTTTAATGCACCTTAGGGCATTGTCCACCTAATGAGCCTATTCAGACCTTTGTCACAACTTAGGAGCCTATTCAGACCAGGGTGATGTGAAATCAAGGTGAACTATAAATTGGAGGAATTGCCACTAACTTTCCTCAGACTGATGAAGCTGCTTGGATGAATACTGAAATGTTTCAGTTTCACAAGAAAAGAAGTCTATTTGCTATGACTCAACTTCCATATAAACTCACCTGGATGACTGAGAATCTTCACAGACATATTCCTACCCATTAACGCAATGTGACATGGAACAAAATACCTTGAGGTGTAGTGAAGGCATTCAAGAGAAATTTAGGCAACCACCTGACAGGTAATTTTTATTCCTGCCGTGAGGAGGGGGTTGGACATGATGGCCTTCCAACTCTACTATTCTATGATTCCATGACTCTAAGAGCTTCTAAGAGGGCTTTAGCTGAAAAAAGGGTTGAGAATGCCCCAATAGGATTGGATATGATTTTTCTTTTATACACAAATTGGGTCATACCGTAGCAATATTTTTCAAAGCATTTCCTCAGATTATAAACAAGAGGCAAAGCATATATGTTTCATATCAAGAATGGTGTAGGAAATATTCAGGCTGTCAATAAAGTTCAGCTGATTTTTCACCTGCACAACAAGGAAGAAAATGTTTTTCAACTGTATTATACTAGATTATCAAATTGCCAACATGCACTGGATTGTGGAGAAAACTGGAGAGTTACAGAAAAACATCTATGTATGCTTCATTGACTATGCCAAAGCCTTTGAGTATGTGGACCACAACAAATTACGGCAAGTTCTTAAAGGAATTTATCTGTCGCCTAAGAAATCTATATGTGGGACAAGCAGCAACCGTCAGAACAGTATACGGAACAACTGACTGGTTTAAAATTGGGAAAGGAGTACGACAAGGCTGTGTACTGTCACCTTGCCTATTTAACTTATATGCAAAGTACATCATGTGAAAGGCAGGACTGGATGAATCACAAGCCGGTATTAAGATTGCTGGAAGAAATATCAACAATCTCAGATATGCAGATGATACTACCCTGATAGCAGAAAGTGAGGAGGAATTAAAGAACTCTTAATGAGGGTGAAAGAGGAGAGTGAAAAAAATGGGCTGAAGCTCAACATCAAAAAAACTAAGATCATGGCCACTGGTCCCATCACCTCCTGGCAAATAGAAGGGAAAGAAATGGAGGCATTGACAGAGTTTATTTTCTTGGTCTCCTTGATCACTGCAGATGGTGACTGTAGCAATGAAATTAAAAGACACCTGCTTCTTGGGAGGAGAGCGATGGCAAACCTAGGCAGCATCCTAAAGAGCAGAGACATCACTTTGCCAACAAAGGCCAGGATAGTCAAAGCTATGGTTTTTCCAGTAGTTATATATGGAAGTGAGAGCTGGTCCATAAAGAAGGCTGATCACCACAGAATAAATGCTTTTGAGCTGTGGTGCTGGAGGAGACTCTTGAGAGTCTACTGGATTGAAAGGAGAGCAAACCTATCCATCCTGAAAGAAATCAACTCTGAATGTTCACTGGAAGGACAGATTTTGAAGCTGAGGCTCCAGTACTTTCGCCACCTCAGGAGGAGAGGGGCTCCTTGGAAAAGTCCCTGATGTTGGGAAAGATTGAAGGCAAAAGGAAAAGGGGACGACAAAGAATGAGATGGTTGGAAGGTGTCTTTGATGCAACCAACATGGATTTGACCAAACTCTGGGAGGCAGTGGAAGATAGGAGCCTGGTGAGCTCTGGTGCATGGGGTCACAAAGAGTCAGGCATGACTGAACGACTGAACAGCAACAATGTTGTAATAAATGTTTTTTATAATTTGTGTAATGTCCTAATGCTCTAACTCAGGCCTGCCCAAAGTCTGGCCCGGGGGCCAAATCTGGCCCACCAGGTCATTCTGAGTGGCCCGCGGCTGGCTGGCCCACCCCTCCCTCCCCCTCCTGCACCCCATGTTTTTTTTAAAAGAAAGTGGATGGGGCTTGCAGTGGGGGTGGCAGGGTTGGGGAGCAACCGGCCCCTGACACATTCTCAGCCACCAAATCTGGCCCTCCTTACAAAACGTTTGGGTACCCCTAACTTCTTAAGATTTCTTTGTCCCTGTGTTATAATCTTATTGTGAACTGTTCTGAGTCTCAAATGAGAAGGGTAGGGTATAAATCAAGCAGAAAAACAAAATGCATTATGTGTTGCTCCTCAAAGAACCACTGGATGAAGGATATTGCCTGGTGCTGGAATTATGCTCAAAATCTCTCCTTGCAAAGATACCTGAGTATGAGCAGTTGTGCTGATGGAAAAACTGACAAGTCAGCTTAGACTATACAGAGGAGAAACAAAACAAGATAACTTTATAAATATATCTTGTTGATCTTTGATACTGAATTAAAAATTAACTGGGCAATGGACTGGATTGCTGGTCATTTGAAGTGGAGTAAGCCAGATACAAAAAATGGAGAATGAGCTACGGAAGAGCCTGAGACAAGCCTGAGACAAGATAATAAAAGCTTCTTTAAATATGTTAGAAGTAGAAAACCTGCCAGAGAACCAATTGGGCCTCTGGATGGTGAGGGAGGAAAAGGGGAGGTTAAGGAGGACTTGGACATTGCAGAGAAATTGAACGAGTTCCTTGCGTCTGTCTTCACGACAGAGGACCTTGAGCGGATTCCGCTGCCTGAGCCGCCCCTCTTGACTAAAGAATTAAATCAAATACAGGTTAAAAGAGAGGAGGTTTTAGGACTAATTGATAAATTGAGGATTAACAAGTCACCGGGCCCAGATGGCATCCACCCAAGGGTTATTAGGGAACTGAGAAATGAAATTGCAGATCTCTTAATGGTAATATGCAACTTGTCTCTTCAAACGGCCACAGTGCCGGAGGACTGGAGGATAGCGGATGTCACACCAATTTTTAAAAAGGAAGGGGGGACCCAGGAAACTACAGGCCGTTAGCCTTACATCTGTCCCAGGGAAGATGGTGGAAGGCCTCATCCAAGAGAAAATCTTAAAACACATAAAAGAACAAACCTTGCTGAGAGAAAATCAGCATGGCTTCTGTAAGGGTAAATCTTGCCTTACAAACCTTTTAGAATTTTTGAAAAGGTCAACAGGCACGTGGATTTGGGTGAACCGGTGGATATAGTCTATCTGGATTTTCAAAAGGCTTTTGACACAGTCCCTCACCAAAGGCTGCTGAGAAAATTGCATAGTCAGGGGATAAGAGGGCAGGTCCTCTTATGGATTGAGAACTGGTTGAGATCCCGGAAACAAAGAGTAGGTGTCAATGGGAAATTTTCACAATGGAGAGAAGTGAAAAGCGGTGTGCCCCAGGGCTCGGTCCTGGGACCGGTGCTTTTCAATCTGTTCATAAATGACCTGGAGACAGGGATAAACAGCGAGGTGGCCAAGTTTGCAGATGACACAAAACTTTTCCATGTGGTAAAAACCAGAGAAGATTGTGAAGAGCTCCAGAAGGATCTCTCCAAACTGGGGGAGTGGGCTGAGAAATGGCAAATGCGTTTTAATGTAACCAAATGTAAAGTAATGCATATTGGGGCAAAAAAATCCAAACTTCATCTATCAACTCATGGGCTCTGAGTTATCCGTGACGGATCAGGAAAGAGATCTTGGTATGTTGGTGGACAGCTCCATGAAGGTGTCTCCCCAATGTGTGGCAGCAGTGAAGAAGACCAATTCCATGCTAGGGATTATCAAAAAGGGGATTGAAAATAAAACAGCCAACATTATAATGCCGTTATACAAAACAATAGTAAGGCCCCACCTGGAGTATTGTGTACAATTCTGGTCACCACATCTCAAGAAAGACATAGTGGAACTGGAAAAGGTGCAGAAGAGAGCGACTAAAATGATTACTGGGCTGGGGCACCTCCCTTATGAAGAAAGGCTAAAACAATTGGGCCTCTTTAGTCTGGAAAAAAGGCGCTTGAGGGGGGGATATGATTGAGACATACAAAATAATGCAGGGTATGAGTAAAGTGGATAGAGGGAAGCTCTTCTCCCTCTCTCAAAATACCAGAACTAGGGGACATACACTCAAATGGAGTGCTGGGAGAGTAAGAACTGACAAAAAAAAATTTTTTCACCCAGCGCGTTGTAAGTCTATGGAACTCCCTGCCACAGGATGTGGTGATGGCATCTGGCCTGGATGCCTTCAAAAGGGGATTGGACAGATTCCTAGAGGAAAAGTCCATCACGGGTTACAAACCATGATGGAGATGTGTAATCTCTAGGCTTTAAACCAGGGTACTTCAAGGGCCAGATGCAGGGGAGTGGTATCAGGAGACAGATATCTAGTCTCATGCGCTCCCAAACGCATCTGGTGGGGCCGCTGTGAGATACAGGAAGCTGGACTAGATGGGCCTTTGGCCTGATCCAGCATGGCTCTTCTTATGTTCTTATGTTCTTATGACAAGAAGTTTACTATGGTTGTATTATAATTTCTATTGTTCTGTTATACTAATTTGAATGAATTGTTAATAAGCAGCTTTAAAATCTAAAAACAAAACCTTACTTTCTGTAGTTTATCAAGACCTAATATTTCTCCCCTCCTGTTAGGCTGTTTCCTCCTGCTTTATCTATAATCTATTTTAAATAGCAAGGGAGGAAACTATTTTAATTACCCAATTCCTCCATTCTTAACTGGCAATTGATACTACCAAGATGAATTTCATAAAAGCTTCTGACATAACATCTTAGCTAATCTTTGTTGGTTTTGTGGTCAAATGAGAGCCTATGTTTTTCAAAATTATTCCGTTTGTTTCCTCACTCCATCTGTTATTGATCTCGTAATACAGCATTGCAAACCACATTATGTCAGTGTTGAAACTTTACTTCAAAATGGGAAGTTATTGAAGACGTTTGTCCATTTTCTAAAAAGTTTAAAGTCATCATCACAGGGTCCTTAGGTCATGTTTCTAAGCAGATAAATATGTAAACTCCCAAATGAAAAATCAATTAAAATCTTAACAAAAAGGGCATCAGTAAGGCACACAAGAAGCAAGGAGATTATTACATCTTTGAACATCCAACTGTTATTGCCCCACAATTTGAGCACAATTATGATGGGAAAAAGGCTCGTCAAAATACTCACTTTGAGAAAGGAGACATGGCCCTTATTAAACATGCAATCTCATTGCCCAGCATGGTAATGGTGGTTAATATGCATATTATGGTTGCTCTGAGAAGACAAGAGAACAGTTCACACCTTCATTTTTATTATGTAAACACTATCCCATTCCACATAGCTGTAGCTGCCATCAATTAAATTTGGCCAGTTCATACTAATTGATGGGGAGGCAATATGAGTTTGCACAAGACGTATTCGGATGTTTCTTGTCTTTCTCCATAATTTTTTATAAAGTGCCCATAACGGAGCATCCAGGAGTTGAGTCATGGCAAGTAGACATCTTTTCTTATGGGACTGAAACTTTTTGCTACTCATCCAAGTGTCTTCTTCGCTCTGAGGAAGGTTGGTGGGAGGCTCCCAATTTATAGTTCATGTTGGTTTCACCCACCATGGTCTGAACAGATTTGTTAAATGGACAATTGCTTGGACTGTGTGAAAGTCAGCCCTTCCCCAACACGACCCATTTAGTATGGATTGTGAGCAGTGGCTTTCTTGGTGGAGGTGTGAAGTGGTTCTGATTTGTCTGGGGAGCAATGAAAGCGCAGCATGATAAGTGGTAGACAGATTGTGCCCCAATCCTTCACATTTCTGCAGTCTTTCTCAATAGTTCTTTAGTGCAGCACTCAAAGTGCCTCCGCTGGAGAGCCATCCCACTGAGTGCTAACTGCTTCTTGAGTCCTCAAGACAAAGTCATTTGAGAAACATTGTCAGAAATCAGGATTTGAAGCAAAGCCAGACTCCATGGCGGGTGTGTGTGTGTAGTTTTTTGGGGAGTGAGGTGGGGAGGAGGCTGAAGCTTGTATAATATCGTATTGAGTTGCATGGCCATTTGTCACACTGTAGCACTGTATGTCTTTTTAGAAACAAAAAACCAAGCAAAGAAAAAAGTGGAGCCTTAATTGTATTTATACCTTCTTTGAAGTCAAAAGATCATTCAATTTGCAATCTGTGAAACACACAGGGGGAAAAACAATAGTATCCTAAGGGAAGTGCTCATTCTAATTAGTATTCAGAAACTGAGAAAGCATGGAGTGTAGGTTCGTGTGACCTGAAATAGTCACACAGGAGAAGAAGCTGTGGGTTTTCTTGGCAATAAGTCACTATACTCCCTACAATAGATTATCTAGTACTAGAAATGGTTGTGGAAATGGTAAAAGAAGTACTGACTTTATTTATTTATTTATTTATTTATTTATTTATTTATTTATTTATTTACAGTACTGTGCAAAAGTTTTGGGCAGGTGTGAGAGAATGGTGTAAACAAAGATTGCTTTCAAAAATCTTTGTCTGGGAGAGACCTTGTTGATGCAGTATAACTATCTTGTGTCTTGTTGCTGTGCTCAATCTTGCCATGACATGAAACTATCTTTCACAATCTCACCTTGGTAGCAGAGGTTGGCTGTTCCTCAGCCAGTTTTAAGCCTACTATACAACTGTTTCTGTTTCAGTTCATGACTGGGTTTCAACCTACATGTGACATTGATGATCATTAGCACAAGTTTGGTATAATTGGTTGATCATACACCTGACTATAATTGTACAAAATTCCTGACTTTAGGAATTGATGCTCCTTTGAAGGCCAAAGGTAGTGCAGTAACCTCCCTGTCTATCACGGGGGTTAGGGATCGGACCCGACCCACAATCATTGAAAATCCGCGATATGCAGATGCAGGTCGGGTCAGGCCTGGGGTGTGTGTGTGCTGTTTAAAATGTCGTTAAGAAATGGTGTCAGCTTGGCTCCATTGCTTAAAGACATTTTAAACATTGTGCACTGCTCCACCACACCCAGGGGGGATGGGAGAAGTGGTGCGCAATGTTTAAAATGACTTTAAGCAATGGAGCCAAACAGGTGTGGGGGAGCGATGCACGATGCCTCAATGCAGGCAAGCCCCGGGCTCCTGCTGATTGGCGCTGGGGTGGGTGGAGGAGAAAAACCTTTTGTTTCCCCATCCCAGCACCAATCAGCTGGATCCTGGGGCTTGGGGAAGGGGGGGTCGAGCTTTTAAAACCTCCCCCCCCACCCTCTAGCCCTTTTAGGGTACCACTGTACTGGTTGTTGTTCTTGTGGTGGTGGTGGTGGTGGTGGTGGTGGTGAATTCTTCTTCATCACCGACTGCTTGCATGTCTCACCTGTTCCCAAGCCGAATCTGGAAATAATGCACCTGACCTTAAGTTCTTTCAGGTTGATGCATTAGGGAAAGAGGTTCCGCTCTCTAATAAAACATAAAAAAATTCTACATATTTCTACATGTAGTAGATATCTAAATCAAATTCTTAAGCTCATTCCTCTTGATTGCTGTTTCTTTACTTTCTGAGCAATTTCTCATTCCCATGTGTTTGCCCAGGTGAATGGGAAAGAAAGAACTCATACTCTATTAAAAACATGAATTCTCACACACCTCCAGAAATCCTGACCCTCCAAGGTGGCTTGTGGAGATGTTTGAAGAAAAATGAAATAAAGCAATTAAAATGAGCAATGCACCTGTGAATTGTTGTGTCATACTGTACTTTAAAACCTCTGAGAAAGAAGACTAATTTAGTAATTAACAAGTACATTTACTTAATT
The DNA here is from genome assembly GCA_029282475.1 of Phrynocephalus forsythii. Taxonomy (NCBI): domain Eukaryota; kingdom Metazoa; phylum Chordata; class Lepidosauria; order Squamata; family Agamidae; genus Phrynocephalus; species Phrynocephalus forsythii. The sequence continues at coordinate 115,209,941 of JAPFRF010000011.1, forward strand.
AGGATGCTAATTTTGATATTTTATGTCAGGGGAAAAAGTTACTTATAGTAATATAGCATTAAAAACTGATGCAAAATGATCACGCCCGGAAAGTCTTTTAACAGTCGTTCCTGGATATTTGCAGCTGAGGAATAGTTTGAAGGGAGGACAAAAATGGAAGTTCGCTTCCACCTGGAAAAATGATGAATAAAATAAACTTTCTCCAGACAAATGGAGGAGTTTTCATGCCATATATGACATGAAGGTGGCCCCACCAGCTTCCCAGGTGCATTTGATGGGGACACAAGGGGAGGGCCTCCTCTGTTGCTGCTCTCATACTTTGGAACTCCCTCCCACAGCAGGCCAGGTGGGACCCATCTTTACTGATTTTCCGCAAGAAGTCAAAGAGCTTTCTCTTCAGACAAGCTTTCCCTCCGTAAATGGCTGCTTTTGGGTGTGATTATTAGATGGGCTGATTGTGCTGTTAGTACTGCTAGTATTTATCATTTCTCAGAGTGGTATTTGTTTGTTCCTTTTTAATACAGTATTTGTTTATGTAATACTTATTTTTAGCTTTAAATGATGTAAACCACCTTGGATCCTGTTTAAAGAAAAGGAAGGGGTAAAATATTTTGAATGAATGAATGAATGAATGAATGAATGAATACTCAGGTGACAAATTTCAGGGGCTGATGGAGAAAGTTCTATGTTGATGACTGTGCAGTTGGTTAGCATAACAAATTAAACTCCAGACAAGCTGTACCATAATACTTTCAATTCTTGCGGCTGAAGCCCTAACACTAGATAGAACCTCAAAGATGTGTCTGGCACTGCAGAAGGGGGAAAAAAAATAGTAGTGCATTCTTTAATATGAAACATGGTGCAGCATGAAAAATCAAGACAAAGCAATTGCTTTAAACTATTTTTAATGCCACATTGCATTTCTATTTGCAATGTCTATTTTCTGGAAATAAGTCCTTGGATCATTCCTCACGGCAGGGTCCTGGATGCTTGAGGAATAAAGTTCCTCCACTCCTCCTACAAAGAAAAGGGAATCCCATTATTAAAATTAAGTACTGTAGCTGAAGTTGTGATACCAAGACAGTCAGATACACTTTTCCTGTTGTTGCACATAGCCAGTCTCCTTCTGCGCTTGCTGAGTACCAATCTGGGCAGGAGCTCTTCCCCCTCTCTTCAGGCAGCTGACCACTTGTCAGCTGTGCAGGGGAAATCCCCATCCAGCCTCCTTAATGGACTGGTTGGCTGGTGGAGGACGTAGGGATGGGCAGCCTGAGCTCCTGCCTGGACTGGGATGCCTCTGGAGCATAAGGACTTCAGTGATGTGCAGTGGGAGAGAAGTGACACAGCTGGGGCACATACCTCCTGTTGCCCATCAGTACACAGCTCTCGTTGCATAAAGCACCCAACTCTACCATAGAAGTTAGATCCATCAGAAATGCTCTAGCAGGGGTGGGTGGGTTGTGTGTGATCATCATGTCCATCCCTAGTTAGCAATCTGGCTGCTGCGTTTTCAACTTGCTGAAGTGACCTGACACATCCCTTAGGCAACCCCCTGTAGAGTGCTACACTGAGTCCTTTCTTCTAACAGAACTGTTTCCTTTGGTGAAACAAATGGACACTTTAATTCCTACTTGAACTTACTTCTACTACAAGAAATGGCTGATTTGGGTGTGTGTGTGTGTGTGTGTGTGTGTGTGTGTGTGTGTGTGTGTGTGTGTGTGTGTGTGTGCGTGTGCGTGCGTGCGTGCGTGCGTGCGTGTGCATGCGTGCTCATTTTCTTCATCTATTTGCCTTTTAAGCAGGAAATGAAAGCTTCCAATCAGGAAGCTTGAGAGCTAATAAGAACTGTTAACATCCACCCAAGCACAAACCAACATAAGAAATAAAGCAAGTGGTTTGGGAGAGACAAAAAGGTCTGGGAATCCGTATGGTTTTGTTGTTTTTTTTTTAAAAACAAGGTTTTTTTTTAAAAAAAAACAAGGGTTGATAAAGAGGACATCATCAGGATGCTGGGAAAATTTCTGTTAAGACCATTGCTTAATGGGAAACTTAAAGTGGTGTAAATACTCTAACTAGAAGAACCCTTTGTAAACAAGAAGCAAACAACTTCAGAGTATTATCAGGTTGACAGTATAATTATGAAACCACATTTTTATTTTTTCCACTGATCAAATTGCATCACTGTATTGATTGTATAGTTATATTCCAATTCCGTATAATTGTTTATTGAATTAATTAGCAGTTTCTCATTTTTGCACAAACACACCAATCTGCCAACCAGTAGATGAGGAAACACCCAGTGATTTCTTCAAGCCACCTTTCAATTCAGTTCAATCCAACTCATATCATCCTACTATACTTACAAGGCCGAGTTGCAGAAATCGCAGAGGTTGCTATACATTTTGTTATCAGAACCACAATGAGGTGAATACTCCAGTGTACACGTTCCTCGGTTTGAAGAATATTGTTGGCAGATATCCTGCAAACAGAAAGTCATGGGATTCCAAATCAGTCCGCCTGTTAAACAAGACTTAGGCCACAATTATTTATTTATTTATTAGACTTGTATACCACACCATCTGACAACAAAGGCTATGCTGGGTGGTCAATCACAAAATAAGCAGCATAGTGATGGCTTTGTGCAGTAGTTTGCTACACTTGTTTATTCATTTTACAGTGGCAATGTTATCTCCCTTAATACTAATTAGAGATGGGCACAACTCAATTTTTTTTTCGTTTTTCGTTTTTCGTTTAGGGGTCCGTTTCGGTTCGTTTTCGTTTTTCGGGGGGGTTTTGCACATTTTTTGTTTTCGTTTTCATTACGAAACAAAACAAAAACAAAACAAAACAAAAACGAAAAATTTTCGTTTCGTTAGCATTCTTTTCAATGCAATGTGTCTGCCGTAACGAAAACGAAAAACACGGCAAAATTTTTCGTTTCGTTTCCGTTGTCGTTTTGCTTCTGAAAAAATTTTCGTTTTCGTTTTCATTGCGAAATGAAATGAAAAAATGAAAACAAAAACAAAAATTTCAATGAGTCGTGCCCATCTCTAATACTAATTGCTCTTCAAGTGGCTGCCATGTTCCTTCCTCTCCTCTTTAGGCTCAGTTCTTTCCTCTATAGCAGTAGTTCCCAAACTTGGTTCCCCAAATGTTCTTGGACTGCAGCTCCCAGAAATCCTGGACAGCACAGCTAGCGGTGAAGGCTTCTGGGGGTTTTATAGTGCAAGAACACCTAGAGATGCTGGAAACCAGTGATCAACAACATATACTTTACATGCCGCAAATGTGTTCCATAGCCACACTTATGGTATACCTAGTGGCAACAGGCACAAAAAGAGCTGCTTTGAAAGAAAAGGTTACTTTTTGAATTCGTCTCAGTTTTTTAGGCAATAAAAATGGTTTTCACTTAATTCTACATTTTTATATTGTTTCACCTGGGTTGTTAAATTAATGTCGAATAAATTATATGTTTTTAGTGGCTATTAGAGCTTAGACTGCTTATTTGAGGGTAACAGAATTCTTCATCATGTTATCGCTCTCTTTTTTAAAAATCAGGAACTTGCTAGCTGAGAACTCCTTTCCTTTCCTTTTAAGAACTCCTTCAAAAGGTTCTGTTTCTGATGTTGTCACCTTAAAATCAAATTTATATTCCTGCAAATTTCCTGGGAGAAATTTGAAATAACATTGAACACTGCATGGCAGTGATTGTTGCATCAAAGCACACATAAAAATAGAGATAGACACAGGCACACAAACATATACACACGTTAGATCGTAAACACCTGTATTGTTCCAGCACGAAAAAGAATAGGCAATAAAATGTTTTTCAAGTGGTAGAAAGAAATTATGCCACTCCATCAACAAGCCAGTCCTTCTTCCTCCTGTCTAATTCACCTCTGGCATGTAAAATGGATTCTGTCACTCTGCAAAGCAAACTGCTTGCATCCATAGAAATATTACACAGTTCACCACTTCTTAGCCTGCAGGGAGGTTTTGGTTTTAGGGAATAAACCTTTTTGAATGGAAAACAAAGGAAGTTGATTTATAAACAAAAGAGAGAAGGGGATGATCAGGGGCTACATTAAGATAGTCTAACACAGCGATGGTGAACCTTTTAGAGACTGAGTGCCCAAAATGTGATTTAAAATCCACTAATTTTTCGCAAAGTGCCAATACAGCAATTAAACCTGAATAATGTCAGGTGCTCACAGAAAGGGCTCTGAATGCCACCTTTGACACCTGTGCCATAGATTTGCCAACACTGGTCTAGCATATAGAGCTGTAAATGTTGAGATGTGTTTTTTTTTAATAATGTCACCCACCCATAAAGGCTAAAGTGAGTTCAAAATTACACATTATACCACTTTTTAATGGTGTTATACCTATTAAAGCATAAACATATGGTCTTAGAAATTTTTGGACTACAACCCGCATTGTCCAAGATTGCTTTGCAGGCTATGGGTGATGATGACAAGAGCAGGAGTCTCACACTATCTTAAATCACATGTCTCATACCCCTCCAGCACTGGCAGTCATGATGACTCAATCACTTGAGTCATTTTGTTCTACATGTCTCTGATTCCCTTCTGACATATGCTCCAGCCAAAATATGCGAACTAAATTCACATTTATTCCTGCAGTCCATTTCCCTGCTACCACCTATGTTCTTATGCAAATCTAGAACAGTCTAAATCATAATGGGCAGAGAGGGGAAAAAACTAATTATTATTTTGTAACATAAATTAAACAAATAGTACCAACAAGGGCGTAATTTATCCCCTTGGCTGTTCAAATCAAGTATCAGGATGTGTCAATGGAAAATGAAACCAAGAGAACCCACCGCCATGTATTTCTGAGCATTATGAGAGAGAAAGCTGAGCAGTTAAAAAAGCTAACGAGAAAAAAAAATAATTCTTTTGAAATGTGGTTCTAGAGGAAAGTTTTGTGGATACTCTGGATCGCCAGAAAGACAAACAGGTGGGTCATCGATCAAATCAACCCAGAAGTGACTCTGGAGACAAAAATGTTGGGCACATTATGAAAAGGTAGGATTCTCCTGAAACGTCAGCAATGCTGGGAATGGCTGAAGGAGCCGGGGCGTGGGGGGAGGATGGCAAATATGAAATGGATGGATTCTGTAAAGGAAGCCACAGGGTTGAGTTTGCAAGAGCTGAGCAGGGCTGTTAAGGACATGACATTCTGGAGATCTCTTATTCGTAGGATCATTGTAAGTTAGAGGTGATTTAACAGCACAGAATGACAATAAAGAATAAAAGCAATATTGTGCCATGATAACTGCATCATTGGTGCATATGTGCATCAGTGCAGGGCCGGCACATCCATTAAGGCGAACTAGGCAGTTGCCTAGGGCGCCAAAATGGACAGGGGGTGCCAAAATGGACAGGGGGTGCTGCCCAGCCTGCTGCCCCCTGCCGCTCCCGCCGCTGCCGCCACTGGACCCCCTGCCGCCGCCCGACCCCCTGCTGCCGCCGCCCGACCCCCCTTGCTGCCGCCGCCACCAGACCCCCCTGCCGCTGCCGCCCGACCCCCCTGCTGCTGCCGCCCGACCCCCCTTGCTGCTGCCGCCACCGCCCGACCCCCCCTGCCACCACCCAACCCCCCTTGCTGCTGCCCAACCCCTGCCACCACTGCCGCCCGACCCCCTGCTGCTGCCGCCCAACCCCCCTGCTGCCACCGCCACCGCCACCCAACCCCCCCCGCCGCCTCCGCACCCCACCACCTAGGGCACGAAAAACCCTAGCACCGGCCCTGCATCAGTGTGCTGTGCTTTGGCACAATGGCTTGATAATTAGGGGAGGGAGAGATTATGCTATGTATGCAGGAGGACCTAATGTAAACCAAATGTGTGTCAAGATATTCCCCTGCTTCCCATGACTGCAAGCTGATTGTGTTGCTGATAATATCTGTCTCCTTACCTGGTAGAATGGTGTTCACAAAGCAGTATTACTACAAACAACGTTATGTAGAAGAAAAGCACTTGGACCAAAGAACCAGAGAGTCATAGGGTTGGAAGAGACCTCAAGGGCCATCCAGTCGAACCCCCTGCCATGCAGGACCCCCATCACAGGACTCCTGACAGATGGCCATCCAGCCTCTGCTTAAAAACCTCCAAAGAAAGAGACTCCACCATCCTCTATGGCAGTATATTCCACTGCTGAACAGCTTTAACTGTCAGGAACTTTTTCTAATGTTCAAATAGAATCTCTTTTCCTGTATTTTGAAACCATTACTCCAAGTCCTAGTCTCTGAAGTCATGGAAAACAGTGTGAAACCACTGGCCACGGACTTGCACAACATTTTGCATCTCAAAGGCTATGTATCCATAGCCCCCATGCTATGGGGCAGCATCCCATCCCATCCTTTAAAACCAAAAATGATTTCGACATAGAAATTGCAATAAAAGGGTGCCATTCAATTTCAGAGAGCTTAACTGTGAACCATTCCTTTGTCCTCTGACTTACCGAAATGCATCTTTGATCATGTTTCTTTGCAACTTTTACTCCAAATTCCCTGAATGAGAGAAAGAAAGAGAGAATGAGAGAAAGGGAATCTTGGCCATGTTTTCCCATGCTTGAGAGTGAGTCACTGAGTTTCATGTTGGTCCATATAGAGCTATAAGTGCCCATCTACACTGAGCATATGTTCCATTTTCATTGCACTCCTGATACAGATTCTATTTCCCACATTATGCAAGACTGGAACTGGTGTTGAAAGAGTCAAAAGGAGACTACAAACAAAAATCCCTACCCTCTTTGTTTAACAGGTTCTCTTAAGCATGTGTATTTTGTTCTACTTCAATTTGCTCCAGCATGCCACCTGCCCATATGGACACCAATACCACGTTGAAACAAGTACAGTACTTTGTAGGTATGCACCACTATGAGCGTATTTGACATGTCCTTCCATTCCTTGTTGTTTTATTTTCTTGGGAGGTCAGCTCCTCCCTGTGTTCTGCTTTTAATTTTTTTTTCTTGAACAATGTAACTTTTGCACCATAACTCACATTTAAAAAAGGGTAGGAATAGTAAACCCCAGCATTGCAGGGTGTCTTGCAGAAAACATTGCAGAGAAAAGAAGAAGATTTGAGAAGGGCAAGCATGAATGGAAAGCAAGGGAGAGTAAAGTAGGTGAGGAGAGGGCAGAGGAGATGTGAGCTGCTCCTGTGTTGTTGTTGTTGTTAATTCTGAGTGTTATTTGTTTAAACATAAACCGGAAAACCTTAAAATTAAGAGGGGCTGAAGAGAAACCATGAGGAACTGAGGATGGTGAATGAGTACAAGGAGAAGATGAGGGGATAGAGAGTGAGAGTAAAGAAGGTGTCGAAAGAAGGGAGAGAAGATAGGTAAAAAGGGGGTGGCAATCTGGGTTGGAAGTGAGACCGCAGACAGTAATGTGTGTGGATAGAGAGTACAGGACTACCCTGGCCCATCCAAGTAGCTCCAGCAACAAAACCCTTCCCATGTGTGGATTCCAAAACAGGCATGATTATCACCAACAATCCCAGAATGACTAGGGACAACACTACAGTGTAGAGGAGTCCTTGGATTTAAGCCCTGGTAATGAGCTTAATATGTTAGTTCTTCATTCTGCACAGCAAACTGGACTTCATTCAGGGTGGCCTGCCTTAGCCCAGCATGGAAACACATGACCTTATGATGAGATCACCATGATTTACTGTTCATAAGCCAAGCCACCAGTCACAATGGATGTGAGCATAAAGCAGGATTCTTCTCATATCTGTCACCATGAGCCTCCTGGGAGAACAGGAGGATGGAGATCGGGCAGCACGTATAAACTTAAACACGTCCTTTTCCAAAGGAGTATAGTGATGATCGATTTCTCTCTAAAATATTTGGCATCTGCATTACTTACAGTATTTGGCGACACATTTCACATTCACTGGGATAAGTTTTGTCATCTGTTCCACACACTGGCCGATACATTCTGTTACAGAGCACGTGTCCGCCTTTCCCCAAGTGATAATGACCACAATCGACCTGTAAAAAATTGCATAGGATTTTAGAGCAATACTAGTGGAGAACCACCTGACTGGAATATATTAGAATGGTCAAGAGTCAGGCTAGAGCCCCACTAACCATAGGAGCTCTCACCTGACTCTAACAGGGGCTATGTTGGCTCAGCAGACTAGAGCGCTGAAATGATTGGCTGCAAAGTCAGCAGCTTGGTGGTTCAAATCCCAGGTGCCATGTAGCGGAGTGAGCTCCCGCTGCAAACCCCAGCTCCTGCCAACCTAGCAGTTCGAAAGCATGTAAATGCAAGTAGATAAATAGGTGCCACCGTAAAAAATGGGAAGCTAAACAGTGTTCTGTGCAGCCATGCCAGCCACGTGGCCACAGACTTACACAACACTGACTGTTTGGCTTGAAAACAGAGTTGAGCACCACCTCTAGAGTCGGACACGAGTAGCTTGCATGTGCAGGGGGAACCTTTACCTTTACCATTTTAACAATAGGAACAGAACTATTATATTCTGAAATCTGAATCTAAAGAGGGGGGAAGAAATGCATGTAAGTAGTAAAAGGTCTAGCCACAAACTCAGCTCTGCCCAGATCCCATGGGCCTTGCTGTCTAGGGGTTCTGAGAGATGTAGTCTAAGGAAATAACTTTTCCACACTCTGACATGGGAAAAGAGAAACAGGGTTAATGTTTCCTCATCACTCCCTTCCTCTTTCAATGTTCAGCAGGGAGAAAAATTACACTCCATAATCCCAGCCCACAGCCCTCTTCTGATGCACACGCGGCAGCTGATGACAATTGCCAGTGTACACCTACCCCCTTCATGGTCACAGCTGGTGGGTAAATAAGGCTGGTTTCCAAGCAGACGTTTCCTTCCAGGACAATATCCCTATTATCTCCATAGAGTCTTTCAACTGTGTTCCCGATTGTGTATGAAAGGGGTGTGAGCCACCAAGGTATGTTTGCTCTTGATCAGGTGGCTCACCTAGATGACCCTGACAGCTGTACAATGGTTTTCAGAGAGAATAGATTGGGAAATAGTTTAAAGTGGGCCAAACCATATTTTAGAAAGCGCCTGTATGGCTTTCTCAAACCAGTTGCTTAAACCAACAGAAATTCAGAGAGAGGTTTTGCCTCTTTGATTCTGAATGTTTAGTGAATTGAAAAGGATTTCCCATTTTTTTTCTGTTTTATGCCCTAAGGTGATTTCATTCTCTGCACATAAGTTGTTATCTAAGGCTAAAGCCAGCCCTATCATCAGTTGGACCCTGCCAATCCTGGGGACAGCAGAAGTTGTCAGTGTTGAGTCCTCACTCCATTCATCTCTTGGCTCTCATGTAATCCATTATTTCTCCCCTAAACTAGTCTGCAGTATAGAGTGGCAATGCAGGATATTGCATCACTCCCAGTCCTGATGTAAGATCAGACTGCCTGACTGATTTCCTTCTAGAAACTTACCTTCAAAGAGCCTTGTGGTGCTGTGGTTAAACTGTTGTACTGCAGCTCCAACTGTGCTCACAACCTTGGGTTCAGGCCTAGGTAGCCGGCTGAAGGTTCATTCAGCCTTTCATCCCAAGGTCAGGAGAATGAGTACCCAGGCTTTTTTTGGGGGGGGGGACAATGTGTAGCCTGCGTCATTACTTGCAAACCACCCAGAAAGTTTTTGAAGCGTTATGGGGCGGTATACATTATAAGCAGCACAATTTGCTTTTTTTTTTTTTTTTTACCATTCATTTCCCAGTATGAAACAGATGCTTGATGGATTTGACCTGATTTAGGTGTCGTTTTGCCAGAGGGAATCAGACATCTTTGACAGTACCCTATAGGGCAGTGGTGGCGAACCTTCAGCATTCCAGATGTTTTGGACCACAACTCCCACAGTCCTTTGTCATTTGCATTCTAGGCTCAGAAATCTGGGAGTTGTGGTCCAGAATATCTGGAGTGCCAAAGGTTTGCCACTGATCCTTGCAGGACTTGAGTGTAGAGGTTCTCCTGAAACCAATCTTTCTCTTTATTTCTTATCCTTGCAAACCACAGATCAGGGAGAATGTGAGTGAATTTCCTCAGTATTTCAGGGGAGTGCACCCCGTTGCAGTCATACAGCCATCAGGATAGCTTTTATGGAGGTTGGATCTGTCAGAACTGATTCTCCTGCGCATCCTTTGCAAATCACATTGCAAAAGGTGTCCAACATCCTTTTCAAAAGGCACAAGAAATTGTTTAGGAATGGAGTGCAGGTAAGAGAGCCTCTCTATGTCCTGCTGGATTGATGACTCTGAGTCCCTTAATTCAGGATGCCTCCTGCCAAATTGGCTCCCACCAAATTGTCAGACAAGGAGTTCTTTCAGCCCTGAAAGTCTAATCTTTAAGCCCGAGCCATTTATGCAGTTCAAGAGCTTTGTTATATCTGAAGTTCTTGAGTGGCTACACATAACCAAGCATGATATATCACAAAATTGAACTGACTGTGGCAAAGGTCTTTTTCCATGTTGAGGCCAACCATACAACACTGTCACCAGCCTTGCCCCAGCCAGCCTGATGTTGGGTTTCACTGTACAAGTGGTTTCTAACTGTTGTGAATAGCCATTTCTGCCCATGAAACATTTCCTTCTCCAGGGAGAAGAGTGCATCCACCACTGAATTCTCTGTATAAAACCAACTCTGAGGGCCAAAGAACTGGAGTCTCTCAGAATCCTTTCAGTGAACCCCCCTGTAGCAGTTCTCCCATGTCTAACATGTCTGATGACACAAATTTTGATGTTTCAAGTTTGGCTTTGCAGTTTATTTTTTAAAACCCATTTTCCTTATTTTTCAGGCATTGCAAAAATGGAGCCCCAATCCAAAGGGAAAGCCTGCTATAAAGCCACAATGAAATGATCATGGCCACACTCTTTTCACAGCTGTCAGCCATTTCAACTGCACCAGGGCAATGCCTGAGGCAGGGGTTCCCATTCCCAACCCATGAGCCCTGGACCTGTACTGGGCCACGGCGTGTTAGGAACCAGGCCACACAGCCAGCAAGATTTCTTCTAAGGTGTTCTCCTGAGTGGATGAGCACACTTCTCCACCCCCTTCCTCACAGGACTTATGACAGAAGGTTGTGTGCTACCTATATATCACTGCAAGCAACAGATAGCCAAAAGACTCCCCCAGTTTGACTCACCTCAGTTGCCTCCTGACTGATGACTCCTGAGAAAAGACCACAACATGTATTTGTGTTATTATGTCTTTGAATTATCTAGAATTCAGGGTTAAAACTCTTGGAGACTGAGAACTGTAATCGTTGTAAAACACAGTCAAGTGAATTTCTGAACAAACTATTCCTTTTAAAAATGATAATAATAATGCCTTATGTGAATTCTGTTATGTTAGTCAAACTAGAACATTACAGCATGAGATACAAGTAGAATTTCCAAGTACACTTAATAAGGGTATCACTATTTCTTCCGATACATTCCTTTCTCCAGAGATAACCAGTAGAAGCCAAAGTGCCAAAAAAACTCAGCTCTGTCCTTTCCACTTGAAAAAAAAAAAGGTCTTGAGGTGACATGGAATAGTACCAGGCTAGAACAATGGGCTACCCCAAAATACTTGGAAGTTACTTTGGACTGAAGTTCATGTTCAAGATTCACTGTTTTAATATCTAGCAGAAAGATTTGCTAGGAGCAATATTCTGAGGAAAATAACAGTTACAAGATGGGGTGCTCAACCACACACATTAAAATTTTCTGCACTAGCTCCATGTTTCTCTGTAGAAGAAGATGCTAGCCTGATTGGTATATATCAGGGGAGAGTGCCTCTCATAGTGTCAGTGGTAGTGCTTGGGCCTCTCCCTCCTTGGCATGCAAGAATGTCTGCTTTCCCAGGTAGGAGCAAACCTGCATTGCCACACATTTGCATAACTTGGACACCTACAACGTGCAGCTAAAATACAGAGAATTTGTCTTTGTATATTACAAATAAAAAGCAAATTCAGGGCTTTTCAGGGGCAGGAGAAGCATGCCTTTTTCCTTGTGGGTCCTCACTGCTGCCTTATGCCTAGATTCCATCTTAAATAAAAGGAGCAATAACCACTTCCCTCCACATCGGGTTGGTAATCTCGACTATATGGAAGGCCTTTCCAGAAGATTCAAAGTAGCTTCATGGCAGTAACTGGCCTCTGAATACCTTTGTGCCAGAGAAACTCACCTGAGAAGCCCCAAAGTGCTAGAGCAAAGAATACGAATGTAGCCATAGTGATGGGAGGAATTACGGTTTTACTGTCTTCTGGTATTCTGAGGGGCGATGATCTCAGTAGCAAGATTTCAGGCATATGGGTGGCATCAGCACATTTATATGCCCAAGTGTTTACATTAAATTTCCTAATTATGCAATACTTGGCAGCCTACGTTAATTTGTATAACAAAAGACTCCTTTTCTAGAAGGACAAGTATATTTTAATTAGTAGTATATTTGCGATTGGGGTGGGGGTGGGGGAAGAGGGAAGGGGAGAGAAGAGAACGAGAACAATATTTGACCTGTGCCAACCAGAACTCTTTATCGAATTTATTTTATCTTGTTTATAAAGCTTATAGACCTCCTGACTCAAGGCAGCTTGCATAACATTAACCAAATCATACAGCCAAAATTTAAAAATAACCAGCGGAAAAGCCCACAGTAAACCTAGCAACTGATACTAACAAAAACAAGGCTACCTGCAGCTGACCCCAGATAATGCTGAATAACTAGTGACCTGCCCCTAATATTCCATTCTTAGGCAAGGTTTTGGAGCAGGTTTTTTTTTCTAGATCCATTTTCTAGATCCACTTCAGTGTGGCTTCAGGCCTACATATGCAATGGAGACTGCTCAGGTCACATCGTTGGATGCCCTTTGCTGGGAATTGGTCAAGGGCAGCAGGGCCCTGTTGGTTCTATTGGACCTTTTAGCAACTTTCAATACCATCAACCATGCTATTCTTCCAGCCTCTCTCTCTGGAATGGAATGTGGAGGCAATATTTCACAGCTCAGGTAGAAGAACACTCTGGCATAAGAACTTCAACCAATGGTCTGCAGCAGTGAACACAGCTGCTCTGTTTAGAACAGTTTTAGATAAAAACCAGTTCAGGCTACTGATCGCCAACATTCTACAAGGCCATGACACTTAAAGAAAGAAAAAGGTTCTTCCTGGAGGAGAGAACTCAGAAGGCAATTGGGGACTCCTGTTCAGCGCTAGATCAGTGTCTAGTGTTGGTAATAAACTGGATGAGGGTGAATAAACTGAAACTTAATCTGGACAAGACAGGGGTGATCCATAGAACATGAGAACATGAGAAGAGCCATGCTGGATCAGGCAAAGAGCCTGTCACTACACATTGAAATAGCTAGGGAAAGATGACAGTTGACTGAGCTCCTGGGAAGAGTTTTTATTTCAGGTTTCAGAATACCTATTTCAGATTACATTGTGTGCGAGGGGTGCCTTATGCAGGGACAACTTCCTGTATGGAATGTCCAGTCTTAAATACTCTTCAGCATACAGAAACAGATACAGAACAAACTCAGGATTGGTTACAATTTGCTGCAGTGGGAAGCATGTGTCTTCATTACATATGTGATCATTTCCCATTACACAGGCATGAATATGTCAATAATTTCCTAATGTATCTGTCTATCTTAACAGTGAGTTTAAAAGCTGAATACAAAGGTGCAAAACCAAGATAATTTAAGATATCTAGCATGCAGTTTGACATTTGCTCTACACTTTTTTTGTGGTTTGGACACATCCTGTTGTCATTCAGTTTAGAAGCCCAGCTCTGCAGAAAATATCTCAAATAGACATGGGCACGACTCAAAGAAATTGTCGTTTCCCTTTTCGGTTATCGTTTCCGTTACGTAACGGAAACGGTAACGATAATTAAGCCGTCAGAACTCGAACTCGAACCGAAAAAAGAAAAATTTGGTTGGGTTTTTCGTTTCCGTTTGTGGCATCGCGGTGATTGCGCGATGCGAAACACAGAAAAAGTTTTTAAAAGGTTTTTTTAAAAAACCCGACTCCCGGCCAAAAAAGCAGGCGAAAATATGCCTGCCTGAGGTTTTGCCACCTACCAGAGGGGTGGTTTCTGGGGGGGGGGTCCCCGGCCTTTCCCCCCCTCTTCTCCTGTCCTGGGCTGCTTGCACCAGGCTGGGGGGGGGTCATCCTCGTCGTCTGTCTCGCTGCATGCCATCTAGGAAACAACAGAGTGTTCCTAGTAGACATAGGCACGACTCGGTGAAATTGTCATTTCCGTTTTCGGTTATCATTTCCATTATGAAAAAATGTTTTTAAAAGTTTTTTTTTAAAAAAAAGAAAAATTTGGTCGACTTTCCATTTGTGGCATTGCAATGCGAAAGCAGGTTTTAAAAGTTTTTTTAAAAACTCCGAAAAAAAGCAGGCGAAAATATGCCTGCCTGAGGTTTTGCCACCTACCAGAGGGGTGGTTTCTGGGGGGGGTCCCCGGCCTCCCCCCCCTCTTCTCCTGTCCTGGGCTGCTTGCACCAGGTTGGGGGGGGTCATCCTCGTCATCTGTCTCGCTGCATGCCATGCGGTGGGGGGGATCCAAAATGGTGACCACAAATTTTCTTTTGAAATCGTGGTCAAAAAACACACCAAATCACCACAGAAACATGTGAAATTTATTTATTTTAAATGCCTGAATTTTTATAGTAGCAGCAGTGGTTTTTTTATAGCAATAAAACATTGTATTGATTTTATTTTATTTTATTTTTTATTTTTTTAGACCTGCCCATTTGGGCTGGGCATGGGATGGGACCATGCAATTTTTCTGAACCATTCCACCAATGGCATTGCCAGGTTTTTGGCTGATACTTCTGGATGTCTCGGAGGGCATAAAAAGCAGAGGCACCTTTGAGAAATCACAGTCGGGTGTATGGATGTGGTTGAGGGAGGAGGGCTGGCTGCTGGTACTGGTATGATCTGATAGAGATTGAGGAGGGAGGCTGGAGGCTTTAGGATTTAAGTTAGGCAGACAGGGAGGGAATTGAATTTAGAAAATAATTTCTTTGATTCCCTGCAGCTTTGTCTGCTGAAGGGAATAGCAGTTTATTCTTTATTTCTTCTCTGGCAGTTTGAGGATTTTTTTCTGATATTGGATAAAGGCGGAGGTTCGACTGGGAGTGGGAGGTGTGGATTTATTTTAAAAATATATTATACACTACCATTTATTTTCTATTTCCCAACTTCTATTTGCTTGCACACACACACATTTGGGGTGCAAGCCAAGAACAGAACCTCTATCCTAAGTGATATCCTAACTGCCCACTCGTCCGCCCGCCCACGCCGCCACCCTCCTGCGGCCCACGCCGCCGCCCGCCCACTCGCCCGCGTGCGGCCACCGCCTGCCCATGGCCCCCCTCCACCGTCGCCCGCCCACACCTCCCCCCCACTGCCCGTCCCCCTGCCCCGCCCACTGCCTAGGGTGCAAAAACACCTAGTGCCGGCCCTGATTGTGGGATGCCCCTATGCTCTGGGAAGTCAAATCGTGCTAAATCGTGGTGGAAACGACAAATGACAAACGACAAACAGAAACAACAAATTTTTGAAAATTTTCGCGACAAATGGAAACGACCCGAAACGGACCCGTTCCAACAAATGAAAACTCGAAACATCATTTTTTTCTGGTCGTGCCCATGTCTAATCTCAAAGGTTAAGAGGAGGCAGAGATACAGAGATGATGGTTTTCGGATACAGCTACAAATCATATCTGCAAGGCAGAGGACAGAAAGAAGAACGGAAGATAAACTCAAAACTTGGACCTTACTTTCACAGGCCCATCTGGTCCAGTATCTCACAGTGGCCCGGTTAACAGTAGAGCCTGGAGATTACACATCCACATCACAGCTTGTAACCTGTGATGGACTTTCCTCCAGGTATCTGTCCAATCCCATGCTAGATGCCATCATCAGACCCTGTGGCAGGGAGTTCCACAGACTAACAACACACTGGGTAAAGAAGTATTTTCTTTTGTCTGTTCTCATTCTCCCAACCTTGAATTTGAGTGGATGTCCCCTGGTTTTGGTGTTTTGTGAGAGGGAGAAGAGTGTCCCTCTATCCACTTTACTCATGCCCTGCATTATTTTGTACATCTCAATCATATCCCAGCTCCGCTGACTGTCAGTCAGAATCAAAATTCAAAGTGATGGTTTTCAAGGACCACATCTCCCTTTCTAAGCATTCTTGAGTGTTACGATCATCAGGAGAGGCCCTCTTCATGGCCTTGCCACCTTCTGAGGTGTGTCAGGTGAGGACATGGGACAGAGTCTCCTCTGTTGCTGCTTTTAGACTTTGGAACTCCCCCTTTCCCCACCCCATAGGGCAGGCTGCCCCCTTTTTTACTGTCCTTCCACAAACAGAACTTTCTCTTCAAGTAAGCTTCCTTTGAGTGAATGGCTGCCAAGTATTTTTTTAATGGATCATTGTACCTTATTGCTGAAAATGCGTTTTGGTGTTGCTGAGGGTATTTTTGCATTGTATTTATTGATCCTTTTGTTATTGTATACTCATTCTTACTAACTTTAGTGCAGCCTTTTAATTGTTATTAGCTGCTTTATGTCCCTTTTAAGGACAATGGTGGGTTAAAATGTTTAAAATAAATTAAATTATAAATAAATATTTCATTAGCAAGCCACAACAGAACAGAAAATATACAACAACAATTATAATTATAATTATAATAGTTGGCTGTCAAGTCAGCTCTGACAGATGGTGTCCTTTTTCTGGGTTTTCCAGGTAGAGACTATTCAGAAATGGTTTATGATTCTTTGCTTCTGGAGGCTTGACAACATACACAGGCTGCCTCTTTTTCCTCGTGGCACAGTGGGTAATCAGACTCCCAACCTGTGGCTCCACAGCCAGATACCTAAACCACTGAAATATAAAACAAACCATAAATGACAAATAATATAATGCATCAAACCCCAAACTACACATGAGTCATAAAAAATTAACATTGCGTGTTGCATCCCTGTCTCTGTAAACAATTCTGCCTTTAGTAGTCTTCTGACTACTAATCTTTTAAGAGAGTTGAGCTGTGTTCAGAAACAAGAATTGTCCCTCTGATTTCTCGCATTTCTGCAGATTGATGTCATATGATCTTCATCTCGGAATTGGAAGATGTTTTTTTCCCCTGAGTCTTGCAATGCATAAGGAAATAAGATATACTGCGCTCCACCCATGCCTGAGTTGAGCAATAGGCTCCTTATACTTTAACGCAGTGGTTCTCAACCTGTGGGTCCCCAGATGTTCCTGGACTGCAACTCCCAGAAGCCTCCACCACTTGCTGTGCTGGGAGGGGTTTCTAGGAGTTGCAGTCCAGGAACATCTGGGAAAGAGAACCACTGGTTTAATGGCATTTATCTTCCACCTCACTAAAAAAATTACACTGGTGCCTCATAACACAAATTTAATTCGTTCTATGGATCAATTTGTTTTACAAAAAGTTCATCTTATGAAATGCGGTTTCCCATAGAAAGAATGGGAAACCAATTAATCCATTCCGGAAGTCATAAAAAAGGCCAAAAAAGAATTTGGTTTTCCCCCAGACCTCTTATAAAGTGCACTTTAAAGGCATTGCAGAGAAGTTTTACATTGTAGGGATATTTCATGATTTAATAGTGTACAATTAGAAAAAAGACTAATGATTAGATTAAGAAACATAATAAATGTAGCAAATATACAAAATATGAACAGTTCTTAGTGTTGTATGAAGATATTCAGAAAGAAGATGTAGTGAAAAGCAGTGATGACTCCTAGTTCCCTGAGCTCCTTGCCCTCTGAAGATGCCAGCCACAGAGTCTGGCAAAACGTCAGGAAGAAAAACTTCCATAACATAGCCAAGCAGCCTGAAAAACTTACAACAACTATCAGATCCCGTCCGTGAAAGCCTTCAAGAATACAAAAACCCTAATAATTTAATCCCATAATCCCATTCAGTAGAGCCTGAAACATTAAACAGGATGCCCTTCTCCTTTCCAAATATACTTATGAGAGCGGACATAAATTTCTCTCTTTGTCTCTTAGGTTTACTTATGACTGGGTATCAAGAAACCTCTAATCTGGGCAAGAGAGAGTACTGTACTTTTAACTCATAAAATAAGAGAGGGATCTCCTAGTCTTCCCTTTACTTTCCTTGATTTGTAGTGGCCAACCTTCAGTCTTAGATAGCTATTCTTAAGGTTGCTGATTTCATTTTCTTCTATTCCAACCACTGTCTTCTTGTCCCTTGAAAGCAGGGGAGAGGATTAGGAACCTTGAAAGCAGGGGTGAGGATTAGGTGGGTGGCGGCACGGGCGGACGGGCGAGTGGGCAGTTAGGATATCGTTTAGGATAGAGGTTCTGTTCTTGGCTTGCATGCCAAATGTGTGTGTGTGTGTGCAAGCAAATTGAAGTCGGGAAAATAGAAAATAAATGGTAGTATATAATATATTTTTAAAATAAATCCACACCTCCCACTCCCAGTCGAACCTCCCCCTTTATCCAATATCAGAAAAAAATCCTCACAAACTGCCAGAGAAGAAATAAAGAATAAACTGCTATTCCCTTCAGCAGACAAAGCTGCAGGGAATCAAAGAAATTATTTTCTAAATTCAATTCCCTCCCTGCCTGACTGACTTAAATCCTAAAGCATCCAGCCTCCAGCCTCCCTCCTCAATCTCGATCGGATCACACCAGCACCAGCAGCCAGCCCTCCTCCCTCAACCACATCCATACACCCGGCTGCGATTTCTCAAAGGTGCCTCGGCTTTTTATGCCCTCCGAGACATCCAGAAGTGTCAGTCAAAAACCTGGCGATGCCATTGGTGGAATGGTTCAAACAATTTGCATGGTCCCATCCCATGCCTAGCCCAAATGGACAGGTCTAAAAAAAAAAATAAAATAAAATAAAATAAAATAAAATCAATACGACGTTTTATTGCTATAAAAAAACCCACTGCTGCTACTATTAAAATTCAGGCATTTAAAATAAATAAATTTCACATGTTTCTGTGGTGATTTGGTGTGTTTATTAACCACGATTTTAAAAGAAAAATTGTGGTCGCCATTTTGGATCCCCCCCACATGGCATGGTGAGATGATGAGGATGACCCCCCCCCCCAGCCTGGTGCAAGCAGCCCAGGACAGGAGAAGAGGGGGGGAGGCCGGGGACCCCCCAGAAACCACCCCTCTGGTAGGTGGTAAAGCCTCAGGCAGGCATATTTTCGCCTGCTTTTTTGGACAGGAGTCGGGTTTTTTTAAAAAAACTTTAAAAAACTTTTTCTGTGCTTTGCATTGCGCAATCACCACGATGTCACAAACGGACATCGTTTTCTTTTTTGGTTCGAGTTCGAGTTCTGATGGCTTATTTATCGTTACCGTTTCCGTTACGTAACGGAAACGATAACCGAAAACGGAAATGAAAATTTCGCCGAGTCGTGCCCATTACTAGTCTTTAGAGTGCTTCTCCCAGAAGCCTCCATTACCAGATGTTCTGGCCAGGGTTTCTGGGAGTTGCAGTCCAAGAACATCTGGGTTACCCAAGGCTAGGAACCATACACTGTAGCAAGGAGCGTAAGCATGCCTGTTGCCATGGAAGAGGAACACTAGCCATTGCCAACTGAACAAAAATAAAAACAATTAAAGCTCATGAAAAAATACTGGACATTTATGATCTACACTACTGTATGTCATACAGTCAAGGGCAAATGCATTAAATACAACTCCAGCACAAACCTCATGGTAAACAGAAGTGTAGTTGCACCTTTTTATTTTATTCACCCCTATATATGGGATTTGTTTCCACTAGTGTTTTCTCCCCTCAGTTCACCCTTCCTTCTTACTCAAAAATCTTCTTAAACTTGAGAGCTTGCTTCATTGGTTTAACATTTATCTCTCTGGAATTTATCACAAATATCTTTCCTTTGGTTTTTCAAAGATACCTCAGAAGGGTCTGCTGATAGGGAAAGACTTGTCACCACCACACAGGAACAATACAGACTGCCAAAATAGTGACATTTGTGTGTTTGAACAAGAGAGAGAGGAATGTATTCTTCAAACTACAATTATTCATTGAGCTTTTAATTAGAGATGAGCATGAAATGAAAAGTGAATTAATTTTTAAAGAAAAATGAAACAGAACAAACTGGAAATTTTTGGTTTGTTTCTTTTCATTTTTCGTGCAGGGTTTTAAAACTGTCTTTGAGCATGAGTATCCCAGGTGTCCTTAGATTGTCCTTGATAGAGATGGGCACAAAACAATTTCTTTGTTTTGTTTATTTTTATTTATTTATTTATTTATTTATTTATTTATTTATTTATTTATTTATATCCCGCTTATCTCCAACATAGGACTCTAAGCGGCTAACAACAAATATCACAATACAGCAGAACACAAATCACAAGTATAGCAAGTTAAAACATTTATCCTGCTAAGATCCTAAAATCCGAAAATCCGAAAATCCAGATGCCTCCAAATGCGTCCCAGCACGTCAAAGACATAAGACCTAACAAATAAAATTGGAGACACCAATGGTCGTAATAATAATAATAGTAATAGCGATGGCGGAAAGGAAAAAAATGAAACAAAAATGAATTGATTTTTTTAAAGAAAAATGAAATGAAACAAACTGGAAATTTTTGGTTCATTTCCAATCATTTTTTGTTTCCCCAACACACCCAATGGGGGGTTTGCAGGGTTCTTAAACTGTCGTTGAGCCACCAAGGCAAGTGGCGGTACTGCTTGGCTTGGTGGCTCAAAGACAGTTTAAGAACCCTGTGCCTCCCCCCCCCCCAAATCCAGCACATTGAGGGGAATGGCACAGGATTTTTTTAAAAAAATTTGAAATGAAAAAAAAAAGAAATTGATTTTTTTTTTAAAATTATTTTAAAATGAAATGAAACAAACCAAGAAAAATGAACTGAAAAACGAAATGAAACGCCATTTTGCCATTTTGTGCCCATCTCTACTTGTAATGTCAAGTTTTACTGGACACTATATTGGCAGCTGAAGGTGAAACGCAAAGAGTGATGGAATTAACAGAACGTTTACTTTTAAGGAACCTTTTAAGCATGTGATTATATCTTCCATTTTGGTTTTGGCGAAGACATTTAAAGAATAAAAAACGAATCTTGTCAGTTAAGAAACACTCTCTAGTTATTTTTGTACATCACCTTTGCCCCACAGGAGATCCATTTGAAAAGATTCAGAGCAGTTCTCTTTCTATAGACTTTCAAAACAGTTGAATTTTATTTCTCAAATGTTCTAGTTTTAAGAATTATATTTAATATGCCCATATGTTCTAAAAGACTGCAAAATCAAACTTGGATGGAAAATAAAGAAACATTTTAATTGACTAGGTTTCCATGTGCTGATATGCTTGAAATGAACCTTAATTATCTCAGTTTTACACACCCATATGGTTATATTCCAATGCATGGTCAGTCTACCAAATACTGTACCCTAGCAGCATAATTTTGCCAACATCAAAGCAGGGAAAATAAATGAATAAACTGGAGGTTTTATTATTGTTTCTGTTTTAATAATATAGTTTACTCTTAGTTGGGGATCAGCAATAGAATCATATAATAACAGATAGAACCATAAAGTTGGAAGGCCAACTTCATGGTTCTAGGCATGGATATGAATCACAGAATATCTGCCATGTGGTTGCCTATATTTCTCTTGAATGCCTCCAATGTTGGAGCACTCACAACCTCTTGAGGTAATTGGTTCCATTACTGTACTGCTCTAAAGGTAGTTTCTGATAATCATCCAAAAGCTGGGTTCTCTTAACTTGAGTCCATTGTTGCGTGTCCAGCACTTTGGGATGACCAAAAACAGATCCTGCCCCTCCTCTGTATGGCAGCCTTTCAAAAGAAGGCTGAGGGGGGATAGGATAGCTATGTTTAAATATTTGAAAGGATGTCATAGCGAAGAGGGAACAGGTTTGTTTTCCATGGCTTCAGAGACTAGGACTCAGGGCAATGGTTTCAAATGACAGGAAAAGAGATTCCATTTGAACATTAGGAAGAACTTCATGATGGTTAGAGCTCTTCGGCAGTGGAATATGCTGCCACAAAGGGTGGTGGAGTCTCCTTCCTTGGAGGTTTTTAAGCAGAGGCTGGATGGCTATCTGTTGGGAGTGCTTTGATGGGGTTTCCTGCATGGCAGGGGGGTTGGACTGGATGGCCCTTGAGGTCTCTTCCAACTCTATGATTCTATGATTCTATGAAAAGTATTATCATATCGCTCCTCAGTCTTCTTTTCTCAAGGCTAAACCTGCCCAATTCTTTCAGGTTTTTCCTCATAGGGCTTGGTTTCCAGCCCTGTGATCATCCTTGTAGCCCTTCTTTGAACTTGTTCTAATTTGTCAGCATCCTTCTTGAAGTGCTGTGAATGAGGTATGCCAAGATAAATTAAAGATTGTTGAGAAAAAGAAGATAAAACCTTGGACGACAGAGGAAAGTCTGTACCTCATGGACTGTAGAAGAGAGAGGAAAATAGAGATCCTGTAATATATGAACATCTGCAGAAATAAATATGGTGGAAAATAAGAATGGCCAAGGAAGAAACCTTTTCAAAGGAATGTAGCAAAATTGAAGAATTGGATGCTAAGCATGATTCATTTAACATGTACAAGAAATAAAGCAAGCAGCACACTGGGAATCACATTCAAATATTTATCTTGGTCTTAATATGTGTCCATCTTCATGGGCACAAGATAAAAAAGATCATAGGTTCCCCACCACTCTTTTTATCTTTCAGTGCTCAGTGGAGAAGAAAAAAACATTATCCAGGGCGGGGAGAGGCCATTCAGCAGGGGAAGATTCATGGCCATCTGCTAACTTCTATCTGAGAAGGGAGGCAGGTGTACAAGAAGGATAAGATGGAACTCTGGTCTTGGGACCTCAGCAGTTGCAGCCAGTCCAGTCAAGTTTACTGACCTCCCTATGACATGGCTACTCTAAAACAACGTACAGGAAGCTTCCCAAGTTACACAGATTCTCCATGGGCAGGCTGTTGGCCCAAGCATGGCACGCTCCATAGTCCCAGCCCCCAGCTCTCTGCTGATGCACACGCAGCAGCTGATGTCAATTGCCAGTGTACACCTACCCCCTTCATGGTCACAGCTGGCGGGTAAATAAGGCTGGTTTCCAAGCAGACGTTTCCTTCCAGCACAATACCCCTATTATCTCCACAGAGTCTTTCAACTATGTTCCTGACTGTGTATGAAAGGGGTGTGAGCTGCCAAGGCATGTTTGCTCTTGATCAGGTGGCTAGCCTAGGTGACCCTGACAGCTGTACAACAGTTTTCAGAGAGAATGGATTGGGGAATAGTATAAAGTGAACCAAACCATATTTTAGAATGTGCCTATACAGCTTTCTCATTTTAATAATCATGTGCTATCAAGTCAACGCTAACTTATGGTAACCCTTTTCAGGGTTTCCCAGGTAGAGAAAACACAGAAGTGGTTTACAGTTCCCTACTTCTTGGGGCATCTGGCATGGTGCAGCTTGCCCAAGGCCACACAGACTGGCCGTGCTCACAGGGTGTACAGAGGGGAATCAAACTCCCCCAACCTCTGGCTCCACAACCATGGGCCTAAACCACTGAGCTATCCAGCCATGTCTTCACATATTAAGAGGAACAATTCAAAAATTAAGTCAAGTTTTGGCTGCATCCTTCTGAAATTCTTTATTCTGAGAAATTTACTGTGCTTTTGCCAACTTGTCCGGTGCCCTCCATATGTGTTTGATTTTATGTCTCCCATCATTTGCAGCATTACATGTGCCAGTGGAGGATGATGGGGGCTGTAACATAACATATCATGATTGCATTGTACACCATTACTAGTCATGTAAAACTCCCAATGGAAACCACTGTACTGTACCATTCATGACCTACACCCATGCTGGGCAATAATAATTCATTTCCAAAGGCTTTTGGTGGGCAGCCCATATATAACTATAGACAACCTACCCAAAATGACTGCCTGTCTCCCTTGACACACTCTGATCTTTGTTCTAGAAACATTTTTTAGCATTCCTGTGACACCCAAGTCCATTATCCTGGCCAGGGGCTGCTATTAAGAGCCCGGGAGTCCTAATCCCGTGTTTCCAAGCCATGGAAAAAGTTCAGTGGAACTTGTACGGTGGAAACTCTGATCTTTGTTCAGTTTTTTTAGGGGATTTGGCCAAGGCTTAATCATGGAATCCTAATATAAACATCAGAATTTCTTTTCCATCTGTATCTTTACCTGGAAGTTGGAAGGGATCTGGTACTCTTTGGCTGAAATCCTGTCACTTTGCATAAAGTCACAGCCCCTCAGTGCTTCCAGCATAATCATTCCATTAAATTCAATGGGCCAGCCCCTGTTCCAGCTAAATTCCATTAATTCAATGGGCGTTGTCTAGCTGCAATATTAAGTAGAGCCCATTGTATCTGAGGAAGTAGATTTTGATCTATGAAAGCCACACTGGAATAAAATGGTTCAAGTGTAAATAACATTTGACCCTCTTTCCTCTTTTCTTTGGCCAGCCAGATAAATGGAAAGTATTTGTATTTAATATACGATGGTGAGTCATACAGCTTGTACAGTAAATATTATTGAGTGAAAAAGCATGACTGTTCGCTAAGATGGTGGAATATGTAGGTCTCAAACTAATAGACGAAGAATAAGACAACAGGAACAGCGATGGAAGATTGGAAACTCAAGGCATTTCCAAGCAAATATGTTTGAACTCATCTGTCAGCATGTTTGCCCACTGCCAAAGTCTACAAAATTATCATTTCATTAAATCAATAATACAAAGCTATCATCATATTAAACTGGAACAAGAACTGTATGCAATAGAGTTACATTACATTTAACACACATGGTTATCACATTTATCACATTACATTTAACACATACAGTGGAGAAGAAGGCACTCAACACCTTCCCAGGGACAGCACCTGGTTCAACTATGTAGATGATACCTGTACTCAGGAAGTACAGGCCTTTGCAGATCACATAAATTCAGGGGACCCAAACATTAGGTTCAAAATGGATGACATCCAAGGGAACAGATTGGCTTTCCTGGATTGTGCAGTTATTATAGGACGCGACCTTGGCCTGAGAATAGACGTTTATAGGAAACCCCCACACACTGACCAGTACCTACTGTTTGACTCCTTCCCCCATTACTACACAAATTAGGTGTCATCAGGACCCTAAGCCACAGAGCAGAGAGTATCCCCACCTTCACACAAGCCAAGAAGAAGACAGGCACCTGAAGACAGCACTTAAGGCACATGGATATCCAAAGTGGGCCTTCAACAAGGCAGTGTGCCAATCCAGAAGAACAATGGAGACACAGACCCGACGGAACAACCTGGTCATTCCTTCTATGCCTGGAGTGTCTGAGAAGTTTAAAATGATTTTTTTTGCAAACACCACATCCCTATTTACTTCAAACCCACAAACACATTAAAACAGCGACTCGTCCACTCAAAAGACCTGACACCAAAACACAAGAGGAGCAATATAGTATATGCAGTCCAATGCAGTGAGGAGTGTGGAGAGCTCTACATGGGAGAAACCAAACAGCCACTAAACAGGAGGATGGCCAAACACAGGAGGGCAACCAGAATCAGCAGTGTGTGCTTCCATTTGAAGGAAAAGGAGCACTCATTAAAAGATGAGGATGTACACATATTACACATATGTACACATATTAGACAAAGAAGACAGCTGTTTTGAGAGAGGCTACAGAGGGAGCCATTCATGTGTGTATTGAAAATCCCACAATGTGTCTGTCATGCTGCCCTTTCATTGATCCCCAGCCAAATGAGAAGCACTTCACACCTCCACTAGGAAAACCAAGGTTAACAACCGATGCTTAATGGGTGTTGGGAAGGGTTGAATAAGTAGGACTTTCATTCACCCAAGGCCACTCTCCACCTAATGAGCTTATTCAGGGTGGCATGGAAGCAAGGTGGACTATAAATTGGAGGCCTTGCTACCAACTTTCCTCAGACTGGCAAAGCTGCTTGTATGAGCAGTGAAATGGTTCGCTCTCACAAGAAAAGGTATCCAGTTCCCATGGTTCAACTTTTGGATAACCTCACCTGGGTGACTGAGAATTTCCACAGACATTATATTTGACATTATTTCCAAGGAAAAGGAAGGGTATAAATAAAATCTGGTTTTTCTTGAGCCATCTGGAGATTAAAAAAATAGTCCTATTAGTTAAGAATACGCATGGGCCTTTCATTTCTGAATAGAACAGGTTCCAAAATGAAACACGGCAGCAAAGGTGCCATTCAGAACTTGTACCCACTCTCCGAAACAAAATCACCCATTGACTTAACTTGACTTACCTCATGCAGGGTGAAGCTCCAACCAGGAAGTAGCCTCTAACGCATCATTGTTCCTTCTCCCTGCCACTGGCCAATCAGAAAGGGAGATGGGATAATGTTACTTCCTGGTTGTAGTATTGCCCCGCAAGGTAAGGCAAGTTAAAGCAACTCCACACTCAGGAATAATTCAAAGTGCTGACCTTAACCTGCAAAGCAGGTTATCTCAAAGATTGAATTTCGTAGTATGAACCAAGTCGGGTGCTAAGGTGATCAGGAGAGGCCTTTCTCTTCATCCTGACACTTTCACAGGTGTGTCTCATAAGAACACATGAGAGGGCCTTCTCTGTTGCTGCTCCCAGACCATGGGTCCTCAAACTAAGGCCCAGGGGGCTGGATGCAGCCCCCCGGGGTCCTGAATCCAGCCCTCAGGACCAATTGCAGACCCCCCACCTGCCCCCTGCTTTGTGAGCAAGCAAGCCTCTACAGCTGCTTCTATTGCTGAGGCAGTTCAAAGCGATGGGCTATGTTGCTTCCCCCACTCCCTCCACCCACCGCACAGATGATTGGCACAATGGCTAGTGGGGCAGTTCCCCCACTCCCCTCACCCACCACCCACTGCAAGGTCCCCCACTCCCCTCACCCACCACCCAGATGGTTGGGGCACCAGTTGCAGCTGAGTGGGGCAATTTAAAATGGGAGGGCTGCAGCAAGGTCCCTCACTCCCTCCATGGCCCTGAGGCCTGCTCCTTCTTCACTCAGCCTTCCTTCCTTCCTTGTGTGGCCGCTGCCTGTGTTATTGTAGTAGTGAGGAATGAAGGGGGCAGGTGGAGGCAGCGCCAGCCAGCGTTCCAAGCCAGAGCAGCCATGGCAGTGGACCACTGGAGGACGGGATGGCAGTAGACTGAGGGGGAAACAGAGCTACTTCCCGCCCACCCATCCCCCTCTGAGCTACTGCCTTTCTCCGTGGAGTGAGGGAGGGGAGGAGGGAGTCCAGCCATGATGGGAGGCTGAGGCCGCCACCACCACCACCAGGTTAGAGACCAGTGAGTAGGAGGTGGCAGAGAAAGAAGGGAAGGGAAGAGGGAGGGAGGTAGAAGAAAGTTTTTGAGATTGAGTTTTGAGACTGGGACATCTCAAAGCCTCAACCTACAACAACAACCCTCCCAATAATAGGAAAATATACCACCATCTTTTATTTTTAATAATGAAAGCCAAAAGTATTAAAAAGGATTATCCTGTGAAGTACTTTCAGATTGGCTACCTAGGGCTTCTATCTCCTTTCATCTAAAGTGTTCATTTCATTTCATTTCTTAGATGGGTGTCATGTATGTGTTTCCTATTTCCGTAAAGATACGAGGCATCCCCTCAATTTATTTTTCTCCAAAACAATCTAATCTAGCCAGTAGCTATGTTAGTCTTTTGCAGCACAAAAGAAACCAGAAGTTTGACAATACATTTAAAACAAACTTGTTTTTATTTTTCACATGCATCTATGTTGTCTAAGCGCACTGTTGCACATGAATGTAATGGCTGTGTATCTTGGGGGAGTTTAAAATGAGTGGCAGGGAAGGTGTGTGAAGGGACAGCAATAGAGTGTGTTAGTTCTCAGTGAAGATCTACAATAGAGGATAGGCAGTGATTAATTCCAGCGAGTTGGTCGTGATTGGGGTCTGAGTGAGTGACAAATTGGTCCAGTTCAAGCTGATTTGTAGCCCATTACATTCAGTTTATATCCAAACATTTCAAAGTACTGGGACTTGTTTTTATTTGGATAGTGAAATAAAACACGAGAATGGGAAAATAAAAGGCTGACCTAGGATGATGGGATGAAACCGGGTACTATCAAATGCTGTTCAACCTGATCTGTGCAGGCAACACTTATATCAAGTTCCTTCCTGCCCTCCTTCTTTCCCCCCAACCCTACCTAGAGCCATTCACGGCTCTCAAAAGTATCCAGCTTGCTCACTGAAAACATTTGTTGAAGAGAAAAGGAATACCCTGGGTAAGTAGCTTTGCTGCCTGGTCGATATCTTAGTTGTTAATATTTATTTCTGCATATGAATATTTATTAGGTTATGCCATGTAGATAATCATCAAGCTTGTGGTGTGGCTAATGGATAAGTATGTGTAGAAACCTGATGTGAGGAAATTGTTATGGGGGAGTCAGTTAACAACTCTGAGTGTCAGTTAAGTAGGTGTGAGATCCTGTAACTGACTAGGGTCTGGTGTGTGAAAGACATTGT
Source organism: Phrynocephalus forsythii (assembly GCA_029282475.1). Classification (NCBI taxonomy): domain Eukaryota; kingdom Metazoa; phylum Chordata; class Lepidosauria; order Squamata; family Agamidae; genus Phrynocephalus; species Phrynocephalus forsythii. The sequence continues at coordinate 115,238,534 of JAPFRF010000011.1, forward strand.
TATAATTTTACGTGACTGCAATAAAATATGTGTTAATAAAGCACATGATTACATTGGCTAAAAAGCTATCATGCTAATACTGAACATCTTATTGTAAAACAATAAACACTTCATGCTTTGTTTGAAACCATAAATTTTGGTGTCGGACTCTCTCTTTAGAATAAAAGTCCCTAGTGACCTGCTGCTGTTATGGTGGGGATATCTGGATTGGGGTTCATTAATTAATTAATTTAAGGATGTCAACGTAAGACGTCCAGGATTGTCACACTCACTCCCTGGGGTTTGTCTCAGACATACAGTGACTGCATTAAAAATATTCCAATTCACTTAACAGCCAAAATGATGAAGACCTTCTGCTGCCGAGAGCCTTAAGAGATGCATTGTTCATTTAGGCAACAGGACTGTGGCAGCGTCATTTGCTGTGGCTAGTACAGCTTGACCAATATCTTGGAACCGGATAGCTGTCAGTAGTAGAGGGGTTGACCCAAGCCCTGAATTATTTTCTTCATGGAAAAAGAAGGTCTCCAGCACTTATTTCAGGAAGTTGAGGGATTGCTGCAGCATCAGTGGGAGTGCTGAAGGAATTATCGTAGGTAGGGCTGGACAGTCCTGGCCTTAGTGCTTCTTTTGGAGCATAACATGCAGTTTAACAGGAGAGATCTTGCAAGTTGTGAACTCAACAGGGCATCATTTCCCTTCACCCCTTTGGGGCCTGTTCGGCAGTGGTGATAAGTGTACTGCCTTCAACCGGGTGGAGGGTGAAAGAAGTGTGTAGGAAAAAATAATGGAAAAGGGTAGCACCTCAAGGGCAGGCAGGACTTGGCCTGCAAGAACCCTCAGTTTGAATAGGGCAACTGCCAGCCCAACGTCTGAGTTGAGTCCTAACCTACTGGTGTGACAACTGGGAACATGGAGGACTAATGGACTCCCCTCCTGTGCTTCAATTTGCCTGTACATTTTTAAGACATACTGTATATTTGGGGATAAATGCATTTCCTTTCCACATTCAAAAAGGAGAGACAATGCAAAGGAGAAATGTAGTCAATGCAACTGGACCTACCATGACGCTGGACAATCATGCCACCCTTCTGCCTTACAAGTACCCAACTGGCGGCCAAATCCATTTACACAGGATGATGGAATTGCAAAGTCCTTCCACTCCAATTGAATATGGAGAATGTGATTCTTTTCCATTTCCTTAGCATAGGCTGTGGCATCATGGACTTTACATTATTGTCAGCCTCTGTCTGTGGAGCTAAAGGCTGGGAATTCAGTGCCTCACTGTTCCTCCTTAACAGGGATTGAACTTTGTGATCCTCAGGGTCATTCCCAGCTTTGCAGTTCTAAGACAATTATGATTTATAGGAATTACATATCACAAGTCTTTTTTTTACATAAAGCCAGAAACAACTGAACACTGATTGGCCCCGGGATCAACTGCACATCATGAGGTTATTTATTAGAGAACAAGCAAGCAGGGGGCAGGGCTACAGAATGTTACTAAAAATAATCATTAAGACATTGCGGTGCATTGTCTGTATGTTGACGTGTAAGCAGAACATCAGAGCAAACTCAGAACCTGGCAGTGTTGGTTAGGCAAAGTCAAAATTTGAAATTAAAATTTAGAATGTTTGTGCCAAGTCTGATTCAAAGAGGAAATGCTGGGTAAATTGAAAGGATAACACATGTTATTTGGAAATTAAGATTGTGAACAAGTATCTTTGACCAGGAATCCAAGGAGTCATTCTGGGCTATGAACAAAACAATGTTGATTGTCCTTCTGGAAACACATATTTGTACTGTACTGTATCTGTCAATGCTGCAATTTCCGTCGACATTCTGTTATCTTTTGATGGAACATGGAAGGCTACACTTGGTAGGAGTACCTTCTTCTCTCACATACTTTGAAAGCCCTGCTAGGGTCACCATACATTGGACACATAACCAACAACTCACAATTACATATTTTTGGATGCTATACTTGGTAGTTCGTGAGTTCACTTGTATTTTGCCAGATGCTGTAGATGTGAGGACTATTGAGAGGTGGCACTAGAAACTTGTCAATATGATTTTTTTGGATGTTTCACCTTAGGTTTCTGGCCATGCAATGAAGTAGTTAGGAATGATAAACCATGAAAATAATTGGAGACAGAGGCTGCAAGAATAACAGTGGCCATTAAAAAGGCTTAGTTATCAAATGAAGATGCTTCCTTATAACTGATTTTCTTTTTTTAAAAAATGCTATGGCTTACATCTGTCCGGGTGTAAATTTGTCCAGTTGTATTATTTCAGAAATCTACTGCAATGTTACTACATAAGCATCCTCTGCATATAGAAAGCCAAATATCAAGAAGGAGCCTTAGTCTTCTTTGAAACATGCTTCTTTTCTACATGGAAGGATGCATTGATTGGGTTCATATTTCAAATGCTCAGTAATCCAGCCCAGGAACAGGTTGATCGCCTGCGGAAATTTAGGCCTAACTAAAGGGGAGGTTGCTCTGATTTGGATAGTTAAATTGTGAGGATGTGAAGGACAGACAGCCCTGGATTGCAGGTGAGGATTAGACTTGTAACTAGTGTCTTAGAGCCACACATTATTGTGATGATACAATTCTAGATAGTGAGGTACCGTGTCATCTTCTTGTTGATCCTAGAGGTTAAATTTTTCTCATTGGTGTCTACAAAGAAGTACAAGAGAACAAGAGAGAGAAAAAACAATGTGTTAAATTTCACGAGAGAAAAGGAAGGGTTTTCTAACAAAACTAGATGAATTTTAAATTTGGGGCGGAGGAAGGAAGAATAATTTTCTTACTTTGTTCCCAGAAATGCTGATGCTTTTTTGTGTTCAGTTTGATGGCGCTTACAGGAAAAAAAGAATAGAATGTGGACTAGACCATCCCAATGTCATGATGCATGATTTGAATCTCCCATGGATGTAGGATTATGCAGTGGATGGCACACAAAAGGGGCTTTCTGTGAGGAACTGCAGGTGGGGCAAATTTAGATCTGCTAGTTGTCCATAAGGTCCCTCACCTACACCAACCTTGACCTGCCTGATTTAGTAGAGTGCATAAGTAGTGTTCTATTTGTGTTTCTTTGGATATGACTAGATTGTTCCTTCTAACTTTTCCACTCAACACAGAAAGATTTTTGGACTAAAAGTGTAGAGCCCAGAGTGTAGGGTTAGGGCCCATTGATCTGTAGGGAATCTACAATAGTATTTTACAAAATGCAATAGTATGTTGGCCATCAAATATGTTTCTAAAGTTAAGATCACTGCCCTTTGCTTACATAGTTGATGATTAAACCCTGGTGTTCTAGATATTCTGGTGATAGTTGTTCAAAAATTACATATTACCATCTCCGCCAGATTGCCCAGATCCACCCGTACCTGGATGTTGACTCTCTGAGAACAGTGGTCCAAGCACTGGTGATCTCGAGGCTGGACTACTGTAACGCCCTCTACATGGGGTTGCCCTTGACTCCTCTCCGGCGACTGCAGCGGGTACAGAATGTGGCGGCCAGGCTGGTGGCTGGTGTGCGTCGTTATGACCACATCACCCCAGTCCTGGTCCGCCTGCACTGGTTGCCCGTTGCAGCCCGGATTAGATTCAAGGTCTTCTTCTTCTTCTTCTTCTTCTTCTTCTTCTTCTTCTTCTTCTTCTTCTTCTTCTTCTTCTTCTTCTTCTTCTTCTTATTATTATTATTATTATTATTATTATTATTATTATTATTAGATTTTTACCCCACCCATCTTCCCAGGGGAACTCTGAGCGGCCTACAGCTGATTGCATCAGCACAAATCCATATCAAAACACACAAACAAAATAGTCAACATTAAAATGAAATCATATAAGCACCCTAGTAGTATCAAATCTCATTCGGTGCATCTAGCCCTTAAGCGAGCACTCTACAGATGGCGGCGTAAAAAACAAAACAAAACAAAAAACAGATTAAGCTAGGTCACCAAAGGCCTCGCGAAACAAGATGGTTTTAACCGCTCTGCGGAAGGCCAGCAGGGACTCTGCAGAGCGCACTTTGCTAGGAAGGCTGTTCCAAAGTGATGGAGCAGCCACCAAGAAGGCCCGATTTCTAGTGGAGGTTCGTCTGGCCTTTCGGGGGGTGGCAACCCGTAGCGAGTGCGCTCGCGACTGCCGAGCTGGAGGCCATGGACTCCATGAATTCCAGAGCTGCGCCAGACAGTTCATCGCCAGCATGCACATTGAAGTCCCCAATGACCAGAAGCCGGGGGGGGGGACTTTAACAGAGCCACCGTGATGAACTCGGAGAGCTCTGGTAGGGATTGTGCTGGGTAGCGGGGAGCACGGTAGCCCAGCACAATGCCAAATCTATCCCGCTGACCTACCAACAGGTGAAGGCATTCTAACCCCGGACTAACCAATGTCGAGGTCCTGGTTACATGAAGTGATTCCCTGTACACAATGACAACCCCCTCCCTTCTGACCCTCCAACCTACCCGCTCCCTGAACCAGGAACCCAGGCAGGCACCGCTGGGTGAGGGATGCTGCCCCCTCTGCGCCCAACCAGGTCTCTGTAATACAGGCTAGGTCGGCCCTCCCATCAATGATGGCATCATAAATGACGGGGGTCTTATTATGGACCGACCTGGCATTCAGAAGGAGGCAGGATAGGTTTTTATTTCATTGTATATTATATGGGGTTTGTTATGCCAGATGGGGGTATATAAATAAATAAATAAATAAGCAAATAAATAAATAAATAAGCAAAGAAACGGATAATCCCTGAACTAAGCCCTATGTGTGGAGTGGGTTGTACCTTTGTTAGGCTGTGAAAATCATGTCTCAAAAAGACAACTATTTAACATAATTCTGGGGGCACTAGAAAAGTCGCTTTAAAAAAATTAATCATCTTTAAGGAAGTCCAATAAAAGGGTAGAGACCCAACTGGATTTTTTAATGACATGAAGCAGAGGAGGGAAAGAAGAAAATTAGCCTATGCACCTCTGTTTGGAAGATTACGGGCCCACAGAGGAGTGCCCAGGTGTGCTAAAGAGATGGGACAGAAGATGCTGGAGAGGTGAGCCACTTGCGGACGACAACACCCAGTTTTAGTTTTAGTGTATAAAACCCTCCATGGCTTGGGACCGGACTACCTGACAGAGCGTATCGTCCAGCGATCCACCTCACCCCGTCCTGTTCGGCAGGTGCGAGCGCACTCGCTGCGGGTTGCCACTCCACGAGAGGCCCGGAAGATGGTCACCCGGAACCGGGCCTTCTCTGTGGCAGCCCCTTCCTTATGGAACTCCATCCCCAGCTAAGTGTGCTCTGCAGAGTCCCTGCAGGCCTTTCGGAAAGCCTTAAAATCCTTTTTATTCCGAGAGGCCTTTGGCGAGTTTTAAATTCCCCCCCTCTCCCGCCATCGCTACTGATTTTATTGACCTATGATTGCTGACTATTGGTGCTTCCCAATTCTAATTGTTAGGACTTATGCCTTCCTGGGGTGCTGGGATGCACTAGGATTTCATATCCTATATCTGTCTTTACACTGTTTTATTGATGCTGTTTTCATTAGATTTTGTTGTATTTTACTGTTGTTTGTTTGGCGCTTGGCTCGCCCTCTGTTCGCCGCTTAGAGTTCTATTTTAGAAGATAAGTGGGATACAAATATAATAATAAAATAAAAATAAAAATAAATAAAAATGTCCATGTTATATTTTATTAAGTACATGTTTATACACTTGATTTCTATTGTGAGATGAATATGTCTCCTTACTTAGGAAAGGCTGGAGAATCTGGAAAGGCTGGAATCTCATGCTGAAAACATCCATAAGTCTGGTGAAGGGTAATCTTCAGTTTCTACCCTCACACAAGCAGACAAATGGTTGAGTCTCCTTACCATATGAACAAGTGTACATGTAGTGCAAACATGAGGGTGGCCATTTTTACATCCCCCAAAAGGAGAACATCCTTCACCAAAATGGGGAGAAAGGAAGAGCAACGACTGGTTTAAACTGTAAAGCATAACTTGTACGTGTAGATTCAAAATGGGAAATGAATTCTGTGATGGTGAAATGAATGCGAAGGGTGCTTTTTTGTAGAATTAGGATAGAATGTTACAAAGACATCATTAAAAATAATCAAAAGAAGAATGGGATGATTTGAATACATTGACAAAAATTCAACTAGGAATTGGCCATATGGTCACTGAATGCTGAACTGATCTTCGTAATATGATTATGGTTATGTTAAAGACTTTTTGACACATTTTAATTTCCATACATAATCCTCCAAACATTTTAACTTACCAGCCTGCATTTTGTATAATACTTCTTGTTGGCTGAGATGCCAGATATCCTGAGAAAACGGAAGGGCAGAATTATGGAACTTGGCAAGTAGACATAATATTTTGTTGGCAATATATCATATAGGCCCCAAACCCTGCAAAGCAGGTCCTATTATTTCCTTCCCTTTATTCATGCTTAATGGCAATGCTTTATTCAATTAAAAATTAATTTGTTAAGGCATTGCCATTAATAACTTAATACTTTAGTTTGAAAGGTACTGTAGGATATTGTTTGTTTTTTTGAATTGATTATGAATTGGTGCTCTCCACATTTCTCAAAAGTAATTAAAATGTTTATATATATCAAATCATTAAATATATTATATATATATATATATAGACACATTAAAATGTAATCTCTCTCCCCACCCCCACCCTTGTCCTAAAGGGAAAGAGGCTAGTCAAGAAACTGCTGACAGACAAACCCACTGCTGTAGTTTTGGCTGCTGGCAGTTTCTTGACTGGATATTGAGCAAAGCTGTTGTTGTTGTTTTTGTAAATACAAGTGATGCAGTACATCAGCAATGGTCTATTGCAATCTTAAAAAAAAAAAACTCCTTCCCTGTCCCTGCACTGAACAGCAGATGAAGAGTTCAATTAGCTGATAACATGAAGTGGCTTGCTTATAAAGCTACCTCACAATATTGGAAATTCCAATTGGAAGGAGACTTGACAACCAGAAGGCTCATTTTTGGTGCATTCCCTGTGCTCTCATGCATTGGAAATGGACCAAACCAGAACAATCCTACCTACACGAAATGGGTAGAAGCCCCAGCGAAGGCTCAGAAAGTTTCCAGTGACAATGCCCTGGGGATTATATGGTTTGCTCCAGAAGTTCCATTGCGCAACAATGAATAAACCAGCTGGTTAAATATCCATCTGATCACATGCCACTGTGTTCCATGCAGAGAGGAGAAGGGGAGGCAGCGGCTTGTGGGCTCATTCGTAGCTCCAGTTTACTCTCCAGCCACATTGCCCTGGGCATTCCAAAAATGGCATGGCTGGAGAGAAAACTGGGACAACGAAGGAGCCCACAAACCACTGCATCCCCTCCGTCTAGATCTCTTCACGGAGCCATTTCAGCAGTGTGTGGGCTCCTTTGTAGCCCCAGTTTACTCTCCAACCACGTCTCTTTTGGGATTCCTCCCCCCCGCCGACTTTCCTGATGGTGTGGCACTCCACCCACCTTTCTGCCCAGGGCAGAGAGGTGGATGGGGTGATACTCTTCAGGAAAGCAAGGATCGAAGAGCAGGTTTTTGAATTTCCCGTGGCCCAAGCGAGGGTGCTGTGGCAGTGGGAAATTCAGAAGCCCGCTCTTTGATCCTTGCTTTCCTGAAGGGGTAGCACCTGAAGCATTTATAACTCGGGGTACCACTGTATTTGGGTTAAATTGCCATATTGGCACTTTGCAAAAAATAAGTGGTTTTTGAATTGCAGCTTGGGTACTCGGTCTCTAAAAGGTTCACCATCACTGGTACAGAGGAAGATTCTGCTGGCACAAGAACAAAAAAGAATTTCTTCAGGCATAAGAGAATTTCTGCTGATGTAAATGACTTCTGCCTATTCATAGCGTACCCTGGAGCCATAACCTCTTTTGAGCCATTAATGAGAAGAAACAATTCCATGTTTCTGCCATACTCACAGGTAATGTTTGCAGATTTCACACGGGTTCCTGTAGGTACGACCATCTTCAGCGCAGACTGGACGATACACTCTTGGGCAGGCCATTGTTTCTGTACCGTTAGGAAGTGGCATCCTTAAGAACTTACCACAATTGAGCTGCAAAAGAGATATCCTGTTAAGTATGATAGTGGCTTATTTGGACATTTGGTCAACAGATTTTTATCGCCGTCTGCCACAGAAGGAGTGTATTATGCTGCCCAAGATCTCTTATGTTCTGCAGAGGAGGCCCTCCTCTTAGTCCCATTGCAGGCATGTTTGATGTGGACACGAAAGAGGGGCCCTGTGACTGCTCTCCTAAGAGTTGAGATTAGGCCCTTCCTTTTTATCCTTGAGATGCAGTTGAAGACTCACCTCTCCAGGCTGGCTTTTAATGACTTTTAATAATTATGAATGGGTCCTAGACACTAGTCTTTTGCTTTTTAACGATTTACTCTTATAGTCTTAAATATTTTTAAATTACATATGTCAATAAATGTTTAAGTAGTAATGTGGTTTAATCAGCAATTTATTGTGTTTTAGTTTTACCTGTTTTAATATTGTCAGTCCCCTTAGATCCTATCATAGGGAAAAAGGCAGCCTACAAATTAAGTAAGTAAGTAAGTAAGTAAGTTAGTAAGTAAGTAAGCAAAAATCATTGATATATAATAGGCATGGTTATATTTCCTAATTTCCTGTTATTGTTCTTGACAGGGTATCTCAAAAGCTGAATAGTAAATACAAAGGTGCAAAACCAAGTTATTTTAAGATCTGAGATGTTTTAGCATGCGGTTCGACATTTCTTCTACACTTTTTAGTGTGGTTTGGGCACATCCTGTTATTCAGGGATAGACAAGGGCACGACTCGGCGAAATTGTTGTTTCCGTTTTCGGTTATTGTTTCCGTTACGTAACAGAAATGCTAACGATAACTAAGCTGTCAGAACTCGAACTCGAACTGAAAAAAGAAAAATTTGGTCGGGTTTCCATTTCCGTTTGTGGCATCGTGGCGATCACGCAATGCGAAGCACAGAAAAAGTTTTTAAAAGTTTTTTTTTAAAAAAACCGACTCCCGGCCAAAAAAGCAGGCGAAAATATGCCTGCCTGAGGCTTTGCCACCTTCCAGAGGGGTGGTTTCTGGGGGGTCCCGGGCCTTCCCCCCTCTTCTCCTGTCCTGGGCTGCTTGCACCAGGCTGGGGGGAGGGTCATCCTCGTCATCTGTCTCACTGCATGCCATGCGGTGGGGGGGGATCCAAAATGGCGACTGCAATATTTCTTTTGAAATCGTGGTCAAAAAACACACCAAATCACCACAGAAACATGTGAAATTTTTTTTATTTTAAATGCCTTTGAATTTTTCAATAGTATTAGCAGACTAAATTTTTTATTTTTAATGCCTGAATAAAATGTTTTTATGATTTTATTTTATTTTATTTTATTTTTTTATTTTTATTTTTTTAGACCTGCCCATTTGGGCTGGGCATGGGATGGGACCATGCAAATTGTTTGAACCATTCCACCAATGGCATCGCCAGGTTTTTGACTGACACTTCTGGATGTCTCGGAGGGCATAAAAAGCCAAGGCACCTTCCAGAAATCGCAGTCAGATGTATGGATGTGGTTGAGGGAGGAGGGCTGGCTGCTGGTGCTGGTGTGATCCGATTGAGATTGAGGTGGGAGGCGGGAGGCTTTAGGATTTAAGTTAGGCAGGCAGGGAGGGAATTGAATTTAGAAAATAATTTCTTTAATTCCCTGCAGCTTTGTCTGCCAAAGGGAATAGCAGTTTATTCTTTATTTCTTCTCTGGCAGTTTGTGAGGACTTTTTCTGATATTGGATAAAGGGGGAGGTTTGACTGGGAGTGGGAGGTGTGGATTTATTTTAAATATACATTATATACTACCATTTATTTTCTATTTTCCCAACTTCAATTTGCTTGCACACACACACATTTGGGGTGCAAGCCAAGAACATAATCTCTATCCTAAGTGATATCCTAACTGCCCACTCGCCCGTCCGCCCGTGCCGCCACCCTCCTGCGGCCTGCGCCGCCGCCTGCCCACTCGCCCGCCCGTGGCCACCGCCCGCCCATGGCCCCCCGCCTGCCGCCTAGGGCACAAAAACACCTAGCACTGGCCCTGATTGCCGGATGCCCCTATGCTCTGGGAAGTCAAATCGCGCTAAATCCTGGTGGAAAAGACAAACGACAAACGGAAATGACAAATTTTTGAAAAATTTCACGACAAACGGAAACAACCCGAAACGGACCTGTTCCGACAAACGAAAACTCGAAACGTCATTTTTTCTGGTCATGCCCATGTCTATTCAGGGAGGTTCCCCATACAAAACAAGATCTGCAGAAACTGTTTCAAAGGTTAAGAAGAGGTGGGGGTGTTTTACAGAGAGACAGCGTTCGCAAAGATGATGGTTTTACAAAGATGATGGTTTTAATAAATAAGTACAAATCATATCTTTAAGGCAAAAGACAGAATAAAACTGAATGAAGAATCGAAGATAAACTCAAAACTTCAACCTTATTCTCACATTATGTAATATCTAAGGGCAGCAGAATGTCTTGTAGAAAAAAGTAACAACTATATGACATGACAGAGCTCTGTGCTCTGAGAAGATGTAAATATTGAATGGGGTTCAGGTTCTACGGTTCCAGAGCTGTTTCTACAGCTACAACACATCTGAAATGAGTTGTCTCATTTTGTCTAATGGCCAATTCACACGTCAAGCATTGGATTCATGACAGAAGAGACCTGGTTTATGTCTCCACTCAGTGTTGTTGCTTGCTGTGGGCACATGACTTCTGTATCACTTCACAGCATTTACAGGGAAGATAAATGGAATGAACCACACATCTTGCATTCAGTTCCTTGGGGTGGGGGAGGTACAGACCTAATCAAGAGCAAATGCAGTTTATGTGTAATTGGGTCCCTTGTAATTTATATTTAGTGTGTATGAATAATAGACTCATAGATTAGTGAAGTTGGGAGGCCATCAAGTTCCACCTCCTGCTCAATGCAGGATATCAAAGGATATCTGCCAGGCGGTTGCCTAGATTTCTCCTGAATGCCTCCAGTGTTGGAGCATTCACAATCACAACCTCTTGAGGTTATTGGCTCCATTGTTATACTGCCCTAATAGTTTGGGACATTTCCCTGCTACTCGCCAAAAGCTGGCTTCTTTTAACATGTCCTACACTCTGTGAAAGTTTCAGAGAGGGTAGCCGTGTTAGTTTTTCAAGAATTTCAGGCAAAAATCAAAGAAAAACAAAACAAAAGACACAAAACATGTGGCACTTAAAGATTAACTTTCATATTTTAATGTAACATTTAATGGACATGTCCACTTCTTCAGACATATAATATTGCACACCTTATTCTGCTGCTCTATGTCTGACGAAGTGGACGTGTCCACGAAATGTTACATTAAAATATGAAAGTTAGTCTTTAAGGTACCACATGTTTTGTGTCTTTGGTTTTGCTTTATTTTTCTTTGATTTTTGCCTGAGACACTCTGTGATGATCAAGAACAGATCCTGTCCCTCCTCTGTATGATGGCCTTTCAAATAGTTCATTTTTAAGGCTAAACATACCCTGTTCTTTCTGTCTTTTCTCATAAGAGCATGGTTTCAAGTCCCCTAATCATCTTTGTTTACTTACTTACATAGACTTAGTTCTTTCTGCACTGCTGGACACATTGGGCAACAATCATCCTTGTTGCCCTCCTCCAAACTTATTACAAGCATCTTTCTTGAAGTGTGGTTTCCAGAATTGGACACAATACTCAAGGTGAGGTCTAACTAGTGCTGAATAGAGGAGGGTGAGCACCTCATGAGATTTAGAAATTATACTTCTGTTAATGCATCTTAAAATAGTATTTGCCTTTTTTGTGGCCACATCACACTGTTGGCTCATATTCAGATTATGATCTACAAGTATTCCAAGATTCTTTTCACTTGTAGTATTGTTGATCCATGTGTTCCTCATCTTGTAACGGTGCATTTAGTTTCTTTTTTCCTAGGTGCAGTATTTTACATTTATCCCTGTTAGTTTTCATTCTGTTGTTTTCAGCCTAGTGCTCCATCCTATCAAAAACGTTTTGAATTTTCCCCCTATCTTCCAGGGTCTTAGATATTCCATTCAATTTTGTGTCATCTGCAGATTTGATAAGCATTTCCTGACCTCCCTGATCAAAGTCATTAAGAAAAATATTGAAGAGAACAGGACCAAGGAATTAGTCTTGGAGTTTCCCACTTATTAACTCCTCCCATTTAGAGAAGGAGCCATTAATCAGCACTCTCTGAGTACAATTCTGTAGCCAATCGTGTATCCACCTTACACTTGATTTATCCAGCCCACACCTAGTTAGCTTGCAAATCAGGATATCGGGGGAACGTTGCCAAAGGCTTTGTGTAAATTGAGATATATTACGTCTACGTACGGTTTTCCCTCTGCCTACCAGGGAGGTTACCTGATCAAAAAAAAAAAAAAAGAAAGAAAAGAAAAGAAAAAAAAGAAAAGAAAAGAAGAAAAGAAAAGAAAAAGAGATCAGATTACTCTGGAGCAATTTGTTCTTAACAAAACTGTGTTGGCTTCAAGATACTGTTGCATTGTTTTCTAGATGCTTGCATAGTGACTGTTTAATAATCTGTTCCAGAATTTTTTTTTTTCTGGGATTGATATCAGGTTAGCAGCTGTGTATTTCCCAGGTTCCTCCTTTTTGCCATTTTTAAAGATAGGGACAACAACAATGAAGTTGCTCGGCAGTTTGAGTCTATGTAGCTTTGTCCATACTGATGAATCTACTGGGATGAGTAGTGAAACATTTCAGTATCAAGAGAAAAGAAGTCTGGTTGCCATGACTCAACTTTCAGATCAAGGTGACAAATTATTCCTTGACTATTTGTTAATCAGTCTCCAGCTGCAATCCTGTCCCCTTCACGTCACTTTAACCAAAGTCTGTTTATGGGTGTGGGGCTGAGCAAAAATAGGAATTAAGCACCTCTGCCTTTTCTTTGTCATGTTCAAAGAAACGGCAGACCTTTTTTCCATCTGCACTGAGGAGCTGTGCCATCATTTCTTTTCTTTGTCTTTTGCTTCACACATATCTGAAATTCTGAATAATGTCTTTTAAACATTGCTTTTAGTGCCTCTAGCTAATCTCAGTTTATTCTCTGTTTTTGCTCTGTCCTAATACCATTCCTGCATTTCCTTGCTGCTTGTCTGTACTCTTCTTTGGTTTCCGGGGGCTTCTTTCCACCTCCTGTACATGTCTTTTCTCTCTCTTTGTTTTCAGATCTTCCTTGAGCTTTTGGTGAAGCCACACTAGCCTTCTTTTGCTGCTTTGCACCTTCTTTCCCTATTGGAATTGACTGTAGCAGTGCTTTTAGACTTTCTCTTTTTTTAAAAACAATATTCCCACCCTTCTTGGACACCTATGCTTATTAGGATCTCCTGCCATGTGACCTTACTCAACGTCATTCTCAGGTTATTAAAATTGTATTTTAAAAATCTAGCATATATATGTGACTGCACTCTACTTTGGTTTCCAATGAAATCAAGAATTCTAGTAGAACCTGGTCACTTTCACCCAGAATTCATCTTACTGCCACTCCATCCACCAAGTTGTGTCAACTGTTAGAATTAAGTTGTGAATAGGTAGTCCTCTTTCTCCACTTTTTATGGGAGAAAATTATTAAACTACAAAGCCAGGAATTTCTTACAAAGGCCAAACTTGGTAAAATTTACCTCCCAACGTATAGCCAGATAGTTGAAATCTTCTATCACTTCTACATTATTTTTTTAACCCTTAGAATTTGTTTTTCAAAAGTTGCATCTACTTCCTCTCCTTGATTAGGCTGTCTGTAGTAGATGCCAACTGCTGTTTTCCAATCTAACTGCGCCAGTTAGATTGAGCCAGATGTTCTCTATGGGAGAGCCAGTCTCCTCCTCCTCATGTATTTCTGTGCTGGAATGTGTGTTTTTGGCATATACTGCAGCTCCACCTCCCTTTTTAGTCTCTCTGTTCTTTTTGTACAATTTATATCATTCAATTGCTGTATTCCAATCATTGGGAACCATCCCACTAAGTTTCAGTTATTTCCATCAAGTCATATTTGCCTTCCTAAACTAAAACGTCCAGCTCTTGTTTATCTCCTGCACTCCTGCACTCCTGGTATTCATATAGTGGCTTGTTTGTCTTTGTACATTTTAATGAATATTATTGTTAATGCCAATGTTATTGTTTGAATGATATGGTCCATGGTTCTTATCATGCATAGGCTTCATTTACCTTTAACTCATTGCTTGTACCTCCCCTCCCCTTTCCAATTAAATTAAAAGCCCTCCCGATTAAGTTCTTCATGTTCTCTGTCCTTGTTAGATGCAAGCCATCTGTTGTTAGCAGTCCGTCTTCCAAAAAGCTTAGCCTATGGTCCCCAAAACCAAATCTCTCACAACAACAACACCTTTGTAGTCAGTGATTCACCCTGAGTATTTCCCTTTCCCTCTCTGTTCGTTTTTCTAGTACTGATAGGATAGACAAAAAAAAAAATTATCTGGCCCCCAAACCCTTGAGTTTCTTTCCCAGAACTTCAAGGTCTGATGTGATGTCTTCATAGTTTCTCTTGGAGGTGTCGTTTGTTCCCACATAGCCAAGAAGTAAAGGATACCTTCGGGAAGATGGCGCGGTATATAAGCTTTAAAATAAATAAATAAATAAATAAATAAATAAATAAATAAATAAATAAATAAATATGTACTGTATCTGTATTTATGAGTGATGGCAGGCCTTCAGTCACATCCCTTATCTGACTTCCAGGGAAACGGCATGCCTGATGAGTCCATGGATAGTTCAGCTTTCATTCCACACATGGAATAGCCTACATGTCTACAAAATCACAGACCTATCCTACTACAACTACTCTCCTTTTTGTAGGATGTGGGTTCAGTGTATTTTGCTGTGCTTTAGCTCTTCTCATGTCCTCCTTTGAGAGCTCCTCTGCATGCTGTCCGGCAGACCCCTCTTCAAGCATCTGGAATCGGTTGTGCAATTCCACAGTGTCATCGTCTTTTGCTTGTTACCCATTTCCATTGTGGTTCCTCCACTAAGTTTGTACTTATCTCAGCACTCTCCTCCAGTGCTTTGTTTGGATTTTCTTCCATCTCCAGTATCCTCTGGGACAGTTGCTGCTGCTACTCAAGATTTCTGTCAAGGGATGGTTCATATTCTCTTGTAGGCTTCAGCGCTTATTTCACATCAAAGATGGGCACAATGAAGGCTTTTGTATTTCATGTCTTTTTTCTTCTTTTTTTTTTGGGGGTGGGCTTTTCATTTTTGTATTTTTCATCTGCCTGCCATTTTGTTTTACATCAAAGGGAAAACTCTTGTGAGTTTCCCATGCATGTTCTCCCATTTGTGTTGTTTGGCACTACAAAAATCCTAAAGATGACTTAGAAACTACTAAAAAAAGAAAAGAAAATGAAAAGAAAATGAAAACCAGAAGTGCAGTAACTAATCTAAAAGAACCAACATTACAGGAGAAAGAAAAAGCAGGCATTAGTTTATATCATCATATTCACTATCATCATAGCCATATGGTAACAAATGAGAAAGAAATACTTTTCAACTGACCTAAATAGGCGCTAGTTTATATTTATTACATTCACATAGCTGAGTGAAACACAGGCACAGGCACAAAGACCACCCCCCTGGGCCATTTAAGCAAACCAGGCCCTCAAAAACCCACCAGAATATGCACCTTGAATGGAATGAATATACACAGCTACGTCTCTCTCTCTCTCTCTCTCTCTCTCTCTCTCTCTCTCTCACACTCACACACACACACACACACACACACACACACACACACAGAGAGAGAGAGAGAGAGAGAGAGAGAGAGAGAGAGAGAGAGAGAGAGAGAGAGAGAGAGAGAGAGAGAGAGAGAACCAATTAATTCAAGAAAGGAAAGGCCCCTGTATATATGAATGGGGAGAAACATCCAAAGCACGAGGGAGGGAAAAACAAAAAAGATGGGCAGGCAGCAATCCAAGATGGAGGGAACTAGGAGTGACGAGCCTATATTGTTTTTCACCCTCTGTTACTATTGTAACTTTTAAAAGTAGTACAACTCCTCAAAAGAAGCACTAGACAAAGTGGATGCATTTGCAGCTTTCTTCCTTATTTCTAGGGCCTCTAGGTAACCATGTTGGGAAAAGGATTCACAAGCACAGTTGATAAGGAAGATATTGGTAGCTTCAGTTGTGTCATTTGGTGCTTCTTTATACAGTTGAGCTGGACAGATGTATTTATTTATTTAGTTAGTTTATTTAAAATAGTGTTACTCTGCTTTTCTCATAGAAAAGGACCGAAGGTGGTTTACATCAGTGCTCCCCAGCCTTTTTGTCCCCACGGACCGGTAAATGTTTGATGATTTTCTGTGGTCCGGGGCTGGGAGTGGGGAGGGGGAGATGGGGGGTGCTCGGGCGGGGGAAGGGGAGGCTGTGGGGGTGGGGGATGGGGGAGGGAGGAGGGGAGGAGCCGTGGGGGGGGCTTGAGCGGGCCTTGCGGGGTGGCCACGGGAGCGGGATCGGGCGTGCCGCTCGCCCCCGCCGGGGCGGGGGGGGCTCCTGGGTGGGCGGCCCCCGCCTCCTCCTCCTGTCGGCAGTGGGGCAGCCGCCCGGGTGGCCGGGATGCGCCGCCCGGGGGTGGGGCAGGGGGGGGGAGGGAGGCCGGTGGGGGGTGGCATCCCCGCACCCCCGGAGAGACCAGTGTCCTTTCCTCAGCCCTCCCCCAACACACACACACACACACACACACACACACACACACCTGGCCACCTCTCAGGCAGGCGGGCAAAGCTCAGCCCGCGCCGCGCGCGCCCTCCCTCACCACCAAGTCTTGCCCCCCCGGGGGTCTCCGGACCGAGAAGGGGGAGCCCGGCCGGCCGCCTCTCACCTGCTGCTGGGCAGGGAGCCCGAGCTCTGGCCAGGCGCGAAACGGAACTTGTCTGCTCTCCCGGGAGGCGGCGAGGCGGCGCTGGGGACTGGCGGAGTGGCGCCCTCCTCCTCCTCCTCCCCGCCGCTCCTGCGATTGCCAGCAGGGGCGGCGGCGACCGCAGGGGGGGTCACGGTGGCGGCAAAAACACCCGGGCCGGCCCGCGATGCCCCCCCGCCTGCCCCCAACACAGGCACGGTCCGGCGGCGGTGGCAGCGGGGGGGCTCCGCCCTGGAGCGTGGCCACAGGGAGGGGCCAAAGGGCGCGCGCCCCGGGGGAGGAGGAGGAGGAGGAGGAGGGGCACCCACCTCCTCTTCCGACCGAGGGGGCCCCCACACTGCGGCGGTGGTGCGCGCGTGTGGGGGGGCTCGCCAGCGCCTCCCGCGCACGCCCCCTCCTCCCCGCCGGCTGCTGCTGCTGGTGGTGGAGGGTGAGGAGGAGGAGGGCGGGGGAGGAGGAGGAGGATGCGCCGCCACCGCCGTTGGCGGCGGGCAGAGGAGGAAGGCAAAGGCAAAGGCGGCGGCGGTGGCTCCTCCTGCGCTGCTCCAGCCTTCCTCCTCCACCGGCCGGCCCGGCCGAGGAAAAGGGGAGGAGCCTCCCCGGCCTCCCCAGGCGGCCCGGTGCCGACCGGTCCACGGACCGGCACCAGTCCGCGGCCCGGGGGTTGGGGACCACTGGTTTACATCACTAAAACACAATATTAAACTTTGAAACAGCAAATTATTCAAATGTGAAATGAATTTATAATGTTATATTTTAAAAGTAAGACTAAAACCACATGGAAAACAGATCTAGGAACTAGACATGGGCACAACCAGAAAAAAATGATGTTTCGAGTTTTCGCTTGTCGGAACGGGTCTGTTTCGGGTCGTTTCCGGTTTGTCGCAAAAATTTTCAAAAATTTGTCGTTTCTGTTTGTCGTTTGTTGTTTGTCATTTCCAGCACAATTTAGTGCAATTTGGCTTCCCAGAGTATGGGGCGTCCCGCAATCAGGGCTGGCGCTAGTTGTTTTTGCGCCCTAGGCGGTGGGCGGGGCGGGGGGCGGGGGGGAGGTGCAGGCGGGCGGCGGTGGGGGGCCATGGGTGGCCAGCGGCCGCAGGCGGGCAAATGGGTGGGCGGTGGCGCAGTCCGCAGGTGGATGGTGGTGCGGGCGGACAGGCGAGTGGGCAGTTAGGATATCACTTAGGATAGAGGTTCTGTTCTTGGCTTGCACCCCAAATGTGTGTGTGTGCAAGCAAATTGAAGTTGGGAAAAGAGAAAATAAATGGCAGTATATAATATATTTTTAAAATAAATCCACACCTCCCACTCCCAGTCGAACCTCCCCCTTTATCCAATATCTGAAAAAATCCTCACAAACTGCCAGAGAAGAAATAAAGAATAAACTGCTATTCCCTTCAGCAGACAAAGCTGCAGGGAATCAAAGAAATTATTTTCTAAATCCAATTCCCTCCCTCCCTGCCTAACTTAAACCCTAAAGCCTCCAGTCTCCCTCCTGAATCTCGATCGGATCACACCAGCACCAGCAGCCAGCCCTCCTCCCTCAACCACATCCGTACACCCGACTGCGGTTTCTGGAAGGTGCCTCGGTTTTTTATGCCCTCCGAGACATCCAGAAGTGTCAGTCAAAAACCTGGCGATGCCATTGGTGGAATGGTTCAAACAATTTGCATGGTCCCATCCCATGCCCAGCCCAAATGGGCAGGTCTAAAAAAATAAAAAAATAAAATAAAATAAAATAAAATCAATACGACGCTTTATTGCTATAAAAAAAGCAAAGCAAAAAAGCAAAGTGTTCTGCTTATATACCTCCCCATACCACTACAAGTAGTCTCTGGGCGGTTTACAATTTTGATTACAGTGTGCAGGCTACACATTGCCTCCCCCTCAGTGAGCTGGGTACTCATTTTACCGACCTCGGAAGGATGGAAGGCTGAGTGAACCTTGAGCCTGCTACCGGGGATTGAACCCAGGTCGTGAGCACAGTTTTACCTGCAGTACAGGCATTTAACCACTGCTGCTACTATTAAAACTCAGGCATTTAAAATAAATAAATTTCACATGTTTCTGTGGTGATTTGGTGTGTTTTTTGACCACGATTTCAAAAGAAAAATTGTGGTCGCCATTTTGGACCCCCCCCCACTGCATGGCATGGCGAGACAATGAGGATGACCTCCCCCCCCCCAGTCTGGTGCAAGCAGCCCAGGACAGGAGAAGAGGGGGGGAAGGCCGGGACCCCCAGAAACCACCCCTCTGGTAGGTGGCAAAGCCTCAGGCAGGCATATTTTCACCTGCTTTTTTGGCCGGGAGTCGGAGTTTTTTAAAAAAAAACTTTTAAAAACTTTTTCTGTGCTTCGCATTGCACAATCACCGCGATGCCACAAATGGAAACGAAAAACCCGACCAAATTTTTTTTTCGGTTCGAGTTCGAGTTCTGATGGCTTAATTATCGTTACCATTTCCATTACGTAACGGAAACGATAACCGAAAACAGAAATGACAATTTCGCCGAGTCGTGCCTATGTCTACTAGGAACACTCTGTTGTTTCCTAGATAGACTATCACTACGCCTGCCTGAAGAGAAAGGTCTTTGCCTGCTTGGGAAGTGACTGTTCATTTGAAGCCTGCCCCCCCATCATGTGCTAGGTTTTGGTAGGTCTCCAAGGTAGGTGTAGGGACACCATTGTCCCCAGCCTGCCACATGAAAGCTAGCCTCTGAAAATATTTATTTGCAAAGTGAGCCAACAGTGCAACTGCCATCACAAAGCATGTTATTCTATTTTATTTATTATTTAAAATTGTACTCACCTGTCTTTTTCTCGCACCATAAGAAACTAGGAAAAAATCACAGAAAGATACCGTGAGAGCAAAGCAACCATTGATAGGAACTGATCTTAAAATATCAACAAAAGATGCTTCAATTCTGTGACGAAGATTAAGTTCCAAAGAATTTGATTTCCAAAGGTGGAGTTGTGCTGTAATGAGGATGCTTTGGCCAAAAGTTTTCAAACTTTATAATAATGTCCTTCACATTCAGATTTTGATTCTCCCACTATCTCATATCATAACTTTGAAGGCAGTGGCTGACCATACAAGTCCCACTGAATCAGTGCAACCTACAGATGAAAGAAGACACCAAATCCACACTGATTGAGCGGATATAGTCTTTTTGACACTACTGAATTTCAGCTTTTCTATAGAAATATCTCACTGGTTGCAGTGGAATGCACTTCAGAATGCCACGTTATGAAGAAAAAATATATATAAATGCCAACGATAGGGAACACACTTTGGCAAACACTTCAGGTTTGTGCAGATAGATGTTCGCTGGTAACTTTTGAGCAGACCAGAGCTGAGAAAGAAATAAGTTTGTGCATGTAAGGTGAACCCCATCCATGTCCCTACATGCCTGCCTGCTATTCCCTTCTCTACAAATTATAATGAATATCTCATTCTCATTATAATTTGATAAGTGCTTTCCGCTACAATATAACCCTTGTCCTGTTCATTTACCACTGTGAGGAAATGCTATCATGTGTGGCTCTGATCTGTGTTGGAACCCCCATATCAGGAGGCAGAATCCAAAGAGACAAAACAAAACAAAAGACAAAAACATGTGACACCTTAAAGACTAGCTATTGTGCTTTAATGTAAGCTTTCGTCAATCAAGCCCACTTCTTTGGACATATTGCAGCAGAATGAAATGTTGAATGAAATATCCGTTTCATACGAAATATTTATTGGGTCTTGGGTTTAGGGCATATTTACATGCAGTGATATGGCTTATGTTGTTTTAGAGCTATGTTGTAAAATTCCTCAGATGACACAAAACAGGCACCAGACCTGGGTGAAGATGAGTGGGGAGATGAAAGAGAGAGAGGAGGGAGTGGGGTTAAGACTGGGGTATGACTTAAATTTAAGAATGTGAGAAAAATAGAATATTAAATACAGAGGTGAGAGATAGGTGAGAGGTGAGAGGAGATAGGTGAGAGGTGAGAGCAGTGGAATCGCATGTATTAATGTAAGGAATATTGACAGTTTTAAAAACATCTTTGAACCTTATGGTGAGAGATGGGCTTGGTAGTAGTGAAGAAAATAACAGTGGCAATACAGAAGCATTGCATTTGGTAAGGACTTTAAAAACCCTGGCTCATAAACATTCAATCCAAATTCAACCCATAAAAATTCTATCCAGTTTTTGGATATCCATCACGCATATGAATTTAATCTCAGCTGTTCCCCATCTGTATTCTTGATTTGTAATTATTCCATCTGGTCACAAATCCGACACCAGAAATTGCAATACACCAAATCTATTTCAGGATATTCTTTGGAAGATTTGAAGGTCACCATTTTAGAACAGAATCACGCCAGGGTAATCTGTACCAAGGAAAACCCTTGCAAGGGCCACTTTCATTTCGAATCAAGTTGCTGACTTGAAGTTACTGATGAATAAAAATTGCCTGGGCATAGCAAATCCTCAAGGATCCTCCTTTTCTTACTAAAATATACCTCTTAAGCTAAATGGTAAAAGATGCTTACCTGAGAAGTAACAAAAGAGTAGAGATGTAATTATAAATACCCCCACAATCTTCATTGTGGAAGTCACTACCAAATCCTTTGCCAACCGCAGATTAGCAAGCAGTTCCAACAACAAGGGTGTTTGGGTGTATCTGTCTCTTTATATATGCAGGAAAAGCCCATCCATCCTCCTTGTCTTTTTGTCATTACAAACAATTGGATGTATTTGTTGAGGTTAGTGACAAGACATCTTTGAATTCGGTGCCAATAAGTATGAAAAACACAATGGGGTGGGTGGGAATTGAAGCAGCTCAAACGATCTTGATGACCAAACCACAGCTTTGGCATCCTTTTTGTTGAAGTCTTGAAAGTGACATTAACAGCTTGAGCAAACTCATAGTCATAGGATCTTCTCCATCATGAAATATGAGTTGTAAGCTATATAGAAAATGTTTTTAATGAAAGTAGAATTTATAGAAGTCTGGATCCCAGTAAATTGGGATTCATTTTGTTTAACATTTTCTGAAGATGCAGCTCGGTGTGTAAATCAATCATCCTTCTTACTACAACCATTAAATAACAAGAAACATCTATCATATATATTCTGAATAGAGATGGGCACGACTTAGCGGAATTCCCGTTTCCGTTTCTGTTACTCGTTTCCGTTACGCAAAGGAAACGGTAACGGGAATTATTCCGCCAGAACTCGAACTCGAACCAACTAAAGAATAATTGGGTCTGATTTGTCGTGTTCATTCCTGGCATCGCGGCGATCCCGTGATGCCAAGCGGCACAGAAAAAAAGTTTTTAAAAGTTAAAAAAAACCCCGATTCCCGGCCCTAAAAACAGGCAAAAACTGTCTGAGGGCACCTACCAGGCCAGAAGGGTGTTTTATTTGGGGGGCGGTTTCCCCGCCCCCCTCTCCTTGGCTAGTGCTACTGCTGCGCTGCTGGTACCAGGCGGGGGGGGCATCGTCTCGTCTGCCTTTGCCATGCGGTGTGCGGGCGGGGGGATCCAAAATGGCGACCGCAATATTTTTTTTGAAATTTTTACAGTAGCAGCAGTGGGTTTGTCTTGCCAAAATACGTCTCCGTTTATTTTATTTTATTTTATTTTATTTTTTTACACCTGCGCATTCGCAATGATGGGCTCGCCCATCAGAGTGGACCATGCAAATTTTTGGAGCCATTCCACCAATCGCATGGCCAGGTTTTGGAGACTGTACCAGGCTGGGAGAGCGCATCCATTTGCCATGCAGTGCGGGGGGATCTAAAATGGTGACTGCAATATATTTTTTAAATCGTGGTCCAAAACCCCACCAAAGCACCACAGAAACATGCGAAAATTAGCTATTTTAAATGCTTGAATTTTTACAGTAGCAGCAGTGGGTTTTTCTTGCAAAAAAACGTCTCCGTTGATTTTATTTTATTTTATTTTATTTTATTTTTTTACAACTGCACATTCGCAATGATGGGCTCGCCCATGGGAGTGGACCATGCAAATTTTCCACCAATCGCATGGCCACTTGGCCAGGTTGACCACAGAGACTTCTGGGATGTGCCAATCAGGCATAAACAGCCCACTAACCATAGCCCGAACCCGAACCCTAACCCTAAGCCTAACCCATACGCAAGTACACTGTCCTTCTAAGTGGGTCAGAGAGGCACCCAGAGGTGCACCCCAATACTCACCATAACCTCACCCGTAACTAGCCTAACCCTAGCCCTTGCACTAACCCGTCTTAACCCTATGCCAGATCTACTTGCATTGCACTACACGCAAGTACATTTCCCTTGGAGCGGGTGCAAAGAGTCTGCCAGTCCGTCACTTGTGGCTCTGGCTGACTCCTGCAGCAGCATTTGTGTGCCATGCAAACCATGCCTGCAAGTGCTGCCTGACTGTGTCTCACCGACTGTTGCAGGGAAGGCACCCCAAAGAGGGGTGCCTCTGCCAGTCTGCTGCGTCTGCAATATGCATATCCATAGCACATGGCTATGCATGCCCTTTTGTAGCAGCGCTGGCGGGTGAGGATAGGAGGCACCCACCACAGAGAGGTGCCTCCAGGAGCCCGCTACCCCCCCCAAAACCAGTACTAATGACAAATGAAAAAACGAAAAACAAAATGACAAATTTTTGCGAAATTTCGCGAAAAACGGAAACGAGCCGAAACGGGCTGCCTCCGACACACAACAACTCGAAAATGTCATTTTCCCTAGTCGTGCCCATCTCTAATTCTGAAGCACTTGTACAGAAAGAACTTAACACAGGGCTGCATTAATGAACCAGGTGATTCATTCTTCGCCCAGAGCATATGATCTATTATATCAAGCCTGCCCAACAGGTGGACTGTGGGCTACCGGTAGCTCGCGAAGGGTTCAAATGTAGCCCGCTGTCCATCAATTAAAAATGTGAGGGGATAAGTTCTCCACCCCTTCCTCCCCCATCCCAAGGACCCCACTGCCCCAGCAAAGTTCTGGGTCTGTCAGCCCACTGTGTCAGCTGAGTGGGGCAGTTCAAGGGCCATGGTGCATTGAAATCTGAAATCATCAGAACAGATTAATTGGTTTTCAATGCATTCCTATGGGAAACCACTGCTCTACTTACAAAAGATTTTACTTATGAGCATGTGCTCAGAACGGATAAAATGCGTAAGTAGAGGTTTTAGTGTAGTAGCCCTCAGACACTTTGGGACGGAAGTAGACATTGGCCTGTTCAAAGTTGAACAGCCCTGTATTATATTACAGTTGCCTCCAATGGTGAAGGATTTTTCTAATTTGCCCTTTAAAAGGAACCAATGAGACACTTCCAAAACTAATATTAATCTTTTAGTTTGCACGTTTTTGCATGTTTCTGATGTTTGTGGCATGGTTCTGTCATTAAACATAGCAGTAAAGAAATGTATATATATACCTGCTTATGTACAAAAATATCCATGGCTACCTGAAATATAACGGGTTACATTTATAGTACTTTTTTGCTTTTGATTATATCTAATGAAAATATTGTATGCTGGACCCTACAGAGACAAATTAGGGAGGGATGATAAAGCTTTGCATGCTGAGTGCCATGATTACAGGCCCCTTGGAAAGATTAGGAGGCTAATGAAGGGAAACACAATTGTCTGAGAACCTGGAGAGATGCTGTTGATTAGAGTAGGCACTACTAGGTGAGATGAACCCTGGGACTGATCTGGTGCTGGAGAGTGGTGAGAGGGTTGGGTAAAGGTACAGTATTAGGAGAAACAATGATAGGGAATCATCTGCATTGGAAAAACATAAGTCCAGATCCTCAAGAACAGAGAATTGTGTCAAGGAAAGATCATGAAGTACCAGAGCTACACCTGGGAAAGAGAGAGCGTGACAGACCACATGCCTTCTAGATCGTTTGGGTCAAAACTTTTATTGATTGGCTGAAAAGGGCTGGCACAGAATCCATACAATGAGGTACAAAGTTAGCCCAGGTCCTCCATTTGGGAGGGACTGAATATCCATAGACTCAGCATGTTTTTAAGAAAAGCACCCTTTATTAGCACAGAAGCCACGCCACCTGGTTCTGTTAGATCTAGAAATGGGCAGTTCTACCCAGTTTGGTGTGGTATTCTCACAGGTTGCTTCGCACCCTGTCCTGTCTCCTCAGCACACTTGCTTTTTCCTCAGCCAAAGTGTGCTTCCCTCACACTCACACCTCTTCAGCATGATTGCCACTCACTGACTGCAGTGTGCACTTCCTCTGTTTCCTCCAGAAGCTGCCCACTCAAAGACAGTGCTTTGGATTTCTCTTCCTCACCACCTTATCTGAGTGGGTGTCTGCCCAAGGAAGCAGAGGAGGGAAGCACACTCTGTAATCAATGAATGGCAGACATACTGAGGAGGTGGGAGATGAAATGTGCTTCACCTGGGGAATGGGTGAGAGCACAGAGGAGGTAAGAGAGAAGGGGACATGTGGCACCCATGGAACATGTGCAGGCACTGGACTGAACTGAGAAGAACTGCCAAACTGCAGTTCATGCCCATCTTTAGGTCGGCCTCTTGGTGGATAGCGTGGACTAAAATGGTTTTCTCACTTTCTCGTGTAGATGATCTTTTAACTTATTGCCTTATTAATTTGATTTGCAATTATTTAGCTGTTTTCCATTAACTTGCCTTTTTTTCTTGTTCTTTAAATAGAATTTAGAAATGCCACATGATATGTTTCTTGGATTGCAGTGGGCAAGTTGATTCCAAACTCCATTTTGCTTCAGCTGCAATTGTTTACACGAAGACCCACCCTTCCTTTTGCAAGTTGGTGTGGTATTACTTTCTGTGGTAGACATTCATCATGAAACTACAATGTTATTGGACTGGAGGGTCCTAAAGAAATGGGGCTTAACTGCCAGTATACTCTCCGCTTCTGAGAATCAGCGGCCATTGGCTATATTCTCATGAGGTATTTTTGAAGGGTTCTTAGTTGAGAGAATTTTGCCCACATTCAACATGTCCTCTAATGTTCATCCAATCTGAGTGGCCCCTCTTCCATGAGTGTGTGTGCTATAGGTATGCACATGCGAGTGGCTCCCCACTCCATGGATTCCATTGCAGTTGGAAGAAAAATGGCAGCAACTGGTGCACTGGGATTGAAAACCCATGTGTGGAGGGGACCAGAGGTTTGCACAGGTGCACAGCTTAGAGTGAACCTTGCCCATTTTGGAATCCTTTCTTGGTGACAACTCTACTGGGTTTTGAAACACACCCATGATGTGGAACTTACCCTTTACACCTGGTTAATGATGGCATCTTCCCAAGTAAATCTCAATGCTGTCTGGCAGGTTAATCCTTTTTCCTGGTGCTAGAGACATGGATCTAAGCCTATCACTGAAACACCACTAATGGGCCCATGGAATGCTTTTAGAGATGAAGACGGTTTTTTAGTGATTTGTCATGTTTCATGCTTTGTCAGGGCTGATGAATTAACAAATCGACGCAGCAACAAATTTCCAGTGATGAATCAATTTATCCCTTTAAATCCCATTAAAACGCTTTAACCCTCCTCCAGCACCTAGAGGCCCCAACTGTGCAGAAATGCTTTCTCTGACTTTCCTCTACAAGCCTTTAAAGTTTGGTTTGGGGGTTTGATGTCTGAGCTATGAAACCTAAAGAGGCCCCCAAAGAAGTGCCCCCAGGCACTCAGAGACACAACACTTACAAAGAGACAAGGCCTCCAAGTTTGGTGAAAATTGGTTTACAGACACCTGAGATATATACTCACAAAATGGAGGCCCCTAGGAAAGTATACTTTGGAAACTGGGTTGGGGAAACCCAGTTTTCACCAAATCCAGAGGACTGTAGAGGAGAGTTAGATGATGCTTGTCTGCATGTTTGGAGTCTGGTGCCTGGTGATAACTTTCTGGGGGGCAGCTATTTAGGGGTGCATAACTCAGACAACAAAATTCCAATCCCTACCAAACTTGGGAAGATTGTAGAAGAGAGTCAGGGGATGATTTTAGCCAAATTTGATACCTCTAGCTGCCCTGGGGGCGTTTTATAGCCTGACAAATTAGTGATGAATTAAAAAAAGAACTAGCACTCATCCTTTCATATTTATTGGGAGACTTTATGTATGATGAATTTTTCTTAAAGATGAGTCAAATTCATCAGAAATCATGATTCATTTTTAGTTAGTCCCCATATCTAAATACTTTATTTTGTGTTCTTTTATCCAATTATCTCCTTCACATTCACCTTTTAAAGGAGACAGAAACCTAAACAGCTCACTAAACCAGACAATACCAAAAGGCAGGGCATCCTTCATAAAAGATCTATCAGCTCCTCTCTTTTCTCAGTATATCCTTGAACTCAAACCAAGAGAGACCTAAGCATATAAAGCAAGCAAATGTTGTGTCACCCATCTGTCAACTGTTCAAAATAACAAAAAGATCTATCCAGTCGGAGTAGCTTTGGTGGCAAATGCAATCTTTTTGTTCTCATATATTTGTTTATAGACATTTGTTGAGCACAGGAAGAAAAAAAAACTGTTTGCGATTCTTAAGAATGCAGATAAATAGATTAAAAAGTGTAACAACTGTCCCCTTCAGGTTGCCCAGGCAAAGTTTGCTCTCTTCGGATCAACTGAAATTCGGATGACATGAGGACCTGGAGATAAAGCAATTATTTGTCTTATATATTTGCCAAGGGTGTACAGTCAGCACCTACTTCCTGATGTTAGCAAATGGTCTTACTATAAAATAAGACAATAAGGATGAGGTTATAGGCAGGTTATAGTCAAAGTGGTGAATACATTTTTGGTTGAGACTTACCATATCAGTGGGCAAAAGGTTGAAACCCCAAATTGCTTTTATTTTAATTAGAAAAAGGCATAGCATATAAAAGTGAGTAAACTGGCAAGCCACTCCAGTATTCCTGCCAAGAAAACTCCATGGACATGGGGTCACGAAGAGTCGGTCATGACTGTAATGACACCACCACCACCACCACCACCGTTAGTATGACACTATAAAGGCATTTCGATCTCTAAAAGTTATATGTGAAGGAGGGAAGTCAGTAGGAGATATCTAATAAAAATGAGAAAAAGTTGAATAGTTTGTTAATTGTCTTGATTCTTCTTCAGTTACTTTATGTGCTACATGGCCTTACACTGATTCAGTGGTCACTGCTAGAGATGGGCACGACTTAGTGGTATTCCGCTTTCCGTTATGGTTACTCTCACGGAAACGGTACGGAATTACTCCGCCAGAATTCGAGCTCACCGCTAGGGTCGGGCGTTACTTGCAAAATGCACCACAGAAAAAAGTTTTTAAAAGTAAAAACATTTAGGATCCATTATATTAAAAAAGCCCTAAAAGCTATTTTAAATGTGTTTTATTTGGGGGTTTTCTTGAATTTTGGTACCAGGCTGGGAGCATCCATTTGCAGCAGTGGGTTTTTATTTTTTTGAAATTGTTGCCCAAAACCCCACCAAAGCACCACAGAAACATGCGAAAATTAGCTAAAATGCTTGAATTTTTACAGTCTCCAAAAAAAAGAGTTGATTTTATTTTATTTTATTTTATTTTATTTTATTTTATTTTATTTATTTTATTTTTTTACACCTGCACATTTGCAATGATGGGCTCACCCATGGGAGTGGACCATGCAAATTTTCCACCAATCGCATGGCCACATGGCCAGGTTGACCACAGAGACTTCTGGGATGTGCCAATTGGGCATAAACAGCCCACTAATCGTAGCCCAAACCCGAACCCTAAGCCTAAGCCTAACCCATACGCCAGTACACTGTCCTTCCAAGTGGGTCAGAGAGGCACCCAGAGGTGCACCCCAATACTCACCCTAACCTCACCCGTAACTAGCCTAACCCTAGCCCTTGCGCTAACCCGTCTTAACCCTAAGCCAGATCTACTTGCATTGCACTACATGCAAGTACGTGAGACACAGCGGGTGCAAAGAGTCTGCCAGTCCGTCACTTGTGGCTGTGGCTGACTCCTGCAGCTCCCTCCAGGAGCCCGCTACCCCCCCCAAACCAGTACTAATGACAACGAAAAAACAAAAAAACTAACCGACTAATTTTTGCAAAATTTCGTGAAAAACGGAAACGAGCCGAAACGGACTGCCTCCGACACATGACAACTCGAAAACGTCATTTTCCCTAGTCGTGCCCATCTCTATTCTACCCATTCAAGGCTAGAAAATTGAATGTCCAGCTCATGGTTGTGGTGGGGAATGTTTAGCCTGCACAATTAAATTGTAAATGCCCAGAGAATGCTTCAAGCAATGTGGGGGTGGTATATAAACAGCACCTTTTTTAAAAAAACAAAACTTGTGATTGCAAAACAAGTTTTATCACTAAAATAATAATACTGTACTTTCAGCTAAATACTGCACAGCTCTTTTTATGGACTTAATGTATGGGATGACTTTATTTCTACACTGTTATGTGTGCAATGAAGGAGATTCCTGCCTGTGTGCCCCTCTTCTACTTTTCCTCCTCCTCCAATAGAAGTTCAATGTAGGTAAACGTATTCTGAAATGAAAACTCTGGTTGCTCTTCAGATCATGTAGATGAAAACAGAATAAACCTCTCCCCCATTCCTACCTGAAAGCCACATTGAACTTTTAAACCACTAAGATGATAAGCTTAAAACCACTTCTAGCAATGACTTTGACAGAATATTTGCTGGGGAGTAGGATCTATATATATTAAAAAAAAGATGTATGAAAGCCAGTGGGCTTGGATTCCACTTTGTGGATTTGGAGGTGGATGAAGCACTGCCAAAATATATGTGAAGAGCTGTCAAAGGAGGGATTTACTGACCCAGGATGAAAAGGTATTGAGACACAACATCCTGCTTAAGTGTTTTAGCACTCTATATCAGATGCACTCGGTAAACTAAAGGAATATTTGATTTGAAGCACAGATGTAAATAAAATGATAATACTGCTAACGCTCCTTCTGATGACATCCCTGTTTCTCACCACATCTAATGCAAATAGAATTACTAGCAGATTATACCCAAAGTTCAATAAATAAATTAAAATGGAAAATTGGACTGCATAGAGGAATTTTTTTCCTATAGTAACTCCCACTTCCTCATCACTTGTACCAACAGTTGGTTTGTCCCAAGACAAACAATGATGTTTTGTTCCCTATACCCCTCAGGCCTCACCTCATTCAAGTTTTGTACTCCTCTGGTTGATAACACTGTTGAAATGAGAAGACCATGAAACCTGTGTGAAGTGTGTGGTGAAATCCCAGAGAAGGATCCACATGGCCATAGAGACAAGCATTAGGTCAGTATTATGATGAACCTGTCATTGATTGCACTTGCTATTGTATTACATGCTGTCAAGCTTCTGCTGATTTATGGTAAAATTAATAAGACTTTCCAGGTATGTGAGAACACATAAGGGGCACAAAAGAGTTGTTCACTATTGCCACACATAACCCAATGTGTTTCCTTAGCAAGAAACTGAGCCATGATCTGCCAAATCCTAATCCGACTACACCACACTTGGTGTCATGATTAACTGAGCATTTACAGTGGTACCTCTACTTATGAGTCTAATCCGTTCCAAATGCATGCTCGTAAGTAGAACAATTCATAAGTAGAGCAGAGGTTCCCCATAGGAATGCATTGGAAATGGATTAATTCATTCCAGTGGGTTTGGGGGCAAAACTTTTTATAGAGTGCATTTTAAACACATGCACACTGCACAACAGCATTACTTTCCAAGAATAACCTTTTCCAACAACACATATCTTTTTTTAACATGATATAGAACAGTTCTGTGCACTTTAAAGGCAGGCAGGCACACAGAACATGCCTCACTCTCAGCCAACATTTTTCAAAATATATATATAAAAATATTTTTAAAAATTTGTTAGAAATTGTAAGTAGAGCAAACAACATCTAAAATTTGTAAGGCATCAGTTAAAATGCCAATGGTTTCGCGCTCTTATGTCAGATTGCTTGCAAGTAGAACCACTCATAAGTAGAGGTACCAGTGCACTTCATATGAATGAGAACTCAGCCGTATTGGGTGCTATATGCTATTTCTCCAAATGCCCGGTCCAGAATTTAAATATAGCTATATTCAGTTCTGAATTTTATACTGAATATGTAATGTGTCTTAAAGGACTGAATTAAAATGCTGAAAAATGGATAATTACATCATAGGTGTCTTTCAGTCTCGAGAGACTATGGTATTGTGCTCTGTACAAAAGTCCTAAAGCAACCTCTAGTGTGGCTAAAAAGGCCAGGAAACTGCCTCTTCTCATGTTGTTTCCACACTGCATGCAAAGCTGACGTGGCCTCTTCAGAGCACAAGGTCTGGTTAGATTAATGTGGATATGCATATGATATACCTATACATGTGTAAAATGACATATTTGCATTATGGTGCAAACAGTGTAGGCTCTAAATATGGTAAGTCCCGTAAATAAGATTAAGTCTTAATTAAAGTCCCGTGTTTGTTGAGCATTGAGCATTAAATACATGACTGGTGCTGATCTTGCATTATTAATTTTCATTTAGTCAAGCAGATGTGCAGAGAAGTCCATTTGTGAAGCCCTTGTTTTGACGTCTGAACTCAAATAGTGGAAGCCATGTGCACTAAGGCATACTAAGGTTAAAGGCCAATAGGCATGACCCTACATCTTACTCATGTGCTGAGTAAATACTGTTCAGGGTGAACTTGTGAAGAAAGCTCAGAAGGGTGTACAAGAAGCAAAGGAGAGCTTCTGGATTTGTGTCTCTGTGTTGCAAAACTTCAGGACTAGAAGCTAATTCCTGAAATGGATCAGTACCTGTAATTAAAAATCTGTGCCACTTGAATATTATGATTTTATAAACACAAGGCACACATGTTGGAATGGTATGGACTCTTCATTTGACAGTCAGCATATGGAATTAATATGAGGCAGACAATTCCAGTTTTTGTTAGCACACACAACAGAGATACACAAAAATTTGCATGAAGTATATTTCACCACATTGTTTTCCTTACAGGTGAACCTGTATACAAAATTAGGGTATCATTTGGAAGAGACTTAGTATGAGGTTTGTGTGGAATGCCTAAGATTGTGTTGACTTAGATAATACCTGAGGGGTGCGGGCGAGTGGTGTGCGATCTTTGGAAAGGGCTCTGGCTGCGGAGCCAAAACCTACCCCCCTTTCCCTCAAGCCCTTTCGGGGTCCTGCGGTCCTGCAGTATAGCGGGACCGCATTATATGAACTGTGAAAGGGCGAGGGACCACTGTATCTGCAGATGGTGATTGGCAGTGCAAGGGCCCAGGCCCAGCAGCGGGCCTGCAAAATTGGGGGCAGAGGAGGAGGAGGCCATGCGGTTCCAGAGTTCCCACCCACCTAACCATGTGCAAGATCCTCCCTACTCAGCAGGGAGTAGGCCGCGTGGCTCTGGAGCTCCCGCCTGCTCACAAGATCCTCAGTGGTGGCAGGGAGGAGGCTGCATGGCACCGGAGCTCTCGCCCGCCTGCTCGCTCACAAAATCCTCAGTGGCAGCAGAGAGGAGGCAGCACAGCTCTGGTGCTCCTGCCTGCCTGCTCACTCGCAAGATCCTTAGAGGTGGCAGGGTGGAGGCTGTGTGGCTCTGGAGCTATCACCCACCCACCCACCTGTCTGTAAGATTGGCGGTGGCAGCAGCAGTGAAAGAGGCTATAGTGCCACTGCAGAGTGCCCTCCCACAAGGAAGAGGAAGAGGCAGCTTGGGCAGCACGAAGGACGGGTGGCACGGCACCACTGCCTGCAGCCCTAGCACCCTGCCATGGCTGTCACCACCGGATAAAATTGTTTGCTCTTATCCACGGATTTTGTTATCTGCAGGGATCCCAGAACCAATCCCCCACGGATACCGCAGTCATACTGTATTTTCATTTCGTGCCCATCTCTATTGCTAACCTCCTTTCAGCTGACACAGTTCGGTTCTTGTTAGGGGAAACAGCATGCTTATTTGAGAGTAAAAGTGAAAATAATCTTTATCTATATACTGTGTATAATAGGTAGTTTAGTCCACAATAGAAACAAGCAAGTTTATCCATGTATTGGCTGAAATCCTCTTGCCACATAAGACAGAAAGCATTGATCAGTAGGCACAGGCATCCAGGTTATTACTAAAAGGAAAACCCCAGTAAAAGATATCTTGTTTTTGGTTTCTTATTCTTTCAGAAATTTCTGACGGAGAAACTCTGTAATTGGGTTCATTTAGCAAAACATCAGATTATCTCCATTGGGCCCACACAAGTAAAACTGCCCCATGTTGTGATTTCAGCAAATAGACCATCTGCACGTCTTTCCCTTCCTGGCCTTGCCTTACAGTCACATGCCTTCCTGGTCTTGCCAGGCAGCCTCATTTATCATCTCCTTCTATCATCTCCTTCTTCTTCTTCCTCCTCACCACCACCCCTGCTATGTGCCTCCTTCATGTTTGTGCCTGCCTTGCTTTCTCCTCCCATGAAAAATGCAAGGTGGAATTACCTGGAAGAGGTGCCTCCTTTCATGAAAAACTAAAGGAGTCATCATGACCAAAATATGGATAACTAAAGGCCCTACCCCTCCCCAGAAAACAACTGAAATAGAATCAGAAGTTTCGACTATACACTACTCATTGCTGATTTTGGGGCGGGGGGCAGGGGATACAATTGAACATACCTATTCCATGTAGCTGTAGGACATCAAAAGCAACAATCAGTTTGCAAAATGTATTTGATGCTGCCTATCTATTACTGTTATTCTGTTGTGCAACTACAAGTGCTATGTTTAATAATTCCTTACAGTTTTACTCCTCTGAATGTTTCTATGTGGATATTTTGGCTTGAGGGGCCCGTGTTTTTGCTAAACTCTCAAATCATCCATAATGACATTTTGCATTTGATCAAAGTCAATAAATCAGTCTACAACAAAATTATAGCACAAGAATGAAGCCCTCATATGATGAAGCCTCTCTTGGAACATGGACCAAAGGAGCATAGGGTCAGAATCCTCTTGGCTTGGCTTATTTTATTGGAGAAGCACAGTTGGATTCACAGAGGTGATTAAGATGTTCTAGAGACAGTCTTTAGAAATGGGAAGAATGAGATTTAGGAAAGAAATGTTAAAATGATCAAATCCGGTGCTATTGCAGGATTTTCAATGGGCGTTGC
This sequence comes from Phrynocephalus forsythii, assembly GCA_029282475.1. Classification (NCBI taxonomy): domain Eukaryota; kingdom Metazoa; phylum Chordata; class Lepidosauria; order Squamata; family Agamidae; genus Phrynocephalus; species Phrynocephalus forsythii. The sequence continues at coordinate 115,272,689 of JAPFRF010000011.1, forward strand.
CACCCAGTCCAGTACAGAGTTATTGCCCATATATTTATAGGCATGGAATTCTTGTTTAAATGTAAGGTGAAGGCCAGCTTGGCAGCACTTGAGTGTTCAGCAGTGTCCTTCATCCTGAAACAAAAATTAGGAAGAGTTTAATGCTTTGAAGGGAACACAATTTTTCTGAAGAAAGCATTATTAAGCTTCCCAGATCATCATCATCATCATCATCATCATCATCATCATCATCATCATCATCTGGCATGTGCTTATGGGATTTTTGGAAAGTCACCATCTTTATGAAGCTCTCTGAGCTGTTTCAGGATCTGCTGCAGAGGAGAAGAGTGACCTGTTGTTCTTGCGGTCATAGACTGTGGCCATGCTGGATTTATTTTGTTTTATTTTATTTTTATACCATCCATCTGCCCGCAAGGCCACTCTCAGACTGAATTTCTACTATTACTCCCTTTGTGGAGCAGAGATTCAAAATGTCAATATGTCAAATAATGGTTGTTGAAACACCTTCTCTATTGGTCTTATGGTTAGACTGTAGCATTCCTCCCCACATGAATATTATTAATTCCACCCTCCACCCACCCACCCACCCACCCCGAAAATATATACAGTAGACAGTTTTTCAATTGCTCTTAGAAATACATGTTGAGTTATCTTTGATATCATAATCCCAAATCTTTTTTGACAGTTCCCTTAAACTAGCTTCTTAGCCCAGGTGCCTGGAGTGTTCCTGACATTGATGTATGAATGGGAAAGCTCACTTCACTTCTTATGGGCTCTCACCAGCAAAGGAAAGCCTGTACATAGCAAAAGTGTGGAAAATGGTGATATCAGGTGCTTTCATAACATAAGAGTCAAGCCATTGGTTTCCCAGATTGTAACTAGACATGGGCACGACTTGGCGAAATTGTTGTTTCCGTTTTCGGTTATTGTGTCCGTTACGTAACGGAAACAGTAACGATAATTAAGCCATCAGAACTCGAACTCGAACCGAAAAAAGAAAAATTTGGCCGGGTTTTTCGTTTCTGTTTGTGGCATCACGGCGATCGCGCGATGCGAAGCACAGAAAAAGTTTTAAAAGTTTTTTTTTAAAAAACCGACTCCCGGCCAAAAAAGCAGGCGAAAATATGCCTGGCCTGAGGCTTTGCCACCTACCACAGGGGTGATTTCTGGGGGGTCCCCGGCCTTTCCTCCCCTCTTCTCCTGTCCTGGGCTGCTTGCACCAGGCTGGGGGGGGGTCATCCTCGTCGTCTGTCTCGCTGCATGCCATGCAGTGTGGGGGGGGGGAGAATCCAAAATGGCGACCACAATTTTTCTTTTGAAATCGTGGTCAAAAAACACACCAAATAAACCACAGAAACATGTGAAATTTATTTATTTTAAATGCCTGAATTTTAATAGTAGCAGCAGTGGGGGTTTTTATAGCAATAAAACGTATTGATTTTATTTTATTTTATTTTTTATTTTTTTAGACCTGCCCATTTGGGCTGGGCATGGGATGGGACCATGCAAATTTTTTGAACCTCTCCACCAATGGCATTGCCAGGTTTTTGACTGACACTTCTGGATGTCTCGGAGGGCATAAAAAGCCAAGGCACCTTCCAGAAACTGCAGTCGGGTGTATGGATGTGGTTGAGGGAGGAGGGCTGGCTGCTGGTGCTGGTGTGATCCAATCGAGATTGAGGAGGGAGGCTGGAGGCTTTAGGATTTAAGTTAGGCAGGCAGGGAGGGAATTGAATTTAGAAAACAATTTCTTTGATTCCCTGCAGCTTTGTCTGCTGAAGGGAATAGCAGTTTATTCTTTATTTCTTCTCTGGCAGTTTGAGGATTTTTTTCTGATATTGGATAAAGGGGGAGGTTCGACTGGGAGTGGGAGGTGTGGATTTATTTTAAAAATATATTATATACTGCCATTTATTTTCTATTTTCCCAACTTCAATTTGCTTGCACACACACACATTTGGGGTGCAAGTCAAGAACAGAACCTCTATCCTAAGTGATATCCTAACTGCCCACTCGCCCGTCCGCCCACGCCGCCACCCGCCTGCGGCCCACGCCACCGCCCAGCCACTCGCCCACCCGCAGCCACCACCCACCCATGCCTCCCGCCACCACCACCCATCAGCACCTCCCCCCCGCTGCCTAGGGTGCAAAAACACCTAGCGCCATCCCTGATTGTGGGATGCCCCTATGCTCTGGGAAGTCAAATAACGCTAAATTGCGTTGGAAACGACAAACGACAAATGGAAATGACAAATTTTTGAAAAATTTTGCGACAAATGGAATGACCCGAAACGGACCCGTTCCGACAAACGAAAACTTGAAACATCATTTTTTCTGGTCGTGCCCATGTCTAATTGTAACACATTTTGTTAGTCACCATGCATCATTAAAATTAAATCATGTGTTCTTTCTTTCTTTCTTTCTTTCTTTCTTTCTTTCTTTCTTTCTTTCTTTCTTTCTTTCTTTCTACCTACCTACCTACCTACCTACCTACCTATTTATTTATTTATTTATTTATTTATTTATTTATTTATTTATTTATTTATTTATTTATTTGGGCAACTTGGGTTTAGAAATACACATGTGCTAGGCTAACAATGCAGGGTGATCTTTTAGGGCATTTGGGGGACTGCCTCACCTCAAGCTGGTCCCCATTCTCAGAATCATGTATCGCAACTACCTTGAGACCAAATGTAACTGCATTTAAACGTAATGACTCTCCTGCTCTAGAAGATAGTTCCCAGTTCCACACAGCCTCATTGATGAAATGAGGAAATTGGTCAGCACCTTTCAGCCAAGGTAAAAACAACTCTCTGCTGCAAATCTCCTGTCTGCCAGTGTTGACAGGGATGGTCACCTCCTGCAAATCCAAGACAGTACAAATCATTCAGCCTTTATTTTATCACGCTATGGGTGTCCAAGAAATATGTGGAGCCAGGAATGTGCCATTTCCTCTATTCATCTGTATCTTGCAGTTCTGACTGTGGAGAAACAAGGGCTAATGCAAAATAAGGTCTATTGTTTCTTCTGGTGCCATATCTTGCAGTCTCTCTCTCTCTCTCTCTCTCTCTCTCTCTCTCTCTCTGTGTGTGTGTGTGTGTGTGTGTGAACATGTGCACACACAGTGGGCTTGAACAGGATAAGGTTTTTTTAAATTAAAAACTCTTATGCATCTTAATGTCCTTCTCCTTCCACATCTCTCCCATTCTTTTCCTTTTTGGGATGAGGTCAAATAATTGTTTTTCTCGTCCTTGGCTCACAATTTTCTTCCTCTGAAGTGCAGCGAAAGGTATTACAGAGGAGTCTGAAAGCCTTTCATATTGATGTCCCTGCCCATCCAGTTTTTCCTTGGCAGGTGAGAACACCTCTTTTCATGAGGGAGATGTTCTCAGGAGCAGGACAGAGCAATGGAAATTGTTAATTTTGTCCTTGCTCTTCCTGCCCATTCCTGGGTCTGGCCATGGTGAGTTATTCTACCTTTCCTCTCACTAACAGTGAGGAGCACCAGCAACCACTGACTGAGAATCACCATAAAGAGTTGTGTTTCTCTGCAGCATTTGAATGTTGTTACAGGCCACTTTCCCCCATTTAACCAGGTGACTAAATCCTAGTTTATCTGTTTACCTTTGTCATTCTCTCTCCATGAAGCTTCCTGACCACCCAATCTCCTTCACACCTGGGAAAAGAAATATAATGGGATTAGTACACATCTTACATCCACATATACCTCTGTGTCATAATGAGTTCTGATGGATGAGTGACATAGGTAGCATTAGGGATGAAAGGATAATTGGAGAGAACTAACTCCTGGTCCCACTTGCTGGAATAAACCAGCAGAGGGATCAGCTTTTTTAAAAGTTGGACTCAAGTCATGTGGACTTCAGCCTGAATCTAAAACGTATATGACAGCATGTCTCCTCCTCCTCCTCCTCCTCCTTGAATTCTCTAATCCTGCTGCAAGTTTCTTGCCACTACCACCACCACCACGGGGCGGTTGTGGTAGGGAGTACAGAAAGGGAGGAGGAAGAGAATGGTTAGAGGACAATGGACAAGGGGTGAGTCTGGACAGGTGCCAGAGGGATGGGTCAGCAAGGGAGGCAAGTGCTGGTTTTTTGGCAAGCCAGGTACATTTTCATTCAAAAACAAAATCCTTCCCACTGATAGCAGGATTTTTTTTAAAAAAAAAAAGGTGGATGGGGCATTCACATGTGCAGAATCGAACCCAATCACACCCACCCCTAAATAAATGAAAAACTCACTGCCCTGGCACAGTGCTCCGTGCATTCACGTACGTCATGTGTGCACTAAATTTTTATTTTATTTTAAAAAAGAGACCCCAGTACAACTGCGGGTTTATTATCAGTAGCAGGGTCAAGCCCTGAGCCAATGTGGAAGATGACAGATCATGTAATTTATTTTACACAGTTCTTTCCCCCGGCTTTATAGATATAGTAAATGGTGGGAAATGAGTCACTAGTTATTCTAAACTGTTCTGATGTCTCAAAGCAAACTATAAAGTCAAAGCAGGACAAACCTTTGGGCATGGACCTCTATTCTTTATACCAATTTCAGATTTAGTTTTCCTGAGGGGGAAAAGGGGGAAATTAGTACAAGCAAACATATCATCCCAATAATATCAGTGTAAGAAAAGCTACTACACTGCAAGTATAGGCTTCACTCTAGCACAAATCTACTTAGAAGTATGTGCAACTGAATATACTCCTAGTCGATAAGTGGGTACAATATTGCAGCCTAAACTCATGTAACATTCTACATAGTATGTTTTGAATTCTTCTTTTGATAGTCTGTAGTAGAGTGCCAAGGGGTAGAAATATGAAATATTTCTTTTGGGGTTATTACTTTGGTAAACATTTGATAGACATGCTGCTGCTGCTGCTAATACAGTGGAACCTTGACTTGCGTCTTTAATCCGTTCCAGAGGTCTAGACTTAAGTCAAACATGATTTAAGTCAAATGAACTTTTCCCATAGGAAGTAATGGGAAAGTGGATTAATCCGTTCCAGATGATGAAAAAGACCCCCGAAAACAGCAATTTAACACAAATTTGACTGGGATAGGAGATTCCTTCCGGGGATGTAAATGAAATGTTTCTTCAAAGAGAGGAGGAGGCAGTGGAATTATAGTCCACAAGTTATTCGCCTCCACTTTTTAATGTTCATAGCAACAATGTCTAACATTTACATTTTACTTATTTTTAACCTGACGTTCCAAGTTCTGAACAACTGTATGCTTACCATTACAGATGGGCACGACTAGGGAAAATGACGTTTTCGAGTTGTCGTGTGTCGGAGGCGGCCTGTGTCGTCTCGTTTCCATTTTTTGCGAAACTTCGCAAAAAATGTCGTTTTGTTTTGCGTTTTTTGTCTGTCGTTAAACTGGTTTGGGGGGGTAGCAGGCACCTGGAGGCACCTCTTTTTTTGGGGGGGGGTGCCTCCTATCCTCACCTGCTAGGGAAAGCAGGCTCCTGGAGACCCCTCAATTCATACATGGGGGTCTCCTCTCCTCACCTGCTGCAAAAGGGCTTGCATGCATAGCCATATGGCTATGATTGCATACCCAGTTGCATGGAGAGACACAGCAGACTGGCAGAGGCACCCCTCTTTTTGGGGTGCATACTGCCTTCCCTGCATCAGTCAGGCCTCTGGGGCATGGTTTGCATGATGTCACACATGCTGCCGGCCAAGCCAAGCCTGTGCAGGAGTCACCCAGAGCCACAAGTGGCGGACTGGCAGACTCTCTGCACCCGCTGTGTCTCACTAAGAAGGGAATTGTACTTGCTATAGTGCAATGCTATGCAAGTACAGATCTGGGTTAGGGTTAGGGTTAGCGCAAGGGCTAGGGTTAGGCTAGTTACGGGTGAGGTTAGGGTGAGTATTGGGGTGCACCTCTGGGGGCCTCTCTGACCCACTTAGAAGGACAGTGTACTGGCGTATGGGTTAGGCTTAGGCTTAGGGTTCGGGTTCGGGCTACGGTTAGTGGGCTTTTTATGCCCGGTTGGCACATCCCAGAAGTCTCTGTGGTCAACCTGGCCAAGTGGCCATGCGATTGGTGGAATGGCTCCAAAAATTTGCATGGTCACTCCCATGGCCACCCCATCATTGTGCAGGTGTAAATAAAATAAAATAAAATCAATGGAGAGAGGAAAGAGGAGACATTTTGTTGTAAGAAAAACCCACTGCTACTGTAAAAATTCTGGCAGTTTTAAAATAGCAATTTTCGCATGTTTCTGTGTGGTGCTTGTGTGTTTTTGGACCACGATTTCAAAAAAAAAAAATTGCGGTCGCCGCCCCAGTTTGGATCCCCCCCACCCGCACCGCATGGCATTGGCGACTCGAGTCCGGCTGCCCAGGACAGGAGAGGGGGGAGGCCGGGACACCCCCCCCCAGAAACCACCCCTCTGGTAGGTGCACTCTGCACTGCAGGCATATTTTCGCCTGCTTTTTGGCCCGGGAATGGGGGGGGGAGTTTAAAACTTTTTTTCTGTGCCGCTTCTGCTTGAATTTCGGCGGCCGGCAGCGAGTCCGGTGCTTTGCAAGCGACTACGACGAGGATTTCCCCCACCACCAGAGCAGCCCAGGACAGGAGAGGGGGGGTCAACCACCCCTCTGGTAGGTGCCCTGAGCCCTCACTCAGGCACGCATATTTCCGCCTGCTTTTTGGCCGGGAATCGGTTTTTTTTTTAACTTTTAAAAACTTTTTTTCTGTGCCGCTTGACATCGCGGGATCGCCGCGATGCCAGGAACGACCACGACAAATCAGACCCAATTATTCTTTAGTCGGTTCAAGTTCGAGTTCTGGCAGAGTAATTCCCGTTACCGTTTCCGTTCAGTAATGGAAATGAGTAAGGGAAACGGAAACGGGAATTCCGCCAAGTTGTGCCCATCTCTACTTACCATTAGAGTCCCACAACTGTACAGTTCCCCAACTAAAATGCTTCCATTGTGGACCAGACTTCTGCAGCCAGATTTTTTACAAGACTGAGCCGACTGTCTAACCAGCGAGGCCAGCCCCGAGCTCCCGGCCCTTCTTCTCCTCCGGCAGCAGCGGCGGCTTCGGTGAGGTCGAGGACCAGCTCCAGGTGCTCGGAGCTGGCCTTGCTGAAGCCGCCGCTGCCGGGGGAGAGGAAGAAGGCAGGAGCAGTTTGGAGGCGGCAGCTGCGATGCTGGGTCGTGGCTGCCGCCCGATTCCAGTGCCTTGCGCCGGGGCTCCGAGATGTAAGTCAAAGCCTGCGACTCAAGTCAAACAGGCCCCTTCTTGCTGCAAGTCAAATATGATGCAAGTCAAGCAGCATGTAAGTCAAGGTTCCACTGTATTGTTGTTTACAGATCATGGGATCCTAATGACCAGCTGATATTTTCCTTCACTGCACTTTTTGTTGAAGTTAGTTGTTGACTCCACCTTGTGCTAATTGCACTCTCTGTAATTCTATGATAATAAAAAAAGGAAGGGTGTAGGGTACAATCATGCATGTGCAGATGTGGTGCAAGCATTCAGGAGCACTTTGTTGCTGACTTCCCATGCCATCTTGAGCAAAAAAAGCAAAAATCAAAACAAGAGAACCTGTGGCATCTTAAAAGACTAATGAGTTATATTTGCAGCATCCCACTTCGTTGGGTGCATGGGGCATAGTCTCAGAAGGCAGGCATTTCTGCACATACGGAGGGCTATAAACATGAAACAAAATGGTGATGGTCCCATAAGCAGTCATGAGATTAGAGGTAGGGTCCAAGGACAGTGCTGTCTTCTCCCGTGGTTTCTTTATCATTGCCTTTTGGGTGAAAAAAAGACTCTGTGTTGTTTTTGCTGAATCAAATTGCTGTATATTTTGCTCTATAAGATGCATCTGACCAAAAGATGCACCTAGTTTTTAGAGGAGGAAAACAAGAAAATATTTAGCCTAAGGTTTAATGGTAGGGAAATCTTGGCTGCAAAAGGGGAGGGTAGAGGCTCCATGGAGAAGACTTCCTTGCAAACAAGGTGATTTTTGACTGGGGAATCCAGGCTGCAAAAGGGGAGATTGCAAATGAGATGATTGGAACTGTGCAATCCAACTGCCAAGGGGGAGGTTTGCAAATGAGGTGATTGAAACTGTGGAATCCAAGCTGCAAAAGGGGAGGTTTGCAAACAAGGTTATTGGGACTGTGGAATCCAGGCTGCAAAGGGGTTGCAAACAAGGTGATTGGAACTGTGGAATCCAAGCTGCAAAAAGGAGGCTAGGGAATCCAAGCTTCAGAAGGGGAGGGTAGAGGCTCCATAGAGGAGACCTCTTTGCAGATGAGGTGATTTTTGACTGGGGAATCTTGGGTGCAAAGGGGTGGGGTGGGGAGAGGCTCCCTGGAGGAAGCCTCTTTGCAAATGAGGTTATTGGAACTGCCTAATCACGGCTGCAGCCTCTCCCGTCCCAGGAGGGGCTCCGTGCAGGTAACTTCTCGCTAAATGAAAATCTGTGATGTATATGTAACAGGGACTGCTGTATTTGCTCAATAATATGCACAGACATTTTCCCTTACTTTTTTTGGGGGTGCATCTTGTAGAGCTAAAAATATGGTAACAGAAACCCCTGGAAGGTTACTTAATGAGAAAGAAGAATTGATTATCCCTGCCAGAAACTGCTGCCCCTGCCACAAAATTCTGGGTAATTGTTCTGCACCAGCCATGAAGGAGCAAGTGCATTTCACACACAAAAGCTTGATGTTTGTTTTATTTTTACTAATCAAATAAAAGATATCACATACCTTTTTAAATGGAAAAGTGTGCTGCTTATATACTGACCCATAGTGCCTAAAGCACTCTCTGGGAGGTTTACAAGTAATTATGGAGGCTACACAGTCCCCCGCCCCACAATCTGGATACTCACTTTACCAACCTCAGAAGGATGGAAGGCTGAGTGAACCTTGAGTCTGCTACCTGGAATTGAACCCCAGGTCATGCTGCTGTTGTGACGAACACTGCCTAGACTTTTAATATTCCTGCTGCCACCACCAGTTTCCTGGATCACTTTAGCTATTTCAGTAAGAGAATCTGACATCATGTTGTATATCTTCAAAACAAAACTTGAACTGTTTATTGATTTACAGATGGAACTTCAACGTCATTGGTATAGCGATGACCAGTTAACTTATATGCTTTAATAAAACATAGTTCATAGTTACTTAGTTATTCACACAGTTACTTCTTTGTTTCATTAACTATACTTATATCTGTTTATATACCAGACCCTAGCAAATCTCAGGATCTCACACCTGACTATTAATTGACTCTCTTAGATGATAACTTCACTGCAGGTTTTGGCATCTCCTTACCACAGAGTTCTATACATTTATAGCCTTTAGCCACACCCACCAGTTAACTGATTGGCTATTCTAAACACACACATAAATATTCATAAATAACAATACATATTCATAAACAGCCCTGTTCATCACCGCAGTACAGCAGTTTAACCACTGTGCCATGAGGCTCTTTTTTTTAGCTTTTAAATACTGTTTTATGATATAAGCCACCTTTAGGGAGGAAGGCAGGTTATTTATTTATTTATTTATTTATTTATTTATTTATTTATTTATTTATTTATTTATTTAAAGAAATAATATGTTGCTATACTCACAGGATTCTGTCACAGAGCATACACTCATTGCTGTATGTCACATCATCCGTGCCACAAATCTCCTGGGTGCTTCGTTTGCAGAGGACTTTTCCTCTGGTTTGAGGGTATTTGGCACAGTCAGCCTAAGGGGACAGTAGCACAATTATTAGAATGGACAGCTGATGAACACAGATTAGACATGCCTGCCTCTTGCTTCCTTTGCCCCTCCCCTTTAACTTTTCCTGCAAGAGAACTTGGAGAACACTATTACTAGCTGTCCAGGATAGATCTGCAAGCTCTGAACAATGGAAAGGCATGATCCCTTGGGTCAACAATAATGCTAGCCCTGCTTTCGAATTGAATCAGGGCAGAGCAGACTTCATGAACATTCCTAATCCTGCAGTGCCACATCTTTTTATTCTTATCTGACACTTCCACACACAGAGAAATGTAGAGTTCAGCTGGAACATGATATGTTGTTGTTGTTGTTGTTGTTGTTGTTGTGTTGGTGGTGGTGGTGGTGGTGGTGGTGCTGCTGCTGCTGCTGCTATTGACAACAGATGCTGAAAGATTTCCAGAGGAGCAACTGGGGCTCACATACTCAGAGTGAGAGAAGTTGTGATAGGGTTGCTCAGCTCAGGAATGGGCCATGTTGATAAAGAACAGTGATGGCACCGAGTTGTTACAGGTGAAAGTAGAAGGAAAGCAGCTCTCCACCCATAGAGATACTTAGCTCCAACCCACAATTCATGAACCCCCTGATGCAGCTGTTGTCTGCAGAGGGTACTCTGAAACCATGACATGTCTGTCTCCCCTGCTGTGATGAATAGTAAGATTAACAATAAGCATACAGGTGGCAGTGGGAACATGACCCATCAGGTCTCTCAGGGATCAGATCTGCACTGCTGTTGTCCAACTGTATTCAATGTAACCCTATCCTGGGGGTAGTACTGATGGCAATGGTGGGCAGAAAAGCTGAGAGATCTGTAGCTACAATGAAGTTTGCAGCAGCCCTCTTCCCCTCACTGGTAAGGGGTCATGAGGCTGCCACATCCTCCACCCCTATGAGCCAGTATGAAGCACAACTACATAAAACATGGTTTTAGAAAGAACTATAAGGAGTTGTTGGGAAGTCATTGGAGAAAGCAAGATAGGAAGAATGTTATGCGGATGTCAGGGACAATTCCAATAACACAAGAACAGAACCCATGACTTCAAAAGGACAAATGCTTTGTTTGAAAGAGTCCCTAATTTCATTTTGAATTTTACGCTACAATTAATCTGCAAGTGTATTTTAATAAGTCAAAAAAATTGTTTTCGAGCTGTCTGTTCTCCACTTTCCAGCCCCAATTTGGCCTATATTTCATCATATTGAGCCAATATGTGCCACTCTTGATGCCACCATGTTGAACGGCAAAGTTGATCTATCTACCTGGTTGTACAAAACTGTCTACAGATGAACCATTGAAGTCACTGAGCATGTCAAAATTGTCCATTCTACAGTCCCTTCTATAGGTCCTTCAATGGTCAATTCTACCCTGGTTTCTCTGTGACAGGCTCTCCAAATTTATGATCTTCTGTTCATGAACTCCAAAGGATTTTAGTAATTCTGGGGCTCTGAGATGTTTATATCTGTATGTACAAGTGACAAATGGTAACATTTTGGTGGCAAAACAGCTTGCAGACCTATGGAAGTTACTTTAGGAGTGTATCCACTAAATTCAATGAGGACTTACTTCTGGTCCCCAAATAAATATGCTTAAGTGTACAATGAGCAACATCTTATTTCCCTGGCAGAAGTACAGTGGTACCTTGTATAAAGGAATTAATTTGTTCCAGATGAAATTATGTTAAGCAAATTTTCCTTTATACAAATTTCCCACAAGAATGCATTGAAAACAGAGTAATCCCTAATCGTGACCATTTTTATGTTGTACAGATTCACCCCATAAATGATTCTGTTAAGCAAATTTCCCCTATCTCCGGAATATTTTTGTTGTACAAAATTTTATGTTATACAAACCATTTGTTATACAAGGGTTCCACTGTTCAATGGCATAATTTATTTGGAGAATTATCACTAATTAGCAAATCAATTCATGCATTATCAAAGATAAAACTGGCAAGAAGTCTATCTAGCAGCAATTTGCCACTGTGGTTTATGCCATTGCACTCACATTGGTGTAACTAACTAGTAGGATTCTGGCCAGATTCTCGAATTTCTGGCATTGGGAGTGAAAAATTATCTCACCATTTCACGAACAACTTCAGGACATTCACCTTCATGTTTTAGTGCAAGGACATCATCAACTTTTCTGGAAACAGCAAAAGAAACAGTAAGTGACTTTACACAACCACAGGTCATAAGCGCACAGTGGAAGAAGGAACACTAGTGGGCAGTTTATGGTACCGATTTCATGGGTCAGCTCCCATGATAACTCCCAAGGTAAGATTTCTTGCATCTGAAAGGAACACAGAAACCAACCACCCTTGTAAGGAGTCATACCATTGATCCATGCACTGTCAACTCTGATTAGTAGTGTATCTCGAGTGTGTCAGACTTGATTTCTTACTGAAAATGCAAGGTTTGAACCTAGGAGTCTGCTTGGGCTCCCCAAGGCAGAACCCAAAGATCTATCCAAGTATACATCAGCCCTGCTTTAGCTTAGCTTCCAAATCGGTGAGCATATCCAGATCATATGAGATTTGCCTGGTCTAAGATCTCACAGTGACAGAGGCTGCCATCCAAAGTGTGGTCATTTTATACTAGCAATGGCAGCAGCCAAAGGTGGTGTAGTACACAGCCGAGTGTCCTCCTCTGCTATACTGACGTCAAGAAGTCTTCGTGGGGTGGGGATGGTGTCGAACAGAAGATACTTGAACTGGCTTTATACTACCCTGAGCAGTAAGTGGTGTGAATGAAACCTATGGTCAAGATATGTCTATACTACAGTATAGAGACCAGAGGAACAGGCAAAGCACAATGTATAGTCTAAATTAAGACCCAGAAGAGTCATGCTGAAGGTGAAGATCAGTGGTGGAGCCAGATAATTGTGACCCTGGATTTACATACTCTCCTTTTTTCCAGACAGCCCTTCAGTTGCAAAGCACACAAGCTATACCTGTCCCACTCTTCACTGCCTACTAGAGATGGGCACGACTTGGCGGAATTCCCGTTTCCGTTTCCGTTACTCGTTTCCGTTACGCAACGGAAACGGTAACGGGAATTACTCCGCCAGAACTCGAACTCGAACCGACTAAAGAATAATTGGGTCTGATTTGTCGTGGTCGTTCCTGGCATCACGACGATCCCGCGATGCCAAGTGGCACAGAAAAAGTTTTTAAAACTTAAAAAAAACCCCGATTCCTGGCCAAAAAGCAGGCAGAAATATGCCTGCCTGAGTGAGGGCTCAGGGCACCTACCAGAGGGGTGGTTGACCCCCCCTCCTGTCCTGGGCTGCTCTGGTGGTGGGGGAAATCCTCGTCGTAGTCGCTCGCAAAGCACCGGACTCGCCGCTGGCCGCCGCAATTCAAGCAGAAGCGGCACAGAAAAAAAGTTTTAAACTCCCCCCCATTCCCGGGCCAAAAAGCAGGCGAAAATATGCCTGCAGTGCAGAGAGTGCACCTACCAGAGGGGTGGTTTCTGGGGGGGTCCCGGCCTCCCCCCCTCTCCTTTCCTGGGAAGCCGGACTCGAGTCGCCAATGCCATGCGGTGCGGGCGGGGGATCCAAAATGGGGCGGCAACCACAATTTTTTTTTTTGAAATCGTGGTCCAAAAACACACAAGCACCACACAGAAACATGCGAAAATTGCTATTTTAAAACTGCCAGAATTTTTACAGTAGCAGTGGGTTTTTCTTGCAACAAAATGTCTCCTCTTTCCTCTCTCCATTGATTTTATTTTATTTTATTTTATTTTATTTTATTTTTTTATTTTATTTTATTTTATTTTATTTTTGGAGCCATTCCACCAATCGCAATGATGGGCTGGACCACAGAGACTTCTGGGATGTGCCAACCAGGCATAAAAGCCCACTTTTGGAGCCATTCCAACCCTAAGCCAACCCATCGCAGTACACTGTCCTTCTAAGTGGGTCAGGCCCCCAGAGGTGCACCCCAATACAGAGAACTTCCCTGGGATGTGCCAGATCTGTACTTGCATTGCACTATAGGCACAGTGGGTGCAGAAAGTCTGCCACTTGTGGCTCTGGGTGACTCCTGCGCAGGCTTGGCGGCCGGCAGCATGTGTGACATCATGCAAACCATGCCCCGAGGCCTGACTGATGCAGGGAAGGCACCCCAAAAAGAGGGGTGCCTCTGCCAGTCTGCTCTGTCTCTCCATGCAACTGGGTATGCAATCATAGCCATGGCTATGCATGCATGCCCTTTTGCAGCAGGTGAGAGAGGAGACCCCCATGTATGAGGGGTCTCCAGGAGCCTGCTTTCCTAGCAAGGATAGGAGGCACCCACCCCCAAAAAGAGGTGCCTCCAGGAGCCCGCACCCCCAAACCAGTTTAACGACAGATAAAAACCTGAAATGACAAATTTTTGCTAGTTTCACGAAAAACGGAACGAGCTAACCCTCCGAACAACCTAAACGTCAGATCTCTACTGCCTACTACCCCAAGTGGTACAGCTGCTTTCTGATCCATTACAGGAAGCCACCAGAACTTGCAAGTGCAAAACAAACAAACAAAATAAAAACAAAAGAGGGAGGGAGGGAGAAAAACATTCTAAGCACATACAGTTTCACTTTTTAAATTGTTTTAGATCACAGTACAAGAACAAACTGGGATTTTCTTTCACTGCTCTTATGCTAGGACCATTTGCTGGTGAAAAGGGATAATGAATTTATAAATGAAAATAATGAAATGAGCACTTGTAATTTACTAATGACACAATTTATAGTCAGTTTGTGGGCTATAAATTTAATATAAATGAGAAAAAAGAAAAGATGCCAGGGTGACTAACATCAACAGGCTGCAGGACGTCCATGGCAACTTTGTGTGCTCTGAAACGTATTTGCTGCCATGCCATTGCCTGATGCTCTAAGTTGCAAAGTTCCAAATTTTCTCCCCAAGCTTCAGACCTAGCTGTGCTACTGGTGCAGCTGAGCATCCTTGTCCCAGAATTATACCACCAGTTTGCCATCTCTCTCTCTCTCTCTCTCTCTCTCTCTCTCTCTCTCTCCCTCTCGCTCCCCCTCTTTCTTTGTATGTGTCTCGCATGCATTCATGCAGACAAATATTTCATCATGCATTTATACAAAGGAAGTTCTGACTTACTTCTAGTTGTCATGAAGCATGACTGGTGCTCCCAAATGAATGATGATGACTAATGTGGCATTTGTAAAAGGATCACCATTATCTTTAATTATCTAGAATAGCATGCTTTTAATTGGGATGCTTTTTTAATGTGTGTTTACTAGAGCAAATCACCAAGGAGATGCTGGGAAGCTTCCAGCAATGTAAACACAATTTGTATCCCACAAAGAAGACTTGCATACATGAGATTACATTTACTGGGCACCAAGGGCTACTGTTTATACTCACGCTATCTCTGAGCACAGGAAACATTTATTGCTGTATGTTTTTCCATCAGTGCCACAAACAGGAGACCAGAGGTCACTGCAGGATGTCCCATTCTTTAAATCAGCTAGAATTTCACTGCATTCCATCTGAAAGAAGAAAACAAGAGCTAATGGCTTTTAAGAGGCCAGAATCCTATTGAAATTTTGTTCTGGAGTGAGTGAAGTTGCCTAAACTGTGTCAGAGAATTGTGTCTGATTAGCCAAGTGTCACCACAACATGCTCTGAAGGATAATCTCTATACATTTTTCATTAAAAACTCCAAGGAGAAAAATGTGTCAGAGTTAATGCAGCCATAAAATGACAGTAAAGTAAAAAAAAATGAAACATGTAATGAAATCAGTAAACAATGAAATGGAAGAAAGAACTGATTGTAACACCAGCAGCTAACCACTTATAAATGAGCAAGAAGACAAGTCTTAGCCGAATTTTGGTAAAGTTGGTGCCAGGTACACCTCTTGGGAGATATTATTCCCAAGTCAGGGCACCACTATGAAGAAACCTTTCTCATCAAGAAAGACAAGAATTGTGTTCCTCTGCACAGTCACTGGAATACAAGCCCCTAGTCTTGTATGAACAAAGTACAAATTAGAGATGGGCACGAAACAAACAATTTTTTGTTTTCGTTTTCATTTTCTCATTTCATTACGTAACGAAATGACAAATGAATTTTGTCTCCAAAATGAAATGAAACGAACAGAAACACCAGAAATTTTGTCGTCCGTTTTGTTTTTGTTACGGCAATACATTGAACTGCTTTAAATGTTTAAAAAATCACAAAAAATGAAATAAATGGTAATGAAATGGTAACAAAATGAATGAAAATGAAAACAATTTTTTTGCAAAAATTCGCGAAAAATGGAAACAAACCAAAACGGACGCCCTAAACAACAAACGACAAACGAAACTCCATTTTTTTATTCGTGCCCATCTCTAGTACAAATACAAGCCCTTCCTGATTTACCTCATGGTGTTAACCTTCCCATTCCTTGGCTAATAGGCAGCATCACCATATTTGAAAAGTCACCTTGAATCACCACAGCTGGACAGATAATGAGCAGGATTGCTTGCTGCTTTACTGGCACAGGGCAATTTTGGGCCAGAAGTGGCTTTTGTGATCAGCCAAAAATGTTATTTATTTATTTATTTATTTATTTATTTATTTATTTATTTATTTATTTATTTGACTTTTATACTGCCCATCTAGACCAAAGGCTACTCTGGGCAGTTTACAACATGTAACAACAAACAAAGTTAGCAGTACAGCCTGCCCAGTATAATGAAGCTTTAAGCAAACTCCCCATGCAAAGAGCTGCAGATGATCCAGAATGCCAGCTGTGATGAAGGTGCCTTAATAGTTAGAAAATTAACCTTTGTAGGTTTATGATCACGGGCATGCAGTGCATTCTACCATAACATGTGTTCTGCAAGTATCCACTAAGAAGGAGAGCTGATTGGTCTAACTATTCATCCTTCCAAAAGGAACCCACACACTCCTGGCCCACAGGTTGGCTCAGTCAAAAGAGACAGACATTTCTTCTGTAGTGGTCAACCTGTTAGTCCAAGGGATGTTATTAGGCTTCAAATCCCAGCATTTGCCTTACTAGTTGGGGAAGATGGGAACTTCAGGCCAACATCTGAATGGGTATCCGTTGCCTATCCCTGCTACATAATCCAGAGATTAAAATTACTATACAGAGAAGTATATGCAAACAAACTATGATAATGGCTCACAGAGATGCTTGTTTATTCACTACCATTATAGCACCTTCACATTCTTTCTCCTAAGCCACAGGAGCTGTTCTGTGAGCTGGCCCTCCCTTGCAACAAAACACTATTATTTTTGTAGCCATTAATTGTTTGTCTTCCAATCACTAGAGGGCAGGGCAGTATTATTTCATGTCAACCCAAGGCTCGCTCACACCTGAGAAAAGAAGCCCAGTCTTTTTATACAGGGATTTCTGTTGTGCTGATACATTTTTCCAGTGGTCATGTGCTATACATATTGGTGGGAGCATTTTTTTAATCCCATTGATTAATTTATCTCTGCTTGAACCATTACATCAGACTACACTGCTCTTTAATTTTGAATCAGTTCATTTTCTCACCTGTTTCTTGGGGCAATCAAGACCCCATTCTCCTTTTTTTTAAAAATCCCAAAGGTGATATATCAGTGAAGCAGTGACTTCTCTCTACCTCCCCTTTTCTCTTCCCTCCTTTACTCATGTTCCTTGCATATCACTCTCTCTCTGTTCTTGTTTCTAATTTATCTTTTACCTTTTGAAGTTGGGAAGAAGTGGGTTTTGAAAGACTTGCCAAGTCTTGTGAAGAGCAGGGTTTTAAAAATGCAACATTCAGAGCAAGAAATCTCAAATCTAATTTCATCTGCAAGGGGTGGGACGGCTGTCTGAACAATGTATTCTTTTTCCATTTTTCCTTTCCTTTGTGTGTGTGTGTGTGTGTGTGTGTGTGTGTGTGTGTGTGTGTGTGTGTGTGTGTGTGTGTGTGTGTGTGTGTGTGTGGCAGCAGCACCAGTGCTGTCATTACCAGCAATGACTGCTACTGATTTGTAAATGAAACAAACATATCTCTTAACTACTACTACTACTACTACTACTACTACTACTACTACTACTACTACTACTACTACTACAAAAGGGATGTAAGCACAGTGACCATGAAGTGACCACAGCACCAATAAACATGACCCCTTTGCAAAGGGTATAAATTAACAGCAATGTTTACACATGCTGAAACAATAAGGAATGAAAGACATATACTTGGGTACAATTTAAAACAACGCTTCTGGTGATGGGGAATAAACTGCTTGCTGGGACAAATGAATTAATGCTGGCTGTGCATAGTGTGAACAGAAATTCATGAAATGATCTAAAAAACAGCGAAGTCCGGGGGTCTTTTGGCAGGTGTGATTGAGTCCACATACCTCTATTCGGGAGAGTTTTAGTGGAGCTTTCCCCAAAGTACACAATAATTATGAATTCACACTATAATAAAGGAAATGTCTTCCTCATTGGTCTCACCTTGTCGATCTGGGCAGCATTTCTTTTCTCTCTGTTGTAGAAAGGAGCTTTTCGACATCTTTCATTGTAGTATGTGGTCTCTCCTATCCTGGAACATGAAATAAATGCATTTGTTTAATCTTTGGCAATGTTACCTGTGTCAATAGGTAAGCCACCACAATACTGACCCTCTCCATTAATTTTTTTAAAATCCTAAGTGGTATAAAAATGCTGGCACCATTTTAGAATCTTGACTATTGCTTGCTCTGGGCTGGACTAGTCTTCCAGTCACACAAGACAATGTCTTCTCACTTTAAGGAAGGGGTGAGAAATCTGTGGTTGACCCAGTGTTATTGGATTTTCTGTAGAAGACATTTTAAATCTGTTCAGCCTTCTCCACCTAACCATACTCTTCAGTATTATGAGTGAAAAGGATCTTGGAATTCTTGTAGACCATCAGCAGAATATGAACCATCAGTGTGATATGGCTTTAAAAAAACCTGAAATGTTATTTTAGGATGCATTAACAGAAGTATAGTCTCCAGATCCCATGAGGTATTAGTTCCTCTTTATTTGGCACTCATCTTGGCCTCATCTTGAGTACTGTGTTCTGTTTGGGACACCACAATTCAAGAAGGATGCTGAAAACTGGAACAACTTCAGAGGAGGGCAACGAAGATGATTAGAACTCCAGAAACCAAACCCCATGAGGAAAAGCTAAAGTAAGTGGGTGTAGTGAGCCTTGAAAAAAGACTGAGGGGAGCTATGAAATACTTGAAAGGCTATTATACAGAAGAGGGGTAGGATCTGTTTTCAGTCATCACTGAGTGTTGGACACACAAGAAGGCCCTAAAGTTACAGGAAGCCAGATTTCAGATGTTTATTTTTGGGGTGGGGGGGTGGGGCGCTAATGGTTATTTATTTATTTATTTATTTATTTATTTATTTATTTATTTATTTTTATACCACCCATCTTCCCGAAAGAACTCTGGGGAGTTAATAAAAGGGATAACAAGTAATCCCGATACAACAATCAAGACAGAATAAAAAGGAAAAATAAAAGAACACGACAAAACAAAACAAAAATCTTCGACAAGACGGCAACTCAGAATATATATATATAACAGAAAATGTAAAAGGTGTTAAAGGTCACCAAATGCCTCCCGAAAAAGCAAGGTTTTAAGTGCTTTTTTGAAGGCGGGCAGGGACTGTGAAAGGCGCAACTCACTCGGAACATGGTTCCACAGCGATGGGCCAGCCACAGAGAAGGCGTGATTACGGGTGATCGACTTCCACGCCTCCCTAGGCGTGGCCACTCTGGGCCTCAGTTGATCTTTGGATGATACGCTCTAACAGGTATTCAGGACCCAAGCAGTGGAGGGTTTGAGCAGTACTCCAATGAAACCAATTACCTCGAAAGATAGTAACTGCCCCAACACTGAAGACATTCAGGAGAAATTTAGACAAACTCCTGGGAGATATCCTTTGGTTTGTATCCTGGCACTGAGCAGGAGGATGGACTCCACGGCATTATAGGCTCCTTCCAACTTCATAATTCTATGATTCTATGAAACAATACGTTGGAACTGAAATTCACCTATCAGGCTCAGATTCAAGACAAAGTAGAACCGGGCCACATCATCAAGGTGGCGGCATCACCTTCTAAGTAGTTATGATGCCATTGTATACAATGCATAAGTCAAATAGACACACTAAGGCATTCTCAGGCTGATTCATAATGATGCAGAATTTATAGGGCCCTGCTTTTATACCACAGGTGCTATCCCTGCATGTCTCACATACTCACCCTCCACAGTTGGTGTGTGATCGATAATCACCCTGGGCAATCCGATCACTCAGTCCACAAGGGTTATTGGGATCACCTCTTTGCAGTCCCCCACCATATGGATTGCAGTTTTTCTGTCAAAGGAACAGAAGCACGTTTAATACTTGGGTTGGGTTGCCTCTTGGCATACCTAATGTCCTGGAGAGCAGGACATTAGGTGGAGGAGGTCTCTTCTCATTCCTTAATACAAAAACCACCCAGAGTGGCCTTGCTGCTAGATGGGCGCTATAAAAATCCAATAAATAAATAAATAAATAAATAAATAAATAAATAAATAAATAAATAAATAAATAAATAAATAAAAGGAAAGAGTGCCCAGTGCTTAGAAATAATTTGCCTAATGCTTGTTGTAGCTGTATGTATTACTGGGCCATTTGAACAGTCACGTTTACCCATCCATCTCCCAGAAAGAAATATTTTATGTTACCCTTTCTCAATCTAAACCTTGCTCTTAAAACTGGAAGCAATGTGGAAGAGAGGAGAATCCACACACACACAAACAAACAAACACACACACACACACATTCCTGACTAGCATGGTAATGGCCAGTTAGTAAACTGTGCAGCATTCCTGTCCTCACCTCATTTGGATTCCCTCGACTTAAAGTCCCTGGAGCCACTCTGTCTCCATTCGCATTCACACCTTGTCCTCCTCGGCTGCCCCATCTGCCGCCGAGCTTTCCTTCCCTTGCTTCTTTTTTGCTGGGAGGTATGGAACATGGAAAAAGAACATGAGCAACATGATTCAGAAGCTGGGGCTCCCCTTCTTAAATACTGGTGAGCTGTTGAACCCTCACCAAAAAGAATGAAAAGAAGCACCAGCCAATGTAAAAATAAAAACACAAGAGGGAGGAAAAGAGACAAAAATCACAACTCTGTACAACAAAAATGAGTAACTGCAGATGAAAAGCTGACTTCTTAATTTATACAAGACAAACATTTCTTTCTAGGATTCTAATAGAAGTTGGAACTCCTTGATCTGTCAGAAATATTGTGACGGGGGTTCCTGCATGGCAGGGGGTTGGACTGGATGGCCCTTGAGGTCTCTTCCAACTCTGTGATTCTTTGATTCTATGATAGAAATGAGACTGGTTCAAAATGTGTAAAATCTAGGGTAAAGACTAACGTGAAGACTAAAAGGTTGTACTTTGAAAAGGGAATCCTAAATTGAAATCCCCAATCAGCCATGGAACTTTTTAGGTGGGCCAGTTACGCTCTCATTTTTAAGTATTTCATAGGCTGTTGTGATTAAGGAGGATAATGAGGAATGAATATTTGCCCCCATCACCTCTATGGGTTATGGGGAGATAGAAATCAAAGGAAATAAACTATATGATTCCCATACATTGAGAAGTGTTTAACGGATCGGCCAACTTAAACCAGCTTGATGAACCCACAAAACATTATTGCATCTTTCAGAGAATGCAATTAACATGTAGAACTTTTCTCTGTTTTCACTCAATACTGTATACAATGATCAATGTATAATACCCCTTAAAACTAACTCCTAAAAGCAAAGGCAAGGCAATCAATCTACTCAAAAAGATAAATAAATAAATAAATAAATAAATATCAAAACACCACACAAACAGTCACAATGCCTCCCAATTAGAGATGGGCACGACTTGAAAAAAATTTTTTTCGAGTTGTCGTTAGTCGGGCCAGTCCCATTTCGGCTCGTTTCCGGTTTTCGCAAAAATTCGCAAAAATTAGTCGGTTCATTTTTTTGTTTTTTCGTTGTCGTTAGTACTGGTTTTTTTGGGGGAGAAGGCACCTCTGTGGGGTGGGTGCCTCCTCTGGCCCGCTATAAAGGGAAAGTGGGCTCCTGGAGGCACCCGTGGGTGCCTCCTGCCACTAGGAAGGGGAAGCAGGCTCCAAGAGAGACCCCTCTACATGGGGGTCTCCCTTCCTCACCTGCTGCTGCTGCAAAATGCTATGCAATAGCCATATGGATATTGCATAACATAATGTGCAGACGTGAGACCAGTGTGAGAGTCATAGGGTCATACCTTCCCTGCACAGGGCTCCCGCACCACCATGTCTCACACAGAAGGGAATTGTACTTGCTGCGTGTAGTGCAATGCAAGCAAGTAGATCTGGCTTTAAGGTGGCTTAGTGCAAGAGCTAGGGTTAGGCTAGTGACGGGTAAGGTTACGGTGGGCTAGTGGGTTGCACCTCTGGGTGCCTCTCTGACCCACTAAGAAGACAGTCTGTGAACGGAGTCAAGGGTTAGGGTTAGGGCTAGGGCAGGTTTTAGGGGCTTTTGGCACATCCCAGAAGTCTCCATGGCCAAGTGGCCATGCGACTGGTGGGATGGCTCCAAAATTTGCATGGTTGTCCACTCCTACATGGCTGGCCACTTGGCCAGCCCATCATTGCGCAGGTGTAAATAAAATAAAATAAAATAAAATCAATGGAGGACAGAGGAGGAGAGGAGAGACATTTTGTTGCAAGAAAAAACCCACTGCTACTGTGAAAAATCTGGCAGTTTATATATTTTCGCGTGTTTCTTTCTGTTGTGCTTGTGTGTTTTTGGACCACGATTTCAAAAACAATATTGCGTTCGCCGCCCCATTTTGGATCCCCGCCCGCACCGCATGGCATGGCGATGGCAACTCGCGAGTCCGGCTGCCCAGGACGGGGAGGCTGGACCCCCTCCAGAAACCACCCCTCCGGTAGGTGCCCTGCAGTCAAGCAGGCATTTTTCCGCCTGCTTTTTTTGGCCTGGGAATGGGTGGGGGAGAGTTTAAAAGTTTTTTCCTGTGCCGTCCGTGCCGCTTGCTTGCGCTTTAATTGCGGCGGCCGGTGGCGAGACTGGGCTTTTTGATGGCTGCGAGCCTGCGGCGAGTCCCACCAGAGCAGCCCAGGACGGGGATGAGGGGGAGGCCGGGACCTCCAGAAACAACCCCTCTGGTAGGTGCCCTGAGGCAAGGCATTTTCCCGCCTGCTTTTTGGCCGGGAACCGGGTTTTTTTAACTTTTAAAAACTTTTTTCTGTGCCAAAATCGCGCGATCTCGCGATGCAAGGAACGAAAGCAAACCAAAATTGTTCGTTCGTCGGTTCGAGCTCGAAGTCTGGGGGAGTAATTCCCGTTACCGTTTCCGTAGTGTAACGGAACCGAGTAACGGAAACGGAAATGGGAATACCGCTAAGTCGTGCCCATCTCTACTCCCAATATACACCTTGAACAGAATAAATACCTACAGTAAGTCAATCAAAGAATATTTTTTTAAAAATCAAGTCAAACAGGGAAAGTGCCCATTCACCTTCAACCACCTTCACACAGAGAGGGAAAATACAGCAAAATAAAAAACACACAGAGCCCCTCTCATGAAAACCCAAGAAAAGCAAGCAAATACAGGGTGGGGGAAATATAAGCAAAACCAATGTGACCAGAATAGGGGGAGATAACACGAAACCCAGGCTTGATGTCTTCTTTACTTGTCTTCTAGGAATCTCATGGTAGCAACAAAAATAATTCCCAAGGAAATGGAGAAAAAAAAAACCCTCCAAAAATTGTGACGGGAAAGGAAACAATTCAAGGCTGAGGCACAGAGCAGCCCAGCAGAAAGGCAGCACAAAATGAAAGTGCTAAAAGTTTACATTCACAAAGAATGAATAAAACAAAGAAAGAACATTTCCATTGGGTTGAAACCGATCTACAGCTTTAAAATTACCCTCCCACCCCTCCTCCTGGATGTTCTGATTTGCTGCTGAGAGCAGTCTTCACAATGCTGTTGGATGAAAAATTTCCTGTACAATTTGACAGGAGAGGGGTGAAAGAGAGATTAAAACAAAAAAGGGAGATATAAACCCAAGCACTCATATTTAAAAGGCTTACTTTGGGGATTCAAAGGAAGAACATGAACAAAAATATGAGCCTCTTATGTGTTTTTGCCTCCAATTGTGTTACAGTAACCCCCTGCCTATCACGGGGGTTAGGGACCCACCCGACCCACAATGTGTGAAAATCCACAATATGCAGAAGCTGGTCGGGGGTGGGGGCAATCAGATCCCCCTGCCGCCGCCGGCATGCGCCAGTCCAAGAAGTCTTGGGGTGGCGCACGCCGGCGGCGGCAGGGGGATCTGACCTCCCACCTCCGCCCGCCGCGCCGCCCTGAGACTTCACGTCCAGGGCCGTCTCCATTGAAATGCATTGGCTCAATGCATTTCAATGGAGAAAATTTTCCCCATTGGAAAACATTGGCTCAATGCATTCCAATGGGGAAAATTTCTCCATTGAAATGCATTGGCTCAATGCATTTCAATGGAGTTTGTGGGGCAGCGCCTAACGCCACTGTCCTGCACTTTTCCGAGAAGCCTCGGGCCGCACGGGAGGGTGCCGTGGGCGATCACATCACCCCTGCCAGACCCCTGCATGGCCCGAGGCATCTTGGAGGAGTGGGGGGCGGCGTGGGGTGATGTGATCACCCCCTGCCACCCCCGCACAGCCCTGAGGGTTCTCGGAGGAGTGCAGGGGGCGTCCTGAGGATTCTTGGAGGAGTGCGGGGGGTGGCGGGGGGTGATGCGATCACCCCCACCACCCCCTGCATGGCCCCAAGGCTTCTCGGAGGAGTGCAGGAGGTGATGTGGGGTGATGCGATCACCCCCGCCACCCCCCTGCGTGGCCCCGAGGTTTCTCGGAGGAGTGCGGGGGGTGATGCGGGGTGATGCAATCGCCCCTGCTGCTGCCCCCCATGTGACCCGAGGCGCAGGTACTGCGATCCCACGATATAGTGGGACCACAGTACCTGAACTGCAAAATGGTGGTGTGTGTGTGTGACTGTAACACTAGTCTCGTGGCACAGAAGTTGGATTGCCAAACTGTGCTCACAACCTGGGGTTCAATACCAGGTTGATGGCTAAAGGCTGTGTTAGTCTTCTATACTCCCATGGTTGGTAAAATGAGTGCCCAGATTGCTGTAAGGTGGGGCAATGTGTACCCTGCATGATTAAATTGTAAATCACCCAGAGTGCTTTAAGCAGCATGAGGCAGTATATAAACATAATACTTTGCTTTGGTCTCATTCCTAGTACAGTAATTGTTTTCTTTAATGCTACATTACATTTACATTCTGCTGTTTTCTAAAACGAGTGAAAGGTGGCAAACGTGATAACTGCCCAGAGTTCCTATGAGGAAAATTGGCAGTGGTATACAAATGCAAAAATAAATAAATATCCATCCCCTGTTTATTCTCACAACAACCTTGTGAAGGAGGCTAATTTTAGAGAGACAGCAACAACTCCAAGACCAACACCCCTTTGAGTCTCCTGGGGGAATGGGGGTTTGTATTAGATTTCACCACTCTTAATCCAATACTGTAATCATTACAGTTACTATTCGAAATAGTGGCCATTAGAGATGGGCACGAAACGAATTTTTTTGTTCCATTATTCATTATTCATTACATTATGTAACAAAACTAATAACGAACCTAAAGATGAAACTGGAACGAACAAAACCGAACCAAGAAAATTAGGTTTGTTACGTTTTGGTTTCGTTAATGGCAATGCACGATGAAAAGAGCTGTTTTAAATGTTAAAAAACATCTTGAATATCCATAAAAAACAGCGATTATTACTTATTCTGCCTGATAATACCTACCAGGGGGGTTTGGGGCCCTTAAAACGTGCCTTTATGTCTTTTCTCAGATTGCTGTATTTTTTTTTCCTTTAAGGGGAATTAGGGGACATTGACCCAAAATGGCTGCCAGATGCCTAATATTGATTTCTTGGGTATTAAAACACCCTGTACATCCGTAAAAACACAGCGATAATTATTTATTCTGCCTGATAATACCTACCAGGGGGAGTTGGGGTCCTTAAAACATTTGTTTTTGTCTTTCTCCCATCGCAATGTATTTTTCTTTTCCCTTTAAGGACAATACAAAATGGATACCAGCCACAAAATGGATGCAAGCCATGTGATTGGAATCATGTAAATTCTTGGACAATTTCAACCAATAGCATGCCCAGGCTGCAGACTGGGCAGGTCTGGCAGCCACAGGGGGCATAAAAAGCTCTGGCAGCCCCTGTCCTCCTTGCAGTTTGCGGTGGGAGTTAGGTTGGGGTGTGATTGCTGTCTCTGCAACTCGTTATTTTCACTTTAGGCCAGCCAGGCAGGCGTGTGTCTCTGCGTTCCTGCTGGCTGCAGCCTGGCTCTTAGGGGAGAGAAAGAAGAGATTTCTCTCTAGCTTCAGTCTTGCAGCCTCCCTGTGTGCATACTGCATAGTACGTACCTCTCGGTGAGTACCCTCCCCTGCCCCGCAGTCACTCTGTGGCTGCCTTGTGCCCTGGGCAACGCCCGCCACTGCCTTGCAGCCTCCCTGTGTACCTAGTCTATACTGTGTCTCTGCCAGCATCATTTTTTTAGTGTTTTCCCTCTGGTCTGGGGTGTTGGGGGATGCCCGCGTGCGGAAATACTTTAAAAGTTGCGCAAAGCGGGTAAAAATGAATAATGAGTTAACGAACCAACGAAATGAATTTTTGTGAAAATTCACTAAAAATGAAAATGAACCAAACTGAGCCCCTCAACAAAACAAAACGAAACATCATTTTTTCAATTTGTGCCCATCTCTAGTACCTAGTCTATACTGTGTCTCTGCCAGCATCAATTTTTAAGTGTTTTCCCTCTGGTCTGGGGCGTTGGGGGATGCCTGCGCGCAGAAATGCTTTAAAAATCACGCAAAGCGGGTAAAAATGAATAACGAATTAACAAACCAATGAAACGAATGTTTTGTGAAAATTCACAAAAAACAAAAATGAACCGAACTGAGCCCTTCAATGAAAGGAAATGAAACAAAATGTCATTTTTTCAATTTGTGCCCATCTCTAGTGGACATGCCTATATGGAACCTGCCCACGTCCTATCCAAATAGAATCTATCCTTCACAAGGTTCTTGACTGAACAAGCTCTCTCAGCCCCTTCTCTGAGAACATAAAGTTGTGCCTCCTGAGAATGTGCCCTCCCATGACCAATACCACTCCAGGTTCTGTATGTTCATTCAGTCTTCTTCACTGTCCTGGTCTAGTCTTGGATTCTCATCAAGAAGAAACCCAGGAGAAATTCCTCTTCAGACGTGCACCGTATAAAAGACCAAATGTGGCACCAACACCCAGAAACAGTGTCTCTGCAGCCATGTTCTGTGCTGCTGTTCTTGACTTGAAAAGAACCATGACAAATATGCAGCATGAGCATTAGTTTCAAGCTCAGTCTGGTCTCATATAAGAGGAATATTATACAACACAATTCCTTCAAAGCCATTCAGACAAACTTGTGCATTGCCTGATAGCTGAATGGCACAGTATATGTTTTGTATGTAGTGGGTGGGGATCCCTGGTTCAATCACTGGCATCTCCAAGTTGATCCGAAAACAACTTCCACTGAAAACTGCTGACAGCCATTGATGCACCATTCCTCCACTGGACAACTTGAAGACGTTTTGGACCAAAGTCTTGATAATCCCTGATGATTAGCCATGTTGGCTGAGGCTGTTAGCTGTGGCAGAAAACACTTTAACGGCACTGAAATTACTAAGACTAGTATATGCAACACTGAGGTAGAAAATACCAAAGGCTTTACTTGATGCAAGAGACCTTCCTACATGCCACAATTTTAGTCAGGGTTTCTAGAACAATTAGAGAGAATCCATGAAGTTTCAATGTGGTAGTAATTGGTAGTAACTGGTAGTTAATGTTGTTGCTGCCCTTCTCATCTGAAGCTTCATTTCTGTTATTTACACGACCAATCAGTTCAAGCTGTTAGTTTGTTTTGGTGGCATATTTCACCCATGCTTATATATTCAGTGCCCTCCTTGTCCTCCGAGCAAGTGAATACTGAAAGAAAATCTGTCACACAGCAGCAGACAGGAAAGTTAAAGTAGATAGCTTCTCCCTGCAAAATTAGGAATTTTATTGCTTTTTAATTGAACTAATTGCTATTTAGTTATCAATTTTGTCAAGATATAGAACCTGATAAGTATATATCAAGACATGCTCCCTGCAGATTCTATCTCATGGAGGCATTGCTTGCTTTTAAAAATCATCTTGTTTTCAATTATTCAAATTAAAGAGCCCAGTTTTTACACCAATCCTTAGCAGCAGCTTGTGCCTCACCTGCCATTCTACATGGATTGCTTAAATTGTTTTCAGATTCTTACTCCTCCCATGAAACTACTTCAATATCACTGGCTTGAGGACTCACAATTTCTCTGCACACATGATGCATTTGTTGCTGTGAGTGTGTCCAGAAGCATCTCGTACAGGGTCATTTTCACGGGTGCAACTCAGTTCTCCATGTGGCCCCATTTGTGATCGATATTCATAGCAGTCATCACCATTCTGGAAGGACAAGACACACATTTGTTTTGCTGGTCTGATTCTTATAAATTCTGCAGAAGATCAACATCCCAAATAAATTTTCAACAGATGTGTTGTATCAGGGAGTGACAAGGTCAATTGTGCCACTTACACCCTGTTATGTTAGCAGACTCTTGCATCCTTCATTCTTAGAATCATTTATGACATATTTTCTAAGAAGCCTAATTATCATTCTTTGGCAGAAATATTCGAAAGATTCAAATATGCAACTGGATATACAATTCAAAAATATTCAGATATGCAACTGATTTGAATGATAAATGGTTACCTGCCCAGTACTTTTTACTACATGCTTAAAATATTTTCAGTTCACAATAACAACCTCAGTATCGACAACATCATTAAGAAAATCAGAAAATACTTATCTGTATGCCAACATTTAACATAATGAAAATGTAAGAGTTGAAAGACACATTCAATTAGCTGTGAATAAGGACATTCATAAAAGCTGAAGGACACAAAAATTTCACACATTTTACTTTTCTTTAAAGCTCACGTTGTTTACACCTTGAATATGAAAACATTTTAAGAATTTGGTAAATCCTTCAAAAACAAATTTAAGTGAAATTCTCCCCAACTTATACCAGATAAATTCAAAAAGAAAACTATTCTCAGCATGGAAAGGATCAGTGGTACCTGCCAATGTAAGGGGTTAAATGGGTACCATCGTTGAATTCCAGAAATTAGGACTCGGACTTTGAAAAGTTAAACTGCTCAAAACCCTGGACCTGAAAATCAGACTAATAGGTTTTAGTTTCTTCCCATCTTGTCTTTCAGTGACCAAGTATCAAAAATGAATGTGGCTTTCCCCCATTCAATCCAAAATAAAGAGATTTTAATTATTTATTTTATTTTGAATATTTTTACCCCACCTTTCTCCTTGGAAAAGGACCCAAGGTGCCTTACAATAATGAGAGACAATATATAGTCCAGCACATTTAAGATATATTCAAATTAACAAAAGGGAGTTAGAAGAGGCATCTTAGAACATTAAAAGGTAACAGTAGAGCTACAAAGAGTACAGTAGAGCTACAAAAAATCCATTATGCGGGGTAGAAAGTAACATGGAAAACATTGGTTATCTTATGAAATCAGTCAATGCAGTCATGCATGGTGGTCTATATAAAGTTACGTAGTAAGAAGCCTCTCGTTCAGGGAAAGCTTGCTCAAAGAGAAAGATCTTTGCCTGCTCCCAGAAAGACAGCAGAGACAGGGCAGTCCTGGCCTCCAGCAAGAGGGAGTTCCAAAGTCTGGGAGCAGCAATTGAGAAGGCCCTTTCATGTGCTCTTCTGAGACACACCTGTAAACGTGGCAGGATGGAGATAAATGCTTCTCCTGGTGACCTTAGCAGTGCACCCGATCCGGTTCATACTGCGAGATTTGATCTTTCAAGTAGCTTGGACCCAGGCCATCTTGTGCTTTGTAGGTTAAGGTCAGCACCTTGAATTGTTCCGGGTAGGTGATTGGCAGCCAGTGGAGCAGCTTTAGTATGGGTGTAATGTGAGATGGGCCCAAAATTTCTACCTGCCCCAGCTACCTGGCTACTCTTGTATTGTAGGTTGGGTAGGTGGGCTAAACAGCTGGAATAAGGGGAAAAGTAAGGACAGAACTGCCTTAAATACTCCACACCTTCACTTTGCTTTACCCTAGTAGAGATGGGCACGAATAAAAAAATGACATTTCGTTTTTCGTTGTGGGTCCTGTTTTGTTTCATTTTCATTTTTTGTGAATTTTTCAAAAAAAATGTTGGTTCATTTTTCGTTTTTCATTTTTACCTGCTTTTTGCACTATTTAAAGCATTTCCGCATGCGGGCATCCCCCAATGCCTGAGACCAGATTTCTCTCCCCTAAGAGCCAGGCTGCAGCCGGCAGGAACACACAGGCTGGCCTAAAGTGAAAATAATGAGTGGCAGAGACAGCAATCCCACCCTAACTCCCACCTCAGACTACTAGGAGGACGGGGGCTGCCAGAGCTTTTTATGCCCTCTGCTGCCAGACCTGCCCGCCCAGTCTGCAACCTGGGCATGCTATTGGTTGAAGTTTTCCAAGAATTTACATCATCCCATCAAATGGCTTGCATCCATTTTGTGGCTGGCATCCATTTTGTGTCATCCTTAAAGGGAAAAGAAAAATACATTGCGATGGGAGAAAGAGAAAAACAAATGTTTTAAGGACCCCAAGCCCCCGGTAGGTATTATCAGGCAGAATAAATAATTATCACTGCAATTTACAGATGTACAGATTTTAATACAAGAAATCAATATTAGGCATCTGGCAGCCATTTTGGTTCCATGTCCCCTAAGTGATCTGAGAAAAGACATAAATGCACTACCCCCTGGTAGGTATTATCAGGCAGAATAAATAATTATCGCTGCATTTTATGGATATTCAGGACGTTTTTTAATATTTAAAACAGCTCTTTTCATCGTGCATCACCATTAACAAAAACGAAACATAACGAACCTAATTTTCGTAGTTCAGTTCGGTTTGTTCCAATTTCATTGCCAGGTTCGTTATTCGTTTTGTTCCATAATGAAATGAATAACGAATAATGAATAATGGAATAAAAAAATTCATTTCGTACCCATCTCTATACTCTAGTGATGCAGCAAGTGTCTCACAATTCTGTTTGCCCCTTCCAAGTAGGGAGACAATGCGCCTCTGTCCCAGGAGCCCCCAGAGCCTTTCAGTGTCAGAGGTAGATGTTGTTAATGTTTCAGTAACAATGAATGGAGAGACATATTTCTAATTTCATTCATGCTCAACAAATACATCAGTGGCCAGAATCTGAATAATACTTACATTAGGCATGTAAGTACGGCATTTCAAAGGTAAACATCTATTAGTTAAGAGGTTAGAGATTGTATTTCCTGTCACATGCCCTGGCACATGGCTGCAATGTGACAGTAAATACATCCCCCATGTTCTTAACAAGAAGTAATGTGCCAGTGAAAATGTAGGCCTGTGGACAGAGAGTGGCAGGTATCAGTAGTAGGATTCTGGGCAAATTCTGGCGAAGAGCTTCCTAAACAGCCCACCAAGTTGTGTAAAGGCAATTAACACAATTCTACCTTTTTGTCTGTTCACGGATCGGGTGCACTGCTAAAGATAGGGCAAATCTATAATAAGTGGGCATTAAGTACCATCTCTTTAATTTTAGTTGTGTTGACAAGTAGCAACCTGTCTCTGAGGAAGTCCATACATGTTCTGATAAGAGGTTAAACAGGTTTTATTTATCTTTCACCTCATGCTAACAATCCAGGTGTTTTGGAATTCCTTTCAGTTCTCCCGCATATATTTGTAGAGCATGACACAGCTAACCACCATCACCCTAATAGACACATGCAGATTTCCCTTGCTTTGGGCAATGTTGCTTTAGGCCAAATTCATTGGTGACTCACGTTTGGATTTAGTTCACTGACATTCCATTATTACTACAAACAGCGCTACAGGTTTAATATTAGTGTTCCTCCACAAAAACACAGTGTGCTCTAACTCACTGGCCTTCAACCTGTTGCCCTCTCAACATCTTGGGCTTGCACCTCCCAGAATGCCTGACACTGGCTGAGGCTTCTGGGAGGAAGTCCAAAACACCTGGAGAGCAAATACTGGGATTCACAGAGGAAGCCATTTGTGTTTACAGTTTTTCTCTGCTCTAACATTTCCTGTTTCTGGGATGCAATCCCTTAAATGGCAGTGTTCTGATGATCTAGAGGGCAAAAAAGGGAAGTATCTAAGCAGGGTTGGCCCTGGTTAGTATTTGGATGGGAGACCACAAGGGGATACCAGTTGCTGTAGGCGCCTGGAGCAGGAACTGGCAAACCATTCCTCTATTCCTATTAAGAAAACTCCATGGACATGGGGTCATGAACTCCATGGACATATGGAAGGCTAAGTCAGCCTTGACTACCTAGGTGTGAATTCAGGTAAACAGAATTTGTCTGCACTACAGTAGTCCAACCACTGTGCCACAAGGCTTCTTGTTGGGAATTGGACACAGTTTTGGACTCATTGAATCCAAGCCCTTTCTGTTCCCATCACACATTGCCAGAATCGGGTGCAATTTTAAGGAACTCTGGCTTTGGAACTCCTCTACTCATTTTTCTTTCACAATATCCACCTTCTGCCTCCATTCCTTTTTAACTAATGATTGGGGCCCTGATGAGTTTTTTTAGGGTTTTATTGTTCTAATTTTATTGTATTTTGATGTTTTAACTGTTCCCAGAATGCCATAGCTAGCATAGCTAGCATGGCCAGGCCTTTTCTATCAGTTACTTCAATAGCTGAAGGCTTCTCAGCTGCATTCTTCAGGAGTGGATGCCGGCAGTAAAGCTATATCATTATTAAAGCTGAAAGCACATTAGCATTGAATAGATTTGATTCAGGCAGAGTGCCGTGTTTAAGAAATCCGATGTCAAATGAATCATAATATGCTTAAGAAGGTCAATCACAGAACAATACAAGCTAATTTACAAAATATATGAGGTAAGAAAATCTCCTGCCGGGCACTCAGAAAGT
This sequence comes from Phrynocephalus forsythii, assembly GCA_029282475.1. Lineage (NCBI taxonomy): Eukaryota > Metazoa > Chordata > Lepidosauria > Squamata > Agamidae > Phrynocephalus > Phrynocephalus forsythii. The sequence continues at coordinate 115,305,647 of JAPFRF010000011.1, forward strand.
TTTAACATTTGCGAAATCCCTCTTCTAATTATGGATTGCCTGTAAAGTCTAGTTCTCTCCTGTGGCCTCACACTGCATGTGAAAGAATGCCGTGAACATGCAAACTGATGATCCATGTGTTCTCCTAATTAGATTCTCATGACACAGCAGGGATCGAGAGAGAGAAACACACCCACAATTACACATTCAAAACAATGCATGAGGCACAACCTTTCCATGCTGAAAGCAAAGTATGTTGTGTATATACTACTACCCTATAGCCCATAAAATACTCTCTGGGCAGTTCAGAATTTTCTTATGCAGGCTATATATCCCCTCCCTAAAAACTGGATAGTGAATATACTGGCGTCGGAATGATGGAAGGTTGAATGAACCTTTAGTCAGGTAAATGTGATTGAACCCAGACCATGAGCCGAGTTGAAAGATACAATAAAAGATTGTTTGGGGAAATGTCTGCAATAACCAGTCTTTATCTGACATTGCTGCTTCATCCCCATTTGTAATGAAAAATATTTACTTAGACAGAGAGTGATCAATTCAACCTCCCCTGTGCCATTTTTAGCTGCCCCAGCTTTTTCAAATTTGGCCTATATGAGATTTCTGTAGTAAGATTCAAAATATACTTTTGGTATGGTGGATCAAGTTTACCTGTCTTATTTTCTCCAACATGCCGAATGGCCTGTAACACTACCTTATTGTCTCTCTCTTTTTAGTTTAAAATCTCTAAGAAAGACTTAACTCTTAAGTTGGCACCTGGTTGAAATTACAGACTAAAACTGGGACCCAGGAATGAAATGAAACTGAGCAAACTTCAATCAGACAAGGAACCTTGGCTACATGTCTGGGCCTGAAACATGCGCTTGAATTCCAAGTCTGTAGAATAAGATCATTCAAAACAAACCCGCTGACTAAAACGATGGATGCAACCATTTGATAATAACAAATGTAGGTATTCGGATCGGTGCTGGGAATAGTATATCTCATTTAACAGACACTGTCATCTGTGGGGAGGGATGACTCATTTGTCTACACACACACACACACACACACATCAACGTTGCTGTGCAACACCAAGGAAAACAAGATTAAACTTTTTGCATAAATGCAGGCTGTAGCAAGCCCTCAGCTATGTGCAATAAAAGTGTGCTTGTATGTAGAATATCTTTCAGCCCTAGAGGCATACTTCAGTTCCAAAAATATTCTTGAGGACTGCATGCAAGGTAAGATGGGACCAAAGACAAAAGAGTGGGGTGAAAATTGCCATTTTTAAGGACAACAAAAATAATCCTTACTGGCTTTCATCCAACTGCCAGACCCACTGAAGATCTATTGATTTAACCTAAGGTTTTGAAATAAATACTTGAATTCAAGAAGTAATTAAACACTTAAAGAGACATTTCAGTCTTTTCAAATGGGAGGGAAAAGCTGGTGAAATTGTCCAACGTATAGGCAAAGAGGGCAGGATTAGGACTGGGGGGGGGCAGATTTAGCCCCTGGGCCCTGGGTTCTCCACTCTTGCTGTACAGTATGTACACTTTGTTAGTGGTCAATATCCCCTCCTTCTTCTGGGTCACCACAAGCAAAACTGTTAGCCACAGATTTCAATCAAGTTTGATCTCACCTCATTTTTTCCATATGCCTTTCCCCCATAATTCATGCTCCCTCCATTTTTGCTGTAAGAAAGAATTGACAAAGTTTTATCTGTTGTCAAAACATAGAACAGCCTGGTTTTATTAAAAAAATAATCAAACACATTGTCTACTTACAATTTCTCTAAACACATCATGCATTTATTGTTATGTTGTTTTCCAGAAGCATCACGGACTGGGTTATTCTCTCTGGTGCAGGAAAATACACCGTTTGAGAAATAAGGCCAGTATGCACTGCAGTCATCATCCTATATTGTGGAAGAAGAAGATTAATTTTGCTCTTTGTAACCTTGTTGAAGATGGAGTTTGATAGTGATTCAATTTCAGAGGGGCAGTGAATCCATTCCAGGCTTTAATCTGAACTTCACAGAAACTATCCAACCTGCTAAACACTATCCTCCAAATAGGTTCAATAAGTTGAACAGTTCTTTTAAAGCTGAACAGTTCTTTTAAATGTGCACTACCAGTGCAAAATCAATGTCACCAGGCTCTTATCATGAATCATTACTAGTATACCAGCAAGGCAAATAAAAACTAATCCTAGGATCTGAAGTCCACTAGAGGACCAAAAGACTCAAACACTGTTCGTTCAACTTTGACTGAACTAAATCCAGTGGACTGGAATTTTATTCTAGTGGGGAGGGCTTTGGGCTATTTAAAAAGTGATTTAATCAAATTGAAGTACTATAAAACAGCCAAAAGATAACACTGGTATTATTTTGAACTACCTGTGTGTATGCCCACATGCATGTGCACATTTATAACTTTCACCCACTTTGATCAATAGGACTTAAATATACCGGTACCTAACATTATATGAATTGTGTCCAATGTTCAAATTTTTATGTTGTTCATTTACATTTGTACTTTTGTAACACATGCAGTAGACATTAGACATGGGCACGACTCGGCGAAATTGTCGTTTCCGTTTTCGGTTATTGTTTCCATTATGTAACGGTAACGGTAACGATAATTAAGCCGTCAGAACTCGAACTCGAACCGAAAAAAGAAAAATTTGGTCGGGTTTTTCATTTCCGTTTGTGGCATCGTGGCGATCGCACAATGCGAAGCACAGAAAAAGTTTTTAAAAGTTTTTTTAAAAAAACCCGACTCCCGGCCAAAAAAAGCAGGCGAAAATATGCCTGCCTGAGGCTTTGCCACCTACCAGAGGGGTGGTTTCTGGGGCCCCCCGGCCTTCCCCCCCTCTTCTCCTGTCCTGGGCTGGGCTGGCTGGGAGGTCATCCTCGTCGTCATGCCAGGCTGGGGGTCAAAAATCCGACCACAATTTTTCTTTTGAAATCATGGTCAAAAACACACCAAATCACCACAGAAACATGTGAAATTTATTTATTTTAAATGCCTGAATTTTAATAGTAGCAGCCATAAAACATCATATTGATTTTATTTTATTTTATTTTATTTTTTATTTTTTTAGACCATTTGGGGGGCATGGGGGGATGCAAAACCATTCCACCAATGGGCGTAAAACACTTCTGGATGTCTCGAGGCACCTTCCAGAAACCGCAGTCGGGTGTTTGGATGTCGTTGAGGGAGGAGGGCTGGCTGCTGGTGCTGGTGTGATCCGATCAAGATTGAGGAGGGAGGCTGGAGGCTTTAGGATTTAAGTTAGGCAGGCAGGGAGGGAATTGAATTTAGAAAACAATTTCTTTGATTCCCTGCAGCTTTGTCTGCTGAAGGGAATAGCAGTTTATTCTTTATTTCTTCTCTGGCAGTTTGTGAGGATTTTTTTCTGATATTGGATAAAGGGGGAGGTTCGATTGGGAGTGGGAGGTGTGGATTTATTTTAAAAATATATTATATACTACCATTTATTTTCTATTTTCCCAACTTCAGTTTGCTTGCACACACACACATTTGGGGTGCAAGCCAAGAACAGAACCTCTATCCTAAGTGATATTCTAACTGCCCACTCGCCCGTCCGCCTGTGCCGCCGCCCGCCCGCCCGTGCTGCCGCCCGCCCATGGCCCCCCGCCACCATCACCCGTCTGCACCTCCCCACCACCACCTGCCCCCCACCCCGCCCGCCGCCTAGGGTGCAAAAACACCTAGTGCCAGCCCTGATTGTGGGATGCCCCTATGCTCTGGGAAGTCAAATTGCGCTAAATTGCGGTGGAAACGACAAATGACAAATGACAAATGAAACGACAAATTTTTGAAAAATTTCGCGACATACGGAAACGACCCAAAACGGACCCGTTCCGACAAACGAAAACTCGAAACGTCATTTTTTCTGGTCGTGCCCATGTCTAGTAGACGTTGCTATGGATTTATTGCTCATAAATTTCAGAAATATATTAGACAAATTTGGTAGGATCCAGATTTAATCACACTTAGTAAAGCAAAGCAAAGCAAAGCAAAGTGTTCTGCTTATATACCGCCCCATACCACTACAAGTAGTCTCTGGGCGGTTTACAATTTTTAATTACAGTGTGCAGGCTACACATTGCCCCCCCCCAGCAAGCTGGGTACTCATTTTACTGACCTCGGAAGGATGGAAGGCTGAGTGAACCTTGAGCCTGCTACCAGGGATTGAACCCAGATCGTGAGCACAGTTTTACCTGCAATACAGGCATTTAACCACTGCGCCACGAGGCTCCTGGTAGACAGTAATCAAAATTAGTGACACTCAGGTAACTTCTGTTGCAATGATTTTAACTGGCATAAATATGACTAAGTCTAGAGAGAGCTGACTGAGACCAGAACTATTTGTCCTATAGCCAGGCTGTAACTGGATCCCACCTACTCTCCACCTCAAGTTTCTTCAGTGTGTGAAGGACTACACCAGATCCATGCTCAACCCTTCTCCCATTAATTTTCTTCTTACAAGTTTCTCCTTTTACAGGTAGAAGGGTGGATGTGTATATGCATACAGAGAGAGAAAGAGAGACTTCTACCCCTCCCCCTGTAAAAGAATGTGTTTCTGCGAAGTTTTACTTCCACAGAAGCAATTGTTGTGAAACTGGAGTCATCCCCAAAGAACAAAGACATGACTTGGGAAGGCAATGCCCATAAATCAAAAGATTTGCTGTCTAGAAAGGTATGCGCGTAAGAGAAGGGTGGGCCAAAATAATGAAGGTATAATTAATGCTTACTTGTACTTGGTCATACAACACCTTGCCCTAGCTGGCTGGCTGGAGCTCTTGGCTGTTATTACTCTCCATTAAGCAGTAACCAAGTGCCAGCAACAGGCTTGGAATTTTATAAACAGGGAAGGTGTTGTCGGTTCTGACCAGATGAGTTTGCCATCTCACAATGCGGTATAACCAGATATATTGAAGCATTTACTGGGACCTATTCCTAGATGTGTGTGCACAGAAGACCATCTCCAAAAGGCAATAAGGAATACACACACCCTCCATGGCACATCAGCGAGTGCCATGGCTGTTTAGAAACCAAATACAGTGGTACCTTGTAAAAGGAATTAATTTGTTCCAAATAAAATTATGTTAAGCAAATTTTCCTTTATACAAATTTCCCATAGGAATGCATTGAAAACAGAGTAATCCCTAATTATGACCATTTTTATGTTGTACAAATTTGCCCCATAGGCGATACTGTTAAGCAAATTTCCCCTATCTCTAGAATTTTTTACTGTATGTTGTACAGTTTTTATATTATACAAACCATTTGTTATACGAGGGTCCACTGTAGTGGACTAAGACAACTTCAGCTGCAGGCTACCAAACAGCAGGGAAGCATGAAACATGGAAAGTATTGTCCTTGTCTGGTAATGATCTGAATGTCTGACTGGTAATGATCTGAATGTCTGAGTAGCACTATTGACCCTTCACTTGACATTTCTGTTCAGCCGGGTGTGTGTTGGGGGGGGGTGCCTCTTATAGCTGTGCACATGTAGTGGGACTGAAGCCAACATATCCCTGAATATTTAGATCCTGCTTTGTCTTTTTCTGCCCTGATATCTTGCTTCTAGCCAGACTGCTCCAAAGACAATGTCTTGGTTGGCTGAGGCACAACACATACCCAGGCAGGGAAAAACAGGGTTCAGGTAATGCAGAGATCTAGCCAACAGAATCAAGTCAGCCCAACTGAATCAGAAAACAGAGAGTTCAAGAAACTGAGTCATGTAGTCCACAAATCATGTGTCAGCATCAGCAGAGAGGATCTGGATACACAGTAGAAAGGGTCCAGAGCCAGAAAAGAAACTGGCTAAAATTCTGTTGCTTAGCTTAATAAATCACATTACACTAGGCCCGTTGAATCAAGTGAGTCAACCCCTTTGATTCAAGTGGGCCTACTCTATCTGCAACTTTGTGTGCTAAATTATGTTGCAACTAGAGTAGTCCCTTTTGAATCAATGGAGGAGTTCCTCTCCCAAATTCCAAACAGGCCTACTCTAGTGTGATTTGCTATGCTAAGCAACAGAACTTTGACCATTTTCTCAAGCAAGAGTTCTAATCCAGTAGAGAGAACTTCTTCTGAGTGTTCAGTCAAGAACCCATGCCTGGAGGATTTTGCAGGCTCCATCCCATCCCCAACAGATTTGATTCACCTTTTCCCCCCCGAACAAATAACTTTCAGAGGTTTTGGATCACAAATACTTGGGCTTAGGAAGCCACAGCCATACTGGTGCCCTCTCATAGCTCCCTTTAGCCTAAAACAGCTGGAGGAGGCAAGCATAGAGAGATTGCCCCCTTATGGCAAAATGTTTGAAGGCAGGTTCATGGGAATCTCCATGGTTTTTGGACGCGCAAAATGGTGGCGGGGATATTCTTCACCTTAATGACCAAAATGTATCAAGCCAGCACTGCCTGTTAGTTCTATTGGAACCTTCAACAGCTTTCAGTTTAATTGGCAATCCTTCCCAGTGATTTATCATGGCAACACAGCTTTAGAAGTAGTCCTAGTCATTCTTGGAGTTTGACTTTCAGAAGATGGTATTGGCAGACTCCTGCACGCACTCCTGGGCCCTTTGTTTTGTCATGCTTCTTGGGAACCCATATAGCTTACCATGATATCTCTCTAAGAGACAGCTGTTAGGCTTATAGTGGATTATTGTCATTAGTATGGTAATGGCACCGAACTGAATCTCTCCATCTATTTCTATGGGAGATCATGGAGATGCCAGTGATCTGTGAAGCTTTAGTCAAACAAAATTGGCATAGTTTTAGGCAAAGAAGTGACCAATCTACAAATTAGTAGATTGGTCACTTCTTTGTATTTTGTCCATAGCATAAGAACATTCCTGAATCTGGCCTTCTCCTTGCCTTTTAAGACACCTAATCTAATCTGTCCCCTTTGTCTGGTTTTGCCTGGTTTGTTAGGTGTGTCCTTTCCTGAAGAAATTTGACCCTGTACTTATTACACCTGCCGTTCTGATATCCAAATTACATTAATGTGGGGCTGTCTTCAAAAAAATATATATTAACACGTTCGCTGAAATTAGATGTAGTAACAGTTGATGTGAACCTGCCTTTCAGAATGTATAACACCAAGACTTCGGAAGTCCATCAAAAGTCCATCACAGGTTACAAACCATGATGGAGATGTGTAACCTCCAGGCTTAAAACCAGGGGACTTCAAGTACCAGATGCAGGGGAGTGGTATCAGGAGACAGATATCTAGTCTTGTGCACTCCCAGATGCAAGTGTTGGGGCCACTGTGAGATACAGGAAGCTGGACTAGATGGGCTTTTGGCCTTATCCAGCATGGCTCTTCTTATGTTCTTCTGTTCTTATGTTAAGTCACTTCTGGTTTGCCGGAAACCACTTCTGGGCCCTTGCTGTACCGAGTTGGAACCCCGCACGCTGCAGTGCCAGGCCTGGGGTAAGTGCAGGAGGCCCAAACAGGCCCACACAGCTTGCCCCAGGAGCCCTTGTCTTCATATAATGCGGTCCCGCGATATACCAGGACCGCAGAATATGAACTGCAATATAGCGGGGGACAACTGTATCACAGTTTTATCACTGGTTTCATAACAACACACACACACACACACACACACACACACACACACACACACACACACACACACACACACATCCTGACTCTAATCTCATTTGCCAATTCTTAAGCGGGCTAAGATACAAGCCCCAAAGAGTTGTGAGATCTTCTATTTCTGCTATAAAAAAAACCTAAAGAAAAGCCAAAAATGTAGGTTCAAATATAATGTGTGGTATCTTAATATCAGGTTCAAGACACATATATTTTCATGCCTAATAATATCCTGCATTTATGAAGTCCCTCCCCACCTTTTCTGAAGAAGAATATATATTCCCGTCTCTTCCACCATTACGACCTACTCCTCTTGTAGTCCTAGTAATGAAGAATAACAAATATAAAGAAAAGTTACACATGGCAGATACTAGGAACACAACATTGTATGACAGGGGCAAGGGATTGCTGTTCTCCAGCTATTCTTGTAATCAAACACCCATTTCATTCAGCAAACACAGCTGAAAGTAGGGATGATGGGAGTTGTAGAAAAATCACATCCAGAAGTTTCCTATCCATGCATTAGATAAAGTAATATAAAGTGCAGTATAAATCTCTATAGGCAGTATTAAAGTGTAATATAAATCTCTGCACATATACTTTCCCCCTCAGGGAATGCATGCTACCTTGAGTTCAATAATGAAAGAAAGAAAAGACATCAAGTGTACTATGAAAACAAACACTTGTGAGAAAATAAAATTTTGGTAAGGAATATTATTTACTTGGCAATCTTTATATTTAAGTAATTTTTCTCTCTTGTGTATTGTAATGGGATTTTGTTACCATTTAATATAATTTAGGGTCCAGATCACATAAATAAGTTGTTCCTAACTCATTAAAAATAACTGAAATGCTTGCCTTTTGACTAATTTGTCCCACTAACCTCTGAATTATGGACTATATCTTTACTTTCAGGAGGTTCTATGTGAGACTGAAAGGTATCATGTAATCCATTGGATCGTTCAGGACTTAAAGATTAAGCGATGGCTCTCCAGAGCCCTACAAAAATGGAATTGATATGATTAAGTCCACAACATCTGCATCCCTGTGGTAAAAGCTAAATCGGCATGATTTCCTTCAGAAGGAGTAAGATTAGGCACACTAAAAACGGACACTTAAAATGACCCCTGATGTCTGCTGTATAGTCCTCCCTCCTGGCTTGATGGCATTCCAGAAGGCAGCAACAGCATTCTTGCATTTGTTCTTAGCATAGAACTGGGGGAGCAGGGGGGGGAGGGGGCTTGAAACTAACCTCTCTGTTCTGGGGATTAGAGGTTGAAGTATTTGCCTCAGCCAAGGGGGTTCTGCCATAGAGATGAAACTAGGAATACGTCTGTAGGAGGAGAAGACACAGGGGAAACAGCCAGTATAGCATTTCGGATCACTGCACTAGCATCTACGAAGCGATCACTGATTTCTAATACTCACAGGATTTCCCGGCACATGACACACTTGTTGTTGTGCTTCCTGCCATCGGGGCCAAAAACAGGGTCAATGTCTCTGTTGCAGTATAAATTCCCATTCTCCAATAAGGGTTGGAATTCATCGCACATGCCTTCCTAAAGGGACAAAGGAGCATGGGGTGAAGCTTGCCTAACTTAGGCAGCCGCTGTCCTTATCCCAAGGCCGTGAGATGTCAAGAGAAAAGAAAAACAAAGAGAAGACAATGTGTGGGTTTTTCTCTTCCCATGTCCTGGGGACTATATAAGTTTATTTGGTAGGAAAATATCAGTGGGCGCAAGAAGTATGTAGCATGCTCATCTGAACTTCTTCAGAGAGAAGAGACACCATGGGGAAAACGTGTTTTAAGTCCATGTCCAAATTCTTGACATTCTTGTCAAGATCAAAGAAAAGGTTTTGCTTTGGAGATGTTCCCCGCATGGGGCAAGACAGTGCTTCTATCGTTCTGAGTACACGAAAAAGGACTTGGAAGGGAGGAAAGCGCTACATGCCATCATGGACCATCCCATCTGCCAGGGGGTTGTTTTTTTATATAGCCCATCTCGCTCCTGTTCTATGTTTTTGTTATATCTTGTTTACTAGATATTGTGTTTTTATCTATATACTTGTGCTTATCTATGATATTGTGTTTTACTGTTTATGGTTTTGATTTCTGTTCAGTTTGTAAACCGCCCAGAGTAGCCATGTAGCTAGATGGAGCGGTATATAAATTTAATAAATAAATAAATAAATAAATAAATAAATAAATAAATAAATAAATAAATAAATAAAGACCACTGTTGTATGTCTTGCACTCTGGGTTGGTCGAGAACAGATTCTGCCCCTCCTCTGTATGACATGTATTTGAATCTATCCCCTCGGTCATTTTTTTCTTAAAGCTAAACATGCCCAGCTCTTTTGGTCTTTCCTTGCAGGGCTTGATTTACAGGCCCCTGATCATCCTTGTCACTTTCTCTAAACTCTTCCCATTTGTCAGCATCCTCCTTGAAGTGCAGTGTCCAGATGTGGACAAAAACAAGTTGAGGAGCAGTGTAGCTATCACAAAAGACAAATACAAAAGTGGAACAGGTGACAGTACTTGTGGAACAGGTTAAGTACTTATATGCAGCTTGTGATCTGCAATGATTCACAGATCTATCTTACTTGTACTATTGCTGAGCCAGGTATCCCCCATCTTGTAGTTGTGTGTTTGGTTCTGTTTCCTATGTACTTTGTATTTATCCCTGCTGAATTTCATTCTGTTGTTCTTATCCCAGCTTATCTAGATCATTTTGAAATTTGTTCCTGTCTTCCGGAGCATTTGTGTTATCTGCAAATTTGATTCACATTCCCTGTACCCCTTATCAAGTTTGCTGAAGAGCACAGGGCCCAGAACTGAATCCTGGGGTACCCCACTCATACCCTACTCGTTAATTCATCCCAGTTTGAGAAAAAGTAGTTAAGCATCACTCTCTGAGTATGATTCTATAGTCAACCGTGTATCCACCTGACAGTGGTTCAGTACAGCCCACAATTACTTAGCTTGCTAATCAGAACATTATGGGGCATTTTGTCAAAAGCTTTGCGGAAGACAAGATATATTCTGTCTACAGCATTCCTTTTGTCTACCAGGGACGTTACCTGATTTTAAAAAATGAGATCAGATTAGCTAGGCAAGATTTCTTCTTGTCAAATCTGTGTTGGCTTCTAGTTATTCCTGCATTATTGTCAGCAATAGTTCCCTGAGAGCCTGGTCATTTTCTCGGACTATGAAACATCCATTGAGGTCATGGGGAGGTGTGATTTGCCATTGGTGGTTTAAGACAACAGATTTGTTCAGCTGAAACAATTAAAACCCAGTAATGTATATATTACACAAACATTTGTTGGTGTTACAGTATATGTGAGTCTCCCTCATGTGAGTAACCATGAGTGCAGTGAAAAACAGACAATATGCAACCAAAATAATCGTTTAAAAATAGAATTGTGTGTCCCTTATATAATTATATTTGGGGTGGTAGGAATCAAGCTGTGGTCATGCATAGATGAGACTCATTGAAACTGATAGAACTATCAACAAGAATTTATGTATCCTGTTGCATTTGCTGTGCGCTCATACTCTGGTTGGCCCTACATCAGTCATGCAGCAGGCTTATAATGGGTACCCTGCAAAACTGCTAAAATCATTTGTGTGATTTGGTTAAGCATATGAATATGATAAATCCAGCAGATTTATTTTTTAAATTAAAACTTCATTTATATTCAAGATTTTTTTTAAAAAAAATCTTTTATATATTTTCTTTCCTAATTGTGACCAAAAGATGAACAAGGACAATGCTAGTCTTTGTTTCAAATACTGCGACTAAGAAATTCATACATACTGTACATTTGGAACAAGATGTTATTTTGCAGGGTCTTTTTTTAATCTGTTAGCATGAACAAACTTTTTAAAATTAAGAATAACAGAAAACTCTGCACTGACCTGGTATATAGTCTGACAGGCAACATCTGCAACAAAAATCAAGACAGAGATTGTGATTTATTTCTTTGCAAAGTCCTTGTGGAAATCCATTTTTTTTAAAAAAAGTTTACTTAATAATCCAAGCAAATGGGTAGCTAATCTTAAATTCCCTATCGTAGCTCTTGATATGCTTTGTTTCAAACCGTCAATGGTCCCCTTGGAGACATGGTCACGCTCCTTCCACACCAGATTATTCCATCAACTTCATCTATATTTCCTGTCCCTTCTATAAATAACTATGGAACATCTATGGGAACACTATTCTAAACCCTGCAGGTATTCACTGTAATGGAATTTGTTGTGGATCCAAATGCTTTGATTTAATAATATTTTGCCCTAGGCTGCTCCTCTAATAGTCTGTGGTGAGACATCTTTGTATAGAGATGAACATAGTATTTTATGAAGCAGAATGGCAGATAATTTATATTCCATATTGCAGGAAATATCCCCTTGCCTCAGCCATGAACTACCTATACAATGGTCCCCCGCCCTTTTGCAGTTCATATACTGCGGTCCTGCTATATCACGGGACTGCAGTATATGAAAAAAGCCCCCTTGGGGAAAGGGCCAAAGGCCTGTTTCAGGCCTCCCATACTTACCCCAGGACTGGGGCTGCCCCAAACACACCTGCGAGGGCCTTCCCGGGCCTTCTGGAGACCCCAAAAGGGCCTCCCTGGGAACTGGAAGTCACTTCCAGTAAACCAGAAATGACTTCTGGGTCACCGAAAATCATTTCTGAGGCCTCTGAGGGCCTTTTTTCAGGCCCATTTGGGGCAGTGCTGGGCTGGGGGTAAGTACAAGAGCCCCCAGTTAGGGCCCTCAGGATTTTCAATTATCGCGGGTCAGGTCGGGTCTCTAACCCCCGTGATAGGCGAGGGGTCACTGTACCAGTAACTGAAAGTTCCTAGATTCATTCAACAAGAAATGTAAGTGAACATGGACAAATTATTTATGATGTATTCAAGTCATATACCACCCACCTAGTCAAAGCCATTCTGGGCCGTTTGTACCACACACAAATGTTATCGTACAGAGTCCACATTTAGTGGCAAAGCTGTGAAGCGTTCTTGACAGTTCCAGATAACGTAACATTTGTCATAAATTTCCTCAGCCTAAAACGAAGTCTGTAATCGACTAAAGTGATTCAGTTATACTCCAGCACCGGAAGAGGCTAAGCTGGGCAAAAAGGAAACACTCTTTCTATAATAATAATAATAATAATAATAATAATAATAATAATAATAATAATAATAATAATAATAATAATAATAATAATAATAATAATAATAAATAGTGCTGTCAAGTCACATGATGGTGGCCCTTTTCAGGGTGTTCTAGGCAGAAACTACTCAGAAAAGGTTTACTGCAGCCCTTTTTCTGGGGCACCCCAGGGCTGGTCAGCTTGTCCCATTATACCAGGCATGTCCAAGCTTTGGCCCTCCTGATGTTTTCGACCACAACTCCCAGAATTCCAAGCCTGTATTTCCAATGGCAAAGGTCTGTGAGAGTTGTGGTCCCAAACATCTGGACGGCCGAAGTTTGGACATGCCTGCATTATACCATTTGTGGGGAATTCCCATCTGCTTGGGAATGCCCTGAAGCAAATTGTGAGCTGCTGTGTGTGATAGAATGCTGGACTGGTTGGGCTGTGGCCTGTTCTGGCAAGGCTGTTCTTGTGTTCTTATTTTCTTACGTCCAAGGCCACACAGGCTGGGAAGTGGGCAAACATCCCTTGGTTGTATTTAGTATCCTTACCAGGAAATCAGAAGGCCAAATTTCCCCATGTTCCCAAGATGTTCTTTCTTATAGACTGCATAGGGCAGGCATTCACCTGCTGTGAATTAAGTCTGAATATTGGTGAAGGCTATGAGGAGCTACCATCCCTTTAAATGGTTAGCTTTGACCAGTGGTTGGATAACTGAGTCTTGAAAACCCTTGCATTGCAAGCATGAAAAATTCCAGCCCGGGAAAATGCATCTTGAGTTTCAGATGGGATCACACTACCCATCTGCTTGACTGGTCTAATGTTACACTGTCATATCTGGCACTTACACCCACAATTTCTGCTATGCCTTGGACAAGTTAGTCAGTTAATAACCACTTGCAAAAGGAGGCATCAATGATAAACAGCTGAAAAAAACCCTTCTAGGCTCATCTAGTTCAACAGCTTGAAAAAACAAGATTCCTTAGATTTTTCTGACAATGAACCAACTCCTATAACTAGGATATATTTATTTATTTTCTTTGTTCTACTGTATTGAATCTGTCCCATCCTTATGGATGTTCTAGTAGCAATCTGAAACTGCAAAATGCCATAAAACTAAGAAATTCCAAAACACATCATCAGTTCATCACAACAGACAGAAAAAACAATGCACAAACAAACAAACCAAAATACACTTAACCAACCAATAAAATGCCTTGGCAAATGAAAAGGTTTTAGGTTGGCTCTTGGCACCAGAACAATTGCAGTGCTGGCAACAGTTGCCATGTATATAAGTAATGAGAGAGCCCTCTCAATTGAGCTATACCTTATTGGCCCTTGTTTGAATTTTATCTCCTTACATTAACCAACAAAATATTCTTTATGACATCAACATAAACCATCTGAATTCCTGGCCAATAAGAACACGGTTAAAAATATATAGGAATTTTATGTTTAGCCAAGGCATCAAAGCTTGATTTCTCATGGAAATGCTATGCCATCAGAATTGACACTGACACTGATTTATATTTAAAAGGAGAGGGAGGGAGTCACGTGGGTGAAAACAATTATTTTTATCAAAACAACAAAGTTCTATCACTTTCACATGTAAACCATCCAGGTCTGTTTGCCAGCAACAAACAAACAATCAATCAAACAGGGAAAAACATATCTATTATTAGTTTTGTAGATGACTATGAAAAAGAAATGATGTAATCATTAGTGAAATGATGATGATGATGATGATGATGATGATGATGATGATGATGATGATGATGATGATGATGATGATGATAACCTTAGAATTGCAGGGCTGGAAGGGACCCTATGGATCATCAAGTCCAGTCCCCATCAAGGAGCCACAGAGGGGAATTGAACTTCTGATTCTGCAACCCCATAACCAAACTGCTGAGCTCCCTGGTTTAAATTTAAGAAAGCCACTTAACCAGTGAAATAATCTTTTCATTTCTGTGAAGAACTGTACAATGCTGACCCAATTCAGGAACTTTAAGATGTCCATCAGATGTACTACTCATACTATTGATAAGAAACGTAACTTACCTTCAACTTGGCTGAGAAGTGCCAGAGCCACAAAGAGACCTGGTAGCTTCATGGTAAAAGGAATGGCGTGCTTTGATTCTATTGTTTCATTGCTCACAAAAAGCCTCCCAGAAGCTTCCCAGAAGGAGTTCTGATTGTATAAGTACATAGGAGAAGTTCATTTTCTCCACCTACCTTATGACATAGCCTTGACAACAGCCATCATTAGCTCCAGAAACCTGTCCGATGAGGGCTTATTTGAATTCTAATGATTCCATCAACATAACTTCCATTGAAATGGGATAGGCTGGGGAGCCACACCCTGGATTTTTCATCACAAGCAGAGCATCCTTGCTGTTGGGCCACTCTACCCAAGAGAGACATTCAACTCAAGGATCTGTTTGAATACTGCTTGGGCAATATCATAAAACAAATGTATAAGATATTCAGAATAAGAATAATAACTGTGTCATAAAAACATAGCTTCAGTGGTTGCTGGCCCTTGCACTTTAATCAAGCAGTGTTCAAACAGAAAAACAACAACAGTTTGGTAAACTCTGGATGGCAGAGTGCTACTGAAAATCATGCAGTGTTGAGAAAATTGTGAAGAAGTCCTAGCTGGGAGCTTTTAAACTGGACAAGGATGGCTCTAATGCCACAATAACACCCCCATGACTTAACAGATTGTTTTGACACAGCGTTTGGTGATTCATGGTGCCACTGGAATCCATAAGTTATAAATGAAGACACACTTCATGTTTATTCAATGGATTTGTCTCCTTAGGTGCATGCTCACATAAAGGCTCCAAGTGGCAACCTGCAGTATTACATGGGAAATATGTAGATGCTTCCTCCTGTTCTGCCCTGCGGTGCAGAGAATGCAGCAGAAAAGTTTGAAGTCCCTTCATTTTTCTTCGGTTGCTTGGACCTTTGTAATGGCTTGATGCAAATAAAAGTCATTTCATGAATAATATAATTTTCTTCTTCATTGTCCATGTTCTGTTCTGAACCATTAGCCCAGGAAATGCAAAGTAGGTTGGATCAGTCAGAGTTGCCCCCTAGATGCAACCCTCCCCTACTATTAGGGCCAGCCTTCTGTGGTCATACCTCCCTTCTTGTTCTTACCTTCTCAACAAGGTTTTGACCACATGGAAAGTAACTGGCTCTGATTGACCAACTTGAAGCCCCTTCCTTCTGATGGCTTCTGATGCAGGGGGAAGGGGCTGCAAGCAAGAACAAAAAATATTTGAAAAGTGAACACTTCCTCCAGAGCAAGAAATGCTCACATACCAAGTGGTCATTTGGACCAGCAATATGGTTTGAACTGACCCATGTTTTGCTAGGATATTGTCCCCAGCCTATGATTGCAGATGTGATGAGAGGAGGTTCCTCAACAATGTATGGATCCCAGAGCCTTCTCCTCCGTGACAGCTTGCTGAATTTTCTGGGAAGGTCCTGCTTCCAGGAGGTTCTAAAATGCCCAAACCATCTTAGCTGGAGTGTGGAGGTTAATATTGTCAGACTGACAATCAGAGAAATGCCTTCCACCGTAAAGCTGGAGTTTATTCATGAAGTCACAGAGCACACCCACTCTTTTGGGCAACCAGGTCCTGCCCAAGTTTTAGCCCCTTTTCTGTACTTCAACAGCTACGTCACTACTGTTAATGAGAGTTGTCTCTCTATGTTTATAGTCTGTTAACCAAAAATGTCTGTCTGTCTGTCTGTCTGTCTGTCTGTCTGTCTGTCTGTCTGTCTGTCTGTCTGTCTGTCTGTCTGTCTCTCTCTCTCTCTCTCTCTCTCTGTGTGTGTGTGTGTGTGTGTGTGTGTGTGTGTGTGTGTGTGTGTGTGTGTGTGTGTGTGTGTGTGTGTGTGTGTGTGTGTGTGTGTGTGTGTGTGTGTGTGTGTTGATAGACATTGTCTTCAGAGAAACTTGTTAACACAGATTGAATTGGGGCATTTGTATGTTTCCAGGGTAGCCACAGGATGGAACTGGATATAAAATTACATAATGATTATAGAATAGAATAGAACCATAGAATAGTCAAGGTGGAAAGGGCGTATAAGGCCATCAAATGCAACCCCTGCTCCATGCAGGAATAAAATCAAAGGATATCTGCCAGGTGATTGATAAGTACTAATAATGGAGAGCTAGGGGCTCACCAGAAAATATATGAGAAGAGGCGTAGAGCTGGTTCTCGGTATATCTGGTCTACATGCAGATGCGTGGTATATCACAATAATTAGTCAAGTTCAACTAATGAAAAAGAATAGATATCTGCCTAATGTTATCACAGAGTAGGTTGTTGAGACTGAGGAGCAAGCTCTCAGTCAGAACCTTGATGCCAGAGATTAACCTAGCACACTACTATGACGGCATGGATTGTTTCCTTAAAAGCACAGAACACAGTTTGCCAAGTGTTTCAATGAAAATTAAATACAGGCAGTACCAGAATATGCTGGGCTTTACGGTTAGTTCAGTCCCAAGATATCTTCCAATACAGGAAGGATTCCATATGATTCCTTTGCCTAGTCCCCAACTATGCGCACTTATCCCTGTGTAGTGGAGTTATCCCATAGATCAGAAGTGAGGAGAGGACACTATAGAACTCCAGATATTGTTATAGTACATTGCAATCTCATATGCCCAACCCAGCATAACTAATGATCAGGAATTGTGGCAAGATTTGCAGTTCACAATACTCGTCTCTGACTTCAAGTTGTGTTGTTGTTCATTGGAAAATATATCAAAGATGCCCCAGCCCTACTATAAGTGCTTGGGTTTTACACGTGCAATATAAAGTTGGAGGAAATGTATCACACTGGGACTCCAAAACCTCCAGGAATGCCAAGGATATATTTCTTCTACAAGCATAACATACTCAGTAGTACAATACAAGATGATAAAACATTCAATCATCAGACAGATCTAGGACCAACCTGATTCCACCAAGCTTCAGAATACAATCTTCTGTGCAACTCATCCAATAAAAGGCTATTTTACATGATTAAACTCTTGCTTCTTTCTGTTACACTATTGGATTTTTCCTTCTAAACATCGACCAGCTCTTCTCAACCATTTTTGGGCACAGTAAGAAATACAGCATAAAATAAATATAGGCTGAATTGGGATTGTGTAAATTGCATAATGAACCTTATGAGATGGTATGTGAAGATTTTTTTCCTAGTCTGTGACCCCTTCCAAATGTGTCAGGCCCTTCCCAAGCCCATCCCCCCCACACACACACTGAAAATGGCTGCCTTAGACCATGATAAACCATTCTGATTATTCTGAAATTCAGAACTGCTTTTGCAACACTGACCCATATAACCTGGGTCCCAGTCGATTGTCACCCAGAGCATATCTTCATGGCGATAAACCCCAACAGATATTTACACAAAGTTCTAGTGCAATCTACACAAACATGAATCAGTTATGCCAGTGTGACATTATGTCCCATCAGCATTGTGGATTCAGCAGTGAGTCATCTTTTATTCACCAGCCATAAGTCAAGGAACGGACTGAAACACTTCTCTCATTTCATATTCCTTTAAAAAAATCTGACCCATTCATTTACATTCCTGAACTGCTGGTTTTGCATGGGGGGGGAGAGGAAAGTAAAATAAGAGGAGAACAATGTCAAATCTTTGGTCTGCATGACTTCAAATGATGATGATCACAATGATAGCACTTCAAGTTTCCTCACTTCAAAGTCCTAATAAATCCATATCAGATCCCTCTAAATATTACTCACATTTTGAAGATGAAGAAAAACAGGAAAATTATCCTCTGAATGAATCTTCTGCTATGTAAACTCTGGTACTGACATCTGTTACCTTGGTTCTGTATACTTGCTGAGTGCACCTCCAGTAAAGTCTGTTACTTTTTCTGTCCTTGGGGATTCATGAACTCCACCCATGAGAATCTGGACTATTGATTAGGAATTGTACAGCCTTGTAGCCACGTGGATAGTATCTAAATCAAATAAACAAATTAAATAAATACTGTACATAAATGGAACATATGTTTTCTAATTGAGGGAATAAATTATTTAGAAAATATGCCCCTAGTTACTACAAAGTAAGTTGTTGAATTTTTGTCCATTTTTCTTTTTAATTACTATCCATTGATGTTGGCTTTTTTGGTTTCAAATTATTTAGAGCTGATTTGGCAACAGCAGATGTAGAAAGATACATAAGTAAGCCCCACCCCAAAACCACATTCTGCTGAATAAAAGGTCTTTCAAAGCACAATCAGTAGTTATCCGGAAGTTGAGTCAAGGCAACTGGACTGCTTTTCTTTGACACATTTTGCTACTCATCCAAGTAATTTTGTCAGTCTGAGGTTAGTTGGTGTGATGCTTCCAATTTATAGTTTATCTTGGTTTCATACCACCCTCAGACTGGCTTGTATGAGTAGCAAAATGTTTCGATCTTGCAAGAAAAGAAGTCCAGTTGCCATGACTCATCTTCCAGATAACCTCACTTGAATGACTGAGAACCTTTCACAGATAATCAGTATTTGTAACTGTGATTTTTTTTCCTGATCTGATTTTTTAAAGCATTGGTAATCAGCATCACTTTTGAGGATTAACAGTTTGATTCTCCTGCTTTACACATGCCATTGTGCAATAAGAAGGACTAAATGTCTATAATGTCTATAAATGTCTATAAATGTCTATAAAACTAACTCCTCATTATTAAAGCATGTTATGAGTTGACTGACTAGGGATGTGCCATAACATCTAATGCCTTCCCTTGGTGAATGCTTTTTAAAGTATATCTTTGTGAGACAATACATGTACTGTATTTCTTTATGTTGCTGTCCTTGATGAAATTTATTCATATTTACGGGATTTCTGTAGTCTTAGAGAATATGTCCTGAGTAGCTTCATGTTCTAATTTCTTAATCCCCGAGAAATTACCCACTCAAGACTGACATATCTCTATGTCACTCTTTAGCCTAATTAATTGTTCAACCATTTGTAAGCATTTAACTTTCGATTCCTCTTCCTTTGTGTGAGAAGTAGATTAGCATCTCACTGGGATTGTAATTAAAGAGAATTGCAGTTTCTCTGTCACAGTTTACTTTTGATTATGTTTTAATCTCTGCAAATATTTTGGCTGTGCTTGTTTTCACTGGAATTGTACTAGAGTTGGTGTGTTGGGTACAAAAGCAAGGTATATATTTAATAAGCAAAAAATAAATTACCTCAGAGTGATGGCAATCTCTGTTGCTGGGCTATTGGAAGTAGATTTGAATAGCTCTTTCTTGATTCAACATGACGAGTAGAGATGGGCACGAAACGAGCAATTTTTCATTTTTGTTTTTGTTTTTTTCCGTTTTGTTATGTAACGAAACGAAAAACGAATTTTGTCTCCAAAATGAAACAAAACAAACCAAAACAACAGAAATTTTGTTGTGCATTTCGTTTTTGTTGCGGCAAATACATTGAACTGTAATGAATGCTAATGAAACAGCAATTTTTTGTTTTTGTTTTCATTTTTTCATTTCATTACGTAACAAAACGAAAACAATTTTTTTGCAAAAAAATTCATGAAAAACAAAAACAAACCGAAACGGACCCCCTAAATGACAAACAACAAACGAAACACCATTTTTTGAGTCGTGCCCATCTCTAATGACAAGTTTCAAAATAGCACTGCCAGGGTTGAAGAGGTCTTTTATTAAGATTCTGTGAGGACCTTTGCCACTCTTGAAGGGGCTGGTCCCCACAATATGCTGGCTTTATTTCCTCCCACAACCTTTCTCTCTTCCTGCATGTGAAATACCTCTCTTTTTTCTTATCCTGTGCCCACAGGCCCAGGGACAACTGATTAGTATTTCTGTGCCCTGTCTTGGGTTATTTTCTCAACAGTACCATCCTCATACTCTTATATTTTCTCTGTGTTCTTTTTTCTCCCCCTTCCTTTCTCACTCTTCCTGCCCCGACCCCCACATACCCTTTTCAAACCCTGCCATGCTGGTATTAGTAAAATATTGTGTGTGGTCAGCAAGTATTTTAAAGAACTCGGTCATTTACAGTTCTCCGGCGGTAAGATCAGTCTAGGTTGCTATACTCCTAGTGACCATGGTGGGAATATGTAACCGCTTTGAATTTGAAAATGTCAGCATGCACATGATTGACACCCACCTGCAGAAACACAACTCATGTGCTGCTGCACCAGTTCAGCCCCCGTCCAGGAACAGTCTGCATTTGGGTTACAAAGTTGGGTTTGACATGAAGGTTATGACCACAGCTATCTAGATATTTTACCAAAAAATATTATCCAAACAAGGGTAAAACCACTGACAACTGCTCGATCAAGCTAGCTTAATTTTGGTTTGGTTTTTGTCAACAATCCACTTGGTAGTGGTCACTAGTAATGTTACTGGTTCAAAGTGGTGCAAACCTTTGATGGAGACAGAGATTGAGTGGTCTTTAGGAGCAAAACTACTTCAATATCATTAAAGGCTTTAATGATAAGAGAATTACGCAGCATGGTCTTCAGTAAAATAATAGTGGATGATAATAAGAAATCTGCTAGGGTGTTGTAAGATTAGAATGGGAAGCGAGCTATAACTGTGATATTCCTATCAACCCCATGCAAATATATATGTCACTCAGATGAGAAATGGAAAATGTATCTGTCCCACTGAGACAACCACTTCTACTTCTCATGGTATGTCTTTGACTCTTCAAAACTGACCAGAGGACAAAGAAAAAACCTTGTGAATAACAAGCTATAATATTTGAAATAGAAGATCCTTCTTATTTGAAAAAAGGAGTTTGGAGCCGTGCAGCCATTAAAACAAACAAAATTAAAACTAGACTATGGGTGATACCTTCATAGGCTGCTAGTAGAAAAAGGAGTTTGGAGCCGTGCAGCCAAAAAAAACAAAAATAAAGCTTTCTTCATAGGCTGCTAGCACAAAAAAAAAAAGCCCTCTTTTCAAGCCCTCTTTTTTTTTCAAGCACCTATAAAAGTCCAAACATGGTAAGGGATGTAATTAGGCAGGAGAGAGTTTGTAAAATTTCACTTGGCAAGATGGATGCCAGGCTTCTTCTTGGAAGGCACAGAGCAGCATGGTCAGATGGAGCTGCATGGTGTGGGCACCTCCCTCTTGCTTACAACCATCATCGGTATTGGCTCTTCGAAGCACAAGGCTCCTGGTTGGCCAGAGATGGGTTAGAAGTAGGAGGTTAATGCAAAAACACATGCCCTCCACTGGGGAAGCCTGGCATCCATCTTGCCAAGTAAACTTTTAAGAACTCTCTCCTGGCAAATTACATCCCTTGCCATGTTTGGACTTTTATACCTGCTTTGAAAAAGAGGGCTTGTGCTCTTGAAAGCTCAGCAACTGTTTTTATTTTTCTACTAGCAGCCTATGAAGGTATCACCCATAGTCTAGTTTTAATTTTCTTATTTGAAATGGCAGGTCCTTCTTTTCCCTTTTCTCTGTTGAAAACAGGTCCTACCACATAGTATCAGGTATAACAAATCTACTCTTCATAGGCCCTGAGGCAGATGGTTAATTGATTTCCTCCCTGTAATTCACCATTTGTGAGTAGGTGACAGTGGCATCTCAGCTGCTAGACATCACACCTAAAGCATTGTTCAGGAAGTAAAAAAAAAAAAACATTTAGCTACCAGGTAAGCAAGTTCCAGAATATGGTTTCACCGCTCCCCTTGTTGATTTGTTATATAGGAACACTAGATGCTGGACCAAGTTTTCAAAACCTGTTACAGAAACATCTACAGCTACCTGAAGAGCTGACATCTATTAAACATAAGCATGACAAAGTGACACTAATGCTGTTTAGTTCCCAAACATAATTAAATTAAATTAAATCAAGTTAAATCTATTAAATTATAAAGCAATTAACCTAAAATCAAATTCTATTAATGATTTGAAATTTAGATACTGTATGTACGTTGTTAAAAGTTTGGGAGCGGGGGAGCTGTGAAATAGAATTAGGTAGGATCTAGGCCTTGAGCAGAAAGAACTGGTAAAATGCTGTACTACATGAGGAATAATAATAATTAACTGTGCTGCTTATATACCGACCCATAGCTGTTCAAGTACTCTCTGGGCAGTTTGCCCTCCATCATTCAGGGAAAGCTTGCCTGAAGAGGAAGGTCTTTGCGGGCTTCCAGAAAGACAGCAGAGATGAGGCAGTCTAAACTGTGTCAGATCTAATCAATCTCATGTAACTACAGGGGTACCTCTTAAAATGGATTTAATTTGCTCTGTGGGTCAATTGGTTTAAAGAAATTTTTGTCTGACGAAATGTGGTTTCCCATAGGAATGCATTGGGAATGGATTAATCCATTCCAGAGGCTAGGTTAAAGGCAAAAATAACTGGTTTCTTTTCCCTGGGTGCATGCGGAATGGTTTTTCGTCATGCGAAGCATCGATAGGAATTTTTTTGTCATACAAAGCATGCCTATTCCTGGAAATCTTTTTCTTCCTATGAGATTTTTTGTCTTAAGAGGTACCACTGTATTTCAAAATCCAACTCTTACAATGAATAAATAAAACTCGTAATGACTGATATGTATCATCTCTCCACCCCCAAGCACACACATGTCTTTACTTTTCTTAATATGAGAGCAGATAGAAGAAATTTCTATTTCTAATTATAGCCCATTTAATTTTTTTTAAAAAATAGTGCATTTCAAAAAGGAATGAAAAAGTAACAAAAAGTAATATGAATCAAAGAAAATCTCAATTTTTCCTTTCTTTTAAGTGATCATGAAGTGCTAAAGATGAAGGATTTTACAGCAAATCACACAATCAATTATTTTTTAAAGGTGAATATCTAAGTTCTACAATATTTGATTTTCTGATTTATAGTGCAAATACTTATCCACTGGGCCTCATAATCTCCTACTGCAGATTTTGTGTACATTCTAGAACACATGCATCAGCTCTTCCCTGGGACTGTATGTTGAAAACCAGTAGTAAAATCAACTATCTCTGTCTCTGTCTGTCTCTGTCTCTGTCTTGTTTCATTTCTCTTCATTAAAAAGAAAAATAATCCTCTGGAAATTCCAAAAGCCACAGGATTACCTACAATGTAGGTGACCATCATGTAATTGACATTCATTGGAGACCTATAAGATCAAGCCGTCCCTGATAGCAGATAAGACCTTAAATTTAAAGCAGGGGTCCTCAATCTATGGCCTGCGGACCAGATCTGGCCCACCAGGGTCTTTAATCCATCCCACCGGCCATTTCAGACCCCCACTTGCCCCCCCTTGAGCCAAAAACTCACTGCGCAGCAGCAGTGCAGCTGCCTCAGCCACCAACCAATAAGCATGTGTCCTGGCAATTTCTCTCACTCAGGGCCCAGACCCTTTCCATGCAACACCACCACTGGGTAGGGAGGGGTCAGTCAGTCTCCACCTAGCTCCCTTGGCCTCGCTTGTGTATAGGGAGGCAGTGCAGTGGCAGCGGTAGTGCTGGAAAAGGGGTGCACTGTCTTCCCTGCCCCCGCTGCCACCCCATCCTCTTCTGAGTTGTGGAATAGGAGCAGGGCTTCTGGCCCCATCCCAGGGTCTGCAGGTGAGACGCACGCTGGGCGAACACGGCAGCCTGCTGCACATTAAAGCTGTGACTGGTACAAGTGGATGGTACTCTTCCTGCTGTGGGGCCAAGAGAGGGGTGTGTGTAATGCAACACACTCTGCCAATTTAGAGGCAACACCTCCGCTGCACCCGCTGAATGGAAATGTGACTGGGGCTGCCTTTTGGAAGGCCATTGACAGGAAGAAGGGTCAGGCTGCTCTGTCGAGAGCTTATTCACTTGGCAGCCACTAATGCTTCTGAAATTCTGCTGGTAAGGGAGGCTCAGAAGGCCTGCCCTGGCTGGCCACCTTGCCAGGCAACCTCTACCTTCCCCAGCCCACCTTCCTGCCTGCCAGGGCCAGTTTCAGATATGTGTGTGTGTGTGTGTGTGTGTGTGTGTGTGTGTGTGTGTGTGTGTGTGCACATCCAGGGGAAGGGGCCGTAAGCAGGGTCAGACCCAAGGCAAATAGGAGCTAGCTGTCCAAAGGGTGTGCTCAGGAAGAAGATGGCAGAAATGTCAGGAAGCCAGGTGGGAGTCCCAAATGGAGGTGCCATTGTGGACCCTGGCAATGAAGCCGAGGGACGGTCTGGAGCAAACCCAGGCACGAGGCCTGTTCTGTTCGAGCAAAGGCTGAGGGGATCTGGGACAGCCAATCACACACACAGCAGGTGGGGTGGGGTGGGGTTGAGCCAAAATGAGAGCCCCCTGAGCTGCTTCTTTCAGCTTCTGGTTTCAGCTGTTGGCACGGTCCCTTCTCTGGGGAAGGAGCCCAGGTAACTCAGAGTGTGTGGCAGGGGGAGCCTCCCTCTGCCTCCAGATAGGTCTCAGTCCATCACAGGCAGGCTCCCCCAACACCCACCAGAGCCCATACTTCCCATTGAAATGTTATTTGTTTATGGTGATTACAATTGTAATTCATTTTAAATATTGCATTATTTTTCCTGTTTTTGTGCACTATAAAAATATGTGCAGTGTGCATAGGAATTTGTTCATATTTTTTTCAAACTATAATCCAGCCCCCAACATTGTCTGAGGGATAGTGAACCAGCCCCCTGTTTTAAAAGTTTGAGGACCCCCTGATTTAAAGCACGCTGAAATCAAGGCATCCAAGTGATGTCAAGAAGCCTAATACATTTTAATTTTTTAATTGGGTGACAATGATTTTACATTCAAACTGCGTGTAAGACTTTCTAATTCAAAAATCTGAACAGCAAAGTTGGAAATGGTGATTTTGATGATTTGCAAGTGTTTGTTTCATCTTAAGTATCTGAGTTGTAATAGAATCAGGTGTTTATGATAAAGTCAGGACCAAAAATGTGGCATCCTGGTTGCTCTATTTAGCAGCATTGTCAGTGTGCTAGATCGCTGAAAACTGTCATCAGCTTGACGGTTCAAATCCCTGGTGCTACGCAGCAGAGTGACCTCCCGTTGTTAACCAGAGCTCCTGCCGACCTAGCTGTTAGAAAGCATGTAAACTCAAGAAGATAAATAGGTACTGCCATAAAAAGCAGGAAGATAAACAGTGTTCCGTGTGCAGAAAAGCATTCAGCCATGCTGGCCACATGGCCCCAGGCTTGCACAACACCAGCTCTTTGGCTTGAAAATGGAGATGAGCACCACCCCTAGAGTTGGACACGACTAGTACGCATGTGCGGGGGGAAACCTTTTAAGTTGTATTACCTTTAATTTTTCTTTCCTATGTTTATTTTAACCTTTATTTGACCTGATCTTACAGGTAACTTTAGTGCACTTGGCCATTTGGCCTATTATCATAGCCAACATCTTCATTCCCAGTCTCTGACTCCATTGCCAGACTCCTTTAAATGCTGAGATTACATTATTTAATTTAACTACCGCCACTGCCCTCTGCTCACCAGGCTATTGTCCTTTTGTGTTGCCATTAGAGACTAGCCTTTGGGAGGGTAAACAGTGTCAAGATGGAGGTGGTGTCTTCTTAATCTCTTCTAGACAAGACAGACATGGTGATGCCAAATCTTACCTATAGTTCAATATATAATGGGCGTACATCAGTTAAAAAGGTAGATCAAAGCAGCAGCTAACATTATACCAGATTATGCAAGGATGTCGAGCAGTGATTTTAGTGTGGATGTGTAATGTACATCTTTTACAGTTGCATGAGGCAAAATGGAGTAGAAAATAATGATAGACCCGATAAGGAATGATGTTACTTAATTTGGAATTTTATTGAAAACTAGAAGAAAGCAGATGATCGCACATCTAAGGGCTCACAAGTCTACAATAAAGTTCATGCCATTGCTTCCCAAATTGGTGGACACACATTCCAGTGTTGGTGGAAGACTAGGAGATAATCATAATAAGAACAACAAAGTGCAACTATAAACTCATTTTTTTTTAATTTTCAAAATTCATATTATGCAATTGATGTGAACAGTTTGACTAGGTCTTTGTGACTGTTTTACTTTTAGGTTACAATTTTACTTTTTGTTTTTAATTAAAAGGGGTTGGATGATGGAAACAAGAAATGGAGTGTATGAAAAATGAAAAAAAAAGTCTCATGACTTTCCCCCATGAACTCTTTCTTTAAAGTGATGGGAGAAATGGCTAGGCCTCTGTAATTAACAGATTATCTATTTATCTCTGTTCTGATAAATTTAATGAACAATATGATTGTATGAGAAATTTAATTTCTTTCCAATTTGATGCAAATTTACTGACCTCGCACTGCTGAAAACAAAAAAGATTTGGGTACTTTTCATGTCTCCATCCTCAAATCCTGCAGTTCCCCAACTGTAGAAACAACCCAGAATAATAATAGTCCTGAATAAGCTGTTTGTTTTGGTATTTAACTTTACAATCTATTCTTGCTTTTATTTTATTTTAATTTATTTGTACAAATATACACACCCTTTTCCATTTTCCAAAAATAAGCTGGAACGTAGCTCACTGATAATCCATATACTTCTGAAATATGGTGAAATTTGTTCACTTTTGGAGCACATGATGGCACTTATGCACAAATGTCTGGGCATTAGACATTTGTATATGATTTGGAAAAGCACCTTCAATAGGCATCCATTTAAAATTGCAATCAAAACCCATTCTAATCAGTAGGAAACCTTTAAAACTGCATACCTTTGCAAAATATACACAAAATGTGGATTTTTCCAAAAAAAAATCTGAGTTTTTCAAAAACTGTATACAAAAATCCACACAGCGTGTCATGCGGACTTTTAAAATAACTGCTAACAAGAAAGCAAATTTAAAAGTTAAAAACCCATCTCAACCCAAGCTTGCCAGTCTCATGCTGGGATCATGACATTATAAGTACTTTGAAAGGTTATTTATTTTGGATTACATTTGCCAAATACGTTATGGCTGAAAGATTCTGGCAATTATAACCCCCAAATTAGTTTTCTCAAGCTCTGCTGATAATTAACTTGCTATAGGCAAAAATATCGTCATTTATTTGAAATCATTTACAAAGCAAATGTATTTGTTGTTATCTTATGTACTGACACAGAGTTTAAGGATATGCTAACAGCTATCATCATCAACTTAGAACTTGCTCATGAAGAAATTTTGAATTTTTGTAAATCCAAACATGATATGAACTATATTTAGATGAATGGTATACTGAAATATGGAATATTAATTTAAACGATAAATTGACATGTACTTTAAAGATTTAAAAAGGAGTGTTAAAAAGATTTTTTAATGATATTTGGGGTAGATTTATTGAATATGTGTTTGTAAGAGATAAGAGTAAAGCTTCCGTTCAACAATCAATTCTGTTCTGGAGGGGAGGAAAAGAATAAAAGTAAGAATGTTCTTGTTGGTGAAGGGGTACACTGTTGAAGATGTTTTGTTTTCTTTGTAATTTGTATTTTGCATTTTTTGTGTTTTATATAAATAAAACGTTTTATAATGCTTTTTAAAATAATTTTTGTAAATTATAGTCAAAAATCAAATTGGGTAAAAAAAATTCCTCATCCACCCCCGTCTGGGTGTATCAAATGCCATTGTTCTATATATTTGGCAAGAACATTCCTCTTTTAACGGAGGAAGAAGGCGGACAGACAACGAGATATCACCAAAAGCCTAATCTAATTATGGTAAAGCTCTTATTATCTATGCTTATCTAGGATTTCACATATATCTCTGAGGTAAAACTGTGTCCTTCTCTGTCTCCAGCCCATGACACAACTTTCCCCTTTACCGTCTGGCACATTTAGAAGTTAGGGCACATTCCTGGGGTGGGGGTGGGGTTTTTGGCTTCATTTGGTAACTAAGTGCAGAGGCACCAATTTTGCAAGGCTCCTCCTAGATGCGTAATGAAGGGAGGGAAGTAATCACCCTGGCTTCATTAAAATATTAATGTCTACATTAATTTTCATATAACAAAAGCAAAAACCAAAGTGTTCTGCTTATAGACCACCCAATACCACTTTAAATAGTCTCTGGGCGGTTTTACAATTTTTTAATTACAGAGTGCAGGCTACACATTGCCCCCCCCCAGCAAGCTGGGTACTCATTTTACCGACCTCGGAAGGATGGAAGGCTGAGTGAACCTTGAGCCTGCTACCGGGGATTGAACCCAGGTCGTGAGCACAGTTTTACTTGAGGTACAGGCATTTAACCACTGCGCCACGAGGCACATAGTTTCCAGCTCACATTTGTAGTCTAGTTCGTGCTGTAACATTTAAGTTCCCATTTTATTTTATTTTTATCTCAGTTTATTTTCTGCGAGGGAGAAAAAATATTTACAAATAAATATGCACAAATGCCAATCCAGTGCAGTACATCATTGGTAAACCCTGACTCTTATCACTTGCTGTTCCATTTCACTGTGGAATGCCATACAGGAATACAGAATGAGATTCACAGCACAGCTTGATAAATTACCTTTTGGACTGCATCACACAGAATCCCTTAGCCAAAATAGTCACTGGCCATGTTGGCTAGAGACTGCTTAATATTGCACTCCAAGAAAATAAGAATATAAGTTCACCAATTTCCTCTTACAAATGGAGCAATTTCATTTGCACTTTACAAGGGTAATAAGTATCTGAGAAGGCTGTTCAAATGACATTCTCAAGAGAAATAAATGCAGACTAGAGATGGGCGCGAATTAAAAAATGACATTTTGGCTTTTCATTTTTCGTTGCGGGTCTGTTTCGGTTCATTTTCGTTTTTCATGAAATTTTTGAAAAAAAATTGTTTCGTTTTTTCAGTTTTTGTTTTTCATTTTTACCCGCTTTTTGGGAGATTTAAAGCATTTCCGTGTGCGGGCGTCCCCCAGTCCCCCAGAAAACACTAAAAAAATGATGCTGGCAAAGACACAGTATAGACTAGGTACGCACGGAGGCTGCAAAGGCAGTGGCGGGCATTGCCCAGGGCATAAGGCAGCAGCAGAGTGACTGCATTGCAGGGCAGGGGAGGGTACTCACCGAGAGGTATGCACGCACACAGGGAGGCTGCAAGATAAATCTCTTCTTTCTCTCCCCTAAGAGCCACGCTGCAGCCAGCAGGAACACAGAGACATACACCTGCCTGGCTGGCCTAAAGTAACGAGTCACAGAGACAGCAATCCCACCCTAACTCCCACCACAGATTGCAAGGAGGACGGGGGCTGCCAGAGCTTTTTATGCCCTCTGTGGCTGCCACACCTACCCAGCCTGCAACCTGGGCATGTTATTGGTTGAAATTGTCCAAGAATTTACATGATTCCAATCACACGGCTTGCATCCATCTTGTGGCTGGGATCCATTTTGTGTCATCCTTAAAGGGAAAAGAAAAAATACATCACGATGGGAGAAAGACAAAAACAAACGTTTTAAGGACTGCCACCCCCTGGTAGGTAATAATTTCAAATAATTATCACTGCGTTTTTACGGATGTCCCAGGCATTTTAATACCCAATAAATCAATATTAAGCATCTAGAAACCATTTTGGGTTGATGTCCCCTAACTTCCCTTAAAGGAAAAAATACAGCGATCTGAGAAAACACATAAATACACGTTTTAAGGACCCCAACCCCCCTGGTAGGTATTATCAGGCAGAATAAATAATTATCGCTCGGTTTTTACAGATATTCAGGACGTTTTTTAACATTTAAAAACAGCTCATTTCATTGTGTGTTGCCATTAACGAAAATGAAATGTAATGAACCTAATTTTCATGGCTCTGTTCAGTTTGTTCCAATTTCATCACAATTTTTGTTACTCATTTCGTTAAGTAATGAAACAAATAACGAATAACGGAACATTTTTTTTCCATTTTGTGTTCAACTTGGAATTGACATATAAGGGGTTTAAAAATAGAAAATGCTCAAAAAGGTAGTTTTCTTTTCTTTTTGTTTTTCCCCCGGAAATCCCACTTTTAATTAATGCTGCCATAGAAAATACAACTTGGTCATTTCACTTTTGGTCACGAGTGAATAACCTCATGACAATTTTTGATGAATTTTCTTGATTTTTCTTTGAAAACTGGAAAATATGTGAATATTTCTTATATTTTTATAATGTGCTGGCTTATTACCTCTGCTTGTGTAATGACTGACAGCCAAGTATAAACAAGATTCCAACCAAACACAACTACCCAACTTACCAAACCATAGTCCTCTTGAGTGTAAACCAAGCAATGGCTTGCTAATTTTTTATAAATTTAAATAATGGAAAATACATGGAGAGAAAAGCACCAATAATTGACATGTGTGGGTAGATTTGTTTATCTTCTAGCTGAATGGAAGTTCAGAGGGGAAATATGTGTCTGTCTATTCCTGGGAAATTTCTCAATGTTTTTGATTTGCATGCCACAATGCTCTGGTGTGTGAACTCCATCAGATAGTCCAAGAAATGAAACATGAAAATGGGAAGTGTTACTGGCTTTAATTTAATTACTCATTGTCTGAAAATCATGGGTGTGCACCAACCACAACCTTCCAATCTAGATCCCATTACATCAGGGGGAACAGCTCAAGTTGCCATACTAGCCCGTTGGCCTGGTTTCACCTGGATTTCAAGAATGCCAGTCAGTAACCATCAGTTTGGCCAGGTTTTTAAGTCATCATTTTTTTATACGTGTAAGTTTCTACCTCATATATGACCTACTGAAGCTTTGTGATTAGGAGTAAGTGAAACAAGTGTGGGGACCCACAGAGAAGCCATTGGAACTGTTCAGGGCAGAGGAAGATGTTTGGGGACAGCTGCTACATTCTTGTGGAAGAAGGAAAGGCAAGGGAGTATTGGCTGTCCCCAAGCTGTCCCCAAACTTAAATAGTTTAGTTGGCCTTGGGGACACTCCCCCTAAGCTGAAAGTACTGTTGCTAAATGTCAGGCTGGTAAATGGAAAAGTAACAGCAGTTCAAGACTTGAACCTGCATGAGCATGCAGACTATCTTTGCATTACAGAGCCTTGGCAGGAGGATGCTGGGGACATTGATCTCGTTCACCTTTATTCATTGGGATTTTCTGTGCAGCAGCAGACAAGACATTGGCAGGTGGGGAGGTAGAGTTGCAGTGGTCTGTTGTGATTCCACTTCCCCTCACCAGGTATCACACACACAGCCAGTTTTCCTGTCTTTATAAAAGTGGGAGCCCAGGACACAATAGGGATTCTTTTAGTATACCATCCACTCCTCCGCCCCTAAACAGTCTTCCTTCCTGAGTTAGCTGAACTGGTCTCTGGGGTGGTGTTGGAATCTCCTAAGCTTGTTGTACTGGAAGAAATATTCATGCTGAGACAGTTTTGTCAGGAGTGGCTCAGGACCTCGTGTTCTCTAGGATGAACATATGTCTGTCCCAAATGGTATCTGCCCCCACTCATGACTCACGGCACACTTTACATGTAGTTTTGTGTATTGGGGTAGATATTAGTAATTTGTTTGTGGAAGAATTCTCTTAGTTCTGTTGTGATGGAGAGATCATTATCTGAGGGGATTTAGACTAGAGATAGGCCTTAAATGAAAAGCCATGCTGTTTAAATGCTGTTTCATTGTTTCATTATTAACAAATTGTTTTGTAACAAAATGAAATGATAGGATGCATTTCATGATGAAACAAAATGAAACACCATATTTTTTTCTCTTAGAAAGAAATGATTCATCCTAGAGGCACCAAAATTGCAGGGTAGCTTTTTGGACTCTTTCCTTGAACCCCCCCTAAATTTGGAGAAGTTTGGAGATTAGGGGGCTGAGTTATTAAACTCCAAAGGAGGTCCCCCAGAAGAAAATCATTTCTAATTGACTCAAACACCTAATAGCTCCCCATGGATCCCCTTTGGAGTTTATTAAGTCATCCCCCTGAAGCCCAAACCTCTCCAAATTTGAGGAGCTTAAAGGAAAGATTCCAAAGAAGCTACCCTGCAATTATGGTGCCTCTAGGACCCAATGGAGCCATTATATGTAATGAATTGTTTCATTTCATTTTGTTTCATTCCAAAAATTCTTTAAAAACTTGTTACTAATGAAACAAAAATCAAAGGAGAAACAAAACAAAATGTAACACTATATTTTCATTTAGTGCCCATCTCTAGTTTAGACTCATCATAACTCTGCAAGAGTAGGGGAACACTTAGGATGGTCCAAATGGTTTCCTGATAACCCTTGGGGAGTTTCCTGTTGCCTTGACAGGTAAATCTGTGGAAGCCCAGGTTGATCTTTGGAAAAGAAAAATGGCCAGGGCCGCTAGACACAAGCACTTATAAGTAGACATGGGCACGACCAGAAAAAATGATGTTTCGAGTTCTCGTTTGTCGGAACGGGTCCGTTTCAGCTCGTTTCCGTTTGTCGCGAAATTTTTCAAAAATTTGTCATTTCGTTTGTTGCTTGTCATTTGTCGTTTCCACTGCGACTTAGCGCGATTTGACTTCCCAGAGCATAGGGGCGTCCTACAATCAGGGCCGGTGCTAGGTGTTTTTGCACCCTAGGTGGCGGGCGGGGCGGGGGTGCGGGTGGCGGGCAAGCGAGTGGGCGGTGGCACGGGCCGCAGGCGAGTGGGTGGGTGGTGGCGCGGGAGGATGGGCGAGTGGGCAGTTAGGATATCACTTAGGATAGAGGTTCTGTTCTTGGCTTGAACCCCAAATGTGTGTGTGTGTGGAAGCAAATTGAAGTTGGGAAAATAGAAAATAAATGGTAGTATATAATATATATTTAAAATAAATCCACACCTCCCACTTCCAGTCGAACCTCCCCCTTTATCCAATATCAGAAAAAAAAATCACAAACTGCCAGAGAAGAAATAAAGAATAAACTGCTATTCCCTTCAGCAGACAAAGCTGCAGGGAATCAAATAAATTATTTTCTAAATTCAATTCCCTCCCTGCCTGCCTAACTTAAATCCTAAATCCTCCAGCCTCCCTCCTCAATCTCGATCGGATCACACCAGCACCAGCAGCCAGCCTCCTCCCTCAACCACATCCATACACCCGACTGCGATTTCTGGAAGGTGCCTCGGCTTTTTATGCCCTCGAGACATCCAGAAGTGTCAGTCAAAAACCTGGTGATGCCATTGGTGGAATGGTTCAAAAAATTTGCATGGTCCCATCCCATGCCCAGCCCAAATGGGCAGGTCTAAAA
Organism: Phrynocephalus forsythii; assembly: GCA_029282475.1. NCBI lineage: Eukaryota > Metazoa > Chordata > Lepidosauria > Squamata > Agamidae > Phrynocephalus > Phrynocephalus forsythii. The sequence goes on from JAPFRF010000011.1 coordinate 115,339,602, forward strand.
AAAAAAAAATAAATTAAATTAAATTAAATCAATATGAAGTTTTATTGCTATAAAAAACCCCACTGCTGCTACTATTAAAATTCAGGCATTTAAAATAAATAAATTTCACATGTTTCTGTGGTGATTTGGTGTGTTTTTTGACCACGATTTCAAAAGAAAAATTGCGGTTGCCATTTTGCATCCCCCCCACTGCATGGCATGGCGAGACGATGAGGATGACCCCCCCCAGCCTGGTGCAAGCAGCCCAGGACAGGAGAAGAGGGGGGGAAAGGCCGGGGACCCCTCAGAAACCACCCCTCTGGTAGGTGGCAAAGCCTCAGGCAGGCATATTTTAGCCTGCTTTTTTGGCCGGGAGTTGGGGTTTTTTTAAAAAAACTTTTAAAAACTTTTTCTGTGCTTCGCATTGCGCGATCGCCGCAATGTCACAAACGAAAATGAAAAACCCGACCAAATTTTTCTTTTTTCGGTTCGAGTTCGAGTTCTGACACCTTAATTATCGTTACCGTTTCCGTTATGTAACGGAAACGATAACTGAAAATGGAAACGACAATTTTGCCGAGTCGTGCCCATGTCTACTTATAAGTATAGCCACAAAGTAAAGTCAATCTGGCTCCCTGGTTTATCGGGGAGCTGGTGGGGATGGAATGTGCAGGACAGAAACAATGGCAGAAAACTTAGTGTGAATCTGACTTGCTGTACCCACCAGTTCCTTGAAACTACCTGCTCTCCTGCCTTGGTTTCATACTTGCAGATTTGTACCACACCTTACTAACTGCCTTGCCAGCTTACTTTACCCTTCTCTGGCAAAGTCTCAACAGGGAAATCCCCATTGCACATTTTGAGGTGTGACCACAGCTCAGTGGCTAAAGGACTTGGTTAGCAATTGTGGAAGGCCCTACATTTAGTGGCTCCAGTTAATAGGATCCTCAGCAGGAAGTCTGGGAGCAGGAATAAATACAAATTTGCTTCCTTTTAAATCCCAGACATGATTCATTCTCCGTCTATCTCCCTATTTCTTAGGTCACTGCAGATGACTTAAAGGCCATTAAAGTTCGAGGAGAGCAGTTGGAGATATGTCCATTTGAAAAGAGGAGAGGGCTTGGAAAATATTTGACTGTGAAAGCCAACATGCCCTCTCTAAACATATATTTGAAATATCCAGCAAAAACAGCAGTCTTCTTGTACCTAAAGTCTTTAGTAAGATCAAGAATAATAATAGAATAAAATGGAGTTTCTTGGTTACAGGACTAGTTTTCTCTAATTGCTGAGAAATTCAATCCATGTAGCACTTACGCACATGCAATTTATGCTCCACCACATGTACAAAAAATGTCTAACACTATTGAAATACCTTATTTCTGGTTAAAAAGAAAGTCTAATTATCTTAACATTTAAATTTGTCTTACGCTCAGAGGTTAAATTTTACATATATTTCATGCATGTCCATTATTTTAATTTGTACAATGCACCAGTACAAATAAAGAAAGAAGATATACCAGATATACTTTGATATCAATTCCTGCATTGAGCACTGGATTGGACTTAGTTATTCTATGATTCTCGAATGCTGGTCTCGTCATTAAGTATTTAAAAGTATCTTGTAAAGATTCAGGGAAAGGCAAACAAATTGGCACTGGAGAAATCATCCTGTGGTGCGTGCTTGGGGCCTTTTAACTTAATAAATGGAAAGAAGGGACATGATGCTGGAAATCCATCCAATTATGCATGGTGATAAGAAACTAGAAGCTTCTCTTCCCTTTTCAGTAATAGCTTAACAAGGAATCATCTGCTGTAGCTGAGTGGTGCAGGACCATCCACTGAAACTGAATTGTGGGAGAGCCAGAACAAGTGAAAAGAAATACAGTATGTCTTCCCACTAGAGATGGGCACGACTAGGGAAAATGACGTTTTCGAGTTGTCGTGTGTCGGAGGCAGTCCGTTTCGGCTCGTTTCCGTTTTTCGTGAAATTTTGCAAAAATTAGTCAGTTCATTTTTTTTGTTTTTTCGTTGTTGTTAGTACTGGTTTGGGGGGTAGCAGGCTCCTGGAGGGAGCTGCAGGAGTCAGCCAGAGCCACAAGTGACGGACTGGCAGACTCTTTGCACCCGCTGTGTCTCACGTACTTGCATGTAGTGCAATGCAAGTAGATCTGGCATAGGGTTAAGACGGGTTAGCGCAAGGGCTAGGGTTAGGCTAGTTACGGGTGAGGTTAGGGTGAGTATTGGGGTGCACCTCTGGGTGCCTCTCTGACCCACTTAGAAGGACAGTGTACTGGCGTATGGGTTAGGCTTAGGCTTAGGTTTCGGGTTTGGGCTACGATTAGTGGGCTGTTTATGCCCGATTGGCACATCCCAGAAGTCTCTGTGGTCAACCTGGCCAAGTGGCCATGCGATTGGTGGAAAATTTGCATGGTCCACTCCCATGGGCGAGCCCATCATTGCGAATGCGCAGGTGTAAAAAAATAAAATAAAATAAAATAAAATAAAATAAACGGAGACTTTTTTTTGCAAGAAAAACCCACTGCTGCTACTGTAAAAATTCAAGCATTTAAAATAGCTTATTTTCGCATGTTTCTGTGGTGCTTTGGTGGGGTTTTGGGCAACGATTTCAAAAAAAATATTGTGGTCACCATTTTGGATCCCCTGCACTGCATGGCAAATGGATGCCCCCTCCCAGCCTGGTACCAGCAGCGCAGCAGTAGCAATAGCCAAGGAGAGGGGGGCGGAGAAACCCCCCAAATAAAACACCCTTCTGGCCTGGTAGGTGCCCTCAGACAGTTTTCGCCTACTTTTAGGGCCGGGAATCAGGTTTTTTTTTAAACTTTTAAAAACTTTTTTTCTGTGCCGCTTGGCATTGCGTGATCACCGCGATGCAAGTAACGAGCACGACAAATCAGACCAAATTGTTCGTTCATCGGTTCAAGCTCGAATTCTGGCGGAGTAATTCCCATTACCGTTTCCGTAGAGTAACGGATATGAGTAACGGAAACGGAAACGGGAATACTGTTAAGTCGTGCCCATCTCTACTTCCCACAGTTGATCTTAGAACCATGAAATATTTGAGTTGGAAGGAGCCTACAAGGTCCAAAACTGCTGCTCAATGCAGAACCCAAGTCAAAACAAATACACTTTTCATCAACAGATTCTCTGTGGTGGTTTCTAGATTATGAAACAGGTGGCTCATGGACTGGGCATGGGGATACTTCAACCTCAAATTTGCAAAGAACAGGCAAGTGGACACTGCCCATTGAACAGCTGATTGATGCCCCACCAAACAAATGACCAGGGGTCCTTACAACCTTTGGAGTGGCTTCTGCCCAACATCAAGTGGGACACTGACAAGGCAGCTTGCTGAAAGGACTTAGATTTTACTGGGCAGCAGAGCAATGGGAGCAGCATTGACAGAGCTGGTAAAGCTCTGTTTTTATTTTTATATGTGTCTATTTAGTTTTTGCTATCTGATATAGTGCTATATCAAATAGCAACAAATTAATATATACAGCATATACATGTGTTAAAAACAGAGATGGGTGTCTTGTTTTGGAATGGGTCAAAACTGGGACCCACCCTCTGGAACGAAATCAACCATTGACTTATGTTTGTTTGGATCATGTGGGGCGAAACTCCAACAAGGAAGCAGGCTCCAACATGTCATCTTTCCTTCTCCCTAGCGCTGGCCAATCAGACAGGGAGGTGGGATGATGCATATCCTTGCATAGCTCCAGATTGGCCTGCTCCAGGGAGAAGGAAAGATGATGTGTCATCTGCTTCCTTGTTGGAGTTTCGCCCCATGTGACTCAAAGGAAGGGAAGACAGTGGTTGATTTCATTCCAGAGACCCAGTTCTGAACAGCAGTTGTGCTGCTGTGTTTTGTTTCGGAACCAGACCCCTTCCTAAATAAAACACACACACACCTTTAATTATAAATAAAACTACATCAGAAGGTGTGGTTGGTTGTGAGAGTCACTTGCACTGTCAGGACCAGGCTCGTACCTGAACCTTCAGACTCTAGTCTGTGCATGTAGGATTGGCTCTACTCCTGTGGGAGAAAGCTACACTATTGCTCACAGGATTGGGTCCTCTACCTGCAACAGGTGCTGGGCTCCTCAGGAGTGTCAACTGTGAAGCCTGTGAACTGGGCTTTTTAGGAACTTTGTGAAATAAGCTGCCATTGAGGGTGGAGGAGTCTCCTTCTTAAGGTTTTTAAGCAGAGGCTGGATGGCCATTTGTCAGGAATACTTTGATGGGGGTTCCTGCATGGCAGGGGGTTCGACTGGGTGGCCCTGGAGGTCTATTCCAACTCAATGATTCTATGAACTGGCTTCTCCCCACAAAGCTTGGCCTCAACAACAAAGCATGTGGCTCTTGCATTCCTGTTTGGCCTGAGTTCCTGCTACCCAGGCAGTAACCCTGCTCCACTTCAAATCCTTCTTTGATCCTGCCTCACCTTTCTTCATGCTCTTGGATCCTGCTGACACATGCTGCCCTGGTTTGCTCCACCTGGCTCCTGGCTCTTGGACTCTTTGACTCCAGTTTGCCTAACCCCTTGAACTTGGTCTTTGCTCATCTGGACTGGAACTACTGCTATGGGAGACTGAGTCCTTGGTTGGCTGGCCTATTGACATCTGGTCCTGCAGGCTGCAGACTGGCCCTCAAATGGGTCCTGGTGCCTTTGGTTTTCATGCATCTTGATTTCTCAGTTTCTGTGTGTGAAAAAAAAAGCCTGACTATGCTGTAGATCTAGTAGATATATTTCTATAAGTATGTGCATATCTTTAGTATATGCTGATCCATATTATGCAGGTTTCATATATTTTCCCTATTCCGAAAGGACAATGTGTCGATTATCTAGCTATTGGAAAAGTGTCTACAAGCTCTATCAGAGGCGTAGACATTTTACTAAGAAGACATTCAAGAATGACAAGTATAGCAAAACAACTGCTTAGAATTTTGTTTTTGAGTGGGTGGCAAGTCTCATTCACTGATTCATGGCAGCCCCACTTTTAAAAAAAGCAATTAGCCACACATAAAAGTAAACAGAGCACTGGCTGACACAAAAAGATGTAATTTACTATTGCCTGAGAAGGTGAAAACCACACCAAGCTAAGACTTCTCTCTCTCTCTCTCTCTCTCTCTCTCTCTCTCTTAGGGATTAATTTGTTTTCAATGCATTCCTATGGGAAATTTGTACAAGGGAAAATTTGCTTAACAGAATTTCATTTGGAATGAATTAATTCCTTTATACAAGGTACCATTGTATCTGAGTTCCTCCATTTGAGGTGAAATGTTACCAAAAAGTGTGGTTTCTATGGCCTCCTCTTTGTTTCCCCCTTTCCTCTTATAAAGAAAGACAGGGAGTTTCTGCTTTCTCTCATCACTCTAGAATTAATATTTGCTTCTCACCTACTCCCAGGGCCCTTGAACTCAGCACCATGTTAATCAATCTAGCAGGAAGCCTGCAATAGTCACTGGGTATTGTTCAAGGCTCCTTTGCTTTTACAAGGTTTAGCATGCCTATGCATTAAGAATCAGGGGAGGGGGTCCATTTTAATCCTACCAGGACATCTAATTTCTGATATTGCTTCATCTGCTTTACTATAGCATTACTAGAGTTTACTATAGTTTTAAAGACATGGAATTCTACAATTCTAGTATGCTATTGCTGCCCATTATGAGCTTCCAGCAGGCCCTGCCTTGCCACCCTTCCCATAAATTGTTTTATGGGGTGGCTCTACAAATATAGTAAATAATAAAACTGCTGGGTTTTATATCTATATATGGCAGGAAAATTCATGTGTAAAAAGTACATACGTAGGAAGTGTCATACTCAAAACAGCTTACATAACAATCTATAAAAGTAAAAATAGTCCATTTGTTTGATGAAAACACAGATAATATGACATTAAAATACACCCCAAAGCCTGCAGAAACATTTCCATCTTACATCCCCTCCTGGATTTCTTCAGGCATGTCATAATTTGTAGGGCTCAGAGCTTGGTGCAATAGCATGCAAAGACCATGTTCTACTCTATTTGAGCTGAACAACCTTAATACTTGACATCTTTTAAAAATCGTCCGCCTAAAGCAACCTCAGTGGATGGGTTTATATGGTTCCCCAGGGGGCTTCTGTATCTGGCAACCAAAGCTGCTCTGGCAGGAGCAAATGGTTGATCTTGAAAGCAGCACCTGAGACGGAAAGCTCAAGAAAGACATAGTGGAACTGGAAAAGGTGCAGAAGAGAGCGACTAAAATGATTACTGGGCTGGGGCACCTCCCTTATGAGGAAAGGCTAAAACATTTGGGGCTCTTTAGTCTGGAAAAAGGTGCCTGAGGGGGGATATGATTGAGACGTACCAAATAATGCAGGGCATGAGTAAAGTGGATAGAGGGAAGCTCTTCTCCCTCTCACAAAATACCAGAACTAGGGGACATACATTCAAATTGAGGGCTGGGAGAGTAAGAAGAGACAAAAGAAAATATTTTTTCACCCAGCGTGTTGTTAGTCTATGGAACTCCCTGCCACAGGATGTGGTGATGGCATCTGGCCTGGATGCCTTCAAAAAGGGATTGGACAGATTCCTGGAGGAAAAGTCCATCACAGGTTACAAACCATGATGGAGATATATAATCTCCAGGCTTAAAACCAGGGTACTTCAAGGGCCAGATGCAGGGGAGTAGTATCAGGAGACAGATATCTAGTCTCATGCGCTCCCAAACGCATCTGGTGGGGCCACTGTGAGATACAGGAATCTGGACTAGATGGGCCTTTGGCCTGATCCAGCATGGCTCTTCTTATGTTCTTATTATGTTATGTAAAGCTGGACCTTTAGACAACACCACTTGTCCCAGTTACAGACCATAGCCCTTTGTTTTCCCCTTTGTGGTTCTTATTATTTTATTTTGGAGTTACTGACCCAAGTTGGGAAGTACATGAGCACCCCACTTTGCAGGGTCCTAATTCTTTTCTGAATTCTCTGCTTCCTTTTGGAATCTCAGGCAAAAATCAAAGAAAAACAAAAGAAAAGAAAAGAAAAGACACAAACATGTTTGTTTTGTTTTCTTTGTTTTGTTTTCTTTGCCTGAAATTCTTGAAAAGACTTAACACGGCTATCTTCTCTGAAACTTTTGGAATCTATTTCACTGATTGTAATGGCTCTACTACTGGGCCTCAGCTATCCCCAGAAAGGAAAGATCTTTGATGCGTTTAGTCTGTGCATTGTGACTCGTCATGATAGTAGCCCTTGCTGTGCAGCTGGACACAAATTAAATTGGTGAAACAATCACTTACATTGTAATCATTTGGAACCTATCTTTTGCCCTGTAACTCTAAGCCTTCTTTGAAATTAAGCAATACTACAAAAGAGTAATAATGATAGCATGTAGGGCCATCTCATTCCCTCTTCTTTAAAGGCTGGGAACTGGGAAAGGTAGAGGTTCGTGGGTGTGTGCCTTCTCTGCATCATATGCCTGTGGTCTCCGGTGGTTGCTACCTACTTAATTGGATTATCCTTCATTTGTTGCAGCTCAGTTACTTAGTATTTAGATGCAAGACACTGTGCTTGTTGTGCCAGATCATCACAGCTTTTTGTAACAGAGCAATGCGTCCAGTTCCCTATCCTTTGATTCCTTTTTCCTCTGTGCAACCTGAACCACTTATTCCTTGAAAAATCCCATGAATTCAGGCTGCCAATCTAGACCAAGTGGTGGCTCAGAGAACCTGCTCACCTGTTGCTTTCTTTTGTAGTATGTTGAGCAAGCCCAGGTAGGTGGACACACACCCATTCTAACTGCAAGTCTTAACTGGCACCACCCCCTCTGAAACGTGCCACTCACATCATCCCAAAACACATTCTTGCTGTGGGCACAAGGATTCTCTCAGGCTCTGCCCTGGTAGATGATCCTTGGCTGTGTAACATATCATTACATTTGCAATATTGAAACCCTTTCAAACAATGGGGCCTTTATCATTCCTCATGAATACAAACTATTCACATTGTTAGACGTGATAAACTTTATTGTACAATCTCATACAGCATTTCCCCCATTTGTTGTCTTTCAAAAACTTTGACCCATAAGCTTCCCAAAACATGAAATTTTGAAATGTTGTTTATCCCGCTCTCCATCCAATCCTGAATCCTGATGTGGATTATTTCATTGTAAGAGTGATTTAACAAGTCATCTCCAAGAAAAGTCATTGAAAATTTCCTAAAAATTAATGAAGAACAGCAACTAATCCGTTATATTATTGGAAAAGACTGATATTTCTCCAAGTGCTTTGTTTGCTAAGGCTGCCGTCCTATACACAATTATTGAGCAAGCTCCAGTTAATTCAGTAGGACAAACATTTTAGTAAATATGCATAGAACTGAAGTGGCAGTCAAATTTCTGTCTTTACCCGAATTTTTAAGTTTAAGTTACTTTTTAGTAGTAGTAGTAGTAGTAGTAGTAGCAGCAGCAGCAGCAGCAGCAGCAGCAGCAACAGCAACAACAACAACAACAACAACAACAACAACAACAACAACCCCCACAGGCACGTGACCTTGTCGTGGGGGGGCTTGTGTGCTTTGAGGATGCAATGGGCTGTGCTATACAGGTGTAACCATAAGAAGCAGGCCACAGTCAAGAAGCCAGACAAAGGGTGCTTCCTGAGCAAAATGGTTTGAAAGACAAATAAGAATCCCAAACTGGATTGGTCGATTCCCGGGTCAACAAGGACCATGTTAAATAGTGAAGTCCCTGGCTGTCTGGCGACAAATGGGTTACAGGGCTCAGGTGACCCTACTGAGCAACCAGGGCCAGCCCCTGCAACACTACTGGAAGGAAACCAACATCACCCTGAAGTTCCTAATAATAAAAACCCTATACAAGGAAGGCAGAAATTTTCAACATTGATCAATAAAGACATTATGACCTGTTATTACAAGTCAATCCTGAACAGACAAGGATATCTGAATAGAATGCACAACAACTGGAAGGAATTACATCCAGATTCAGACCTAACAGAACAGAGGCTAGCTGATCAGCAATGATTCATTAGCCAAACTGATGTTTTCACACAACTTCAATGAAATGAAATACAGTGGTACCCCAACTTAAGAGCAGCTCAACTTAAGAGCAATTCAACCTATGAGTGGAAAACTGTTGGTGTTTTAACTGCCGCCTTACAAATTTTAGATATGGTCTGCTTGACTTACAAATATTTATTTCATTTTCTAAAAAAATTTAACTTATTTTTTTCCATTTTTAGATAGGTGCCCTGATTAAGAGTAGTTCGACTTAAGAGCATGCATTCAGAATGAATTAAATTTGTAAGTTGAGTTACGACTGTGGAAATTCAAGAAATTAAGAAACCCAAAATATCAGTGTACCGCAGGTAATGGTGGCAGTAGAGAAAGAATCAACACATGTAGATTTACTGAATAATGATCAAATACAAGCCCTCATTACAATCTGGTAAAAGTCAGCTGACTGAAGGCCAAGAAAAGCTTAAAAAAGAATAATGAATCTAAGCTATAAACCAGAGGTCCTCAAAGTTTTCAATCAGCGGGCTGGTCCACCACACCCCAGACACCACTGGAGGCCAGACCAAAGTCCAAAAAAAAAAAAAAAAGGCTGACATGGAAAAAGGGGGGAGGAAGGGCCAAGTAGGCAGAGCCCCCCATGATTGGCCCATGAACATTGTGTCTCCAGGGCCCCAGCAATGCCTCTTGCTCCAGATCACCACCCTGAGGTGCCACCGCTGGGATCCCTCTGCTGCGCCTCCTCCTCCTCCTCCTCCTCCAGTGGAAGCGGCTGGAGCGGCTCTCCTTCCTTCCTTCCTTCATTGCATTGGGAAGGAGGCAGCAGCCCAGGCAAACTCAGGCCCCTCATCACTTCTGGGTGGCCACTCAGGATGAGGAGCAGCAGCTGCAGCAAGGGCAGCAAGGCTGGTGCCACTGCACATAGATCCAGCCATGAGCCCTGGCCATCACTTCCTCACTGTACCCTAGAGGGAAACCTGCCTCCTCTCTTGGCCTGGCCCGGCCCGACTTGGTGCGCTGCAAGTGAGGGAGGGAGCAAGGGCTGAGAAGGAGGGAGGGGGGTCAGGAAGGCATTCCCAAAGCCACCTGCAGCCGGCTCACTGGCCGAGTCCAGCCAGGCTGTGGTGCTCTCTTAGCTCTCCAGCCCGCCGATCACCAACCTGGGACAAATGCAGCCTCACCAGCCTCCCAGGAACCAGGCTCGGGCCACCGTTGGTCTTCTCTTCCCTTCTCTTCTTTCTCCACCACCTCCTCCTCACTGGTCTCTAACCCGGTGATGGTGGTGGCAGCTTCAGCCTCCAGCCATGGCTGTGCTGCCTCCTCCCCTCCCCCACTCCATGGAGCAAGGCAGCAGCTCAGAGGGGGCTGGGTGGGCGGGAAGTAGCTCTGTTTCCCCCTTAGTCACCTGCCGTCCATCCCTCCAGCGGTCCACTGCCATGGCTGCTCTGGCTTGGAAGGCTGGCTGGCGCTGCCTCCACCTGCCCCCTTCATTCCTCACAACTACAATAACACAGGCAGCAGCCGCACAAGGAAGGCAGGGGTGGGCAGGGTGGAGGAGCAGCAGGGGTGGGGCTTCAGGGCCATGGAGGGAGTCAGAGATCTTGCCGCAGCCCTCCTGTTTTAAATTGACCCACTTGGCTGCACCCGGCACCCCAACCATCTGGGTGGTGGGTGGGGGGAGAGGGGGACCTTGCTTTAGCCCTCCCACTCCCACTAGCCAGCATGCTGATCATCTGGGCAGTAGTTGGGGGGAGTGGGAGAAGCGACATAGCCCACTACTTTGAACTGCCTCAGCAATAGAAACAGTTGTGGAGGCTGGCTTGCTTGCAAAGCAGGGAGTAGGTGGGGGGTTGCAATTGGTCTCAGGGGCCATATTCAGGACCTTGGGGGGCTGCATCTGGCTCCAGGGCCTTAGGTTGAGGACCCCTGCTATAAACGCATGGGCTATTCCAGTCTTGCGATGCAGAGTAGGTTTTATAAACTGGACCCAGGCAGAATTAGAAGCACTGGATCAAAAGACAAGAAAAGCAATGACATTAAACCATGCACTACATCTACAAAGTGATGTTAGTAGTATCTACTTGCCAAGGGAAATAGGAGGCAGAGGCCTCTTGGAAGTTCATCAAACTATTGAAGAAGAAAAACAAGGAATATTTGACTATCTCCAGTCCACGATAATGAAAATGTTGTGCATAAATCAATAGTTACTGAAGGCATAATAAAGGAATATCCAGAAACTAAGCAAAAATTTAAAAGTCAACAAATGCAAAGCTAAATAGAGAACTGACATAGTAAAATACTGCATGGTCAGTTTATAAGAGACACCATGGATAAGATTAACCAAGAACAAACATGGCTTTGCTATACTAGGTGATACTAAAGTCACTGAGAAACAACTTGAAAAGATTACCGATATCAGGATCTGAAAATTGAACTTCAGAGACTCTAGCATAAACTGGTACAGGTGGTCCCAGTTGTAATCGACACACTGGGTGTGGTGCCTAAAGAGCTAAGCAAGTATTTAGATGAAATTGGAGTTGACAAACTCACCATCAGTCAGCTGCAGAAGGCCACCTTACTGACATCTGCTCACAAAATTTGCCGATATATCACGTAATCCAAACGTTTGGGAAGTGTTCGAGTAGTGATTTGTAATACAAAATCCAGAGTAGTTTGCTGTGTGATGATGATGATGATGATGATGATGATGATGATGATGATGATGATGATGATGATGATGATGATGATGATGATGATGCCATCAAATCAATTTCTCATTCTGCTATTATATGTCTGAAGAAGTGGACATGTCCATGAAAGATTAACATTAATATAATAGTTAGTCTTTAAGGTGCTACATGTTTATATCTTTTATTTCATTTTGTTTTTATTTTTGCCTGAAAACAAATCAGTTGTGACTTATGGTGAACCTCTTCAGGGTTTTTTGGTACAAACTATTGGTTTACTATTCTCTTCTTCTGGGGGCTGTGCATCTTGGCCAAGACCACATATGCTGGCTCTTCTGGGAGGAACTCCCAGTCTCTGGCTCCACATCCAGGTACCTGACACATTCAGCTACCCAGGCAGTATTATTATTACTTTTTCCTTACGTGTGATAAATTGCTTTGGATTAGAATTACAAAATATGGGGCTTTAAAAAAGTTGATTCTATATACATCTCTTATTTACATATATTTATTTATCTATTTATCATTTCCATTTCTAAGGTGTTCTCCCCCCCCCAAAAAAAATCTCTGAATAGTATGCAATATGATTAAAAACATCCAGTCTCCTGGTATGCAACCTATTTTAGTGTAGGGAATATGACATCACAGTGGCAGATCGTTTCTAATTAGTGTCCCTGCTGGGATTCCTCTTGCAATTCCACTTTGTATGTGAGCCATGTGGCATTAAAGGTAGTAACCAATGCCTTGAATTAAGCATGGAGGAACTAGTGTAGAGGGTGCAGAATAGGTATCCTGTGATTAAGGCAGATGGAACACATCAGTATATTAGTTGAAAAATCCAAGTTGTTTGCAAGGATAACTCTGTGCTGAATGAATTACAGTAGTCTAATCCCAAGGTTACAGTATCATGAATCAGTGCGGCCATATAAGTCTTCTCCAGGCAGAGAGTTTTTCTGGACCAGATTAGTTTTTAGTCATATCTCTTTGCAACATACTTGGTCCTTTGGGTCTATTAATATTCAGCCAGATTCCTGAGAGGACCACATCTATCTGACCTAACCATCTGTGAACAACAAACCAACGAGCCCGTCACAATGTCAGCTACTCTGATCTCTAGAGGATAATTTGCAATTCACTAATCACTGCAGATTCTAATACAAATGGAATATCAAAATATCATTTAGTCTTCTCTGGTCACTTCCCACTTTCCATATTTGCAGACAAGCAGATACAGTGGCCATACTAGCTGGGGAAATTCTGGAAGTTGTAGTCCAAACTTTTAATCTTTGTACACTTTGCTGCACAACCTCACTGCATCAGCATAAAGGGTTTTCCCATAACTTTGGGTTTTCACCCAAAAATTTCACATACTTTCCCTCAGATCTTTCTGGTGTAACTGCCATCTCCTCTAGACTGGAATAAATCCAGTTTCTCCACAAGCATTTCAGAAAAAGAACAGGCTTTTGAGAGTGTTTCTCCTAGCTTCTTCTGTGCCTGGCTGGAACAGATACCACCCATTTTTACTGACAACAACAGTGCTTAGCAGTTAGCACTTTTTAATCTTCAAAGCAATTGGCAAACATGAACTGATTAATGCTTTCAACATCCAGGGAGGCAGGTAAGTGTTGTGCCACTGATGTGGAGGGGGAAAGGGTTTGGATTTGATGAAAGCCAGAATGTGACTCATTGGCTGGGAAAAGAAGACAACTCAGTTTTGTGACCCTACCTGGAAGGAATTCCCTCCTCACCTCAACATTTTAATTGAAATTATTTAAGAAAACAAAATAAACACAATGGCAGAGAAGGTGACACAATAAACTAGAAACATAGTGATGTTATTTCAAAAGAAGGAAACACAAACACACAGAGAGAGTACATATACATGTGTGTGTGTGTGTTATGTTGTTACAGTCGTGACCGACCCTTCGTGACTCCACATGCGTATACATATGCATATACATATATGCCTGTGTGTAAGAGAGAGGAGGATGGGAAATTGAACCATCCTATTCGAGTGCTGTCTCTAATCCCTTGGAAAAAAGAAATTATTAAAGATTTTGCATACCTTGGATGAATCATCAATAGAGATGGGCATGAAACAGAAAAAATAGCAATTCATTTAATTTCTAGAGTAGTTTTGTTTTGTTTCATTAAAAATGAATTTTAAAGTAATTTCATTAGAAAATGAAATGAAACAAAATGAAACACTATGCTCCCCTGCGTCCTAAAGGACCCAGTGGAGTAAGCAATTTTAGGTAACCTCCTGAAATTTGGAAAGGGTCACGGAGCTGAGTTATGATGCACCAAAAGAGGTGCCCCTAGGGGAAAAAAACCTTTCTAATTGGAATACAAAGCTGATCAGGTGAGAGATAGTACTGCTGCTGCTTCCCATTGATTCCCATTAGAAAGGTTTTTTCCTAGGGGCACCTCCTTTGGAGCTTAAAAACTCTGTCCCCTTAACCCCAAACCTTTCCAAATTTCAAGGGGTTCTCTAAAATATTGTTTTAAAAAAATATGCAATGGAAAATTACCAGTCCAAGACATGTGAATGGCAGGGGTACATTCTGCAAGCTCTCTCCTGTAACCCCTTGAAATTTGGAAATGTTTGGGGTTCAGAGAATGGAGTTAAACTCTAAAGGAGGTCTGGGGGTTCCTAATTGAAGGAGTGTGTTCAGCACGGTTTACCAATTATAGGGTTAATTTATAACTCCCCCTCTCCATTGGTAAAGCATGCCAATCCACACTCCTTCAATTAAATACCCCTGCACGTCCTTTGGAGCTTAATAACTCCATTCCCTGAAACCCAAACCTTTCCAAATTTCAAGGGGTTACAGAGGAGAGCTTGAGGAAACTCCCCTGCCATTTCCTCTAGAATGAATTGTTTTGTTTTAGAGGGGGCAAATGGAGTTTCATTTCATTTTGTAATGAAACACTGGCTGGCATTGCATTTCATTTCAAAATGTTGTGTAACCTTAAGACACAATGAAACAGCATGTCATTTTTTCATAAGATGCCCATCTTTAATCATCAATCCAAATGGAGACTGCAGCCAAGAAATAAAGAAGAAGGCTGAGACTCAGAAGGGCGGCAATGAAGGATTTAGAACAGATTGTCATGTCAAATTTAAGGATGTGGCACTGAAGACTAAGAATAAGATCATTCACACTCTTGTATTTCTGATCACTCTGTCTAAGTGTGAAAGCTGGACAGTGAATAAAGTTGAGAGGAAAAAATAATCTATTTAAAATTTGGTGCTAGGTCAGAGTTTTGCAGATACCCTGGACTGCTAGAGATATAAACAGAATGCTCTTAGATCAAGTCAAGCCTAACCTATATCTGGAGTCAAAAATGATAAAATTGAGGGCCTGGTCATATGCCCCCCCCCAAAAAAAAACCTGGAATTTGACAGGTCTTAAACTGGGCCAAAACATGAGCTTCAGGTTCGCATAGTGAATTCCAAAGGGTATACAGTGGTGTCTCTACTTAAGAGCAGCTCTACTTAAGAGCGGAAAATAAGGGCTGAAAAACTCAACTTATATTTGAGTAAAAATGGTAATTATAATCATACACAAGCACATTTAATCAGGGCAGAGAACTTTTCAAATAAATAGTTTAAATAAATACTAAGCAAGTATGTAGATGGGCCTGGAGAGGCATTCCTTCTCCACTAGCAGTTCCACATTTATAAATTCCCTTCCTCTGGCCGTTCACCTGCACACTGGCTTCACATTTCAGAAACAATGTGGGTTATGTTTTCTTTTTAATTTGAATAGATGTACATTCTCTGGCTGTAAGAGGAGGAAGTGTTATACAGTTGCTTTTCATTTCATTCTTTAATACATCTCTCCTCAACATCTACAGTCTTCAAAATATGATAGAATACAAGTTGAAGCAGGTCAGTCAGTCCATGATTTAGTATATTCATTCAATTGTCCCTGGATTTCCATACTGTGGACCTCTATTGAATGTCCTTAGAACACGAACACATGAAATAGTAGTGCCTGGATGCAGCTCAGAATGTAATGTATCCTTGCACATTTTCTTGGCCTTGCTATATCAAAACCACTCAATTTAAACAAGTGAAAAGACCAGTCATTTTCTGGGCAGCAGCAACATGAGCAAAAACTGCAGATTTGCATGGGAAGTTTTATTTTGCGTAAACAAACCAACTCTTGCTTTGTGCACAGAATGCAAGGTTTTAAAAACACAAAAATAGAGGGTTTGTACAGAAAACTCCATGGACATGGAGTCCCGAAGAGTCAGTAACAACTGTAATGACACCACACACACACACACACACACACACACACACACACACACACACACACACACACACACACACACACACACACACAGAAAAACACTGCCATGATATTTATTTTTGCAAAAAGGTGCCAAAATGGGGAGAAATGTTGTTTGATCACACCAAATAGGAAGAGTTTGAACGCAACTCATGCCTTCTAGAACAAAATAAACAATGGTATACATCCTTGTACACTCATGATCTGTATGCTACATGGAATTACACAACAGGGGTATTTGAAAAGAATGTTGTATTTGCTCCTGCATACAGCAAATCTAACATGCCAGCTTAATTGGTGATTAGTCTATTTATGTCAATGGAAATGTCTTCATTAACTTCCATGGAAATGTGACGGCTCATTAACAACCCAAAGGGCCTCATTTATTTATGTATACCGAGATCTTCTTCATTCTTGTGGGATACAATCCAGTGATGCTTCTGGAGTGGCAAGGTTAACTGGCAGGATGCTGTCATGACCCAGGGAATGCCCAGGTTTGGTCACAACCCTCAGATTCTTTGGGGAACCTCCTTCTATTCCCCGCCCGTATCTACATGTGTGTAAAAGCTAGCTATTTTCTTTACTTTTTTCTGGGGCAATAATCTGGCTTCTCTTCTCGTGAAACTCTACTTGGCCAAAGAAACTCGTTGTGATTATACCACCATGTACCTGGCACGATGTGCCTGTGATTTTATCACAAATGCATGCATGCATCATTTTCTTGCACAATGTCACTCTTGCCATTTCACATTACGCTCCTCATGTGGATGAGTTCCTTCATATGCTCTGCACTGCTGTATAATTGGGAAGCAATGAACAGATTGTTTTAAAAACACATCACTGACTCATAAATCCAGAGAAGGAACAGGACACTGAAAAAGTTAAATATGGAAGGTCTTTCCCTACTACTGCAATTAGAAAAGTAGCTGACAAAAATGCCATTGATGTTTTAATATATATTTATCTCTATGTATCCAATGGATTTACATTGATCAGCTTGATTTTAATATGTTGATTTTCTATCTTTGTACATTTTATGTTTATCTCGCTAAGGTCTTGCTATGGGCAACACAAATAAAATGCTATTATATTTATCTGTACATATGATAAATGTCTGCTCCTTTGCTTACTGTGTTTGAAGACACAGAAAGTATATTAGCTGGAATGATACAGCAATGGATAGTATGACCAGTGCCTCTCTCAAATCTGGCATTTTCCAGATGTATTTAATCACAATTCCTATATGGCAATATGGCCAATAATAACTGGTGGTCCTGGCTATCTATTTAGAAAATGTATTACTCTTTCTTTGTATCTAAGGGCACTTTTAAAAGGACCTGTACATTTTATATGTGTTATATATATGCATTATGTTCCATCAAGTTGATTCCAAATTATGGTACCTCTTTTCCACGGATTTCAAGGTATAGAATATGCAGAAGGGGTTTACTGCCCTCTTATTTTGGGGGGCACTCTGAGACTGTGCATTTTGCCCAAGGCCACACAGGGTGGCTCTAATCCCAAGAGGCACAGTGGAGAATCGAACTGCCAACCTTTGGCTCTGCATCCACCGAAGCCAGGCATGCCCAAACTTTTGCCCTCCAGATGTTTTGGACCACAACTCCCACAGTCCATTGTCATTGGCAATCTAAGCTTAGAATTCTGGGAGTTGTGGTCCAAAACATCAGGAGGGCTGTAGGTTTAGACATGCCTGACCTAAGCCATTGAGCCATTAGGGTAACTATACATTTAATTTACCCATTAAAAATGTTTTTGAAGAAAGATCCAGAATATACCAATAAAGTATTTATGAAGCTGGGGCGCACCATTTGGGAGCATATCATTTGTATAAAGTGATCAAGCAAATATCACTCTATGTTCTCACAGATGTTACAGAGAAGCCATTTATAGTCTCTGCCTTTTCACACAGATAACAACATTTGTCTTGGAAGGTGGATGGGTGTTAATTTCAACATTCTTTCTTCTTTACAAGGGTCATCATCCTGATACATTCTTCCCACATCCTGTTTGCCTGATTTTTTGGCCAACAAAGAGCATTCCTTTTCAGAAAATAGAAAAGGATTCACCTGGAACAGAAAACTTGCAAGAATGAGATTGCAATGGATGAATACTTGACAACTGGTGGATGTACAATGAAAACACAATATTAATGTTGGCATTAAAATGCAGCCATGGTGCAATTTCAGACTGGCATTCTCCAGTGGGCCAGGAGTGAACAGTACAACCATGAGAACTGTTTGTGCTATAGGAATGGGACGGAAAAACAGATGTCTTGTTTTTACATGCAGTCATGTGAAAACTAAAATATAAATATCTTATTTTCCTCATTCCCCAAGGTAAATAGCTACACTTTTAAATGGCTAAATGGAGACACTCGACAAATGACATTTTGGGGCAAAATAATTTTCTTCTCAGAAACACTGCTGCTTAAAACTCTCTCTTGTAAATAGAGATGGGCACGACCAGGAAAAATGACATTTCGAGTTGTCGTTTGTCGGGACAGGTCTGTTTCGGGTCGTTTCCGTTTGTCGCGATAATTTTCAAAAATTTGTTGTTTCCGTTTGTTGTTTGTCGTTTGTGTTGGGGATGGGGATGGGGTTGGGGTAAGTGGGCTCTTGGAGGCACCTCTCTGGGTGCCTCTGACGTCTAACCCACTAAGAAGGGAAGGGAAGGGAAGGGAAGCGTTTCGCGTAGCCGCCGCGTACCATACATTACATTATGTTAGGGTTGGGGGGTAGGTGGCAGAGGCACCTCTCTGGGTGCCTCTGACTCACTAAGAAGGAAAGCATACTGGCGTACTGGCGTACAAGTTAGGGGTAGGGGTAGTGGGCTCTGGCTGGGAGGCACCTCTCTGGGTGCCTCTGTGACCCACTAAGAAGGGAAGCGTACTTGCGTACGGATCTGGGTTAGGGTTGGGGTTAGGGTAAGGGCTAGGCTTAGGGTTACGGTTAAGATTAGGGTGGGTTAGTGGGCTGCACCTCTGGGTGCCTCTGACCCACTAAGAAGGACAGTGTACTGGCGTATGGGTTAGGGTTAGGGTTAGGGTTAGGGTTAGGGGGCTTTTTATGCCCTCTGGCACATCCAGAAGTCTCAGTCAAAACCTGGCCATGCGATTGGTGGAATGGGTGAAAAAAATTGCATGGTCCCATCCCATGGCCAGCCCATCATTGCGCAGGTGTAAAAAAATAAAAATAAAAATAAAATAAAATAAAATCAATGGAGACATTTTATTGCAAGAAAAACCCACTGCTGCTACTATAAAAAAATCAGGCATTTAAAATACCTAATTTTCAAATGTTTCTGGGGTGCTTTGGTGGTTTTTTTGGACCACGATTTAAAAATAAATATTGCAGTCGCCATTTTGGATCCCCCCCACCGCATGGCAAATGGAGAAGACGAGGATGGGCCCCCCAGTCTGGTACCAGCAGCCCAGGACAGGAGAGGTGGGGGGAAGGCCGGGGACCCCCCCAGAAACCACCCCTCTCTGGTAGGTGCCCTCACTGAGGCAGGCATATTTTAGCCTGCTTTATGGCCGGGAATCAGGTTTGTTTGTTTTTTAAACTTTTTTTTTGTGCTGTTTGGCATCGCGCGATTGCCGCAATGCCATGAACGACAACAAAAAATCAGACCCAATTTTTCTTTTTTGGGTCGGGTTCGAGCTGGAGCAGAGTAATTATCGTTACCATTACCCGTTATGTAACGATAACGAGAACCGAAACCGGAAATGAGAATTTCGCCGCTCCGTGCCCATGTCTACTTGTAAATGATCTCCTAATCGCTCAGTTCTTGGCAGAAGAAATCCTTCATCTCTCTTAGAAACCAGAGTTCTTTCTTTCTTTCTTTCTTTCTTTCTTTCTTTCTTTCTTTCTTTCTTTCTTTCTATACTGCTCATCTGAATGCAAGGCTGCTCTGGGTGGTTCACAACATAACAAATAACAACTATTTTAAATCAATAACAATACTGTATATTTTTCTCTGAAAAAAATTGTAGATGCCCTGGGGTGGAGGATCCAGTATGCTGAATGTTTGTTTTATGCCTGCTTGCTTGAACTTGGTGTTAGTGTTGAAACTTTCCACCAGCGATGTGGTCTGAGGGTGGTTGTTTCCTGTGCAGAACAAAGCCAAAAAACAAAAAAGAGCCAGGGTCCTTCTCAGGAATGACATGAAGTGTCACTGCATCATATGCCCATAACAGGGTGAGATGGTACTCTTACTGGGAGAAAGAGGGCTGTTTCACATGAAGGGGTCTTAGCAAGGGATGGTGCCTTTTAGAAGAGGCAGCCATGTTAGTCTGTGCTAGCATATCAAGCAAAGACAAGATAAAAACAAAAAAAATAAAGAAGACAAAAACATGGTGATACCTTAAAGATTAACTGTGCAATGCTTTTATCTTCTTTATTTTTATTTTGCCTTAGCCTGATATAATAAAGATATTTTATGGCCTGTTAAATGCTAGTAGGTTTTATTTAACAGTAATAACCAAAGGCCCACTTCACCATCTACTAGGATGTTAGTGAGCTAAATCCCCATCGGTTCATCCTTCAGCAGTAAATCAAAAAGTTGAAGAAAAATCTTCTCCACAAAAAAGAAAATCTTTGGAGCTTTGGACAGATTTAGAATACAACTGATTTTGATACATCCATGACAAATGGGCACAATCAGAAATTGTAATGTGCTGCTGTTTGCAAAAACTGCAAAAAATGGTCCATGTAAAAAGATGCATATTGTCCTGCTATTGTGTTGAAGGAAAGGCCAAGGATTTACCAGGACTCTGGAATCTTTAACAGGCCATCTCACAGTATCACTTCTTATTGTTGTAATATGATGCCAGGTGCTGCTGCATTTTCTTCACATCCCTTTATGAACAGAGTGAACAGATCTTTGCTTGGCCAATATAAGTGGCAAACAAAAGTAGTGTCTTTTCTGCACATTTCTGCTGTTTTGGTTCTATGTGTGACAATGGAACAGGATGGAGCAATATGGGTGGAGGAATGACAATTTATGCAGCAACAGATCAAATTACATTTCCACTCACAATACAAGGGAAAATTATCATATGTCAGATTCAGACAATGACCAGTTTTTGCTGCATTTTGCAGGATTTCAACTTGGACAAATGGATCTAGAAGAAGCTAGGCTAGGGCTTGTCTCCTGCTGGGGCAGGGATGTGCAAGACATTTTTACATATGGTAATCTGGTGGTTATTGTAGGCACCTTTATAGTGATGACAATTCCTGATAACCAGCCACTCAGTGCTGTGAGACCTGTAGGCAAGATAAGGGCCATTTGGTGATTAACCTAAATCAACTGCTCAGAGTTAGGAGGGACTGGGATATGGTGACCTGCATATCTTTAAGGTGCGGCCTGGGAAGGAAACAGCGATTTATCCCACCTCTTTCCATAGCAAGGTGGGTCTTCTTCAGCCCAATAGAATAGAATAGAATAGAATAGAATAGAATAGAATAGAATAGAATAGTTGTACATCTTGGGGGTGCTCCTGGACTCATCCTTGAGCCTAGATGCCCAGGTCATGAATCAATGAATCAATTCTTCTCCTTCTTAACAATGCTATAAAAATGATCCCCAAAGCAGCTAGAGGCACCAAATGTGAAGGGACGCCTCCTGTGATTCTCCTTTACAGGGCCTGGTAAAGATTGTGATTCCCCAACCCAGTTTCTGTTCAATTTGTTACCCATTTGAAATGTTCTAAAAAGAACCCCCTAGCACCTAGAGGCCTCAGGTTTTCTGGAATGCATTATCTGACTCTTTGGGGTTCATACCATGCACACCCAGAGAGCCTTCCCCCCCCCAAATTGCCCACAAAGGACTTAGAGATTCACCAAACTTACAGGGAGGCTTCTACCAAGTATCCTTTAAATTTCCCCCAAGTTTGATGAAGATTGGCTTTCATACATCTGAGTTATATACCCACAATGTGGGGCTCCCTAGGAAAGTGACCTTTAGCAACTGGGTTGGGGAGACCCAATCTTTGGAGGGACTGTAGAGGACAGCCAGAAAAAATCTTCTCTGCAAGTTTTCTCTTTGTATTTGGGGAGAATGTTAAGGGGGGGTGCTATTTCAGAATACATAACTCAGACATCAAAACACCAATCTCCACCAAACACAGAAGGATTGCAGAGGACAGTCAGATGTAGCATCTCTCCAAATATGGCTTCTCCAGATGCCTTGGGGACCATTTTATGTCCCAAGGAATGAACAAATTAAAAATTGTTAAAAAATTATCAATTTGTATTTGTTGGGGGACTTCATATATAACAAATACAAATTGGCGAATTTTGACAAATCAGCCACATTCATCAGAAAGTGTGACTCATTTTTCAATTTGACCCATCTCTAATCTCTACACATCTCAGGCCCATTGCCTGTTTTATTTAGTGTAAACTAAACATTTGGGATAAACAGTTATAATTTTGATATCCATCACACAGGTTTTTTTTTCCTGGAAATAGATTCAGCCTTGAGTCTAGATGCAGAGGTCTCAGTGGTGGCCAGGAGTGCATTTGCACAGCTAAAATTAGTGCACCAGCTATACATCCCTTCTTGGAGATGTCTGTTCTGGCCATGGTGATACCTGTTTTAATTACACTCCATTTGGACTAATGTAACGTGCCCCATGTTGCCTTGTCATTGGAAACTGTTCAGAAACTTCTTGAGGTCCAACAAGTTGTTGTTAGATTGGTAGCAGGTGCTTGGCCATGGGGATCACTCATCTCTCCTCTTACAGCAGCTCTACAGGCTGCTGGTCTGTTACCAGGGCCACTCTGGAGTGCTGGTTTTGATTTATAAAGCTCTCTAAACAACTTGTGTCCAAGTTAGTCGAAAGACCACTTTCCTCTATATGAGCCATGCCATGTTATCAAATCATCAGGGGGAGTGTGTCATGCCACTCTCATCAGGTGCATTTGGTGGGGACCCTTGGAGAGGGCCTTCTCTTTCTCTGCATCCAGGCTCCCTCCCTTGGGAAATGATCTGGCCCGTTTCTTTACTGCTCTGCTGCAAAAGAACAAAGCCATTTCCCTCAGCTGGGCTTTATGTCAGGAAATGGCTGCCTTGCTGTTTGCTTTAATATCATAAAATGCCTCTTGAGGAGGTAGGTGGGATATAAACATGTTAAATGGATAACTAGAAAGGAAGGAAATTGTCACAACTAAAGAATTTATATCCCACCTACCTCCTCAAGAGGAGGTATATTTATACCCCATAACATAGTTATATTTATATCCCTCCTCCTCCTCCTCAAGATAGGGAAGTTAAATTAACTAAATTAACTAACGTATGTACTACTTTAGTTACATAATATAGATAATATAGATAGGCTTTAGAAAAAAACAGTATTCTGGATCTCTTACCACTTCCCTATCTTCTTCATCTGAATTTGAAATGTGTTACTGGAAACAATATATCAGAGTAAATGAAGGAATAATTATACTGGCTTTCTGAGAAACAACCTTAAAACCACACATTGTTTTCTTCCGTTGCATCCTGTAGTTAGCTAAACTACCTTATTATGTACAGTGATGCTCTAGAATGTCTTACCCATCCATATATGCAGTAAGAAAGTGTTGGCTTGTACCCATCAGGGTGGGTGCCGAAACCCAAGCTGCTGCCCATACAGATGCCAAAGGCAGATGAAGCCAACAGCAACAGCAGGCAGAGCAGCTCCTTCTGGTTTTGTGCCCATTTTTCCACCTTGCAAAGCTATTGCAACACAACTCAGTAACATTTAACACTAAGGTCAACTTAAGTAGATTATCTTGTGTGGGTTCTCTTCTGTGGCTTCCAACACCATTGCTAGCAGCACCATCCTTCCATGAAGTTACATTGTCCTGTTCTCTTCTGTGCCATTTTGAATTTAGGCCAGTAACCTTGCACTGCAGTTTAAAGTTAATATAAAACGAGAGATTAAATGGTCAGTTTTAGCTGACAGCTGTGCGAGTCTCTCCTGGCTCTGCTGAGGGAAGAAGAAAGGGCCAAACCCAAAGCAGCCTGAGATTAATATCACTTAATAATGCTCTCATTAGAGGGCTGATTGGGTATAAAACTTAGGGGGTTACAGGCTTTTTGTAAGTACAGTAGTCTTAAAAGTGCCACAATATTTTTTGATTTTTGTTCTGTTTTGTGATTTCTGTTGTTGCTGAAACCCACTTACAGTATTTTCATGCTTAAGTAAGGACATCCATGGAAGCATATTTTGTTGTTCCTGTTACCCAGTTCTTGTTAGATTTTACCAGAGTCAAACAAAAATAGTCTTACAACACATTGATCAACCAGCAATTTAAATCTCCCAACTTCTTTGCAAAGTATACTATGTGCAGTTAGGAACACTCACCATAAACCAAAACAGTCTCTACCAAATGTTTTTCCTTCTGATCACACTAAATACAATATATTGCCAATTCTATGCCACTAAACTCAGATGTCATCATCAATCATGGCTGTTTGGTGGGGATTTCAACTTTCCTATCCGCCTCCTGGGTTCCAGGGATTAGAGATAGGGATAAATTAGAAAATGGTGATTAGTTATGATTTGTGCTTCATAGGGGCCGAATCAATGAATTTCAAATGACAAATCAACAAATTGGTACATCGATTAATCTCCTATTTAAAATCTTATTGTAAAAAAAAAATAACCCCTTGGCATCTAGAGGCCCCAACCTTCCAGGGATACTTCCTTTGCTCCAAAAGCCCTGAATATTTGGTTACAATTGGGTTTCAGATAGCCATACTATGTACCCTCAAAGGCCTCTATCCTATGACTGCTAAAATCCACTTCTTGCTTCAAGATAAACTGCATCCAAAAATCGTGCCCCCATGAGCAGATGGTTTAAAAAAAAACACGTGACCACGGCCCCTTTAGTGAGTTTCCCAAGTACCATGAGGTGGGAATAATCTGCCTCAGTTTGGATAGAGCTTTTCTCCAATCCCAAACATTTTATTTTATTTTATTTTTATTTTTATTTTTTTACACCTGCCAGGAAAAATGGGCTGGCCATGGGATGGGACCATGTTTTTGGAGCCATTCCACCAATGTTGGAGCTTGGCCAGGTTTTGACAGACTTCGTTTCCGTTTGTCATAAAATTTTTCAAAAATTTGTCGTTTAGTTTGTCATTTTTTCGTCTGTTGTTAGTACTGGTTTTTTGTGGGGGAGTGGGCTCCTGGAGGCACCTCAGGGGTGGGTGCCTCCTCTGGCTCATCCTAAAAATGGCATGCATAGCCAATTGGATATGCATACCAAGTAAGTGGCAGGCAGAGGCACCTCTCTTTCAACCTCTGTGACTCACTGCCTGCTGCATACGGTGCAGGTGCACTTGGGCTGGAGGAACAAAGTGAGAGAGGACCCTTCTTAGTGAGCCAGAGGCTCACTAAGAAGGGAAGTGTTCTTGCTGTAGTGCAATGCCAGTACACAGATCTGTTTTAAAAACTTAGGGTTAGCCAGTATGCTGTTACTTAAGGTTAGGGTGAGTTAGTGGGGTGCACCTCTGGGTGCCTCTGCCACCCACTAAGAAGGACAGTGTACTGGCATATGGGTTAGGGTTAGGGTTAGGGTTCCCTTTCGGGCTAGGGTTAGTGGGCTTTTTATGCCCGACTGGCACATCCCAGAAGTCTCGGTCAAAACCTGGCCAGAGTGGCCACCCACCCCAGTGGAATGGCTCCAAAAATTGCATGGTCCACTCCCATGGCCAGCCCATCATTGCGCAGGTGTAAAAAAATAAAAATAAAATAAAATAAAATAAAATCAATTGGAGAGTTTTGTTGCAAGAAAAACCCACTGCTGCTACTGTAAAAATCCAGGCAGTTTTAAAATAGCTATTTTCGCATGTTTCTGTGGTGCTTTGGTGTGTTTTTGGAACACGATTTCAAAATAAAAACAGTCTCTACCAAATTTGGATCCCTTCTGCCCACACTAAATGGCATGGCAATGCCAATTCTATGCCACTAAACTCAGATGCCCCCACCAGAGCAGCCCAGGACAGCAGAGGGGGAGGCCGGGGATTTTCAGAAACCACCCCTCTGGTGGGTTCCAGGGATTAGGCAGGCATATTTTAGCCTGCTTTTTTGTTATGATTCGGGTTTTTTTATTTTAAAACTTTTTTTCTGTGCCAAGCCACAAATCAACAAATTGGTACATCGATTAATCTCCTATTTAAAATCTTATTGTAAAAAGAGCAGGGAGAGGCTGGGGACACCCCCAGAAACCACCCCTCTGGTAGGTGCCCTCAGGCAGGCATATTTTCGCCTGCAAAAGCCCTGAATCGGGTTTTTAAAAAACTTTTTTCCTGATAGCCATACTTGGCATTCAAAGGCCTCTGCAATGACTGCTAAAATCCACTTCTTACTTCAAATCAGACCCAATTTTTCTTTAAATCAGTTCGAGTTCGAGTTCTGGTGGAGTAATTGTCTTTCATGGCCCCTTTAGTGAGTTTCCCAAGTACCATGAGGTGGGAATAATCTGCCTCAGTTTGGATATGGCTTTTTAGCTGAAGCAAACATTAGTGGGGACTCTAAAATCCACTCACGCTTTGAGTAGTCTGGCTCTGCAGCAGCAGGAGCAGCAACAGCAAAGGGGGTAGGGTTAGGGTTAATTACCATCAGAATTAGCTCATTGTTCAGTATAACCTGCACAGGCAAACAAAACCTGAGAAAGAGAGGGGGGATTCCTCCAATACTCACCCTGGTTCTTTTATCTTTCCCTCCCCTCTTCCCACACTCCCTTCCCAGCTGCTTTGATGCACCTTCCGGGTCGAGAACACATCAGAGGAGGTTAAGAAAACAGACTTCATGAGGACACGCAAACCGCCTTTAATACCACATGACCGTTGCCTCAGTGAATCCGCCTTTTATTTTAAGCCGTTTCTTCCGACCATGGGATAGGGGCCAAAGAGAACCCCATAGGAAAGTGTCCCCCAGGCATGTAGACATGCCAAACCCACAGAGAGGCTTCTCCCAAATCTCCTCTAAAATCCCTCTAAGTATGGTGAAGATTGGGTTTCAGACATCTGAGTAACACACACACAAAGTGGGGTCCCCTAGGAAAGTGTCCTTTAGCAACTGGGTTGGGAAAACCCAACCTTCACCAAACTTGGAAGGATTGTAGAGAAGAGTCAGGGGATGTGTTCCTTCAGTTCTGTTATCTCTAGGTGGCTTGTGGCCATTTTATTTTCCAATGAATTGACAAATCAAAAACAGCTAAAAATTCATCAAGTTGTATTTGTTGATAACTCCATTTATAATGGATATCAATCAATGAATTTTGATGAATAGGCTAAATTTGTCAGAAAACAGAGTGTGCTTTTCAATTCATCATCTCTAGTTAGGAAGTTTTTCCTGATCTTCAACCAAAGACTGTGTTCCTGTAACTTGAGCCCAATGTTGCATGTCTTGCATTCTGGGTAGATTGAGAACAGATCCTGGTCCTTCTCTGTATGACAGCCTTTCAGGTATTTGAAAAATGGTATCATATGTAGGCAGTCTCCCTTTTCTCAAGGCTAAACATGACCAGTTCTTTTAACACCCCTAAGACATCCACAGATGGCACATCCCTTTCATCTGGAGAAGCCTTTGAGAGCCACAGAACAGGCAAGGGGGGCTCTTTAATGTATCACCACCAGCAGCCCTGATAGTGGACCAGAACCAGCACTGGTGATTTTTGAAAATTATATATTTACCTTCTCTTTTCCACAGCTCCCAAAGTCTTCCCAGTGGTGAGAAGTATCCCAAGGCATCCCCAGGAGGTAGAAGGGGTGGGAGAGGGAAATTAGGAGCCTGGCGGTGCAGTGGTTAAATGCCTGTACTGCAGGTAACACTGTGCTCACAACCTGGGGTTCAATCCCAGTTAGCAGGCTCATGGTTCACTCAGCCTTCCATCCTTCCGAGGTCAGTAAAATGAGTACCCAGCTTGCTGGGGGAAGGGGGGCAATGTGTAGCCTGCATACTGTAATTAAAACTGTAAACCACCCAGAGACTACTTGAAGTGGTATGGGGTGGTATATAAGCAGAACACTTTTTTTTAATTCTTCCAAAATTCTGTGGCTGATGGCATTATCCAAGTTGCATGCCATAAAATCGTGCAACAGCATTCTAGCTAATGAAACAAAATGTCAAACTGGTCCTCAAGATTCCTTTCCTTTCATCTGCATCTCTAAAGAGAGTAAAACAAAGTGGGGAAAGTATTCATTTTCTTTTTATCCTAGAGGAAGTACAGTAAAAGTCTCTTCTATCTAATGATGCCATGATAAAATTAAACTGGACTGAATTATTATCATCTGCCCAATAATTTAAGATGGATAGATCTAGTGTCAGCAAAAAGCTTAAAAGAAAACCCTGCTCTCCCGAATAAAGTGTGCAACAGAGAAAGCTTGGGGCAAGAAATTAAATTGTATAGTTCCTAGAACAGGGCAATAGTCTGTGGTATTTTGTGTCAGTCTGAATAAGGTTGCAGAAATTTTAATTTCTCCTGTTAACTACTATAGACGAGTGCTGTTGTTTTTTCAGTGGGTCAGTTGTATCCGACTCTTTGTGACCCCATGGACCAGAGCTCACCAGGCCCTCCTGTCTTCCACTGCCTCACAGAGTTCGGTCAAATCCATATTGGTGTTGTACTGTATAGTTAAAATAAAACAAGTGTTTTCCCTTCCACCTACTAAAACTTGCTGCCATCTACTGGTGACTGTATTAACACCCAGGTGTACTTGGCAATTATTTCCATATTTGTGACACTAACAATTAAAGCCTGATGCTAATTTGGGCATGAAGGGAATATGGTATCCTGTGGATGCTTTTATTCTATTACAACGTTTAGCTATAGGTTCTGTATTGAGCCATAGCAATGCCTCTGGCAGAAGAAACCTGTACACATTTACTCAGTAATAAGTTCCATTCAGTTTGATGGAGCATCTTCTTCAATAACTGTGGCCTCCAGAACCTGGCAAATGAAATGATTATCAGCCCATTAAAAAACTCAGAAAAAATCCTCAATATGTAGACAAACCAGAAAAAAAGAATCTTTAAGAACTTTAAAAAAAGGTAAAGGTGGTAAAGAGAAAAGAAATACCTATCTAAAAATAATAGGGGGAAAATCACAATTCTTTTTTATTTCAAATGCAATGGCTAGAAACTGCTTCCACATATAAACATTAAGACCTGTGTGCCATTGTAGTTGATGGTAAACTCAGGATATAAGACAGCCACTGCTCCATCACCAAGGAGAAAGAAAGGCATTGACAAATGGAAGTAAGGTGCACCAAAAGAAGGAACACCAAAACAGAGAATTTTATGCATTAAAAGTGCATATGCTAATGAAAAATAATATAGGCAAATATCATTAAAAGTAGATTGTGTAAATATAATTTCAGTAGAAGTACACTAACCATTCAACATATTTCACAAGACTGTGACTAGCTAGTCACCTGAGAACACAGCACTGAGAGAAAGATGGGAATATACATCAAATAAATACATAGAGCTTTCAAAGCATTTAACAAATCTTTGCAATGCCCTGTGCTTTGTCTTTTCTGCTTCCTACTGAAAATTAACATACAGAGAAAGGAAATAAACCGAGCTCACTATAGCTTTGTTGAACTATTTGGCTAGGCAACAATCGGTTATTTTGGAGGACATGCTCAGAAGAACTGCTCTCAGAATGTTGACTTCTAGGGCTGACTTTACATCTGAAAATCCTATAGAATCGATGTACCATGCCATGTCATTCCCACATGCATCAGTGTCTATGGTTTATATTTATTTGTTTGCTTTACAAAATTATACACACACACACCGGCAATGATTTTATTTTAAAAATGACAAAGGGCTAATCAATACATTTATCAAAATATCTGCTACACAAAATTGAACATCATAAATTTATTACTCATATAGCAGCCTCTCCTCCAAATCTGACCAATATTATTTCTGGGAGTCCTCACATTCTTCTGGGTGACCCCTTTCTGTGTCCTTCCTCTCCTATGTATTTCTAGGCTTCGGTCTTCTCCAGGGGAAGAGGCCTTTCAGAGAGTTTCTGTCCCAGGAAATAACATGGGGGCAGGCATAATGGATGTTGATTTAGTGTCCTGCTTGTTGGCAGTTGGCTTCCACTGAACTTGTTTTTGATCCAATAGAGTTGTTGTGACATTTTTACAGTCAGCGTGTCACTCATTTTTATGTCAAAGCTCCAAAACGAAAGACCTGTGTCGATTAGTAGGAACTCTCTGGTTCCAAGGAAGGACATAATAATAACCTTTGAATGTCAAAGCTTGAAGAGGCCCTATGGATCATTGAGTCATGGTGATTTATTTATTTTTAGAAATAAAAAATGTCTGAGTCTCCACTCCAAAGGTCTTGCAACTCCTGTGGAATCACTTTCCTCTACAGGAAAGTCCAGAGGAAGCTACTAGGGGATATGATACTAGAGTGAAGTAGTATGTAACTTTGAAAAATCACCGCTGCTGAAGTCAGACCCACCTGGATTTTTCAGCGGGCAAAAGTGTTCAGAGTGGTCTTAGAGCCACAATGCCTACCTTTCAGGTTCAGGGCTCCCTCTTGTGGTTCCAGACACTCCTCTGAATTCTGACCCCTTTTAAAGCCACGCTTGTCAAGGAAAATTGCAGCTTTGCAACCATTTTTTTAAAAATTCTTCTTCTTCTTAAGTAAAAGTAAGACTTTCATTTAGCTTAAATTACTTACAGCAGGCAACTTCATAGTCAGTTTTCATTCCTTTTCATCAATGATACAACCTATCAAAAACTGGTTGACAATATGATGATCACACAATGTTTAGAAAAAAATGCCTTTTTTCAAAAAGGAAGGAAGGAAGGAAGGAAGGAAGGAAGGAAGGAAGGAAGGAAGGAAGGGTTAAAGCAAAAGCTAATTAAAGATGCAAACAGCACATTTCTGATATATCTAATCAAGAGATGCTTTCAGCAAATGTTTTATTTTCCCTCATAAATCTTCCCCCCCCCAACTGAAATTCAGACAGGAAGAACACAGTGCAGCATGCAAAATCTGTTTCTACACATAGTATACATAAAGGATACATGCCTACTTGGAAGTAGACTCCAGTGAGTTCTATGGAACTCTCTTCTGAGTTGTCATGGATGGAACTCCACCATAAGTCATGGTCGCTGACAGCTGATGCTTAAGCATATGCTGCCCTTCTAGGAACACTTTCCTTAATTGATTTAATGCTCAGCTAATTGAAAATAAATTGTCTTGATTTCACAAGTACTTGTTACTAACACTTTGATCCACAGTTCTCTCGGGATTCATAAGGGGAAAAAACTAGAAGGGTGTTTGAAATACTAATTAACAGATTAGCCAACTAGCACATTCCTGTTGTATCTGAAACACTGCAGATATATCATATTAATATTTCACAGCTGGGTTAAACAGGATTTTCAACTCTTTAGAGCAATAAGTTATTGATACGAATAGACATTTGACAATTATCAAGGCATTTTGACATTTGACATATTTGAATGTGAAACTTTTCATCGCATAATTTTCAGAACAATCTTCTGGCCTATTTTTCTCTCTCTCCACTCTTTTGTACTTGTGATATACCACATCAAATCACCAGTCTTTTAGTTGGTAACTTTATTTATCCCTAGACAAAATGGCAATGGCCAGGGATTTGGGGGACCTGTAGTCCAAAACATAAGGAAATTAAGGGTTTCCCAAGCACTGGTTCATTGCATGAATAGAAATGCCTCCCAAATTCTCAAACCAAACAGAACTGCATGATGAGAACAGGTCCCCAGGGTCTCAGTACAGAGAGAAGGCCTCCAACTCCAGCACTCCAGCACTTCACTCCATCTGCTGTGGCCAGCTGAGCCAGCCAGCCTAGCCACTGCTGGAAACTCAAGACCTGTAAGTGTTTGCCTGCTTGCTTGGCAGCCCTCTCTCGGCTGGAAAATCACCTGTGCCTCTCTCTGGGCTTGTGAGAGATTCCCAGGGGGAGAGCCTACAAAGGCTGCAGGGAGGGGCTGCGCAGAAGGACACTTGCCTGAGAGACCCCGGGGCTGGCTCCAACTCCAGCACTTCACTCCATCTGCTGTGGCCAGCTGAGCCAGCCAGCCTAGCCACTGCTGGAACTCAAGACCTGTAAGCTTCCTTGCTATTCACTATTGCAACGGTTTGTTTGGGGACAGTCCCAAAGGCTGCCTCGACATGCGCCTCTCCCCTCTTGCCCTGTTCCTGCTCCCTCTTCCACCCTTGCCCTCCCCTTTTTCCCTCCCCTTGTTGTCAGTTCTCTCTGACTGTGGTGGATTAGGGGGTGCGGTGTTCATCCCGCTCCCCCTTTCATCTAATTCCTTTATCCTCTGTGCTGCTTCCAAGGACACTGGACTGGTTTGGCGGCAGTGGGCCTTCCATCTATCGAGGCTCGGGGTTAGCTCGCGGCTGCTGTGTTTGGGCCCTCCCAGGCCTAGAGGCCGCTGCCGGCCCGCCGACAGTTGATGGCCTGACCCCACTTCGTGCTTGTTTTTACCCACCTATGACATCAGCTGCCATACCAGTCATTGCTGCTCATTCACTGCCTGTGAACCATCTTTGCGTCCCTCCCTGTCCCTCTCCATTTGCCCTGGTGGTTGCCCTTTAATTTGTTGTTTGTAGTTTGTTATTTGTAATTTTAGTGCATTATTGTCTTGTTATTTTCATTGTAATTTTTATATTTTTATAGTGTTGTTGTTGTAACTACCTATATACATATATATATTTTTTCCTTTTTCTTTTTCTTTTCTTTTTTTTTTCCTCGCCATGAATGCAGGGGCTCACATACCAACGGTGATGGGCCGTGGGCGGTACGCTTGTAGCCGTAGGGTTTGTCAGGCAAGAAGAACTCGGGTTAGACAACTCGTGTCTGTCCCTCGTTCTGACCCCTCGGCTCTCTGTCACGTGCCCGGGAGTCACTCCACCAGCGCCCCCAACCTTACCTGTATCCTGATGAATGCCAGGTCGGTTCATAACAAGATCCCTCTCATCTATGATACTATTGCGGATGGGAAGCCCGACCTGGCGTTCATCACCGAGACCTGGGTGGGCACGGAGGGGGGCTTCTCTCTCTCCTTTGCCCGCCCGGGTATCTGGTAGAGGGAGGGGAAGGTTGGGGGTCAAAAGGGGAGGGGCCGCAATCGTCTACAGGGATTCTTTACACGTCAGCAGGGCCTCGACATTGGTTAGCCAGGGGTTGGAGGTACTTCATCTGTTGGTGGGACAGCGGGACAGATTTGGCATTGTGCTGGGCTACCGAGCTCCCTGCAACCCTGCACAATCCCTTCCAGAGCTCACAGAGTTAATCTCCGCTGCATTGTTGAGATCCCCGCGCCTATTGGTTGCGGGAGACCTCAACGTGCATGCGGATGGTGGGCTTGTTGGTGTAGCTCTGGAGTTCATGGAATCCATGGCTTCCATGGGTCTGTCCCAGCATGTTTTATGCCCCACCCACAGATCTGGTCACACCCTGGATCTGGTGTTACCTCCATGTCGGGGATTCGCGTCTGGAGGTGGGGGACCTTGTCTCCTCCCTGTGTCATGGACAGACCATCACCTGCTTTCATTTTCCCTGGCGATTTCGGCTCCTCCCCGGGACCACCGGCCCACTATCTTGGCCCGCCCCCGGAGGCTCCAGGACCCTCAGCGGTTCGGTGAGCTCTTTGGGGGACTACCTGGTGGTTTGGCTGACGTTCCGGCCGAGGGTGTGGCGAATCTTTGGCATGAAACAGCTGTCCACACCATTGACTGGATCGCCCCCAAGCGCCTCCTCCGCTGCCGAGCCCGGCCCTCCCCATGGTTCACGGGGAAGCTTAGGGCAATGAAGCAGGTTAGGAGGAGGCTGGAACGCAGCTGGAGGAAATCCCACACGGCGTTGAGTAAGGCTGCCGTTGATGCCCAGTCTAGTCGCTATATCATCGCGATAAGGGAGGCTAGAACATCTTTCACCTCCCTGAGAATTGCTGAGGCCTCGAACCGCCAGGCGGAGCTCTTTCGGGTGGTTCGGGACCTCAGCAATCCTAGTCTGGCCAGGCCTCCTCCTACTGAGTTCAGTAGTGAGCAATTCGCAGCCTTTTTTTCGAACTAAGATTGAGGCCATCCGTGCTGGTTTTGACTCCGGTTGCAGTGGTCCTGCCCCGCCATCTCCAGTTGCTGGTCCGCCTTCGTCGCCTCAGTTGGATGCGCTTGGGCCTGTTTCTGCTGTCGAGATCTCCAAGGCTATGGTGCATTGCCGGCCTGCCTCCACTCCTTTCGACCCTTGCCCTGCCTGGCTAATTAGAGCTGCCAGAGGGACTATGGCCGAATGGGCTTCTGCCATCGCCACCGCCTCGTTCAGCGAGGGGTTTTTCCCTCTCGTCTGAAAGGAGAGGTGGTAAAGCCCATCTTGAAAAAAACCTGGCCTGGCGGTGGATGATTTGACAAACTATCATCCTATCGCCAATGTCCCGTTATGGGCAAGGTGATCGAGAGGGTGGCGGCGGTCCGGCTGCAGTCATACTTGGAGGATCGGCAGTGCCTCGATCCTTGCCAGTCCGGGTTCAGGCCCCGCCGGGTACCAAAACAGCTTTGGTCGCCCTGCAAGATGACCTTCTCAGGGCGGCCGACAGGGGTTGCTCTTCCCTGTTGGTCCTCCTGGATCTGTCAGCGGCCTTTGATACCGTCGACCACGGTATCCTGTTGGACCGGCTCTCTGAGGTCGGAATCGGAGGCACTGCTTGCAGTTGGCTCCGTTCCTTCCTGGAGGGCCGGCCACAGTACGTGCAGCATGGGGGGGAGTTATCGGCCCCTTGGATCCTCCCGTGTGGGGTTCCACAGGGGTCGTCTCTGTCCCCCATGCTGTTTAACATCTACGTAAGGCCGTTGGCGGGGTCATCAGGAGGTTTGGAGTCTGCTGTCATCAGTACGCTGATGACACGCAGCTCTATCTCTCCTTTAACACCTCTGCTGTGGAAGCTGTGGAAGTTCTCGACGGGTGCCTGGAGGCCGTACTGGCTTGGACCGGGCGAACAGGCTTAAGCTCAACCCCGAGAAGACGGAGGTTATGTTCTTCGGGAGCTCGCCGTCGGGTACGGTGGCCCTCTTCCCTGTCTGGGGGGAGTCTCCCTCCAGCTCGCGGAGAGGGTGCGGAATCTGGGTGTGTTCCTGGACCCGGCGCTTGCCATGGAGCACCAGGTGGCGTCGGTGACCAGGTCCGCCTATTTCCATCTCCGTCGGATCGCCCAGATCCGCCCATACCTCGACGCAAGCTCCTTGAGAGCAGTGGTCCAAGCTCTGGTGATCTCGAGGCTGGACTACTGTAACGCGCTCTACATGGGGTTGCCCTTGAATCTTCTCCGGCGCTTGCAGCGGGTCCAGAATGCGGCGGCCAGGCTGGTGGTTGGTGTGCGTCGTTACGACCACATCACCCCAGTCCTGGCCCGCTTGCACTGGTTGCCCGTTGCAGCCCGGATCAGATTCAAGGTCCTGGTTTTAGTTTATAAAACCCTCCATGGCTTGGGACCGGACTACCTGGCAGAGCGTACGCTCAGCGGTCAACTTCGGCCCGTCCCGTTCGGCAGGCGCGAGCGCACTTGCTTCGGTCGCCACCTCGGGAAGCCCGGAGGACGAGCACTCGGACCCGGCTTTCTCTGTGGCGGCCCCAAGCCTCTGGAATTCCATCCCCAGTGAAGTGCGCTCTGCAGAGTCCCTGCTGGCCTTCCGAAAGGCGCTGAAAACCTACCTTTTTCGTGAGGCCTTTGGCGACAGTTGATTTTTTTTTTCTTTCCCGCCATCGTAACTTGCATTTTAGTTGAGGTGTCATGTGGTTTTAACAGTGTTTAGGGAGTTTATAGGTTTGTCTGTGATTATTTATTGTATTTTATTGGCTTTGTAGCCTTTTTTGTTGTAAGCCGCTTAGAGTACCCTGTAGATAAGCGGGATATAAATATAATAAATAAATAAATAATAAATAAATCATCTTGTCAACATATGTAAAAGTTGATAAAACATATGTTATGTATATTTAACAGAATGTGTAAAGTGAATTGTAAAATGGAGGCAGTTAGATTCTGCAGTGTCATGATGTTAATCCACAAGTGTTAGAGACTAGTAATCACAGGCATGTTAAGTGATGAAGTGCAGGTGGAACTGATTGTAACATCATGATTTGTAATGGATAGATCAGATTGCATCAGATTGTTAATTAGTGATTGCATCAGATCTTATGAGTGCTGAATAAGTATAAAAGGCACTAGCTTACCATTTGTAACTGGGAACTGTTATGGTGAGAACAGTTCACCCCATACTCTGTTTGTCTGTTTGCTATATTGTATATAATGCTTGGTTGTTATGCTGTGTATATTTTGATGTATATATGAATATATGAGTTTTTACTCTATTCATTGTCATTGTCTTTCTGATAGGCTAACTCTGCAAACCCTTTATATCAATACTAACATTTTATCTACGTTACTGCTGCACTGCTCTGTGTCAGGCACAAGTAAACAAGTATATTATTATTATTATATATTTGCTGCCCCCTTAAATCTGTTGACAGGGTTATGGGCCCAGCTGGGTCAGCAGCCTGATGGGTTTTGTTGTACCTGTATAGATAAAGTGTGTGTTGTGTAAAGTTGTGTTTTTGCAGAGGAAACAGGTTGAAGTTGGAACGGAGACAAAGCAGAGCTGCAAAGGATTTCTCTCAGAGGCTTGGAATGAGAGCAGAGGAGAAAAGCAGCTGATAAAGACAAGCCAAGCAAAACAGAGTGTGATTTAAACTGGAAGCTGTGGAGGCTGAGGAAATATTTGCCGAAAAAAGCTGAAAAAAGTGTTGCAGATAACGGCAGATAAGGAGCCGGCACATATCAGCGAGAATGGCAAGTATAAATTTAAATTCAATGCCTCTTGTAAAGCTCTCTGACAATAATTACCTGAATTGGTGTCTGCAAATGAAGCATTTCTTGATCTTCCATGAGCTCTATCAGTATGTAGATAAGAAGCTTGATGAGGAAGCTGATGAGGAAGATTTGAAGAAGGATGAGAAAGCCTTGGCAATTATAATGTTATCCTTGGAGGAATCCCAGTTCGTTTATGTGAAGGAAGCAAAAACAGCTCATGAGGCTTGGTTGTTTCTCAGAGCAGCTCACATCAGAGACACAGCTGGGAGTAAAGTATCTCTAATGAAAAAACTGTTCCGGTTAAGGCAGAGCCCAGGTGAAACTATTTCTGATTATATAAGGAAAGTAAATAGTATATTTCAGCAATTGTCTGAGGTGGGCATAAATCATGAAGAGGAGTATAAATGTCTTCTTATATTGTCAAGCTTGGATGAGTCATATGACAATTTAGTAATGGGATTAGAAGCTATGAAGAGTGATGAATTGTCTATATCATATATACAGTCAAGACTCCAGCAGGAAGAATCAAGAAGGAATGATTCTAAAGTTAATAAAAAGCCTGCTCAAGTGTCTGGAGAAACAATACAAGTAATTAGAAGATGCTATAATTGTGGGAGTAACCAACATGTTTTTCGTTACTGTGATAAGGTAAACAAGCGGCAAAGGCAAAAGCAAAATAGAGTTGCCGGCACAGGCTGGAAGAGTGAAGGTCAACAGCTGTCTGTAATTAATGATAATGAACAAAAGTGCTCAAGACAGGAATTATTTATTGTAGATTCAGGAGCCAGTATTCATTGTGTAAATAAGAAATGTTTGTTTGAGAAACTAACTTTGTTTAATTGTAGAAATGTAACCTTGGCAGACGGGACTCAGGCAAAAGTCTGTGGTGAAGGTAATATATTTTTCAAACCTCTAAAATGTGTATTTAATAAGGTCCTGTATATACCGTCTTTAAAGAATAATTTATTGAGTGTGCCTATGCTTGTAAAACAAGGTTATCAAGTACAGTTTAGTGAGAATAGTTGCAAGATTGTAAAGAATGGGAAAACAATAGCAACTGGGAAGCTCCAAAACAGTTTGTTTATGATAAGCACTTCTGAGAAAGTTTTAAACATGATTGAAATTAATCCTCTACATGACAAATGCATACATTTGATGCATAGAAGATTAGGGCACCTAAGTTTTGAAAGCATTAGGAAAACTTTGCAACATGTGGAACATGGGTCTGTGCAAAGCTGTAAAAAATTTTTAGATTGCCATGTTTGTAAAAGTACAAAGGTGAAGTCTGCACCCATATCAAAAAAGAGTTTGAGAAAGTCACATCAACCACTACAGCTGGTACATATTGATGTGATTGGACCCATGGCTAATTCGTTTGATGGTGCCAGGTTTTGTCTTGTGATAACAGATGATTATTCACGTTATTCTTGGGTTTACATAATAAAGCACAAAAGTGAAGTGAGTGCTGTATTTAGGAAATGGTTTGTGATGGCAGAAAGACAGTACAGGCAGAAAATTTTAGCTGTACAAAGTGACAGAGGTGGTGAATTTTTAGCAAAGCAGTTTGTTGATTATTTAGAAAAGAAAGGGGTGAAACATAGATTGTCAAACCCTTCTGCTTCTGCTGAGCATGAATTAGCTGAGAGGAAGAATGGAATTCTTCAAAATATCATGAATGCAATGTTGGCAGATGCAAAACTTCCCAAAAGTTACTGGGCTGAGGCAATGAAATATGCAAATTATGTGTCTAATAGAGTGTGGAGTTCAGCTGTGAATGAAGTTCCATATACTCTAATGCATGGTAAGAAAGCTTCAATCAAATATCTCCATATATTTGGCTCTGAAGCAGAGGTATTAATTCCAAAGAAGGATAGACACAAGAACAGTCCAAAGTCTAGAAAGCTTATGTTTATTGGTGTTCAGCCTGCAGCTAAATCCTGGCGTTTTTGTGACAGTCATGGAAATGTTTACATAAGCAGGTCTGCAAAATTTTGTGAACAGAAAAATTGGGAAGCTTTACATGCTAATAATGAAGTATTTTTGCCAAGTATTTGTCCCCACACTGAGGTTGAAGAGGTTGCCAGTGATGGAGGGGAGTTTACAGCATTACATGATGGAAAAGTGAAAGATGAGATTGCCAGTGATGGAGGGGAGTCTACATCATTTCATGATGAAAAAGTGAAAGATGAGGAGCCAGTGTTGATCAGAAAATCTACTAGATCTAACAAAGGAGTGCCACCTGAAAGGTTTGTTGTGAATTATGTATTCCATGAGCCACAGAATTTTGAAGATGTGCTGCTGATGCCTGGAGAAGAAAAGAAGCAGTGGATGATGGGCCATGGACAAAGAGCATATGTCTCTGAAGGAACGGCAAGAGGATGCACCAGTAGATGGCACCAAAGAGCAAAGGACATTTTGCAAGAGAAATAGGTTGATTGTATACAAAAGGTTTTTTGATATTGATAGTATTTTGTTGATGAAGCATTTGAAAAGGTATAAAGCATGTTTTGAAATATCTTAAAGGAACAATGCATGAAAAGTTGAAGATATCCATATGTAATAATCTTGATTTGATTAGCTATGCAGATGCTGACTGGGGTTCAAGTCCAGAAAGGAGGTCAATGTCTGGATATGCCATATTTTTAGGTAACTCACTAATTGTCTGGAAAGCCCGAAGACAAAGGTACATTTCGTGTTCTTCTACAGAAGCTGAGTATGGGGCTGTGAGTGATTTGTGTTGTGAGTTGACCTGGGTAGTACAATTGTTAAAGGATGTGAATGTGAATGTAAAACTACCAGTCAAAGTATATAATGATTCTTTTTCGTGTATCCAATTAACACAGAATCAGAAAGTCGGATCCAGAAGCAAGCACATTGGGATCCGTTACCAGAATGTGAAGGACTGCATAGAACAACATTTGATTGTATTGGAATATTGTACAAGTGTTGATAATTATGCTGACATATTTACAAAGCCTTTGTGTAAAGATAAATATGTATGTTTTAAGAAAAGGCTAGGAGTTGAAATCTGTTAAATATAGGAGGGGTGTCAACATATGTAAAAGTTGATAAAACATATGTTATGTATATTTAACAGAATGTGTAAAGTGAATTGTAAAATGGAGGCAGTTAGATTCTGCAGTGTCATGATGTTAATCCACAAGTGTTAGAGACTAGTAATCACAGGCATGTTAAGTGATGAAGTGCAGGTGGAACTGATTGTAACATCATGATTTGTAATGGATAGATCAGATTGCATCAGATTGTTAATTAGTGATTGCATCAGATCTTATGAGTGCTGAATAAGTATAAAAGGCACTAGCTTACCATTTGTAACTGGGAACTGTTATGGTGAGAACAGTTCACCCCATACTCTGTTTGTCTGTTTGCTATATTGTATATAATGCTTGGTTGTTATGCTGTGTATATTTTGATGTATATATGAATATATGAGTTTTTACTCTATTCATTGTCATTGTCTTTCTGATAGGCTAACTCTGCAAACCCTTTATATCAATACTAACATTTTATCTACGTTACTGCTGCACTGCTCTGTGTCAGGCACAAGTAAACAAGTATATTATTATTATTATATATTTGCTGCCCCCTTAAATCTGCTGACACATCTCAGCCTACAGCCTAAAGAGAATGCAAAATCAAATGATACTATCATACATTCTATGATTTTTTTTAAAAAAGCAGGACATTCTTTACACTAAAACATGTTACCTCTTTTCCCAAATAATGTGAGAGACACCCAATGTCAAATGTCTTTGTGATGGTTATCTAGCAGCAAGGGCCCTTCTATAGGCAGTCAGTGCTGCTTACCCTGGCATGGAAAAATTCCAGAAAGTGTTGTATTTAAGACTATGGAACCAGACCAGCACAGGTGCATCTCAACATCCAGATTTGGCAGTGTTTCCAGGGGAGTCCAAAAGATTCACAAGAGCAAGGCCTGTAGGAACAGTATGCCCACCTTGCATGATAGACTTACCACCCCATACACAAAAATCCAAAACTCCTGGTAGATAGCGAGACCTGGATTTAGTACCACAAACTCTCTAAGCTAAAGACACGGTGAGTTTGTTGGACAAATGTAAAGTAAAGAAAGTAAAGAGGGTCAAAAAGCATTTGGGGCAAAAATACAAGTGAAATAAATAGTACACAAGAGAACATGCTGGAAAATAATGAAGTGCTTTGGAAGAGGTGGGGTTAAGGCCAGTGTGAGGAACGGCCTGAACTGTTCATCTAATCTTGTGAGGCACTTCTTCATGTCAAAACACAAGCAAAAGGGGAGAAAAGCAGAATTAAAGTTACCGTGCATAAATAAATAAGCAGAAGGGTTTATAATAAGACAATACGGCAAGTCATGGTATAGGAAGCCTTCAGAACAGGTGTCAAAGCATATTTCACTCACTGGGCTTGATTAGATTTGTGCTCCTCCAGGTTTCACCCAAGCATCCACTACCTTTCCCAAATGTGTTGCAGGACTTCCTTTGTGAAACCACAATAGCTGTCAAGATTAAGAAGCCAGCAATGAGATAACTGATGAACTAAAGCTTATTCCCTCGAAAATAATGGAGACGTAGTTGCCAGGTGAATCTTAACTTTCTTCAGACCTATTCATGGTAATTGGATCTTCATTATCATATCATATCATATAAGATGTCCATCAATTCCTTGTTCTCAGTACTTGAACATGTCTTAATTGTACTGGACTGTATGTTGTGCCTCATTACTGTAAGCTGCCATGGGTCCTTTTCCAAAGAGAAAGGCAGGGTAAAAATATTCTAAAATAAAATAAATAAATATCTAGCCTTTATTTAAACATATTAACAGCAGGTCAGGGAGAATAAAAGGTGCAGGCTAAAAAACCTGGAGATTCTAGTCAAGAGACGTCAAGGAATATTGGGGAAGCATTTTTACTGGTGTGCCTTCTGATCCATCATATATTATAATCGCTGAAGAGATGAGAAAGTGAGCTGGCTGTGACATGAGATGGATAAAAATCAACAATTTTTAAAAATCAAATTCATTTAAACCATGATTTAAAATTTAAAAAATGATTTTTTAATTTAAATTGTCCAAAAAAATCAATTTCTTTAATTTTAATCATGATTTAGATCATAATCCAACCTGTTGCAACATCAGGAGAGAAAAGAAAAAAAGGAGGAGAAGTAACTGGGGCCACAACTGACCCCGGACACCTGTCCTTGGCATAGCACCTGATTTCAACAGGGTCGTGTCTGGTTGACTCTGGATCGCAGGTGCTGTGCCTACATACATACTCCTGAAGCATTTCCTATGGGCACAACTGGCCATCCCAACATCCTGCCTCATCACATCAAACAAAAACAAAAAAGTCCACTTGTTTCTCTATGCTTTTAAGAGCTTCCTAACAGACGCCTGCCATGTCCCCTTTTCCGAGGACCAATTTTATAGCTGGGTGGTTTACGAAGACAGGTGGGGAACAAGGAAAAGAGTTTATCAAATAAAATGAGAATGTTTTAGGACATATTTACCTTATAGGTGTGTGGCTTGTTAGATGCATGAGTAAAGTAAACAGGAGGGGGGGAAATCAAGCTGTTCATTTGGATATGATGAGTATTTGATACTTTATTCTTATTTGCACAGGATGTGTAGTAATTGGATGCTTGTACATTTATTTCTTGCATAACTGTACTAAGCTTCTCCCATTTATACCATGATATTCTTTTTACGTTATGCCTCAGTTTTTATGTAATGAAA
Organism: Phrynocephalus forsythii; assembly: GCA_029282475.1. NCBI lineage: Eukaryota > Metazoa > Chordata > Lepidosauria > Squamata > Agamidae > Phrynocephalus > Phrynocephalus forsythii. The sequence continues at coordinate 115,382,256 of JAPFRF010000011.1, forward strand.
CGTGCAGGTGTCAGGAGAAATGGCTAAGCATTGTCACTACTGATGGACAGTTGCTTTCCATTCTTTCTTTATCCTGCCTACAGATACCATAATACTCCCTAGTGATCTCCCATCCCAGTATTAACCAGACTTGATCCAGTTTGACTTCAAGAAGCAGACCTGAGAGGGTGCATTCAGGGTCGTACAGTATATGGAAAAGCTAGTCTAATCCATGCCTGCACACTTGAAGCATTAAAACAATATGGACCAGTCTTGGGTAAACAAGTCAGAGTGAACCTAGGCATGCAGTTACCATTTTTTATGCTGACATGACATCCTGTGGCCTTGGCTAATGTAGTCAAAATAAAGTCAGTGCATGAACAAATGTTAAGTGATACCAGTTACTACCCCGTTTATTACAGGAGTTGTCCAAAAAAATCTGATTTCTTTAATTTAAATTATGATTTAAATCAAAATCCAACCTGTTGCAACCTCAGGAGAAAAAAAGAAAAAAGGAGGAGGAGTAACTGGGGCCACAACTGACCCCGGACTGATCCACCCATGATAAAGGAAAATCCACGACATGCAGACACCTCAGCAAACTGACCTTGGGCTGCTCCTGTCAGATGCATTTCCAAAGAGAGGTTTTTAACCCCCTCCTGACACCTCAGCAAATCATGCTGCCAGCAGCTGAAGGTCTGCTGAGGTGTCGGGAGGGGGTTAAAAACTTCTCTTTGGAAACAGAAGCTGGCAGGAGCAGCCCAAGGTCACTTTGCTGAGGTGTTATGGGTTGATTACAAACCTCTCTTTGCAAGCGCAGCTGGCAGGAGCAGTCCCAGGTCCGTTTGATGAGGTGCCAGGAGGGGGTTAAAGACCTCTCTTTGGAAGCCTGCTTTGCTGAAGAAAAAAACACGATATACTGAGACCATAATATATGAACCGCATTGTGGTGGGAGACTACTGTACAGTATATTGCAAGAAAGGGCAACCCTCATCCTAATACATTGTATGCTTAAGCTGGGCTAAAATGAATCAAAGAGCATTGGTTAGCGTGAATATTAACTGAAAGAGTTTAGCTGTGGTATTGTGAAACAGAGCAAACCAACAATTGCTTCTTCAAGGCAATTGTAAAAATGTGGGCTGCCAAAACAAAACATATATAAAAACTGAAACTGCCCTACATACCAGCACTAAATGTGCCATACATGCAGCAGTTAGCTCTGGCTCTGTGCCAAATTTGGAGAACATTGAATAAAGGATTTCTGAATTTTGATTTTCTAAATGTAAAACTCCCCCTTGTCCTTCAAGTGAAGGTACATTGCTTATTTTGGTCCTGAGCTGTTGTCCCTCCATCCTCTTCTTTAGTATCTGTTTGGTTTCTCCATCATAGAACTCTACACATTCCTCACTGCATTGGACCACATATATGGTACTATATTGCTCCTCTTGTGTTTTGGTGTTGGGTCGTTTATGTGGAAGAGTCTCTGCCTTAGTGTGTTTGTGGATTAGAAGTAAACAGCGATGTTTGCCAAAAATCCATTTAACTTTTTCAGGTACCCCAGCCATGTAAGGAATGACCAGGTTCATCTGTCAGCTCTGGGTCTCAAGCTGAGACACACATTTAAAGATGAGGATGTACACATATTGGACAGAGAAGACAGGCAGTTCAAGAGAGGAGTCAGGGAAGCTATTCATGTGTGTATTGAAAACCCCTCTCTCAACAGAGGTGTCACTGTCTGCCACTTATCATGCTGCCCTTATCACTGTTCCACCAGGAAGGTCACAGCTAATGACACATACTTAATGGATGTTGGGAAGCGTTGCATAGGTGGGACTTTCACACACCCCAGGACATTATACATCTAACAAGCCTATTCAGGCCACTGTCCACCTAATGAGCCAGTTCAGATCAGGGCGATGTGAAACCAAGGTGACCTATAAATGGGAGACTTCAACTAACTTTCCTCAGACTGACAAAGCTGCATGAATGTGAAGTGAAACATTTTGCTGTCACACGAAAAGAAGTCCAGTTGCTGTGAGTCAACTTCCAGATAACCTGACCTAGATGATTGACAATCTTCACAGACTTTCAAGGGGATTCTAAGAACATAAGAACATAAGAAGAGCCACGCTGGATCAGGCCAAAGGCCCATCTAGTCCAGCTTCCTGTATCTCACAGTGGCCCCACCAGATGCATATGGGAGCGCATGAGACTAGACATCTGTCTCCTGATCCCACTCCCCTGCATCTGGCCCTTGAAGTACCCCGGTTTTAAGCCTGGAGATTACACATCTCCATCATGGTTTGTAACCTATGATGGACTTTTCCTCCAGGAATCTGTCCAATCCCCTTTTGAAGGCATCCAGGCCAGATGCCATCACCACATCCTGTGGCAGGGAGTTCTACAGAAAGCCTGACCAAAAACACAGAGCCAAGAAATAGGAATCAAGCTAAGACCTCAGCACCTTCAGAAAGCCCACTAGCCTTAACAACTAAGCAGCTATACCACACAAGAGAAAGAGTAGCCATCAATACCAATTGGAAGCCTCCTGAGTGGTTGGTTGAGGTCTCTCCTCCTAGTCAGAGGCAGCCAGCACAAGACTGTTTGCACCTTCGTTCACATGCTGAGGTGAGCGAATGGCAATTGCAAGAAATAGCCACCTCTATCCACTTACTTGCCATCTCTCTTCTAGATGATACTACAACGCAAGCCCAGCTTCAGCTTTTGGAGGATATATTTCTGTACGACTCAGACAGCAGGGATCCATGGGGCCAGGCCTCTTGACAGGCAAATGAGACTCCTCCCCCACCCCGCTACTATTCCTATCAAGTTCAAATATCTGTGCTTCTCACCTTCACCTAGCCAGTCTCATCTTGTCATTCTTCTCAGTTGATATTCAGCCAGGGAAGATTGCTTCTTGCTTGCATAATCCCTTCTGCCCAACATGCTCTGAACTGATGAGAAGGACTATGACCAAGTGAGGAAGTAGCCAAGTCAGGTGAAGTAATGAGAGAGCAACAGGAAGATGTTAAAGCCACATAACAGAAGACAGCCTGTCGGGCACCCTGTGTGCTAACCCACTTGCTTTCAAGTGCATGAAACAAGTGAATCCATTGCCCTCATTTACAGTGGGGACAGCTGTTCTACTGCAATACTGTGGTGAGACTCATCAGTCACTCTAACTAGCATCAGTTTGTCAAACTGCAAAAGGAAGCGATCACAACTCACTGTGTTTGGTTGTAAAAATGGAGAGATACACCAAAATTGCATTTGTATTGTTTTTTCATAAAATAATTTGTATTGTTTTTTCTAAAATACCTGGCAATACAAATCGGCCCGACCGGTAGTCACGGGCGCACTCGCCAGGTTCCATCCCTCCGAGAAGCCAGGCGGTCCCGCACCCGAACCGGGCTTTCTCGGTGGCTGCTCCATCTCTATGGAACAGCCTACCCAGCGAAGTGCGCTCTGCAGAGTCCTGCTGGCCTTTTAAAGCGGTGAAGACCATCCTGCAGAGGCCTTTGGTGACCTAGCTTAGTTTACCTCATTCTTCCCCCTCTCTTCTCCCCATCCGCCATCGATAATTGATATTAGGTTATATTTGACATAGCAGCGGTGAGGTTTGTATTGAGGGTGCGCCCCTGCTGCAGTTTTCTTAATATGTTTTATTAATCTATGTTGTTTATGTGTCCATGTCCCCATTGAGATTTACTGTACCCGATTGTTGTATTCCTTGGTTCTGTTATGTTCCCCCAGAGTTCCGTTGGGAAGATGGGCCAATAATAAATAAATAAATAAATACAGTCACTCCCCGCCATTTCGCGCTTCAGGTCCTGTAGTCCTGCTATATTGCGGGATTGCAGTACCTGCACCTCGGAGCTGTGAGGGGGCAGCAGGGAGCGATCGGGTCACTCCCGCTGCCCCCCGGGCCCTCCGAAATGCCTCGGAGCCATGCAGGGGGCAGCGGGGGCAATCACGTCGCTCTCCGCTGCCCCCCAGGCCCCTCCAAAAGGCCTCGGAGCTGCACTGAGGGGTGGCAGGGAGCGATCGCATCGCTCCCTGTCACCTCCCTGGGCCCCTCCGAGAAGTCTCAGGCAGCATGGTCGGGCGGCGGTGGGAGGTCAGATCCCACAACACCACCTGTGCGCGTGATTGCCCCCCTGCCCCCAGGCCCCCCACCCGCTTCCACATATCGCGGATTTTCATGCATTGTGGGTGGGGTGTTGCGATCAGCGGGGGGGTACTGTATTGAAAATATTCTCAAAATATTTTTTGAATTAGGCATAACATTTTTTTAAAAAATTTTAAAGAAATATTTTATAAAAGTTTCTCAGTCACCCACATGAGTTTATCTGGAAGTTGAGTCATGGCAACTGGACTTCTTTTTCTTGAGAGATTGAAACGTTTTGCTGCTCATCTAAACAGCTTCATCAGTCTGAAGAAAGCTAATTGTGAGTCCTCCTATTTTATAGTTCACTTTGACCTCTTGTCATCCTGGGCTGAAATAGGCTCATAAGATGAACAATGGCCTGAATAGGCTTGTTAGGTAGAAAACAGTCTGAATAGCCTTAAGGTAAAAATGGCCTAAGGTGTTGAAACCCATAATGTATGGGTCGTTAGCTATGGCCTTGGTGGTGAAGGCGTGAAGTACTTTTGATTTGTCTGGGTATTGTTGAAGTCAAGTCTGATAAGTGGCAGACAAACTGTGCCTGAGCCCATGAATGGCTTCCCTGACCCCTCTCTCAAACCACCTATCTTCTCTGTCTAATATGGGTACATCCTCATCTTTGAATGAGTGCCCTTTGTCCTGCAAGTGGAGGTGTATTGCTGATCCTGGTCCTGAGCTGTTACCCCCTCCTATATTGGGTCATCCATCCCTCATAAGCAAATGGTGAACTGCTGTGTGAGACAGAATGTTGGACTGGATAGTCACCAGGTATTTTGCAATGTTGTAAGTCACTGAATTTATGCTACTGACGATGGGTCTGAGGGGGATTCCTTGCTTGTGGATCTTGGGAAGTCCATAAAACCAGGGGACGGTCTCTCCAGAATATAATTGGTGGTAAGTCACCCTGTCAATTGTGTTATCCTTCTCCAAGAGTTGTAAGCATTCTATTACTTTTTTCTTGTAGTTGATGGTGGGGATCTGTTTTTAGTTTTTCATAAGTGCGTTGGTCATCTAAAAGTGAAATAATCTTTTCATGGTAGTCCACAGTTTTATGGACAACAGTGCGTCTTCCTTTGTCCACAGGGTGATGTTCTCATTCCAGCTGAGGGATGTCAGAGCACTTCTCTCCTGGCTGGTGAGGTTGGATGGTGGTGGTTGAGCACTGGAGAGTGCAGCAGAGACTTTTATCCTGAGTAGTTTTGCTTCTACTGCTGGTAGATTGTTGTTGTGAATGGACGATTCTGTAGCTGTGATGAAATCCACAACAGGAACCTGTTTGGGTGTGACAGCAAAACTTAGGCCTTTGGATAGGACCTCTCTGCCTGCCTGGGCGAGTTCCCTGTTTGAGAGGTTCTTCACTCATTTGTCCTTTACATCTCCTGTCATGGTCCCATCATCCTTCTTCCTCCTGCCGATTTCTTTTATTTCTGGGTGAGGAGAAGATCAAACTTCTTCATTTGCCTCTCTTTTCCTTTGAAATTCTGGGCCACTTTTGCTTTCTGGTCTTTTCTGTGTTCCAAAGTGTCTAAGGAGAAGTGGACTTGTCTGATCCTTTCATTAAACAATTGTTTTTGAGCTCTCTGAAGGATATTGTTAGCCCTATGACTTCCTACTGTAGATTGTAGGTGAAGGATTGTTGGGGTAAAGCTTTGTTGTCTGCATCTCAGGTTGGAACGCAACTGATGCGGAACAAATATTCAAAAACTCACTTGTTTAAGATGTGAAATTATTGGGGTGGGGGTTGCTTTGTGGCTGGGGATGGTCTTAATTGACAGCAGAACTACATATGGTCATTGTCTCTGTTCCACCCATCTTCTCACACTATAATTGTTTAACAATGAAAAAAAAAACCAAATATGTTACAAGCCATCAAGTCACTTCTGATGTGAGTGAGCAGTAATAACCTCCAAAATATCCTATCATTAACTTTGCTCATATCCTGTAAACCAACACCATTTCAAGTTAGGCCATTCTGTCTTCTTACTGCTCCCTTTTGTAGCATTATTGTCTTTTTTTGTAAATTCTGCTCAAATCTTGCAAACTAACAGCTATGGATTCCTTTCTTGAGTTAAGCCATGTCATATTAGTTCTTCTTGTTTTCTTACTCACCTCCCACCCACATTACTTTCCCTAGAAATATTGTCCTTTCCAGGCAGTTCCGTATTCTTATTATACAGTATGTACAAGGTAAGATAGTGTCAGTTGACTCATGTTTGCTTTAATGAGAATTTGGGCTTGACTTGACTGAGTACCCACTTATTTGCCTTTCTCGTGGCCTGTGGCATCTGTAAGAATAACCTCTCACACTACATTTCAAATGAGTTTCTCCCCACTCAACTACAAAGCAATTGTTCTAGTCTTCCCCTTCCTCCCCCAAACAAATGTGAATGGAGACAGAAACACAATAGCTCATATTCATAAGCCAGACTTTTAAAAAAAGAATCAAATTACTTGCTATGACATTCAAATATAAATAAATGAATGTTTCTGCAGGTGGTGTGGATTTTTTTAAATTACAGATTAAAAATATTGGAGTCTAATTCTTTGGCAATACAGGTCATTGTTAGTCTTTTGCTGAAATTATCTCACTGTTGAATTATAATGTGTTATCTTCTCTCACCTCTTACTTTCTGACTTGTTTGAAGACTTCATCATTTGTGGTGACATCAGAAAGAGGGAGGAGTCTGTGGTGCCATAAACTTGAGCTGGAATTATAAAAACACATCCTGCTCGGGAATCTGAAGACTCAACTTTCCAGTAAGGTGCATTCTTTGAAATCAATAAGCAAGCTGCAATGAAAATAACTAGCATATTCCTTTTGGTTGCGCTGGGAATCTTCAGTTCCTCAGGTAAGGATGACGTAGGATTCATTGTTAACTTTTATTCCTGGAGCCAGTTCAGTCTCGTGCAAAACAGAAGAGAAAAACAGATGGCAGGCTGATGGGAATGAATCATTTGTCAAGGGTAGGGTGGTATGCCACAGAGATAAAGGGGACAATTCTATGGTTGATGAAGGGAAAGCAGAAAGCAGAAAGGGATATTGTGAAGCTTTGGTGAAAACTAGGAAACAACCAGGTGTAGAAGTCTGGTTTTTGAGCAGCCTAGAAGTGTCTGTTACATATTAACTTTGGATCGTATCATCTTGGGACTGAAAAAAATATTCCCGACCACTGAATTGATTAATAACTCTCTCACAGAAGTGGGAAGATTCTTTCTTTCTAAGGGGAAGAGGTCATGCTGCAAAGTTTCCTCACTCTGAGGGCTTGTTTACTACCCATTCTCACTGAAAAGGAGAAGTACACTTCAGAGCATAAAACGTTTATCCTCATTCAAGGCAGGTGAATATGTGGTCTTCCAGATATTGTTGGATTACAACTCCCATCATTCGTAGCCAACACAGCCTATGGAAAGTCTGCTGTGAGTTGCAGCCTAATATCCACAGATCCTCATGTTGACCATCTGCTTCTTAAGTTGTAAAAAAAAGGGGGGGAGAAAACACCCAAAGTGGATCCTGTAGAGGTAGATTGTCAGTCTACCTCTACATAGACTGTTTCATAAGGAAAAAAAAAGAAAGGAAGGAAAAAACAACTACTTAAACGTCAGTGGTTTTTAATTATTAATGCAGCAAAAGACTGACTGGTTTCTTTCCCCACAATATCTGTGTTGGGTCCTCGCTGAGTGTAACTCCTCTTGCAATAGTCTCTTATTAGTAGATATTGAGAGAGGTGACTTCTCCTGCCATATCCCAAAAACCTGCCTGCATCGGTGTTGTTGTTGTTATTGCTGCTGCTGCTGCTGCTGTTGTTTTTATTGTGTGATTAACTATAAAACAGTGACAACTAGAAAACTTTGATCCAGCTAAAGTAAAAAAGACCATAGATAGACATTGTATGATTCTGTCTTCTATCAGCATGAGCTAGCACAGTTCATGGTGTGAGATGATGGGAGGTGCAGTCCAGCCATACTTAGAGGGCCACACATTCCAATCCTGATGTAGACTTTACTAAACAAAATAGATTTTTAATTGGATGCCTATGTTTTCCTTTTTTTTAGGCAATGCAAAAGCTGGTGGTGATGTCAATGAAGGAATAGAGGTGATGTGTTTTCATTATGCAAATGCAATGTCTTCTGCTTTGGTGAAATGCTACCCTACTAATATAGGGAGAGCCCAGTTATGTTGTCACATAAAGAAAAGCAACATACTGCAATGTACCGTATGTCGAATTTAAATCCAGGCAGTGCAAATGAATCTGGACTTTTGGTCCTACTTTGCAGAAGACTATGTTGAAACCATCTAGTTCCCTAATCATATTCTCCTACCCGTGAACCAAGTATATGGCTTTCAACTTTTCATGTGTTTAACAAGGCATGTGCTAAATAGTATAGCAATGCAATCACTGGTGAAGTGGTAAAATGTGAAATTTAGACACATTCCCAAAGACTGTACAAAGAATTTGCTGTGAAGAATTTGCACAACACTTTATAGGCAAAATTGAACAGGTCCGGGCTGCCTTGGATGCTGCTATTGATTCAGATCCTATAAATAAAACTCCCCACCCTGTTTTTCCTGTATTAATGGATGACTTTCAGCATCTACAGTTGGATGATGTGGTCAGGATCCTTGGGGTGGGGGTGGGGGCCACCACAAGTGTATTGGATCCTTGCCCTTCATGGATCTTAAAAGCTGCCAGAGAAGGTATGGCAGACTGGTTAGGAAGAGTAGCGAATTGCCAAAACCACTGTTTAAAAAGCCCTCCTAAAACCCAACCATACTGAGCAGTTACTGACCAGTATCAAATATCCCATTTTTTGGGAAACTCCTAGAGTCGGTTGTGGCCTCACAGCTCCAGAAGTTTCTGGATGAGATAAACTACCTGGATCCATTTCAGTTTGGCTTCAGGCCTGGCTATGGGACTGGGACAGCAATGGTTGCATTGGTAGATGACTTATGCAGCCAAATGGATAGGGGATCGGTGTCCCTTTGGTTTTGCTAGAACCCTTAGCTGCTTTTGACATGATAGACCATGGCATCCTCCTGACTCATCTCTCTGAAATGGGAATTTGGGGCACTGCATTAAAGTGACTTTGGTCCTTCATTCAGGAAAGAATTGAAAGTGGTGTTAGGTGATTCATTTTCGACACCACAGCTGCTGACCTTTGGAGTCCCCAAGGGTTCTGTTCTATCTCCTATGTTATTTAACATCTACATGAAACCACTGGGGGAAATTATCCAGAGTTTTGAGGTTAAGTGCCACCAGTATGCTGATGATACCCAGCTCTACCTCTCATGACTTCCAGATTCTGAGGGAGCTACTATCTCAACTTTAATGAGTGTCTAGCTGCAGTAATGAACTGGATTAGGATGGCCAAAATGAAACTCAACCCAGACAAGACAGAAGTGCTTCTGGTCAGTCAAAAGGGAGAACAAGGGATAGAGATGCAACCTGTACTGGGTGGGGTCACCTCCAGTTGAAAAAATAAGTGTGCAGTTTGGGGGTGCTTTTGGACTCATCCTTGAGCCTGGATGCCCAGGTCATAGCTGTGACCAGGAGCACATTTGCACAATTAAGGCTAGTACACAAGTGATGCCCATTTCTTGAGAAACCAGCCCTGGCCACAGTGACTCATGCCCTAGTGGCGTCTGGGCTAGACAACTGTAATGCACTCTGTGCGGGACTACTGATGAAAAGTCTCAGGAAACTTCAAAGGGTTCAAAATGCAGTGGACAGATTGCTGACTGAGGTGGGTTACAGAGATCATATTACAATGCTATTAAAGCAGCTCCATGGCTACCAAGCAGCTATCGGGCACAATTCAAAGTGCTGACCTTAACCTACAAAGCACTGTATGGCCTGGGTCCAAGCTACCTCAAAGATTGAATCTCACAGTATGAACTGGCTCAGGTGCTAAGGTTATCAGGAGAGGCCTTTCCATCCCACCACCCTTGCAGGTATGTCTTATGGGAACACATGAAAGGGCCTTCTCGGTTGCTGTTCCCAGCCTCTGGAACTCCCTCCCACTAGAGGCCAGGACTGCCCCATCTCTGATGTCTTTCTGGAAACAGGCAAAGACCTTTCTCTTCAGGCAAGCTCTCCCTGAATGATGGATTACCTATTATGTGTCTTTTATACCACACCATACATGATCACATAGACTTTGTGTTTAAAACTACTTATAACCTTGTGTGATTGCATTGACACTATGTTTTCAATGTTAGTTTCCATCACCCATAAATTTTTACTCTCTCTTTAACTGCTCTCTTACGATTTTAGCTTTAATGAAATGTTGTCTATTAATGCTGCAAGATGTCCCTCAATTCCCTTTTCTCAATACCTGAATAAGTCTTAATTGGACTGGACTGTATGTTGTCCCTCATTACTGTAAGCCGCCTTGAGTCCTTTTCCAAGGAGAAAAATGTGGTAAAAATACTCTAAAATAAATAAAAATTAAAAATTAAAAAAATACAGGCAGCTGTCTGGATCCAGCAAAGCAGTCACAGCTTCCATATCTCCCAAGAGCAGGCAGTTCGTAAACCTAATTGGTATTAATTACCTATCAAAGACAAAGGCCCCATAAGTTTCATAAGTGGAATAGATTGCAGCAATAAATCATTGCTGAGATCATCCATATCAATACTAAGACTACAACTAAGTTCAGAAGCAAGTGAGGTATGTGTGACAGTATCATTTCTCCTAATCAAAAAATCATGGCACTTGTATGCTGTGAATCATCACTCTATTACACCATGGTAAGCCATCTTCCTGTCAAATGACCATAATATTACCCAGCAGGTAGAGTGTATAAACACACTGAAATTAAGCAAGTGAAATTGGGAAAGTGATCCCCGTGACACTGGGAAAGCTCCAGAATAAAAGGACCTAAGTTGGCATGAACCACTCGTATTCATTTCACTGAAGAAATGAATTCAAATATCAGTACCACAGATGCTGATATAGCCCAGAACCAGACTGGTCATTTAGCAGTCATATTGAGTAATGCACAAGCTGCCATCATCCTAACTGTGCCAGTCACAGCAAGAGCCTAGCACTGCCTCTCTGTACCACCTCCCCGTGCAGTCAACCTCTTCTCTCTCTCTCTCTCTCTCTCTCTCTCTCTCTCTCTCTCTCTCTCTCTGTGTGTGTGTGTGTGTGTGTGTGTGTGTGTGGGGGGGCAGGATGGAGAATTACCCTGCCCTGCTGACAAGTGGTTGGCTGTGCTGGGAGGTGGTATGGAGCCAACTGGGCTCCTGCCACAGTTGGCATGGCTAGGATGATGACAGCCATGTGCGCCTCAGTATGACTGCTAAATGGTCAGCCTGGTTCAGAGGGAGGAGTACTGAGCCGATCAGCAGCTGCACCATTGATATTTGTATTTGTTTCCTCAGGGAAGTGAATATGAGTAGCCCATGTCTAGACCCAAGACTATGCTAATTAGACAGACAGAAGCTTCCGTTGGGAAGGAGAGGCCACAATGTTAGGTTCACCTGATGCTCAGCTTCTGTGGTTCCTTGCATGGCAAGGTCAAGACAACTCACCTCAAAGATCAACTTTGCTACAATTAAAAATAAATGATGCTCTTCTCCAAAGCTTAACTCTACAATTTTTATTTTACAGCCATCCTGTCATCTGCATAAGCTACCAGGGTGTCCTAAAATCCTTGAGCCTGTATGTGGCACTGATGGCGTGACTTATCCCAATGAGTGTATCCTGTGTCTGGAGAATAAGTAAGCATCTGTTTTCTGTCCTTTAAATTCCTCACCTCACATTAGAGGTTTTCAGACCATCGTCTAAGGTTTCTGCTTCATTCATAGCAGAAAGAAGTTGTGTTTGTTTTGTTGGTCTCATAGGAGGCTAGCTAAGCAAGAGGTTTTGTGAGTCTTCTAGAACAAGTCAATCCACATTGAAAGCAAGCCAGACATATGTAAGTAACTTGAGCCACAAGGAACTTTCCTGCAAGTAAGTTACTTGTGGTCCAAGTGTGACATAAACCTCTGCAAAAAGTGTGTGTGTGTGTGTGTGTGTGTGTGTGTGTGCGCGCGCGCGTGCACGTGCACTGGGTGGCTTCTGTTTGGGTGGCTCCTGGTCTGGCCCTAGATTTCTCTTTTTCCAGGAAAAAAAAGCTGAATTGTAGATCCTGGGCTCCTCTGGGAATAGCAGTTCATCTTTTAAATCGATCACAGGGCCTGTTGCAAACTGTAGTTCTCCATTTTTCTAATTTGGAAGTGGGGAGGAAAGCCTTTAGAAATAGATATGATTTATTTGGCTTTTCGGTGCCAGGCAAAGACCTTCCTGTTTAGCCAGTATTTTTAACTAGATTACTCAGTTGGATACATGAGCAGCAGAGTTGTATAGTCTGTAATTGATACTGTATGTTCTTTTTAATTGTATTGTCTTATAGTTTTAATACGTGTCGTATGCCGCCCAGAGACCTTTTGGTAGTGGGGCGGCTAAAAACTCTTGTTAATAAATAAATAAATAAATAAATAAATAAATAAATAAATAGTGAAGCATTTGTGCAAAAATATTAAACAGAACTACAAGAATGGGTGAAAGCATCACTAGCATCCAGGGGTGACTGAAAGTCACTGAATTAGAAGATAATATTGAAAGTCATGAGATTGGGTGGCAATGGTAAAGCCATTCCTTTCCCCTGAAAACCCCATTAATGTCTCTATAAATCGATTCTGACTTCACAATTTAACATATTGAGTTGATATCAATGAAATCATTGCTTCATCTTCTCTCTTGCCCATCAACAACTGGGCAACTGCCTCCTTTTTATATTTTAAGGAATTGGGGGCTTATACAAAATTCAAAAGACAGAGACACACACTAAGCCAGAGAATAATGAGATGTTATCTTTAGATTATTATCTTCTTTGCACAGGTAACAGCATAAAGCTGTATTATCAAGCTCCACATCACTCTGCGTTGCATGGCCCAATTTTGCATGAAACTAGACTTAGTCTAAGTCTTTTATGTTCTTTGGGCATCTAAAAGTGCAAAGAAAAGGAGATTGTAATGGTCTGGGGGCAGCTGCTATAGTGCTGTCTTTGTGACAAAATAGATTTGGCCCTTGGAGCCAAGAGAAGGACTATAATTCAGTGGTAGAGCACATGCTGGGTTGATCCTGGTTTCAGGTTCAACACCTGGTCTTTTTAGTTCAATGGTTCCCAACTTTGGGTTCCCATATGTTCTTGGATTGCAACTCCCAGACATGCTGGCCAGCGCAGCTTCGAGTGAAGGCTTCTGGTAGCTGCATTCCAAAAACATTGGGGACCCAAGGCTGGGAACCACTGCTCTAGTTGAATGCCTCAGGTAGAAGGGTGCTGGAGCAACCTTTGACTGAGAACCTTGGAGAGGTTTAGAAGGTCTGTGTTTAGAAGATCAAACAAGATGTTTAAGGGAATGTTTTTTCTCTCCAGATAAGCCACCCCCCCATTGCCAGAATTCTGATTACCTCCATGAGCAAATCTGGAAATCAAGCCTGCATTTGGCTTCCAACAGCAAATCACAAAAAAGCACACAACATGCAAGCTAGGTAGTTGAGGAAAAGCATGCACTAAGATAAAACAGTGTCTGTCTGTCTGTCTGTCTGTCTGTCTGTCTGTCTGTCTGTCTTCTTCTTCTTCTTCTTCTTCTTCTTCTTCTTCTTCTTCTTCTTCTTCTTCTTCTTCTTCTTCTTCTTCTTCTAAAGGCCAATGTATCCTCTAGTTTTAATGCAAAAGAACGTTATAGTTCCCCGATACCACAAACTAAATTCTGTTCTCCTTCAAGTGAAGGAATTCAGATTGTGAAGAAGTTCTTTTTCAGACTACAACTCCAAGAAAGCTCTGGCCACCATGGCTACTAATAGTCTATGCAATAATTGTTTTCAAGTCTTGGGAAAGATTTGTTTGCATACAGTCCAAAGACATGATCCCCAACAGGTTTTCTCTAGGAAGAAGTGATTGGTTTTTAAAACACAGAGGGTGTTGCCAAATTGTATGCAAAGGAAGCAATGCTATTGCTCTATAAAAACCTCACCTAGTTTCAGCCAGATGGTCAATACAAGTTCTCAGTGCATTAAAAATGTTTCTGGGAAACAGAATGTTAATGTGTGTTGGGTTCAGTAATAAATCATATTTGGCTTCTGTGTCATAGAACACACAAGAGCTATCATGTAAATCAAACAGGAATGCTTTATTTGTTTAAAAATGGTGTTACAGGTTCTTTTTTATGGTCCCAAATGAAATACTGTAATATAGGTTAAAAATTAACGTCTGTTATGTGTTTTCCCTGTCAAAATATGTTTGGATTCCCAATACAGGAAGTTTTAGAAGAGGTAGATTCTGTGCTAGCCCTCTTTGGCTAACATGTCAGGCAAAACAAAACAAAATAAAAAAGGGAAACAAAAACATTGTGAGACCTTAGAGACTGACTGTAGTATTTCAAGGTCAGCTTTCATGGGCAAGTCCACTTTCTCAGACTAATTTAGGAAGTATAGCCACTGGCTGCTGAATATGTCTGAAATGTGAATAAATCGCAATTCTTTGTGCATCTTCCACCATGTCTTAAAGTTTCTACCTTTTTTTTTTTTTACGAAATGCAATTATTGTACCAGAATGGGAATCGGCAGGCAGGATAGCAGCAACTTTTCAATAGGACAGTAGATATGCAACAACTTGATGCACAACTGGGAAGGAGCCACACCTACTAACAGTAAAATCTGCATGCCGCATAGAGGTGGGGGCACAATTTCCTTTGCACTCCCAGATCATCTGATTTCGTGATTTGTGTCTCCACCCAAACAATGTGTGAAATGGCTTGGCCCCTTTCATTGTTGTTGCTGTAACATGCTGTCATGTCACCTTCAACTTATGGTGATCCTATAAATAAGCAGTTTCCAAAATGTCTCACCATTAGAGATGGACATGAAATGAAAAAATACCAATTTGTTTCATTTCATTTTGTAATTAATTTTTTAAAAAAACCATAATGAAATGAAATGAAACTAAATGATTCAGAAATTGCTGCCACTCAGCTGGTTTTGACAGCTCCAGCTATGGGAAGAGGGGCCCCCTTCCCCAAAGTCTGACCTGTCAAAACAAGCTGGGTGATAGTGACAGGAGAGTGGATCAGGGTTTAAAAAATTCATTCCACCTGCTCTGCTCTCCCCTCTTACTGCCACCACTAGCATCCAGCTGGGGTTTTTTGACAGCCCAACCTGGAAAAAAAACAGCTGGGGAAAAAACTGTTCCCTTCTGCCATGTTGCCCCTCCCCTGCCTCCCTGTTGGTTTTTTCTGACAGGTCAGGCTGTGAGACAGGGGCAGGAGTCTGGGAGGCAGGGGCAGGGGTGACATGGCAGAAAGGAGTAAGGTTTTTTCTTCTGCTGCTGAGTTGCCCTGCCTCCCAGCTGGGTTTTTCTGACAGGATGGATTGTGGGGAGGGGGGTGCTCTCCCCTCCCCACAGCCCAACCTGTCAAAATCAGCTGGGAGGTGGGGGCAATAAGAAGGGAGGGTGAAGCAAGCAGCACCAAATTCAATACCCTGCTTGGCCTTCCCTTCTCATTGCCAATGCCTCCATTGGCAACAGGAGATAGAGCAGAGCAATCCGTGCTCGCTCTCATTCTCCCCACCACCACTCAGCTGGTTTTGACAGCTTGAGCGGTCAAAACCACCTGGGTGTCAGTGGCAAGAACTTTACTCATGCTCCTGGATCTCACTGCAGCCCCTTGCCTGAAGTGACATCCAGCAGTCTGGAAACCAAACAAAAAAGGCAGTTCACTTTGGTTCGTCACAGCACACTGTCTGCTGTTTTGTAAAGTTATGAATCATTTTGTAATGTTACAAAATAACAAAACAGTGTGCCATTTTTCGTTTTGTGTCCATTTCTCCTCGCCATTGCTCAGGTCCTGTAACATCAAGCCTTTGGCTTCTTTTAGGGAGTCAATCCATCTTGTATTTGGCCTTCCTCTTTTCCTGCTGCCTTCCACCTTCCCAGCATTATTGTCTTGTTTAGAGAACCTTGTGATCTCATCATGGGCCCAAATAGAACAGCTTCCGTTTCATCACTTTTTCCTTCCAAAGATAGTTTAAGTTTGATTTGCTCCAAGACCTACTTGTTGATCTTTCTGGCAGTCCAGGATATTCTCAAAGGTCTCTTCCAGCCCCATATTTGAAATGAATCAATGTTCGTCCTGCCAGCTTTCTTAACTGTCAAGCTTTCACACCCCTACATAGTGATCAGAAACACAAGAGTGTGGATAATCTTGGCCTTGTTCTCCAGGGGCACATCTTTGCCTTTGACAATCTTCTCTAATTCATTCACTGCTGTCCTTGGGAGTTTCAGTCTTTTTCTGATTTTTTGGCTCCCATTTTAGCAAGTGCAAAATCCCAGGCTCTTTTAAAGAAGTCAGTTCATTTCCCTACTGACCCTGCAGCTTTTCTTGAAAAAATAAGCCAGTTAAATAATTGTTTATGGTATTTGGCCATCCGCTCTGCAAGCTTGATGCACAAGAAATGAACATTTACCTTAAAGACTACTTTGGTGTTTCAGAGAATTAGAAGCAGTTAGCCTGTACATCAGCCCTTCACATACCTTTGCCTATTGGACTCTCAATGTGAAATCGGCACTTTCAACTGAAGACAGGAAATCCTCTGTAACAATTCCCTAAATATGGATAATGAGAAAGAACTACCTCTCTTTTGTTTACACCTGTGATTGGCAGTGAATATTTTACTAGGAAAAATTCAATGGCTTCCAATGGTGTCCAACGCTTGCTTATTAACAAGGTGCTGCTTGCACTCCTGGGCTCTTGCTCCATTGTATGCCCAGTCACATTCCTAGCGGGTGCAGTTCAAGATGGGCACGAACCATCTGTTTGGCAGCTTGCCCTGGTTTGCTTAGCAGCCAAACAGGTGCTCAGCATGTCAAAAACCAAACTCCTCCAGTGGATGCCCACTTGGAGGCAGCATACTCCTTTCCCTACACCACCTCCTCCGGGTACTACATCTGAGTAGGTGCCTGCAGGAGGAGGTGGTGCTTTGCTGTTTAACAAATTAGCACAAACTACAAAACCACCAAAACGTGCCTAGATGCCCTAAGCACATCTGATCTCACCTGATTTCAGAAGCTAAGCAGGGTCGGCCCTGGTTAGTACTTGGATGGGAGACCTCCAGGGAATACCAGGTGCTGTAGACGCCTGGAGTAGGAACTGGCAAACCACTCCAGTGCTCCTGCCAAGAAAAGTCCATGGACATGGGGTCACGGAGATTCGGTAACGACTGTAATGACACAACACACACATACGAAACCACCAAACTTTGTCCATCTCCACAAGAAAATAACTTAGTAATGAGCCACTATTTGGCACCAAGACTTCCATGACTTTCCTTATGGAAACACAAGTCAGCAATAGGATTCTGGCTGGTATGTCCCCCACCCCACCCCTTTTTCATCCAAATGTTATATCTTGTCCCAAGCAAGCAATGACTCATTTGTAAACATGTCAACTGAATAAACAGATGACTAGGGACTTTCCACTGTATTAATTCTGGAATCAAGGAACACCTGGCAACCTTTGATGAAACTAAGCAGAACAGATCAGGATCAGCAGATGCTACCTTGACCACAAATTATTTAAAACTTCCCCGTGCTTTCAGTTGTGTGTGCTCTGAATACTAGCAGGTGTGTTGGTTTACAGCAATGAAGTCAATCACTGACAAATAATCTCAACAGGACTTCCCTTGGAAGCTCAGATATTCATATGTTCAGGTTCCCACAAGACACTGTTTGGAGCCCACTGAACTTTGGCCCAGGGAAGACAAGTTATTATTCAATACTGAAGAGAATCAATATTTTTTTTTTTAGTTCCTATTCACCCCCCTTAATATTTCTCCTTCTTCATAAGACCAATAGAAATAACATGTGTTTGTGTTTTTTTATTTTTTACAAAAAAATGTGCAATACTCAATGAAGCACACAGATTTGCCCATACTAGTGGAAAGCTTTGGGTGCTGCGTTTTTAAAATCACATATGATATGAACCAGGGGTGAAAATGTGTGGGGGCGAGCATTCAACTGCATTTAGCCCCCAGGACGAACTTTGAAAAGCATCTATGACATGCAAGGAGGTGGGGAGGATGCTGCAGCAATGGAGCCAGGGGCGGGTAGGCTGGGGGGTGGCTGAGGGGGGAATGGACACAGGCAGGGAGGGCAGGCAAGCTGTAAAACTACAAGCTGACATCTCCATCCGGTATGGGGAGGGGCCAGCTGGTGGGAATGTGTGACAGGCTGAATCAGCAGGGAGAAGAGGCTGTGGGCCACTCAAAATTTGAAAACAGACCGCATTTGGCCCCCGGGCCGGACTTTGGACATGCCTGGTCTATACATTCAACCCTGGTTTTGATTTTTTTTATTTTTATTTTTTTTTTTTATTTTATTTTATTTTATTTTATTTATTTATTTATTTATTTATTTATTTATTTATTTATTTATTTATTGCACAGGCTTCTCACCCTAAGCAGCTACATGGCAGGCTGGTACAACACTTATTCTGTACTGTGTTGGGAATATCTGTACCTTTTAGACTGGTTAAGGACAAGCTTTTGAGAACTGAGTTTGGTTCCTTTAGACAGGAAATCTAAAAACCTCAGCTTTTCAATAACAATAAAATGGGAAAGTGTGGAACTCATTAGTTTGCCAATACCTATTCAGTATGTTTTTAATCTTCTCCTGCAGGAATCTGAACTTACACACCAAAATTAAGAAGTATGGTGAATGCTGAGCTGACAGGGATGGCTACTGAAGAACTCAAGTGTGGACTGTCGGGGCATCACTGAGGAAGACATGCAGAGATTGTAACTGTTTGTCAATGGATCTCCTGGATTTTATAGTCAATAAAAACAAAAGCATTGCAACATGCCAGTTTGAGTCACTTGATTTAGTTCTGAGTTGCATTTCAGGAGAGTTTTTGATGAATGGAACGTGACATTCCCTTTATTAACTGAAACAATAAAGGGTTGTGAAAGCATTGACAAGTTTCTTTTCAAAGTTTCTTTTATGAATGACAGCTTCCAGAACCAACCAGGGGGGCATTTCATGTAACAGGAAATAAAAGGACATTTGCAGCGTCACTAAGGAGACATCCTGTTTGTCCACCAGGTGGCGGTCTTGATCTGCAAGCTACCTGAATAAAGTTCTTAAACCAGGGGTGCCCAAACTTTTTGTAAGGAGGGCCAGATTTGGTGGCTGAGAATGTGTCAGGGGCCGGTTGCTCCCCGACCCTGCCACCCCACTGCAAGCCCCACCCACTGACCCCTTGCAATCCCACCTGCAGGAAGGAAGGCAGGGACCAAGGGAGGGAGGGAAGTAGGTAGAAACCAAGAGAGGAAGGAAGGAAGCTGGGGAACAAGGAAGGGAGGGAGGGAGGTGGGGAACAAGGGAGGGAGGGAGGAAGGAAGAAATTTGGGGACCAAGGGAGGGAGGAAAGAACGAAGGTGGGGACCAAAGGAAGCACAGGGAGCCGTGGCCACAGGTCGCCCCTTGGAAGAGGCGATCTGTGCAACCTTGCACCCCTCCCCCAAGCTCCCCAGCGGTGGCAAGAGCTTGCCCGCCAGTCCACCCCAAAGCTCCTTGGCGGTGGCAGAGGCCCAATGGCCTGCCCACCCCCACACATTCCCCTGCGGTGCCGGTGGTGGCAGACTGCCCGTCAGCCCAAGCTTCCCAGCAGTGCCGGGAGTGCAGCCCGCCTGATCACTGCCCCGCACATGCGCCCAACCTCACAATGTTCCCGGCTATGCCGGTGGCGGCGGCCTGCCCGCGCGCCATCCTGCATGCACGTGCTGACCTTCACAAGGTTCCCAGCAGTTCTGGTGGTGGCAGCCCGCCCGTGCACCAACCCACATGCGCGCCCAGCCTCACATAGTTGCTGGTGGTGCCGGTGGCAGCAGCCCGCACGATGGCTGGCCACCCAGCCCACCCAGCCCCACAAGCTTCCCTGTGGTGTCAGTGTTGGCGGAAGATTTTTTTTTTAAAAAAATGGGGCAAAGGAGGGGGGGAGGGGCAGGCCAGCCAGCCGCGGGCCACTCAAAATGGCCTGACGGGCTGTATTTAGCCCCCGGGCCGGACTTTGGGCAGGCCTGTCTTAAAAATTGCCTATAAAATTACCTATTAGGGATGGTGGGAAATGGTTGTCTCTGACCCTTTCTGTGCCTCAGCGAAAAGCACAAAGGTCAGGACTGAACCACCTTCTATCCTTTTTCAAAGTCAATTGTGACTCAGGTCCGTGAGAATATTTGTGCATTTCTAGCTCTCCAGCAAAGGTAGAAATGCAGCTAGCATGGGCAGTAGATTGAATGGTGTATTGTGCAGACAGGACAGAGGGACAACTGCAGTAGTCTGCCAAGCGGGGCACTCTGTTGTCATGGGAGCTGGGCCAAAGCATTAAAGGCAGCCACCAGAAAGTCAATGAAAGTCAATGTAATCAATGACATTGGTGCAGAAAAGACAAAAAAGGAAAAAAGGAAAGGAAAGGAAGGAAGGAAGGATTATTTCTGAGGTTAAAAGCATTTTCTCTTACGTATTCTTTTATTTTTGTGTATTTCTTTTATTTACGTATTTCTTTTATTTTTATTTTTTCTTTTCCCACTCTGATGGGATACTTGTTATAACATAGGGGATCTATAGGGGGTGTCATTCTGCTTTATATGTGACCAGATGCCCTAAGCACATCCGATCTCACCTGATTTCGGAAGCTAAGCAGGGCCAGCCCTGGTTAGTACTTGGATGGGAGACCTCCAGGGAATACCAGTGCCTGTAGGTGGCTAGAGTAGGAACTGGCAAACCATTCTAGTATTCCTGCCAAGAAAACTCCATGGACATAGAGTCATGAAGAGTCGGTCACAACTGTAATGACACAATACACACATGTGCTCTTTGCTCCACCATGTGGTCACCCTAGAAGCACATAGGTGTTCCTGCATTGTTTCCTATTTGCACATTTGTCTGAAGATAGTGCACTGCATGTGCATTCTTTAACAATACCCCAAAGAAAACAGAGTAGAAACCTGTGACTTAGTGCCGCTTAAACATTCAGATCAGAGCAGAGACATCAGTTTGCCAACTAAGGTCAGGATGGTTAAAGCTATGGTTTTTCCAGTAGTGATGTATGGAAGTGAGAGCTGGACTATAAAGAAGGCTGATCGCCGCAGAATTGATGCTTTTGAGCTGTGTTGCTGGAGGAGAGTCTTGAGAGTCCCCTGGACTGCAAGGAGATCAAACCTATCCATTCTGAAAGTAATCAACCCCGAATGTTCACTGGAAGGACAGATTTTGAAGCTGAGGCTCCAGTACTTTGGCCACCTCATGAGAAGAGAGGACTCCCTGGAAAAGTCCCTGATGCTGGGAAAAATCGAAGGCAAAGGGAAAAGAGGACGACAGAGAATGAGATGGTTGGACGGTGTCATTGATGCAACCAAAATGAATTTGACAAAACTCCAGGAGGCAGTGGAGGATAGGAAGGCCTGACGAGCTCTGGTCCATGGGGTCACGAAGAGTCGGACATGACTGAACGACTGAACAACAACAACAACAAACATTCAGATCATTTTGAAGTGATTGGAGTCCATCCACACCTTATTTTTCCCCCTCTGCCATGACTTCTTCAAGAATCTTTTCTTGTGTATGCAACTGTAATTTTTTTCTTTAAAAAAATCATGTAGGCAGAAATGCACAAGTGTAACCCTAAAACAGTTTTCACAAACTACAGTACTATCAAGAAGCACTGCTGAGATCGAAGAAGTCCTTATACACCACAAAGGGAGGTAAGCATGAGGAAACCACAAGGCCTCTTGATGTTTGGGACTTCAGCTGTTGAAACAAAAATGATCCTTGGATCTCACTATTTTGTCCTGACAAATTAATGGAGAAGCAGATCCTTGCCACAAATAAAACTAATCTGAAATGTATTGACATGTCAGTTAAAATGTTGAAAAAAATCATAAAAATGATGAAAACACCAAGTAATAACTATGGTAACGGTTAAATAATGATCAAAGTGTAGCATTTTGAGCTGTTACAATGTGACAATTATTTTAAAACAGATAATGAAAAAATAGATAAAGTGTGAGAGCTAATTATATAAAATAAACACTAACCCTTAATTTCACCTTTCAGCATCTCCATTCCAGTTAAGCATCCCAAATCTCCAGGTTTAAAAGGAATAAACTGGATATTAATCTCTTCAATAGCATTTTGGGGATTTGTGGCTGATTCAATAAAAAGTCCAAAAAGCATTTAAGAAACTTCTGCAGGGAAAAGTTCAATTTGTTTTTAAATGATTTACATAAGTTCTGGGGGGAGACAATAAAGTATAATAATAATAAAAAGGTGTTGTGGGCAGAGTGGTGGACTGAGTCTGGAGAACAAGGTTCAGATCTCCACTTGGACTTACCTTGAAATCCATGTTAGGGTCACAATCAACTTAGTTACAACTTGATTGCAGATTATCATATTTAGAGGGAAAGCGGGATGGAAGCATATTTGGAGCAAATACGATTGCTCCCAGCAAAAATATCTAAGGCTTCAGAAAATAAAGTTCAAGAAAACTAACTGGTAATGCTAAGAGAGTAAGAGGGACTGTCCCTCTGATAAGAACAGTGGTTCTGAAACATGGGGTCCCAGATTTCTTGGGCAGCAACTCTGAGAGGCTCCACTGAGTGACGTTAAGAACATTTGTGGCCAACAAGGCCAGGAACCACAAGTCTAAAGAGAAAGCGGTAGGTCCAGAGCTCCAGAAAGGAGCAAAAAGAGAGACAAGCCACAACTGAAGACACTCAAGCACTTCTTTGTTTCAAGCAAAAACAGAAGCAATCCCTATCTTCTGTCAACACCTCAGCACATTTGTGCATCCTGTTTGGAGGTGATGTCACGGCAGCAAGAACTGATTCTATACCAACCAAACCAAAGTTTGTGCTACTTTTCTTATATCTCTTATATCTTATATATCTTATATATCTTATATATATTATGTGGCATGCCAAATCCCAAGACCCAGATACTTAACAGATAGTGTACAGTTGCTAGCAAAAGTAAACGTCATTGAAGAATTACTACTAATAATTGTGTGCCATCATGTCCATTCCAACTGAAGGTGACCCATTCCAGGATTTTCTAGGTAACAAATATACAGAAGTGGTTTATCCTTCTTTCTTCTGTGGGGCACCCTGGGGCTGTGCAACTTGCCCATGAATGGACAGTTGACTTCTCCTCCCGGGAAGTGCAGTGGGGAATTAAACGCTCCGTCCCTGGCTCCACAGCCTGATGCTTCAACCACAGAGTTATCCAGGCTGCTACTGAAGAATTACGAGCAGTTAAGAAACTGTCAGTCACATTTCCTGCTGTGTAGCAGTCATATCACTTGCTACCAAGTGACAAGGAATGCAAATAAAAACTTGGCAACTCAGAGCAATTTAACCCTGAAATTGTACATCAATTGACTTGATCCTAGTTGCTGGACAACTCAATTGTTTAGGTATTGGGCTATGGAGGTAGGGAGTTCTATTCCTGACTGTGCCTCCTTGACAGGCGCTGGGCTCATAATTCCATAAGGTCTCGTCCAGCTCTGCTGTTCTTAGCATTCCATGATTCCATAAATATCTCCTCAAACTTTTAACTGGAATGCTGATCATAAAAAAATCTATCTTTAGAAGCAAAATGTAAACATTTTCCAGTTATGAAGTTCTAAGACCAGTGCTGCTTGGCAGGAATGTGAAAGTAAGATAACTTAAAATTGAAGAAAGAGGTTCAAAATAGATTAAACTACCTTTGTCGAAAGCTTGAAAGTTGTTGGTGTACAGAAAGTATGAAAGTCCTATAAAGCATCCTAAGACTATGACAAGCTGCAGTGCAGGAGGACCACAGAAGAAACCAA
The DNA here is from genome assembly GCA_029282475.1 of Phrynocephalus forsythii. Classification (NCBI taxonomy): domain Eukaryota; kingdom Metazoa; phylum Chordata; class Lepidosauria; order Squamata; family Agamidae; genus Phrynocephalus; species Phrynocephalus forsythii. The sequence goes on from JAPFRF010000011.1 coordinate 115,406,313, forward strand.
TATAAGACTATTAAATGTGTAAACTAATACAAAGCATCTAATAATTATTGGTATCTATACTCTGCATTCTTTCATATTCAGGCAGCTCAAAGACAAACTCACATTTTGGAGCTTTTAATTATGGGAATTGCTAATTCAAGATAAGCTATATAAATAATAATAATAATAATAATAATAATAATAATAATAATAATAATAATAATAATAATAATAATAATAATAATAATAATAACACAAGTGAATTTTTTTAGCTCCACAGAAGCTTCATTAATGACAAACAAAGGAGTATGTCACATTTCTGACTGTCTTTCTCATTTTGTTTTCTTACTCAATGGTACATCTCTAGGCTTCTCATTATGTTTCTTAGTATGTCCATTATTCATAAAGCCAATTAAATAAAAGATTCATAACCCAGTTTTAGCTCACAGAATGTCTGGGCTTTGACCAGCCCTTCTTCTTGTTCCAGTATATAGAATGGAACTTCTTGTGGGTTACTCAAGTCATAAACATCACTTCCCATGGCTCCAGCAAGAGCCAGCTCTCCACATTTTCTCAGCTCCACTCTCCATGGTACCATACAGTAGATCCAAGACACCTCTACCTTCTTTTAAAAAAGAGGGAAACCTTTAAAAGCCTATGATCCAGAGCTTACATCAAACCCAGCTGCTTTCAGCAAATGTAAGGTATTGAGGACATCAGAATCCAAAACATCTGGAGGACCAGAGGTTCCCCCTCCCACCCAATGTATTACTATGTAAACATGGGCACAGAGCGGTGAAATTCTCGTTTCCATTTTTGGTTCTCGTTATCGTTACGTAACAGGTAATGGTAACGAGAATTACTCCGCTCCAGCTCGAACCCGACCTGAAAAAGAAAAATTGGGTCTGATTTTTCATTGTCGTTCATGGCATCGCGGCGATTGCACGATGCCAAGCAGCACAGAAAAAAAGTTAAAAAAAACAAATAAACCCCGATTCCCAGCCAAAAAAGCAGGCGAAAATATGCCTGCCTCACTGAGGGCACCTACCAGAGAGGGGTGGTTTCTGGCGGGGTCCCCGACCTTCCCCCCCTCCTGTCCTGGGCTGCTGGTACCAGGTTGGAGGGGGGCATCCTTGTCATCTCCATTTGTCATGCGGTGGGGGGCATCCAAAATGGCGACTGCAATATTTATTTTTAAATCGTGGTCCAAAAAACCCACCAAAGCACCCCAGAAACATTTGAAAATTAGGTATTTTAAATGCCTGATTTTTTTTATAGTAGCAGCAGTGGGTTTTTATTGCAATAAAATGTCTCCATTGATTTTATTTTATTTTATTTTATTTTATTTTATTTTTATTTTTATTTTTTTACACCTGCACAATGATGGGCTGGCCATGGGATGGGACCATGCAATTTTTTTGACCCATTCCACCAATCACATGGCCAGGTTTTGACTGAGACTTCTGGATGTGCCAAAGGGCATAAAAAGCCCCCTAACCCTAACCCTAACCCTAACCCTAACCCTAACCCTAACCCATACGCCAGTACACTGTCCTTCTTAGTGGGTCAGAGGCACCCAGAGGTGCAGCCCACTAACCCACCCTAACCTTAACCATAACCCAAAGCCTGGCCCTTACCCTAACCCCAACCCTAACCCAGATCCATATGCAAGTATGCTTCCCTTCTTAGTGGGTCACAGTAGAGGCACACAGAGAGGTGCCTCCCAGCCAGAGCCCACTACCCCTACCCCTAACCTGTATGCCAGTACGCCAGTATGCTTTCCTTCTTAGTGAGTCAGAGGCACCCAGAGAGGTGCCTCTGCCACTTACCCCCCAACCCTAACATAATATAATGTATGGTACGCGGCAGCTACGCGAAACGCTTCCCTTCCCTTCCCTTCTTCATGTGTCAGACGTCAGAGGCACCCAGAGAGGTGCCTCCCAGAGCCCACTTACCCCAACCCCAACCCCAACCCCAACACAAACAATGAACGACAAACGGAAATGACAAATTTTTGAAAATTTCCGCAACAAACGGAAACGACCCGAAACGGACCCGTCCCGACAAACAACAACTCAAAATGTCATTTTTCCTGGTCGTGCCCATCTCTATTACTATGTTGTGTCCTGCAGGATAACCCAGGCAGATAAGATTCAGCAGACTGGGTTACTATTATTAATGAACTCTTATGTGTCTCATCAGTACAACCTACTAAGGTTGTAGCAAGAGGGGGACAGTGTATTCAGCTGAAGGATGAAACACTATTGAATTCAGGGTTGTTTGTGCATCTCTCTTGCCATCATAAGGCACAGGAAAAAAGGCTGGGATGCTTGTGCAGAAGGCTGGTGACCCCTAAAGATTCCTCATTTGAACCAGACATGTAACAAAATGAAAAATGGAAATGACAAAAAATTTTTGAAAAAAAACACTGAGCCAGTGGAAAAATTAGAAACTGAAAACCTGACCAAATTTTTCTCTTTTTTTTCGATCTAGTCACAGGGATGTCTGATGGTCTTAATTAAGTCACTGAATTGTTGTTTTGCATATTATAAAAAATACAAAACGATAACTTCATCAAAGTTCAAACCTGGCTTTGCATTTATCAATTTTATGTTTTTCCAGTTTTTTAGTTGTTACTAGAGCTGCAGTTCAAAGAGCAGACAATCAAGATCAGATCGCATCCCACTCCGTGACCACCTGCCGTGTGGCATTGCTACCAGCTCCATGACTGTATGTTGTACTTGCCACCTCCCACCTGTTCAGCAGCTAGGGCACTGCTAGCTTGGTGCCTTTCCACAACCTCACCTACCTGTCAGAACTGGGAAAGGTGGGCGATGCACCAGGAAGGTATTGGTGACGCTGGAAAACACCACCTTTACAATAGCTGTGAATGCTGTTTATAGTTTAGCAGAAAACAAAAAACAAAAGAGTGGGCCAGCTAGTTGGGGATTTAGGAGGCCCTGTGTCACCGCAGACAGCACCACTATCTTGTGCTCAGTTCTGCATGCCACCTCCCTTCCCCTACACAATTTGCACGGATCCATCATATTGAACTTTACTTTATTTGACATTTACATACTGCCTGCTTGTATAAAAACAACTCAACTCAAGGCAGTATACAACTCAAGTCGAACTCTGGTTTGCCACTCCACCCTGTTTTCTGATGGAGCAACAGTGGCCTCAAAAGAGATTTCAGGCAGAGAAATGGACACGGGCACCTTTCCTGCACTCACAGACAACCCAACGAGGGACCTTCTCCTAACTTACCAAGAACCAAGACCCTTTCCTTTCAGCCACTGAAGTCTTTCTAGACTGAACTCAGTCCATTCCAATCTGACTTGACCATAAACAAGCAAAGTCCCTGCAGTTAATTCAAGTGAAATAGCAGAGATGACATTGTCTTGTTTTTGTTTCCGTTTCTTCATAGGAAAACAAGACTAGAGATGAAGTGATACATAAAACGCCACATACAAAGAGCACCCTGGAAATCTGACAAAAATCTTCAGCGTTGACATGTCAGTAGTTCAGCAGCCTTGTCTGCATACACTAATGATGTACAGTTCAGCTTTTATATATTCCACGTCTCGTGAAGAGTAGGTCAGTATATGTGTGAATTTTCCAATGTATTTAATAAGATGAGTAACTCAAGGTGTTGATTATGAACATTTTATAGGAAACAACATGATACCAGAACTAGGGGACATACACTCAAACTGAGGGCTGGGAGAGTAAGACAAAATATTTTTTTGTTTTACCCAGCGTATTGTTAGTCTATGGAACTCCCTGCCACAGGATGTGGTGATGGCATCTGGCCTGGATGCCTTCAAAAGGGGATTGGACAGATTCCTGGAGGAAAAATCAATCACAGGTTACAAACCAGGATGGAGATGTTTAATCTCCAGGCTTAAAACTGGGGTACTTCAAGGGCCAGATGCAGGGGAGTGGTATCAGGAGACAGATATCTAGTCTCGTGTGCTCCCGGACATATTTGGTGGGGCCACTGTGAGATACAGAAAGCTGAACTAGATGGGCCTTTGGCCTGATCCAGCATGGCTCTTCTTATGTTCTTATGTTCTTATGACTTCTGCAACGGGACATATTTTTTTTTTTGCAAGTAGCTGTGCAGATAGCAAAGTTACAAATCTAAATTTCAACTAGACTTCCATTATATGAGCACCCTAAAGGAAGAAATTTGTCTCCCTTTTACAAGGTTCAATAACGGCAATGCATGTTGCAGACATTATGCTTAATATGTTCAGCAAATTCCAGCAAACAACTATTGGTATATCTGTTGAGATATACCATATAACCGTTTGATAACCAACTACCATTAACTGTCAAGATTCCTGTGTGGTGCTACCCTGCCAGTAGTGTTTCCTGTCATTGCCATGTCCAAAATGTTGGCTTAGCAAAGGTAGATATTTAAGAACAGACTTCTGGTGCATCAGGTTTCGCAGAAATTACTTAATTTGAAACAGTTAGCCAGACTACCATCTTCCAAATATACACCAGTGGTCTGAAATCCAGTGAATAGATCTGATTTTATAAACCTTGGTGGGGGTGGGGGGAGGGAGCAATTGCCAAAAGTCTAAGGATTGTACAGACTCATTCCTGTACTTCAAGGAGTTGCAACTACTCCCACAGCCCCCCATCTCAATTTCCTCACTCACATTTATCTTTTAATTAATCATTTTAAGTAGTGAGGATTCTTTTCAGCACAAGTATTTGTATCTCTTAAAGCAGGCCTGCCCAACAGGTAGACCGTGGGCTACTGGTAGCCCGCAAAGGGTTCAAAAGTAGCCCGCCGGCCATCAATAAAAAAAGTGAGGGGATATGTTCTCCATCCCTTCCTCCCCCATCCCAAGGACCACCACTGCCCCAGCAAAGTTCTGGGTCTGCCAGCCCACTCTTTCAGCGGGGCAGTTCAAGGGCCATGGCACATTGAAATCTCTTCCCTCCAGAACAGATTAATTTGTTTTCAATGCATTCCTATGGGAAACCGCTGCCCTACTTACAAATGTTTTTTTATGAGCATGTGCTCAGAACGGATAAAATTTGTAAGTAGAGGTTTTAGTGTAGTAGCCCTCAGGCACTTTGGGCTGGAAAAAGTAGACATTAACCTATTCAAAGTTGAACAGCCCTGTCTTAAAGGAAACAAATTCCTTGCCTAGAAGAAACAAAATCAGAGTAAAAGCAAAGCAAAGCAAAGTGTTCTGCTTATATACCACCCCATACCACTTTAAGTAGAAGTGTGATTTCATTGGCACACTGTATATCAGATATTTAGAATTGATGCATAAACAGAATGAGTATTTCTTCCAAAGATTTTGATAGTACTGCAGTTTCCCAAAATCTTTGCAACTCAAATTGTATTTATTTGTCACTTTTAATCAGTGGTTTCATCACTCTTAACTTCTCCACTCCACATTGCTATTGAACAAAGTAGATTTAGAATGGCCTGTGTATTTTGTGTGTGTGTTGAGAAAATACACAGATATGGATTGATCTGCTTGTTACCAGATCCAGATCTGAAAAATATGGAATGAAAAATTCCCTGTCCATGCAAAAGAGTGGGGCTTTGTCTATCACTCCTCCCGCCACAACGCTTGCCCTACCACGCTGAATGTTGGGAAACTTGCTCTACAAGTTGGACCCCTGATCAATCGTGCATTAGTTTGGGATCATCTGTTTAAACAGGCTAGGCCTCCAATTTGTGGACCCATTAGAGGAAACAAATGAGTGCAGCCCTACTCATTCTCCACACAATCCGTTATTTCATACACACCTATGAGACTGGCAGTGAGAGTGGAGCATATCGGAAATGTTGTGGAGCTTAGAGCAGAATGTCAGGACTCAATGGCATTTAAGCCAGTCATAATGAATTTGTCCCATTGATTTTTAACAAGTCTACTTTGGCCATGGATAAGTCTGGATCTAACCCGTTAGGTCAATGTGGGGAGTGGGTTAACTTCAGTTTGGAGACATGTTCTGTCTGTCTCAAGTACTTCCCCTTCAGAAGTACTGTGTAAAAACCAGCTCTCCACATTTGTTGTACGATGTATTCAGTGTGGCTTGCTTCCCAGGGAGTGTGTTCCGAGCATCTTCAGACTCTCTGTCTTTAAAGGAGCCCTCTTGACTTTCTTAACACATCAGCCACTTGGTCGGTGGCATTGTGATGTAGCTCACATACGATGCCATTCAGCCGATTCATGAGATGGAAGTGTGAGGAAGAGAACAGAATGACACTGAGAGTAAAAATAGGGAAGTTGCCTTCATTTCGCGTGAGTCATTCCCTCCCCCCCCCCCAATTGCTGACTTTCATTATACATATCACGGGTAGCAGTTCTGGAAATTATTGTGTGGGATAGTTCTGAATGTATTTTAAATGGTGCAATTAGGAAACAGTGGGAGGAGAGAACTTTTCACAGGCAAAAAAAGGCCATTTCATCATTCAGCTTATCCTTTCCAACTTTTCAGCTTGTTCAGCAGTTACTCATGGAAACAATACAGTCAACAGCATCTGCATAGCTATTATTTAGATCAGAGCCCTCATCAGATTTTTTGCTGGGCTTCCTATCCACCCAAAGTGATTTAAGGTTTCGCAGAAATTACTTAATTTGAAACAGTTAGCCAGACTACCATCTTCCAAATATACACCAGTGGTCTGAAATCCAGTGAATAGATCTGATTTTATAAACCTTGGTGGGGGTGGGGGGAGGGAGCAATTGCCAAAAGTCTAAGGATTGTACAGACTCATTCCTGTCTTCAAGGAGTTGCAACTACTCCCACAGCCCCCCATCTCAATTTCCCCACTCACATTTATCTTTTAATTAACCCAAAGCTTTTTGCATACTCTAGTACAGTGTTGGCGAACCTATGGCATGGGTGCCAAAGGTGGCACTCAGAGCCCTTTCTGTGGGCACCCGACATCGCCCCTTCATAGCCACATGTATACAGGTTAAATTACTGTATTGGCACTTTGCAAAAAAAAAAATAGTGGGTTTTGAATTGCAGTTGGGGCACTCTGTCTCTAAAAGGTTTGCCATCACTGCTCTAGTACAAGGATTATGGTAAAAATATGGTAAAATCTGATAGCCCTTAGAGCTAAGTGGATTTTGGAGCTAATTTCCTCCAAAGTTAAGCAGAGAGGGTGCTGATCTCACTGATAACCTTTACATGGGGCTTTACTGTGAGGTCAGGTGACACAGAAGTTGGCAGCTGGCCAATCTTCCCAGGTGTTCTGGCACACCCCCATTGGCCAGCCTGGCTAGTGGGCAGCATGTTTCCCCCATGTGGGTCGACAAAGGTGCCCCTCCCAGCACTGGCCTAGTTGGAACCCCCATTATGTTGGGATCTACACAACTGGTACTCCTGGGCATCTTCTTTATTTCTCATGTCACGTTGTGCAAGGATTTAATCTCAGATTTTATTATGTTTTAGGGTGTCACAGAATCATAGAATCATGAAGATGGAAGGGGCCTACAAGGCCATTGAGTCCAGCGTCCTATTTGAAGCAGGAATACATATCAAAGGAAATCTGTCAGGTGGCTGTGCAAATTTCTCTTGAATGCTTCCAGTGTTGGAGCACTCACCACCTCTCAAAGTAATTTATTCCATTGCAGTGCTCTAACAGTTAAAAAGTTCCCCCTCATATTCAGTCAAAATCTGTCTCCCTGTAACTTCAGCCCATTATTGTGTTTCCCCCATGTGGGTCGACAAAGGTGCCCCTCCCTGTAACTTCAGCCCAAAATTAACAATATTGAGTTATAAGTAACTCACCTTATTTTGTCAAGATGGAGGGTCACATGGCTGATGTAGTTACTTGTATCATCTGCGGCATGTTTGTTTTTTTGCCAAAACAACTGCCAGCTTACACATGCTCAAAGTGCAAGCTAGTAGCCCTCTTAGAGGACAAGGTCAGACAGCTGGAGGCCTGTGTTTCTAATCTTCACAAGGTTAGGGGAAAGGAGGGTTTTTTTGCAGGAAGCAGATAAAAACTTTGCCAACACAGGGGACAGGGGTAATCTCAATCAGGACGAGAGCATTTCACAAATACAGGAGACAGACACTTGGAAGAATGTCACAGTCAGAAAGGGAAGAACTAGGAAACAGACAGAAAGTTTGCAGTTGCAAAATAGATTCCAACCTCTCTCCCTTATCGACCAGGAGAAGGAACTGCACCAAGAGCAGCCTCAAGACCTTGCACAAAGGAATCCGAACCCTACAGCGCACCAGGAGGCATCTACCAAGCCTCGGAGGAGGCGGGTGGTGGTGGTTGGGGATTCCTCGCTTAGAGGGACAGAAGCGGTCATCTGCAGGTCAGACAAAATGAACAGGGAGGTCTGCTGTCTCCCTGGAGCCAAGATTCAGGATGTAACTGAGAGACTGACGAGACTCATCAAGTCCTCTGATTCTAACCCCTTTCTCTTTTTCCATGTAGGAACTAATGATACTTCCAAACACAGCTTTCAGGATATCACAGAAGCGTACAAAGAAATGGGTAGGAAGCTGAAGGACCTGGGTGGGCAGGTGGTAATCTCATCTCTCCTCCCTGTAGAAGGATGTGGCCCACGAAGGCAAAGAACAATAGTGGAAGTTAACAATTGGCTTCGGAGATGGTGCCGGCAGGAACAATTCAGATTCTTGGACCATGGTTTGCTTTTTCATTCAGATAGGATATTGGGACAGGATGGGGTGCACCTCACCAATCCTGGTAGGAATCTCTTTGCCAAGAGGATTGCAGATTTAATAAGAAGAGCTTTAAACTGAGTTTGCAGGGGGAGGGAGAAAATTCTCTTAACGGTAGAGATCCAGAAGGGGTTGTGGAGACTAGCCCAAATGTTGCAATAGGAGCAGGACAAGAAGTAGTGCAGACCATCAGTGCGAGGAAAAACAGGTTAAGCAAAGGACATGTAAGAAGCACACACAGCCTCAAATGTCTCTACACCAATGCACAGAGCATGGGGAACAAACAAGAGGAGCTGGAACTCCTAATAGAGCAAAATAAATATGACATAATTGGCATCACTGAAACATGGTGGGATGCTTTTTGAAAAGGATAGGTATATTACCCTTATACCATACGTAATGATGCCAAACTCTGTCCAAATCGTGACTCTCAAGCTGCAGTATTCTGTCTTTGATCCAAGTCATAGCAGCAGCTTTATAGTACAGCACCAAGTTGGGCAGGGCAAAACCACCAGTTTTAGTTCTGTCCTGTAGATAGACATTTCTAATCCTTGCTTTTTTCAAATTAGTCTGGCATGACTTGTTTTTAAGAAACCTGTGTTGACTTCTTGTAATCACAGCACTGTTTGTTAAATATTTGCAGACTGCCTGTTTAATAATTTTCTCTAGGATCTTTCCAGGAATTGAAGTCAAGCTGACTGGGCGGTAATTATTTGGGTCCTCTTTTTTTCCCTTTTTGAAGATGGGGACAACATTAGCCCTCCTCCAGTCGATGGGGACTTCCCCTGTTCTCCAGGACTTCTCAAATATTGTTGCCAATGGTTCTGAAATTACTTCTGCCAGTTCTTTTAATATCCTTGGGTGTAATTCATCTGGCCCCGGAGACTTAAATTCATTTAATGTTTCCAGGTGTTCCTGTACCAGCTCTCTACCTATTCTATGTTGTAATTCCCATTCTACCTCATCTAGTCTTTGTCCCAGTGGATCTCTTTCTTCCTTTTTGGAGAAAACAGAGGCAAAGAAGGTGTTGAATAGTTCTGCCTTTTCCTTGTCTCCTGTTAGTAACTGGTTATTATTGCCACGCAGAGAGCCTATCATTTCCTTATTTTTCCTTTTGCTGCGGACATAACTAAAGAAACCCTTTTTATTATCTTTAATGTCTCTGGTCAGTCTAAGTTCGTTTTGCGCTTTAGCTTTTTTTTACCATCCCCCTGCATATATTAGCTGTTTGCTTATATTCCTCTTTGGTGCATTTCCCATTTTTCCATTCCTTGTACTTGTTTTTCTTTATAGTTAGCTGAGTTGAAAGTTCTTTAGTAAACCATTGCAGTTTCTTAAAGAACTTTCAACTCAGCTAACTATAAAGAAAAACAAGTACAAGGAATGGAAAAATGGGATGAGGGGAATGCTGTGGATATTGTTTATCTGGACTTTAGTAAGGCCTTTGATAAGGTTCCCCATGGTATTCTTGCTAAGAAGTTAGTAAAAAGTGGGATAGATAGTGCTACTGTTAGGTGGATTTGTAATTGGTTGACTAATTGCACCCGAAGGGTGACCAGCAGATCAGATCCGGTGCTTGTGGGCCGGTACCGGGCCCATGCGCCGGATCAGTTTTTTTCACTTTTGGCATGCAGGCCAGTTCCATGGCACACAGGCTGGTCTGGCAATCTGTGGGACAGGTCCAGTGTTCATGGGCCGGTACCGCGGCCCACGCGGCAGACCTTTTAAAAATAATTTTATTGTATTTTTATTGTATTTTTTTACTGCCAACCACGTCACCTCCTACCAGCTGTAGCATGGGCAGGCGGCTTTTTTTTTCCTGGACGCCACTTCCCTGCAGCCAGGACCAGGAGGACCAGACCAGGAAGGACCACTCCAGGTAGGAGACACCAGTAAATGAATTTCCATTTCATTTCATTTTGTTTCTCTTAGAGGGGGCAGTTCATTATTCATTTTGTTATGTAATGTAACGAATAGCGAATAACAAAACAAACCAAAAGTTCATTTCGTGCCCATCTCTAGCTACATCACACTGTTGTCTCATACTCAACCTGTGATTTACAATAATTCCAAGATCTTGTTCAGTCATAGTATTGCTGAGTCAGGTATTCCCCATCTTCTAACTGTGTTTTGGTTTCATTTCCCTAGGTGCAGTACTTTGCATTTATCCCTGATAAATTTCATTCTGTTGTTTTTGGCCTAGTGCTGAAATCTAGATCCTTTTGAATTTTAATGTATTCTCAAAGGCTTTCAAGCATGGGATCTGATAGCTGTTGTGAGTTTTGCCCACAATACTTTTGCATTTTGTTTGTCTTCCAGGGTATTAGCTATTCCACCCAATGTAATGCCATCTGCAAATCTGAATAGCATTCCCTGTCCCCTCTCCCCCAGGTGAATAGTACAAATTTTGAAGAGCGGTGGTCACTCTCAGTTCCTAACCAAATGCCTTTCAAAATTGAACTTTTCTTCACACTCCCGCTTTATCTGAATTATGGCCAAGGAGCTGGCAGGGGAGCTGGTTCTTTGGTAACAGCTACTAGAAAACAGTTTTATGTCTTCTAAAACAAAAGGTACTCTTATCTCATAACAAAAGGCATGCTGGGGACTAAAAGAACAACAATAATACAACTAGATCAACAATAATACAATCAATGATCCTTGACTATATGTCTTTTGGCTGTCATATTTTATATTCCCTTTTTTCTATTTTTTAATTTCCTTCTTGTGTTGCTTCATGCATTGTTTTCACTGGGTCTGTTTTGCCCTCATTGCTAACCACCCAGAGTTCCTTTGGGAAGACGGGCAGTAAATAAATAAATAAATAAATAAATAAATAAATAAATAAATAAATAAATAATAGTTCATAGCTATGACAAGCAGTCAAACTATGTCTCTCTGCTAGATTTAATCTCCATGCAATAAATATCTTTCTCCTAACCTAAGCATCATCTACCTATAGTTTGCTTCCTACCTAACAACCCCACATAAACATTCCTAAGGTCTGTAATCCATGGAGGGACAAACACCAAGAAATCCCAAAACATATAAAATGCAGACAAACTATAATACCTTGGTGATGAGACATGAAGGTATAGATTCTTATGACTCATCATTCAAGATACAATAAATGAGAAAAGAAGATCAGAAAGAAGAAATTTTTGACTGAATAACTTTGAAGTTTGGACATAGTATTATCACTTAGAGCAGCCATGTTAAAATCAGTATAGGCTCTAAGGGCCCTATCACATGGGTGAAAGAGGCAGTTAATAATAAAAGCCTTGTTTCTTCCTGAAGTTGTCACGTGACTGAAAATGCGGTTCCTGTATTCCCATGGACTTGGTTTAAGGAACCACATTTTATATGTCGCCATGTCATTAATCTACATCTAGAAGCTCCAAGGGGGACCTCTGGCAGCATGGAGCCTAGAAGCTCCGGTGCTACAGGAGCTCAAGCTGCGGTGTGGTGGCAACGGAATAAAGATCAGGGCCACAATGTCAACATGAGGTGGGGGAGCAAGTCGAGAAACAAGACAGTTGAGGGGACAAAAATGTGTGTGTGAGAGTGCATGCACATTGGTGTGTGTGTGTGTGTGTGTGTGTGTGTGTGTGTGTGTGTGTGTGTGTGTGTGAGAGAGAGAGAGAGAGAGAATAAAGATATGCCAGCACAGGCAGAAGCCAGTGCTAGTTGCCCTGCCCTTAGCTTTTGCACCAGCTCTCAATCTGGTACTGCCATCAGTGAGCCCTCCTCAGTCTTTCCTGAGGCAGCCACCAATGAGGGGCTTCTTCACTGATGGCTCTCAAGGGAAAGCCCAACAATGCCTGGCTTTCACTGCTCCAGACTGCCTGTCAGTCACTCCCTCGTTTGCTCACCACTCAGGATTCCCTTTCGCTCCTTTGCCGAGAAGAGAGTTCCCTCTTTGTTCGTCCCAGCCAGACTCCCCCCTCCGTGCATGCACCCCTCTCCCTCCCCTGGCACGGCGAGGAAGTCCCTGGCTGGTGAGGATTTTGCCAGGGTGCCTTTGGAAAGAGAGGCCTGCTGCTGGGGCTGACCCACACCCTTGCTGGGAGCCCCTGGCTGCCATCGGTTGGCCTCAGAAGGGGCAACTTATCCTTTTCATCCTTGCTCACAAGTGAGCCTCCTCCTCCTCCTCCTCCTCATCCCAACTTGGCTGGCTGTCTCCTGAGCAAAATATCAGAGAGACAGCAGTCAGGGGAAACAGCAAGATAGAATGCTGCCGACCCGCATAACTAGTAAACTGACAACAAAAAGCAGGAAACTGGGTGTCCCCACTAACGTTTGCCTTTTGTAAAAAATGTGCATTTCAAACCAGATTAAAAATACCCTTGGTTCTTGAAAAACTTGCGGAAACCCACTTAAGTGGACATTACTCTTTTAAAAAACCCGCTGATTGTGGGGGCACAATTTTTGGAGCTGGTTTATCAGAAAATTGGATCCAGATTTTAAAGGCCATGGGATAGAGCCCAAAGATGTCCAGTCTCAAGCAGGAGTGGAGTAGGAAGACAAAGGATATAACTGATCTTCCCTGCAGGTATGGAATACAGATGGAAGGGATCCCTGCCAAGACTATGCATTTCTCTTTTTTTTGCCCTGAATTATATGCCAGATGCAATGAGCATTCAAGACAAAACAAGAATTTACATGTTTGCCAGCACTTGTGAACTCAATGTGGTGCCTGGAAACCAAGATGGCTCCTTACTGCTTTGCAAATTTTCAACATCCATGGGATGGATGGAATAAGGACTAACTGGATGAGGACATTTTATTGACTGCTGTGCTACTGATTTAGAAACGAACAGAAAAGGATATGCATTTTTTAAAATTCAAGTTTATCATCAGATTGTTGCTGTGGAATTGGGGGGGGGCACCTTTCCTTTCCTTTCCAAGTTTCCATCATTGGTCAGGCCACCTTTCTAAAAGCACTGTAAATAAGCACAGAATAAATTGATTTTATTTAAAGGCTCTTCAATAAAAACAAATATGATTTTAAGTGAGCCATTGTATCCACAATCTCAAGTCAAGCCAGAGATTTAGACACCTGAATATCTTCCTAAGAACACTTTATTTATTTATTTTATTCATTCATTTTTATACTGCCCGTCTTCCCAAAAGAACTCCGGGCGGTGAACAAAGAGGGCAAGACAAACCCAAAAGGAACAATACATCAATCGAAATGAAAATAAAAAAACGATATATAAGAGAATAAGAGAATAACATAAAGTATATAATATAAAACAACTCAGCAAGGGAGTCGATAAGTCATTGGCAAGATGGCAAAAAAACAAACATACCCTAATCCAGGTCACCAAATGCCTCCCTAAAAAGCAGTAGTTAGAACTTGATGGATCTTTAGGGGAAAATCAGAAGTCTGTGCTCATCAGAGATTACATTTATTCCAATTAAGGATAAATTATAGAATGACACTATACCATCATTAACAATCACATCAAAATTCATCTATCAAGGCAAAATATCAAAGTTAAATTTATTTATTTGTTTGTTTGTTATTTGTTTTACCCCATCTTTTTCATTAAAAAGCACCCAAAGCAGCTAACTTAAAAACCTATTAATGTAAAGCATATTACTTAGCTTTTTAGCATATTTAGACACACGTGAAAGTTATTTTCAGTACTCACCCAGCCAAGCCTGTTTGAATCTACCGAGGAAAATGCATGTTGATTGTTGTTTATTTATTTATTTATTTATTTATTTATTTATTTATTTATTTATTTATTTATTTATTTATTTTCAAATTTGTATACTGCACCTATTTCCCAAACGGGAACTCAGGGCAGTTTACACAAGGATTTAAAAAATTAAAAACAATAACAACAACAACTAAGACGGTGAACCAGTATTGGCAGGAGGCAGGAAAAAAGAAAAAAAAACTATCCCTAGCAGTTTCCGAAGGCGTCCCTAAATAGCCAGGTCTTCAAGGCTTTCTTGAAGGATGCCAACAAAGGAGCTTACCACATCTTGCTTGGTAAAGCGTTCCAAATAGCAGGACCAACAACCGAAAAGGCCCGATTACGGGTAGTCACTTTACGGGCCTCCTTCGGCATGGCAATCCGAAGCGAGAGGGCCAAGGAAGATCGGGTGGGTCGGGCCAGGTCTAATCGTCGGGAGATACACTCTGCCAGATAGACAGGGGCCAAGACATGGAGGGTTTTGTAAACCAAAACCAACACCTTGAACCTTATTCAGGAGGCAACGGGCAACCAGTGCAGGTGGGCCAGGATGGGGGTGCTGTGGTCAAACTTACGTGCAGGCCGCATTCTGCCAGAATAGGTTATTTATTTATTTATTTATTTATTTATTTATTTTTAACTCTTGTATACCGCCCTATTCCCGCAATGGGGACTCAGGAGGGTTTAAAAAGTAAAAAACATAAAAATCAGATACAGGTAATAGGCAACAGATTTGCTAAAAACAATTGGATCCAAGATTAAATAGGCGGGGGGGAAAGGACAGGGTACCTAACCCTCGCTGTAGGCCTCTCGAAAGAGCATGGTCTTAAGGTTCTTCTTAAATGCCGCCAGCGAGGGAGCCTGCCGTAGTTCACCTGGGAGTTTGTTCCAAATTGCCGGTGCCACCACCGAGAAAGCCCGACCGCGAGTACTCATTTTTCGGGCTTCCCTCGGGGGGACCGTCCGCAGGGAAAGGGCCAACGAAGCACGGGTGGGCCGGGCCCAGTCTAATTGTCGGGGAAGACGCTCCGCCAAATAAGTCGGGGCCAAGCCATGGAGGGTTCTGTAAACCAAAACCAACACCTTGAACCTTATTCGGGAGGCAATGGGTAACCAGTGTAGGCGAGCCAGGATGGGGGTGGCGCGGTCATAACGACGCGCACCAACACCAGCCTGGCCGCCGTATTCTGGACCCGCTGCAATCGCCGAACAAGGTTCAAGGGGAGCCCCATGTAGAGGGTGTTGCAGTAATCCAACCTTGATATGACCAGCGCCTGTACCACTGTCCTCAGGGAATCCCCATCGAGGTACTGGTGAATCTGGGCGATAAGCTAAGATGGTTGTTAGTTTTTGGAGCTGAAGTGTTCTGATGCAATGATATCTCCCTATATTTATAATTCTTTCAGATGTTCACGCCTCCCCTCAACCTGTAATTCCACAGGTTTAAAATATGGCAAACTGATACTATGATGATAGCAATGCTTTGACTAATATTTTTTAGAGCTTGGATAAATAAAGGCCTGTTCCACCAGAATACAATGCCACCAGGAAACTGTAACACCAATATATTGTAACAATAAGATCTTGGAACATCAGGATATTATAGCTCAGTGATGGCAAACCTTTTAGAGACGAGTGCCTAAACTGTGATTCAAAACCCAGTAATTTTTCGCAAAGTGCCAATACAGCAATTTAACCTGAATATGGTGGCTATGAAGGGGAGATGCTGGGTGCCCAAAGAAAGGGCTCTGAGTGCCACCTTTGGCACTCGTGCCATAGGTTTGCCAACACTGATATAGCTATTGGATGCATAAACTCCACCTCCATATTTACTTTGCAGCATAATCACACTCAACTTTCAGAATTTTGATGATACAGCAACCTTACTTGGTTGGACAGCCAGAGAAATGCTTTGCAATGACTAGAAAAAATTATTGTCCAAGCCTCAATTTTAAAACCACCTTCATTTTTAAGGAATATTTTGAATACACCCCCTTAATTATTTTAACATAGTATATACACAACATTTCACCACTTGACAACTGAATGGAAGACTTTTGCATCTGACAACTACTTCCACAAAGCACAGCTGGAAGTCTTTCGTTCAATAAAACTAATGCACCTCAAAGCCACAAAATGGAGCAAAAATGTTGGGAGTGTCCATGTTTATAAGAAGCACTTATGAAAGCTAAACAAAACTCTCATACATACAAACAAGATCACGGCTGCTCCATCAATCAGGACAACCTAATGGCTCTGAGGCACAGCAGACTATATTGTAGAATTTGGTAGGAGAGAAAAAAGAATTCTGGTCCAGAATGCATGGACATTTTTGGTTTTAATATCTGGCTGTTTTCTTATGTTTAAAAGGGTATTGGATAAATATGTGAAATATACACACGAGGTTTTTGTAACATATAAATGCTCTTTACTCCAGCTAGACTCTTGATTTTTGTTTGCCTTTAATTGTCCCAAGAGTCCATCTCTTCCAGTCTCTTCTTCTAAGTGTTTTGATTCTGGGTTGTGGCCAATGTCCAATGCTATTAAGGATAGTTGGGTTCATTTTCAAGGATGAAGTAAGTAGAAACTTCTTCATCCTCCTCCTGATTTTAACTTGAGGACCTTGAGTGGGAAGCAGTGAGTTACCACTGCCTGAGCCAGTCACTGGTGAACCCTTTCTTGCTATTGCTTGCCTACATCCTCCAGTAGAGTGTCTCTTGGTCCCAAATACATTGGAGGAGGAGGTGGTGGTGGTGGTGGTGGTGGGCAGCAATGCTGGTGGTATCTTTCTCCTGGTTGTTGTCCAGCTGCATATGAGCCAGTCACTGGTGAACCCTTTCTTGCTATTGCTTGCCTACATCCTCCAGTAGAGTGTCTCTTTCTCCTGGTTGTTGTCCAGCTGCATATCCCCATCTCCTGTGGATCAGCTCTGGGTGTATCTCAAATGCTGAGACATTATGCAGCCAACAACATGCACATCCTCCTCCTCCTCCCCTCCTCCATGAGAATTTCAGGGCTGGATGATAGCATAGATTTTTGGCAGTGTTTTGTGTCCCACCAAAGGTGGAGCAACAGCTGTAGGGAAGTTGAAAGACCCCTGCAGTTATATATATTCTGAACCTGAACTGACATATTGCCCAGATTCTTTGGCCAGACATGTCAGCTTTGACCAACATATGTGACAATTGTGAACATTCTATGCTTTGCAAAAGCATCTAGGTATGTTTCCTCTATGTTGTCCTTCTACCAGCTGACAAAGACATTCCAGACAGGTTTTTGATAACTGACTGGTAGGTTTTTGGCAACTACTGAGAAAGAGGCTTTTTAATGAACAGTGCTGTACTTTTCCTCCCTCCCCTTCCAGGCTATTTATTTATTTTTATTTATTTATTGGATTTTTATACTGCCATCTGGCAACGAGGTCACTATGTATATTTGTAACTCCTATTTTCAATTGTATCTGAGTTGTTGTTTTTTTAAATCACGGTTTAAACATGTTGCCATCTCAGTATTCAGAAAAATTGGGGGTACAAAACAAGCAATCAAACATATGACAGACCAATAATCACATGGTTGAACAACAGACAAATGAACACAGAGGGGTAGTGCTTTGATCATGTGGCTACTTTTCAGCTGTTCAGATTCTCCACCAGGCACTTTCTTGACCAGCCTGATGAGAAAAGGCAAAGGATTTTTTTAAAGAAGTGAAGCATCACATTTTGCTGCCTTAATGGGTTAAAAACATTTTCTTATTTCTTCTGCTCCTCTCCCGCCAAGGAGCAGAGGAAGTGTTTCATTTGCCTGAAGAGTCCTGAAGTGGTTCTCTCATTAAGCCACTTCATTTATTAAGCTGTTTCACTGTAAGCAAAACAAACCAGAGGAATGTTACAAATTAAAATGCATGCCTTTCTTTCGCACAAGAACACAAGTCTCTTAAATTGTTTCTTTAAAGCAGGCATGTCAAAATTTTGCAGAAATTGTTACAGATTTTAGTTGCTAGAAGGGCAACAGGGAGGGAGGAAGAAGAGCCACCTGCAGGAAGGATATGACTGTGGTTAAGGCTTGATAGAGGTGAGTCTCAGAAAGAACTTAACAAGATAGCAAAAAGCAAGTATATCTATAGTTGTGTAGTGTTGCCCTCTTTTCTGAGAAGCCCCACCTCTGGATAATTCAAGTGTAATCAGGACAGCTAAGGAATGTTACTTTTTGGAGGATACAAGTTTTATAACCCCCCCCAGTAGTGTGGCCACCCAGAACTGTGGTTTCCCCGCCCCCCCCCAAAAGCAACTTTCCAAGATTCTGCTAGTAAGAGGCAGATAGATCAGCAGTCAGAAGAAAGTAAAAGTTCTGAAAAGCTTGTGCCACCTATTGTCACTGAGGTTACAATTTTGATGAGAATTTCTTAGGATTAAGCACCATGGAGCATGGTAAGATTTGATTCTGAGCACATAAGCCTGCACTGTCGCAAAAAGTTCAGCTTCGCAAGGCTGCTTGTCAAATTATCCAGTTGTTTCAGAAGCAGCACCCTGGATGTTTGCTAAAAGACAGCAACGTGTGCTGAGTTCCAGATCATTCTTCTTGTATGGAAACAATGATAAGATACTGCACACAGACAATAAATATTTTTTTTTTACATCAGCCAACAGAAATCTACAGAAACAAGATGAGCATCTGGCAGAGGACTAAAAATACTTCCACTAACTTGTAAAGCATTAAGGCTAATTGTACAATGCTGACATCTGGAGCTGGCATATTCTTGTAAATGCCTGGTATTTTACAATTTATTGACAAGGGACCTCATTGCATATACGTCTAACCTCAGAAGGTGGACAGCAATAACAAAGATGCTGGATTGACAGGTGGGTGGAGGAGAAAAACCACATTTTTCCTGTAAAGCATTCTGAAAACATATTTTGCCCTGTCTTCAAAAGAGCTTGAGTCCAAGTTGGTTGTAACTGTTTAAGCAAAAGAAGCCCTCTAAGCCAGGGCTGTCCAAACTTTTTGCAAGAAGGGCCAGATTTGGTGAGGTGAAAATGTGTGGGGGCTGACCATTCAGCCGCATTTCACCTCCGAGCTAGGCTTTGGACAAGCCTCTACTCTAGGACGTGCAAGGAGGCGGGGAGGATGCTGCAGCAACAGAGTCGGGGTGGGTAGGCTGGGCAGGTGGCTGGGGGGACAGAGGGATGCAGGGAGTACAGGCAAACCATAAACTGCAAGCTAATGTCTCCATCCAGTAAGGGGAGAGGTCAGCTGGTGGGGATGTGTGACAGGCTGAACAGCGAGGAGAAGAGTTTGTGGGCCACTCAAAAATATGAAAACAGGCCGCATTTGGCCCCCAGGCCTGACTTTGGACATACCTACTCTAAACTCTCAATCCAAGACACTAAGAAAATTATGAGTGAAGTTTCCACACTAGAGATGGGCACGAAACGAGCGATTTTTCATTTTTGTTTTCATTTTTTTGTTTTGTTATGCAATGAAAATGAAACGAAAATTTTTAAAAAACAAAACGAAAATGAAAACGAAATGACCAAATTTGCCGTTTTTCGTTTTCATTGCAGCAGATGCATTGAACTAAAAAGAATGCTAACGAAACAGCAATTTTTTGTTTTCGTTTTCATTTTTTGTTTCGTTACCTAATGAAACGAAAACAATTTTTTTTGCAAAAAACATCACGAAAACAAAAACAAACCGAAACGGACCCCTAAACAACCAAATGACAAATGAAACACCATTTTTTTGAGTCGTGCCCATCTCTATTCCACACCCAAAGTATCTGCAGAACACACACAGAAACACTGATGAATTTACGTTTCCTTGCACCCATGATACTGACATTATATCCCAGTCTCTACACAATGCAGAGATGAACAGAGTCAAAGCATGACTGAGAATCTTGCCTTGTTGGTCCCTTTGAACTCTATCTTGTCTTCCTTCTAGCCCTCACACTATTTGACATTTATCTGAAACCAGTTGCATGAGATATCTGGAGATTGATGGTTCTCTGCCAGCAATATGCAAAAGATACTCAACTCTATTTTTCCTTCCCATCTACGTCTGAACAAGATGTTTTTGTATAGAACCGCTGTCTGGAGTTGACAGTAGCCTGAATGAGGGCAAACACACACCTTGGTCTGGGCTCCAGAAGATAGAGATGCCATAGCTGAGAAGTTATCTAGGAGTTGAGTCATCATGGCAGTTGGGCTTCTTTTCTTATGAGATCGAAACATTTCGCTACTCATCCAAGAAGCTTCATCAGTCTGAAGAAAGTTAGTCACATCACCCTGGTCTGAATAGGCTGATTAGGTGGACAATTGCCAATGAATATAGTGTCCGACATTGATTTAGCACTTAAAGAAACACCGGCTTAAGAGTTATCCCAAAAGAACGTATACAGTACTGTTAATCAATTTCACTAATACCTCCACCCATTCCTAGGTATTTCAGTAAAGTAACCGCATTCTAATTTGTCTCATAGTGTCACTGTTAAGGTGAAATGGAGAACCCGGAGCTTGCTAAAAGAAAGGTGGGATAAAACTGTAACAGCTATAATAACCAAAAGGCATGCTTTGTAGGCAGCAGAGCAGCTTTTAAACTGATAACTGGGGGAAAGCCGACAGGAGCTGCGTGGCATCCGGTTCGGAACACCTCATCCTCGGGGAATGAGGTTGGAGAGGGTAGAGAATCACATAGAGAAGACATAGCAGGTATAGGTATTAGCACCGGGAGAATAATGGAATGTGACAGTTCATCTACTGAAAATAAAAGCTGTGGGGCGAATAGAACAAGGCAGCAGCAGTTGTTGCGGGACCCACGGGACCCACTGTACAGGTGCTTCTACGCCACTGCTCGAAGCCTCCGACCAAAAATGGGAGAACTTGAACATTTGGCAGCTAGGGATAACATTGATATAATAGCCATAACAGAAACCTGGTGGAATGTGGAGAACCAGTGGGATACAGCAATCCCAGGCTATAAACTCTATAGAAGAGATAGAGAGGGGCGGGTTGGAGGAGGAGTGGCCATCTATGTCAAAGAAGGGGTAAAATCCAGCAGAATGGAGATGGACAGAGGGTCTGACTCCACCATAGAATCACTGTGGGTTAAACTACCAGGTCCAAGGAGTGATGTGATAGTTGGAGTATTCTATCGTCCACCAGATCAAAAACTTGAGGGGGACCTTGAAATGAGGAGAGAAATAATGGAGGTGGCTAAGAGGGATAGGATAGTAATCATGGGGGACTTCAATTATCCCCACATTGACTGGGCCAATGAGAGCTCCGGGCAAGAAAGAGAAACTGGGTTTCTCGACTTGCTGAATGACTGTGCCTTAGAGCAACTTGTCATGGAGCCCACCCGAGAACAGGCAACTCTGGATCTAATATTGTGTGATACTCAGGACCTCGTCAGGGGTGTGGATGTCACTGAGCCTCTGGGGAACAGTGACCATGCTGCAATTACCTTTGCCATGCATGTCGGAGGAAGAGTGTCAACCAAATCAGACATAAAAACCCTTGATTTTCGAAGGGCAAACTTCCCTCAGATGAGGAAACTAGTTAGAGAGAAACTGAAGGGGAAGGTTAGAAGAATCCAATCTCTTCAGAGTGCATGGAGCCTGTTTAAAACAACAATAATAGAGGCCCAGCACAAGTGCATACCACAAAGAAAGAAGAGCTCATTTAAGTCCAAGAGGACACCGGCATGGTTAACAAGTGGAGTTAGAGAGGCTCTAAAGCACAAGGAGAGGTCCTTCTGTAAATGGAAATCCTCCCCAAATGAGGAAAATAAAAAGGAACACAAACTCTGGCAAAAGAAATGTAAGAAGATGATAAGGGAGGCAAAGAAAGACTTTGCGGAACGAATGGCTAGCAATATAAAGGGTAATAATAAAAGCTTCTTTAAATATGTTAGAAGTAGAAAACCTGCCAGAGAACCAGTTGGCCCTCTGGATGGTGAGGGAGGAAAAGAGGAGGTTAAGGAAGACTTGGACATTGCAGAGAAATTGAATGAGTTCTTTGCGTCTGTCTTCATGACAGAGGACCTTGAGCGGATTCCGCTGCCTGAGCCGCCCCTCCTGACTAAAGAATTAAATCAAATACAGGTTAAAAGAGAGGAGGTTTTAGGACTAATTGATAAATTGAGGATTAACAAGTCACTGGGCCCAGATGGCATCCACCCAAGGGTTATTAGGGAACTGAGAAATGAAATTGCAGATCTCCTAACGGTTATATGCAACTTGTCTCTTAAAACGGCCACAGTGCCGGAGGACTGGAGGATAGCAGATGTCACACCAATTTTTAAAAAAGGAAGGAGGGGGGACCCAGGAAACTACAGGCCGGTTAGCCTTACATCTGTCCCAGAGAAGATGGTGGAAAGCCTCATCCAAGAGAAAATCTTAAAACACATAAAAGAACAAACCTTGCTGAGAGAAAATCAGCATGGCTTCTGTAAGGGTAAATCTTGTCTGACAAACCTCTTAGAATTTTTTGAAAAGGTCAACAGGCACGTGGATTTGGGTGAACCGGTGGATATAGTCTATCTGGATTTTCAAAAGGCTTTTGGCACAGTCTCTCACCAAAGGCTGCTGAGAAAATTGCACAGTCAGGGGATAAGAGGGCAGGTCCTCTTGTGGACTGAGAACTGGTTGAGATCCAGGAAACAAAGAGTAGGTATCAATGGGAAATTTTCACATTGGAGAGAAGTGAAAAGCGGTGTGCCCCAGGGCTCGGTCCTGGGACCGGTGCTTTTCAATCTGTTCATAAATGACCTGGAGACAGGGATAAACAGTGAGGTGGCCAAGTTTGCAGATGACACAAAACTTTTCCGTGTAGTAAAAACCAGAGAAGATTGTGAAGAGCTCCAGAAGGATCTCTCCAAACTGGGGGAATGGGCTGACAAATGGCAAATGCGTTTTAATGTAACCAAATGTAAAGTAATGCATATTGGGGCAAAAAATCCAAACTTCATCTATCAACTCATGGGCTCTGACTTATCCATGACGGATCAGGAAAGAGATCTTGGTGTGTTGGTGGACAGCTCCATGAAGGTGTCTCCCCAATGTGCGGCAGCGGTGAAGAAGGCCAATTCCATGCTAGGGATTATCAAAAAGGGGATTGAAAATAAAACAGCCAACATTATAATGCCATTATACAAAGCAATAGTAAGGCCCCACCTGGAGTATTGTGTACAATTCTGGTCACCGCATCTCAAGAAAGATATAGTGGAACTGGAAAAGGTGCAGAAGAGAGCGACTAAAATGATCACTGGGCTGGGGCACCTCCCTTATGAAGAAAGGCTAAAACATTTGGGCCTCTTTAGTCTGGAAAAAAGGCGCTTGAGGGGGGATATGATTGAGACATACAAAATAATGCAGGGTATGAGTAAAGTGGAGAGAGGGAAGCTCTTCTCCCTCTCCCAAAATACCAGAACTAGGGGACATACACTCAAACTGAGGGCTGGGAGAGTAAGAACTGACAAAAGAAAATATTTTTTCACCCAGCGCGTTGTAAGTCTATGGAATTCCCTGCCACACAATGTGGTGATGGCATCTGACCTGGTTGCCTTCAAAAGGAGATTGGACAGATTCCTGGAGGAAAAGTCCATCACAGGTTACAAACCATGATGGAGATGTGTAATCTCCAGGCTTTAAACCAGGGTACTTTAAGGAACAGATGCAGGAGAGTGGTATCATGAGACAAATATCTAGTCTCATGCGCTCCCAAACACATCTGGTAGGGCCCCTGTGAGATACAGGAAGCTGGACTAGATGGGCCTTTGGCCTGATCCAGCATGGCTCTTCTTATGTTCTTATGTTCTTATGTAGTCCACAAAGCTGGTTCAGAATTAGCTGGTATTTATTGTTGTTTGGTTCAGCAAAGGAAAGTCACATACATTGAAATTCACAAACACCTGGGTGTTACTTCTATTTTTTTATTCCTCTGATACTTCTTTAAGATTCTTTTGTTTTCCTCCAGAACAACTCCTGTTGTGTGATTTTCCATAGGTAGTTTCCAAACTGAAGTGGAAATTACAATAAATATTCTTCACTGTGAGGCACAGTCTCCTCCGTGACACAGCCTTGATGTGGCAGAGGGGCTTGTGTGCTTCAGTGAAACTGAGAGCTATGCTGGCGATGGTATTGCTACCAGAATTGTCTCCCAGGCCAGACAGGTCTCAGTGGAGAAACCACACTAATGCTGTCCACCCCTGAAGTGTATGATGCAGAGTGGGCAGCTTCAAACAGCATCTGATCCATAATGGGCAGCTGACATGATGGCCAGTAATGGCAGTGAAGAAGGCAAAAGGAAGCCACCCCACTTAAGCTAATTTCCCCAGACAAATCTTTAGCATGACCTAAAGCCATGGCCTCCAGTCCCTAGCAGCCCTTCAGTGGGCAGGGGGTGCTAAGAATCTCTAGTCCAGTCATGAGAAGGATAGCCACCTGGTATGTGTTGTGTGTGTGTGTTGTGTCATTACAGTGGTGACCGACTCTTTGTGACCCCATGTCCATGGAGTTTTCTTGGCAAGAATACTGGAGTGGTTTGCCAGTTCCTACTCCAGGCGCCTACAGCACCTGGTATTCCCTGGTGGTCTCCCATCCAAGTACTAACCAGGGCCGACCCTGCTTAGATTCCAAAATCAAGCGAGATTGGATGTGTTTAACCTTAAGGCACCTAGGCAGCTCAGCCACCTGGAATGTTCACATTTTATTTCAAAGTTGGAAAATCCACAATGCCATCAGGGAAATGGAAAGACTTAACATTGATATCCTTGGTAAAAGTCAAGTCAAGTTTACTGCGGTCATATGACCCATATTTGCAAATGTACAGTAAAAGCAAGAAGAAAAACAAAGGGAAATACTAATAGATAGGAGCATCAGGGGAATGGGTGGCTGAAATGATCTCTGCTGTCTTTCAAATGGCAGCTAGAAAGAACTTTGCAACCTGTGCTGTAACGTGTGAGTTCTTGTCTATTAGACAGTATTGGACTAACCACCTGGAAGGGTGGCCTTGGAATTTATTCAACAATTGACAAATTAGGTTATTCCTAATTTGTTCATAAAATGGACAAAATAAAAGCACGTGCTGAAGAAACTCAGGGGCCTCATTTCCACATGGGCAAAATCTCTCTTGGCGTGGTATTCCCTGGAACCTACCCTGGAGCAGTGCTTAAGGCAGCACATTCATCCTGCCCATCATAAAGGCCCTGCAGGCCTGTGGTGAACAGAGTGAGGTTCGGTAAGCTGCAGGAGTCCTATATGATGGGAAAACACCTTGTGACAAAGGGGAGCAGGTTCTGTGTGCCTGTGAAAGGAGTTCCTGCCTTTCTATGTCACATAACCTCTGGGTGAGAATTCTTAGGGCCTGTTTCTTCCCTAGCATCAGGATATGTTCAATTTTTTGTTTAATGGAGAATTGCCACTGGCTTTGATAAGAATCAAGCAGCATGTTATACACATACCCCAGTTGATCTGCACAGAAATGTAATCTGAGCCAAAACTTTAAAGTCTGAATCCAAGCAGAAGTTTCCAGGTGACCTACTCCTACTTCAAGGCACAGGACTGCATAGGCTACACAGTTAGGGACCCCTAAGATTCGACGCAAAAACATGGATTGAATTCTTTCAACGTCGGGGTTATATGCATTGATCCAGATGGGGATGCCATATAATAATTGTGCCCCTGTTTTTGCATGAAAGACCTGTATGGCTGAAGGAACATAGCGGCCTCCACTCCTATAGAAAAACTGGGCCACTGCCATCCCATAGGCCTTTGTGGTTCAATGAACCAGGGCGCCTGAACCCCAAGGGCGCCTGAACCCCCAAACCCCAAAACTCTTAGATTCAGGGAAGCAGAACCCGAAGTGAAGCTGCTTTTCTTTGCTTTCTCTGCCCGAACGGCAGCTACACTGCGAGAGGGAGACAGTGTGTGTATCATTTGCATCTAGCTGCATCAAAGCCAATCAGAGCCTGCAGATTTTGCAGCCAGCCAGAATTGTGTTCTGGGACGGGGTGGGTGGGGTGGGTGGGGGGTGGGGGGCAGCTTTTAAAAGTCAGTGTTGCCTTTTCTTTTGAGTTTTTGGTGGTGGGAACTTGCGATCCTGAAAACCTTCCTGAAAACCTAAGGAAATCAGCAGGCGGTGAGTGGCTGGGGCCGGCTGGGTGGCTTCCCTGGGAGGAAACAGCAGATCTTTCTTGGTACATCATGCCATGGACATTGGGGGGGGTGACCATTTATCTGAGTCCATTTATTTGAGCAAAGGCACAGAACCAATAAATCTCTCTCTCTTTGTTGTTTATAAAAACAGTAGCTCAGTTTTGGGCTACTTTGTAGATCCATAGTTTAAGTTTTAGAGTGAGAACCAGAAAAGAGCAGTGTGTCTGAAATTGCAACAGAAACTGACTTCTGAAAGTGGAGCTGCTGATATAGATGGAGAAGATCTATTTCATGAGCTAGAACTCTTACCAATTGTTTTCAATAGTGACACAACTCCACTGGATGTTTTCAATTATATATACTCAAATAATTTGACATCAGTATTTCCGAACTTGTCCATATCACTACGTATATATTTAACAGTACCAGTGACTGTTGCAGAAGGTGAAAGATCATTTTCAAAATTAAAATTAATAAAAAATTATTTAAGATCAACTATGTCTCAAGAAAGATTGTCAAACCTTGCCATGATCAGTATTGAAAAAGAAGTAGCAATAGATACCAGTGACCTTATAAAGGATTTTGCTCATAGAAAGGCTCGAAAAGTAGATTTTTTGGGACATTAGCAAACAAGCAAAAACAAAACAATGTCGTGGTGTTGTATACTTAATAAGTGCATTGTTAATAAATGAGCAACCTGAAAAGTTTCCTGTTTTCTTTATAATATTTAAGTGTTGCGTTAGCTCCCTTAAAAAAGGAAGGTAGACAGCTCTGTGAAATGGGGGGGGGGCAGAGGGATCTTCGAACCACGGCTCCACATATCCTTAAGACGGCCCTGGCCACTGCTAGTGAGCTACATTTTGCAAGGTTAAGGGCATAATTTCAATGGGCTACCCAGCTCATATTATATCTAAAGGAAATCCCCAGATATTTGTATTCTTTAACCTGCTCCAGAATGTCATTTTGTAGGGACCAACACATTCTTTTCCACCTCTTTGAGAACACTAGGATCTTTGATTTTGGGGCATTGATGGACAGACAGTTATTGTCACAGTAAGTTGCAAAGGCAGTTATAAGCCTCTTTAGACCCAATTGGGTTAGAGATAGAACTGCAGCGTCATCTGCATACAGGAGTAATGGGATTTGCTGAGGGCCAAGCTTGGGGGGATGGCCTTGGACTTGTTTTAGAGAATCACTCAAATCATTAATGAAAAGGTTAAATAGATAGGGTGCCAAGATACATCCCTGTTTAACCCCCTTTTTGTTCAGGATCGTATCTGACAATTTACCAGTAGGTCTATAATGAACCTGGCAGCTCGTATTAAGATACAACATTTGAATAAGAAACAGCAATCTCCTGTCACTTGAGGACTTTTCCAATTTGGCCCACAGTAATTTCATTGAGATTGAATCAAAGGCCCCTTTTAGATCTAAAAAAGCTACAAACAGTCTCCCCCCACCCATAGTATTATACTTTTCTGCAAGATGAGCCAATACAATGCAGTGATCTAATGTATGTCTGTTTTTACAAAACCCGATCTGTTCTGGACCCACTATCTTTTGGTTGTCCATCCAGACTGTCAGTTTGTTTGCTAAGTGTTGAGCATAAAGTTTCCCCATGATTGACAGCAGGCTAACAGGGCGATAATTTCCTGGAACTTGAGGGTCTCCTTTTTAAAAGATGGGTACTATGATAGCTTTAGTCCATGATGAGGGTTCCCTTCCAGTCTGATCTATTAATGTGAAGAGAGTGGCCAAAGGTGTGGCCCACCAGTCCAGATGCTTTTTTAAGAGTTCCGGGGGAATTCCGTCAGGTCCAGCAGCTTTTCCCAGTTTTAAGTTCGTAATTAGATATTTGATTTCTGAAATATTTACTGGGTCCCATTTAGGTAAGTTTAAAGAGGTTGGCTGTGAAGGAGTTAAATCAGAAGTTTGAGGATCGAAGAACATGTTTGTAAAGTGATCCTTCCAGACATGCGCAGGGACCTAAACATCCAGGGAACCTGTCCTGCTTTTTAAGGCACCCCTGACCAACAGCCAGAACTGTTTGCTGTTATTAGACCGAACAGTGCGAATCATTAAGTCCCATCTTTCCTTGATCATAAGTTGTACTGCTTTTTTAGGTTGATATATTCACTTGAGGGGGGAGAGTCCAGCTGGTTGAGCCGATAGGAATAGTACAAAGAACGCAGCTGATTTTTCAGGAGGAGACAATCTTTGTCAAACCAGGAGTTGGATTTAAATCTTGAATTCTTATAGGACTCCTGGCAGGTTTGCTGGCATAAGATACCATTTATTGCTGCCATCAAGTTCTCACAATGGAGGATGGCCTCTGACAAATTTGGTGCCATGGACAAATTCTGTTTCAGGTTTATAAAATGGATGGAATTTAGAGCGGAGTTTAACTTGTCCTCTATTTTTGGAGACCATTTATTCCTCTTAAAGTAAGGTGCCATTCTTACTGTGTTGATTGAGTGAGCTGGTGTGTTAGAAGTTAGTTGATCACATTTTACTGTGGTGATGAGAGGAAAATGGTCGCTGTCTATTTGCGTTCCAACATGGAAGTCAACTACCTTGCCACTCAGATGAGCACAGAGAGAGACTATTACATAATCAATGACACGGCTCCCCCTATGGGAGCAGAATGTGAATTCTCCAGGGTGACCCTGAAGAACAGAGCCATTTAAAATAGTCTTTCCAGCTCCCATAGAGAATCTGGCCAGGCAATGCCCGGCTGGATTGATCTGAAGATCTTTAGAGCATCTAGGAAGCTTGAGCTGTTCTGGGAAAGAATCCTCCAAGCTGTTGTCCATTGCATCCAATAGGGCAGAGTTGTCTTTTCCAATCCTTGCATTAAAATCACCAGCTATAAAGACTTCAGCAGAAGGACAGTTTGCCTCTAAATCAAATAGATACTTGCCCAAGGTTTCCCATTGTGCCTGCAATTTTCCTTTGTTAGCTTGGGGGTAGATATATGTTTACTATCATGAGTGAAGGCTTCAGGTTTTGAATTAAAATAGCCATGGCCAACGGGGGAAAGCTATTCAAGTGCTCAATCCTGAACTGATGGCGGTTTGTAATCAGGCAGCATAGACCAGCACTTCGCCGGCCTCTATGTGTTGGGGCAACAGCTGGAATTACAGCTGAGGTATATCCAGGCAAAAGAATGTCCCCTTCATGCCAGGTTTCTTGGAGAAGGATAATATCAAAGCCCTGGAGGAAATTTTGGAATTCTGCGTCATTGGATTTCCCTTTCCATCCAGCAATGTTCCAGGACAAGATCTTCAGCGAGGGGATCCTGTTGGCAGTTGATAGTCAGTCTGACTGGACTGAATTCACAGGGAGGCCACTTTGATTGACATGGTTGTAACAGAGTCCCCTTTTATTGCTAGCTTGAGAATTAGTGTGTTTAGCCTTGAGGGGATCAGCCTCGGACCCTGAATTTGATATCTCTGATCTTGATTCCAATGCAGGTGGATTCAAATGATCATTAGTGAAGTCCAGCAGAAATCGAGGGACTAATTGTTCTGAAACATCAGTCAGACTAGGAGAGCCACCTGGGGTTTTCTTATTTGTAAAGCCCAGAAGTGGTAGGATTGTTTTTGGATTTCCCTTGGGGAGAGGGGAACTGCCTCCTTTGGTCACACTATGATCACTGAGGTTTACTAAATTGCCATTTGAGTTATCGATTGTGGTAAAAATCCTGGGAAGCCTTGAGGCTTGAGAGATTTCTTGCCAAATAAAGGAATAATCCAGGGAAGCCTTACTGTTTAAGGCTTGTAAGCAAATGGGAACCCATAAAGGAAGCTCAACCAGCAAGCCCCCCCCCCGATGGGTTGGAAAATAAAGACTGTGACAAGTATTTTTAGGTGCAAAATGAAGCTTCTTCTTGATTCTTGAATTCTCCCCCGCCGCACCCCAGCAAGGCTCTTTTATTGAAAACCACAGGACTACAATAACCACATCACCTTGCAGCAGGTTCTTAGCCAATCAAAAGCTTACACGATTGCTCAATGCCCAAATAAGGGTATTTCTTTGTCTAAAACTTAACACTACTGAGCATGCCCAAGAATGTTTGTTCATAATTAAGCTTCTGCGCATGTGTGAGATTTTAGCCTGGGAACTAAATCAGACCATGTAACTTCAGCCAATCGCAAACGATTTTTCCATCTAATGTGCAACATAATATCTGAACATTTCTAAGAGTGCCAGTGCGTATGTGTTAACCTTGCTCTGCTTGCTACGTGACTTGCTGTTAATGGCGATGCCACAGAGGCATGCTGGTAAAGATTCCCTACAATCGATCTGCTGTGCCATCTCGAATGAGTACCTGATTCGAAGAGATTCAGGACCTGGGCTAGATAGCTGGAATGCAGGCATTAGAGTTGATGAGACACTTGAGCCTTTCGATTTCCCACCAGACTGGCTGCCTGGGGGGAATTCTTTGATGGGGGACGTAGGTTTATCTTCAGATCCCACTTTGAGACAGTTCTTGTTTGCAGTGGTACCCGGGGGGGCTTCTATGTCTATGGGTAGTCGATCCTCAACTTGGCTTCTCCAGTACTTGGGGGTGTTCGATTGGCTCAATTGGCCAGAATTTGTAAGTAGTTGAGCTGCCTTGCTGGGCTGAGAGGCAATATTATCTGGCTCATATAAAGTTCTCAGTGAGTCAGTCTGGTCCTGTGTGTAGGCCGAAGACTTTTTTGCTTCTGCCCAGTTGTTATTGGCTTGGTTTGTGACATCACTGTCTGACATTGAAGCTTCCTTTTGTGTAAGAAGAGGCTCAAGAGCCACTGTTTCCCTGTTGACCAGACTCTGTTTTTTGGATGTCATTTCTACTGAAGATTCAACTCGGGTTAACTTGATGCTTCCATTTGGAGTCTTATGGGCTGAGTAGCTGTTTTTTAAAGATGGTTTTCCTTGAATTTTCTGTAGTCATGGTGCTACTGATGAGTCTGCAAAAACTCTATAGGGTATTATCTGATACCTCTTTTAAAAAGGCTTCATCTTCAGAAGCATAAGGGGGGATAACTGTTTGATCAAAAGACAACTGGATTCTCTTATGACCTCTGAGCGGGTGAAGCCAATTTGTCGACCTTAAGTCAACTTTATGAGAGTGTATATTTAGCAGTTGACTGATTGAGGTCAAGATTCCCTTTTGTGAATCCCATCACCTCCTGTTTATAGGGATTGGCGCAATCTGAAGCAGGACTTGGGTCAGCTGGAAAATTCTTGTTGTGCCAGTACCCTCTCTGCTAGGTTGATTTGAGGGATAGTGTGGGCTCTCATTAGAGGTTGCAGGGCTGGGCTCTTGATTCCTAAATATTGGTCCTTAGGAGGAGCAAAGTTTGTGACTCCATTCGAGGGCTTGGTCAATTCCCCCAGGGCACACTCTACCACAAGCATTTGGTCGTACACCTTCTGTAGTCTTTGGAATATTGCAGTTACTGTTTGAGCAATGAGCTTTTACTGTATATTTGCATATATCGGTCATATGACTGCAATAAACTTGACTTGATGTCCTTGGTATTAGTGTGAGATGTGTTGGCCTAATTCAGAAACATGTGTTGTAGATGGATATCATGTATATCATATATTCCTTGACTCCACTGGAACCCTTTTAAAAATTGCCCGCCCAAAACATGGAGAGGCTCACTGTTGGGGGAACATTTTAAAAAAGCTCTACATAAATGACTAGAGTCTTTTTAAAATGATATTCGCCCAGCCCGGAGGTAAGCAGCGATGGCAGATCAGCGCCACCGCCTCTTCCCAGGATGGGCCAAATCCATCATTCCCCACTCTGCCCAACACTTTGTTGGCCAGAGCAGAGTCTCCTCTTCTTCACCCAAGTTTCTGCGCAGAGACACAGACGTAGAGGAGGTGGCTCCCCCCTCAATCATGGGACAGCGGAAGACTGTTCCCCCCCCCCCCGACAGCCAAGACAGACACCTGATTTTGACAAAATCAGCTGCCTATTGGCTGCAGTGGGAAACAGCCTTCTGCTGTCCCTTTATTGAGGGGCTTTAGACAGCTTTCCCATAGGAATGCATTGAAACCTTATTAATCTGTTCTCTCTGAAATTGATTAACTGGTTTTCATTGCATTCCTATGGGAAACTGTGCCT
Source organism: Phrynocephalus forsythii (assembly GCA_029282475.1). Classification (NCBI taxonomy): domain Eukaryota; kingdom Metazoa; phylum Chordata; class Lepidosauria; order Squamata; family Agamidae; genus Phrynocephalus; species Phrynocephalus forsythii. Next base: position 115,438,963 of record JAPFRF010000011.1, read on the forward strand.
CGTAAGATGATTTTTTTGTAAGACGGATTGACTGGTCTTACGTGGCACCATCTTCAGCTTCTCAAAACAACCAATATACTATCACAGATAGCTTTCCAGGCCCTAATCCCCTTAAGACTCTCTTAGAACCCTCTTGAAAAACATTCTCCTTGCACATCAGGGTTCTCTCTCTCTATATAGGCACTAGACACCTCCCCCGAGCTTTATGATTGGCTAAACTAAGCATAAGAATAAATATTCATGACTATTTCATCACATGCACCTCTGGTGAAATGAATTGGAATGCCCTTCCAAGATGCTTAGACCAAAGAATTCAGAGTGTACAGCCCCAGAGATGTAATCTGAAATGGATACCTCTGATATGAGACTATAGTCCCCATTTTGAAACTTAATGTAAGTAGAGAATCCTGGCCTGCACAAACTCCACCCTCCTTGCCCAATGGTTAGTGATGGCGGGAATAGGAACCAAAAATCTAGGCTCACATTTGCCACCTCTGTCCCAAAGAAGAGTTTTGTAGAACACCAGCACTCTTTAGAGGTAGGCTGGTTAGCCAAAAATATTTGTAGGGCCGAAAAGACTCCAGGGTACAAAAGGTGTGGGGGGGGGATAATTCAGAACCTAGGCTGAACATTGTTGAAACAAGATGCTGTTAGTAGGTTTTGAAGCAACAATAGTTCTGTGAAAGAGTTAAGAGGAATCAGATATCACAGGGAGACCCCAATTGGCTTAACACTTGACTGCCTCCAGCACCAAGAAGCATGAAATTCAAGTGCTAAGACAACTCAGAGAGATATATTTATATTGATTAGCTTCACAGGCTTAGAATGAATGTCTATCAAATGAAAGTAATTCAGGGCTAATCTAGTTTAATGTTGTCTCGATATGACTCTGCAACTATTTCTTCTCCTCCAACCCTTAAGTGAAATGTTCACCTGAAATTTTTAGTTTGATGCACACCAAGAAAAGCGTTTATAGTCAGGAATCACCCAAAATTTCAATTATATTTAAGTTACATTGAATTTCAATCACATCTGATACTACCATGTCAATATATGAAATTCTATATGTATAGAATGTTTAAATAATTAAGAGGGATGTAGAAAATGTAGCCCTGAAAATGAAAGTGCCTTTAAAATCAAGGCTTGAACAGTAGTTTGCTATAGTCATTGCAAAACAATTAGTGGGATCTCCAGCTGAGCAAGGTCACTATATAATAATAATAATAAACCTGGCAATTGAACTTGTTTATCTTGCCAAGTGTAAGTACAGTGCTGGAGTTTTCAGGTCCCACAGATACTATATGGTATTATAACTTAGAGAATTTGCCTTTGTAATTCTTTTCATTATTTTGTAACACTTTAGATACAGTCTTACTACTTTATTCTTAAGCATCATATCAATTTTTGTTATAGTATTTTTAAATTTTGTTAAAGTAGTTACTTATGTTTTTATTAAGTTCATTAAGTTTTCATTAATCATACTCCATAATACTGTGTTAAGTTTTTGGATATTCAATAGACAGACAACAGTACAGTGCATATACAGCATATCTACTTGTATATCTTTGTTCAATAAAAAGAGGAATAGTAGATATTTTCTTGCCCATTCAATTTGTATTTCTGGCAAAGAGAAAATAAATTACAGGATATTCTGAGAATTGTGCAAGGTACAAACTATTCTGCTGGGTAACACTGGAATTAACCTTTTATGGATAAATGCAGCTGTGATGAAAAGCAGCTTTTGATTTTCCCTGGAAGTCTATAAAGTTCTGTAGGATTTTTAGGGAGAGGTTCAGTCCTCAGATTCACTGACCTAACAGAAGAACTTTGCTGTTCCTCTTTTCACTGACCCTTGCTTGACATTAGTCCTGTAAAAAAGAAACAGAAAGAAATGATTGTCTGATTGGCCAATAGTTCCATTAAAGCATTGGTGGGAAAATTTGGTCTTCCAGCTGTTTCGGACTTTAGCTCTCACAGTCAGCCATGCTGACCGTGGTCATGCTGGTTGAAGGTCCATGACACGGAAGTCCCAAAAAATCTGGACAGTCAAGTGTTGCGACAATTACTGGATTATGGGTCATGTGGCAAGCCCTTTTCTCAAGCCTGTTTGCTTCTATTAGGGGCAAACAAACAGCACCTGATTCAATTTATTCCAAATTATTTGTCTTTCCATTCACAAGTGATTTGATTGAAACCTCCTCACTTCAATTCATATCCAGATATTTTGAAGGACTCATATGTATTTACATATAGTATGTCTGAAAATGTAAATGTACATAAGCAAAGGCCACAAAAATGTGAACTTTTCCCCATAACTGGGGTTACTGACCATGACGTTGATGCAATAGAAAGATCTCTGTATTGGAAATGTGTATGAGAGTTTGTACACAACTGTTTTAAAACATTACATTAAAAACCATACAGAGTAAGATGGTATTCTCCTTTGTGTGTGTATGTATGTGTGCCAAAAGTTGAAAACAAATGACTATTTAACCAAAAGCATTAAAGAAATTTTACTGTATAAAATGTAGAATAGAATACACAGTACTTTGATATTTAGTACTTTATACATGGACTTGTGCTTGACTTTTTCATATTATCATAGAATCATAGAGTTGGAAGAGACCTCAAGGGCTGTCCAGTCCAAGCCCCTGCCATGCAGGAACCCACATCATATATTATATTGGTATATTATTTTTAAACTTACCAAACAGGTGATACCTTTAGGCTAATAGAAAAATACAAAAATGTTGCTAATATTTCAAGGGCAAAATCCTGTTCCTCAGAGTTCCTCAAAAGATGTATTTGCCAGGAGTTATTTCTTAGATGTAAGGTCCTTGGCAAGATGGAAAGAAAAGGCAGGCAGTTTCTTAGTTGAGGCTTGGAGCTTGGATGTTGTAGGCTGCATTGGAAATGAAGGGAGGTGTTTTTATTGTCCCAGTCCTTCCAAAGACATGTCACAGCTCACATACACACATCCACACCTCTCCTCAATGTGGCTCATCGAGGCCAATGGCCCCTGCCTTGCCAGTGAAGGGGGAGGGGTCGGTGCAGAAGATTTTTCTATAAATCTTTAACTAACATAACTTCCAGACTAATAGATCACCAATTTCCCAGATTTAATAAATAAATACCCAACTGCTGCCACACAATATTCATTGTTCCTGCAAGGGGACAATGACAATAAAGATTCCTATTCCTATTCCTATTCCTATTTATTTATTTATTTATTTATTTATTTATTTATTTATTTATTTATTTATTTATTTGCTATACCACCCCCTTAGTGCAAAATGCACTACCCGGGGCAGTTTACATAACAGTCATAAATTACAATTTTAAAAAGATACAGCTATAAATAAAATCCAATTAAAATACAGTTAATACAATTAAAATCTATTTTTTTAAAAAAATCTTATAAAGCACATTTAAAACAACCATTAACTGACCTGTTAGATGGCAAATACCTCATCCTGCCCAATTTCATATGGGGGAGAATAAAAGCCTAAATAAAAAGTCCCCTCTCAGATGTGTGGTGGAAGGGAAGGAGGGAGGGAGAAAAGAAGAACAAAGCAAAGCAACATCAAACCCCCCCCCCCAGCTGGGGAAGGCCAGTGCAAATAAATAGGTCATCAGGGCCTTCTGGAAGGAGAGTATGGAGGTATCCTGCCTTATCTCTGCAGGCAGGTGGTTCCACATTTCAGGGCCACAACCGAAAATGTTTTGGCAACCAAGTGGCAGGGTTAACTTGCTCACGCGATTCTAGGAACTCTACATAAATTTTTGGAAAGGATTGGGGGTCAGGGGGCTGAGTTATTAAGCTCCAAAGGGGGTGACCCTAGTAAAAAAATCTTTCTAATTGGATTCAGAAGCCAAACTGTGGCTGTGCTAATCACTTGCCTGATCGGCTTCTGATTCAATTAGAAATAATTTTTTCTACAGGCACATCCTTTAGAGCTTAATAACTCAGGCCCCTGGCCCCCAAACCTTTCCAAATTTTTGGGGCTTACCTAGAATCACTTGAGGAAGGTAACCCTGCCATTTTGATCCTTCAGGATAGTACTCCATTTCATTTTGCATCATCACAGAAATGAAATGAAACCAAACAAAACACTATTTTTCCCTTTCATGCCCATCTCTACTGAGGAAAATTCATATCACCTCGCACTTTTCTTCTCAGAAGAGTAGTTTATGGTACCTATTCAGTTCCCATCAATGGTGTTGGGTGGGCTTCCTCAGTAACGTCAAGCTGGAGAAGTGAGGGCAACTTGGAGAAAAGTGCTTCAGCATCAAGCCAAGCCCTCCCACTCAGTTGAGACCCGAAATGAGACACAAAACACAATACAAGTAAGATGAATATGTGGCAACATAAATAAAAGTACAGTGCATCAGGCTTGCCACATGCAAGAAAAGAGTAAACATCGGGAATGACATATGTGGTTGGTCCTGGTAACGCATCATAGGTAGTGTGCAGTTGCCTCCATTGGAAATAGAGAACCCAGGAAAGCTCCTTCCTCTTTTGGGTTGGCAACGAAATGGGGAAGATACAGAGAAGAACAGATTTGGATCCTTGCATAATGGTTGGCAAGAAACAAAGGTGCCTTATGCTGAACAAACCAGTGGCTGACTAATATGAATGAGGGATGTATATTTACTTCATTTCAAAGTTAGTCACATGTTGTTTGCATTTTTAAATAAATAATTTGTGTTGTTGGATAAAGTCTTGTGATATGAGGCCGCTGGGGGAGTACGCTGATGACACGCAGCTCTATATCTCCTTTTCATCATCTGCAGAGGAGGCGGTTCGCTCCCTCAATCTGTGCCTGGAGGCCGTACTGGAATGGACCAGAGAAAACCGTCTCAAGCTCAATCTGGAGAAGACGGAGGTTCTGTTCTTCAGGGCACCTTCGTCTTGGTACAATGGCCCCCTCCCTAGTCTGGGGGGTATCTCCCTCCAGCCTACAGACAGGGCCAGGAATCTGGGCGTGGTCCTGGACTCGGCCCTCTCCCTGGAAGCCCAGGTGATGGCCGTCTCCAGGGCCGCTTTTTTCCATCTCCGCAGGATTGCCCAGATCCGCCAGTACCTTGATGAATCCTCCCTTAGGACAGTTGTGCAGGCCCTGGTGGTTTCGAGGATCAACTATTGCAATGCCCTCTACGTGGGGTTGCCCTTGACCCTGGTCCAGAGGTTACAGCAGGTCCAAAATGCGGCAGCCAGGCTGGTGGTGGGTGCCCGCAGATACGAGCACATCACCCCAGTCCTGGCCTGCCTGCATTGGCTCCCCGTTGTCTTCCGGACCAGGTTCATGGTCTTGGTTTTGATTTTCAAAGCCCTCCACGGCTTGGGACCAGAGTACCTGGTGGAGCGTATCTCCCAGAGGGCATCCGGATCCAGACCCACGAGATCGTCGCAGGCGCGCTCACTGAGAGTGGCCACACCCAGAGAGGCGCAGAAAACGCGTACGTGAAACCGCGCCTTCTCTGTGGTGGGGCCTCACTCTGGAACCAGCTCCCCAGTGAGCTGCGCCTGCTGGAGTCCCTGCCTGCCTTTAAAAAGGCCTTGAAGACCTTCCTCTTTAAAGAGGCCTTTGGTGACCATACTAGTTAGTTTTTTTTTTCTTCCCTCTTTCTCTATTCGATTTGCCGCCATCTCTGCCCTCGGAGGCTTCTCCACTTATTTTATGGGTTTTTATTATTGTTAGCCGCCCAGAGTTCCCGCCAGGGAAGATGGGCGGGATATAAGCTTTACAAATAATAATAATAATAATAATAATAATAATAATAATAATAATAATAATAATAATAATAATAATAATAATAATAATAATAATAATACAATTCTGCATTTAGATCCTCTTTTAAAAATATGTTAACCTGCTTTTCCTTTAGTAACCTGCTTTTCCTTTTGTATAATGATCAAGCTTTCTCAATGAATGTTTCGTGCTGCCTGACTTCTCTGGGGGACCAGTCTCTGGAGCTTGTGTTTTTGATTATTCATCTTCAAATTATAGCGACAGATACATATTCCCACCACAGGCAGCCACTGATGTATGGGAAGAGGGGAGAGAGGCCGGTGGCAGCTTTAATGCCAAGTGAGTGGGTAAAGCCTTCCATCCGCTCACCAAAAAATGAGTTGAGGGGAAAACCATCTCTCTCTCTCTCTCTCTCTCTCTCTCTCTCTCTCTCTCTCTCTCTCTCACACACACACACACACACACACACACACACACACACACACACACACACACACACACACACACACACTTTCTTTTTAGATGCATATCTAGTATAAGCAGTGAGTGGGTCTTGCTGTGTTACTGCCTGGCTTCCTGTCACCTATAGTGTTTATTTAATTTTTTTCTTTAAAATATTTCTACCCCGCCTTTCTCCTTAAAAGGACCCAGTACTTTAGAGGGAGCATTGCCAAGTGCCAGGGAGCCTGGGAATTTTTATTTTCCCATGAGGATGTAAGGAAAAAGGAGGAGACACGAATGGGAACAGAACGCCAGTTTGGAACTAGGGCTGGCAAAGGAGAAGTAGAGATATTTTTATATCTGCTCCAATTGGGCACCTTGGTTTAGTGCTGTGCCCGTTCCACACTCAGCTGGGTGAGTTCCACACCACAGCTTGTTTTGCTTTTAGTAATAGATTGCTATTTGTCTTTTTTCCCCACCCAGCCACTTTAGAGAGAAACCCTTTCGCCATTTCAACTTGTAGAGAGGTGGTGTCAAAATATCTAATTTATGATATCTTAAAATAAAATTGAAAAACCTTTTACCAGATGCTTCAACTCAAGAAGTTTTTCTCCCCAAACAAAGCAAAGCAAAGCAAAGTGTTCTGCTTACATACCACCCCATACCATTTCAAGTAGTCTTTGGGTGGTTTACAGTTTAATTACAGTATGAAAGCTACACAGGGGTGTTATTTGCAATGTTGCTGTTTATCATCATCATCATCATCATCATCATCATCATCATCATCATCATCATCATCATCATCATCATCATCATCATCATCATCATCCATTTCAGTTGAATTGAAATTCAGAGTAATAATGTAAAATGTGTATTATTCAATGGGAAGTGTTTGGTGTACTTTTGAAAATGATTCATAGCTAATTGCTACACCTGTTTATTCACTCTGAAATTGAGATGGACACAAAATGGAAATATAACATTTTGTTTCATTTCATTTTGTTTCTTTAGTAGTTTCATTTTGTTTCATTACTAATGCATTACTAATTATTTTTCCTAGGGGGACCCCTTTGGAGTTTAATAACACAGTACCCTGACCTCCAAACCTCTCCAAATTTGGGGGGCTTATGGGGAAGAGCTTGAGGAAGCTCCCCTGCCATTTTGATTCCTCTAGGGTGAATTGTTTCATTTATAGAGGGGTGTTTCATTTCGTGACTAAATGCATTCTACTGTTTCATTACGTAACAAAGTAATTTGTTACATAATGAAATGTCAAAACAGCATTTTGTTTTTCATTTTGTGCCTATCTCTATGCTGAGCTCAGTAGTGTTACATCCTGGTCTCATTCATGGTTATTGCATAATTCTACCCAAACTTCATTCTATAAGTTTCCTTTATAGAGACAGAGTAATGTTTCTGTGAACGAGCATTGAAGACATTAACGGCTATGTGTATGATTGTAAAAGTTCAGCCTGACCTCAAGTTGTCATTGTAGATTTATTATATATGGAAATGACACCCCATTCCAGGCTCTGAACAAGAGATTTCAGGAACCCACTGCTTCGAATTGCTTCTATATTCTTCATATTTAGACAACATAATTCTGGGTGAAGGCCTTAACCCCAATTTTCCTCCACTCATCATGACTCTACTTCATCAGGGTAAGCTAGGGTTGCTTAGCAACTAAAATTTAACACTCATGCAAAATGTGTTCTCCAATTTTTCACGCAATTTGGGTGTTAAATTGGGGAGGAGTATATATCTGACCTCTTTTTATATATAGAATGGCATCAAAAACTGTTGCCAGGATTGTCTTATCCACCTCTAGGACTGTCTGTAGCATCTTCATCTTTTTGCTGTTTTCTTTTTATTTGCTGCTACAGGGAGGGAAGGAAGGAGGGAGGAAGCATTGGTGCAATTAACAGTGAATTGTTCCCCAAACAGCTGGCAAATGCTACATCCTCCCCCACTAACCCCCCCAAAGAAACTGCTTTGTTTCAGAGGTCTAAAATCTGATCTCATCCACCTCCCAAAAAGTACTACCTTGAATGTTATATAATGAGAAATTAAACTGGAAGTCAGAAACAAAGATTAGAAACATGGGGAAACAAACATTTGTGGTTGCTGCCTAACAGACACAGAGATAGCACCAGGTGAGTCTCTCCGGGCAGAGAATTATCTCCGAGGTGGTGTAATCCACAGAAAGTTACCTAAAGGACTGGCAGCATTGACAAATAGGGTAGAGAATGCTCTGAGACTGTGGTGGTTTGTATTAATTTCCATTTATTACACGACATACGGACAAAGCAGTGTCCTATTTGTTTGTTTGTCTATTTATTTATTTGAATTGTATACCACACCATCTGGCAACAAAGGCCACTCTGGGCAGTTTATGGGGTTGAACAAACAGATACATCCATGATACATAATAATATATTAAAATTTCAATACAATATAATAAACAAAATAACTTCCCAAACATGTTACATATTGGACTATGTAACAAAAAATTAATATGAGCCACAAGGAATTAAATTATTGCTTGGTTGCTTGTTTCAGAGGGGAAAGGTGTTAAACATAGAATAAACAAGGCAATATGAAAAAGTGTAAAACAAGCAAAGTTAAGTGTATATGATAAATAAGGCATTAAAATTTGTGTGGAGCATGTTTTCTCAAGAACCATAAAGTCTTGCATCTTGATAGCATAAACAGACAAAACAAATTTAAAAACAGAGGAAAAGCACTTTACAATGCAACCCTTGTCAGATGTCATGGTTAAGCTTATTGGTGGCTAGCATGTGATTAACAGCTAACAATGAATTTGAAATAATGTCAAACAAGAACGGTAATGTTCACCAAAGCAGAAACAACATTGGGACCTGAGTGTCACCTTTCATTTTCATGCTACATAGATATTACTGAAAAATGGACCTGAAATGTAGCTTGGCTTTTTTAAGTGTTTCATTCCATCCTTTGAAATTTCTTAAAGAAATCTTGTTTGAGCATTTCTGGGTTGAAATTTTCAAAAACATAACAGAAAGCACCATTTACTGAGGGAAGATTCTTTAATCATAGTCCTAAGAGTGGAACTATTTTATTGGAAGTTATAACCCTCAGTTTTCTGGCATGAACAAACCATAATCTATTGAACTGTCTCATTCTTTTTGAGAGAGAGAGAGAGAGAGAGAGAGAGAGAGAGAGAGACTCAGGAACACCAGAGCCAAAAGTCTGACTTTGCCTCTATCCAGTCTACTTTCACGTATGGTCTGTCTCTCATTTCATATCTGACAATGACAGCGACTCCTGAACTTGGTTGAGTTGGATTAGGTTTTAAACTGAATCCACTTGGGGCCTTTTTACACGACCCCTAAACTCCGCCGCAAATGGCTCCCAGCTCTGGAGCTTAAAATTGTTTACCCACCAGCTCCGGAGTTTACTGAAAATTAAGTGCGACCACGCCCACCTAAGCGGGTCCCAGTGCACTTTTCATGTACCTGCTCTCCAAGCATGAAAAATCTTGATGCAGATGTGCCGGGCTCTCCTCACTTCTTTTTGTTGTTATTTTTTGCCTCCCGCCCCTTTAAGAGAAAGAACCAGGAAGTGACGGGGCTCCTGGCACCGGGAGGTAAGCCTTTATTCTTTTGTCCCTTTTTTTCTCCCTCCCCTCACGCAGTCAGCAGCCAGGAAGTCCGGAGGGGTGGGGACGGACGAAGAGCGACAAACCCCTAAGATCTCTGGTCCGAGCTGTTGCTAATGATGCAAACAACACTGCCGGGGTGAAGGTCAAGTTCTCCCACTCTACCAGACCTTTCCCCTCATTTCAGGAGCAACTCTTAGGGCCTTTGTACACGACCCCTAAATTCTGCAGCAAATGGCTGCCAGCTCCAGAGCTTACAATTGTTTCCCCACCAGCTCCGGAGTTTGCAGGAAATTAAGTGTGACCATGCCCACCTAAGCGCGCCCCAGCATAATTTTCTTGTACCTGCTCTAGGAGGGTGAAAATCCCCAGGTCCGGATTTAATCTGGTGAGTGTGGGGCTCTCCTCGCTTCTGTGTTTTTTTGCCTCCCACCCCTTTAAGAGAAGGGGCAGGAGGCAAAAAAAAAACAAACAAACAGAAGAGAAGGAATCAGGACGGACAATGGGGCTCCGGGCGGCTTCGGAGGTGAGCCTGCATTTTCCCCTCTCTTTCTTCCTCCCTCCCCTCACGCAGACAGGAGCAAGGAAGTGCGGAGGGGTGGGGACGCAGGAAGAGCGACGAACCCCCAAGATCCCTGGTCCAAATTTAAGTGGCCAGCGGATCTTAGGGGTCGTGTGAAAAGGCCCTTAGTATGGTCATAAGGGTTCTCTGTGCTGAGCCACCTTAGGTCAAAGTAGGGAGAAAGGGAAGGAACCTAAGGAAGAACCATCTTTGGATGTTGCAAAGCCAGCATACACAGCAAAGTCCAGCTCTTCCCCTCCCCACTCTGGACCATCTGCCCAGTCTTCCACCTTACTGTCTTCCCCCTCCTTCCTGTCTGCTATCCCCAGCTTCCTTTTAACCCCCTGTTGGCAAGAGATTCCTTTGGTGAGATCTTTTTTTCCACCTTACATTCCTTCCCACCAGATTCTGGGTTCTGAGTTTGCTCCTTAGTGATAACTTGGGATCCATTCCATGCTCACCAGATATCTTTGGCAGGAACTTATCCCAGGCCAGGGGGATGTAGAGGTAGACCTTTCCTGAATGCCTAAACTCACCCACTCCCAAGGCCTAACTAGACAAATGGAAAATGATTGTGGAAAGCAATTTAATACTTTAATCCTATTTTCTAGCTGGTTGCTTGATTAATTTTTTGAAATCCTGAAAAGGCGTCAATCACATTGGGAAAATATGTGCAAAATCAATCACACATTTGTTAGTTTGTTTTTATTATTGTTTTGTAGGATGAAATTTATACAGCTTACAAAATTAAAATTAAAAACATATCAACTAATGTAAAGTTAATTATAAATTACAATTTTAAAATATCTGTCAACAGTAACTAACAAAAAATTAATTAGAACTCTGATCCTGTCATATTTTGGCTCCAGTTTTTTCACTATTGTCATACACCTAGTAGCTTTCATGCAGGTTATATAGCTCAGTTATTTGGGTACCAGAATGTGGGCATTTGATTCCCTACTGTGCCCCAAATGAGGAATGCTAACCTAGGTATCTTTGGGAAAGCTGCAATACCATTTTTATGCTCTAAGCCACAGTGTGGAAGGGAGGACTACCTTTACAGATGGCTAAGAAAATATTCTTAGTCTACTTTGTGCTGACATGGTGGAAATGATCTGTCTGGGCAAGAACTTCCAGAATATCTCAGTCAACAGCCACCTCTGGCTTTATAAGTTTAACCCTCAAATATAATGAATGCTCTCTCTTGGGAAAGAAGAATTTGATAAGTGTCATGTATTCTGTAGGATGCAGTCGCCTTTTGACCTTCAGAGTCGGTCCTGAGGATCCACTTGCTGTACAGAACAGCCAGGCTACACTACAAGACCACCATGCTTAAGTAGGAGGTTTCTCCCGTATTTGCTCCATGCCTTCTTAGGGAATAAATGAATAATTTACACGGCAGCCTACTTTGGTTGCTTCGAAATACCACCGTACCTCCCACCTGCCGTGAGCACTGCATGTATTCCTTGTTCATTATTCCCACTAAAATATCTATAGCAGCAGTTCTCTTCTGCCCCCTGCCCAAGTTACAGAGGCTTAATTGGGCCCAATTATGTCACCCATGAATACTCTCACCCCATGGGTTGCCTTTCCAAGGCAAAGGCATGAAAACATTGTGACTAATGATGTCTCGGGCTTCCAAAGGCAGTGTTTATGGTTACAGTGGTTAGCCTTTCAGCTACTGTTCCCCTCTGTGCAACTGTTGGCAAGCAAATCACAACCCTTTGCTTAAGTCACTGCAAAATGGTGTACACAATAAACCTGTCATTTTCTAACAACCATCTCCTGGAGTCTTTCCATGTAAAGCTGTAGCTCATTTCTTGGGCCAGCCGTTGAGTCAGCCACTTGCCCTTTCCAGTCAGCAGCTCCAGGCTTACTGTACTACACAAAACAAACTGAAAAAGCACATCGCCTATGAAAAGTATTAATTGTGCTACCTGGGACAGTTTGCATGCACCAGAGTTATTTACAAAGCTTAGTAATTCCCAGCCCTAGATCAGATGTTCTTGGACTTCAACTTTCATAAATCCTAGTTAGTGGTGAAAGCTTTGGGGAGTTGTAGTCCAAGATGATCCGAGGACCCAAGGTTAGGAAATCCTGACATAGTTTTTTATGTTTTGACCTAAGGCATGGCCCTATGTGCAGATCCATATCTTCATTTCAAGATATGCAGTGCACATAACACAATTACACACAAGTATGCCAGCAACATGCAAGTATCATATGGTGGTACCTTGTATAAGGGAATTAATTCATTTCAAATGAAATTATGTTAAGCAAACTTTTCTTTATATAAATTTCCCATAGGAATGCATTGAAAACAGAGTAGTCCCTAATCGCGACCATTTTTATGTTGTACAGATTCGCCCCATAGACAATTCTGTTAAGCAAATTTCCCCTATCTCCGGAATTTTTTTATGCTGTACAGATTTTATGTTATGCAAACGGTTTGTTATACAAGGGTCCACCATACTGTATCAGTGTTGCAGGCCAAGTCTTGGCTTACAGCAGTAAATGCCTACACTAGTTACTTAACTTATGGCCATTTGCCAACAAGGGTTACATTGACTATGTTAGGTAATTAATAAGATGCTAGCCCTTCCTTCCTGCTCCCCTCACTTGAAGCAAAAAGTGCCCACGTTCTGTAGAGACTTAGCACATCTTTTTTTCTTTTTGGGACCCTGAATTCCTGTTGTCCCTACACCTGTAAGGAGCTTCTATAGATACCTGTAGTCCTCAACAACCACACCAGCAAGGGAACTAGAGGTAAGAGCCGGCTCCTCCAGAGGTTGCCTTCAAGGGGATGGGTCCTTTTGCCCTCCTGGGCGAAAGAGCATGAGACCGGCCTGGGAGTCTCATTCCATGATGGGCGGGGACTTATATAACAGGACTCCTCCCATGGCATCAGCCTCCTTCAGCGGCAGGCTTTCCTCACCCACCCACCACTTTAATTTTGCAGGGCTAATGAGAGATGGGCTGGTCGCTCTTGAGGGCCAGATAGGAATGTTTTACCCTTTCCCAAGTTGGAACTAGGACAACGGGGATTTTTCACCTATCCCACACTGGCACTTGGTGGGGAAGTTAGTTAGGATGTTAGTAGCACTGGTCACACAGGGCAGTAGTGCAGAAGGTAAAGGCATTTGGTGAGATAGCAAAGGGAATACCCGCTCGTAGACCATCCAGATTACGGTGTTGGGGGGATCTGGGACTTGAAGACCTGGGGGGGTACACAGGTTTACCGACCATGGGGGCACTTTCCGAGTGACTGTGCTGCCAGGGGGTAGTGGCTCACCCTAAAGGTTGCTGGCTGGAGGGGTCCCAGGAGACCTCGGGGTTGCAACCATTGATCTGAGCACACTATGGAAGGCCTCTCCTAGGATTACAGTTAGTTTGACAGTTAATATGTTTCAATAAAGTATGGCCCAAGTTAAACCCATATCTGATGTCTCAACTCTATTTTTGTCTTGGGAGGGCAAGAGGCAGGGGCATAAGGTACTATGCTATTTGGGACTTCTGTTTTGCCATCTGCTTGCTCTTAATATCCTAACCTCTTTCTACCTGCAAACAACTGTTTTATTGTGGTTGAGAGAGAGAAGATCTGCCGTCCAGCAAATAGGAAAGGGGGTTACCTGCTCTTCTTGCTGCTGTAGTCACCGTAGCCCAGAAGAATTGAGGATCAGGCTGCAGCGCAAGTGTGGAAAAGGAATGTGTTCCTTGCCATCCTACTTACTACCCCTTTTCCATTTTTTGTTAATGTGTGCTTCCTCTATTCAATAATCTCTTCAAATCTCATCAATGGTCCACCCTTCCCTTCCTTTATTTCCCATTGTTTTGTCTGATTATGCAACAGAAGTATTTTATATTTAACCATGAAATCCCCTCTTCTCTCACTCCCTGCTATTTCTCTTTTTTACCCAGTCCTTTATTCTGATGACTTCCTTATCAACTAACAACTTCTTTAACTTCATGTTAAGATTTTTCTGGGATTTTTTTTTCAGTTCAAACAATGTCACAGGGAGCCAGGCTCACCTTCCTCCACTGTGACACACCCTCCCTTTTAAAGCAAGCTTTAAGAAACAGTGCAACTGCTTTATTGCCAGCTGCTATGCATTGCTTTTGTCAGTCTTGTGTTCAATTGCTTTGGAATTTTTTTATTATCAGTTTTGGAATACTGCAGCATGTTTAATCATTTTCCTAATGTGATAACCTAATCCATTTTTATTGGACAGATGTACAGCTTTTTTGTGAGCTGGCCTGTGTCTCCTGTGCCAGGAGAAAGCAGCATACAAAAATTAATCAAATGAAAAATAAAATAAAATAAGAGATTGGCTGCAATCTTATTACTTTGATTACTAAGTCATAACTAGCCCATTTCAATCAATGGAATGTATGAAGGAGTGGACTCAATAAATACCCATTGGTTCGGTGCTGCTGCTCCAGTGCAATTTACCTTGCTAAACAACAAGCCCCCAGTTCCCAAAACTGTCCAACAGTGTATTTTGTGAGCTTAAACAACAACCCTCCATATTTTCTCATTTTTCTTACAGTGTACAGACCTTTAAACGGTGTAGAAAAGCAATTCTCTGGAAGTTGAAGCTTCAAGATTCTCTGGTCTAGTGGTCTACCTAGAGATCTTGGAAGAGAAAAGGATAAATTAAGATCTGAGGGAAGGTCTCCGGCAAAGCCCAAGGCAGAAGGCCTCACCATTGCTCAGAAACATATTAGCTGGACCCTGAAGATTGCAAAAGGGCACCATAAATACAGGTGTTGATTTTAGGTGAATGCTTGGCAGGCAAAAAGGAATAGTATGGAAAACCTTTATTAAACAATCCTTGATATATATATAGGGGGGGTGGAGGCTCAGTGTACTAAGGGTCCGAAAATTGTTGACTGCAAAGGGCACTTTTACACTGCCCCTAAAATCTGAGGCAAAGGGCTCCCAGATCTGGAGCTTAAAAATGTTTTCCCACCAGCTCCGGACTTTTTAAAAAATGACGGTAAGTCCAACCACGCCCACCTAAGCGCATCCCAGCGCACTTTTCAAGTACCTGGCCTCTAGGAGGTAAAAAATCTTCTGATGCGAATTGTAAAGCGGTGAATGCCGGGCTCCCTCGCCTTCTGTTTGTTTGTTTGTTTGTTTGTTTTATCCCCACCACCCCTTTAAGAGACAGGAATCACTACGGGGTGGCTCAGGGCTGCTTCGGACCGGCAGACGGAGGTGAGCCTGCATTTTTTTCTCCTTTTTTTCTCCCTCCCCTCATGCAGACAGGAACAATGGAGTGCGGAGGGGTGGGAACACAGGAAGAGTGACAAACCCCCACGATCTCTGGTCTGAATTTAAGTTGCTACCAGATTTTAGAGGTTGTGTAAAAGCGCCCAAAGTCGGCAGCTCGGTGGTTCAAATCCTGGGTGCCACGCAGCGGAGCGAGCTCCCGCTGATAACCCCAGCTCCTGCCAACCTAGCAGTTCAAAAGCATGCAAATGCAAGTAGATAAATAGGTACCACCGTAAAAAGCAGGAAGGCAAAACAGTATTTCCTTGCAGCCATGCCAGACCACACACACACACACACACACACACACACACACACACACACACACACACACACACACACACACACACACACACACACACACACAAGGTATGTGCTGTAAATAAGAATGTTTCTTTTAAACATAGAGAATATTTTTTCTTGTCCAAGAAATAGAGCAAGAGCTGCCAAATTAATGCTTTCTTTCTAGAGTGGGAAAGGAAATAACAAAATTTGTCATTTCTCCACTAAACAGCTTTCAGTCAAAGCCACAGGAACTAGACACACCCTATTGCAGTTGGGATTAAAAGTCACCTGTTTCCTCTCCCCCCCCCCCACCTAAAACAGGAAACACCAAAGCTGAAGCAGCCTGTGTAAGGACAATGGTGTGTGTGGGGGAGGGGATCACAAACCCAGCTGCCACAACCCCAGTGAAATCCATCAAATGGCCTTCTGTGATGCTTAGACAATGGAAACACTCCTTAGAAGGGGCAACTTCAGCAGAACAGTTGTCTTCATCTAGACCTAAAGAACTCTCACTCAGCTTTTTATTAGAAAGGACTCGGGTTACTTCTGTTTCATTGTTCTTTTTTGTATTTTGGTCTCTTGGACACTGTAGCTTAACATTGGTGCTGTACGCTGTGCATTTGTCGCACAAGGTGGGAGGGAATTTGAGAGTTACATAATGAAAGTTTATCTCTACCTTGGGCTAGGAGTGAAACTGGCAAGGATTAAAAGGAGCCAGGAATATATATCACCTTGGCACTGCCAGGATTCAAGACCCTTGAGGGCAAAGTCCCAATATTTTCTGTAATGCTAGTCTCACCGGCAAGATCTGGAAACTTAAACTTGTACAAGGTGCAGTGTATTTCAAGTACAACATGCCAGCCTGAGGTACCTGGGTTAACTTAATTGATGCACTTTGTTGTAGTAATCGAGTTATACTGAAATATGTCAACCAGTAGATGGGGATGGGCACTCAGAGTTGAGTGGAATTAAACCATTATTGGGAAGGTGATTGTCACTAATGGCACACAATCTGAGAGTTCCACGAAATAGAGTGGACATTTATTTGCTTGTTTGTGTGGACTATTTTTACCAGCCTTACCCCTAAAAAATTAACCAAGGCGGCTTGCATAAATTGAAAGACAGCATTCAAGTGAATAGCAGTGAGAATACCAAGGTTCCTGGTCTCTTTGCTTGTGGTTCGGTATAGAGATGGGCACAAACCAAAAAACTGTTGAATTGGAGTGGTTTGTGGCTACCTGTGAACAACGAACCATGAACCACTCACGAACCCCAGAAAAAGGAACTAGTTTGTGATCCCCCCCCCCCGGGTTGTGTTCCTTTCTGGGAGCCAGGCCAGCTATTTATGTGTATGGCAAGAGGTGACAAGGGCAGTCAGAAGGTACCATGGCATCCATTTTATGGAAAATGAGGCGCCAAGTGGAAAAAATGTTCAGTTCATCATTTTTTTCAGCACTGAATGACAAGCAGAACTATGAAACAGCCTGATTTGCAGGGTTTTCTGGTTTGTAGTTTGCATCATGCCCATATTTAGATCTATGTATAAGACCCGGACTGGAAAGCCTTTTTTTTTTTTAAAAAACAAAAAAGGTGCCCTGGTGGTCCTTCAAATGTCCCCTCCAAATAAAAATATGTGGCCATCCTATCATCCAACTGTGGTTTGAGATGTCCCTTCTATCAATCACATTTATGCCTGGCCCTACCATGAGACAGAGTGAGAGAGACAGTTGTCTCAGCCGACAGACACGAGAGGAAGGAGAATGGCATCTTAGGGTGACCAGCTGTAAATGAAGAGAGAATCATGTGCATTCGATATTGGTTTAGAAGAGGAATTTTCAGCAGGTGCATCCTTTAATGGAAAGTGCACCTATGAAAATGTCCCCTTCTGCACAACAATTAAAGGTGCAGGAAACCAATCTTCAGATTTTTATCTGGTCTACCCCAGCAAGGTGCCAGAGGGCAAAGCTATGTGTTATATGGCTTGTGCCACACTGTTTAAGATAGCCTACTCCCCTTAGCTCCTGTGAAGGACATTGCACTACTGCTAAGGTTGGAAGCAAAATTTGCCACTCTGTGTAATCAACTGTATGGATGGAGGATGTGAGAAGGAAATGTTGGTTTTTTTTCTGTTGGCAGCAAAATGTCTCATGTTGGTTTTGCATATTTACCTCCCTAAGATCCAGTGGAGGCAATGTGCTAGACCACAGTATAATGCACATGCTGGCAAGGTGAGCCGGTTTAAGCTATATTCCTCAAAATCAGTGACATATGCTAAGCCCAACTCTGGCTTTTCACTTAAAAGGAAAAGGAAGGAAACGGGTGCTAGAGATGAATTTTAGAGGAATTTCATGCAACACTAAATCAGCAAAACCTGAAAAAACATAATTCATTTCAAACTCTCAAGTCTATAACTGGTAGGCAATAGATTAGATGTATGTTAGGGGAATCTATAAGCAAGGATCTCCCATAGGAGGTACAATTCCCATTGCAGGTACACTGGAAATATATGGAAGTTTGATTTAGGAAGGTCTCATAATTATTCCAGCCAACCCTGCACCCAAGCCAAATGGACATAATATTTTTTGGTTTCTCCTGCTCATCCAGTTGAATTTATTCAAGTACTCGTAAGTGCCAAGTGGATGCTGTTTAATGGAAAAACATTTTGTTGTAACATTTCAGTTTGTTCCCTAAATTAATATTCATAAGAAATGCTTGTCTATAAAATTCCAGCCAACCTTGCATTTCCTGGATGTGTTAGCCTACAAACTCTATACTGTTTCTGATTGGATTGCCAAGAAGTGGGGAGTAATGTAATTCCAAACATCTGGGAAGAAAATGTCAAGAGAAGCTGTAATCTGTTAGGTTTTTCATAAGATCTCCAATGTTCAGTGAATTAAATTGGCCACTTAAAAGGAAAACACGAGGTCCAGATATATTAGGGCTCTTGTATTGTGCCATAGTCAGTCTGAGTCTGAATTGATTGGCCATATGTATAATTGCTAGCAAGACAGCAGTTTAATAATCTCAGTATGGCCCAGGAAACACTGGGAAACTTTACTGCAGCCTTCTTTCCCTTGGACTCCTTCAGGCTGGAAGGAAAAGGGTGGGGATGGTGTCCAGGTTTGGAATTTTATATGCATGGAATATTAAAATAATTTGAGAGTAGAGATGGGCACGACTAGGGAAAATGACGTTTTCGAGTTGTCGTGTGTCGGAGGCAGCCCGTTTCGGCTCGTTTCCGTTTTTCGCGAAATTTTGCAAAAATTTGTCATTTCATTTTTCGTTTTTTCATTTGTCGTTAGTACTGGTTTTGGGCGGGTAGCGGGCTCCTGGAGGCACCTCTCTGTGGTGGGTGCCTCCTATCCTCACCCGCCAGCGCTGCTACAAAAGGGCATGCATAGCCATATGCTATGGATATGCATATTGCAGACGCAGCAGACTGGCAGAGGCACCCCTCTTTGGGGTGCCTTCCCTGCAACAGTCGGTGAGACACAGTCAGGCAGCACTTGCAGGCATGGTTTGCATGGCACACAAATGCTGCTGCAGGAGTCAGCCAGAGCCACAAGTGACGGACTGGCAGACTCTTTGCACCCGCTCCAAGGGAAATGTACTTGCGTGTAGTGCAATGCAAGTAGATCTGGCTTAGGGTTAAGACGGGTTAGCGCAAGGGCTAGGGTTAGGCTAATAACGGGTGAGGTTAGGGTGAGTATTGGGGTGCACCTCTGGGTGCCTCTCTGACCCACTTAGAAGGACAGTGTACTGGCGTATGGGTTAGGCTTAGGGTTAGGGTTCGGGTTCGGGTTCGGGCTACGGTTAGTGGGCTGTTTATGCCTGATTGGCACATCCCAGAAGTCTCTGTGGTCAACCTGGCCAAGTGGCCATGCGATTGGTGGAAAATTTGCATGGTCCACTCCCATGGGCGAGCCCATCATTGCGAATGTGCAGTTGTAAAAAAATAAAATAAAATAAAATAAAATAAAATAAAATAAAATAAAATAAAATCAACGGAGACGTTTTTTTGCAAGAAAAACCCACTGCTGCTACTGTAAAAATTCAAGCATTTAAAATAGCTAATTTTCACATGTTTCTGTGGTGCTTTGGTGGGGTTTTGGACCACGATTTAAAAAAAATATTGGGGTCGCCATTTTAGAATCCCCCGCACTGCATGGCAAATGGATGCGCCCTCCCAGCCTGGTACAGTCTCCAAAACCTGGCCATGCGATTGGTGGAATGGCTCCAAAAATTTGCATGGTCCACTCCCATGGGTGAGCCCATCATTGCGAATGCGCAGGTGTAAAAAAATAAAATAAAATAAAATAAAATCAACGGAGACGTATTTTGGCAAGAAAAACCCACTGCTGCTACTGTAAAAATTCAAGCATTTAAAATAGCTAATTTTCGCATGTTTCTGTGGTGCTTTGGTGGCTTTTTGGACCACGCTTTCAAAAAAAAATATTGCGGTCACCATTTTGGATCCCCCTGCCCGCACACCGCATGGCAAAGGCAGACGAGACGATGCCCCCCGCCTGGTACCAGCAGCGCAGCAGTAGCACTAGCCAAGGAGAGGGGGCGGGGAAACCCCCCCAAATAAAAAACCCTTCTGGCCTGGTAGGTGCCCTCAGACAGTTTTCGCCTGCTTTTAGGGCCGGGAATTGGGGTTTTTTTTTAAACTTTTAAAAACTTTTTTTCTGTGCCGCTTGGCATCACGGGATCACCGCGATGCCAGGAACGACTATGACAAATCAGACCCAATTACAGTGGACCCTCGTATAACGGAGGGTCTGTACAACGAAAAACCCATACAATGAAAAAAAAATCCGCCCCCCCCCCCGCCACCTCCGTCCACCACCTGCGGCCGCCCGGGAAGAGGACGTGGGTGGTCGGGGAAAGATGGGAGGGGAGGGGATGCGGCGGCAGACACGGAGGGGGGCGAGCCAGGGAGGGGTGCCCTTACCTGGCACCTGCGCAGGGATCCTCGGCTTGCTGCCGCCGCGGATGCTGAGGTTCCTCCCGCCGGCGGCGGCGGCAGCTCCCAGGGCAGGCCCGCGAGGCCGGTGACGGGAGCCACTTCCGGCAGGGGGCAGCAAGGCGGCAGCGGCGGCGGTGGCTCCCGGGAAGGCCCCACGAGGCCGGTGACGGGAGCCGCTTCCGGCGGGGGCAGCAAGGCGGCGGCGGTGGCTCCCAGGATGGCCTCGCGAGGCCGGTGACTGGAGCCGCTTCCGGCGGGGGCAGCAAGGCAGCGGCGGCGGCTCCCGGGACAGCCCCGCGAGGCCGGTGATGGGAGCCGCTTCCGGTGGGGGCAGCAAGGTGGTGGCGGCAGCGGCTCCCGGGACGGCCCCGCGAGGCCGGTGACGGGAGCCACTTCCGGTGGGGGCAGCAAGGTGGCGGCGGCGGCAGCGGCTCCCGGGACGGCCCCGCGAGGCTGGTGACGGGGGCCGATGCCGCCACCCGCGGAGCCGCAACAACCCGAGATCCCTGCGCCGGCGGAGAAGGAAGATGAGTGGCCGCGGGGCCGCGACATCCAAAGGAGCAGGCCACACCGCGGCCATGCCGGGAGCAGTAAAAAAGACAGCAGGGAAGTCTGAGTTCGAGGGAAAGGGGGAGTGATGGGGGGCAGATTAAATCTGTTTTTAATGCATTCCTATGGGAAATTTCAATTTGTATAACGTAATTTATTTTGGAACAAATTAATTACGTTATACAAGGTACTACTGTATTCTTTAGTCGGTTCGAATTCGAGTTCTGGCAGAGTAATTCCCGTTACCGTTTCCATTGCATAACGGAAACGAGTAACAGAAACGGAAACGGGAATTCCGCTAAGTCGTGCCCATCTCTATTTGAGAGGAGTGTAAAATTCAGGAGGAGTGTAAAATGCCCTGAAAATGGACATCATGTTTAAGAAAAAACACATTGCCTCACAAAACAAGCAACTTAATACATTGTATCACATAATCACAAGACCAAGATACAGAAAGCTACCAAGTTACAAAAATCTAACTGTTAGAGGAGTACGACAATGGAACCTATTATTTTAAGAGGTGGCAAGCACCCCAACACTGGAGGCATTCAAGAGAAAATTGGATAACCATCTCTCAAATATAATTTGATTTGGATTCTTGAACTGAGCAAGGGCCTAGACTTGGTGGCCTTATTGGTCTCTTCCAACCCCATTCTGTGAATCCATGTCTACTTTTATAGATTTTTACTTTTTTTGAGCTTCTGTATTTTTTTGGATTGAAATATGATATAAGTTCTTGCCTGCAACTTTTATTGTTAAAAGCTTATAAGTGAAAAATATTATCCTGGCTTATCAAGTTTTATAGTACTCTGAGGTAAATATTTGAGTGTCATATGTTTGACCCTGAAGCCGTAGGACTGGAATGGAGCAAATTTCTACTCTGACCCACCTGCTTTGTATTTAGGGAACAGGCCAACCAAACTGTTAGCACTCATGGTTTTCGCCCGTCTTTGAACCCTCCTGTAAGATGTACCAATGCTTACATGCAGTTTTGTTCTGAAAGGGTTGTGCTATCAGCTGGGGTGGGGAAGCATGTTCAGCCTGAGCTCTGGAACCAGGGTCTACCTGACCACCCACCCAGTCAGGTCACAAGAAGCCATAGAGAGGCTATGAACCCATGTTATTTCCATTGGACTGTCATTCCTATGTTACTCCTGGTTGCCAGCTGGGCAATCTTGGTGACAATTGATGGAGTCTTGGGCATCCTGATGCTCCAGATTCATTCCCAAATGCTTCCCAATGCTTTATAACTACTATAGTAACCCCCCACCAATCGCGGGGGCTAGGGACCCACCCCACCTGCGATCCATGAAAATCTGTGATATGCGGAAGTGGGCAGGGGCGGCGGCGGGGGCCCCAATTGCGCACCTGTCCAAGAAGTCTTGGGGCAGTGCACGCCGGTGGCAGCAGGGGGATCTGACCTCCCGCCGCCACCCGCCTGTGCCGCCCGAGACTTCTTGTCCGGGCTGTCTCCATTGAAATGCATTGCCAATGCATTTCAATGGAGAAAATTTTCCCCATTGGAAAACATTGGCTCAATGCTTTTCAATGGGGAAAATTTAGCCATTGAAATCCATTGACTCAATGCATTTCAATGGAGATTGCACCCCCCCGCGCTGCCCCCTGCACAGCCCTGAGACTTCTCGGAGGGGCCCGTGGGGTGGCACGGAGCGACCTGATCGCCCCCACCACCCTCCCACGCACCCCGAGGCTTCTCGGAGGGGGCCGGGAGGTTGGCGGGGAGCTATGCAATTGCCCCCGCCGCCCCCTGTGCTGCTCTGAGGCTTCTCGGAGGGGCCCGGGAGGGTGGCGGGGAGTGATGCGTATGTTGCATGACGAGCCTTACATTTACATACATACACCTTTATTGGCATTAAAACAAAGAATATAGAACACAACCAAAACAGTGATGGTAAACCATTGTCAAGTAAAACAATAGGTAAAAAGCCAAAAAGGGGGTACACTCTCATTTCTTATTAATAACAGCTACTAGAAAATCTGCAACTTGTAAGGTGACCCATTCGGAATTGTCACAAAGTAAAAAGCTTGTGTATTCCTCTGGAGGGCCAGAGAACATAGACATAATTGGGTCTAAAAACTTTTTGCGTAACCTAGTATGGGCAGGGCAACGGCACAGTATATGAGGGACTGTGTCTGGTTCAAGTTGGCAAAATTTACAAAACCTCTGGGACGGTGGTATACCCAAGTATCTTCCTGAGAGTACTGAGGAGGGGGAAATATTGAGTCTGGCCAACATGAAAGCATGTCTCTTATTTGGATTAATTAGCTTGCGGAAATAACAGAGATCATGGCCAAAGACTGGGGATAGGTTAAAGAAACGTGGAGAGCAGGTCCAATTTAGATTAGAGGAAAGTAATTCAGTTTCTTTTTCAAATAATGTTGCCTTAATGGTCAAGTAAGCTCTTTTAAAGTCAAAGTTGGCAAAATAGTCAAGAGTAAAGCCTAAGTTGTGGAGTTTGTTTACAAAGAGGGAATCCCAGGTGGAAGTAAAGGGATCCTTTAAAAGATCGAAAAGTAAGGAACCGGGGGAGGAATTATAATGGAGGGCTAACCAGTATTTGATGGCCCGAGACCATGCCAAAGTGGAAGGTAAGTGAATGCCCAACTCAAGGATCATGGCTGAAAGTTTGATTGTGTTGGGAACACCTAGCATTTGCCTTAAAAAGGGGGCAATTACTAGGTCTACTTTTGTGGAAGCCGCCTTGATCCAAATTGGAACTCCGTACAGAAGCTGACTCAAGGTCTTTGTCTGAAGATACCGTGGTCGACGGTATCAAAGGCTGCTGACAAGTCCAGAAGGACCAACAAGGAGGAACATCCCCTGTCGCCCCCAGAGGGCTGATTGCCTTCATGAACTTGGACTTGAGCCTTGGGCAGTAATCCCAGATGGGGGGGGAGGCAGTCTGTTCTGGGATCTTATTTTCAGCATCATCACCATAAGCCGGAGGGGGTTCAACTTCCAACACTGCAAATGTATTTGGGGAGGACATTTCAGATATCTCACTTACGGTTTCTCTTACTGTCTGTGCCAGTATCTCGTCAAGCCGCAGTTGTTTTGCCGCCTTGGCTGGGGATCCTGATTGAGCCCTCTGCCGCTTCTTCTTCCTCCTCATTATGATTTTATATTCCCCGGCAAGAACTTCGGGTCCGGACGAGAGCTCCACTCAAATGTCAGCAGCAGCAGTTGTTTTCAGACTCGAGGCTCTACAAAAAACCCTTTAAAAGTCTAAAAGAACAAAATGGATATCTTGGTACCCATCAAGAGCCTACTTGGGCTGTGTGAAAAGGGTAAAAGGATAAAAACTCAGAGAGCTTAAAAAGGTTGCAGGGAGCAGGCAGCCATCTTTTCGGGGAAAAGCCTTACTTCACGGCACTTGTCTCGAAACAGGAACTGAGACAAGAAAATTCCCGAGGTCAGGGAGAGGTATGGCTCATCACGCTTAAACCCCAGTTCAGGGGGCGTGGTTGGGATGAGATTCCACCATCACGCAATGGACATGGAGTAACATTTCCTCGTACCGGTCCCAAGCGGGACCACGAACCTGTGATGAGAGGGACATGAAGTAACCGTCTTTGAGTGCCTTGGCCTATGTAGCATTAGAAGCACAATTGGCAGGATTATCATGTCTTTTAACAGCAAACTGTTGTAAAACAGCAACAGACTGAGTCACTTTTGTAGAGGGGAGCGATTAACTATCATGAAAATTACCTGGTACTGTTCCAAAGCCATGAGTAATAAAACAAGTGCCTTTAAGAAGTAACAGTCAGACCACTGGTGCTGGATGACCATGCCACTGAATTGTCACTGATATCATCAGGCTTCCCCCATTTTGTTTATTATTAGAAAGCAGTCACTGGAAACTTATTGCATCTTGTGATAATTAACTTGCACATCTAGAGATGCAGCAGAGCTCAACGTTTAACCAAACCCATGGCCCTGTATCAGATCCCCAGAAAGAGATGTTGCAAAACTGAATGTCTGTCACTGAGCAACTTTATCCACCAAATACAGTTGGTTGCCTCCCACATTCTTTAATTGATGCTTCCTCTTTTGGTCAGATTTATACTTTGCAGAAAAGCTGTGAGAGCAGATGTGGTTTAAAACAAACAAAGCAAAACTGGTCTTAGGTGAAAGAAAGAAAGAAAGAAAGAAAGAAAGAAAGAAAGAAAGAAAGAAAGAAAGAAAGAAAGAAAGAAAATGCTGCTTCCCACACACATATATAGTTAAGGTTAGTGGCAAGTAAATTCCTGATCTTAAAATAATAAATAATGGATGTGTTAAATAATGGGGTAATAAAGCATTGCAGTTTCGCCCACCCTGCTTAGAGTAACAGTAGCAACAACGCTCAACAAGTATAGAAATGAATTATAGTTTAAAAGTATGACCTGGCATTGCCTTTGCCCTACAAACTCCCCCACCTTCTGCACAGAGACACACACGAAAAGGGGTGGGTTGCTAGGGGTGATGACTCACCTTACGAATAAGTCACAAAGCCCCCTTCCACATTCATCATTTTAAAAAAATGCATTTTTCTGAACTAAACATAGAATTCTGGCAATTTCTCTTTCTTTTGTTTCCATTCTATTTTTCTTTTTCTTTTTACTTCCCTCTAACCCCTCCCGCCTTTTAAGGATATCTGTGTAGCCTCTACAATACCAGCCCCTGGACACTCTGATGTTTCTCACCCCTTCGTAGCTGCTTTCCACCCACCCACCCACCCTGCCTCACTTTATGTCTGGAAGAGCCAAATAGGGTTCAGCCACTACACCAGAGTCCCTCTCTGAAAGGCTTTAACAATCAGCCTCCTCAGCTTGGTCTTAGTTACATATTGCTTGGCGTGGTGAGTGAACACAGTCAGACAATTTGTGGGCCTCTTGATTGCCACAGGATCATTTGAAGGAATCTTGAACACAGCCCAGCAGTTGCAGCAACAAGGTTGTCTGTGTCAAACTCAACACCCTCTGTGACAAAAATGTGGTGGCTATTTGCACAGGGAGTATCAGTTCTCAGCCTTGTTTTCTTTCTCTGTTGAGACTGTCTTTGCGTTCCTAATATGATCAAGGATTTCTGTGCTGTAATGGTACACAGTATAAGATGTCATTTGCCCCAAGTGGCAGTGCTGGTGGGTGGGCGGAAGTTGCCATTGTGATTTCAGCTTTTTCAAGTCTCTAATGAGGTTCTGTCTATTGTTGGTTTCACATAGTTAACTGGGACCAGTTGAAAGATCATCTTCTCGGGAAGGCCAATCATAGAAAGATGGGGTAGTGAGAGAAAGACAAAAAGACAATAGCTTTGCATGCATTTGCACAGGTTAGCACATGAATACGAGGCAGCAGCACACATGAGCATGATGAATAGGAAACAGATCAGGAAAGTGAAATGTTCCTGTTCAAATTGCAGGGCTCTGTCTCCTACAAACTGTGACAGAAACCCATCATGAATGAGAACAAAGAACCATGCTACATCTCTAAACCAGCCTCTCTCTTAATTCAAAATGTCACTCGCTCCTGTAGGTGGCCTTCCCTGCAGGAGCAGAAGGGGCAGTTGTTAGGTTCACATTATGAACAGACCTCTCACGACTAACTAATATATCAACTGCAGCTGCACTTGTCCTTTCATTTTCAACTGTTTGGAATTTTGCAAGTGAATAATATGTGTATTAGGGAAAACAGCCACTAAACATACACAGCCAGGAGAAGGAGCATACAAAAAGGTATTATACTAAGGGAGAGTACTTGCATAAATATTTCGGTCAAGGAAAACTGCACACAAAACTGTACAACAATCACATGTGCCTAAAATAGTTATTCAGTCCTATTTATTTATTTATTTATTTATTTATTTATTTATTTATTTATTTATTTAATATACTGCACATTTGGCAGCTAACGCCACTCTGGATGGTTTACAAGAAACAAAATAAAAATACAATAATCAAATACATCAAATTACACATAAACAGCAGAACAATAAAACAATATAACTTAAAAAATCAATGAGACTAACATTCTCATTAGTGCAGTTTACATTAAGGGGGCAGTATAGAAATATATATAAATAGGTACAAATATAAATAAATAGCATTCAACAAATAAAATAAGCAAACAAACATGAGGGCGGATTCAGGGCCGGTGCGTCCATTAAGGCGAACTAGGCAGTTGCTTAGGGCGCCAAAATGGACAGGGGGCGCTGCCCAGCCAGCTGCCCCCCCCGCCACCGCTGCCGTCCGACC
Organism: Phrynocephalus forsythii; assembly: GCA_029282475.1. Lineage (NCBI taxonomy): Eukaryota > Metazoa > Chordata > Lepidosauria > Squamata > Agamidae > Phrynocephalus > Phrynocephalus forsythii. The sequence continues at coordinate 115,466,685 of JAPFRF010000011.1, forward strand.
CCCCTGTCGCCGTCGCCGCCCGACCCCCCTGCTGCCGCCGCCCCCTGACCCCCCTGCTGCCACCGCCCGCCCCCCTGCCGCCACCACCACCTCCCCGCCGCCCTGCCCCTCGCCTAGGGCGTGAAAAACCCTAGCGCCGGCCCTGGGCGGAGTTGATTTAAAGGTTGATGGATCTCTGTGCACTGTAGATGGAAAGTCCAGTCTAAATAGAAATGTTTTTAATGATCTTTTAAAGGCATCAAATGAAGGGGCTGAATGAAATCAGAGGGCAGCTGATTCACAGGCATGGTGCCACCACAGAAAAGGTCCTGCTACTTCTCTTCTCCTTCTAGGCATCTCTCACAGTGTCCTCAGCAGCCCCACCTGGGATGAACAGGTGCAGGGAGGGGGGCAGAACTCACTGGAAGAAGGCATTCTGCCAGGTATCAACGTATTGTATGTTAGTATCATCACCTTGAAGCTGGGACGTAAATGGACAGGTAACTAGTGTAAGGTGGCCAGTGTGGGAGAAATATGCTGCAAGCTTTATAGTCCATTGCTGCATTCTGGACCTGATTCAGCTTCATGGGCAACCCCACATACAGAGCATTACAGTAATCTTTTCTTGTAACTACCAGTGCATGGAACAGCATGGTGAGGGACCCAGTGTCAAGGCAGGGATGTGTTTGTGTGACTCCACATCCCACTTTACTTCAAACTCATAAACACATTAAGGCAGAGGCTCGTCCACCCAAAGAACCCGACACCAAAATACCAAAGGAACAATATAATATATGTGGCACAATGCAGGAGGAGTGTGCAGACTTCTACATTGGAGAAATTAAACAGCCATTAAACAGGCGGATAGCCCAACACAGAGAAGCAACAGCTCAGGACCAGAATCAGCAGTATACCACCACTTGAAGGACAAAGGGCACTTATTCAAAGATGAGGATATACACATATTAGAGAGAGAGATGATAGGTGGTTTGAGAGAGGAGTCAAGGAAGCCGTTCATGTGAATACAGTAGGACCCCCGTATCCACTGATTCATTATCCACTGATTCAGTTATCCACGGTTGGCAGAGGAAAAATAAATAAATAATTCAGCATCTGCAAAGCAAGCTACTGTCACAAAGAGCAGCTGTAAAGCAAGCTACTGTCATAAAACAGCAGCCATAAACCAAGCTACGGTCATAAACAGCAGCTGTAAAGCAAGTTACTGTTGTAAAACAGCAACTGTAAAGCAAGTTACTATCACAAAACAGCAGTTGCTGTTTTGGCATTCTCTCTTATCCACGGTTTTCACTATCCATGGGAAGGCTTGGAACCAATCCCCAACTGGGTTCCTACTGTATTGAAAACTCCTCTCTCAACAGAGGTGGGGGGCTTAGGCACAATCTGTCTGCTACTTATCAAGTGGCCATTTCAGCAATTCCCTGACAAATCAAGAATACTTCACACCTCCACCAACAAGGCCATGGCTAACAACTCATATTTTCTAGCTTTAAAGGTGGGCCATTGTTCACCTAAAGAACCTAGACTATTGTCTACCTACCAAATCAAAAGTACTTCATGCCTTCACCACGAAGGCCATAGCTAATGACCCAATCATTATGGGTTTCAGCACCTTAGGCCATTGTTCACCTTAAGGCTATTCAGACTGTTTTCTACCTTACAAGCCTATTCAGGCCATTGTTCATCTTCTGAGCCTGTTTCAGACCAGGGTGACCAGAGATCAAAGTGAGCTATAAAATCGAGCACTTGCAACTAGCTTTCCTCAGACTGATGAAGCTGTTTAGATGAGCAGCGAAACATTTCAATCTTTCAAAAAAAGAAGTCCAGTTGCCATGACTCAGCTTCCAGATAATCCTGTCCTAAGAATGTGAGTGAGCTGAGTTTTGAAGTGGCATTTTCCAGCATCTGCACTTAACAGCTGCTTATTGTGTCCAATAAAAAGCATTCGCAGCAGCAATATGACAAAGCTTTTAAGAGCTCATGATTCAGCAGTCTGTCTTAATAGAAGCCTGCATTGCTTTTCAAAACCCTTGTTGCTATATATCCTAGGCCTAAATGTTACAGTAACACAAGCATTTGAAAATGTGACATAAAATAAATTTACATATTTTACATTATTTTAATTTGTTTATACCCTTCTGTGTTTTATCTTTATGCGTATTTTTGGGATTTCTCATGGTGGAACATACGAAACTTGCCTCAGCAATAATGCATGGGAATCTCCATGATCTCTCTCAGGATAGCTAAGCAGTAAGCAGATCAGGGTCAATGACAGGATTATCACTCCACAACAGCCAGCTTCCTATCCTGAGGTGCTACTGTGGGCTCCATGCCACGTCTGCAAATGCCATTCCACTTAGCCTCCCAAATAACATTGGGCATTAGCACTGAGCATATCTGGCAGACTGCATAGGTCCTGCCAGCTTCCAAAGGTTAGAAAGAATAGGCTCAACAGGAGCAATTTGGTCTCAGCCCAAGATGTCAGGTTCCAAGCCAGATCCTCCGTCAAGCTTTTGTCCCTTTGGCAAGATGGTATGTCAGACTCCTGGCACTACTGGAATATGTAGAAAGCAGTGGCAGCTGCCTAGTGTGTGATACTCAGCAGAGACTACCTGCCTGGTTGCAAACATGCCAGTGATTTGCAGAGAACAGGCAAAAAAAAGAAAAAGACACAGAACTAGAAAAAAAAGAGAGAGAGAAAAACATGTACTTCTCATTCTCTCCCTCTCTCACCGTCCCTCCTCCCTCCCTCCCTCCCTCTCTCTCGGGTATAAAATTAGCTATGCTTTATTAGGAATGAAGTCGGGCCACTGGTCTATTTTTGTGCCACAATAGAGCTAAAGAGTATGGTGAAAACTCAGGAATTTGAGGGTTCAAGCAACCTAATAATAGCCCAGAAATACAGAATGGCTAGAGTTTTGCCTGCCCAACCCAAAGGAAGGTAAGTCAGTGGCTGATTTCATTCTGGAGGCTAGATCCCAGTTCCAAACAGCAGCTGTGCTGCCATGTTTCATTTTCAGAACCAGACCCATCTTTAATTCTGGCTTATTTCAACCCAGTCCAGGGTTTTCTGGGTAGGCTGTGATCTTAAAGGCAAATATTTCACATAGGAAAACATTTATAAACTCTGGCTGCACATGCTTATTGAAGTATTCCGTGGCAATTGCCCAAAATTCCTATTACTTCTTTAGAAACCAGAGGGAAGGAGAGGAGCCAAAGAGAGGCAGGAGCTGGGAGAGATGAGAAGCTTATGAAGAGATTTCAGAAACACTGGCTGCACAAGATTATCAGGTATTAGCCAAAATCCTCTTCTGTAACTATGCAAATGGCCTAACAAATTGTCCCAGGAAACCACCTTAGACATGACTACAGTAGTTTCATAGTGAGTTATGCAGCTCAGGATGTAACAAATCCTACTTATGGTGGTGTTTTAATTTGGGTCCATTGGCCTCCAAAGTTTACACCATTTGTGCTACACCACCATAACTAAGAGAGGCTTTGGGCCAGTCTCTAGCAATTGCCCAAACTTCTTACCAGTACTTGATAAACAGAGGAATCAGAAGGAGAAAGAAGCCTGAAAAACAGGTGTGGGGGAGAGAGAGAGAGAATGTGAATAAAAGTGTTGGATTCAAATAAATTTCATAAGAACATAAGAAGAGCCGTGCTGGATCAGGCCAAAGGCCCATCTAGTCCATCTTCCTGTATCTCACAGTGGCCCCACCAAATGTATCTGGGAATGCACGAGACTAGATCTCTGTCTCCTGATACTACTCCCCTGCATCTGGCCCTTGAAGTAGCCCGGTTTTAAACATGAAGATTACACATCCCCTTCATGGCTTGTAACCTATGATGGACATTTCTCCCAGGAATTTGTCCAATCCCCTTTTGAAGGCATCCAGGCCAGATGCCATCACCACATTGTGTGGCAGGGAGTTCCACAGACTAACAACATGCTGGGTTGAAAAAATATTTTCTTTGGTCTGTTCTCACTCTCCCAACCCTCATCAATTTGAGTGTATGTCCCCTAGTTCTGGTATTTTGTGAGAGGAAGAAGAGCATCCCTCTATCCACTTTACTCATGTCCTACATAATTTTGTACATCTCAATCAAATCCCCCCTCAGGCACTTTTTTCCAGACTAAAGAGCCCCAAATGTTTTAGCTTTTCCTCATAAGTGAGGCCCACCTTTTCCAGTTCCACTATGTCTTTTTTGAGGTGCAGTGACCAGAATTGTACACAATACTCCAGGTGCGGCCTTACTATCATCTTGTACAATGGCATTATGGTGGCTGTTTTATTTTCAATCCCCTTTTTGTTTTGATTTCAAACATCATCCTCATATTTCTGTGCAAGATGGCAGCCCATAGAGTGTGTGGCAGATCCGCCTATGTCAGCCTCAGGAGCCTCTGATGCCATCTATTCTGCCACCATCATCATCTCAATGAAGACTACTCTTCACAGCTGACCATGTGGTACCAGCCTGAACTTGACTTTTGCTGTGGCTACTGTTCTTAGTTTTAGATCTGAAATGCCATCTATCTCCCATGCACAAGGTGATGGTTCATACATTCTTGTCTTCTAGAGGAGAGCAAGAATAGAAAAATAATACTTGATATTGCATCTTGGCATAGATTACCAAATGGTAGTTCAAAGCAACAAACTGGATGCCTATGTGGACATAGCTTCTGCAGTACAAACGTCACAGATAATCAGATGCCCCTGCTCTGGCTATTTCATTCTCTGAATAATCTAAAACCAGAAAGTTTTACAGCTGGCATCCACACCTTTGCTTTAGCTCCATCTCTAGATCTAGATCCTTGATGTATAAACAAACAAAACAATTGGACTCAAACGCAACATGAAAGCAACTTGCCTGAGATTTCCTTCTGATTACTGAGGCTTGAGAATGCCATACACTGGGTTGCCCAGGTGGAAACAACCACAATTCTCATTAAAAGTTTAGGGAATAACACTCCAGTACCTCCCAGCTCAGCAGGCAGGCACTTAAGTGTACATGCATTTATACTGCTTTGTGCCAAAAAGCAATAAGTATCCAGTGAATTCACTGAAACATTGCCATGATTACTTTTTGTTTGAGTGAGAAGTAATTGACTGATGAAAAAGTGAGCCGTATTCTAAGATTTTGTCTTACTATGTTATTTCTTTGTGAATGCTGGTGAACCCAAAGGGGATCCTTAGACCATCCTGATTACTGACACTTGTGTCTTTCAGGCTGGCCTTTTTTCTCCTGGCAAAGCGGGCATGTTCTTAGAAAGCAATTTCCAGCCCTTTGCTCCCCCTTTGAATTGTGGACACAGAACAATATCCCACATTCAAAAATCAGATTTTTTTGGTCAGGTTTCATTATTGGAGGAGCTACTTTTGTTAACTTTATTAGAAGTTCAAATCTCTTCAAAGTCCACGCTATCCCCATCAGACCAAGAAAGTGGTAGACCTGCATTCAGAAAATACCACTTTCCAGCCCCTTTCATATCAAGTTAAAACAAACCAGCAGATAATGGAAGGAACAACCTAAGCCTGAGGATCTGGAAAGACACCACAGATGACACTGAATGTAGATGAAAGAATATTCAGATCTGGTATAAGACCAAATGCACCATCCTCAATAAATGCCATTTAAGGGGAATAAACCTCCAAAAGAGAAAGAAGGGAAGGGCATTAGTCAGCGTTACTCTGCCAAATACAGTGGATTAGCCAGAAAATCATCAAGCAACTATAGTAAATATGAATAAGTGCTATTCAATTCCAGGAGAGCAGGGGAAGGAATTCTGTTACTATCAAAAGACTGCAAACACCTAAACTGTTATGATAAATATTCTGTTAATAGGCTTTGTGGGAGTAATAAATCACAGGCATTCTTCACAGTGGTGCATTTGTAATATTTTGGGCTGCGGAGAAGCCCTGCATAAAGAATGTTATTTAATATAGTTTAATTATTCAGGTAAATATTCCACCCCAATGCACTCACCTGCTCGCGGGGCCAACCCTTCCATTTGGCAGATGAAGGCCACATAAAACCCTCTCCCAGAGACCACCCTTGCCATTGCTGCTTCAAAAATATTTCCACTTTTAGCAGCAGCCAGGCTGTGAATGCTAAGCTTTCAGCAAGTAACTGTGAAAGCAACACACTTGTCTCAGTATCTTTAAGACAGAGAGGTAGGTGGCAGCAGTAGCCATGATGGGGATGAGTGTACATGCTGGGGATCGAGGTAGGGTGAGGGGGCAGCAGCAGCACCACTGACTCTTTTCTTTATGTGTTGGGTGTCAGGAAACTTTAACGGCCACTGCCAGATGTGCACACAGAATGAATGAGAGATTCCTGTCCTCCCGAACACCCTCTTTTACACACAGCAAGTACCGTCTTCCCTCTGCTCTTATCTCACAGGACAACTGAGTTTATCCCAACTTGATGGGATAAACTCAGATCAGATGTCTTGGGCAACACCCCTCCTACATCCCTGGCCTGCATGGCCACATGTGGAGGACACTCCCTCGGGGAAGGCCAGTAACATAAGTTGCACAATATCCTTTCATCTGTTCAGTAAAACAGAAGTCACCCAGTTCTCCTCTTTTTGGCCTGGAAACGTTCCAGGGAACTTTCAAGGAAAAAGCATTGAAAAGCTGATGACCGGTATGTGGCTCTAATAACATTATTTTACAGGCAAGAAAAGAAATCCTAATACTGAGTACTAGAGATGGGCACAAAACAAGCAATTTTTCGTTTTTTTTTTTTTTTTTTTTTTTTTCGTTACGCAACGAAAACGAAACAAAATTTTTTAAAACAAAACAAAAACGAAATGACCAAATTTGCCATGTTTTTCATTTTCGTTGCAGCAGATGCATTGAACTAAAAAGAATGCTAACGAAACAGCAATTTTTGTTTTTGTTTTTGTTTTTTCATTTCGTTACCTAATGAAACGAAAATGAATTTTTTTGCAAAAAACATCACGAAAACGAACTGAAACGGACCCCTAAACGACCAAACGACAAATGAAACACCATTTTTTTGAGTCGTGCCCATCTCTACTGAGTACTATTTTGGGGAGAAAGTTGCACTGAATGACATCTAATCTATATCCTACTGGACTGTGGGAACAGTAAAAACAGCATGTGAGATAAAAATAATTCCTAGATCTCTTCTATTCTATGTGAACTCAAAGTAAGGAAATTTTCTATGGAAAAAAATGTATCGCAGGGCCCTTTATTACCAAGTTATTCTCAGTGGACCAGAGCTTCTGGAAAGGAAAACATGCTTGGGTCTCTGAAAAGATGACAAACACATATGCTATCTTTTGTGGATGGAGTTGGAGCTGTGACAAAGGCAAGGCACTCTTTTGGCATCAAGCAGCAGAAAGTGAGGTGAAATCAGTGCTCTGTATGAAGGAACAATTACCAGCCTTGTTTCTGAGCAGAGGTGATGTAAGCCACCTTCAGTTCATGCTACAGTCTCATGCGTTTATATTTAAACCCTTACATTTGCGTACAGATGCATAAGATTGCAATAAGGCTGTGAAATTCCCATTTCAACTGCTATGTTGTGCCTTATTGGAAGTATCCAGAAGTTGAGTCAAGACAACTGGACTTCTTTGCTTGTGAGAGCAAAACAGCTTCATCAGTTGGAGAAAAGTTGGTGTGAGGCTTCCAATTTCTCGTTCACCTTGGTTTCACTCAACCTTCATCTGAATAGGCACCTTAGATCAAAAAAGGCCTGGGGTGTGTGAAAGTCAGACGTCTGCAGTCCTTCCCAACACCCATTAAGCATAGATCATTAGCAGTGGCCTCCCTGAACATGTGACTTTAGGTCTTAAACAGAATCTAAGTGGATGGATACCATCTGGTCCTGGTGATTTGTTAGCATTTAGTTGAACAAGACATGCAAGAACCTCCTCCCTGTTTATTTCTATCTGGCTTAATTTTTAGGTTTCCCTCCCTATGAAGATAGGCTCTGTTTTGGGCATGTGGTCTCTGTCTTCTTCAATGACTACTGAAGTAAAGAATTCACTGAGTCTCTGCAATCTCTGTTTCCTCTTTAATAATCCCTTGTCTTCCACTATAATCTAATGGTCCAATGGCCTTCCTAGTTGGGTTCTTACTTCTAATGTACTTGAGTGTTTTTAGCTGTACGCTCATCCAAGTCTTGCTTTGCTTTCCTGATTGTTGCCTTGCATTTGTTCTGCCAGAATTTATGTTTCTGCCTGTTGTCCTCGTTTAGACAAGCCTTCCATCTATTAAATGAGCCTTTCCTGCTTTTGATCACTTCCCCAACAGCTCCTGTAAGCCACATCAAAGTCCCTGAGGGGAGCCCCCCAACTTCCTAGTGGGCTGTGGCCCAGCCTCCATGGTCACCATGGCAACAGGAAGCTTGGGAGCAAGAGTTCCCTGAGGAGAGATTCCTGAGGGGGGCTCCCCAAACTAGGGATGGGGGTCTTGGGAGTGGGTGCAACATCCCAAGGTTTAGCAATGGTTGGGTGCAATCCCTGGCCCGGCACAAGTTGCCAGCGCTATTCTAATAACAACAACAACAACAACAACAACAGCTGGGATCATGAGCACCTCCAACAGCTCATGGTTGCCTTTTAAATTAGTTTTTGCCATTTTGGTGCTATCCTTGTGCATTTAGATCAATATGTTTATTGTATTCATTGTTCTTAATGTTGGGGGGTTTGTTTGTTTGTTTTACTGTGTTTTGAACCACCCAGAGTAATCTTGGTAGCTAGATGGGTGGTATAAAAGCTTAAATAAATAAATAAATAAATAAATAAATAAATAAATAAATAAATAAACCAACCTCTGGAAGACCAAAGGTTGAGAATGACTTGCTATAAAGCTTTTAAAAAGTGACTTGTAAATGTGCCCAGAAGTAGCTAGTAAAGCTTTAAAACATCATTTATGTATTATTAATTAAAGTTTTTAATTACAGTACCCATTATACATCTGAAGGAGTCTGGGTTTTGTCCACCCTGGTATAGATAGGACAGTTATTTTGAAACAGGCCAGGTGTCATGTAATTTATCTCAATCAGCAAGACTGTATCTGAAACATTTATGATGATATATCAGATTGGTGGACTCAGCAGGAAGCCTTTTTTCCAAACACTGTGTTGTGTTTTAGTTAAACCAACCTCTGAAAAAAATGGGATAAGGACCTGTTTACACATCTCATCATCTGTCTTTTTCATTTACTAACCATTTTTAAATGAATAGCTATTCTGTGAACAGATGAATAGTTTCTCCAAACCAAAAAATGATTCCTTAGAATTAATAAATTCTGTCTTATATAATGAATTACTTAGGGAAGCAAAATGATTCCTGCTGGCTTTTCAAACAGATTCCAGATGCTAGATGACAAGAAACACATAATATTTGATGATAGCCTACACACTGTTCTGTCATTCATCAGATATGCTATTTTAATCAAACACAATAATTATTAAATGGAAAAATAATAAGGGCTGAAGTGCATCTAGTATTACTCATGAGGGTGCTTCTATACTCTCTACAAGTGCAGCTTACCTTGAGGTATCTTCTCCATGAAACAGTATATACCATATAACTCCCACTTTTAGGGAGAGGCAGGGATCTCATCTCAGGTTTATTGAAAGACTGCATTACTAAAATTCTAAATGGTATTTCTACTGGGCTTGGAAAGAATGCTGATTTTTAAAAGAGTGAACAAAGAAGACAAAATGATTAGATTTGTCTATCTAGGCCCAAGCCATTCAGTGTTTAGCTGTGAAAGAAGGGCTCTGAATCATTATTTTGATGAATTATCAAGAGATGCAGGGAAGTACAGCCCCATTCTATTATGCCGAAAGCTAGAGAAAGACTGAAAAAGGTGGGGCCCGGCAGCTTCATCCCACCCTCCTTCCTACCAAGAAGTCAATCAGACATTCATGTGATGCATGTGATCTCCAGTAATCAGGATTTCCAACAGATAAGCCACCCAGGCTCTGCTTCTGATGTTTGCATTCATAAAATAAAGATCTGAGCAACTTCTCATTGGGGATTATGAGGATGTGATTTAAGATATCCAAATTCAACACGATGTATTCTGTATAATCAAAATGTAACACAGAGCAAGTAAGGTTACTGGACCAAAAGTCAGCTTTCCTCTGCTGAGGTAACTAGGGAAAATCTAGAGCAAAGATTGTCTGTTCTTGAAAGGTCGTCATGGGCGATTCCTAGAAAGGATAACAGTCAACGTGACCTGGTGGGTTCTGGGCATCTTGAAAGCCAGTTATAGGCTGACACCTGCAGCATTAGCTCATTATGGGGGAGTGGTATTCCAGTAGGTGTCATGAGGATATACAGTGTTACCTCAACTTACGAATTTAATCCATTCCAAATGCATGCTCTTAAGTCAAACTACTCTTAAGTCAGGGTACCTATCTAAAATGGAAAAAAATAAGTTAAAAATGAAAAAAATTAAAAAAAAATGTAAGTCAAGCAGACCATATCTAAAATTTGTAAGGCGGCAGTTAAAATGCCAATATTTTTCCGCTCTTAAGTCGAATTGCTCTTCAGTCGAGCTGCTCTTAAGTCGGGGTACCACTGTAAAACCTTTGTGAGATCTCAGTCCGTGGTCTTAGGAAGAAATGGCAGACCCCATTAAGTTGCTCTTCCTAACACCCATAATGCATTACGATCTCTGTGTTTGTCTGTATGTCTCTGTTTTAGCTTAATAAAGCTGCTGCTTTTCTTTAAATGTGTTGTGCTTCTTGCCCTACTGGGGCCACCAAATCCCATCTTTACAGGATACAATGTGGGAGTGGGGTTTATCAGCAAACCACAACTCCATCACCCCTTTAGCTCTCTCACTAGTTTCAAGCATAATGCTCAAACAGGGCTCTGTACCATGGGGAAACAATGTCATGAATTTGGCGGCAGACCAGATTGACAACTGTAGACCCATCGCCAATGTTCCTTTTATTAGCAAGGTTGTTGAGAGGGTGGTGGCGGACCAGCTTCAGAGAGTGCAGCTGAGGGAGATTACTTCCACCCCTTTGTCCATCAATTGTGGGGTGTCTCAGGGGTTGATCATCTCCCCTATGCTCTTTAATAGCTATATGAAGCTGCTGGGGGAGGTCGTTAGGAGGTATTGGGTTTTGTGTCATCATTACGCTGATGACACCCAGCTGTATATCTCCTTTTCCCCATCTGCAGTGGTTCTCATTTCATCCTTGGAGTGCTGTCTGGATGCCATTCTGGAGTGGATGAGAGCGAATAGACTGAGGTTAAATCCAGGCAAGATGGAAGTCCTTTGAGTGGGTGCTTCAGGTGGGTTTGGGAAACTCCCTCACTTTTGGCGGGGTGACTGTCCCCACACAGGATGTGGTCTGCAGTCTGTTGAGCATTCTGTTGGACCTGGGGCTTAAAATGGAAGCCCAGGTGGTGTCAGTGCTCCATTCCGCACATTACCAGCTGCGGTGGATCACACAGCTGTGCACCTTCCTCAACTCCAGCACCCTCACTATGTTGGTCCATGCACTTGTAGTCTCAAGATTAGACTACTGTAGTGCACTCTACATGGGGCTGCCTTTGAGATTAATGTGGAGGCTCCAGCTAGTGCAGAATACTGCAGCCAGGTTAATAATGAGTATAAAATGTCACCAACATATCACCCTGATACTGGCCACACTGCACTGGCTTCTGATCCACTTCCGCATTGATTTCAAGGTTTTGATGTTGACATACAAAGCCCTAAACAGTTTAGGACCTTGCTAACTATCAGAACTGCTTCTACCTCAAATTACCACCCGGAACACTTGTTCCTCCCAGGTGGGTGATCTGAGGCTGTAAAAAAATTACCAGGAAATGGGCTTTCTTGGTGGTGGCATCTCATCTTTAGAATCAGGTCCCCTCCACCCAAGATATCTGCGTGGCACCCACACTGCAGGCCTTTAAAAGACTCATGAAGGCCTGGCTTTTCAAAACGGCTTTCCCTGGCTATTGACTATCACTGCTGCTGATCTGTTTTCAAAATCTTTACTCTGTTAAGTGTTAGGGCATCTTGTACTGTTGCTTTTGATTTCAATTATGGTATGTGTCTGTTATTATGTTTTGATATTTACCTTAAAATTCTGTAAACCACTGAGTGTGGCATTTACACCAGATGGTGCGGTATATAAGTCAAATAAATAAATAAATAAATAATGTAACTTTACAGCTGCTTACAAGTGAAAATGTTACATTGGCTTTTTCAGGTCTGAGAAAAACACCTTCATCATGGAAAAATAGCTTTGTTGGTCAAGGCTATCAACACAAGTAACATTTGAATATTTGCCATGACTCAGGTTGGTTCTCGTGTTATTGACCCTTTCATGGTTCAGACAAAAATAGAATTTATACAGGTGAAAGATGAATTTGCACATTGCTCGTAACAATCGCTTAGGCCTTGGAATCATAGTTGCTGGTGGTTTTGTTCACTTTCTAAGACGCAACACTGAATTCTAAAGAGTTATGTATAATTCACTGTCACCCAGTTGTGTCATTAAGCATAACTGTTACAACTGAAACTCTCAGATCGATTGACTAGCAGGGACTATGACATTATCTATTGTCCCATTGAGAATTTCCTGTGTACTTAGCTGCAGTCTTCACAGTAGCTGCGAGATAACTGACTGAGTTTTCCAGGAACAGTGATACAAAACTGTTTGAGGGTGGTTTAGTGTTAAACAGGCCATTAAGAGCCACTAACTTTACAAAAGATCGGCTTCTTATTAGCAGCCTCCTTTTTCTTTTTTATTCTTATGTAGGCTGCTATTGAAAATGTCACAATGACCATTTGCACTTCCACATGTACCACTCTATTTCTTCTGCCCAGAATGCACAGACAGCTCAATTTGGGAACTGTGTATTGGCAGCAGGGAACTTCTCTTTTATAGTGATATTAGAAGCAGAACAGTAGTCACACACTGTTAAGGGCTAATGAGAAGATGGGTCATTGTAGCTGGATGGTCTTGTGTTCATTTATGTTCCAAAGGAAAATAAGATGTATGAGTTTTGGATTATCTGAGCTTAGGGAGCTGGGAATGTTTAGCCTTTCAAAAAGAAGGCTGAGGGGGAATATGATAGCTATGTTTAAATATTTGAAAGGATGTCATATTGAAGAAGAAACGGGTTTGTTTTCCATGGCTTCAGAGACTGGTTTAAAACTACAGGAAAAGAGATTCCATTTAAACATTAGGAAGAACTTCATGACAGTTATAGCTGTTTGGCAGTGGGATATGCTGCCACGGATGGTGGTGGAGTCTCCTTCTTTGGAGGTTTTTAAGAAGAGGCTGGATGGCCATCTGTTGGAAATACTGTGATGGGGGTTCCTGCATGGCAGGGGGTTGGACTGGATGGCCCTTGAGGTCTCTTCCAACTCTATGATTCTATGATTCTAAGTGCAAAGTTCCGACCGCTTCAAGGAGGAGCAAAGGGCCTCCAGTTCTCATGGCAGTAGCCAGTTCCCCAGCTAAAGAAAAAAAAACAGGCTCTGGTGGCACCTGCTCTTCCACAACAACATAGAAAAGGAGGCAGCAGCAAATGTGTCCTCCACATCTCTCAGACGGAGGCGGACACAACCCATGCATGCCCCCACCTGCATATATCACGTGGATGAGATGAACTGGAAGCCTGTTTTCTTTAAAGACATGAAATAAATTTGTTTATCTGATCATGAGGCTTCTACACTTCTACAGGCTGCAGATTACATTGCTGTTGCTTGATGATTGGGTATCAGTAGGTAATCACAGCCTTCATGAGCAAGTTGATTGAATAGATGTGACTGATTTGAAGGAATAGGTCTGTGATGGAAGAATGTTTATCATCTTCTAATTGGGAAACTAACATCCCACATTATGTCCTTAAAGGCCGTCAGTTTTCAGTGGAAGCCACAGACCACCCTTGAACATTTATTACAGTGTTCACAGAGGCTGGAGCACACAGAGAAGAGACTACCGTGCATGTCATGGGTAATGGTTAAGGTCATCTTGTAGAGGACACTGTCTCCCTTTTAAGGTTTGTGGGCCCCAGGCCAGGAAAGGATTCGAGAAGAAGACCTAGGATGATACAGTAGATATAGTAGATGGGGCTAGAATCTAATTGCTGCCTTGGGAGGGGCCCCTCTACCAAGAAATGTTGAGCAGCACTGACCCCTGGCTGAAGTTTCCAAGATATCATCATCAAGGCAGCCTCACAAACACTGTGTCCCAAAGCTCCATGTCTCAGTATGTGCTTGTGGGTGGGTGGGTGGATGTGCGCGCTCGTGCACGCACACACACACACGTGCATGTGCGCACATGTTCTTACATGTGCTTAACCTTGCTTTGCACTCCTACAGAGGGAAGACAGCCTTGAAATCTAGAACTTGACAGAATCAAGGGGAAGGTCTCTGGGCGGTTTACAACTAAAATGAACAGTTCAAACAGTTCAAACATTGAAATATTAGTGAACAATTGAAATCATTAAAGACATTTAAATACAAAACACTAAAATTGACACCAGGACCCACACACAATCTACGTTATGTCAGTTAAAAAACTTCTGAAACAGGAAGGTTTTTACCTGGCACCGAAACATCATCAGCATTGACGCCAGGCCTTATCTCACTTGGGAGGGCGTTCCATAGCTTGGGGGCAGCTACCAAAGAGCCTCTATACCTACAAGCCATCCCTTTCACCTCCTTGAGGGATGGCTCTTTCAGGAGGGCTCCCTGGCTACATCTTAATTGCCGGGTAGGTTCATATGGAAAGAGACAGTCCTTCAGGCATCTAGGTCCTAAGCCATTTTGGGCTTTACATGTCAAAACAAGCACTTTGGATTGGGTTCAGGCAGCAACTGGGAACCAATGAAGGTTATACATAATTGGCATGATATGATCTCTGGTGACTCCACCACTCACCAGCCGCACCACACAATTCTGAACCAGTTGCAATTGCCGGAACATCTTCAAAGGCTGCCCCACGCAAAGCACATTGCAGTAATCAATACGGGATGTTACCAGTGCATGCGTAACTGTTATATTTTTTCTGCAGCTGTAGAAAGGCAGCCCTGGCCACGGAGTCCACCTGGGCTTCCAGTTAGATCAGGGTCAAGGAGCAACAAGTGACCCTGTCCCTTTAGGGGGATTGCAACCCCATCCAGAACAGGGAGATGGCCCTCTAGCCTTGTCTGGCAGAACACCCACTAACAGCACTTCCATCTTGTCTGGAGTGAGTTTCAATTTATTAACCCCCATCCAGTCCATTATCTGGTCCAGACAAGAAGTTCAGCACAGAAACAGCCACACCTGGATTGGTGAAAAATGAGAAGTAGAGCTGAGTATCATCAGCCCAAACCTTCTGATGACCTCTTCCAGCAGTTTCATGTAGCTATTAAACAGCATGGGGGACAGTATTGAGCACTGTGAAACTTCATGACATAAATGCCATGGGGCAGAGCAACTGTCCACCAGCATCATCTTCTGGACACAGTCAGCCAGGAAGGAGTGGAACCACCGCAAAACAGTGCCTCCAATTCCCAAACTGGCTAGCCAATCCAGAAGGTTGATGGTGTCGTAATAAAGCCTCTAGAGATGGGCACGAAATACTAAAATGGCATTTTGTTTCATTTTTCATTTCGTTTTTCTTTTCATTTTTTGTTTCATTTGAAACAATTTTTAAAAATCATTTTGTTTTTTGTTTCCTTTCCCTTTTTTCATTTTGTGTTTTATATGTTTTATGTGTTTAACTGTTTGTTTATGTGTTTTATTTGTTTTTTTAAACTCTTTTTCGGGCACATTGGGGGAATGGTGTAGGGTTTTTAAACTTTTTTTTAGCCCCCGAAGCAAGTGGTAGCTACAGCCATCGTCACTTGCTTTCGGGGCTAAAAAAGTTTTTAAAAAGCCATTCTTTGCTGCCTACTGGGTGTGTTGGGAGAAATTGTGAGGTTTTAAAACTTTTTTCCACCTCTGAAGTAAGTTGCAGCTGCGGCCATGGCTGCTTGCTTCAGTGGCTTAAAAAAGTTTAAAACAACATGAAACAACATGAAAATTTTCATTTCGTTTTGTTTTCTTTTTTAAAATCAGTTTATTTTTCATTTTGTTACAACAAAGAAAATGAAATAAAAAACCATTTCATGCCCATCTCTAAAAGCCTCAACTATCTCTGGAGGCAAAAATGTTGACATTAGGGATTGTCAAAATACAGAAAAATAATGTTTTCTTTTGTTTGGTTTCTAGAGTAGCCTCGTTTTGTTACAAAACAAATTTTAAAGTAGTTTTGTTAGAAAATGAAATGAAATGCTATGCAAGTGATTTTTAGGTAAGTCCCTGAAATCTGGAAAGGGTTTTGGGGTCAAAGAGCTGAGTTACGAAGCTCCAAAGGGGGTTGATTAATTGGAATTAATGAGAAGCGGCAGCAGTGCTATAGCTTGCCTGATCAGCTTCCGATTCCAATGGGGTGGGGGGAGGAAAGCCTTTCTAATTGAAATCAGAAGCTGATCAGGTGAGCAATAGCACTGCTGCTGCTTCCCATTAATTCCAATTAGAAAGGTTCTTTTTCCTAAGAGCACCCCCTTTGGAGCTTCCCAGAACCCCAAATCTTTCAAAATCTTTGTGAGTCACCTAAAATCACTTGCAGAAGGTACCCCTGCTATTTGCATGCCTGGGATCAGTAATTTTCCATTGCATATTATGAAGCTCCAAAGGGGGTGCCTCTAGGGAAGAAAACTTTCTAATTGGAATTAATGAGAAGCGGCGTCAGCGCTATAGCTTGCCCTATCAGCTTCCGATTCCAATTAGAAAGTTTTTTTCCTAGGAGCTTCATAACTCAGCTTCCTGAACCCCAAACCTTTCAAATTTCATGGGGCTTGCAGGGAAAAGCGTGAGGAGCACGCCTGCCATTTCCTCTAGAATGAATCATTTCATTTCATTCTAGAGGGGGAAATTGTGTTTTGCTTCGTAAGGAAACGCTAGCTGCCATTTTGTTTCATTTCAAAACGTTTCGAAACCTTACCACGCAACGAAACAGTGTGTTGTTTTTCATATGGTGCCCATACCTAGTTGACATTGGCCATTACTTCACATCCCTTTCATTGCGGTTCACGGTCCCGCTTGGTACTGGTATGAAGTAATCTTATTGCGTGACAACGGAAGTTCGTCCCAACCATGCCCCCTGAACTGTGATTTAAGCGGGATGAGCGATTCCCCTCCCTGGCCTCAGGAATCTGCTCATCTCGCTTCTCATTCTGATATGAGAGCTCGTGAAGTAAGTCTCATCGCGGAACGAGTGCCGATTGTAGCTCGTTGTCATCTAGTGGCAGGAGTGTGAAGTGACATTTGCCAGTAAATTCCCTATGGAGTTAGCAATGCAGTGCTGAGATTTTAAAAGACAAATGCCTCGAAGTTTGCTCCGTAACACATTGAAGGCAAGGCTTCAGAGAATCGAAACATTGAAAAACGGAAGGTCAGACTGAAAAAAAAAAAAGACAACGAAGGCATAGAATTTCACATCTCATCACGGAACAAGGACATGCTGTGACAACACCTCCCTTTTAAATGTGTAATTGTGATGAAAAATGTGAAGGGTAGGGAACAAACTTATTAATCTTCACAATATCCACTTGGTAATGCTGCCACCATTTTAATCGTTGCCTTATGAACTGGGACAGACTCAGATGTATAACATAAAAATAATAATGAAGTTTATTGAGAAAATAAATAAATACAATAATGACTGAAGTTGGTATGTGTTGCCTTAAACATAGAATAGATTAATTCAACTCTTCAAGCCTCCCTGTCTTTAATAACCAGTAAACTGTAAAGCCCTCACTCCTTGACTGAACTCTAACAGAGCTGTGCTCTCTCAACACTCACTCTCAACCCTCAACTCTCAACTAACTCTTAACTCAACTGACTCTCACAGACCAGGCTCCACCCTTTTTATACCATCTGATCCCCCGCCCTCCTGCTGGGATTGGCTGATGATTTACATATGCATTTCTCTTGCTTCCAGGGTGTTGTCACACATGCAGTAACAGTCGTCCCAGTATCATCAATCACACTCATGGGTACACGGGAACAGGGACAGAAGCGAGAGTAGACCACGTGATCGTGACTGATGTCAACACGCAATGAACTTCCTCCTGAAATGAGAATGGATGTGAAGTAACCGGCATTGAGGCTGTCTTGCTTTGAGCACATTATGAGAGGGCAGAACTCACTGGAAAAGACAATTGTGCTGGGGAAAGTGATAGTCAGAAAGAAAAGAGGATGATCAAATAAGGGATGGAACCTTCTCCTTAAAGACATAGACTTGAGTTTACAAGAGCTGAGCAGGGCTGTCATGGGCAGGGCACTTTGGAGACTGCTCATTCATGGGGTCACCCTAAGTTGGAGGTACCTTGATGTCATATAATCAGAACAACTGTTATGTTGTTTATGTGCCACCAAGTCAGAATTATACAGGGCTTTCAAAGTAAGTAGCATATTTTACTGGCTTTGCCATTTCCATACCCACAGTGAATTCCCATGGCCAAACACGAATTTAAACTCATGATTCCTGAGTCCTAATCCATTATTCTATTGACTGCACCACACTAGGTATCATTGGTAAGTCTAATAACTGTATTAATGTTGTTCCTTAGATACGTATAATGCAATTTTAATCTTAAAATTTTTAAAACTGACCAGAAATTCAATTCAAATTCGACTACATTGCACTGTATTCTGTTGTGTTGTTTTAATGTGACATTCACCATGACCTGCATGCTAAATGACGAACTGAATTTATTTGGTTGATTTAGAAATGAGGCTCTTGCTACTAGCTTAGTTACGATTTCATGGTATTTGTGTGGGTGTGTATGTGTTGCATATTTGACACTAAGCTGCTATCATAAACATGCTGCATTCTGGTTAATCTCTTCCTCTGCTGTCAATTACAAACAGAACTGATGACTAAAAGACAAATCTGCACAACATCACATGTCAAGAGTCCCCGGTAATGACACATAAATATGTTCCAATAAAAGGGAATTAAATCACTCAAAAATATTGCAGTTGTGTGCTCAGCTTTACACAAGGCAGTCCTCTTTCTGAAGGGTTGCCAGCTTGTAGACCTGTGTTTGCAGGGAACATTCATTGATTTGGAAGGGCTATTCAGGCCCATGATTTGGAAAGAGAACAAACAAAAAGAGAGCAGGGAACATGAAGTTTTCCATTAAGATCTCTCTCTCTCTCTCTCTCTCTCTCTCTCTCTCTCTCTCTCTCACCAGTGCCAAAGTGATGCACAATGAAGGTCACAGTATAAAAAATAGTACAATATAAAAATGCCAAAAAAAATCTTTGGAAACAAAATAAAAAATCCTGTTAAAATCCAAAAGCCTAGCAAAATAATACACTAGCAACAGTGAAGAATGGACTAGCTTAACATCCGTTGAGTGTTCTGTAACCAATCATAGTATGGCTACCCGCACCCCACCCCACCCCACCCCCACCCCCCAAAAGATACAAGGGGCCCTAATTCATGGAACATGCAACAGGCTCCATTGAAGAAATCAAAGTCAGGGCTGTCTCTTAATGGAGGAGAGACTTAGATATTCTGGCCCCAAGGCCTTTGCATATTTGCACTTATTCATCTGGACAACAGACTGAGTAGATGGCACCACCCTCAGTGGTAAGATGTTATGTGTATTTATTTAAACTCTACTAGTTAATTCTAAATTTTCATCTGAGCATATAAAATGAACTTATGCAATTTATATGCAAATTTTGTGATCCATTTCCACTTCTCCAGAGGAAAACCCTAGAGGGGCTTCTATTCTATTTAAGCATCAGAGCTGACGTGTTCACACTGAATCAACTGAACAAGGTCTGCTGCATCCCACTCCCAAAAGGTCCAAAGACATCACTGTTAATAAGGATAACAGGTAAAACTCTTCCACAGATAAGTTTGAGATTCACCCCAAATGCAGGAAAGGAGTGGATAACAAAGAGGGTCTTATTAAAAAAGTAATGGGAGGGGCAGGTCCTTCTAGGTCACATCATGTTCTTTGTAGAATTCTTTTCCCACTAATGACTCTACTGTTTGAACAGCCTTTAGACAATCGTTGACCTGTGGCTGTTCTAAAACAGCAAGAGGTTTATTTTATTTTATTGCATATGACGTTATTTTAAAATTGTTGGCCTTTTTATGCTACTTTGTGGTTTGTCGGTGAAGATTCTCAATCATCCAGGTGAGGTTATCTGGAAGTTGAGTTATGGCAACTGGACTTTGTTTCTTGAGAGGCCAAAACGTCAGACTGATGAAGCTTCTTGGATAAAAAGAGAAACATTTCGATCTCTCAAGAAAAGGAGTCCAGTCGCCATAACTCAGCTTCCAGACACTTTGTGCTTTTTTTTTTCATTATCCCTTGGCTATAAAACTAGAAAATTCACATGGGAATAAGAAGGCTAGGGTAGTATAGCTAGTTTCAATACATTACCTCTGTCTAATCGTGGGAAGAGGAATTTTAAGGCTTCCCCTGCCTCCTCATTTTAAGAAGAATGCAATCCCACTTTAGCATGCAAGGCCACAGCACGGCTGCTAATTATAACACCCTTTGGACATTATCAATTCCTAGGAGATTACGGGTTGTAGGTGGCACTGCAAGTTAAGTCGCTGAGCCACTGGGCCTGTTAATCGATGGATATATGTTTATGGACAAGCGCTGGCTCCTAGAGTCAGAAATGACGTGGACTTGATTGTCAGGGGGAACCTTTACCTTTACCTTTAATTGCTAGGATTGCTGTAACCTGGAAGTGACTTGGTGGCACATAACTATAACAGGAGCAAGACCCTTCACTCTTTATGCAGAACTGTGAGGCAATATCAGATAAGATAAATCTTTATTAATCCCACATTGGGGAAATTTACTTGTTACACATATATAAAAAAACAAGCATGAAGGGTAGGTGCACAAAAAGTGTGAAGTGAGAAAAAACTGATAACAAAGATTAGATAAACAATTTAAAAAATCCAATATACAAATATACATACACTATAAAATTTGGATATAAAAATTAATGTGAAAAGAGAAAGAAACTACAATATACCCCCATATGAATAGCAGGTTGGACTGTAGAGTTGTAGAATCTAACAGCAGTGGGGGAGGGGGGGAAGAGACCTGCAGTAGCGCTCCTTCCCACACGTGGGATGTCTGAGTCTGCCACTGAAGGAGTGCCACTGAAGAAGTGGCAGACTCAGCTGTGGCTAAGAGGAGGAGATCAGGAGTGAGACATCCCCTTCTTCACTGAGCCCTTTATGAGAGGAATGAGCCTGAGTGAACAGATTGGAGCTGGGACATGAGCCATGGACATTGGGAGAGGTATCAGAGGAAGTGGACCAAAGACAGAAAGGGTCTTGCTGACAGAAGAGGGGGAGGGGGATTGGAAGGTGGAGTGGGGCATTTTCGAGGTGAAGAAGAGCAGGAAGAGGGACTGAAGTGTCCCAATGGAAGAGAGGGAACTGGACCCTCTAGAATGGACAGCCTATGCCAGGGGTGCCCATACTTTTTGTAAGGAGGGCCAGATTTGGTGGCTGAGAATGTGTCAGGGGCTGGTTGCTCCCCAACCCTTCCACCCCACTTCAAGCCCACCCACTGGCCCATAAGCCCCACTCACTGACCCCTTGCAATCCCACCCGCAGGAAAGGAGGCGGGGAACAAGGGAGGGAGGGAGGGAGGGAGGTGGAAACCAAGAGAGGAAGGAAGGAAGGTGGGGAACAAGGAAGGAAGGAAGGAAGGAAGGAAGGTGGGGAACAAGGAAGGAAGGAAGGAAGGAAGGAAGGTGGGGACCAAAGGAAGCACAGGGAGCCGTGGCCACAGGTCACCCCTTGGAAGAGGCGATCTGTGCAACCATGCACCCCCAAACTCCCCAGCGGTGGCGACGGCTCGCCCACCAGCCCACCCCAAAGCTCCTTGGCGGTGGCAGAGGCCCGCTGGCCTGCCCACCCCACCACATTCCCCTGCGGTGCTGGTGGTGGCAGACCGCCCATCCGCCCATGCTTCCCAGCAGTGCTGGTGGTACAGCCTGCCCGATCACTGCCCCGCGCCTAGCTTCACAAGTTTCCCAGTGGTGCCGGTGGCGGCGGCCCTCCCGAGCGCCACCCCCGCACGCATGCCCAGCCTCACATGGTTGCTGGCAGTGCCAGTGGCAGCAGCCCGCGTGATGGCTGGCTGGCTGGCCGGCCGGCCCAGCCCCACAAGCTTCCCGGCAGTGCTGCTGGTGGTGGCCCACCCCCTCACCTGCCCACCCAGCCCCACAAGCTTCTGCTCACCAGCCGGCCAGCCCACTCAGCCCCTGAAGCTTCCGGGTGGTGTCAGTGTTGGCAGAAGATTTAAAAAAAACGGGCAAAGGAGGGGGAGGGAGGGGCGGGCCAGCCAGCCACAGGCCACTCAGAATGGCCTGCAGGGCTGGATTTGGCCCCCCGGGCTGGACTTTGGGCAGGCCTGGCCTATGCATTCCTGAGAGGAAGAAGTCCTTGCCAGCTAGGACACAGAGTGGATTTGAGGGAGTCAAAAGAGAGAGAGAAGGCAATGGAATGAGCATATCACCATTGCTGCAGGACTTTGTGTCCAGGACATGGGCAGCCAATGAGGAAACCAACCCATCAGGAATGATTTGGAGGAACTTAGTGATGTTAAAGGAGACATTAATTCCATTAATTTAAATGTCGGGAAAGACTGAGCTTGTGAATGATTTGGACCCTGTTGGTCCCACAGATGTTATGTTTCCTATATTTGAAGAATGTTTAAATAAAATTGCATTTCCAGAAAATCAATCTCCTGTCATGGAGGGATCAGTGCAGAGGAACTGCAACAGTTGAAACCCGAACCTGATCACAACACCACAGTGAATAGACTTCCATGCCACCATACTTTCATGGCTGTTCCTTCATTGTTCTTTAGTAAACCCTTGAGAAACTACGCTTCATTTCACCTCCCACCTCTGTCAAATGTTATTGTGCCAGCCTTCTGGAGTTAGGTGACAATAACAGCCATTAGCTCAGCAGCGACTATGCTCTCCCACCATCAAGGAGTTTGTTTATGTAGCAAGGGCAGTTGTTAAAATACATAAACCTGCTTGTTTCCTGATTACAACTTGTACAACAATCTGGCTCCTTCTCTCACCTCTCCTTCAGAATGGAAGGCTTTTTACAAGTCAGCCTCTTGTTCACCTGTTGGTTGAGCCTGCGTGTGTGTGTGTGTGTGTGTGTGTGTGTGTGTGTGTGTGTGTGTGTGTGTGTGTGTGTGTCTGTCTGTCTGTCTGTCTGTCTGTCTGTGTCTGTGTCTGTGTCTGTGTGTCTCTGTGTTTAGTACTTTCCACAGAAGCTAGAAGAGAGCCAATTTTAGTATTTCTTCCCTAAACATGGTAGTCAGCCATTTACCACTTGTTCTGATGTGGCTCATTGCTGCTCCAAAACCAAAACACCCATAAGCACAAATATTGTGCTGGATACACAAGAGCAATAAAAATATCATTCAAAGGGTGTGAGACCAAACAGCAACAAAAGATCCCATTTGGTTGCACTCTGGGAGTGCACCCATTTGGAGCTATCTCTCTGAAAGCAACCGTTCCATTTGCGCAGGAAACGCTTCAGTCCAGTTCCAAAAATCGTAGCCCTCTCATTGGACAAAAATGATCAGGCTAATTCCCAGTCTTCTGCACATTGTGCAATCAACGGGAAAGAGCTCATATCAGGCTGTGTCACAAATCTCTAACTGATTGCATCATAACTTTTTAACAGATTAAACATAGCATCTGTGGGAAGTAGTTGGGTACCCAGCCTCATGTTGAACTTTATTTCATGCTTCTTGGCAAGTGCAGAAGCAGCACAATCTCTTCTCTACTTCCAAAACATGTCTAAAAGGTCTACAGGGGGAAAGAAGCATAAGTGAGAGCCTGTATAGGGTGGCATCAAGTAGCCTCTCCAGTTCTAGTGGGGGAGAGGGGAAGCCATACACTCCTGAATGACTAGAGTAGCCACTGCTACCCCAATCTGAAAGTAAGATATATTATTTTTATTTCCTGTAATAGACATGAAACCCCAGTCCCTTTATGCAACAGACTCTACCCCAGCCTTTGGGGACTGTTCTGGTTTTCTGCTTGCAAATTAGTTTGAGGAAATCCTCAAAAATGTGGAACCCTCCCTCCAGCTTGGGTGTTTCAAGCTGTGTTTCCTCATCAGAGGATTTATTCCACTGCATGTGAAAAGCACCTACTTAGATGCAACAGGCAGTGTATGAAGACGTTGGCATGGGTGTGAAACTAAACCAGGAGCAGGAGCGGGGAGGGAACCTTTGTCTGATACCTCAGTGGGGAAGCTCCCACCTGAGCCCCATGATCAAAGGAAAGTGGGACTGCCCCACTGTTTGTGGACTTTTCCTGTGCTTAACTGGACATTGTAAAAGAAGAGTCCTTACCACTCAGGGCAGGAATGAGGAGAGCCTCCTATCATTTATCAGCTGTAAGATTAAGTGGGGAAAACAGGGAGTTGTATTTATTTACCAGTATTTCATATGGTATAATAGAGGATAGCATTATTGTGTAAGACTTCACAAAGATAATATAAAATATGGAAAAATGGGAAATATTTTAAAAAATAAAATATGCAAGATTTTTAAAATGTGCATTATTAATAATGAAGTTACTACAGCAGTTAAGCCTAAGGCCAGACAGCTATATCATTTAACCATTGAGCAGCAGTGCCGTCAAGGTAATGTTATTGTTGCAGGGATCCAGGGAACTTTCTAAAGAGGCTTTCCATCTGAATGTGGTGGAAATTTAGTGGGACCTGCCCACAGTCACAATTGTAACTGTCGGCTAGTCCCTGCTTATGTTTCTATTATTAGCACCTGTCATGATTAGTTCTGATGTGGTTAAGCTCTGTTCAGACTTTCCTTGGGTGGTCAAAGTCATAAGGATGTTGTACTGGACTGAACATTACATTAAACAGATCTGGATCAGAAGTTGCCCATTCCTGACACCATGCAGCTTTAATGTTGAAATCTTCTCTGGCTAGTTTGCTGCCCAAATTTCCATGGCGGGTTCTTCTGACATTTGAGTCTAAATATTTGATCATGACAGTCCTTTTAATTGTCCATTTGACTCATATTTCTGCCACTCCCTTCAAGCTGATTGTCTTCTAATATGTGGGGATGACGTGTTAGACAGAACCAGAAGTGATTGAATTAACAGTTACTGGTATTAGCCTCATAGTGTGGTTATACTCGGTGTTGAATGTTTTTGTGTATGCACTGTTTAGCCACACAGGGCAGCAGTACTCAGCCACTGAATATACCAAGGCAAGAGCTGATGTCCTCAGAACTGTGGCACTTGCTCCCTAGTTGGTGCCATAGAATCTGTAGAATATTGTTCTTGGTTTTCCTTTCATCCATGATTTTTCTTAAATATTCCCCATAATACTTTGGTTTGTAGTTGGACTTTAGCAGTCAATTCCTAATTTACACTGTTGGTGTACTGCTGCCCAAGTGAAAGCAAGTGGCCTCAGCTTTGTTAATGCCTCAAATTTTCAAAAATCCTATCCATTTCCTTTACATCATTTCTGAGAGTTATTTAAGTGGTATCAAAGTCTTACCACAGATTGTTTGATCTGTGCAAGGTAATCAGCATAAATAAACTTTTTTTGCAGCAGTGTTTGGTAAATCAGATGTATAGATAATTAGATATTAAAGAGTAGTGGAGCCAGAAGAGAACCTTGTGGCAGGTACTTCAGTGTCTCTATTTGTAAGAAATGCATAAAAGCACAATAGGTTTGATGTCCACAGATTTCCCCTCTTTGACAGGTTTTAAAATGGCAACAACTTTTGTTCTTTTAAAAATTGTTGGCAGTCTTTCTGTCCATAGGATTAAATGATTAAAAATCTGTCTGTTATTTTGACTCCACTAAAAATTCCATAAGCCAGAGTATAGTGTGTGATCCACAGTGCTTCAGGAATTTATGATAAACTTAATCCAGGCCAGCTGGTTTCTCTGATCTTATTGCTTTCAATGCTTCAGCAATTTCTGATGTGGAGAAGTCATCTGAGGTATTAATTTGGGATGCTAGTTTGTTGGTTCTAGCTCCTCCCCCCCTTTTGGATTTCACTAGTCTTATTTTTGTTTGTTTGCTGCATTTTCCTTGTAGGACTACAAATTCTCATTGCTACGTCATTAGGGCCAATGTGGCTGGCATTGCGGATTGGTTTCATGGAACTGTCTCCCAGTTTTGTAAGCAAGGATGAAACATTTTTTACTGGCATGTTGGAAACTCGTTTGTTCCACAAAACCATGTCATTTGTCTCCCCTGGCAGAATCTAAACACTGGAAGAGTTCATCAGCAATTTCAGGCTTTTGGTTTTCCCCATATGGGTTACATAACTCTGTGCATTCTCAGCTCCACCTTTGGATGTATGTTTTTTCTATAGCCCCTTGAGATATGCTTCTTAACTACTGATTAGACATGGGCACGACTCTGCGAAATTGTTGTTTCCGTTTTCGGTTATCATTTCCGTTACGTAACGGAAATGGTAACGATAATTAATCCATCAGAACTCGAACTCGAACCGAAAAAAGAAAAATTTGGTCGGGTTTTTCGTTTCCATTTGTAGCATTGCGGCGATCACGCAATGCGAAGCACAGAAAAAGTTTTTAAAAGTTTTTTTAAAAAAAAAAACCCCGACTCCCGTCCAAAAAAGCAGGCAAAAATATGCCTGCCTGAGGCTTTGCCACCTACCAGAGGGGTGGTTTCTGGGGGGGGGGGTTCCCCGGCCTTTCCCCCCCTCTTCTCCTGTCCTGGGCTGCTTGCACCAGGCGGTGGGGGGTCATCCCCATCTTCTGTCTCGCTGCATGTCATGCGGTGGGGGGGATCCAAAATGGCGACTGCAATTTTTCTTTTGAAATCATGGTCAAAAAACACACCAAATCACCACAGAAACATGTGAAATTTATTTATTTTAAATGCATGAATTTTAATAGTAGCAGCAGTAGGTTTTTTTACAGCAATAAAACGTTGTATTGATTTTATTTTATTTTTTATTTTTTTAGACCTGCCCATTTGGGCTGGGCATGGGATGGGACCATGCAATTTTTTTGAACCATTTCACCAATGGCATCGCCAGGTTTTTGACTGACACTTCTGGATGTCTCGGAGGGCATAAAAAGCCGAGGCACCTTCCAGAAATCGCAGTCGGGTGTATGGATGTGGTTGAGGGAGGAGGGCTGGCTGCTGGTGCTGGTGTGATCCGATTGAGATTGAAGAGGGAGGCTGGAGGCTTTAGGATTCAGGTTAGGCAGGCAGGGAGGGAATTGAATTTAGAAAATAATTTCTTTGATTCCCTGCAGCTTTGTCTGCTGAAGGGAATAGCAGTTTATTCTTTATTTCTTCTCTGGCAGTTTGTAAGGACTTTTTTCTGATATTGGATAAAGGGGGAGGTTCGACTGGGAGTGGGAGGTGTGGATTTATTTTAAAAATATATTATATACTACAATTTATTTTCTATTTTCCCAACTTCAATTTGCTTGCACACACACACACATTTGGGGTGCAAGCCAAGAACAGAACCTCTATCCTAAGTGATATCCTAACTGCCCACTCGCCCATCCGCCTGTGTTGCCACCCGCCTGCGGCCCACGCCGCCGCCCGCCCACTTGCCCGCCCGTGCCCCCCGCCGCCTGCCCGCACCTCCCCCCCAACCGCCTCCCCCCACCCCGCCCGCTGCCTAGGGCAGAACAACACCTAGCGCTGGCCCTGATTGCAGGACGCCCCTATGCTTTGGGAAGTCAAATCACGCTAAATCGCGGTGGAAACGACAAATGACAAACGACAAATGGAAACAACAAATATTTGAAAAATTTCGCGACAAACGGAAACAACCCAAAATGGACCCGTTCTGACAAATGAAAACTCGAAACGTCATTTTTTCTGGTCGTGCCCATGTCTACTACTGATAGTAACAATTCCACAAATCATCTATAGTTTTCTGTCTTAGGGGGAACCCATTGGGTATTGTGGCCAAGTTCAGCAAAAAAAATATTTTCATTTGGCTTTTTGGAAGTTTCAAAAGGCTTAGGGACCAGTCTTACTATTGGGATCTGAAGTCCAGCACTTAAGACCACACATATGTGCTGGCTTTGAAAAAAATATGAGAGTACTCTTTTGTTGCAGTGCAGACTAGTCTCCTTGTTGTGCACCCCAGGCAATGAACTTAAAACAAATAAACAGTTTGCAGATTGTGGCTGCTGGACCTCACAAGGGTCTCCCAGCAAGACAAATCAGGGTGGACACCAAAATTAATCAGAGACTCATTTGTTGGATATTACATATTTAAAAGCAGGGCACCATAAGATAACTGTTTCTGAATGAAATAAAAAGGGGGCAGCTGTGTGGCTGTCACAAAATACAAATACAAGGCTGGGCTAGTCTTGCATTTGTTTCTGAATGGTTTCTTTTTAAATGGCACTTCATAACTAATGAATCTTTATTTTTTAAAAATCCATTAATAAAACTTTAACTTCTTCATTTAAAAAAAATTCAAAAGTGATGGGAATTTTTTTGTATAACCCGCACATAACATGTCCATAGAATCTTTGGTCTATTTTCCATCTCAGGTTGACCTACCTGAAGGAAAGGTTTTGGAAATTTTGGGATCCTCTTGCCCTGGATAGTTCTATGTGAGGAAAGGTTCTGCTGGAACTTGTGTATAGTGTATGTATAAAGTACACTGGATCCTCGTATAACAAATGGTTTGTATAACATAAAATCTGTACAACATAAGAAATTCCAGAGATAGGGGAAATTTGCTTAACAGAATCGCCATGGGGCGAATCCGTACAACATAAAAATGGTCACAATTAGGGATTGCTCTGCTTTCAATGCATTCCTATGGGAAATTTGTATAAAGGAAAATTTGCTTAACAAAATTTCATTTTGAATGAATTAATTCCTTTATACAAGGTACCACTGTACTTAAATGTCCATTTTTAAAAGCTAGGAAATTCAATTCTTCTGAAAACAAACTCCACCCACCCTTCAGCTGATGAATATGGGATATTGTGCTTCCTTTATCCGTGATTTTAAAAGCCAGGAAATGCTCCAATAATGCTACACAAAAATCACGCCCGCATTGCCATCTGGAAAAAAAGGATAACAAATTTTACATAGCAAGGGGCAGCCTGAATGTTGACGAAACTAATGGCTGCAGTCAAGATGGTCTACAGGATACATTCTTGTGCTCACTACCATTCACTCTTGTTAACAAAAGAGGGTGGCGGCTGACAATTTCCTTATGAGGAAAGGCTAAAACATCTGGGGCTCTTTAGTCTGGAAAAAAAGGCGCCTGAGGGGGGATATGATTGAGACGTACAAAATAATGCAGGACATGAGTAAAGTGGATAAAGGGAAGCTCTTCTCCCTCTCACAAAATACCAGAAGTAGAGGACATCCACTCAAACTGAGGGCTGGGAGAGTAAGAACAGACAAAAGAAAATATGTTTTCACCCAGAGCGTTGTTAGTCTGTGGAACTCCCTGCCACAGGAGGTGGTGATGGCATCTGGTCTGGATGCCTTCAAAAGGGGATTGGACAGATTCCTGGAGGAAAAGTCCATCACAGGTTACAAACCATGATGGAGATGTGTAATCTCCAGGCTTAAAACCAGGGTACTTCAAGGGCCAGAAGCAGGGGAGTGGTATCAGGAGACAGATATCTAGTCTCATGCGCTCCCAGACGCATCTGGTGGGGCCACTGTGAGATACAGGAATCTGGACTAGATGGGCCTTTGGTCTGATCCAGCATGGCCCGTCTTACGTTCTTATGTATGTTATTAATTGCTTTGTGTTTGGATGAGAAGTGGTTAAGTGATGGTGAAAAGGAGTCAGCTTCTCAGATTTCCCCTTGCTTGGCGTCACTTTGTAAACGGTAGTTCGTTTATATCAGCACTTTTATTTGTTGCTGGTACGAGACTGATATCTTGAGCACAGCACAGCACTTCAAGGCAATGAATATCCTTGCTGGAATTTCTTGCAGATCTCTGCCTCAGACATCGGATATAATAGTTCTTATGTGCGGCCCTGGAGTTTTCATTGTGCTTCTGATTACGGTGTGGAAGAAAAGGTGTAATTAGGAAAGAGAAAGGGATCTTTCTCCTTCTTTTACCCTGGCTATAGTTAGACATTTTGGACCAATCTGAATAAAGAACCAATAGGGTCTGCAGTAGGTTTTAAAATGACATTTCCTTTCATGCCAAACATTTTATTAGGATATGGTAAAGAGAGCATTCCCTAGCAGCAGGAGGAGAGAAACTGAAGAAGAAACAAGTGTTGGTGAATTAATGAGTGAGTTTACATTATTTTTTCCTGCCCCGTCTTTCAAAAAGCAATTCAAGCCACTATTATTAAAAGTCTGTCTGTTATTATGGCTCCACTAAAAGAACATGTTTTCACTGTTTTTGTTCCATTTTGTATTTTGTTTGTTTTTCTCCTGTAAGCTACTCAGAGAGTATTACATGATGAGCCACCAGATAAATGTAGGGAATAAATTAGAGTCAAAAAATCCATATTCTTCTTCTTAGTAAGTCGTTTAGGCAAACGGTCAGAATTATTATGAATGGCGGTAAAGGTAAAGGTTCCCGCAGCACATGTGTGCTAGTTGTGTCCGACTCTAGGGGCTGTGCTCCTCTCCATATTCAAGCCAAAGAGCCAATGTTGTGCAAGTCCGTAGCCATGTGTCCAGCATGGCTGCAAGGAAACACTGTTTTACCATCCCACTTTTTATGGTGGTACCTATATGAATGGAGAACCTGCATTAATGGCAGCATTAGTAAGAAAATGTTTCACTGCATGGTACTCATCTCTTAACCATTATGAGAGAAATGGGTTGATTTAACAGAAATTATATTGTTCATGGAGCTGCCTAGATGCCCTAAGCACATCTGATCTCGCCTGATTTCGGAAGCTAAGCAGGGTCAGCCCTGGTTAGTACTTGGATGGGAGACCACCAGGGAATACCAGGTGCTGTAGGCGCCTGGAGTAGGAACTGGCAAGCTGCTCCAGTATTCTCACCAAGAAAACTCCATGGACATGTGGTCACGGAGGGTCGGTCATGACTGTAACAATGCAACACATATCGCTCATGAACTTTACTTCCAGCCGGCCACCACCAATGTCCCATGTAATTGATGAATTGCCGTGTATTGAGCTACAGAGATGCTGTCTTGCTTGGAAACTGTGGATTGCTCTTCCCCAAACCTCAACTGGCACCTGAATTGGATAGTAACTCCTGAATGCAACACCTTTGTGTGTTTGCATCATTCAAATGTGAATACTCTGGTTAAAAAACGGAGAGTGAGTGAGTGAGAGAGAGCAGGGAGGGGAGATTAAATACAATTTTAAAAGACCAAAATGTATCGGAAAATAGTATCTCTCTCTCCCCCTCCAGTTGCAAAATAAAGCGAAGCAAAGTGTTCTCTTTATATACCGCCCCATACCACTTCAAGTAGTCTCTGGGCAGTTTACTGTTTTAATTACAGTATGCAGGCTACACATTGCCCCCCTCCAGCGAGCTGGGTACTCATTTTACCAACCTCCGGAAGGATGGAAGGCTGAGTTAACCATGAGCCTGCTACCTGGGATTGAACCCCAGGTCATGAGCACAATTTTACCTGCAGTACAGACATTTAACCACTGTGCCACTGGGCTCCTAGAAAGAACTGGGCATGTTTAGCCTTAAGGAAAAAAAAGATTGACGGGAGATATGATAGTGCTTTTAAGTCTATTTTCACTTGTCCCAGAATGTAGGGTACATAATGTCCTCAAGTTACAGAAAGCCAGATTTCACCTGAATTGCAAGAAAAACTTCCTAACCATTAGAGCAGTATATCTCAGAAGGCAGCAGGCAGTCCGGCAGCAGACACATTTAAGAGAAATTTAGACAACCGTCAGTCAGGTATACTTTGATTTGGATTCCTGCATTCAGCAGGAGAGTTGGACCTGATTACATTGCAGGCCTGTTCCAACTCCATTATTCTGTGAATCTATGATTTGGGGAGCTCAGCTACAAAAATATTTGCCATCTCAACTTCTCATTGGAAAATAAACTTGGAAAAATTATCATACAGCCTCAGGACCTACAGCATCAAAAAGGCAGGACAAAAGAGGGAACATCTTTGTATACAATTTGCAAATGATGATACTGTATGGATAAAGTAAATTAGGGAATAAATGGAATTGAGGAAAAATTAAAGAAAGAAAGAAAGAAAGAAAGAAAGAAAGAAAGAAAGAAAGAAAGAAAGAAAGAAAGAAAGAAAGAAAGAAAGAAAGAAAGACATCTGCTTGTGTTTCTACTTCGGTCAAGCCATCCTTCTCCTTTAAGAGCTGACGCACAACTTTGCCGAGCCAGGTTGAAAGAAAGAGGCGACACACGTTCCGCTTGGATTAAATAAGGGCCACAACTTTATTAACTACAGTAACGGATTTTAAATTACTTATCAATGAGCAATAACTTTAGGAGGGCCTGAGCCGTAGCGCATCATCAAAATGGTAACAACAAATTGATTAGGTCCCGCTACTCCACCAATTTCCTGCGGCCCGTTGAACTGCCGCAGTGAGGATGCCGATGAGATCTTTTGGCATCAACGCTTGATTAAAGGTTGGCAGCCCTCCTAGGGTTTTGGGTTATTATTATTATTTGCTCCCTAACTAAATCCTATTGGGTAATTAATGGAAGGCTGCCGAAGATATGAAGATGTAATTAGATTCGGGACCTAAATGGATAACTTTTTATGCGCTACCCGCCAGTCGTGACCAGGGTTGTTGCCTACAACACCCACCGCCAATATGTGAATGGTGGGATGGGCGAAAAAACACCACCGCTCAAGGCCAATCAGAGAAATGGTCAAAAATTCCCATCCGGCCCCGAAGCGACCAGCAAAGCATCACCAGCACATAATAAACCGTGGCGGGAGGGTGGGGAAACCGGCAATTGAAGAGGCAGGCTGAGGGGAGCGCGCCGAGGACTTATAAAGGGGCGTGCTCCCCTGGCGTAGGCTACGCCAATAGCGGAGCCAATAGCCGCCTCCCTCAACCGGCTGGCAAAGGTGCCCCTGCTCGGCATGAGGCCGGGCGGAGCATCCATTGCCGAGCCAGGTTGAAAGAAAGAGGCGACACACGTTCCGCTTGGATTAAATAAGGGCCACAACTTTATTAACTACAGTAACGGATTTTAAATTACTTATCAATGAGCAATAACTTTAGGAGGGCCTGAGCCGTAGCGCATCATCAAAATGGTAACAACAAATTGATTAGGTCCCGCTACTCCACCAATTTCCTGCGGCCCGTTGAACTGCCGCAGTGAGGATGCCGATGAGATCTTTTGGCATCAACGCTTGATTAAAGGTTGGCAGCCCTCCTAGGGTTTTGGGTTATTATTATTATTTGCTCCCTAACTAAATCCTATTGGGTAATTAATGGAAGGCTGCCGAAGATATGAAGATGTAATTAGATTCGGGACCTAAATGGATAACTTTTTATGCGCTACCCGCCACCAAAGAGGCGCACTGCGGCTCTTTACCCCACAGCCGAACAATTCGGCCCTCAGGCCCTCCTTAAGGTTCCAAATAAGGATCCAGGCCCTTGTCCAATAAATGAACCATCCGGACGAATTAAGGTAGTTTCCCAAGCAGGGATGTTGGAGTGCCAAAGGAAAGCTCCCGCTTCGACCTGCACAATGCGGGCAACTCACGCAATGGGTAAGGTTAATCAGGTCCACTCTCTGAAGTAATTTATTGCAGCCAGTTATGCATGCAATGAGAATGCCAGAGTGTTTTGGGCATCCCCCTATTCCCACTTTCTAGGCGGTCCATAAGGTTCATCAGGTCCACTCTCTAACGTAATTTATTGCAGCCAGTTATGCGTGCAATGAGGATACCGGAGTGCTTTGGGCATCCCCCATTCCCAATTTCTAGGCGGTCCATAAGGTTCATCAGGTCCACTCTTATAGTAATTTATTGCAGCCAGTTATGCGTGCAATGAGGAAGCCGGAGTGTTTTGGGCATCCCCCTATTCCCAATTTCTAGGCAGTACATAAGGTTCATCAGGTCCACTCTCTAAAGTAATTTATTGCAGCCAGTTATGCGTGCAATGAGGATACCGGAGTGCTTTGGGCATCCCCCATTCCCAATTTCTAGGCAGTCCACTTGATCACATTGGGGTTATTATTACTGAGGACTGCCGAGGACCTTGATCATTTTAGAGATATCTGCCTGGTGTTTAATAGTAAATTGCGCTACCCATGGTAGCACGAACCCCCGTTCAACCGGGGAATGATCACAGACGAAACAACATGAACCACGTGCGAGTACGCTGAAATGTTCTCAGATCCACGAGGATCTTGAGAATGATGGACTTGCCCGCCATGCGAGCCACCAATGGGCGAGTCCGATGTAATGCTCTCAGATCCACTAGGATCTTGAGAATGAGGGACTTGCCGGACTTACAAGTCAAGTCAATTCCTTCCAAAATGGGTAACCACGATGCTCGGCAAGGTGGCAGGAGTCACTGAGAGCCACATTGAGAAAGGCGTGTCAAGGCGTCACCGTCTTGCCCTTCCTCAGGAAACTGGCCCATTGGCCAAGGCCGAAAGCGCGGCCACATCACAGGCCGAAAGCGCGGCCACGTCCCAGGCCCAAAGCGCGGCCACGTACCAGGCCGAGATCGCAGCCACGTCCAAGGCCGAAAGCGCGGCCACCTCCAAGGCCGAAAGCGCGGCCACATCCGGACAGGGTAGCAACTCCAAGGCCCAGTAAACAAAAACTGAGGCCGTAAAGCAACACTCGAACCCGGATCCCGGGTGTAAAAAAGCTGTAACGAAAAGAAAAGAACAACTGGCCCGGCTTTACCGGTCCGTTAGTAAACGTACAGAAGGTTTAAAGTCTCCAGATCTCCATCACCCAATTCGGTGGTTGCCCACCCGATCGGTGCCAAAGGCAGCTGCTGTGTGATCAGCGCCTATCAGGAGCGAATAACGCCCAAAATGCCGGCCCGACATGCCAGCAACCTGCCGTGCCCTCAGTGAAATGATCCAATATTGGCAACCTGTCAAAGGCGACCCCTCTTTGCACAGAAATAGGTACCCCCGATAAATAGAAGCGAGCAGAGCAGACCGATATAATGCTAGGCCCGGGGCAAATTTGGAGCACAGAACACCTACAAAGGTGTGTCATGCCGGCCTAACCTCGCTGGTCGATCTTCAATCTACAAATATGCTGAAAGACCAGATCCTGCTCGCGGACCATACCTGACCAACGTAATGCATAAGCGAGGTGTTGGTGTTCTGGATTGGGCTAGCAGCTCGCTAACATGTAAGGCAGCAAAAGGTGAATACCCAAGTGGCAACTTGACACAAGGCAACCTCATAACTGGAGGAACGAACTCGAGGCTACACATTAACCAGCCTACATAACCACGCGAATGCACAGCCCAGGCTGAAAACCAGGGCCGGAAGCGATGAGTCTTCAGCTGCAGGCGGGAACGTGACTACTTTGGAAGACACAGCAACTGGTGGGGGTGGCTGAGCGGAGCATGCGGCAGACGCGGCTAGTTCAGTAGTCACAGATGGCATACCTGCAGAAACGATACTGGCAGATCCTGCTAAAACGGACTCAAGAAAAGGATTGCATGTCACCATTAGCCATAATTGGTTTACACTCCGCCCTCCCCTGAGCCTTGGCCTTGCTCGTAGAAGGCCCGCTCCCATAAGAAACGGCCTTACCCTGCCTCTCAGCGTGATCGCGCTCCAAACGAGGACGCTTCTACCAAGCTGCCCAAAGACTAGGTGACTCGTCACCTGATGAAGGGGATGGAGAAGTAAGGGGGCAGCACACTAGGCCTTTTATTTGCAGGGGCTTTACCCTTCCCCATCCCATTAGGCCCCCGCTTCTTAATTGGCGTAGGGGGATATAGGGGCAAACAGGTGAAAAGTAACTCAGTGGCGTGGGCGTGGCACAAACCCGAACACGGATTCAAGGAGAATGGTAAGGGTGGGCCCGGTATGTAACAGCCAACCCAAATTGTGATGTGTAACAGCCCCCACGATTCGTGGCGCCTGAGTTCATGACAGAGGACCTTGAATGGATTCCGTTGCCTGAAACGCCCCTCTCGGCCAAAGAATTAAATCAAATACAGGTTAAAAAAAAAAAAAAGAGGAGGTCTTAGGACTAATCGGTAAATTGAAGATTAACAAGCATAAATGAGCTGGAAACGGGGCTAAACAGTGAGGAGGGGACAAGTTTGCAGGTCACGCAAAACTGCTCTATGCGGTGGGAACCCGAGAAGATTGTGAGGAGCTCCAGGATCTCTCCAACCTGTGGGAATAGGCTGAGAAGTGGCAAATGTGTTTTAATGCAACCAAATGGAAGGATTAACGAAAAGGTGGTGGTGGGGTTGAAAACAAAACAATCAGCATTATAATGCCAAGATACAAAACTATAATAAGGCCCCACCCGGGGTATTGGGACCGATTCTGGTCACCGCATCTCAAGAAAAACATTAAAAAAAAAAAAAAAAAACGTGTGGGGCCCTTTTGCCTGGAAAAAAAAAAAGGGGGGCGCCAGGGGAGGAATAAGATTAAGACATACAGCATCATGCAGGGTATGGGTAAAGTGGCTAGAGGGAAGCTCATCTCTCCCTCCCCCATACCAGAACCAGGGGGTAAACTCAAATTGAGGGCTGGGAGAGTGAGAGCTGGCAAAAAAAAAAAATATTCATGTATTTGTTTATGTATTTATTTATTTTACCCAGCGCGTTGTGAGTCTCTGAAACTCCCTGGCACAGGAAGTGATGGTAGCATCCGTCCTGGATGCCTCCAAAAGGGGGTACTGTACAGATTCAAGGGGAAACAGTCCAGCACCGGTAACAAACAATGATGGAGGAACCCAGGTAATTCAAGGGCCAGCCACAGGGGACTAGTATCAGGAGACCAACATCCGGCATCCAGCCCTCCCAAACACATTGGTGGCGTGGGTGTGGCACAGATCTGAGATG
The DNA here is from genome assembly GCA_029282475.1 of Phrynocephalus forsythii. Taxonomy (NCBI): domain Eukaryota; kingdom Metazoa; phylum Chordata; class Lepidosauria; order Squamata; family Agamidae; genus Phrynocephalus; species Phrynocephalus forsythii. The sequence continues at coordinate 115,503,736 of JAPFRF010000011.1, forward strand.
GAGTCCAAGAGTATCAAAAGGACGGCCCTAGTATGTAGCTGTCGGAACAAATCGTGGCCCGGGTATAACAACGAGGAGGAAAGAGGATGGATGGAGATTACACCCACCCCCCGAAACACACTGAATGATGAAGTGTACAAAATGGCCGAACGGGTGGGTAGGCAGGCCACCCTTGAAGTTGAAAAATTACCCCAATTAACTTCAGATGCACGATACAAACACGCTAGGCTCCACTAATAAGTAAACAACAGGACAGAGGGGTATGGGGGCCACTCGGAATATCAGCCGGGCAGATGGATGTAGATCACTGCCTAAGTGGTGGGCCCATGAGGCATGGCCAAAATGGCCACCGAGTACCAAACCAAATTGGGATCCTTGAGCCACCACTGATAGAAGGGTGTAATATCCCCTGAACAAAGCTAAAAGACTAAAGCACAGGATAACTGGATGAAGGTAGAGCTGCCTAGGGCGCCCAGCCAAACGGATGGTAGTGGATATAAGAGCTAAGAGTAGGCCCAGAAAGTACAAACAAAATGGCCACCAAACCCACAGGCACAGGATACGAACCATGGTGGGGGTATGTAATTTCCAGGCTTAAAAGCCAGGGTACTTCGAGCGCCAGATGTAGGAGAGTGGTATCAGGAGACAGATATCTAGTCTTGTGTGCTCCCAAACGCATCTGGTGGGGTCACTGTGAGACACAGGAAGCCGGACTAGATGGGCCCTTGGTCTGATCCAGCCTGGCTCTTCTTATGTTATGCTCCTTCATGCTTGCTGCGTATGTGTTCTATGTGCATGTATGTATGTGCTGCTTTTAGAAACAGTAGATCAACTCAGACTGCCACAGAGACTTCATGTGTAAAGCTCTAACTTCAGGGTAGTCCCTGGCCATAACACAGAGAGCACTAAACTCAGAGCAAGGCTGCCTGTAAAGGGCCCACCAGCAGCTGAACTAGCAGGGGTTCAAAGAGTAGACTCACTGCTCCTGGAGCGTGCCGCCAGCCGGCTGGGAAAAGCCTGCTCTCAGGAACAATCTGCCTTGCATTGAAAGCCGAAGGGCAGCAGCTCCCGGCATTCGGAAAGTGCAGAGCCGGAAGTGACTCTGGATCATGGAGGCCAACTCCTGCCCAAGAGACCTAGAGGGAAATCAAACTGGGAACCTCAGGCTTCCCAGGCTGGTGCCAGCACGGAACTTAACTGGGGCACCAGCCGCTCCGGAAGGCTGCAAAGCAGCCCGTGCGAGATCGCTGGCTAAAAGGAGCTGAGACAGCTCTGTAGCCGCTCTCGCTCCCCCTCCCTGTAAACAAAGCTCAGCTGCTTGTTGGAACTACCAACAAACAGCTGGGTAAGAGGGGGATGCAGATCGCTCCTGCTTACTGCTCCCAGGGCGCCCTGGGATCGCACAGGCTCAACAGAGCCTGGCCAGCCGACCTACCAGCCTCCCAGACCCCTCCTGAAAAGGTCTCACCTGTCACCGAGCCTCCAGGAGACGCGGTCCGTCCAGAAGACTTCTCCCGACAATCAGCTGATTGTCGGAAGAAGAGTAGCATGCGGGGGGAAATCACGGAGCGCAGCTATCACCGGACGGCATGCCACACGCTCCAGTCAGAAACCGGCAATTGAAGAGGCAGGCTGAGGGGAGCGCGCCGAGGACTTATAAAGGGGCGTGCTCCCCTGGCGTAGGCTACGCCAATAGCGGAGCCAATAGCCGCCTCCCTCAACCGGCTGGCAAAGGTGCCCCTGCTCGGCATGAGGCCGGGCGGAGCATCCATTCTGGGCTAGTGATAGGACATGCATTCTTTTTGGCACAGGTGAAGTGTCTGCCTCTCCCTTGCCTGCTTTGGGGAACCCAGCCAGTGCTGCCATCACCAAGGGGCTGTCCTTGCACAGAGGCATCCACTTGCTAGAGACAGCTGCTGTGGATTATGTACCACAAATGGGCGAGAGTCTGAGTAAGTGCCAGTCACCATGGTGGCAGGAGTGGCAAGGAACCATCCCTTCAAGAGCTATTCCAAGGTGTATATAATGAGGAAAAAAGAAAGAAAACATACCTCTGTCAAACTGAGTTGCAGCACGCAGACTAATTACCACAGAACAGTGACAGGTTATGTATTTGTGGTTCTACGGTACAGCTAGGAACCATGGATTTTAACAAAGGTAACTATATTAAAACAATAAAAGCATTTACAGCATGAATTTTTCACTGGATACTAAGAATTTCTTGGTTTGAAAGGGTGGTCGAAGAGAATGGATAAAGATCAAGCGTAACCGCGCCTTCTCTGTGGTGAGCCCTACACTGTGGAACAAGCTACCTAGTGAGCTGCGCCTTGCAGCGTCCCTGCCCACCTTTAAAAAGCCTTGAAAACCCATCTCTTCAAGGAGGCATATGGCGACCTTTTTGTTTAATTTCCCTTTCCCCCTTTCCCTCTTCCTGTGCCGCCCACGCCATTCTCAGCGGAGGGTATTGTACTCTCCTATTTTTACTGGTGCCTCTGATTTTTATGCTCGTTTGTTGTTGTTTCATTCTTTTTTAGTGTACACCGCCCCGAGTTCCGTCTCGGAAGATGGGGCGGTATATAAATATAATAATAAATAAATAAGAAATCATAAGAAATCATAAAGCACAACAAAGGCAGATTGGTAGAATGCTTAGGTTATGTAATGAGATTGTTACAGCTGATCATTCAAAGCAAAAGGAAATAGGAGAGGAGCTGCAAGAAGGAGACATCCAATAAGGTTCAATTGACAGAAATTAATTTCGATCCAGTACAGTACACATCATTGCTTAGAGCCGCCTCATCCAAAATCATGATAGCTATGACGATGTCCAACCTCAAGTATAGTTTTGAGGAGAAGCAGCTTTGAGGTCGATGCTTAAAAACAGTCTAGTCTGAACCCAAAACTAAGTGAGCCCTGCTAGTTGGTATCCTATTGTTAGGCTTAGGTAATATAATGCAACCTAAATAAATGCTTTCATTTCCTAAGGAGCAAGCTTTTCTTGCCTCACTCCTCTTCTGGTTGTTCTGACTTGGCCTTCAACCTGCTGACAGGTAAACTGAGGGTCCCATTTAAGTCCATCCAGGATGGATCAAGAGAGTATAAGAGCAGGATAAAATGGTGGATTTTGAGATGTGCAGCTCTCAGCTCCTCTGTGCTGGAGGCTGCTCTGCCTATTACCTCAGATGGGGTGAAGGCTGTTCTCCCTTTGCCACTCCAGCTGTCTGTACCACGTGAGATGGAGATAGGGGACCTCTGCCTCAGACATCAAAATGCAGTGGGTTGGCCCTGGCATCCTCCTTTTCTATGGTGGTCCTGATGAAGTAGAAGTATGAGTGCTCTCTGAATTGTAGTGTTCCAGCACTAGACACCTAGTGCTGGATGATTCATTGTAGCTTTTCCTGTACAAGCTGTGCTTCCTCCATTGATCTAAAGATAACCAAGCTAAACATGGTGCCACAAGTTAAATTTCTGTTCCCCCTTCACTGACTTCCCCACTTCTTATGCTCTTGATATTTTCCCCCTGTCTGTCAGCTGTCTTTCACCACACCTCATGTGAGGTCTACTTCCCCCCTGAAGCTGCACTGCTAAAATCATGATTTGTCGTTTCACGCAGAACAATATACACAAAAGCTTGTCTAATTTATGCCAAATGATGTGATGAGTGAGGCAAAATAAAAGGTGAGGGCAGGTAATGCCTCTATTGGTCATCTTTAAAAAAGAAAAGAAAAAGAACAGCTAGCTTTTTATGTAAATCCATCTTCCTTAAGCTGTGTACCAAAATATTCTAGACAGTGCATATATATGAGAGTCCCAAAACGTCTTGGTCATTACCTATGCCAATCTGGTGCTCAAATGTGGGTTCAAAAAGTGACTGCCAAACAACTTTGGACATGGGGTTTAGGCCATTGGCCATGAGTTGGATTTCATTTCCCTACTTCTTATACAAATGGTTACCAAATAATTCACATTTACCCCCTCCCTCCCTCCCTCCCTCCCTCTCTCTCTCTCTCTCTCTCTCTCTCTCTCTCTCTCTCTCTCTCACACACACACACACACACACACACACACACACACACACACACACACACACACACACACACACACACACACACACACACACACACACAGAGAGAGAGAGAGAGAGAGAGAGAGAGTTGTATACTTTTGAAACTGAAAGTTCCTATTTGGCCTGGGGAAAAGGTAAAACTTTCCCTGAATTATGGTCTTTTATATGAATCTACAGGATCACGTAGACTTTGTGCTTATTACTACTTATAACCTTATGGGTTTACACTGACACTATGTTTTCAATGTTAGATTCCATCACTCATAACTTTACATAGAACTTTACTCCCCTTTAACTGCTCACATTCTCTTGTAGCTTTAATGTAATGTTGTCTATTAATGCTGTAAGATGTCCCTCAATTACTTGTTCTCAATACTTGAACATGCCTTAATTGTACTGGACCGTATATTATCTCTCATTCTGTAAGCCTCCATGTGTCCTTTTTCCAAGGAGAAAGGTGGGGAAAAATACTCTAAAATAAAATAAATAAAATAAATAATACATATATGTGGAAATCCCCCAATTTGGGAATAAATTAGGCGTACTCCTAATGTTACCTAATGGGTGAAAACTGTAGTATATAAAACAGATGCATAAAAATATGAATCCTACTGCAAAAGCAAAGTGTTCTGCTTATATACTGCCTCGTACCACTTCAAGTAGTCTGTGGGTGGTTTACAGTTTAATTATAGTATGCAGGCTTCACGTTGCACCCCTTCCCCAGCGAGCTGGTTACTAATTTTACCGACCTCGGATGGATGAAAGGCTGAGTCAACCATGAGTCTGCTACCTGGGAATGAACCCCAGGTCATGAACACAGTTTTAGCTGCAGTACAAGCATTTAACCACTGTGCCACAGGGCTCCTACCACTGCACCACAGGGCAGCATACCACATTGCATCTGACTGTTTACTTGTGCTTGACCTCAGCAAGTAACCCTGCCTTTGGATTTCAGGACAAACTGGATGGCCTTTAGCTCTTTTCTAACTGTTTCTATCGCACTTCTCTCCACCGAAAGCAGTGGTTGCAATGTTCTCACTGTGCTGGCATTTGAGATATGTTTTGATGTGTTCCCGCATGCAACCTTGGCATCTAGGGATGTATCAGTTGTACGTGATAGATTTCGAGCAAAGAAAGAAAGAAAGAAAGAAAGAAAGAAAGAAAGAAAGAAAGAAAGAAAGAAAGAAAGAAAGAAAGAAAGAAAGAAAGAAAGAAAGAAAGAAAGAAAGAATATTCTAAGCCTGCCCACTGCTTCCCTGACTCACATTGCAACCAGTCAACTCACTGGCTGGATTGATATGTGTGAGGAAGTGGGAGGGGAGAGAGAAAAGGGAAGGGGAGGGAGCCACCATGCATTGAAACAGCCCTGAGAATTTCCTTCTGTGCTCTTTAGCCGGTGCCGTGCTGAAAAGAGAGACAAAACTTGGAAGGAAAGAGCCGCAGGTGTATACACACGGTGCTCCCCTTTACGACCCCTGCTTGGCTTTCCTGCACAATCCTCTCTGCCCAGGTAATGCTTCTTTCTTTTCTTTGCAATTGACTTGATGCCGTTTTGTTTGAATGGGAAAACCCAAAGACAGACAGATAGTCGTTTACATGGCCTGTTATCCTGGTTGGTGGGCACTGGAGGTACGCTCATGCGTAGCAACAGATCAACAGCAATCGGCGTCGTGAGAGCCTTTATCTCATCATGTGTTCTTGCTGGTATGCAACTGGTAGAGCAAATTGCTGTGAGCTATAAAGTTTCATGCATGTGGTTACGCCTTACAGGCATGCCTTGATCCTCAGCCAACAGCCTATGAAAAGGGAAATCTCAGGCCGGCTATTGTGTTTTATTATGCTATTGACAGTGTTTTTCTTTGGAAGCCTCTTGCTTGCTTATTCACTCACTCTGGGTCTCTCGCACACTTGTTCACACACACGCCGTAAATGGCTTGTGACCAAGGCAGAGAACATATGCCTTCTGGAATGTTAGAAGTGTGGTTCCCCCTCTTGCTTTATGACAAGTCGCACACTGTGAAGTTGTGTATAAGAAATTTTTTAGCATTGTTTCTTTCAGCCTGAGAACAGTACTAATCCTCCTGACATGAGAAAAAATTCCAGATCTGCCTGAGTCTGTTCTTTCCACTATTACTTTTCTGAACGGCAAGAAATGAAAGGGACCATATAAAAACCCCTCGCGTACGATGGGGGACAGCTAATCACAGGTCATGTGTTATCTCGTATTTTGATACAAATTCGTTCAGGAAAAAGTCAAACCCCCTCAGTAAAATACTTTGGAAAAGATACAGAAGACTACATATAAGAAAGATCTGTAAGCTTTCCTCTACCATCATGGAGGCAAAAACTAGAATTGTTGATCCCATTCACTCATGTCTTCCAAATCTTTGTGTTGCAGTCTTGACATAGGTAGGCAGAAGAGAACACCTGCAGCAACCAATAGACCTCTGGCTGATTTGCTGCAGATTTAAAAAGAATGATTTCTGACTCCCAGATATTTAACAATAGGAATGAAAAATCACACTTCACTGCTCAAGATGATATCGCTGAAATGAAGAAAGTTGGGGTAATCAGAGCAGATTGTTTTTCCTATATGGAGAAAACTCTGTGAAAGCCATTAAATTTAAAAGCAAATTGGGTGGGTGGGGTATTCTAAGTGTATGTCTTTTGCAACAGGCTAGAGTGGGTTGATCTAAAAAAAAAAAAAACTCATAAAGCATTTAGATCCCACATCAGCTGCCTTGAGCAACTGAGAGGTGCTGAAAGAGGTGAGCAAGTCCCCCCCCCCAAGATGAAGACAGGAATAACTTTTAAAGTGATCTAAATTTTGGATATGTTTAAGTTTGGATATACTATGATGCTTCTTCCTACAATCCAAACACATATTCTGGAGTCTTTTTTTTAACAAAAAACAAAAACAAGGGACATTTTCTTACCAAATGCACAGCAGATGCTTAAGCTTGTTCCTTAGAATTTCCTTTCCATCTTCTGTTCATGTTGGGATTCTCTGCTGTTCTGTAATATATATATATATATATTTAAAAAAACTTAAGGCTTTACTACTCTTGTTACACCAGAACAGTGGTGGTGAACCTTTGGCACCACAACTCCCAGGATTCTGATCCTAGATTGCCAATGACAAAGGAGTGTGGGAGTTGTGGTCCAAAACATCTGGAGTGCCGAAGGTTCACCACCCCTGCACTAGAAGCATGCAAGAGGAAGCATGCCCGCCCCCAGTCAGGAGCTCTGTCTTCTGGTCCTATGCCATCACTGAGTCTCTCGCCTCCTGTCAGTTACAGTATTTGGTACACAGAAAATAGGGGGCCATTAGAGAACATTGCCGGGGGTCAGTTTGATTTGAGTCCAAATCCCCACTGTGCTTCCTTGACAGGGGCTGAACTCCATGATCCACAGGAGTCCCTTGGTTGTATTTGCAAAGAGTGAAGCAATTTGGACCCTTACACACTACCAAAATCTCTTTTAAAGAACTTATTTATTTCATTTTAAAAAAAAATCCTGCCCATCTAGTGACAGAGCACTGCTCTGGGCGGCTAACAGCAATAAACAGAAATAATAAGCCACCCACCAACACAATCACACTATTTTTAAACTGACACACTCACTGAAAAACCATCTGGGTCTGCAAAAAAAAAAATCTTAAAGAGGGGTGATGTTACCAAAGTCCTCTTTAAAAAGCTCAGGTTTGTAAACTGAATCACATGTCTTCTTTTCCTCCTCTTTCTCCCCCTCTTGGTCTCCTGCTTTGTGCTTTAATCCCATATACAGCATAAAGATCCAGAGGCAGAAGCTATTACAGCACACACTGTAGGATAATGAGTGGTGCATTAGAAAAGAAAAATAACAGAACCACCAGACATTATGTGCCGGATGTGGATGAGGTGTGAGAAGAAGTCAGGTTGTTCAGGATGCAGAGGAAAACACATTAGAGCTGAGATGACCGAGCAAAAGCCCCCGAGGGTATCCCTGCATGAAATCACCAGGTTTTTCAAAGGGGTCGTACAGAATGAGCACAGAGGGCATAAGTAATTCTGCTTGGAAAATGATTGGAAGAGTTGTAAAGGGAAGATGGCATAGGGCAGAAAGAGAAAGGACAGAAAGGAAGAAGATTGTATGTTACGGAGAGATAGACCAAGACACACTGCATGGAAACAATTACTGTACACAATTACTGGCATGGAAACACTGTCTTCTATCTACCCTGGACCTTTTTGAATGGAAGGACATTATAGAGCATTTAAAAAAACAAAAACAAACATAATAATCAGCGCCACATCTATTAGACCCACAGGCACAGGTGCTGCCTGGAGCAGACCAAAACTCTTTACAAAGAAGTTCTAAGTAGAGATGGGCATGACTTGAAAAAAAATTTTTCGAGTTGTCGTTAGTCAGGCCAGTTCCGTTTCGGGTCATTTTGGTTTTCATGAAAATTCACAAAAATTAGTCGGTTCATTTTTTTTCCATTTTTTCATTTTTGTTAGTACTGGTTTTTTGGGGGGGAGCAGGCTCCTGGAGGCACCTCTGTGGGGTGGGTGCCTCCTCTGGCCCGCTATAAAGGGAAAGCGGGCTCCTGGAGGCACCCGTGGGTGCCTCCTATCCTCACCCACTAGGAAAGGGAAGCAGGCTCCAAGAGACCCCTCTACATGGGGGTCTCCCCTCCTCACCTGCTGCTGCTGCAAAATGGTATGCAATAGCCATATGGATATGCATACCAGTTGCAGACAGTGAGACTAGTGATGGCAGTGAACCCAGAGCCATAGGTGATGCCTAAGGCTCTCGCACCGCCATGTCTCACAAAGAAGGGAATCGTACTTGCGTGTAGTGCAATGCAAGTAGATCTGGCTTAGGGTTAAGGTGGGTTAGTGCAAGGGCTAGGGTTAGGCTAGTGACGGGTAAGGTTACGGTGGGCTAGTGGGTTGCACCTCTGGGTGCCTCTCTGACCCACTAAGAAGACAGTCTGTGACGTATGGGTAAGGACTGGAATCAAGGATTAGGGTTAGGGTTAGGGGGCTAGGGCAGGTTTTAGGGGGCTTTTTGGCACATCCCAGAAGTCTCCATGGCCAAGTGGCCATGCGATTGGTGGGATGGCTCCAAAAATTTGCATTGTCGTCCACTCCCACATGGCTGGCCACTCGGCCAGCCCATCATTGCACAGGTGTAAAAAAATAAAATAAAATAAAATCAATGGAGGACAGAGGAGGAGAGGAGAGACATTTTGTTGCAAGAAAAAACCCACTGCTACTGTGAAAAATCTGGCAGTTTATAAATTTTCGCGTGTTTCTGTTGTGCTTTTGTGTTTTTGGACCACAATTTCAAAAACAATATTGCGTTCGCCGCCCCATTTTGGATCCCCCGCCCGCACCGCATGGCATGGCGAGTCTGGCTGCCCAGGACGGGGGGGAGGCGGGACCCCCCCTCCAGAAACCACCCCTCCGGTAGGTGCCCTGCACCCTTAGTCAAGCAGGCATTTTTCCGCCTGCTTTTTTGGCCCGGGAATGGGTGGGGGGGAGTTTAAAAGTTTTTTCCTGTGCCGTCCGTGCCGCTTGCTTGCGCTTTAATTGCGGCGGCCAGCGGCGAGACTGGGCTTTTTGCTGGCTGCGAGCCTGCGGTGAGTCCCACCAGAGCAGCCCAGGACGGGGGATGGGGGGGAGGCCGGGGACCTCCAGAAACAACCCCTCTGGTAGGTGCCCTGAGGCACGGCAGGCATTTTTCCGCCTGCTTTTTGGCTGGGAACCGGGTTTTTTTAACTTTAAAAAACTTTTTTTCTGTGCCGCGTGGCATCGCGCGATTGCGCGATGTAAGGAACGAGCACGACAAATCAGACCAAAATTGTTCGTTCATCGGTTTGAGCTCGAAGTCTGGTGGAGTAATTCCCGTTACCATTTCCGTGGGGTAACGGAACCAAGAAACGGAAACGGAAACGGGAATACCGCTAAGTCGTGCCCATCTCTAGTTCTAAGTAAGTGGTTGCTCTTTAGGAGTCCATTGCATCAGGAAGGACTGCAGTGCTAGTAGTCAGGAGCCATGGAAGTTACTCTTAAACCAAGGTATTACTGTACATGCATTTGAAAATTTAAGCACATGGGTTTTATTCATTCATGCATGCATCTATTCATTCACTGATATCCCACTTTTCCTCCAATAAGTTCCACTTTTCCTCCAATAAGTTCATGGTGTTCTACATGGCTCTCCCACTCGGTCCCAGCCCATTGATCCTCACAACAACAACCCTCTCAGATGCATCAGGATAAGAAAGAACATCTAACCCAAGATTTTAATGGCTTAGTTTGAGTCAGTATTCTAAGCACTCTGCCACACTTGCTCCAAAGAATAAATGTGTTTTTTCCTCCATCACATTTAAAACAAATACAGTATGGAGACAACTGGTGCATCTGCACTTGTGAAAACAAAGGGATTCACCCATGTCTTATTTTGGCCCCCAATGTGCCACATTGTTAGCTAGAAGGGTGTAGGTTTGTCTTTTGCTGCAATCTTTTCCCACAGAGCTAGGTATTGTCTGAGGTTTTGCGGCAATCAGCCTTGAAAATATTCCTCTCAAATTAGGTACAAAACGCACCATGCTCCTAAACTGAGTCCAAGGTGTCATGAATATAGCTAGAAAAGAGAGGTCTGCTGGGGACTTTGATTTTATTAGAAAAATGCCATTAAAAAAGCACAGATTGAACATGCCTGCAGCAGGTGTGAACTGCACTGTTGCAGCAGAGGAGTGGTCAAATAAAAAGGTTACCGGGAGCCTCCATATTAAGTACAGTATTCAGAGGAGGAAATCGGATGAGAAATGAGGACATGTGACCTTTGTGCACAGCGCCTGACTGGTACTCAGCTCCTAAATTGTTCCTCCACCATCACAGCTATGATGTTAACACCGCTGCATGAAAGTGAACGGAAGATAACTAGCCCCTGACATACACCTCAGCCACTTGGAAGAAGAAACAGCTTTGTTATTCCCTGGTGGCAGAAGCTGAGCACAGGATACGTGACCTTTTAGCACAGCTCCTTTTGATATTTGGCAGCAGGCAATCATTAAGATTAAGATTGTTTGGAAAATGTGTTCCCCCTCACGGCAAGACATTTCTTAAGAATGCCTTCAAGTACTTACAAACGTAGCCATGCCAACATGCATTGTTTTGTGTTATATGCGGTCAAGTCCCTCCCAAAGTATGGCAACCCTAATAGAGGTTTCAACGTAATGTATGTGAAATGCTCAAAGAGCATTTTACCATTCACACACACACACACACACACACACACACACACACACACACAAGACACACACAAACAACGCCACCAGTTTACACAGGCAAAAGAGAGTAACCCAGACACTTTCCAAGGAAACAGGACTGGAAAAGAAGGCACTGCCTGGGTCGGAGCCTTTTCCACACACACACAATAGCTGAGTAGGGAGCTGAACCCAATTTTTCTGAGTCTTATTGTAGCACACTTTCCATTTCACCACACCAGTACTCAAAACATGGCAGCTGTTTGTCTGAGTTACGCACTAGAGATGGGCATGACCAGAAAAAATTACTTTTCGAGTTGTCATTTGTCGGGATGGGTCCGTTTCGGCTCGTTTCCATTTGTCGAAGAAATTTTCAAAAATTTGTCATTTCCATTTGTCGTTTGTTGTTTCCACCATGATTTAGCGCGATTTGATGTCCCAGGGAGCATGGGGGCGTCCCACAATCAGGGCCGGCGCTAGGTGGGCAGGCAGGCTGGTAGCCTGGAGGAAGGGGGAGAACCCTTGCAGTCCCTGGATTTGGGACTCTAGCGCTTGGTCCATTTTTAAGGAGCTCCGAGGTGGCGGGAGAAGCGCGCCTTCATTCCTGGAGAGACGAAGAGAGGTGGCACCTTTTATTCCCGGAGCGCTTCCTGATCCACCAGACACATACAGTCCTTCGGGGTGTGGGGTGGGGAGAGTCGGGAGGAGAAATGGGCCTTTTTCTTCCTCTCTACCACTTCCCACCACGGAACCCACTCTTTCCGCTTCCCGCGCTCGCCTTCTGTAAATGATCCCCGGCCGGGAGATTAAAAGAGCGATGGGGGTTTTACTTCTTTATTTCAACCCGCCACTGCTAATTGCCTCCAATCCATTTCAAAAATGTGCTCGCAGCAAGCCTCTTGAACTCGGCTGGCACTCATGCCGTGCCACGTGCGTGTGCCTGCTGTGTGCGCATTTGGCGTCCCCTCCTTCGAGTTCCGCGCGGGTCTGTGCCTTCGGCGTTGTCCCTCCACCAAGGTGTGTGTGTGTGTGTGTGTGTGTGTGTGTGTGTGTGTGTGTGTGTGTGTGTGTGTGTGTGTGTGTGAGAGAGAGAGAGAGAGAGAGAGAGAGAGAGAGAGAGATCAAGGCAACATAGTCCGGGCTCTGCGGGATGTAATCGCGGTGCCTCTTCACCGCTGCCAGCGCTTACAAGGGGGAAATGTGACCCACAAGCGTGTCATCCACCTGCTCCCCCAGCTGTGTGGTCCAGTCGGCGTGGAGCTGAACTGGGACTCTGTATGTGTCTGTGGATCAGGAAGTGTCCCGGGGACCCCTCTTTGCCGCACCGTCCCTCACACCTGCCCCCTCCCCCTCCCCTGCACGCAGCCCAGTTTGGGATCCTTCCTTTTCCAGGTTTCAGAATTCTGGGGGCTGAAGTCCCACAACAGGAACGCTCCCCAACTTCCTGTTGCATGCGCAGTTAGTTACTCCATACCCAGGGCGGGTAGTTCGTCCCTCTGCGCTTGGTTTACGTTTGGAGAGCAAGGCTTCCAAACCGCAGGAGGGGTGGGGGAGACAGATCCTTAACACAGACCTGGGCCGAGCTGATTTCCACAGTTTCCAGCATATCTTTGGGACTGCAGAGTAAGAGAAGACTCTCCCTGCTAAGACACTAAAGGCGAAATCACATTGCACCCCCCATTTTGCGCCCTAGGCGGCGGGCAGGGTGGGGGGGCAGCGGCAGGCGGGGAGGTGCGGGTGGGTGGCGGTGGCGGGGGGCCATGGGCGGGCAGCAAGAGGCAGGGGGGAGGCGCAGGGGGGCGAGAGGGTGGCCGGTGGCCGCAGGGGGGCGAGTGGGCGAGCGGCGGCGCGGGCCGCAGGCGGGTGGCGGCATGGGCAGGCGGGCGACATCCAAAAGTGTCAGTCAAAACCTGGCCATGCCATTGGTGGAATGGTTCGAAAAATTTGCATGGTCCCATCCCATGCCCACCCCACATGGGCAGGTCTAAAAAAATAAAAAATAAAATAAAATAAAATAAAATCAGTGCGACCTTTTACTGCTATAGAAAACCCACTGCTGCTACTATAAAAATTAGGCATTTTAAATACCTAATTTTCACATGTTTCTGTTGTGCTTTGGTGGGTTTTTGGACCACGATTTAAAAATAAATATTGTGGTTGCCATTTTGGATCCCCCCCACCGCATGGCATGGACTTGGATGGAGACAACGAGGATGACCCCCCCCCAGCCTGGTGCAAGCAGCCCAGGAAAGGAGAGTGGGGGGAGGCCAGGGACACCCCCCCAGAAACCACCCCTCAGGTAGGTGTCCTCAGGCAGGCATATGTTCGCCTGCTTTTTTGGCCGGGAGTCGGGTTTTTTTTTTTACTTTTAAAAACCTTTTTCTGTGCTTCTTGCTTGCCAATGGCATTGCGCGATTGCTGCGATGCCATGAACGACAACGAAAAACCCGACCAAATTTTTCTTTTGTCGGTTCGAGTTCGAGTTCTGACGGCTTAATTAACGTTACCGTTTCCGTTACGTAATGGAAATGACAACCGAAAACGGAAACAACAATTTCGCCGAGTCATGCCCATGTCTATTACGCACCCTCAAACAGGACCCCACACAGGAAAGTTCTCCTTAGCCATCTAGAGACACCAGTCTACTGGAGAAGCTTCCTCTCAATCTCCTCTGAAATCCCTCCAAGTTTGGTGAAGATTATGTTTCCTCATCCCAGCTTAGGTGGGCCCATTTTGTCAATGTATAAACTCAGATGTCTGAAATTTAATTTTCGCTAATTTAGAGGGATACTAAAGGAGAGTTCAGAGAAGCATCTCTGCAAGTTTGGTGTCCCTAGCTGCCTGGGGGACACTTTCCTAGGGGGACTTCTTTGAGGGTACATAGCTTGGACCTCAGAACCCCCAATCTTCACCTAGTTTACAGGGATTTTATAGTACAATTGGAGGAAGGATCCCTGAAAATATGGAGCAGCTAAATGGGGAGAATTTGTATAGCATTTTAAAGGGCATACATCAATTTGTCCACCCTAACTAAATGGCAACTCTGATGTCATTTTAATTGTAAGAGTTCCTTCCTATAGAATCCTGGGATCTGTAGTTCAAGGACCTACTTATAATTCTCTGCTATATATTGGGGAATTTATTAGAACGTTGTAGTGGATAATTCAAAGTACTTCACCAAAAAACAAAAAACCTATGTCTCCTTAAGATGAAGCTATAATAGTTAAAGCAGCAGCAAACAATTATAATGGTATGGTGCAGACTGAGCCTTCCTAAAGTTGTGAGTCAGTTGCATACCATAGGTGTTATGTTACTGTTTTATCCGGGGCAGCCTAGGCATAGACTCCTTGAAAATTCAGCAGTTCATATTGCCGGTAGGTCCTGTCCTCCCATTAGATATGATGAGACCTCTCTTTCAGATCGCAGGCACAGTAGGACCCCAGTATCGGCTGGGGATTGGACTGGATCGGCAGGATCCTTCCTGTGGATAATGAAAACTGTGGATAAGAGAGAACATCAAAATGTCCCCAAAACTGCTATTTTGTGATAGTAACTTGCTTTATAGCTGCTGTTTTGCAACAGTAGCTTGGTTTACAGCTGCTGTTTGTGATGGTAGCTTGCTTTACGGCTGCTGTTTTATGACAGTAGCATGCTTTACAGCTGCTCTTTCTGACAGTAGCTTGCTTTGCGGCTGCTGAATTATTTATTTATTTTTCCTCTGCCAACCGTGGATAACTGAATCAGTGGATATTGAATCACTGGATATGGGGGTCCTACTGGATTGTGAAGTAGGAGCACCATTCTCTCTGGTGAAGCACAGACCTTACACTTGCAGCAACATTAACCCTCCGTCCCCTCTCTCAGCCTGCTACTTTCACAGCATTATTTTAGAACAGCTACTGTTGCTCCAATATAGTTTTTGCACTTGGTACAAAGAGAGTGACGCCATCTTGTCATTTACTTCAGTAAGCAAAATGCCTTCAGCTACGCAGGTATTAATAAATGAGAATGAGACTGCTTTGGGCAATTTGCCCCACCGCTTGTATGGTAGTTGGCATAGTTAAAGCTGGTGACTAAGTGGTATACTGCTAATTGAGGGGAAACCTGGTCTTTTCCCATTGACGTTGGCTGCTTTTTGTCCAGCTGGCAGGGGTGGTTTATTTGGCACCAATTCACCTCCCCCCTCCCAGTTTTCTGAAGTGTGTGAGTGCCTTTCTTGAGAGGCAAACTCAGCATGTCCAACAGTGACCTTGCTGGTAATGTCTTCCTCGGGGCATGGTGTTACAGAAGGATGGGCAAGATGACAGTTTTAAGAGGACAGTTTTAAATAGTTTTAATAGGGGCTATTTTCCAGCTAGAAATTGAACTGATTGGGAAGAGTAGTGTGGACTCTGGCAACAGAATGATCGGCCCTATGGATATGGGTGACAAGAAGAGTAATTTCACCAGCAGAAACCAGCAAGGACCTGGACTGAAAAAGCTTTGAAGCAAACCAGGTGTTCCTCTCTGTGTCACCAACCTCTGTGCCTGTTGTCATTTACTCAGGCTCCAAACCCTCACTGCATTTGAACCCCGAGCTATAGTAACCTCCCAGCCTTGCTGAAAAAGCCCATGAAACCTGCACTCATGCTCACCTTCATTCCCTGACATGTCTGCTAAGGCAGAGGTCAAAACTCTGAATGTCCTCCCTTTGGTGCCTCTTATGTAGGCACAGCAAGCCAAATGCACATGTGGGCTGTCATCCAAATTGGTATGTGTTGTCTGTCTTCTTGAACAATCCCCCAGTCTGTGCAACATCACAGATGCATATGCAGAACAGTATAAGGCAGTTGTACAAATACCACCAGGCTTTCCTCCCTCACTCTGTGCTAGCTGGAGAATTCTGGAACGAATAGTTCCAAAGGTCTTCCAAGCGCAGCAGGTAAGAAATGCTGCTAAATATATGTGAAGTATTTCAGGGGTGAATGATCAAATTGATCACTCTAAATACCCATTGAAATACTGAATGAGCAGGGCATTTTATAGTGGTATTTATCTTCATCCAAATAACTTTGCAACACAAATCTGTTCTATAGCCTTGAATTTTAACATTCCTTATGAATATTTTCCCATACTTTTGATGAAAGAACCTGGAGTAGCTGTGGCTCTCCAATGTTGCTGGATTTATTTATAGTTTCTATTTATTTGTCTTATTTATAGACCACTTTTATCCCCATAAGGGGACTCAAGGCAGCTCACAGACTCCAGCTCCCAACCAAGATATGACCGAAGTCCATCCAACCTGGTCAGTGACCATGACCATGAATCTGAAGGGGTGCAGGTTCCCTCAGTCATATCAAGACACACCCTATATACCAAATCCTTATTCATACCATGTGTGTGTTCTGCCATTGAAACATTACTTTACCACATACAAGTCTATCTTGGCTTCAGACTCTTGGTCCAAGAATTATACTTTACAGGCTATATGTGTGTAGTGATGCAAACTGTCTCTTGCATTATTCTTTTATTAAAGTTTCATTTTCTCTCTTTCAGGGAAAATACAGAGCATAACCTTTTGATACAAGACACCCATATCTGTAATGGAAGAGAAAATGGCAGGTCCCATTTGTCTTTCTAGTACAATTTATTACCCTACAACTTTGATCATGTCTTCTTTTAGAGAAGAACAAGTTCAGACCTTTCTACTCTTGGTCAGTGAAGGCCTTGAGATTAAAGGAACATCCTAAAATCCCAAGACTCAGGAAGACATGCATTCTTTCAAGAATATTCAAAGCGTTCAAGTCAATGCTTGAATTCAAAGCATTCAAGTATTGTTTTATGTGGCCTATTAACCATTCTTGATCACTTCCTTATCAGAGCTAGAGAAAATCCCCAAAGGAGAATTACACTGAACAATAAAAATTTGTAAATGTAAAAACGTTAAACACAGCTCGTATTCAGCTGCAGTTGCCTGTAATTTGGTTGCTATGACGTCCAAAGAGTATCACATGAGAGAGTGACAATGAGGACTTTACTACATATGTCTGAACTTCTCTATTTCTTCCACCTATGTCTGTGCCCTGATCAGCAGGTGCTTCAGATGTAATTTGAATTATCAAGTTTTTTCTAGAGGGGTAAGTCGGGGTGAGCTATATCTAGATGAGCTGGAGCTACTTGCCAATAGGTTGGTTCACATAAGGAGAAGAAAAATCTACATGTAGTGTCTAGACATGGGCACGGAGCGGCAAAATTCTCATTTCCGTTTTCGGTTCTCGTTATTGTTACATAACGGGTAACGGTAATGAGAATTACTCCGCTCCAGCTCGAACCCGAACCGAAAAAGAAAAATTGGGTCTGATTTTTCGTTGTCGTTCATGGCATCGCGGCAGTCGCGTGATGCCAAGCAGCACAGAAAAAAAGTTAACCCCCCCTGATTCCTGGCCAAAAAAGCGGGCGAAAATATGCCTGCCGCAGTGAGGGCACCTACCAGAGAGGGGTGGTTTCTGGGGAGGTCCCCGGCCTTCCCCCCCCTCCTGTCCTGGGCTGCTGGTACCAGGCTGGGGGGGGGGCATCCTCGTCGTCTCCATTTGCCATGCGGTGGGGGGATCCAAAATGATGACCGCAATATTTATTTTTAAATCGTGGTCCAAAAACCCACCAAAGCACCACAGAAACATTTGAAAATTATGTAATTTAAATGCCTGATTTTTTATAGTAGCAGCAGTGGGTTTTTCTTGCAATAAAACATCTCCATTGATTTTATTTTATTTTATTTTTATTTTTATTTTTTTACACCTGCGCAATGATGGGCTGGCCATGGGATGGGACCATGCAAATTTTTGGACCCATTCCACCAATCGCATGGCCAGGTTTTGACTGAGACTTCTGGATATGCCAGAGGGCATAAAAAGCCCACTAACCCGAACCCGAACCTGAACCCGAACCCGAACCCGAACCCGAACCCGAACCCATACGCCAGTACACTGTCCTTCTTAGTGGGTCAGAGGCACCCAGAGGTGCAGCCCACTAACCCACCCTATCCTTAACCGTAACCCTAAGCCTAGCCCTTACCCTAACACCAACCCTAACCCAGATCCGTACGCAAGTACACTTTCCTTCTTAGTGGGTCACAGGCACCCAGAGAGGTGCCTCCCACAGCCCACTATCCCCTACCCCTATCCCATTCCCTAACCTGTACGTCAGTACACTAGTACGCTCCCCTTCCTAGTGAGTCAGAGGCACCCAGAGAGAGAGGTGTCTCTGCCACTTACCCCCCACCCTAACATAATGTATGATACGCGGCGGCTTCGCGTTATGCTTCCCTTCCCTTCTTAGTGGGTCAGACATCAGAGGCACCCAGAGAGGTGCCTCCCAGAGCCCACTTTCCCCAACCCTATCCCTAACCCCAACCCAAACGACAAACGACAAACGGAAATGACAAATTTTTGAAAATTATCGCGACAAACGGAAATGAGCCGAAACGGACCCGTCCCGACAATCGAAAACTCGACACGTCATTTTTTCTGGTCATGCCCATCTCTAGTAGTGTCATGTAAGCCTGTCTTCAGTAGAGAGTCCCACCAAATTTTAGACCACTAAGGGCAGTATGGCAGTATGGTTCGGTCTCAAGTCAAAAGACCCATCATCCTCTCTAGGCATGGCTGCCAACATTATTTTGGATTCCGCTGCCCCCCACACACACACACACACATACAACATCTTTCTTTCCAAGTTATTTTAGAACTTCTTTGTGGAAGCTCTCTACATGGGCCTTTAGTGTCTCGGACTTTTCCTCTCTAATCTCCTTAACTATATAGTTAAATGCCACAGTATTGCTCTGCTTACAAAATGGACAAATTGGAAGTATCTTTTTGCTGGCTTCTTAATGGAAAAGCTAATTTGAATTGGTTCAGCCCTTTTTGATCCCATTTTTTCTTCCTTTCTCTGCTGTTTGTTGGGGGGGGGTCTTGTTTTTCAAGCTGCAATGATAGAAATGGGCTTCCCTCCCCCACCTGATTAGTTGTGATATACTCTAATAAAGATGGGGAGGTGTCTGTAGGTGGTGTTTTGGGTGACTTAGTCAGATGGAGCATTGTTTTCAGGCCTGCGAGGGGCATGCAAAAGCGAAGCACCACTGTGATTTTAATGTGAGGGAATCAGGTCCTAATCCTGAATCCCATCAGGTCATGTTGAAGGCCATTTTGTTGTTGTTGTGAAGCAAAATCACAGTGCTGATAATTCTATCATTGACAGGTATGAAAATGTCACTTAACTCACCTTTTCCTTCTCATCCATTACTCTTTTCCCTCCCTTTCAAGTAACACATGCAGAAATTACCTCATCTCTATTCACATATGATATTAAACTATTGGCATCATAAACTGTGACCAGAGGTGAAGTAATACTTCCCTTTATACTGAAGTAACCCTTTATATTGCCCGTAATAGAATGAGGAAAGATACCAGCCTCCACCCCCACCCCACCCCACCCCCACCCCCACCCCACCGGTGCAAGCATTCATTTCAGGGTGAGGTTTGCTTGTTCTCCATTTTTGTCTTGCTCTCCCTGACTTTTAAGAATCATTTTTGGAACTGGTTTACACATTGTTATCCAGGATAGGCACATTTTGGGAAGAACTTTAAATATTCCAGAAAGAGACACCTCTCTCCTAGAACAACACATTTCCTGTGTAGTACTTTGGAAAGAACCCCAAAGATCAAACAATTTATTTCTCTACAGCTTTTATGAAAGTATTTTAACTTTACATAGAGTGAAGTGTGCAATGTACAAACAGATAATTAGCAAAGACCTTCTGTTGGCTTGGTGTCAAAGACCCACAGTTAGATATCTGAGAAGAGTCTCTGGTGGGAGGAGGGGCAAACTACTCTGAGACGCTTTTTAAAGATTAACAGGGCAGTTGTGGGGTATATGGAGGGAGACTCTGGCCTCTTTCAAATATGATGGCAACATATCAATGCAAGTGCTTCCATAACACACCCAAGGCCTTCAGAGGATTCTGCTTCTTCAAGAAGCAAGTGAAGCTCCCAGTCAGTTGGATACTCTCTCTCTCTCTCTCTCTCTCTCTTTTCTGGACAACACAGGGCAGGTGAGGGGCACTCAAGAAATTAGTGATAAGATGACTTTTCAGCACAGCCTGAAAGTTACACTAACAGAACAGAAAATACATGAGACAATAAATGAGGATGCTGAAACACCATAAAACACCACACAAAGTCTATGTCAAAGCCTGTGAGAATACTGTCACCTAAACCATATACAGTATTTACAACTTCTACAAGTCTTCCCCCTCTTTTTTCTTTCTCACTTGTAGAAAAAGTGTGAGGTGTGTTAGTATGTGTCTAAGCGGCCTTGGCCTTATCTCTGAAACCATATGGTGACAGAGGAATGCAAGTGATAATGAGTTGGCCAAATTTGTCTTAGTCTAATAGCACACTTTCAAATGAACTGGCAGTGAATTATCTTAAATGTGATGAGGAGAGGGGGTTTCAGTAGCATTCAGTGATCTGCCGCCTTCAAGAGAGCCTTTTGTACTGGATCTAAGAATGTGGATATTACTTCTGTCAGGTACAGTATATGGCAGAAATTAAATGGTGCTTTTGAGTCTTTACATATGTGCAATTTTATTCCACCTTCATAAATCTAGATCTAAGTGTACAAATAACCTAAATGCCACACAGCTAACTGATTTGCCAAGCTTACTCTGCTTCAATTCTGGTTTTAGGGTGGTTTTGTTCAGACATGCTGGCCACATGGCCATGGATTTGCACAACATTGGCTCTTCCGGCTTGAATACGGAGATGAGTACCACCCCTAGAGTCGGACATGACTAGCACACATGTGTGGGGGGAACCTTTACCTTTTTTGATCCTTCTTAGTACAGTATTTGTATGCTTACAGTTTTTAGTTTTAAATATTGCCTTCTAATGATGTAAACACCACCTTGGATCCTTTTTAAGGAGAAAGGCAGGGTAAAAACCAAACACATGAATGAATCAATGAATGAATGAATGCTGGGTTTTAGTGTAGAGTAATATCACTTGTACAATTTAGTCAGTGACGATGGAGGTCTTCAGATTGGAAGATGATGGACACCATGAACATTAGGGTGGAGGGTTCATCTGATAAATGTTTTTGTGCTACATTTTCAGCTAAGCTTTAGTATTCTGGAACTCTGTGTTGCCAGACTTCTCTGTTCTCTTGAAGAGGGTCTAATCTTTGACATGGAAGTTTCAAACTTGTTTTTCCCCTTCCCTTTTCTACACTTCTCTCACACAGCCATATTTTTTCCATTCTTTTTGGAAGATTTTCACCTTCCGCTCGCATCCATCACTTTTTGTGTAATATCTCTCTGCTCTTTGCCCCTTCCTTATGCCCACATGGTTTGCAGGCATGCCTCCTTATCTTCACACCTCATGGTCTTATGCCAGGAGATGGCCATCATCCTCCCTTCATCTCATCCCCTCTCACTCTGACAGAGCTCCCAGTGCTTGCTGCTTTCTCCTTCCTGAAACCTGTCTGTGAATTCTGAACCTTGAATGCTTCAGCTTTTCCTCTTGTCCTCAGTTCCTATATGGTTCCTTCCTACATCTAAAACCATATGGAGCCTTGCTGATTAGAAGCATTCTTAAATCAGTCCTGACTCCTGAGCAATATTTTAAAACTGGCAACTGTTTGTGTTCTCTGTCCAAATTCTCTGTATTTTTGCAGCTTAAAATGTAAAGTGTTTATATTATTTTAATAATAAAATCAGTTCATCCCTATAGCATTCCCACTTGCAGCTTTCTGTGTGCCTGTCAGGAGCTATTGGTTTTTTAGTGCAGATATGATCACTCTGGTTTTGGTTCCATTTCACAAGATTGCCAAGTTCATAATATTGCCAAGTTAAGCATTTTTATCTGCCCCATGATAGGGCAAAGGAGGTAATTTTTACACTATATTAGGACAGAGCTGATGTGCCACATCACTTATTTTTAAAAAAATAAAATAAAACTGGGAGGAGTGAAGAAGAAGCAATGAGAGGAGGGGCACTTTCCTTTGTGACTTTTCTTAAAAGTCATGTCACAGCTGAATCTACTGCCAGCCATACTAGGCAGAGGAAGGAAGAATATTTAATTTGCCAGTATTGTCAAGTGGCTATCTTCTTAAGCCACTTCACAATTTGGGAAATCGACAGCAGAAGGTGTTGGATAAAACAGGGTCTCTGTAGATGCATATTCCATTTGGATGCAAGGAACACATGCAATGGTATATCCCAATCTTAATCAACCTCATTTAGCACATAACAACTTCCACCCACATGAGCCTGCTTAGACAAGCTCACTATATATGAACTTGTAATTAAAACAGGCATAAAGTATATAATACACACACAGTGGTAAACTTTTTTCTGCCTAAAGAAGAAGTGCTTTTTGGAGAGGGGTGTCTGGTTGTTGTTGTTGTTGTTGTTGTTGTTGTTGTTGTTGTTGTTGTTGGTGGTGGTGGTGGTGGTGGTGGTGGTGGTGGTGGTGGTGTGGTAGTGGTGTTAGTGCTGTTGCTGTTGCTGTTGTTGTTTTGGAGGCTTCCTTCCAGGAGAAAGGTGAATAAACAGATCTCAAATGCATTTCCTACAGTTTGACGAATCAGGCGAATGTAAGGAAGTGTGACAAAATGAGCACTTGGACAGAAAATGATGGCTGTTTCCCCAAAAAACCTTCTGTCAAAGGCACTACCAGTCTAAAAGGCTTTTAAAAAACTGTGTAGTAGAGATGGGCACGACCAGGAAAAATGATGTTTCAAGTTGTCGTGTGTCGGAGCCAGCCCGTTTCAGTTCGTTTCCATTTGTCGCGAAATTTTTCAAAAAATTGTCGTTTCATTTGTCGTCTGTCGTTAGTACTGGTTTAGGGGGGTAGGGTAGCGGGCTCCTGGAGGCACCTCTCTGGGGTGGGTGCCTCCTCTGGCCCGCTATGAAGGGAAGGCATTTAGCAGGCTCCTGGAGGCACCTCTCTGGGATGGATGCCTCCTCTGGCCCCCTACAAAGGGGAAAGGAAGGGTACATGACCGTGTAGCCATTGCGTACCAAGTGGCACTGGCAGAGGCACCTCTCTTTTGGGTGCCTCTAGCTCACTAAGAAGGACAGCATACTGGTGTACAGAGTTTTTTGGAACTTTGGACTGGTGAGCGAGGTGAGAGAAGAATGCCTCTGCTGGGCGCCCTCTGACTCACTAAGAAGGACAGTGTACTTGTGTGTAGTGCAATGCGAGTACAGATCTGGCTTAGGGTTGGGGTTAGGGCAAGGGCTAGGCTTAGGGTTATTACGGGTAAGGTTAGGGTGAGTTAGTGGGCTGCACCTCTGGGTGCCTCTGACCCACTAAGAAGGACAGTGTACTGGCGTATGGGTTAGGGTTAGGGTTAGGGTTAGGGTTAGGGCTAGGGTTATAGTGGGCTTTTTATGCCCGACTGGCACATCCCAGAAGTCTCAGTCAAAACCTGGCCAAGTGGCCATGCGATTGGTGGAATGGCTCCAGAAATTTGCATGGTCCCATCCCATGGCCAATCCCATCATTGCACAGGTGTAAAAAAATAAAAATAAAATAAAATAAAATCAATGGGATTGGAGACAGATGTTTATTGCAAGAAAAACCCACTACTGCTACTGTAAAAATTCAGGCAGTTAAAATACCTAATTTTTGCATGTTTCTGTGTGATGCTTTGGTGGGTTTTTGGACCACGATTTCAAAAAAAATATTTCGCTCGCCATTTTGGATCCCCCCGCACCGCATGGCATGGCGAGACGATGAGGATGCCCCCCCACCAGAGCAGCCCAGGACAGGAGAGGGGGGGAGGCCGGGGACCCCCCTCCCAGAAACCACCCCTCTGGTAGGTGCCCTCACTCAGGCAGGCATATTTTCGCCTGCTTTTTTGGCCGGGAATCGGGTTGTTTTTTTAACTTTTTTTCTGTGCCGCTTGGCATCGCGCGATCCCCGCGATGCCATGAACGACAACGACAAATCAGACCCAATTTTTCTTTTATCGGTTCGAGTTCGAGTTCTGACGGCTTAATTGTCGTTACTGTTTCCGTTGCGTAACGGAAACAAGGAACGGAAACAGAAACGAGAATTTCGCCAAGTCGTGCCCATGTCTACTGTGTGGTGTGCCAGGGTCAAGAAGATGGATATATAAAGGGTTGTCATCACCAAGCCCCCAAAGACATGTTCAGATTTCAGGATCTTCTCAAAATGCAGTTGGTGGCAATATGGCCAAGGTTTCCCCAAAACAAAAGCCGGGGCACTTTTTTCAATTTTTAGCTGAATGAACAGTATACCCACTGATCTTTTCATAAGGAATGAATCTGGAAGGTGAGTCACGGCAACTGGACTTTTTGATATTATTTGAAACGTTTCACTGCTCATCCAAACAGCTTTCCTCAGACTGACAAAGCTGTTTGGATGAGCAGCGAAACGTTTCAATCTCTCAAGAAAAAGAAGTCCAGTTGCCGTGACTCAACTTGAAGATAAACTTGCCTGGATGACTGAGAATCTTCACAGACATAAGGAATGAAAATCTACTTAGGCGTAGTTTTTTACTGTCTCTGTACTCATACATGCATATAAAGGAAGATGGGGCAGGGGACTCGTATGCAACATTTCTCATTTTCTCAGCTGGCACCTAATTTATAGCAGCAAATGTGATGTGATGAAATCTTATTTTTCTGCCTGTTTTCTTTTAGGTGAAATGGGCTTTGTTTTTAATTGCTCCACTTTTCCAACCATCATTCCTCCACCATCAATTTGCACCACTTATAGAGAGACCCCCATGGGACTGATATTCTGGAAGGTTTTCACCAAACCCACCCCAAACCAATATCATTGCTTTCCTCTTTGTCTCTCAAATTATATCTGGAGCTGGATGAGTGCTGCCTGTGTGTATTTGAGTGGCTGGGAATGGTTCTTTTTTTCAGCCACATCTCCAGGAATCTCCCAGCAAGCAATGAAAATGCTGGATGTTTCCCAAAAATGCAATTTGCAGGCTCTGTTTTAATATGCAGCCATGGAGACTTGGAGAGCATTTTTTTAAAAAAGAGTCATTAAAATGAATTATTATATCGTTGACATATAACTGCTGGATAGCTCAGTGGCTTAGGCATCTGGCTGCATTGGTTGAGAGTTCAATTCCCCACTTTGTGTCCTTGGTGGGGACCAGATTTTATGATCCATTGGTTCCCTTGGTTCTGCTGTATCTTTATACCATTGTCATCTTCCAACTCTTATACTATATTATACTATCTCAGTGAACACGAAGCTTTGTGCTGCTTTTGCCGAATGTAGAAGTATCATTTTTAGGATGACTACTGTTATTCTACCTTTTATCCTTATCACAGGGATAGGACAGGGATGGCGAGCTTTTTTGACACCGAGTGCCCAAACTCGGTGATGGGGACAGCAGCGGCAGTGGGGGGGGGTAGGGATCAGCGGCAGCGGGGGCAGGGGTGGGGGCAAGGGCAGCAAGAGTAACAGGGATGGCAGCGGGGTCAGGGTCATCGGTGGCAGGGGGCAGGGATGGGGGTGATGGGGGCGGAGGTGGGGGCGGCAGCGGAGGGTGGTGGTGGTGGTGGTGATGGGGACGGCAGTTGCAGGGTTGGGGTGGCGGTGGCGGTGGCGGGGGGCAGGGGTGGGATGAGGATGGCAAGGGCGATGGCGGCAGCACCATCGGGGGTGGCAGCGGGGGTGGCAATGACAGAGGTGGCGGAAGGGTCATTGGTGGTGGCGGCAGGGATGGTGGTGGGGGGCGACAGGGGCAGGGGTGGCATCAATGGGTACAGTGGCACATGCAGTGGCCATGGAGGCGGGCCCAGGAGAGGCTGCAGCTGCCTGGTGCCCTGCCCCCAAAGCCCCACAGAGCCTGGAGCCCAGCGACTTGGCCTCTTCCCTCCCTGCTTCTTCCCTACTCCTGTTCCTCCACAAATTCCTCATGGCTGGTCCAGCGGAGGGGGAAGTAGGGGTGCAGGGAGCATGTTGCACGCCAGAAAGCTCCCCGTGTGCCACCTTTGGCATGCATGCCATAGATTCTCCATCCCTGGGATAGAATATTGGCCAACCATCAAGACCATCCTTTATTTGATCTCAGGCTTTCTACTCATCAGGACAAGAAACTGCTGCTTTGTAGTTATTCATTTAAAGTTCTTATAAGCTGCCTTTCTCGTAAAACGTATCCAAGGTAGCTTGCAGTAATAAAAGAGGCAATGTTGAGAGCTGCAATTAGAAATTATTACAATATTTAGAAAGAATAAAAACAAATATAGTATTGAAACTTTTTTTGTTAAAAACAGCAATAAAACACATTAGTATCAACAACAATAAAACACAGCAGCCTCATTTTTTTAAAAAAACCCTCTTAGAAAGCCAGTCACTGCAAGCTTGTCTGAAGATAAAGGTATTTTCCCATTTGTGGAAGGACATCAAAGATGGGGCCCTTCTGACCTCCTGTGGGAGGGAGTTCCAGAGTCTGGGAACAGCAACAGAAAAGGTCCTCTCTCATATCTCTCCCATCCCACCTTCACCTGTGAAGGTGATGGGACTGAGTGAAAGGCTTCCCTCGATTCTCTTAAAATCTGGGCAGGTTCATAAAGGGAGATATAGTCTTAATAGCGATAGTTTATAGATAGAGAAGGCACAAACTGCCAGTTCGGGAGCTCATGCCCGCTTAACACAATAAGACAAAAATAATACAAAGTACAAATGAGGTAAAAATCAAACCAAAAATAAAAGTATAACATATTAACATTTGCAACAAGCCACAATTATTTAATTTAAATTATTTAAAACCATGGGATTCAAGGAGGGCTTTTTCATCAATGGTCTTACTACAGCCTCCTTTAAGCATGCTGGGATCCTACTCTGCTGCAAGGAGGCAATCGCCTATCTTTTTCAGCTAGCTGCTCTCTGGCAAGTTTAATATGCCAAGAAGGGCAGGAGTCCAAGAGGCACATG
This sequence comes from Phrynocephalus forsythii, assembly GCA_029282475.1. Lineage (NCBI taxonomy): Eukaryota > Metazoa > Chordata > Lepidosauria > Squamata > Agamidae > Phrynocephalus > Phrynocephalus forsythii. The sequence goes on from JAPFRF010000011.1 coordinate 115,531,028, forward strand.
GTGACCCTTTCCTCTCCAAAAGTCTTGTCCACATTCTCAGGCTTGTAGTAGTAGTAGTAGTAGTAGTAGTAGTAGTAGTAGTAGTGGTGGTGGTGGTGGTGGTGGTGGTGGTGGTGGTGGTGTGTGTGTGTGTGTGTGTGTGTGTGTGTGTGTGTGTGTGTGTGTGTGTGTGTGTGTGTGTTGTATCATTACAGTCGTGACCGACTCTTCATGACTCCATGTCCATGGAGTTTTCTTGGCAGGAATACTGGAGTGGCTTGCCAGTTCCTACTCCAGGTGCCTACAGCACCTGGTATTCCCTGGTGGTCTCCCATCCAAGTGCTAACCAGGGCCAACCCTGCTTAGTTTCCGAAATCAGGCGAGATCGGATGTGCTTCAATATACTTCGAAACCGGACAAAAAGGGCATAGTTATATACAGCAGTGGTTCTCAAACTTTTTTCACTATGGCACCCTTGTCAGGCTAAAAACATTCCATGGGACAGCTACCCTTAAAGTGGTTTGAACACTTAGGAAAAGAAAAAAAAACAGTGCAAATTTAATGCTCAGGAAGGTTGTCTTTAATGAGATGAATGAAACTGGTTGGATGAATTTTTCATTATTTCCTTTATGTTTATGGGAAGTTTAGTTAATTAAATATTATTGCCGTGGCACCCCTGGCATATGCTCGTGGCATCCCAGGGTGCCACGGCACCCAATTTGATAACCACTGATATACAGTATATAAGGTAATGGTAAAGGTAAAGGTAAAGGTTTCCTCCGCACATGTGTGCTACTCATGTCCAACTCTAGGGGCAGTGCTCATCCCCATTTTTAAGCCATACAACCAGTGTTGTGTAAGTCTGTGGTCATGTGGCCGGCATACCTGAACGCATTTCTGTGTACTGAACACTGTTTACTTTCCCACTTTTTTATGGCGGGACCTATTTATCTACTTGCATTTGCATGCTTTTGAACTACTAGGATGGCAGGAGCTGGAGTTAACAGTGGGAGCTTACTCTGCTGCCAGACCCACAGGATTTGAACCACCAAGCTGCTGGCTTTGCAGATGATAGCTTCAGTGCTCAAGCCTACTGAGCCACCACACCCTCATTATACAGTATATAGCTGCTATCAAAATCCAGATTTCTATGGCAGTCAATGAAGCGAGAAGCTGCCTATGTGGATAATTGATTGAGAATTTTGTTTGAATTGAAACAGTCATCTAAGTGTCCTCAAATGAACATTCTAAAATGAGAACGTAAGGGAAGGAGCCACAAGTGAGGGAATTTTGCTTTGCTCTGTGTGGATTTCCCAACATCTCCAGTTAAATGGCCCAGGAAAGCAATGGTGAGAAGGATTCTTTCTACCTGGGACCCTGGCAGGCTGGGTCTCTCAATGTTTTGAGCCCTCTTGCTGAAACATGTTGCATGCTCAGGTATATGGAACTTAACTACATAAACAGGTTCAGCATATGGAACTTACAGTAACTAAATATATCTTCTGAATCTAATTTTTTCTTTTCCCATTCTTACCAGGGTGAAGTTTTCATCCACCCTCTTTCTGATCACCTATTCTGACTTCGGGAGAAGGAAAAGATCTTTGCTCAGAAAAGGGAAGCCCTTCTCCGAGATCGATGAGACACTGAGAGCTCTTTTAACTCTTGCTGGGCTTGACCTATGAAAACAACACACGGCTGTTAAGGTGCCCTAATTATTTTTCCGAAAGGATAAAAAGAGAAGCATGAAGAAGGTAGAGAGGCTGAAGCCAAGCTAAAAAGGAGGTGGTGGAACATAAGAAGAACCTTGCCAGTTCAGACTAAATGGCAAGTTAGTCTATCGGCTTAATGAGATGCTCTGCAGGACATCTACAAAACCGAACATGAGGGCAATAGCCCTTCTCTGTTAAGTGTCCCCATGCTCTTCTCTTCAGTTCCATCGCTGGTTTTGAACATGGAAGTCCCAAGCAAGCATAATGTCAAACAACCACTAATAGGCATATGCCCCATGAGTTTGTCGAACCCTTATAAGAGAGATGCCTGATTTTTCTCCTTCAGGCACCTTATCTGAGGGTACTTCCAAGAAAGAATGGACAATATCAGTTGTTTTTTTCAGGCAAGCCTAGCCTTTATATAGGTACATGATCAGGAACAGCATCGTTTACAGCAAATTTTCGGAGCAAAGATGTTTGGGGGACAATATCCCAGTGGCCATGTAATAGAAGAAGACGATTATAGGACTGCTGAAAGAAGGTGGCTGAACAAGCGCTTCAGAGAATTAGAATCTTTTTAAGCATTGGTAGGGTAGCTGCTATGTGTGTCTGCACAGAGGAGACATGATACCTGTCAGTCCTAGCAGCATGAATTTGACAAATGTTACAGATGGTCCTCTCTCCCATTGGCAAAAGGCTCTGATTGGGTTTGTTCTCACAGTCCTCATTTTGGTGACTGTCTGTGGCAATGTGATGGTGTGCCTGGCCGTATGTTTCAACCGCCGGCTCCGTAGTCTAACGAACTGCTTCATTGTCTCCCTGGCTTTCACGGACCTGCTGCTAGGCCTGCTGGTGGTACCCTTTTCAGCCACCTATGAGATCTCCTCCCATATATGGCCCTGGAGCCTCACTATGTGCAACATTTACATTAGCTTGGATGTCATGCTGTGCACAGCCTCCATCCTCAATCTCTTCATGATTAGCCTCGACCGCTACTATGCCATAATAGCACCTCTCCGCTACCCTACTGTAGTCACTCCCCTGAGGGTGGCTGTGGCTATGGTCCTTATCTGGGTGGTGTCACTCATGGTTTCCTTCCTACCCATTCATTTGGCCTTGAACACCAACGGGACTATCCAGAACTCGTTCTTGTCCAATGGGAAGCAGGAATGCAAGTTGGAGGTCAACAAGCTATATGTTCTGGTGGATGGGCTGCTTACCTTCTACCTCCCTTTAGTTGTCATGTGCATCACCTATTTCCGTATATTCAAAATAGCCAGGGAGCAAGCTAAGAGGATCAACAACACATCAGGTTTCAGGCCAGTGAGAAATGTGTTGCCCACCGTGAAGGAACACAAAGCTACGGTGACTCTTGCAGCTGTAATGGGAGCCTTCATTGTCTGCTGGTTTCCTTATTTTACCGTCTTCATGTATCGAGGCCTGATGGGTGCCGTGTGTGAAACACTGCTGACCATTGTCATGTGGCTTGGGTATGTCAATTCGGCCTTGAACCCTATCTTATACGCAGCACTCAACAGGGACTTCCGGACAGCTTACCAGCGGTTGCTCAAGTGTCGAAAGGTTGGGCCTAATATCCGAGAGACTTCCCTGACTGATGAAATGAGGCACAAAAAATTGGATCAGGCAATGAACATGCTGGAAGATAAAGCTCTAGAGCTCCATACAATGAATGGTAAGAGGTGCTCTCTTATCCAGGATGGCTCAGAAAGGTAAGGTTTCTCTTTCTGATGACAAAATGTTGTTGAGGTTCTTCTCATGTAGAAAAGGAACAAAAACTAGGCAGCTACTGTTGAAATTCTTGACTCGCGTGAAATGTTATACTTGCACTCACAACTAAGTTTAAGGAGCAAGCACTTGACTAGTAGAGATCAGTGGAATAAGTCAGTGATGACTAGTAGAAATCAGTGGAATAACTACAGCTTTGATCAATCAATTCTTTCAAGATGACTCTCTCAGAAAGCACAGGGAATTAATTTGGTTATTTGATTTCTCATGCATTCGGCCCAATAGGCAGACTCAGAAACTCTTACTGATCTCCTGTGCAGTTCCTCTTAGGTGTGAATTATAAATCACCAGAGAACTGACACAATGATTCCACACAGAATGAAACACGAGTCTCTTGAATTGGAAAGTGATGGGCACAGAGGGAAAAATGACACATGGCTGTACACTTGTCTCCAAAACTCTGGTTTTGAATCATTTAAATTTTGGCAGCCAATTTATTTCTTACATCCGGGAGTTGAGTCATGGCCACTGGACTTCATTTCTTGTGGGATCGAAAATTTCATTACTCATCCAACTAGCTTCTTCAGTATGAGAAATGTTGGTGGGAGGCTTCCCATTTATAATTCACCTTGGTTTCACCCTACCCTGGTCTGAATAGGGTTGTTAGATGGACGACAGCCTGGGGTGTGTGAAATTCCCACCTATGCAGCCCTTCCCAATACCCATGAAGTATGGGTCATGTAGGCTACCATGGTTCAGTCTGGACATACATATTTATTTAAATTAAAGTAGCTACAAGTGTTTTTCTTTCCCAGTGTCAGGCAAGATATCAGACAATGGGAAAAGGGATTGGCTGTAGTTCCATGCAAAGATATGGGGATCTCTTTTCAAAGCTTCAGCCCTTTGGCTCTGGTAGCATATTTCCAGATTATTTCAGCAGCATGAGACAAGCTAGTGCTAAATTAAAACATGGGATGATTTGTCAAAGGGTTCCAATAAAGAATGTTCTTTCTGGGAAGGACAGTGCTACCCAGTGAAAACAATCATACTGACAATCCTCCTACACCATCTCATTTGGAACATAATCAGAAGGAGTTGGACTACTGCCAGAGGGAGCATGCCGGAATGGGCTTCTGTCATCACCACAGCCTCCTTCGGAGAGGGGGGTCTTTCCCTCGTGCCTGAAGGAGACTGTGGTAAAGCCCATCCTTAAAATACCTGGCATGGCATCGGATGAATTGGTTAATTATCGCCCAATTGCCAATGTTCCTTTTTTGGGCAATGTCATCGAGAGGGTGGCCACGGTCCAGCTTCAGTCTTTTTTGGAGGAACAACAGCTCCTTGACCCATGCCAGTCTGGGTTTAGGCCGGGCCGGGGGACTGAGACAGCTTTGGTCGCACTGCAAGATGACCTCATCCGGGGGGCCGACAGGGGTTGCTCTACCTTGTTGGTTCTCCTGGATTTGTCAGCAGCCTTCAATACCGTCAACCATGGTATCTTACTGGATTGGCTCTCCGAGGTGGGTATTGGGGGCACTGTTCCCAGTTGGCTCCGGTCCTTCTTGGAGAGCCGTCCCCAGTATGTGCAACATGGGGGGGAGCTGTCGGCCCCGTGGACACTCCCTTGTGGGGGTCCCACAGGGGTCGTCCCTCTCTCCCATGCTGTTCAACATCTATGTGAGGCTGCTGGCAGGGGTCATTAGGAGATTTGGAGTCTGCTGACATCAGTATGCTGATGACATGCAGCTCTATCTCTCCTTTTCCACCTCTGCAGTTGAAGCTGTCCAGACCCTCGACCAGTGCCTGGATGCAGTCATGGCATGGACCAAGGCTAACAGACTCAAACTCAACCCTGAGAAGACTGAGGTGATGTTCTTCGGGAGTTCCCCGTCCAGTTATGGAGGCCCTCTCCCCAGCATGGAGGGTGTTTCCCTCCAGCTGGTGGACAGTGTTCGGAATCTGGGCGTGGTCCTGGACCCGGCCCTCACCATGGAGGCCCAGGTGGCCACCGTGTCCAGAACCGCTTTTTTTCATCTTCACCAAATTACCCAGATTCGCCCATACCTGGGCAGGGACTCCCTGAGAACTGTCATGCAAGCGTTGGTGATCTCGAGAATAGACTATTGTAATGCTGTCTACATATGGGGTTGCCCTTGACTCTTCTCCAGCGACTGCAGCGGGTGCAAAATGCAGCGGCCAGACTGGTGGCATGCGTGCGTCGCTACAACCACATCACCCCAGTTCTGGCTCGCCTGCATTGGCTACCCGTTGCATCCCAGATTAGATTCAAGGTCCTGGTTTTAGTTTATAAAACCCTCCATGGCCTATGACCTAACTACCTGGCAGAGCGGATCACCCAGTGGTCAACTTCAGCCCATCCAACGAGGATGTCGCGGGCGCACTCACTTCAGGTGGCCACACCTAGAGAGGCCCAGAAAACCTCGACTTGGAACTGGGCCTTCTCTATGGCAGCCCCAACTTTGTGGAACCACCTTCCCAGTGAAGTGTGCCTTGCACAGTCCCTGCTGGCCTTTCAGAGGGCCTTAAAGACCTTGCTCTTCCACGAGGCCTTTGGTGACTTAGTTTAGTTTTTTTTTCCTGTCTGCCATTTGTCTAGTTTATTTCGTTGTTTTACGCCAGGGTTGCATATTGTTAAATTGTTTGCCACAGTAGTTATTAGTTATCTGTGTATTTGTTGTGTTGGCTGAACTTGATTCAGTTTATTGTGAACCGCCCAGAGTTCCTCCAGGAAGATGGGCAGTATAGAAGTCCTATAATAAAATAAATAAATAAATAAATAAAAATATTCCACCTCACAACCAGTTAGGTGGAATAAGACACAAAGTTAGCGTTACCTTGTTTTTTCAGAGTTGGATGTAAGTTTTATCTATGTTTCAAATATTAAAATCAATGTTCAGCCTGAGATTTCTTTTCATCATTTCTGCACCAATGCAAAGAATTATGTGGCTCGGCTTTTCTACGAAAAACAAACTTACTGAGAAGATTAATTTAGATCAACCCAATCCCCTAGGCTTTCAATTTTTTTCTCAACAACTGATCTTTGCTACATTCACTTGGATTCCTTGTGCTGTGGAATGAGTGAGAATAATGACCACAAGTTCCTGGGAAAGCCGTAGTTCTTCTGAAGAAATCATAACCTCAAATAAATGCAGAAGCCAAGCAGATGCTTGAGAGGGGCAGGGGAAATCTGAAAATTGCTCAAGATGTGAGGAACTGAGAGAAAGCCAGAACTATTAGGAGCAGCCAATGAAGGATCCAGACTTTGGAACGCACTGCCCCAAGAAGCCAGCTTGGCCCCTTCCCTCTTGCCCTTCTGTCATCAGGCCAAAATCTTCCCTTTCAAGCAGGCTTTTAAAGTGACAAGTGTTTTTGTAATGCAGATTTTTTTAAAAAAAAATAAAATGTTTTCAAATTTCCTTTAAATCCTGACTAATGCTTTATTGGTTTTTAATATTGTGTGTGTGTCCTTTTTAACAGTTATTATTATATGATTTTAATTATTGCAAGCCATCCAGAATCCCCTATGGAAAGGAAGGTGGCATATAAATAAAATAAAATAAATCATGATCCCAGAAGAAATTAGGCATGAGAATGGCTGATAAGTGTGCATGCATTCTTAGGAGGCCAAGAGGAAAGCAGGAATTGAGTATTTCTTTCACTGCTTCCTCCAGACATATTCCAAATGTTTCCAAAGCTTTTATCTGAATCTGGCACTGCAACTTATTCAGCAATACAGAAAGTTTCCACCTGACTGGTACCACATACTTTTGCTACCAAGGTTCCAGGAAGTGCCAACAAAGGCTTGGTTCTTCTGTTTTATCATCACTGACGCTTTTTATAGGCTTCAAAGCCAAAGGATTTCTCAGCTCCTTTAACAGTATAGTGTGGCTTGGATGCCAACAGCTAGGACTGATGCCTCATCTGCATATCACAGAATGAAAGTCTTAAAAATGTCTGTCATGGTCCAAATGTTGATGTGAGGCAACATGCTGCTTTAGTTGTTTCATATTTTTAAACAAATTGTGCTAAGGGAAAGTTAGAAAGGGACTTCTCTTTCTAAGATATCCAAAACTTTTCCAGATATGTTGCTCATGTTTTTACTGACCTCTGATTTCCCACAATCATTCAGCCACACACTATTCGCCAGGAAAGGTGTGTGTATCTTCTGCATTGGTAATGGATTCCCCTGGCTCTGAGCATCCAGAGGCCAAAAATCATATTTGCATAGCTTGCAGTTTGTCCTATTTTCATCCTGACAACAATAGCCCAAAGACGGAAAGCACAACAGTGAAAAGAACTGAAATCCTATAAAAATATATGTCCACTGAATTCCCAATATAGAGAATGATCTGCTTGTGCTTGTGGATGACAAGAAGAGATGATGTATTCCTTTGTAATGGCTCAGTCTGCATCCAACTGGTTCATCCTGGGCCATCCCATGTCTCTGCTATCGTTCTGCTATTGGAGGATATGAGTATTCCCATACAATTAAGGACCCAGCACAAAACATCACACCCTTTCCGAATTGACTGAATGAGGAGACCTTAATGCCTATAGCCCCAGATCCATCCACAGTATTGCTGCATATTAATGTAACCATTTCGAAGACAATTTGTGAAAGATGCATACTCACAAAAATAGGCTACAGGTGATACCTTCATAGGCCACTATTAAAAATAAAAAGGAACATTGCAAGCTTTTGAGTGCAGTCAATCACCCTTCTTCAAAGCAGGTCCCAGAAGTTCAGAAATGGTGAAAAATGTTCTTCACCAGGAGTTTACTTTTAAAATCCTTAGTTAGATGATATTCTTAAAATCCATGGCTAGGTGATGTTGTAACCAGGGCAGGAGTCTTGTTGTGGACGCATGAAGGTATCGCCGGTAACCTATTTTTGCAATTGTGTTTTGTGATGGCCACACGGCTCAACTCCTTTTTGCCTTGAATGCATACTCACTTAAGTCAAGGATTACATCTCTGAAAAGCTGTGCTATACAAATGTCTTGTAGGTAAAATTTAGACTACGAACATTAGTCCTTAATAGCTTACCACTGCATGCCCTTTTTTTGCTACAGTCGAGTCACCTTGCCTTTAATACTCAGAGGACAGCTTCAGATAGGCTATCATCACATTTAAGTGCTGTTTGTGTAAACTGGCACCTCTCTTGGCCAGGCTCTCCTTCTTCACAGGGTGTGACATTCTAGTCCTATTTTTAAAAACATTTAATAGCTCCCTGTATTCTTAAGGATACTCAGGTAGGACATGCAGAGAACGATGAAACAATAAAATATAATTTAAATGATTTTAAAATTGTAGACAACATAAAAACTCTGTGTGTGTGTGTGTGTGTGTGTGTGTGTGTGTGTGTGTGTGTGTGTGTGTGTGTGTGTGTGTGTGTGTGTGTGTGTGTGTGTGTCCAACAACCCCACAACAGACAGTGGAACCCATTCTTTAAAATGGATTCATAAGCAGAAAGGTTTTGAGCAGTCATCGGAGCAAAGACAGTTTTAGGAGAATAGTCCATAATTAGGGTGCTGGGAATAAGAAAACTCTTTTTGTGCTGCCCTTCTGTTTTATAATTGATAATCTTATTTATTTATAATGGTAAATCCAAAGGTAATCCTTGATTATTCTGCAAGTGTGGGGATATAGCAGTGTTAGGCCAGTGTGAGGGAAAGTCATTCTTACCCATGCAGGCGTTTTTCTAGATGCTTCTTTCCCCAAGACTACCCCATCCTTATGGAAAGTAAGGCAGGTAGCATACCATTTGGAAGAATTGTGCTGTTGGAGGTGGTGGTGGGGAACCAGCAATGTGTCCATTATTTTATTCTTTTGCTGCCAGGCATGGGAAAGTTCTTGTGGGGTTTTCAGCTTCATGCAAAACCATTCTGTACTCTGCATCTAATTTTGGCATCAGTGGTGTGGTATCCCATCTGAAGCAACACAATATGTCTGGCTAGGTGTTCTCCCCACAGAGGATTCATATAAGACAGTGTAGCTTGCACAGGGGGTGTGGCTGTCATGTCTAAATTGACCCTGGAAGCAATTTGCAGATGGTTGCTTTGTCCTGTCAGATATGTTCATTTCCCCCCTGGCAGAAGTAATTACATTGTCGGTTGCAAATGAGGTTGTTCTGATGTGTAATTCTGGTCTTCCTCACTGTTCATCTTAAAGCCAGAAATAGACAACATAAGCCACAACTTGTGGAACAGAGCGTGTCACTGGCTACTTATTGTGTATAATGTATTTCTAAGTGTGTTGTTTTTTTAACACTGGTAAAACTCTCACCTTCTCTCTCTCTTTTTTCTCCCCCTGCTTTTTCGCTTTCTTTTTTTTTCAGCCCTACACCTTTTGCCTAAGCTGAACACAGGCCAGGTCAATAACAGTGGTCACTCTGACATAGCTCTGACTATCGTCTTCACAAACCTACCGAGGTCAGAAGGACACAGTTAGATATTTCTGCTGGGGAAAAATTAAAAATTGGGGCATTGGGGTGAGTACATGGCTCATCATGTTTAGGGTTAAAAATAAAGATGTTTTATAGACCTCGAACTTCCAACAACTCTCTGACATTAGGAAATGCAATGCTTCTCTCATGTATTCTTGCAGGAGAGAACAAACGTAATCAGAAGGGCTTTTTTTTTTTTTGATAAAGTTCTGAGAGTCTGGATAGATTTTACTTTTAATTTTCTACATTCCCTAGCTCCCACACACCTGACCCCTTAAAAGGGCAGAAAGACATAGAGGATGATGCAGGGGTGAAAACTTTTTTTTTTTGTTCCATACATCTGGCTACTAAAATGTTGACTGTCACAAACATGAGTATTTTGTGCAAAATGCAAAGATTTTGCACAAAAGTACATCCAGGTTTCAGGAGGTTGTTTCTTGATCTGAAAATGCTGCTGTTAGGAAATGAACAAAAAACATTAGTCATTCTACAGAAACAAAAAAAAAAATATGTTCCAGCTGATGGCAATTTTTGACAGCATGTCCTGTGTCAAGACACCTTTTTAAACCAATGGTAAGAAACCTTTGTGAGAACTCATTACACCCTTCCTCTGGATTAGAGTTCTTTTTCCTTCTGGGGAGACATGCTGTGCTTTCCTTATAATAACCGTCCAATATCACTCTTCCAGGGCAGACATCTCTTCTTGGATTTCTGACTCCCAGGTACCTGAGAAAGGCCCAGAGACTTTTGCTTTGGAGTTCCCTGTTTCATTGATGGAATCTTACTTGCGGTCCATGCAACGTAAATCATTTTTAACTTGCTTTTCCCTCACCACTGCTTTTCCACATTTTCTTTCTTCAGTTTCTTTAGTAAAGGCTGGAGATAACAGGCACATAACATGTTTCATAGTGATGTATTAATGTTTCTGCATGAGACAGAGTAAGAGATCATTATGGTTCGGCTTCTCAAGAGACAGCTTTAGGGAGGGGTAGGAAGCCAAAGGGATATCTGGAAAAGCTTAGGAGCCAGCATGTAGGAAGAGTTATTCTAGGACAAAGTCTGTGAGAAGTGTTCTAGAGAGTATTCTGGCATTGTCACATTGATAAATAATGGCTTCTGTTGTTCTAAAACTAAATCACAGTTCATCTCTGAGGAATATTCTGCCTGGTTGAGATGCTGGAACAGGCTGCAAAGTAACATTGTAGTACACCTCTTGCTTCCCAAATGAGTTCCATTAATTTTTTTAAATGCAAGCAACAGTAATCAGGAACTTGCCCCAAACAAGCTTATTCCCTCATGAATAGAATAATTGAGTCGGAAAGCAGCCTATAAGACCATCAAATCCAACCCCCTGTTCAATGACAGAGAACGAATTACGATACCAATCCTTTCTTCTTTTATTGATCAAATAAAAACAGATTTACTTATTCATAAGAAGAGAGACTATTTTGTGACACTGAAGTGAGACCTGCACATGAATTACTTTCAATGCACTTCCCAACTGTCATTTTTTGCCTTTGTTGTCAGCTCTTGTGAGTGTGTTATTTGGCTCTTAAATAGGCCTCCCACCAGTGGCTGCATTTCAGTAGCTGCCTTTCCTTAAAAATAAAAATAAAAATCAATTGCTCACAACTCTTCTAGAGAAATCCCTTCCAACTGCTGAAGAGAAAAATGCTGTAAAGCAAGGAACAACTACAGTAGTAGAAGGGATTATGCTGTTCAAACAAGCTGTCCCGTGGCTTGTTTGAAACCCATAATAAGGATGGAGTCTGAGCCATCACATGGAAATTCAGAAGTTCCGACTTTAATCAAGTTATTATTTACTCTGAGTTTGAACAACGTGGGCAGGGCCTAGGGAAGTAAGGTCAGCGTCACCTTTGCTTACCATCCCACAACCCCCTTCTTCTGATAACTCTCTCTCTCTCTCTCTCTCTATGTTCTCCCTCCACTTTGTGAACAGTGTCACCATGATTAAGAAGGAAAACAAAGGCAGAGGTCATCCTGGCTTACCAAAAGCCCCAGGCGATTGTGGGGCTGGCTCCAGGACACAGCCCTTATAACCTTGCTCAAGTTCACCGACAAACAAGTGTTTCGGCCCAGGTTTGGGGGGGGGTTGGAGGCTTGCAGCTGTTCTGTACTGCTGGTCAGCAGCCAGCCACCGTGGGTGGCTTAACACCCTGGCAGTGCTTGAAACAAGCTGTCAAGAGAACACACCCCACCTCTTCAGGCTTAAAATGAGGCTGTTCTCCCCTGAAAGTGCTACTTGCCCCACACTCTGGTGCTTTTGATAAAGCAGCCAATGACCCTGGAGTGCATTTATCAGTGTAGAGCCTTCAAAGCAGCAGTGCTGTTGCCTTTTGAAGGAGGATGAGGGTCAGAAAGAGTAAAGGACGAAACACCCCTTTCCTTCATGATGAAGCTGCTTGATGAGCCAGTTAACAGAGGGTGAGGGGATGTCACTGACACACACTTATCCAGACATACCATTCATTTTCGCCAAAAATAAGCCGGTGAAAATTTCTCAGGAATTCAGGTCACATCTGGTGACTGATTGCCCTCTCCTCTGGAGGCCTTTGTGTGACACTTGACCTGGAATGCAGATCACCAGCACATTCTGCTTCACATAATTTTGTCCCTTCCCCTTAACAAGAAAGGAGAAGGGGAGGGGAGATAGTGCTTATACAATCTGGTCCGTCTAGCACTTTTGTTTATTTTAGCATGCTGCCCAAACCTAATATAGAACAAGAAACAAACAGTGAGGAAGACTGAATAGAAAATGGTAGCTCACGGTTCTTAAACTTAAACTGCAGTGATGTCCATGTCCATAGCATGGGTGGGAATCCAGTGTCATAAATAACAGTGCACAACGAGTGTTGTGCCCTTGTGTCTCTCTCTCACTCTTTCGGTCTGCCTCTCTCTCACACAAACCCTGAGATGTTTGAAAATCTCTGCCTCAACTTCCTTGTATTGTCCCGAAGTCCACCTGGATTTTCTTCCCAATCCTTGTTGTGCATCAAATCACAAGACTTTAGTTTCTCTTCCCATACTGATGTTTGTACAGTACATACTTCTTACACATTTTTCATAATGTGTACATTTATTTTTTCATTCTGTCAACATCCATATTTTCTACAGTTTAAAGTATTTTTGTTTGTATTTTCACAATTATGTACATTTTAGCCTTTTGAATTTTAAAACAGCATACTATTTCATTGTTTTTAATCTATTAAACGTATACCCTCTCATCTAGTGGCAAGCCACTACTCTGGGCGGCTTCCACTAGAAATAAATATAAACAAAAATTAAACAGTAAACATAAATTAAAAACAGCAAATGGGGGGAGTCAGCTTAAACCCAACTATACTGTATATAAAAGACATCAAGCAGTATTAGACAATAGATATGCGTGTATGTGTTGTGTTGTAACAGTTGTGACTGACTCTCTGTGACCCCATGTCTATGGAGTTTTCTTCGAAAGAATACTGGAGTGGTTTGCCAGTTCCTACTCCAGGCGCCTACAGCACCTGGTATTCCCTGGTGGTTGTCCATCCAAGTACTAACCAGGGCCGACCCTGCTTAGCTTCCAAAATCAGGCAAGATTGAATGTGCTTAGGGCATCTAGGCAATAAGGTCTTCAGATGAGGAGGATTGGGAGTGGGGGTTGATGCACCTCTACTGGGAGAAAATTCCACAGCAAGGTAGACACCTCTGAGAAGACCTGGCTCCTAGTTGTAAATGTCCAGCCATCCCTTGGGGTGGCAATCAGATTCAGTAGCATCAAAGACTGGAACGTGAGTGGGGTGGGATGGTGTCACTCTGAAGGGCAGGCATTCTGTCAGGTAGCAAAGTCTCAAACCATGTCCTTCCCCTTGAAACGCCCCATAAGCCTTGCACATGTGGGGTGCACCTAAAGAGAGGTACATTTCTGCCTGCCCAAATAATTCCATGGTGACTTAATATAAAATTATTTTTATAATTTTATATTATATTTATAAGTGCCACAGAAATATGATAAACCTAAGAATTTTAAAAAAGAAGAAGGTCAGTCTTTAAGTTGATAATCATTATTTACCAAAGTAAAACATCAAAAATAACCTGAGGTCCATATTAGGCTCAGTGTTCCATAAGCACAATAAAGTTGGAGGATACTTAGAGATTTTGACTAAAAGGGCAGATTTGGTTTGTACAGGTTGGCCGGACTTAATGCAGCCAAGCCTTTTCCAACCTTGGTCAGTTTCTTCCTTCAGCAGTGCCGACTGGGTCATAAGGGGGCTGCTCATTCCACAGCACTGAAGCTTTGACCAGACTTGGCCTGGGCTGAAATGAAGCTTAACAGAACATTTAAAACCCCATAGAAAGAAATGTGTCTGTGCAAGGAATTTTACTTTTGTCTTTTGGGGAGCGGGTGTCAATCGAACGTGGACAACAACTCCTACTTCTTTTAAAACAAAAGATTAGGAATCTGCGGCCTGCTAGATGTTGTTGGATGCCAGTTCCCATTGCCCCTCACCACTGAGTATGCTGGCTAATGCTGATGGGATTTATAGACCAACCACTCTGGAGAAAGACTTCACCACCATTTTTTAAAAAACTGGACAAGGGCGACAAGAACATGTGGTGCAGCACACCATAAATCAGCTTGTTTGGCTCTTCTTCTCTTCATCAGTGTTCAAGAGCTGATGAACATTCTGGCCTTGAACTGCCTCCTGAGAAAGACCAGGAAGGATGGGATTGGTGCATGGAATTGTGAGGTCACTGTAAAACTTCTCTTTTAAAAACAACAAGACATGGGATGGCTTCTATTCTGAGTTCAGTCATTTTCTCTCCTACACAGCTTTGGTTCATGCCCAGTTGGCAAAAAGGCTAAAACTGTTGAACTTTGGGCTCTCTCTGAGAAGAGGAGATGTACTGGAAAAGAGAATAATGCTACGGAAGGTTGAGGGCAGCAGGAAAAAGAAGGAAGACTAGTTATAGGGTTGACTTAATCAGGAAAGTCATGGCCTTGAATTTGCACGAATGGATCAAGATTATTCAGAGGTCATTCATTCACAGGGTTGTTATAAATCAGAGGTGACTTGATGACATACAGCACTATATAAATATGGGCATGCTGACAGATGGGCATTGATATTTGTGCTTTTTATGCCAACCAGATGTATATCCTGTTTGGTTCCCAGAGGTAGCTGGTGTGTGTGTGTGTGTGTGTGTGTGTGTGTGTGTGTGTGTGTGTGTGTGTGTGTGTGTGTGTGTGTGTGTGTGTGTGTGTGTGTGTGAGAGAGAGAGAGAGAGAGAGAGAGAGAGATGTATATTATGAATCAGTGAGAAAGAGGAAACCAGCAAGACTGCAGACATGAAATTTTTTTTCTCACACTGATGGGCCATCAGTGAGCTCAGAAAAAAACTTTCATGTCTGCATTCTTGCTGGTTTCTTTTTTCTCACTGATTCATAATATACATCTCTCTCTCTCTCTTTCTCTCTCTCTCCCTCACCTAATGGGCCATCAGTGGTTCCTTTTTCTCACTGATTCATTTCCTTTTACTGGAAACACTGGAGACATTCTAGTGATATTCGTGTTTGATACAGGTGTCATATAACGTGTGACATCTCTGTGTGGTGGGCCTTCATTTCTTGTGTACAATTTCCTTCTCTCTGTTTGCATGTGGTTATAAAACAGACACACTCCCAGTATGCAGCAGCACAGTGAGATGGGATATCAACATACCGTATAGGGAAAGAGTGGGGGCCAAAATGCATTAATTTACTCAAAACAAAATCAGCAACTTCATGTGTAGGACTCTGGAGCTTTCTAACATCCTTACATATTGAGAGTCCTTACCCAGCCCTTCAAATGGGAACAGGATTTGATCCATCTCCAGGAGGCAGTGGAAGACAGGCGGGCCTGGCGGGCTCTGGTCCATGCGGTCACTAAGAGTCAGACACGAATGAAACACTGAACGACAACAATCCAGTACTTTCTTTCCACTCGCTACTTAGCTAATAGGATGGTGCAGGAACAGACCTCCCTCAACCCTCTCTCACCTCAGGTACCACAGTTGTGGGTAGGTCACACCAGGCAGCCTCAAAAGGAAAACGTACCCTGCCTCCCTCACTGGCAAACCTTGAGTGGCAAAGATGTCTACTTGTTATGTTTCACCCTACATTGATGACAGTTTGGCTATTCCTATTTAATAGAAGTTAGAGATGGGCGCAAACTGCCAGTTCTGGGGTCTGTGATGGTTTGTTCCTTGGCCATACAGGTGTTCTGCATCTGTTCTGGAAGCCCCCTGGCTTCCTTCCTCCCCCCCCCCACACACACGCACACACTTCCTCCAGCAGACACACACTCTGAGAAGGAAGGCCAGGGAGCTAGCTCTGAGTGGGTGCTTGTCAGCAGAGGCAGAGAAGGGGGAGCCAGGGCAGATGCAAGACAGCTGGGTGACCAAGGAACAAACCATTACAAACCACTGAACCAGCAGTTTGCATCCTTCTCTATAACGTATCCTCAAAGCTAGTTTCTTTAGGTACACAGCTAAATATCACAATACAAATTAGGCAAAACTCCTCCACCTTCCAAATTCAACCAATGTGTTTCTTATACTTATTTGCACCTTCGGTGGCCAGTTAATATTATTATATTACACTGCAGCTTGAAGGGAGAATGGACAGGAACTGATGAAGAAGAAGAAAGGAGCTGGTCAAATGTGCCCCTACGTAGTATCCCTTTCAATGATACATACAAAGGTCCTTCATGGTGGGAAAATGTTGCATTTGCCAGCATTTCTTAAACTGCAGGACCATATAATTTAGACCAGTGATGGCAAACCTTTTAGAGACCAAGTGCCCAAACTGTGATTCAAAACCCACTAATGCAGCAAATTAACCTGAATACAGGTGGCTGTGAAGGGACGATGTCAGGTGCCCACAGAAAGGGCTCTGAGGGCCACCCTTGGCACCCATGCCATAGGTTCTCCAACACTGATGTAGACTCTACTGTATGTACAGGTTCAGATGTCCACTGATCAACTAACTGAAAATGCTTCGGTTTTCACTTTTTCCCCCAGAGGGCTATAGGAACTGGCAAACCACTCCACAGTATTGCTGCTAAGAAAACTCCATAGATATGGGGTCATGAAGAGTTGGTCATGACTGCAGTGACACAACTCACACACATCCATTGCTTATCTAGCCTGTTGTAACAAACACTACCAAGAGTCCGGCAGCACCTTAAAAAATAACTTGGGACTCGGTCACACTGACAATTTACATCAGTTTCAGTCCTGATGTTTTTTAATCTATTGATGCAAAGTCTGTTCTGTTCTGTTCTGATTTGCACAATTTACAATGATAGCCACATTCACAATCACGAAACCAAATGAATGGCATTGACTTAAGGACAGAGGTATTTTGAAAAGCCCCTGTTGGCCAATTGAGAAAAACTCACTTTGCAGCGCAAGTAAATTGAGTTCATGTGTCTGGAAATTTATAAATCATTTTAAATAACACTAAAACCAATTCAGCTGTAGTTCCTATCACTGGTGGGATAGATCCTTTGGTTTAGTCATCTTGCACTGCCTCTGAAGATGTAGGCTGCAGTCCAGATATAAAAATTGATGGCAAATAAAATGGGTTAGTTTTTAACAAGGTACCAGGAGCCTTGGTTGTTCTTGCTTTTCAGTCAGTCAGTTTTTGATTCCACTCCACTCTGTTCACTGTATCATACCCTGTCCCTTATGTTTTTTAATGCCAGGATTAATTTTTAGAGAGGACAAAGAAGAGATTTTAATTTATCCCTTCTGTGGACTAAACAGTACAGACCCAGTCCAATGAGAACTGATGGTTTCCCTGCTAGTTCAGAATGGTTGCATCGCATAATGTGGAGTCTGTAGTTTAGAAAGTCTTTATGATCTTGTCTCAGAAAGTACTAAATGCACCAAAACGAGAGGAGTAGCTCAGAGCCAAAATATATAGTTTAAAACTATCGGTCTCCCTCAACCTGGCTCTCTCTAGACTTCCCATCACTTTTTCTCCGTTCATCAGAGGCAAGCAATAAAGCAAAGCGACATGACTTGACCATTTAAAACCATATTCTTCGAGATTAATTAGGCTCTCTATCACAGGGCTGTCCAAACTTTGGCCCTCCTGATGTTTTGGGCCACAACTCAGAATTCCAAGGCTGTATTGCCAATGACAATTCCAAGGCTGTATTGCCAATGACAAAGGACTGTGGGAGTTGTGGTCCAAAACATCTGGAGGGCCAAAGTTTGGACACCACTGCTCTATCAGATTGTTTTTCGAAAGAACATTTTATGCCTCATTTCAAAAGGTAAAGTGAAAGCATTATATCCTGAGCTCAGACCTAACTGGTAAAATAGGATTGCTTCTCCTCTAAGGCTGTGTTTGGAGGAACAGCTGCTCTCACAGAGGTGTCCTAAGAGGAGCTCAGGGAGGACAGAAACCTCCTGTGGAGCAGAAGGGGGAAAAAGCTCACTTGATCTTGATTTTCAGTAGAAAAAAAATATGGGATATCAGTGAGGTATTTGCATTTCATTGGTAAACACCAAGAATACTGCTGAGTGCTGAAGTCATTATGGGGTTACTTACTACACTTGCTTGTTTTCTACTGTGATTGTTGTGCTGTTGACTTTGTTGAGTTCACGTGAGATCAAGACAGCAGTGTGCCTGGTGGTTGTTCAATTTGGGCAGGGGAGGGGTATTCCACCTATTTTTCCTCCACCTGTTTCCAGTGTGATATAGTGAATAGAGTGATGGAGTAGAACTCAAAAGGCCTGGGGTTGAATCCTGGCTCAGCCATGGAAATTCAGTGGGAGAGTGGAACTGGTAAAACAACTCACGCACCTTGAAAATCCTATTAGGGTTGCCATAAGTTGGTTCTGACCTGACAGCTCAGAACACACACACACACACACACACACACACACAGAGAGAGAGAGAGAGAGAGAGAGAGAGAGAGAGAGAGGAGAGAGGAGGAGGAGGGAGGAGGAGGAGGAGGAGGAGAAACTAGAATGCCCTTTAGCTTCTTCTGTCCAGGTGTTTGCTGGACTACAATTCCC
Organism: Phrynocephalus forsythii; assembly: GCA_029282475.1. Lineage (NCBI taxonomy): Eukaryota > Metazoa > Chordata > Lepidosauria > Squamata > Agamidae > Phrynocephalus > Phrynocephalus forsythii. Next base: position 115,550,000 of record JAPFRF010000011.1, read on the forward strand.
AGAATTCTCCTGCCAACATAGTCAGCAGCCAAAGACAGTAAAATTGGAATGAATCTTTGTACCTATCCACATGCCATAGCATGTGGGGTAACTTTCAGAGGTGGACTGTCTGAAGTTTAAAAATAACTGAAGGTATTAACAACTGCACATAGAGTCATAAAGCTTGGTATGCAGTTGATAATGTCTACAGCGATTTCTTCGCTACTCCTGTGTTTGCGAAGTCTCAAAGTCTTGGCAGAAGAGCCATTAACCTCCAAGGACTTTACAAATCGTTTCTATCGGAGGGAGAATCAACAGGCTGTTAAACGGCAATTTAGAAGATAAAGATCACACCCGAAAGAAACGTGAGTCTGCTTGTTTATATCGGAATCTGTTCGGAGCGCGGTGGAAAGCAGCCATAACTCCCCTTCGTGAATGCAAATCGAAACCAAGCGGTGGGGGCAGAGGAGACATCCCTTCATTTGCAAAGTGAGTTTAATTTAATATTTAAATTGAAGTGGAAGAATAATGGGACCTGGAGAAGCTTGATCGTGAAGTCTGTAGTTCAAGACTGGCGTTTTGAAGTCACCCCCCGCTCTTTTTTGTGAAGAGACGGAGTGAATAGTGAATAGAAGAGAGCGTGGGGGGTGGAAGGGGGATATTTTTAAAAAAAAACTCTGGTGTTTGAAGTTACTCTCCCCCTTACCTGATTCTACACTTCCAAAGACTTTTGATTAACAATTGAATTCCCCCTCCCCCTTTTTTTTTCTTGCGGAGGACCGGATATTTAGAGGAATTTGAGTGGCGGACAAGGTGGTGTGAATTTACATTTCAAAGGATTTTACCAGAGTCGGCTGGAAAGTTGTTTTTTTGGGAACAGTTTAGGAGTTATTATAAATTGGAGCTAATGTTATCTACTTTTTCCTAACTGGATTAGACCTTCTGAAGCGGTTGAAGATTTATATATCTTTTGGACAGGCAAAAACTCTGTTAAACAACTCTTTGTTACAGAGAAGCAATACAAGTGGTTTAGACTGTGAAAAAACTGAAGAATTGCTTCAATTTTTTTCTCAACTCTTAATTTTTAAAGGTTCCTTTATGGGTCTCATTTTGTTTATTCGATTGCAGTAGAAACGAACTTAAGTTGCTGTGTGTCTTCCTATGAGGCTTTCTCTGGTTTCAAGGACATAAGGAAGACACAACAAGATAAGGTCTGTGCTGTGAGCTGGATCAAGAATCTCATTCTTTAGGTTGGAGCGCCATCTGGTGGATTTTAAAAATTATTGTATGAGACACCGGTTAGAAAATTCTTTTTTTTTATGTTAGATCGCCATCTGGTGGATTTGGAAAATTATTGCATATAAAATTCAATTTGAATGTTATATTGAATGGGAAAGTGTCTGACTATATAGAAAAATTGATAAAATTTGATAAATTGTTATAAATTTGATATTTGGATAATTTAAAGTTAGAGAGGTTAAAATGAAGTTAGTATAAGTAAATTTAACATCTTTGATGGTAATTGGGTGAATATTAATCAACATCAATTAATGGAGTATTAATAGATTAACTCGATTGGTTGAAGGTTATTGTAGTCTCTTGAATGAATTAACTTTAATACGTGGTTAAATTGTGTCCTATTGGAATAGAAGTTAATAAAAATTGTGATGGCAGAGAAGAAGAAGACGACACCTTTAACACAGAGAAGAGATTCCAGACAAGAGGAGGGTAAAGAATGGGAAGGATTAATGATACATATAAGGAGGGAATTTGAAAAAAGTGAACAAAGTATGGATCAGAAGTTGTCAGAACTAAAGGAAGACATGCAGAAACAAATTAAAGAGGCAGTTGGGGAGCTCTCAGCTCAAGTGAAGGATTTAATGGTGAAAACAAAAAATATAGAAGCTAAAGTGAAGAAAGTGCAGACAGAGGTTAAACAATGCAGAGAAGAAACAGAGAGGAATAGAACAGGAGTGTCAGAAGTAGAGATTACGCAAAAGAGGATGGTTGAGGAGCTTGCTTTTCTTGAAATGAGACAAAGGCAACAGAATCTTCGTTTCCGTTTGATTCCATGGGAGGAAGGAGAAGATATTAAGGCCAAAGTAATAACGGAATTGGCGAAGTGGCTTGGATGGCAAGAACAGGAAGTAGCTGATGCAATCTCCCAAGTGTTTAGAATTGCAGTCAGATCAAAGAAACTGAGAGCGAAGAAGACACCAGGCGACGTTATTGTGTCATTGACATCTATGGCCGTGCGAGATAGAATCCTGAAACATAGTTATGACAATCAGTTTGTGATTGATGGACAACAGATTCTGATATACAAGGAGATTCCACTTCATTTCTTGAGAAGAAGAGGAAGTTATAAATCTCTGGCAGAAACGCTGAGAAGAAATGGTTTGAGATTTCGCTGGGAGTTCCCAGAAGGTCTATCCTTCATTTACAAGATGAAAAGATTTAAAATAATATCTGAGTCGGAAATAGGTAAATTTCTGAGAAAATATGGAGAAGAGCTTGGATACAGGAAACCATCGAAAGAGGGTGAAAAATCACCTGAAGAAGAAGAAGAGGAAGAAGAGGAGGAGTTAGAACTCTCTGAGGAGGAAGAAGGTAAAGCGGATTTAGCTATGGCCAATATCTGAATAGAGATTGATAAAAATATATTTAATTTGAAATTTACAATGGCGCTGAGAGTATTGACTTGGAATGTTAATGGTCTGAATGAAAAGACCAAGAGAAACAGAATTACACATTTATTGAAGAAAGAAAATCTGGACTTGATTTGCCTGCAAGAAACACATGTTGCAATGAAACATACGAAGATTCTAAAAAACAAAATTTTGGGGCAAGAATTTGTATCGTCTGATAAATTGAAGAAAAGAGGAGTGGTGATATATGCAAAACATAAATTGGAACCTAAGTTGATTATGAAAGACGAAGAGGGAAGATTTTTGATGGTACAAATCACTTGGCAATCTGAAAAATTTTTATTGTAGGCATTTACGCGCCAAATGAAAGGAAATTAGAATTTTACAGAGAGGTAGAACAAAAACTGTTAGATTATATGGATGAAAAACTCTTTCTGATGGGAGACTGTAATGGGGTAATGATGCCAGATTTGGATAGATCTCAGAAAAAGAAAGGTTCAGAAGGGAAATTAACAAAATCTTTTTATGACTTAGTTGAAAATTTTGGATGGACCGATATTTGGAGATTGAGACACCCAATGGAAAAACAGTTTACTTTTTTTTTCTGAACCGAACCAGAGTTGGGGGAGAATTGATTATATATTTGTCCCTAATGATATCTCACATAGAGTGACAAAAGTGGAAATTTTACCTAAAACGATCTCAGATCATAATGCAATGGTGATGGAAATCAAAACAAAAATGCAAGGATTATACCGTTGGAGGTTGAATGAAAGTTTACTGGATGAGACTGAGACTCTGCAGATAGCGAAAAAAACCTTTAGAGACTATTTGAAAAATAACTGGAGAAGAGAAACACCAACAAATGTGGTATGGGATGCTAGTAAGGCTGTTATGCGAGGCCTCTTTATTCAAAGAAATGCGTATCAGAAGAAACAGAAAGAAAAGAAGCAAAATGAGATTTTAAAAGAACTGGTAGAGACAGAGAAGAAACTGGTGGAGAAGCCAAAGGAACAGAAATGGAGTCAAAATTAAAGATGCTTCAAACTCAGTTGTCGATGATTATCAATCAAGAAATTGAGTGGAAGGTAAAGATGATGAGACAAAGAAATTTTGAATCGGCAAACAAAGTAGGGAAATTGCTGGCTTGGCAGCTGAAATGGAAGCAAAAACAAAAGGTTGTGAACAAATTAGTAGTAGACCAAAAATTAGTGGAAGATCCTAGAGAAATTGTAAAGGTGTTTGAATTTCTACAGAAATTTATATACTGAAGGAAAAAGAGAATCCAGAACAAATGGACAGATATTTAAAAAAGAATGGATTGAAAAAATCTCAACAAACCAAGTGTCGATATTGAGTGAGAAAATTACCCCACATGAAGTACAAAGTGCAATAGAGAGGGCGAAAATTGGAAAATCACCGGGCCCAGATGGTCTGACTGCAAAATATTATAAAAAATTGTCAGAAGAAATGTTACCAATTATGGTGGAGGTTATGAATGAAGTTCTAGAAAAAGAGTCATACCTAACACCTGGAAAGAGGCGTATATAACACTGATTCCAAAGGAGAACTTAGACACAACAGATGTTAAAAATTATAGGCCCATTTCCCTTTTGAATGGAGACTATAAATTATTTGCCGATGTTTTGGCTAATAGACTAAAAAGGGTTTTAAAGGAGTTATTACACAAAGATCAAGCGGGGTTTCTTCCTGGCAGACAGATGAAAGATAATATGAGAAATATAATTGATATAATAGAGTATCTAGAAGTCAGGAAAGAGAAACAAGCTGCTTTGATATTTATTGATGCTGAAAAGGCTTTTGATAATGTCTCTTGGCAATTTATGAAGAAGAATTTGGAAAACATGGGAGTGGGAACAAAGTTTTGGAATGGTGTTAATGCAATATATAAGGAACAGAAAGCTAGTTTATTGATTAATAATGTGATAACAGAAAGTTTCCCGATTGGGAAAGGTACGAGACAAGGTGCCCATTGTCCCCATTGTTATTTATTACTGTATTGGAAGTATTGTTAGTCAAACTGAGGGACATGGGGACAATTAAAGGTATATGTGTGGGGGATAAGGAATATAAATTAAAAGCGTTTGCTGATGATTTAGTTTTGACGTTAGAGAATCCAAAAGAAAGTATTACTGAGGTGATGAAAACAATTGAGGAATTTGGTAATCTAGCCGGTTTCAAACTAAATAAGAATAAGACGAAGGTCTTATTGAAAAATGTAACAAAGAAAGATTGTGAAGAATTTGAAAAAATGTCCGGCCTCTCAGTGGTGAAAAAAGTTAAATATTTGGGAATTAACTTATCTCTTACGAACTTAAATCTCTTTGAGGATAACTATAATATGGTATGGAACTTGATTAAGAGAGATCTGGAAACATGGAATAGATTGAACTTGTCGTTGATGGGAAGAATTTCGGTGATAAAGATGAACGTGCTACCAAGGTTGTTATTTCTATTTCAAATGATCCCAATACTTAGAGAAATAGGCCACTTTAAGGAATGGCAGAAGATATTGTCCAAATTTGTCTGGCAAGGTAAAAGACCCAGAATAAGATTTAAATTGCTAACAGATGCCAAGGAAAGGGGAGGATTTGCCATGCCAGACTTGAGATTGTACTACGAAGGGACCTGCCTCGGTTGGATAAAAGATTGGATTACTTTAGTTGATGAGGATCTATTGGATTTAGAAGGTCATGATAACAGATTTGGTTGGCATGCTTATCTTTGGTATGACAAAGTGAAAGTACATAAAAGTTTTATGAATCATGTAATTAGAAAGTCACTACTTCAGGCCTGGGAACGGTTGAAACCCCTTTTAGAGAGACATACACCGAGATGGTTATCCCCGATTGAGGCATTGGCGATCAAGAGGAAAGATAAAGAAGGAGTGGGGATCACCTATGGTGATGTGTTATACTTTTCAGAAAAAGGTCCTAGACTGAAGTCTTATGATATGTTGAAAGAGAAGTTAACAGGCTGGTTTCAGTACCATCAACTAAATGACATTTTTCAGAAAGATAGAAAGGTGTCTGGGTTTGGAGAGAAGGAATCTAAGTTCCAAACCATAATCATGGGCCCAAAAAAGAAATTGTTGACTAGATTATATAATTTTTTGTTGGAGTTGAATCTAAAAGATGAACAAGTTAAAGAATGTATGGTAAAATGGGCTATGGATCTAGGTCATAATATTGAGTTAGATATGTGGGAAAGATTGTGGAAAAAGAATATGAAGTTTACCGCATGTACTTTGATAAAAGAAAATCTGTTGAAAATGATGTATAGGTGGTATATTACCCCAACGAAGTTAGCAAAGATGTATAGGATGAAAGATGACCACTGCTGGAAATGTAAAGAGAAACAAGGTGATTTTTATCATATGTGGTGGACTTGTGAGAAAGTGAAAGAGTACTGGGCATTGATATATGATGAACTCAAAAAGATGTTAAAGTGTACATTCCCAAAACGACCTGAATTTTTTTTGTTAGGGTTGGTGGATAATGAAATTAAAGGAGCAGACAGGACTCTATTTCTATATGCAACAGCAGCGGCACGAATGCTCCTGGCACAGAATTGGAAGACAACGTATATACCATCTTTGGATGAATGGAGGGCGAAAATATTGGACTTTGCAGAGATGGCCAGACTGACGTGCAGACTGAGGGATCAAGACAACCAGAAGTTCCAAAAAGACTGGCAAAAATTTAAGAACTACATGGAGATTCATTGCAAGGAATTAAAGACTCTTACCGGATTAGGATAGAGCTCGAAGGATTACTACTTATTTTCCAAATCTTTTTATAAGTATATAAAGGGGTTTGTCTGAAAGGAAGGCTAGGAGATGAATAACGCTAAAACCACGGGAAGAACAGAGGGAAGCCAAATTTTAGTGGTAGAATGATTTTGTATTGCTAATGCTTTGAACCTGACTTTTTTTCTGTATACTAAAATTTTCTAATAAAAACATATTTTAAAAAAAAAAAGATAATGTCTACAGCGATTTCTTAACATGGGGCAAATTACCTCAAAAAGGTCTTCTATAGTCATTGATTCAATTATTTACTCTCTGCCACCAAAACTCCTGGAAATAAATTGGGTGGGGTTTTTTGGGGGGGGCAGACACTTTTTAAAAAGGAATTAAATAGAGATGGGCACGACTTGAAAATTTTTTTTTCGAGTTGTCGTTAGTCGGGCCGGTTCCGTTTCAGGTCGTTTCCGTTTTTCGCGAAATTTTTTTTTGTTTTTTTGTTTTCGTTAGTACTGGTTTTGGGGGGGGTAGCGGGCTCCTGGAGGCACCTCTGTAGGGTGGGTGCCTCCTCTGGCCCGCTATAAAGGGAAAGTGGGCTCCTGGAGGCACCCATGGGTGCCTCCTATCCTCACCCACTAGGAAGGGGAAGCAGGCTCCAAGAGACCCCTCTACATGGGGGTCTCCCCTCCTCACCTGCTGCTGCTGCAAAATGGTATGCAATAGCCATATGGATATTGCATATACCAGTTGCACACAGTGAGACTAGTGGTGATGACAGTGAACCCAGAGCCATAGGTGATGCCTAACTAAGGCTCTCGCACCACCATGTCTCACACAGAAGGGATTTGTACTTGCGTGTAGTGCAATGCAAGTAGATCTGGCTTAGGGTTAAGGTGGGTTAGTGCAAGGGCTAGGGTTAGGCTAGTGACGGGTAAAGTTACGGTGGGCTAGTGGGTTGCACCTCTGGGTGCGTCTCTGACCCGCTAAGAAGACAGTCTGTGACGTATGGGTAAGGACTGGAGTCAAGGGTTAGGGTTATGGTTAGGGGGCTAGGGCAGGTTTTAGGGGGGTTTTGGCACATCCCAAAGTCATGGCCAAGTGGCCATGCAATTGGTGGGATGGCTCCAAAAATTTGCATGGTCGTCCACTCCCACATGGCTGGCCACTCGGCCAGCCCATTGCGCAGGTGTAAATAAAATAAAATAAAATAAAATCAATGGAGGACAGAGGAGGAGAGGAGAGACATTTTGTTGCAAGAAAAAACCCACTGCTACTGTGAAAAATCTGGCAGTTTATAAATTTTCGCATGTTTCTGTTGTGCTTGTGTGTTTTTGGACCACGATTTCAAAAACGATATTGCGTTCGCCGCCCCATTTTGGATCCCCCGCCCGCACCACATGGCATGGCGACTCGAGTCCAGCTGCCCAGGACGGGGGGGAGGCGGGACCCCCCCTCCAGAAACCACCCCTCCGGTAGGTGCCCTGCGCCCTTAGTCAAGCAGGCATTTTTCCGCCTGCTTTTTTGGCCCGGGAATGGGTGGGGGGAGAGTTTAAAAGTTTTTTCCTGTGCCATCCGTGCTGCTTGCTTGCGCTTTAATTGCGGTGGCCGGCGGCGAGACTGGGCTTTTTGCTGGCTGCGAGCCTGCGGCGAGTCCCACCAGAGCAGCCCAGATCGGGGGATGGGGGGGAGGCCGGGGACCTCCAGAAACAACCCCTCTGGTAGGTGCCCTGAGGCACGGCAGGCATTTTTCCGCCTGCTTTTCGGCCGGGAACCGGGTTTTTTTAACTTTTAAAAACTTTTTTTCTGTGCTTTTTTTCCGATTGCACGATGCAAGGAACGAGCACAACAAATCAGACCAAAATTGTTCGTTTGTCGGTTCGAGCTTGAAGTCTGGCGGAGTAATTCCCGTTACCGTTTCCATAGAGTAATGGAACCGAGTAACGGAAACGGGAATACCGCTAAGTCGTGCCCATCTCTAGAATTAAATATGAAAGAAAGCAAAAATAACAAATTTGTCTACATTCATGTTAAGGGAAGATTCTAAACACGAGGACACTGGGAAATTATTCAAAAATATTTTTCAATGGCAAAACTGAATGTCTTCCATTTGTGTTTCCCTACTAGGTTCCTGACTCCGGCATATGATTCCTCCTCCTTCTCCACTATCATGTCTTACTGTCAGAGCCTCTGGTTGGCCCAGGTTCTTCTAAGAGGGAGGCATGGATCCTAGTGTCTGAGAAACCACTGCCAAATGCAAAGAAGACAAGACAGACCTCAATGCCCCATACAGATTTTTATTATGTCTTCTCCTGAGCCAATGCCTACTTCCTCAGAAGTGGAATGTAGAGAATAATGACACAAGATGACTCAAAGATGCTCAATGGGTGATGCTTCTGAAACACAAACCATTGTATTAGTACTGCCCCGAGAGACACACCATTTCCTCTCCAAAAGATGGTTTGTTTACAGGGTTTGCTATGCCAGGATTTGGATACTACTGTAAAATTACATAAAGGTGTCATTTCCACTCACATACAATTGTATAGAGATAAGTAGCTTTATCTTCCTTGATGTTCATGTGTCTGCACTGAGGCGGCAAAATCTTTAATCCATTATCATATCAATTGATCGGAATATGTTTCATAGAAGAAACCCAAAGAAAGGCTGGGGCTGAAATGCTGCCTATACAGGAAAATGTTCAATCCTATGTCTCCGTACAATAAGAGCTTTAAGATAATCCTGGGCTCCATTTTGCACTAGGCCTGTGCTAATATCCTTCTGGTACCCGTGTTTTTGAAGATTCATCTTTAATATATACTGGTTTTCTTCTTCCTTCTGGTCCAGTTCCATAGATGGCATTAGTAAATAATTATGCCATATGTTGGGAAAACTATAGAGGACAAGAATTCGTAATAGAAAAAATTCAGGAAGAAAATCAGTGTGTGTGGAAGGGGAAGGTTTGGAGGGAGTGGCATGATGCTACGTTCTCCATTTCCTTTATTGCACTGTTAGAGGAAAAAGCCTGTGCTCTGAAAATATTTCTTTTACTGACAGTATTCAACACTGAGCCATCTTGTATTTTCAAAATAGCCTGTGGTTTCCAAAATACCTGGTAATGTGCATCAAACAAACACAGAGAGCTTTGAACATTTCATACAAGTTCGCTTTGAAGATTAAATGATATTTGGCTCTTAATGTCTCAGATATTAGTCTTCAGTGTATTTCAGTTCAAAGATGATGATGAAAAAAGTGAATGTGAATTCATCTAGAAAAGTATTGCTCGAAATCTTACATTGCATTGGCCAGAAACCTGCCGGTGTTCACATACAGTTGACATAATTGGCCTCTGCTAATTGCAGCTAGTTGACAAGATGCTGAGATACATCTAGGCCACACATCTGGTCATGTGTCCAGTTTTTCAATCAAGAGGTGCAATGGCACATTGTCAATTGATTGCATCAATAGGACTCTGGTTGTTGTCCATCTGTGTTCAGTGATAGGACAGTCAGTTCTTTAAATACTGATAATTTGAACAGTAATGTTTTTGTCTGTAAGCTTGTGTGTATGTATGAAAATCTGGTGCAGACTGGGGTGCTATCAATTCAATACAAATGCTATTTTCAAACCCTAACATTTGCCATGGATATTTTCAGCTCATTAAAGAAGCACCACAGATGGGGTGAACAAGTCATGAAGGCGTATGAATAATTGCTAGTCTAAAATGACTCCACGTGCCTGAAATTAAGGAATTTGTTAATAAAAGTCTTCTCAGTACGTCCAGAATGCAATTTTCTTCCCATGCTAATGACAGACAGTAGATATTTGGACTTCTGGAAATATGTTCAAAAATTGCAGTCCACTAAAGTTCTCAAAGGAATTAGATATCCAGCTGTCCCTTTCCATCTCCGTATAAATCTCTGTACCTGGATAGTTTCATTCAGGCAGATAAATTTTATAGTTTACAATCTGGATTGTTTTCATATTTATAGGTTTGCCTCCAGGAATCTATAATCAGTATGTCCCTGCCTTTCCCCCAGTTTTTATTAGAATGCTGAGAAGCTTTGGAAGCAATAGAGCCCTTGTCTACAGAAGATCAAATGCATTGTCTCCTGTTGAGAAGGAGTTACATTTACAACTAACATGGAGACAACCCACAGGATGAAGAAGAACTGGAAAATAGGAAATAGTGCAAGATGTTGTGACTGTGGCAGTATGACCCATTATATAGCAGCTGTTTGTTTGTTCATTTGTATTTATTTAGATTTTTATACTGCCAATCTGGCACCAAGGCCACTCTGAGCAGTTTAAAACAAGTGTCAACAATATTACGTCAACTACAATGAGAAATAACACTGAAGTAAACATAAAACGATCAAATTGGACAACATATGACAGGCACATATCAAACAGAACTTAGGATAATTAAGAGCAGTAGGTGGTTGGTGGATGGTCACTGCCCAGAATAGCCTTGTTGCTAGATGGTGCAGTGTATAAGTCCAATAAATGAATGAATGAATGAATGAATGAATGAATGAATGAATGAATATAGCACATAGATGTAAATATAGGGCACTGAAACACTGTTCCAATTGGAGGAGAAACCTGCATAAACAATCATGTTTTCAACAATCACTTAAAAGATCCCAAAGAAGGGGCTAGACATATATCAGGGGGAAGGGTGTTTCACAGATGCAAGGCAACTGCTGAGAAGTCCCAGTTCCTAGGGTTATTTTCTTTCTTATGGACCTCTCTTCAAATTGAAGCCCTCAGTCATCCTACCTTGGAAGAGCAGATAGTATGGACATTTCTCAGTGAAAGCAGGCACTCTGCCTCGTATGGAGGTCCTAAACAGTTTAGGGTGTTGTATGTCATCGTCATACTGTTGCTGCTGTAAACCACCCAGAGTGGCCTTGATGCCAGATGGGTCATCTAAAAATCGAATACATCATCATCACCACCACCACCACCACCCCTCTTAAAGTCAATGTAGAAGCAAATTGGTAGCCAGTGCGAAGAGGCCAGTGTGGGGATATATGTTGACGTTTACTAACCACTGTCAGAAGTCTATCCACCATGTTCTGAACCAACTGGAGCCTCTGCATCAGCATCGAGGGCAGCTCAACATAGAGAGCATTGCAGTAGTCTAATCTCAAGACTACTAATGCATTGATCAGTGTGGTGAGGTCTCCAGTGTCCGGATAGGGATGCAGCTGGGCAATCCACTACAGACGGAAGTGGGAGGAATGGACCAAAGGCACCACCTGGGATTCCCTGAATAGCACTGGGTCCAAAGGCATGTCCAAGTTGTGACCTCAGTCTGAGTGGAGAGAGTTACCATTACACCCCCAAAAGAGACGGAGTCTCCCAACCTGCTGAAACTGGGGCATCTATGAATTTGAGGATTTCCGTCTTGTCTATGTTCAGTTTCAGCCTATTCATTGCCATCCAGTATAGCTGTCAGACAGTGCTCAAACGACAAAACAGCATCTACTGCAGAAGGTGGAAAGGAGAGATAGAGCTGAGTGTCATCAGTGCCCTGGAGACACAAGGATCCAAAACACCATTTGGATACTAATGTCTCTCCCCTCCCCCAGCAGCCTCATACAGATGTTGAATAACATTGGCAAAATGATTGACTGCTGTGAAACCCTTCAATTGTGGGTCCAAGGGGTGGATCTCATCTTACAATTTCTACTCTCTGACAACAGTCCTCCAAGTAGGACAGGAGCTATGCCAAAGCAAAACCACTGGCCCTCAATTAGGAGAGCCTCCCCAGGAGGATACCATGGTCAAAGGTATTAAAGGCCACTGAGAGCCTTTTCACACGACCCCTAAGATCCGCTGGCCACTTAAATTCGGACCAGAGATCTTGGGGGTTTGTCGCTGTTCCTGTGTTCCCACCCCATCTGCACTCCTGGCTGCTGGCTGCGTGAGGGGAGGGAGAAAAACAGAAAGAAAAGAATGCCCGCTTACCTCCGTTCTGCCGGTCTCGCTCTGTTCCCGGCAGCATTCAGATCTCTTAAAGGGGCGGGGGGCAAAAAAACAACAAACAGAAGCCAGAAGAGCCCGGCACTCTCTACGTTAGATCCGCATCAGGGATTTTTCACCCCTGGGGAGCAGGTACCTGAAAAGTGCGCTGGGATGCGCTTAGGTGGGCGTGGTCGCACTTAATTTTCTGTAAACTCCAGAGCTGGTGGGGAAACAATTTTAAGCTCCGGAGCTGGGAGCCATTTGCCGCAGAGTTTAGGGGTCGTGTGAAAAGGCCCTGAGAGATCGAGGAGGAACAACAAGGATATTTTGCCCCTATCTGCCTCCATTAGGAGGTCATCTTGCAAGGAACCTGTACTGCCTCTGTGTCATGATGCAGCATGAAACCACACTGAAACAGATTGTGGTTTTATCCAGGAGCATCTGAAGCTGGTTGGCTAACACCCTCTCCATAAACTTGCTCATAAAAGGAACATTGGCAATGGGCCTGTAGCTGTTAACATCATCTGCCACCAAGTGCAGTTCCTTGCAAATAGGTCTAATAAGTATCTCCTTGAGGGCAGAGTTCCTGGAGAGGCCCATTAATTATTGCTGTGGACTACTTATCTTAGAATAACTAAAACAACTATTTATACATTGCTAAAAAGAGAGAGAAAATGCTGGGATGAACAAACCTCTGGGTTTTATTATCTAGAAGATTCAAATTTTAAAATGTCAAGTGTCTTCCCTCTCATTTATACAGAAATCTCTGGTTGTTCATACATTCTTGTAAAAATGAACTGATTAAAATTCTCACCTATTTGCACTGGTTAAGTTTACCTCAGCAGAAAAAATGGCAACTTTCGGTCAGCAGCACTAACATAGTTGAATACCTAGTTATATAAATCTAGATTTTAATCATTTAAAGCGCTCTGACAAATCTGATTCTCTGTATCTCTCTCTCACTCACTCACTCACTCTCTCATTCGTTCACTCATCTAGCCTCAGGACTTGCAGTGTCAAAAAGACAAGACAAATATTGATACTGTATGCATAGATCAAATCAGAGTATAGTGGGAACTGAGTATTTTTAAAGAGAAACTCAGTAGTCTTACCATTGAAGGAAGAACAATGACCAGCTCTTGACAAATTTATTCATTTAAAACAGAAAATTAAAGGATTAGCTACATATTGCAGGAAAGCACATCTCAAGAAGCCATAGCACATTTATTGTTTAAAACAGGAGAGTATCTGATGGGGGGGGAGATAAATGGAGAACAGAGAGGGACAGGAAAGGCAATGGGTGTTGATCTTTTCTTGTGCTCGAAATTCTCCTGGTGGCTTTTTCATGGACATTTGGATTGTGCTTCTTGCTCCAAGATTAAGAACGGGCAGCTTTCTGATTTGGAATTTAGGAGCAAAGAAATGTAATAAAAAGCATAGCAGTGCCACCTACCTATCAGATGTGAGTTTTTTAGTCTCTAAAAATAAAGTTGCATTGCCCATAGCAGTCTTGTGCCTGATGCCTTGCAAAGTATGCATTCCACAATTAAAAAGACAAAAGAAATCTGATGAGAGGCAGAGAGTGAAAGAGGATTCTAGCAAAGAAGCCTAGAAAATGCGTCATGCATCTGTTGTTCCAATAAAACTCATAAAAACCAACAAGAGTTGCTATTCCAGACTTTAGTGGGTTTGAGGAAATAGGATTTGAGTGGTAGGGCAATTCAGGTAAATGCTTAGCCAACACTTGTCTTCTGAAATTTTCTGTAAAATAGAGTTCGGAAGAGACCTCTTATATAATCGCTGTGACTTTGCTTTGTCTCAGCCGATCAGAATCCTATACTTTGCACTTTCTGAATCCATTAGACTCTTTTTTTAGCACTTTTCACCAAACACTTTTTCTATGCAGCAAAATAAAGACATATTCAAATAATATATAGCGATCTAAGGGTACCGTTATGTGCCTTTTTGTACATAGATATTGCAGAGATAATAGATAATAATTTGGATCAGCAAGAAAAGGCCATTTAAAATAATTTCAGTCACATTTTGCATTTAAGCTGTTTAATGTGTCGGCTAAACAGCGGTGAAAATCTGACATCAAACTAAATAAATAAATAAATAAATAAATAAATAAATAAATAAATAAATAAAGCAAACGAACTACAAGTTTGAAACATTCACACATGTTGAAGTACAGTCCTGACAATTGCTTTTTGTCTAGGTGAGAACTAGTTAGCTGATGAAAAATGAATCAGCTTCTGGTATTTTCCTTTCCATGGTGTCACTTTTGAATGGTAGTAAGCACAAGTGGGCATCCTGCATACCATCTTAACTGCTGCCATTGGAGTTGTTCAAGTTGCTCAGATTGCTAGTCTGAAAAATGAAAAAATAGAGTTTTGCACTAGTATACTGTCTGGTGCCTCTCCACTGGGCTGCCTGGTCACGTGACCATTTTCAGGATGTGGTTTCAGCACACAGAATCCAGTCGAGTGCTGCAGACTACAAGGCATTCTCCTGTTGCAACAAATAAGCTTGCTCAGTTGAAAGTATAGAATACATGTGTTGTAAAGCAGGAGTATGCCATTGAAGGCTGGTTAGTGGGACATTTGGCTTATGATATACCCACCATTTGATATCACTCACTAGACATGGGCACGACCAGAAAAAATGAGGTTTTGAGTTTTCGCTTGTTGGAACAGGTCCGTTTCGGGTCGTTTCCGTTTGTCGCGAAATTTTTCAAAAATTTGTCATTTTCTTTTTTTCTTTTTTCGTTTTCACCGTGATTTAGCGCGATTTGACTTCCCAGAGCATAGGGGCGTCCCGCAATCAGGGCCGGCACTAGGTGTTTTTGCGACCTAGGCGGCGGGCGGGGCAGGCAAGCGGGCGGGCGGCGGCCACGGGCGGGCGGCGGCCACGGGCGGGCGGCAGCGCAGGCCGCAGGCAGGTGGTGGCGCAGGCGGACGGGCGAGTGGGCATTTAGGATATCACTTAGGATAGAGGTTCTGTTCTTGGCTTGCACCCCAAATGTGTGTGTGTGCAAGCAATTTGAAGTTGGAAAAATAGAAAATAAATGGTAGTATATATTATATATTTAAAATAAATCCACACCTCCCACTCCCAGTCGAACCTCCCCCTTTATCCAATATCAGAAAAAAATCCTCACAAACTGCCAGAGAAGAAATAAAGAATAAACTGCTATTCCCTTCAGCAGACAATCAAAGAAATTATTTTCTAAATTCAATTCCCTCCCTGCCTGCCTAACTTAAATCCTAAAGCCTCCAGCCTCCCTCCTCAATCTCAATCGGATCACACCAGCACCAGCAGCCAGCCCTCCTCCCTCAACCACATCCATACACCCGACTGCGATTTCTGGAAGGTGCCTCGGCTTTTTATGCCCTCCGAGACATCCAGAAGTGTCCGTCAAAAACCTAGCGATGCCATTGGTGGAATGGTTCAAAAGATTTGCATGGTCCCATCCCATGCCCAGCCCAAATGGGCAGGTCTAAAAAAATAAAAAATAAAATAAAATAAAATAAAATCAATATGACGTTTTATTGCTATAAAAAACCCCACTGCTGCTACTATTAAAATTCAGGCATTTAAAATAAATAAATTTCACATGTTTCTGTGGTGATTTGGTGTGTTTTTTGACCACGATTTCAAAAGAAAAATTGCGGTCGCCATTTTGCATCCCCCCCACGGCATGGCATGGCGAGACGACGAGGATGACCCCCCCCAGCCTGGTGCAAGCAGCCCAGGACAGGAGAGGAGGGGAAAGGCCGGGGACTCCCCAGAAACCATCCTTCTGGTAGGTGGCAAAGCCTCAGGCAGGCATATTTTCACCTGCTTTTTTGGCCGGGAGTCAGGGTTTTTTAAAAAAAAAACTTTTAAAAACTTTTTCTGTGCTTCGCCGAAAAACCCGACCAAATTTTTCTTTTTTTGGTTCGAGTTCGAGTTCTGATGGCGTAATTCTCGCTATCGTTTCCGTTACCTAACGGAAACGAGAACCGAAAATGGAAATGACAATTTCGCCAAGTCGTGCCCATGTCTATCACTCACTATTACCCTCATGATGCCTAATGATCGATCACCTGATGGCCATGTCAAAGACCTTTGGGCTTCCCTGTGCACTCAGGCTTATGCCTGATGCTGTGTAAGAACATTCTAAGAGCATGGTGCAAGGGAGCAGTTGTATTGTAGCATCATTGCATCAATCCTTGAGCAAATAGGTCCTGATGAATTTAATAAAGACAGAGAGGTTTCTTACGTTTCTCGCCTGAGGGAAACCATCCGTGCTCCACCCCCACCCCCTAAGAAAAAAGAAAATTAAAAGCTTTCTACCTAAGACAACAATTAGAGGCTAATCTAATTGCAAAAAAAGATTGCAACTGAAGTGCCTGATTACCGTAAAAAGCAAAAAAGAGCAGCTCACAGTGGTTACACTAGTTCTGCAAATTCATCAAATTAGATCTAGGCCTTGGTCTTGAGGTTTTAAAATTATTATTATTAGATTATAGCCCTGGGGGAATGAAAATAATTTGCTAATTAAGGTATCGGAAAACTCCCCGTTCTGAAATGTACACTTTTAATTTCCATACTGATGAGCTTGCCAAATGGAGAGAGCATGAGGGGAGTCCCACAACTTCTGCACCAGGAACTATTGGTTTTCCCACTGGGAACTACTGTTCCCACCAATCCCAGTAGTTTCTTCCATCTGAGGAAGGTTGGTGGGGAGAAACCAAGGTGAACTATAAACTTGAAGCCTCCCACCAACCTTCCTCAGAATGAAGAAGCTACTTGGATGAGTAGCGAAACATTTCAATCCCTCAAGAAAAGAAGTCCAGTTGCCATGACTCAACTCCTGGATAACCTCACCTGGATGACTGAGAATCTCCACAGACATATTCTGCTCCTAAGCTTTCCGCTTCTTTCCCACATCTCTCCTAGGCTGACACGTACGCATGCAAGGGAGACATGGAGACAGCCGGGAAAGATGCATATAGAGTATTTTCCAGAAATTTCAGAATTCTTGTTTCAGAAGAGGACAGAGTCTGAGAAGTACTGTTGGGAACAATTTGTCTGTGAAGATTCCCAGTCATCCAGGCGAGGTTGTCCGAAAATTGAGTCATGACAACTGGAATTATTTTCTTGTGAGAGTGAAATGTTTCAGTCTCACAAGAAACATTTCAATCTCACAAGAACAGAAGTCCAGTTGCCATGACTCAACTTTTAGATGTTGGGAACAATGGACTCAGGGCATGGCTGATATTGGGGGTTATTATAAAAAAGAATTGGAAAGCTTGATCCTTGCTACACAAGCACAACCATTTCCAACCAATATCATGAGAAGTAAAATTCAAGGAAAGTGCAAACAGCAAATGTTGACTCTGCCAAGAAAAAGATGAAGATTGTGCAAACAAAGTACAAAGCAAGGCACAAACAAGTAGCACAGTGGTTAAATGCCCACGATCTGCTCACGACCTGGGGTTTTATCCCAGGTAGCAGGCTCATGGTTGACTCAGCCTTCCATCCTTCCAAGGTTGGTAAAATGAATATGCAGCTTGCTGGGAGGAGGGGGCAATGTGCACCCTGCATACTGTTATTAAAACTGTGAACCGCCCAGAGACTACTTGAAGTGGTATGGGGCGGTATATAAGCAGAACACTTTATGGTAAACATATAAGCTGCCAGCATCCAAGAATCTATATATGAAGATCAAGCAGAGAAAATGTTGAAAAAGATCTTGTGTGACTTTCCAATTCAAAGGAATAGTCACCTTGCCTTGAACATAATGCACCAGGCATAGCAGTAACAGGATGAAGAAATGTCTAGATAATTGACACTGCAGTTCCATGGGGTGCCAAAGTTTCCTATAAAGAACTGAAAAAATCAACAATATACACTTGTGGGTGAAACATATTTCAGAGGTCCTCAAATTCATCATGGCATTGATTGATTGGTTGGTTGGTTGGTTGGTTGGTTGCAATCTGGCTGTGAAGCCCAGTTTGAACTTTATAAAACATAATGATCAGCTGCAAATCAAAGCTGTGAAAAATGGAAATATTATGTACAGTATAGATATTACATTTATATTTAACTGATCGTTAGGTTTTTTGTTAAAACTTGTGCAGTATCTGTTATATAATGCCAATCAATGTTCCAATGTGTTTTATATTTCTAGATATTCTTATAATTATAACCCCGAACAGCAGACCTGGTGGGGAGGAATGAATCACTGAGTCCAGCCCTGTCAAGGAGGCACAGTGAGTAATCACACTCGCCTCTGCAGCGAGACCCATACCTAAGCCACTTTGGCCCAGGCGCCCGCCAATGGTAAATAATACAGAGGAGTCGTCGGAAAATTTAAATGAGCCCTTGAAGTCAGTGGCCAGAGTACCCTCCTGCTCCTGCTCAGGCCTGGTCCTCCTCCCATGAAAGTTGATGTGGTAATAATACATTTGCAGCATGCAACAAGACTATTTGTTGTCAGAGAGAGGAGGAGAGAGGCGGGGCCCGAGATGCCCAGGAGCCCCAGGGAACCATGCATGTCCTGCCCGTTTAGAAAGTGTTAAATGGCTCCATCTGCAACTGTAATACCCCAGCTGGTGAATGTGTTATTGCCGCTGCATAAAATATGCAAATGCCATAAATAAAAAAGAAAATCCTTTGCTTTCAAGCCACCCCCTTGTTGCCTCCCAGTAATGAACACATAGAACCACAAGGGGTCTTTCAAATTCCTTTATCTCTCTGTCCTTCCCTATTCCCACCTCAGCCTTCTCACAGAAAAAATATCAAAAAGTTTGCTTGAAATCGATAAAAAGGTTTGTTAGCACTGCTAAAAGAACTGAAAAAATCAGAACCATACACTTGTGGGTTTTGCCATATTTCAGAGGTCCTCAAATTCATCATGGCATTGATTGATTGGTTGGTTGGTTGGTTGGTTGCAATCTGGCTGTGAAGTCCAGTTTGAACTATATAAAACATAATGATCAGCTGCAAATCAAAGCTGTGAAAAATGGAAATATTATGTACAGTATAGATATTACATTTATATTTAACTGATCGTTAGGTTTTTTGTTAAAACTTGTGCAGTATCTGTTATATAATGCCAATCAATGCTCCAATGTGTTTTATATTTCTAGATATTCTTATAATTATAACCTTAGAACAGCAGACCTGGAAGGGATCCAATGAATCACTGAGTCCAGCCCTGTCAAGGAGGCACAGTGAGTAATCACACTCCTGACCTCTGGCGCGCAGTCCGATACCTAAGCCACTTTGTTATTCCACAGTTGTATCCAATGGTAAATAATACAGAGGAGTCGTCAGAAAATTTAAATGAGCCCTTGAAGTCAGTGGCCAGAGTACCTGATGTATGTCACAGGCTTGGTGAAGTAGCCCATGAAAGTTGATGTGGTAATAATACATTTATAAGATGCAACAAGACTATTTGTTGTCAGAGAGAGAGAGAGAGAGAGAGAGAGAGAGAGAGATTTGAATCCCAGAGGAACCATGCATGTCCTGCATTAATTTAGAAAGTGTTAAATGGCTCCATCTGCAACTGTAATAGCCCACTTGCAAATGTGTTATTGGGCTGCATAAAATATGGACAGTCAAATGCCATAAATAAAAAAGAAAAACACAGAAGCATCAAGCCACAGCAGATGTTGCTAGGCAGTAATGAACACATAGAACCACAAGGGGTCAGACATAGGAAAGAAAACTCTATCTCTCTGTCCTGTCATCGCTATTCAGGTATGAGGCTCATTGCCTTCTCCAGGGAAATTCAAATAGTTGGTGCTTGAAATCGATCCTTTCTTTTGTTAGGAGGCTAAAGCCCTTCCAAGGTTAGTCCAGAACCATGGAGGAAGGGTTTTGCCTCTGTTCTAATAGCCCATCAGCCTGTGGGGGTGCGGAAGGAAATAAATGCTTCTGAGAAGAGAGAAAGTGGTGTCATCAAATACACATAATGAGAGACGGGGTGAGGGAGATAGACCCCTTGCATGGGGAGAGAAGAAAGCAAAACAAAACAAAACAAAAATGCAGAGAACACTTTAAGTTGTAGAAGCAGTGGTGAGACAGAGGAGAAATGTAGGCTATTGCGAAGAGAGAAATTAGAAGCTTATAGGGAACTGAAAGAAAGAAAAGTGATAAATGGGGTTTTGGAAATGCCTGTGTGGTAAGACAGAGGGACTGGGGTTCAGATCACTGGCAATGTGAAGTATGACATATGGAAGACAACATACATGGGATGTATGCAGAAGAGAGTGCTGACTAGTGGAGAAGAGAAAGCAGGGGAGAGCAGAGAGGTGTCCGTGGAGGAGGGGGAGAGGAATGGCGGGGGGGTAGGGGCGAAAGAACACCATCGGGCCCGGAGAAGGAAAGGGTTATCCAAAATTGGTAATTTACAAAGCTTCGGATTCTTGCACAAGTGTTTTCTTGTGGTTGCCCAAACGCCTGGTGTCAATGTAAAATGCAAAAGAGCTTTCAAATAGTTTAATCTTTGCATCTTTGCTTTGGAAAAAGCAAAAGGGGAGGCTGAGGACAACTGAAAGGAGAATGATTCCCCCTGTCTTTTTTGTTTTTGAAAGCACCATGAAAATAATTCCTCAGATCTTTATTATTACCAAAGCCTTTCAGATTGCCTCCAAGCAAGCAACAAACTAAACTTAGCAAGGAGGGTCTGGCCTGATTCTGGCAAACACGGGCCTCAGAAGCAGATGGGCTGGAAACCAGCCTGTGCCTCAGTACCATGACTAGGCATGAGCCACAACCTGCGTCCATGAAATTTTGGCTCCTGAGCCAACAGCCTCCATATTGGGATCTCTGGCCTCCATACCCGCAGAGGCTGTGGGGAAACAAACAAACAGAGAGGGAGATGAAAGGGGAGAAGAAAAGGAGGAGGAGGAATGAGATTCAAAACTAAATCCTTCCTTTCTGAGGACTTTCACCTAAGCTTCTGATCCATTATTATGAACTGTTCCACAAAGTACTATGCTAGCTGCCTTTTCTGATCTCATTCTCTCTCTCTCTCTCTCTCTCTCTCTCTCTCTCTCTCTCTCTCTCTCTCTCTCTCTCTCTCTCTCTCTCTCTCTCTCTCTCTGTGTGTGTGTGTGTGTAAATCTGCACATGTGTGCTCTGTGTACCTTATTGGGCCCAACATCACAAATATAGTGGCTGCACAGCCTACCCTGGGAAATATTTTCTGATGAAATGAAATACATCTTTGAACAAGCCACATCTCATACTGCTGGTTCCTTAATGCTTTCTGCATTCATTGGTGGAAATGCCTTGGCTCTCTGAAGGTCAGTCCATTTCCCTTACCAGTGAGACCTGTGGTTGGGCATTTATTATGGCTTTGGTTCATTTGACCGTTGTAACTATCTACTGAGCTGCTGAAGAATTTTTTTTTCAGAAAAACACTTAAAAAAATCCACCAATAGCTATGCTCTGTTCTAACCAGCAGGCAAAATTGCATTGCTGGAAGGCTTATTAAGATTCCCCCCCCCCCAAAGTGGATTCATTGCACGGAAGATTAGCACAGCCACCATATCTCCTGTGGGACCCACAAGCACACTGCTCACCCAGCCAGGAGAAGGATGGAAAAGAGGGAGAGGAATTTTATTCTAGGATGTCAGGGCCCTGTGGAAAATCAATTGGATGAGGGGGGTTGACTGGCTTGCCTGAGGGTAGTTGTGTTTGCCAACCTTCCCTACGTGCCCCTTGAGGGTTGCCACTAGAGACACAAAGTGAGCAGCCACACGGTTGTTAACAGAGGCTGGATTAAAGGGAACAGTTCTCTACTAGGAGGGAAATAATTCCTCACGTAATGAAGTTGAAAGACTACTAATGAGAGAGGTTCACAGTTGTGGAGAAGGAGCACAGATATCCCCTATACGTGCACACACACATTGGGTTAATTTTCCATGTGCCAGAATTATTGCTGCATAGGAGTAAAGAAGGAAATATTTTTTCTACCATCTACACTTGTTGAAAACAGCCCTACCATTGTTTGTGTTTGGGTGATGAAAAAAGGAGTCAGCTACTAGGATTTCCCCTTTCATGGCGTCACTTTGTGGATGGTAGTGAGTACAAGAGGGTATCCTGTAGACCCTCTATACTGCTGACACCACTGTTGTCAACAAATTCAATTCCCTAGGAGCCCCACAACATGTGGGGGTTTTCACGTACATCTCTGTGTGTACATGTCAGTGTGAGAGAGATTGTTTGTTACACACAGAGACCACCCTTCCCCTATGAAGAGTGCAGCAACTACTTCAGACATCAGTTCTGGAATATGAGAAGGCCACAAGTTGTCAATTACTTTTCTTTGCTCTTACAGCCTTGGATGGGGAAAGCCTTTGGAGCATCAATGCTTTGTGTGCCAAAAAACTGACAGGGCTTTGGGCAGTATGCATGTCAATTTGTATTAGCTAGGGTGCCATTTGTTGCCTTACCTTTGAGCAATCTTAGTAGGAGTCACTGTGCCTCAAAAAAGATGTTACAGAACTGTAAGGTACAAAAAAAGAGCAACAAAAATGACCATCACAGGGAAACCAAGTGAGTTTATAATGCCAGAGCTGTTTAGCATAGGATAAAATGCAAGCAAAGGGAGTGAAGACAGTGTGCTACGGCAGGGATGGTGAACTTTCAGCACTCCAGATGTTTTGGACCAAAACACCCAGTCTGTTGTTATTGGCAATACAGGCTTGGAATTCTGGAAGTTGTGCTCCAAAACATCCTGAGTGCCAAAGGTTTGGCACCACTGCCTATGGCAAAGTATAAGGAGCTCTGTCATAAGGTTAGAGCCCAAAATCATGCACTGAGGCTGAGTGATGAAAACTTTGGAACTAGAGATGGGCACAACTAGAAAAAATGACGTTTTGATTTTTTGTTTGTCAGAGCGGGTCCGTTTTGTTCTGTTTCTGTTTGTTGTGAAATTTTTTGGAAATTTTTCATTTCGCTTTCATTTGTCATTTGTCATTTCTACCGCGATTTTGCGCATTTGACTTCCCAGAGCATGGGGGCGTCCCGCAATGACCCAAAGCAGGCAGAAAACACTTTAAACTGATGAACAATATATATTAAATATATCAGTAACACTGCATCATATGCAATAATGCAAACAAAGTGGGCAGACTGCAATATTCTCTTTTTCTTTCACCTTTATACTCCAGTCCAGACTCCATCATCACACACATATATAATAGCATCAATTCTGCAGGGAAGAGGAGGGTGGGGTCAGGGGGATTCTGCCTGGAAGATGCAGAAGAGATGCATGCCAGTCCACCCCCAGTTTCTGGAAGAGTGGATGAGGGCAGGGCAGAGGAGCAGGGTCTCAGGGTTTCCGCCTGCAAGAGGCTAGAGAGATTCTTGTCTCTCAATTTCCCGAATCCCCATCTCAAAGGAAGAACTCTTTCCTCCAGAGCATCAAAGAACAGAATCTGAAAAGCAGCAGCAGCCAGCAGCCATTCCATTCCCACCCAGCAGCAGCCACTTGTTCAACTGCTGAGACTGAACCGGCCACACCACTTGGTCTGGCTGGCCTGTAGTGTTTTCCTTTTTTTTCCCAAGCCTTTATCCATCCCATTTCCCCTCTACCTCTCAGAGGCAGCAGGAGACACAGTATTCTGTTCCTCCCCCAAATCTGGATGAGGGTCTACTCCTCTCAATGTCCCCATCTCCAATGTCACTCCTTGTAAAGTCAAGCAAATGCAACCCTGGTCAACTAGCGGTCAGAGATTCAGTCTGGTAGAGGCATGACAGATGCTGTCCCCACCCCCACTCATCTGAATGAGTGCCCCTCCTCTCACTTTCTCTCAGAGAGGCATCGCCAGCTAGAGTATCCCAAGGGCTGACAGGCAGAATCCCCAAGGATCAACTTCAGGAAACAATGGAGGCCCTCCAGAAAACCCTGGAGGTCAGTCCACCACTCTTTTTGTGGGCAGCTGTGTTTGATTTCCAAACAGGGCTGAGTGGCCATGTTCTCCCCCTGTGGCATAATGATGAATAAAAATGCCCCTAGCAGACATACAGGCCCAACAACTCTCCCCTCCTTGTCCTAGGCCTAGGGATTTTCCACCTGTTAGAGGCCGGAGTGACTTTCCAACCCTCCTAATTTCGAGGATAGGGTAGGGAACAGCCTGGAGACCAGGCTAGAGTTTTGCCAACCCAGGAGATAGAGTTTCTCCAACCCAGGAGACAGAGACCATGCAGGGAAGCAAGAGTGCCAGGAAATAGTTTTCCCTTTTGGGAGGATCCTCCTCATTTAGAGGATAGGGTACTAGGGAACAGCCTGGAGACCAGGCTAGAGTTTTGTCAACCTGAGGAGACAGAGTTTCGCCAACCCAGGAGACAGAGACCATGCAGGGAAGCAAGAGTGCCAGGGCAGGAAGTTTTCTAGGGAAGGGATTTTTCCCAGCCTTTTGGAGGCCACAGTTCCACCAACCCAACCGAGTTCCGCCAACCCAAAGGAGACAGAGACCACACAGGAAAGCCAGAGCGCCAGGAAATATTTTTCTAGGGAAGGGATTGTTTCAGCCTTTCGGAGGCAACAGTTTAGCCTACCCAGGAGACCAAGTTCTGCCAACCCAGAGGTGACAGAGACCATGCAGGGAAGCCAGAGTGCCAGGAAATACTTTTCTAGGGAAGGCAATTTTTCCATCCTTTTGGAGGCCAGAGCTTTGCCTACCCATGAGACCGAGTTCCGCCAACCCAGAGGAGACACAGTCCACGCAGGGAAGCCAGAGTGCCAGGAAATTACTTTCCTATCCTCCTCATTTAGAGGATAGGGTACTAGAAATAGAAATAGAAATGGAAATAGAAATACAAATACAAATAGAAAAATAAATAGAAATAGGGTACTAGAAAGAGAAAGAGAAATTTAGAGGATAGGGTACTAGAAGATTGAAGTCCCAGGCTTCCAAGGTAGCATTTTCAGAAGTGCTACCTGTTCCTCGTGCAGGTCCCGCCAGGCAGGCAGAACTCAGAAGCCTCAATGCATGGATGAGGCGATGGTGTCGAGAGGAGGGCTTTAGATTTGTCAGGAACTGGAGAACATTTTGGGACAAGCCAAACCTGTTCAGGAGGGATGGGTTGCACTTGAATCATGATGGGACCAGATTGCTGGCACTCAACCTCAAAAAGGCAGCAGAGCAGCTTTTAAACTGATAACTGGGGGAAAGCCGACAGGAGCTGTGTGGCATCCGGTTCGGAACACCTCATCCTCGGGGAATGAGGTTGGAGAGGGTAGAGAATCACATAGAGATGACATAGCAAGTATTAACACTGGCAGAATAGCGGAATGTGACAGTTCGTCTACTGAAAATAAAAGCTGTGGTGGGAGAAGAACAAGGCAGCAGCTGTTGTGGGACCCACTGTACAAGTGCTTCTACGCCAATGCTCGAAGCCTCCGAGCAAAGATGGGAGAAATTGAACATCTGGCAGCTAGGGATAACATTGATATAATAGCCATAACAGAAACCTGGTGGAATGTGGAGAACCAGTGGGACACAGCAATCCCAGGCTATAAACTCTATAGAAGGGATAGAGAGGGGCGGGTTGGAGGAGGAGTGGCCATCTATGTCAAAGAAGGCGTAAAATCCAGCAGAATGGAGATTGACAGAGGGTCTGACTCCACCATAGAATCACTGTGGGTTAAACTACCAGGTCCAAAGAGTGATGTGATAGTTGGAGTATTCTATCGTCCACCAGATCAAAAACTTGAGGGGGACCTTGAAATGAGGAGAGAAATCATGGAGGTGGCTAAGAGGGATAGGATAGTAATCATGGGGGACTTTAATTATCCCCACATTGACTGGGCCAATGCGAGCTCTGGGCAAGAAAGAGAAACTGGGTTTCTTGACTTGCTGAATGACTGTGCCTTAGAGCAACTTGTCATGGAGCCCACCCAAGAACAGGCAACTCTAGATCTAATATTGTGTGATACTCAGGACCTCGTCAGGGATGTGAATGTCACTGAGCCTCTGGGAAACAGTGACCATGCTGCTATTACCTTTGTCATGCATGTCGGAGGAAGAGTGTCAACCAAATCAGACATAAAAACCCTTGATTTTCGAAGGGCAAACTTCCCTCAGATGAGGAAACTAGTTAGAGAGAAACTGAAGGGGAGGGTTAGAAGAATCCAATCTCTTCAGAGTGCATGGAGCCTGTTTAAAACAACAATAATAGAGGCCCAGCACAAGTGCATACCACAAAGAAAGAAGAGCTCATTTAAGTCCAAGAGGACACTGGCATGGTTAACGAGTGGAGTTAGAGAGGCTCTAAAGCACAAGGAGAGGTCCTTCTGTAAATGGAAATCCTCCCCAAACGAGGAAAATAAAAAGGAACACAAACTCTGGCAAAAGAAATGTAAAAAGATGATAAGGGAGGCAAAGAAAGACTTTGAGGAACGCATGGCTAGCAATATAAAGGGTAATAATAAAAGCTTCTTTAAATATGTTAGAAGTAGAAAACCTGCCAGAGAACCAATTGGGCCTCTGGATGGTGAGGGAGGAAAAGGGGAGGTTAAGGAGGACTTGGACATTGCAGAGAAATTGAACGAGTTCTTTGCGTCTGTCTTCACGACAGAGGACCTTGAGCGGATTCCGCTGCCTGAGCCGCCCCTCTTGACTAAAGAATTAAATCAAATACAGGTTAAAAGAGAGGAGGTTTTAGGACTAATTGATAAATTGAGGATTAACAAGTCACCGGGCCCAGATGGCATCCACCCAAGGGTTATTAGGGAACTGAGAAATGAAATTGCAGATCTCTTAACGGTTATATGCAACTTGTCTCTTAAAACGGCCACAGTGCCGGAGGATTGGAGGATAGCAGATGTCACACCAATTTTTTAAAAAGGAAGGAGGGGGGACCCAGGAAACTACAGGCCGGTTAGCCTTACATCTGTCCCAGGGAAGATGGTGGAAGGCCTCATCCAAGAGAAAATCTTAAAACACATAAAAGAACAAACCTTGCTGAGAGAAAATCAGTATGGCTTCTGTAAGGGTAAATCTTGTCTTACAAACCTTTTAGAATTTTTTGAAAAGGTCAACAGGCACGTGGATTTGGGTGAACCGGTGGATATAGTCTATCTGGATTTTCAAAAGGCTTTTGGCAGAGTCCCTCACCAAAGGCTGCTGAGAAAATTGCATAGTCAGGGGATAAGAGGGCAGGTCCTCTTATGGATTGAGAACTGGTTGAGATCCCGGAAACAAAGAGTAGGTGTCAATGGGAAATTTTCACAATGGAGAGAAGTGAAAAGTGGTGTGCCCCAAGGCTCGGTCCTGGGACCGGTGCTTTTCAATCTGTTCATAAATGACCTGGAGACAGGGATAAACAGTGAGGTGGCCAAGTTTGCAGATGACACAAAACTTTTCCGTGTGGTAAAAACCAGAGAAGATTGTGAAGAGCTCCAGAAGGATCTCTCCAAACTGGGGGAGTGGGCTGAGAAATGGCAAATGCGTTTTAATGTAACCAAATGTAAAGTAATGCATATTGGGGCAAAAAATCCAAACTTCATCTATCAACTCATGGGCTCCGAGTTATCCGTGACGGATCAGGAAATAGATCTTGGTGTGTTGGTGGACAGCTCCATGAAGGTGTCTCCCCAATGTGTGGCAGCAGTGAAGAAGGCCAATTCAATGCTAGGGATTATCAAAAAGGGGATTGAAAATAAAACAGCCAACATTATAATGCCGTTATACAAAACAATAGTAAGGCCCCACCTGGAGTATTGTGTACAATTCTGGTCACCGCATCTCAAGAAAGACATAGTGGAACTGGAAAAGGTGCAGAAGAGAGCGACTAAAATGATTACTGGGCTGGGGCACCTCCCCTATGAAGAAAGGCTAAAACAATTGGGCCTCTTTAGTCTGGAAAAAAGGCGCTTGAAGGGGGATATTATTGAGACATACAAAATAATGCAGGGTATGAGTAAGGTGGATAGAGGGAAGCTCTTCTCCCTCTCTCAAAATACCAGAACTAGGATACATACACTCAAATTGAGTGCTGGGAGAGTAAGAACTGACAAAAGAAAATATTTTTTCACCCAGCGCGTTGTAAGTCTATGGAACTCCCTGCCACAGGATGTGGTGATGGCATCTGGCCTGGATGCCTTCAAAAGGGGATTGGACAGATTCCTAGAGGAAAAGTCCATCACGGGTTACAAACCATGATGGAGATGTGTAATCTCTAGGCTTTAAACCAGGGTACTTCAAGGGCCAGATGCAGGGGAGTGGTATCAGGAGACAGATATCTAGTCTCATGCGCTCCAAAACGCATCTGGTGGGGCCGCTGTGAGATACAGGAAGCTGGACTAGATGGGCCTTGGGCCTGATCCAGCATGGCTCTTCTTATGTTCTTATGTTCTTACTATAGGATAGATAGGGTACTAGAGGATAGAGTGCCAGGGAAGGGATTGTTTCAGCCTTTGGAGGCCAGAGTTTAACCGTCCCAGGAGACCGAGTCCTGCCAACCCATGATGGTGCTGGGATGGAATGGCAGAAGAGCCAAGAGAAGCAAGAGATTGTGCCGGGAAGCCACTAAGCCAAAGTGCCAGGGAAGGGATTGTTTCAGCCTTTGGAGGCCAGAGTTTAGCCTACCCAGGAGACCGAGTCCTGCCAACCCAGAGGAGACACAGTCCACACAGGGAAGCCAGGGTGCCAGGAAATACTTGTTTAGAGAAAGGAGTTGTTTCAGCCGCCTTTGGAGGCCAGAGTTTTGCCTACCCAGGAAACCGTGTTTCTCCAAACCAGAGGAGACACAGTCCACGCAGGGAAGCCTGAGTGCCAGAAAATACTTTTTTTAGGGAAAGGAGTTGTTTCAGCCACCTTTGGAGGCCAGAGTTTTGCCTACCCAGGAGACCGAGTTTCTCCAACCCAGAGGAGACACAGTCCATGCAGGTAAGCCAGAGTGCCAGGAAATACTTTTTTATCCCAGGAGACCGAGTTTCGGCAACCCAGGATACAGAGTGGATGCAGGAGAACAGGGCTATTTCTTTAAGGCCGTAAGGAGAGCTAGGCCCCTGCTAATCAGTCTTTGAGGTAGGTTGTTGTAAAGTGCATCTCAACCACTTTGTAAGCAAAGTGGCTCCAAAACCCCAGGGAAGGGAGGAACCCATCGAGGTAGGCAGGTATTTAGGGTGTACTACACTCAGACCAGCCATGGCCAGTGGGGAAATATTGGGCCTACACTGACCCTAGAAAGTAACCTTCCTGGGCTGCTATAAAGAAGACCAGGAAAGCCCTCTAAAAACTGGGCTAATTATGTAGCCCTTATTAGATCCATGCATGGAGCGGGATTACAGGCAGGCAGTCAGACAAGGGAGGAAGGGAGGCAGGCAGGCGAAGCATTCAGGGCAGACATTCAGGCAGGCAGTCATACAGACAGCCAGGCAAAACTGTGTTGGGCTGGGGAATGTTAGGATGGGAGGCATACAGGCATTGGTTGGATGGGGTTGGTAATAGGGGACATTTGCACGGCTGCAACCACAACAGTGTTGTCTGGTTCATTGCCGCTGGCAAGGGTGTAATACTGAGGCTTTGCATTTTTGCACCCATGTGGCTGAGAGTCAGCCAGTCATCATCCGTTCTCCAGAGATAAGGCCCGTCTTGGTGTCAGCACCAGGTTGGTGCTCTAAGGATCACTCCAGGCCACGACCGGATCCTCTGACCTGTAGACCTTTTCTCTGGGCCGTGGCTCATCAACCAGCATCCTTTCGTCCTACACAGTTCCTGTCTGTGTGTCTAGATGTACTCTACTTCCTCCTGAACAGCAATGCAAAGGTGGCTCAGAAGGCCCTGCTCCCTGCCCAGGGAGGGCAAGTCTCTGTGTGTGTTCATTGTCCACTCCACAAGCCATAGCCTGGCTGCTAAAGCTGAGTGGCAGGGACAAGCTGCAGCACGGCAGCTAGTTTGGGTGCCAGGATGAGTGTGCAACCAGCCAACCATTTTGTATAAACCAAGAGAAGGGAGTTTACATTGTGCCCAGGCTACAGTTTTGTCACGCCAGGAGACAGAGTTTCGTCAGCCCAGGAGAGGAGATATAGTAGTAGGCAGTCGATGTAGGGAAGCAGGAGTGCTAAAACGGATTATCACCTCCCTGACTTTGGGATTTTCTGGCTGTAATAGGCCGCAAGTGACTTTCCAGTTCCACCCCTCTTTTTTTGACCCTTCAAAATTAAACTTTGAGTGGTCCTCCCTGGTTTGGAGCCAGGCAAGGCCTAGAAAAATTGGGCAATAATTATCTAACCCTTCAAATTGAGTGGGAATGCAGGCAGGCAGGCAGGCAGGCAGGCAGGCAGGCAGGCAGGCATAAGTGCAGGTAGTCGGACGGGCATGTTGGAGCAAGGGAGGCATGATTGGAACCGGTGGAAGAATGACTGAGGAGTGGACCTAGGGCTTGGAGTGTTGGGGCAACCCCAACGTGGAAAGGTTGAACCGGATGAAAGTCAAACTTTCTACGTTCCCTGGGTCCAGACGTGAGTGGCATGGCCTCAGGACATCTCCCATGTGGGAGAAGACACCCTCACTCTGGACACTGGTGGGTGGGATGGACAAGAGGTCCAACGCCAGAGTCGAAAGAGCAGGCCAGATGTCTGCCTTTCTGGCCCAGTAGTGGACTGGGTCCAAGGTGAGGGGTTGTAGGGGCTCGGCCATGTACTCCCTCACCATGGTCCAAGCGGGGTCCGGTTCTTCTTCCTCCCTTGCCTCCACTGAGGAGGAGACTGCCATAGCTAGGACAGAGGCCAGGTAGGTGGCTGCTGGTAATGAACCTGGTCTCTGGGTGTACGCTCCTGCAGTAGAGGAGGAAGAGGACCCTTGCAAGGATTCCTCTTCTGCATCGCTCTGGCTTCCTCACGCCCTCGGAAATGCCTGGGCCTGATTTGAGTCAGCCCTGCGGACCTGACAGCATAGCTCCGTCTTCCATGATGCTATCCACATGTAGAGTACCGTAACCCCCACCTATCGTGATGACTGAAAATCCACAATATGTGGATGCAGGTCGAGTGGGGCCTGGGTTAGGGTTAGGGTTAGGGTTAGCATTGGGGGATCTGATCCTCTGCTGCTGCTCGCCCTGTCTGCTCCAAGACTTCTTGGTGCAGGCGGTGGCGGATCTGACCCGTCACCGCCACTTGCCCAGGCTGCTCGAAGAAGTCTTGGAGCAGCCCGGGTAAGCAGCGGTGGTGGATCTGATCCACCACCGAGCTGGAGCCCAGGGCTTGGGGAAGGGAGAAAAAAAGGTTTTTAAAGTGATATAGCGGGACCGCAGTACATGAACCATGAAATGGTGTGGGGTTACTGTATAGTGTTCTGGCCCTTGCACCTTGGAAAGCATATTGCAGAGCTTGGGAAAAAACAGCATTTCCATCCATGGATACTAGTTAATAATGGATATTTCCTACTTAACTGTTGTGCAAGAATCAATGTGGTGTGCTGGAGAGTGGATTAGAGGAGGCCCCGGGACATCTGAGTTCCTGAGCAATTGTCACGCTTTGGCGTTATGTGAACATTATGGAACGCCATCCCCAGCGAAGTGCGCTCTGCAGAGTCCCTGCAGGCCTTTCAGAAAGCTTTAAAAACTCTTCTGTTCCGAGAGGCCTTTGGCGATCTCAGTTAGGTTCCCCCCCCCCGCCATCGCTACTGTTTTAAATTTTAACCTCTTAGGATCTGTCCCTCCGCATGCTGGGATGTAGGAGGATTTTACATGTTATGTTGTTTTATTGTTTTATTGTTTTACATTCATTGCTTGTTAGCTGCTTAGAGTACTACTTGTAGTAGATAAGCGGGATATAAATACAAGAATAAATAAATAAATAAAATTATGTGGCAGTGATAAAGCCCTCTTCAAACATCTTGCATATTGGGAAGTCACCACAAACCAAAAGCAGCACTTGATAACATATGCTTCTCAATGGCCTTTGCAGGGGAATATGAGAGGAAGGGTGCTCTAGCCTCTAGGGAACAGAATGCCAGTCTGGATTGGCCTCAACCAGCACAGCTTGCATGCTTTTCTGTTTTCTTGAAGGTGCATCTGGTGCCTGCTGTCAGTCTTTATTTCTCAGAGCAGGGACAAAAAAATGAAGAAGGGCCTCTGTTAGCCTGTCATCCATTCAAGAAAGTGTCAACAGCCAAAGAAATTACCAGACATCAGGAAGGCTTCACCCAAGAGAAGGCGACAGGTCCTGGACTGTAAAGCTTCTTTGCAACAAGAATGTATCCGTCTGACTCTGGGTGGCGAGTGACTTCCAAAGGACTCTTGGTTTGTGACTTGATTCAAAAAGAGCTGGAGATGACTGGAGGGAAGACTGCGTATAAACCAAGTGAGCAGCTGGCAAAATAAGATGAGACAAATGCAAACCGCTTCTTGCAGGAAGTGTTGCCGAAGTTCATGTCCAGAACACACACAGGCTGTCTGTCGAGCGTTCTGATGCTCCCAGAGCCTTGTCAGCTATCAGGAAAATAACACGGGGTGACAACTGGTGCATTTACCAGGGTCACTGTCATGCCAGGCGAGGATTTAACAGTGTTCTTGTGTAACTGGGAACCTTGAGAATGCAGTCCAGCCTAACAATGGCAGAGATCAGCAAATCAAGAGCCTTCTAAACTAGTGTTGCCGAACCTATGGCACAGGTGCCAACGATGGTACTCAGAGCCCTTTCTGTGGGCCCCCAAAATCGCTCCTTCAGTTTAAATTGCTGCATTGGCACTTTGTGAAAAATTAGTGGGTTTGAATCGGTTTGGGCACTCGGTCTCTAAAAGGTTTGCCATCACTGTTTTAAACTGTCACACTCATTGCTGATGCAGCAAATATTCACAACAACGTTCAACTTGGAAAACCTAGTTGTTGTTGTTTTGCTTTGTGTTGACATTTCTTTCTTTCTTGTGAATTCATTCTTTGTATTTTGGTGGATTTCTTCAAAGGTTCATGGCTTCTAAATTCAAAGGGTGGTCAAACTCTTCTTCAAAAATTCTTGGTTTCAAAGATTCACAGCTTTTAAACATTTAGGACTTTAAGTCCTAATGCCAAAATGTCAGTACTTAGAATATTAGACCTCACGTGTTTAATGAATTAGATTCATAGTCTACATTTCTTCCCCAGAATGGGTTCACTAACAATAAAATGAATAAAACTAAGTGTGATTAATAGAGATGGTCACGAATCAAAAAAATGGTGTTTCAGATTTTCATTTTTCATTGAGACATCCGTTTCGGTTTGTTTCCATTTTTCATGAATTTTTGGAAAAATTTGTTTTCGTTTTGTTTTGTTTTTTGTTTTTCGTTTCTACCCACTTTTTGTGCAATTTTAAAAGCATTTCCATGCACGGGCATCCCCCAACGCCCTAGACCAGAGGGAAAACACTAAAAAAATTGATTCTGGCAGAGACACAGTATAGACTAGGTACGCAGGGAGGCTGCAAAGGCAGTGGCGGGTGTTGCCCATGGTGCAAGGCAGCCACAGAGTGACTGCACTGCGGGGCAGGGGAGGGTACTCACCGAGAGGTACGCATGCACACACACAGGGAGGCTGTAGGACTGAAGCTAGAGTCACAGAGACAGCAATCCCACCCTAACTCCCACCGGAGACTGCAAGGAGGATGGGGGCTACCAGAGCTTTTTATGCCCTCTGTGGCTGCCAGACCTGCCCAGTCTGCAACCTGGGCATGCTATTGGTTGAACATGATCCCATCACATGGCTTGCCTCCATTTTGTGGCTGGAGACATCCATTTTGTCATCCTTAAAAGGAAAAGAAAAATACATCGTGATGGGAGAAGACAAAAACAAATGTTTTAAGGACCCCAACCCCCTGGTAGGTAATAATTTCAAATAATTATCGCATTATCGCTGCATTCTTACAGGTGTCCAGGGTGTTTTAGTACCCAAGAAATCAATATTAGGCATCTGGGAACCATTTTGGGTCGATGTCCCCTAACTCCCCTTAAAGGAAAAAAATACAGCGATCTGAGAAAAGACATAAATGCACGTTTTAAGGACCCCAACTCCCCCTGGTAGGTATTATCAGACAGTATAAATAATTATTGCTGTTTTTATGGATGTCCAGGGCACTTTTTAACATTTAAAACAGCTCATTTCATTGTGCATCGCCATTAACGAAAATGAAACGTAACAAACCCAATTTTCGTGGTTCTGTTCATTTCGTTCCATTTTCATCACAATTTTCGTTTGTCGTTTCATTACATAACGGAACGAAAACGAATAACGGAAATGAAAAAAGTTCGTTTCATGCCCATCTCTAGTGATTAAATAACACAAAACAGATTGGTTTAAAAAAACAAAAAGCAATTAAATACAAATTATGAAACAAGGGAAAACTCAGATTAAACATTTCTTTTACAGTCACCCAGTTCAGTTGCCAAAGGTGTGTCTGAATGTTGATTTTTTCAGAATCTTGAGAAAGGTGTACTTAGGGTAGTGTCTGTTCTTGGACATTTCAAAGCTTTTATGGAGTCTTGAAGAGTGAAACTGGGTTCATTTTTTATACACATTGACAGTAAAATTTACTACATTTTCCCTTTCAACAACACTGGGGTTAGGAGGTGGTGGACACCCCATGTAGGTCAAGCTCAATGCAAAACACTTATTTCCCCCAAAAAAATAATCATAACTACAAAGCATAAACAGTTGATTAACACATATAAACACATGGCAAAAATGGATGCACAATGCCCCCCTCACAGATACACACAACAGAGCAGCACACTACAATGTCCTTGCCCGACCCATACCATGTGTCAGCACCCTCCCCAGCTATCACATGGAGGCACCATGCTAGGAGAAGGTGCCTATGAATCCACTGCCATCAGACTGGGGCCTGCCACAGTGCCAACAATATAGGGCCCATTAAGTCTGAGCCCCACCTTTCCCAGACCACTTCCTGGAAATGAATAGCAGTGCCTTACTTACTTACTTACTTACTTACTTACTTACTTACTTACTTGATTGATTGATTGATTGATTGATTGATTGATTGATTGATTGATTGATTGATTGATTGATTGATCGATCGATCGATCGATTAATCTGTGTATAACTAAAACCATGTTGCTCAAACCTGCACAATTCAAGGGAGAAATGTATATAGAGCAGCATTTCTGTTTGGATTTCTCTACCACCACACACCTTTCAAATGTCAGGTTTTTTCTTCTTCTTTTTTACAAGATCTTGGTCTTGGGCCAGCCAAACAAGAGCAATGGACCATGACACATTGTGTAAACTCCCATAGGGCAGAAGCAGCTCATAACATTCTTGAATGTATTTTAATTTTTTTTCTTTTTAGCCAGCTCTCCCTATTAATTTTGAGGCCTACCTGATTGTAAGATTGAGTTCACATCCTATTCCTGGACAGAGTGAGATTTCATATAGAAATAAAATGAATCCAAATGATACTTGTCAGCACTTAAATGAAAAATACTTGCCCTTCTATCACAATGATCAAGGAAGAAGCTGCCTTAGTATCATGTATCCTTTAGATTCATAATATGATTGATTCCCCCCCCCCAGTAGGCTGGGGGCAACCCACCGGAACTCTTAGGAGGCCAAATGTTCTGCTGTTATTGCTATGAGTGAAAAATGTGAACCAACATAGTTGCAGGCAAAAGATTTGGGTCATAGCACTCAATCTGCCTCCTGAGATCCTCTTTTGCAGATAACGTCAAAGAATGTATCTATTTTATGATGTGTACAATCAAAAGCAGAGCTTGGAAATGTGTTGGTTGGTCGGTTGGCTTTTGGACTACCAATGGCCATGTGGGTGGAGGGTTCTGAGAGTTGTAGTCTAAAAAAAGTACTTTTTTCCTAAGATGCACCATTTTGTCTCTTTGACATTTGTGTGTTTGGTATACAACCAACCATTTTTAACTGCTGCATGTGTTCTGGACATCACTTTGCTCTTCTCCCTCCCCCTCAAATTTGCCTGTTCCCCAAGTCATGGAAAACCATTATAATTATTGTAACTGTTGTGCTATCTTGAACATACTGTTTTCGGATGATTTTTTGGAAACTAAACAGGCCCATCCTTGGTTCGTACTTGGATGGGAGACCACTAGAGAATACCAGGGGCTTTACTGGAAAAGTGCTCTGACTGAGAAGCTGAGCACCTGCTTTGCATGTGGGAGAAGCCACATTCAGTCCCCACCATCTACAGGCACAGCTAGGACAAAATTCTACCTGCATTCTGAAAAGCAGGTAGGTGAGCTACTGCCCGTCAGAGCTGACAAGACTGAGCTAAATGGGCTTGTAACTCGATATATTATAAGGCAACTTCCTGAGCAGCTGAAGCTGCCACCCAGCCAAACAGACCTTCAGGTAATTTTACCATAGAAAATCACTTCCTCCAGAATGAGTAAATCTAACACAGAATACTTCCATAGACTGGTATTCAGTTTACTTGACAACAGAAAGGAAGGCAAAAATTGCAAGGCATTCAACACTGTTGTAATTCACTCCAAAGCTGTCTACTTCCGGTTCCCTTGGGCCGCTGTCACAAACAGCCATCTCAGGCATGAAGCCATCTAGTACATTTCTGAAGGCCAAGAGAAAGTGGGGGGAGAGGATCATTTCTTCTTTTCTTTCCTGCCCGTCTTGTAGTCTAATCATTTCCCTCTTCTTCCTTTGTCTCTCCAGCAGTCATTGCTTTGATTAAAAACCCTAAATCCAAAACCAAATGCTATTTGTCAGGGAGATGGATGTCAGTACCAGCCAGAGAGTGTGCTTTCAAATTCGGCTTCTGTTTTCTGTCTGTTGCCCATCACCCAGCAGGAATACAGGTGCCTTCAAAAAGGGAAGAATTTGTTTGAAACACAATTGCTTGCCAATAAACGGCTGTAAAAGGTGCATGGAGAAGCAGCCCATGGTCAAAGTGTGTGTGTGTGTGTGTGTGTGTGTGTGTGTGTGTGTGTGTGTGTGTGTGTGTGTGTGTGTGTGTGTGTGTGTGTGTGTGTGTGTGTGTGTGTGTGTGTGTGTGTGTGTCTGTGTCTGTGTCTGTGTTTGTGTTTGTGTTTGTGTTTGTGTCTATGGGGGGAGGGGGAGGGAAAGCAAGGGTGTGATTGCATGAGGAAATAGATCGCAGTTGGACTGCTGATTGAATGGTTTGGCGCAATCTCACATGATGCACATGGAAAGGCACTCCAGTCTGACCCAGTCCCCATCCCAAACTGTTCAGTCCAACAGTAAGGCTACTATTTTGGCTGAAGCAATTTCCCAAAAGACATCAGGGTTACTCTAAGGGAGCCCACTCCTTGCAGCGAGACCCTTCAGGCTCATGGCTTTGCAGCTGTCTGATCACACCCTGAGTGAGTGCTTCAATCTCAAAATCTTGGGAAGAGCTGCCTCCCACTCTGACCAGAATTTACCGTTGCATGTATATTTCCTATACCTACACATCCCCACATTGTTTCTGTATTTTCCTTCTAAGCACAAGTTAAATATGCACCAACCTTTGCTGTTTACCACACATTTTTTTAAAAAGGTCCTGATAGCTTACTTTTGTTAGACAACCCTAACAAACCCATGTGTAGTAGTACATGACATATAGGAATTCATTGGATTCCCTATAGTTTCCCACAAAACCCTAATTATAGAATTAAACTGATCAAGATCAGGGAGCCTTTACTGTCTCAAGAGGTAGCTGTCGCTATACAGTCCTGAATTCAGGATTTGAGGCCTTTCTGAATGTACCTCCTCCAAGAAATTCTTGAAGGTATCAGGCTCAAGAACAGGCCTTTTCTGTGGTAGCCCCATCCTACAGAACACATTCTGCAAGAAAGGTAACCAATACTTTTACATTGCCATCTTTTCAGTCATTAATAAAGACCTATATATTTTCATAGACTTATAGACAATAGTTATTGCCTTATTCTTAATGCAGTTTTGTGTTTGCCCATGCTCGAATGCATGCCATTCATTTTAGGTTTTACATATGAAGGAGAATATTTAGTTTTGTCCTGTTTATTGTGGATAAATACTTTTGTTACTATATTCCTTCAACACTCTGTTTTTCTTATGTGGATTTACATTTTTATTGTGTTATATAGGAAGACGGTTCTTTTGTTATCTGACCACAGATTTGTGTATCCCTTTTTAAATACACCTCGCTGAGACCACCTTCCAGTGGGAAATAATGCATACAGTTTACAAATTGAATTAAAAATAAAAAACTAGTGATTGTATATCTTGTCCTATATGTTTAGCCTGCATAATTAAATTGTAAACTGCCCAGAGAGTGCTTGAAGTGCTATGGGGAGGTATATAAGGAGAACACTTTGCTGCCATTCATTTTGCAGCTTGTAGATTAAGGGGGGGGGACTTCATCACAAAATTCTGCACGGGGTACCTCTCTGGTCCCAGGCATAAGCGACCTCTGGGCTATATTAAACTACCCAGTATGTCAATGGAATTTACCAGGAAGATAAACCAGGGTGGTACCTTAATCCTCTACATTTAATAGAACTCAGGAGTCCATTGAGCAAAATTTCCTTTTCTTGGTTTAGTAAATTTTGCTGTCCTTCCTCAGATGGGAAACCTCTCTGAAACCCATGATTCCTCTGATTTCACCAATGAAAATCTCAGCTTTAGAAATCTTCCTACTGTAAATGTCAATTTGGTAGGTTTTAGAGATGGACACGAAATGCCAAAATGGCATTTAGTTTCATTTTTGTTTCATTTATTTTATTTTATTTTCGTTTAGTTTCGTTTAAAATGTTTTTTAAATCATTTTGTTTTTCATTTTGTTTCATTTTCTATTTTTATGTATTTTATGTGTTTTATGTACGTGTTTTATGTAACTACTGTGTGTGTTTATGTGTTTTTTATGTTCTTTACTTTTGTTATATATGTATTGGGCACATGGGGGGGACAGGGCTTTTAAAACTTTTTTTAGTGCCCTAAATACTGTGTTTCCCCGAAAATAAGACAGTGTCTTATATTATTTTTTGCTCCCAAAGATGCGCTAGGTCTTATTTTCAGGGAATGTCTTATTTTTCCATGAAGAAAAATATGGTACACATTTACTGTTATCTTATTATGGGGAGGCCTTATTTTCAGGGGATGCCTTGTATTTCAGTGTGGGGCAAAACTGTAAGCAGGTCTTATTTTCAGGAGATGTCTTATTTTCAGGGAAACAGGGTAAGCCCGCGTGCCAGCTAATCAGTGCTTGCTTTGGGGACAAAAACAAGTTTTACAAGTCCATGCTTTCCCCCACTCAATTGGGCACGTGGGGGGGGAGGAGTGGGGGCCTTTAAAACTTTTATTAGTCCCCTAAGCAAGCTCCATGCACCAGCTGATCAGCACTTGTTTCAGGGACTTAAAATAAATTAAAAGCCTGCGCTTACCCCACCCGATTGGGTGCATTGGGGGTGGCACAGACTTTTAAAACCTTTTTTTTTTTTTTGCTGCTGAAGCAAGCACCAATCAGCTGGTATGTGCGGATTTGGCAGCAAAAAATTTTTAAAACCCCCGCACCATTCCCCCACCCATTCGGGTGCATGGGGGGGGAATGGCACAGAATTTTTAAAGTGGTTTCCCATAGGAATGCATTGCTTCAGTGCATTCCTGTGGGAAACTGAAAAACGAAATGTAATGAACCAAAAAAATTGTTTCGTTTCATTTCATTTTCTTTGAACGAGCAGTTTGTTTTTCATTTCATTAAGGAAGGAAATTAAAAACAAAACAAAACAAAAAATCATTTCATGCCCATCTCTAGTAGGTTTACTAGGTTTGTAAGGTAGTTTTAGGAGCTGTCCATTCTATTATGTCATTGTGGAAATGTCCATGGAGGTAGCAGCAAAGCAAAACCACTGTCTAGGGGCAGCTTAAAGACTAAACCAGGGGTGTCCAAACTCTGGGCCTTCAGATGTTGTGGACCACAGTCCTTTGTCATTGGCAATACAGGCTTTGAATTCTGGGATTTGTGGTCCAAAACATCTGGAGGGCCAAAGTTTGGACACCCCTGGACTAAACTTTTATTGGGTGCAAACGTGAGAGGGTCTGAGCCGACTTTTACAGATGCATCTGAAGGAGTGATTTGAAATCCATGAGTGTTCATGCCAAATAAAATTGATCACTCTTATAGGTTTCATGATATTCCTGGTTGCTTATATTCTATGAGGAGCCCAGACATATTTGATTGTACACACACATACATACAGCCTCCTTTCTGCTAAGCTACTTCTGCCCTTAAAAGAAGAAGATGATAGAGGGACCAAGTATAGGCAAGGAAATAACATTCCTCCTCACATTTAGTGCCTGAAGAGTCCCTTTCAAATTTCTTCGAAATTAAAATGGCTGCTCTGTCATTTCAGACAATATGCTTACAGTATGACTATGAACAGTTTAGTTGTAAAGTTAAGTAGGCACTATGTTTGTTATTAGATTCATCCTGGTTCTTTGGAGCTCCTCCACATCCTAGCAACACTGAAAAAAGAGAAGAAAGGTGCACTCAGAGATAAGCTCCAGGTACAGCTTTCTGATGCAATGCACATGTTACTTCCTTGCCAGGGTCC
Source organism: Phrynocephalus forsythii (assembly GCA_029282475.1). NCBI lineage: Eukaryota > Metazoa > Chordata > Lepidosauria > Squamata > Agamidae > Phrynocephalus > Phrynocephalus forsythii. The sequence goes on from JAPFRF010000011.1 coordinate 115,590,880, forward strand.
TTCATCTACCTGGAAACTTGAACAGTTGGCAGGGACGTATTCTGTGGCCACCTGCATTTTGCCTCACTTTTTTGTTTCTCATAATGAACAATTGGATGGCTCAATTGCACTGGTATAAGAGTCTGGTTGCCGAGCCAGTGGTTGGGATTTCAATTGCCTGCTAAGCCTTCATGACAGGGACCCACAGAGAACATTCACACTCCACACTTCTAAGATGATTATGATGACGACGACGACAACAACAACAACAACAACGATGATGATGATGATGATGATGATGACGACGACAACAACAACAACAACAACAACAACAACAACAACAACAACAACAACAACAACAACAACAACAACAACAATGTCGATGACGAATCAGTATGGTTTGAGCTGGAGCATGGGGTATGAAAGCATTCTGGCATCCACCTCTCTTCTAATATGGCCCTTCTATATTAACAGGCTTGCAGTTTTGAGGAGAGGGACTCGCGTATCCACATCAAACCAATGTAGAGTTGTATGAAAAAGCTAGTGGAAACTTTTAGACATCTTTCCCTTATCCTGATTTCTCTTGTTGTTTTAGATTACAACAACCCATCATCTACTGCCAGCACGATCAAATAGGGATGGTGGAAATTGAAACCCAAAACTTCTGAAGGGCCTTAGGGTGGGAAAAGGTATTTTGAGACAATATATCCTCCCCCACCCTGTATCGTTTCTTCTAAAGACCAGTGCCTAATAGCACCAATCAATCAACCATGGCAATAGCCCCTAGCCGTTTACAGGTTAATAGAGCCATTAGTAAAGCCTTCAGCTCTGCCATGTTAAAGCCCAAGAGGGGAAAATTGCTAATTCATTTGTCAACCTTAATTACATTCTAGAAGTACAATTCAGCAAATATATCGTTCAGGCTCAACATGGAGGCAGTTCACCAAGCTGGAAGAGCCTAGTGACAAAGCATCTGTTAAAGGGAATGGAAGCATCCGTGGGAAACATACATTTTACTAATGACCTGCCCAAATGGTTATATAGTTCAGTATTTGGATTGTTACTAGATTGTTTTGGTTGGAAACAAATTACAGCACCCGCACATGTTTCTATTTAGATGTACCAATTCTGCCCTTTTAAAAGCTATCCTGTTCCCTTCTGGCACAGTGGGAGAATTTCTGTTTTCCTGAGGGAGTGGTGCGCTTCAGCAAACTTATGTTTATTCCACTGTTTAGCCGATGTGGATGGCTAGTTTGCACCCAAATGGATCTATGGCTGCATTACTGAAAGTTAGAGTCCTATGACATATTAGGTGGGTTGTGACACCAGTTGGGCACGAACCACCAGTTTTGTGTGGCACTCTTACTGGTGGTCTGAGGTGCTGCGTGCTTCTTTCTCCTACCTCCCCCAGGCAGTTACCCACTCACCATCAACAACGTAGTTCTCTGCCTCCTCCAGACAATCAACCACTCTGAGGCAATGCCATGGGCTTCCCTGACTACCTCCTCATCTGTATGGATGGCTGCCAAAGGTGACAGAAGAGAGAAGTGTGCACTGCTGCCAACATTCTAATATCATGCAAAGCTGATGCATCTGAGAGGCCACTTACTATATTTAACAACAACAACGAAGAAGAAGAAGAAGAAGAAGAAGAAGAAGAAGAAGAAGAAGAAGAAGAAGAAGAAGAAGAAGAAGAAGAAGAAGAAGAAGAAGAAGAAGAAGAAGAAGAAGTTTTCCCCTCATTGTTTTCCCCTCACACTGCCCCATCTTCTAAGCAAGCAGAATCTGAAGAATAAGGATTTCGATTTTGAGCTAAAGCAGTATTGAAGGCCCCAAATTATCTTTACAAAGGGTCAAGCTATAAATTTGCTGAATGCATGTCTCCCTGCTCCACCTCCTCCTCCTTCATCCTCCTCCGTCTTTCTCTGCCTTCTGTTCAAGCATTTAAAGGTGAAGCAGGGCCAAAGCCCTTGTTGATACCACCTACACACAAATATAAAAGGTCCACTGAATTGTTGTTGTTCAGTCGTTCAGTCGTGTCCGACTCTTCGTGACCCCATGGACCAGAGCTCGCCAGGCCTTCCTGTCCTCCACTGCCTCCCGGAATTTTGTCAAATTCATTTTGGTTGCATCGATGACACTGTCCAACCATCTCATTCTCTGTCGTCCTCTTTTCCTTTTGCCTTCGATTTTTCCCAGCATCAGGGACTTTTCCAGGGAGTCCTCTCTTCTCATGAGGTGACCAAAGTACTGGAGCCTCAGCTTCAAAATCTGTCCTTCCAGTGAACATTCGGGGTTGATTTCTTTCAGAATGCATAGGTTTGATCTCTTTGCAGTCCAGGGGACTCTCAAGACTCTCCTCCAGCACCACAGCTCAAAAGCATCAATTCTGCGGCGATCAGCCTTCTTTATAGTCCAGCTCTCACTTCCATACATCACTACTGGAAAAACCATAGCTTTAACCATCCTGACCTTAGTTGGCAAACTGATGTCTCTGCTCTTTAGTATGCTATCTAGGTTTGCCATTGCTTTCCTCCCAAGAAGCAGGCGTCTCTTTATTTCATTGCTGCAGTCTTCATCTGAAGTGATCAAGGAGCCCAAGAAAATAAACTCTGTCATTGCCTCCATTTCTTCCCCTTCTATTTGCCAGGAGGTGATGGGACCAGTGGCCATGATCTTAGTTTTTTTGATGTTGAGTTTCAGCCCATTTTTTCACTCTCCTCTTTCACCCTCATTAAGAGGTTCTTTAATTCCTCCTCACTCTCTGCTATTAGAGTAGTATCATCTGCGTATCTGAGGTTGTTGATATTTCGTCCGGCAATCTTAATTCCGGCTTGTGATTCATCCAGACCGGTCTTTCTCATGATGTACTCTGCATATAAGTTAAATAGGCAAGGTGACAGTATACAGCCTTGTCGTACTCCTTTCCCAATTTTAAACCAGTCAGTTGTTCCATATCCAGTTCTGACGGTTGCTGCTTGTCCCACATATAGATTTCTTAGGAGACAGATAAGGTGGTCAGGCACTCCCATTCCTTTAAGGACTTGCCATAGTTTGTTGTGGTCTACACAGTCGAAGGCTTTGGCATAGTCAATGAAGCAGAAGTAGATGTTTTTCTGGAACTCTCTGGCTTTCTCCATAATCCAGCACATGTTGGCGATTTGATCTCTAGTTCCTCTGCCCCTTCGAAATCCAGCTTGTAGTTCTGGAAGTTCTCTTTCCACATACTGCTGAAGCCTGCCTTGTAGAATTTTGAGCATAACCTTGCTAGCATGTGAAATGAGTGCAATTGTGCGATAGTTGGAGCATTCTTTGGCATTTCCTTTCTTTGGGATTGGGATGTAGACCGATCTTTTCCAGTCCTCTGGCCACTGCTGGGTTTTCCAAATTTGCTGGCATATCTTATGCAGCACCTTTACAGCATCCTCTTTTAAGATTTTAAAGAGTTCAATTGGAATGCCGTCACCTCCACTGGCCTTGTTGTTTGCAATGCTTTCTAAGGCCCACTTGACTTCACTTTCCAGGATGTCTGGCTCCAAGTCAGCAATTACGCTATCTTGGTTATCAGGGACATCCAGATCTTTCCGATATAATTCTTCTGTATATTCTTGCCATCTCTTCTTGATCTCTTCTGCTTCAGTTAGGTCCCTACCATTTTTGTCCTTTATCATATCCATCTTTGCACGAAATACCCCTTTAATATCTCCAATTTTCTTGAACAGATCTCTGGTTTTTCCTTTTCTGTTGTTTTCCTCTATTTCTTTGCACTGTTCATTCAAGAAGGCCGCCCTGTCTCTCCTTGCTATTCTTTGGAAGTCTGCATTCAATTTTCTGTATCTTTCCCTTTCTCCCTTGCATTTTGCATCCCTTCTCTCCTCCGCTATTTGTAGGGCCTCGTTGGACAACCACTTTGCTTTCTTGCATTTTCTTTTCTTTGGAATATTTTTCATTGCAGCCTCCTGTACAATGTTACAAGCCTCCATCCATAATTCTTCAGGTGTTCTGTCCACCAAATCTAGTTCCTTGAATCTATTCTTCACTTCCACTGTGTATTCATATGGGATTTGACTTAGGGTTATACCTAACTGGCCCAGTGATCTTCCCTACTTTCTTCAGTTTAAGTTTGAATTTTGAAATAAGAAGCTGATGATCTGAGCCACAGTCAGCACCAGGTCTAGTTTTTGCTGACTGTATAGAGCTCCTCCATCTTTGGCTGCAGAGAACATAGTCAATCTGATTCCGGTATTGTCCATCTGGTGATGTCCATGTGTAGAGTCGCCTTTTGTGTTGTTGGAAAAGAGTGTTTGCAATGACCAGCTTGTTCTCTTGACAAAACTCAATTAGCCTTTGCCCTGCTTCATTTGGAACTCCAAGGCCAAACTTGCCAGTTATTCCTTTTATCACTTGACTCCCTACTTTAGCATTCCAATCCCCTATGATGAGAAGAACATCTTTCTTTGGTGTCAGTTCTAGAAGTTCTTGTAAGTCTTCGTAAAATTGGTCAATCTCAGACTCTTCAGCACCGGTAGTTGGTGCATAAACTTGGATTACTGTGATGTTCAAAGGGCTGCCTTGGAATCGTACCGAGATCATTCTATCATTTTTTAGGTTGTATCCCAGCACTGCTTTTCTCACTCTATTGTTGACTATGAAGGCTACTCCATTTCTTCTTTGGGATTCTTGCCCACAGTAGTAGATGTGATAGTCATCTGAACTGAATTCACCCATTCCTGTCCGTTTTTCACTGATACCCAGGATGTCAATGTTTATTCTTTCCATCTCACGTTTGACCACATCCAGCTTACCCTGGTTCATAGATCTCACATTCCAGGTTCCTATGCAGTATATTTCTTTGCAGCATTGGACTTTCCTTTCTCTTCCAGGCACGTCTGCAGCTGAGCGTCCTTTCGGCTTTGGCCCAGCCACTTCATTAGCTCTGGAGCTACTTGTACTTGTCCTCCGCTCTTCCTCAGTAGCATGTTGGACACCTTCCGACCTGAGGGGCTCATCTTCCAGCGTCATATCTTTTAGCCTTTTGTTTCTGACCATGGGATGTTCTTGGCAGGGATACCGGGGTGGCTTGCCAGTTCCTACCCCAGGAAGTCTTATTACAGGCCTCATTGTCAGCAGTGTAATTAGCCTTACAATGATGAAAGCACAGTTCAGCCCACTGAATTACAGCACCACAAAAAGACTACAAACGAAACTGACTTTCAGACATTACAATCTAGTATATATGCTTCAAATTGCCAGCCACAATTCCTTTACTTGCCAGAACAGCAAAAGAAGCATGTCATTGAAACAATCAACTTCTAAAGAACTAAAGGCATCTGATTGTCACACACCCTGCAGTTTGCAGATTAGCTTGAGTTGTTTTCCGATTGGCCATCGTGAAGTATGCCTTTGTTGACATAGATTATTTCTTGATCACAAAGTTCTGCCAGAATCCCGCTTCTGGAACACAAATGTGATTTCAGCTAGAAAGACATGTGGAGGTGTAGAAGCTGGTTCAAGCATGAATATTTCTAGATACAACATTGCCATAGTTCCTCTACTGTCTTGTTCCTGGGTTATCAAGCCCATTAAACTGTTTATCTGGTGACAACATGAAAAAAAGGATGACTAAAATAGGGGATGGATTGGCTCAAACAGGAAGCCACAGCCTTGACTTTGGAAGGGCTGAGTAGGGCTTCTAATGACAGAATGCTGAACCGTATCCACCTGAGCTGGTTATCAGAAGAGGAGGAGCCCAATGCAGAAGAGGAATTTGACAACCCAGTTGGCAGCACTCTCTTGGATCCTGAAGAGAGGAAAAGCCTGGTTGGTGTGTGTATGTTTGCCTGAGGAAATGTGTGGCCACCCCCCACCCCACTGCAGCTAATACCAAGAAGCCATCTCAAGGTCAGACAGGCTCCTGATAGCTAACTGGAAACAGCTGGGAAAAGGGAGGCTGGGAGCTTAAAAACCCTCATCCAACAATCCAGCTTTACGGATGAAGATGTTCAATACCATTAGGATGTATTCTGTTTGCCTCATCTCCATGTAATTCCCTCTGGCCTGCACCGATTTACAACTGCACGTCTACCTGCTCCCTGTTGACAAAGGGACCCATTTACTGGATGGACTCCTGGCCAGACCTGTAGAATAGTTTGTGGAAAGAGGCTGGCCTTGTCAACACAACTTCATCCACTTGCTGCCAACACTATACAGAACAATGTCAGAGTTCACTAATTTATAGGGCTGCCATAAGTCTGAAGGAACTTGAAGGCATGTACATAATTGAGACCACTCCATCATGAAAGAATCTGCCATAGCACACATTTTGGAATGGGAGGTAAATCACTGGCTATATCAATAACCTTGCTCTACAGATGGCACCAGTCACAAAAATGCATCTAACCACTAGCCCAACACACATACTTCCTCTTCCTCTGTTGTCATTTGCTCTAATCCAGCCAGATGCCTCAACTCATCTGAGAGATCAGTATGAAGATTAACCAACAAACAGCAGAGCAACCCAAAGTGCTTACGGAAAGAAACACTAATACCATCAAATCCAAAGGGAGTGTGCTGACAGATGCTGATTAAGCAAAACGCCAGCACTGGTAATTAATTTCTCAGAAGGAAGAATTACTTGCTATATTTCTGAAGCTTGAGAAAATGCCGGTGCTTTGTTGACACAGCTGTCCTTGTCGCTTCCTCTCCCATCTTAATTTTGTTACACTAAAAACTGGGTGGGTGGGTGAATAATGCCCAAAGAGGGCAATGAAAATATATACAGATTCCACACATCCTGGACATAACCTGTTTCAATTGTTACCCTCAGAGCGACGTTTTAGGGCATTGCACACTAGGACAACTAGGTATAAAGATAGTTTCTTTCCAAGTGCTATCAAACTGTTGAATAATTAACTTTTACTTCTCTTCTTCCTTTTTAAATAATAGGTTATATTGTATTGTTGTACTGTGTTTTTATTGATGACTATATGATTCTTATATTTCCTTTTATATATGGAGAGCATATTTTACCAAAACAAATTCTGGGTGTGTCCAACCACACTTGGCCAATAAAAGTATTCTGATTCTGATTCTGATTCTGATTTTCTACTAAGCAACCCAGATTTCTATTCTGCTTTCTGCTTTTTTAAAGTGGCATTTATATGCTGCCTTTTCCCCAGCAAGCTCAAGACAGTATAATTGGCTCTCCTCTCTCATCTTTCTCTTCGCAACAACCCTGGGAGTAGATCAGACTAAGAGATAGTGCCTGGCCCAAGGTCATCCAAGTGGGAATTTCAGTCCTGATCTTCCGCACTCTATCCACTACATCACAATAGCTCTGTTTCTGTCGCTCTGCCTTCTTTCGTTTGCCTCCTCCCATTGGTTTTTGAGCTGGGTGCCACTCCATGTGAGAGCAAATATTTTCCATGGAGAAGGTCAGAGTCAACCCTTGACATCCCCAAGAAGAATTAAGAAAGACCTCTATTCAAAATTCGGATGGGCCCAACCTGTGAATAACCTGCTCCAGTAATCTCTCAGGGTTGATCAAGCTCACAAAGAGAGTTGGAAATATAGTCCAATAACACCTGGAGAGCCAAATGTTTTATAGAGCTAGATTGAGTAATGATCTGATGGTAAGGCTGCTTCTATGTACAAAGGAGACACATTTGCTTGTGCTACTGCTGTCCTGCACAAAAGCAGATGACCCCATCCTTGTAGGTTCCTCTGTTCAGCCAGCTCTTAGACTTGGAGATTTTTTGTACAGTTTGCCATCATAAAACACTCCCTGGTAGTGTATTCTCAAGTGCTTTCATGGTCAGTGTCTGATAGATGTTGTGAGTTTTTTGGGCTGTTTGGCCGTGTTCTGGAAGTTTTTCTTCTTGGTGTTTTGCCAGTCTCTGTGGCCGGCATCTTCAGAGGGCAAAAAGCTCTGGTAGGTTTCCATCCTGAATCTTAGTCCAACACTTCATCGTTACACTACTGAGGGCCTGGTCTTCCATGAATTTATCTATTCCATTTTTTTAAAGGCTGGATGTCATTTCTGGTTTATGTAGAAGCAAATCCTATAGTTGGTACAGACAAGAACAAAGCAGAAAACAAAAGCACTTTTATACCTAAAAACTGAAATATTTCAGTTTGAGCTTTTGTGGATCCATGAAACCTACACTGAAATATACCGTATTTTTCTGTGTATACAACATTATTTTTTTCTAAAACCATTGCACCAAAAATTAAGGGCCATTGCATACATGGACGTAAGCCTTTCCTAAGGGGTGAGGAGTGGGGTGGAGGAAACACAAACTGACCTTGCTGTTTCCTTTTCTTTCCATGTCCTGAAGACTCCTCTTTGCTTTGTTTTTGCAAGGACTGGAGCCTTCTTTTCAGCTGGGAAAGACTTGGGGGTGGAACAACCCATTAGAAAGAACAAAGCAGAGAGGAGGGCAATCAATTGCTCCCAGAGAGGAAGTGAAACAGTGAGGTCAGTTTGGATTCTCCTCCACACCACCCCTTTTTACCACTCTATGCTGGACGCTATTTTAAATAGATGTGGGCACAAACCAGAAAACTCATGGTCCTGTTCATCTGGTTCTTTTTTAAAAAAATTATTTAATTATTATAAAACCAATCACCAACAACCCAGACAAAGACAGTGACCCCCCAGGCACCTGATACATTGGATATACATTAACAATGAAACATATTCAAATATATTCAAATTAACAAAATGTACAATTCTATATAAATTAACAATTAACAATTAACAATTAACAATCTGCAAGGTTTATTTAGCTTTTAACGTTTTAATTACTCCAAATTGATCAAACATACTCAAATAATTCAGTAGCTTCTCAAACCATCCCTCCTCTTTCTCATTGACCTTAAACCCTTTCATCCTGTGTATCTTCACAGTTAGGTATTCTAAAATTATAATATTATTTAATTTCTTCCTCCATTGGTTCACCACTAACTCTTCTACATTTTCCCAATTACTTGCTTTAACCTCTCTGGCTGCAATTATCATCAGATTTACCCATTTACATTCCTCTTTTGTTTTTAACTCTGTGCTACCCATGCTAATAATAACCATCGTTTGGTTCGGGCCCACCTTTGGTTCGGTTCAGGTTTGGGTTCGTACAATTTTTTTTAAAAAAAATTGTATGAACCCAAACCAGTTCGGGGTTCAGGTTCTTACCAGTGGCAGTGGTGGTGGCGGCGGCGGCTCCTCGGTGGTGGTGGAGGTGGATTCTGGCTCCTGTGGCAAGGGCTTTTTGAGGCACTGGCATGGGGCCAGTGCCTCTTTTTTTTCCAAGTGCCCACCGCCTGGCCCCTGGGGCCAGGTGGGTGCTTCTTTTATTTATTTATTTATTTATTTATTTATTTAATTAATTAATTATTTATTATTATTATTATTATTATTATTATTATTATTATTATTATTATTATTATTATTATTATTATTATTATTATTATTATTTTAGAACACTGGCCCAGCCATCCCTGGGGCCAGGTTGGCACTCCTTTTTTAAAAAAAAATTGCATTTTATTTGTATTGTTTTTTTTTTTTACTGCTGACCACGTGGCCGTGCTACAGCTGTAGTGTGTCCATCAGCTTTTTTTTTTCCTGGTCACCATCACTGAAGCCAGGAAGACCGGACCTCCGGACCAGCACCAGGTAGGATACATCTCCCCCCCCCATAAATGAAATGAAACAAAATGAACCAATTTTTTTCAGTTCGTTTTGTTTCATTTTAAATTTACCCCTAGGTTCGTTATTTGTTTCGTTACATACCAAAATGAATAACGAATAATGAAACGAAGTAAAAGTTCATTTTGTGCCCATCTCTAATTTTAAACACATTTTCACACTATGTGGGCAGAGTATAAAACAGAGTGGGCAACTGAGTCCTGATGTTTTTTAAATTATTTTTATTAAAGTAAACAAAAATGCAAACTAATGAAAAAAACATACATAATAACAATTTTTTTAAAAACGACTGGCATTTAGAGGCATGCCCTAAAATAGTGCTTTTATCAATATTTGATAAGGAGCAGTGTAATTCATCAAGTAGAGGAGTTTAAAAATTTATAACAGCAGCAAGATTAGTTAGGAACTGGAAAATAAGTATGATTTTCAATTAAATGAATGGTGTAAAGAGGTTTGGAGCATAGTTATTAGTATTAAATTAATGTGCAATAGCAAAGTAAAGAAGTGACTATTAATTAAGAATAGCTTTACAGATATTTGGGGAGAATTTACTGATTTTATATTCATAAAGGGAAAGAGCTGTGTACCATCTCTCTCTGAAGGCCACATGCTGTGGAGAAGCAATGGGGGAAGGCCTTGACAACCTTTCTTGGCTTGTGAATATCCCAGAGGCTCTTACTACTTGTAATCTCATGCTGAGCTATGCATTTATGGTCACATCCAACAGTTACGTGCTTTGTATGCGCTTGCATTCACTCTCCCCTCTTCTTAAGGGAGATTTGCCTGATCTATAGATCCAAAAGCCATGAAGTCTGCATATATAGCTGTTTTCAGCATTACATTCCTCTGAACTGCACGCATATTGCCCATTGGCTATCCACTCACAGAACCCGGCTACAAGGCTGTTGGGCAGTGTGTGTGTGTGTGTGTGTGTGTGTGTGTGTGTGTGTGTGTGTGTGTGTGTGTGTGTGTGTGTGTGTGTGTGTGTGTGTGTGTGTGTGTGATTCATTAAGATTTGCCCTCTAATATTTAATGTGGCTGAGCCACAAGCAGTTTTCTCTGGCACTGCTGTACAAAGAGGCATCTATCATGCGCCACGGTTCCCTTTAGGCCCGGGTAATACAAGACATAAATGTAAAGACTTCCAGACAGCCGCTCTCCACACCACCACCGCCACCACCACCAGCAATCCTTTATGTTTAATGGAAGTCATTTTTCTGTTTCATTTCTTCTCTGCCCCCTCTGGAAATGAATGTGCCTTTTTCTGTGCAGAACATGATGCTGCCCAAATGAACGGTCCCTTTGGCCAATTACTCTCCTCTGTTTTGCCCACAAGGCCAGGAAATGAAAGTTCCCCTACTACTCCAAATAATGCTTCTCAGTGCTGCAAAAGAGGTTTTATCAAAGCTGGCTCTGGAATGGCAGCTTACCCTAACACGTGTGATACATTATCTACCTATGTACTAAAGGCATGGGTCTGAAGATAAATGCAGCAATATTTAAGCTATTGGCATGATGTCCACCAGATCATCACATCATACTTCTCAAGTCCCTTTTTCTCTCCAAGGTTCGTCCCTGCACCCCATATCTGTGACTAAGTCTAAAGATATTAATTTAGTCCCTCTCTGTCAAGTAAATTAATGTGTTGGGCCAGCTTCCGAGGAAAGCTGGAATCATTCTCGTGCACATGGGGGAATGCACCGGGGAGGTAGAAATACAGCGGACCAACGTTCCTTGTAATTTTCAGTATTGCTGGGCTGGATTCCACACATATACACACACCACTCATGATTGGAATCAGAGAAATAGGAGTGAATCTTTCATGGAATTTAATTACAAAGTTTGGTGTGGAGTGATCCCTGATTACACTTCTAGCATTCCGCTCTGTTCCCTACCCCTCCCTTGTTCTGGGTGTCAGGGGGGAAAAAGACAATGCCTACCACACTAGGTGTTGTTTATTTTAGATATTCACCCCTACGTAATATGTCACAAATAGAGATGGGCACGAATAGCGAAAATGATGTTTTCGAGTTGTCGTGTGTCGGAGGCGGCCTGTGTCGGCTCGTTTCCGTTTTTCGCAAAACTTCGCAAAAAATTGTCGTTTCTTTTTTTGTTTTTTTGTCTGTTGTTAAACTGGTTTGGGGGGGTAGCGGGCTCCTGGAGGCACCTCTTTTTGGGGGGCTGGGTGCCTCCTATCCTCACCCGCTAGGGAAAGCAGGCTCCTGGAGACCCCTCATACATGGGGGTCTCCTCTCCTCACCTGCTGCAAAAGGGCATGCATAGCCATATGGATATGATTGCATACCAAGTTGCACGCAGAGACACAGCAGACTGGCAGAGGCACCCCTCTTTTTGGGGTGCCTTCCCTGCATCAGTCAGGCCTCGGGGGCATGGTTTGCATGTCACACATGCTGCCGGCCGAGCCAAGCCTGCAGGAATCACCCAGAGCCACAAGTGGCGGACTGGCAGACTCTCTGCACCCACTGTGCCTCACTAAGAAGGGAATTGTACTTGCGTGTAGTGCAATGCAAGTACAGATCTGGCTTAGGCAACAGGGTTAGCGCAAGGGCTAGGGTTAGGCTAGTTACGGGTGAGGTTAGGGTGAGTATTGGGGTGCACCTCTGGGGGCCTCTCTGACCCACGTAGGACAGTGTACTGGCGTATGGGTGAGGCTTAGGCTTAGGGTTCGGGTTCGGGCTATGGTTAGTGGGCTTTTTATGCCCGGTTGGCACATCCCAGAAGTCTCTGTGGTCAACCTGGCCAAGTGGCCATGCGATTGGTGGAATGGCTCCAAAAATTTGCATGGTCACTCCCATGGCCAGCCCATCATTGCGCAGGTGTAAAAAAATAAAAATAAAATAAAATAAAATAAAATAAATGGAGAGAGGAAAGAGGAGACATTTTGTTGCAAGAAAAACCCACTGCTACTGTAAAAATTCTGGCAGTTTTAAAATAGCAATTTTCGCATGTTTCTGTGTGGTGCTTGTGTGTTTTTGGACCATGATTTCAAAAAAAAAAATTGCGGTCGCCGCCCCATTTTGGATCCCCCGCCCGCACCACATGGCATGGCGACTCGAGTCCGGCTGCCCAGGACAGGAGAGGAGGGGAGGCTGGGACCCCCCCCCCCCCCAGAAACCACCCCTCTGGTAGGTGCACTCTGCACTGCAGGCATATTTTCGCCTGCTTTTTGGCCCGGGAATGGGGGGGGAGTTTAAAACTTTTTTTCTGTGCCGCTTCCACTTGAATTGCGGCAGCCGGCGGCGAGTCCGGTGCTTGTTGCGAGCGACTACGACGAGGATTTCCCCCACCACCAGAGCAGCCCAGGACAGGAGAGGGGGGGTCAACCACCCCTCTGGTAGGTGCCCTGAGCCCTCACTCAGGCAGGCATATTTCCGCCTGCTTTTTGGCCGGGAATCGGGTTTTTTTTTTTAACTTTTAAAAACTTTTTTTCTGTGCCGCTTGGCATCGTGGGATCGCCGCGATGCCAGGAACGACCACGACAAATCAGACCCAATTATTCTTTAGTTGGTTCGAGTTCGAGTTCTGGCAGGGTAATTCCCGTTACCGTTTCCGTTCCGTAACGGAAACGAGGAACGGAAACGGAAACGGGAATTCCGCCAAGTCGTGCCCATCTCTAGTCACAAACAAAATAGCACTTCCATGCCTGGTTGGTGTTTTTTAATCATAGTTTACCTTTCCTTCTTCTTGACCAATTGGAGGGTGGAAATGGCTAAGGACACCACAAGACAAAGACACTCAGCATGCTGGGCTAAACAGGAGCAGAACAAGAGGAGAAAACCCACTTTTTTTAAGCTCAGGAAATAGAGCAAAGGACTTCCTCAGTGCAATTGCCCACTTCACCGCTGAGAAGCAGATGCTTGTGCAGAGGGAACCGGTTGCAACAGCAGTGGCAACGGCAGTCCACACTCCACTGGCCTCTTCAACAATGAAGGGAGGCAGTGGGAGCGCTCTGGAGGGAAGGAGACTCTTATTTCTTCAAGACAGACTCCATGGGCTTTCAAAAGAAACAAAACCACAAACCAACAAACCAAATAATCAGTTCACCCATTCACAGGTGGAGGATTCATGGTTTGTACTTGTTAGTCCCTCTCTGTCTTCATGATCAACCTTCTTCTGGTACTGTTCTTTCATCAGCCTCAGAGAAGTGCTCACGGGTGATGTTGACTGTTCCCTGGCTTTTACAGCTGTGCAATTAAAAGAATTACACTTAAAGTGTGCCCAGGTATAGTTTCACTAATTTTGTGCCTGTCAGAAAGCAATTTGCAAGACCTTCGACATATGCTCTCACTCTATGCAAAGGCAACATTAATTAAATAAAACAGATGGGAGAAACAAATAAATGAGAGAGGATTGAATAAGGTACTTGAAACTGAGCTTCATTTTGTACAGCAGGCATATGCAGGAGCCACTAAGAGACTTTGGAAAGGATGAAGAGATGCTAATCCACAAGATAATTAACCAGGGCTGCATCAAACAGTAGCAAAGGGAGAAGCCGAATGCAAGCACCAAACCCCTTTGCATTAGGTACCACTGGGTGTGAGACCAGATCAAGAAAGAGGTTGTCCAGGTGGTTCCCCCGTCTTGTTGCAGAGATGACATCGGATACTCTGATTAAGCTGGTAGTGAAAGTTCAGTTTGAAAATGTGTGAGTCAAGGCAGGACTTCGCTGTTCTTTTATGCAAGTTTGAGACAGAATGTTTGGGGTAAAAAGCGAGCTTGCGTGTTTAAATTCTTTAAATTCTAGAGATCGGTGAAGACCCTGTTACCCTCAGCACACTTCAGAGTCCTTGAGACTGGTCCTTCCAGCCTGCTGTTTCTTCACTAGTCACCTTTTCTCTCTCCTCCATTCAGAGGTGTAGCCAGGACTTGGAGCACCTGGGGACAAAGTTCATTTTTGCACCCTTCCTGCTCCCCCCTCATTGCACCCCCAGCAATGGGGGCGGGCAAACCCTGTGGGTGTGGGGTGGATGCATGTGCATGCGTGCACACGTGCGGACGGGCGTGTGCATGCATGTGCATGTATGTGTGTGTGTGTGCATGCACACTAATGCCTGTGCACACCTTACACATCTCCCATCAAGGCGAGGAGGAGGAGGAGGAGGGCGCCACGGCCACTGCGCTCCTGCCTGCCTGCCTGCTTCGCTGCTCGCCTGGCGCATGGTGGCAGAGGCAGCGGAGGGGGTGCCATCCCCAAGCCTTAAGGGAAAGGAGGACTGCTGGGCAGCGGGAGAGTGCACGGCTTCCTCCTCCTGCTCCCCCTCCAGATGCCCCCAGATTGCTGTGCCCGGGGCAGATGTACCTTTCTGGGGGGGGCAGATATGCTCCTGCCTCCATCTTCTGTTCTCTGGAGGCAGAAGAGCCATCCAGACTGATTGTTTCTTCTTTTTCAAAGGAGACCTCACACATTTCTTGGCACCAAAAAAGGGAAGAACCACATTCCAAATCCCTTCAACAACAACAAAATTTCCTCCATGTGTTGAATACAGATGTCAAAAAGCCTCCATAGGATGGGTGGCTTTGATGCGGGCTACCCTTCCAACAAAAGACCTAACACACATACACAGAGAGAGGGGGGTGGGGGAAACAGACACAGACAGACAGACAGACAGACAGACAGACAGACAGACACACCAACTGGAGGAGGAGTTTAAGCATCACTGTCAGTTGCAGAGTGTATTTGTGACATTACTTTGGAAGAGGTTTCATAACAGCCTTCAATAAGAAGAATGCACGCTCACCTGAGACAAGTGGAAATATCCCAGGTTTTGTGAAAACCAAGGACTGATGGGGGGACAAGAGAGAAAAAGCTGGATCTGAAGCTTCACAAGTCGATTTCGAGCTTTTTCATCGCATTGAGAATGGATTCAGATTGCTTTTTCCTCTCTTTGTTCCATTTTGCCATATATTGGATAACAAACCCTCTAAAGTAGGGCTTTGAGGCATCCCACACCGTTTTCAGTGGTGTACCCTTGTTCAGGTTCATTTCAAAGTATAAGTTCAAGTCTTTGGCTGCCTCCGAAATAAATTCTTTATCAGTCCACAGAGCTGAGTTGATTTTCCAGTGTCTGGGCTTTCCTGAAGATTTCAGAGTCCACAAAATAGCATTGTGATCAGATATTGTTCGAGGTAAGGTTTCTATATCCCTTGTGTTAAGTAAAAGATCGGATGTGGCCCAGCACATATCAATACGGGAGAAAGAGGCATATTGTCTTGAATGAAAGGTGAAACCATCTTTTAGTGGATTTTTCCTTCTCCAAATATATTGAAGTTCTAGAATATCAGACATGTCCAGGAACGATTTTGGCAGTGTGGAAGACGAGGTCTTGAGTTTTTTCCCTTTTGGTATTTTCCTGTCTTCAGATGGAATATGTACAGCGTTGAAGTCTCCCAATATTATTAACTGATGATTTTCATATTGCAGCAGTTTCTGAGCCAGTTCTTCAAAGAAGGTTTGTCTTCCATGATTATCAGTGGGAGCGTATATACCAACAATAATTGTTTCTTTAGATTGGATGTTTGCCTGGACAAGGATCCATCTGCCTGATTCATCTTTTTCCAGAAGGATTGGGGAAAGCTCTGGTTTAATATATAGTGCCACCCCATTTTGCTTCTTTTCTTTGTTTGATGTAGAAAATAAATTCCCCAATCTGTTTTGGATTAAATATTGTTCATGCTTTCTCAATATATGAGTTTCCTGTAAGCAGATAATTGAACATTGTTGTTTTTGGAGAAGATTAAAAGTCTTTCGACGCTTCTGTGGGGTGTTCAATCCATTAATATTCCACGATCCCCGCAATGAGCAGCTGAACAAAGACCTGGCTTCTTGTAGGCATGAATTAAATTTGATCTTGACTGCAGATATAGCCCATAAAATCAAATTGGCCAAGCTGAATTTTGTGGAAAACGCAAACAAACCAGGTAGATGGCTAGCCTACAGGTTAAAAAAGGTACAACCTCAAAAACTTATTTTAGCACTCAAAGATAAAACTGGGGAAAATCAGACAGAGCAGCTACAAATCCAAAAAATCATAGAGGCATATTATCAGAATTTATTCAAGCCGGAGACGATCGACAAAGATGCCATCTTTCAATACCTCGAACAAGCCAATTTCCCAAAACTTACTGAAGAACAGAGAGCTCAGACGAATGCTCCTATTACAATGATGGAAATAACAGAGGCTATCAATCATCAAAAAATGAACAAGGCTCCTGGACCTGACTCAATACCGGCACAATTTTACAAAAAATTCTCTGAGATAGTCTCTGGAAATATGAAAAATCTCTTTACATCCATCTTGGAAGGTGAAGACATACCAGACTCATGGAAATTATCACATACAACACTGATTCTTAAAGAAGGGAAATCTAAAGACTTGATACAGAACTACAGGCCTATTGCTCTCCTAAATGTGGATTACAAAATTTTTGCAACTATTTTGGCTAATAGATGGCAGACGATCCTACCCTCTCTGATGTCACATGATCAGACTGGCTTTCTTCCAAAAAGGCATCTTCAATCCAACATTAGAACTTTCCTCAACGTGTTGGAATATTATGAATGCCACCCTGAAAAGCAAGTAGCTTTCGCATTCATTGATGCTGAGAAAGCTTTTGACAACGTATCCTGGTCTTTACTCAAATCTCAGTTAGATTATCTACAGTGTGGCCATAGAATGCTGCGAGCAATTGAACAAATTTATTCCACCCAAAATACTAGGTTTGTAGTCAATGGCCACCTTACAGATAAAGTCAACATACATAAAGGCACCAGGCAAGCATGCCCTCTTTCTCCCCTCCTGTTTATATTAACCTTGGAGGTGCTTCTTCATGTCATAAGAAATACTCCAGGTATTCAAGGCCTACAAAGCAAAGGAGAAGTTTATAAGGTACAAGCCTTTGCAGATGATTTGTTGGTTATTATGGAGAATCCTCAGACCTCCTCTCTAGAACTCCTAAAGACTTTGGAGGCCTACTCTAAAATCTCTGGATTAAAGGTAAACAGAGAAAAAACACTGTTGCTTACCAAAAATATGACTTCATTCATGATTGAAAAACTGGTAAACCAATCGGGTTTTCAACATGCTAGCAAGGTAAAATACCTGGGTATCATTGTTTCCAACTGTTGTAACTCTTTATATAAAGATAACTATGTTAATGCTATAAAAACAATCAAAGCTGACTTGGAAATTTGGTCAAGACTCCAGTTATCCTTAATGGGCAGAATTGCAGCAGTTAAAATGAATGTTCTACCTAAACTGCTTTTTTTATTTCAATCTTTACCTATATTACCTAATTTTAAGATTATTACAGACCTGGAAAAAAGTATACGTATATTTATATGGCAAAAGAAAAAAGCAAGGATTAAAAATGTTTATTTACAGGATAGAACCAAAACTGGTGGCTTTGCCCTGCCCAATCTAGTGTTATACTACAAGGCTGCTGCCATGGCTTGGATTAAAGACTGGATTTTGATGACAAATAAAAGAATATTGCAGCTTGAGAGTTATGGCCTAGATAAGGGTTGGCATCATTATATGTAGTATAAGGGTAATATACCTACCCTCTTTAAAAAGCACTGGATAAGGAATGCCTTAGTTAAAATATGGTTATCAATTAAAAAACAATTCTATTCCAAAGCACCACTGTGGTTATCTCCGCTGGGAGCGGTCATTAGCCCCTATACAAGTGAAATCCCCAAAGCTTTAACTTATAGACACCTTCTGAACGCTGACCTTTCATTGAAACCACTAGGGAAATTAGTATCAGAAGGTTATAATTTATACTGGTGGAAGTACCAACAAATATACTCACACTTCAAAGATCTTACCAAAGAGGGGGGATTTACGACTATTGATACTCCACTTGACAAAATACTATCCTCTGGTGACTCCAAGCTCCTTAGTAAACAGTCAAAATCTTCAAATCTATTTCTTTTAAGGAAAATTGTTAAGATGTTCAGGAGAGCACACTCCTGATGTATAATTGCTCACCTAAATGTTGGAAATGTAAATATGGGATCAAAGAAGTGTGGGGGGCGGAGCAGCAACTCACCCCCGAGAAGCATTTCTCTCCCGAGGAAATCAGCAGGGGGTCTGGTCCTGGGCGCTATGATGGCGGTTGAGCAGCAACTCAGCTGCTGAACCACGCCAGGATTCCACTTTAAGGTAATCCGAATGCATCGAAGAATAAGGAATGCCAACCCGAGAAGTGTGTACAGAGAATTGGCAGCAAAGAGTGGATTGGAGTAAATAAGCCATTTCCACAAACATTTCTTTGGGACTGAAAGAGGGAAAGCGGCATAGAAGACCCCTCCCCCTTTCTGGAGCTCTCTTTCACTTTGTCTGCCTTGGCTAAATTTATCGGACAGAGGCAGAGTGACCTGAAATAAATCACTGACTGGTTGTAAAGCCTTGAATAGCTGCTTTATCTCCACAAGCAGAGCTGTTAGCGCTCAGTTAACAGACAAGCAACATCAAAGCAAGAATGGAGATCAAGGGCAATTAACCCGAAGCTGCTAAGTCTGACCAGAAGCCATTACACAGGGAGACTGTTCCAAGCCTTTAACCCTTTGATAGCCTGAATTACACTTTAACTGCTTGACTCTTGTTGCTGGTGATTTAAAACTGAGCCAGACCACCTGAATCTTAGCCTTCTTTCGTCATCCCTAAAAGCTGTGGATTTATAAAGACATCAAAGTGCTATTCGAAGCCTTGGGCAATTGCCAGCTTCTTAGCACGAAGAGTGGGGCACGTTGCAGTTGGATACAATTAAGAGCACGCAAGGTGCTGTTGGAGCCTTTGGCATAGCCGCCTCCACAGCACGAAGAATCTGGTTTCTTGTTTACAGGTGCCTGCATATCGGGCGAAGATATCCCTAACTCAAGAGGGTATAGGTGTCTAACTTTAACTAAACTGAAATCACAGCATAAGGTTATAGACTGAATTCAGTAGTAGATGAGTTTTCTTAAGCGCTTATAAATGGCTGTTATTTAGATGGACAAGCCCTGAACAGACCTTTGGTTAAGAGCAACCTATATTAGACAGTGGTGAATCATTACTTTAATCCTCACCGTTGATACTTGTTTTGTTTATCAATTTGGTGGATATGAGTTGTATGTTATAGGCTAGATTAATGGTTAAGTTTTATATTGAAATAAGTGGCGAAGGAAGGGGAGAAGGACAAAAGGCAATTGAAAAAGGGGCTCATATTTATATAAACTAACCTTGGGGTCAAATTGAGCTTCAGGAAGATGGCAACTCGAAAGAAAGAGGAATCCCCCAACCGAACAGCAAATTTAATGAGACTCATAGCCCAAGATCCATTTAAGAACGCCCTTCAAGACCTTCAAGCAAACATTGTAAAGCAAATCCTAGATCAGATGCAAGAGGTCAAGACTGAGCTTAAAGCCGGAATAGATAGCAATAATGCGAAAATTGACACCTTCACGCAGGCAATTAAAGAGGTGGAACACAAAGTCACTAAAATTGAAAAAGAATTAGAAATTATAAAGGAAGAAAAGAGTAAGGATCAAGACAGACTGACATTGATAGAGATGGACAGAGCATCATACTTTCTGAGAATCCAAAACTTAGATGAACAGGAAGGAGAAGATCTAGAGCAATTAATAACTGAAGAATGGGCCGCACAAATAGGATTAACCAAAGAAGAACTACAACAATCCATAGACAGAATATATAGAGTAGGCAATGCATACACAAGGAAGAACAAATTGCCAAAAGAAGTGCACATAAAGTTTATAAAGAGATCAACAAAAGAGAAAATATTGAAATTTAACCAAGAGAAAGATCTAACGATAAGGGGGGCTAAAGTCAACATTTTGAAACAGGTCCCATGGAGCATGCGGAAAAAAAAGACAGGAATATGCGTTCCTCACAAAAGTCCTTATAGATAGGAAAATCCCCTTCAAATGGTTAACCCCAGAAGGCGTCTTATTTAACTGGGAGTCGAGAAGATACAATCTAAATAGCAAAATGAAGGCAAGGAACTTCCTGGAAGAGATGAGATATAAACTCAAGTTAACGGAAGAAGAATTGCAGCTTTCCAGTGAAGAATCAGAAGGGGAGACAGAAGGGAAGGAGGACAGAGCATGGAAACCACAGAGAACTTTAACACCCCCCTCACCCAGGAAGACAAGGAACTGGAATAAGAACAAAGACAAAGCAGATAAATCAGACAGTAAAAACCGGTAAAATGTCAAGAGAACTCAAGTTCCTATCTGTTAACGTTAGAGGGATGAACTCGCCCCAGAAGAGAAATTCAATCTTCAATAAATTATACAAAACCAAAGCGGATGTCATATTAATTCAAGAAACCCACATTAAAGAATCAGACAAGAACATGCTAAAGAATGACAAATTAGGACAAATGTTTATAGCAGCAGATAAACAAAAGAAAAGGGGTGTGGCAATGTATATACAGAAAGACCTTAACCCAAAACTAATCCACACCTCAAAGGATGGAAGAGTGGTAGCAGCAGAGATAACAACAGAGGGCGAAGAAATATTGCTAATAAATATTTATGCGCCAAATGAAGCGCAAGATAAGTTTTTCATACAATTAAAAGAACTCCTAATAAGAGAACCGGAGAAAAAATATGCATCATGGGGGACTTTAACGCAGTAGTGGACAAAACAAAAGATACCTCAACGACAGATGGGGCAGGAAGAAAAAGAAAAGAAATATGATCCCTAAAACTTTCTTAGAAATGGCAAAAGAGCTGAACTTAATTGACATTTGGAGAACCTGAAATCCATATAAAAGAGACTACACATTTTACTCATGCAGACACAAGTCCTGGTCGAGGATTGACAACTGTTGGATCTCAGCAGATTTGATACATCAAGTGGAAGAAATTGAAATATTGCCAAATACGTATGCAGACCACAACCCAATAATAATGACGTTAGGACAAGCAAGAAGGAAAGGAGGATGGAGATTAAATACTTATCTGATGAGGGATGAAAATTTTATAACCAAAATGAAAAAGGAAATAGATTTCTTCTTCCAAACAAATAAACCCCAAGATACAGAAATGACAACAATTTGGGACGCAGGGAAGGCCTATCTTAGAGGGTTAGCAATACAATATAATGCACAAAAAGGAAAGAAAAGAAGAAACAATATCAAGATCTTCTAACAGCTTTAAAGGAGAATGAACAGGAGCTTAAAAAAGACCCTCAGCCTCCAACTTTAAAAATAAAATAAATATTTTACAACATGAAATCCATCTGCTGGAACAAGATGAAATGGCAAAAAAAATCAAATTTGCAAGGCAAAACTTCTTTGAAAATGCGAACAAACCAGGAAGATGGTTAGCATACAAAATTAAAAGAGAGAGAGAAAAAATGAGAATTGGCACACTAGAAAACAAAATAGGCAGGGAAATATATAAGCAGAAAGAAATTGAGAAAATAATACAAGATTACTACACAAACTTATATAAAAAAAAAAGAAATTGAGCAGGAAGATCAGTGGAAATATCTAGATAAGATCGGGAGCTGGAAATTTAGTCACCAACATTTAGAGAGGCTAAACAATCCAATAACAACCTGTGAAATTATGGAGGCATGGAAAAAACAGAAGAAGGGGGAAGGCGCCGGGACCGGACGGGATCCCGATGGAATTTTACCAAGGATTGGAGGAATTCTAGCCCCACAGTTCAAAAACTAGTGGAATATATTGGAAAAAACGGCAAAATTCCAGACTCATGGAAGGAAGCACATATATCACTGGTACATAAAGCAGGAACAGAAAAAAAGAAATTAAAAATTACAGGCCAATCTCTCTTTTAAATGTCGATTATAAGATATATGCAACTATCTGGGCTACAAGACTAAAGAAGGTGCTTGAAGAAATGATACATGATGACCAAACAGGATTTATCCCCAAACGAAAACTGACATCTAATATAAGAACAATAATAAACATCCTGGAATTTTATGAACAACACCCAGAGAAACAAATGATGTTGATTTTTCTAGACGCGAAAAAGGCCTTCGATAATCTGAATTGGGAGTTTATGATTCTACAGTTAAAGAAGATGGGGGCACATGGACTCTTTTTACAAACAATTAAAAATATTTATACCGAGCAGAAAGCGAAGATCAAAGTCAATAATCAAATGACGGAAAGTATCCAAATCATGCAAGGCACGAGACAGGGGTGCCCACTCTCCCCTCTACTATTTGTTCTAATTCTTGAGTCTCTGAATAGACAAATAAGAGGGAATAAGGAAATTAGAGGTCTGGAAATCAAAGGGGAGGAGTATAAACTGCAAGCCTATGCAGACGACCTGGTAGTAATATTGGATAATCCCCTGCACAGCATTGAACAAGTATTAGGAGAAATAAAAGAGAATTTGGAGCAGTGGCAGGCCTAAAAATAAACTACAGCAAAACAAAATTCATGACTAAAAACATGCACAAAAAAGATGTGGAGGAACTCAGCCTTAAAACAAAATTTCAGGAAGTCCAAAAAATAAGATACTTGGGGATTATGATCACCAAAAAAACAAGCAATCTAATGAAGGAAAACTATCTCTTAATGCAGAAAGAAATAAAGAGAGATTTGGACGATTGGAACAAGTTGCAAATATCAATGATGGGAAGAATCGCAACAATCAAGATGTCAGTCCTCCCAAAATTGCTATTCCTCTTCCAAAATCTACCAATTATACTAAACTTTAAATATTTCAAAGAACTAGACACATTGATCTCAAAATTTATCTGGAAAGGGAAAAGACCAAGAATAAAACTCAAAACATTACAAGATCTAAGAGAAAGAGGAGGGACGGGGCTACCAAACTGGTTACTATATTATAAAGCATGCGCCTTGGTTTGGATAAAAGAGTGGATAACACTTGGGAACCAAAGAATACTAAAATTAGAAGGCCAGGATTTAAGAATGGGCTGGCACGCATATGTGTGGTATGGGGGAATCAAGGAGCAGGCACACTTCTCAAACCATATAATAAGGAAAGCACTCTCCTTAGTTTGGCAAAAATTTCAAACACAGAACTATAAAAAAATTCCAGAATGGGTTGCACCTATAGAGGCCTTTACTCTAAAAACAATAAACCAAAAGGGTTTACTACTTACGTATCAAGAATTGCTGACTAAAGAGAAAGAGATGAAAGAGAAAACAGAATTGGAGAAATTGGGCTTGGCAACAGATTGGTGGTCTATGGCAAAACTAGAATCAAGATACAAAAAAGATAAATGTATGGGTTTTTTTGAAGGGAAAACACGGGTGGATGAACTCTGGATATATACAAATGAGGGAATCATCAAAAAAATGTACACATATTTATTAGAATATGAACTGGAGGATGAAAGAGTGAAGGAGGGAATGATTAAATGGGCTCAAAATTTTAAATATAATATTGATATTGATGACTGGACTAAAATGTGGAAAGACAGTCACAAATTAATTAAACCTGTTAGTCTCAAAGAAAATATATTTAAAATGTTTCACAGGTGGCATCTGACTCCGGTAAAACTAGCCAAAATGTCAAAAGGGTCTAATAATGTTTGTTGGAAATGTAGAAAGAATCCAGGGACTTACTATCATGCATGGTGGTCATGTGATCAAGCTCAGATATTCTGGCGGCAGACTTGGAAAGTGGCACAAGAAATTGTACAAATTAAATTAAATTTCAGACCGGAAACGTTACTGTTGAATATAATGCCAGAGACTACTGATAAAAAAATAAAATATATTCTCTTGTATATATATACGGCAGCTAGACTGCTCTGGGCCCAGAAATGGAAAATAACCGAAATACCAACGAAGGCTGAACTCTTGAAAAAGTTACTGGACATTGCAGAACTGGATATGCTCTCAGAGGCGCTGCGAGACCACCCAAGGCATTATGTAAAGGAGAGCTGGAAGATGATATACAGCTGGGCCCAGAAGCAGTTAAATGAATAAAAGGCAAAATAGTCATAAAGACGTTAAAAAGTGACACTAAGTCTGGAAGTCTTGCAGATGGCTGTTCAAAGGTGGAATCACCAATACCTCTGTATTAGTAATAGATAAGGGGACAGGAGCTGTCTACTCTAGACTCTGGTCTGTATTAGTAGTCTAATGTGACCCTTAATACTATTGAATTTTGTTTGTATAAAATAGTAAAAAGATGCAAAAACTATGATGAGATCTCTCGGAAAAGATGGCAAGAAGTAACAAACCTATTAGTACTGTGATAATATTTGGCAATCTACCAATATGTTAAATCACTTTTTTACTTTGCTTGACATATTCAATGTAAATTTTAAAAACTGTACCCCCTTTTTCCCATATCCCTTCCCTTTGTTTCCTCCTTAAAAACCCAATAAAATTATTCAATGCAAAAAAAAAGAAAGAAGAAGCTTCGCAAGTCACGCGACTATCAACGGTGCAGAAATGTCATTCTGCTTCTGCTTCTGCTTCAGCTTCCCATCTGGCCACCTTGAGCAGTCATTACCACCGAGGAGCAGTAGAGTTGACAGAGAATTGTTCCATATGCGTCTCAGTGTCCAGTAGGGAAAGTGTATTTTCGGACATCTGTAAATAGAATGGGGAGTGGAAAAAAGGATAAGTGTTGGTTTGATTTACTTGGCATGCTCAGTAATTCAGCCATGTCCATCCTCAGCTTCTTGACTAATTAAGCTATTATCATCCATTTGCATTGCTGGCAGGCCCTGACAGCATCACACCAGCATCATTTGGTTTCTGGTAGCTATACTGATCCCCTTTTGGCAACCTAGTGCCAGCTTACCTAGCTCCTTGAAAGCAAGAAAAAGACTGGAATATATTGTCAGCCTTCCTGATGACTAACAGAGTGGACCCCACCCTTAAAAATAAAAACATCTCCCCAGGAGATCAGCATATATAACCTGTCACTGTCCGGCTATGTTGGACCCGTTATGGGCCATCACATTGGAAGAGATTTACAGCAACCCTTGTACAGGTGAAAACTCAAAGTGGCATGTAAGGGGTGATTTTACCAGTGCCAGCTTCCCCCTCAAGTGAGTTTCCACTACTGAATGCCCTCGTATTAGAAGTCAGGTCTCCTGTGTTTTAGTCCATCTCTTTACCCAACACAACACCCTGAGTCGCCTTTTGGACTACAGGTTGGACTACATCTTTCGTAAGTGACTTCCTTTGCTCTCCAACATCCACCAGCATCATGCTCTGAATCATGAAGCCATCTGCGGCCTTTACTAAAGCTCAAGAGCAGCTCACAAGGATCTTCACTGATCAGAGCAGTTGGATCTTTGGCTGCCTCCCAAGATCTGCCGCCTGAAGAAGGCACCTGCCCTAAGAGAGGGCCAGCTGTGCCTTAAGACTGAACCAGCCAATCACAACTTTGTTATGGCCGTTAACACCAATAGGAAAGAAATACAGACTGAATAAGGATTGTGTAAGTCACAAAATAAGCTTTATAAGGTGGTGTATGAAAAACTGTTTCTAGTTTGTGGTCCCTCTCAAATGTCATAGTCAGATGTCTAATGCATTGAGTTATGTAGCTAGCCCACTCTTCTCATTCCACGTTTCTTGCACATCAGTGTAAAAATGGCAAAATTACAACCATTTTGGGTTTGTTGGTTTGTTTTCAGTGCAGGTCAGTGGGAGGACTGGCAATACACATGTACGAATCAGTTCAGATTTGAAGCACAGATAGTATTGGGGGAACCCCAGTCACCAGAGATCAAAATCAGGATTTATCCCAAAATGCCCAACTGGCCTCCTGATCAATGTGCCTGTGAACATCCCCTCAGGCAAACTCTATGGGAGCAGAAAGTTACTCTAACTCCAAATCCTAACCTTTTTGTAAAAACCAAGCTAGGGGAAGCAGCAGGATAGAAGCAGCTGAGCTGCATTGTGACACATTTGTTAATTTAAGCCCAAACTCTTTGAAAGGATGGCAGGCACTTTGGCTATAAAGACAAGCAAAGCCTCTTTGTCTTTTTCTTTTCACTGCACAGTATTTTAAACCTTAAAAATTTGCTGAAAGGCACATTCTTGAGCAGTTGTCATTTGCATGTCACTTTCTGATGCTTTAAGCCACGGCTGTGAGGGAGGATTGGCAAAGAATGCAGGGGCGGAACGCTGGCAACGTCTGCTGGAAACCAATTGCATTTTGTCAAGGTTTATCTGCGCAACGGGCAGCTATCTGCTAAAGGAGATTTAACCGAAGGAGTTGGTGCATCTCTACAGAGAAGGCTAGGTTTCATTTCAATGGAATAGGGTTGAGGGGAAATTACATTGTGCATCGAGGATGAAATCCAAGCTGTCTCTCTTGGAACCAGCTTCAGAGCCTTAAAATATGCTCCACCATACTCTTGTTTGCCTGGAAAACCAAGGCTTCTCTGGGCATTCAGACTGGTGTTCTTTTGTCTAAGTTCCAGCTATAAAGTACAAGAAAAATACTGTTCTCCTTTGACTTGTTCCTTGAAGCCAGGGATGGCTCAGCCTCTCTGTCTTATTTTTGCATCCATGGCATGAAGCATCTTTGTGGTAGAAGAACAGCCCTGGGCTGTTTCACAGCATGATCCTGCACTCAGAGCTCATGTTTTAGCCAAGAATAGTTGGACTTGGCAGACAAGCAGCCACGGCATGGTTAAAGAGCCCGCGATTTTGTTCTCTTCAGTTCCTAGCACATGGGCAGCCCCGAGCTTGATGGAAAACCAAAATAAGAAGAGCTTTCTGTGAGACACGTGTTTCATACCACTCTGTTGAGGGACCTCTGGGACTACACTGAGGGGGGGGTCATAAATTTAAGAAATAAATGGGAACACACCCACCAAACAAACTCTAAGCATGAAAACATTCAACCTTACAAAGAAGCATTTGAGGCTTTTAGCCCATGTCTGTCTTCTGCTGTTCACTTTGCAGAAGCTATTTAACAGTTTGTTATGAATCACTTGTCTCGAATGAGATTGAGAGTACTATCTTTCTTACAGTTCGTACCACAGAATTTGCATAGCGCAATCAATCCCAGTGGATACAATAAACAGCAAATGTACAAAAGGCAAGTAGGCTTTAAGGTTTAGCCTTCTGTTACGTATTCTTCCAAGTGTGATTCTCCAAGTCTGACAAATCTGGAAGCTGAGCAATGACAGGTGGACTTCTTTTCTTGTGAGGTCAAAACATTTCACTACTCATCCAAGTGCCTTCTTTCATTTGAGGGAGATTGGCAGCAGACTTCCAGTTTATACACACCCGACCCAACTGCATCCAATTGTCCCAACACTCATGCTTGGAAACACATGCACACACAGCTTATATCTCATGTTGGTATTGCTTTACCCTGATTCAAACAGGCTCATTTGATGGACAATGTGTGTGTGTGTGTGTGTGTGTGTGTGTGTGTGTGTGTGTGAGAGAGAGAGAGAGAGAGAGAGAGAGAGAGAGAGAGTCACAGCTTCTCCCAACACCGATAAAGCATGGGTTGTTAACAGTGGCTCCCCTGGTCGTTGTGTGAAGATGTCTTGATCTTTCTGGGGAGAGATGAACAGGCAGCAGGATAAATAAGGAACAGATTGTGCCTAAATCCTCCACCCCCATTGAGAGAGGGATGCCCACATATGGAAAAGAAATCCAGTTGCCATGAGTCACGTGGATGACATCACAGACATATTGCCTGGTAAATCACACCCAACTGCATCCAATTGTCCCAACACCCATGCTTGGAAACACACACACACACACACACACACACACACACACACACACACACACACACACACAAAGTCCTCTTCACCTTAGTGTTGGGAGAAGTCCTCAACTGGGAGTTAAAGAATTATATTGGTTCCTGATTGTGTGATAATTCCATAGATAAAGAACATGGTGCTTCCATAGTGCAAAGAGTTAGCTTCTGTTCCTCAGCAATTAAGCGCAAGTTTCATAGCCATTTCACAGGGCCCCTGCCTTCCTTGGCAAAAATGGTTCAAGACCATGGCTTACACATCACTTTTTAAAAGTAACTATTAAAGTAACTATTAACTTTCAAATGTAGCCAATTATTTGTTATTATTCCTGGGGGATGGTATAGTAGATCATTGCTCATATGGGTCAAATCTTTTTCACCACTTTTAAATCCCATGGAAGGGATTTAGATGGAAGGGGATCCATCTAAAAAAGGATGAAGATTGTAAACCTGTCAAAATGGAGACACTAGAAAGCAATAAGATAATTTGTCAATTTGCTTTTTATCCTAATTTTAAGAAATGCAAAACGAGACTAGGTGATACCTTTATAAGTCACTAATAAAACAAAAAAATGCAAGCTGAGCTTTCCACAGTAAGCCATCTTTATCAAAGCAATGCACCAAAAGTACATTCTTGGCAAAAGATGTAGTTTCCAGGTGTAGAGATTCTTCATGGCCAGATGATATCAGCCAGGTGCTCTTCTGATGGAGCAGAAAGTAAGGCTGGTGTTAAAATTGCATCACATTTTAAGAATTTTAATTTACATTTTTAATTTAAATTTAAATTTAATTTAATTTAAAATTTTAAGAAGTGAGGGTTTTCCCCAAAGGGTTTATATATGTTTTCTTTCTAGGTTTTGCTTGCTATTGATACATTCACCATTTTAATACATTTTACTGTAACTGTTACCACAAAAAATAATATCTTACTCACGGTGCTATTCACTGAGCATACAAAGAGGGGAAAAGGTCTCCAGCTTTCTTTACAAATAAGCAGCTCTTTACACTCCACTGAGAGTTTGTGAGTGTTATCTTTCCAGCAAAAAGTCTTTAGAATCAGATAGACCCTGAGAGGACTTGAATGCAAGGAAGCTCATCTTATGATGCAAGAGGAAAGTATGCTTTCATTGGCTTCTTCTGGTGGTCTAAAATTGAACCTTTAATAACAAATTATTTGATTTAGTGTGGAAATAGATGTTCAGCAAAATTACCTGTTAAGAGTCCCAAAGGGACCTCGTTGGGATACAAGTAGAGGATGATATTTTTGAATGCTTCTGCAAATGAAGCATTGCAGTACACTATATGTGAGGTATGATCTCTAAATAGAAGATGGCTCTCATTTTTTAACCCCACAGCCTTTGACTCGTTTTTCCCATTACAACCAAAATCCAGCTATCCCAAAAGTAACGTATGGGAAAGGACGTGGGAATGCTGACAGTGTGTATAGCATTTTCACCAGATAAGCCCACTCCAAAGTGGTTTTGGACTGGTTCTCCTGGAGCAATCAATATATGTGGGAAACACTCCATGCAACATTATGCCACCTGTCCAAAAGACATGACTATGTTTATTTAGAACCAGCTGTAATTCCACAAAAATATGCAAAATTTCAAGGTTTTTTTTAAAGAGATCCCCATCAGACTAGATCGTTTAAAAAACATAGTGAGGGGAGAAGCATGGAAGTTGAAATATTTGCCCATCTTGATTCAACCTTCATTTCAACAATTGGCTTAACTATCATTTAGCATGGTTTTCCAGCTATCTAAGGGCCTTTTCACGCGACCCCTAAACTCCACGGCAAATGGCTCCCAGCTCCGGAGCTTAAAATTGTTTCCCCACCAGCTCTGGAGTTTACAGGAAAATTAAGTGCAACCACGCCCACCTAAGCATGTCCCAGCACACTTTTCAGGTCCCTGCTCTCCAGGGGTGAAAATCCCTGATGCGGATGTAACCTAGTGAGTGCCGGGCTCTCCTTGCTTCTGTTTGTTGTTGTTTTGCCCCCCGCCCCATTAAGAGATAGGAATCAGGACTACGACGGGGCTCGGGGCAGCTTCGACCGGCAGATGGAGGTGAGCCTGCATTCTTTTCTCCCTTTTTTTCTCCCTCCCCTCACGCAGACAGGAGCAAGGAAGTGCAGAGGGGTGGGAACACAGGAAGAGCAACAAATCCCCAAGATCTCTGGTCCGACTTTAAGTGGCCAGTGGATCTTAGGGGTCATGTGAAAAGGCTCTAAATGACCTTTGTTGCTTTATGGGGAGGATGTGGTTCTTATGTCCTTGTCAAAAATAGGTCTAAAAGGCTTACTTCAAACTTTGATGTCTTATTGTAAAGAAAATTTGCTAGCCATTAATTTTTGTAAAGCAAAAACTATGGTCTTCACTGAGCAAATTTCAGGAAATAAGTGGACATCTGCAGGACAATGGGCAGATCAAAAGCAGTTCAGACATCTGGGCATTATGCTCAGCCTTTTCTCTCTTGGACTGCACATGGACATTGGGCTATACAGACAGCTTAGAGCACTAAGAAGACCCAGTTTGTCCAAGTTGCTATTTATTTTTATTTATTTATTTTGAATACTTTTACCCCACCATCCTCCTTGGAAAAGGACCCAAGGTGGCTTACAATAATAAAGGACAATATACAGCCCAGAACATTTAACAGTTAAGACATATTCAAGTTAGGAAGAGGGAATTAGAAGAGGCATCTTAGAGCATTAAAAGCTAACATTAAAGCTACAAAGAGCACACAAAAAGAAAAAAATATCCATGATGGAGGGTGGAAACTTACATGAAAAACACTGGTGTTCTTATGAAATCAGTCAATATAATCATGCATGGTAATCCAGATAAAAGTCACATAGTAGGCAGTCCCTCAGTCAGGGAAAGCTGGCCGGAGAGGAAGGTCTTTGCCTGCTTCTGGAAAGACAGCAGATACGGGGCAGTCCTGGCCTCCAGCGGGAGGGAGTTCCTGGGAGCAGCAATAATTATTAATTTCAATTATTTAAGTCCATAATTTTGCCTCACTTGCTATACAGAGGTCTGATTTTGATCCAGAGATTACACTCAGATCTGCAAAGTACCTTTTGATGTTCCTTGAAATGTATTTCAAGATGTTTCCCTATTGTAGGTTTACAACAGGTGGTAAGGTTGTAGCTACAGAATATGTAACCTAGTCCCTTGCTTTTAGGCATTGGCGTAACATACAGTATGTGCTAATCCTGCTATAGGATACTTAAGTCTTCTCAAGATGGGCATTTTGAGCAGTTCATGATTTAAAGAATTTGCCTCCAAGTTGCAGCTATTGTTTTTCCCCCAATGGATCTTCTGAAGACCCAAGACTGAAGGGCAGTAAGTTTTATTTTAGAACAATAGGTCATAGACATTGAACTTTAAGACTGCATCATAAAGGACCACAAAACATGGTCACCCTTGTATTTCAGTTAGACTTTTTAATTTTGTTGACATACCAGATATTTGGGTAATGTGACCATTCTTAAATATCATCATGCTTTTATAACAGCCTGGATCACTTGCCCCCCATCTGTAATCTTACAAGGCAGCTATCAATGCCATATGAGAATTGGCTATGTCCTTGCATCAACATAGAAGGTGAATCTTTAGGGCATGTTTTATTTGTATACTATTTTTATAGGAATGAGCATACAGTATCAGCTTTCTTGGTCCTATCACAAGAACATTCCCTGGTAGGTCCTCAGATTGGCATTTGAAGTATTTTCTTGTTGATACCTGTAGCGACCAATTTCCTCTTCACAGACCAAAGAACAAACAAGATCTTTCTCTCTGTTAACTGTAATGTTCATTTTAAATGTTTTCTTTACAGGTATTGTCTATTTTGATGAATCTGTTTTATTGGGTCTACGATCACACAATACAAGACTGATTCGTGATTTGCCCACCTTGATTATCCAGGGAAAATCTGTAAGATTGGGATTTATGAATCCTGCCAACTCCTACTAATGGATTTTCTTTTCTCTGGGGGAAAACAATTTTCCACTCTGATACATGTTATCCTTGAACTTTTTAGACTGAGGATACATTTGGCGCCAGTTTAAATACCTTGATGACTTGTAAATTGCTTCAGTGAAATCAAAATCACTCCTGTGACCCTTTTCATACTTCAGACTCATGAGTGTGATTAAATCCATTGACACCAGAAATTTATATCAATTTATACCTAATTAAGTCCCAACTCTTACCAGAGGATCCTGGGAACTGTAATATATGGAATCATCAACAGTGATTATCTCCCTCTACACTACAAATTTATATCAATTTATACGAGTCTAAAAATCACTTCATTCTCCAGAGGATCTTATGAACTTGAGTTCAACAAAATATTCGGGGGGGGGGGGTCTCTTAGAGATGCTACAGGGTATGTGGATGAAATAATGACGCTGCCATATATTTTCTTTCACTTTTGTTAAAGTCTGGGTTTATGACATGACACTGTGGAGAAACAGTTCTCAAGGAGAGAAGAACTATCTGGAAAAAGCATTCCTTTCTGCAGGTAAATGACATGGTCTGTTCTGAGGAATTTGTTGCCCCATGCTTTTAACCAGACCACATTCACCAAAGGCTGGGCAAGGGTAGAAGGGAGCCAGGTCCCACCCTTCAATTCAGGGTGCATAGCCAGACAGCTGGGGCTCCTGAAGGAGACAGTAGTGTTAGTGCCTCTCCTGGTCCACCCACCACTACCTGGATGGTAAAAAAGGCAATAATAATAATAATGCAGCTGCCCCCAAATTATGAAATGCCCTCCCAAGTGAGACCCGCCTGGCACCGACATTGATGACATCCCAGTACCAGATAAAAACATTCCTGTTCCAGAAGTTTTTATACTGATTATTGTGAGTCCTGATGGCAATTTAAGTGTAGTGTTTTAATGTATTGTATTTAATTTTTTAAATTGCAATTTTGAAGTTTTAATGGTCTTTGATTGTGAGCCACACAGAGATCTTTGGGAAGTGGGTGACATACAAGCTAAATAAATAAATAAATAAATAAATAAATAAATAAATAAATAAACAAACAAACATGTAGGAGACAAATTGATAGCACAGTACAGTAATAACAAACATCAGAACAGGGGTGGTCTACAGCAGTTTCCGTATAATAAAGAATGCAATACCCCAAAAGCCTTAAACTTAGATCTGAGCGAGGGCACTACACAGTGCTATATATTCCCAATTAGAATGTGTGTGGCATGGAACTAGAGAAGACATGATAGCTATCTTTAAAGATGTGAATGTCTGTTTTGTAGCAGAGGAAATAAGCTTGTTCTCATTTGCTCCGGTGGGTAGGATGCAAAATAATGGACTGAAATGAGGCAGATGAATATGTTAACTAAACATTAGGAAGAACTTTCTGTTTGAGAAGAGCTACCATGGAAACTTTTGGACTCTCCTTCATTGGAGGTTCTCAAAGTGGGAAATTCATCTGGAAGGCAGGCTGTAGCTTCATCAGGGAGATGGACCTGGGGACCTTTGCTATCCCTTCCTGATCTATAGTTTTATGCTTTATGTTACACAATGTGTAGCCTGCATAGTATAATTAAAACTGTAAACCTCCCAGAGACTACTTGAAGTGGTATGGGGCGGTATATAAGCAGAACACTTTGCTTTTTGTGAGTCTATGAATCAGGAAATTTACTGCAAAGTAGTATAAAAAAAGATAGAATCACTGGAAATGTGGCTTTATCAAAGGATACTAAGGAAGTTCAAGGCTAAAAGCAGCCAGGAAAAAAAGTATGGGAACAAATAAATAAAGTGAATGGTCTAAATGGACTCAGGGTGATAATACTTGCAACACTAGCCTAGCTCTCAGAAATATTAATGCCATTTCCATCTGGCTGCCACCCCCCTGAAGAATAGGCATTTACGAGAGAGGGAGAGTAATAGCTAAAAGAACAATTGTTCAGCCAGTTGAAGTCTCCACTGTGGAAAACAGCCAGAAACAGATACCAAGAGACTACCCAGTCCACAGAGAGGTGATGTTTCATACACAGACTGCAGCAAGTAGGCAAGTGAAAAGGCAACATGAGGTAATTTCAATTTTGAATTAATCTATATTATTAATTGCTCCCTTTCCGCTTGTTAGAAAAACTAGAATGTGATCCCCCCCCCACACACACACACACACTCATTCTGGCCTGACAGCATCTGCATCACCCGTGGGTAAAGCAAATCCAGACCCATCATTTATACTCTTAGCAGCTTTGTGTGTTTGTTTTTTCTTAGCATCACCCTTGTTACTGTTTGCTCCAGATGGACTGTGAATTCCAACTGTGATTATGAGGGGCATATGAAGAATCTAGCTTCCTGCCCTCTGTCCCTTTTTCAGATGTCTATTGCGTCATAAGGGTACCCAATGTAGTTAAGTAAACAGAGTGATGGACGAGAACCCAGGAGGCATGGGTTCAAATCCCCGCTCAACCTCTCAATCTCACTGCAAGTGGACAATTTGTAAAGCTGCTCCTTGAAAAATATGGTCTGATTAATGGAGACCCTTTCCCAGGTTTCCTTAGTAGTGAGCATTTGATCATTCCCTATTAGCGGTGCTGTGGGTTGGTTCCAACTTGACGGCCCCTAACAAAAACACTGTACAGTGGACCCTCATATAACAAACGGTTTGTGTAACATCAAATCTATACAACATTTAAAAAATCCAGAGATGGGGGAAATTTGCTTAACCGAATCATCTATGGCACGAATCCATACAACATAAAAATGGTCGCAATTAGGGATTACTCCATTTTCAATGCATTCCTAGGAGAAATTTGTATATAAAGGAAAATTTGCTTAACAGAATTTCATTTGGAATGAATTAATTCCTTTATACAAGGTGCCACTGTATTCTAAAACTGCAGCCACCAAGTGGGCATCCCCATCCCACCGGGCTTGTTTAAGGAGATATGGGGGAGGGGAGGGGGAGGAGTTTTGCACTTAAAATAAAAGTGTTCCCAAACATCCCCGCTCCCCTGGATTGGTTCCCTGTGCCAAAGAAACATAAAGTATTCAACTGTCTAATGAAAAGATGCATGGGTGTGGAGATGGAACAGATGAATGAATACTAGTGAGCATTTGATCTGAGATTAGATTAAGGACCAAGAAAGCAACCTTTTGACTGCCTCCCTCCCTGGTCTCTTGCACACCTCCTGCTTCTCCTCCCCCCAACCTTACCATCCATGAAAATAGGCAGCTGTGACTCAAACCCTGCAAAATATGGGGTGTGGAACTGGCAAACCACTCCAGTATTCTTGCCAAAAAACTCCATGGACATGGAGTCACAAAGAGTCGGTCACGACTATAATGACACGACACACACATACGACCTTCCCATTACACTTCTGAAACGGGACACTTCTCCCTGCCAGAAGTGTAGGCGAGTGCCTGCTGGAGGCTTAATGGCTACAAACAGCTAGACTGAATGCCTATCAAAGGGATCCAGGTATAAAGGTATAAAGGAAAAGGTCCTCTCTGTCTCTTCTGGGAACTGTGACCTTTTTAAACTACAGCTCTCCAAAGCCCAGCAATAATTGCCTGCAATGTTTGAGGCATTCTAGGATTACAGGAAAGTTTTGGATCATTGCCCTCCACAGCAAGGGCCAAAATTAGGGTCAGGGCTTTTACCTGTGAGGTGACACACATGTTTGATGCAGTGAAAAGGCAACTCAAGGAGCCAGGAGTGGATTAAAGCAAGGTACCGCTCTGAATCTGGTCTGGACATCCAACTTTTTGTGCACGTAATGCCAATACGGTTTATTTATTTGCTTATTTATATATAACTGGGCTGCCTTGCACCACCCCCACCCCCAAAATAGGATGTAAGGCAGAATGTGTGGGACTGAATAAAAATACAGAGCACACACAAAACAGGTTTCTGTATAAATTAGAAGCACATGATAAAACATATTATTAAAACAAGCAAACAAACAAACAAACACTGGTTGGCTTAAAAATAAAATAAAACAACTCTGAGGCTGGTACTTTAAGTGCACCTGTTCCCATAAGTGTTGGACCTGAGTAGGGATGGGCATGAAACAGAAAAATAGTGTTTCATTTCGTTCTGTAAGTAATGACAGACAGACAGACAGACAGACAGACAGACAGACAGACAGACAGACAGACAGACAGACAGATAGATAGATAGATAGATAGATAGATAGATAGATAGATAGATAGAGTTACTCGCAAAACGAAATGAAACAAAATGAATCCCCCGCCACACCAGCAGGAGCGCTGGTGCGGTGGGGGATTTTAAAAAGGCTCTTTTAAAATGTGCCGCCTCAACAGCAAGAGTGCTCTTGCTTTCATGGGGGCACATTTAAATAAGGCTCCAGCCTTTGACAGCTTGGCTGGAGCCTTTTTTAAATGGCCTGCTTGCAACTGTGAGCCTCTCAGTGTTGCGAGTGGATCATTTTAAACAAGCTCCAGCCGAGCTGTCAAAGGCTGGAGACTTATTTAAATGCCTCCCCCCTCATAACAGCGAGTCTTTTAAAGGGCTCAAGTGGAGTCTTGGCTCTGGGTGGAGCCTTTTTAAAACCGCCCCCACCCCCGCCCCCAGCAACAGTAAGAGGTTTGCTTTTGTGAGCTGCCAATTTTAAAAAATGCTGAAGCCTTTGATAGCTCGTGTGGAGTCTGTTTAAAATGGCCTGCTCGCAACAGCAAGACTCTCAGAGGAACTGATCTGAAAACATCATTTTGGTTCGGTTTGTGAGGACATGCTGTCTACAGTTTCATTTTGTTTCATTTCGTTTTGTAATGTTTCAAAACCTTACGAAATGATGAAACGGTGTGTCATTTTTCATTAAGGTGCCCATCCCTAGACCTGAGTCATGGTGATGCATGCCTTCATTGCATCCTGTGGAGGGCACTGTAATGGACTCTACACAGGACAGCCTTTGAAGAACGTTCAGCAACCTGTTGGTTAAAAATGCTGCCTTTCAACAGTCCGTTTCCAGGCCCCATTCTAAGTGCCGATGACCACTTCAAAAGCCCTGCCTGGCTCCTGGCCAGGTTGTTTAGAAGAACGATCTTGCTGAGCTTTTAAGCTCTTTGAGAGAGCCATCGGAGGCACATCTGATGGGAAGAGCTTTCAGCAGCAGCTCTGGAACTTTGCAGTCCAAACACTGCCATGGAAATCCATCCAAGGAACCTGTACGTCTCTTTCTGCGTTACAGAGACAGCCTGTACAAAAAGTAAAAAGAAGGAATGTTCCATGGAACTCACAAATGCACATTTGCTTTGTCAGCTTTACCATATGCAGAACTATGTAACTCTCACTTTGACAGCCTGTCACAAACCAAGGAAACTCATCCCTCAGCATGGTATAAATACATAAGTCAGATTGATGCTGCACAGACTGAATATTTGTTATTCCTCCAATTTAAATTCTTTTCCCATTTCAGCTTTCACACAAATCACCAGCAGTGGATGGTTTCCCCTCCTCCTTCCTCTGCACTAAGACAAGTGTGATTCTGTGTGCACAACCAAACATTCAAATTTCTCAGATTTGTCAGGGTGTTTATGAAACAATGAAGAAGGAAGGAACTAGCTCCTTTGGGCCTTTCTCCTATTTTCCAGTGAACATGCATTATAGTTGAGGTGGGAGCGTGGGGGAGGGGGAGGGGCAGCAGGGGGCGGCAGATGGCGGGGGACGGCGACAGGCGTGGGGGGCGGATGGCGACAGGCATGGGGGTGGGCGGCAATGGGTACGGGGGCGGGGGCGGTCGGCGACAGGCAGCAATGGGCAGAAGGCGACGGGTGGCTGGCGGGCAGTGGGGGCGCCGCTGCCGCCGCCCCCAGCCGGGCACCCGCCACCCCATCATTGTGCCTCCATTGTGCCTGGGTTCCGCAGGTGGCTGGGCTTATGAAGCGCCGCCGAAGAGGAGGAGGAGGAGGAGGAGGCAGCGCACCAACTGAGGGGAGCAGCAGCCAGTCTGGTGAGGCAGAGCCCCTCCGAGGGGGTGGCCTGCGGCCTATCTGCCCCCCCAATGCTGGGCTGTTGGGGGAATGGGAGCCATGGAAAGCCCACTGTGGGGGGACAGCTCTGAGCATGGACAGAGCGCCATACCCCCCACCCCCACGAGCCTCCTTGTTCCAGGGCAGCTGCGGGAGGGGGTGGATGCCCCTCTGTCTCTCTTCCCCCTCACTTTCTGGCTGCTCAGCCCTTGGCAAGGCATGGGGCCTCCGCCGGCTGTCCCTCCTTCCCTCTCGTTCAGGCTTCTGGAGTGACCGGAGTCGCTGGGGAGAGGGTGCGGCCTGGCTGGAACGCGCACGCCTTCCCAGACAGCTGGAGGAGCTCAGAGGACGTGGGAGCTTGGAGGGCAGAGGTGGCGGTGGGGGGGAGGGGGGCAGCAGGCTTGCCAGCACCCTCTCCATTTCGGCGCTCTAGGCAGCTGCCTAGTTTGCCTTAATGGTAGCGCCGGCCCTGATAGCAGGCTCAAGGTTCACTCATCCTTCCGCCCTTCCAAGGTCAGTAAAATGAATGCCTATGCCCCCTTTGATGGGGGGGGAGGCAATGTGTAACCTGCATTATTACTTGTAAACAGCCCTGAGAGTGCTTTAAACATAATGGGGTGGTATAGAAGCAGCATGCTTCACACACCCATTTTCC
Source organism: Phrynocephalus forsythii (assembly GCA_029282475.1). Classification (NCBI taxonomy): domain Eukaryota; kingdom Metazoa; phylum Chordata; class Lepidosauria; order Squamata; family Agamidae; genus Phrynocephalus; species Phrynocephalus forsythii. Next base: position 115,629,926 of record JAPFRF010000011.1, read on the forward strand.
CCGTTGGTCTCCTGAAGGGTTCAAAAAGGAATGTGTACGTATTGGGGGAGGAGGAATCCATGTCCATATCTGAACTTTGGGTCCCTTCAGGGAGAAAGATAGGATATAAATCCCTCAATAAATAGCCACTAGCCACTAGAAGTGTTAGATTTAGTCTGTGACTACTGAGGGTCAGGAGAAAACAAAACCATTTCCTGACTGTTTCTGTACTCCAGCCACACAGACCCTCATGAAATAAACTCTCCAGATAATCTGAATTACAGCATCAGAGTTCTCTAGCAGATGCTTCTGCTAATCATTTCACCTAATTACAAGTGCTAAGGTCCCAAAGAATGAAGACATGACTAGAGATGGGCATGACCAGAAAATTTTTTGTTGTTGTTTTTTCGATTCCATTTCAGTTGTGTCCGACTCTTTTTAAAAATTTGTCATTTGTCATGTCGCAGAGCTCGCCAGGCCTTCCTATCTTCCTTTTTTTTTTTCATTTAAGTAATTTTATTGGGTTTTGGGGTGGGCGGAAGCGGGGGAATGGGTGGGCGGGGGCAGGAAGGGGGAATACATTATAAAAATTCCATTGAGTATATCAAGCCTAAAATAACAATTTAACATATTTACAAATCACCAAATAGTATCACAATACTTTAAACTTTGTTACTTCTTGCCATCTTTTTTTGAAATCTTTTGCAAATGCAGTCTTATTTTAAAACAAAGTGGGCAGTGCACCCATTTCTGCATTCAGGGTCTTTTCGGGAGGTTTCTCTCTGTTGGCACTTCTGAAATTTTTAAAATAAATCCACACAATATCCTTGCTGCAACTATTACATGATGAAGTCCATATTTCTGATCATAAAAGATATTAATAAACTACTAGATTTAAAAGAAAAAACTGGTCTAAGCTCTAGCAGAAGAGAATCAAATATCTTTCTAAAAATAAAAATACCATTATCCAGTATGCTGTTGCCTCTTTAATCATATCCACCACATATGATAGAAGGTACCACTGTCATGTTTACATTTCCAGCATTTGGGTGAGTAATTATACATCTTGGATAGACGGTGGGGAGAAATGCCATCTATAAAACATCTTATAACAGTTTTCCTTTAAGGCTATAGATTTAAAATGTTTAAAAATTTGCATATTCCATCAAGGAGTCCCATTTGTTTAGAAAAATGAAAATAAAATAAAATAAAATTTTCAGTGCCCATCTTATCATAAAATCTTTTGCTGCTATGTATCAATCATTTTTTAAAATAGCAAAATGCTATAGAATTTACTAAGAAGCTTTAAATCACCAGAAGATAGTATTTTCTTGAGTGGAGTGTCATTTTGTCATCCCCCCCCCTCTTTGGTGAGATTTTTAAAGTGTGAGTGTATTTGTTGGCCCTTCCACCAGTCTAACAGGTGACCTTCAGATAAGAATTTTGCTAATGGCTTCTGGGAGCAATCAGCATTCAAAAGTTGTCTATAGGTTAGAGGTTTAAGGCTTTTTTTTTTTAGAGAACTTTTTATTGCTCCTGTCGGAGATAACCACGTTGGTGCTTTAGGATAAAACTGTTTTTTTCTGGATAGCCATATTTTGATTAAGACATTCCTTATCCAGTGTTTTTTGAAAAGGGTAGGTATATTACCCTTATACCATACATAATGATGCCAGCCCCTGTCTAAATCATGACTCTCAAGCTGCAGTATTCTATTATTTGTCATCAAGATCCAGTCTTTAACCCAAGTCATAGCAGCTGCCTTGTAATACAACACCAAATTGGGCAGAGCAACAGGCCTTCCTATCTTCCACTGCCTCCCAGACTTTTGTCAAATCCATATTGGTTGCATCGATGACACCGTCCAACCATCTCATTCTCTGCCGTCCTCTTTTCCCTTTGCCTTCAATCTTTCCTAACATCAGGGACTTTTCCAAGGAGTCCTCTCTCCTCATGAGGTGGCCAAAGTACTGGAGCCTCAGCTTCAAAATCTGTCCTTCCAGTGAACATTCGGGGTTGATTTCTTTCAGGATGGATAGGTTTGATCTTGCAGTCCAGGGGACTCTCAAGACTCTCCTCCAGCACCACAGCTCAAAAGCATCAATTCTGTGGCGATCAGCCTTCTTTATAGTCCATCTTTCACTTCCATACATCACTACTGGAAAAACCATAGCTTTGACTATCCTGACCTTAGTTGGCAAAGTGATGTCTGTGCTCTTTAGGATGCTATCTAGGTTTGCCATTGCTTTCCTCTCAAGAAGCAGGCGTCTTTTTATTTCGTTGCTGCAGTTGCCATCTGCAGTGATCAAGGAGCCCAAGAAAATGAACTCTGTCATTGCCTCCATTTCTTCCCCTTCTATTTGCCAGGAGGTGATGGGACCAGTGGCCATGATCTTAGTTTTTTTTATGTTGAGCTTCAGCCCATTTTTTTCACTCTCCTCTTTCACCCTCATTAAGAGGTTCTTTAATTCCTCTTAACCTATGATTGGGTAAAAAGAAGAGCTAACAGTAAGATCTCTGGTAATTTGCCCCTCCTCACTGGCCAGAGTGCAGTCTTCCATGCAACTGTAGTCCAGAATATCTTTGGACATCTGAAGATTTCTTCATGCAGGTGAAAGCAAGTCCTGACATACTGGCTTTCTCCTGCTCCATCAGAGTTCTCCATGTGGCATAATGGAAAGAGGCAGCCTTATCCATTCTCTGGGGACAGAGTTTTTCACCAGTTTTAGAAGAGGCCATGTTGAAGTCTTTAGGCCTTTATCTAGAAGCTTTTGGGGAAGAGGTGGAAGGTTCAGTGGTCATCAGCTGTGGCAAAAAAAGATGTTCCTTTCCCTTTAAAATAAAACTAGAGCAAAATCAGATGGACAACTGAGTTGAGTGTTAGCACCACACAAGCCAAACTGAAACCAATGTTTCAGAGTCTTTCCAGCGTGACTGGACTGTAAGTTCCTATAAGGCCTTGTTGCCATAGCCAGTGGTAATGGATGAAGGAGCTACAGTCTCAAACCATCTGAAGGTCAGAGATTTTGCCTTCTCTGTCCTAAAGTGCTTGTCACTGTTCTGTGCAGATTGTCCTGGCAAGGGAATTACAGGCCCATATGCTTATAGCTTAGTATCCAACCCACTAAATGCAACTCACATTTTGGAGAAGCAGGGAGGGAAGACTTCAAAAGCCATCTAGAGCAAACCCATCCACCAAATCAGGATCCACCACAAATCGTTTTAAGGGAATTAGAAACAATACTCAAAACTACTGCAGCACATCTCTGTGACAGGGATTAGTTATTGTTGCTGTGGCAACTGCAACTTTTGCAGCCCCAATTTTGAGAATTGCACAAGCATATAATTTGCCATTGTCATGATTGCATGAGAAAACTGTTGGTGCCGTGTACCTATAGAAACAGTTTAGACATCACATGAAGGGCTGGCATTTGCAGGCACTGTGACCTTCATTTGTCGCCTGTGAAGGAGAGCAGGCTAGACTTTAAGGACCATCACAGACAGGAGATGCGCCTGTCCTTTAAAAAGAAACAGAACAGGAGACATTTTTGGACTGAGCCAAGGAGAAACAGCCCAAAGCATTTGCTTTGCCCACTGCTTCCCTTTTGCGCTTGCCAATTCACGGAGGAAAGCATCACCTAATCCTTGACTATAGAAATGTTAATTATTTGAAGGTTTTGGACCAGCCATTGATTCAGCCTATATTCCTTTCATATTGGGCTCATGGCTCAGGACAGAAAAGGGTTGAGAATGGGTGTTTGCAGCTCTCACAGTCCCTTACTATTGATCATGCTGCCCGGACTGTATGGGAATGGATGGGCCAAAATATGGGGAGAGGCAAATTTTCTCAAACCCTTCCTTCCCCAGGGCGGGTACCAACAGAAGATCTGACAATCATCCTGCACTCCCGTCTTGGGCCTGGATCTTAGCAGAAAGTCATATTGGAAGTTCTAAAAAGTTCTCAAAGCAAAGCATGCTGCTTATATAACACCCCATAGCACTTAAAGCACTCTCAGGGCGGTTTACAGGTAATTATGTAATTATGCAGGCTACACATTGTCCCCATGCCCGGCAAGCTGGGTACTTGTTTTATCGACCTCAGAAGGATGGAAGGCTGAGTGAAACCTAAGCCTGCTTCCTGGAATTGAATCCCAGGTTATAAGCACAGTTATAGCTGCAGTACACCAGTTTAACCACTGTGTCACAAGGCTCTAAGACAGGGGTGCCCAAACTTTTTGCAAGGAGGGCCGTGAAAATGTGTAGGGGCTGACCATTCAGCTTGAAGGGAGAAGAAAGGGTGTGGTCTGTGCGCATCTCCAAAAGCTGCAAGTGCTCCGGTTTCAAGGCACCCAAGGGCTCAGCAGTTGTTGCATGGCCCGGGAATCGGCCCCCACACACCCAAGACGCACCACTGCTCGTATATGCTGCCCTCCCTCACAAGGAGGTGGGGAAGATGCTTCAGCAACGGAGGCAGGGGCAGGTAGGCAGGGCAGGTGGCTGAGGGGATGGACAGAGGCAGGGAGGGCAGGCAAACCATAAAACTGCAAGCTGACCGGGCCGGACTTTGGACATGCCTGCTCTAAGACCTCATCGCTGTTCTAAGACCTCATTGCAGTGGACACCTCTGAGATGAAAAATTTCATAAGCCTTTCTCTGAGCTAGGAATCCCTCCTTGTATCTCCAATCAGCAGTTGGAGTTGAGAGCTAGAAATTTGCTCAGCTCATTGATGAGAATTTTATATATTCATAGTTTGAATTTTATTTATTCATTTTATTTTTCATTTCACATTGCACTGTACTGACTGCACCTTGCTAAGTAATAATAATATTTTAAAGGTACATCCCATACTTGCTTTTATTAACACAGTTCCATGGGACTCTATTCTGCAAATATGTTTCCATTCAGAACTTTTCAATGACCCTTTAAAAATGTTTCAAATCAAAGGCACCTGGCCATCAATTTAGGTTTAATGCATATTAGCAACAGTAAGTCATACAGATGAGCTAAACAGACATAAATATCTTTCTCCCAATGGAGAGAGGAGAGAGGGAGAGAGAGAGAGAGAGAGAGAGAGAATGTGCTTGTAAAATAACAAAATTACCGTAATCTTTTGGTACGTGTTGTTGTTCACAATTTTATTCCCCAAGGTGCATATTTTGCAGTCTGGATGTACTTTAGATTCCAGAAAATGTACCAATAATGGGGATAATTGTTTGTTTCCAGACTGCTCCAGACCAAAACAAGGGAGACTGAATTAATGCTGAGCTCAAATGGAGGCTTTCCAAAGGGCCAATTTGTGCTTTGGTGGTAGAGTAACTGATTTCATTTTGGACGGTCTGGGTGACTAAGGTTTGGTCATCCTGGGTTTCGATCCTGATCTTCTGAGGGTCCGGCTTTTCCTCTTTGTCCCATCACGTGATTGAATAAGTGGGACAGTTCAAATGTCAAAAGCTGTTTGTTTGTTTTTAAATTATTTTAAAGTGCAGTTCAGCCCCCTTCGCCAGCAGGTGGTGCTAGCATTTGGGGAAAATGAAACTTGGCTGGGGAAAATGAAAACTTGTAGGGCCGGATAGAGCTTCCTGTTTCTCCGAAGGCGAAAAGCAATTAAAAAAACATAGCCCATCGGCCCCAGGAACAGCCGGTAGGTGCTATGAAAAAAGAAAGAAAAAGAAACCCGGATCATCTGCATGGTCCCACGGCATCTGCCTCCTTAAAAGCTGGATTTTCAAAGTGAATCAAAAATTTCCCTACCTCTTTGGTGAGTCACAGAAACCTCGCTTAAGGGAGCATTACCAGGTTTTCTTTTTTCTTTTTTTTTTTCAAAAGCCAGGTGGCCATGGGGATGGCATTTTAAGACACAGGTTATCTGGTAATTTAAACTGCTTTTAAAGGGACGTGGGACTGGGGCCTAAGAGCCTTATCCCATGACTGCTAAAAAGTGCTTGCAAGTGCAGGAAAAAAGTCTTCGAAAATTGTGGCCCCACGAGCAGCTGGCTTTTTAAAAAAAACACCCAACCACGCCCCCTTAAGCGCAACCCAGCAGGTCTTCCAGCAACCATTTCTGGGGGTACTGTTTTTTGGAGCTGCTTTCAATGCATCTTTTAAGCTGACACAAACTTAAGTGGGAACTCTGAAACACCCACTTATTTTTTCTCTTGTCCCCCATTGTGCTTACTTCCTGTGTTTTTATTTAAATTGTGGTTTCAGGATATCGATACATTGCCAAGCCCATGTCATATGTGCTGGCCTGTATTTCTTTCTTTCTTTCTTTCTTTCTTTCTTTCTTTCTTTCTTTCTTTCTTTCTTTCACCTGTTGTGCGGTGTGACGCATGGATTTGCATCGGAAAAGCAGGGAACAATCACGGAAACTGGCGTTTTTTATGAGCATCATGGTGGTGGGGGCAAAACTTAGGCAGAGAATACAGGAGTGTCCATGAGGACACAGAAACCCCCTATTCCGAATCACGTGATCGTTGGCGGAGCGAACTGGCCTTAATAGCTGGGCAACAATACCAAGTTAATGCAGGAGACATTTGAAGCAGGACAGCAGCTGAGCAAGGAAGAAATTGCCTGTCTTCTGGTAGAGAAAGGGAGGACTGATGTGTCTATGCCTGCACACTGGAGATTGAGCAGCAGTTGATCGCACTGAGTTTCACTCTTCCATCCCAGGTCAGAGGCCTGTGTTTCCTCACTTTCATGTGTTCTCACTTATAAAATACTAATATGTACAAACATCCAAAATTCAGATAAAAAATCAAACAGGCTACAAATAGGTCAAAAGCAAATTGGCTGTAATTTGTAAACCCAATAATTTGGATTGGATTGAAGCATATGGTATTTATACATTCCTCCTGTTCAATAACTCAAAATATGATCCCTTTTTTTAAAAAAAAACATCAGTTTACTGTTCCTTTAAACCACTTTTGACTTTGCTGTGAATCATTGTAGGATTTTTTTTTAAAAAAAAAGTCTAACTGCTCAAAATACAGTTTGGCGCTGAGTGACAGTTCCAAGAGATGCATAAGCACAAGTTGGCTTTCATCATCCTATTATGCATTCTATATTTCTCCCTATATTTCACTTGAAAAATTCCTACTGGGAATTGGGATGGCTTATTGCTTATTCATAGTTAGCAAATCCACTTCATTTTTATTTTCCCTTTTTTTCTACATGTTTTATCATAAGAGTGTAGCACAACCCACCCAGCACATCACTCCAATAACCCCATTTAAAGGCCCATGATAAGCATATTATTTGTCCTGGGATGAACACACTTGTCTCCATCTTTGCCAAGACAATGATGATGATGATGATGATGATGATGATGATGATGATGATGATGATGATGATGATGATGATGATGATGCAGAAGCCCTCCTGCCAATTCCTGCCAAGCCAGGTTTCTTTCCACTATTTCTTGGCTGAAATCATTTCCTTAGCACACACCCTGTCCTGCCCCTCAGAATCCAGCATTTAGCCAGAGAATCCTGTTAGCCTGCATTTTTATCCTGAGTTTCTGATTACTAACCTAGGACCTCAGTCTGTCCCCTCTTGGAATCCTTACCCAAGAATGCCCTTACAAGGCTCCAGCTGGATTCGCAGTGGTTCCGAGTTTCAAAGTAAACTAGCAAGACTAAGGAAAGGTAATTTCTGTAACCTCTGAATCTATCTTCAGGAGTACTTTTCCCATGGGTTGATTATTGCCCATGCATTTCCCCTTTTCTTTGTGCCCCTGTAGCCAAGGAAATATCTTTCCCATTTGGACTTCTTTCTTTAGGTTGACATTTAAGTTGATATTTCCCCATAATACTTGCATTTGTTTGCCATTTGTTCTACTTCACATTCTTTTTCCTGCTCCCTGTGTAAATTTCGATTATTGTGTACTCAGTAAAACTCCCATGATAAATTGCTCTGGGTGAAATACGATCATATATCCCCAGCACTGGTTGCCCTATGCTGGTTCCACACTGACTTCAAGTTTTTAAATATGACAGGACTGCACAACAGGTAGACCGTGGGCTACCGGTAGCCCACGAAGGGGCAGATCAAGGGCTATGGCATGGTCCCCTGCTCCCCCCGCTGGCCAGATGATCTGCGCGCCACTGTCTCTTGACCAGCTGAGTTGCTGGTACGGAGGGGAGGGAAGGGAGGGGGGAGGGGACAGTGAGAGGCAAAGTTGCATGCGCACCCACCTCTTTTGGGTGGTGACGTCTCTCCTCTTCTTTCCCCTTGGAAAATTCCTTCCTCCCACCCTTCTTCCCTCCTCCTCCTCCTCCTCCTCCTCCCACCCCCATGGCTGCCTCACAGACACCATGACCCACTGCTGCCGCTGCTCCTCCTGCTCCCCTTCTGAGCCATTCCCCCTTTTGTCACTGCAGTGATGTGCCTGCCCCACTGTTGGCTCAGCCCACCCCAGCTGCGTGGCAAACATGGCGGAGGTGAGTGAGAGCCATGGGTGGCAGTGACGGCCGCGGCAAGAGGGCTGGCAGGGAAAGGGGGAGAGGAGGAGGCCGGAAGGGAGGAAAGTCAAGGCAGGCCCTGGGTGGATTGGGGGGGGAAAACACACCTTTTAAAAAATTATTCCAGCAACCCAGGCAAGCGGTGGTGGAAGACTTGCCCGGGCTGCTCAAGCCAGGTGCAAGGGAGGTGTGTACATGGTTGTGTGGGTTGCCCCCTGGAAGGTTATGCACACTGGCTTGAGCAGGTGCAGGGAAGTGTGTACATGATCAGCCTTCCCATAGGAATGCATTGAAATCCGGATTAATTGATTTTCAATGCATTCCTATGCATTCCTATGGAAAACCGCTGCTCTACTTACAATTTTTTTTTTTACTTATGAGCACGTGCTTGGATTGGAAAAAAATTGTAAGTAGAGGTATTAATGTAGTAGCCCTCAGGCACTTTGGGCCAGAAAAAGTAGACCTCGTCCTGTTCAAAGTTGGACAGCCCTGAATTATGACGTACATGTACAAAGCCCTCAACTGTTAGGACCTCGTTACAGGCAAGGCGCTTGAAGCAGCTAACACCACGAGAGGCCCGAAAACAAAAAATTAGAAACAGGGCCTTCTCTGCTTATTGCCCCACGCCTGTGGAGTGATCTTCCACCTGATATATGCATGTCTCCTTTTTGGCTACCTTTAAAAAATCACTTAAAACCTGGATGTTTAAGTAGGCATTCCCTCAGCATGCAACATAACTCCAGTGTTCACCATAACATCCATTAAATAATACCCTTCATTTTAGTTTGCCCGCCAGTAACAATAACAATAGCAAGAATTTTAATCTCTATGCGAGTTTAAATGTTGTGATGATTGTTTATGTCATATGTTGGTATTTTATTTTTATTTTTATTTCATTGTGCTAGACCTTTGGGGTTATGTGTTGTATTTTGTTAATCTTTTGTTATCTGTGTAACTTGGTAATTTGTGGCAAACCGCACACACTGGCCATGGCTGCCAGATGGATGGTATAAAACTCAAACAAACAAACAAACAAACAAACAAATAATAAACTCAGCCCAATCAGTTTTGAGGTGCACTACTGCTGTGGTTCAAAGGCCCTTTAATGAGTGTGCCTCAGAATTGGTGTGAGTTCATACATGTACTGAGTGCATACCTGGTAACTCTGTACTGATGGGTGGGAAACAGCTGAGCAGTAGAGAGAAGAGGAGCAAAGAGGAGGTCGAACTCAGAAGGAGAGAGTGGCAGGCAGGAAGGAGAATCCTGTTGGGTCACCAGTTCCTCTTTATTGGCTGAGACATCTCTATGCATTACCTGAAAGACTTTATTCCCTCCTCCCTTCATAAAAGTTATGCAAGCACCTGAGTGAACTGGGTAATAAACATTTGTGATTTTCAATTAGTATGAAAGCAAAAAAATATGTTGTGAGGTAAGATAGTGTCAAGAAGGAATGTTTGTTCCTAAGGATAAAAATCTTGAAAAGGCATGAGTGTAAAGAATAGATATCAAAGCAACAAATTTGTGCTTGTTGGCATGCCACTAAAAAAATCCCAAGTGCTCGATGAATATAGTATGGATTTTCTGAAAACATTGCAGGCAAAATGCCTTGCCTGTCATTTTGGAACACCATCCTTCTCGCATGAAGGTGCATGTAAACAAATATATATTACAATTCATCTGCAACCAACAGGAACCACAACTATCCCGGATAAGTCATGGCTTCAGGGAAACTTCAGTGTCCAGTTTGAACCAGTGATGCTGGCTTGATCTCTTTTGCCAGCAGACTTTATACCATGCATACTCTCCAAGTGGACATGTAGAGTCAGCAACACCTGACATCTAAAACCAAACTACTTCATTTACAACAGGCCTGCCCAACAGGTAGACCGGGGGCTACCAGTAGCCCGCGAACGGTTCAAAAGTAGCCCGCTGGCCATTAATTAAAAAAGGGAAGGGGATAAGTTCTCCACCTCTACCTCCCCCACCCCAAGGGCCACCACTGCCCCAGCAAAGTTCTGGGTCTGCCAACCCACTGTCTCAGCCGAGCAGGGCAGTTCAAGGGCCATGGCGCATTGAAATCTGTCCCCTCCAGAATGGATTAATTGGTTTTCAATGCATTCCTATGGGAAACTGCTGCTCTACTTACAAAAGTTTTTACTTATGAGCATGTGCTCGGAACAGATAAAATTCGTAAGTAGAGGTTTTAGTGTAGTAGCCCTCAGGCACTTTGGGCCGGAAAAAGTAGACCTCCATCTGTTCAAAGTTGAACAGCCCTGATTTACAGCATCAAAGTTATGTACAAGACGTCCAGCCAGAAGCAAGTCCTCCTGTATTCAACTGCAACCCAGAGTCATCTTGTGTTCAGGGCAGGGAGGTACCATTCTGAAATTTTGGGGTAAGGCAGGGACACATATAACGACTGTATCCTTGTCTATGAATCACCCACCTCTGCAGCCTATGACTTTTCTGCTAGCATTACAGACAGACGGACCACCTGGGGCCCTTTCAAGGAGGGAAAAGGGGTTACATTGCATGTCAATATGTTACAAAACATTCAGGTGCACTCCTTTGTTCAGTCACCTTAGTGTTGACCTCATGAGATTAATTAAAGGCAGCCATGGATCACTAAGTTTTTACTCAGTTGTAAATAAATAATAAATAGATGTTGTGGCTGCCCGTGACTCCCCAAATCTCCACTCTGTCCCCATGTTTGTTCCTCTTGTGCACTGCATTGGATGACAGTGTCCTGGATGCGTAGATTCTGTCATTCATCCCAGGCACGTTCTCTACTCAGATCTGGGCAATAGCACATTTCCTTCAACGGCATCAGTTTTTGGGAAAGAACAAATCGTTTCTCTCACTCCCCCTTTCCTAAGCCCACTGAAAGCTTCTTACACTAAGTCTATACAGAGACACAATTAGAATTATTCATATTCCATATGCTCAGATCACTGGTTATGAATATTAAACTGTTTTCAGCCCCCAGGCATTTTGAGATAACAGCATTGCACAGAAATATGCAGGCACAGCAAAGATGGTCTGAAAGCTACAGCAAGCCTGCTGGAGTGCCCCACCCACCATTTTCCCTTAAAGAGAGACGTTGTTTTCCCTCAGTTTAGTCAGATTTCAGACACTGTTCAAACATTTGGGGTTAACAATTAGGCCCTCATCTCCTTACCATGCCTTTTAAGGAAAACTCAATTAGGACAGTAATGGGATATGATGACTGCCTGAAAAGCTTTCTTCTGTACTATAAGCAAGCTAAGCTATTTCCAGCATTATTGGTTTGTGGCCAGTTTCAAGGAACTATTTGCAAGATATTGCAATGTTTTCATATGGGGACACATAGCTTCCCCCATAATGGAAGACATGGATCAAATGGAAGATGAACTTCTGGGTAGCTTGTATAAGAATATAAGAACATAAGAAGAGCCATGCTGGATCAGGTCAAAGGCCCATCTAGTCCACATTCCTGTATCTGACAGCGGCCCCACCAAATGCCTCTGGGAGCACATGAGACTAGATATCTGTCTCCCGATACCACTCCCCTGCATCTTGAGGCACCCCGGTTTTAAGCCTGAAGATTATAACCTGTGATGGACTTCTCCTCCAGGAATTTGTCCAATCCCCTTTTGAAGGCATCCAGGCCACGTGCCATCACCACATTCTGTGGCAGGGAGTTCGACAGGCTAACAACACACTGGGTTAACAAAAATTCTTTTGTCTGTTCTCACTCTCCCAACCCTCAATTTGAGTAGATGTCCTCTAGTTCTGGTATTTTGTGAGAAGGAGAAGAGCGTCCCTCTATCCACTTTACTCATGCCCTACATTATTTTGTACGTCTCAATCATATCCCCCCTCAGGTACCTTTTTTCCAGACTAAAGAGCCCCAAATGTTTTAGCCTTTCCTCATAAGGGAGGTGCTCCAGCCCAGTAATCATTTTAGTCGCTCTCTTCTGCACCTTTTCCAGTTCTACTGTGAAACTGGAAAATAGTGGTTTAGGGGAGCCAAAGGTTGGGAGTTCAATTCCCCACTGTGTCTCCTTGACATCGGCTGGATTTGATGACCCATAGGGTCCCTTCCAGGTCTGCACTTATAAGATCCTTGTAAGATTATTATTAAATTAAATTAAGACATTATGAAATCTTAGGGCAGCTCTTTGCTGACCTGGCTCCCTCTCCTCATTTTGATCTATTCTTTCCATCACCCTCAGGTAATATGGGCATGAGAGTTCAAGTCCAAAACATCAGGTCTCAGGAGTAGCATTTTCAGCTCCAACATCAGCTTCAGCTCAGATCTAGTAATAAGAGTTTTTTTTTAAAAAAAAAGAACATTGGGGCCCCAAATGTGGGCACTATTGGATCAACAAGTTATTAAGAATTGAAGAAAGAAGACTGCAAATTAATTGTACCTCAAGCTTTTGGGGACCAAAGTAGGTAGCATTGTGCACTAGGGTTGTTACTTTGGGTAAAGACCCAAAAGAAATATAGTTTTAAGAAGAGTGAAATTTCAGATGTGTGGCTGTAGACCACTGACGTACGGGAGTAGGGATTTAAGCATTAAAAATCAACAAGCAACATACACTGTTTCAAATGAAATGCTGTCAATTGTACATGAGAGACACAGGTTGTTTCTCCAAGAAGAAAAATCCTTATGGGGTTCTGTGCTGCATAGGTCTAACCTGGTGAATCTTACAACTGAAGTTGATTAACCCTAGGAGGTTTCCTCTCCCTGGCATGTATTAAAGTTGGCCATTCCTATTTCTTACATTTAATTACTCCAATTAATTGTTTATCTCCATTGTGCTTGGAGACAGAATTCCTGCAGTGGTTTGTTCTGCTCTTCGTTTATGGCACAGCCTTTCATCCTTCGTTGGTTCTCCGAACAAGGACTACAGGTGATTGTCAACTAGGGAATGATTTTTTGTAGTCCTGGCCTTTTCCCTTGATCCCTAAAGTTTTAAAGACAGAATGTTTTATGTGCTTGGGAGTAAATTATATTTTCAGCAGGGGTATGTCAGTGGACAAGCCAATTAGTTACACTTGGGGAAGCTCTAATAATCCATGTCTTGACTTAACAGAAGCCATTCTATGTTTGACAACTTCTGGTGTTCTCTCTGAAGACAGGTGCTGTTAGTTTAGGAATTGTAGATGTCAACTTTTCTTGCAATTTAACAAAACAAAGCTGAGACTAATGAAAAACAAAACAAAACAAAAACTGGAACAAATGGAGGGGTTCGAGAATGCCAATACAGCCCAGGATTGTTCACTGCCATCTGGGTGGTGGTTGATATGGAACAAATGACAACATAAAGAGTTAAGACAGGTGATTTGCCAAGAAGAAAACTCAAAGCAGGAGAAGAAATTCAGGAGGATATCAGAGGCATGGCTTTTTTGAGCACAATGTTATATGTGACCACTCAGAGGAAATCCCCATTGAGTTAGGACAAGCTAGAACTCCAGTTTTCACAAGTTTTGACTTCTGTGGATAGAGGAGTCTCTTTTCTCCAGATCTGTGGGTTGTTTCACATGAGCAAAACAACAATTGAAGGCTGGGCCTAGCACTTCTCACGTTGAATAAACATGGTAAGCAACATCTGAACAGTACTGTTTATAATTTATTTATTTAAAATATTTCTTTTCCACCTTTCCTCCAAAAAGAACCCAATGTAAACCCAATACAGCCCATGTGTAATGTGTCATATGTCATACATTGAAATGCTACTTTTAACACACACACACACACACACACACACACACACACACACACACACACACACACACACACACACACACACACACACACACACACACACACACATGTTAGCTTCTGGGTGACAGCTCATTAACAGCCTCTCCCTTGTGTCCATCTTTGCCTTGTCTGAACTCCTCAGAACAGGTTACAACCTGAACCATATGGCAACTTGTTTCTGACTGCTCCCTACAATGCAAGGTGATCAGTTATGTGCACCAAACATTTTGGGTTGACCCCCAGTCAATGGTAACTTATAATTGGAGAGGTGTTGATGATATAGCTCAGCATCTGCTTCCCACAAGCTTAATAATTGTAACATACACATACACATAATGAAGACACAAGAATGCCCAGTCACTCTTACACAGAGAACATTCATGCTGTCTGATACTGAGGATCGCCTAGCCCAGCAGTGGCGAACCTCCAGCACTCCACATGTTTTGCACCACAACTCCCAGAATTCCAAGCCAAGATTGCCAATGACAAAGGACTGTGGGAGTTGTAGTCCAAAACATCTGGAGTGCCAAAGGTTCCCCACCACTGGCCTAGTTCAATTGGATGGAACTAATTGCAAATAAATAGTTATATATAATTAATTAATCAATATTTAATCATTCATCCCAGGAACAAAGTTGTAACTCCAACACATTGCAGCTAGGGATGTGCATGGTCCTCAGACAGATGTTTACATATGGACCACATCAAGACTATTTGTGTGGAATGTAGTGATCTCTGAGCAAACTAAGTATCCTCTGATCACTCGTGAGGCAGAGCACCACGCTGCATGACTCTCTCATGTTAAGACTGTCAATCCTGAGTTTAAAAATAAAAAACATTGTAAAAGAGATGTTGCAGGGGAGAAGGGAAACAAGGAAAAAGGCATCCAAAGAAAAGATGATTGACAGCTGACAGGAGTACTCCCAACAAAAGTGAAGACCTCTCCTGGACAACCCAACAGCTCAGGTACTGTGTGAGGGTACAGGTGCTATTTAAAGTGAAGGGCTTCCATTTGTGTTGCATAGTGCTTGGGTTTCGCCTTTCCCCCTAAAACCTAGTTGCATGCTAGGGTTGTTTATATGTGTACCCAGATAAATGCCTACATTCTTGTGTTTAGTTCAGAATGTCACTTGAGGGCATTAGGATCTAGCTTTCTTCCTCCAACCCTTTGATTTACCCTTTCTTCTTGCAATGGTGTCACTGCTACAGTTTTTAACAGCTGTCCCTGCTTGTCTTTGTCCTCTATTTTCTGGGATAGAGATAGGGAAATAATTCTTCCAGAACTAATTCAGAATGCACAGTGTAAATCCACACACCTCAAGTCATAGCAATTTGCTTTGTCACAGCAATCTAGAAGCACATAAACACTAGCATTGGCTCAAAAAGGGATTGGGGTAGAATGTCTCTAAAAGGAAATGAAGTAGATGGGACCCCAATTCACATTATCTTTATTGGGAATGGACCAGTCTAGCTGGGAGTAAAGGGTGGATAATCTTTTTGCACTGTAACTGTAATGTTCCAGTTAATTTTGTAAAGAAGGGAATGTGATCACTAAATGGTAGAGGTATATCACATAGTTATGTTTTGGAAATTAATTAATTAATTAATTAATTAATTAATTGTGGACACATCGTACTGTGCCTCTTACTCTGCTGTGATTCAATTTTGGGAAGAATATGTTTTCACAGGCTTGCAACATTTGGATTTTTCATAAAAGTAACTTTTAAAAGTAGCTTGTATTTACTTTGGGAAATTGGGAAATACTGCTGTTGTGTCTATCATTAACTGGTTTTGGATCCTTCAATTTATAAGTGTCATTAATTATTTTTGAAGTAATTTTTAAAGCTCTAACTTTAGGGATACCAACATGGCAGAAGGGGGTGGGAAACTAAGAATCCAGAAAATTGATCACATCTGTTCAAGAGACATGTAGAGCAGAGACCCATTTGCACATACTGAATATGTGCATCTATCTATTTGATACAGCCTGATATTTATGATCTGTGCTATGCAAAACCAAAACCAAAACCAAAACCAAAGTGTTCTGCTTATATACCGCCGCATACCACTTCACGTAGTCTCTAGGCAGTTTACAGTTTAATTACAGTATGCAGGCTACACATTGCCCCCCCCCAGCAAACTGCGTATTCATTTTACTGACCTTGGAAGGATGGAAGGATGAGTCAAGTTAGGATGGAGTAAAAGTAGAAACACATTTCCATTTTAGTACTCTCATTAGAGGAATAGGAGAAGGGGAAAGAGCATGGTTCTCTAAGGCTAGTTTATAAAATGAAATAAAATGTGAGAAAAGAGTTATCCCATCTTTATAAAATGAAATAAAATGTGAGAAAATAGGTATCCCAGAGATTTTGGACACTGCTTTTGTCCCATGGCAGATTCTGCTCCTAACACCCACATTCACAGCACCACTGAAGGGGTGACAGTGAAGCAGGAATGATCAGAGATTACCAATGGTCTACCTGTGATTAAAAATATGTAATCTACAGTGCCAAATTAAGTAGCTCTCCTTCTTTTTCTCTCCCCAGTTTTTTCATGTGTATTTCTTTTGTTTAGACAAAAACACTATTTTTTTGCTGCTCCAGAAGAAATTATTCCACCTCTGCTGGGATGGTGGCATGTTTGCTTTAGAACTGTTCTTTCTTTGAGAAAAAGCATTTGAAACAACCTGCTATTACCTCTACCTTCCTTCTCTTCAATGAACTGAAGTGCAGTCTTGCTGGCTTAGAAGCAATGGCTTCAGACATGCCTTTCACATAATACTCAACAAGGCGCTTTTAAAAAAGCAATGCTGTATCGGACCACAGGAGACCCAGTGTAGTGTAGTGGTTGGTCTGAGATTTTGGTTTGGGATTTTGAAGATCTAAGTACAAGTCTAAAGGGCTTCAAATAGCTCAGCTATGATCTAGAAGACAGATATTATGCAAGCTAGATGCCCTGGTCCCCCCCCCAAAAGCAGCTATTTCGTCAGGTCCTAATCCAAAGATAGACTGAGCATTAGAGATGGGCACGACTAGGGAAAATGACGTTTTCGAGTTGTTGTGTGTCAGAGGCAGCCCGTTTCGGCTTGTTTCCATTTTTCGCGAAATTTCGCAAAAATTAGTCGGTTCGTTTTTTCAGTTTTTTTGTTTTCGTTAGTACTGGTTTGGGGGGGGTAGCAGGCTCCTGGAGAGAGCTGCAGGAGTCAGCCAGAGCCACAAGTAACGGACTGGCAGACTCTTTGCAACCACTGTGTCTCATGTACTTGCATGTAGTGCAATGCAAGTAGATCTGGCTTAGGGTTAAGACGGGTTAGCGCAAGGGCTAGGGTTAGGCTAGTTTTTTTTAAAAAAATACTTATATCCCGCTCCATCTTCCCAACGGGAACTCTGGGCGGCTAACAGCGCAAGAAGCTAAAAAGCTAAAAAGGCTAAAAAGCTAAAAATAACAAGGCCACCAAGCAAGGGCAGCAGAAGGCAAGATGGCGGCAGACGGTAAGAGCAAAGAAAAGAAAGAGAAACTAACTAATGAGGACACCAAATGCTTCTTTGAAGAGGAAGGTCTTCAAAGCCCTCTTAAAGGCGGGCAGGGACTCCAGCAGGTGCAGCTCAGGAGGGAGATGGTTCCAGAGCGAGGGGCCCCACCACAGAGAAGGCGCGGTCCCGCGTACGCGTTTTCCGCGCCTCTCTGGGTGTGGCCACTCTCAAGGAGCGCGCCTGCGACGATCTCGTGGGTCTGGATCCGGATGCCCTCAGGGAGATGCGCTCCGCCAGGTATCCTGGTCCCAAGCCATGGAGGGCCTTGAAAACCAAGACCAGAACCTTGAACCTGATCCGGAAGACAACGGGGAGCCAATGCAGGCGGACCAGGACTGGGGTGATGTACTCGAATCTACGAGCACCCACCACCAGCCTGGCCGCCACATTTTGCACCCGCTGTAAGCTCCGGACCAGGGCCAAGGGCAACCCCACGTAGAGGGCATTGCAATAGTCGATCCTCGAGATCACCAGGGCCTGCACGACTGTCCTCAGGGAGGACTCGTCAAGGTACTGACGGATCTGGGCGATCCTGCGGAGATGGAAAAAAGCGGCCCTGGAGACGGCCATCACCTGGGCTTCCAGGGCTTCCAGTTACGGGTGAGGTTAGGGTGAGTATTGGGGTGCACCTCTGGGTGCCTCTCTGACCCACTTAGAAGGACAGTGTACTGGCGTATGGCTTAGGCTTAGGCTTAGGGTTCGGGTTTGGGCTACGATTAGTGGGCTGTTTATGCCGGATTGGCACATCCCAGAAGTCTCTGTGGTCAACCTGGCCAAGTGGCCATGCGATTGGTGGAAAATTTGCATGGTCCACTCCCATGGGTGAGCCCATCATTGCAAATGTGCAGGTGTAAAAAAATAAAATAAAATAAAATAAAATAAAATCAACGGAGACTTTTTTTTTTGCAAGAAAAACCCACTGCTGCTACTGTAAAAATTCAAGCATTTAAAATAGCTAATTTTCACATGTTTCTGTGGTGACAAGACAAGACAAATAAATTTATTGATTAGTCCTATGACCATATCAACCAATAACAACACAGAATATAAAATACATCGAAGTAGATGCAACACCATCCAATAGGGTACCCTACAATACAGATTCAGAATATTCAGTGGTCATATATGTAGATCTCCTTTGCAGGATACTCCAATTTGTTCGACGTATTGCGTTCTTAAAGCTGCAGCTTTAGTTACAAACTTGGCAACTTTGCGAACAATGTACACATTAGAGCCCGTAAGAAGATAAGACAATCTGTGAATTGGGTCCCTATGGACTGTTCTTTCTAAAAAAGGGGATAGATATTCAAGCCTGATGGGTGCATATAATTGGCAGTCAAAGAGAATATGAGAAATGTTTTCAACAGAAGGGGATCCACAAATACAGGTTCTCTCCTGATAAGGGAGGTGGTGAAAACGCCCATATTTGACCATGGAATCCAGCAGTTCAAATCTGGCTCTAGTAAAGGCCCTTCTTAATACTTGAGGTAAGGGCATTGAAATGTATTTTTCAGGCAAAAAGGTAATTTTATTCTTAGCCAACCAGCTTAGAGATCTATTTTTAGATAATAATTCCAGGTCTGATTGTGCACTAATATCTAAGACTCGCTGTTTGAAAATATCTCTTGCCTGTGGAGCTATTGAAAGCAAATACTGAATAGAAAACCCATGGTGTGTAATAGTTTCATGAAGACGGCTAATCCACGAATTAGTTAGTGCCATGTTTGTTTGTTCCATTAAACATATTTTGGGTAGACTATTAGTATCCATAAAAAGGATTTTCAGCCAGTAATTGAAAACTTTGATGATTAGGTAACTTTGTAGGGAATGCATGCCTAGCTCTGCTCTAACAGCAGGAGCTGATGTGTTCTTATCAGTTCCCAATATACTTCTTAGAAAACTGGTCTGATTTTGTTCAAGAATGGTGGCTTTGTTTAGACCCCACAGTTCAGCTCCGTAGGTCAACATTGGGACTATTTTAGCCTTAAACACCTTCAGTATGGGGATCAAAGAACCTGGGTGGTTGTAACTTAATAACTTGTACAATCTTTTAGTACCTAACCTAGCCTTTTTCGAACTTCTTTTATAATGGTTAAACCATGTGCCTGTGTTGGTAAAAACCACTCCAAGGTAGTTAAAGGAAGGTACTTGTTCAATGGGTTCCCCATTTATCCATCAATTATATTTCACACTCCTCTTGCAAAACACCATCACTTTAGACTTGCTTTTGTTTATGGTTAAGGAATTTTGGACACAGTATGTATACAATCTTTGGAGAAGTCTTCTTAGGCCTATTTGGGTAAGGGCCATTAGAACCATATCATCTGCATACAATAAAATATTAATAAATTTATCGAGTATCTTTGGCATATGGGAATCAGCATCATGCAGAAAACCAGGTAGGTCATTTACATATAAGTTGAAGAGCATTGGGGCCAGAATGCAGCCCTGTCTAACTCCAGTGAATGTTGGTATACTCTTTGTTAAGGAGCCATTTATTCCTGTGCGAACTTTCAACTGCGTATTTGAGTAAAGGCTCTTAGAAGTCTAGCGTCCATATTCAAACTAGCCAATTTCCTCCTGTTTCTGTGGTGCTTTGGTGGGGTTTGGGGCAACGATTTCAAAAAAAATATTGCGGTCGCCATTTTGGATCCCCCGCACTGCATGGCAAATGGATGCGCCCTCCCAGCCTTGTACCAGCAGCGCAGCAGTAGCAATAGCCAAAGAGAGGGGGGCGGGGAAACCCCCCCCCCAAATAAAACACCCTTCTGGCCTGGTAGGTGCCCTCAGACAGTTTTTGCCTACTTTTAGGGCCGGGAATCGGGGTTTTTTTTAACTTTTAAAAACTTTTTTTCTGTGCCGCTTGGCATTGCACGATCGCCGCGATGCAAGTAACGAGCACGACAAATCAGACCAAATTGTTCGTTCGTCGGTTCAAGGTCGAATTCTGGCGGAGTAATTCCCGTTACCATTTCCGTAGAGTAACGGATACGAGTAACGGAAACGGAAACGGGAATACCGCTAAGTCGTGCCCATCTCTACTGAGCATGATATCAAAGGACTACCACTGCAGCTCATATAGCCCTCACAATTTTCGAGGGACATCTTAAATTTGAAACCAGTCTCAGGAAGGAATGGAGGAGACGCCTCCCGTCGCAACCATACAAATAGGGGAGGAAAAATCACTCACTCACAAAATCTATAAATGGTCTCATTGTGAAGGTATAGATAGCAAAGCCAAATGTAAAGACATTACAGCTCAGATATACAAGCATGTGCACTTTGCCCCTTCCAAACAGTAGAAAGCCATGGTCAGAGCACTCAGACCTGGGTTAAAGGGCAGGATTAAAGGTACTGCACATATCCATGCTGCTTTTATACCTCAAATTGCCCTTGTGTGTATCTTCTTCTGGAGAATCTTTAATCCTCCATATGTTTTTGGACTAGAGTGCCAATCAGCCCTTGACAACAAGCTAACAGTAGGAGACAAGAAGAGTCATAGTCCAAAAACATCCGGAAGGCCACTTGTATATATCGGACTCAGGGATGTCCAAACATTGGCCCTCCAGATGTTTTGCACTACAACTCCCAGAATTACAAGCCTGTATTGCCAGTGACAAAGGACTGTGGGAGTTTTGGTCCAAAACATCTGGAGGGCCAAAGTTTGGACAACAGTGGGTCTCAGGCATTTGCCTGCATTTTGAAGTCCTATTGGAGGTGAAGTAAGGAGACATGGACAATATCTGTGTGATGTAAGGAAAGGGAGCAGGAGGAGGGAAAGGTCTCCCTCATACACATACTGTACCAAAGGGGGGGGGAGCCTATAAGAATAGACATGTACCCATATGCACTTTGAGATTCCCTTACAATGTCCTTACAAGTCAACTGAAGCCTTGGCATCCCCCCCCCTTTTCTGTTTAAAAGAAACGTGCAGGAATGACATCACTGTGTCTCCAGATTGGCCAACAGCATCCTAGTAAACAGACAAGGAATGTACATGTTGAGTTTTTATGTTCCAGAACTCTGAAGTAAGAACAGCAGTTGGTTGCCAGCTGGAAACAAACAGTGTCCCTATGCTAAAGATCTTGGACTTTGTGTCTCACTAAATCCTCCGCCGCCTCTTCAGCTATTTCCCTGCCGCGTCAGGCGACTTAGTCAAGCTGAGAAGGGTCTAATTTGGAGCACACAATTTGTTCCTAATGTGCCTTTTAAGAGCCAGATTCTGTTTTCAGGTGTGTAATTAATTTCTTACCATGATTGCTCTCCTAAGAAACAGCAAACAAACAACTCCTGCTTTTTGAGCTAATGGCAAAATGTTATCTATGTAGGCAAAATTGAAGCAATAAGTGAATCTCAAAGGGAGAGGCCAGCAGGGAGAAAGACACGGAAATGTTAGTGTTTTCTGATTTTTCAACAGGAATTGCCAGTGCACTGTGTATTGAGATGCAAAAGGCAAGCAAAACAAAACCTGTAATTTTGGGAAATGAGGTGAATGGCTGCATAGGAGGTGGGGTGGCCAGTTGTAAACCAAGACAGGAGTCCTTCATTTTTAATCACGATGCCAAAAGGGAAGGTTTAAGCTGGTGTTGCTTGTCCTCTACGTAACCTTTCCCATTTAATTCAGTGGAAAGTGAAATAAATGGGGAATGTTTTGTCTTACAAAAAGAAGGTTGAGAGGGGAATGTGATAGCCATGTTTAAATATTTGAAAAGATGTATCAAAGAGGCTTGTTTTTCATGGCTTCAGAGACTAGGACTCGGAGCAATGGTTTCAAACTACAGGTACTGGAAAAGAGATTCCATCTGAACATTAGGAAGAACTTCCTGATGGTTGCTGCCACGGAGGGTGGTGGAGTCTCCTCCTCTGGAGGTTTTGAAGCAGAGGCTGGATGGCCAATTGTGGTGGGTACTTTGATGTGGGTTCCTGCATGGCAGGGGGTTGGACTGGATGGCCCTTGAGGTCTCTTCCATGATTCTATGGAACTTAAATCCAACCAGCTCAGTCTGGCTTCAACCCAACATACAGCTATGAGTTGCTAGATGGTGTTGTGTTGCTGCTAGTGGTATATAAATAAAAAAATTAATGAGTTGTGAAATGTCATGCCATGTAAGCAATTGTTTTTGAAATGCAGAATACAAATTATGCACTTTGTCACAATGCCTTCCCAGTTTAAGTTGGCTTTTGAAATTTGAAATAGAAATAATTTACACTACACCTTATTTTATTTATTTATTTATTTATTTATTCAACTTATATGCCGCCCACTACCCAAAGGTCTCTGGGCAGCTTACAATCAAATAATTAAAACAATTTAAAATAGTTATAAATAAAATATCAGTAAATCATCAAACAGTAATAAAAACCTTCTTTAAAATCATCATCCTAAAATTGTCATCAGCGGACCCACAATCTATATTGTATCAATTAAAAACCTTCTGGAACAGGAAGGTTTTTACCTGGCGCCAAAATGTCATCAGTGTTGGCGCCAGGCGGATCTCAATAGGGAGGGCATTCCATAACTTGGGAGCAGCTGCCGAGAAGGCCCTGTTCCTACAAGCCATCCCTCTCACCTCCTTGAGGGATGGCTCTTTCAAGAGGGCCCCCTGGCTCAATCTTAATTGCCGGGTAGGTTCGTATGGAAGGAGTCGGTCCTTCAGGTATCTAGGTCCTAAGCCATTTAGGGCTTTATATGTCAAAACAAGCACTTTGAATTGGGCTCGAGCAGCAACTGGTAACCAATGAAGGTTATACAGAATCGGCGTGATGTGATCCCTGGCGGCCCCACCGCTTACCAGCCGCGCCGCACAATTCTGAACCAGTTGCAATCTCCGGACCGTCTTCAAAGGCAGCCCCACGTAGAGCGCATTGCAGTAATCAATACGGGATGTTACCAGTGCATGCGTAACTTAAAAGGTAGGTGCACATATTTAAATATG
The DNA here is from genome assembly GCA_029282475.1 of Phrynocephalus forsythii. Lineage (NCBI taxonomy): Eukaryota > Metazoa > Chordata > Lepidosauria > Squamata > Agamidae > Phrynocephalus > Phrynocephalus forsythii. The sequence goes on from JAPFRF010000011.1 coordinate 115,653,586, forward strand.
CAAATCATATTGTGTAATAGTCAATGGGCATGGTATCAGAGCAAAAGTGGAAGGGTAGTTTAATCCCTTCTTTCTGTACTCATGTCCTTGGCATCTTAAGAAGCAGGCATTCACTTTTGAATGCATATGTACTTTGCAGGGGGTGGGATGGGATTGGTATCATTAAGGTTTTTTCCTTCAATATAAATGATCCCTTCAGTGATTCTCCAGTGCTAACTATGGCCTGATGTTTACAGGAAACCCACCCACACAGATCAGTACTTACTGTTTGACTCCCACCATCCACTACAGCATAAATTAGGAATCATCAGGACTCTAAGCTACAGAGCAGAGAGCATCCCCGCCTCCACAGAAGCCAAGAAGAAGGAAGACAGGCACCTAAAGACAGCACTTAAGGCCTGTGGATATCCAAAGTGGGCCTTCAACAAAGCAGTGGGCTGTCCCAGAAGAACAAGGGATCAGCCTGAGACCCAGACCCGACATGGCTGGAGTGTCTGAGAAGCTCAAAAGGATTTTTGGCAAACACCACATCCCTGTTTATTTCAAACCCACAAACACACTAAGGCAGAGACTTGTCCACCCAAAGGATCCGATACCAAAACAAAAAAGGAGCAATATAGTATATGCGGGCCAATGCAGTGAGCAGTGTGCATGCCTCTACATTGGAGAAACTAAACAGCCATTAAACAGAAGTATGGTCCAACATAGGAGGGGTAACAGCTCAGGACCAGAATCAGCAGTACACCTCCATTTGAAGGACAAAGGGCACTCTTTCAAAAATGAGGATGTACACATATTAGACAAAGAAGATAGGTGGTTTGAGAGAGGAGTAAGGGAAGCCATTCATGTGAGCATCGAACCCCCCTCCCTCAACAGAGGTGGCGGTCTCAGGCATAGTCTATCTGCTACTTATCAGGGTGTGCTTTCCAAAGTACCCAGACAAATCAAAAAGCCTTCATCACCAAGGCCATAGCTAACGACCCATTCTTGATAGGTTTCAGCACCTTAGGCCGTTGTTCACCTTAAGGCTATGGATACTATTGTCTCCCTAACGAGCCTATTCAGGCCATTGTTCATCTTATGAGCCTAATTCAGACCAGGGTGACAAGAGGTCAAAGCTGACTGACTGTAAGATGGAGGACTCTCACTAGCTGTATTCAGACTGATGAAGCTGTTTGGATGAGCAGCAAAATTTTAATTTAATTTTAAATTAATTTTACCTTTAATCTTAGAAGATATGGGTCCAAATGGCAGCGAAATTTTTTAATTTACCTTTAAATTAATTTTACCTTTAATGTTGGAAGATATGGGTCCAAATGGCTTCCCATGTAAAAATGGACATGTCACCACAAATCAGTATAACCTGCTTCTTAAGGTTTCTGTAACCACATAGGTTGCACCCCACATGTTCTACCTGAGATTCTGGAAGGGTAGGATGCAAATCCAGCATGGTGTAGTGATTAGAACATTGTACAAGGAGTCCCAGTGGAACATAATGGAAGGTCATGAATTGGGGGAATTGCACTCTGCAAATCCAGAGAGCCAGTGTCAAGGACATTCCTTTTCTGTAAGTCATCCATGAAGCTCACAACCCAACTTCAACTGGAGATGAAAGCTGAATTTCCAAAGCCTCTAGCATGAGTTATCTCAAATATGATACGTTGGACATGAATGGCTAGAAGGATATAGAGCAGCAGAAGGCATTAATAAAAACTGAAAAGCAACATTTCCATCAAATCTTGATTAAAATGTCATCTCCTGCAAAGGGAAACTGTCCCATTCTCATGGCATGTTTCAGGTTAGCTTATTCATAGAGATGGGCATGAAATGAAATTTTTGTTTCATTTTTCATTTTTTGTTTTGTTCCCTACTGAAATGAAAAACAAAATGACCCATCAAAGAAAAATGAAACAAAATGAACTGAAATTTTTCAGTTTGTTTCCTTTTGCTTTTCATTTCCCCTCCATCACGTGCGTCTTCCCCTACCTGAGGAAAATCAGTGAAGACTGAAAAAAAAATTAAAACAGAATTGTAAACTCTTAAAACTGAGGTTTGGAGGATATAAGCAGATCTTAATAAATTTAACCAAAGAGTCACCCAGGTTGAAATGCAGACTAAGCAAAATGAAGGTGAAATAGAGTCACAAAAGAAGAATTTGGATGAATTAAATGAATTAAATAAGAAGGTTATCTATTCAGAAGATAGCTCCAGACGCTCCCATATTAAAATTATGATTTTTGAATTGTGGAAGGGGGATCTTTAAAAAGAAGTGGTTTCCTGGATGAATAAAATTATGAAATCACAGTTTGTGGGAGAGAAAGATGTTGACAGAATCAACTTTGTGGGCAGCCCCTAAATTCATTCATTCATTCATTCATTCATTCATTCATTCATTCATTCATTCATTCATTCTTCTGTTTACTGTATATCCCACCTTGTCTTCAGTTAATTCAAGATTGTATTCATGACCATCCTCCTCCCCACTTTATCCTCCAAACAACTCTGTGAGGTATGCCAACCTGAAAGATATCTGCTTCCAGAAGGCAAAGAAACATTCTGGGCTCAGTCCTGGCATAAGAACAGTCTATGGAGAAGGGTTATGGTTCTCGTGGGAGGTCAGTTTCAGCATAAGAGACTTGTTGTGGGATTATTTACTTTATTACAGGACTCAGCAACCTGTTGCCCTGGGAACAGTGGCCAACTCCAACTCACATTAGCCATAATCAGTCTGGCCAATGGCAAGGAGTGATCAGAGCCCAGCAGTTATTCACTCCTAGTTAGGAATTCACATATATCCATATGGCAACCATATGACTAGATTACGTACTACTTACCAAGATGTTTAGGGTGCATCTAAAATAGATCATTACCTCACTGATCACCCTCTGAACATTGGCATCAACTACGGTAGAAACCAGGCACAAAGACTACACAAATAGGAATGGTTCTAGCCCATTTTCTGTCCGCCGTGTAAGCCAGCAGGAGATTTATGGGGAGTCACTCACTACATATTTCCTATCCCTGCCTTACTGCTATTCTTCAAAAAGCAGAAGTACCACAATGGCTCATTTGCCAAGCTATTGAGTTATGATTGGCTTTTGTGAATCAGCAGGCACATATCTCAGAAGGAAGCCATGTACCAAAAGCCAATGATTCTGCTCTCAGGGTAATGGCACTTGTTTATAATACAGTCCCACAATACACAACTGTGATCTGCCCTCAAGAGGATGGAATGGTAAACTGTTATTCATAGCAGCAGCTTGGATTCAGGGATTTAGAGGCAAGACTGTCATGGGTCTGCCCTTTTAAATGTATTTCAACACCCCAAACCAGACTTACTGGTGCTTGGTTAGCTATATTCCTTTATGTGGAAATAAAAGTAGCTATTTTCCATCTTGTGATCAGATCTCAAATGCAGACCTGGGAGTCACAAATATAGGACCTAACTGGAGGGTGTTGTGTTTGTACCCCAACCTCTGTTTTTGAGTAGGACTTAATAATGCAATATATACATTATGTTGTAGTATGTTGGTTACTTCTAATAAAGGTACTGCTTCACTGCTGAGTGCTTTTCCTCTCATGAGCTATTGTGGGTTTTATATACTACATTGCATTTTAGGTAGTTACAGCACCATTTAATTTCAGGAAAGGGAAACAAGATATCAGCAACTAACATCCTCTGAATGAGCTCCTTTCAAGCCGTTGCTTAGGAATGCAATGAAATGTTATGGATTAAGCAGGAAATATGTGAACACTACTTTGAGTGCTTGTCAGAAAGATAGAGTAAACATATTTTTACAAATAATTTATTTAAAGTGTACATACTGTATATGTCTGTAATTGAAGCCAGCCAGACTAAATGACTGCCAGATGCAACAAATTATTGGGGGGGGTGTGGAAGCACGTGTACAATCCCTCCATTGTTAAACAATGGGAAATTTTGACTGTTTAAAAAAAACCATAAGAAATCTGTATGCTAAAATACCTAGTTGAAACAATGGGTTACAATCTGGTCACATTTGTGACCCAAGATCTTTATTCTAAACAGAGTTATTGGGAGTAAGCCTCTTTAAGCACAGCAAGGCTTAGTTCAGAGTAAAAATGTTGTTACAGCTCAGTGGGTTATAGCACCTGGATATAGAACCAGGATGTCAAATCCCCACTGCCTCACCCTCAAAAAAGCCCAGCCAATATCCCTCAGACCATGTGTGACTGATATGGTTACTGTATATTCACTCCCACTGTATGCAGCCTTAGACAAGCAGGATGATCCCAGAGCACCATTACAAAGAAGGGCAGATAGATTAATTTTGATTATTTTATACCTAGAAAAGCCTGAGAGAGTTGCCTTTAGTGAGAATTTACTTGAGGACACATAATAAAACAAGCATATGACAGAAAGCCATATGTCTGTGAAGATTCTCAGTCATCCAGGTGAGCTTATCTGGAAGTTGAGTCATGGCAACTGGATTTCTTTTCTTGAGAGATCGAAACGTTTCACTGCTCATCCAAGCAGCTTCATCAGTCGGAGGAAAGTTAGTGGCGAGTCCTCCATTTTACAGTTCACCTTCATTTCACACCACATTGGATGTGCAGGAAAACATTTCACTCTCTCAATAAAAGAAGCCCAGTTGCCGTGACTCAACTTCCAGATGCTAGAAAGCCATAATCCAATAAAACTAACTGAACATGTTAATGAGAAGTAATGTGCATCCCATTGTTCTCAGGAGGTTGTAAAGTAACTTAAGCTCTGTGGCTGTGATGAATTGAGTACCCCAAAAAGCTACTCTATGAGTGAGAGGTCGGCAAAATGTCCTGTCCTCAACAGCCCTGCTCAGCCCTTAAGAACCAGAGCCTATGTGTTCCTTTAGAGAGATAATCTTATTAATGTTGGTGCAACACAGAATGGATACTGGTATTAATGTATACAGTGGTGCCTTGAGCTGCAATGTTCATCCGTCCCTCATGACGCTTCGTATCTTGAAATTTTCGCAACTAGAAATCAAATGGGGTGCAGTGCACCCTGGGAACTGAAATATTCCACCAAAAATGTATCTTGAGGCATCCCCATAGGAAATTTTCATATCTCAAGGATTTCACGGAAGACTTCCATTCCCATTTCCCTTTGTATCTCGAGTTTTTGCAACTAGGGCCATTTGTAACTCAAGGCAGGGTATGATATTTGCATAGAATTTGTTTAACCAATCAGATTGCATCTATGGTCAGCCAGGTTGCTATACAAGGCACTGTCAGGCAGGTGTCCATTCAGTTAGGGGTCCAATATGAGACAGAGTCTGTTAAGGCTGACAGGGCTGAGTTACAATATGTACTGCAGACTGGATTTCAGACATCTGAATTATATACCCACACATATGGCTCTTCCTCCCAAGGAAATTGCCCTTTAGCAACTAGGTTGGGGAAACCCAATATTCATCAAACTTCAAAGGATTATAGAAGACAGTTAGGGGATGCGTTTCTCTGAATTTGGTGTCTCTAGGTGCCTTGGGAGACATTTTATAGCCTGATGAAAATAACAAATCAAAATTTGCCCAAAATTCAGCATTAATATTTGTCCAGGATTTTATTCATAGTGAATACCAATCAACACATTTGGGCAAACTACCCAAGTTCATAACAAAACATGATCTTTTTTCAGTTTCTCCCCATCTCCAATGATTTTTAATTTCCTGTCAGCTTTCTTAACTGTCTAGCTTTCATATCAAGGCATGGAGATCAGAAATACAAGAGTATGGATAATCTCTAATGACACATACTACAGTTTTCTATTATTTAATTGCTTCCCTTTTGAATCTCAGACATCTTCTTGGTCACAGTCTCCATTTGGATTGATGTTTGAACCAAAGTACAAAAAGTCTTGAATTATCTCAGTTTCTTTATTGTCAGCACTCAAGTTGTGTAATTCTTCTGTAATCTTTATACTGGCCTCAATATTCAACTGCAATCCTGTTTTGGCTCTTTCTTCTTCTACTTTCATTAAAATCATTTGCAATCACCTCTGCCTTCTGTTAATCAAGTGGTGCCATCTACATATCTGAAATTATTGATGTTTCTTCCACCAATTTTCACTCCTACATTTGAATCTTGTCTGGTTTTCCATATATACCTCTCTCGGTCTCTCCAAATACAGTTCAAAACCATTTCCTTCCTTCCTTCCACCCACCCACCCACCCATCCATCCATCCATCCATCCATCCATCCATCCTTCCTTCCTTCCTTCCTTCCTTCCTTAGCAATAAGCCAATCCAAGAAACTTAGACAGTTTTATTTTATGTGACCTTAGATGGTGACCTTTTCTAAAACACTTAAGGAAGATGGTTGTAAAAGGTAAGCGGTACAGCAATCTTTGCACTAATCTGAAAGGTAGAATGAGCCACATCTACCCATTCACACTCCCTGTGCTGCTGCTGTGTGTAGACTTGAAATGCTTCCAGTGAAATAAAGAGCACCTTTTTAAAAAAAATTATTTATAGAAAGACATACAAACATAGAATAAATGATAATAAACAATAATAAACACTACAAAGTGCCCCCACCCCCCGGGACCATCCAGTATTCTTGAATCTTCTCTTCCTTCTTTATCTTCTTTTTTTTTCCAGTGAGCTTCTTAAGGTCCTTTTCTCCGGAACTGTGATGGATTATAAGTCGGTTGTATCCCTTTCCCTTTTAGTAATACATACTCTATAAATTTCTCCCAAATATCATAAAAATATCCTTTTTCATTTCGCCTCGCAAAACTTTTATATTACAAGATAATTTATCATTTAAAGCTATATCCCACACTTCCTTATACCAGTCAGCAATTTTAAAATCTAATTTCAGTTTCCAATTTTTAGCTATAATCAATCTTGCTGCTGTCATGAGGTTTGCAATTAATTCTTTTGTTTTCACATCATATTCATTAGTGGGTGGTAATGATAGCAATGCAATTTCAGGTTCACATTTAATATCCGTTTGTAATATTTCTCTTGTCTCATCAAAAATCTCTTGCCAGAACTTTTGAACTATTTCACATTCCCACCACAGATGAAAGTAAGTACCTATCTTTTTTCACATTTCCAGCAAAGCTTAGAATATCTTGGGTTCATTCTGTTCAGTCTGACTGGTGTCATATACCATCTTAAAACTTGTTTAAAATAATTTTCTTTTATTCTAACTGATAATGACCATAAAATCTTCAAATTCCAAATTCTTTTCCATTCATCATTATTTATTTCTTTATCCATGTCTTGTTTCCATATCTCTCTTATTGTATCCAGCTCCCTATTCTCAAGTGAATCTTGAATTATTTTGTATATTTTGCCTACTGCTCCTTTCCCTGTATTTCCTTTCTCTGATTCATATGTTAACAGGAATTGCTCAAATTTTGTGTATCCTCTAAGTTGTATATTTCTCTTTGTCCATTCTTTCGTCCAACTTTCTAATTGGACATAATTCAACCAGGATAAATCCTGGACTTGCAATATGCGTTTAATTTCCTGCTTTGTTCTCATCTTTTTAATCCAATCTTTTAATCTTATTTATTATTATTTATTATTTATTTGTTGCATTTATACCCCGCTTATCTACATTGTGTACTCTAAGCGGCTTACAAGGCTTCAAGGCTTCAATAGCCACACAAATTACAAGAAATGCACAGATAAAAACAAATAATAATAACGCTAGACAAAGTTAAAACCTTATAGCACCTCAATAACTAAACAATGGTAAGCAAAATAGTTTGCGATGGCGGAGGGGAAAAGAAAAAAAAGACTCAGTTAAGAATTGCCAAAGGCCTCCCGGAAAAGATAGGTCTTTAACGCCTTCCGGAAGGCCAGCAGGGACTCTGCAGAGCGCACTTCACTGGGGATGGAATTCCAGAGGCTAGGGGCCGCCACTGAGAAAGCCCGGGTCCGAGTACTCGTCCTCCGGGCTTCACGAGGAGTGGCGACCCGAAGCAAGTGCGCTCGCGCCTGCCGAACGGGACGGGCCGAGGTTGATCGCTGAGTGATACGCTCTGCCAGGTAGTCCGGTCCCAAGCCATGAAGGGTTTTATAAACTAAAACCAAGACCTTGAATCTAATCCGGGCTGCAACGGGCAACCAGTCCAGGCGGGCCAGGACTGGGGTGATGTGGTCATAACGACGCACACCAGCCACCAGCCTGGCCGCTGCGTTCTGTACCCGCTGCAGACGCCGGAGAAGAGTCAAGGGCAACCCCATGTAGAGGGCGTTACAATAGTCCAGCCTCGAGATCACCAGAGCTTGGACCACTGTTCTCAGAGAGTTCGCGTCGAGGTACGGGCGGATCTGGGCGATCCGACGGAGATGGTAATAGGCGGACCTGGTCACCGACGCCACCTGGGACTCCATGGCGAGCGCCGGGTCCAGGAGCACACCCAGATTCTGCACCCTCTCCGCGAGCTGCAGGGAAACTCCCCCCAGACAGGGGAGAGGGCCACCGTACCCCGACGGCGAGCTCCCGAAGAACATAACCTCCGTCTTCTCGGGGTTGAGCTTAAGCCTGTTCACCCCGGTCCAAGCCAGTACGGCCTCCAGGCACCCGTCGAGGATCTTCACAGCTTCCACAGCAGAGGTGGTAAAGGAGAGATAGAGCTGCGTGTCATCAGCGTACTGATGACAGCAGACTCCAAAACTCCGGATGACCCCCGCCAACGGCCTTACATAGATGTTAAACAGCATGGGGGACAGAGACGACCCCTGTGGAACCCCACAAGGGAGAATCCAAGGGGCCGATAACTCCCCCCCCCCATGCTGCACGTACTGTGGACGGCCCTCCAGGAAGGAACGGAGCCAACTGCGAGCAGTGCCTCCGATTCCAACCTCAGAGAGCCGGTCCAACAGGATACCGTGGTCGACGGTATCAAAGGCCGCTGACAGATCCAGGAGGACCAACAGGGTAGAGCAACCCCTGTCGGCCGCCCGGAGAAGGTCATCTTGCAGGGCGACCAAAGCTGTTTCGGTACCCCGGCGAGGCCTGAACCCGGACTGGCAAGGATCGAGGCACTGCCGATCATCCAGGTATGACTGCAGCCGGACCGCCGCCACCCTCTCGATCACCTTGCCCATAAACGGGACATTGGCGATTGGCCGATAATTTGTTAAATCGTCCACCGCCAGGCCAGGTTTTTTCAGAATGGGCTTTACCACCGTCTCCTTCAGATGAGAGGGAAAAACCCCCTCACTGAAGGAGGCGGTGGCGATGGCAGAAGCCCATTCGGCCATAGTCCCTCTGGCAGCTCTAATTAGCCAGGCAGGGCAAGGGTCGAAAGGGGTGGAGGCAGGCCGGCAATGCGCCATAGCTCTGGAGACCTCGACAGCAGAAACAGGCCCAAGCGCATCCAACCGAGGCGACGAAGGCGGACCAGCAACTGGAGATGGCGGGGCAGGACCACTGCAACTGGGGTCAAAGCCGGCACGGATGGCCTCTATTTTATTTCGAAAAAAGGCTGCAAATTGCTCGCTACTGAACTCAGTAGGAGGAGGCCTGGCCAGACTAGGATTGCTGAGGTCCCAAACCACCCGGAAAAGCTCCGCCTGGCGGTTCGAGGCCTCAGCAATTCCCAGGGAGGTGAAAGATGTTCTTGCCACTTTCCTTATTTTAAATAGTTCTCCATATTTCTTCATATTCGTGGGGAAGTTTATCTGATCTATCACCAAACCTAGAGGAGAACCTTCCGATATCAGTTTCCTTCCGTACCGATATAAACAAATATTTGCTTACCCTCCCCCCAAAAAGATACTCAATTAAAAATCCGCTGTTGAGTTCCCTATTACTCACTTGGGGGAAAAAGAGCACTTTTTTTCTAATATTATATTGGCAGTAGATCGATTTGGAATTAATATTGTGTTTTCTAGACCCTAAGCAAATTGCACATTTCAGTGCACATCACATGTTTCCTATCCTGCTTTTCAATGCTAACTCTGCGAATTTACTGTCAAACTAACCCAATGACAATTGCTCTGGGGGAAGAAAGTCATTTCAAAAGTCAAAGTCCTGCTGCTCAGCTGTTAAGAGAAATGTCCTATCCCATTCCATGTCAAATTGTTGCTTGGCAGGACTTTAACCTTTGGAATCTTTTGAAATGGCTCTTTTCCTCTGTTTGAGCCATCACTGTGAAAGGGGCAGAATCTCTCTGTCTGTCTCTGCCTCTATCTGTCTGTCTGTCTGTCTGTCTGTCTCTGTATGTATGTATGTATGTATGTATGTATGTATGTATGTATGTATGTATGTATGTATGTATGTATGTATGTATGTATGAGCTTCCAAAATCTATCACACCATTCCTTTGTATTGTCCTTTATGTACGCACTATTTGTGATCTCCAGTTCTGGAATACATAGGAACAACCCAATTTCTTGTATATTTCCCATGCCAATATATGCCACTTTGTATATACAGTACATGTGAAACTGTGCATACCACTTGAACTCATTTCCTCATTTCATAAGACATCTTTAAGCACCATTTTGCACCCACTTGAAACTTGACACATACACACATGTACACTTTTGAAGTATGCATACCTTTTGGGGATGTGTCGGTAGCTATCTCTCAACAAAAGGATTCCAGATTATACTGCATAAAGGTGTAATTCAGGGCAACTCTAGCTCATGGGAAACTGGACTCCTTATTCCTTCCTTTATAAGGCTCTATCATTCATCAGCATTTTTTCCTTAGTAAGCATATTTATGTGATCGTGTAGCATAATGTCTATATAGAATTACAATTAGAGTTGTTTTATTTGGTTTTTTTTTTCCTGGACCTCTGAGCAGTTTATTCTGTGAAATTCAGTGTGCAAATAAACTGATGGTAACAGAATAGACGTTCTGAAGAGCATTTGATATCAAGACACAGGGGGCCATTGGGCATTATTCAACCGAGCTAATAAATGACCTGTCACTTGGCTAGCAAACCTGCCAAATAAATGCAGAGAGAGCTGGCATTCAATCTATTGATGTCCCCCTTCTCTGCAGTGGAACCCAGCTTTGTAGGTCTAGCATTTGGCCACTAACACAGAAACAGGCTATGTGAAATCTTTTAAAAAAGGAGGAGGGAGCTTTGCCATACTTGGAATTCTCTTTCCAGAGCTGATCTGGTGCTGTGGTGTTGATATGCAAGCCATAAAAGAACATAATCTGACCATCAATCTGATTCAGCTCTAATGACATTTCTGCTTCTCCTCCATTTTTGCATCTACAATGGGCAGCCTGTAGTATTTGAAGCAATCACTGTCCGTGGTGCTGCACAAGCCAATATGACACTAAGACATTAAGTAGCTTGTCTGTTGTTTCATCCCATCATCATCCCATTATAGTCTTTGCAAAGCCATCCCAATTGAAAGGGATTATCTGGGATTGATGGAAGCTTTGCTAGATTCTCCAAAAGCAGTCACATTTCTCCTTCCTCTTCTCCATGTCCACTCCAGCTGTCGGCTGTGGTTGAGTATCAGGAAGCTAAAAAGTCAGCTTTTAAAATGGCCAGTCATAGGTATTTAAAGCTATGGATTAAACCATGCTGTGTTTGCAAATATGAATACAATTCTACATAAAGGATTAGCACTTTGGCAATGTGAGAGATCATTTAACCCACCTTCCCATATAACATGCACATTTTGATGTTTCTAATTTCAACCTCTTTTAACCATATTGCTGTATATCAATGTTCCCCAGTCTGCTTCATTAAAGATATATTGGAGTATAATTTGTCTATTACCAACTAGCAGGAACTGTGCTAGCTGAGGTTAATGGTAATTGTAGCCCTGCACATCTGGAACAAACATCTGGAATTCAAGGAGAACTGCCTAAGAATAAAACATTCATTCAGAATGGAATCTGTCTCTGGATCTAAAAATCTAACATGGCCAGAAGAGATGATGATGATGATGATGATGATGATGATGATGATGATGATGATGATGATGATGATCTCTCTCTCTCTCTCTCTCTCTCTCTCTCTCTCTCTCTCTCTCTCTCTCTCTCACACACACACACACACACACACACACACACACACACACACACACACACACACACACTCATGCATACTTTCCACAGCTAAATTGACATTCTGTTGCCTGCCACACAAAAAGTCTCATTGACAATTTTGTATTGTTCCATTAGTAGATAAAGGGGCTGTGTATATTTTTACAGCCCTTCAGAAGCTCACCTAATTCTTGCCACAGGCTTCATCTTCATCTCTACCATTCATAAAATGTACCTTTGGCTACCTTTCAAATCCACACTATAGAGTCAGATTGTTGGCTTTCATAATCAGAGTATAGATTTGCTGTACTCCTGCTTCTGTTGCTTTTCAACAACTCTATGAAGCCACTAACTGAATTCATCTGCAGAATTCAGGAAGCAAAGCATCAGCAGTCATTAAATTTTATTCCTCTTTTTTTGTCAGAGAACAGATGAGGTGACAGAGATGCTAATTACCGCCTGGCCACAGAAATGGCTTGGCACAAGCGATGACAAAGTGAACCTCAGTCCAGAGAAGACAGATGTACTGTGGGTGGTCGACTTTCCAATAGAGGGCAGCAGCATGCCTAAAGGGGATAGTTTCCCCCTGAAAGCAGGGATGGGCAAAGTACAAGCTGCCTCTGAATGAAATATAGAAACCTGAGACAGCACGAGGTACAGAAGTAACTACTCTGGCCAGAATGAGGCTTTAGATTCGCATTCCACCACTACTACTTATTGGACTCCCATTTTATCATAGGCTCAGATTAAGCTCTTGGTTTTAATCTGCCAAGTGCTTCACAGCTTTCAGCTATGGCAGCTGAAGAATGAGATGTTTCCATACACTCCTGCCTATGCTCATCATCACAGATTTTGTTCTGAGTTGCCATTTCTAATAGCAGCCCCTTAACTGTGGAACAGCCTCTCCAGTGGAGCCCACCTGCAACTAGTTTGCTGGTTTGCTGGCAACACTTCTTTATTCTCTCATGCCTTTTAAATTCCAATCCGTTATACTGCCCAAATGCATCTTCAAATCTGAGCTGCTTTTATTGATGGCTATTTTTCAACGTTTCTGCAACTATGTATAATAATAATAATAATAATAATAATAATAATAATAATAATAATAATAATAATAATAATAATAATAATAATAATAAATAGTGTGATAAGTCAGTTCTAACTGATGAAACCTTTTCAGAGTTTTCTAGGTATATTCAGAAGTAGTTTACGGTTCCTTCTTATGGGATCACCCTGGGCCTGCGCAGCTTGCCCAAGGCCACACAGGCTGGCTCCTCTGCAAATCAAACGCCCAGCCTCTGACTCTGCAACCAGATTCTTGTTAATTTAAATTATGTTTTCCCGGCCTCTGTATTTATGTATGTTGCTCTCCAAGTTGTGCTTATATAGCAGCCCACAAGTTAAGTGGGTGGGTGAGTGAGTGAGTGAGTGAGTGAGTGAGTGAATGAGTGAGTGAGTGAGTGAGTGAGTGAGTGAGTGAGTGAGTGAGTGAGTGAGTGAGTGAGTGAGTGAGTGAAGTTAGCATAACATCACTGAAGCACTTTGCATCACATTCTTTACCAAAAAGCTTTGATCTTACATAGTGCTTCCACAGTTATACACAGCAGAACATATTACCAAACAATGTTACCAAGCAACACTATTAGCCATGTTACATGCTTGACTTAAATACCATTTTAAGTCAAAGGCATTTCTAATTTAATTAACTATGACAATATGAAGAAAGAAAACGAGATGACTAAGTCTTTGTCTAAAGGCAAGAATGCACTGCATGCTTCAGTTGCTATTTACAATTGATTATTTTGAAATCTGAATCTTGATGTTTCCTGTCTTTGTCAGATCTTTTTACATCTTCTAGTGCTGGAGTGGACAGATGCTGGAGATCCCGGGTCCACCCACAACTACCCCTGGATCTTAAAGGGGTTGCACCTGGAAAAGCATCTCTTTCATCAGCCTCATGACAAGCACATCTGCAGAATGCAGAGCAATGACCAACTTCTAAGGTAGTGATTCCACCATCTTGATTGCTTTTTCCTGAATGTCTGTACATTGTAGAATGTCTGTACACTGTCTGTACATTGTAGAATGTCTGTACACTACAGAGCACTGCAGAGAAATGAAACAAAAGACTTGTTCCAGGGGTGAGAGGTAGTAAGGAAGGGGTCTACTGGAGGAAAAGAGAAAGGAAAGAGGTGAACAAAGGCAGTGAAACTTTCCCAACAGACTCCAAGGACAACATAAAGCAATGAAAAGGTCACACATAGATAAACAGAAGGAAGTGATAATGGCATCAGAGATGATGGAGGGAAGAGCAGCAAGACAGAGCTGAAGAGGAAAATGAAGATGAGGGAACAAATAGAAGGGAGGAAGCACCATGGAAAAGTGTCACGGTTTGGATGAAAAGGAGAAGACTCTCTTCAGCAGTGGACCTGCAGAACTGCTTTCTGGTTCCGGAAGGGGTTCTGGCCGACATCAAGCAGCATAAGAAGACTTACAGGACATCTCACAGGCAGACATGAGAGAGGCCGAAGCTCAGTCTCTGAGTTCACACCCTATACACATAAGAAGAGAAGAGGAGTTGGAGTAGGAGACTCCTTGCTGGGACTGAGACTGGAAATATGCCAGGAAGATCCATGGTCTTGCCATGTATGCTGTGCTGCCTCCCTGGAGCACTGAATAGGGATGTGACCGAAGGACTGTCATCAGTCATTAGAGATGTAAAATTTCTGGAAATTTTGAAGCTTGGGAAAAAATGTGGGTTTTTTTGTTGTTGTTTAAAAAAAAAAACAGAACTTTTCAGACAAAAATGAAAAAATGCTATATTAGCATTCCCTACCCCCTTTTACAACTTGAAAGCCATTCTGTTACTTTAGGAACATAAAATATGACTATGGACAATTTGACCTGGCATAAAATTATCACAACTAGCATATTAAAATATAGTGTATCCAAATAATTATTACCAACAACATTTATTTTTAAATAATATTTATTTGTAATTGTAATCCTGAACTGTTTGCTAGTTTATGTGGGGGGGGGAACCTCTACAAAACAATGTTTAAAAATCCAGAATTAACAATTCATAATTCCTCTCCACAGTATAAAATAAAAAATAAAATAAAAACCTAATTCTTGTAAAAAGAATTGAAGAGCAGGGAAATGTATAGAAGGAAGTGGAAATAAGTTTCAATGAAATGAATGGGCATGAAATTTATTATTATTTATTTATTTATTTATTTATTGTATTTATATCCCGCTTAATATCAAAAGATCTCTAAGCGGCTTACAAAGCCACAGTTGGCACAGATAATCACAATTGAACAAACAGACGATAAACACAACAAACTAATATAGTTAAAAACCAGATAGTGTTCCTGGAACTATCTAATAAAAATCTAATAAAAATATCATTCAGGGACATGGCGATGGCGGGGTAAAGAAAGAAAAAAAATAAAACAAAACAAAAAAAACCCCTAGGAATCGCCAAAGGCCTCCCGGAAGAGGTAGGTTTTTAAAGCCTTCCGGAAGGCCAGCAGGGACTCTGCAGAGCGCACTTCAGGAGGGATGGAATTCCAAAGGCTAGGGGCCGCCACTGAGAATGCCCGGGCCCGAGTACTCGACTTCCGGGCTTCTCGAGGAGTGGCGACCCGCAGCAAGTGCGCTCGCGCCTGCCGAACGGGACGGGCCGAGGTGGTTCGCTGAGCGATACGCTCTGTCAGGTAGTCCGGTCCCAAGCCATGGAGGGTTTTATAAACTAAAACCAAGACCTTGAATCTAATCCGGGCTGCAACGGGCAACCAGTGCAAGCGGGCCAGGACTGGCGTGATGTGATCATACCGACGCACGCCGGCCACCAGCCTGGCCGCCGCATTCTGTACCCGCTGCAGCCGCCGGAGAAGAGTCAAGGGCAACCCCATGTAGAGGGCGTTACAGTAGTCTAGCCTCGAGATCACCAGTGCTTGGACCACTGTTCTCAGAGAGTTCGCGTCGAGGTACGGGCGGATCTGGGCGATCCGACGGAGATGGTAATAGGCGGACCTGGTCACCGACGCCACCTGGGATTCCATGGAGAGCGCCGGGTCCAGGAGCACGCCCAGATTCCGCACCCTCTCCGCGAGCTGGAGGGACACTCCCCCCAAACAGGGGAGGGGGCCACCGTACCCCGACGGCGAGCTCCCAAAGAACATAACCTCCGTCTTCTCGGGGTTGAGCTTAAGCCTGTTCGCGCCCGTCCAGGTCAGTACGGCCTCCAGGCACCCATCGAGGACTTCAACAGCTTCCACAGCAGAGGTGGAAAAGGAGAGATAGAGCTGCGTGTCATCAGCGTACTGATGACAGCAGACTCCAAAACTCCTGATGACCCCGCCAACGGCCTTACGTAGATGTTAAACAGCATGGGGGACAGAGACGACCCCTGTGGAACCCCACAAGGGAGAATCCAAGGGCCGATAACTCCCCCATGCTGAACGTACTGCGGCCGGCCCTCCAGGAAGGAACGGAGCCATCTGCGAGCAGAGCCTCCGATCCCAACCTCAGAGAGCCGGTCCAACAGGATACAGTGGTCGACGGTATCAAAGGCCGCTGACAGATCCAGGAGGACCAACAGGGTAGAGCAACCCCTGTCGGCCGCCCGGATAAGGTCATCTTGCAGGGCGACCAAAGCTGTTTCGGTACCCCGACGGGGCCTGAACCCAGACTGGCATGGGTCGAGGCACTGCCGATCCTCCAGGTCTGACTGCAGCCGGACCGCCGCCACCCTCTCGATCACCTTGACCATAAACGGGACGTTGGCGATTGGGAGATAGTTTGTTAAATCGTCAACTGCAAGGCCGGGTTTTTTCAAAATGGGCTTAACCACCGTCTCCTTCAGACGGGAGGGAAAAACCCCCTCACTGAAGGAGGCGGTGGCGATGAAAGAAGCCCATTCGGCCATGGTCCCTCTGGCAGCTCTAATTAGCCAGGCAGGGCAAGGGTCGAAAGGGGTGGAGGCAGGCCGGCAATGCGCCATAGCCCTGGAGACCTCGACAGCGGAAACAGGCCCAAGCGCATCCAACCGAGGCGACGAAGGCGGACCAGCAACTGGTGATGGCAGGGCGGGACCACTGCAACCGGAGTCAAAGCCGGCACGGATGGCCTCTATTTTTGTTCGAAAAAAGGCTGCGAACTGCTCGCTACTGAAATCAGTAGGAGGAGGCCTGGCCAGACTAGGATTGCTGAGGTCACGAACCACCCGGAAAAGCTCCGCCTGGCGGTTCGAGGCCTCCGCAATTCTCAGGGAGGTAAAAGATGTTCTAGCCTCCCTTATCGCGATGGTGTAGCGACTAGACTGGGCATCAACGGCAGCCTTACTCAACGCCGTCCGGGTTTTCCTCCAGCTGCGCTCTAGCCTCCTCCTCTCCTGCTTCATTGCCCTAAGCTCCCCGGTGAACCAAGGGGAAGGCCGGGCTCGGCAACGGAGGAGGCGCTTGGGGGCGATCCGGTCTACGGTGTGGGCAGCTGTTTCATACCAAGTGTTAGCCACAACCTCGGCCGGAGCGCCAGTCAAACCACCAGTCAAACCGCTGAGGGTCCATGAGCCTCCGGGGGCGGGCCAAAACAGAGGCCCGAGGGTCCCCGCGGGGAGGGGCCGGAATCGCCAGGGAAAAAGAGAGCAGGTGGTGGTCTGTCCATGACACAGGCAGGGAAACAATGTTCCCCACCTCCAGACACGAGTCCCCCGACATGGAGGTAAAAACCAGATCCAGGGTATGACCGGACCTGTGGGTGGGGCATAAAACATGCTGGGACAGACCCATGGAAGCCATGGATTCCATGAACTCCAGGGCAGTACCGGAAAGTCCACCGCCGGCGTGCACGTTGAAGTCACCCACCACCAAAAGGCGCGGGGACTTCAACAGAGCAGCGGCGATGAACTCCGTAAGCTCTGGAAGGGATTGTCCTGGGTTGCGGGAGCTCGGTAACCCAGCACAATGCCAAATCTGTCCCGCTGACCCACCAACAGGTGAAGTACTTCCAACCCCTGGCTAACCAATGTCGAGGCCCTGCTGACATGAAAAGAATCCCTGTACACGATCGCAGCCCCTCCCCCTTTTGACCCCCAACCTTCCCACTCCCTCTACCAAGTACCCGGGCGGACACAGGAGAGCAAGGGAAGCCCCACCCTCCGTGCCCACCCAGGTCTCGGTGATAAACGCCAGGTCGGAGTCGCCATCCGCGATGGAATCATGAATGATGGGGATTTTGTTATGCACCGACCTGGCGTTCAACAGGAGACAGGTAAGATTGGGGGCGCTGGTAGAGTGACTCCCGGATACGTGACAGAGAGCCGAGGGGTCAGAACGAGGGACAGGCACAAGTTGCCTGACCCGAGTTCTTCTAGTCTGACGAACCCAACGGCTACAAGCGTACCGCCCACAGCCCGACACCGTTGGTATATGAGCCCCTGCGAACATGGCGATAACGTTGGTCAATCAAAAAAAAAAAAAACCTACAGCAACAAAGCCCCAGAAACAAATATACAGTGCAAACAAATAATAACAATACAATACAAATAAGTAATATACAATACAGAGCAAATAATAAAATACAGTGCAAATAATTCAAAGAAAAATAAAATAAGCAAATAACAGGAAAGCCTTAGGCTGGAGGGAGATGGTTAAAATAATAGGAGCAGGCTAATTGCCAAGGTAGAGATCAGATGCACCTGGGAATGGGGAGAGGGAGGACCATAGGTAGGAGAACTGATTAGCAGCAAGGTCACAAGTAAAGGGGCAGACAAGATGTAATAATAATGCTAGCCACCCCAGCTAATCTAGGAAGTCAAGATCCCAACCGGTCCCAGAAAATATTCTCAATCCCCAAGAACCCTTTAAGCGCCCCATAAAACGCCCTCCCACCCCCAAAACCCCAGTTTCGACCCCCCGGGAAGCAAACAATGGTGGCCGACCTGCCACCCGATAAATCCGAGTCCCACAGGAGGAAAAGGGGAAACATCAACATCTGCTTCTGGTCCGGTGCCCGCACTAAAGCTTGCAGATTAAGGAGTGCAGGCTGAGAAACCCCGATGTTGATGGGTTGGGCACCGGAGGCCGACACGCCACCTGAACCCCCCAACGGGGCTGCCAACGCCGGCGGCCGAGCTGCCGCCCGAGAAAACCTTCCGGCTCCCAGAGATGTAAACTGGGACGCCAGGAAAAGACCAGCCGCAGCAGCAGACCGCACACAAGCAGCGACCTCCGAGGCAGGCCCACCATGGTGGAAAACGACGGACCACAGGTGGAAGAGGGCGGCAGCGACGATTATCCCGGCTGGGAAAAAATGGGCAGCAGCCCGCAGATGGAAGGGAGCGGCGGGCTGCTTGCTCACCGCGCCGGCAGTGGTCTCTGGGGCGGGCCTGCCATGATGGAAAGCGGCGGACCGCCGATGGAAAAAGGCGGCGGGCTGCAGCTGGGAGAAAGGGCGGCGGACCGCAGATGGACGAAAGCGGCGGGCTGCTTGCTCTCCGCACTTGCAGTGACCTCCGGGGCAGGCCCGCCATGATGGAAAGCGGCGGGCCGCAGCTGAAAGAAGGCGGCAGGCTGCAGATGGGGGACGGGCAGCGGACCGCAGATGGGAGAGAGCGGCAGGCTGCATGCTCTCCACGCCGGCAGTAACCTCCGGGGCAGGTCCGCCATGCTGGAGAAGGGCGGACCGCAGACGGGAGAAAGCAGCAACGGCGGTCATCCCGACCGGGAGAAGACAGGCGGCGGGGTGCATGCCCTCCGCGCCGGCAATGGCCTCCATTTCAGGGTCGCAGCTGCAGCGGTCGGCGGCGAACCCCACACGGACAGCCTCGGCGGCAGCCTGGCGGCCTCCTCGAGTTCCCGGCGGCCCCCGGAGCAAATCCTCCGGCGCAAGTCCTCCGTAATGGGGGGTTGGCGAACCGCAGATGGAGGGGGCAGCGGCTGGCCCGCAACGGGGACGCCGAACGACGAGCCGCTTACGGCAGCAGCGACGACAGGGGCCACAAGACCCGCCGAGAGACAGTAGGAACGGCGGGTTGCTGTCAAAGCCGGCGGCAGCCGCGGTCGGCTCAGCTGGTAAGACGCCGAGGGCTAAAACGATGGGAGGGACGCTCGAACCTGTTCGTCGGGAAGATGTTAAAACTCCCTAGGTGGTCTTCAGGCAAGCCCCTTCAGTACCCTTTCCATAGCCCACCGTTCCACAAGTTCTGCTGCTGCTCTTGGCGGCTGAGCTTTATGAAGTTGCTTTCCTCTTTCCAGACGGCGGGGGATTTGGGGGATTACGGTCCAGAAACTGCTTCTTCCCAAGCGGGGCTCCCCTTTAGAAATGCAAGCCCGCCTCTTTCATCTTCATGACTTCATAATTAACTCTCCATTGTGCCATCTCCTTGGGTTACAGCTCCTACATCAAACGACTTCAAATGATGGTGGACCCCAGGGAGCACATATAATGACAGATTTCTGGAAAGATGCCTTTAAATGCTTCTGAACACTGAGGTTCTGTGCTGAACTTTCAGAGTGGATTCTCCCTGTTTATAGTGGTGTGGCAAGGTTGATGAACTCCATAATTATTTTTATTGCTCTGTATTTTCTTCCAGTGCTTTGAGGCCTAGTGAAGATGATAGAACATAACCAAACACACCCAGCCACATACAAAAACAAAAGTAAAACCTTTTTCTTTTTCTTGTGGCAATAGCAGCACCTCCTAAAGAAAGAAATGCATCTTATTCTTGCATTGAAGAGTTCAGTTTGTAACCTAGGACTTGCTTGTCCTCAGTGCACAGAAATTAGAAAAATCTGATACTATGCATATTTTTAGAAATGATTTGGAAAATATTAGAACACCCTGTCTTAAAATATTTTATTCATCATGTTAAAATAAAACATTCCATAATCATTTTTTTCTTTTTTCAATTTTCCAAATTTTTTGGAAAAAAACCAAAAGGCTTCCAGAAAAAAAAATTCTGAATTTTTCCAGTTTTTTTTTTCTGTGACTTCACACCTCTACATTAAACCTACAGATGTATATCCCTTTCTTTTCATCTACATGAGAACAAATGACAAAGCCAAGAGGAAATTTGAAGGAATGGCATTAATGGGACCCCATGACAATCTTCATAGAAATCTACGAAATGAAGCAGGCTATAGTTCACACACCCTCCAGTGTTGCTGTTCAGTCATTCAGTCATATCCGACTCTTCGTGACCCCATGGAATAGAGTTCACCAGGCCTTCCTATCTTCTACTGCCTCCTGGAGTTTGGTCAAACCCATATTGGTTGCATCGATGATACCGTCCAACCATCTCATTCTCTGCCGTCCCCTTTTCCTTTTGCCTTCAATCTTTCCCAACATCAGGGACTTTTCCAAGGACTGCTCTCTCCTCATGAGGTGGCCAAAGTACTGGAGCCTCAGCTTCAAAATCTGTCCTTCCAGTGAACATTTGGGGTTGATTTATTTCAGGATGGATAGGTTTGATCTCCTTGCAGTCCAGGGGACTCTCAAGACTTTCTTCCAGCACCACAGCTCAGAAGCATCAATTCTCCCTCCAGTGTCTGTATGCAAATGCCAGGAGTATGGGAAACACACAAGTAGAACTAGAAATCTTAATTAAGAAGAGCAAATATGACCTGATAGGGATAACTGAAACTTGTTGGGATGGCTCCCATTACTGAAATATATGTACTGAATGATATAAATTGATCAATAAGAACAGAAAGAACAGAAAGGGAGGTGGAGTGGCAGTATATGTCAAAAACACATATTCAGGAATAGAAATGCAGTAGGATGAGCCAAGTTGTCCCATTGAGAAAATTTGGATTAATATTTATTGGGGTGAAAAACAAAATGAACATGGTTGTTGGAATCTGCTACAGACCACCTGATCAAGAAGAAGGTGTGGATGAAACCTTTGAAAAACAAATGACAAGAATTCAAAAAAAAACCCATGATGTTGCAATAATGGATGATTTCAATTATTCTGATATCTGTTGGGGAGAGAAATTCTGCCAAATATGGCCCTTCCAAGAAATTCCTGGTTCACGTGGCTGATAATTTTTGTCCTACAAAAAGTGGAGGGAAGAACTAGAAGAGAAGCTATCCTTGACTTGACTCTAACCAGTTGAGATGACTTGGTGGAAGAAGTGGCAGCAATAGGAACTCTGGGGGAAAGCAAATGTGTTCTACTTGAGTTCTTGATTTCAAAGGAAACAAAAGCACAGTGTAGCTGCACATATACACTGAATTTTTGGAAAGCCAGCTTTAATACACTCAAAATAATGATTGGTGATGTCCCATGGGAGATGATACTAACAGGAAAAGCAGTCCAAGATGAGTGGGAGGTTCTGAAAAAGGATATTCTAAAGGTACAAATACAAACTATTCCAACAAGAACAAACAGTGCAAAACAACTCTGCAAAAAGCTCAAGGAAGACATGAAAACAGAAAGGATGCATACAGGCTAAGCTACAAAGAAATAGTACAGACAAGTAGGAAAGAACTGCAGGGAAGGCTTAGGAAGTCAAGAGCTGATAATGAGTGGAGGTTAGCAAGGCAGAGAACAACCAGAAAGCATTCTTCATGTATGTTTGTAGCAAAAGACAGGGGAAAGAAACAGTGGCTTATTTATTCACTGGGGGTGGGAGAAAAATAACTCAAGATAAAGAGAAGGTAGAAGAGCTACTTATCCTACTTCAACTCAGTCTTCTCCAAAAATACAGTCAGTGACCTTCCAGGTAAATATGAAGCATCAGGGGAAGGGACAGGATTGCAGGTTGAGATTGATAAACAAATACTGGTAATCAATAAGTATCTCTAATACTTTGAGTTCAAATCCTCAGGACCAGATGAACTGCAATATTGAAGGAAATGGCTGAAGAGATCTCAGAAACACCCTATTATTTTCTTTAAATCATGGAGGATGGGTGGTGTGCTGGATGACTGGGGGAGGGATAATGTCCCTTTCTTCAAAAAGGGCACAAATGAGTTACCAGGGAACTACAGACCAGTCAGCCTGACATCAATCCCAGGAAAAATCCTGGAACAGATTATTAAGCAGTCATAATGGAAGCACCTTGAAAACAATTCAGTAATAAGTAGAAGCCAACATGGATTTGTTAAGAACAAATCCTGCCAGACTAAACTTATCTCATTTTTTTAACCAGGTAATCTCCCTGGCTAGAACTTGGATGGGCGACAACCAGGGAATACCAGGTGCTGTTGGCACCTGGAGTAGGAACTGGCAAGCCAGTCCAGTATTCTTGCCAAGAAAACTCCATGGACATGGGGACACGAAGAGTCGGTCACGACTGTATGACACAACAACAACAACCTCCTTGGTAGAGGGAATGCTATAGATAAGAGATGGCCACAAAATGAATTTTAATTCATTTCATTATTCATTATTCATTTCAATACAGAACAAAATGAATAACAAACAGACCCATCAAAGAAAAATGAAATGAAATGAAATGGAAATTTCTGTTTCAAATTTTCGTTTTCCCATAGAATGCATTGAAGCAATGGAAATTTCCCCCTCCCCAACACAGGGGAACCCACAGACTTTTTTCGGGCGCGATTGGGTGAGGGATAAGAAAATAAAATTAAAAATGTGCCAACCTGGCCCGCGGGCCAGCTGGTCGGCACGATAATTATAAATAAATAAATAACCATGCTGACCCGGGCCATCAGCCAGCTGGTTGGCACAATAATTTTAAAAAATTAAAAAATTAATGTGCTGACCCAGCCCATGGGCCAGATGGTTTTTCCCATAGGAATTTTGAAACTGCAATGCATTCCCAGTTGATTGGAAATAATAAAAAAATAAAAATAATTTTTAAAAATGCAGCTACCTGGTCCACAGGCTGGCTGGTTGCTGCCCTCCCCAACACAGGGGAAACCACAGACTTTTGAAATGATTTTTTTAAAAGAATGTTTCATTTTTATGGCTAAAACAATTGGGTGAGGGATAAGAAAATAAAATTAAAAATGTGACTGAACTGGCCAGATGTCACACCAATTTTAAAAAAGGAAGGAGGGGGACCCGGGAAACTACAGGGCCAGCTGGTCAGCACGATAATTATAAATAAATAAATAAATAACCATGCTGACCCGGGCCATCGGCCAGCTGGTTGGCACAATAATTTTAAAAAATTAAAAAATTAATGTGCTGACCCAGCCCATGGGCCAGATGGTTGGCATGATAATAATAATTTTTAGAAACTGCACTGACCCAGCCCACGGGCCAGTTGACTGGCACAATAATAAAAAAATAAAAATAATTTTTAAAAAATGCAGCTACCTGGTCCACAGGCTGGCTGGTCGCTGCAGAACACACCAACCTGGCCCAAGGGCCAGCTGGTCAGTGCAATAAAAAATAATAAAAAAATGTGCTGACCCGGCCCACGGGCCAGCTGGTCAGCATGATAATAAAAAATAAAAAATAAAAACCTAAAACAAGACAAACGAAAAATGAAATGATTTTTTTAAAAAAATGTTTCATTTTTATAGCCCCAAAACAATAAAACTGAAATGAAAACTGAAACTGAAATGAAACGCCATTGTGGCATTTCATGCCCATCTCTACTATAGATGTAATATATCTCAGCTTCAGCAAAGCCTTTGACAAAGTGTCGTATGATGTTCTGGTTGGAATGTGGCAAGATCTACATTCAGCCATTAGAGGATTATGTCTGGTGGATCTCACCTGGAACTGTGAACAATGAGTCCCATTTCTTTAACTAGTATGGCTCTACAAAAGGAGTTGTCCCTGCCTGGTCACCACCCTTCACCTCTTTCTTTCTAACCTGCACTCATGCTTTTTGTCGGAGTGAGGCAGAGACTGTGAGTGTTTGCCTGACTTCATGGGCGTTGCCTGAGCTGCTTTCGCCTTACCTCTTTTTACTTCATTTTGGTATGCTTGCTATGCAGTGTTAGTATTTGTTGTTTTACTAGGAATGTCCCATTTACATTCCTTAGATAAAGTTTGTTTTATACTTCACTTTCATTTTGGTGTCTTCAGCTTTTTATTCCAACATTTCTGACTAGTAGGCTCACTAGATTTGGGCTAGATAGAATAATATCCATGATAAACAGTTGGTTACAAGATGGTACTCAGAGTGCTTATCAGTGGCTCCTTCTCAACTGGAAGTAATAGGTGGAGTATCCAAAGGCTCTGCCCTGGCCCCTGTACTCTTCAATGTTGTTGTTAATGTATTTGTTAAAGAAGTACAGGGAATACTAATCAGATTTGCAAACAACACAAATTTGGGTGAAATAGCCAATACTCTGGAAAACAGAAATAATATTCAAAAGTATCTTGATAGGCTTGAGGTCTGGGCTAAAAACAACAGAATGATAAGTGTAAAGTTCTTTGCCTAGGGTGAAAAGCCAAATGCACAGTTACAAGATGGGGGAATACTTGGCTCAGTAACAGGGATAGGCTATTCGTTGCGGAACCTGCTGGTTCTGAAACGACCCACGCAAGCCCAGCTAGTGTTCAGAAAACAACACACAAGCAGCCAATCGGTTAACTTGTTCTGTGCCCACACAGAGCTGAACTCCAACAAAGAAGCAGGCTCCAATCCAGCCAATCAGGCAGGGAGGTGGGATGATGCCTGTCCCTGCACAGCTCCTGATTGGCCAGCACCATATTCCATACCACTGCACTAATGAATTGAGTTTGTGCTAATTGACTAGTATCTCGATAGACCAGATTTGGGAGAGCAGCTATGTTGGAAGTGTTCAGCCAGTGGTCTGGGATTTTGACTCCCAGTTTATCTTGTGGTAACAGGTTTTAACTCTCAACCCCACCCTACCCCCCATCATCCCACAAACAAGCTCTTCCAGAACTAGAAGGATCTAAGCCAGGGGTGTCCAAACCTTGGCCGTCCAGATGTTTTGGACCACAACTCCCAGAATTCCAAGTCTGTATTGCCAATGACAAAGGACTGTGGGAGTTGTGGTCCAAAACACCTGGCGGGCCAAAGGTTGGACACCACTGAGCTAAGTGCTACTGGAGTGGACAAGCCTATTTTCCCTCCCAGTGGAAATAAGGAGGTGATTTAAACAGGAAAAAGACCGGGAGGAGCACAGGGGAGAGCTTAGGTGGACAAAGCACTTTGGTTAGCTTGGCAGGTTCTTGCTCTCCCTTCTTGCCACAATTGCTTGCCTTTGCCATCCCCTTATCTCCCCCTGACTATTCTTGATGCCATTATATGTAGAAACAAGAACAAAACCAAGAAAAGATAGCTGTCACTAAAGAAAACCCTTCATTCAACAGTAAAATGCAATCCATGAAAGAAGAAAGCATTGATCTCTTTCAGTTAATACCTACAAACCCTCACAGCTTCCGCAGCTTAAGAACCTAGTTAAAACAAACTTGACCCATCAATAAACATTTGCATTCGAGCATTTCACTTCTCTTTCAGGAGGCTTCCCATGGTGAAGAAGAAACAAACAAAAAAAAACCCTCTGTATTATAAAAAGACTGTTGATGCTGTGGAGTCTTTAAACATATCTTCACTCCATTTCTGGTAGAACTGTGACTTTTCCAGTTACTTTTCTAGTTTCAGGAGTGTGACCTCACTAAACAGTGAGGGGAAAATATCACCTGATTTGTGTTGTGGTTTTTGCCGCCACATTATGCTGTGTGGCTGGCATGGAAATCACACTTCAATGGATGGAAGGAGAGCATCATTTGTACCTTGTGCCAACAGCTTACAAAATTCAGATGTGGGTCTTTAAGTTACCAAAAGGATAACTAATTAATTTTGTGAGATTGGAAAGGAAATAAAAAAGGGGAAGCTGTAATGTTAAATTTAAACTTTTAAAGGGGAGAGGAGCGATGTTTGCTGTTCCAGAAAAACCAACAAAGTGTCTTGTTACACCTTAGTGACAAACAGATTTTACTTATGTAAGTTCTTGAGTAATGCTGCCCATTTAGTGTCTCTGATGATGTGGGCTGCAAATCAGTTCAACACCCCAACATAGATAATAATTAAAGCCTAGGCAGTTTTCCTGGGACAGTTCAGTGTTTCCTGCCTCATGTCCTAATACACACAAGGACAAGGACAAGTTACTGTGTCTGTTTTGTAAGATGGTGTGAGTAGCCAAACTCTGGCCAGATCTAGGGTCTTCCACATACACACCACCCCTCAGAGAAATGGCCATCTCGCAGTCAAAAGATTGACCTGAGTCAGTTGCCACCCCTACGTCAACACTAACCCACTTGTGCCATTGTTAATGGCAGCAATTCAAGTGGTTCTGCCAAATGAAACAGAGCTAGCAGGCTCAGGAAGAGCAGCGAAAGGGCTTGTAAAGTGAGGGTCCTGTGGCCAGTTAGGGCAGGGAACTGCTCTGCTAAAGGGCTTCAGGTTAAGTGAACCACCCAGGAGGACTTTGGGGTGCAAAAGAGAAGGAGGGAAGAGAACCATGTACTGCACATGCTGGGTAATGGGAGACCAGAGGGCTGAAGGGGAAGACTGCTTGAAAGCATATGGAGTATGGACCATTTGCATATACTGTTGTTATGGAATACAGTGACTGTATGGCAGCAGATGTCACTCTACTCTGCACTGACAACCACCATCACTGTTAGGTCCATTGCGGTCCTCCTGCTTGTGGAGGGCTTAGAGACCCACCTAGATATGCAACACTTTGGGGGCTGCTTCTAGCAAATGAGGAGAATTGCACAATGTGGCATGCTTAAAACACTACAGAGTGATAGAATGCACCTGTGTGGTCCAGTACTGATCCACATAGAGTGCATTTTGTGATACACCATTAAGGTATGTCTAAGACAGGAATGGGGAGCTGTGCATTGTGGAGGATCCTGCACTTCTCTGTATGCACCACCTGGAATTTTGCCCACAGACCCAGCTCATCTCCTCCTCTCCATTCTCTACATGGGGAAGAGCGGAGCAAGGGAGCAACACTTTCTTAGCCAGCACATGTGAACGCTGTCTGGTTCCTAACCTTGGGCTCAAGCAGCCACTGCAAGTGCAGGCTCAGAGCAGGGGAGATCTTTCTTCAAGTAGCTGTTAAGAGTAAGGAAGGGCAGAAGCTCCATAGGAAGCCTTGTGGCCCAGATGTGGAAGGAGACCAGAGGACTGCAGGCTGGAGATTTGTTTCCCCAGATGTCATTCTATTTTACGTGCATTAGACGAGAGGTTCCCTGTCTTGGGTAACCCAAGTGTTCTTATTTTCTGAGCCGTCGACCTTAGTACAGACTAAATGGTCTATAACAGGCATGTCCAAACTTCAGCCCTCTAGATGTTTTGGACCACAACTCCCACAGTCCTTTGCCATTGTAAATACAGGCTTGGAATTCTGAGAGTTATGGTCCAAAACATCAGCAGGGCCGAAGTTTGGACATGCCTGGTCTATAACATTAGAATTAAAGAGCAGCAGGAGCCTTGCTCAGTATTTAGCATGGGGCAAACAAACTGAGTAGGTGCATAGATCATTTGCTGACTCTATTCATCTCCAAGTTGAGATCTGCATAGTATTCCCATTTAATTTAGAGTTATTATTCTAAATTTGCATCTATTCATCAGTATTTGATATATCCCCTATATTCTGTGGTCTCCTTCTCTTGGGAGGTGCATTTCTTCGTTTTTGACAATGCAGAAGCCACCACTTAGGAATGAGTTCTCCTTGCCCAACAGAGCCAGGTGCATTGTGGAATTATTTATCACTTCTAGCTTTTCTTCCCAAATTTTTCCCTGTTGGATTGCTGTGAGCCCCAATTCAGATGTTTTGATGGCTTGTTGTTTGCCCATATAAAAGAATCACAGGCTGTTTGGAGAAGACGGGGCAATCTGGTGCCCACTAGATGTTTGAAACTAAAATTGCCAGCCATATCAGCCAACACAGATAATGCCCAGGAATTAGAGGACTTGTCATCCGAAACATCTGGAGGCATCACATTTTCCTACGTTGACAGTAAATCTGTTCTTGAATGCTTAGCAGTGTCTAATGGCAGGTGCACCACATGCCCGGCGCATTTGAGCTTCTAATTTAAAGCTTGTTACACAGCACAATTAAGGAAAAGCAGAAAAAGAGCAAAAGGCAAGCAGGCGGTCTTAATCATCACAACAAGACCTTAAATACCATGAGCAGTGCCAGCGTTATGGGGAACTAGCTGCTAGACACATGCCACAGCGACAGGAACAATCCATTTTGTGGATTATCTTTTCCAGTGGGTGTGAATGGAGTGATGCAAACAGTTCTCATAAGAGCTGCAAATGTTTATGAACCATAAACTATGCCAAGGACACTGAACTCACCCGGTTCAGGCACTGCACCACACAAATGACACCCATCCAAGTTGAGGACATGTTCAGATAGCATGCCCATTTTCTTTTAGAGCTGCAACAGAAGAACTTTCTAACTTCACAATGAGGCATATGTTTTCAAGCCTCTAGGCAGCCTGAGGGCAACACCAACAAATGTCAAATTCTCTCTCTATAGGGTAGAGCTGCTCCAGTGACAGTATACTACAGCCAGTGAATACCTGGTATGAAATGTATATCCCATCCCATATTATATTGCACACCTCATTCTGCTGCTATATGCCTGAATAAGTGGACGTGTAGTCCACAAAACATTACATTAAAATATGAAAGTTATTCTTTAAGGTGCCACATGTTTTGTGTCTTTTGTTTTGTTTTTCTTTGATTTTTGCTTGAAGTTTTTATCTGGTTTCTCTCTGACACATTAAACCTGAAGTAGGAAGTTCCCAGTTACCAGCTCATAAGGAAAAGCTGAGGCTGTTCTCAAGTTGAGGGCTCAATCTGTCAAGAATTGTCATTTTTATTAAGACTTGTTTGTGCCTATGCCAGCCTGCTCAGGATGTGATTAACTTCAAAATGAAGTTAGGCCAGGGGCTGAGTGGTGGTGCTGAGTTTAGAGCAAATGCTATGGAAGCCTGTTTATCTCTGCTCCAGCCGTCTGGGTTCTGCTCTCACTCCCACCCACTCCATTTGCCGAGGCCTGAGGAAGCTCTGCTCATATTACCAAAATGAGAGGGCAATGTTTGTTGGTTGTTGGTGTCATCACATGCTCAACCTCATCCATGATGGTCAGGGAAATCCTGGCAGCAAAACAGAATTTAAAAGGCTGCTTGGAAAAAACCATGTATCATGTGGGGAGATGAAATGTCCAAATGAGAACAGTTCAAGCTAAATATCTTGTTCCTTCTGCTTTTTTAAGACCCATCCACATCCTTCTACCGCACTTGGTTCATATCCGGTTTTGCTTTCCTTCCTTCCTGCAGACAATTCATTCACAGTTCTTTGCTGATTAAACAGATGTATGTAGTTTGCATGCATTGTAATACATTGGACACCTGTTCCCTGTTGACTCATAAACAATATGGCCAGGTTTTTTCCAACTGTATACTGTACTGCTTCTCTTTTTAAAACATACATGCAGGTTCACATGCATGAGATGCAAACTTCAATATCAGTGGAAAGGGAATTCCAGAACAGATGGAGAGCTGCCAGTGCCTACTTGTTTATAACCCTGCACCCATCTGATTTGCTAAGATAAGCATGATCATGCAGTAGGACCCATATATCCGCTGGTTTAGTATCTGCAGTTTCACTTATCCACGGTCTGAAAATATTACACACAGCTACCTCTAAAAGTCAGTTCTGAGAATGCATTTCCAACCCTTTGCTTTACTATACATTTAGCATTTCCTATTATCCACAGATTTCAGTATCCATGGGTACAGGGATCCTACTGTACATGGTTAGTACTTGGATGAGAAACCATCAGGGACCTGATGATTTCCAGATAAAGGGAAGAAAGGATTCTGTGTGAGACTCTGGAAAGCCACTGCCAGTTCATGTGGACAATATAGGGTTGAAAAGAGTACAGCTGTGACTTAGCATAGGGCAACTTTATGTGTTCCTTCTTTGAGGACAGGAAGTAGAGCATGACAGCAGTCAATAACCAGCTGTAATTCTTTCAGCTCAATCTGGAAATTTACCAGTACTACTGACCATGGTGCACAGTTTAAGCTCCTTACAAATCAAGATCAGAGGGAAGTCATGAGCATGTTGGGTGACAACAGCGAGAAACACACACAGTGTACAAGTTCTAAAAAGCTCAACAGGAGAAATAAATGGTGCCAAGTAATTTCCTGAGAATACAAGGCAAGTCCGCCTGGCTCGTGTCCCTTTTGGTGCCAAACTAGCTGTTTAAACACTTAGGCTGGGTGAGGTGGTGAACTCTCTAGATTGCAGGAGGAATGGAGCAATTTATCTCTGAGAAGCTGAAGAACATTCACCTGTGGGAAATATGCAATGTGTGCCCCTCCACCTCTCCCTCTGCCGGGGAATTTGCTTGCAACATTATTTGCTGGTACTTTTCCAGATGAATAGGAGCAAAAATCATTTCTATTAGCTGGGCAGAGTCATGCGAAAGAATCTGCTGTGAGGGAGATTTGGCACAGCATTCACAACTCAACCCACTCATCCTTCTCTCTGCACCTCCAAGGAAATGCAGCCCTTTTCACAGGCACAAAACAGTCGCCAAAGGATGCAGGAAACAGTAAAAT
The DNA here is from genome assembly GCA_029282475.1 of Phrynocephalus forsythii. Classification (NCBI taxonomy): domain Eukaryota; kingdom Metazoa; phylum Chordata; class Lepidosauria; order Squamata; family Agamidae; genus Phrynocephalus; species Phrynocephalus forsythii. The sequence continues at coordinate 115,685,152 of JAPFRF010000011.1, forward strand.
GGTATCCAGAGAATAATACCCCCCCCAAAAAAAATCCAGTGTTGCAAGATGCATCCACACCTTTTCTGTCTAGGGTTGTTTAGGATTTCCAGTAGAAAGGGGGCTGGGCAGAGCTACGCCCAAAAATAAAACCTTAGATGGAAGCAAATGTTTCTCCTCAGAGATGCTCCCAGTGAAAGGCCAGTGTTGACTGTCATGCATTCGCTGTCTCCCCAGCTGACTGGAGGGAAGGAACATGCTACTTTTGCCCTTAGCAAAGTTCAGATGAAAATTGGTTCCGGATCAAACCAGCAATGCCTGAGACTCTCATTTCCAAGGGAATTTTTAAAGTATTGCCACTAGTAAAAAAAAAAAAAACTGTACATTATGTACTTACAAAAGAACACAGTGCAAGAACACTGAATGATAGATTTTGTAGTACAAATCCCCCATTTATTGCAGGGGTTAGGGACCCAACCCGACCTGTGATAAAGGAAAATACATGATATGCGGATGCTGATTCAGGTCTGAGGTGTCCTGTACTTACCCCAGGCCTGGCACTGCCCCAAACAGGCCTCCAATGGGATTCTGGGCCTGTCAAAAGCCCCAAAAGGGGTTTTGGGCAATCTTGAAGGCACTTCCGTTTCTTCTGAAGTGACTTCCAGTTCGCCAGAAACCACATCTAGGGCCTCTGACAGGTCTATGAAACCAGTAGAAGGCCCGCTTGGGGCAGCACCAGGCCTGGGATAAGTGCAGGAGGCCTCAAACAGGCCCACACAGCTTGCCCCAGGGGCCCTCGCCTTCATATACTGCAGTCCCACAATATACTGGGATCACAGTATATGAACCGTGAAATTGTGGGGGACAACTTTATACCATACCCCAAGGAGCTAGAAACAGGAGTGGGTATGGACCAGGATGGGGGAACACCTCATCCCATAATCTTTAGAGTTGGGAGATTCTGGGAGTTTCATTCCAACTAGGAAATGTCCTGAGTTCTGGAAAGAGTAATCTAGGCACACTGAAATATGGGAGATGTGTTTCTTGAATGTGAAAACTAGAGATGGGCATGAATCAGAAAAATGGCATTTTGTTTGTCGTTTGTCGTTTGGAGGGTCCGTTTCGGTTCATTTCTGTTTATCAAGATTTTTTGCAAAAAAATTGTTTTCGTTTTGTTCATTTTGTTACCATTTCGTTACCATTTATTTCAATTTTTGTGATTTTTTTTTTAGGATTTTAAGCAATTCACTCATATTGCAGTAATGGAAATGAAACGCACGACAAAACTTCTGGTGTTTCTGTTCGTTTTGTTTCATTTTAGAGACAAAATTCGTTTGTCATTTCGTTACGTAATGAAACAAAAAAACGGAAACGGAAATGAAAAATTGTTCATTTCGTGCCCATCTCTAGAGAAAACATCCCCAAACGAGACCTAATACAAGATGCAGGCATGGGCTGTTAAAGGCATTCCTCTCAACTTGCCAGTCATCACATTTTGGGTGGGTCCTTGACATCTGGCAGGCCCTGGACAGCACCAATTTCCATCAGGGAGGTGGTGGAAAGTTCACCCTTACCGCTGGCTGGCACAGTTTTGTTTTGCTTTGTGCCTTCAGGTGCCTGCAGCGTAACAGCTCAGCTTCAGCCTCTCTCTTTTTCCCAGACAGATGTCAGGCAGACCTGATGGGAGGCAATTACTAGCTGGAGACAGGATGTCACATTTGGGATCTCGGCATTCCTGGTGTGCCTCGGGTTATTTTAAATACCCACAGCCTTCCTCCCAGGGGGACACTTATCTATCGCTACTCCCGGACCTGTACTTTAAGCTTTTGAGGAAATGTTCAGTATTCATGAGACATTGTGAGGCAGTTTGAATGCCCAAATTTATGTTTTGTTCAAAAATAATATTAATAATAAATTTCACAGAGTCTGACATGAAGAGACAGCGTTTCCGTGACTAGCTTTCCAAATGCCGGTGAAAACAGTTTTCTTAGAATTTTGCTTTCACACTAAGCATTTTCTCAGCTCTCTTAGTTTCCTTTAAAAAGCGGAGGGGGGTATCAAAGTTTTTCAACAAAACATCAAACCAAGCACTGTTTTCCCAGAATGCATTGCTTCATTTCACTAGCTGACCACAATGCTATCGAATTAATGTTCTTGACTTCTGCCAGATAGTCAGACAGCTGATTCAGTAGAATAATAAAGCCAGTGGAAGATACACACGGCCTCCTTGTGCTTATGACTCTATGGGGCAGTGGTGGTGAAGCTTCTGCACTCCAGATGTTTTGGACCACAACTCCCAGAATTCTGAGTCTAGATTGCGAGTGAAAAAGCACTGTGGGAGTTGTGGTCCAAAACATCTGGAGTGCCAAAAGTTTGCTACCACTGTTATAGGGGAAAGCTGGGGACCAACAGACTGCAAGCTCCATAGATGCTGTAAGGGGAACAGCAGAGCTAGGGGATGGACAACCTTTGAGGTGTTGCTGTTGTTGATCAGTTGCAATGTATGTCCAGTGAATAGGTAGAGGATGATGGGAATTGGAGTCCTCAAAAAATGCTCTCCCACCCTAAGTGACAGGATTCAAACAAAAATACAGCTCCTCTGCCCTTAGTGGTGCCAATCAGCAATGAGTTGTGCTTGAGGCTCCCTCTGACAAAAGAGTGTCAGCTGGCAGGGGAAAGGGCCTCCATTGCACAGAACAATGTTTCCCCATTGCAGCGGCTGCTTCTCGCCACTGTACTCTGAGCGACCTGTCAAGGAGTGAGATTTGGTTGGGATATTATCAGTTCCAAGACATCCTTTGACATTGGGCAAAAGGAGGAATCTCAGTAAGTCTAGTTTTTTCCACCCCTGCATGACAACAAATTATGAATTAGGCCATTCTAGAATATATGTATTTTTAAAAGCAAACACAGGGTTACTTTTCCTTTCCCTATCTTTGGAAGCAGCATACCACAAATTCTGCAGTTGAGTTTCCCTCGTTTGGGCTAATTTCAGGGGTCAGCAAACCCGGAGTGCAATGTAAGTGCCTTACCCTGGGAAATCCCCCTTCATCATCATGGTATATCTCCCCCGCTAGGTAAGACACATCTAGATTCTTTATCATCTGAACCTACCTTGCCTGTGGACTGGAGCAGGGATGGGCAACTGGTGTCCCTATGGGTGTTGTCAGACAGCATCTCCCATGAACTCTCATCCCTGACTATGCTGGCAAATGGGGTGAAGAGAGTTGTGGTCCAACATCTAGGGGTCCAGAAAGTATCCAGACCCTAGTCCAGGGCAGGATCTTGCTAAAGAGAAGAAGAAGTGGAAACAAATAACCTAGAAACTCATCTTGCTTTTAAAATAACAAACTGTACAGTCTTCAAAGAAACAGTTCCATATTTTCACGGTAGGCAGTTGATTGATTGAATGGAATTTTTATGGTAAATTGTCAACTGAATGATTTATTTCAGGGTTAAAACCTACAGACTCAAGGCCATGGTTCATCTGTTGAGTCATCTTCTTTTCCTACAGTCTTTCTCAGCATCGCCTCAGTTCAGTCATTTTTGCTACTAGGGAGAATCCACTTATCTGTCTTTCAGGTGACCCATGGCATCCATCACGCTCTCTTCCAACCCTCCTCCTCCTCAACAACACCTACTATTACTTAGCCTATTTGAGTCTGTGCAGCACTAGTCGATACATAGCAATTTTTCATCAACACTTCTTAAACAATGATATTGCCAATTAAGATGAACATGATATATGATTTGCAAATTATAAATCATATGAGCCATTAGCTGATTAGGAGAATAACCTATAGTTTAGGCAGAACAAGAAAATGATATATCTGATGTGCAGACTTTATATGGGTAGTGTGGAGTGTTATACCAGAGAAATTGAACAAAAATGCCATTTTAGGATTTTAAAATATTGAGAGCCATGAATTTTACTGAAACCATTAGTAGGAGCATGTGACTTCCCCCTATTGGACAAGCTAAGCGTTCGTCGTAGTCAATGCTGTGAATAATAACAGAAGTCTAATGTTCTCATGTCTTCCTTGTGGGCTGCTTGCTTGCGTCTGGTTCTCTCTTGTGGGAGGGAGATAAAATCCTGGACTAGATAGGCTGTTAGTCTGATTCAACAGGCTCTTCTTATTGTCCTAGTTTGTGACCTAGGCATTGCTCTGAATCCAGCATTGTATATGCATCAATAAACTTCAGACTTGATCAGAACCACCTTTTTCCATCCTAGGCAAATGGCCCAGTTACGACATATGTCCCTACTAAAAAGAAAGATTTCTGAACACATTGATCCATATATTGATAATCTTGAGCCTTAAGAACTGCACTGCTCTTCTGTGGGGATTCTTTCCAAGATGGTATGGAAGCTTCAACTGATCCTGAATGCAGAAGTCAGGTTAACTGTTTAGAATGAAGAGATTGGATCCTACCACCCCTACCCTGGCTCACCTACTCTGGCTCCCTGTCAGCTCCCATGCCAGATTTAAGGTGTTAGTTATGACTTACAAAGCCCTGAATGGTTCGGGACTCTACTTGTCCAAGTGCCTCTTCAGAAAAATATCTGCCCAACCAAACTGTTCACCTTAGACCTCTTGACTGAGGGCACCTACCCCAAGGGAAGTACAGAAACCCACCATGAGGAATCTGGTGTTTTCACTGTTGGCACCCTTGTTGTGGAACAAAGTCCCTTTCAAGATTAGACAGGCCCTGCTTGACAGTCTTTCAGAAGATGCATAAAGATAGAATTGTTTGGGGAGGTCTATGGCAACATTAAATGTTAATTTTTATGACTAATATTTGCAGTATGGATTTTATAATTTGCTACATTATTTGAATTTATGAGAAATTCTGTCTTCAGTTATGGTTCACTAATTTGATTCTAGTCAATGACTGGGGTCAGCTGTGGGTCATTGTTTTCTGTTTTTCTCTCTGTTCTTCTCTTTGTTAATATTGTTTGATTAGGTTACTGGGGCCATTTTCTTTGAATATTTTAAAAGGTTTATTTTATGTTATGTAAACCACCCCAAGTAATGATTTCAGTACACTGAATGGTCCATAAGCCTTATAAATAAAATAAATAGGTAATTTGGTTTATAATCATTTGAAGTTACTGCAGGCTGGGTAGCTTACTGAGCTGGAGCCCATAGCTGTACAGCCTAGGGTTAGGAAAGTGAACTATAACATGGAGGACTCGCAACTAGCTTTCCTCAGACTGACAAAGCTGTTTGGATAAGTCATGAAACTTTTCAATCTCTCAATAAAGAAGTCCAGTTGCCACGACTCAACTTCCAGATAAACTCCCCTGGATGACTGAGAATCTTCACAGATATAGGGTTAGGAACTCCAATATGGCAGCTGGGAGAAGAGCCAGCCTGTGTGGGCTTGACCAAGCTACATGATCCCAGGGCAACCACAGATGAAAGCAAAGCACTTCTGAGTGATTTATATCTACAAAACCCTGAGAAGAATTGCCTTGTCAGAACAAACTCAATGGCACACCACTGAAGTGACTAGATATGCATGTAGTCGGTCCAACTGGAATACAGCAGAAGAATTTTTGGTCGGAGAGTTTAGCAGATGGTTTGAGAAATGATCCCAGTAAGATTCCAGCATGCACTTTCATGTTCTCCAAGTCCAGGATTCACTTCTAAATGAAGAGGACCGGTTTAAACTATATGCCCTACAGGCAAGCTGAGGGTTTAATGGAACATGAGGTGATGTTTACTTGATTTCCTTGGCCAGTATGCCCAGACATGTGGTGCACTTTTCAAAAGCATTCCTTCAGATTCACACATAGTAGTTGCCTCTGGTATACCTTCAGACAGTGTCTTACAGCAGAGATAGACATTGCCCTCTGGATACTGTCAAAGACCCAGCAGTTCTAGCATATACATGCATCCAGTGCAGAGGAATTGTGGGACTTGTGTCCAAAATGGACAGTTGTAGATGACCACCTCTACTTAACCCACATAAATGGCCAGTTAAAGAGCAGGGAAAGTGACAATTCTACAACCATTGCATGCTGAAGCATGGAGAGAGAATTCTAATTGTCTTTATAAAATCAGGAGTTCTCAAAGATTAATCAGATCACGGGGAAGATGTGCTCCATGCATATATCCTTTGAAGAGACATATGTGGAGAAGGGTTCAGAGGAAAGGGTCACTATTTTCCTGACAAAACTGCTTTGTCCTCTCCTAACAAATCCTGTGCCATGGCTGGATCACTACCCTGCTCAACATCCTTCTTCTTGCAAGGCTGCCCGTCATTTTAAGTGGTTTTCCTCCCCTGAAACAAGAAACTGTCTTCCTCATACATTTAGTTTGCATTTTTCCAGTTCCAGAGAAGTTGAGCTCCCTAGGTAACTAACAGCAGCATTGTGTGCTTCAATCTGCTGAGTAAATGGAGTCCTCAGGCTTTCTGTGGAAGCTCCCTTAACAGCAGGCTCACACACCTGAGCTGCAAGCAGGATGATAAGAGGGGGAAGAAGCCATCCAACATTGCAAGCCCTTCTGCATTGGAATGAAAATGAGTTAAGAAGAGCTGAGAATTTAATACTGCAACGAGGTCAGTAGGCATCTAAGGCAGACAGCATGGCGCATAGAGCTCCGCATTCCATCACCCTACAGCATTTGCCACCTAAGCCAGCTGTCTTATTTTTCTTCACAGAAGGCTCCAAGGTGTTCTGGGTTGAAATCCTCAGGTTGAAATTGCCAAGTGTTCTTGCCTAGCCCATTCTTTCTAAGGAAACAGCCTCCCTTAGAGAAGACCTCCCCAGCAAAACTGCCCTAGCCCTTCAGTCTTCTCTATACCTCTGGCAGGAGAAGCATTCCAGTTGTGAGAAACAAAATAGAAATAAATAGGGAGAAATAAATAGGGAGGGAAAATTGTGCTTTCCCTCCCTATTTATTTATTTATATAGCTTGTATGCCATCCACTACCCAAAGGTCTCTGGGCAGCTCACAATCAAAATAAACAATTCAAACAATTAAAAATTTAAAATTGCAATAAAACAAAAATGATAAAAAAAACATTTAAGTGCAATAAATACAATTAGAGATGGGCACGAAACAAACTTTTGGTTCGGTTTGTTATTCGTTATTCATTTCAAACCAAAACGAACCAGAAAATGAACCAAACCAAAACGAATCACCATTTTTTTCCGGTTCGCACCCATCTCTAATGCTAATGTTCTGCTCCCTGCCTTGCTCCAAATTGCATGATGGGCCCAAGTGGAGGCACCTCCTGACTGTCTTCCCAACCTCTTCCCCTCACTCCTGGCTTTTTTATATGCCCACGTAGTACCATTGTAGAGTTTTGAATATTTGACTAAAATTTGTTTGGCTGTGAACTTGGCTCCCATACATACATACTGTGACAAGGAAGCCGGCCTCCTCTCCAGAGAAAACGCCTGGGCAAGAAAGCACAAAGGTCCGACCCAGACAAGAGGAAGGGGAAAGGGAAGCCACAGAGGTGGGAGACACAGGGGACAAACCCCAAGAGGTGGCGTTAGCAGGATGGGCAGGCAAAGAAAGGAAGGAGAAAGAAGAATTAGTGGAGGTTGTAAAAGAGGATCCCTGGATGGGGGAGTGGGCGACTTTCAAATTCCCAGGTGGCAAGTGGCAGAATGGGAGTGGCGGGAGAAAAGAGCAACAAGGGGAGGGATAAAAAGGGGGCAACCCTCACACATACATACAGAGGAGTGTGCTCCCGCTGTTAACCCCAGGCTCCTGCCAACCTAGCAGTTTGAAAGCATGTAAATGCAAGTAGATAAATAGGTACCGCCATTAAAGAGCGGGAAGGTAAAACAGTGTTCCTTTGCAGCCATGCTGGCCACGTGGCCATGGACTTGCACAACACTGGCATGAGCACTGCCCCTAGAGTCAGACACGACTAGCATGCATGTGCGGGGGGTGGGGGGGGGGCTTTACCCTTATACATTGCAAGAAACTCTTCTTTCAAACACTCCAGGCTCGTTAAATTGAGTGTTGGATTTTCTAGCCTATAAATCAGTGGGAGCAAGGAAGAAGGCTAGACATGTCAGCAAGCCAGTATCTGTTATTGTTGCTGTTGTTGTTGTTGAAGGGGGGGGGAAATCAACCACAAGGCACCTGACCTGTTTACATATCTAGAGCATTAATGGTCCTGGACATGGCAGTGAATGATAATAGGCCAAACCGTGCTCTTGTGTATTCCTTGTCAATTCTGCTCTAATAGCATTATGCTGATTTGGCCGTAGTTTGCGGTGAAGTGTAACCTTTTCTGTTTGGGAATTACAGAACATTATTGCCCTTGACAGATGTGACAGGCTGAGTGACTGCCCAGGAAAATCAGACAAACCCGAGAGATGCAAGGAACCGCTACCGATTCTTTGTAAATTACAAACCGAGTAGACAATCACCTCTCTCTCAGGATGCAGTAGATAAGGAGTCTTCTAAGCCATGATAATGATGGCTTTCATGTACAGGTTAAGACATGGAGGAAAAAGCCACATGGTAAGGGGCTGATGCTACTTAAGTGCATTAGAACTTGTGGGTGTGTGAACTGCCTCTGCTAAGAAAAACAATGGTTGATAACTTTGGGAGTCATGCCATGCCCAACTGTAGTAGGAAGAAAGGACAATTGGATGTACCTCAAGCCATTGGCCAGAAGAAGAAAATGTTTATCAAGGACATGGCTTGTATTCTGGGATCAAAGTCCTCCTCTTTGAAGACTGATACTATGGGTTAGGAAGAGTGGGAGAGGGAATGGGTTCCTTGGCATATCCTGGTCCTCCCCTGGAATTTCCTCAGAAGCCAGAGCACAAGAAATACGTTTTGTTAGTGTTACTTGGACCCCACGATCATCATGTTGCTGTTCTTTGATGGTGAGGCCAGAAATCACAGAGGGACCATCCCATGTGGTCAGGAGTAGAGGGCTGTTAAAGGGGACAAGGTCCTTGTACATGGAAGAAGCTCCTTTCTCCAGAGGTTCAGCTAGCCACACAGTTTTGAGCTGCAATTTAAGAGTTAGACAACCTTTAGCCATACAGATGGTTAGGCCTAAAATTGCCATCACCCCAGCAAAGGCTCGTGGAAGTTGTAAGTGAAAAAGGCCAGAGGTGAAAGATTTAAGTGTAAGGCAGCCCAATGTGAAAGAACATTTCTGCCTTTCTCCTCGGAGTTCCACGCATGGCAAGAGACTCGCTTGTTCCATTATGCGGCTTCACAAATAAAATGCACTTGTCCTTCATATTGTCATGCAAGGGTTAATATTATGAGCTAGCTAGTCAGCTAGGTCATCAGTGGTGTTGCTGATGACTCACGTGGATTCGATATCAAATCAAGCCTGAGCTATCTCAGCTATCTGAGGTTTTTAAGCAAAAGCTGGATGGCCATCTGTTGGAGATACTGTGATGGGGGTTCCTGCATGGCAGGGGGTTGTACTAGATGGCCCTTGAGGTCAATTCCAACTCTATGATTCTGTGATTCTATCTGTAGGGGTTAAAAGAACTGATGAATGTCATACTTCAGACACATCATGAGATGGCAAGATTCTCCAGAAAAGACAATAATATTGGGGAAAGTAGAAGGCAGCAGGAGAAAAGGAAGACCAAAAAATGAGATGGATTGTCTCTGTAAAAGGAAGCCACAGGATTGAGTTTACAAGGGCTTTTGAGGATAAGACAGATCTCTTAATCACTGGGTCGCCATATGTTGCAAGTGGCTTGACGGCACATCACAATAACAACAGCAATGATTGTATCAATGGCTATGTGATGGCCATCTTTTTTGTTTTGTTTTGTTGCTATGATAGTTACTGAGAAATCAACATCAACAGAGGCATGACAAGAGTGCAACCACTAGGTAACAGCTTTCCTTTTTATTTGAAACAATTGGCAACACCTAGTGGGATTTCCTAAATTTTAATCTCAGGCCCCAAATGAAATGCATGAGTCTTCTGCACCAACCCTCCCACCCACCCCTTCTGGGCAGCAAGGGGTTATTGACCTCAACATGCCACAGAGAGGAAAGGGGTGTGAAAGTGGGGAGCACGCTGTTTGAAGGACTGAGACAGAAAACAACCCACCCACAATCCAAAAGGAGCTTCATGACCTCCCATATCCGGGCCGCATACTTGGCATTCTTTTCCATCTTGCCAAGAACATCTAAGAACTTACTCCTGACATCTCCATCTTATGTCCTGTTTGAACTTTGGTGCAGCTCTGAGGAAGATGGTGTCGCCCTTGAAATATTAGCAACTTTTTTGTTATTTTACTGGCAGCCTGAAGGTATCATCTGGTCTATTTTTGAGAAAATCTTGTGCATGTTTATTTATTTACCATGTGCCTAGGAAGAAGCCTTGCTATTCCTCTGATTTCACATAGTCCCAACCTACCCAGAACCTTTTCTGCCTTCTACTTATAGCAGAAATATCCTAGGTCAGCAAAGAAAAAGGAAGCCTGTTGGGTTGAGGTTTTTGTTTATTGAGTCTACCATTCATAGACTATGGCCTCCTCAAATTTTCTTTTCTTTGTTGTCTTTAAAACGTATCTACATTACTAGGACACAGTTTGCCAACAAAAGGCCTACATTTTTACATGGATTCTGGGTGGCCACTGTGGAACACATATGCCTGTCCTTCTCCCCCATGTCTTTGGTTCACTCTCTTTTTGCTGGGGTTGTGGTCTCACTGCCAAAGTTCATGCGAGCTGCCCCCTACTTTTCTTTGTTTATTGTGTTCTCCAGGGAAAAGTTGGGCATGTAACTCTGACAGAAGCAATGCTGGTGGCTCTATATACCGTAGCTCTCATTCTTTCACCACCACCGCCAGGCCACTGCTATTTTGCATTTCCTTGAGATCCAGAAACACAGGTATAACACCAGAAACTTAGAGAAGGCTCGGGAACAGAGTAGGCAGGGTACCGCTGGGTGACGGTGGCAAGGTACAGCTATAATTACATAGCTGGCAGCTTTTATGCTTTGTAAATCTTAGGGGAAATGGCAGTTTTGGGATGGAAACAGTATCACCAGGGGGCAGTGCTTTTCTGTGTTCAGAGAAGGCTGCCAAAAATCTGTTTGATTAAAACATTCACTGAACAAAACGAAGCACAGCCTTGAAACAGAAATAACGGTGAAGCTGAGCCTTGGTCAAAAAGATGATTGAAACAGCAATGCAGCCACAGAAGAAAATTTAGGTACAATGCTGAGAGGAGAGGAACATTAACTAATCTTTAGCTTTATCAAACTCTCTCCAATGGCTATCCATCAGAACATGTTCATGATATCAATAATAATAGTATACCATCAAATCTATTCTGAGGCAGGACAGTCCTTTCCCAGGATTTTCTAGGTATTGAGTAGACAGAAGGGGGTCTACTGATCCCTTCTTCTGGGGATTCCCTGGGACTGTGCAGCTTGCCCAAGGCCACACGAGCTGGCTCTACTCCCAGGAAGCACAGTGAGGAATTGAACTCCAAACCTCTTTCTCCACAGCTAGATATCTAACCACTGAGCTATCCAGCCACCAGAGATGACACAGAGACCACCTTTCAGGATACCTGGGGACTGAACAATCAATAATGTTTTTCTTCCCAAGAACCATGCATTTCCCTACACGCAAACAGCAACACGTCTGTGGACAAAGATTATGTGTTCCTTTAGGTGTAAATCAATCAGTGCTTTTAAAAAAACACCACAATAAGTTCTAAGAAGTCAAGACCTGTGCTTGCCAACAGAGAACTAAAGGCTTGGGTAAGGCAGCTTATTCCCTGCTGGCTTCTTTCAAGAAACAGTGTCTATTCATCTCGACCTCCCAACAATCTGATTTGCAGGATCATTCAGAAGTCCCTCTTATGTTATTTCAATAAGTACAGTACTACCTTGGTTTACGAGCATAATAATAATCATGCTTGTAGACCAAAACACTCTTATATCAAAGCATATTTCCCCATAAGAAATAATGGAAACTCAAATGATTTGTTCTGGGGTCCCATAGACAACATACTGTAAACATACAATGACAAATCTCACAAAAGAAGTTGGCTATAAGTTCATATCTACACCATGGTTTAGGTACCTGGCTGCAGAACCTGTTCTGCTTTGGGAGGAATGACTGGATTTTGCTCTGTGTTTTTAATGTGACAATAATTGTCACACAAATAATAATTGTCACGTGAATAGGTTTGTGCTGTTTGTAGCCCTATACATACTTAACTAGCTGCCCCATGACTAGAAATTGTTTGAAAAAAATAAGGAAGGATGTTGAAAACAAATTACAGAAAAATATAAAGAAAAATAAAATCCTAACCTGCACATTCTTGGTTGGTGTAAGGAAGACCTCTATTTCTCTCTTCTCCATGTGCTTTTGAGGCTTACTTGAGATGGAACACTCCAGACAATCCTCCACAATCCAGCAGGGAGAGAGAGAGAAAGAGAGAGAGAGAGAGCTACAATTGGCTCACTTGTGATCATGTGACCTGCTCCAGTGCTCCTATTGCAAAACATTGCTGGTTGATCAAGACAAAATTGATCAGAAATTGTTGCTGGTCTTGGAAATCACTGTAAGTCAAGGCCTTCTTAAACCAAGGCATTACTGTATTAGGGTCACTATAGCACACTACAGCTTCGCAAAGTCCACTGTGCTGACTAGCCCAACTCCCTCCCCAAAAGGATGTTAGCCTATTTGCCTTGAAAAATATTTTTACTTATTTTAATTTGAATTTTATTTATAAGCCCCCTTTCTTCCAATAAAAGAGATATGGTCGTTCACTGGAGTATCTTGACAAAGCCTTCCTAGTCCAGTTAGTTGAATGCAAATCTGAGTCGACCAAGTGAGTGATGATTTATAGATTGAGTCAAAGGGATTAGAGACAAGGCTTCACTACTATTCTGTAGAGATGCATTCCTCAAAACAAGATCTCAGCTCATTTATTTATTTAGAAAAGAAAAAAGAAAAACAGGCAAGTCAACAGAATACTCCAAAGCATTTCCTTTCATGGTCTTTATATCATGCTGTGTGATGGGAGTTGTCTTGTGAGCTCACACATGTCTCAGTAGGACAGAAGCACAAATTTCTTCTTCCTCTTCATGAGATTCTGGAGAACTCATTAGTTTCCTCAGGTTTCTTCTCCCTGTGTTGCAATATGCGGAACTGGATACACTCTTGGTTACCTTTAGAGTCTAAAGCTTCTCTTTCACTTAGTACAAACAGTTTTGGACAAACTTGCTTTTCTAGACCAGGGATGGCGAATCTATGGCATGCGTGCCCAGGGTGACATGTGGAGAGCTTTTGAGTGGCATGTGACAGTCCCCTGGGAGTCAGCACTTCCCCCTCCTCTTTAGCAGCCAGAAGGATTTGTACGGAAGGAGCCAAGTCAGCTAACCAGCAGTAAGACAGAGAGGAGGGGGAGGAGGACGGAGGAGGGATATTTAGGTTTCGGTTTCTTTGACTTGCATGGAAGAAGGGGGGGAGCCAAGTCAGCTAACCAGCAGTAAAATGAAGAGGTGGCAGGGGAGGGACGTTTAGTTTTCCTTTCTTTGACTTGCATGGAAGAACCAGGGAGGGAAAGAAGCCAGGTCAGCTAACCAGCAATAAGATGGAGGGGGGAAGGGGAATGCTTTGCTTTCCTTTCTTTGAGTTTTGCCTGGAAAGTACCCCGGTTTTAAGCCTGGTGATTACACATCTCCATCATGATGTGTAACCTGTGACGGACCTTTCATCTATGAATCTATATAAGTCAAAATATATGGCATAACTAGTTGCTCTTTCCTCATGTATTGATTGTAGAACTTGGAAACAGGTAGCCTTATTGACTCAGTGGGATTTACGTAAGTTGATTTATTTCATCAATTGATTCATTCATAGCGGAATTTAGTATTAGGATGCTGGCCATTATTTTCAACTCAATAGTGCAAAATCCAGAAAATTTATTCACTACTGTTGAGCATGTTAAGAGAAATGTACAGTTTATATGAAGTTAACCTTTTGTGCAAACCATAATCTTTTGCTATGATGTATTACAAAATCATGTTATAAAGGACCAAATATGGCTGACATAACAAAAATTAAACAAGCACTTAACTTAATAATGAGGGTACAATATTAAAAGGATCAATGAATACCATACCAAGAAACATATGTAGTGTTACATTCTTTCTGGAAATTTTCATGCCCACATTAAGGTCACTGTTTTTAGGTTTAGAACATAAGAACATAAGAAGAGCCATGCTGGATCGGGCCAAAGGCCCATCTAGTCCAGCTTCCTGTATCTCACAGTGGCCCAACCAGATACGTCTGCGAGTGCACGAGACTAGATATCTGTCTCCTTATACTCCCCTGCATCTGGTTCTTGAAGTACCCCGGTTTTAAGCCTGGAGATGATACAACTCCCTCATGGTTTGTAACCTGTGATAGACTTTTCCTCCAGGAATCTGTCCCAATTCCTTTTGAAGGCATCCAGGCCAGATGCCATCACCACATCCTGTGGCAGGGAGTTCCACAGACTAACAACGTGCTGCATGAAAAAATATTTTCTTTTGTCTGTTCTTACTTTGTTTAAATGTGTCTTCTAATGATGGGTCTCGTGCAGAGTTTCACATAGCTGTGCTGTGAGTGTTCATGTAATACAGCCATTACAAAAGACAGTACTGGGGTGCGAAGGACCAGTTACTCCCCCTTGTTCAATAAAAGTTGAACACCCACATGCCCAGCATGCAATTAAACTGTTGAACTCCTTGCCACAGGTGGTCAGTGAAACATTGGCCCCTTGTGCATTTTTAACCTTGGGTACCAATGAATTCAGGCTAAATTTCCATATTGGCACTCGGCAAAAAATAAGTGGGTTTTCAGTCGCTGTTTGGGCACTTGGCCTCAAAAAGGTTCACCATCCCTGTTCTAGACTCTAATCCCAAGGATGTCCCAGTTAGTGTCCATGATGAAAGTGATTCTGGGAATTCCAGTCCCAAAAGCAAACTATGGACAATGGATAATGCTAGCACCCATGTATGTATGTCTCCCAGAACTAGACATGGGCACGACTCGGTGAAATTGTCGTTTCCGTTTTCGGTTATCGTTTCCGTTACGTAGCGGAAACTGTAACAATAATTAAGCTGTCAGAACTCGAACTCGAACAGAAAAAAGAAAAATTTGGTCGGGTTTTTCGTTTCCATTTGTGGCATTGCGGCGATCGCGCAATGCGAAGCACAGAAAAAGTTTTTAAAGTTTTTTTAAAAAAACCGATTCCCGGCCAAAAAAGCAGGGGAAAATATGCCTGCCTGAGGCTTTGCCACCTACCAGAGGGGTGGTTTCTGGGGGGTCCCTGGCCTTTCCCCCCTCTTCTGTCCTGGGCTTCTTGCACCAGGCTGCGGGGGGGGGTCATCCTCGTCGTCTCGCCATGCCATGCAGTGGGGGGGGTCCAAAATGGCGACCACAATTTTTCTTTTGAAATCGTGGTCAAAAAACACACCAAATCACCACAGAAACATGTAAATTTATTTATTTTAAATGCCTGAATTTTAATAGTAGCAGCAGTGGGTTTTTTATAGCAATAAAACGTCGTATTGATTTTATTTTATTTTATTTTTTATTTTTTTTTAGACCTGCCCATTTGGGATGGGCATGGGATGGGACCATGCAAATTGTTTGAACCATTCCACCAATGGCATCGCCAGGTTTTTGATTGACACTTCTGGATGTCTCAGAGGGCATAAAAAGCTGAGTCACCGTCCAGAAATCGCAGTCGGGTGTATGGATGTGGTTGAGGGAGGAGGGCTGGCTGCTGGTGCTGGTGTGATCCGATCGAGATTGAGGAGGGAGGCTGGAGGCTTTAGGATTTAAGTTAGGCAGACAGGGAGGGAATTGAATTTAGAAAATAATTTCTTTGATTCCCTGCAGCTTTGTCTGCTGAAGGGAATAGCAGTTTATTCTTTATTTCTTCTCTGGCAGTTTGTGAGGATTTTTTTTCTCATATTGGATAAAGGGGGAGGTTCGACTGGGAGTGGGAGGTGTGGATTTATTTTAAAAATATATTATATACTACCATTTATTTTCTATTTTCCCAACTTCAATTTGCTTGCACATACACACATTTGGGGTGCAAACCAAGAACAGAACCTCTAAAAGTGATATCCTAACTGCCCACTCACCCGTCCACCTGCGCCGCCCCCCGCCTGCAGCCCGCGCCACCGCCCGCTCGCTCGCCCGCCAGCTGCCGCCACCCACTGCCTAGAGCACAAAAACACCTAGCGCCGGCCCTGATTGTGGGATGCCCCTATGCTCTGGGAAGTCAAATCGCGCTAAATCACGGTGGAAATGACAAACGACAAACGGAAATGACATTTTTTTGAAAAAATTTGCGACAAACTGAAACGACCCGAAACGGACCCGTTCTGACAAGCGAAAACTCGAAACATCATTTTTTCTGGTCGTGCCCATGTCTACCCAGAACATAAGAGAAGATAAGGATCTCAGCTTCCCAGGGATCCTTGGTTATCCTTAACCAAGGCCAAGAAGAGTTCCGCGAGCATCAAGCCCTCTCACTTGTGGCAGCATCCTTGTGGAGGGGAGGCTCCCCTTTGTGCTTCACCAGGCTGCCTTTTCCTCCCAACTTTCAAGAGCATGCTAAAGACCATGCTTTTCAAATAAGCAGGTAAAGAGATCCTCCCCTGAGCTTGCATGTATTTGAGTGTTCTGCATTTAGATAGATCTTGATGGTTGGTTAATTTTTTAAAAACTTGCTCTGTTCAATGTTGTCTCTGTGGTGTTGGATTTGTTGGGATACATTTCTTTTGCATATATATATATATATATATATATATATATATATATATATATATATATATATATATATATATATATATATATATATATATATATATATATATATATATATATATATATATATATATATATTTTTCGTAGATTTTCACGGGTATAGGTATGCATGTTAGGTGGATTCGGGTTTCTTCCCGTGTAGAAATCTGGTTGTTCTGGCGGCGTTTCGACGAGGTCTCACTCGTCATCTTCAGGCTGGTGGTCTGGCTTCTTTCTTCTTGAAGCAAAGCGTGATCTCAGTTGAAGTCCTTCTATAAATACTGCTGGGGGTGTGTGGTTTGCTTGCTCTGTTGCTGATTGTAGGTTCCTTTGTTCTTTTGTGATCTGCTGTGTGGCTGAGGCGATCGTTAAGGGATTAACTGCTGGTGGGTTAGATGGCTGTTTAGAGACATCTTGTGTGGGTGAGTTGCTGGATATGTGTCTATCAGCCTTTTGTTTCTTAACGACCTTGGTGGTGGGCGTTCTGGCAGCATCCTGGGCTTTGGTGGAGTGGGGTCCTGTGTCTTGTGAATTCATTTTGGTCTGGCTACGTGTCTGTGGTCTCCCAATGTTTTTTTGGCGTGTGTAAGTGTGCTCCATGTGGTGACTGGAGTGGGGTGCCGCAGTAGATGGTGCAGTCGTGGTTTTGTTATTGGATGGTGGTTTCGTTTCATCTGTGGGACGGGTCTGGGTTTGTGTTTGGTGTGGATGGAAGGTGGTGGCATCTTGTGTCCTTTTGGACCTGGTGTCAGTCTTTGTGACAGAGGCTCGTCTGTTGACCAGGGCTAGTTTCCAGATGTCAGGCAAGCGGGAGGTGTCATCACGTTTATTCATGTTGTTTGGGTGTTTCTCTATTTCAATGGCTTCCATGATTATTCGACTGTTGAAGTGTTCAGTTTTGGAGATGAGTTTGGTTCTTTCAAAATCAATTTCATGACCTGTTGTTTTTATGTGCTGGAAGAGAGAGGAAGATTTTTCTTCTTTTTGACTGCGTTCTTGTGTTCTGCGATGCGTGCGCTTATTCTCCTGTTTGTCTGTCCGATGTATGTGGCTGGACAGACTTTGCATGGTATTTCGTAGACTCCTTGGTTTTCTAGCTCAATCTTGTCTTTGGGGTTTCTTAAAATGTTGGCTATTTTTTGGTCGGTGCAAAAGGCTGTCTTGATATTGTGTTTGTGGAGAATTTTGCTGATTTTGTCTGTGGTGCCTTTGATGTAAGGGAGGAGGGCGGTGCCGTTGTTCTCTTCTGTTTCTTGGTTCTTGGGGGTGTTTCCTTTTGGATTAGTTTGGTGATGGTGTTTTTTGGAATCCGTTCGCAATTAAAACATTCGAGAGAGTGTGTAATTCAGTTTTTAGGTGGTCTTTGTCAGCGAGGCGTTTGGTTCTGGAGATGAGGGTTTTTGCTACGGAGTTGATCTGTGCAGGGTGGTGGTGTGATTGTGCATTTAAGTAGCGGTTAGTATGTGTTTTTTTCTGGTAGATGGTATGTCCTAAGGAGCCGTCGGGTTTTTGTAGATTAGGACGTCCAGGAAGGGAAGTTGGTTGTTGGCTTCTATTTCCATAGTGAATTGTATTTTTGGGGTGTAGGCTGTTGAGATGTGTGAGGAAGTTGTTCAGTTTATCTTTCCCGTGTGGCCAGATAACAAAGGTGTCGTCAACATATCTGAGCCAGAGTTTGGGTTTATGTTCGGACTTCTGTAACGCGTTGGTTTCAAAGTGTTCCATATATAGGTTTGCGATGACCGGTGAGAGGGTGATCCCATGGGTGCTCCTTCTATCTGTTTGTATCTTTGTCCATTGTGGATGAAGTATGTGTTGGTTAGGCAGTGGTTGGTCAGATCTAGGATGTGCTTGGGGGTTGTATTTGTTGTGGATAGCTGTCAAGGCTTCTTGAATGGGCACTTGTGTGAAGAGCGAAACAACATCGAAGCTCATGAGTAGGTCATTGGGTTGTAGGTCTTGTTTCTTTATAATTTCTATGAAGTGGAACGAGTTTTGTACGTATGAAGTGATGGATTCTGCATAGGGCTGGAGTTGTTTGGCAAGAAATTTGGCGAGGTTTTGTAGAGGTGAGCCTATGGAGCTGACTATGGGTCTGAGAGGTGTTCCTTCTTTGTGAATCTTGGGGAGGCCGTAGAGCTTGGGGCATCTGGATGATTTCTCTCTGGGGATGATGCTTGGCTTGATTTCTTCACTTAAGGGAGAGGCTTTTATTTTGGCTTTGGTGGTTTTTTTCCAGGTAGGTGGTGGGGTCTGTGTTCAAAGGTATGTAAGCAGGGTCTTGTAGTAGGTTGGATAATTTGGCTTGGTAGTCGGATGTGTTCATCACCACTGTGGCATTGCCTTTGTCTGCTGGGAGAATGATTATGTTGTGGTCTTTCCTCAGGTTGGTGAGGGCTTTTGTTCTTCTTTGTGTAAATTGCTTCTGGGTGGTTTGCTGGAGCAGAGGACATTGGTGACTTCGAGTCTGATTTTGTTGGCTTCATCTGGGTTGATTTTGGTTAGGCTGGCTTCCACTCCGCATATGATGTTTTCGGTGGGGATGTGTCTGGGGGCGACTGCAAAGTTGAATCCTTTGGAAAGGACTTTGGTCTCTGCGATGGTGAGTGTCCTGTCTGATATGTTGTGAACTGTTTGTTTCATGGGTTGTTGTGTGGGGGTTGGGCTTCTGGCGTTTTTCCAGTTTGTGGAGTTTGTTGGTGTGTGTGTCTGTCTTGTG
This sequence comes from Phrynocephalus forsythii, assembly GCA_029282475.1. NCBI lineage: Eukaryota > Metazoa > Chordata > Lepidosauria > Squamata > Agamidae > Phrynocephalus > Phrynocephalus forsythii. The sequence goes on from JAPFRF010000011.1 coordinate 115,704,641, forward strand.
GGAGGTCTCTGTTTCAGCTCTCCAGGCGGCGAGTTGCTTGGATTTGTTCCAGAGTGTTGGGTGGATTTTGTTGCTGAGTTTGAGGTGGAGAGTGAGTAGATCTCTGTTGGTTTGATCTAGTAGGTATCTTTTCCTGTGTAGTTCGCTTCTGATTAGGGCTAGTTCTGTTCTTTTCAGGATCCTTTCGCTGGATGGGGTTTTTGAGTGGAATTTCAGTTGGAAGCTTGTGGGGATCACATTTTTGTCTCGGCAGTTGCGTAGGAATGCAATGTCACATAAGATGGTGGCTCTTCGGACTTCTAGTTTCTCGTAGGTTCTGGTCAGCTGGAAGGTTTCCTCCCCGTAGAGGTCGGATATTTGTTTTCGTAGATTTTCACGGGTATAGGTATGCATGTTAGGGTGGATTCGGGTTTCTTCCCGTGTAGAAATCTGGTTGTTCTGGCGACGTTTCGACGAGGTCTCACTCGTCATCTTCAGGCTGGTGGTCTGGCTTCTTTCTTCTTGAAGCAAAGCGTGATCTCAGTTGAAGTCCTTCTATAAATACTGCTGGGGGTGTGTGGTTTGCTTGCTCTGTTGCTGATTGTAGGTTCCTTTGTTCTTTTGTGATCTGCTGTGTGGCTGAGGCGATCGTTAAGGGATTAACTGCTGGTGGGTTAGATGGCTGTTTAGAGACATCTTGTGTGGGTGAGTTGCTGGATATGTGTCTATCAGCCTTTTGTTTCTTAACGACCTTGGTGGTGGGCGTTCTGGCAGCATCCTGGGCTTTGGTGGAGTGGGGTCCTGTGTCTTGTGAATTCATTTTGGTCTGGCTACGTGTCTGTGGTCTCCCAATGTTTTTTTGGCGTGTGTAAGTGTGCTCCATGTGGTGACTGGAGTGGGGTGCCGCAGTAGATGGTGCAGTCGTGGTTTTGTTATTGGATGGTGGTTTCGTTTCATCTGTGGGACGGGTCTGGGTTTGTGTTTGGTGTGGATGGAAGGTGGTGGCATCTTGTGTCCTTTTGGACCTGGTGTCAGTCTTTGTGACAGAGGCTCGTCTGTTGACCAGGGCTAGTTTCCAGATGTCAGGCAAGCGGGAGGTGTCATCACGTTTATTCATGTTGTTTGGGTGTTTCTCTATTTCAATGGCTTCCATGATTATTCGACTGTTGAAGTGTTCAGTTTTGGAGATGAGTTTGGTTCTTTCAAAATCAATTTCATGACCTGTTGTTTTTATGTGCTGGAAGAGAGAGGAAGATTTTTCTTCTTTTTTGACTGCGTTCTTGTGTTCTGCGATGCGTGCGCTTATTCTCCTGTTTGTCTGTCCGATGTATGTGGCTGGACAGACTTTGCATGGTATTTCGTAGACTCCTTGGTTTTCTAGCTCAATCTTGTCTTTGGGGTTTCTTAAAATGTTGGCTATTTTTTGGTCGGTGCAAAAGGCTGTCTTGATATTGTGTTTGTGGAGAATTTTGCTGATTTTGTCTGTGGTGCCTTTGATGAACAAATCCAAGCAACTGGCCGCCTGGAGAGCTGAAACAGAGACCTCCCACAAGACAGACACACACACCAACAAACTCCACAAACTGGAAAAACGCCAGAAGCCCAACCCCCCCACACAACAGCCCATGAAACAAACAGTTCACAACATATCAGACAGGACACTCACCATCGCAGAGACCAAAGTCCTTTCCAAAGGATTCAACTTTGCAATCGCCCCCAGACACATCCCCACCGAAAACATCATATGCGGAGGGAAGCCAGCGTAACCAAAATCAACCCAGATGAAGCCAACAAAATCAGACTCGAAGTCACCAATGTCCTCTGCTCCAGCAAACCACCCAGAAGCAATTTACACAAAGAAGAACAAAAAGCCCTCTCAACCTGAGGAAAGACAACAACATAATCATTCTCCCAGCAGACAAAGGCAATGCCACAGTGGTGATGAACACATCCGACTACCAAGCCAAATTATCCAACCTACTACAAGACCCTGCTTACATACCTTTGAACACAGACCCCACCACCTACCTGGAAAAAACCACCAAAGCCAAAATAAAAGCCTCTCCCTTAAGTGAAGAAATCAAGCCAAGCATCATCCCCAGAGAGAAATCATCCAGATGCCCCAAGCTCTACGGCCTCCCCAAGATTCACAAAGAAGGAACACCTCTCAGACCCATAGTCAGCTCCATAGGCTCACCTCTACAAAACCTCGCCAAATTTCTTGCCAAACAACTCCAGCCCTATGCAGAATCCATCACTTCATACGTACAAAACTCGTTCCACTTCATAGAAATTATAAAGAAACAAGACCTACAACCCAATGACCTACTCGTGAGCTTCGATGTTGTTTCGCTCTTCACACAAGTGCCCATTCAAGAAGCCTTGACAGCTATCCACAACAAATACAACCCCCAAACACATCCTAGATCTGACCAACCACTGCCTAACCAACACATACTTCATCCACAATGGACAAAGATACAAACAGATAGAAGGAGCACCCATGGGATCACCCCTCTCACCGGTCATCGCAAACCTATATATGGAACACTTTGAAACCAACGCGTTACAGAAGTCCGAACATAAACCCAAACTCTGGCTCAGATATGTTGACGACACCTTTGTTATCTGGCCACACGGGAAAGATAAACTGAACAACTTCCTCACACATCTCAACAGCCTACACCCCAAAATACAATTCACTATGGAAATAGAAGCCAACAACCAACTTCCCTTCCTGGACGTCCTAATCTACAAAAACCCGACGGCTCCTTAGGACATACCATCTACCAGAAAAAACACATACAAACCGCTACTTAAATGCACAATCACACCACCACCCTGCACAGATCAACTCCGTAGCAAAACCCTCATCTCCAGAACCAAACGCCTCGCTGACAAAGACCACCTAAAAACTGAACTACACACTCTCTCGAATGTTTTAATTGCGAACGGATTCCAAAAAAACACCATCACCAAACTAATCCAAAAGGAAACACCCCCCAAGAACCAAGAAACAGAAGAGAACAACGGCACCGCCCTCCTCCCTTACATCAAAGGCACCACAGACAAAATCAGCAAAATTCTCCACAAACACAATATCAAGACAGCCTTTTGCACCGACCAAAAAATAGCCAACATCTTAAGAAACCCCAAAGACAAGATTGAGCTAGAAAACCAAGGAGTCTACGAAATACCATGCAAAGTCTGTCCAGCCACATACATCGGACAAACAAACAGGAGAATAAGCGCACGCATCGCAGAACACAAGAACGCAGTGAAAAAAGAAGAAAAATCTTCCTCTCTCTTCCAGCACATAAAAACAACAGGTCATGAAATTGACTTTGAAAGAACCAAACTCATCTCCAAAACTGAACACTTCAACAGTCGAATAATCATGGAAGCCATTGAAATAGAGAAACACCCAAACAACATGAATAAACGTGATGACACCTCCCGCTTACCTGACATCTGGAAACTAGCCCTGGTCAACAGACGAGCCTCTGTCACAAAGACTGACACCAGGTCCAAAAGGACACAAGATGCCACCACCTTCCATCCACACCAAACACAAACCCAGACCCTTCCCACAGATGAAACGAAACCACCATCCAATAACAAAACCACGACTGCACCATCTACTGCGGCACCCCACTCCAGTCACCACATGGAGCACACTCACACACCCCAAAAAACATTGGGAGACCACAGACACGTAGCCAGACCAAAATGAATTCACAAGACACAGGACCCCACTCCACCAAAGCCCAGGATACTGCCAGAACCTACCAGCCATCTAACCCACCAGCATGTAAACAGCCATCTAAACAGCCATCAGCAGTTAATCCCTTAACGATCGCCTCAGCCACACAGCAGATCACAAAAGAACAAAGGAACAAAGGAACCTACAATCAGCAACAGAGCAAGCAAACCACACCCCCAGCAGTATTTATAGAAGGACTTCAACTGAGACCACACTTTGCTTCAAGAAGAAAGAAGCCAGAACACCAGCCTGAAGATGACGAGTGAGACCTCGTCGAAACGTCCGCCAAAACAACCAGATTTCTACACGGGAAGAAACCCGAATCCACCCTAACATGCATACCTATACCCGTGAAAATCTACGAAAACATATATATATATATATATATATATATATATATATATATATATATATATATATATATATATATATATATATATATATATATATATATATATATATATATCATCTGGTTTCTTGTCCTTTGAAAGGCCTGAAGGAAAGTGCATATAGCCAAGGCTGTTTCAACACTGATGTATCACGAGCAAAATGAGAGCAGGTCCAATAAATGTTGCAATGATTCAAAACTGCCGTGCTTAGAATAAGCCTGGGACCAGACCCACGAGAATGGCACAGGCGCACTCACTTAGAGTGGCCACACCAAGAGAGGCACGGAAGTCGCTTACGCGTAACTGCGCCTTCTCTGTGGTGGGCCCTACACTGTGGAACCAGCTACCTAGTGAGCTGCGCCTTGCAGTGTCCCTGCCTGCCTTTTAAAAAGCCTTGAAAACCCATCTCTTCAAGGAGGCATATGGCGACCTTTTTGTTTAATTTTCCTTTCTTTTTTTTTTCTTTTTTCCTCCTCCTGTGCCACCTACACCATTCTCAGCAGAGGGTATTGTACCCTCCTACTTTTACTGGTGCCTCTGATTTTTATGCTTGTTTGTTGTTGTTTTATTCTTTTTTAGTGTACACTGCCCCGAGTTCTGTCTCGGAAGATGGGGCGGTATATAAATATAATAATAAATAAATAATAAATAAGCCTCTACTGTACTTGTAACTGCTATAAATCACAGAATTGCAGAGTTGGGAGGAACCCTATCAATATGCAAGCCCAGCTTATGCCACTGTTATCAGGCGTTCATCCTCCAGTTTGATCCATGTCTTCCATTATTAATTAATTAATTAATTAGATTTTTATACCACACCATCTAGCCCAAAGGCTACTCTGGGTGTTTTGCAACATAAAAACTATAAACAATAAACAGTAACAAATGAAATACAAAGTTAATCCAAAAGGATATCAACATACAACCATAAAAAGATAACTACAATCAAATACAATATTGACCCCAAAAAAGATTGCAGTACCAAAGTAAACTTTAAAAAAAAATCAAATTAGAAGAGTTGTTGTTGCTGTACCAAAAAACAAAAAACAAATACAATGTAATGGGAACCATACATGTTTTCAGAATTTATACAGGTCATGGAAACTAGCTTTTCTTGGGATGTACTTTCAAGTAATAAAAATAATATACCACAACTTTGAGTCAACTCAAAATTCTGGCAATCATTTCCAGCATTTTCTATTTATAAAGTACTCAGAATTTGTTTACCAGTTCCTTCTTCCAGGGGCCCTTTGGGACCAAGTACCTTGCCTGCATGAAAAATTAATTAACTAACTAATTAACTTATTTTATCATACACAGCCTTTAGGATGCATTAATTTTAGACATCATTCTGCACTCTATATCTACTGTTTTGCCTTTTTTGATACAGTACTGACATATTTTAATGCACTTCTATCGACATTGTTTTTTTTTTTTTTGTAATAAACTGCCTCAGGCATGGAAAGGCAAGATGGCTTTTTAAAAAATTAATAATAAAGACTGAGAGAGGGACTGTTTGGTCCTTCTCCTTCCCACTCTGTCTCTCTCTCTCTCCCTCTCTTTCCTTCCTATGAACTGATAAAGGCAGAATTCCAAAGAGACCGTTCGTTATTGTGCCGGCATCCAAACATCATCCCCTTGATATCCCTATGGGCGTCCTTTACTTCCCAGGTGCATTGTTTCTATTTGCCATCCCCAAAACATTTCATTTGGAAAGAGGTCCCCACCTACCCACCTCTCTCTCCATCCCTTCCTGTCAGGCCCTGTGGTTATTATAAGCTCATCTGCCTAATGGGATGGGCTGATTTATCTCGTTTTTGCTCTCTTGATAAAGACCCAATTGCAAAAGCTTCCAGCTGCCAAGATAATATTTAAATAGCTTCTTTCATACTCCCCACTTGCTTTGGGAATTTGATGCACTATTTCTCTTTCTCCCTCCCCCCCCCGCTTCCCTCCCCTCCCTCTCCCCCTCCCCCAGCCACACAGTCTTGAGTGCTATCAGCCTCCTGCTGGGATTCACATTTCGCTATGGGGTGAAAAATCTTTATCTGCCAAGATGAGAGACATGCTACAAAGCATGGTATTTTCAGGAGTTATAAGGTACTCTCATACCCAGGGGTCATTTTCTAAAATCTGTTAAAGAGTTTGTCAACAGTGGTTAGACAAGGTGGCTAGGACATATGCTGTGACGTTTCAGCACATTAATCCCTTTTTACAATCCTTTGAATACCTGGGAGAATGGCCCACTTTTCTTCCAGCGACACTTGCTCTTGTCCCAGGTAAACTAGAATGATAGCAACAAGGAATTAGGTTTTATCTGTAATAGCCCCCAGTTTGTGGAACACACGGCCATTTGAGGTGCACGAGGCTCCACCCCTGTGGTTCAAGGAATTTTTTTCAAGACAGAACTGTATAAAGCAAGCATTGAAAAATCAAGATCAGTTGTTTGTATACAGTCATGCAATACAGGCGGGCAGGGCCGGCACTTCCATTAAGGCGAACTAGGCAGTTGCCTAGGGTGCCAAAATGGAGAGAGGGCCCTGGACAGCCTGCTGCCCCCCCGCCCCCCTGCCGCTGGCCACCGCCGTCCATCCCCCCCGCCCACCAGCCGTCCATTGCCGTCCGCCCATCGCTGCCCACCGCCCCTGCCCCTGCCATCCTCTGCCATCAGTCACCCCCTGCCCCCGCCCACCCCCGCCCACCCCCACCCTGCCCACTCCCACCCCACCCCACCCCACCCCACCCCCTGCCCCGCTGGCCCACCACCCTGCCCTGCCCCCGCCAATGCCCCATCCCCCCACCCACGCCCGCCACCACCCTGCCCACCCACCGCCCCACCGCCTGCCCCACCCACCGCCTGTCCCACCCCACCCCACCCCACCCCTCATCTAGGGTGCAAAAAAACCTAGTATCAGCCCTGCAGGCGGGTCTCCCATCCTGGGAGATGGTTGCAGGGTTGATGGGTTGAGAGGCAGGAGTTGGTGACAAGCAGAGTTCAGAGCTGTACAGAAAGGCTGCTTGGTATTTACTCAACCTAGCATTAGACAACAATCACAGGCACACACACACAAATACTTTTTTTTGTTCAAGCATTGTGGCCATCGCATATGGAATATGAACTGTGATATGTGAACCCAGGTTATACTGATCTGCTTCCTTAAAGGGTGATACAGTGGCTGGCTACCATGACCTGAAGGCATGTGAGTCAGCTCCTTGTTACTTTGTTTAATTGTTTTGACAAATAGATAACCAGTCTCTGCCAGCTTCCAGTTGGTTGGGTCAGGACCCCTACGGCAAAGCCATGCCTCTCATGCAGGAAGAGTTCATACAGGTGTTCTGGATCTGGTACTTTTGCGGGTTTTTTGCAGATTGCTGCATTCAAGTCAGTGATAGCAGCATTTTGATTCTAGGAATGAAGTAGGTGGTGGTAGTGGGAGCTTGCTTGTTGTAAACCACCCAGAAAAGTAGGAATTCACTAACTGGACAAATGTCTGCACATGGTTGCAGCTTCAGAATTCCCAAAGTTGGAAAGAAAACTAATAGCAACGCGTAGGGACCAAGGATATGTAAATGTCATGCTTTTTTTTTTTGACAAACCTTTTCAGATGATGTAAATTTCTCCATAAAACTTTAAGTGAAACAGACAGAAAGTAGAACAGAAACATGCACCCAGGAAGACTTTCAGTGCTGCTAATGCTTAAAAGCCTGGGCTTGAATTTCTGTGTATTCTCGTGGCACATTGGTTTAATGCCGGTACTGCAGTTAAAACTGTGCTCACGACCTGGGGTCCAATCCGAGGTAGCAGGCTCATGGCTGACTCAGCCTTCCATCCTTCCAAGGTCGGTAAAATGAGTACCCAGCTTGTTGGGGGGAGGGGCAATGTGTAGCCTGCATACTGTAATTAAACTATAAACCGTCCAGAGACTACTTGAAGTGGTATGGGACGGTAAATAAGCAGAACACTGTGCTTTGGTGGTGGTAGGGAGGTGATGGCTGAGGTTTGCTGCCCTAACATTTGTACCAAAACCCCACATCCAAAATTGTACATCAAGAACCATAGAAACATAGCTACCTAGCTTTATGAGTCACCTTTGATGTTTTGATTCAAGAATTCTGAGCTTTTTTCTGGAAGTGTGGGAGAGAATAAGACTAAGTGGGGCATAGTAGATACTGACAGCCAGTGTGTTGTGTTCTGTAGAGTATCAGGCATAGACTCTGGAGCTCTGGGTTCAAACCCCCACTTAGCCATCGCAATTCTTGGTGGTGATGAGGAAATGGCAAACTCCTCCTTGAACAGTTCATGTACCCCAGAAATTCTATTAGTGTCACATGAATTAGAAAGCAGTATGATGGCAAATGATGATGACAACAATGGCTACTACTGCCACTTGAAGTTCTGGATATCACACTTAAAAGAAGGATGATGACAAACTGGAGCTAATTTGGAGGAAGGCAACAAGGATGATTAGGGGCTGGAAACCAAGTCTTACAATGACAGCCTGAAAAAAACTGGGCATGCTTACCTTGAGGGAAAAAAAGACTGAGAGGAGATATAACCCTTACAAATACTTGAAAGGTTGCAGTTCAGAGCAGGCAGAGCCTCTCAATCAACCTTGAGTGTAAGACACATAATAATGGGCTAAGTTACAGGAAGCCAAATTTCAGTTGAATATCAGAGAAAACTTAACTGTTAGAGCAGTACAGTGATGGAATAAATTACAGTGGTAACTTGATTTACGAATTTAATCTGTTCTGAATGCATACTCTTAAATCGAACTACTCTTAAGTCGGGGTACCTATCTAAAAATTGAAAAAATAAATTTAAAAAAATTTAAAAATGGAAAACAATATTTGTAAGTCGAGCAGACCATATCTAAAATTTGTAAGGTGTCAGTTAAAATGACAACAGTTTTCCACTCTTAAGTCGAATTGCTCTTAAGCAATTTAACAACTAGTTTTATGGTGTACTCAAAATAATCTTGAATTAAACACATGCAAAATGGTGGTGGATTTTAGGAGGACTCACTCTATACAACCACCTCTTAATATCAAATAATGTAGTGTCAATAGCGGAGTCCTTTAAGTTTTTAGGTAGTATTATATCTCAAGATTTAAAATGGTCATCTAATATTAAAAGTATTATTAAGAAAGCACAACAAAGAATGTTTTTTCTGTGTCACCTTAGGAAGTTCAGACTGCCAAAAGAACTGTTGATTCAATTTTATAGAGGTGTTATTGAATCTATCATCTGTTCCTCTATAACTATCTGATTTGGTTTTGCGACTAAGCAGGACAGATATAGACTTCAACGGGTAACTGGAACTGCAGAAAAAAATTATTGCTACTAATTTGCCATCTATTGTGGAATTGTATACCACACGAGCTAAAAAGAGGGCAATGAAGAGATAAACAGATTCCACACATCCTGGACATAATCTGTTTCAATTGCTACCCTCAGGGCAACGTTTTAGGGCATTGCATACTAGGACAACTAGATATAAAGATAGTTTTTTTCCAAGTGCTATCAAACTGTTGAATAATTAATTTTTTTCTTCTTTTCTTCCTTTTTTAGTAATAGGTTATATTGTGTTGTTGTACTGTGTTTTTATTGTTGAATATATGATTCTTATATTTCCTTCTTATATGTGGAGAGCATTTTTTACCAAAACAAATTCTGGGTGTGTCCAACCACACTTGGCCAATAAAAGGATTCTGATTCTGTTTCTGATTCGGTTCTTAAGTCGGGGTACCACTGCACCTTGAGAGGTAGCGAGTGCTCCAACACTGGAGGCATTCAAGAGAAATTTGGACAACAAGCTGGCAGATATCCTTTGATTTATATTCCTGCATTCAGCAAGGGGTTGGATTCAGTGGCCTTACAGGTCCCTTCCTACTTCATGATTCCATGATTCTATGAATAACAGCAACAGAGACCAATTATGGACAGACCATATTTTCTCCATATTCTACACTGCTCCTGACTATTGGGTGCTTGTGCTACACACTTTTCAAGCTCTCCCTCTGAACAGACATCGCTTTCTTTCTTTTTTCATATAAGTGTGTGAAAAGGTCACATTTTCCATTATGATAATTCCTGACAAGTTTCATGCAGATCAACTGGGGGCTGTGCTAGCAATCTTTAACATTTGCTTTGATGTGCTTAATACTGACTACTGTGGGGGCAGGTTTTCTGATGCCTGATAATATCTGCAATGTATGTGCCGTACTTCTCTGCTAAGGCTTCCTTTGTAAAAGAAGAAAGGTACTAAGCAAGAAAGACTTAAATCAAGCATAACCTTTAAGAGAGAAAACACTGAAGTGGAAGGCAAAACACTGCCCAATAAAAGCAATTAACAATGTGACTGTGACTTTGTCAATTCCACCTTATCGCTACCCCTTCTAGGGTTTTCTTGATACTGAGTACTCAGAGATACTTTCCCATTCTCTTCCTTTTTGGGTGCTCTGGGACCGTGCCCCTGCACAAGGCCACACAGGCTGGCTCTTCTTCTAAAAGGCACAATGGGAACTGAACTGCCCATCTCCAGCGCTCCACCTCTGTGAGCCTAATAAGACTCCTATCTAAAATAACCTCCAGAGTCTCATGCAAAGAATTCACCCAAACAATCAACTAAGGTAAGGAGTAGAGAGGGGCATGAAACGGAAAAATAGCATTTCGTTTAATTTCATTTCTGGAGTCATTTTGTTTTGTTTTGTTTGTAATGAAATTTTAAAGTAGTTTCATTATGAAATGAAACAAAATGGAATGAAACACTATGCTCCCCTGGGCCCTAAAGGACCAAAGTGGCAGCGGTACCAGGGTACCAGGACATAATAGGAGTTAAGCTGGTGGTTAAATTAACTCCTAAATTGCTGGCACACGTGACGCAGACACTCTCAATTAACTACTCTGACCTCCTTTGGAGCTTTATAACTCAGCTCCCTAGCCCCCAAGCCTTTCCACATTTCGGGGGCTTACAGGGAAGAGCTTGAGGAAGCTCCCCTGCCATTGTTTTTGGAACAAATCATATCATTCTAGAGCAGGGGTGCCAAAACTTTTTGTAAGGAGGGCCAGATTTGGTGGCTGAGAATGTGTCAGGGGCCGGTTGCTCCCCAACCCTGCCACCCCACTGCAGGCCCCACCCACTGACCAATAAGCCCCACCCACTGACCCCTTGCAACCCCACCTGCAGGAAGGAAGGCGGGGACCAAGGGAGGGAGGGAGGAAGGTGGAAACCAAGAGAGGAAGGAAGGAAGGTGGGGAACAAGGAAGGGATGGAGGAAAGAAGGAAGGTGGAGACCAAAGGAAGCACAGGGAGCCGTGGCCACCACAGGGGAATGTGTGGGTGAAGGAGGGGGAGGGAGGGATGGGGCAGCTAGCCGCAGGCCACTCAGAATGGCCTGATGGGCCGGTTTTGGCCCCCGGGCCGGACTTTGGGCAGGCCTGTTCTAGAGGGAAAATTGTGTTTTGTTTCATTTAAGAACAAAACGTCTGCCATTTCATTTTGTTTTGAAATGTTTTGTAACCTTACGAAACAATGAAACAGTGTGTCATTTTTCATTTTGTGCCCATCTCTAGTAAGGAGGAATGAAGGTTGGGGGGATAGGAATGGAGGATTGAGGATTGGCTACTGTTACATTGAATGAAACAGAAACACAAGTAATTGTGAGCACAAAACTTTCACTAAACCACAGGAATGCTCTCGCAAAAACGGTAATCAGAGGTGTGCAAGCTAGAGAGGTGAGGTGGGGGTAAAGACTAAGCATCACTACATCCAAAACAAGCATGTAATGGTTCTTACATGAATAGAACATCTTTTGTTTTTCAATCAAGAGTCATTACAACCCATCCACATGAACTTCTCTAAGCAGAGTTTCTCTTGCTTTATTGAATAAAGACACAGTACCCTGGCTTCATGTGCTGTCTTGTGATCGACAGAAAATTGGTCATTCAGTCAAAAGTGTAGCCCTGGATCAATTTATAAATAAAATATGTCTCCCAGCATTAACAAACACCCCTGCTGTTTCTTCATCCAATTCCTTTTGCAAAGGCTAATGCTTTTTATTATGACACACAATTAGATCAAACCGGAGTGTCTAGACTAGCAAACAACATCTTCATGATGCTTAATTGATCAGAGACGATGAGGTAGCATTTCTTGGGGTGATCTAAGAAAGCATTTTTCAAACATGCTTCCAGCAGGATTTCACGCAAACCCAGCTGCTTCCTACACCCCTGAAACAATCTGACATAAAAGTGCTATTAAATCAAACTCTCAATATGATTGATCCTCAAGGGTCTTTCAGCTGCGGACATCCTGCTGTGAAGACATGCTGATTATAAGGGCAATAATCCTAATTAAAATGAAAAGCTTACAAGCTTGCTGGTTTTTATTTGCAGTTGCCGGTTGGAATAAAGAATGTACTATATCAAATATTCATATGCACCATACTATAAGCATTCAGAGAACCTAGCTAAAATTCGGTTAGTGGTCCTTGTTAAAGTACCCGGTATGATATATTCGACAGAGTGATGGACTAGGACTTAAGGAGACCTGGGTTCAAATACCTGCCCAGCCACAGAAACTCATTAGACATGTGAAAATGATAGAATTCCTACTCAACCACATTACTGCTCAAGCCACCTTGGGTCCTTTTCTAAGGAGAAAGGTGGGATAAAAATATTCTAAATAAATAAATAAATTCCCTCTAAGCTGCCTGAATGCACAGCCACGCAGGACTGCATCAGTGCTGTTCACCCACAGATAGTGTTGGTACCCATTTGGTTCCTGTTATGGCTGGAACCCTGTGCTCATGGGTCCCAGCCCACCACTGGCAGAAAATTAGAATATAAGTCCTTAAATATCTCACTTGCCTTGAAAGCTCTTTTAGGCTTGCTACAAGTCTGTTCTGACTTAGTGGCACATAACTCAGCTCAACAGAAGCGTGGATAAGTCCTGTTTATATCAATGGGCATGTTGAGCATATACTTTACGATCTCCTCCTGGAATAAACCAGGAGAACTGCTTATACAAGAGAACTGTGTGTGGGTATATGATTTGTATTGTATTGTACATAATTTATTTATCTTTTGTTGCCCTAACTATAAATGGTTGGTTTTAATAAGAATTAACAAGAATTGCCAAGAACTCCAAATTTGTTCATGTTCAAAACAGAAATAAAAATGTTTCAAAACTTGAATGTGTAAGAAAACAGAAGTTTACATACAAAATCATCTGTCCAAGACCAGGATTTTGAGAGCTTACCTCTTCGAGGTCTTGGGTTGAATACCCATGTTTTCCATCATATGAGTGCTAAACTAGGGTTGCTGCCACCTCTTTTTTTCAGAAACACTCCTGATCTTAACAGTTCTGTTTGCAGGTAGGCACAGCATGTTTTTTTCCTGTGCTCCTAATAGCGGTGCCCATTGAATTTTACTGGTACAAGTGGGGATAGAAAATGTTCAGTTTTAAATATATTTCTAGAACTGGCAAATGTCTTCATATTAGGAACAAAAAGGAGGAGAGGTTTAAATTCAAATGTGCAAGAAAGCAAAACCAGCAGATTTTTTCCCCATAGTTCATTCTGTAACCACTTGAAAAAGTTTTAGTACCTCATTGCAACCCATTCTTAAAGTATATCAGCATCCACCAGGTACTTCTTTGTAGGATATACAAGATAAAACTGCATTTTACAGTCATTCGCTCAGAAGTGCTAGCATTAGAAATGAGATCTGTAGAATCAGATATTGAGGGCTGCCACTTTTGGAAAAGTCAAGAGAAGTCAGGGAAATGGAAATTGGAGATTATTAAGAAATCAGGGAAAGAAGTCGAGGAAATGGAGATTGTGATTCAGACCTGCGGACATGCCAGATTAAATTTTATCTGACCATGAAAGAGGACGGCCTATTCTCAGCACCTGTTCAGTTGGTGCTGAGAAGCAGCAGAATACAGGTAAAAATTAATAATGGCCTTCCTCTGCTCCACCTGTTGCCCTAGTAACCAGCCTGCTGTGTTTTACCACTGAGCTTTGCACCTCCATGATTTACAATATCAGTTTTTACAAAGCAAAGCTAGTTTAAATGTTGAAACCAACACTTGTTTAGCTTACATGTCAAGATAAATATGTGTTGGGGTCACGCTTGGTTATGGAATGGAGATTTTGTCTCCTGAAGGATCCAGAATTGAGTTACAAATAAGTTTTGTTGCTGTTGGTTTTCATCACAATCTAGCAATTTCCACCAAAGTGAGGTCTGTGAGTGAGATTGTTTGTTCCTGTGGGAGCTTACTGAGAATCTCTTTCATGCCTAAAGCTTGCAGATGAGCAGGGCTAGGAGGGGGCGGATGAGCGGGGCATATGCCCCAGGTGCCACACTTGGGGGAAGCACCAAAATGACAAAATAGTATTTGCACTTTGTACTATTCTAGTCCCTCCCCCTCGGGGGAGATGGGGGAATCCATGTTTGCGCCAGGTGACAAGGGACTGCACATAAGGGCATTATACTTCTTCCAAATCAGTGATTTATAACCTTGGCTAACACAGATGTTCTGAAACTGCAGCTCCCAGAAACCCTGGCCAACACAGGACTATAATTCTGGGAATTATAGTCCAAGAGCAAAATTGTTCCTAAGGCTGGGAACCACTGTTCTCCACCATTTTTCATAGCGATTGAGAGCTTGAGAGGTTGTTGTTTTTTAACAAATGGATTGTCATGCTCTGTTGTTTTTAAATTATTATTTAGAATCCTACAGTAGAACAATAGAATCATAGAGTTGGAAGAGACCTGAACGGCCATCCAGTCCAACCCCCTGCCATGCAGGAACCCCCATCAAAGTACCCCCAACACATGGCCATCCAGCCTCTGCTTAAAAACTTCCAAAGGAGACTCTACCACCTTCCATGGCAACATATTCCACTGCTGAACAGCTCTAACCATCAGGAAGTTCTTGCTAATGTTCAAATGGAATATCTTTTCCTATAGTTTGAAACCATTGCCCTGAGTCCTAGCCTCTGAAACCATGGAAAACAAGCCAGCCCCCTCTTCAAATATTTAAACATGGCTATCATATCCACTCTCAAATTTCTTTTTGTAAGCTTTTTAATATTGTCGTTTAATTGTCATAAGATGCCTTGAGTCATTTTGAGGAGAAAATTAGGGCAAAATACTTATGATGAATAAATAAATCTTCTTCTTCCAGTACCATTTCCTCGTAGAATGTTGACGAACATTAGCATTATTGTTTATGTTTTTAATATAAGGCTATTCTAAATAGATAAGCTGTGCCCACTGCGAACTAGTGGCTTAAATTCTTAAGCCATTATGTTCTTCTACACCCTGCTTCCCATCTGTTTTTCCTTGAAGGATAGCCCACAACAGATGGCATTTTTTGTTATGCATTATGTGACTGAAATATTACAATTTTCTTCTCTTTACGGTATTGTGAATTTCTTGCTTTTTGTTCATATGCTGTAATATGGACACATTAGCGACTCTGGCTGCCCAAGGTATTTTTAGCATGACTGGAATGAATGAATTAATTAATTAACAAATAAAAGGCCTGTGAGCATTGAAACTCCACCTTCTTCCTTGCTTCTGAGTCTTATGTTTTCTGGAACCCAGAAAGTTAGTTCTGGCTTTGGAACTTGCCAGACAAAAATGTTCTATATTGTGATGCCAGCGAGTTGCTTCTGTGCAAGGCTGTGACATGGCATTTAAGGGGACAACTTTTAATATTCAGTGACTGAATATCAAATGTCACACTGACTTTGTTCCATGGCTATTACCAGTTGCTGGAGTCAATGGGAAAGGTTCTTGTCAAGTGTGCTACAAAACCTTTGAATTAAGTAGTATGGAGTTTAGGGCTGTGAGGTCTCATGTACAACAACTATTACATTGGGTGAACTTAAAAATTAAATCATGTCCACAGTCTGTTGCAATGTGTTTAGGGTTTAAAGTCAAGTAAAGCAAAGCAGAAGTGAGCTGCTTATACAACACCCCATAGCACTTAAGGCACTCTCTGGGTGGTTTACAATTCAGTTAGGACCCTCAGCAAGCTAGATACTCAGTTCACTGATCTTGGAAGGATGGAAGGCCAAGTCAACCTTGAGCTGGCTACCCAAATCTGCTGGGATGAAACACAGGTCATGAACAGAGTTTTTAACCACAGTACTGCAGTACAAGTTCAGATAGCAAAAGCAGAGAGGATGAGGAGGCCGTCTGTGCAAAAACAAAAAAAAAAAGGAAAGCATGTACCAAGTGTGGAACATGGCAAAGAACTACCTGCCACTCAAACTCGCAGGGTTTCTTATGTAATCAAGGACTGTGTACCTGTCGGCTTTGCAACCAGTGATGAAGATGAGCTGTTGTAACAATATCAGTGAGTTATTCGAGCAAATGTTATCAGACAGTGAAATAGTTTAATCTTGAAAGAACAAAAGCAATGGAAAAACAAAAGTAGCATTGTCCCCTTTGGCTTGGCACTACACTTCTCCAGTCTTTTATTGAAACAGTGGGAAACATTTTGAAGAAAGGGATTTGAAAGAGATAGATGGGTTCACCATCACAGAATTTCCATATGCAGCCTGGCCACTGTTCATATAATCATAGAATCATAGAGTTGGAAGAGACATTGAGGGCTATCCAGTCCAACCCCATGCCATGCAGGAACTCCCATCACAGTGGTCTCGACAGATGGCCATCCAGCCTCTGTTTAAAAACCTCCAAGGAAGGAGACTCCACCACCCTCCATGGCAGCATATTCCACTACCAGATGGCTCTAACTGTCATGAAGTTCTTCCTAATGTTTAAATTGTTGTTCTTCAGTCTGTTACTGCTGAATACTTTTTGCTAGAGTGTCAAAATAGTAGGTCTTCCTTTCATGGTTTGAGAACCACTGATGTGTCTCATGGTGATGCTTAAGTTGAACATGGATGTTCAGTTTTTGGAACTGAACTTGCATGAAGAAACTGACATGTATCGACATCCGGTTTAGGATACAGTCTTAAATTTTGGAGAGTTTTAATAGGGATGCATCCACACACTACTACTCAGAACACTTCAAAGATAAACACCATAAGAAAGACGAAAGAAGATTAAACTTGGGGGAGAAATTAGACACCTTGGAAATACTTTTTGACTGGGTGAAGAAACCAGAAGGTATGAAGAAACAATTTATAAGAAATAAAAAGAACTGTGAAAGGCAAATGAGAAACCTTTTCAAGAAAGAGCTTTATATCTTAAATTGTTATGTCAGAAAACCAATACTGGTACACCAATTTCTAGCTTGAGTTTTGTTGCCATTTCAAAACTATGAATTCCGTAATATGGTCTTAGTTTCCGTTTCGGGTAGAACATTCATTAAAATTTGTCCTTATATAATTTGTGGTGTATCCATAAAACAAGAACAAAAATGATTTGCCATTTGTTATAGTTCAGAGATTACTTGAATTGAAGTTCTGTCTTGAGGCAATTTTTAGTGCAATTTCAAAACAGATGTTTCTGCAGATAATGTTTAAAGGAGCTCATATTAAATCCCTTACCTTGACAAATGTGTTTTCATTTAAGTCTTATGCAGTTTTAGAGTAAAACATTTCAAAAAGCCTTTAACTAATGCAGTGTAACCTATTGATTTTGTTTTAAAAAACTGGGATTGTATTTGAATGGTGGTCAGAGAGACTTAGGGAAATGGAAAATAAAATTTTAGTGGTGCCTGTATATATTGTTACTGAAACGATCACCACAGAGGTACATAAAGTGTTATTAGATATGATCTACTCAGCCACAATCACATATGTGAATGTTGGAAATGCACAGTATGTATGAATGGAAAAGGAAAGTGCACAAAGACATTGATGTTTTGCCAGTATCCATGCACGGTCTACAAACTAAAAAGGTTTGATAACATCATTGTCATCTGCACTCATGGAAGGAATCATTGGAAAAGTTTATCAGAACTTCAGAATTCTCAGCCTAAACCAATATACACCCATGCATACTTCCTAGAGTCTACTATGCAACTGCATGAGGGACATACAGCATAAGCACCAGCTTACAGCATTTTATAAGACTATATTTTTATCTAAAAATTGTTAGACTAAAAATTGAGGGTCATCATACACATGGAACTAAGCTGAGGAGAGAACTGTGCAGTTGTGAAACTGTAATTTTGGGTTACAGTTTTTGTCTTATACATGGGGACATCTTATAGACAGAAAAATATGATATATTAAAATCCACTAATCACTACACACACTATATGTTCCTCACTGCCACATACAGCACACCACAAAATCTATAGGCTACTTCCAAGCTCTCAAACACATACAGTAGGGCACATGGAGACATGGACTAGATATGGGCACGAAACAGAAAAGTGGTGTTTCGTTTTGTTCCGTTTTGTGGCCCATCTTGCTTCGTTTCATTTTTTAAGAAACGAATTTTTATAAAACAATTTGTTTCATTTATCATTTTGTTTCTTTTTGGGAACGGGTTTCTTCTTCCCCATGGGGGATGACAGTGCCAGGCACGCTGTCATGCCCCACGGGGAAGATCCCTTTAGAGAGGCGGAACGGTGGTCTCTTCTTTCCCACAGAGGATGACAGCGCTGGGTGTGCTGTCATCCCCCATGGGGAAGATCCCCTTAGAGAGACCCCAAGTCCCACCTCTGCATGTGGAGGCGCGAACAGGGGTCTCTTCTTCCCCACGGTGGATGACTGCGCCGGGCACGCTCTCATCCACCACGGGGAAGATCCCTTTAGAGAGACCCCCGGTCCCGCAGAGACAGGAACGGGATGTCATCCACTCGTGGTGGAGATCCCTTGGGTCAGGAGAGAGCCGCGGTCCTGCCTCCACTTGCGGAGGCAAGACCATGGTCCTCTCTGGAATGCCCTCCGCCACACAGGGATGACAGCCGGGCGGCTGTCATCCACCCGCAGCGGAGATCCCTTTGGAGAGAGCCCCGGTCCCACCTCTGCATGCGGAGGTGAGAATGGGGCTCTTTCACAGTCATCGCCAGCAGGGAAGAATGAAATGAACCTAACTGAACCATTTTCCCCCCAGTTGGGTTTGGTTTGTTCTAAAATCAACCTTCATTTCGTTACTGGAATAACAAATAACAAAACGAGCTAAAAGTTTTTCCCCTCTGTATGGACTGTTTGGTTTGTTTGAAAAAATCAGTTTCAAAGTTTATAGAGCAAAAGAAGAAACCAAGAATTAAGCGTAAACCATTGCAAGATGCAAAAGAATGAGGAGGATTTGGTCTTCCAAACTGTACTTTATATTATCAGGCAAGCACTCTAACATGGATAAAGGAATGGATAGTCCCAAGAAATAAAATATTATTGTACTTAGAGGGGCATGATCTGCAATTAGTTTGGCATGCTTTTTATGGTATGGAAGGACTGAAGGACATAAATATTTTGAAAAATTTGTTTTTTAAGAAAAAGTTAAACTAAAAATTTATGGCAAAAATACCTACATAAGAACATAAGAACATAAGAAGAGCCATGCTGGATCAAGCCAAAGGCCCATCTAGTCCAGCTTCCTGTATCTCAAACCCCCACCATTGCAAGATGCAAAATCTCCTGATACCACTCCCCTGCATCTGGCCCTTGAAGTACCCTGGCCTTGGATTACACATCTCCAAACTGTACCTTATATTATCAAGGCATCCAGGCAGATGCCATCACCACATCCTAACATGGATAAAGGAATGGATATTTTCTTTTGAAATAAAATATTATGTCCCCTGTTCTGGTATTTTGAGAGGGGAGAAGATCTGCCAATTAGTTTGCATTATTTTGTATGTCTCAATGGAAGGACTGACTAGGACATAAATATTTTGAAAAAAAGCCCAGTAATCATTTTAGGAAGTTCCACTATGTCTTTCTTGAGATGCGGTGAAGAATTTGGTGAAAAGGTTATAATGTTGGCTGTTTTAAATTTTTGATAATCCCTAGCAAAAATACACCCTAGATGGGTGTCATTGATGGAAGCATTCACTTACCCAAATCTGCTAAGATTTTGGGGGGGGGGGGAGTTACCTATAATGAGCTCCTGAACTTGGAGGAAACTTTGAAACTCAATACTTAATCAGAGGACCAAGGATTGTTTTTTCATGGTGGCCTCAAATGCAATTACAATCAATTTGTAACCAAGACATGAAGGCACAAGGAGTTTATTTATTTATTTATTTATTTATTTATTTATTTAATCAGAACTCTGAGTGGTTTTCAATAATACAGTAAAAATAACCAAATACAACAATATCAAAGCACCATAATAGATACTCAAACAGTGATAAGCATAGTAATAAAAACACATTAATAACAAAAACCAGCAGGCAGTCTTATATTACTGGTCACAATATTTAAAAGAAAAACTATTAATGGTTGCAACTTGCCATAATACAGCATTTGACAAAATTTTATTAATGACAGAAAAAAACAAATTCAATAACTCTATAGTTGTTTACTACAATGGGGATAAACAAGATGAAGTAGTGAATAATATCATGCTAAAATGGGCCAAAAATCTGGCGATAATATTGAACTATAAAAATGTCAACAACTATGTACAAAGAATCATAAATTAACATTAGCTACTTCCTATAAGGAAAATCTCTACAAAAATGTTTTATAAGTGGCATAAAACACCAGCAAGGCTTGCTAAAATATTCCCTAATATGTCAAACAAATGTTGAAAATGTAAAAGTCAAGAAGGGACTTACTATCATGCTTGGTGGACATGTGATAAAGCAAAGGTCAAAATATATATTAGGATTAAGCAAATATCAAAATTAGAATTACAATTTAAACTGGAACTATTTCTGCTAGGTTTATTGCCAAATACAATGGAATAAGCAAAATACTTATTTAATATTACATCTTTTGACAGCAGCTAGATTGTTATGGGGCCAGCTCTGGAAATGTGAAAATCCACCAACTGGTAATATGATTATTAAAAATATTGGCATGTACAGAAATGGACAGATTAACTAAGAGACTAAAGGGATAAGAAGAATCAATTTTTTTACTTGAGCTGGGACCTTTTTTATAATTGTTGGAAGATAAAAGCCTTGTAGTAAAAGGAGGGGGGAGGAATAGACAATAAAATGTCAATGATAGAAAGAACTCACCAAATGAGAAAAGTTACATTGCAAACTTGTTTTATGTTTTATTTTTTTCTTCTCTCTTTTCCTTTTTCTTTTTCTTTTTTTTATTTTTACTCTTTGTCTTTTAATTAAAATTAAATAAAATATTAAAAAAGAAGCCACTGAGATTTTGACAAGTCTGATATGTTGCATACGCATATATAAGTTAAACAATAATTTTGTACCTTTAAAAAAGCACTGCATTTCATTAAAGTCAGAGTGAGTAAGCTCTCAAATACAACATCTGCTTAGATCCATTAAACAAAGACTCGGCATCCATGGATTTACAACCAATATTGTTTTAAGGTTCGATGCCTGCTTCGGGGTGGGGGGGTGGGAGCATGACCGGTACCTATGGACAACCTGCTACAGGACAGATGTTAAAGGAAGAAGACTTTGCCGTAAATCCAGATGCTAAGTGCCTTGCCACATCTTCTCTGACACTGTCATTATAGGTCCCAACAATGTGACGCATGACAACTAGAGCTCATTTGCTTTCTAATCATAGAATCCCAGTAGGATACTGGCCAGTTATGTTTAAAATATAATTACTCTTCTAAATAACTATTTGTTTCTAACAGCTAGAAACAATAATCAGTCCAATCTTTATGCTCTTAAGACCTGCAAAATATTGATTTTGTAATTCAATGGCCATTAGAATATTCAGCCATGTAAATGCAGAAAAGAACCTTGTCAGGAACAGCAACCAAGGCCCCTTCCAAATGAGTGCTGAATGGCTGCTCTTCCTAATACCTCTCCACCATGAGAAATGGAAAGGCCAATGCGCCCCCATTAGCACGCTAAAGACTACTAAGAATGATGATTATTGATTTCCTCTTGCAGTTTGTCTGCAGTGTGCATACACATCCCATTGCCACAATCAATAGTAGTAAGAGCCAGACAGTTTCAATGGCTATAATCTTTGCTTTAAGTTCTCACGCCTCACACATACATACACACCACAAACTGTCATGGAGCTGAGCACTAACTCCCTCCAAAGAGAGACACACTGTCAACAAGGGAAATACTTGAGCCTGTCCTCGAGTTGCAGCAGGCTCTTTCCTACCCAGGAAAGATGGGCTATGCACTCCATCTAGCCAGGAGAAGGGTAGAATGGGATGCCAGTGTAAGGGGGCCGTTTGTCTTTCATTGCCAAGGATGCTCCTTTATTTGAAGGTTACAACCTTGTCACTACAAAAGTAACTAAAAGTTATTGTGACATCACAAAGGGAAAGAAGCAGCAATTGGGCGGTGGGATTGGTGGGGCTGAACACACAACCACCACTGTGGAATAAAAGTGGGCATTCTTTCATTCGATTGCTCACTTTCTCTCACACACACCCATTGAGAGATACATTCAGGAAAAGCCACAAAGAGGCAGGCAGCAGGCCTTCACACACGCACACATTCAGGGACCTAAGGCAAGGATGCCAGCAGGAGTGTTATGGTTGAGGGTAGCTGGAGCCTGAGCTAGACCAGGGCATTGGTTCCCAACCTTGTGTGTTGTGTCATACAGTCGTGACTGACCCTTTGTGACTCCATGTCCATGGAGTATCCTTGCAGGAATACTGGAGTGGCTTGCCAGTTCCTACTCCAGGCGCCTACAGCACCTGGTATTCCCTGGTGGTCTCCCATCCAAGTACTAACCAGGAGTGACCCTGCTTAGCTTCCGAAATCAGGTGAGATTGGATGTGCTTAGGGCATTTTGGAGTAATACTCCCAGAAGCCTTCACCATTAGCTGTGTGATTGGGACATCTGGGAGTTCTAGTCGAAGAACTTCTGGGGACCCAAGATTGAGGACCACTGAGCTAAGACAACAGTTGATTAAGGGAAGGGGGACAGAGCAACCTCCCACTTGCCTTGCTAGACAAGCTGCTGCTGAAATGAACCAGTTCATCATGACAGAACACAGGTGTGCCACAGTTGCTGAGAGAAAAAGGATTGCGAGTAACTACTGTAATTTTTGGTTGGTTGGTTTTGTAACTAGCTATTTGTAACCTGTGGGGCAAAGTCATGTCCCAGGAAAGTGCACAGACTAGTATTAGACCACTCAAAATTTGAACACACAGTGGGCTTTCATGAGTCAATTCCACTTTTTCAGGCTATGCACTAATATTTTATGGATAGTTTTTAAAAAACACCTGTAAATGAAAGCATCAAAACATCATGGCAGGTCTGCCTCTGAGAGGTGAGATCAAAAACTGGCTTGGGGCTGGAGGGGGGTTGGGTGGGGGTTCTCCAGGCCCACCCCTTGCCACTTTGTCTGCGGCTCTCTCACTCTCACTTGCTGAAACACAATCACGTAGACTTCTTCCATCCATACTAGCAAAGGAAGCTGCCTGATGCCAGCATGGATAATGCACGCTCCTAGCTGCTAGTAGCAATCCACCCACTCGCAGCTGATTCAAATGCAGGAAGGAGTAACAGAACTCCTACAGCACACAATTTTGTCGCATACATGTTTCTGCTCGCACTGCGCTAGATTCTCACAGTGTCTTTTGAGACAAAACTCCCTCCTGAGTTTTAACTGCTCTGATCGTTGGGGGAGGGGAGGAAAAAAAGATGTCCCATTTGCCAAACCTTTCCTGGCAATCAGGCTGCTAGGGTAGCAGAAGCCTAATTACTCTTGGGTACAAATTCTGCCTCTCAGTTTGAGGTGGGAGAGAATTAGAGGGAGAGGCAGGGAGGAAGGGAGGGAGAGATACACCTACAAATGTCCTCACTTCACTTTCCCTATCACCAGGGGGGCTGCAGCTATCTTTCTGACAAATCTCCATTTTCAAATCTGAGTGGGAATCATTCAGCTATCCCATAAATTGCAAGTGCTGCCACTGGAAGCAGAAATAAGATGTTCTTTCCATTTATCTCCCTTCTTCTGCCTAGTCCTCTAGTAGGACATGCCTTCCTGCCTGCCCACTCAGTGTTTTTTTCTAGGTGGCTGAGGATGGGAAGTTCAAGATTTCTGGGGAGGCAGAGAGGAAGGGCTAGGATGGAATTGATTCCCCGGTCAGAGGAAATCAGCACACACGTCTGCATGTTTTCGGGACTAGAAGTTCCCCAGAGAGTGGCAAGCATTTAGAAGATGTCACAGTGGTGTGGTGGCAAATGTTGACAGGGAGGAACCTATCCTGACCGTCCCCATAGATCCTGTCCCAAGGAGAGTGCCAAAAGAGCAGCAGTTCTGATAATATCTCCACCCATCCTCACCCTCTCCCTGTGGTCGGTCACATAACTAGGGAGGAGCAAAAGGAGCATCTGCCCCCCTCCCCAGCAGCATCTAGGGGCACCAAACAGTTCTCTGCCCAGGAGCCATGGGAAGGCGCATTGTGGGCTCCCTGGCCACTGTCTGTAAGCATTTCCCGTCCCTTGGCTGGGCTGCTCTGGACGGCAGGGAAGCCTTGCTGGGGGCACCAAGTGAGCAAATGGACACCAGCGGGCGCCCAGGCATCAGAGGCAGGCGCATGGTGATGTTGGGCATGCTCTTCATTGTGTTGCAGCATGGGGGGGGGGAGGAGAATGTCAGAGGTGTCAGCTTGCAGTGTCCCAATCCTTTCCCCTGCTGTGATGCTTGAGCCCTTTCTCAGCCTCAGCTCCCTGATCGGGGCCCTCCTCCTCCTCCTCCTCCTCCTCCTCCTCCCTCCTCTTCCTCCTGACTGTTCTCAGAGCTCTGCCCCCGGGGAGTCCAGAAGTTTCTTCCTTTCTGAGTCTGGGTAAAAGGCAGATCTTTGAAAGCAAGAATAGATCCTCTTGGCTTCATATGATTTTAGCATGAGATCCTTTTACTGTATTAAATGCAGAGCCATGCGCTGATGGACCCATGATTCCTCATGTGCAATCTGTGGGCCAAGATGGTGCCTATGATGTGAGAGTGGTTTTAGTATGATCCAATGTAAAAATTATAAGGTGGATCCGTACCTTAGATCCATGCTTTTGCACCACTGCAGAGCCAGGTGATGATAGACCTATGATTTTTTTATGTCCAATCTGTGTGCAAAGATGGTGCCTATGATGGGAGACTGGTTTGGGGGCAATCCTGGATAAAAATCAGGTAGATCCATGAGAATCCCTGCCTTGGATCCATGTTTTGCACCACAGTGGAGTTATGCAATCTGTGGAAGGAGATGGGGACTATGATGTAACAGTGGTTTTAGTATGATCCAATGTAAAACTCTTATAAAATCAGGTGATCTGTGTCTTGGAACTTGTGCCACTCCACAGCCATGCACTGGAGGACCCATGATTATTAATGTGTAGTATTTGGACGTTAATGAGATGTATGATTTGATGGTGATTTGGGAAGGATCCCATGCAAAAGTCTCATGAAATGGACAGGATCCATAAATACCCACTTTTTACTGTCTTCCGGACTTGCCAAGGTGGCATGAGCACCCCAGCATCCTTCCACATTGTTGGACTTGCCACCACAGGAGTGCCAGGTGTACGCTGAAGGCTCATGCCTCTTCGTGACCCTTCTGGGCAGATTGGGCCGGCAGGAGGGGGGTTGTGTGTAACCCTTCCAAAAGTTTTATTCGGCTAAAGTGAGGGGAGGGGAGGGGAGAGTGCAGGCAAGAAGCACCCGCCTCTGCACCTGGCAGAAGTGCAGTTGGCTTCCTTCCTGTTTTCCCCCACATCCTGCTTCCTGGAGAGGCTGGATGGAACTGGAAAAGGGCTATTTCAAAGAAGCGGAAAAGCCCTCACCTACTTTTCCTAAGAGATGATGGTCAGGGAAGAGCACGGCTGGAGGGAAGGGTGCATCCTTTTCAGAAGGTCCCTTGGGGGGATGTGCCAAAACTGACTTTTTCCCTGGGTGCTGAAAACCCAAGCTACGCCTCTGTCTGTGGTGCTTTTTCTGCATGTGTTTTTGGATGTGTAAGTCCAATAATGCAGTGTTTGCTTCCTGTTGAATGTTGTTGTGCATGACCAATTGTGTGAGCAACTGCACAGTAAGGAAAGGACCAAGCTTGGGAAGTCTCTCCTGCTACATGTGTGATGGCTACTATTTGATTGCGTAAATCAATAGGATGTGGCCCTTTATTTTAATATGTATGAAGAAGCTCTGGCAGCTGCCCTCCTTGAACATGCCAGTTTTAGGAATATTGCAACTAAGTTTAGAAAGACCAGGGGTGATTGCAAAGGGTGGTGGGTGTTTGCATCATCATTGCTTAGCAAAAAATATCTCCACCTTAATCATGCCAGCCTCTGCAATAATACAATCCCAAATCCTTCAAAAGGAATAGCTGAACTTTGAAAAGTGTTTTAAAATGTCTACTTTAACCACATATTCAGAACTGAAGCATGTTCGTTACAAGCCTGCTCTGAAGTATTGGCCGCTGTAGCTCAAACTTATACAACAGAAGTGAAGATCATATCTGAACCCCCTAGTGAGCCTTAGCATTTGTAGCTGCAAATGTGCTATTTAGCATAGTATTCTTCAGCAGCGGTTAATAGCACTCTATAAATACTTGCAAAAATTGAATGTGAGTTTGGAGGAAATGGTATGTAAACACTATGTGTCAAAGAGATACCCACAGCAAAAATCCATCAAAAATTGAGAAGGGAAAATATATGGAGTCATGATACTTCAATAATAGTTTCTATCTTCTTTTTTGTTGTCTCTTCAGTTAACATCATCTGCCAATCAGGGAGAGTTCCATAATATATATGCTACCAGAAGGTGGCTAGGTTGTGGAGAAGGACCTTTTTCTGATGGTCCATCATACATAGCATAAGTCAAAATTAAGTATATAATTATGGAGGAGGTTATATACCAAATCAGTGGCAAGACCACAAGGTTAAAGCATTACTATCTGACCTTACTGTGTTTACCTTGGCTTATTTTCCTATCACCTGCTGAGCAGCTATTACTTCCCATGGAAACAGCTCAATCAACCAGGCTAAAGGGAGCAGATATTTACCACTGGTAGCATTTTACTGGATGCTGGGCTCCAGTGAGAAGAAAGGGAGAAAGATGACATGGAGAAAAAAGATGGATGGGAAAAGGAGAAATTGCTTCAGATAAAAGAGAAGGGAAAACTGCTTGAATGAAGTACAGACAGAGAAGAATACTGGGTCATCTCCCATGAAGCCAGGCACATCCTTTTGGATTTTATTTGGCCATGAATAAATATTTAAATGATCATCACAATGGGGAAAGTCAAGGGCTAAAAGGTGCAGTGGTTAAATGCCTGTACTGCAGTTAAAACTGTGCTCACGACCTGAGGTTCAATCCAGGTAGCCAGCTCATGGCTGACTCAGCCTTCCATCCTTCTGAGGTCGGTAAAATGAGTACTCAGCTTGCTGGGGGGTGGGGGGGCAATGTGCAGCCTGCATTACTGTAATTAAAACTGTAAACCACCCAGAGACTACTTGAAGTGGTAGCCCATCTTCCATTGTTGCACAGCTTGGAGGGGGGGAGGGCATTTGCAGAAATTACCTACTCTTTTAGCTCCGTATTTAGTTATTTAGGACATCCACTGGCTTATTGACAGCATGCAGAGAGTGGCTTGAAATTTCTTTTTTAAAAAATAAGCTGGCATGCTTCTTCTTTACAGCAGGGTTGGTCAGAAAGTAGTTATTAAAAAAAGAGATATTCCCATTTGTTGTGGCCTGCTGAGGAGAAGGAACATCCAACTGGCCCTGCCAACTTTCTAGAAGTAAAGCTTGCAAACCACAAATGATCTGATTCTGCAGTGATGTGTCTGGAGGAAGACAGAGTGACAGCGGCGGGGGGGGGGAGTATGTGATTGGTGCAGGCAGGCAATAAGGAAGAACATACTATCTTTTTATCACCATTGGGGAAATGATGTAAAGTATTTCTCGCTCTCATCACTATATCTTTTTGAGCAATGGGCAATCATCTTTTGCTTCCTGGTGACGGGGAAAGGATGGTAAATCCTCTCAAAATATCCAGTCCTTGTGAGTGCTAAGGTTATTTATTGGTATACAGAATTCATATTGCATATTGCATTATTAGATAACACTCTGAAATTCATTCCTCTCCATTCAGCAGAGGGAGGCAGCAATGGAAACTTGAACGGACCAACTTGCAGTGAAATCAAGCTAGATCCTCTCTCAGGGCATTTATCAAAGCAATTGTTCCCATTTCTGGCAGCTGAATCAGTGACATAACCTGCAAGCAGCGACATTTCATTTGCACATTGAGAGTTTTTAATAAACAAAACCTGTGGTTTTAAAGAAATCAGTGTTGCTCAAATTTGCTCTTGGTTCAAGCACTGTGTCTACACTGGGGAAATCTGCAAATAAAGCTCCTGTCGGTTCTGATATAAAAGTCTATGGGAGAGCTAACGTGGATTAATTCAAGCACTTGCGCATTTGTATTCAGGTCTTTGTGGCTTCAATGCTCCCCAGGAATTCTACAATGCAAGCATGTGAACTTACTGCAACAACACAGTAGGTTTTGACAGGCCAACAGTCTGGCCTCCCAATTATGATTCTGCGGATTTTGGTATGACTTGGGGGAATTGAGTATGGAAAACAGCTTTGCACAGATATGATTTCACCTAACTATGATCTGCTTAAATTGCCTGGAATACCAAGTGACAGCCAACATTTAAGAAATATTATATATTTATATATTGCTCAGGTTGGTTGCTAGTCCTGCTATATAGATCTGAAAGGGAATGTGGGAATCTTTCCATCAAAAATTAAAGATTTCATGGTTTGGAAAAATCTCAGTATGTAAAATGAAAATTATTCCTAAACTGATTTTTTTTGTTTTGTTTTGGATGTTACCTTAAAAATGCGATGAAAGAGTTAAATGAATTCTTCAACAGCATGGTGCCTTTCTTGCTAAACTCTGATCATGTTGCTCTTGAGGAGGTGCCAGTTCAAACATGTAATAATAGCAACCTGTACACAGAAAGTAGGAAGAAACCTTCATCTTTATTCAAGTGAGTAATGTCGGTGAAGGTGAAATAGCATCACAATGACAGAATCCTGTGGAAATTTGAATGCTGACCACAACTTAAAAGGCCAGATTCCAATAGGGAGTTGTTATCACGGTGTGTTCTGAGGAGATGCAGAAGACATCTCCATTTGTCTTGAATGTATCACTTTGGAAGGCTTTAATTCAGCACAGAAAAAAGAAGAAAGCCATTTGTAGCTCTGATGGCAGTTCTAGACCACAGGGCTCTAACTGAAGGGTCGGGTCACACTTGACTTACTGTGAACTGCTCCAGCAACTGCACTTATACTTGTTATAGTTTTCAACTTTCTAAAAGTGGGAGGGAGGGAGGAGGGAAGAAATAAAGCAGGGAAGCAGGAAAATTAAAATTAAAATACAGAGCAGTGTAATGAGGCCTTTGCACTCCTCTTCACTGAGCACATGAAGTGTGGGATCAAGTACCACAGTTCCAATGTACCTGCTGACCACACTCCAGTCTTTGTGTATTTGTCATTGGCCAGAATGATAATAAACTTAATATAATATTAATAAACTTTGTTTTTATGCCACCTCCCCCCCGAAGGGTAATGGTAATGACACATGATATTCTTTCCCTCAGGAACTAGTGGCAAAGGGGAAAACTCTAGTGGTGACAGGAAGTAAGGCCAACAAGTATGGTGCCACTACCACTTATTGTATGAAAAATCCTAAAGCCAATACATCGGACTCTGGAATTGTTGTTGGACTGTGTTGTTGGACTGTGGTTCCCCTTGGCCCTTACTAGCACAGCCCATGGAGAGCAATCATGAGAGCTATAACCCAACAACATCAGCAAGCCCCACGGGTTCCCACTCCCTACACCAGGGCTGTTCAACTTTGAACAGGCTGAGGTCTACTTTTTCCGGCCCTAAAATGCCTGAGGGATACTACACTAAAACCTCTATTTACGAATTTTATCCTTTCCGAGCACATGCTCATAAGTAAAAAATGTTTGTAAGTAGAGCAGTGGTTTCCCATAGGAATGCATTGAAAACCAATTAATCCATTCTGGAAGGAAAAGATTTCAATGTGTCATGGCCCTTGAACTGCCCCGCTTAGCTGAGACAATGGGCTGGCAGACCCAGAACTTTGCTAGGGCAGTGGTGGTCCTTGGGATGGGGGAGGGAGGGGTGGAGAACTTATCTCCTCACTTTTTATTGATGGCCAGTGGGCTACTTTTGAACCCTTCACGGGCTACCAGTAGCCCACGGTATACCTGTTGGGCAGGCCTGCCCTACACTAAATCAAAAATGCCTTGTCTGACATTCCGCTCAAGGCTGGCAGAATTCCACAACGTAATAAAGGGTTGGCATTGCTCCCATAATGGGAATCTTGGTCTGCTCCTTTCATTCAAATTATTAAAGAATGCCAACTTTTTGACTGATGTAACTTGCCCCCCCCTTTCTGCATCCATTCCTCTGTTGTTAGTAATGTGACTGCCTGCCACATTCAAGCCACTATCAAAAGGCTTCTCAAAATCTGTACTTTCAAATATCCTGGAAAGATACCAGATCCTTCCTCTGTGTAAATTCATTATTTACATCTACCTACACTTAATCTCATGGTGCACAAAGATCATAGGAAGCTGTGTTGATCTTATTATGATTCAGTCAGGCAGTACCTTTAGAAAAAGCAAACAGAAACCTAAGCCTCCCCTTCCTCTCCACATATAGAAATAATTATTTTCTGCTGATTTCAGAAAATAGTTAGCCCAGCAGAATGGTTTAGAAGCTTTCCTACCCTTTTGGCTGAATGTGAGGCTAGGCTTCTGCCCTTCTCAAATCCACTCAAGGCTGGCAGAACTCCTCAACGTAAGTTACAAAAAGCAATGCATCTCAAATGCGTTTTTTTTTGTAACTTTGGAGGGTCAGGGTGTTGGAGGACGGGGCCACATACCCTGCAATAGGTTGGAGAATGTAGATTTTTAAATATACAGTGGTGCCTAGTATAAAGGAATTAATTATGTTAAGCCATTTTCCTTTATACATATTTCCCATAGGAATGCATAGAAAACAGAGTAATCCCTAATCATGACAATTTTTATGTTGTACGGATTCGCCCCATAGGCGATTCTGTTAAGCAAATTCCCCCTATCTCCAGAATTTTTTATGTTGTACAGATTTTATGTTATACAAACTGTTTGTTATATGAGGGTCCACTGTACGTGAACAGGGTTTTTGAGATTTATTACCCCTAGAATCAGACACAGTGTTGCTTTCAGTACTACTTGCTAGGGGATATGGGCAGGAAGGTCTCTGCTGGAATCCTGCTAGTATTTGGGTAAGGTTCAAAAAACATGCTGCGGCTTTTGACAAAACGTCAGTGCATCTCTGTTGCAGTCTGGTATTTGACTGAGCATAGGAATGAGATGCACCCATGCATATCATGAGCCAGCCACAGTTAGGTGTAGCAAGCTACCCAAATTCCACATTCATATTCCTGTGCTGTTTGTGAAATTCTGGTCAGTCCGTGTAGGAACAGGATCCTGCTGCTTTTAGCTGATCCAGCAGTTTTTCGTCTCCTATACAGGCCTTTCTATTATAACTATATGCCAGGACCCTGTCTGTCACAGAACCTGAATCTGAGGGGTTAAATGGTGAAGAGCTGCTGGAGGAGCCTTGCAGCTCAAATCATCAGGCAGCTGGGTCTGATGACTCAGCTGAAAGCATATCTCCTCCTACTAGAAGGGCCATGAGCAGGATTCTGCAAAGACGTGCTACCAGGAGAGCTAGGGAAAGGGTCTTGGATGCTAGATGGGGAATCAGGTCTGGAAGCCCTGAGTACTAGCAGAAGCCTTTCCAGAAGTAAGGGTGTGTTCCCTGTTTTGGGATAAAGCTGGCAAGCTTACCTTGAGCTCTCTGTGGGAGCAACACGTCATTTGAACTTGCAACCATGTTCCTATCTGTGACCTTGGCTCTGTTTCCTGACTTCAGACCAGCTTCCTGGACAACGGCTTTATCTGTTCCCTTAGGTTTGGCATCTGGTTTCCATGAGATATTCTGGCTTTGACTTGGACTGGTAATTGCTGGGAATTGGAATCTGTTATTTATCTGGCTTTCCACTAAAGACCTTGGCAAAGAACTGAACTCTGTTTGTGTGTGTGTTCTGTGTGTGGGTCATGACAGTTTGCTCCCACCCAAACTTCTTCAAGCAGAATGGAAGAGGAGGGGGCTGTTGGGATGATACTGCTGGCAGCTTTGCAAAACCAAGTGCTGCTTTTGTCTCAGGCAATTGTTCAATTGCAGCAAGCTCCAGCACCAGCTGGGTTGCAGCCCCGTTGCCCTTTGCTGCCTCCTGACCAGTTTGAAGGCAAGTTTGAGGAATTCCCTGCATTCTTGGCTCAATGCAAGCTGTTTATTGAGGTGTGTGCTCAAGAATTTTCTACTGAGAGGTCTAAGGTCTGCTTTATCATCAGTTTGCTGAAAGGACAGGCAGCTAAATGGGCTACTCCTTTACTCCTCAGTGCCTCACCTCTACTGGATAATTATCAGGCTTTCCTGAATCACATTTCTTCAGCTTTTCAGAACCCTGTACAGGCTGCTACTGCCAACAGGAGACTCAGAGCTCTGAAACAGGCCAAAGATTCAGTGTTTGACTACACCACTGCATTCCGTTTGATAGCACAGGATCTGAATTGGAATAAACCGGCACTGATTTCTCAGTATATGGAAGGATTGGCAGATGAAGTGCTTGATGAACTCTCTACGGTGGAACAACCAAGCACGTTACAGGAACTCATTACCCTGTGTTTCAGGATAGATGGATGCCTGGAAGGCCGTCGCCTCTCTCGAGGCAAGAACTACAACCAGCAACCTCTGCCAGCTGTGCCTACTCTGCAATCCGGTGAAGCCCGCAGAATGGATCCAGAACGTATGCAACTGGGAGCTGCTCGACCACGCCTCACCCCAGAGGAAAAGGCAAGACGACACTCTCATAATCTCTGCCTGTACTGTGGAGGAGGAGGACATTTCGCTTCCAGTTGCCCTTTGAAGCGCCCCTCAGTAAGTGCTGCTACCTCTTCAGCAGTAAAAGGGCAGCTCCATCCATGAAGGAACCCACAGAAATGGAGCATACCGAAGGGTTCCCAGACAATACCATCACACCCCAAGGACCTTCCCTGGTACCTGTAACTTTGGGGCTTCCTGATGGCCGGAAGGTACCTGTGTATGCTATGGTAGACTCTGGGGCAGCTCATTGCTTTGTGGATGCGGGTTTGTGTGGTGCCATCGGATTCCAGTACAGAACAAGGAAACTCCTTTGCTGGTAGAATCCATTGAGGGTCGGTTACTTCGTTCTGGGCTCAGGAAACCTGTCCACTTACTCTTCAGGTAATGGACCACAATGAGCAGATTAGCTTTAATGTAACTCAGATGCCTCGGTTTCCTCTTGTCTTGGGAATTTCCTGGTTGTGAGCTCATAACCCATTGGTGGATTGGGTGCAAGGGGAATTGTACTTCAAGGTTCCTTGCTCAAAGCAAAATTCTTCTACCATCCTGGCAGCTGCCCATGCTACATCTGACCCTGTCTTGCCCCAGGTATACCAAGACTTTGCGGATGTATTTGAGGAAAAGGGGGCTGACAAGTTACCTCCGCATCGGCCCTATGACTGTGCCATTGATCTGATACCTGGGGCACCCCTCCCTGTGGGACGAGTCTATCCTATGTCTGAACCTGCATTAGAAGCTTTGAGGGCTTTCCTAGACAAGAACCTTTGATGTGGGTTTATACGCCCTTCCAAATCACCATTGTCCGCACCAGTGATCTTTGTAAAGAAGAAGGGAGGGGAGCTTCGTCCTTGTAATGATTACCGGGCATTAAACAAGATCACCATTCGGGACCGGTACCCTTTACCCCTAATCTCTGAACTTCTGGACCGGTTAAAAGAGGCAAAGTGTTATACCAAGCTGGACCTTTGTGGGGCATATAATTTGCTGCGTATCCATAAGGGAGATGAGTGGAAAACCGCATTCCGGACCCAGTACGGTCAATATGAACATTTAGTAATGCCTTTTGGACTGACAAACGCACCCAGTGTATTTCAGCGGATGATGAATGACATTTTCCATGATCTACTAGATCGTTGTGTGGTCATTTATTTAGATGATATCCTGATTTATTCCGCTGACCCAGCTCAGCATGTTCAAGATGTTTGTCAGGTCTTGCAGCATCTCCGGGAAAACGGACTATATGCTAAGCTGGAAAAATGTGAGTTTGACATTAAGGAAGGTGAATTCCTGGGGCATATTATTTCTCCCCAGGGAATCCGCATGGACCCTAAGAAAGTAGAGGCTGTGTTGTCCTGGCGGCGACCACAAAACCGTAAGGATTTGCAACAGTTCCTCGGTTTCACCAACTACTATCGCCAGTTTATTCCTGCCTACGCTGACATTGCTGCACCTTTAAACCGTCTCCTTCAACCCAAAGAGCTTTTCCGGTGGACTCCAGAAGCAGAAGAGCTTTCTCTACTTTGAAAACCTGCTTCACCTCGGAACCCTTGCTCCATTATCCTGATCCACAATTACCCTTTATAGTGGAGGCTGACGCATCTAGCGTTGCTCTGGGAGCAGTGCTATCTCAACAGGATGATCCCTCCCAAACCCCCAGTCCCTGTGCTTATTACTCTCAGCAGTTAAAAACTGCAGAGAAGAATTATACTATCTGGGAGCATGAACTGCTGGCCATCAAGACGGCTTTTGAGGTATGGAGGCATTACCTCGAGGGAGCTCGACACCCTGTTCAAGTATTGACTGATCATCAAAACCTTGAACATCTACAAACTGTTATTTATCTGGCACTTGATTGTTAGCAACTGACTTGAACTTGCCTGGCTTTCCACTAAAGATCTTGGTAAAGAACTGAACCCTGTTTGTGTGAATAAAAAAGCTGTGCGGGGCTTGAAACCCTGAGTATGGAAGCCCAGGTGAAAGGCAGTCTCCAGGGCGCCCATCTTGTCCATGTCTGCAGGATCGCCCAGATCCGATGTCTCAGCTCCTCCCTGAAAAGACAGTGGTGCAGGCCAACTTGTGATTTCATGGATCGACTACTGCAATGCCCTCTCAATGGGAATCATGGACCCTTTTCCGGAAGCTCCAGTGGGTGCACATTGAGGGTGATTACTGGTGGTGGGTGCTCTTCGTAACCAGGTGTTGCATTTCACATCACCTTTACCTGCTGTTCTTTACAAAACCCTGCATCTTCTCACAAGGGAGTTCTGCCCAGGTCCTCCTGATAAGGTTCAAGGTCATGGTTTTGATTTTCAAAGCCCTCCATGGCTTGGGACCAGAGTACCTGTCGGAGCGTATCTCCCAGAGGTCATCTGGGGTCAGACCCACTACAATGGCGCAGGCGTGCTCACTTAGGGTGGCCACACCCAGGGAGGCGCGGAAATTGCTCATGCGTAACCGCACCTTCTCTGTGATGGGCCCTATGCTGTGGAACCACCTCCCAAGTAAGCTGCGCCTTGCATAGTCCCTGCCCACCTTTAAGAAGGCTTTGAAAACCTTACTCTTTAAAGAGGTGTGTGGCGACCTTTCTATTTAATTTTTTTTCTATTTAATTTTTCTTCTTCTTCCCCACCCACGCTGCTCACTTTGGAGGGTTTTCCCTCCCTACTTTTTTAGTTTTTAGTTTTATTTTACTTGCCGTTGATGTTGGTTTTTTTTTTGTTAACCGCCCAGAGTTCCGTCTGGAGATGGGCGGTATAAGAATATAACAAAGAAAGAAAGAAAGAAAGAAAGAAAGAAAGAAAGAAAGAAAGAAAGACATGTACTCAAAAATGTCTGGTGTACTGAAGGACCACTTGTTTCAGTAACAACCTTCCTATGTACTGTCAAAGCTAGGATAGTGACTTTTTTGGACCAAAACTCGTAGACTCTCCCAGCCCACATATTCACTGGAATCTTCTGGAATTTATAATCTAAAGATGCATCTGCTTTAAAACAGTTCTTGTGTAATCTGGCACCACTTTAACTGAAATGGTTTCCAATTCTAAGGGGATTCTGGGTTCTGTAGTTCAATGAGATACTCAGAGGTCACTTGCTCACTTTGTCTCTGCTAGAGAGATCTACTGCTGTGTCAAGAGTTCCCTCAGGGTTTTTCAAGTACCTCAGGAACACATAAAGTGTAGGATTTGATAGGACTGAGCCATGGCAGTTAAAATAGTATCCTACTGCTATACCTTATAATGTAACTATAACTATAACCAGACAAGCATGAATGTATAAACATGACAGTTGTACACTATTTATATTGTTGTACTCATGTTCCTCAGCAACTAGTACTCAGGGGCATGCTGCATCTGACACTAGAAGTATAGTGTCAAGCCCCGCACACAGAACACACACACAAGAAGAGTTCAGTTCTTTGCCAAGGTATTTAGTGGAAAGCCAGATAAATAACAGAATCCAACTCCCAGCAATTACCAGTCCAAGTCAAAGCCAGAATATCTCACAGAAACCAGATGCCAAACCTAAGAACAGATAAAGCCGTTGTCCAGGAAGCCGGTCCAGGAGTCAGGAAACAGAGCCAAGGTCACAGATGGGAACGTGGTTGCAAGTTCAAATGACGCAGGAGCTCCCACAGAGAGCTCAAGGTAAGCTTGCCAGCTTTATCCCAAAACAGGGAACACACCCTTACTTCTGGAAAGGCTTCTGCTAGTACTCAGGGCTTAACCAGACCTGATTCCCCATCTAGCATCCAAGACCCTTTCCCTAGCTCTCCTGGTAGCACGTCTTTGCAGAATCCTGCTCATGGCCCTTCTAGGAGGAGGAGATATGCTTTCAGCTGAGTCATCAGACCCAGCTGCCTGCTGAGCAAAGAGCTGCAAGGCTCCTCCAGCAGCTCTTCACCATTTAACCCCTCAGATTCAGGTTCTGTGACAGGCAGGGTCCTGGCACTATCCCTCCCCATGCCCCCAATTCCGATAGTGCCAGGCCTTTAGGGTAACTGTCATGGAATTGTTGAACCAACTCAGGAGCATGCAAGTTGGATGCAGGTTCCCATGACCGATCTTCAGGTCCATAACCTTCCCAGTCTACCAAATACTGCAATCCTCCACGGTGTATTCGAGAATCCAAAATTTGATGGACTTCATATTCTTCTTCTCCTTCTACCAAAATCGGTGGAGGAGGTTCAGGATTCGGTGGTCAGTTGGGGTCAGGGTCTGCAGCTGGAACCAAGAGGGATCTTTGGAATACTGGATGAATATGAAGGGAAGCAGGTAATTGCAGACGAAAAGCAACTGGATTGATTTGTTCTAAGATGGGATAAGGACTGATGAACCAAGGATCTAATTTTTGGGATTGTCCAGGATGTCTCAGGTATCGAGTAGAGAGCCAAACTTTCATGCTTGGATTTAACTATGGTCCTTCCTGCCTTTTCTTGTCTGCTGCTTTCTTATATACTTCCTTAGCATGGTCAAGTTGCTCTTGCAATAATTCCTGAATGCCATGGAGTTCTTGAATGTATGCATCCGCAAAAAAATAAAGACCAACAAGGAAGGGTAGTAAAAAAAAACTAAAAAAGAGGATGATAACCATAATTAGCTATGAATGGGGTCTGGGTGGGGAAGAATGTACAAAATTGTTATATGCAAATTCAGCTAAAGGTAACAAATCCACCCAGTTATCTTGTTGGTAGCATGTATAACAGCATAAATATTGTTCTAAGGTGGCATTAGTGCGCTCAGTCTGACCATCTGACTGGGGGTGGTAAGGTGATGACAGATGAACTTGTGTTCCTAGTGTCTTATGCATTGCTTGCCAGAAGCAAGAAGTGAATTGTGGCCCACCATCCGAAGTGGGTGTGCAGGTAAACCATGAAGTCTCAAGAGATGTTGCAAGTAGTGATCAATGGTTTCTGATGCGGTAGAGGATTTAGGGCAAGGAATGAAGTGGGCCATTTTGGTGAATAAATCCACGAAGACCAGGATGGAGGTAAACCCTTTTGAGCGAGGAAGATCTGTGATGAAATTCCAGGGACCAGAGGGTGTTGGCAAAGAATGTAACAGACCCGAAGGTTTGGTCACAACATCCTTTCCTCAGGGAGGACTTCACAGGAACCCACGGATCTGGGCAACATCAGACATGGACCTGTGGCCACCAGAACTCCCATGTGAGAAGATGCAGGGTTTTGTAAAGTCCAAAGTGTCCAGCAGGTAAAGAGTCATGTGAGAGATGCAACACCTGGTTACGAAGAGGACCAGCAGGAACATATAATCGCCCTCAATGTAATAAATAACGTTTGCTGTGCAGAAAACTTTGATGATCATGATTCCCATTCTGGAGTTCCTGAAGAATGTTGCTGAGTCCATGAATGGCCAGCTTGAGATTCAGATAGTATAATTTTTCTCTGAGACATGGATTCTTGGCCGCGAACACAGAGGGGGGCAAGATGGGCGCCACTAATGTCTCTTTCACCAGAGCTGAATACTCAGGTTTTCTGGATAATGCATCTGCTTTTTTATTCTGAGCCAAAATAATGGAGCAAGATCCAGAAATCGAAGCAGAAAAGAATAATGACCACTTTCTTTGTTGCTGAGTCAATCGCCTGGCTGTTTGTAGATGTTCAAGGTTTTGATGATCAGTCAATACTTGAACAGGGTGTAAACTCCCTAGTTGGTAATGCCTCCATACCTCAAAAATCCGTCTTGATGGCCAGCAGTTCACGCTCCCAGATAGTATAATTCTTCTCTGCAGGTTTTAACTGCCGGGAGAAATAATAGCCCCAGGAATTCAGGGACCTTAATGTTTGGGAGGGATGATCCTGTTGAGATAGCACTTTCCCAGAGCAACGCAAGACCTGACTCCACTATGAAGAGCTGGGTAATTGTGGATCAGGATAATGGAAATAAATGACCACCAAGGTGAAGTAGATCATGGAAAATGTCATTCATCATCCGCTGAAATACACTGGGTGCGTTTGTCAGTCCAAAAGGCATTACTAAATGTTCATATTGGCCGTACCAGGTTCGAACCGTGGTTTTCCACTCATCTCCTTTACGGATACGCACCAAATTATACACCCCACGAAGGTCCAGCTTGGTATAACACTTTGCCTCTCTTAACCGGTCCAAAAGTTCAGAGATTAGGGGTAAAGTTCCTGAGTAGTGATCTTGTTTAATGCCCATTAATAATTACAAGGACGGAGCTCCCCTCCCGTCTTCTTTACAAAGATCACTGGTGCGGACAATGGTGATTTGGAGGGGCGTATAAACCCACGTCGAAGGTTCTTGTCTAGGAAAGCCCTCAAAGCTTCTAACTCAGGTTCGGACATAGGATAGACTCATCCCACAGGGAGGGGTGCCCCAGGTATCAGATCAATGGCACAGTCATAGGGCCGATGCGGAGGTAACTTGTCAGCCCCCTTTTCCTCAAATACATCCGCAAAGTCTTGGTATACCTGGGGCAAGACAGGGTCAGATGTAGCATGGGCAGCTGCCAGGATGGTAGAAGAATTTTGCTTTGAGCAAGGAACCTTGAAGTACAATTCCCCTTGCACCCAATCCACCAATGGGCTATGAGTTCGCAACCAGGAAATTCCCAAGACAAGAGGAAACCGGGGCATCTGAGTTACATTAAAGCTAATCTGCTCATTGTGGTCCATTACCTGAAGAGTAAGTGGACAGGTTTCCTGAGCTATCGGCCCAGAACGAAGTAACCGACCCTCAATGGATTCTACCAGCAAAGAAGTTTCCTTGTTCTGTACTTGAATCTGATGGCACTGCAGAAACCCAGCATCCACAAAGCAATGAGCTGCCCCAGAGTCTACCATAGCATACACAGGTACTTTCCGGCCATCAGGAAGCCCCAAAGTTACAGGTACCAGGGAAGGTCCTTGGGGTGTGATGGTATTGTCTGGGAACCCTTTGGTATGCTCCATTCCTGTGGGTTCCTTCAAGGATGGAGCTGCCCTTTTACTGCTGAAGAGGTAGCAGCACTTACTGAGGAGCGCTTCAAAGGGCAAATGGAAGTGAAATGTCCTCCTCCTCCACAGTACAGGCAGAGATTATGAGAGTGTCATCTTGCCTTTTCCTCTGGGGTGAGGCGTGGTCGAGCAGCTCCCAGTTGCATAGGTTCTGGATCCATTCTGCGGGCTTCACCGGATTGCAGAGTAGGCACAGCTGGCAGAGGTTGCTGGTTGTAGTTCTTGCCTCGAGAGAGACGATGACTTTCCAGGCGTCCATCTATCCTGAGACACAGGGTAATGAGTTCCTGTAACGTGCTTGGTTGTTCCACCGTAGAGAGTTCATCAAGCACTTCATCTGTCAATCCTTCCATATACTGAGAAATCAGTGCCGGTTCATTCCAATTCAGATCCTGTGCTATCAAACGGAATGCAGTGGTGTAGTCAAACACTGAATCTTTGGCCTGTTTCAGAACTCTGATTCTCCTGTTGGCAGTAGCAGCCTGTACAGGGTTCTGAAAAGCTGAAGAAATGTGATTCAGGAAAGCCTGATAATTATCCAGGAGAGCTGAGGCACTGAGGAGTAAAGGAGTAACCCATTTAGCAGCCTGTCCTTTCAACAAACTGATGATAAAGCAGACCTTAGACCTCTCAGTAGGAAATTCTTGAGCACGCACCTCAATAAAAAGCTTGCATTGAGCCAAGAATGCAGGAAATTCCTCTAACTTGCCTTCAAACTGGTCAGGAGGCAGCAAAGGGCAACCGGGCTGCAATCCAGTCAGTGCTGGAGCGTGCTGCAATTGAGTAATTGCCTGAGATATAAGCAGCACTTGGTTTTGCAAAGCTGCCAGCAGTGTCATCCCAACAGCTCCCTCCTCTTCCATTCTGCTTGAAGAAGTTTGGGTGGGAGCAAACTGTCAAGCCCTGCACACAGAGCACACACACAAACAGGGTTCAGTTCTTTGCTAAGTTCAAGTCCTTTGCTAACAATCAAGTGCCAGATAAATAACAGAATCCAACTCCCAGCAATTAACAGTCCAAGTTAAAACCAGAATATCTCACGGAAACCAGACCCCAAACCCAAGGGAACAGATTAAGCCGTTGTCCAGGAACCCAGTCCAAAATCAGGAAACAGAGCCAATGTCACAGACAGGAACGTGGTTGCAAGTTCAAATGACGTGTTGCTCCCACAGAGAGTTCAAGGTGAACTTACTAGCTTTATCTCAAAACAGGGAACACACCCTTCTGGAAAGGCTCCTGCTAGTACTCAGGGCTTCCTGACCTGATTCCCCGTCTAGCAGGTTCTAGTCAGGTTCTGTGACAGGCAGGGTCCTGGCAGAGGGCTGAATCCAGGACCACGCCCAGATTCCTGGTCCTGTCCGTAGGCTGGAGGGAACCTCTCCCCCCAGGCTAGGGAGGGGGCCATTGTACCGAGACGAGGGCACCCCAAAGAACAGAACCTCTGTCTTCTCCGGGTTCGTCCTGGTCCATTCCAAGACTGCCTCCAGGCACAGGTCGAGGGAGCGTACTGCCTCCTCTGCAGAAGAAGCAAAGGAGAGATAGAGCTGTGTGTCATCAGCATACTGATGACAGCGAACTCCAAATCTCCTGATGACCTCCGCCAGCGGCCTCATGTAAACATTGAATAGCATGGGGGAGATTGCCGACCCCTGGGGCACCCCACAGGGGAGTGTCCAAGGAGCCGACAAATCATCCCCCAGCTGAACCCGCTGAGACTGGTCGCCGAGGAAGGAACGGAGCCAGCACAGCGCAGAGCCCCCAATTCCAGCCTCAGCAATCCTATCCAGCAGGTTACCATGGTCGACGGTATCAAAGGTCGCTGACAGATCAAGGAGGACCAGCAGGGAGGAACACCCCCTGTCGGCCTCCCTGAGGAGGTCATCCTGCAGAGCGACCAGGGCAGTCTCGGTCCCCCAAAGCAGCCTGAACCCAGACTGGAAGGGATCCAAGATACAATTATCCTCCAGGTACGAATGAAACCAGACGGCAGCCACCCTCTCAACAACCTTGCCCAGGAAGGGAACAATGGTGATCGGACGGCAGCTGGATAACTCATCTGTCGCCATGCCAGGCTTTTTCAAAGTGGGCTTCACCACGGTCACCTTCAAACGGGAAGGAAAAATTCCTTCCCTGAAGGAGGCCATGGCAATAGCTGAAACCCACTCCAGCATGTTCCCTCTCGCAGATTTGACAAACCAGGCTGGGCAAGGGTCAAAAGGGGTTGCCACCAGCTGGCAGTAAGCCATAGCGCTGGAGGCCTCTGCTGGGGACACCGGCCCAAACTTAACCAGGCAGGAAGACCAAGGAGGCGAGGCCCCAGGGACATCAGAGGATGAACTAGCACAGCCGGGGGGCATATCAGAATGGATGGCCTCAATTTTTGATCTAAAATGGGCTGCAAATTGCTCACTAGTGAAATCACTAGGAGGAGGCCCCAGCTGACCAGGATTGGAGAGGTCTCAAACCACCCGGAACAACTCTGCCTGGCGGTTCGAGGCCTCACCAATTCTCAGGAAGACATGAGATGTTCTAGCGTCCCTGATCGCGCGAACATAGCGGCCGGTCAGCTGCTTAAGTGCAGCCTTACTCACTGCCTTCTGATTTGACCTCCAAATGACCTCAAGCTTCCTGCGTTCTTGTTTCATCGCCCATGACTAAGCCATGTACCATGGCGGGAGCGGGCTCCACAGCGCAGGAAGCGCTTGGGGGGTGATCCGGTCTACTGCCCTAGTGGCACCCTCATACCACCTATCCACCAGGGCTTCAACCAGATTGTCTGCCAGACTGCCAGAAAGCTCCCTGAAGGCCTCCATGAACATCCTGCCCCCATAGGAGAAGCTCTGGGTGGTATATATTGGGCTTCTGTGTTTCATTTTCTTTATTCCATTTCATCTTCACACTACTCCAACATGTTAGGCAGGGCTGAGAGAAAGTAACTAGCCCACATTCCCTTAGTGAGTTTTAGGGCTAGTAGGATTTGAATCTGGAACTTCCTGTCCTAATATGACAATGTTTAACCACTCTACCACACTGGATGTTCTCTCACGTTTATTTGTTCATAAATGTGTAGAAGACAACTGCTGAAATGCCAAATGATAAAAGCTAGCAGGAAAGGATCTACTAGTGTTTTCATTAAGAAATGTGTGGCAATTGCAATGCAGATATACAGTAAAACTTTGGTTCATGAGAATAATGTTTGTAATCCAAAACGCTTGTATATCAAAGAGAATTTCCCATAATAAATAATGGAAACTCAGATGATTCATTCTACAGCCCAAAAATATTCATATTAAAATGACTGCAATACTGTAATTTAATATAAAATAAAGTACAAAACATAAAGAAAAATAAAGCAACATATTAATAAACACTTGTCATATACTGTATTTAATATAACTGCCAATAAGGCTGCAGAGTAAAGGGCCTATATCTGCAGACAGCCTGACCTAGAATTAAGCAAAGCATTCCTAAGCTTTCTTTTGTATGGAAAAGCAAAGGACTGCCCATAGGTGCTTTGAAGTGACAAAAAATAAACTAGTGCCAGTTATGGGGATCTTCCAACGTTCTGAAAAATCACTGATATCTGCCAAACATTGAGGCCTGAGACCAAGCATGGGAGACAATCACCCATAAGACCCCACAGAAGTTGAACTTTCCTATGGACAAGCTGGGTCCTTGCATAGCTGCCTGCTAGGTACCAAAATGGTTGAGATACGAGGTAGCAAGCTTAGCTGGCCTATAAAGTTACCTCCACCTTTGGAGTAACTTTCCAAACACAACATTTGGGCAGTGCCTCCTGAATAACTGTGGCATTCTTTTAAATTTCAGAAATATTACAGAATGTTAAGAGTTCATATTCCTCATTGTTACTACAGTGAATTGGGGAATTATCAATTATTTATTGCGAGGCTAAAGCCTTATACTGTAAAACAGATGACAGTTTTCATTTTCTTTTCTACTTGCTTATCACAAAACCAATTATTTAATGTTCATCTTCTGTTTTACATTGTTTTGTAAAGCTTGTTCTGTATAACTTATAATTTTTCTCATCTGTTTAGCACTGTTTTCTACATCTATGTTATATTATTTCTCTGTGAATTTACATTTTAGGTATACATAACTCAAGCAGCAAAATAAACTGTACTCCTTTTTTCTGTTGTCTCTGTTCTCATAACTTAAGCATTACTGCTTACTTGTTCATTGAAAAAACTGGAACTAAACTCAATGAATTGCTTCTGCCGTTATCTCATCTATGTTCCAAAACAATCTCAGTTGTTTTGGCAAACTGTTCTCCAACTGTAGTTTTTCAACAATTCTTTCACTTTTAGACACCTCTTTTCAATTAAAAGGCAACACCTTTGCACCCATTCAATTAATTATATATAGTTTTCTTACCATATTTCTATTAAAACCATCCATATTTTACAGGGGTAAGGTGTTAAATAAAATTGTAAAACTTTGACTTGGCTTTCTGAGCTCAAGTACAAGATGATATTGGATGGCTTATCTTAAACTACAAAGGGAAAATTGCACCTTTACATTAGTGAGAATTTAAGAAATACCAAGAAGATAGTTTGAGGCCTTGCTTCTACCCACTAAGCAGGATTTGCAAATTTTATTTCTGGTATTTTCAGATTTGAAAGTGGAAGTATTCTTCATGACAGTCGTTATAGACCAGTGTTGGTGAACCTATGGCACGGTGTCAAAGGTGGCACTCAGAGCTCTTTCTGTGGGCACCCGATATCGCCCCTTCACAGCCACCTCTATTCAGGTTAAATTGCTATATTGACACATTGTGAATAATTGGTGGGTTCTGAATC
Source organism: Phrynocephalus forsythii (assembly GCA_029282475.1). Lineage (NCBI taxonomy): Eukaryota > Metazoa > Chordata > Lepidosauria > Squamata > Agamidae > Phrynocephalus > Phrynocephalus forsythii. Next base: position 115,749,605 of record JAPFRF010000011.1, read on the forward strand.
GCTGTTTGGGCACTCAGTCTCTAAAGGTTCACCATCACCATTATAGACCAGCACTACCCCAATAATTATAGTCCTAGATTACAGGCAGCTGCACTGGTTCATGCCAACATGGAGCAGAATTTATGTTGAGGAAATGGCTCTTAATTAACAATTCAAGATCAAACATTTTCAATCATGTTACAACAAAAATAGCTTGCAACATTGTACTGTTCTTTGGAAAATCAATTTCCCAATTACAATGAAGATTGCATTTAAACTCAGAGGGAACAAGGAAGCTTGGTGTGTGGGGTTGATGTCACCTTGCTCCAGTACATCACTGCTCGGCATATATTCTACTAAGGGTTGATTTTCAACTTAATTGGTGTATTCCCTTTTGGGCTATTCCACTGATTCCACAGAGTTAAGTAAGGTATAATCTATCACAGGTACAGATAGAAGAACACAGACTTTAACCATCGGAGTTCTGAGACATTTTTTTCTTTCTGAACCTGGGAATGGTTTCAAGTCCGCTTTACAGAGCAGGCTTTGAACTTCTGAAAAGAGTAACTTGGTAGTTTGCTGGAGAGTCTTCTAATCATGTTTTACAGCTGTTGACAGATACGGTAATACCTAAGGAAAAACTCTGCATTAGTTCCAAATTATAACCTACATTAACCATGAAGTTGTATTTTATGAAAGTAACATGTGGATCAGTAACATGTTTAGCTTTGAAGATGATCAGATAGTTAAAGAGGAAGCAAAGAGGAAGAAAATACAGACTTCAATATTTCACAGTTGAAGAAAATCAGAATTTATGTCTACAACAACTGCATTAGGACCAATGTTATCAAACTTGTTCATACATAATCTTGAGTGAGCAGTAAGGTAGCCATGTTTGCCTATGACTCCCATTTGTTTCAGAACATGTATTAAGACAAAGCCTCAATTTTACTGATGAAAAATCTAAGCAAAGGCCATCAGAAGACAATTCAAAAGTGGACAGGTAAATAATAAAATAGAAAATGAGGCTCAGTAAAGTGGTTCAGGAGCCAGAGGCTGGGAGAAGAGCCAACCAGTGTAACCATCAGTAAGTTGCACAATCCCAGGGCTCCCCCAGAAGGGAATGGTAAACTATGTTGGAGTTACCTCTACCTAAAAAAATCCTGGAAATGGTTGCTATAAATCAGTATCAACTGGATGGCACATTATAGTAGTAGTAGTAGTAGTAGTAGTAGTAGTAGTAGTAGTAGTAGTAGTAGTAGTAGTAGTAGTAGTAGTAGTAGTAGTAAAATGGAACATGATATATAATTGGACAAAACACCATAGGGAAAATATGTTCTGGCTAGTCATAGATGGAAATGGGAGGAAAATCTTCTGTTTTACTCAAGTTGCATCTCCTGAAAATGAACATGACGCCAAACACAATGTGTGGCTGGAAATCATTATATTTCTAAATTTGTCATGTGATTCACATAACCAGAACATGTTTGGAAGAATTGCAAGCATTTGAAAAATGTACCAAAATATGATTTAGTCAAAGTTTTCATTAGAAGAAAGGGCCAAATTCTATACATCTTCAAAAGTGTGGCCTGAAACATATAGGGCACAATCATCTTAGCAAAGATAGGAGTCTAACAACTTTCCAGACCCAGTGCTGTCAGTTTGCTCTGGCGGTCTCTGGCTTGCAAATCTGCAAGCCAGAGATCAACCCACGGACAGACTGCGACTTTCTGTTTGCTATCCTCATCCCAAAGGGTGAGGCTATGGGGTGGGGTGGGGGAATAAATGGAATGCACCTGCCACCTGAGGCAACCAACTTGATGAAGTTAATGCCAAGGCCAGCTCTGAGTATGCCACCAAATCCCCATTGGTGAGGGCCAATATCAGCAGGAAGGATATTACTTCTGTATCCAACTCAGCAGCTTCCTAGAAACACATGGACTGCTGTTCTTGGGAAAAGAATGATAGACTCAATTCACTTTCGGTCTAATCCTAGAGAGCTATTTTGATATACTTTTATTATTTGCTCCTTTTATTGGTTCTGAGGTTTTCGTGGATATCTGTTTCATAACCAACTCTACAACCAAACCCCTGGGATTTAATCACATTGGGAGAAATTACAAGGAAGGAAGGGCAGAGGGCGTCTCTCTCTCTCACACACACAGGCCTTTTTTAGAGCTGTGATAGGAGTGGAAGGATTTTATAAGCAACCAAAAACTTGTCTTTTGCTCCCCATTGAGGAATATTAAAACACAACCTCTTTGCTCTTTGGGTGATGTCAGCATCAGAATGAAGGTGTCACCAGGGAATCTGGAAACACGGTAATAAATAAGCTGGTCTGTTTTATTTGGATGTATTTGTTTTTAATATGCATTGGGCATGTCTGATTTCTTTCAGGAACCCCTTCCTGCCGACAACCTCCTCCACTCACTTGGAAGTGCATCACCGGAATGATAAGCATTTTCTCATAGAGCATTTTCACTTGCTAAAGCTAGAGGAACAAACGAAGCAAGGCCTGTTCCATGGTCTGGATGCTTACTGGCATTTCAGTACTGATGCCAGTATAACTGACAAGGTGTGGCAGAGCAAATATTGTTTCCATTCTCTACCAATCTCTCAGCAGTATTAGAAGGGCAGGGATGTACCGTAATTCTGATGGTCTCTGAGCCTGTCATAGGAACATACAATGGGACTGTGGGGAGAAGGGGGGGCAACTTCCCCATCTCCTCCTTCCCACAGCAGCCTCTTCATCTTGCCTAATATGCTACCCACGGGGGAAGAAGGCCCAGCTGAACAGGCTGAGCTATGTGAAAGGGGGAAGGATCCCTGAACATTTAAGCACTTCAGCTTTCTGTTGAAAACACTGCTAAAGTGACAGGGCCTTCAATGGATGATAAGCCAAACATCTCACCATGTTGATTTCACTATGGAACTCTAGAGTATTATGGGACACTAGACAACCTTTGGATTTGACCACATAATCCAGGCACCGTCACTTAAAAAAGGATTGTGTTTTGTTGAGGGGGCAGTTAATGCATGAGTCCTAATCATAGATCCATCAAACTATTTGGAAGACAATTCACTGAGAGGTTTCGAGCATCTTTGTGTGCTTTCATGTCCTTTCAACTAACACCTGAGCGCATCCTTATGGACTGACTACACATGCTGCCTCTCTTGATAGCATTTGCTGTTTAGTCATGAGAGCGTCTCTCTACAACTGGGAACTCTCTTGAGTTCATGTGGCTTTGCATCTGATACATTTAAAAGTCAGATTTCTTTTGATGTTCAAAGCCAAGCTCCTTTCTACCCATCCACCTCCTCTTTAAGGTAAGTCCTAGCAATGACAAATACCCAGCCTTTGTATTAAGGAATCTCAACATAAAATACCACTGTCTACCTGATTGTTCACAATACCATATCCAAAGTGTGTTCCTTAGAGCATACATCCACAACTAACAACAGAATCACAGAAGAGATGCTGCAGATCCTGGACAAGTTGTTTTGTTTTGAGTACAGCTTCCAGAATCCAACAACTGATCATGCTGGCTGGGAGATTCTGGAAGCCATAGTCTTAAAAAGTAGCGAGTCCAGACTCTGGTAATACAAAACTGCTAGTGAGAATTGCAGCACAAGTTTTCTAGAACACATCTGTAATAAAACCGTAACTTATCGATTTAAATTTGACTTTGATGTCTTTCCAGGATGGGATGGCACAGGTATAGCCTGACATGCATATTTCAGTATAAAGTTTGCAATACTCCATGGAAATTGCTTATCAGTGACCACAGCTGAAAAACTGGCTGAGCATGAAACCGTATTTGCTCTGCTACATCTTGGGTATTATATCAGCAGCAATACTGACGTGCCAATAACTGTCCTAGCACTAGAACTGCACTTGCTTGGCCTACAGTATCTGCATTCTTTACACACACACAAAAAGACCCCACTGCATTATGGCTATAACTGATATAATGCTCCTTATATGTTTCCATTAAATCTAATTTTATTTGAATGGTGCAACCTCTCCAGGTCTTGTACATATGAGAAACTGTAACATTATTAGTAGACATGAGGTATGCTTTCACTTAGCAATCTCTCCATAACAAATTTGCTCTTCAGATTCTTCACTGCCCAGTTTGGGTTCTTGCCAAAAACCTTATATACTCTAACCTAATCCTTTCCCTATTTACATCTTCTGGGGTAACCTGTTAAGACTAATTTGAACTGCAGTTTTATGCACAAGATGCTAAGTAAACATGTGAGATGAGTTATGATATTGCAGAAGTCTGTTTCCACTGGTCCTTGGAAATGTGAAACATTGCCTGACACACTGCAAGGAAAAAGCTGAAACCAGCATTGGGATTGCTTCTCCCAACATCCCCTGCCTCAAATCCTCAAATCCGCTACCATTCCCAGTTTTCATGCTCATATTATACCGAGTATGACCTGATTGTACATACAAGCAGGAAGCTTTGAACTGTACCTTAATTAATTAATTAATCATTCTTTTCTGGTTTGCTGATCTCTAATCTGTCTTTCTGTTTTAGTTATTCCTCTATTCCTTGAGTGATTTTTATGATCTTATTATTGATTGAGTTTTGTTTATTAGCTGTATTTTTTATCATATACTGTTTTGTTTTGTTGCCGAATCATCTGTACACTGCTCAGTTTGGCCTTGTTGATAGACAGTGTGGTATATATGTCCAATAAATAAATAAATAAATACCTTGTTGTTAATATTTACACATGTTTTAGCATTAACTTTCTGTCTGTACTTCCATATACCAACTTTTTGTTTTGTTTTGATCTGTACCTGTTTTGTAAATTTTTGTTGTGAGCCTCCTCGAGTCCCATCCCTGATAGAAAAGATGGGATATTAGTCAAATAAATTAAATAAACAAACTTAACTTGGCCATGTTATAAAAATCTGCCATGCCCCTTCTCTGTTGGAATACATCTTGCCAACATACCCAGAGCTTGTGGAATAGACATGTCCCACCAAATAAAAAGGCCTGCTAAGCTTAAAACGATAACCTAAAAGTGCCTGCCTAGATGCCCTAAGCACATCTGATTTAGCTTGATTTCAGAAACTAAGCATGGTTGGCCCTGGTTAGTGCTTGGATGGGAAACCACCAGGGAATACCAGGTGCTGTAGGCGCCTGGAGTAGGAACTGGCAAGCCACTCCAGTACTCCTGCCAAGAAAACTCCATGGACATGGGCACAACACACACACACACACACACACACACACACACACACACACAAGCTTAAACTCAGAGGCCCACTGACATTTACGTTATTCTTATCAACTTCTCTGGGGTAGGAAACAAAAGGGTATGAACAAACTGTGACTGAAAACAAAACAGGCAGCAGACAATTTGTTTCCATTTCTGCTCCAACTCAACTGTTCCTCCCTTCCAAAATGCCCCCTTTCTTTTGAACAAATGGTTTTGAATAAATATGTATTTTGCTGAGGACCTACAGGATTTATTATTATTTATACCCTCATTTCGTTTGGAAGCCCACCAGGCCCTCCCCACAAGCTTTCCCAGCCCCTGGAATTGATGGTCAGGACCTCATGGCACAGTGGTTAAATGCCTGTACTGCAGGTAAAACTGTGCTCACGACCTGGGTTCAATTCCTGGTAGCAGGCTCAAGGTTCACTCAGCCTTCCATCCTTTCGATGTGGTAAAATGAGTACCCAGCTTGCTGGGGGGGGCAATGTGTAGCCTGCACACTGTAATTAAAATTGTAAACCGCCCAGAGACTACTTGTAGTGGTATGGGGCTGTATATAAACAGAACACTTTACTTTTGCTTTTGTTTTTTAAGACTTGGAGGAGCCCTGAAGGCACCACTCCCAGAGTGGGCATCAGCGACCCGCGGGCCTAGGTGAGCCAGACAGTGGTTTCGATTGTCAAGTGGGCATCTTTCCAGATGGCAAAGGGACCCGCTTGAACAGTTACCTCCTCCACCGCCACCTCTTCTGTAAAGGCGGCATTTCCATTTTGTAAAGGCGGTGGACCTTTTCCAGGGGGATCGTGTCTTGTGAAACGAACTCTTGGATACACGCTTGCGCGCGGGAAGCGGGGAGGAGAGCCTGTTTCCACGGGAGAGCCGGAGTTTGAACCCTGCCTCCCGCCAGAAAGGGAAAGTGTCACCTAGATTACCCCTTGGTCCTCAATTGCTCTACTTTCTCCCACGCCCCACCACCCTCACTACCACCATCAAAGCTGCCAACGTTTGCACCACCGGCATTCCTCAACCACGGGATTCCCCTGGAAGCCAGCGCAGGAAAGCGCTCGCGTGGAGCGCAAGTCTCTCTCTCTCTCTCTCTCTCTCTCTCTCTCTCTCTCTCTCTCTCTCTCACACACACACACACACACACACACACACACACACACACACACACACACACACACAGGCACACAAGACACACAAACGCCCGCCCACCCAGCACAGAAGCGGCCACACAGCCACCGATCTATCGCCTTTCTCTCCATGGCCAGATCTACTCGCTCTCCAGGAAAGGACGGCTGGCCTCCCGCACCTGAGCGATCGGGGAGGTGGGGGGTAGGCAGGGGGAGAGGGAGGAAAGCTGGCGAGCGAGCGAGATTTGGGAGCTGGCCACTTCCTCGCTCTTCTTCTTCTTCCCCCAGCGGCTGCGTGCGAGGCGGAAACCATGGTCTGGAGCCCACCGAGGCGGCTACCAACGTATAGCTTAATGTGCGAGCCTCCCCGCCGGGCGTGAGAGGCGCCTATTTTTAGACACCCCTACAATCCCCCACTCCATCCACCCGCTTCCCTCCCTTCGCAAAGCTTGGAGGGGCAAGCGCTGAGCAAGGAAGGCGAGCCCGAGGCGGCACCACCACCACCACCAGCAGCGCCGCCGCCGCCGCCGCGACCCCACCCCCGCTTACCCCCCACCCACCCCCACCCCACGGCACGGCCGCCGCCGCCGCCGCCGCCACGACTTTTGCCCCGGCACCTCCTCCACGGCCAAGCGCCCAGGTGGGTACGGCTCTTTTGTTCGGTCGGGGCCCCTTCCTGTCCCTGTCCCCGCCGCCGCGTTCTCTCCGGCCCGCTGCGGCCCACCAACCAACGCCGGCACACGGAGATCGCCTCACCACCAGCACACGGAGACCCCACCCCATGGGACTGGGCGTGTCCCCCCTCCTCCAGCACCTCGGCCGTAGCCCCGCTTCCTCCCAGCGCTGTCACCCGTCGTCGTCGCCTCGGGCAAGCGAGAAGACGGGGGTCGCCGTTGGGACGGGAGACCACCCACCCTCCGCGTCTCCCCGCCCGGTCATCGGCCCGCGTCTCGGGGCTGCTTTTCCTGCCTCCTGCTGCGGCGGGAAATGGCCTAACGCGCCGACCCCTCCTCCTCCTCCTCCTCCTCCTCCTCCTCCTCCTTTCATCCCTTCTCTTCTTGCAGGGATGTGTGCAAGGAGGAAACCGCTCCGGGCTGCGAGACATTTAGGTTTCATGGGCACGCTCGCTTCAGCCTGGAAGCCAAGTCCTGGAAGCTTCGCTGCAAAGCCTCCCATTTCCTCTCCTTTTCCCCTCCCAGCTCCTATTAATAGCAAGAGAGCCTTTGTCTTTTTCTCTGTCCTCCTCCCCCCCCAGTCTATTTACATCCTTTAATTATTCCCGCGACTGGGATGGGGAAGGGAGGAGGAGGAACAAAACAAAAGGAGAAAGGGGGAAGGGTGTGGGAGAGCAACCTCCTATTCCTTCCTTCCTTCCTTATATAATCAGGGTAATAAAGAGCATCCACAGAGTGATCTGGAGGCAGCCTGGTGGGTCTGGGGTGACAGGATCCCTCCTCATGCATGCACAGGCCCTGAGACTGGAGGGCTGCATGGGGAATGGGTTTCACCAGACACTGAGGTCAGCAGCAATATTTGGGGCCTTGCTAAGAAATGCAAACACTTCTTCCATTCTTCTTCCTGAAAACAGAAAGTGAAATGCAAAAGCCTTACTGGGATTGAGGATCTGGAAGGGACCAAGTTTCCTCTGAATGTGACCATCGCATTGGCTTTGGCCTACTTCTTTCATGTTCCTGATAGCAGAACAATGTTATTCCTGCACGTTTGATTTTGAATACGTTTGATGGATTATGTTTGTGCTTTTGGATAATGTATTATATATCAGTTGGCTCATATCTGAACAGATCTGGTTCACCGTGGAGTGCCCAGCACTGCCATCCTTAGTGCTTTAAGTACACTTGTGTTCCACACTCCTTCCCTGACTGATGTGCAGTTTGTTGGATGCATTTAGGTGTGTGGTTCCAAACAGCGCTGCATAGCTCAGGACTTGGCAGCAATACAGATCCTGTGCTCATATTGTACAGCAGGCCACTTGCTGCCTTTTCAATCCTGAGTGTGTTGGGAACACTCTTTATAACAGAAGGGTTGTTCTTTCTTTGTTCATGGCAATACAATGGAAAGCAATTGCAGCATCATTTTCCATGGGTCAGTGACCAATTAACCACTCTTTCCTCCAGAAATGGGAATGAAAGTGAGCATTCCATTCTTGTGCCAAAGGGGGTTGGGAATAATGAGGTTGGGAGGCCAAGCTTTATAGTAATAATTCTTCCCATTTCTTCCAGTTTAATTCTAAAGAAATTAACGCCTTTAGGATTACAAAGAGCTATCTGATAATTGGGCCAACACACACACACACACACACACACACACACACACACACACACACACACACACACACACACACACACACACACACACAAATACATGCTCTGATTGGTCTTACAGTAAATAAGATGCAACAGGTTGATTGTGGGCAGCTGCATGTTGTTTTATTTGGCACCTTGTGGAGCAGAGGTGGGTCTGTTTGTAGTGTATGTAGTAGCTGGAGCAAATGTAGACTTTATGGTACCCTCCAAATATTTTAGGTTAACAGCCTCATTATCCTTTTTTTAATTGGCCATGCTGGGAACAGTGAGGAGATACCTAGACTACACTATAGCTCCTACCATTGATCTAACCGGAATCCACCGTTGTCATTGGAGCCTTTGTTTAACTGGGTAGTTTTTAGTGGTGATTGATATTGAGTGGCTGTGCCAGTTGTGTTGATCTGTATAAAGAAATGGAAGGAGGCTCAAGGTCCTGCAAAAGGAATGCTAAGAATATATAAGAGCCAGGTTACTGCAATTCTTCCAACCATTTGGGACTCTGCTATAATAGAGGGGAAAGTGGGGGCCAGTTTGATCACTTATCATTGTTGACATTACAGCTACCTTTTACTCAGACACATAAAAAGAACGCAAGAAAGGAAAGGAAAGGAAAGCCATAGGACTGAGAACAGAATAAACTTATGTCTTTATAATAGCCATTCCCAACAGGTGCATCTGCAGCAAGCAGACCTGTAGGTCCTGTAGCTGGCAGTAGGATTGTGGAAGCAGACTTTGAGAACACTGGGAAGAGAGGGCACTCACTTATTTGTGGCAAAGGAATACAGTAGACAACTAGTTATTTTTTAGATCTTACATCTCACGATAAATTGAATGGTGCTTGTAAGCTGGCAGTTACGGAAGATGTGTTGGAAAGCCCACTGGTATTTTTTAGAGTAGTGTGTTCTTTGGAGTAATCTCAATGTCCCAAATAGAGTAGACCCATCAAAATGAATAGGATTTGTTGGCCACAAGTGAGTTCTATTCATTATTTTCAGCGGGTCTGTTCTGGCTGAGATTAACGAAGTGTTGGTGCTGCCAAAAGAATACATAATGCTGGAATTCACTAGAAGTTTATCACAGTAAATAAGGTTTTGAATAGTAGTGTGTTGTCCATTCTACAGGTTGCACAGAGGATAATCTGTTGCAAATGCCAAGAAGCAGCAACCACCAGCTGATAATCAGAGGAAAGGGGTAGCTGCTTCACACTGCTATTTTGGGAGGATTCTCATTTTGCACACATACATTTATGTGAATGTGAATTTATTCCAGGTCAGCTGTGTGTGTTCTGGTCTTCTAGAAAACCCCAGAATTCCCTGAAACAAAGTCTGAGAGTGAATGTTTTAATAAAATACAGTGGTACCTTGTATTAAGTAATTAATTCGTTCCAAGTGAAATTATGTTAAGCAAATTTTCCTTTATACAAATTCCCATAGGAATGCATTGAAAATGGAGTAATCCCATTTTTATGTTGTACAGATTCTCCCCATAGGCGATTATGTTAAGCAAATTTCCCCTATCTCCAGAATTTTTATGTTGTACAAATTTTATGTTATACAAGCTGTTTGTTATACAAGGGTCCACTCTACGATGCTCTCTCAAAATTAATAAGAAATGGGAAGGTTTAGATCTCATTTTGAAGGTTGCACTTCAAGAAGGATGCCAACAAACACAGGTGTTCAGAGAACTTCTTTGTCCTCTGGAAATAAGCCCTATGAGGAAAGACTGAATGAACTGGACATATTTAGCTTTGGGGTTGGGATGGGGGATTCCAAGAGGAGATACGATAGCACTTTCCAAATACAGTGGTACCTCGGATAACAACTTTAATTCTTTCTCCGAGGTTAGTCGTTATCTGAAACACGTCGTTATCAGAAATGCAGTTTCCCATAGGAATGAATGGGAAAGTGTTTAATCCGTTCCGGAGCCTAGGAAAAAGGCACAGACACCTGTTTTTTTGCTCAAAACTCTTTATAAAGTGCACTTTAAAGGTACAGATGCAATGCCACCCAGGATAACTCTTTTTTACTGATGCATGCTGGAAATTAGTTATCAGAGGCAGTCCATAGGGAAAATTCGTTATCGAAGGCAGCCCACAGGAAGATTGGTTATCCAAGGCAGCCCATAGAGAAAATTAGTTATCCGAGGCAGACCTATACCTGGAATTGCGATTCGTTATCCGAGGCAGCCCATAGGGAAAATTTGTTATCAGAGGCAGTCATATACCCGGAAATTTGCAGTCATTATCTGAAAAATTCGTTATCCCGGGCAGTCGTTATCCAGGGTACCACTGTACTTGAAAGGTAGTCATTAGAGATAGGCATGAACCTTGTTCATAGGTTTGCGTTTTGCTCATTAGTGTGGCATCACAGGCATTGAACCTTCCACTCCCCAACCCCACTCCATCTGGCTCCCCAACTCATCAGCCACCACATGCAGCTTTCCCCCTCCTCTTTGTAGGATTGTCCAGTCACAGCAGGAGCATGTGTTTCCCTCCTCTCTGCTTCTTCCAGGTGCCTATTCAAAGGCCGAGCTCCAGGAATCCCTGCCCTGCCTCCTCATCGGAGGGTGCAGCTGGGAGAGGTGGGAAGCACACACTCTGCCTGCAACTGGATGGTTACGTGAAGAGGAGGGGAAGAGCAGCTTGGGTCAGCTGGTGGATGGGGGAACTGGCTGGGGGTGGGGTGGGGACACGTGCCACCTGTGATGCTGCACCAGCAGATAGACGTGAACCTACAAACCATGGTTCGTGCCATACACTAGTAGCCATACAGAGGAGGGGCAAGATCCATTATCAATTATCCCAGACTTCAGGGCGTGAGATAATGGCCACAAGTTACAGGACATCAGATTTAGGTGACAATCGGGGGGGCACTCAACTGTTAGAGCAGGATGAAAATGGAATTAATACTTGGGGAGGTGGTGAGCACTCCAACACTGCATGCATTCAAGAGCAAGCTGGACAGCCACTTGTCAGATATGCTTCACTTTCGGTTTCCTTCCCCCCCTGTTGCAATAAGTTTATCATTCTACTGTATGATTACGTGCCACTAATCTGTGTTTTAGTGTTGGAACAGAGGTGGTTGAACTATTTGTCCTCAATGTCTTGGCCAGCAACTCCCATCAACTCCACCTGGGAAAGAGGTGGCAGTGAATTAAATTATGATGTATGCCAAAACATCAGAAAGGCTAAATTTTCTGTACCCCATATGAGAACTATAGTTTAGTTCCTGGAATATTGGTAGCTGCAGTATTTCTGACTAGCAGCTGTAAACATTTGAGAGATAAACTAGTATGTTAGAATGTGTTTCCATCATTTTTTTGAATGAGGCAGAGAGTTGGATTTTTTCCCAGGGCTGTGGGCTCCAACTTTAGCATTGCAAGGATTCCAGCAAGGTATAGCTATTAACACATTGCAGAGGTAGATGAGAAATTGAGTTCACACCTTACCTCTTGTCCCAGTGTTTATTTGGAGCACTTTGCACTCAAACTCTCTAAACAGGACCAACAGAATTACTCATAGTTTTTTTTTTACATGAGAAAAGAAAAGTGTCAGATCTTCGGATCATTCCTGTTTGGGTTGCATTACAGTTGCACCTGGAATCCCCAGGGAGCTGGGTAAGGAATGTGCAGAGTAAGAGGAACAGAGAATCATCCTTAAGCAGTTTCTAGAGATGAGTAAGAAAAGTCATTCCTTGTTTGGAGACACACAACAGGATCTCAGACAGAACTAGAAACAAAATCTGTAGAGTGGACCCTCGTATAACAAACAGTTTGTGTAAAATAAAATATGTACAACATAAAAAATTCCAGAGATAGGGGAAATTTGCTTAACAGAATGGCCTATGGGGCAAATCCGTACAACATAAAAATGGTCGCGATTAGGAGTTACTCTGTTTTCAATGCATTCCTATGGGAAATTTGTATAAAGGAAAATTTGCTTAACATAATTTCATTTGGAACGAATAAATTCCTTTATACAAGGTACCACTGTATTTCTTCCAGATCAGATCACTGCTGTCTGTTTACATGCCAATCTTTATGTGTTTAAATATATATTATTTAAGAAACGCTGAAGCACACAGTAGCATCTTAAAAGGGTAGCCAAGAATAAGCATTTTTCTGTCCATGGAATGGAGCTTTAGCAAAAAAACTATTAAAATGAATGGTGGGAGATCTGGACAAATTGAAGATCATTTCTCGGAGAGAAGTTAAACCACAATGGGTTTTTTCTAAATGTGAATAAACTTGGGTCTATTATTAATTAATTAATTTATTTATTTATTTATTTATTTTTATTTAAAATATTTTTATCTTGCCTTTTTCCTTAAGAAGGACCCAAGGTGGCTGATGTCATTAAAAATTAAAAGACAAAATTTAAAGCAAAAAACAGTAAATATGCCCATACTATAAAATATCATAAGCTACCACTACTAAAATACTGTAAACAAAAACAACACCAAGATACATTCAAAGCAGTAAGGCACAACCATCCATTTAAAAACCTTACTCAGACAATCAGCCATTAAAGGAAAGTGTGCCTGGTTGTAGAAAGATGGCAAAGACAGGGCCTGACAGCTCTCCTGTGGGAGGGAGTTCCCTACATTGGTCCATGTGCTTGTAGTCTCGAGATTAGATTACTGTAGTGCTCTTTACGGGGGAGGCTGCCTTGGAAGTTAATGTGGAGGCTCCAGCTAGTGCAGAATTCTGCGGCCAGATTGATTATGGGGTTGAGATGACACCGACATTTCATCCCTACTCTGGCCGCACTGCAGTGGCTGCTGATCCATTACTACAATGCCTTCAAGGTTCTAATGCGGACATACAAAGCCCTAAACCAGTGGTGGTGAACCTTTGGCCCTCCAGATGTTTTGGACCACAACTCCCAGAATTCCAAGCCTAGATTGTCAATGACAAAGGACTAGGAATTGTGGTCCAAAACATCTGGAGTGCTGAAGGTTCACCACCACTGCCCTAAATGGTTTGGGTCCTTGGTGTTTGTCAGATCGGCTCCTAGCGCAGAATTCTGCCCGCATTACTCAAACCTCTCAGGCAGGTCATTTGAGGGTCCCAACTCCAAGAGAGGCCCGTAAGGTAACACGGAACTGGGCATTCTCAGTTGTGGGCCCTTGTTTGTGGAATCAACTGCCACCTGAGATTCATTTGGCCCCTACACTGTCGGTCTTTAAAAAAAAAAAACTAAAGACCTGGCTTATACAGATCTGCTTCCCCTGGTCATGAATTATTCCTTGATTCACTGACTTTTTAATCTGTTCTATTCCATCTTGCCAACTTTTCCACTGAATATGGTTCTATAATATTATTGTTGAATTAGTTATGATTACATTGTTTTCTATTTTATTTTTATTGTATATTGTTTATGTTCATATTATGACGTATACTGTAAACCGCCCAGAGCAGCTTTGTAGCTAGATGGTGCGGTATACAAATCAAATAAATAAATAAATAAATAAATAAATAAATAAATAAATAAATAAACAAATAAACAAATAGTCTAGAATTAGCAACAGAGAAGGCCCTCAGAGTTATGTGACCACTGTGACCAGCCCTAGTTAGCAATCTGGCAGTTGTGCTTTGGACCCACCTAACTTTCCAATAACTTTCCAGAGGTACCCCCACATTATAGTAATCCAGACACAATGAAACTAAGGCGTGTGTCACTGTGGCCAGGTCACCTCTATCCAGGAAGAGTCATAGCTGGTGCACTAGTTTTTATTGTGCAAATGCACTTCTGGCCACAAACCAAAACCTCTGAGCATCAAACTCAGAGAGGAGTTCTGGAGCACCCCCAGGCAGCAACCCCTGTGTTTTCTGAGGTGTGTAATGCCATCCAGTACAGGCTGAATTCCTATTCCTTGATTTGTCTTTTGTCCAATCAGGAGTGCCTCTGTCTTTTTCTGGATTAAATGTCAAATTATTCACCTTTATCCAGTCCATTACTGACATCTACAACTGAAATAGCTTCAGTTAGTGGCAACTTCACCCAACGGTTTCAATAGCACAGAGGACAAAGAAGAGTCCTGAATGACTCCACAAGCCAGGGTGTCAAATAGCATCCCCCAGCCCCACCTTGTGAGTGGCTTAATAAAGGTATCACCTTCTCCTGCATTTGTATTGTGTAAAGACCACACAGCTCTCTTTGTTGTTTGTTTCCCGACTATAATAAGTGTTGCTGGAACAGAGGCTTGGGAGTCTGATAACTTGACTGTGGTGCTGCTAAATGCATGTGACTCAGACTTCCTGCAGGGAAAAGTGGAGGAAGCTGCAGTGGAGTCTAATTCAGTCACCAAACTCATGGCCCCACTGGCGCCACCATGCTGTTTCCTACCATTGAGAACTGCAGCTCTCTTTTTCAACTCCATCAATGTCTTTTTTTAAATGCACCCTTCCCTCTGTTGGAACAACTCGTGCTCCCAAGAGGTTTTCCACTCTCTTTCTGGCTTTTCATCCATGTTGCCATTCTTTTGGCTGAATGCTCCTTCCGTTTTCCTTTCAGAGGTGGGTTGTTTTTAACAAAGCAGCCTTCCCGATTATGGTGCTCCTAACCTGGTATACTGCACTGTATTGCCCATCAACAGCATAGGGAACATGAATAAATTTGGACATTCTGTTAAACTTTGTACTAGTACCAGCTGGATATGAATAGAGAATATGGGTGGAGAAGACTTAGTTTCCTTCTAGTCAACAAAATGCTAAAACTGAAATTCAGAGAGGTTTTTTTCCCTCTGTTGTAAAATGTAGTTACCAGGGACCAGGGACCCTTTTGTAACTAAGTAGTGAGGCAAGATCCTTGGGGTCCATACATTTCTCCTTCATTAGGTTTTTTTTTGGGGGGTGTGTTATATACATGCATGGCCAACCTAAGACATTTTGCTGCCTGAGACAGACTAACCAATGCCCCCCTCCCAAAGGGCTGAGATACATAGTACCCAAAGCCACCCTAGTTATTTTAGCACAGGAGGTAGAAAATTCATCCAGCATCCCTCCCCATCTCCTGGCAATAAAAACATAATAGCAACATATTAATTAACAGTCTTGTGATCTTTCATGGGACTGCAAATGTGCTGCTTAAGCCAGTGCCCTCACTCTTAAGAATGGTCGGGCCAACCATGTCCTGCACACATGTTTATCACCTGAGAACTGAAACATGGGGGAGTCACTTGGATGATGGCTTACCAGGAGTGAACATGCCATCCCAGATCCAAGAACACCTCCAACACACTGACATTTTGCAGAGACAGTTCAAACATGGACTGTTACTTGGCACGTATAAGGTCTCCTGCATGCATTCATGGCTGGCATCATATAGAGAACCCAAGTATGTGAACTGATGTCTCTGCATAGGAATCAACATACAGCCATTGTGTTTCTGCAAATGTGGCAACCCTTGTTTTATTCTTTTTATTTTTCTGAATAGATGCTGTTTCTGGACTTTGTTTCCGTTCTCATAATGGACACCCAGGGTCCATGATGTAGAATGGAATAGTTGTTCCTACCAATTTGCTTCTGAATGCAATGGGTTTGGTGAACCCCAAAACTTGGTAACTGATTAATGTAGTATCCAAGAATAGTCTTCCAAGGTCAAAATAATGGTACAATAGTTTCTGACAATAGCTGGAACTTTGTGCATGTCAGGAAGTGTATAAGATGATGAAGTCATTATTGAATGATCCATGCTCTGTCATTCACTCACAGTTGCTGTCAAGGAGATGAAGAGCACCTGGATAATGAGATTGTATTTTCCTGAGCAATTTTTCTGAGCACCATTGCTGGACTGGCTCTCAGTTTATTTGGATTTTAAAACTTCGAATACATTTTTAAAGCCAGGTGTATGCTTTATCTCCATCATAAGCCAAAGCAAATAATTCTATAGACCAAAGGCTATGGAAAATCTTTCAAAATGTAGCAATAAAAAAGACAGAATTTATTCTGATCCTTAGATGGCATGGTTGTCTGCAGCTTCCTAATTTTACAAAACAGCACAGCCAAATAGCAAGTGGAAATCAGCAAGTGCATTTTACCTATGTTTTCTTACTCTCCCAATCCATGGCATTAGTCAGATTTTCATTTGCCAAGCCATCATTACATATGTTTAGAGGCAAATTTACACAACATGCAAACAAATTTATATATGGTATGACCTATACTTTTTAAATGTCCACTATCTTTGGCCAAATGTTAATGCACCAGATTGAATTAATGGGTTTGACCCTGCTGAATTCAAGCCATTTGGCATTCGATTGACTTGAAATTTACAGGGACAACAACGGCCTGTTTTAGCTAAATTAAGTCCCAAACATTTTTAGGATTACTGTAGTTCAAGGCATGAATCTGACCTGACAAGTACAGGCATTTTGTTAAGACATTTCTATGCTACTTCTAGTTTCAAAAATACAAAAGTGGTATGCAATTTTTGCCATCCTCTGAAATTTAAGACTAGCATCTATCAACATACTGAAGGATTGTGGTTTAATTGGTCTTGGTGTTGATAGTTTTGTTATCGTTGGGCTTTTTGAGGGAAATTATAAATTGGAATGTCATATGTCAAAAACTGGTGTTGGTAACCTATATCATGCTAAGGTGTTTCCATTTAACTGTGCATGTGTCAAAGCTGCTTTAGAAGGAACACATGCATAGAGATCAGTGTTGTCTATGTGTAGTGTGCTGAGCACTATGAAGGATCCACCGCATGTTTTCAATTCTGATGTTCCCATCAGTCATTCAGATAGGCTTGTCAACACTCCCCCCCAAATGAGTTTCAAGACTGAGCAAACCCAAGAAGTAATGCATTCAAAGTAATGTTGTTACTTTTTACCTTTATTGTATAGCAAATAATGGCATGCAATATTTTTAAACTTCACAACAAAAATGAAGCAACTTATTGAGATGTTTGCTCAGTCAGCAGCATTTGCTGGGATCATGCCCATTTTGTATTGAAGAGACTTGGGAGTTATTGTGGTCATTTTAACGTGGAGTTTGTTGTAAGGAAACAAAGAAAAATAGCAATACTAATAACCCATTAATAATGCCTTATGCCTTATGGTACTGCCCCAACTACATCCCTAGATGGATTACTGATCACTAGTATTATTGGTACATGCACTGATAGTCTTAAAATGGCTTCTGTAATGCACTGTACATGGAGCTTTACGTGAAGCTGGTATGGAGGCTTCAGGAAGTTCAAGAAGTCCAAAACACAACAGCCAAACCCATTGTTGGGGCGAGGAAGTTCAATCATATCGCCCCAACTCTTGCATGCTTGGACAGGTTCAAGGTTTTTGTTCTAGCATATAAGACCTTAAATGATTTGGAAATTTGTTATTTGTCTGAACATCTGCTAGTTCTGCTGTCTATTTGACTCGGTTCTTACAAATCTTATGCCTGTGGGTATTTTCAAGAAGCTGGGTTTTCTCGACAGTGGCACTGCATTTGTGGAATTCTCTCCCACGGGAGTTACAGCAGGTGTCCTCCCGTCATATCTTTTAAAAAACTCCTAAAACAGAATTGTTTTGGGAAGCTTTTAGAGTGACTCTCCACAATTAATGAGGACAGTGAAAGAGAAGAGGAATATGGAACTGCATGTTCTGAAAAGTTTATTTCCCACTATCTTGGTTTGCATTTTAGATCAATTTTATAAGTTTTGTTTGTTTCTTTGTTGTATGCTTCCCAGAGTAGTGACTTGCTGAAAGAAAGAAAGAAAGAAAGAAAGAAAGAATGAATGAATGAATGAATGAATGAATGAATGAATGAAAGAGTACATACACTAATTAGAGATGGGCACGAAACAATTTTTTTGTTCCGTTATTCATTATTTGTTTTGTTACGAAATGAATAATAAGCCCCAGAGTAATTTATAAATGAAACGAAACAAACTGGAAAAAATGGTTCGGTGAGGATCGTTTCGTTCTTCCCCACTGGCAATGACAGCCCAGCTGTCATTGCCTGCAGGGAGGACTGTCTAGAGAGAGCCCCGTTCTTGCCTCCACACGCGGAGGCGGGACTGGTGCTCCCTCTAAATGGATCTCCGCCACAGGTGCAAGATATCTGGCCCGGCTGTCATGCACTCGTGGCGGAGGGTGGTCGGGAGAGGGCTGCGGTCTTGCCTCCGGATGCGGAGGTGGGATCACAGCTCCCTCTCAAGGGATCTCCACCATGAGTGGATGACAGCCGGCCGTCTGTCATCCTTCGGCGATGGAGGGCGGTTGGGAGATGGCCGCAGTCTTGCCTCCAGACGTGGAGGTGGGATCACGGTTCCCTCTCAAGGGATCTCCACCGCGGGGGTGACAGCCAGCCCGGCTGTTTTCTGCCCCTAGCGGAGGACGGTCGAGAGAAGTCCCCGTTCCCATCTCCGCGTGCAGAGGCAGGACCGGGGCTCCTTTTAAAGGGATCTTCCCCCATTCCCAAAACAATGAAAGACGGAACAATTTTTTTTTAAAAAAATCTGTTTCTTTAGAACGAAAATGAAGGGAGATGGGCCACGAAACGGAACAGAAACGAAACACAATTTTTCCGTTTTGTTCCCATCTCTAACACTAATTGCAAAATCTAATCAGCAAGTAATTCATTGTATAAGCCTATTCAGCAGAGATACAGGCTGAATAGAATCATTTCAAGCAGAGCAAACTCAGAGCCAGATCTCAAAGAAACAGTTTGAAGAGCTCTAGGCAGAGTGAGGCAGAGATACAGGCTGAATAGAATCATTTCAAGCAGAGCAAACTCAGCCAAGATCTGGAAGAAACAGTTTGAAGACTGAACTAAAGTGCCAGTTCAAAACACACACACACACACACACACACACACACACACACACAGAGAGAGAGAGAGAGAGAGAGAGAGAGAGAGAGAGAGAGAGAGAGAGAACATGAGAGGGGGGGAGAGAGAGTTTTTAAAAGAGGTCCTGCCAGCTTGTCATATAAGGACTTCACCACACTTAGAACATAAGAAGAGCCATGCTGGATCAGGCCAAAGGCCCATCTAGTCCAGCTTCCTGTATCTCACAGTGGTCCCACCAAATGTGTCTGGGAGTGCAAGAGACTAGATATCTGTCTCCTGATACCACTCCCCTGCATCTGGCCCTTGAAGTACCCTGGTTTTAAGCCTGGAGATTATACATCTCCATCATGGTTTGTAACCTTCCCCTGCTGCAATTCTAAGTCAGTAGGCTGACCAAGCACTTTGATCTTCCAGTGGCACAGCTAGTTCTCTGGGGTCTTGGGTGACAGGGAAGATTCTGTTTATAAACACATGGTTTTGCTCTGTGCTTTATTATTGCTTGACTTCTGTGGATCTGCACCTGACTGCTTTTTACGAACCCATAGTGAAGTGCATTAAAGGCCTATCTAACTAGCTAATAGGGAAAATGAGGAAGCTGCCTCAGGCAGCAAACGCTAAGAAGACAAAAAGTTGTGATGATGTATTGGGAGACGTAGAGTGTTGTCTGTCATGCATCCACTTTGATTCCTTCCAGGTAACTAACTCATCTTTAAGTGAAATGGAAGGCATTGTCTGCTGCCATTGAAGGAAGGAAACTGGTGGGGGGATAGTGGATATCTTTTCTTTTATAAGAGGTATTAAAAGGTCATGGGCAGGCCCTTGAAGTTAACTGTACTGTTTTTATGGCATTTTTTTAAACAAAAAAAAGTTAACTGTGAAGATTCTGAGTCATCCAGGTGAGGTTATCTGAAAGTTGAGTCATGGCAACTGGACTTCTTTTCTTCTGAGATCAAAACATTCAGGCCAGTGTCTACCAAAGGAGCCCATTCAGATGTGATGTGAAATCAAGATGAACTATAAAATGAAGGACTCACCACTAATTTTCCTCAGACTGACAAAGCTGCTTGGATGGGTAGTGAAATGTTTCAATCTCACAAGAAAAGTCCAGAAAACAAAAGTTGAGAAAGAAGAAAAACAGATTTATAGGATTGCTGCTGTAATGAGCGTGGGTGCAAAACTGTGAGGTTTTGTGTGTTTTCATGTATTTTCTATGTTCCAGAGCTGCAAAATCTCCAAATCACTATTAGGGGTCAAGTTCAGATAGCTTTTTAGAGTGTTGACATTCATCGTGTTGTCATTAGATGGACAATTCTGCACTAGATTATCACAAGAGATTTTCAACTTTCTATTTTTTTTTAAATTTAAGAAGTTCTTTCTTTCTTTCTTTCTTTCTTTCTTTCTTTCTTTCTTTCTTTCTTTCTTTCTTTCTTTCTTTCTTTCTTTCTTTTCACTCTCACTCTCTCGCTATCCCCCGTTTTGAAATTTAACTACGACAACAATAATAATTATGTGCATCAAATCAGTTTTGACTTCTGACTACACTTTCCAGGGTTTTCCAGTTAGTGAATACTCAGGTGTGGTTTACATTTCCTTCTAGGACAGGGGTCCTTAAACTTTCTAAACAGGAGGCCGGTTCACTGTGCCCCTGACACTGTTGAGGGGCGGACTATACAGTGGTACCTCGACTTACAGTTACTTCAACAAATTATTCGACTTAGGAACGCTGCTCTCCGCTCCGTATGACAGATGACTTTGACAGGTTGGACCTGTCAAAGTCAGCTGATGTGTGGTGGCTGACCCACAACTGTGTTTGAGTGGCCAGCAGTGGTTCATGGGCTGTTTCCTGCCCGACCCACAAACTCCTAGCTCTGGCCTCCTCCTACCTCCATGTGACCAGCTCCCCAGCTGACCTCCACTTCCCCAGGGTTGTTTCAATCTCAGAGATCGAAACAACCAAGAAGAAGGAGGAGGTGGCCATCATGCTCCTTCTCTACTACTACTACCAGAAGGAGCCAGGGGGTATAGTGGCACCCTGCAAGGTTTGCTGCACAGGATGGGTGGGGTTTTCTCCTGGCAAGAGGGGGCAATTTTGGCTGGCTGCTCACCATGTGGGCCCAGCCTTAGCCCACTGCCTCCGCCTCCACCTGGAGGATGTGGTGAGGAGCCTAGCGGTGGGGTGGCGGTGGCAGTGGGGGCAGTGCTGACTCAATTCAGGACCCCACAGTGGTGGCTGACCCACAACTGTGTTTGCCCCCACCTAGTGGCCAGCAGTACCATGGTCATCATGGGCTGTTTCCTGCCCGACCCACAAACTCCTAGCTCTGGCCTCCTCCTACCTCCATGTGACCTTCAGCAACCCCTATAACTCTTCATTGCCAGGGAACATTCCCAATGTGGCTGGACACTTTGGGTTGATCCACTTGACAGAGAGCAGCTGGAATGGAGCCCACTTATGTTGAAAGGAAGATTAACATGCAAAGAAGAGCACAGAGAATGGAAATAGAAGCTGAAAGAACCAGTGTGAGAGGGGGTGTGTGTCTGGGGATGAAACTGGTTATCATGGCTGGACCTCCAGAAATGTCATTTTTTGAGTCTGAAAACAGTGAAAGCCAGTTTGGTTAGAGGTTAAAATGGAATCATTCAAAGATTCAGGATTTAATCCCCACTGAATAGTGAAACTGACCTTGGGGGACTTTGGGACAGTTGCTAGGAATGTGCGGGGAGGGGATATTAGTTTTTCTTTTGTTTGGGGGGGGGTCTTTCAATGGGCTCCTCTTTCAATTACAGGCCCTTTCAGTAAACCCCAAAATACAGAATGGTTACATGTTTGTTCATTTAAGATTTCCCATTTTGGTTTCTGTTGCTAGACCTAATTAAGTCCTGCAGAATCCTCAAAACTTGTCCAATGAAACAAAATAAAACAGGAACAAGGCAATAGATCCACCACAAGTGGATACAGTCACCCCCTGCCATTTTGCAATTTAGGTACTGCGGTCCCACAATCACAGTATTGGGGATGGGATCACAGCCACCTGGGGATGAGCTATGCGGGGGGCAGGGACTGATTCGATCACTCCCCGCCGCTCCCCGCCCCTTCCGGGAGGCCTGGGAGCCGCGCGGGGGGGCGGCGGCAGGGAGTGATCCGATTACTCCCCGCCTCCCCCTCTGATCACCCCCCCCCCACCCAACCCACTTATGCATATCGCGGATTTTCATATATTGCAGGTTGGGTGGGTCCCTAACCCCCACAATAGGTGGGGGGGTTACTGTAATAACAATGGTACTAGTAATACCTGAAAGTTCAAATTTATCATCCTATTGTCAGCCTCATTAGTTCATGATCATAGTCAAAATAAAACATATATACACACTCACTAAGGGCCATTTTATCAAACCCTCTAAATCCCAAACCCTAGAATATGGGGAATGGGGGAGTGAACTCTCCATTCTGTCACTTTGATAGCTTCAGTCCAGCAGTGCAGCCAGTAGATATAAACAGGCTGCTTTGTAAGCAATGATAAATGCAGAAAAATCCCTACACACACACACACAAAGCAAACTAATACATAAAATGAAATATAAAAGAAATCTGTAATTTTCATTAATTTCTCTTTTGGAAAGTAGAATTGTTGATATTTCAGAGCCTCTCTATCATAGAGCCACAGAAGATTCTGAAAATGAAAGAAATGTCCTCTTTTGTATCTTTTCCAATGTGGATTGGGGAGGCAGAAAGCCATGTAGAGTGGCTTGGCTTCTTTGGTGGAAAGGCAGGCCATCAGTAATAAGTAAGCAGGCAAACAATTAAGAAGGAAAGAATCTTGAGTTGGATATGAACTTCAGGGGCTGTGGATGCTCTGTCTATACAGTGGTACCCTGACTTATGAGCAGCTCGACAAGAGCAATTCAACTTAAGAGCGGAAAACTGTTGGCATTTTAATTGCTGCCTTACAAATTTTAGACATGGTCTGCTCGACTTACAAATATTTTTTCCATTTTTAAATTTTTTTAATTTATTTTCCCCGATTTTTTAGATAGGTACCCCGACTTAAGAGTAGTCCGACTTAAGAGCATGCATTCGGAATGGATTAAATTCGTAGGTCGAGGTACCACTGTATTTTCTTTTTTTTTCTTTATCTTCTGGGATGCATAGCAACTTGAGACAAGGAAAGGGACAGAAAAACTAAATGTCCCACTATAGTGCAGCCATCCTCAATGGCAACCATTCTGGACCCCTGGGGCCCTGGAACCTGAGAAGTCCTCAAAGGGCTGTGGCCCAAAATAGGGTGGAGAACATCTGCTCTAGAGCCCCCACCCACCCACCCAGTGCTTTGAAATCAGAACAAATATTTTGGAGGAGTGGTCATGGAGCATGCAGCTTGGCCCTTCAAGCATTGCTTCAGGAAGGGAAATAGCACTTGGAGAATAATGAGCTGCTGCCCAAAGGGAGGCATTGCTAAGCAGGCAGGCATATGACGTACTTTCTTATCCCTCCCTGCCAGCCCTTTGCTCAGAGTGGAAGTTGTTTGTTACGGTACAAGTGACCGGCTCTTCTTGTGCTTGTGGTATGGGTGATGGTCTGTTAAGCAAAGCTATATCACAACTATGGAGGACCAAGAGTGTCACAAAAAAGGAAGGGTGAAAGAATGCAAGTCCAAGCTTTGTTGTACACTCTTTTGTGTCTTGTTTCTCTCTAGGGTGTGTGCTGCCTTTGACATGCCCTGCCTGACTGAAGAACGCTAGAGTTAGTTACCCAAAGGAACAGCTGTCTGGAGAGGCACAGAGAAAGGTAAGTGCATTTCTCTTGCTGTCTCAGGTTTATCATGGGAACCCTTTACTACGGGCATGGCTTTGGGTGCCAAAGGAAAAGCATTTTCTCTACCCCCTTTGTCTCCTGTTGTTGAAGACGAAAAGGTGCAGATCATTGTCTGTTGCCTATGCTGTTGAGAGAGCAGATTTGGTTGCAGACAGAAATGAGGGCTACAGGTATGAGACAGCCAACAGTCGGCTTTTGTGCTTGTAACTTATTTCTCTTAATCTTTATTCAGTCATGAGGACTCAAGAGTAGAATAGAGCAGTGGTGGCGAACCTATGGCACGGGTGCCAAAGGTGGCACTCGGAGACCTTTCTGTGGGCACCCGACATCGCCCCTTCATAACCACCTGTATACAGGTTAAATTGCTGTATTGGCACTTTGCAAAAAAAAAAAATAGTGGGTTTTGAATTGCAATTGGGGCACTCAGTCTCTAAAAGGTTCACCATCACTGGAATAGAGCAACTTCTACCTAATGTGTTTTTGCAGCATTTTGGGGGAGGCAGGGTAACTGTGTTAATCTGTTGTGGCAAAAGCAAGAAAAACTCATTTGTTCTGCACAAAATGAAACCTATTAGCCATTAAGGAGCCATAGGATGTTTCCTTGTTTCTAACGTATCCCTCTGGATGTGGCCCCTGGTGCACTGAGACCGAGTGTCTTTAGAGTGTTGAGACTTAGACTGGAGCAAAGATAGAAGCACTGAGAAAGTAGAACCCAGTACTAAGGAAGGAGGAAGAGATGTGTATATGTTATTTCCCTATTTTGTTTGTGTGTTTGTTTCAAATGGATTGGCATTTGACCATCATGGGCACTAGGGTGATTTGTAGTTATACCCAAGTTATTCCTGTTTATGGCGTCCTGTGTTAGAAACCATAAACAAGTGGAGATGTTTGGCCTGAGGAACTGCAAGTCCATAATTGAATTAACATGTATGGCCAGTTATCATATTCATAAATACTCTCAGAAATCATATACTGTAGTCCAATATAATGGTTATGGTGCCACTCGTGACAAGCAGACATCAAGATTAAAACACCTAACACAGAACAGTCCATCAACTTCTATGACAGCCTGCTCCACTGCTGAATAGGGTTACCTAGATTTGCAGTTGTTGGTTTTTTGGCTGCTGCATCACACTGCTGATCTGTGTTTCACCTGTGGTCCACTAAAGGTGCTAAATTGTTTTTACACAATGTCATTCATTGCCACAGAGGAGTGGGTGTATTCTTCCTGCAGAAGTATTGCCATGATACTTGGATGAAGCAAATATGTTGATAGGAGCAATTATTACTATTTTGTTGTATAAAGTGACCCTCCGCTTATCGCGGGGGTTAGGGACACGATCTGACCCGTGATAATTGAAAATCCACGATATGCAGATGCAGGTCGGGTTTGGCCTGGGGGGCTTAGCTGGGGGCTCTTGTACTTACACCCAGCCTGGCGCTGCCCCGAACGGGCCTACAAGGGCCTTCCCACGCCTCCTGGAAGACAAAGCATGGCTGGGAAACTCGGAATGTGTTCAGGAAGAGATCTTTGTAAGGACTGGACTCATCTTATATCTGCAGCTCTGAAGCAGGGCTAGAGAAGCTGTGGCCTTTCATATGTTATTAGACTACAACTCCAATCAGCCTTAGCCAAAAGGGCCAACAGTCAGGGATCATGGCACAATAACCCATTAACACTTTGCAGGATACCTATTCTTCAGCTGTTTTGCGAAACAATGCTACATCTCCTAGAGGCCATTCTATTTATTTATTGTTTTTAATATATGAAAACCAGATATGGGAGCTCAAGATGGTTCTCAAAGGATGAGAGAAACTAGCTAGCCTCTGATCTACCTGAAGAACTATGTCCTGAATTCACAGAGGCTGTCTTTTGTATCAAAAGGCAATTACATGTAGCATTTTTATTTTATTTTATTTTATTTTATTTTATTTTTACAACTAAAAATAAACATTTCACTACTTTTAACAAATAAGAAAGTAGAGAGTTGGTTTTAAAGGTAGTCCACAGTAGTAATCATGAATCACTTTTGGAACCTTTGAATTTTATCTCTAACGTTTGAAAAAACAACTTCCCAAACTCCCAGCATTGCCCATCCCTGCATTAGTTGAAAATATTGTCTCAACCCAATGCACATTGCTTACTGCAGACAGACACATATTTTCTCCCACAATAAAGAATTCAGGTCTGTTTCTTTATCTCAGTGCTTTCTCCCAGGTTCTAGTTGCTTACAGATTTTTGTTTAAGATATTGCCTACTTGTTTTGATGGATTGAGGCAATATCTTTCGCACACCTCTTGCTTGGAACAAGGAAGTTAATGGAGCGATGACTGCTCAAGGCTAACACTGAAGATTTTCCTTTGACTGATTTTTAATATTTATTTAGTGGTGACAATGTGTATTAGATATTGTGCAGAAGTGGTGCAGCCTCTCTCGGGAGGACTGAGATGCTGTAGCTTTGGGTTAAACCACCATTACATCATCATCATCATCATCATCATCATCATCATCATCATCATCATTGCACAGCAGACAAGGTAACTACGCTGGATTTTGTATTACAAATCATTAGTCAAACACTTCCTAAGTGTTTAGGACTACGTGATGTATCAGCCAATTATGTGAGCAGAACCCAGCAAGGTGCCTTTCAGCACCTGGACTGATGGTGACTTTGTCAACTCCAATTTCTTCTAAATACTTGCTTAGTTCTTTAGGCACCACACCCAGCGTGACAATTACCACTGGGACCACCTGTACCAGTTTATGCCAGAGTCTCTGAAGTTCAAGTTCAATCTTCAGATTATTATTATTATTATTATTATTATTATTATTATTATTATTATTATTATTATTATTATTATTATTATTATTATTATTATCAAGGGAGAAGCTGATCCATACTGGGAGCCTGCAATGGATTCCCACCACACCAGTACCCCTGCTGCTATTGAAAGGGTAAATAGCAGCTGGTGAGGAATTTCTAGAAGGAAACTTATGCAGGCTTGACTGTCTCCTTTTGTTTTAAAAAAAAAAAAACCCTCAAGGTAACCAGCTTAAGTGTACTTTTCTATAATAGGTAAATAAGTGTGTTTATCAGTTCTGTAGAGAGTGACAGTGCTGCTTCTATATAGCATCGGGCATGCTAATACTGTACTGTTTTTATAAAATAAAGAGCTTAGGTATATGGTGGGGATTTCTTAAGTGAAGTGGCCATGACTTCATTAGTTTCTGTGATTTATGTGAAAGATACTTCCTCCAGCCACCCAGAGAAGAAACTCTGGGCTAGGAGGTGGACTGTTTGCTTGGCTGGGTGTTGAAACAGCTTCGTGGTTAAGCCATGAGGTTCAGTGCAGAGGCAGCCTGAGACATTGTGCTGTCTGAGCTGAAACAAAGCATTCCCCTTCCAAATCAAGGTGCCACATTTAACCAAGATATTTTTGTACTTGAAGGGGAAACTTTTGCAAGCACCTCTCCACATCCTAGCAATAAAACCATTATAATAGCAAAATAAATAAGCAACCATTAATTGCCTTCTCAAGACATCTCAAATCTGATGCCTGAGGCAGTCCTTTCACCTTGTCCAACAGCAGGGTTGGCCCTGGTTCTTTACCGCACACAATCCCTTATCAGTCTCCAATATTAGGACAAGAACCAGTTGTGCAGCTAAAATATATCCCACTGGGTATTCCTTTACAAGGAGCACAACATTCAGTGGCTTTTACTCAAGCTTTGTGTATTAACTTACAGAACTTTATTTTGGTAGCACAGATGTAATGCACGTGCTTGAACCTTGCTAGGGCTCGGTCACTTCTCTCATTTGACCAGAGTTAATAAAAGCAAGCCGTGAGACTTGCTACATGCAAAGTGCACATGTTGTTGTTGTTGTTGTTGTTGTGTCATTATAGTCATGAACGACTCTTCGTGACATACTGACAAAGTCTAAATTTCAGAAGTATTTGAAACAGAGAGAAGTGAGCAGGTTGCCTTTTATCAGTACTGTACTACACTTTCTTCCCCTCAGAGAGAGTTGGTTTTTCTCTCAGCCTGATGCCGGCATGCTTTCTGCTAGTTTCGGGAGGTCTTTGAAGCATCTATTTGCTGCTGTTGAGGAAATGACGCTTGTGGTCTCCTGAGTGTTTCCTTCGTCTGGCAGGGAAGGGAAGCTAAGCTGGCATTCTCCTCACAGCTTCTTTTCCTCCCCACCTCCTCTGAAGTGCATTGTGCACTGCATTTCCCAGCCATAAATATTGATGGGCTGGCCTCACCATAGATTTGCATTTATATACGATATTAGGGATGTAAATCTTTATAAATATTTGCTGTGTGAGGATAGGTCAAGGGGAGCAGTGGCCTGGGTGATCATGCTGAGGCTGAATGCATTTTGGCTTTTTGGTGGGAAATGGAATTTAGGCTCCTTTGCAAGGAGTGAAGGGGGACCTAGAAGAATACTAAGAGGGCTCTTAAGTCTTCAAAAAGAAAGTTGCCATGGCAGCTTCAAACTGTAACTTACAGCGTTAATTTCGGGGGGGAGATGTTCAGAGACTCCCATCCTTTTGAAAGCTTCACCCTGGAATACCCTGCCGCTATTACCCGAGCCGAGGGCTGAAATAACACGCCAAGGATCAAAGATGCAGAGAAAAGACTTTAATTCTGCTGCAGCAGGGCGCCCAGCCGAATTGCAGTCGGAAAACTGGGGCAAAGAACATGAAAACTTTTACAGTCTTTATAGGATACATTCGCCAACACCCCTTCTTTATCAGCAAAAAAACAAGGATACATCTGGGCGCTGTAGAACGCCCACAAAGAACAGAGAAAACTTCAAAAGATACATAGTTAGCACATTGTTAACACCCACTTATCACCCACTTATCGAAGGAAACACACAGCGGACGCTATTAATCTTGTTCTTCAGCGCCCCCTGTCATGTAGTTCCCGGAACGCTTAGCTCTTTCCCCAAAAAAGCGCTTTGACAGCCCCGTATCGATAAATTGATGCGCGGATGTCTGGTTATCTCGCGCAGGGGCCCCATTTTACTGGTAACCTTCCCAGTAATTTATGGCCTGTTTATCTCACAGGCTTGGGGGAAATAGTGTAGTGCTTTGTGCCACAGTTTGTGAAGGGGGAGAGAGGTGAATAAAAGGGCATACAGCCAGATTAATAATGAGTAGAATACTGTCATTTTATCTACAATGACAGCTTATAAACTATAGAGTATATTAAATAATCATCTCTATCATTCCCTCCTCTTCTGTAGGACACTCATTCAGAGTCGTCCTTTTGAAGGGCTTCATAATCCTGCAGAACTGCAATCAACTTAGGAGCAGTTGTCTTTTCCACTACCTTTGAAACAGTCGACTGCACGAACCGCAACAAACAAGGAATACATATCAAAGCAAATAAAAGAAGACATAAAGGAACAATTAATAAACTTGCTAATGTTTTCATCCAAGTTTGTGGCATGAAATCATTTAACCACTGCCATTGCATACCCTTCCACTCTTGCGTCGGATTGAAAGTTAACTGTTTGATTTCCGTGGCAAGCTGAGTTACAACCTTGCCCACGGGGTCAATTTTTAAACAGCAGTTTGTTAAATTAAATTTTCCACATACTCCATTCTCAGAAGCTAATAAATAATCAAGAGCGAGCCTGTTTTGATAAACAGCTGTTCTTAATTGATCTGTTACTTCTGCTATAGCAGTAAGCGCTGTGGTGATGCGCTGACCCGCCAAATCCAAAACTGCTTGCAATCTGATTATTCTATTGAGCAAATAGATGGGAGTTTGATATCCCCATGAACCATCCTGAGCCCAAGTGGCTGGACCATAAACACAAACAATTCTTTGAGAGTCCCATATATCCCCTTCATATTCCTCTGGGTTTTTGCATGGAAACCCTGCAAACGGGGTATCATCGCGCTTTCTCCTGTTTAAAGGACCATACACTGGAGCAGCCAAATACTGTTGGGTTTCTATTGGGACTAGAAAGAATGATGGTTTTATGAAACCTAGCACACAAGAACCAGACCATGAATGAGGCAAATATTCATAAGCCATATTTCCACAGACCCAATACATGTTCATAGGGGCCTTCCATTGTTCCAAAGATGCTGAGTATATGTATGACAAAAAGGTAGTATTAAATTTCTCTGGTTGTGGAGCATTAGATGGTGAGGTCCAGATGCCATTTTCCCAGGTCCCTATGCAGGTCAAATAGCCCACAGGAATGGAACCATTTTGGGAAAAGCAGACATGACCCACTAACTGAGATGTGATAGTCCATGTCATGTTCTGTGACTGGGTTCTCTTGGTAACATTGCCAATTTTTGACATGTTATTATACAATTGTGGAGAAATCTCCATTGCTTCCCAAGGCCAGTCCTCACCAAAATTAGTGCCCCCACAAACATAACAGTTTGTGACTCCTAATTCTGTGGCTATTGATTGAGCCATTTCCAGAAATAAATTCTTGGCCTGCTGAGAAATTTCATAAGGATTCTCCTTCAATTTTTCCACTGCATTTTCCACTGACCAGGAGTGACTTTTCTTTTCTACATCCCTTACTTCTGTACGTGTAATTGTCAAATGGGTGACTGGATCTCTGCCATGTCCATCAATTCCAAAGCCATACACTTGCACAGAGGGGTGTGTGTCACTGATTACTTGTTTCCTCCTATTCTCCTGAATTGTGAGAGATGAGGACAACCTGGATAACCTCCTGCTGTATAGGCACACACACATCCCCATCCTGAACATAATTTGTTTGACCCACATGGTGCCCAAACTTCAGGATTGCCTGCTTTTGCACCTTCATGAGGGTAGCACAAATACTTATGTTCAGATCTGTATGTGGCTGCCCATGTTTTAGATCTACAACGAATTCCCATGCCTTTTCCTAGGGCATCACAGGCATTGAACCATATTACTGCCCGTCTGCCACTATGTTTTAACACAACAGTGGAATTCACATAATATAAAAGTCCACCACCTTCTGGGTTGTCCCTTCTGGGCTCCTTAGTTTTGGCCATTCCAGCCCACACTGTATAATTAAATTTGACTGGAACCTCAGGCTTCTAACAAAGGTAATCTCCAGATTCACTTTTACACATGTGATACATCTTGTCTTGGTTCAAACACGTGGTTCCAGCTTGTTTGCACTCTACTGGCTTTTGAGTATAATATACTAGAGTATTCACTACTCTATTGCCTTGACTAGCTGCTATAATGCATGGGGTACACTCTTCTATACCCTCAGGCCTGACAGCTGAACAAATTGGCATTAGAAATAGAAGAATTACCATTTCTACTAATTTAGGCATCTCATATAACTCTCACTTCCAAATATGACAAATTAATATCACTCCCAATACATATATTAACAAAATAATGAGCCAAACCCGCTTGGGATGTCAACCTGCAGAAATATTCAGAGCCCTTTAAGAGTTTTGACAGCTGCGGAGCTCTTGACAGTTCTTGGAACGTTCGTTGACAGTCCGTAGAACGCTCTTTGACAGCTGCTGCGCTACCGGAGCGCTGCCTCGCTCGCTGCAATTCTTCCCAGAAATTAATAAGAAAACACTGTTCGGCTCCAGGAAAAGAGGAAAGGGGCACTTTTAAAACATAGTCTCGCACTAAATGTTGCCCTAGCTTTTCAGCTAAACCAAATTACTCGCTTTTTGTCGCGACTTCTCCCTCCTCTTCTTGTAAGAGGAACTAGTTTGGAGGACGGGAAATTCAAAGGCTGAAAAGGAAAAAGTCAAGTTTTCTTGTTGAAGAAGCCTCTCACCATGCACAGAGGAAGCCAATATTTTACTTTGACTTCTCTATGTCTGAAGTAACTTTCTTGAAGGTCAGTTTCAAGCTGTCATCAGGGTGTGGACCGTCCACTCCTCTTCCTCACTGACTGGGGCAGCTCGCTTCACGCGGGTATGGTGGATCCAGGCAACTCACTTTGGAGATCTTGACAGCGGTTGGCGTTGATAATATCACCGTGAAAGGACCTTTCCACTTCGGGCGTAGGGGTTGTTGGTTCCAGTCTTTGATCCAGACTGAATCTCCTGGTTCAAAGCAGTGAAGAGGCTCTTGTAACACCACGGGCAGCCGTCCAAGGGTCCACCTGTGTAATGAAGAAAGAGATCAGCCAAGCATCTGAAGATATTTAGCAGGTGTTAAAGAAGCTACACTCTCTGGGCGTAAGCCACATGAAATCGGAACTGGCCTGCCATATACAAGTTCAAATGGGGAAATGCCTGTTTGACTCGAAGGGGTGGTCCTACTTCTAAAAAGAGCAATGGGTAGTATTTCCACCCAATGTTTGCCTGTTTCTTGTGTGAGTTTAGACAAATAGCCTTTCAAAGTCCTGTTCATCCTCTCTACTCGTCCCAAACTTTGGGGCCGGTATGCTGTATGTAAATTCCATTTAACATGCAATGCCCTAGCCAGTCCTTGCAAAACATGATGGATGAATCCTGGGCCGTTATCCGAAGATAGGGTGCGGGGTATCCCGTGCCTCGGGATATGATCCCGCAAAAGACATCGAACCACTTCACTAGCTTTCTCAGTCTTTGTTGGAAAAGC
Organism: Phrynocephalus forsythii; assembly: GCA_029282475.1. Lineage (NCBI taxonomy): Eukaryota > Metazoa > Chordata > Lepidosauria > Squamata > Agamidae > Phrynocephalus > Phrynocephalus forsythii. Next base: position 115,782,458 of record JAPFRF010000011.1, read on the forward strand.
CTCTGGCCACCCGGTAAATGTACACACTAGCACAAGCATGTAACGGTAAAGTCCACATCTTGGCAATTCTGTAAAGTCCAGCTGCATATCCTCAAAGGGCTCCTTCCCACTATATTGGATTCCTGGAGGTGGCAAGGGTCCAGTCCTAGGATTATTCCTTTGACAGATGACACATCTATGCGAAACATTTGAAGCTAGCTGTCGAAGCTTGGCTATATATAAATATGGACTCAAATGTTGGTAAGCCACTTCGGGACCTTGGTGAGTACTGTCATGATGACTTTGAACTACCTGACGAGATAGACCCTCTGGAACCCACAATTGTCCACTTGGCAATTTGTACCAGCCCTCTGGTGTCCTGTCAAACTCCTGTTCCTCTGCAAATTTATCCTCAGCAGACGAATACTGTGGTGGCTCTGGTGGCAAAATGTCTATTGGAATTAGACTGAGTTGCATCTCAACTGCACCCTGGGCTGCTTGTTTGGCAATGCGATCTGCCAACCTATTCCCCCTTGCTTCAAGTCCTGGACCAACTTTATGCCCATGGCAATGAATGACTGCCACTTCTTTGGGTTTCCAAACAGCATCTAAAAGTTGCAACAAAATATCAGGGTGTGCTACTGATGTCCCCTCGGAAGTAAGAAGACCTCGTTCCTTCCAAAGTGCCCCGTGTGCATGAAGTGTAAGAAATGCATACTTAGAGTCCGTGTAGATATTAATGCTTTCTCCCTCTGACAATTCTAGTGCCCTAGTGAGAGCTATCAGTTCAGCTATTTGAGCTGAAGTTCCTGGGGGGGCAATTGTTTGGCTTCGATTACAGTGTCCTCTAATTCCACAATGGCATATCCAGCCTGTCTTTTTCCTTCAATCACTGAGCTACTACCATCCACGAACCAAGTCCTCCACTATGGGTGAGGGGTATCACGAAGGTCTGGTCAGGACGAATATACTTCATCTAATGTCTGTATACAATCATGGGTGGCCGGTTGGTCACTTATTGGAAGGAGAGTCGCTGGGTTTAAACCCTCTGTTGTTTGAAATGTAAGACCAGCCCTCAAAAATAATTTTTGACACTTCATCATGGCAGTCTGAGACAGGTGATACCCTCCTTTGGCATCTAATAAGGGCAGAATTGTGTGCTTTGTGATACATTTTGTTGATTGTCCAAAAGTGAACTTATCCGCTTTCTTTAAAAGCGCTGCCAGTGCTACCACTCCTCGCATGCATGACGGGAGTCCTTGCTCCATTGGGGTTAATGTCTCTGATAGATAAGCTACTGGTTGCTGCCAACTTCCTAACTTCTGACATAGAACTCCTTTTGCCACTCCATTTTCCTCATCAACATACAGGTTAAAAGGCTTATTTGGATTCAGAAGACTGAGAGCGGGCGCCTCTATTAAAGCCTGTTTAATTGCTTTGAAGCTCTCTCTTTGTTCTGGACCCCACAGGAACTCATCACTTTCTTTTCCTCTTATTGCCAAATGCAAAGGTTTTGCTAGAAGGCTGAAATTTGGGATCCAAATTCGACAAAACCCTGCTGCTCCCAAAAATCCTCTGAGTTCTCTCCTATTTCTTGGTTCGGGGATTTGAATGATTGAATGCTTCCGCTCATCGCGAAGTTGGCGCCTTTGCTGGGAGATGTCAAAACCTAAATACCTTACTGTTTTTTGACAAATTTGGGCTTTCTTTCTGGTCACCCTATAACCTGCTGCTGCCAAATGATTTAAGAGGTCAATTGTGAGCTGCTCACAACCCTCTTTGGTCTCTGCTCCCACCAAAATGTCATCTACATACTGCAGGACTATTTGGCCGGGTTTTTAGGGGAAATTGGCAAGGTCTGATGCCAGGGCCCCCCCAAACAACGTACTGGAATTTCGGAACCCCTGTGGCAAATGCATCCATCTGAATTGAGTTTTTGTGCCAGTTTTGGGGTCTTCCCATTGAAAAGCAAAGATATGCTGGCTCTGTGGTGCTAACCAGCAGCAGAAATATGCGTCCTTCAAGTCTAGAACTGTGAAATAAGCTGCTTCTGGTGGTATCAAGCTCAGAATTGTGTAAGGGTTCGGTACATTCTGATGAAGAGGTTCGATAGCCTCATTCACTAAGCGGAGGTCCTGCACTGGGCGAAATGTTCCATCCGGTTTTCGAACAGGCAACAAAGGGCTGTTCCATTGTGACTGACACGGAACAAGGATGCCGTAATCTATTAACCTCTTAAGGTGAGCCCAAATTCCTTCCGCTGCAACTTTTCCAATGGGGTATTGTGGCACTGAAACTGGACCTGCAAATGGCTTGAGTTCAACGACTATGGGAGGAATGTTCCGTGCCATGCCTGGGGGATTATCTTCTGCCCACACCTCAGGGTTAACTCTGTCCAAGAAATCTTGAGATAGCTGCGCTGGCTCTTCTTGAACCACCATCAAACGCCACCTCTCTCTTAAGGGATATTCTAAACACACTTCTCCCTCTGGTTCCTTGCTGTCAGTTGTCGAATGAATTTCTCCCTTGGGCGTAAAGTTAATTTGAGTCCCTAATTTAAACAGCAAGTCTCGTCCCATCAAAGGGATAGGGTAATCTGGCATGTGTAAAAATTTGTGCTGGACGATCTGACCTCCTAATTTACATTGCACAGGCTGCATAAAATAAGCACGCTGCGCCTTCCCCGTGGCACCCATTACACTAATTGAAAGAGTCTTGTCTATAGGCTTGACAAGCTGAGGAATCACTGAATGGCTGGCTCCTGTATCCACAAGAAATTTGACAGATTCGTTCCCGGTTTGAACACTGACCAAGGGCTCACGGGAACAAAAGCCCTGTCCTTTTCAATAGGGGACATCCTCTTCTTCTAAAACCATCATGTTTTGGTATGGTGGGGTCCAGGCTGGACCCTGCCCTCTTTGGGTTGCTTGCTGAGCCTGAGCTGACTGCGCTTGATTTTGACTCATGGGCTGAAATTGGCTGCCTTGTCCTTGATTGACCTGGGGATTCCTCTGTTGTGGGAAATTAAAGGGACCAGGCGCTGAATATCTCTCAACAGCCGGGGGCTGCCAGGGGCGGCGTGGACCCTGATTAAAACGTCCTTGCCTTTGATTCTCGGGGTTCCTATAACAATCCTTATGCCAATGTCCAGTCTGATCACATAATGCACATTGATTTTTTAGTAATGGCCCTCGCCGGTTCCCTGGAGCGTTAAAATTACGGGACTCGGGGATCTGATTCAAAGCCATCACTTTCTTGGTTTGTCCTTTACTTTTTGGGCAACTTTGATCTTCCTCTCTGTTATTAAATTTAGTTTGCGCCAATTGGAGCATCCACTGCAATGTTTGGCCCATAAAATTAGCCTCTATTTGAATTCTTTTTCGAATATCAGGAGCAGATTGAGCCACAAAAACAGTCTTCACAATATTCTCCATTCCAGGATCCTCAGGGTTAATGGGAGTATATCTTCTAAATGCCTGATACAATCTATCCAGAAAAGCCCCTGGTGATTCATCTTGCTTTTGAACCACATCGTTCACTTTTGACATATTAATTTTCTTCCTGCCAGCTGCTCTGATGCCCTGAAGTATTGCTGTGTGGTAACTTCTCAAAGCAGTGCGCCCTGCATCTGCATTGTAATCCCAATCTGGAGCTGTATTTGTCGGAACAGCGGCTTCTGCTTGGCTGGGGTATCCCCTAAAGCTATATGGGATTTCCTAGCCTCCTTGAAAATCTTCCGAGTTTCCTCTGAATTAAATAAACCTCTCACTAGGTGCTGCACATCTTCATAAGTAGGCATGTACACATTAAAAATACTAGACATAGTTTCAAAGTTCTTATCAGGGTCATCTTCTAAACTTGGCAGTGTATTTTTCCAATTTATAATGTCACTTGATGTAAACGGGACGTGCTGCATTGAATATGTACGGGGACCCTGCTGATTTTGGGGCAAGGGGTCATACACTCGCCTTAGAGGCATGACTTTTGCCTGTTCCTCAATCTTCTTATTCTCAATAAATTCCTCATGCCTCCTTGCTGCATCATATGCCCTCAAAAGATATCACTGTCTCTTCACCCAATTTCGCTCTCCTGCCGCTTCTAATGCAAAATTTCCTACTTCCATCACTGATTCCCAGTAATTCGGCCACTCTTTGATGGTCCGCTTCTCCCCATTCAATATTTCCTTTTATTCTATAACGAAATTCCTCCTCACTCTCCTCATCATCTTCCTCATCTCTTTTGGGGATTCCTTTCCCTGCTTCATGCTCATTTTTGGGAGTTTACCAGAAGGTCCTGGTTGTGGAAGATCTTTAGGTGTGGGAAAATCACCATCTTTAGGAGGGGAAGCGGGTGCTGGAACTGGAGGAGGTAATGCTGCAGGGGGGACCACTGGATTCCCTGGAGGGATGGCCACAATATAAGGAGGTGGTGGGGTGAAGACATCATAATCTTCAGGACGGCTTTCTAAAGCTGCCCCTTTTTTCTTTAAAGCCAACAGCTTGGCCTGTGGTGGCAACTCTACAAAATTGGATCCATGAGGGATTTTTCTTCACATTTCCTTTCCAAACTTCAATATAGGGAATGTGTTTGGGGCAGTTCTTAAGAATTTTTAACCACAGTTGCCTGATGATGCTCTCATTAAAAGTCCCTTGAGCTGGCCAATCTACCTGCATTATGGGCCATTCAATTTGACATAAAGTCTCCATTCTTTCCCTCTTCATTTTGATACCAAAGTCATAATTCTTGATGGCTGCATGCCAGTTCAAAAGGAAACACTCTAGTGGAGTTGAGGGTTTGCTGGAGTTCTGCCCCATGATTTTTGATGATTTTATTTAAGCTATTTTTCCTATATTTCTCCCACACAAAGCCACTGTACCCACTCCTAAAATCTTTAGACAATTTTTCATACGCACAACATTCGATTCTGGCTACGACCTGTACAGTCGCCTGTAACAGGAACTGCGTACCCCGGACGTTGCTCGGCCAAAGGGATTCTAAACCCCAGCCCTCTCCAGCCGGGCTGAAATAACACGCCAAGGATCAAAGATGCCCCTTTTCAGAAAAGACTTTAATTCTGCTGCAGCAGGGCAATCCCACCCCAGATGAAAGCTTCACAGTTACGGAAAACTGGGGCAAAGAACATGAAAACTTTTACAGTCTTTATAGGATACATTTTTACAGTCTTTAACACCCCCCTTCTTTATCAGCAAAAAACAAGGATACATCTGGGCGCTGTAGAACGCCCACAAAGAACAGAGAAAACTTCAAAAGATACATAGTTAGCACATTGTTAACACCCACTTATCACCCACTTATCGAAGGAAACACACAGCGGACGCTATTAATCTTGTTCTTCAGCGCCCCCTGTCATGTAGTTCCCGGAACGCTTCGCTCTTTCCCCGAAAGCGCTTTGACAGCCCCGTATCGATAAATTGATGCGCGGATGTCTGGTTATCTCGCGCAGGGGCCCCATTTTACTGGTAACCTTCCCAGTAATTTATGGCCTGTTTATCTCACAGGCTTGGGGGAAATAGTGTAGTGCTTTGTGCCACAGTTTGTGAAGGGGGAGAGAGGTGAATAAAAGGGCATACAGCCAGATTAATAATGAGTAGAATACTGTCATTTTATCTACAATGACAGCTTATAAACTATAGAGTATATTAAATAATCATCTCTATCATTCCCTCCTCTTCTGTAGGACACTCATTCAGAGTCGTCCTTTTGAAGGGCTTCATAATCCTGCAGAACTGCAATCAACTTAGGAGCAGTTGTCTTTTCCACTACCTTTGAAACAGTCGACTGCACGAACCGCAACAAACAAGGAATACATATCAAAGCAAATAAAAGAAGACATAAAGGAGCAATTAATAAACTTGCTAATGTTTTCATCCAAGTTTGTGGCATGAAATCATTTAACCACTGCCATTGCATACCCTTCCACTCTTGCGTCGGATTGAAAGTTAACTGTTTGATTTCCGTGGCAAGCTGAGTTACAACCTTGCCCACGGGGTCAATTTTTAAACAGCAGTTTGTTAAATTAAATTTTCCACATACTCCATTCTCAGAAGCTAATAAATAATCAAGAGCGAGCCTGTTTTGATAAACAGCTGTTCTTAATTGATCTGTCACTTCTGCTATAGCAGTAAGCGCTGTGGTGATGCGCTGACCCGCCAAATCCAAAACTGCTTGCAATCTGATTATTCTATTGAGCAAATAGATGGGAGTTCGATATCCCCATGAACCATCCTGAGCCCAAGTGGCTGGACCATAAACACAAACAATTCTTTGAGAGTCCCATATATCCGCTTCATATTCCTCTGGGTTTTTGCATGGAAACCCTGCAAACGGGGTATCATCGCGCTTTCTCCTGTTTAAAGGACCATACACTGGAGCAGCCAAATACTGTTGGGTTTCTATTGGGACTAGAAAGAATGATGGTTTTATGAAACCTAGCACACAAGAACCAGACCATGAATGAGGCAAATATTCATAAGCCATATTTCCACAGACCCAATACATGTTCATAGGGGCCTTCCATTGTTCCAAAGATGCTGAGTATATGTATGACAAAAAGGTAGTATTAAATTTCTCTGGTTGTGGGGCATTAGATGGTGAGGTCCAGATGCCATTTTCCCAGGTCCCTATGCAGGTCAAATAGCCCACAGGAATGGAACCATTTTGGGAAAAGCAGACACGACCCACTAACTGAGATGTGATAGTCCATGTCATGTTCTGTGACTGGGTTCTCTTGGTAACATTGCCAATTTTTGACATGTTATTATACAATTGTGGAGAAATCTCCATTGCTTCCCAAGGCCAGTCCTCACCAAAATTAGTGCCCCCACAAACATAACAGTTTGTGACTCCTAATTCTGTGGCTATTGATTGAGCCATTTCCAGAAATAAATTCTTGGCCTGCTGAGAAATTTCATTAGGATTCTCCTTCAATTTTTCCACTGCATTTTCCACTGACCAGGAGTGACTTTTCTTTTCTACATCCCTTACTTCTGTACGTGTAATTGTCAAATAGGTGACTGGATCTCTGCCATGCCCATCAATTCCAAAGCCATACACTTGCACAGAGGGGTGTGTGTCACTGATTACCAAACTAACATTGTTTCCTCCTATTCTCCTGAATTGTGAAAGATGAGGACAACCTGGATAACCTCCTGCTATATAGGCACACACACATCCCCATCCTGAACATAATTTGTTTGACCCACATGGTGCCCAAACTTCAGGATTGCCTGCTTTTGCACCTTCATGAGGGTAGCACAAATACTTATGTTCAGATCTGTATGTGGCTGCCCATGTTTTAGATCCACAACGAATTCCCATGCCTTTTCCTAGGGCATCACAGGCATTGAACCATATTACTGCCCGTCTGCCACTATGTTTTAACACAACAGTGGAATTCACATAATATAAAAGTCCACCACCTTCTGGGTTGTCCCTTCTGGGCTCCTTAGTTTTGGCCATTCCAGCCCACACTGTATAATTAAATTTGACTGGAACCTCAGGCTTATAACAAAGGTAGTCTCCAGATTCACTTTTACACATGTGATACATCTTGTCTTGGTTCAAACACGTGGTTCCAGCTTGTTTGCACTCCACTGGCTTTTGAGTATAATATACTAGAGTATTCATTAATCTATTGCCTTGACTAGCTGCTATAATGCATGGGGTACACTCTTCTATACCCTCAGGCCTGACAGTTGAACAAATTGGCATTAGAAATAGAAGAATTACCATTTCTACTGATTTAGGCATCTCATATAACTCTCACTTCCAAATATGACAAATTAATATCACTCCCAATACATATATTAACAAAATAATGAGCCAAACCTGCTTGGGATGTCAACCCGCAGAAATATTCAGGGCCCTTTAAGAGTTTTGTCAGCTGCGGAGCTCTTGACAGTTCTTGGAACGTTCGTTGACAGTCCGTAGAACGCTCTTTGACAGCTGCTGAGCTACCGGAGCGCTGCCTCGCTCGCTGCAATTCTTCCCAGAAATTAATAAGAAAACACTGTTCAGCTCCAGGAAAAGAGAAAAGGGCACTTTTAAAACATAGTCTCGTACTAAATGTTGCCCTAGCTTTTCAGCTAAACCAAATTACTCGCTTTTTGTTGCGACTTCTCCCTCCTCTTCTTGTAAGAGGAACTAGTTTGGAGGACAGGAAATTCAAAGGCTGAAAAGGAAAAAGTCAAGTTTTCTTGTTGAAGAAGCCTCTCACCATGCACAGAGGAAGCCAATATTTTACTTCGACTTCTCTATGTCTGAAGTAACTTTCTTGAAGGTCAGTTTCAAGCTGTCATCCGGATTAGTGTGGACCATCCACTCCTCTTCCTCACTGACTGGGGCAGCTTGCTTCACGCGGGTATGGTGGATCCAGGCACTTACTTCGGAGATCTTGACAGCGGTTGGCGTTGATAATATCACCGTGAAAGGACCTTTCCACTTCGGGCGTAGGGGTTGTTGGTTCCAGTCTTTGATCCAGACCGAATCTCCTGGTTCAAAGCAGTGAAGAGGCTCTTGTAACACCACGGGCAGCCGTCCAAGGGTCCACCTGTGTAATGAAGAAAGAGATCGGCCAAGCATCTGAAGATATTTAGCAGGTGTTAAAGAAGCTACACTCTCTGGGCGTAAGCCACATGAAATCGGAACTGGCCTGCCATATACAAGTTCAAATGGGGAAATGCCTGTTTGACTCGAAGGGGTGGTCCTACTTCTAAAAAGAGCAATGGGTAGCATTTCCACCCAATTTTTGCCTGTTTCTTGTGTGAGTTTAGACAAATGGCCTTTCAAAGTCCTGTTCATCCTCTCTACTCGTCCCGAACTTTGGGGCCGGTATGCTGTATGTAAATTCCATTTAACATGCAATGCCCTAGCCAGTCCTTGCAAAACATGATGGATGAATCCTGGGCCATTATCCGAAGATAGGGTGCGGGGTATCCCGTGCCTCGGGATATGATCCTGCAAAAGACATCGAACCACTTCACTAGCTTTCTCAGTCTTTGTTGGAAAAGCCTCTGGCCACCCGGTAAATGTACACACTAGCACAAGCATGTAACGGTAAAGTCCACATCTTGGCAATTCTGTAAAGTCCAGCTGCATATCCTCAAAGGGCTCCTTCCCACTATATTGGATTCCTGGACGTGGCAAGGGTCCAGTCCTAGGATTATTCCTTTGACAGATGACATATCTATGCGAAACATTTGAAGCTAGCTGTCGAAGCTTGGCTATATATAAATATGGACTCAAATGTTGGTAAGCCACTTCGGGACCTTGGTGAGTACTGTCATGATGACTTTGAACTACCTGACGAGATAGACTCTCTGGAACCCACAATTGTCCACTTGGCAATTTGTACCAGCCCTCTGGCGTCCTGTCAAACTCCTGTTCCTCTGCAAATTTATCCTCAGCAGACGAATACCGTGGTGGCTCTGGTGGCAAAATGTCTATTGGAATTAGACTGAGTTGCATCTCAACTGCACCCTGGGCTGCTTGTTTGGCAATGCGATCTGCCAACCTATTCCCCCTTGCTTCAAGTCCTGGACCAACTTTATGCCCATGGCAATGAATGACTGCCACTTCTTTGGGTTTCCAAACAGCATCTAAAAGTTGCAACAAAATATCAGGGTGTGCTACTGATGTCCCCTCGGAAGTAAGAAGACCTCGTTCCTTCCAAAGTGCCCCGTGTGCATGAAGTGTAAGAAATGCATACTTAGAGTCCGTGTAGATATTAATGCTTTCTCCCTCTGACAATTCTAGTGCCCTAGTGAGAGCTATCAGTTCAGCTATTTGAGCTGAAGTTCCTGGGGGCAATTGTTTGGCTTCGATTACAGTGTCCTCTAATTCCACAATGGCATATCCAGCCTGTCTTTTTCCTTCAATCACTGAGCTACTACCATCCACGAACCAAGTCCTCCACTGTGGGTGAGGGGTATCACGAAGGTCTGGTCGGGACGAATATACTTCATCTAATGTCTGTATACAATCATGGGTGGCCGGTTGGTCGCTTATTGGAAGGAGAGTCGCTGGGTTTAAACCCTCTGTTGTTTGAAATGTAAGACCAGCCCTCGAAAATAATTTTTGACACTTCATCATGGCAGTCTGAGACAGGTGATACCCTCCTTTGGCATCTAATAAGGGCAGAATTGCATGCTTTGTGATACATTTTGTTGATTGTCCAAAAGTGAACTTATCCGCTTTCTTTAAAAGCGCTGCCAGTGCTACCACTCCTCGCATGCATGACGGGAGTCCTTGCTCCGTTGTGGTTAATGTCTCTGACAGATAAGCTACTGGTTGCTGCCAGCTTCCTAACTTCTGACATAGAACTCCTTTTGCCACTCCATTTTCCTCATCAACATACAGGTTAAAAGGCTTATTTGGATTCGGAAGACCAAGAGCGGGCGCCTCTATTAAAGCCTGTTTAATTGCTTTGAAGCTCTCTCTTTGTTCTGGACCCCACAGGAACGCATCACTTTCTTTTCCTCTTATTGCCAAATGCAAAGGTTTTGCCAGAAGGCTGAAATTTGGGATCCAAATTCGACAAAACCCTGCTGCTCCCAAAAATCCTCTGAGTTCTCTCCTATTTCTCGGTTCGGGGATTTGAATGATTGAATGCTTCCGCTCATCGCGAAGTTGGCGCCTTTGCTGGGAGATGTCAAAACCTAAATACCTTACTGTTTTTTTGACAAATTTGGGCTTTCTTTCTGGTCACCCTATAACCTGCTGCTGCCAAATGATTTAAGAGGTCAATTGTGAGCTGCTCACAACCCTCTTTGGTCTCTGCTCCCGCCAAAATGTCATCTACATACTGCAGGACTATTTGGCCGGGTTTTCGGGGGAAATTGGCAAGGTCTGATGCCAGCCCCCCCCCCAAATAACGTACTGGAATTTCGGAACCCCTGTGGCAAATGCGTCCATCTGAATTGAGTTTTTGTGCCAGTTTTGGGGTCTTCCCATTGAAAAGCAAAGATATGCTGGCTCTGTGGTGCTAACCGGCAGCAGAAATATGCGTCCTTCAAGTCTAGAACTGTGAAATAAGCTGCTTCTGGTGGTATCAAGCTCAGAATTGTGTAAGGGTTCGGTACAGTCTGATGAAGAGGTTCGATAGCCTCATTAACTAAGCGGAGGTCCTGCACTAGGCGAAATGTTCCATCCGGTTTTCGAACAGGCAACAAAGGGGTGTTCCATTGTGACTGACACGGAACAAGGATGCCGTAATCTATTAACCTCTTAAGGTGAACCCAAATTCCTTCCGCTGCAACTTTTCCAATGGGGTATTGTGGCACTGAAACTGGACCTGCAAATGGCTTGAGTTCAATGACTATGGGAGGAATGTTCCGTGCCATGCCTGGGGGATTATCTTCTGCCCACACCTCAGGGTTAACTCTGTCCAAGAAATCTTGAGATAGCTGCGCTGGCTCCTCTTGAACCACCATCAAACGCCACCTCTCTCTTAAGGGATATTCTAAACACACTTCTCCCTCTGGTTCCTTGCTGTCAGTTGTCAAATGAATTTCTCCCTTGGGCGTAAAGGTAATTTGGGCCCCTAATTTAAACAGCAAGTCTCGTCCCATCAAAGGGATAGGGCAATCTGGCATGTGTAAAAATTTGTGCTGGCCGATCTGACCTCCTAATTTACATTGCACAGGCTGCATAAAATAAGCACGCTGCGCCTTCCCCGTGGCACCCATTACACTAATTGAAAGAGTCTTGTCTATAGGCTTGACAAGCTGAGGAATCACTGAATGTCTGGCTCCTGTATCCACAAGAAATTTGACAGATTCGTTCCCGGTTTGAACACTGACCAAGGGCTCACGGGAACAAAAGCCCTGTCCTTTTCAATAGGGGACATCCTCTTCTAAAACCATCATGTTTTGGTATGGTGGGGTCCAGGCTGGACCCTACCCTCTTTGGGGTGCTTGCTGAGCCTGAGCTGACTGCGCTTGATTTTGACTCGTGGGCTGAAATTGGCTGCCTTGTCCTTGATTGACCTGGGGATTCCTCTGTTGTGGGAAATTAAAGGGACCAGGCGCTGAATATCTCTCAACAGCCGGGGGCTGCCAGGGGCGGCGTGGACCCTGATTAAAACCTCCTAGCCTTTGATTCTCGGGGTTCCTATAACAATCCTTATGCCAATGTCCAGTCTGACCACATAATGCACATTGATTTTTTAGTAATGGCCCTCGCTGGTTCCCTGGAGCGTTAAAATTACGGGACTCGGGGATCTGATTCAAAGCCATCACTTTCTTGGTTTGTCCTTTACTTTTTGGGCAACTTTGATCTTCCTCTCTGTTATTAAATTTAGTTTGCGCCAATTGGAGCATCCACTGCAATGTTTGGCCCATAAAATTAGCCTCTTTTTGAATTCTTTTTCAAATATCAGGAGCAGATTGAGCCACAAAAACAGTCTTCACAATATTCTCCATTCCAGGATCCTCAGGGTTAATGGGAGTATATCTTCTAAATGCCTGATACAATCTATCCAGAAAAGCCCCTGGGGATTCATCTTGCTTTTGAACCACATCGTTCACTTTTGACATATTAATTTTCTTCCTGCCAGCTGCTCTGATGCCCTGAAGTATTGCTGTGTGGTAATTTCTCAAAGCAGTGCGCCCTGCATCTGCATTGTAATCCCAATCTGGAGCTGTATTTGTCGGAACAGCGGCTTCTGCTTGGGCTGGGGTATCCCCTAAAGCTATACGGGATTTCCTAGCCTCCTCGAAAATCTTCCGAGTTTCCTCTGAATTAAATAAACCTCTCACTAGGTGCTGCACATCTTCATAAGTAGGCATTTACTCATTAAAAATACTAGACATAGTTTCAAAGTTCTTATCAGGGTCATCTTCTAAACTTGGCAGTGTATTTTTCCAATTTATAATGTCACTTGATGTAAACGGGATGTGCTGCATTGAATATGTACGGGGACCCTGCTGATTTTGGGGCAAGGGGTCATACACTCGCCTTAGAGGCATGACTTTTGCCTGTTCCTCAATCTTCTTATTCTCAAGAAATTTCTCATGCTTCCTTGCTGCATCATATGCCCTCAAAAGATATCGCTGTCTCTTCACCCAATTTCACTCTCCTGCCGCTTCTAATGCAAAATTTCCTACTTCCATCACTGATTCCCGGTACTTCTTAATTAATTCGGCCACTCTTTGATGGTCCGCTTCTCCCCATTCAATATTTCCTTTTATTCTATAACGAAATTCCTCCTCACTCTCCTCATCATCTTCCTCATCTCTTTTGGGGATTCCTTTCCCTGCTTCATGCTCATCTTTTGGGAGTTTACCAGAAGGTCCTGGTTGTGGAAGATCTTTAGGTGTGGGAAAATCACCATCTTTAGGAGGGGAAGCGGGTGCTGGAACTGGAGGAGGTAATGCTGCAGGGGGGACCACTGGATTCCCTGGAGGGATGGCCACAATATAAGGAGGTGGTGGGGTGAAGACATCATAATCTTCAGGACGGCTTTCTAAAGCTGCCTCTTTTTTCTTTAAAGCCAACAACTTGGCCTGTGGTGGCAACTCTCTACAAAATTGGATCCATGAGGGATTTTTCTTCACATTTCCTTTCCAAACTTCAATATAGGGAATGTGTTCGGGGCAGTTCTTAAGAATTTTTAACCACAGTTGCCTGATGATGCTCTCATTAAAACTCCCTTGAGCTGGCCAATCTACCTGCATTATGGGCCATTCAATTTGACATAAAGTCTCCATTCTTTCCCTCTTCATTTTGATACCAAAGTCATAATTCTTGATGGCTGCATGCCAGTTCAAAAGGAAACACTCTAGTGGAGTTGAGGGTTTGCTGGAGTTCTGCCCCATGATTTTTGATGATTTTATTTAAGCTATTTTTCCTATATTTCTCCCACACAAAGCCACTGTACCTGCTCCTAAAATCTTTAGACAATTTTTCATATGCAAACATTCGATTCTGGCTACGACCTGTACAGTCGCCTGTAACAGGAACTGCGTAACCCGGACGTCGCTCGGCCAAAGGGATTCTAAACCCCAGCCATTCCACGCACTCACACATTCACTGGGTCAGTGGCCACACAAATCACCCACATTTCAAAACCACCTCCCAACCTAGTCTGGTTCCCCCTACCTATTAAGAACCTTTTTTCCGCTAGTCTACTTTGACAGCCAAGAGCTCCTTCCCGCTGCCCATACCAAACAATATTCACTTATTTCACATGGGATGTTAGAGCACGCACTGCCCTTCTCCTCCCCAAAAACCTCAGAACCGTCGTTCTGTTACCCTTTAACACATTAGGGGCTCAACCCCAAAACTAGAGACAAATTCTCTTCCCATTCTGGACCGGTCCCATATCTTACCAAATCTCTTAAGAGGATCCTCTCCAGCCGGCCAGCGTTTTCTCCCCGAGCGAAAACCGTCTCCGCCACCAAGTTGAACGAAAAAAGTTCCCCTTTTCAAAATGGAAAGGTGTGCACTGGAGCTCTTCGTCCACCGCTGGCTGTTCGGCATGCTCGGCTTGGCCCCTCGCTCAAAAAAGGGGAGGGCAATCCGGGTGCCCCCTCCAGATGAAAGCTTCACCCTGGATTACCTTGCCGCTATTACTCGAGCCGAGGGCTGAAATAACACGCCAAGGATCAAAGATGCGGAGAAAAGACTTTAATTCTGCTGCAGCAGGGCGCCCAGCCGAATTGCAGTCGGAAAACTGGGGCAAAGAACATGAAAACTTTTACAGTCTTTATAGGATACATTCGCCAACACCCCTTCTTTATCAGCAAAAAAACAAGGATACATCTGGGCGCTGTAGAACGCCCACAAAGAACAGAGAAAACTTCAAAAGATACATAGTTAGCACATTGTTAACACCCACTTATCACCCACTTATCGAAGGAAACACACAGCGGACGCTATTAATCTTGTTCTTCAGCGCCCCCTGTCATGTAGTTCCCGGAACGCTTCGCTCTTTCCCCGAAAGCGCTTTGACAGCCCCGTATCGATAAATTGATGCACGGATGTCTGGTTATCTCGCGCAGGGGCCCCATTTTACTGGTAACCTTCCCAGTAATTTATGGCCTGTTTATCTCACAGGCTTGGGGGAAATAGTGTAGTGCTTTGTGCCACAGTTTGTGAAGGGGGAGAGAGGTGAATAAAAGGGCATACAGCCAGATTAATAATGAGTAGAATACTGTCATTTTATCTACAATGACAGCTTATAAACTATAGAGTATATTAAATAATCATCTCTATCACTTTCTTCCAAAAATCAAGGAAAATAAAACAAAAGAAAAGACAAAACACTCATGGCACCTTAAAGATGAACTTTCATATTTTAATGTAACGTTTTGTGGACCCGTCCACTTCTTCAGACATATAGCAGCACAATGAGGTGTGCAATATAATATGTATGGAATATACGTTTCATACCAAATATTCATTCGCTGCTATGCCTAGGTATATTTGCATGTAACCTCTGTTGTAAAAATTCCTGAAGGGACAGAAACCAAATCTGGGTGCAGAAAGATTCAGCTTTGGAGAGCAGGGGAAACAAAGAGTTGTTGTACTGTAAATGCATTTAATAATGCATGGCACCAACACGTGCTCTTGTTAAATCTCTTAAAAAGCCTTCCCTTTAGGATAATTAGGAGGTTGAATGTCCTTCTATTCTAGTCTCCTTGTGGCTATTTGTAGGTCACTAGACAGTTAGCAATAAGTTTGACTCAAAAAAAAATCTTGTGGAAGCCATTTTGAAGGGTGTAACAAAGATTTGAGAGGACTGAAGCCTTCCGCTCCCCTGTCATTGGCTACTCTAGCTGTTGGTAATTTCATTCCTGTTGGGTTTACTGCCCCTCCTCCATATCTCCTCCAACTCCTGGTCTTTTGGGGTTGAGTAATGATACTGTTATTGGGTATATATGAGCACAGACTATAGAAAAGCCCCACAGAATCTGAGCAAAGACCCACTGTGGCTAACCATGGAATATGTTGTCATAATTCTACCTTGAGGCAATTATCCTCTATGTTGCTTCCTGCTAGTAACTACCGTGCATGCCTTTATTGGTGAAAATATAGGATATAATTAAAAAAAAACAAATAACTGTGGAACTGCCAGGCCCCAGTTTGACAAATATATTTAGCAATTTCTACACAAAATATTTTCCCCTTTGTGAAAATCTCTGCTGGTAACCTTTTTCTCTGTTGTGATCGTGGTACAAGCAGACATGAAGAACCTGGCAGTGACACAGAACATCCTTTGAGGAAGGGCCATAGCTCAGAGGTAGAATACAGGCATTCCTTGCAGAAAATGCCAAGTTCAGTTCCTGACGTTTCCGGGCAATACAGGGGGAAAGATCTGACTGGAACTGTGGAAAGCTGACTGAAAGTGTAGGTCAGATATTCCAAATGCCCCATTGGGGACCCTGGCACATTTGAAGGGGCCACAGAGTAGAAACAATTCTTCACACACCACCCAATGATGGAAGACAAGGAATCACTGCATCCTTCCACAAAATATTATTTTATATTCTTTTGGGGTTTTTACTAGTTTTTCTTGCCAGAGCTTACCTTTCTGGTGGGTGGTGCCAGGTCTATTTCCCCTGGCCATTTTTGGTTTGTATTTTATTGTGCTTTTGTATTTTTATGATGTTCTGTGTTTGATTATATATTGGGATTATAGTTGGGTAGTCACTTTCGGTGACGTGCTGTACACTGCCCAGAGTTCCCTATGGGAAAATCGGGTGGTCAATAAGTACAAAAATAAATATAAATAAATAAATCCATAATGTTTGCTACACAACTTCTACAATCCTGATTCAGCCTGTACTTCTTCCATATTATTGTTTATGGATGTGGCAAAAAAAATGTTGAGAATGACTGGAGTAGTCAATAGTGAATGAAATGACTCAACTGTTTGACTTGCTGTAAGGCCACTTCTTATGTTCTTAGTCTTCCTCTTCTATGAATCTGTGAAGGACATTTCCTGTTTTGACAGAGAGATGGACTCAATTTCCCCTGTGGTCCCTTCTAGACCTACTCTTCTGAGATTCTACGGTTTGGTTTTATTTTTTGCAACGTTCTGGGTCTTAAGATAAAGAAAATTGATGGAGTTATACATTATACCGCAGAAGTCTAACATACTTCTTGACAGTATGTATTACAAGGCGTGAACAGATTGTGTACTGATGGTATTAGTGATAAAGTCCCTGGCAGTGACTATCTGTCCTGTCCTGATGTCCTTGAGGAATTGATTGGGATTGGCCAAGATGCTGTGCCATATGCGGACAGCTGCTTTGACAAGATGTACAGCACTGAACTTCCACCTTGAAGATAACCTTACTTTGTATTATGGCAAACTTTTTTTCCTCCTTAAGATAGCAGCCAGGAAAAATAAGGCACTGGGACATAAGTCTAACCAAGCATGATGGAGGCATCTGCTTGCTACTCTGAAGGTGGGTTGAGAAGCAACCAAAAATCTGCATTATGTTAGAGGAAGGAGGCATGTGACTTCTTCAGATACTCTGCGGCTACTGATCATACAGCCCATAGCATCCTCTTTGCTAGATTCCCACCTCTTTGCAGTAGTGCAGAATACAGCGGCCAGGTTGTTAACAGGGTTAAAATGGTTCCAGCATATTACCTCTGTCTTGGCCTCTCTGCACTGGCTGCCTATTCGCTACTGCAATGACTTCAAGGTTTTGGTATTAACATACAAAGCCCTAAACAGTTTGGGACCTCAGTATCTGACAGAATGGCTCCTCCCCAAAAGAACTGCCAGGATGACTCATTCAAGCCGGGCGGGCTATCTGCAGGTACCAACTCCGAGGGATGCCCGGAAAGTATCAACAAGGAAACAAGCCTTCTCGGTGGTCGCACCCCACCTGTGGAGCCAGGTTCCACAAGAGATTCACCTGGTGCCTTCACTACAAGCCTTCAAGAAATTACTGAAAACCTGGCGTTATAGGTTGGCCTTCCCAGATCATGTGTTTCAACCGCCTTATATAAATAGCATGCTATTATTTCTCCCCGCCTTATTTTCTATTAGTTCTTTATTTTCTCCATCTGTTATTTTGAATTGTTAAATGGTTTTGATTTATTGTATTTGCACTTATTTGCTTATTTGTTCTTTTTATTATGATGATTATTTGGTCTGATTGATTAGTTTTTATTTACTATTTTAAGTTGTTTATCTGTTTTTGTATTTTGCATATGTATGTAAACCGCCCAGTGTAGCTTTTTTGCTAGATGGTTGCGGTATATAAATCAAATAAATAAATAAATAAATAAAATACATTGTTGGCCCAGTCTGACTGATGCTATGAAATAGCCCCTGTGTACGGGATTCTGATGTTGGGATTTGAAGATGGCTGCTCTCCCAGGGAGAAGCCCATTCTTTTTGCAACACAGATCATTTCCAGCAAACCCAAGTGCCAACTACAGAGCAATCAGAGCTTCCTGTACCTAAGCCAGTTACACCTTTCTTTCTGTCATTCTCGCCTGTGGCGAAGACAGATGGCATTAATGTGATCAGTAATTAGTAGTATAATGAATATTTATTGGATGTTTAGACTTTCAAAATCTGGAAGCCCAAACTGAACTCAAGAGTTCTGCCGAGTTGGATTCTGCACCAATGCCCATAAGGAATATGCTCTTTGCAAAATAGAGGATTAAAGTCTAAACATATCAGAGCCGTGGCTGGAGGAAACCAGAGGTCTGGCTAATCCAGCACCCCATTCCCATTTCCTTCTTTAACTGGATACCCATGGGATGCCCAGGGGCAGTAAGGCATGAGGGCAACAACTGTGGTCCCCTCCTGCAGTTCTTAGGCAGCCCTAGAGATGAGCACAGACTGGGAAAATGATGGTTTGTTTCAATTTGTGATTCGTCATGGTTGATGAATCGTAAATAACTAATTTATAAATTTCTTCTGATGCATCGACAAATCAATTTGTCAATTCATTTTTGCTGTTTAAACCTTACAAACCCTCCTCCTAGAAACACCAAAATCGCAGTGGAGCTTCCTGTGACTCTCCTCTAAAAGTCCTGCATGTTTGGTGCAATTTAGGTTTCAGATGTCTGTATTATACGTTCCCAAAGAACACCCCTGGCCTCAGGAAAGTGCCCTTTAGCAGATGGCTTGGGGAAAACCCAATCTTCACCAGACTTGGAGGGATTGCTAGGAGTGTCAGCAGAAGCTTCTGTGCAATTTGGGTGGATCTAGGCACTTTAGGGGGACTTTCCCGGGGGGATTCTTTGTGGGATGTGACTTGGATGTCTGAAACCCAGTCTTCTCCAAACTTGAAGGGATTGTAGAGTTGAACCAGGGAAGCTTCTTTGTAAGTCTGTTGTCTCTCGACGCCTGGAAAGAGCATTTTGTGGCCCAGCAAATCAAAGAGTCAAAAAATCACTAAAATGCATTGATTTGTATCCCTCAGGGCAATCAATTCCGATGAATCCAAATTGATGAATTAGCATTTTTTTAAATGAATTGTGCCTAGCTCTAGTATAAACCATTAAAACCAGCATTGCAGTCCCTCACTGCAGTTGCTGTTTGGTGATTATTTACTACAGTTGTTAGTTAGGCAAGTAGACCTGCTGAAAATCTGTCTTTTATACAGTTAGAGAAGTTATGGGAACAAAAATTTAGCAATGTGGCAACTCTAATGATGCCATGTCTTTACCAATGAATGCAGCCAGCTTCATAATGTGCTTCAAAATGTCATCCTCAACATAAGACTGTCAGTGCCCTGGGCACACAGAAAGCTAGTGTGAGCAACAGTCTCCTTCCCCCTCCACTAATTTTAGGGAAGGAAGGACATGTGAGATCAATGCTAGAGGTGGGCACCTGTTCAGGTGCCATACGGAGCACGTTGCACACATCCCAGCTCAACAACACCAATCTCACCATTTGCCATCACCAGTGGAACCACTGCCTCTGTCCTAGTAGTCACGGAACTAGGGACAGGAACTGCAATGGTTCCCTGGAGTTCACAAGGGTTCTAGAATCTACTGTGTCCTCCCATGCCATTAGAGCAGGGCTGAAGTTTTCTCCCATTCCCTTTAATGACACTTGAGAATGGTTGGGTTGCAGAGGAATGCAGGTGACCCACAGCTGCCTCTTGTCTGCTTGTGTGTGTGTGTGTGTGTGTGTGTGTGTGTGTGTGTGTGTGTGTGTGTGTGTGTGTGTGTGTGTGTGTGTGTGTGTGTGTGTTTGCGTGCGTGCGTGCGTGCGTGTGCGTGCGTGCGCGTGTGTGTGTAGGCCTAGGGAAGTCTTTATGTGTCTGGGAATTCTGCCCACCAGATAATTTATGCCATGCTACTAACATAGATCACCCTTTTCCTCAGAGGATGGCTTCAGATTAAATTCTACATTGTAAAGATATGGGCTGAAATAATTCACGGTATTGATCTGAGACTTTAGAGAGAGCCAACAATAACATGTGCATCTCATAATGTGAGCCTTGCTATTACGGCATTTATCTTTCTCCCCAATGTATTACCGCTTCTGCACCATATGCCTACCACATCCGTACACAGAAATTACCACAGGGGTATCATTTCTCTACTCTAGTCTCCTTCTGCAGTTGTCAAAGGCCTAGTTAGTCATTTATTTCTAAAAACAAAATGGTTTTAAGCTTTCTGAAGTGGAGAGAGGGAGGGTGCTATCCAAGTCAGCCGAGAAGATATGCCAGCGCCACATACCTCACAAAACTCTATGCTTCCATGTCCCACTATACACACAAAGTACCTAGGGAAGGGATTTGTTGCATACAGTATTGGTTTCGTGGCATTCTTTTCTTTGCATTACGATCCCTAGAATCCCTGTTACTGATAGAGCTGCTGGGGTCCATGTGGAAGCCTGGAGGCGACAGTCAAAGACAATACGTTTTCTCAGTCCTTCTAGAACTGTGCTGTATGTGGCCAAGGTAACATGGAATCAAACCTTTTAGCTTCAAATGCCTAATGCGTTCTATATTTTCTCTGCAGGAATGGTGCATTGGCACAGAGTAACACCTTCCCACCAAGTTCCCAAAGTTGAATGATCCGTGGGATTTGGGTGTCTCTCCCCTCTCCCCATAAGCTGCCTAGATGCCATAAGCACCTCCGGTGTCGCCTGATTTTGGAAGCTAAGCAGGGTTGGCCCTGGTTAGTACTTGGATGGGCAACCACCAGGGAATACCAGGTGCTGTAGGCGCCTGGAGTAGGAACTGGCAAGCCACTCCAGTATTCCTGCCAAGAAAACTCCATGGACATGGGGTCACGAAGAGTCGGTCACGACTGTAACGACACATGGATGGGACCCCTCTCCCCAGTTTTCTTTTTAAAAGGTTATATATGAGCATGCTCACATTGAAGCTGTCCCAGAGGGCAGCACCAAGCTCTCAAATATAACAAAAGCTTCAAAGATGGTAGCGGGAGTGGTTCTGCAGCTCCCTGTGGTCTGCATTGCCTGAGATGTTCAGGAGATGGCTCCCAACCATTTACCCTACAGCAACTGAGAAGGAAAGACCTGTGTGGGACCTACAGGAGACTCATTTTTCCCAGTGATGAAATGTTGCTGTATTGGGGTGTGTGTGTGTGTGTGTGTGTGTGTGTGTGTGTGTGGTCTTGAGGAAACACAAGTGGACAGCAGAAGATAGAAAAAGATAGCATCTCTTGTTATTTATATAATCAATGCAGATGCCATCCCTTAGCAGAGGAGTTTGCAAAATCGGCTGGACTAAAGGTGCTGAAGTGGAAACCAACGAGGCATTGTTAGGTGGAGAAACAATGAGCTGAGAACACTTGAGGAATATCAGTTTGAAGCTCAGAGTAGCAAATTGACCCCACCACCACCCCAACATACACCTTTTGTTTTCTTTTTGCCTTTCTTCTCTACTGTATGTATTATCTTTTCACCTATTGGAGAAGGTGGTAAGACAAATACATTTCCAAGGTCCCCTAGGTGAGTTAACTGGAGTACCAAAGGTCACCCTAAAAATAGAACTGGGGGTGTTGCATTTAAACTACTGGGTTAAATTGGCCCACTGTTGTTTTCCCAAGTACAACATTTCCAGGCTGTTTTTTCACATGTTGCATTGGTCCAGCACCTGTCAGTTTTGGCACCAGCACAAAATGCGTGGAATTTAAAAATTGAAGAACAAAGACAAATGACCGTGCTTTGCCAGTTTAATATTTAAACACCGAGGCGCTTGGATGGGTTCTGATCTCAAATGCTTTCTGCATCAACAGTATCCATTGGAAACTGCCTCCAGGATCTGACCCCATCGTTAATGTATGATCCCTGCACAGCTTGCCTTGAATTGATGCTGCAAAAAACTGCAACCTAGTTATAATTCCTCTGCTGTCATGCTTCCCAGCAGCCTTCCAAGCCAGCTGTGCATTGGTCCTCAGGGTTTTTTAAAAATGGCATTTCACTTAGCAATTTTCCAAAGGTGATTGTTATTTTTTTCCCCAGTTCTTTCTTTTCTTCCCCCATTTTTTTTTAAAACAAAACACAGATTTGGGAACAGTGAGCTTGAAGCATTTTAGAACTGCAGCTATGAGAACATTGCAACATATGAACCAATCATCAGAGAAATAACTTTGGCTGCAAAGGCAATGGATTTCTTACCAGTGGAATTTTTAAATAATAGATCACACAAATTTTAGAGAAAAGTTAGCTATAATTAATCTATCCTCAGTGTTCAAGGAAGTAGCCCACTAAATGACCTTGGTGGCTGTTTCCTTGCGTGTAGACACATTTATGAGTTCTCAGCATATTTGGAAAAAGGTGAGGGTGGACTTTTTAAAAAAAAACAGTAGTAAAGAAATAACATAGTTTTATACCATGTCAGACAGTGGATCTGTCACATTATTGTCTGACTGGTGGCAATTTTCCAGAGTCACAAATAGAAGCCTTCTTTATCGCCTGGCTCTGGTTGCAGGTGATGAGAAAGGTCCCTTGAATCAGCATGGTTGTCCTTCTAATGCTAGGATACTTCAAACACAGAATCAGAGAAGAAGGGGGAGAAAAACTGAACCCAGGGTGGTACTGTTCTGTTGAACTCCAGACATTTTTAAGAATCTGGGACTTCCATCACCCTTGGGAGGGGGGGAATCAAATGGCCTGGGATCATGGGGTTTGTAGTTCCACAGCATTTGAAGTTTAATATGGTACCGACCCCTATTTTAGATTCATGTTGTCCATTCTGAGGTGTGGGTTTATTTGTTTGTTTGCTTTGCTTCTGGTTGATGTTGTTGTTTGCTTCCTTGGTTGGTTTTTTGGCAAGCTTGGAGACTCCAGTGCAGTGGATGCTACTGGATCCAGTTTTCGGGGCACCGTGCATCCACTATACGTCCTGTGAAGTATGGAACAAAACCCCAGGTGAACCCCTCCACCCATGAAACTGGAGCCATCAAGTGCAACTGCTCCGGTGTTTCCACAGAGCTGCCAAATAGTTTCACCATTTGCTTCTGCCAAATGCTCTTGAGCAGGCATGTCCAAACTTCGGACCTCCTGATGTTTTGGACTACAACTCCCAGAATTTCTAGCCTGTATTTCCAATGACAAAGGACTATGGGAGTTGTGGTCCAAAACATCTGGAGGGCTGAAGTTTGGACATGCCTGCTCTTGAGGAAGTGTCATCCACAGGCAGGCATTTTTAAGAGAGTACTGTAGCCCTCAAGACACAGTCTTACATGCCATTAAATGCTGTAGTGGGACTGACTTTGAAACAGGGCAGTGTAGGGTCAGGCTGGAACTGAATTACAGGGACTTCTGTGTTTGAATCAAACCCCATAATTTTGAGAGTTAAATTACTCTATCAACTGCAGTAACTTACATTAGGAAAGGAGAGAGTGCAGTTTACATGGAAATCAATCACAGGCCACCCACGGTCTCAGGGAGGCTTGTCCTCCTGCTTGGACCATCAAGTAACCCTGATTTCTGTGGCCTTCACTCAAAATTGCCCTGTGGAAAGCAGAAAAGTACTTCAGCTTCTCTAAGATAACCTTTCCCCATGTTTTTCCATTTTCTTGTCCAGCTGCATCCCCATGCCATTCCACAGAGTCCTTTGACCCTCAGTGGATTAGAGGTCCTGAGGGGTTCCTGAGGGGTTTCAGCAGGCAGCAGAAACAGAGTTCTGTTTACTCTTCTGTGGATCCTATCTTACATACACAATGTAAATTCTCTCAGTTAGAGGTTTTGTGCTGTCAGCCACATACAGTTCTGTTGAGCTGCTTTATAGAAAAGCTGTTAAATTGAACCCTCTTTTCCTGTACCAAGTGCATTAGGATGCATCTTATTTACTATTCATCTAAGGGCAAAAAGGGAAAAAAATCTGTTTAAAAGAAATGTTAAGTTAGTCGCAAAGCTCACATTTTTAAAATTAAAAATCCCTCTTAGATGCACACTTTAATGTGGAATAAGATCTTGGTTTGGCAAGGGAGCTCAGAGCAGACCCATGAGGAACCTAGAATGCATTATAAGCCTATACTAACTAGCAAAGTTACCTAAGCTGAGACACTAGGTGATGAAGGTGCACTCATCTTTTTCAGGAATCAACAGTTATATCAGCAGAAGAGAACTGGTGGTTCCAGTGATTACAAAGATGAAACTAAAGATGGGAAACTAGAGGTGACACCACAGATGCCATCAAAGTCTGCTCCCGCCCGCCCCGCCCCCGAACCAGCTGGTCCACTCACCAGTTCTTGTGAGACTACAAATCTATCAGCGTTTGGAACACACCAGTCACGGAAGTCACCCAGCCTATCTACCCAGCCTACCTGTGTAGGTAGGCATCTCTGCCTACCTACGCAGCTGACCAGTCAACAGTTGAGCAGAGAGTCTTGTCATCTCATCTCCTCGCCTGAGTGGTCAGCTGCATGGGGAGGCAGGGAAGCACGGGGTGGCAACTTCTGTGATTGGCATGCTCCTGAGGATGATGGGTGTGCACCCAGTGGTGATTGGTGAGGGGACAGGCCAGTTCTTGGGGGAGGGAGCAGACCTCCCTGGCACCTGTGGTGCCTCGCTTCGTATTTGTTATTTCCAGGGATATGAATATGAAGTGCCCATCTCTAGTTGAAACAGTTCTAGTGGGTGGCCACACTTCTTGTTTGTAGTGTAGAGAACGTGATAATGGTCAGCCAGTTCTGAATATTTTATACCTCCAATTCCCTTTGGTGAGAAAATCCCAAACAAAACAAGAGATGGTGCAGGAAAGATAAGACTTTCAAGTCTTCATCTGCTGGAGAGGAGCAAAGGATAAGTAAAATAGTGTTATTACTAATGAAGCAGCCAAATTACAGCTAAAATGACATGTAGTCATCTGATGCACAGAGGCTCAAGGAAAATTTATTGCTATACAATGTATATATTTGAAGTGTGGAGTGTAAGAAGTACAAACTCAAAATGAAAAAATGAGAAATGGAATGTTTGAATGTGACAATAGTTGCAAAGGAAACTTAAGTGGATTGGAATACTGTATGACGTTCCCAATTAGATCATTAGAATGTGTTTTATTTTAGAAACAAGCAATTTGGAAGAAATGGTTTTGGCTTTAATAGCGAACTGAGACTTAGCACAAGCAGTTAGAGACTAAAATCCAAGAATCTGACTAAATAATATCAGACACAATGGAAAGCCTATCAACCATCATTCATGTCTGTGTTCTGTCTATAGATTCTGAAGAAAAAAATCATTTTTTCTGTAAGTGTCCAGGTGGGAATTGCTTATGCAGTATAATAAAGTCTATTGATAATCATAAGAAACTGAAAAACAAAAGTACAAAATAAAGCAGAACCAAGTATTGTTGGAGGATTTGTCCTTGGAGTAACATAACTGGAGAATGAATCTTAGAATTCTGTACAACCAATGATTTGATAATTACAAGGATATGTTTGGGGCAGCCTAGCAGACAATGGAATGCATGGATCTCACCAGGGCCATGGGGCTGCAGGATGGGGAATTGTTATATAATCAGAAGCAGAAGATGGAGAAACTCTAGTAGTTTTTTCTGAAAAGCACAAGGCTAGGTATGGAGTGTAGTACAAACCATGAAATGTTAATGTCAAAACTTAGAAGAAAACAAACAAAAACACTAAACCATTCATAGCACAAAATATAATTTTAAAAAATGTTCCTGAAGAATTTAAAGGCCATCTCAGGAATAGATTACATAACTAGACTCAATTGACCATGAAGTAGACTGGAATCAACTCAGCAGAAACTGTGGACTGAAAGTAGAGTATTATAAAGAAAGAATGCAAACAGATTATTCCTATAGCCAAAAAAGGGAGAAAGAAAACTCATTGAATGACTGATGATATTCTTAAAATTCTTGACATCAGACAAGAAACAAATGTAAAAAAAGTGAAAATATAGGGTCAAGTCCTAAGTGCCACTTTGCAGTGCCTTGCACGTAGGGACAAAAGAATTACAGAAGATGCTAAAGCATAAGGAAACCAAAACCAAGATAATCTGTAATCCATGTTTGTGAGAGCTAGACAGTGAAGAAAGCTGGTATGGCAAAACAAACAGTTCATTCTAAATGTGTTTTTGGAGAAGAGGTTTAAAGATACCATGAGTATTGAAAAACAGATTAAGCTTTGTAGGATTTTTTTTTCTTGGACAAGAGCTAAAAGTGTTTTATTATTTGTGGGGGTAGTGGGTGAGGTGGGTTTTTATTATTTGTGGGGGCAGTAGGTAAGGTGGGATTCCCCCCCAGGTCCCTTTGTTGTTTTTATTGTTTAATTGTTATTGCCAGATCTACATTTAAAAACTATAGTGTTCTGCATGCACAACAACAACAACAACAACAACAACAACAACAACAATAATAATAATAATAATAATAATAATAATAATAATAATAATAATATCTTGTATTTTGTGAAAAACACAGTGTTTTATGCAAGTACCACTTTTTGCAAATTTGTTTGCAAAGAAAAAAAATAGATCACCAGCACAAAAAGAACACTGTCTCCTGCTTGGTTGGGGGCGGGGGGGGGCGGCTTGAACATTTTCCTTCTTAACTGAAAATGATAAAAGCAGCAAATATTTGCATTGCAACATTACAGAGAAACATGTACATTTTATACAGATCTCTGTCTCTGTACATTTTGTACAGATCTCTGGTTTAGGGTGAGCCATTTCCATTTTTAAGCATACATAGTTGTTAAAAGATTGAGGGTTGAAGCATATAATTGAGCTCATAACTATGTAAGTACCGTCATTCTGATAACTCAAGATCCACATAATTCTGTGGAAGATTTCTCCGCGCCGTTGCAGTCAGAATCATGCCAAGGTTCTCGCCTGCTTCTTATGAATTTAGAATTTTTGGAGCACTAGTGCAAATAAATATACTCTGTGTGTGTGTGTGTGTGTGTGTGTGTGTGTGTGTGTGTGTGTGTGTGTGTGTGTGTGTGTGTGTGTGTGTGAGAGAGAGAGAGAGAGAGAGAGAGAGAGAGAGAGAGAGAGAGTCTTCTTGTTTGATCTTTCTCCCAGGAAGGAACAGGATCCCGGGTACAAGCTTCCTTTCTGGGTGGGGTGGGGGGATTCTTGCAGGGATTGCCAAGAAATTTTGCTGCAAAAAGTGAACAGTATCCAGAACCTACACCTAAGAGTGGAGCTTGCTTCAGCTTTCTAGCTTTCTAGCCCTGCAGAGCATTGCTCTGTTTGCCCAGGAAAAACGACCCAGGTGCCTCTCATCTGCCACAGAGCTTCCAAATTACCCATGGACAGAGGCAACTATGACAAATGGGCTCCACAGGCATCTGACAGGAACAGTGTCTTCTCCAAACATACCTCAGGCCTTGCTCTGACTCTGATGTCACTCCAGAAAATCTCTATTAGAGTCAATTATGTTGCCGCCACTGTTTCCACAGCTACTTTTCTCTCAGTGTGCTACTGATGAATCACCTGCTAAGACTCAAATGTAGCTGCTGGAGAAATCGTTGACAGTGCCCTAGACTGGAAGTTGCGGCTGGCATTGTTGTGTGTCATCAGGAAGATAACCTTTCTTTCCCCCCATTTTGAGCACAGATCAGCGATGCAATCTGTTGTGGAGACTTTCAAGCTACTTTTTAGGAAACCATTTCTACATATATGTGGCACTTGTGGAAATATATGGATCAGTAATCAGCTACCACTGAAACCCAGCTTACCATGCATTTGCTGTACTCCTTTTCCCTCCTGACAAAACAGCAGTTTGCCCATTCTGCACAATCCTGTCGTGGGTGTGTTAAACATTATTGACATAGTCTCAGCTGTCATTCTTGGTCTACACTGCTGATTCTGGTCCTGAGCTGTAGGGAATGTTGGGCCATCCTCCTGTTTAATAGCTATTTAGTTTCTCATATTAGACAGAGAAGAGAGGTGGTTTGAGAGAGGGATGAGGGAAGCTATTCATGTGTGTATTGAAAACCCCTCTCTCAACAGAGGTGAGGGACTCAGACACAATCTGTCTGCTACTTATCCAGCAGTACTTTCATCAATCCCCAAACAAACTGGAAGCACTTCTTCACACCTCCACCAGCTAACAACCCATCCTTAATGAGTGTTGGGAAAGGCTGCAAAAGTGGGACTTTCACACACCCCAGGCCTTTTTCCATCTAAGGAGCCTACTCAGATCATGCTCCACCTATGAACCTATTCAGGCTGTTGTCCCCCTAACGAGCCTATTCAAGCCTCTGTCCAACTTATGAACCTATTCAAACCAGGGTGTGCATGAAATCAAGGTGAACTATAAAATGGAGGACTCACCACTAACTTTCCTCAGACTGACAAAGCTGCTTGGATAAGTAGCAAAACACTTCAATCTGTCAAGAAAAGAAGTTCAGTTGCCATGACTTGACTTCCATATCTTGGGGGAAATGGTGTTTTGTCTCAGTCCTTCAAGAGAGTTTGAGTCCCTGAACACAATTGCAAAAAATAGGTTACAGGCAATACCTTGATAGGCCACTATTAAAAATAAAAAAGGAACATTGCAAGTTTTCGAGTGCAGTAAATCACCCTTCTTCAAAGCAGGTCCCAGAAGTTCAGACATGGTAAATGATGTGCTGTACCAAGAGTTTACTTTTAAAGTCCTTTGTTAGATGGTGTTCTTAAAGTCCATGGCTAAGTGATGTTGCAGCCAGGGCTGGAGTCTTTAGAGGCAATATGGCCAGTTGTAAAAAAGCTGCTTCTTAAATCACACCCCCCGTTCTTCAAACAAAGGAACATGGGTCATATATCACCCCTACTCCTTAACCCAGCTCCATTTGGCACTACGAGACATACAAATCCCTTTAGGCCAGGGTGGGGTGGGGAGAAAAGGATTGATACAAGACCCCATGTGCTTCATTCAGGGATTGGGGTAAAAAAATTTGTAAGACCACTAGGTTTGTCATTTATAACTAGATTGAATTAAAGTTATATTACCTAGTGGTTGCAGTCTTGCCCTTTGATGTTGAGAGGCGGGGGGGGGATAAAAGGGTTGATAGAAGAGCCCCATGTGCTATACTTTCCCTGAAGGAAGCAATGGTTGTGCCCCACCCCCAGAAGGACTTGGCTGTCCTGAAAAGATGTACTGCATTTAGTGTCATGGAAGAAAACCCAACTACCCATCTCTTTGTTTAGGTGTAAGATAAGGTAGCTTTAGATGTTCTTGTTTTCTGATGAATTTTTATATACTCCAGTGCTTGTAATCTTATTTGCGCCTGCATTTTTCTATAAAGCATTTTGTTATAAATGTTTAGAACTTTGTCCTTTTAAATTGTTTCTCCACTTTTCTTTTTCCAAAAATATAAAAAAATCATTTCAATCAGTTGTTTGGATTTTGACTTGGGGTGTTTTGGGTACTAAAATCCAAATCCTTAACGTTCGTCAAGCTACTGAGTTTAAATATATTTAATGGGATGAGAGGCAGCTATTAATGTCATATTTTGTTCTGTATATTAATCCCACCTGGAGCATGCACAGTATTATCAGTCCCTTGGGCTGAAAATCATGTTGGTGGTAAATATGGTCCCAGCTACAACTAGAGATGTAAAATGTCTGGAAATATTGGGAGAAAAAAACGGTGGAACCCTTTCCCCCCATTTTCCAAAGTTTTATTTATTTATTTATTTATTTATTTATTTATTTATTTATTTATTTATTTGGCTTATTTACTGCACCATCTGGCATAAACTTCCAGCCCCCCCATGGCTTCAAAATTTCTGAAAATTATACATCTCTAGACAGGACTCATATCCTTGCCCCATGCCTGCTCACCCCAAGTGCTCCTCTCTCCAGACAAGTGAGAGGTAGTGTAGCAGAATGGCTATAGCGTGGCTCTCTTGACAGTGGACAACTCTAGCACAAGGAGCTCTGCCGTGACTTCTTTATTTCCCTATTAAAAAGAAGAAGGAGCAACAAGCGGTAAAGCAACTATGGCCTTCCTGCCCAAAGGTCTTTTCTCATAATGATTTTTAGAACAGCATGCTTTGCTGTAGGCACTCTGCACTTTAGCAGCTGTGAGTGTTGAGTCAGATGTGTGCAAACAGAAATCTTGCAAGCAGGTGGTTAAAAAATTCATCTTGATACAAAATATAGTTTAACCTTTCTTACCGCTTAAGCAGACACTGTGAGCTTCTTCTACCATAAAACACACTTAACAGCTTGGAATAAAGTTAAGCAAACAAGTACGCACAAGCAAGGTGCTGAAGCAATTGTTGCCAAGTGTTGCTTCAATAAATTGATGATTATCACATTAACTAGTTATTCCAGAAACAAATGGGTAGCCAGTGAATTTCCAAAATTGCTAAGCTGGCCATCCTGAAATATGACACAGTTGTAATTAAGGGACAGTAACAACCATGCCCAGTTCTAATCTTCAGCTAGCACCTTAGTACCAGAGTGGGTGGCACCAAAAGTAGGACTATTTATACATGTATGGTAAAATGAGGGAGGAGCACACATGAGCCCCAGGTCTGCATAGTCTGAAGATTATTGTGAAAGAAAGAGAAAAAGAGTGGAAACATTTCATTTCTGTTTCACATTCTCTGGTTTTGAGCAGTCCACATTGGTCAGGATCCTTCCTTGTTTTGAGACAAACATGTGTTGTTCTGAGATGATTTTATAGCTGTGAGCATGCTGTGAATACAGGTCTGTGAATATATGGGTATAGGAAGAATTAACAGAAAGGTGAAGGACAATATATTTGCTGCTGAATCCAGAATATTTAGATAGTGGTTAGCAAAACAGAAATCCAGAATCAAATGGGAATTCTTTCTAGCATATGGTTCAGATTAATTTCCA
Source organism: Phrynocephalus forsythii (assembly GCA_029282475.1). Taxonomy (NCBI): domain Eukaryota; kingdom Metazoa; phylum Chordata; class Lepidosauria; order Squamata; family Agamidae; genus Phrynocephalus; species Phrynocephalus forsythii. The sequence goes on from JAPFRF010000011.1 coordinate 115,813,677, forward strand.
TGCAGAAAGCCAGGCTCATTTGACCCAATACAAATTACCAGCATAAATTGAATTTATAAGGTCAAAGCCATTGCTGTACAATAATGTGTCTTTCATCTTCTTTCATTGCCTTGCTAAGAAAGGAAAAGCGGGTGCGTGTTTGGGTTGTAAATGTTTTTTTATTATTTGTTTATCTAACAATAAATGATGTTTTGATCTTGCTTGGTTGGGATAATTGTCTTCATAGAAAAAGGAGGAAATGCAGAGCTGTGTCTGGCTGTGAGTTCTGCTCATGGAAGCCTCATCCAGTAGCAGAAGCAGAAGTGGCAACTTCCCTCCCATCTTCAGCTTCCTCCGTTTGCTCTCAAGAACCAAACGGTTGGGAAGCTCTTCAGAACAGGCCTTTTCTTTAATAACAGCAGGAGAGAACGGGAATAAAGTCCCCTCTTCTGCTGAAAAGGATAAAGGCAGTGAGCGTGTTTAGCTCATAGGCTTGAGTTCCAAGGATATGTTCCACTCACATTAAAATAAAAAAGGCTTTTAACCTCTCCCCTGCCATTTCCATATCTCCCCGGTGCAACTTTGGGTGTTGCGTCCCTCTGAAGCTGGGTTTGGTGTGATAGGATCCTGGAGATAAAAGGAAAAAGGGCATGAAAGCCATCACACCCGTGCATGTGGAAAATTATCCTTGTACACCTAGATTGAGAAACAATGTATAACGTGTCTTACAGATGCTGTTATCATAATTGATAATTTTGTGTTGTCAAGTTGATTCAAGTGATCCCCCAGAGGGGTTTCTGTACTCTGCTGAGTTATGGTGGCTGCTGGATTCCTGAGATTAAAATGGGAGGTTATACCCAGAGAACTTCAAGTTTAGCAAAAGGTGGTGTTTTGTTTGTTTGTTTTGTTTTATTTTTGTTTTGTTTGGGGGGCTGTTTGTTTTTGAGTGGGTTTGCGGAGATATACCTATCCTATAGGGTTAAAAAAGTGAAGGGCGAAACTCGTACAGAAATAATTTACGGAGGACTCAGAGTCAGCATACTCAGTAGCCACAGAATGCAAAATTGCTGGGAGCTGGAGGGAAGCAGAGTGGAATGTGGTCTCTTGAATGAGGACATGGCCGACTTAAGCGTTGAACAAGAGCAACCCACCCTGCAGCATTCTCTTCCAGGTCCCACTTGTAATTAAGAAATCAGTGCGCTGAAGTTCAGAAGACTAATTTGCTTAATATCTTATTTGTATGGCAAGTCACACCTTAACCAGTATGTTAGATACGTAAATTATGAACGATTAAAAAAAAAAGAAGGGGTTGAATTACTACTTGTATTAATATTGTTGAAATTTCCAGTGGGGCAACTGTGCTACTCCCCTGTGGCATTTTGTGAGACAGATAATTCCAAAGGACATTACTTCATTAGAGCATCAGCCAGGGTGTCTGTGATCATGTTCACCTTCACTGGTATGGGAAGATTCTGCCTCTGCTGGCTGATGTGGAATCCTATTCCTGCCACAGTGTCTAAGAAGAGGACTATGGAAGGATCTTGTGAAAATAAGGGGGCCAAGAGCATAATCACCCTTTTCTTCATCACCATCATCATTATTAACATTTATAATGCTTTTCTGCTAAAGGATCACTGTTGAGGTGGTTTACACGTGCCTTTGAAACAATTAGAAACAGCTATAATCACATTTAATTAAATAAAATAATAAACATCAAATAAGCCAAACCCATCTCAAAACCATTAAAATTTTGTTAATGCATTAAAGTGTTAAGCTCATGAAAGGCAAAAGATGCATGGATATTTAGAAATAAGGCGTTAGTACCCTATAATGTATTTTTCAGTACAATTCTGTGCACAGAGTGTGTCAGTAGAGCGGCATTCCTACCATGACCTTAGCAAAGATTTGGGAGTCATTGTAGCATTTGTAATCCTTGCTCCAAAGTAGCAATGAGTCTGGCCCTGAATTATACATGGGGGCACTTCTCTCTGTGTGCTTTCTCCGAAACAGCCTCCCAAGCTATAAATATAAATGCTTATTGCTAGATCTTATCCCTGCAAGGCAATATCCTACTATTTAATGCAGTGGTTCCTGTTTCCCTTGTCTGCACTGCTTCTCGAATCTGAGCACACAAACAGGTGCAATCAGACTTCTTTATTCCCTGGGTCTTTTATCTCCCTCTTGCCATGCTGTCTCAGGGATTCTGGGAGTAGAGACTTTAAAAACGGTAACACGTCCAAACTCTGTCCTGTCTTCTTGTCATGTCTTGGTTAATCTCAATTCTTGCATCTGTCTGCAAGGCTGTTTTAATGTTTGTTCAATTAGCGGGGAATAAATGTAGAAGGAGGAACCAAGCAAGCCAGAGGAATATGGGGGAAAATTAAGTTGCTGATTTTTATCTTATTCCTTGATTACGGGTTCCAGAAGGGCGTCAAGTGCTAGGTAGCTTTTGGGGAGAAATGGGAAGGCAGTGCTTTCAGTTTAGTGCAGAAGGTATGAGCAGCAGTTATGGTCTCTGTCGCTTTTTCAAAGGCCAGTCTAGTCCTTCTGAACATGTACAATCAAATTTAATGTTTCCTTGTAGCAGGAACAAGCAAGCTAAAGTTATAGAATCACAGAATCATAGAGTTGGAAGAGACCTCACAGGCCATCTAGTCCAACCCCCTGCCATGCAGGGACCATTTCCCCACCAGCACTGGTCCCTTCCATTTTCAGCAAAGTAACCCACCAACCAACAAAAACCTTTCAAAACTAGGGAATGAGAACCTGGATTTTCCAATGAAATAAAATTTGGGGGCAACTTGTATATTTAGCTCGAAATTTAGCTGCAAAATAACTTTGAGGTAGCATACAGCCTGCCATAATCTGTATGATCCCTACCTCTCTTTTACAGAGAAATACTACTCTGTGTTCCAGAAGGTTTTAATCAATAGTTCATCAATCATTAGTTGAAGACATCTGTGCATGCTGCAGTTTCCTATATTCAAATTCAACATTTCTTCCTGCCAGGGAATCAAAGATTACAGAATTGGAATCAAAAAGCAAATTCAGATACTGCTTGTACCTGAATTTAGGAGTTGAGCTATAGCAAAATGTTTCTTCAGAGAAGAAGAGATCAAAGCACAGAGAGAACTCCTAGTTCCCTGAGCTCCTTGTCCTCAGAAGATGCCATCCACAGAGTCTGGCAAAGCGTCAGGAAGAAAAACTTCCAGAACACGGCCAAACAGCCTGAAAAACTCATAACAACTATCAGATCCTGGCCGTGAAAGCCTTCGAGAATATCTTGAAAAGGAACAGTTTCTTGATCATCCCCATTAGAGACTAGCTGCTTATGAAATGATCTCTTTTCCAGTGTGGCATTTCTCCTTTAACAATGGTACCTGATCCAAGATTAGGCTGTCTTATCTTGTATTTATCCACAAAGAGAGGGCTGCTGTTCCAGCTGATACTGGTACAGTTCCTGCCCCAAATCTTATGACAGGGGTCCTCAACCTAAGGCCCGGGGGCCAGATGCGGCCCCCCAGGATCCTGAATCCGGCTCCCAGAACCAATTGCAGACCCCCCCCACCTACCCCCTGCTTCGCAAGCAAGCCAGCCTCCACAGCTGCTTCTATTGCTGAGGCAGTTGAAAGCGGTGGGCTATGTCACTTCCCCCACTCCCTCTACCCACCACCCAGATGATCGGCACACTGGCTGGTGGGGCAGTTCAAAGTGGGAGGGCCACATCAAGGTCCCCCGCTTCCCACGCCCAGATGGTTGGGGTACTGGCTGCAGCCGAGCGGGGCAATTTAAAACGGGAGAGCTGTGGCAAGGTCTCCCACTCTCTCCACGGCCCCGAGGCCCCACCCCTGCTCCTCCTCCACCCCTCCCACCTGCCTTCCTTGTGTGGCCGCCGCCTGTGTTATTGTGGTTGTGAGGAAGGAAGGGGGCAGGCGGAGGCTGCGCCAGCCAGCATTCCGAGCCGGAGCAGCCACGGCAGTGGACTGACAGGGGGATGGATGGCAGGTGACAAGGGGGGAACGGAGCTGCTTCCCACCCGCCCAGCCCTCTCTGAGCTGCTGCCTTGCTCCGTGGAGCAAGGGAGGGGAGGAGGGAGCCCAGACATGGCTGGAGGCTGAGGCTACCGCCACCATCATTGGGTTAGAGACCAGCAAGGAAGAGGTGGTGGAGATAGAAGAGAAGAGAAGTGAAGGCCAACAGTGGTCCAGGCCTGGTTCCTGGGAGGCTGGTGAGGCTGCATTTGTCCCTGATTGGTGATGGGCGGGCTGGCGAGCCAACAGAGCACCACAGCCTGGCTGGGCTTGGCCAGTGAGTGGGATGCGGGTGGCTTTGGGCAGGGCTTCCTACCTTCCCTCCCTCTTTCCCAGCCCTTGCTCCCTCCCTCCCTCACTTGCAGTGCACCAAGTTGGGCCTGGCCAGGCCAGGCCAAGAGAGGAGGCAGCTTTCCCTCTGTGGCGCAGTGCCAGCCTTACCACCCTTGCTGTGGCTGCTGCTCCTCATCCAGAGGGGCCGGCTAGAAGGTGATGAGGGGCCTGAGTTTGCCTGGGCTGCCGCCTCCTTCCCAACACAATGAAGGAAGAAAGGAGAGCCACTCCCGCTGCTGCCACTGTAGGAGGAGGAAGAGGCGCAGCAGAGGGATCCCAGTGGCGGCACCTCAGGGTGGCGATCCAGAGCAGGAGGCATTGCTGGGCCCCCGGAGATGCACTGATCATGGGCCAATCATGGGGCAGCTCTGCCTGCTTGCTCCTTCCCCTTTTCCCATGTAGGTCTTTTTTTTTTTTTTTTTTTTGGACTGTGGTCTGGCCCCCAGTAGCTGCCTAGATACCCTAAGCACATCTGATCTCGCCTGATTTTGGAAGCTAAGCAGGGTCGAGCCGGGTTAGTACTTGGATGGGAGACCACCAGGGAATACCAGGTGCTGTAGGCGCCCGGAGTAGGAACTGGCAAACCACCCCAGTGTTCCTGCCAAGAAAATTCAATGGACATGGAGTCACGAAGAGTCCGTCACAATTGTAACGACACAACACACCGGCCCCCAGTGGTGTCTGTGTGGTGGTGGACCAGCCCACTGTTTGAAAACTTTGAGGACCCCTGTCTTATGAAGTTTGCCTTTAGCAACAGAAGAACTGAGTTCGTCTAGCAGTTTCCAGCTGACTAGTAGTGGGGAGACATGTTTTTTGTGAGAGATGTTTTAGTGTAGCCTCATAGCATTGCAGCTGTAGACAAACACCATCCAAGGAGAAGTTCCTTCCACTTTTAACATTTATTGCCTGCTCTGTGCCATTCAAATTATTCACTGCAACTGACAGCCCAGCAGAGCAAGGAAATGAGGATCATTGTAACTATCTGTGTAACATATTTCCAAAGAAACCTTTCTGCCATAATCCGTGACTACACACCAAAACCAAACAAATTCAGTCTCCTAAAGCATCTGAATAATACTTGTAGTAATTTGTCATTTGATAGTTGATATGCAACTGAAGAAGGTGGACACTTATTTACAGTATACACTACAGTGGTCCCCTGCCCTTTCATGGTTCATATACTGCCATCTTGCTATTTCTTGGGACCGCAGTATATGAAAAAAGGCCCTCTGGGGTAACGGGGGGAGGCCTTTTTCAGGCCTCCCATACTTACCCCAGGACTGGCACTGCCCCAAAGGGCCTGCGAAGGCCTTCCCGGGCCTTCTGGCGGCCCCCAAAGGGCCTCCCTGCAAACCGGAAGTGACTTCCGGATTGCCAAAAATCATTTCTGAGGCCTCTGAGGGCCTTTCTAGGGTGGTTACAGAGGAATTATGTGATCCATCTTACCAGCCCAAGTTAACTGCCTGGCAGTGGCATTTTAAACCCACTGGAATGAAACTGACACCATAGCAGTTGCTTCAGTTGCTAAGGAGCAGTTTGTTGCCTGTCTAACAGCACCAAGAAAAAAGCTCACACAACCCTCCCACTTTAGACTGCCTTATTACCTGTTAGCTGGCAATTACCCCAACTTTTGGTCTGTTTTCACAGACACATATGAATTATGTGCCCGCACAGATGTGCAAGTAGGCAGACACACAGTTGCATGTACACAGCAGGAGAAGGACAGAGGTGGAGTCCTGAGTCTCTGCCTCTAGTGAGGAGGCGTGGGTAAGGGTCATACTTGTCCCCGGGGGACCATGCTGAACTGGTGAGACAACAGGATGAGGAGGGAAGTCTTCTGAGGATGGGTGAAGCATATGCTGGGTAGGAGTTTAGAAACAAAGGTCACTCTGAAGTTGCTGCCCTTCAACCTGACCCTGAGGGGAAAGGCTTGGAAAATAAAGGCCTAACACAATGCTAAAAAGGCAGGCGCTTGAACTGTTACATTACAAATCCAGTTCTCTTATGCCATCCTTCCCTGTTTACGTCTCTCTCTAAAGCAGCTGCTTGTTAGCTGCTATTTTTCCTAGCTATCTTTGTGCCTCGATTTTCTGTTTTCCTCTTCTTACTATGTATTTTATTTTCATTGTCTTATTCATCTCTTGATGCCCCACCACAACGGCAGAGCTCTCATTCATGCTAGAAACAGTGATTGCCTTTGTCAATCCATCCCATATTCATCATCCTCTTTTACTGCCTATCACTTTTCCTAGCATTTTTTCCTGATTTCTTGGCTCCACTTTCTGTTTGAATTCATGGTTGATCCAATGTAAAGAAATATAATATAGCTTTCTTTATTGTCAACATAAAATGTATGCAGCTCTACTGTAGTTATGATTTTCATTGTCTTTTCATATGTAATTTGGGTTTGGGGTTTTTTATTTGTTAGGTTTTTTTGTTCTGTTTCTTTGCATTGGAATATACTGTATTTTTCACCCCATAAGACGCACCAGGCCATAAGACCCACATAGTTTTTAAAGGAGAAAAATAAGAAAAAATGTTTAACCTAAGGCAGGCCTGCCCAGAGTCCGGCCCGGGGGCCAAATCCGGCCCGTCAGGCCGTTCTGAGTGGCCTGCGACTGGCTGGCATGCCCCTCTCTCCCCCTCCTTCACCCCATGTTTTTTTTTTTAAATCTTCCACTGACACTGCCGGGAAGCTTGAGGGGCTGGGTGGGTGGGTGAGGGGCGGGGCTTATGGGTCAGTGGGTGGGCCTTGCACTGGGGTGGCAGGGTCAGGGAGCAACCGGCCCCTGACACATTCTCAGCCACCAAATCTGGCCCTCCTTACAAAAGGTTTGGGCACCCCTGACCTAAGGTTTTATGGTGGGGAAAGGGGAGGCTTGCAAAGAGGTAACTGGAGCTGTGGGATCCAAGCTGCAAAAAGAGAGGTTTGCAAACGAGGTAATTGGGGCTGTGGAATCCAAGCTACAAAAGGGGAGGTTTGCAAATGAGGTAATTGGGGCTGTGGGATCCAAGCTGCAAAAGGGGAGGTTTGCAAATGAGGTAATTGGGGCTGTGGAATTCAAGCTGCAAAATGGGAGGCTTGCAAATGAGGTAATGGGGCTGTGGAATCCAGGCTTCAGAAAGGGAGGGCAGAGGCTCCATGGAGACCTCTTTGCAAACAAGGTGATTTTTGACTGGAGAATCTTGGCTGCAGAAGGGGAGGGGTGGGGAGAGGCTCCCTGGAGGAAGTCTCTTTACAAACTGGGTGATTGGAACTGCGGAATCCCGGCTGCAGCAGGAGATGGGAGAGGCTCCGTGAAGGTACCTTATCTCTAAATTAAAATCTGTGATATATATGTAGTGGGACTGCTGCATTCAACTTATAAGATGCACAGACATGTCCCCTTCCTTTTGAGGGTGGGAAAAGTGCATCCTATAGGACAAAAATACGGTAATTTGAACATTTCAAATCTGTAGCTTGTTTTTCACTTTTGTTGGCATACTCTTGATAGGATGTTGATTGTGTCAGTCTTTATAACTTGAAATGTATCATTTGTTATCCTGTCTACTCCTGGTGATTTCTCCCCATGCTTTGACAGCAGTTTCACACCACTTTCTAAAACTGTATATTGGTTGTAAGATTTTTCTTTGAGGAATTCTGTCATCCTTGCATCTCTTCTATATAGTTGTTCAGCATATTGTTTCTATCATTCTTGCATCCTGCTGAAATAAACAATCCCCTTTCAGTGTCTTTAATCTTGATTTAAATTTTCCTTAGGTTTCTTGGATCTTATGCAAGAGATATTTTGTTTTTCCCTTTGTTTCTTGCCCTCCCCTATTTCTTTGCAATATTCTGTTTGTGCAAGTCACTGAAATTTTTGGAATTCTGGTTCTCTTTCTGTCATCTTTAACTTTTTTTGCTTCTCATTAACATCTGTAACATTTCTATCACCTACCTATACGGACTTTTATTTTAGCTATAAGAATAGACTTTTTTGCATTTTCCCTTGATCATGTTTCTAATTTCAGTCCATAGTTCTTCCGGTTCATAGTCAATTGAACTCAGCAATGAAAATCTGTTCTTTATATGGTCTCTGGGCTCTTCAGGAATATCATGTATCTTAGATTTTGTCACAATACTTACGTTACTATTATTATTCATCTTACTCAAATTTGTCATATTTAGACAGTGTAGTCTATAATGCAATTGCTCCTAGTCTTGCTTCTCATAAGACAGAGCTTCTCCATCTACTGCTTCCACCTATAGTCTGTTTGATTTCTGTGTAGGCCATCTAGAGTTGTACACTCATAGATTGGTTTACAAGCATAATCCATTCTGGAAACATGCTTGTAAATCAAAACACTCTTATATCAAAGCAAATTTCCCCATAAACAATAATGGAAACTCAGATTATTCATTCTGGGGTCCCATAGACCAGTGCTCCCCAACCTTTTTATCACCGTGGACCGGTAAATGCTTGATAATTTTTCCCTGGCCCGCTTGTTTTGGTTTAATAAGATAAAAAATGTGCCCCCCGCCGCTGACGCACATGCGTGCATCGATGCTCATCTCCGTACAAGTCCTTGGCATCACTGCAAGAACCCATTTTTACTTCCTTGCATTTTTAAATCAAAATTTTCTTTCTTTCTTCCTTCCTCCTCCTCCTTTCATTTTCCTCCTCTCCCATTTCTTTCTTTCTTTCTTTCTTTCTTTCTTTCTTTCTGGCGGAAACTCTCGGCTTTCGGCGGCGGGATGGAGATTATTCATTCTGGAGACCACATCCACGGTACACGTGCCAAGACCACATACTGTACACGCAAAATGCCAAATCTCACAAAAGAAGTTGGCTAGAAGTCCACGTCCACAACATGGATGTGGAATCTGCTCTGCTTGGGACCAACAACTGGATTTTTCTCTGTGTTTTTAATGTTACAATGATAAAATGTAGTTTGTAGCCATATACACACTTGGACTAGCTACCACGTCACTAGAAATGGTTTGAAAAAAATAAGAATGATGTTGTAAACAAATTAAATAAAAATATAAATATGAAGAAAAATAAAACCCTAACCTGCACTCCTCTTTGAAAACATTCCTGGCTGGTGAAAGGGAGACCTCCATTCCTTTCTGCTCTCTCTGCTTTGGAGGCTTGCCTGAGATGGAAGATTTCAGACAGTCCCCCACAATCCAGCAGGGGGAGGGAGAGAGAGCCACCATTGGCTCACTTGTGATCACGTGACCTGCTCCAGTGCTTGTATTGCAAGATATTGCCCATTGATCAAGGCAAAATTTAGAAGAAATGTTTGCTTGTCTTGCAAAATGCTCTTAAACCAAGGTACTTGTAAACCTAGGTATTACTGTATACAGAATCCCTTCAGGGGAGATGGGCAGTGACAAATATAAATAAATAAATAAATAAATAAATAAATAAATAAATAAATAAATAAATAAATGCAAGAAGCATGTGTTTACAATAAAGAGATTATTGCCTTCACAGAACTCTCTGAGTTTTTCTTCTGCTTCAAATCTCCCATGCCTAATCCACCAATGACATTAGATCCTAGTTCTATGTTCCAATCACCTCAATATATCCCATTTTTGTGCATCATCAGTTTTTTCCTAGACACTAACATAAAGTCTTCTTCTTCTTCTTCTTCTTCTTCTTCTTCTTCTTCTTCTTCTTCTTCTTCTTCTTCTTCTTCTTCTTCTTCTTCTTCTTCTTCTTCTTCTTCTTCTTCTTCTGTAGCTGAAGCATAAACTTAACTGATGGTTATGATAAAAGACTTTCCAAGAAGATAGATTGATATTAATTGATCAGATTTTCATTATAACTATTTGTGCTGCATCACCCCTCATGTCCCTTTCTCTATTCCCAGCCTGCCCATCAGGTAGACCGTGGGCTACTGGTAGCCCGCGAAGGGTTCAAAAGTAGCCCGCTGGCCATCAACAAAAAAGTGAGGGGATAAGTTCTCTACCCCTCCCTCCCACATCCCAAGGACCACCACTGGCCCAGCAAAGTTCTGGGTCTGCCAGCCCACTGTCTCAGACAAGCGGGGAAGTTCAAGGGCCATGGCACATTGAAATCTGTTCCTTCCAGAACAGATTAAATGGTTTTCAGTGCATTCCTATGGGAAACCGCTGCCCTACTTACAAAAGTTTTTTCTTTTGAGCATGTTCTCAAACTAAGTAGAGGTTTTAGTGTAGTAGCCCTCAGGCACTTTGAACAGCCCTGCTCTATTCCATTTCCACTCAATTCTTGGAACAGGAATAGAACTTTCATTGTAGCAGCTCTCGTAAATATGTAGAAAAATCCTTGCTAAAGGCTGTCTAGTGCATCTTCCTATTTCCACCAGGGAGCCTTCTTCTGAAGCATGCTAGTTACATATTGATTTCTAGCTAGTGACAGTATTTATTATATTATATTATATTATATTATTATATTATATTATATTATATTATATTTTATGGTATTGTATTTTGTATTTTACACTATAGATTTTAATGATTTGTAGTGTTCAGAACTGCCTGTATAGTGTTCATGCCACAGGATGGTTGAAATAAATAAATAATGCCTAATAATAAAATCTGCCATTCTATACACTTCTATGTGTCCAGTTACCCTCACCTTCCATTTAAGCCTGGAGTGCCTTTCTAGTAATTCTTTGATTCTCCCCAAAACTAGTTTTTTGCCAAGCTTTTATGTAGTTCAGCCCATCCCTATTTTGTCAATAAAGGTTTAACCCAGAACAAGTGGTTTGAGGCTTGTGGCCATAGAGGGGCCACTAGTTCCCAACCCAGGTGACCACAAGTTTGCTAACAACCATTCCTTTACTTCCATCCCAATACTACATGCTGGTGATCACCCTCACACTCCAACTACTTTAGGGAACTAGCAGCTATACATAAGATAGTTGGCATATTAGTGTGGGGCGGGGACACATATAGCAATGCATAGACAAAGATTTAAGTTAAACATCCGGAATCTAGTTTATTTTGACAACCACTCTTCCAAGAACTCGAGTTTTGAGAAATATATCAGAGTATGTGTTTCTGTGGGGTTATTTTGTAGGGGGGGCGAAATAATTGCGCATTAGCAGTAGAGATGGGCACAAAATGGAAAAATAGCATTTTATTTTGTTTCTTTAGTAGTTTCGTTTGTTACACATTTTTAAAGTAGTTTTGTTATGGTATGAAACACTATACTGCCCTGGGTCCTAAAGGACCAAAATGGCAGGGGAGCTTCTGCAAGCAATTCCCTGTAAGCACCTGAAATTTGGAAAGGTTTGGAGTTCAGGGGGCTGAGTTATGAAGCTCCAAAGGGGGGTGCCCCTAGGAAAAAATCTTTCTATTGGAATTGGAACTTTGGAAGCCAAGCCGTGGGTGAGCGTAGTGCTGTTGCAGCTTGGCTTCCAATTCCAATTGAAAGATTTTTTTTTCCTAGGGGCACCCCTTTGGAACTTAATATCTCAGCTCCCTAACCTCCAAACCTTTCCAAATTTCAGGGGCTTACAGGGAAGTGCTTGAGGAAGCTCCCCTGCCATTTCCTCTAGGATGAATCATTTTGTTCTAGAGGGGAAATGGTGTTTCATTATGAAACAAAACCTGTCCTACCGTTTCATTATCTAATGAAGCAATTTATTACTTGATGAAATGACAAAACAGTGTTTTTTTTCATTTTGTGCCCATCTCTAATTAGCAATAATGCTTAGAAATTGCCATATTGCCAAACTCCTTCCACCCCAGTATAATGCAGAACAACACCATTAGCTTTGCTTTTGAAATGGACAAAGAGGTATGAGAACAAGTACACCATGACATAAGTGGAACATCTTCTGGAGGTCAGCAAATTTTACACAAAGACCGGCGTACAATTCAAGGCAGATGAAATGTTACCTCTGGTATGCCTTAAGATGTTTACAGCTGCCATGGTCTTAAATCTCTGCCCATCTTCCTGCATGTCATTAAATAGAGCGCTAGAGAACAGCCCCAGTGGGACTATGTTCATTAAGTCTGTGAAGATTCTCAGTCATCCGGGTGAGTTTATCTGGAAGTTGAGTTTATCTTGAGAGAAAAGAAGTCCAATTGCCATGACTCAGCTTCCAGATATGTTTGGTAAGACTCACTGGACGTCTGCCTTAGCAGCTCACCTACCCCAGCAGAGCGAATAAAGAATCTGCAGAAATTCTGCCTCTAAGCAAGCTAGAGAAATGGCAGTGGGAGAAACATGTGTCTGTCCCCTAAACCGAAAATCAGTTTTTGGGCACAGTCAGAAGAATGCTAGTACTGGTTGGAATGACTCATCCTTATCAGTTCAGTGATGCTATTTAGCAGAATTTGCTGTATCACCATTTCAGGCAGTGGAATAAATGTGCCAATTTCCCCGTGGGGTGATATCATCAGGAATGCATTTGCCAGGAAGGTCCATAGGATGTGATTCATTTCATTTGGAACACGGCTCGGAGTATCTGAGTGCCTTCATGGGACTCCTGTTGTTGCAGAGACTCCCTCTGATAGACTTATAGATTTGTGTCTTATACACGTCTGACGAATTTAATTGTGATCACAGAATAATTTGCACCTTGGTTTAACATCCGTTCAATTCTTCCTTTCTAGATACCCTTCAATTTTTTTGACTTAAAAACTAAAAAATGAATTCTATTATTCTTTAAATGATTTATTTAGCAAGCAATTAAAAGGTGTAAATAAGAGTAAAACATGCAAAATACACTTCAAATATATAAAAATTAAATGAGTATTCATTGTAAATTCCACAGTCTTCTAATCCAAAAAAAATCTCTAGTTCATATACATAGATATCATTTTAATCTATAAAAATGTAGGATTTACTATAAGTAAGAGATCCCATTCAAGTGGTATAGAACTTAATTTTAGTACTTCAAACAATACAATAAAAAGGCTGTTGTCTTAACAAAAAGGCAACACCCATAAATTCTCATACAAGAGTCACTTTAAAAATTCAAGACAAATTGTAAGACATATTATTTGCAGAAATACAAATAGCAAATAAGTGATGTGTGGTTTGCATAATTAACTTGTAAACTGCTGAGGGAGAGTTTTAAGCACTGTGGAGTGGTAGATAAGCAGCAAGTTTTATTACATTTTAAATAAGGCCCATGACATGTTTGGTCCATTATCAACTCCATACCCCACTATCTACTGTATAACCTCTTTTGAAAAACAATGCAAGAATCATCCAATGAATTCCAGTGTGGTAGCATATTTATTTAGCAACAGGGCTGACTCTCTAGCATCATCATTGGAGAGAATGCAGTGGGTACCTTTGAGCAGCAGATTTAGGACAGCATAAAAAGGCATCTGATTTGTAATTACTGACTGTGGTGTTCCTGCATTTTTATTCCCATCGACAAGTACTGTGGGATTTTCTAACACAGTTGTCAAAATTGGTAACAGTGGAAAGGGCTATCCAGATCATAAACTCCTCTTCACAGGAGAGATATATCATCTCTTGCTTGAAGGAAAACAATCTCTGTCCCATTCTTTAAAAGATAAATTTGGCAATGGGAAATTTAAACAACATTCATCCCGTCACCAACCTACCATTCATGAGAAAACTGATTGAGAGAGGAGTGGCTGGCCAATTGCAGACACCGATAGTCCTTATCCATCTATCTACTTCAGCCCCCAGGACCAAAACAGTTCTGGCTGTTCAGCTTGTTGAAGGAGGCTGACGGGGGAGGGGGAATGTAACCATGTTGGTTCCCCTGGTTCTTTTAGCACCTCTGATAACGGTTATCCACATTACCTTCCTGGCCTTGCTGTTAAGGTGACAATTAAGGAGTTAGCATTATGCTGCTCAAATTCTTCCCTGATGGCTGGCTCAGCTTGAAGAGGTTATTTTGACACTGTGGATATTTCAATGTGGGGTCCCACAGGGGTTGATCATCTCCCTAACATCTATATGAGGCCACTGGAGGAGGTTACCTAGCGTTGTCATCAATATGCTGATGGCACACCACTGTATCTTTCCTCTTCTTCCTCAGCAGGAGAAGCTGTACAAACCCTAGAGCACTGCCTGGCCTTGGTTATGGACTGAATGAGGGCTGAGCTTGAATCGTGACAAGATGGAGACCTGGTTGTTAGCTGGGGGCCCTAACCATCTGGGTGGTCTTTGGCCTGCTCTAGATAGGGCTACACTCCTCCTGAAAGACCTGGTCCACCAGGGGCATACTTTTTGATGGAGAAGCAGATCTTGTCCATCATGAGGTCTGCCTTTTCAAATTTAAGGAAGATTATATACCTGACATCCTACCTAAAGAGGAGGTCCCTGATAACAATAGAGCATGGATTGTAAACCCAAGGGTTGAGTACTGCCATGCTGTCTACATGGGGCTGCCCTTGAAGGCAGTACAGAATATGTAGCCAATACAAAATGTGGTAGCTAGGTTAACTGCAGGAATTTATTTATTATTGATTTCAGCTCTCACCAATGACCGCATTAGCAAGGGGTGATGGGGAAAACAGCTCGGGAACATCTGTACACAGACCAGTTGAGGTGCTCTGGGGGTTCAAGCAGGGCTTTCCTGGCCTTGCTGAGTATAGCAGAATTAAATCTTAAGACTTTTTGCATTTAGAACATGTGATCTACCACTAGACCTTCCGTAAGTATGGAAAAATGAGTCAAAAATGTGTATATCCTCCTCCACCACCACCCCTTAGCACTTGTGATGCTTTATTTAAAAATATCCAGTTCTTGGCCTTTTCAGGGAGCCTCACAAATTCTCCCACTTATGAGTGAAGTGGAATTCTAGGGTAGCATGGGACCATGCTTGTGCTAGCTCACATGGTTATGAATCCTTGCACAATACAACATTCTCTTGAGACACCAAGTGTTGGTTTTTTTGGACCGCAGTTCCTAGAATTCCATAGGCACAAAGCACTATTTCCTTATCTTTGTTTTCTCTAGATGACATTATGGAAGTAAAGCCCAAATTGGATAGACTAGCATGTTTTTAAAAAAAATGGCACAGAAGAGACTCTATTGTAGTCTGCCTTTGTGATGGAGATTATGTAAATAAAAAAGAGGGAATGGTGAAATTCCGCTATTACTTTGCAAGGGACTGGGAGGGAGGGAGAGAGTAAGGGAGGCTAGACCTCACGCATGGCTAGGTACCAAGATTAGCTTGCTGTAATGATTCCCTCCTACAGCAAGCAGCAAGCGCTGCCTACGCAGAGCACAGAGGTCATTTGAAGAGCAAGGGTGATGCCACAGATTTCTTTTTTTCCTGAAGCTGTGTGAAACAGCAAGGGAACGGAGGGTACAAGCGTAATTGTTTGCAATACGAACAATCATGGACGGCATTCAGAGAGTAAATGGAGAACAATTTTCACTCTACTATAGAAGTGTTGTTTTACCAAAAACCTTGCAATTGCAATAGAAAACTACCCCCACCACCCTGAACTTACTTTGTCACGTCCAGTACCACCACTGAGAGTAGCTTTCAAATATTCCCTGTTGCCTGTGAGAATATTATGAGGGAGGGACAGGAGAGCCCACAGAGCCTGCAATCTCTTGTTTCTCTACTTGCTATTAGACATCTGAAGTGGAAAATACACATCCTCCCCTCCCAAGGTGTAACACATTTCCCCAGGTAGAGATACCATTGGCGAACCTATGGCACGGGTGCCAAAGGTGGCCCTTGGAGCCCTTTCTGTGGGCACCTGACATTGCCCCTTCACAGCCACCTGTATTCAGGTTAAATGGTTGTATTGGCACTTTGCAAAAAAAAAATAGTGGGTTTTGAATCACAGTGGGTTTGGTCTCTAAAAGGTTCGCCATCACTGCCATTGGAGGTATAGGGGTGATCAGTTGCTGCAGACAAAGCAAAGGTTTTGAGAAGTTCAGTTATTCCCACCCAGCCACAAGCACCGGTAATGAAATAGAACAGCTAATGACACCCATGAACTACAGAAAAAGATTGCTGCTACCTCTGATTGCAGTGAAACATCTTAATCCCTCCATCACAATACAATGACTAACACCTATTCTCCTACATAGGACAAGTTTCCTCTTTCCCACAACTTTAAAACCACACAGTCTCACTCACTCTATACCCCAAAGCACAGAGAGAACTCCGAGTTCCCTGAGCTCCTTGCCCTCTGATGATGCCAGCTACAGAGTCTGGTGAAATGTCAGGAAGAAAAACTTCCAGAACACGGCCAGACAGCCTGAAAAAACTCACAACAGCTGTTTTGAGAAGAGCTTTTCCCCTTTTCCTTGGCATTGGAAGCTAATTGGAGCCAACTGTCTTCCGATGATTTCCTGCTTTCCATCCAGAATCTCAGTCTAACTTCTTGAATTTTAAATATAGTCAGGTTTTGCTTTTGAAACCTAAAAACAGGATGAATATTTAGGCACTAATTGTTAGTGCCAGTATGCCAGATCCAATATTATTATCACAGTTTAACAGAGGGGAGAAAAGAGTGGGAGAGGAACCCTGAACCCAAAAGTACACATAATTGAGAATGGTATGGAGGGAATCCATTCATAATAATACAATAAACTGCAAGCAAGTTGGAATTAGTAGAATTGGCTTGAGATAATTTTCCTCAAATTGGTTTTGACTCTACTTAATGCACTGATTAAAGCAAGTCAATTAATGAAAACCATTAATGAATTGACAACCCTGCTCTCTTTCGTGAATGCGCCTTTTATCATTTTGTCCCTTTGTTCCTCAACTTCTGACACCTCCCAGTTCCCTGAAGAGCTGAAAGTATATAGATGAGGCCCTCAGCTACTACTCAAAGGGGGAGGAGATCTGTAAACAGTTCAAGGGAAGCCAGATTATCCCCCCCCCCGCCACCAACTGTGCTCTTTTATGAAGTTCTGCAAATCCTAGTGGTTTTCTAATGCTACATTAATAATGATTGTCTAGCATGCATACAATGCCCTCCATTTAGTGCAACAGACATGCTTTCAAAGTGTTTATATTCCTTTGGCAAAAAAAAATCAAACCAAACAATGTGGGAACACATCCTTCATCAATTGCTTTTTTACGATAACATAGCAAACAAAAAGTTGGAAGGGAAACACCTGCCATTCACTTGGGCTAGATAATGACTAATGTGCCGGGGGAGACGTTCCATAAATATGATACACACCATCTATGTATTTAGTTGAACAGGTCTCAGCTTTCGACATGAAATATCCCTGCCTTCTAGAAATGGTCATGTCAGGTGTACCAGAAATTTTTGGTCCATGTACTTGGAGATGAGAGCTGCCCTAAGCACATCCAATCTCGCTTGATTTTGGAAGCTAAGCAGGGTCGGCCCTGGTTAGTACTTGGATGGGAGACCACCAGGGAATACCAGGTGCTGTAGGGGCCTGGAGTAGGAACTGGCAAGCCACTCCAGTATTCCTGCCAAGAAAACCCCATGGACATGGGGTCACAAAGAGTCGGTCACGACTGTAATGACACAACACGCACACACTTGGCGATGAGGGGCCTCTGTTTGGTACATAGGTCGCCACTGGTCTGGAGAGAGGCCAGTAATACTAAAAGATTACTTATTTATCTGTTACTAGTTTTGAAGGACTATAATGTTTAATAGTCCTTCAAAATTAGTAACAGGTAAATAAGGACTATAATGTTGAAGGACTATAATGTTTAAGGGGTCGTGGTGGCTCAGTGGACTAAGGCTTCCACAAACTGTTGGCTGCAAAATCGGCAGTTCAGCGGTTCAAATCCTGGGTACCATGCAACGGAGCGAACTCCCGCTGATAACCCCAGCTTCTGCCAACCTAACAGTTCAAACGCATGTAAATGCAAGTAGATAAATAGGTACCACCATAAAAAGCGGGAAGATAAAAACAGTGTTTCCTTGCAGCCATGCGTGGCCATGGACTTTCACAACACTGGGTCTTCGGCTTGAATACTGAGAAGAGCACTGCCCCTAGAGTCGGACACAATGAGCACACATGTGCAGGGGGAGCCTTTACCTTTCTATAAAGTTTAAACATACTTCAGACACAACCTAAGAAGGATCAACATTCCTTTATTTGTACAACAATAACATTTTCTATTTATTTTCAATGTTATTAAAGGTCTCTTTCTGGCTCTTTGGATTCATTTGGAATTTTATAAGCTTATTGGCAATGACAAGGTAGCTGATTCTTATTTTGTGTTTCTCTAAGTATTTTCAAAATGTGATCTCAGAACTGGCCACTAAAGAGAAACTAAGGACATTCCCCGGTATTTTTCTTACATGCTGCCAAACAATTATGGTGCGAAAGTGTTATTTACCCACAATTTTGTGTCTGGGACTGTAGTAATGGGAGCAGCTAACTGACCGCCTCAAAGCAACAATGAAAAGTTAACAGGACTCTCTTTAAAAGCAGCCTACCAAGCATGGTATGCACTTTACTTTTGTCTTGCTCACTGAAGTTTGCAAAATGGGCACCTCAAGCCGTCGCCATTTTAAACAAACGTTTCCAGGTTTTCCCAGGATGTGAATCCAGAAGGACTGGACTTGTCCTGTAATCCTTTCACATCCTGACAAAGTTAAACCACCTCTCTGTGGTTTCTACAAATCTAAAAGCTGAACAGGAAGAGGAGAATCTCACCCCTCCCATTTTCAAGCTGGCAGCCTCCCTAGGTTTTCCATGCTTAACGAGTCATAATTAAGCAGATACAGTAGCAGTGTCCAAAACAAAGGCAGAACTGGTAGACATAGATAAAACCACAATGGTTGCAGGAGAAATTGTCGGAATTTTGCTGGAATTCCAAATTAAAGAGTGGTCTTAAATGGATATGTCCCATCTCAGTATTTTAATACCCTACATCAAAGGGAAGGGAACATCCAGCCTGTGGGCCTTTTCTGACCATTGAAAAAAGCCCAGGACCTCCTGCCCACTCCTAGCTGCACAAGGGAAAACTCGACTATCACCCTAACTGATGAGATGTACTGTATTGGGAACTCCCTTGTTTTCATCT
The DNA here is from genome assembly GCA_029282475.1 of Phrynocephalus forsythii. Classification (NCBI taxonomy): domain Eukaryota; kingdom Metazoa; phylum Chordata; class Lepidosauria; order Squamata; family Agamidae; genus Phrynocephalus; species Phrynocephalus forsythii. Next base: position 115,832,975 of record JAPFRF010000011.1, read on the forward strand.
AGTACCCCATCCTTTCCCTGTACAAGGAACAGAGCATGGAGCAAAGCAGTGGATTCTCAGGTGATGCTTCTAGGGCTTGGAATTCTCACTTGGAGTCCCTAGCCCAATTCCAACCAAAACCACACAAGTGGCTTGTGACCAGAAAAGTGGAGGGCTACCTCTGAAATTTGGGCTGAGATCTCTTCCTTTGCTCAGTCCACATGCCACCTTCGCAAGGAGCTGCATGGGAGACACCGTGATGGGAGACCATGTGGCTTATGCTGATCAAGCATTTGGTTTACTGGGTTCCTTCACTGCTATCCTGATGGTATGAAAAAGCAAGGGCCACACCAGTGGATGTTCCTGGAAGTTCCTGAATGCTGTCAAGGAAGGTGTGGCGTTTATCTGTTAGAATGAATAATGCGTGAGAGGTGTCTGTGCTGATTGATGGGTTTGTAAAGCAATGTGAGAGTCTGGGGAGTGACCTGAGAGGATTTAAGGCACTGCTCAGCATTGTTTTAGCAGATAGGGTTAGATAGGGACCTGTAGAAAGACCTACACTTGCAGAAAGGGGATCTGACAGAGTCTGAGAGATTCAGATTGGGTCTGGCACCATCTAAGATACAGACAGACAGAGCTAAAGAAGAAATACATAGGATTGTTAGAGTGTCTGTGAAGAAAGCTAAGTGTTTACAATTTGTAAACTTAGGACCTGGGTGTGCATGTATTCAGCTTTATTAGTGATCAAACTTAAGGGGGTTTGAGCTATAGTCTTCTTTTTGTTTATACTTCAACATGTTACCATTAATGATTTTGATTCAACTTTTTACTTGATAAACTTATTTTTTATTCAACTTGAAAACAGTCTGAAGGCTTTAACTTGCTAGCTAAGCTAGTTGGTGCCAGTGATAGAGAAAAATCAGAAGCAGTGTTTTTCAATAGCCTGTGAAAGTGGGGAGGCAAGCATGTTAAAGCTACAGAAGGTTTCCTTCACAATGCAAACAGCACCTTTGCTGGCGGATTTATTGAGAGGGGAAGAATTAACCTCTTCCTTCCCATTCCCTGCCGTCCCACCTGTCAACTGTTATTTAAAAACAGTGGTGTGTCTTGTTTGGCTTTTCTGTGGCTTTTCCCTGTGAGTTGCTGCACTATTTAGCTTTACCTATGGGCAAGACGCAACCTGTTGTTGTCATGCTCTGTTTTCAGCGGCCCGAGCCTTCCGCCTTAAAGGATGACTGCTGAGCTCATCTAGATGCAGATGGTTGTGTTTATCCTCCTCTCCCTTTTCAGCAGTTTGTTGCTTTGGTTAAAAGGCTGAGTTACGCATTCTAAATAGGCACCTCCCTAAACCCAATTACCTCCCGAAGGCAACCTGATAAAAAAGCTGCATAAGTGGCAGTGTGAAAATCTCCTTGTGCAGCCTCCGAGGGGGAACCGGCACAACAAAAGCCTTGGAAAATTGAGTTAGCCAGCTTTAATGCTTTAGGAAGATGAGAGGCTTTGATAATTATTTTCTGCAGAGGTCAGCAAGGGAGGGGAGGGAGAAGGACATAAATACATGGTCCTACACTAATGGGTATTCAAATGACCTATAAGGTTACCAGTTCTCTGGGTTTTAATTATTTTCTATTTCACATCACCTCCTGCTTCTTATATCTCCACTGGGGGGATCAGACTTAAGAAGTCAGCTATGCACCCAAAAACTGTGTACAACAGGTTTCCCTAACTTGGTGCTCTCCAGCTGTTTATGACTATGATGGCCACCATCCCCAGCCCACAAGTGGAACAAGGAGCACTATCTCCCACCCACTCCAGAGACAGAATGAGAGTGAGAGAGACAGAAGCAAAGAACATATTTGTGTTGTCGATAAAAGTGAATGGGACCTAAAATGTTGGCATTTCTTTTTCCAGCCAGTAGAATCACTTCTAGAATATGGTGCCACGATGCCCAAATTGCAACATGAAATGGCCACAAACCACTGGTTCAGCGCTTCATGCTGGTTTGGCAGAGGGCCGAACAGGTGTTCCATGTCTGGGACCCCACCATCTCTTAACCCAGTTAAGAGTCAGCACCTGGAGGAGGCGGGGAAGGAAAGCCGGGATGCTGCTTCTGAGTGGGTGCCCACCACAGAGGGCAGGGCTGCCGCCCAGAGACCTTTGGGTAGTGGGCGGCATATAAGTTAAATAAATAAATAAATAAATAAATAATAAATAAATGTAGAACATCTGTGTGGCCATCCCTAAAGTGGCACAAAATGCTGAACCAGTGGTTCGTGCCCATCTCTAATTGCAACCCTGGTAGCAACAACAAAAATCATCATCGTCATCTTGTGAGAACTAGATGAAGGCACCCAATGGATCATTGAGTCCATCCCTAAGCCCAACTTGAAGTCAAATACTGGTCGTGATGGGGGGGAAAGAACTACTATATCCCATCCTGAAGAATGACTCTTGAGATTTGAGAAGGGCAGGATGCTTTCCCCTTTTTATTGACCGCTACTAAACTTTTCACTTATTTGTCTCATTTCTATTTCATTTCTGATTATTACTGATTGAAAGTGGGGGAAAGACAGTTTCCCTCCTGCACCATAGAGGGGTTCCAGGTTAGTCCCAGAATTTCTCCTTTCCTTTATCTTTCTAGGGTTTTTTAATGTTTCTGTGGTTTTTGTTTTTATTGTTTACAAAAGATTGCTCTTTGCAGCCAAATGCAGGAGTGGCATATAAATGGGGGAGGGGCAGGCTGCATTTCACTCATCCCTGCAAATTATAGCTGGACAAATTCCACTGAGCTCCCCAGAGCCCTCTGAAATACATTAGGATCCTGTAGACGGTCTTTGCATCCCAATCTATTCGTTTTGAACTCCAATCTGGAGTAACAGACTAGAAGCAATCTGTGGCCTTCTCCTTCCCAACTTGAAGGCAGTTGCTCCTACCTTTACGTCAGTTATTTTGATGCAATAATGGGGGACCAAGAGGCAGGATTGTAGCATCTCCTGGAGGAATGATGACACAGATCTGTCTAGCCACAAATGTTGGGTTCACCCCTCTCTATGAATTTTGAGATTTTCCAAAGCTATACCTCTTTTGAAGTTTTGAAAGCAGCTTCATGTCATGAGAGCTCAACACATACCATGCAAAGGAGGTGGATTCCACACCCAAGAGCATGCTCTGCCCATAGATACATGACCCCCTGACAGTGGCCTCAAGAGTAGGGTTGTCAACATGTTCACTCTTGATGCTAAAGATGTAACACCACCGTAAGGGAGCAAGTAATAGCAGGGCTTTCTATAAAAAAGAAAGTGGGAAGGTGGTGACAAAAATGTGAGGATGGGGCACCCACAGTTACAGAAAAAGAAAGCTGAAGAGGAAAAGAGGTCAAAGGAGTAGCAGCGCAGACCTTAAAGCTTAAAATAAGCCATGGTAGTTAATTAAATGTAGAGCAGGGCAGATCTAGGAGCAAAACATGACCCCAGGCCGAGTCCCACAGCTGAACAAGTCACGACTGAAGAAATATGTAGTCAGAAATGTAAGATGGCATTTTCTTATAAAATCCAACTATCAAGGCAGAAGGTTGGAAGTTCCCTTGAGTTATACTGTCAATAGTTGTAGTTAACATGGGGTGGTGAGCATTTTGGTCACTTTTTGAAATGGCTGTCAACACGTTGATAGCATTATCTGTGCAGGACTTACAGAGTATTTCACTTGAATTTATACATGTACGTTTTCTCTCTTGGACACACTTTGTCCCTTTTCCCGTTTGAGGAAAATCGGATTGTGGTGTACAAATAAATAAATAAATAAATAAATAAATAAATAAATAAATAAATAAATAAATAAATAAATAAATAAAAGGCAAATCTAATCTCGCTTTTGCTCTTTGATGTATATGTCCTCACTTGCGCAGGCACACACACGTTCATATGTGGCATATGTTCATGTGTGACTTACATTTATGGAAGGGCCCTGAAGCCCATGGAAGCATGAATGCAAATATTCTAGAAGGATAAAGAAAGGGTTACTGTGTACTAAGCTACACTTTAAATACAAGAATGGGACCCTGATTTATCCACACACAATTGGATTCCTGAGGGACTCCTGCCTTTCCTCTCTACAATAGCACCTCTCATTCACAAATACACACACAGTGTTGCTTGATAAGTCAGTGGATCTTATACTTGGGGTGATGGGGGTAGGGAAGCAATGCTTAAAAATGGAGTAGAAAGCTTTTCTGCATATGAAGCCCTACTGTCAGAGTGTTAAATATCCTGGATCCTATCCTGGGTGTTTCTCAAAAAGCACCTGACATTGCCCCCTCACAGCAACCTGTATTCAGGTTAAATTGCTGTATTGGCAATTTGCAAAAAAAAAATGTGGGTTTTGAATTGCAGTTTGGGCACTCGGTCTCTAAAAGGTTCGCCATCACTGTCCTAGCCCTAGCAGCTAGTTAGAAACCACACCAAACCACCAAACCACACACACACACACACACACACACATGCACCCCAAAAATAGCACTTTAAAATGGATTCCTATGGGCACCCCCTTTGGAGTTGAATAACTTGGCCCCCTGTACCCCAAATCTCTCCAAATTGTGGGTGCTTAAAGGGAAGAGCTTGGGGAAGCTCCACTGTAATTTCTGTGCTGCTAGCTGCCTGGGATCACTATTTTCAAGCACATAACATTGCAATTAGAAATGTTTTTTCTGGGGGCACCCCTTTGAACTTGAATAACTTGGCTCCCTGAAGCCCAAACCTCTCCAAATTTGGAGGTTTAAAGGAGAGAGTCCAAGGAAGGCTCACACCAAGACTGGTGCCTCTACAACCCCGGGGGAGCCATTTTACAGCAAAATGAATTGATTTGTTTTAAATAAGAAAACACAATTTTGTTTCATTACTAACGAAACGCTGCTTCCCGATTTCATTTTGTTTCGTTAGACAAAACAGCATTTCATTTTTTGTTTCGTGCCCATCCCTAGTGGCTACTGTGTGGTAAAAGTTTGTGATTTTCTAATCTCCGTTCTGTATGTAGGAATAAGCTTTTGGTAAAACATGTCTGATCTTGAAATGTATTTCCAGAGGGAAATTCTGAGTAGTGCACCCACTTAAACAACAACTCGTCTTCTGGACGAGTGGGTATAGTTTTTGTTAGGACCCAGGCTGAACTGCCTTGAATAAGTTGGTCTCCTTTCTGAAGCAAGTCTGACATTTAATGTTGCTGTTGACTGTCTGTGTGGCTACTTGCATAGTGACTTAAGCAACAACAAAAAGTGTTTACCTTAATAAGCTATTCTGTGAAAGTGTTTGCTTTTTTCCCAACACTGATGTTTCAAAAAGAAAGAAAGAAAGAAAAGAGCAAAGAAGTTATCAAAAGAAAAATAAAAGCTTAAAGTTTAAAAATAAAAGCAGTCCAAAAATAAAGATATTCATGCCAGAGATCAACTCCTGTCATGCAAAATATGCATGGTTATTGTGCTAAAAAGTGAGATCCCGAGGGAAAATCAGTCAGTAAATAAATAAATAAATAAATAAATAAATAAATAAATAAATAAATAAATAAATAAATAAATATGAACTGTATTTAAATGTCCATAGAGAATACTCTATATTAGAACCTGTCCAGATCATTGTCTTATTCAGCGATACTGTACCACATACTACTCAAATGTTAAGGGGATCTTGTTATCTTTCCTCCCATGCATTACAGGGATGAGCTTAAGAGTTTTCTGATCCATGTTTTTGCTAGGACCTCATGGTCTACTGACCTGAGATTGATGCATAACTCATACAGTTTAGAATTAAAGAACAGGGCCCCTTGAAACATAAATCTGGACATTTGTTCTAAGTACTGGAAACGAGCAGAGCTCACAACTTTTTCACACAGAAGTCCATTCCTGGATATCATCCTTCACTGAAGCAACTCAGCTTAAATGGGAGAAGCCATTTTGTCAATGGTGTTGTTGATCCAAAGGCAATCAGAACACTTGAAAGTTTCCTGCAGATCACACAGAAATCAACCAGCAGATCCCCATTTATCTTCTCCCCATTCCTGATAAAACTGTGCTCACAACCTGGGGTTCAATCCCAGGTAGCCGGCTCATGGTTGACTCAGCCTTCCATCCTTCCGAGATCGGTAAAATTAATACCCAGCTTGCTGGGGGGTGGGGGCGATGTGTAGCCTGCATACTGTAATTAAACAAAAAAAAAACACGCCAAGAGACTACTTGAAGTGGTATGGGGCGGTATATAAGCAGAACACTTTTTTTGCAAAACATATTCTTCCTCACATCACTCTGAAATTCTTTGTAAAACTTCTGTGTATTCTACTTGTTTTTTTTTCATTTAATAATAACAGTATGGAGTATTCCCATCATATGATTACCAGCCCGCTTTCTCTGCAGCCTTTAAAATTTAGCATTTAGGATGACCATTGTTTCCTTCCCTGCATTATCTTCAGATATGCCCTTATTTTGTATTTTCTTCCTTTAAACTTGGATTTAAATAATGGATTTCCAATTTCTGGCCCCAGGAGACATGTCTGCTCAGCTTAATGTTCAGGGTAAAGAAAACCACACATACAGCAGCAAAGAACAGCTGATCCTGTGCAAAGTGGCTACTAGCTGTCCTCCTTTCTTCCTTCCTTCTCCTCCTCCTTCTCTTCCTCATTTTCCCATAACAGTAGTTAACAACCTTGGATAAATCAGGTGTTCTTCCACTGCAGCTCCCAGAAGCCTTCACCAATAGATGGCTTGGGTTGGGTTTCTGAGAGTTGCAGTCCAAGAACACCTGGGTTACCCAGGTATTGGGAGCCATTGTCCTAAAGATTATATCTCATGATATATATTCTGGTTTTGGATGTAGCAACTGTAAATGATGATATTTCTGCTGCCTACAAATCAGTTTTCCAGGTCTTTCAACCAGTTCTTCTGTTCCTTCACTTCTTTTCTCATTTGCTTTGCCTTGAATTGACCAGTGCAACAATCAGTACTTTTCTTTCTTTCATCCTCATAAGTTCATGGATGTATTCCAGCTTTTTGCATTTATGTGCTTTATTATTTCATGCTCGCTATTCATTCTCCATCATTCTTTTATAATCTCAAATCTCAAAGTTTTTACCATCTTGCAAAGAAATGCTTCAATCTTTTTATAATAGCCAGTACTAAATTCCAAAGCTCCAGGTCATACGGTAGACCTGAAGAAACCTGTGCTGTGTGCATTCTTAAAATTCATGTTAAGATTTTGATAAATGTTACATTAGTCATCTGAAGGAAGCCGTTCCAACCCTCTCGGTTCGGTTTTCTGTTGTGTGATTATATGATCCCATTTTTTCATTCAATCAGATTCCAAGGTGCCTGTATTTGCCAACATGCACCACATGTTCATTGTGGATCTTTAACTACATTGCTTGGACTATTTCCATTTTGCTGTTCAACATGAAGTTGGTTTTCTTTTCATTCATTCATTTCATCATGATCACTTACTTATTAGTGTCTGAAACAATTCTAAACTGTGCTTCAGGCTGGGCTAGAAACCACTTTTGTATCTTTGTACATTAAAAAAAATAATCTGGTTATCCCTGAATAGGCATTGCCAGTTTCTTAGGTTTCCCCCCAAAACAGAAGGGGTGGGAACCTACTCCTGGATACATCCCCCTATATCACCCCCAAAATAGGCCTTTTTGCCCTAGTTCGTAGAGGAAAGAACTGTTCCAACATCATTCCACCCTGTGACATTCCACAGAATCTAATTACAGAATGAAATTGTTGCATACTGGAGGGTCCTTTGCATGCACCATCTGCCTTTCAGCTTGCCTCTAGGAAAAAGGGGCAGGAGAGAGAGACAGAAGGCCTTGTTCTGAGCTCTCTGTTCAGGCTTGCTGAAGATTGTCTAGTTAATACTGTACATTGTACAGCCGTTGCAAGAGAAATATGTGGTGCAGCACTCGGGATACTCAGCTTCTTTGGATGACCATGCCCCAAATTCCCTAGAGCAAGGGTGTCCAAACTTCAGCCCTCCAGATGTGTTGGACCACAACTCCCAGAATTCCAAGCCTAGATTGCCAATGACAAAGGACTATGGGAGTCATGGTCCAAAACATCTGGATCACTGAGGTTTGGACACCACTGCCCTAGAGCAGTGGTTCCCAACCTTGGGTAGCCCAGGTGTTCTTGCACAGCATTTCCCAAAAGCCTTCATCAACAATGTCACCCAAGGTTTCTGGGAGTTGCAGTCCAAGTACACCTTGGTTACCCAAGGTTGGGAACCACTGCCCTAGACAACGTAGTTGGTAGAGGAGTCTGGTGCTGTCGTTTTATCTTCTACCATCATATGCCCCAAATGGGGGCATTGTGGGGGGAATAGTCACCCTAGCTGAGAGTAAAAGCGGGAACATAGAGGCTGCTGCTACTTCAGTCCCTTCCTCTGATGCAGGCACACAACTGTTGAGGTGGACAACCACAGCATGCAGTGAGCCGGGCAGCCATTATAATCTGGTGAGGCCTTTCTGCCTATTCAGCAGCTGAGTGAGTGAGTGCCTTCAAGGTGCTGGAGTAACAGCACTTTTGGCTCCATCCTTTATGGCTCCCTTCACCTCCTCCTCCTCCTCCTCCTCCTCCTCCTCCATGCATTCAGCAGTACTCAGTAACAGATGCTAATGCTCCTGGAGAGGCCCCGCTTCCACATTGTGGCTGAATTTCACCTTCAGCTTAGAATCCCTTTCCTTTTGGATAAAGACTGGCATATAACTGGGGTGTGGTGTGTTGTAGGCCAAAAATGCATACAAATTTTCATGCCTATGAAAGAATACACAAAAATGAAGACAAATTATGGACTTAAAGAAAGCAGAGGGGGGAAATCTATTGTTTACCAATAAAAATAATACAGAAACCGGTACAGAACAAACATGTGCTTGAAGAAATATGAGCATTGTGGGGAGTAAAATAAGCCGAGTTGTTAAAAGATAGCTCTTCAGTGTGTGCAGCACCATGCTGTGTCCCTACAAGCTAAACACAAGTACTGTACTGTATGCAGCCAGTTGGCTGCCCTTCTGGACATGGTGTCATAGAAAGGTGAAAGGCCAGGCATTGGCTGCTTCTCGCAAAGCTCTGACCTGGCCCCTCTGGTGCTGCTAGTCATTGAGGGACTGACATATGACAGGCGTGGGGTGATAAATCACCTAATGATCTGAAGCATCGTTAAGAGTGAAAGTGGGGGGAGACACAGCCCAGGGAACAAAAGAGGTATATGTCAGACAGTGATTGATGGGGCTCTTTAATTCCACCTGGCTGTGGTACTTATCTGTAATGAATTTCTACTTGGCGGTATTATTTTTAATACAATGTGAAGCAAAAGTCTCCCCCTCCCGCCGACCTCTTTGATGGTGATTAGGGAGCTGAGGCTTAAAATGCCTTCAGCCAAAGAGGAGAGGAGGCTGGCCTCCGTGTTCCTCAGGCCCTCGAGAGAATGGTGATGCTACAAGACTTCCTCTAGTATGCGTGGGTAGCAAAGACACATTTCTGCCCCTAAGAAAAATATTTGCTCCTTTGCTCTTTCCCTCATATTTTTAGGTTCCAGGAGTAACAGGAAATGGAATTTCAGAATGGTGAAATGGTACCTACTGAAGGGAAAAGGCCATCCAAAATCTCTGTGGTAAATCACCAGAGGACCTGCCTTTTCTGGTAAAGAAGAGGCTAGTGGGCAGGTGTCTGTTATGGCTGGACTATCCTGTGGGGAAATTCCCCAGGTTAATAGTATAGGCATCCTTCATTCTTGAGAGACTATGGTATCATGCCGTGTATAGAAGCCGTGTTATTTCCACACTGCATGCAAAGCTGAAGTGGCCTCTTCAGAGCACAAGGTAGTTTAATATGGAGGTGAAAACTGTTACCGAAACACCAAAAAAAAAAAACCCTTTCCATGTTGCTGGAATGGTCTAATGGAATGGCAAAGCCAATACGATTAGTTTCAGCTGTGTCACAGGAGTGACCAGAACATGATTGTACACAGTCATGAACTGTCTCTGGGACTCTGGCTCCAGATGTTGCCTCAAGGTTAACTCCTGAAGCCTTCCCAGAAATTGATATAGCCACAAGGCAGTGGAGGTTTTTCTTCTCCTAGAAGATGGTTCTTCCATTTTATCTGCCATTGGGGCATAAAGCCCTCTTCCGCCTTCAAAACCATTGACCATCTTCTCCTGTAACTCTGGGAATTGGTCCCTATGAGGTACTACTAGCCAGACCAGCTGGAACAAGGTTTTTTAGGAGGTATTATTCCTCCAACACTGAAAATGCTGAGGCAGTACGTAAAACTAGTAGCAAGTTAAGCAAAATGGTAGCATGTTGAAACTCAACAGTAGTCAGCTCCCAAAGGCAGTTGTAATGGAACACTGCAGCAGTCGGTGCCAGGTGGCAGTTGTGAACAAAAACACTAATGGTTTTAAGAGCCAACAACAGACAAACATTTGATGTTAAACAGATGTAATAGATGAAAATAGAGTTAAATATCTTCAGCTGTTAAATGTACTTTAAAAAAGGAAAAAAGAAAAGAAAAGAAAAATGAAAGAGAGGAGCAGTTAGACACTTGGTGTTAAGTGTCAGCCATCCAGGTAATAAACAGGCTACAACGTAAGCCAAAATTATTTGGCTTATTTGTGGATCCCTCCAAATAATGGGATGCACAACCACAAAGGTTGAAGAATTTTATGGAAACTTTAATTCAGGACTATAGTTCTTTAACTCATATCTCTGAGGGATACATACACGCACAGAGAAAGAGAGACCAAAACCACTTGGTAAATTTATGCATTTTAAATTATCAGCTTTCCTTCTTGAGACTTGTTCACATCATGCACACGTTTTCAATCTGTCATCATCATCATCTTTTACTGCAATCACTGTAAGGAAGAAATCAGGTTCTCTATTAAATCTGATTGTAAGAACACAATGAATTGTCTACATTGTGTGCATTCAGTCTGTTTTAATGTCTGTACTTGGAAATAAACCACAAAATTTTGATAGCTCTTGTGGTGTTATCTTTTGAATGTTGACGGTATGATAGGTTGTCTTTCAGTCTACAGTCTTCCCTAAATGTTATGTGCCATCTTGCTATTTGGTTGGAATTTGACTTGAAACGTTTGGACCAAACATTATGGTAAGGGTCTGCATTCGGCCATAGACATTTGTTATTTGTCTTATTTCTTCAGGCAGTCCTTCTGTTGTGAACCAAAATCTGAAGAGTAGTGGAAAACTCCTTGACTGGATGGCAGTCCATCCATTTAACACGCCCAATCAATTTGAGTGTGCATGCAGCATGTGTGATAAACAAAACTTTGGTACTGTATTTGAAATGGCTAGACCTGTTTGGTCAAGTGAAGAGTCTTGACAAGAAGCCCCAGTGGGGAGCAAAAAACTTCACCTATTCATTCCTTACTGCAAGATGGAGCATGTGCAGTGCTCCAGATGTTGTTGGATGACAGCTCCCTGCAACTGTCAGTGTTGATCATGCCAACCAGAACTTATGGTGAGATCAAGTCCAACATCTGGAGGGCCAAGAGTTTCCCAGCCCTACCACAGTGACTGTCCTGGAGATAATAAATAATAATAATAATAATAATAATAATAATAATAATAATAATAATAATAATAATAATAATAATAATAATAATAATAATAATTTATTGTCATTGTGTGTATATACACAGTATACACATACAACGAAATTCAGACACCCAGAGACCAGATTCAACACAAACACACACACACACACAAATCTCCAAACACTCTCACACACATTAAAAAAAACCTTCAACACACACACACATAAAAAATCCCCGAACACTCCCCCACCCACCCACCCCCCTAAAAACACAAGCATCTACACAACAGGCTAGGTAATCCTGTCCAAAGTGCTCACTGCTGGTGGTCCTTGAGTTCATTATTAAGTGCAATTATAGCTCTGGGATAAAAACTGTTCAGAAGACATGTGGTCCAAGTTTTAATTGTTCTGTATCTTCTGCCAGAAGGTAACAGTTCGAAGAAATTGTGAGCAGGATGAGTAGAATCCCTCAGAATGTTGTGTGACTTCCTCAAACAGCGAGATGTGAAGATGTCATCCAGGGTTGGTAGCTGGAGCCCGGTAACATTCTGGGCAGTTTTAATTATTCTCTGTAGAGCTTTTTTGTCCGCTACAGAGCTGCTCCCATACCATGATAGCATGCCATAGGTTAGGACACTCTCAATGGTGCTGTGATAGTAAGACAGAAGTAGATGCTGAGATAAATTCATCTTTCTGAGCATTCTCAGAAAATCTCCTCCTAAATAATTCAGTGCAGTTGCTGTTCTCCTCCTTTGTCCTGCCATTCTGTTCCTTCCTCCTTACCTGCTGTGTAATTACCATTAGAAAGCCTCTTGCAGATCCCTCTTCTACCCTGCTTTTTCTTGTTTGCTTGTTAGATGATCTGGGTTGCTGACAAGATCTCTTCTGCTTTCTGGACTGGGACTCATTGCCTTAAGTAGGGAGCTGAGCTTTCCGCCCACTGTGCCACACAGGATCGTCCTGTGTTCTCCAAAATCAATCGGAATTCAAAAACCCATGTAATACATCTGAAACAGATAATCCATAAGTAATTATCACAGGGGTGGGCATTGGGGGAAAGAGTCAGTGGCAACATGTGCTTCCTAATGAGAGGATTAAAACTGAGCATATTTTGTAGAGGAAAATTGAGGATTTTACGCAGACCAAACCGTACCCGGCTCCTGAGGAAGGATATGGAGAGAATGAACTCTCTTCTTTCTGAGGAAGGAGGCACAGTTTCCAGGAGTGTATTACATGGGAGGAGCTGCGAGGGACCTTATTTCAACCTGGGAAAAGGTCACAGTCTTCTGGGCAAAGGGGTTGCCCAGTTAATACCAGCTGACATTTTCAAGTGGACAGTGCCTCCTTCGCTAATGGGCACAACTATCTTAAATGCATTTTCAGCAGTCAAGGGAAGGCAACGGACAGTAGTAGGTATCAGGTTACCTGATACTATTGAAATTTGTGATTTTTGATCATCCATCAATGTTTGCAATAAAAAGGGGGGAATAGACCTGCCAGTTCCTCAGATTTCTACCTCCATGTTGAAGATAAAATCATACAAAATGGACTTGGAAGGGGCATGTAAGGCTCTCCAACATGCTGCTCGACACAGAAGTCCAAGTCAAAGCAGATCTGGCAGGTGATGGTCCAATTTTCTCTCGACTGTCTCCCGTGTTTTGACCACTCACCATTCCCAAGGTAATTGGTTCAATTGCCATACTTCTCGAATGGTTAAGACATGTCTTCCTGATATTCAGCTAGAATCTGGCCCCCTCGAGCTTAAGCCCCTTATTACATGACCTGCACTCTAAGATGATTGGGAACAGATCATACTCTACTTCTGTATGGCAATCTTTTGAGCATTTGAAAAGTGCAATCAAATCTCCTTCCAGACTTTCTTTTCTCCAGGCTAAACATGCCCAATTCTTTCAGTCTTTCTGCACAGGACTTGGTTCTCAGCCCCCATAATCATCCTTGTTGCCCTCATCTGAACTTATTCCAATTTATCAGAATTGGAGTGAAGTATGGTGCCCAGGTCCAAACACAGTTCTCCAGTGCCAACTAGAGGGAAGTTAGTACTTCATGGGATTTGCAAACTACACTTCTATAAAGGAATTTAATTTATTTGTTTTTTAAATTGTTTTTTTTGTTTGTTATTTTGTTTCTATTTTTATTTTGGCAGCCGTATCCTACTATGGGCTCATATTCAGCTTGTGATCTACAATAATTCTAAGGCTCTTATCACATATTGTTGTTACTGAGCCAAGTATCTCCCATCATAAAACTTTGCATTCGGTTTCTTTTTTCTATGTGTAGAACTTTGCACTTACAGTGGATATAAAAGGATTACACACCCCTGTTAAAATGTCGAGTGTCTGTGATTTAAATAAATGAGACAAAGATAATTCATTTCATGACTTTTTCCACCTTTAATGAGACCTATGAACTGTCCAACTCAGTTGAACCACACACTGAAATCATTTAGGTGGAGGAAGGAAAAATAAAAATACTGAAATAATAGGGTGGCATGTGTGCACATCCTCTTATAACTGGGGATGTAGCTGCCTGCTCAGCAGCAAAAAAATCACATTCAAACTCATGTTAAGTAGGAGTCAGTACACACCTGCCATCATTTAAAGTGCCTCGGAGGAATCCCCAATAAAGATCAGCCATGGTAGAAGGTCTTTCTTGACATTTTCTTCATCGCATCCTACAGCAGAAGCCATGGTCCGCAGAGAGCTTCCAAAGCATCAGAGGGATCTCATTGTTGAAAGGCATCAGTCAGAAGAAGGGTACAGAAGAATTTCCAAGGCATTAGATATACCATGGAACACAGTGAAGATAGGCATCATCAACTGGAGAAAATGTGACACAACAGTGACATGACCAAGAACTGGACATCCCTGCTAAATTGATGAAAAGACTAGAGGAAAATTGGTCAGGGAGGCTGCCAAGAGGCCTACAGCAACATTAAAGGAGCTGCAAGAATATCTGGCAAGTACTGGCTGTGTGGTACATGTGACAACAATCTCCTGTATTCTTCACATGTCTGGGCTATGGGGTAGAGTAGCAAGATGGAGGCCTTTTCTTATGAAGAAAAACATCCAAGCCTGGCTAAATTTTGCAAAAACACATCTGAAGTCTCCCAAAAGCACATGGGGAAAAGTGTTATGGTTTGTAAACTTTTTATATTCACTGTATCCCTGTTATTCCTTTTCCCCGTTAAAATTCTCATTAAATTTCCTTCTGTTGATTTCAGACCAGTGCCTGGACCTATCAAGGTCTTTTTGAATTTTGTTCCTTCCTTCCAGGGTATTAGCTGTTCCACCCAATTTTGTGTCATCCTCAAATTCGATAAGTGTTCCCTGCATTCCCTCATCCAAGTAATTTATCAACATTTTGAAGAGCACCAGGGGCTGAACTGAGCCTTGTGTTACCCACTTAATACCTTCCCCCAGTTTAAGCAGGAGCCATTGATAATTACACTCTGGGTATGATTCTGTAATCACCTGAATCAGAATATCATGCGGCACTTTGTCAAATGCTTTGCTGAAATGAAGACATACTACGTTTACAGCAAGCCCACTCTCTAGCTGGCTGGTTACTTGATTTTTAAAAAAGAAAAGTGAGAGATTAGTATGGCAGGAATGCTTCTTGACCGGTCCGTGATGGTTTCTGCTTATCGCAGTGTACCGGAAGATAAGGGCTCTCCCTGTACCCAGTTCCCAGAGGCTGGAGGCTCCACACACACCCCCATGGATTCTTATGGCTGCAAGATGGACTAATGGACTAATGCTTAGCTATATAGTTTTAAAGTAGACATAGGGGCTTTTCCCCTACCCAGATAAGGGCAAATCCCTAGCCATGGACTAGAATCTGGATTTATTGTTTGTCTCAAAAGAGCGCTTCTCGGCACCCAGGGACAGCCGAGTCGTAGCAGCTTTTGAGCTTATTAGCTCATCCACAGAGAGACAGTGGGGTTTTCCTTCAAGTCTCCTGCTGTGCTTGGTGCAAGACCCTTGTCTGCCAAAATGCAATATTACTGAGTAATTCCCTTTACAGGCCACATTCAAAACTCCAATTTAAATCTCTGGTGCCAAAACAAACAGCTTTCCGTGAACACCAGCATCCCATAGCCTCAGGACAACTCACTAGCCATAAATCACAGTAATTACTGAGCAGCTTGATAGCTTTACATTTCACAGTCAGGCTTTTAATGGGAGGTCCCCCCAGCACTGCCATCATGTACCGGAATAAGGGCTGTCCCTCTACCCAGATCCCATCTGCAATTAATCAACCTCAGCTGCTGAAAGCAGGAATCTGGAGAACACAAGCCCATGGGAATTCTTTACGTCTCTCAACCTGGCTGTGATAGCTATTTCACTTACCAGAATGCCGTACTTATTCAACAGGCACCTTCATTTGAATAAAAATATAAAAGCATTCATTTGGCTAATAGGAATTTCACAGGAATATTCGCTCACTGAAAAAAATAATAACATGATTTCCTTTCCTAACTTAAACGAGGCTTAAGAGGCAAAAAGCCCCTGTGTCTACTTTAAAACTACATAGCTAAGCATTAGTCCATTAGTCCATCTTGCAGCCATTGCCCCCCCAGGTCGGAATAATAGGCGAGACAAGGAGCTGGGTTGCCACTGCGGACCACGCTTTATTCAAGTCCTACTACATTTAATAATCCATGTGGGGGCTGCATCTGTGCGGGGAACCCTTGGCCCTGGGGTAATGAACTTGACCCCGCCCAAGGGCATTATCAGATATGGGCGAGCCCCCCGGTCCCCGGGGGTTCCGTTCAAATGCGGCTCCCGGGCCGAGTTTCTGGCGGCCCCTGCTCTGCTTGGGTTCGAAATGCCCCTTCGCTCCAGTCGCTGTGATCTCAGGGTCGGCAGCGCCTGGGGGTCAGAGGCCTGTTGGTCAGCATTTGGGGCTCACCTAATGCCAAGTTCCCGCACTACCCGCCACGTGGCCAAAGCCGCCCCACCGAAGCTAGTGTGAGATAGGCAAAAATCCTTGTACCCTTCTGAGCCAATTGCAGGGAGCAAGGCAAAAATTCTATCCGGCCCCTTAAGGCGACACATAAAGCCACACTAGCCATTAAATGAGCGGTGGGCGGGTGGGTGCTTTGCTGTCCAGGTGAGAAGAGGCTGAGGAAGGGGAGGGGCTGGGTATAAAAGGGGGCACCCTGGGCCCAGCCCCCTCCCCATCTCGCGATGCCACGTTGGTCTCGCCCCATCCTCCGGGGGTGGGCAATGCAGCCCCGGGCCGGACGAGCCGTTGCCGGGGCAACCTTTGCCCCCCCAGGTCGGAATAATAGGCGAGACAAGGAGCTGGGTTGCCACTGCGGGCCACGCTTTATTCAAGTCCTACTACATTTAATAATCCATGTGGGGGCTGCATCTGTGCGGGGAACCCTTGGCCCTGGGGTAATGAACTTGACCCCGCCCAAGGGCATTATCAGATATGGGCGAGCCCCCCGGTCCCCGGGGTTCCGTTCAAATGCGGCTCCCGGGCCGGGCCAAGCTACCCTTCCCCACGGGAGCAGGGTGCCGTCTTCTGGCGGCCCCTGCTCTGCTTGGGTTCGAAATGCCCCTTCGCTCCAGTCGCTGTGATCTCAGGGTCGGCAGCGCCTGGGGGTCAGAGGCCTGTTGGTCAGCATTTGGGGCTCACCTAATGCCAAGTTCCCCGCACTACCCGCCAGCGTGGCCAAAGCCGCCCCACCGAAGCTAGTGTGAGATAGGCAAAAAATCCTTGTACCCTTCTGAGCCAATTGCAGGGAGCAAGGCAAAATTCCTATCCGGCCCTTAAGGCGACTAAAGCCACACTAGCCATTAAATGAGCGGTGGGCGGGTGGGTGCTTTGCTGTCCAGGTGAGAAGAGGCTGAGGAAGGGGAGGGGCTGGTTATAAAAGGGGCACCCTGGGCCCAGCCCCCTCCCCATCTCGTCTGCGTTGGTCTCGCCCCATCCTCCGGGGTGGGCAATGCAGCCCGGGCCGGACGACGAGCCGTTGCCGGGGCAACCTTTGCCCCCAGGTCGGAATAATAGGCGAGACAAGGAGCTGGGTTGCCACTGCGGGCCACGCTTTATTCAAGTCCTACTACATTTAATAATCCATGTGGGGCTGCATCTGTGCGGGAACCCTTGGCCCTGGGGTAATGAACTTGACCCCGCCCAAGGGCATTATCAGATATGGGCGACCCCCGGTCCCCGGGGTTCCGTTCAAATGCGGCTCCCCGGGCCGACCAAGCTACCCTGGGAGCAGGGTGCCGTCTTCTGGCGGCCCCTGCTCTGCTTGGGTTCGAAATGCCCCTTCGCTCCAGTCGCTGTGATCTCAGGGTCGGCAGCGCCTGGGGGTCAGAGGCCTGTTGGTCAGCATTTGGGGCTCACCTAATGCCAAGTTCCCCGCACTACCCGCCACGGCCATGGCCAAGCTCAGCTATGGCCAAGCCTCCCCTCCAGGCCCTTCGAGGGCCGCAAGCAGCCCCCTATGCAGGTCGTCCAAAAACAGCTGCATGCCCATCTCGGAGAGATGTACCCCATCCGCACGAAAGAGCTCCGGCCTGTTGGGCGTGATATCCGGGTGGCCTATGACCCCACCTCGGCCCTTGCGAATGGCCCTGGCGACCTCCTGGTTCACGCCCCGACGCGCTCGATTGATGCCCGACACCCAGGCCCTCCTGGGTATGATAGTAGACCACAAGACCCGCACAGCTGGGAACCGCTGGTGCCACAACTGCAAATCAGCAAGGATGGCCAGGATGAGATCCTTGCCTGGCCTGCGACCTAGGTCGTTCCCTCCAGCATGGATGACGAGGATATCCGGAGGGCTGCGCCAACTGCACAGCGGTTGGCAACACCTGGCTCCACCGCATGCCACGATATCCCCTCCACTCCAGTGCAGCGACCTCGCTCAGTCCTAAATGCTGCCCCCAGCTGGACTGAGCCGCGTGCTTTGCTGCCCAATATATGAAGCTGTGACCCACGATCATCACTCTGGCTCTGCTGCGCCGGGAACCAATGCCTGCATAAAGGGAACACACAGAAAACAAAGCGGAAGACAGGAGGGAGGAAGGCAAGGGGAAGGGGTGCGGCAGCCCAAGTGGTGGCCTTAGCACTTGTGCAGTGGGCGAACGTGACGACAGGTAGCGCCGCGAAATACGCTTGATGTCATCTGGTTGATAACCCAGGTCGGCCGCCGTCGAGGCTGCCCCTATGCGGAAAGAGTGAGTTCCAAAGCGTAAATGGCCCACCCCTGCCCTGTCCAGCGCCAGGGAAATCACTTTCCAAAACTGATATTTCGTCAGGGGGGACCCATCCTGGTGGCGGAATAGGAAGCCCCCATCCCGCCCCGCATCTGCATGTACTGACGCACGGCCCTGACTGGGCATATTGCGCTGAGTGAACAGGGACGTAGGGTAATGCGTACTCCCCTGCCCGCCTGGTCCATCTTGGATCGCCTGATACGCAGCACCAGCGAATCCTCCTCCCAAGCCAGATCGTCTTGCCTGCAAGGCTCGACAGAGTGCGTCGCCCTTGCTGGATGCCACCAACTCCGATATCCGGAGGGCGGCGAAAAAGGCCACTAAGGCCGCTGTACGAAATAGATGGGCCTCATAGTTATCATGGCACACCTGAGCCCACACAGAATCTAGGCGTAGGAGAAGGTTGGGTGACAATGGTGCCCTGTTGTCAGGCCTAGCTCCGCGCTCCCTGGCCCAGCCCTCGACCATCTTCCTCACTCTGGGATCGCGGGTGGAGTCTAGACACCCCTGGGTTTTGGCGTGGAAGGACAGGGCCGCCAATTTATTCTGGAGAGAGCTGGGAGCCAGCCCCTTTCTGTATTGCATGACCAGGAACTGCTGAATGTGTTCCACCGGTACCGGCCACAAGGGTGGTAGGCCCGCCCCCACCCTAAAAGTATTGAATCCCTTAATATCGGACAGGTAACTCTTCCTGGTGCGTGCCGACAGAGAGAGGCCTATGGCGCGCTCGGCTTCACCTCTCCAATCGTCCACATGTCCTCTGGCAGCTTCACCGGGTACTTGGCAGCCCCAGGGGCTAGCTCCCTGAATCGCTCGATCTGTTGGCGGGAAAGGGCGTCGGCTAAGGCATTGTCCGTGGATGCAACATACTTGGCATGCGAGAAGAGGCTGAGGAAGGGGAGGGGCTGGGTATAAAAGGGGGCACCCTGGGCCCAGCCCCCTCCCCATCTCGCGATGCCACGTTGGTCTCGCCCCATCCTCCGGGGGTGGGCAATGCAGCCCCGGGCCGGACGAGCCGTTGCCGGGGCAACCTTAAGAATCCATTTGGGAAAAAGCCTCCTAGTCTCTCTCTCCCAGACGGTTCACAGCATTAGAAAAATGTCACATATCACCTCTTTGACCAATCGGGATTCACTTGCTTCTTAGATGGAATGTGCCTTGGCCGACCTTTACACAGACACTTGAGATAAGCATTCTCCGGTGACAAAACTGCATTTTATATTGGCATTTATTTGGGTTAGGGTTAGGCCTAGAGAAAGGCTTCCCTACTTCTAAAATTCATTACATGCAGCACTGTTTTCAAGGAACTTGCAGAGCGACTATTTCATAATCTCTTGAATTTTCTCTGGGATTGATATCAGGCTGTCTATTCTGTAGGTCCTTTTTTTTAATTTATTTTTTAAGATAGAGACAACTCTTACCTTGCATATTCACCTTAGGTAGATTCAATAAAGGAAATAAATTATCCCATACTAATATGAGAGGAGGAATATCTGACATTTCAACTGTCTAAACTGGAAATATTTCCAAACTCTATTTGAGGGAAATTGGACAGCCTTTTAATAATGTACCATTGGCTGACTGATATTTAATAGCATAGATTCACTGCCTAAACCCAATAGGTCTGGCATTAGCCAAGGTAGCTATTGTTTAATTCTGATTTTTGTTTGCTTCCGTCCGGAATTCCTCCCTCAAGGTAACTTACAAGGAGGGCCAAGGAACAGACTGGCCCAAAGCATTTTGCTGTTTCAAGCAAAGAATGAGAGGCCCTCGACCTCCCATCTTTGTATACAGAAGCCAGATAGGGCAGTCTCTGAGACTTCCTTCAGCAATAGTGACAAGAAATGGCCTTGCAAATCCTGCCCACACAAACACAAGCAACAAATTCTTCCAAGTTTGTCTTCCACTTGAGGTGCCATTTTTTTGGGGGAGTAGTCTAATGACAACAAGAAACACATCTCTAGATAAATCTACACCTTTTCATCTGTCCTAGAAGTTCCGACAACCTCTGTAACTCCAGCTACTGCCTGGCTATTTCCCCAGCCCTCTGGAATCGATACGGGTTTATTTAATTTCTGAAGGAGCGGGAAAGGATTCCAGCACTGCGCCACAGAGGAACAGGCTTGCTTAGGTGAGCAGGGCGGGTTGATTGTCACACACAGCACCTGTATTCCAAAACCTTGCCATGCTTCCATGCCAACACTTGCCACCTGAAATATTTGTCTGACTCTGCCTAATAGCTTTGCCGAGCATCCAGCTGTCTTGTCATCTCTTTTGGGTGGTTCGTTGTGCCGAAAACACCAGAACTCGGGTGAATGGCAGTTCCCCTGGGATGGCTGTCTTATTTACAAGGTGTCCTTTTACAAATAAAGCATATTCCACGTGCACTTTGTAAGCAAATGTTAATGATTGTTTTCCGTCTGTGTTCATCTGCTTTCCTTGACATTCCCCAATTGATCATTTCAGCACGAAAGTCCTTATAGGACATCTCTAGGTCATCAGCCAGCTCTTGGAAGGACAGTGTCACCCTCTGTGATTGCATTATCTCCTCCCTGTTTTCTTTTCTTTTCTTTTCCATCCAGCCATCCGACCAGCTGTCAGTTCTGCTCTGAAGATGCCCTTTCCTTCCCCTCTTCTCCTCCCTCTCCTTTTCCATCTTCCTCCAGACAAAGGGAAGGAAAGGAAGACAAAAAAGTACTTTCTTTAATTTCATTCTGTGTACCAACATTTATTAGGATCTTCCAATTGTCCTCCATATCTTCACCTTCCATTTCAGACGCCTAGGTTTCTGGCTTGTTTTGCAAGCCTGGACCCAGAAATGAGTCTCAATGAAGTACACTCAGAGCTCTGTTACTCGCTGAGTGAGCCACTTTACCTTTGAGCTAAGAAGACAGCAACAGGTCATCTTGGCAGGAAGAGATTCACAAAGCTTCAAAAAGTTTTGCTCCCAGGCTACTGTTACCAGAATTCCCAGCATAGCTAGATGAATTCAGGGTGTTATGGTGCAAATGAAAATAACTTTCTCTACATCTAGAGATTCCTTCCTGGTTAACCTCTCATGCTCTTCTGCCTATAGGTTTATTTTGGAGGCAAAACCCAGATATTAATCCTGAGGCATTACCTACATTGTTCTTCAGGGCTGATCTCATCATTTGGGAAGGCCAGGCAAAGGCTTCTGGCATCTCCTGAGCCACCAGACACAGGGAACCTGTATAGGTTTGTGTCATGTACCTTGCAGTCTGCTATTCCTTGCATCCCTAGTCTACCTCTAGAATGGTGGAGGACACTTGTCCCACCACTGGTGTTGAAGAAAGATTCAGCTGCCATGCTAGTTGCATTTTCAACACACAACAGGACCGGGTACCATCTTGTTCTTCACCTCAGGCAGTGAAGTACTGTGATCCAGTCCTGTCCTTCCTCCCTTTCCCCTTAAATTCTCTGTTGGAGCCAAAGCACCAAACTAGATATCTTAACACTCCTTCTCATGGTCAAGTGATAGACCTTCTCCCCCTCCCTCAGCTGACCTTGCACCTTTTGGAGCCTGGTGGCGCAGTGGTTAAACAGCTGTACTGCAGCCATAACTGTGGTTCAATCCCAGGTAGCCGGCTCATGGTTGACTCAGCCTTCTGTGCTTCTGAGGTTGGTCAAATCAGTACCCAGCTTGCTGGGGGAGAAGGGGAGCAATGTGTAGTCTGCATAAATAAACTGTAAACTGCCCAGAGTGTGCTTTAGGTGTTATGGAGCGGTAAATAAGCAGTATACTTTGCTTTTTTGTTATCCTTCCCAAATCATTATCCTAAATGGGGACCCCACTCATAAAGTTCATACACATTCCTTAAGACAAGCTAGATAAGGCTAGGCTAGTCTGGCTGGCACACCATGTTTGGAGAGAGTCCATACATTAACTATCTTTCACTCCCTTTCACTATGGACCTTGATCTCATTAAGCATTAGTTTAGTGTATACACTACTGTACCGAGTTAATCTGAAAAATCAAGGGCTTTCTAACAATGTGACAAATTCCTTTGGAGTGTTCCCAAACAGTGAACTCTACACATTGTCCATACTGTTTGGTCAGTTGCTCTTGCCCCCCCCCATCTCCTTGGTACCCTCATGTTTCACATTTTAAAAAATTGTTTTCATTGCTCTCTAGCTTGGGCTATGTGTTTCCCCTCCCCCAATGTTACTGAAAAGTGGATATGGGAAGAGCCAAGGTCAAACTAACATTTTCATTTAGAAAAGTTTTGTCTTCCATGGGAAGGGCAGGATGCTAGCTTCGTGTAATTATCTCAAGAGCCATATTACAAACACTACCCCCCCGTTGTTCATCATTTTCAGACTGTTTGTTTGTTTGTTTGTTTTTCTATTCCACCCTGGTAGTGCAAACTGCACTACCCAGGGCGGTTTACAAAATGGTCAATAATAAATTATAATATTAAATTAAATATTTAAATATATTAAATATTACAATAATAATTTACAATATTAAATTGTTGTTATCTGACTGGGAACAGATTGGTAGTTGTTGAACCAAATATTGTACGTTAAATCTTTCTTTTTTGTCCTAGTGACCAATGCTACAGTGGAGAAATGTGTTTTTACTTATTTGTTATCCACCTGCCTAAACACAAACATCTTTGGGAGTCCCCACCTCCAAAAAAAAAGCACATCCCAACATGCATATGTCCCTCATGAACACTCAGGGATGCCTACTTGTTTTTAATAAGATGTCCAAATTTCGCTCCTTCACTGCCCTCGAAAGTTATTTTATATTTATTTTATTTATTCATTTAAATGATTTTCACCCTGCCTTTCTGCTTGAAAAGGACACAAGGCAACTTACAACATTGAAAGACAATATTTAAAGTTTAAAACAATCCTGATAAGGTACAAGGCTATTCTTCATGATGCCTTCTCTTGCCTCTTATGTAATAAGCTAGCTAAGGTCCCAGAACTGTCATGCTTAAATAAAGGGAAAATATCATAAGGCTCAAGTTCCTTATACCTTCTAAAAGAGCCTTTCTTCCCCACAGTGTACACCCCGAAGGATGTCTCAGGGACTTTTTGAACAGTGGGCCCGAGGTCGAGCAAGGGCCAGAAGACTGATTTCATTCGGCCCTATTTGATTATTGATGTCAGCAGTGAGAAGCAACTCTTGGGCTGATTATGCTTCATAAGGCAACCCTTTGTTTTACTTTTCTTATTGCAAACCTTAGCATTTTCTGTTCTTTGCTGCATTTGTATTTTTTCATATGAATTTACAATTTATTGAAAGTGAATTTTGTTTTAGTGAAAATGGCTTAAAGATTTCATTAAGTGGTATGCAAAATGTGTGTGTGTGTGTGTGTGTGTGTGTGTGTGTGTGTGTGTGTGTGTGTGTGTGTGTGTGTGTGTGTGTGTGTGTGTGTGTGTGTGTGTGTGAGAGAGAGAGAGAGAGAGAGAGAGAGAGAGAGAGAGAGAGTTGGAAAACTCAAGGGAAGGGAGTGGAAAATTAACAACTCAAGAGCGAGACTAGATCATCTGTCTGCTTCCTGGCCATCTGAGGTTCACAGGGTGCCTGTGTGTTTTTCTCAGTGCCTGACCAGTCTCTGAAATTAGCCAAGATCTGCACAGAGTGCAATTTCACTTCTGAGCTTAATGAAGGCAATGAACGATGTTTGATAGTAGGCTGAAGTTTCCAATAACTTGAATATTAAATAATAAATATTTGCCACTGGCTTTTTTTTTCTGGGCAGTTTTAATCCGATTTGAGGAAGGCTATTATTGTTTTGTAATATCCTGGAGTTAGATTAATTAGGAGACACTAACCATGTTCTCTTCTGGACTCTTATTAGATTGGCCATGACTCTTTTTCATTACATAAATGGCCTCACTTCTTGGCTTTAATTTAACTTGAAAGGAACCAAAGCCATTGATTTCCCATCTCCCCCGCCAGGCTGTAGTAACAGCTGGCAAAAAACAAGAGTCCTACAGTAAGTCAGCTGGAGTTTCTTCTGGGCCCCAAGCCTCAGAGGGTTGTCATAGATTTCTTGAAGGTGTGTTTGAAAGGCATCTGAAGACTGCTAGTTTTAGGCCTCTTGCCCTGTAGCTGTTTGTCTCATTGCCTTGCATTATTGTTCTTTTAGCTTTATTGTTATATGTTATTCTTTATTATGGTGTTTTATGTAAACCACCAAGAGTTCCCTTTGGAGAAACTTGGCCACAGTATACAAATGCAAAAATAAATAAATATAAATAAATAATTGGGCTGAAATCCACACATCTCACACTGAAATAAATGTGTTAATCCAAAAGGTGCTACAAGACTTGGGGGTGGGGTTATTTGTTTGTCTGTCTCCAGATAAGACAGAGATCATGAGCTATCTCTTTCTATTCTTTCTGGAAAGTGCTTGTGGACTTCTCTGGCGATGCTTCCTGGCGATGCTTCCTATCCTTAAGAACATAAGGATAGCCATGACATCCACCAAAGCCTACCTCTTATTTTGCCTTATGTTCTTAAAATGGATAAAACATGCCATTGGATACCAGCTACTAGGGAGGTTTTAAGAGGACTGTTTGAGTCAACTGGGTGCAACTCATATTGGTTGCAGGAGTGGCTCATAGACTGGAATAAAGGCATCCCCCCCCTGCCCAACCACAAATCCCCTTGAACTTGTGGGCAAATCACCTTCTAATGAAAGCAGACTTTTGTGGAGCTTGAATCTAACCTCCTGCTTCTGGAATCTCTTCTACCCTGTTTGCCTGGAAATAAGACCTCCCCCAAAAATAAGCCCTAGCAGGATTTCTAGGTGTTTGTTAAATATAAGCCCTACCCTGATAATAAAACCTAGTGATTGGGCGTGGCTATGGTTGTGTGCAGGGCTGACATTCAAGCATATTATACTTAATAAAAGTAAGACATCCCCTGAAAATAAGGCCTAGTGTGTCTTCTTGAGAAAAAAATAAATATAAGACAGTGTCTTATTTTCGGGGAAACACGGTATGTGTTGGAAAATTCCAGCAGGTGGTAAATAAAGCATTCTCACAGTCACCTTCCTTCACCTCCCCTCAAATTCTCTGTACAGTAAAATGAGCCCATTTCTGAAAAGGCTACCCTAAAATAAAGTGGTTTTCAAACCATATCATAAAAGCCATTAGCTGTGTTGTTAGGAGCTCCATAAAGAGAAATGAGAAACTGAGAGACTGAATCAGCCAGTGTAGCCCACCTAGATCATTCTTCTCTGGCCATCCCCAGCACTTAAAGATCCACAGAAGAAAGTAGAAGGAAGACCACATTTGGGTGGAAATTCTCTCCCTAATGTGGTTTAAATCTGAAGCATTGAATTCCATTCCATTTTATTTCATCATTGGCCACGGGCTATAGGGTCATTTGGATAATCCTGTAAGAAAACAAAAGTCTGTTTAGAAGCAGGGTGGATAAAAAGCAATGCTTTTTTAAAAATAGAATTTATTTAAATCACAATTTAAATCAAAAATGATTTTTAAAATTTAAATTGTCAAAATTCTGATTTTTTAAATTTAAATCAACTCCACCCTGTTCAAAAGCATTCAGATAGGTTATTTTGTACAGTGGACTCTCGTATAACAAGCAGTTTGTTTAACAGAAAATCCGCTTAAAGGAACAAATTTCCAGAGATAGGGGGAAATCGCTTAACAGAATCACCTATGGGGTGAATCCATACAAAAGAAAAATGGTCATGCATTTTCAATGCATTCCTATGGGAAATTTGTACAAAGGAAAATTTGCTGAACAGAATTTCATTTGGAATGAATTAATTCCTTTATACAAGGTACCACTGTATTCTGACCAAGCCAGAATCCTACCTTCCAACATAATCCATCACAAGTAATATTGGAAACTCCGGAAATTTAACTAAACTCACTTGCAAAATACATCGAGGAGAGAATGGCAGCTTCATGACAGACCAACCCCACACACTTTTCTGGGCCTAGATCTGTGTGATCTATCTAAAGTTTGGAGCACCTTCAGACAACCATGTAAGGGTGTGATTTCATGGACATATAGCTCACATTTTGGATTGCTTGACTGATGCAAGCTATCTCCTGTCAGATCACTGAATATATGAGCTGTAGCTATCCAGCTCAACCTTAATCCATGCCTAAACTGGATCTTTTGGGTATGGCAGTTGAGCTATTATTTTCTGGAGCTGGGCTGGAGTGATTCTATGGGAGACAGAAGGGCTGCTTTAAGGGAGACCACTCCTGGCAAACTGACCTTTTCTGGTGCAATCAGTCAGGCTTAAGTAAGGACTAGTAGGGGAGAGTTGTGGGTGGCCCCTCCACATTTGCAGAAATCTCTTTCCCTGGAGATACATACAAATGTTAAGTATTTCCAATGCACTATATTTTAGGTTTCCAGACTTAATCTGGCCTTTTTTAATAGCTAGGAGGAAGCAGGTGTTAAATTTAAAAGGAAAATCTTGTTCCTGTTTTGTATTTTAGCTGCACGCTGTGTCAGGGTGCCATGACACGGTGCTGCTGCCAACTCCAAGTTTACAAAGAAATGTTTTGCACCCATGTCTGTATCTGTTAGAGCTGTGCATCTTTATAAAATGTTGCCTTCTGTTCCAGGCTAAGACAGTACGTTCCAGTGGCCAGGCACTCCCACCCAAGGCAACTCTTTCCTTTTGCTAGAAGGGAAAGCTCCCCATCAGATGCATCCCACCATTGTTATTGTGAGATGATGACAACAATATCTCCCCACCTCTTCTGCACTATTCATTAGTTCTCACTTCTATCATACTAGCCTATCTTATTTATTTCCTCTGTGAGAAAGCAGTCTCTTTTGTTTTCAGTGTCTGCTTTTATGACACTTTCTCTTGGCCCTTAATCATTCTCATCATTTGACCTGAGACCCCTCCAGTTTTTCAATATCCGCTTTGAGGAGGCTAGCATGGAAAGAATCTCATCATTCTCCTTTATCACTCATCACTTGCAGAGACACTTTGGAAAGGAATGTGTTATTCTCTACAGGTTACAAAGAATACCCCAGCACCACCGCCGCCGCCTTAGTTGTTCCCACCCATGTAGTTCATTCCGCACAGCCTGTCTTTATTGTGATTTCTTTTTTAAAAAATCCCATTTTTAAGCATTTCAGCCAAGTGTGTCTCCCTGTTTCAGAGCAGCTGAATTCCTCCTATTATCAACAAAACCCATGCCTGCCCTCTGTGTTTTCTGCTTTGTACATTAAAAGCAAAACACCTTTCAACCAGCAAACAGATACAGTGCTGCCATTTCTCCAGTGCTGCATTTTCAGAGAGAGTGAGGGCATGGAGGAATGTACTGTATGCATTCATGGGTTCGTTTAGAGACCACGGGTGTTATGTTTACAACGTCCACCACCACCCCTCCCCAGAAAGACCCTTCAGGAGTTTATGCTCTTGAAAACGCCTGTCTCTTCAGCACCCTGGATAGCACTATGCACTGTTTTCATTGACTTGTAGCTTCTCTTTCTAAACTGCAATTCAGCAGATCTGATGGGATGGCAACTTTGATTGAACCACAGGGCAGCTCTAGGGGTGGAGAGAAAGTCAGGGTGGAATAGGAATAGATTTATCTTTCCTTACCTCCTGCTTGCCTTTCCATTTTCTGATAGATGGGAAAGCAATTGCATCTATTCCAGGTGCCTTGCCTGGGCCTGATGAACCAGGCAACAATTCGGAAATGTGACCACTTCAAAAGACATCTGCATTGATTTGTAATTCATCTTATTTTATCAAGGATGACACCTTTAAAAAGAAAACAATGGCTGCCCAACAGGACAAGGCTATCTGTGATCAGTCACCACAAGCCAGTTGCAAGAAACAGTCATCAAACTCTATGCAGATTTCACAGTTTACGAAACAGTCCAAAGTGTGCTGTGCTCAGAACCCTAAATAATGTAGCTGCAGACAAGGCATGGTGTGCATTTCAGCAGCCATGCATAGCAGGGGCTTGGAAGTGTTTTTCCTGCAATGCCCCTTTTCAATGGCAGTTTCGCTTGCTGTTCTGAAAACTGCTACAAGGCCGTGGTGCTGGGGAGCGGGGAGAGTTACCTCTGATTCTGTTAGGATCTCTTTTATGGTGTGCCTTGCATTATAACTTTCTCTGTGCCCTATGCCTTGTCAGAATCATCTTGAGGCTATCAAACTGAAGGCAAGGAGCCAGTTACAGGAACCATCAGCGAGCATGGAGAACAAATCAGCATTCAGAGGAGTCTGCCAAGGACAAGTCTAGCTTGCAGTGGCCCAGCTGGGCTCTGAAGTTGTGCAGGAATTCACAATTCTATTGGCTCATTGCTCTTGGCATAAATAAATAAATAAATAAATAAATAAATAAATAAATAAATAAATAAATAAATAAATGCTACCAAAAAAACACAAACACACACACACACACACACACACACACAGAGAGAGAGAGAGAGAGAGAGAGAGAGAGAGAGTTCACAGATTCATGGGAATGTCTTCTATTGAGTCAAACCCAAAGCAGTGACCATGAGTGGCAGGACCTTGAATTAGCGCCAAATGTTGGGGGGGAGGCTGGACTAGGGGTATTACAAATCCTGCTGCAAGGTATGTATGTTGTAATTTGTGGATACTGTTACTTTATAGATACATGCTACATCCCGTTATAATCTACTTGAATTGGGATTAACAGCTAGTATCTATCTATCTATCTATCTATCTATCTATCTATCTATCTATCTATCTATCTATCTATCTATCTATCTATCTATCTATCTATCTATCTGGCAGCAGCAGCAGCCATATTTTTAATTTATTCTCTTTAAAAAGGACCCAAGGTGGTTTACATCACATCCCTGTGGCGCAGTGCTTAAATGCCTGTACTGCAGGTAAAACTGTGCTCACGACCTGGGGTTCAATCCCAGGTAGCAGACTCATGGTTGACTCAGCCTTCCATCCTTCCAAGGTTTGTAAAATGAGTACCCAGCTTGCTGGGGGGGCAATGTGTAGCCTGCATACTGTAATTAAACTGTAAACTGCCCAGAGACTACTTGAAGTGGTATGGGGCGGTACATAAACAGAACACTTTGCTTTAAAAGGACAATATTTAAAAGCTAAAAATAATTACATTTAACCCTTGAAGTGCACAGGTTTGAGCAGAACAGTTTTGGTTTTACATGGATTATTTAGAAAGAAAGAAAGAAAGAAAGAAAGAAAGAAAGAAAGAAAGAAAGAAAGAAAGAAAGAAAGAAAGAAAGAAAGAAAGATTGTGTCCCTGATTACCCAAAACCCATAAGTTCACTATTAAAGGTATCAAGGTGGTCTATATGCCCCTAAACATTACTCTAAATCAGTCTCTAAATCAGGGACCCTTAAGGACCTTTAAGGTTCATTATACATGATACTGTATTAAAAGAACCCCAAAAGAGAGAACTTGTGTGTGTGTGTGTGTGTGTGTGTGTGTGTGTTCGTGCATGCGTATGAATCAACTGTTTATGCTTTGGAGTTATTGGGGGTGTATAAGTCTTATACATGGATTTTGATCTTCCACAGGCATCTAGCACCCCTAGACTCAATGTTGCTGGAGGGAAAAATTCCAGTATACAATATAAAATATTTGAATAAAATAAATATTATATTAAATACAGCAAGTAAAATCAATAATTAAAAAAAACCTTTGAAAGCAACAAGGCACAACAGTCCAAGTTTGGAGCCAAGCACACTGTTACAAGCAAACAGCCACAAACACACACCAAATCCCAAACAGCTCAGTCAAACAATCCGCCTCTAGTCTGCTGATACAATCCTGCCTTGTGCTAAGAAATGTTTCTTCATAAATGCCATTATTTAAAGTACCTACCTAACAACCACAAGACACATATCTAGTCCAAATCCCAGGGGTTTCATTTCTGAGTTCTTGCAGAACTTTCAATTGAGAAGTTCTGCATTTGACAAAAATGATGCATAAAATGAAATCCTGTGGAACAATATCCTCCACAACTCTCTGGCACCAGCTGGGTGGGTGTGCATGACCTGTGTCCCTTTGTTTGGAGGGCTGGGGTGTGAAACCCAATCCTTGATTTCTGATGCAGCTTTAACAACAGCCCTGCTGCTTCCATCCTTATCTAAGAGAGACAGGCGAAAATCATCTTGCCAATAACTGTACATGTAAGAATAATCTCCTGGCAAACCACATCTTTTGCCATGTTTGGATTTTTGGTACACGCTTTGAAAAAGAGGGTATTGCCCTCGAAAGCTTGCAATGATTTTTGTTATTTTATTAGTGGCCTATAAAAGTATTACCTATAGCAGTGTTGGTGAACCTATGGCACAGGTGCCAAAGGTGGCCCTCGGAGCCCTTTCTGTGGGCACCCGACATCGCCCCCTTCACAGCCACCTGTAATCAGGTTAAGTTGTTGTGCTGGCACTTTGCGAAAAATTAGTGGCTCACCATCACTGACCTATAGCCTAATACTGTATTGCATTTGCATTTTGTATTGGCCACACAGCTCCCCCCTTTTTACTTCAGAGATCATTTGCAGTATCCCATGATGAGAGGGCACGTGTACCTGCTGACTTTTAAAATAGTGCATGTTGAATACCCAGCTGAAATGGCCATCTGCTGACACTCTCATGCCCTTCTTTTAAGTAAGAAAATGCAGTATATAGAGTGCACACCCAAGCCTTTGCCCTCTTCTCCCCACCCCCACTACCCCCATGCTGTCTGCTCAGTATTTAATTTCTATTTGCTGTAAGTGTGAGAACTGTGTTACCAAAGGAGAAGTACCACACTGAATGTGAACAAAATTGTTGGGGGGGGGTGGCTGTGCTGGAAGGGGGATTCTGGGTGTTTTTCACTAAACAGTTAACTTTTCAGAGCTCTCAGTGTCAGTTAAAACAATCTCTGTCTTCCAAAGCTGTGGTCCTTTTGTTGCCAGAATATCATCCTTCCCCGTTTGATTTACTATAGGGGGATCAGCTTAAGGACTTACATAGTGGATTTGTAATAATTGATGAAGGAGATAAATCAAATATTCTATGCTTCAGTAGACAATGCGCACACACCCCTAGAGTACATACTTTTAAGAACCTAACAAGTGCAATCAAGTACTTTATAGGAGTGATAATTGCTTCCTAGAGTTTTTAAAAAATATATAATTATTGCTGTTGTTTTGGTCAGTTAACTAGATCAAACAGAAATACAGCGTATGCTCTGGACCACTTAGTGGTTTTGCAGCATAAAAGAGTGCTAATATCTGCAAAAGATGTTCCCGGCCCTACAGGATAGGCTGCGTTTTCCCCTCTGTTCCCATTTCAAGCTGGCCAGTGACCCACAACTGAGACTAGATGCTTTTCCTCACTGACAGACTTAAGTACTTCTGAAAGACTCCTGCAGTCACACCAGCCTGGCTGGAACCAACACAGAAGAACAATCCAGGTAACACAACAGTTGCTGCAGCAAAGGAAGGGGAAATACACCACCTGCCTTCCTGTTTTTCATTGTTCTGTTACATCCAGAACCTCTTTTGGGAAGGCTCCTGTTCCTGACCCTTGGAAATTCTAACTATGGGTATTTGTACACGACCCCTAAACTCCGCAGCAAATGGCTGCCAGCTCCGGAGCTTACAATTGTTTCCCCACCAGCAACGGGGTTTGCAGGAAATTAAGTGCGACCACGCCCACCTAAGCACGTCCCAGGGCACTTTTCTTGTACCTGCTCTAGGAGGGTGAAAATCCCCAGGTCCGGAATTAATCTGGTGAGTGCGGGGCTCTCCTCACTTCTGTTTGGTTTTTTTGCCTCCCGCCCCTTTAAGAGAAGGGGCAGGAGGCAAAAAAAAAACAGAAGAGAATGAATCAGGACAACGATGGGGCTCCGGGCAGCTTCGGAGGTGAGCCTGCATTTTTTCCTCTCTTTTTTCCTCCCTCCCCTCACGCAGACAGGAGCAAGGAAGTGCGGAGGGGTGGGGACGCAGAAAGAGCAACGAACCCCCAAGATCCCTGGTCCGAATTTAAGTGGCCAGCGGATCTTAGGGGTTGTGTGAAAAGGCCCTTTGGCTGAGAGGATCCATGGGTATACAGTTTGGGGTGCAACAAGATTAATGCATGCAAGAATGGCACAGCTAGGGAGCCAACAGAAAGGCCAGATCTCTGAATCTATGCAGGTCTCACAGGATAGGTCTCCTTTCCTACTGTGGAGATGCCTTTGAGTGCCAGGGCAAGCCTCTTTGAATTCACAGGAGTGTTATAAGTGCAATCAACTGATGTGCTGGGGGTGGGGTTTGAAGTTCTCCATTTTCATTTTTGGGCAGAGATCGAAAACTTTGGATGGGTGGGTCAGTGGGTTTTTGTTTTGGACTAGAGCTCCCAGCATCCCACTGCCCATGCTGGCTATGGGATACTGGGAGTTGTAGTCCAAAATAACTTGCCATCCCTGAAGTGGGTGGTTTGATATTGCTGACTACAGAGTTAGCTCTTTCCTGAAATTCCCTCTCCTTTCCCTTGCTTATCCATCAGGGCACCTGGCCTGCAGTTTCTTCTTTTGTACAGAATACAGAAACTATAAACTATGGGTTTGGGGACATCATGGCCTGTCAACAGGTTTCTCTCCCCCCACTGCCATCCCCCTCCTCATCTCAGCTCTAGGTCTTACAGCACAGCATTGGGAATATTTTCTGCCTCTAGACCCTCTGGAGTTGCTGCAGGATGAGATAGTGCCCTTGTGAAGGCCAATAGAAAACCTAATGGTGCCTATACTGAAAACAAGTCAGTTTAATGGAGCTCAGTGACACGACTGGAAACCTTAATGCTCTGGTGGGCTTGAAAAAGATGTAAAGGGCCTCCCATGGGTTCTTTGACGCTGTAGGGGCTCTTTTCCTCTCTTGGTGTTGTCAGCCAGCATCCCCTCCATTGCCTGTGGGACAGTGAGCACACATTTTGCCATGGAAGGGTCTGGAGCACTCGTGCTCAGTTCGTCAGAGGCTTTCCTTTGTCAAAAGTACTAGCCTGATGACATTTCTGGAAGTGGTGTGCCAATACTGAGCAGCAGCAGCAACTACAGCAACCCAAAGGAGCCCAAATGGGCATGACTTCCCATGAGGGAAAGCCCAGAGGACCCGGTTTCATCAATACTGATGGACAGCAAGTGTCCAGGATTTCAGGCAGAGACCCTTCTGAGTGTTAGTTGGAGCACACTCCTATTTCCCCCTGGTTTCCCTCCCAAGTGCTAGCGAAGCCTGGCCTGCTTAGCATCACAGAGCAGGCAAAAGGGTATTCCTAAATCAGGCAATCAGGAGTATTTGGGGAGCATAGTTCCATTTATCATCATTTGCTCTTACTGACCCTCAACTGCTCTTCATGCCTTTGATAAAATGGTGTAGAATGAATAACTTGCATCTAAACATAAAGAAAACAAAGGAGCTTTTAGTGGATTTTAGGAGGCAGAAAACCGATGTTCAACCACTTGTGATTGATGGGACCGGTGTGGAGAGGGTTACAAGGTTTAGATTTTGGGGCATTGATTTACAGGAGGATCTGTCCTGGAGTGTCAACACAAAGGGGCTTGCAAAGAAGGCTTAGCAGAGACTATACTGTATATTTTTGAGAACTTTAAGGGGGGGAAATCATCTTCCACAAAAGTTGCTGCTTGCCTTGTATCATTGTGCTATTGAGAGTGCGCTTACTTACGGTCTATGTGTATGGTATAGAAGTTGCACCCATCGAGATAGGATAGTATTGCACAGTATTATTAAAATAGGGGAGAGCATTTTGGCTTGTTCACTCCCCACCCTAGAACAAATTTATACCACCAGGTGCCACTGTAAAGCATGATGTATATTAAGAGATCCATCGCATCCTGGTCACCGCCTCTTCGAACTGCTGCCATTGGGACGGAGATATAGAGTATTGAGGGCAAGAACGAATCGTCTCAAGAACAGCTTCTTCTCTAAAGCAATATTGGCCTTAAATGGAAACTCTGGACTCGGAAGTCAGCTCATTTTATGCATTATATCATATTGTATTATTTTAATTAGTGTAGCTGTTTTTAAATCTTGTGTAAAATATCTTATCTGAGTTGATATAGCAACCGTGATATTTCGTTGTTCCTACAAGGGTACAATGACAATAAAGATTCTATTCTATTCTATTCTATTCAGTCTGTGAGATTTCTCTTCTGCAGACCTCTGGCGGTTCCATTTGTTCAGGTTATTCAGTTTTGGTTTAATGGCAAATGGCAGTAAAGAAGCCTATTTCTATATCAGTTTGGGGTGTGCAAAACAGAGCCATTCTTCCATGCAGTTCAAAATAGCTCTGCCTATACCGTGTTGGAAGCGAGTGTTTGGTGTCGTGATATCAATTCATTTCTGTTGGTGGGATAAACAAATACATAGACTGGAGGATATTCAGAATGGCTTTAAGCTTCTATTTTTAAAACAAACATTTCTTTCTGACAGTAGAGAGGAGAAAGGGAAGAATGATAAGTGATATGAGAGACTTTAGGAAATGTTCATCAAGTAGCCATAAAGAGCATTGTATACAGCTGAATACCTGTTTCAAGCTAAAGAATCTAAATGGACAGCTTTAATCAGGTGGACCTGGAAGTTGAGTCATGGGTACTGGACTTCTATTTTGAGAGATAGAAACGTTTTGCTGTTCATTCATGTGAGCATTGAAAACCCCTCCCTCAACAGAGGTGATGGGCTCTATAGTCTATCTGCTACTTATCAGGCTGTGCTTTCCAAAGTCCCCAGGCAAATCAAAAAGCCTTCACCACCAAGGCCATAGCTAACGACCCATTCTTGATAGGTTTCTGCACCTTAGGCCATTGTTCACCTTAAGGCTAAGGATACCATTGTCTCCCTAACGAGCCTATTTAGGCCACTGTTCATCTTATGAGCCTAATTCAGGCCAGGGTGAAAAGAGGTCAAAGCTGCCTATAAGATGGAGGATTTGCACTAGCTGTATTCAGACCGATGAAGCTGTTTGGATGAACAGCGAAACGTTTCTATCTCTCAAAAAAGAAGTCCAGTAGCCATGACTCAACTTCCAGATAAACTCACCTGGATGACTGAGAATCTTCACAGACATATTAATCAGGTGGAGAATAAACCAGCTACTCAGGATAAAGGACACATTCGAAGGAGCATGCGAAGGTGTAGGCTTAACGGTAGAAATGTATGAAATCAATCTCTCTCTGTGGAGCAACCATAGAGAACTATAAAATGATCTTTGGGATTTTAAGAAGGAGAAAAGGTCATTTTATGTTTTATTTGGGAGGATTACTGTATCTTATCTTGTGCTGTACTGTACTGAGTTCCTATCATTGGTTCCTATCTTGAACTGCTGTCTGGTCTGTGAATGTCTTTAAAGCAAGGAGTTGGCAAAGGTTGGCTCTTGGACCTCGCATGGCCTCTACGACCCCCGTCTCTACAACATTTTCGCCTTTTAAAAAAAACTTTAAAAGGCTCCTGGCACTTTCCGGGGGGTGGGGGTGGAGGGCAGTGTCGCCATGTTTTCAGTCCATAACCCGAGAGGGTCTCCCCCCCCCCGGAAATGAATCCCTTGACCTAAAGCAGCACAGAGAGTTAAAAATGAGGCAAATTTAGATCACACACCTCTACAAGGAGTGACAATCCTTCTTAAGTAAAAAAAAAAAAACATGAAGGGGGGTGTTGCAAAGGTAGGCCTGATGGGAACTGAGAGCAGCACACAGAGAGTTAAAACTGAGGCAAATTTAGATCACACACCTCTATAAGGGGTGAGGATCCTTCTTAAGTAAAAACAAAAACATGAAGGGGGGTGTTGCAGAGGTAGGCCTGATGCGAACTGAGAGCATGTGTGCCTTGCTGGCTCATATTTGTGTTCTCAGCCTTTTGTGTGCTCCCCACAGTCCCCATAGGTCCAAAATAGTTTTTCTCAGAAAGTCGCCTTGTGCCCTTTACATTTCAGATTATTTAGAGCAGTAGTGTTCAAATAAATGACTGGATGAATGCAAATTATCCCTGAGAATTTAGCCCCTTGGGAGTAGGCCTCTTGGCTCTAATAAGGTTGTCCGCACAGTCGTGGCAAGATATTCACCCGGAGTAATCAAGGCAAAATGCATGTTCTCTGGTGCATCCTCCATGAGGGCAGTGGAGTAGCTTCCATTTAGTCCTTTTTCCCTGGACATGGATGGTGTGGTGGTGGTAGCCTGAGGCCACTGGCAGGCAGGCCAAGACATGAGGGAAACTGCCATTCATCTAATAGCAGTCACTGGGAATCTACAGGGCTACTGGATTATATTACTCCCCCCCAAAAAAAAGCAATGTTGGGTAACCTCATGAAGTGGCCGCAATGTTCAGATCTACGTTCAGTAATTCTGTGAGCCAAAATTCCTTCAAGCTGTTTGTTTTAGTCTGGAATGTGCTCTCTAGTTTTACCAGTGTGTTATGTTATCTGTCTGATGCAATTTTGCATAATCAGCTTGAGTTGTTTTCAATAAGATTGAGACAGAATCTTAAATTGAATGTAAACAAGGTGAATTGTTTATGAAGTAATTTTTTTCCTATGGTTCAAGTCATAACAGAAACCCAATAGACAGAAACTGAGACACATAATCTCCTCTTCCATGTTATATAACACAGTGATGAACGGACGTCAGGCTTCCGGGATCTCTGTCTATTTTTTTCTTTGCTTTGCTAAAATAATGGCTCAGGCTCAGGGTACATTTGGAATTAAAAGTTAGGGTGCCTCTGAGCCACTTGCTTAGCTCTGGATAATTGTGTTCAGCACCTCATCTGTGCTCACAGTCTTTTTACATACTCCCTGCCCCCACTCCCACAATTGCTTCATTTCAGCATCCTAACAGAGAGAGAGAGAGAGAGAGAGAGAGAGAGAGAGAGAGAGAGAGAGAGAGAGAGAGAGAGAGAGAGAGAGAGAACCTTTTGGTAACTTCCAGACCAGTAACTATATACAGGTCTGTTGCAGCAGAAAGTGCTATGTTAAATGTTCACAAGCTTTATTCAGCTGATTCTACAGAGCATGGCCCCCATTACTTATTTATGCTCTTAAATGGGTTGCAGCCCACAACAGTACTGTATATGCCAAATAAAACTCATTATTAGTCTCTTCATGGTATACAAGACCTTGTGTGGCTTTAGTTGTTGTTGTCATTATTAAGATGATGACTGCCATCACCCCTCTGCTCTGGGGATGTCACCTAGATTTCCACCAGTAGATTCCACTCTACCTTTCCTTCAAGCGCCATTATCACACATGGGTAGCATATGTGCATGTGTGCTGAAATTCTCAATGTTTATGCAAACGTTCCCCATAGTTCATTGAATTTCAGAATCCAGCATTCTCAGTACAATGGGTTCTTGATAGGTTTGTGAAGCTATAAAGTAGGAGATGGGTCACACAGCTGCATCTTTAACAGTGGGGCATATGTTTGAATATGGGTATTTTGTGTGTGAGTTGTGTCATTAAAGTCGTGACCGACTCCTCGTGACCTCATGTCCATGGTCTTTTTTTGGCCGGAGTACTGGAGTGGTTTGGCAGTTCCTACTCCAGGCACCTACAGCGCCTGGTATTCCCTGGTGGCCGCCCATCCAAGTGGTTTTTAAAACTGACATGAGAGAAAAGTCTGGTTTTCACAGAGTACACCTGTCAGGGTTGCAGAGAGGTGTCCTCTTCCCACATTGGTAAATCTTGGTGCCGCTTGAGCTTAGCCTGTGCAATGTTTGCCTTTCTGGATGTATGCTGGAAGGGTAATAGATCGGAAGAAACAAGGCTATTATTGGCAATGCACTCTCTTTGTCTACTAATAGACTGAGATCAGAAGAAAAACAAGCTGAGAAGCATTTGAGTAGCCAGCTTTCCCGCTGCAGTCCCATGTAGAGCAACATCGTCATGGCTGTGCCCAATCCAGCCCATTGAGCATAATCAAGCATCTTTCCTAATACAGTACTCCCTAAGGCTTTTGATTGGAACTGGAACTGGAAGACTGATAACTGCTAGGCAGAAATGAGTTCTCGGCGGCTATCTGAGTGGCTTTTATTCTGGCCAAATCCCAGGCCCACAGGGGGAATAGAACTGGTGGGTTGATTTTCCGCCCTTGATATCTGTCACTTACTTAACAAGCCCAGGTGTAACTCTCGTTAAAAGAGACCAAGCAGGTTTCTGGCAACCACAAGATGAGGATGGAAATACTAATGTTCTAAGCAATGCATGGAGGTGGAATCAAAATTAGGGAGCCCTCCCTTTTCTTTCACACTGGTTTGAATGGACGTGCTTTAGGCTTTTGATGAATTAGGTTTTAATACGCTCTAATCAACTTGGATGAACACACAAGACGCTGGGCCTTGGCTCCCACCTGTAATGGAAACAGAACTCTGAACTTTTGCTAGTTTGTATCTCGCCTTAAGGCTACCTTAATGAGGAACAGAGAAACCTTCCTTTTGAGTTATTCATTCCCCCCTCCCCGCTTTCCTCTTGATCTAATGCCAAAAAAATAAATGAGGTGTATGTCCCAGATTGGTGGATGCTGGATCAGTCTAGAGAGGGTTTTGTGTTCTGACTTGCTGTCGCAATGGATCCATCTCTTTCTTCTCATAGGAGAAGCTTGGCAGCTAGCCTGCCTCCACCGGCGAGCGTCTTCAGACAAGTTTTACTAGGTTTCTCTCTCTGGGGACAGGTTGCAAGCCAAGTTCATAACTGCAGATGACCCAAAATCATCCCTCACTGTTCATCTCCATTCTCCTTCCTTGCATGACAATGAAACAAGAGATGCACAGCCTCTGTGTGTAGTGAAATAAATATATTACTGGTTGACCAACAATTGTATGAGTCTCAAGTGTGGTTATGACAGAAGAAATGGAAAACAATAGACTTAATTGAATTCCTAATACTGTATCACTTGCAATTCGATTATCATTTCCTACCTGGATTGACTTGCAGAGCATTGGAGACAGGGCTTTGGCTTGTTCTCATGGACACTTGATGCTCCCTGAAAAGTTTTGCTGCTCTAATCATTACTTATGCTGACTTGCTGGCTGGCTTTGCTTTAACAAATATTGGTTAAACATTTTGATATGTGCAATGGAATTGTGCTGATGCAACCTGCCCAAAGTGGCTGTTTTGCCAGATGGTCGGTATATAAATCCAATAAATAAATAAATAAATAAATAAATAAATAAATAAATAAAATAAAAAGTTTGAACTGAAATGTACTATAGTAGAGCAACTGTTCATTGACAGGGGAAACTGAAAAGTACTATATACTACCACACCTTTTTGTGCCAGCTGAAAATTTTCTCAAGTTTCATGCTGATATGTGTAGTGAAGGCATTTCTGACTTATACAAACCCTATAAATCAGCAATATCCAATTTTTTCCAGTTTTCAAACTGTAGTTCCCAGAATTCTTAGAATTGCTGTCCACACACCCAAAGCTGCATGCCTATAGGTCCCCATCTAGAAGGATTTTTTTCTTTAGTTAATTGCCAACACCATTGGCTTCTCTAGCCTTTGCTTCCTGGTGTTCTTTATTTGTAAAAGAAGAAAAAGAAACCTGCCTAAGGACATCCTAGAAGTTTTAGTTCTTTATGAAGTGCCCTCTGTAGAGACAAATGACCATTTGTCACACCCAAGAAGCACCACTGCAGTTTTTACACACCTACAAGATGGGAGAGGACAGAGAAGCCAATGATGCTAGCAAGTAACTCGGAGATCTTCCCAGGGTTCTAGGCAGCAGTGAAACTGACACATGAACAGATTCGGGGTTATGTACTCCAATCCAAAAACACAAAAAGCATGCCCCTGCTGAGGGTAGGAAAAAGGGGGAAAGGAGACAAAGGCAACCTCACCTCAGGTTTTACCTGTGCTGCATCTAATTTAACAGAGAACAGAGTTCAAAAATGTTTTTCCCCACCCAAAGGACTCCCAGCTGCACTTCAAAGGGGACCAGGCAGCAAGAAGCAATTCAAAGCAACTCACTGCTACTGCCACTAGCATTATTATTGTCTCCCGCCCCCTTGTTCCTCTCCCCCCCCCTTCCTGTGTATGGTCCTGCACAGCCGGGCCGGGCCGGGCCAGCCCTGCTAGAAAAGGAAGGATCTAAAGCTGCCCCTGGAGATTTTGGTGGGAAAGAATCCTTACCAAACCTAAAAGGTTTCGTCTTTCCGAAATGACACCCTTTAAGAACGGAAGAGTAGAAGTGAGCGGCTGCTTCCCGTGGACAAAATGTTCTGTGTCATTTGTAGCGTAAACCTCTTTTTGTCTGAGGCTCAGACTCAATTTCAGAGGAATTCTCGGGTGAGGCGGGTGGCTGGAGCTGAAAGCAAACAGGTAGGATCAAAAGTGTCTGCATATTTTAGCTTTAAAGCCTTACAAGTTGCACTGCCTTCGGAGAAAGGGGAACCTACCTGTACAAAAAGCTGGAGAAGTGCCCGGCTGTGGCATAAAGGAGAGGAGACGAGCTGTTTAGGCACACCCAGAGGGCTGGACTGGAACCCCCCAGTTCAGATTAAGCTGTGCACTCTTGAGATTCTCCAACCCATCATTGAGATTAACTTTTGCCCTCTCCTTCACCCCTCCTCTCCCTCTCCTTCTGGGACCGTTATTCCCAAATAGCTTGTTTTACACTTGTCCTCCTTGGGTATGCCTCTTTCCCTGATTTGCCTATGTCAAATAAAGACTTTTCCCCCTCCCCATCTTGTGTGTTGTTTTCCTCCTGCTTTCTGCCACAGCACATGCCAAGGGAGAGAGGGAGGGAGAAAGAGAGATGGAAACATGGCGGCAAGGAACACAACACCGGCAACCCACAAAGAAGCGCAAAGGTAGCCCTGCGCGCGCCTGTAATCCTACCAAGGCAGGTGGTCTCAAGGAACAGCCCAATTCCATAGTTTCGATTTGGCTCGTTTGCACCTCTTGGGTACAAAGTCACTGGCCCTGACATTGTTTTGTGTTGCTTTGCTTTGTTTCTTGCCAGTTTCTCCTGCTTCTTCCAGTGCAAACTAGGCATGAAAGACACCCAGCGCTAGAAGGGGAGGGGAAAAGAGACAGCGCTTCTTGTAGCAAATGGTGTCAGAATAAGTGCAACTGTTTTGTAGTTGAAGTACAGGGCTAACAGTAGGGGAGTGAAGGAAGAGGGCCCCTGCCAATTAGGCTCAGAACTTGTTGATCTTTCGGGACTACCGCTTCCATTCTCTGGCCGGAATTGTGGATTCTGGGAGCTGTATTCTTTCCTCTTTTTAAAGACAGCATCCCCAGATTTCTAAGCTCTGGCTGCCAGACTACACTTCGTGTTAAGTATGGAGCAGTTTGCTTTCTTTATCCCAGGGGTCCTCAAAGTTTTCAAACAGCAGGCCGGTCCACCACACCCCAGACACCACTGGGGGCCGGACCAGAGTCCTTTTTGGCTGGGCGCCACCCAACATGGTAAAAAGGGGGAGGGAGTGGGGGAGGCTGGGAATCTTTTTCGCTCATCCCGCTTTGAAAGTCACTAGCCACTATGCTTATTTATTTTTATTTTTTTCATCTTTTTCTCCGTAGTTGGGGGAGAGAGGGATGATAGCTTTGTAATGGTAGTTTGACTGTTTTGAACTGCACTGCTCTAGCAATTTAGGAAGCTACGGAGGCCCTGGAGGACTTGTTGGATCATAAACAACAAATGTGGTGTGCTGGTCCACCTAGTGACCCTGACGGAGAACAGGACCTTTGTCAGGCCGCCAATGGACAAAATAATACAGGGCCTTAGGTTGAGGATCATACAGTAATTTTGCTCAGCCGCAAATGACAGATGTTTGATGACTACAACTCCCACAGTCCTTTGTCAAAAATTAAAGAAAGCTGAAACTTGGGATTTTGCAAATAAGCTTGTGGTCCAAAACATCTGAGGTAGTAATGGATTCGATCCAAAACTTGACGTGAGGACAGAGAAAGAGGTCTGAACTAGGATTCCAGCATGGTGATTCATGAGGTTTTAATAATTTCATCCCTTCTCTGTAGGGCTCAGTCTTTTCAAACAGCAGGCCAGCATCTCCCAAACATTCTCAGCCCACTGAGTCCAAAAAAAGGGGCCAACATGGTAAAAAGGGGGAGGGAGTGGGGGACTCTGTCCTTCCACTTTGAATGCCCCATGTTTGCTAGATCAGCATGCTGATCATCTGGGTGGTAGTTGGGGGAGAGTGGGAGAACCACAGGTTTTGAACTGCCTCAGCAATAAAGCAGCTGAGGCTGGGTTGTTCGCAGGGGGTAGGTGGGGCAGTTCACGGGGCCGGATTCAGGACCTTGGGAGGCCACATCCGGCCCCAGGGCCTTAGGTTGAGGACCCATGCTTTATCCTTTCTTTCTTTTTCCCCAGATGTTTTGGACCACAACTCCCACAATCCCTTGTCATTGTCAGTGTAGGCTTGGGATTCTGCGAGTTGTGGTCCAAAACATCTGAAGTGCCAAAGGTTTGCCACCACTGATCTAGGGGAAGCGGTCTGAACTAGGATTCCAGCATGGTGACATGGGGTTTTAAGAATTTCCTCCCTTCTCTGTAGGGCTCAGTCTTTGTGAAGACCAGCATCTCTCCTCATTCTCAGCCCACTGGCTGGGGCTCCACCCCTCAAGCGTGGGACTCTGTCCCCCTCCCCACTTCATGTGTGAGTTCCTTCCCAAGGAACCAAAGGGGCTGAAAACAGCTGATGTGGGTGTGCAGGGGAGGAGGAACAGTTCACGGGGGAGGGGGGCAGGGCCATACATGCCCACGCAGCTGCACACCTTAAAGGAAAGCTTGGTGAAGACCCTCACCACACACACACACACACACACACACACACACACACACAGAGAGAGAGAGAGAGAGAGAGAGAGAGAGAGAGAGATGGGAGAGAGAACATTCTCATGTTCTGTACTGAATTCTGTCTACTTAATTGAGTGCTTTTTTAAATTTAAAAAAGCTGTGGCAACACTAGGCACCACTAAACTATCAAGTAGCTCA
Organism: Phrynocephalus forsythii; assembly: GCA_029282475.1. Classification (NCBI taxonomy): domain Eukaryota; kingdom Metazoa; phylum Chordata; class Lepidosauria; order Squamata; family Agamidae; genus Phrynocephalus; species Phrynocephalus forsythii. Next base: position 115,876,730 of record JAPFRF010000011.1, read on the forward strand.
GCCCTTTACTTTAAAAATGACATCCCAACATTTCTGACAGTGGCGTATTGCAGTTGTACTGAGATGTGCGTGGTGGTTATTTTAACATACGAAAAAGAAAACCTCCAGAGTGAGACATGGAAAGATATTTTATCCAGTTAAAATAATAAAATGAGGTGTGACGGTTCCACTCAGTGCTGGTGAGTCATGGTAGCACCTGAGAGAGGAATCGATACCACCTGAGCCTGAAGCCCATCTTTGCCTTTCAGCTGTGTCCAAAGAGTCTTTGGTTTGGACTTTTTCCGGCAGGATTCAGCAGTCGGGACCTGTAATGCAGTGTTCCAGTGTTTTCTCCATTTGCCCCAAGGTCTCCTGGGAATGGACACCTTCTTCCTCACCTCTCCCAGCCTTCCCTTAACAATAATAATCCTCTTAGAACTTCAAAGCTGGAAGGGACCCATAAATAAAGTCAGAGGTTCCCCCAGACTCACAATCTTGGCATTTGATAGCTATGTGCCTAAAAGAAGACACTGTTCAGGAGAACGCAGTAGTGAACCTCATGGCATACATAACTCCCATTCATAGGCATCCACCAGGAACTGCAAACCCATCATCCAGGTGGCCAAACCTTAGTATCCAAACACAGAAGGGAAGGTTAACACCAGCAAAAGTATAAGAAGACCTTCAGGCAAAGAACTCTTCTTAGACCCATCTCCAAATGAGGAATGAGCATACTCAGGATGGGCCAAGAGTGTAAATTGACAATTAACAGGTAAGGAAACAGAAAATGCAGATCAGGAGCGGAATGGAGAAGAAGATACATCTGGCAGGATGAAACCCTGATGAAACCCTGAACAGAAATACACCCCATGCTGTATTCCTTTGTTGGCATTCCCACCTATCCTGAGTGCTTGAGCAAAAGCAAGCTAATTCTTCTCTTTTCCTACTCATGTACTATTTTGGGACATTTTAGTGGGTTTCTACTCACTGATAGCTTAACATTCACTCTCTCATCGCTCTCAGCCACATATGGAATGAATAAATCTGTACATCCATGCCAGGCGGCTGGCTTTGTCCGACCAGAATTTCTCAAAAGATGGTCCAGGACCTCCATTCAGGCAGTCTACAAAAAAGATTGCAGAATAGGCAAAGGACAGCTGCACTTGGCCCTGCACTTGATTGATTTGTTTGTTTATTCCGGTGATGAGGAGTGAGGTCAGTTTGACCAGGGGCATATTATTAAGCAGGAGAAGAAGATTTGGGCCATTAGGTTTGTGCATTTCATAATACTGTCTCGGTCTTGTCCATAGTTTTGGCAATGACAGGAGAGAAAACTGTTGTCAACATATGGGTTACAGGGTGTGCTTAGATTTCTGGAGCATGAAAAAGATTAAGTGCCCCTCCAAGAACCCCAGAAAGTTTCAAGTGCTTTTTTTGGGACCCCATTGCTTTAGATAATTTTTTTATTCTCTCCATGGATCTTGTCAGGAAGTTTTAGGCTGCTTTCAGTTCTTCATCATTCTTTATCCTTTACTGTACATTTGTTTAGGAATGCAGGAATGTGAGAAACTCTCTACAGAGACAGACCTTTGGTCCATCTAGCCTAGTATTGTCAGCTCTTGACTAGCAAGCAATGTTCTTTTTTATTACGGTATTTGACTTTATGTTGTTGCTTATCCTGTCTTTCAACAAAAGAGGACCCACAGTAGCTGTTTCTCCGGGGTTTGGGATGGGATGATTGCCTGGTCCTAAACTTGGAGGTGTCTGATATTCCCTGGCACTATCTCACACAAGTACTAACCAGGCCCAACCTTTTCAGCTTCCAAAAGGAGATAAGATCTGCTCAACTAGGGTGGAACAACTAGTTGGCCTAGGAAATCTCTGTGCTGCCACAAACCATTGATAGCAAACCAGGATGTGTTCATCTTAAAGGCAAACACATCCTGCTTGTTTAAAGGCCTCTACCCCTGGTTTGCCCTCTACTTCAGCAGCACAGTGGCAGGGAGGTGTTGCCTGCAGCACATCTGGGGGGGGGTGAGCAAATTGCAACCAGAGGGAGTGATAGGATTTTCATAGCCCATACCTTTCCCTGTATAGCATCATCCTTGGTTCTAGGTTGTGGAGTGGAGTGCATGTATGCAAACGTATAATGGAGCTCTGTGTGTGTGTGTGTTGCATCCAGGGCCGGCGCTAGGGTTTCTTGCGCCCTAGGTGGCGGGCGGGGTGGCGGGGGGTGGCAGTGGACAGCAGCAGGGGGGGCAGCAGGCTAGCCAGTGGTGGCGGTGGGGGTGGCGCCCCCTGTCCATTTGGCGCCCTAGGCAACTGCCTAGTTTGCCTTAATGGACGCGCCGTCCCTGGTTGCGTCGTGACAGTTGTGACCGACTCTTCATGACCCCATGTCCATGGAGTTTTCTTGGCAGGAATACTGGAGTGGTTTGCCAGTGTAGAAGGACATGGATCTAACAGGAATTGGACTGGGCACTGCTTTTGTTTCCTTTGCATTCCATTAGTTGTGAGACTGCTTATCCTTTGAGCCTCTTTCTCCTCATTGAAAGGACCATTGAAACCTAGCTATGCTCTGCTTTGCATAGCAGACCCGAGGGAGTCCTTGAAAGAGATGTCTGTTCTTCTGGACTATTGGGGGTTGGGGGGGGTGATGCTGCCCAGCTGGGATCTCACCTGGCCAGCTCTGCTTCTTCCTTCATCCTTTCAGGATAAGATTATTAATGAGTCCTGAACAATAGTGTGAAGGGGAAAGGAAGCAATTAGCAGGAGAGCAGGAGGGAAATATTTGCTACACAAGGGAATAGAAGGCCTGTAATTTCCCACCCAACATGCAGCAGAAGAGGGAGAACAACAATAATTATCATAATAAAAAACAGGCATTTCCATGACAAAAAGAGCTCATACTGAGGAGATCTCGTCAAGAGATGATACTTCATTCATTAATTCATGCATTCATCCAGCTCCACCATTCTGTTTGGCTCCTTAGCAAGTGCAAGTGTGGTGCCTGCCCTTCTTAGAGAGAGGTGCAAAAAAAAAAAATAAGCCAGAAAAGGAAGCAAGTCAAAGAAGGAAGGAAGGTAAAAAAGAAGATGTCAACAGGTCACAAAGAAAGGCAAAGTGTATCCGGTTACTTAGAAGTGTTGAGAGGTCAACCCACAGCCTGTCTGAACTGTGAACTCAAAACTAAGTTGCTTTAACTATGAGAAAAGCATATATTCCATCCCCCTTTTAATTGTGGGCTAATGTTTAAGCCTAGAAATCTACCGTACTTACAGATCTTCTCTGTCACGCGTAGCTTGGCTTGCAGTGATCCAGCCCCATGAAGTTACATAATACCTTGTAGTTTGAAGGCTGAAGTGGAGACAGTGGTGCAGCAGTGAGCAGTCCTGAAAAAGCTTGACTGCACTCCAAAACTGGGGGAGCCCCATCCCACTGCTTGGCTTATTTGCGTTATTGAGGAGATTATGACCAGACTACTTACTGGCATGAAATGTGCAGGAGCATTTATTCTCCCATGCAGTGTGTTCACTGCAGTGTGAGCGCTCTTGTTTGAGTAGTCTGATAAAAAAACACAGAATGGCTGCTTTGAGTTGACCAAATGAAGGGATAACTTCTCTTTCTTTCTTTCTTTCTTTCTTTCTTTCTTTCTTTCTTTCTTTCTTTCTTTCTTTCTTTCTTTCTTTCTTTCTTTCCTGTGAAATGCTGAAAGCAGCCATGAAAACACGGCTGTTATACATTCAGCCACAGAGTTCACAACACTATCCATTAATGACTTTGCCTCTCACGCTGCCAGACAGCCACCCTTGATGGCCGTTGAACTGGCAGGCAAGCATGGGGCAGGGCAGATCAAAGCGAGGAGCCAGAATAAAGGGGGACTGAGGAACAGAGAAAGAAGAGGGGTGGAGCTGCCATCCGCAGCAGCCTCTCATCCACAGGCCACGCACTGCACTTGGACAATTAGCTTCTCTGTTCCTCCAGAGATTCAGCAGTGGGATTTAGTTTAATTGCATTTATTTTGTGTGTTTCTCATGAAACCGCTGCTTGCAACACATGCTAATGGCTTGGCAAAAGCCACATCCTGCAACGGAACTGTGGAGAGATGATCCAAAGGAAGTGGCACCCAGCAACCCCAGAGGATGAGGAGGAAGTGTGGGCATCTTCCAGTCTTGTTAGATGGCATCCCCCATCAGCCTTAGCCAAAAACAGGCAGTGGTGAGGGATAGTGGGAGTTGTAGCCCATGAGCATACAGGAAGCCACGTGCTGCCTCTCCCTGCTTGAGAGAAGCCAAGGTTCTGTACAGGGTCGTGGCACTAGTGCAGTTGGAAATCCAAAGCAGGATGGAAACCAAGAAGGAAACCCACATTCAAAATGTGGTTCACAGCAAAAGCCACATAATGGATGCACTCTTTTTTTTTTTTTGCTTTGTGGAATTAAACAATGGCGCTCAGCATTTCTATTCTGCTGAGGTCTTTCCAGGCATCCATTATGTCTCTTTTCAGAACAAGCTGTGCACCAGCTTCAGCAACCAGAGGAGCAGCTGTAGCCTACTTGTCTTAAAAGCACTCAGGATCCAAGATAGCATATTATAAGCCAACAGTTAGATTCATATTAACTATTGTGCCATTAAGGTGGCATCTGTAGAAGGAGACTGAAATGCTACAGGGACTCCTGCTGCTCCTGCTGCATCACTTTTTGCTGAGAGGCTCCTCTTCAGATCACATTGGAACACATGTAAGCACAGCCGTCCTCAAGTTTCTTTTCAATAAAGGACTGTCCGGTAAAACCAGTTCTGTCATTAGCCAGGTTGAGATGGATACCCCCAGTACCAGAAATGGCACAGTGGCATGAATGGGCAAGAAAGCATTGATTAATTTGTAATTACTATATTTTGACAGTTAAGTCTGAAAAGAGAAGTGTGTGAAAATTTCTGCCTTGTTTATCAAAATAGTGTGGACCCTCGTGTTAACAAGCAGTTTCTTTAACAGAAAATCCACCTAAAGGAAAACATATCCGGAGATACGTGGAATTTGTCTAACAGAATTGCTTATGGGGCAAATCTGTAAAACAGAAAAACGTTCATGATTAGGGATTAATCCATTTTCAATGCATTCCTATGGGAAATGTGTACAAAGGAAAATTTGCTTAATAGAATTTCATTTAGAGCAAATTAATTCCTATATACAAGGTACCACGGTACCTGGCTCTGGGTAGCCTGCATTTTAATTGAAATAACAATGGGACTGCTATTTGCAGCAATGCCTCAGACTGCAAAATGCTGGGGTTGGCCACAGCCTTCTGGAAGGATGAAATGGCTTTTAAAAAGACCTGTTGTCCTGCCCTTGCCTTCCACAGGTCTACAACTCTGCAGTGTTCCACCTGGAAATATTCAAGTGTTTCCAAAGAGCAGACTCCAAGGAATTTTGCCTCAGAGGATCTGGGCTCTTTAATGAAAGGGATGTTAAAATCAGCATTGCACTGTGGTTTACATAAGAGGATAATAGAGATCAGACAGTACAAATGAATGTGCAACACTCTTTTTGCCAGAGACTCAGAGAGGGAAGAGTTTGCATAAGAAAAACCCCGCCTAAGTCCAGGTATCTCCCAAACTTCTATGTCAGTTAAAGAAGTCCTCAGGGTCATTTGAAAATTAACCCCTCTGCCCTCTTCCAAACTGAAAATTCGCCTGCAACTTGCCCAAAATATTGGTATATGGGTGTACAAAAAGAAGGGAAGAGGTGGTGAGTGGGCCCTTTTCCTGCTTATATATAGCCTGTAGTGTCAAAGTACTCGTAGGTGCAAAAAGAACAGCCACATTTGCTTAACCATGTGCCTCCTCCATGTGTTTACAAATTGGTGTGGACTGCTTCCCAGGGATAAGGGATGCACTGAATGCTCTCCATTAAGGTTGAGCAGCAGAAACTGCTGTTGGATGCATTGCAACCAGCATATGATGCCTTTAAGGGGTTTTTAGTTGAGACCATCCATACCCTCTTGCTTTTGAATGCTTCCTGCCCTCACCCAGCTTATTTCCAATCCATTCATCCATTAGGAATGAGGAGAGTATCATACCATACAGCAGGGCTGTTCAACTTTGAACAAGCCAAGGTCTACTTTTTCTGGCCCAAAGTGCCTGAGGGCTACTACACTAAAACCTCTACTTACAAATTTTATCTGTTCCGAGCACATGCTCATAAGTAAAAACTTTTGTAAGTAGAGCAGCGGTTTCCCATAGAAATGCATTGAAAACCAATTGATCTGTTCTGGAGGGAACATATATCAATGTGCCATGGCCCTTGAACTGCCCTGCTCGGCAGAGACAGTGGGCTGGCAGACCCAGAGCTTTGCTGGGGCAGTGGTGGTCCTTGGGGTGGGGCAGGTAGAGGTGGAGAACTTATCCCCTCACTTTTTTATTGATGGCTGGCGGGCTACCTTTGAACCCTTCGCGGGCTACCAGTAGCCCACGGTCTACCTGTTGGGCAGGCCTGCCATACAGTTATGATAAGCATTTACTAACATTCACACATTTCTTCATACTCAAGATAGAAAAAAAAAGAGACATTTAAGAGGGGGGGTGATAGAGAACCTGACACTGGACAATTCCAAAGTTTGGACATGCCTGATTTAGACCATAAGTCATCAGAGCTTTGAGTGCTTTAACTTTTAAATGCTTGGATTTGTATCCTTATGTATTCAGCCATGGTGGTGGTGGTGGTGGTGGTTTTAGGGTCTATTCCTTATTTTTCTTGGAGGGTTTTCCTATCAACTGTGTGGAAGCACCGTCCTCTCCGTGCTGAGGTTAGCTGAAACAACCCAATAAGAGAAGAATTTCCAGCCCCTGTCCTCAACTCTTTGTCACATTTCCCTACAGCTCACCTGGAGCCACCCATGCAGTGGGAAGAAGATGACATTTTCAAGTTTTTAAAAGAAATTAAGGAAAGAAAAATCTAGAGAGCCTTTTGGCAGCAACCCTAATGTGCTCAAGAAGCTGACAGAGCAGGTAATTGCTAGATCATTCCCACACTTGTCCCAGTGATTAGCTCTCTTTCAGTGATATTTCTGTTCCATTAAGTGTGTGCAGAATGGAACCCCTCCTCTAACCCCTCCACCTCTTTTCCTCCCTCACTGTCCCTTTCTCTCTCTCTCTCTCTCTCTCTCTCTCTCTCTCAATCTGACTGCCTGAGAGCACTAGCTGTTCTGACACTGATTCACTAGTTCAGGAAGACTTTAGCCTTTGTTAAACTAAGGCGTTTTGACAGTCCAGCCGTAATTTTCAGCCAGAGTTAGTTAAGTGGTACAGCATTGTCTCTCTGACACACTTCAATACTGGGAGGCTGGTGGGAGCCTTCCTCGAAGTTAACTGTTCCACCTCATGAGTACAGATCAATATGCCTCCCCCAATACATTTGGACTTTGACAGTGTTCAGCAGGATCCATATTTTTCTTGTTCTTTGAGAACGTAGTCCCTACTGAAGCCAACCCAGCACTCCCAGTCATTAAGCATAATGTTCTGGTGGAACTTATCTTTGGCTGAGGAACAAAAGGGAGATGTTTCCAGGCCTGAGATCATGATGCTGGCTCATGGAGTTTCCTTTCACCTCTCCATCTTGCCTGCCTTGGAAATTAAGCAGATTTTGGAGGGCTGTGGAGCATGTTGTCTGTCAGTGCCTCCAGCAAGGTCAGTTGTAGGCCAACATGAATCTATAGGTTCACATAGACTTTTTGTTTATAACTACTTATAACCTTGTAGCTTTAATGTAATGTTGTCTATTATTGCTGTAAGATGTCCCTCAATTCCTTGTTCTCAAATACTTGAACATGTCTTAACTGTACTGGACTGTATAGTATCCCTCATTACTGTAAGCCGCCTTGGGTCCCTTTTCCAAGGAGAAAGGTAGGGTAAAAATAATCTAAAATAAATAAATAAATAAATAAATAAATAAATAAATAAATAAATAAATAAATAAATAAATAAACCATATCTGAAGAATAATTTGTTTCCCATCTCTTTGCTACTGGTTTAACCAAGAGTCTTGACAGGATTTTCTGGAAACATGACCCTCACTTCATCCCAGCTTCTATCCCTAACCAGAGTTTCCATTCCAAGCTTTGCATCATGAACTGCTGACATGCCCACCTTACAGGGGCACTTCAGTGCCATTTGTAAATGAGAGCTTGCATGATTCCTTTGCTTGTCACATGGCAAGAGAAGTTGGAGTGGCAAACTTGTAGGAAAGCAGATACTTTGATCAGGGATTTACCCCTCAAAGGATACTTAAATGACTCTAACCTCTTACCACACATGTCTCTGTTTATCTTCCATTTCTCTGAGATCGTCATGATTTTTAAGGAAGTATTTTAGGTGTACTCTGTAAATAAATTAGAATGTTACATGGCCCAGTGCCCCTGCCATAGAATCATAGAATCGTAGAGTTGGAAGAGACCTAGAGGGCCATCTAGTCCAACCCCCTGTCATGCAGGAACCCCATCACAATATTTCCAACAGATGGCCATCCAGCCTCTGCTTAAAAACCTCCAAAGAAGGAGACTCCACCACCCTCTGTGGCAGCATATTCCACTGCCGAACAGCTCTAACCGTCATGAAGTTCTTATTTATTTATTTATTTTATTTTATTTTATTTTATTTTATTTTATTTTATTTTATTTTTTTTATACTGCCCATCTTCCAATATGAAACTCTGGGCGGTTTACAAGTTAAAAGCATTACAATACAAAAAGGGAAAATGTTCTTCCGAATGTTCAAATGGAATCTCTTTTCCTGTAGACCATTGCCCCGCGTCCTAGTCTCTGAAGCCATGGAGAACAAACCAATCCCTTCATGTGCTCCATTGTTATACACAAATGGCCCCACAGTCCAAGGTTTGTCTGGAAGGCTCACAATAAACACCACTTTAAAACAGAGGGTGAAAAACAATAATGGTTAAAATGAAAGCACAATTCAAAACACCAGTTTTGAATAGAGAAACCTAAACTGCACATATATAGCATAAATTATTTCACTGGCCTGGCTTAATTAAAAGGTCTTCATCTAGCATTGAAAATACCGTAAAGACAGGTATCTTTAAGAGAAACAGCTCCCTAGCCAACGTACCACTGCCAAAATTTGCTTCTGGCTGGCAGCCACTCACTTTCCTCTTCAGTGAAAAAACTAAGAATAGAACCTCTGGAGATGTTCTTTGTATTCAAAGAGGCAGGCATGTGAAATGGGGATCTTTCAAAGAACCAAGTCCCAAACTGTGTACGTTTTTAAAAATTAAGACCAGGACTTTGAACAGGACCTGAAAATGGGCCAGGAATTCAGAACCATTGACAAAGAGCATCGGAGACTTGATCAAGGTCCCCAGTTCCACAAAGCCTAGAAGTGGTCGTGTCAAGGCATAAAGTTAGAAAGGAAAGTTATAGTTATATTCCAGGAAGAAGAAGAAGAAGAAGAAGAAGAAGAAGAAGAAGAAGAAGAAGAAGAAGAAGAAGAAGAAGAAGAAGAAGAAGAAGAAGAAGGTTTAAAGCTTCCATCTTATTTGGCTTTGTTATACTGTATGTTTTTATTATTTCTTCCATTGTGAATATCTGCAGAAAGATGGGATATAAACTGTACAATTAAGTGAGTGAATGTAAGAATGACAACTGGGTTCCAACACTGAAATATTGGCTTTAGACTCATTTTTCCCTTGAGCAGCTGCCTAACAAACTGTGTTTCAAACTTAAGGGAATATGGCATTGCATGTCAACTATTCAAAGGGCTCAGAGGTCTAAAATTCCACTATGCCAGCCATTAGTCTGAACCAGAGCAATTCATTGGAAACAGGCTATGTTTAAAAAGATGTTTGCGCTCCAGCCTTTGGAAGAGTGAAACTTCAGATGAAGTTGGCTGCCAGCCACAAAAGCTTGTGCCAAGGAAACATTTCCTTTTGATGCAGTTGACTTGCACAGCTGCCCCCTGAAGCTCCTGCATACAGAAGGAGAGGAAGGGGAGGCAGGGTCAGAAAAAAAAGCAAAAATAAAGTTTTTACAGTATTCTCCCCGCCCCCAGCTTAGAGCTTCTTTGTGCACCATGTTCTGCAGACTTGAGGTACAGACCTTCCAGTACAAATTTACAGAATCCCCAAAGTGTTGCCCTATTACACCTGCATACTCCTTACACTCGGCAAAGTTTCTTTCAGATGAGTGACATTGGCTTAACTGAACCAAGAGACTTATAAAACACACTCACAGAAGTCAGTAAGCAGGCCGTCGTAGCATGTGCAGTTTCTGCTGGCAGCGTACATACAGGAAATGCGAGCACACACTATCCACGTAAATTTGGAGCACACGTTTGATCCTTGTTATTATTAGGGATGGCTGCTTCATGCTTTGTAGAGAGCACAAAGCGCCACCTGGCAGGTCTTTACAAGTCCCCTCCCGCCTCCCTCCAGCTGCCCAGTCCGCTTTCCAGGCTCTGTGGAAACACCTGTCAGGCAGCGCCCATCATGCTTCGTATGAAGCATGAAGCACCCATCTCTAGTTCTTATGCCATCCGTGTGCAGGAGGCTTCAGTGGCATTTGACAGTGAGCCTCAGAGGGAGTGCCTGCTACAATAGTAATAATAGCATTAATAGAAGTTTCAGAGAGGATAGCCATGTTAGTCTTTTCAAGAATTTCTGGCAAAAATCAAAGAAAAGCAAAACAAAACAAAACAAAAGACACAAACATGTGGCACCTTAAAGACTAACTTTCATATTTTAATGTGACGCTTCGTGCACATGTGCACTTCTTCAAGCATTAATACTATTTTTTTTCATACTACAAATTACTTACTTTATAACAAAACAGGAGCTTCTGTCCATTGAATTAAGGGATCAACTCGCGGAAGGTTCAAAGTATGGCTTTTAAACTGCAGTTGTGTCTGAGTCGTCTCCTGGGAAAGGCAGGCCTTGTAAGCAATCTGTGTAACGTTACCTGGAGTCAGGCAGTAAACATGAGGCCATTTCCCAACAACCCACGGTTTGTCTGTATTCATCCTTGCAGGAAGGCTTATTAAAAATGGATGGCAGGGACCCACCTTGACTGCACATTCACATCTGCTGGTGTGGGACATGCTCTGATCAAGCAGAGACTCCCCCTCCCCCACACCCTTCCCAGCCAGCGCTTGGGTGGCAATAGGCAGCCCCGCCATGGCATCTGACAGCTTGGCTGCAGGCGGGCTCTTCAGTTTGTAGCCACAAGCAGGGAAGAAAACAGGGGAGTAGGTCTGCGTGGGGGAGACAGGTGTCATTTTCTCACAAGAAGTGTCCTTTCCCTGAAATATCCGGCGGTGCCTTTGACATGGGGAGGTCTTAACACCGCCAACAAAGACTGTGTGGTACTGCACACTGTTACTTCAGGGCAAACATAAGAAGAGCCATGCTGGATCAGGCCAAAGGCCCATCTAGTCCAGCTTCCTGTATCTCACAGTGGCCCCACCAGATGCGTTTGGGAGCGCATGAGACTAGATATCTGTCTCCTGATACCACTCCCCTGCACCTGGTCCTTGAGGTACCCCAGTTTTAAGCTTGGAGATGATACATTGCAGCAGCCATATGCAAAGGCTCCCTTGACACATAAGCTCGTTACTCATAATCATGGTAATTTGGCTAATCTAAGGATAAATATCCCACACAACACCCCTCAAAAAAACAGGCACACGTGCAGATGTAAATAGGCAGCTGCACCATTGCATGCATGCACTCTTACAAGTGTAGAGGCTCTTCTGTGCAACTAGCAATTTATAGCAGAGTGCAACTCCCAGTGTATAGTCATAGTCTTCTATTTGTCCACAGGCTGAAGTGCCAAACACACATGTAGATGCCTGTGGCAATTCACACAGGATGCCCATTACTTGTCCACAAGGTCTGTATCTCAACTTATCTTCCTTTATGGATGCATTCTACGCCAACCCATCCCCCTTTGTGTCTGTTGTTGTTTCACAGAAGTGCAAATCTAATGACATGTAGGAACACAGCAGGTCAATATATAAACAGAACTCCCCATTTGTCAATAGATTTGCCTCCTCTGACATTTTAATTCCTTTCATGTTGTGGTTTTTAGAAATCCCCACACCAAACATCGTCATTAGCTTTACTCATTAGCTCTTCATGTCAAAGGCAGGGCCGTGGACGGTTAAAAGCATCTGAAATATGGGCCTTCCAGCAAGTTGTTAGTTCTGCTAGTAAATAAAAATTAAAACTTGGGAATAGCCAGAATTAATCATTGGGAAGTGTAGAGCAGTCATGTTTCATCCAAGTGATTCCACACTATGTATTTTCAGAGGATGACAAGTTTAAAGTATATTAGAAAATGCACTATTGTGTATTCCCTGCACATACAGTTAGTATATCAGTTTAGAAGGAAACAAGGAAGGAACGGGGACCAAAAGATGAAAGGGCTGGTTAATTCATAGATTTGATCTATTTTTATTTGCAAACTGGAACATGGCTATGCTCTGAAATAGAAATGTCAAACTGAAATATTAATGGGAAAGTATGCAATCCCACCCCCTCCCCCAAAAAATCAGTGTTAACATTCCTTCCTGAATAATTACCTAAGTGCTGCATCGTCATAAACACCTTTGATCAATCCATTTATATTTTGAGCAAATGGATTTTTTAAATAATTTTATTATTATTATAAATAAAAAGGAAACCTTACATAAAAATACACCTCATTACCAATCTTTATCTCCAATCTAAATATAAATTCAGTCTACTATGGGTCAGAGTCTATTAGCGACTTTTTTTCTCATAGAAAACATATAGAGGTCTCCAGCGTTCTCTTGCCTTCTGTAGGTCTTTCTCCTTGAGTAATTCTGACAAAATGTCCATTTCTGCTGTTTCCAAGTATCTGTCCAAAAGCTCATGTTGTTCCGGTAAGTTCTTTGTTTTCCAGTATTTTGCCAACAGAATCCTAGCTATAGTTAACATATACATTAATAAATGTTCTCGGCCTATTGGCTAAGATCAAGTGTAGTATCTGTTCTTATCAGCAAATGGATTTTTCAGTGATGATACTGGTGGTGGGGATGACAATTCTGAGGAACGCTTGATGATACTTTTGTGTGATTACACCTAAATTAATTAATATTGTTAACGTGTCTCAGCTCACAGATATTAAGGACCAAAAGAAATTGCTAATGACCAGAGCCAGTGGAGAAAGAGGGGGCAACTGGGTCCCCCCATCTGCTTTGTGTATATATGTAATGAATTCTTAGTGTTTAGGAATTAATCCTTACCTTTAAAAAAACCCTATCCTATCCCAAGTGGAGGATAGTAGAAGCAATGCAACAAGAATGTTAATATAGTACTGTATATGGAATGAGGATGATGTGGGAACTTCCTCCCCTTTAATGGAGATTTTTAAGGCTCGTTCCTCACAATTTTATCTAAATGATGTTATGCTTGCTGGAAGCAGGACAAGAGAAAGGGAGCCAACCTAGCCTCTTGGGCAGCTGTTAAGAGAAAGCAAAAAGCAAAGTGTTCTTCTGTTTATAGGCCATCTCATAGTGCTGAAACCACTCTCTGGGTGGTGTACACGTAATTATGCAAGCTACATATTGCCCTCCACCACCACCACCACCACCCAGCAAGCTGGGTACTCCTTTTACTGACCTCAGAAGGATGGATGGATAGTTGTGTGAACTTTGAGCCTGCGAGCTGGGATTGAACCCCAGGTCATGAGCACAGTTATAGCTGCAGTACAACAGTTTTAACCACTGTGCCATGAGGCTTTTAAGGAAAGATCTTGAAAGGCCAGGAGACATGTATTGCACTAGGCAATTTTTGAAATAGACTGAGCCCAAGCTATATAAGGCTTTGTACGGCACAACAGGACTTTGAATTGTGTCCAGAAATGGACCAGCAGCCAGTGGAGCTGTCATAACAAGGAAGTTATATACTAACTGTAATTGGTGCCAGGCAGCAGCTTGGCTACAGTATTATGAACCCACCGAGTTTCGAAACACTCTTCAACAGGAGCCCTAGGAAAAGAGTGTTACGGTAACCCAGGCGGGAGTAACTTACTAAGGCATGTGTTACTCTAGCCAGCTGAAACATCTCGAGAAAAAAGTAGAGCTGCTGCACTAAGTTTAACTGTGTTGAAATGCAATCCCAAGTTTATCTATGTGCAAACACTCACGAGTTTATCTGTGCAAGTGCCACTGCTGAAACCTGTGCGGCCAAGCCCAGGACCGAATGCACGAATATGCTCAAGATTTCACCTGACATTTCATGGGGAGTGCAAACTGTTCTATACAGTATTGTAGTATTGTTGCCCTTCATAACTCTGAAGGTATGGCTTCTCCTTGATTACAGCAGAAAGCTGTATGAGTAGCAACCTTGAGTATGAGGAAAGAACAGTAGTAGGAGACCATGGTGACAGACTGAGAGGATATAGCTTTTTGTCTGGACCCTTTTAAGTCATGACCTGCTGATTAAAGGACTGCAACCTGACCATATTCACAGAGGCTTTGTCTTCTGTACAGTTTGGCAATAATCCATAAAGAGGCCAGACAAACCAGTTATATTAATGGTGCCATCAAGTTGATTGCAAAATATATGCCAACCCTTTCTAGTGTTCTTTGGGTATAGAATACTCAGAAGTGGTTTACCGTTTCCCTTCTGTTAGGAAGCAAGCTCAATGGGGAAATCAGTCTGGCAACCTCGGTTTCTACAGAAGACTTTTGTGCAGTCAGTTACGCCCACCCACCTTTTTATATTTTCAGCACTAAGGTATAAACAGCCTCATAGTAAAGAAGAGAGGGTGAAATTGTGCAAATTACTTACACTGTATTTTCCACACACTGCATCTGACTTCTTCCTAACCACACTGTTCTAATAACTCTGCCATTGCTATTCCCATTTTACAGATGGAAAATTAAATTTTTCACACTGTGGCATGCCCTAACCCCTGTATCCTGCAAACCCTGTTGAAATGGGACTAGTTACAGAACCCCAGATTCAAATTCAGAGAAGTCCAGCAGCTAGCCACTGCAAATGTCCATATTGTACTGTGAAAAGAATTTAATATTTTTGGCTGCTTAGATGAGAGTTGTGAACATCCTGGGATGGTGGTGGAGGAGGCAGAAACTACAGCCACAGAGAGAAAGCTTATATCTTCCTTATTGCCACCTTTCAGAATCGACACCCTGCAAACCTATTAACATATTGGAGAGAGGAGAGAGAGAGAGATTGAGAGAGAGAGAAGATAGCCATGGCTCCAATGAACCTCCCTTAATGGAGTCCGGAAGTTGAGTTATGGCAACTGGACTTCTTTTCTTGTGAGACTGAAATGTTGTCACTACTCAAGCCGCCTGTGTATTTTCTTCCAGGAATGCTTTTCTCACTACAAAATTGCTTTTAGAAGCCACTGTTCTGAGTGACTAGAATCCCAGAAGCTTACTTTCAGTGGATGCCTTCACTTGATAACTCCCTTCAGTGTTAATCCAGTGCAAAGGGCGGTGGGTTACTAAGTGAAGTGTCACCCATTGCCTTTCTGTAGATGTGGGTAGAGCTGCACAGGGTAAATGAGTGTGATTTGCATGCATGATATGCGCTACTGCAATACAACATACCCTGCCTGTGTGCATTAAAGTAATGGGGGGGAGGGAAGAAACAAGCAACCCCCTTTCCCCCCCTCCCCCAATAACTGAGGATGAAAAGACAGACAAAAGGGAGTGAGCTGTCCTCCCTGGCCAGAGCCAGTAATTGCCATCTCCTGAACTGGAGCGCTCAGTGGCTGAGGTCTCTAGTTGCAAAGACAGAGTTTGGGCATTCAATGGCCCACTGTGCCTCCTTAGGAGAGGCTGGATTTGAAGATCCAGGGGATCCCTTCCAGCTCAGCGGTTCAAAGGTGGTGGTGGTGGTGGTTAAATTTCCAGGCCCAATCAAAATTATAAAATCCTAAGTATCTGTTAAATATTCTCACAATGTGTATGCTGTTCCTAATACCATGGTACCTTGTATAAAGGAATTAATTCATTCCAAATTACATTATGTTAAGCAAATTTTCCTTTATACAAATTCTCCATAGGAATGCATTGAAAACAGAGTAATTCCTAATTGTGACCATTTTTGTGTTGTATGGCTTCGCCCCATAGGCAAATTCCGTTAAGCAAATTTCCCCTATCTCTGGAATTTTTTATATTGTACAGATTTTATGTTATACAAACCGTTTGTTATACGAGGGTCCACAGTATTGCCATTTTTGTAGCTCTGATGCTGTTATTTCTGACATCTTTAATTCCTTGTATAATTGTGTGAAATTTCTTGACACTGTCCCCAAAACCCCAAAGTGAACTACTGAAGTGTGTTTCATCTACAAAATGTTAGTTTTTCCAGTTCTTTAGCTTCAACCCAGGCATCCCCTGGAGCTGCAATGTCAATGATCCAAGACAGTTCTTCATTCTGTTACTATTATATCTAGTGAGCTATGTTTGAGATGTTTATCATTTTGGATCCAGAAATCCCAACAGATCTTGACTTCATAATTTTCTGACCTTTTTTTTAAACCTGGTATTCACATGGGTATTTGGAGGCTGACAAGTTACACTTTTTGCATAATGCCCAGTGCACTCAGTTTGCCGCTTTGGCATGTCTAATTTTGTAATCTATTTGTGCAATTCTATCTATCTAGCTGTGTAGATGCCCTAAGTACATCTGATCTCACCGGATTTCAGAAGCTAAGCAGGGTGGGCCCTGGTTAGTACTTGGATGGGAGACCACTAGGTCAGTGTTGGCGAACCTATGGCATGGGTGCCAAAGGTGGCATTGGGAGCCCTTTCTGTGGGCACCCAACATCGCCCCTTCACAGCCACCTGTATTCAGGTTAAATGGCTGTATTGGCACTTTGCAAAAAAAAAAAAAATCAGTGGGTTTTGAATCGCAGTTTGGGCACTCAGTCCCTAAAAGGTTCACCATCACTGCACTAGGGAATACCAGGTGCTGTAAGCTCCTGGAGTAGGAACTGGCAAGCCACTCCAGTATTCCTGCCAAGAAAACTCCATGGACTGGAGTCACAAAGGGTCTGGCAGGACTGTAAGGACACAACACACACACTATCTATCTATCTATCTATCTATCTATCTATCTATCTATCTATCTATCTATCTATCTATCTATCTATCTATCTATCTATCAGTTGTTGTTATCTACAATATATGCTTTATTGCCCTACTTCAGGACTGAGGAGAGTGTTTTTGCTCCTGGCACTGGAGCGTGATAAATATTAGTCAGCCAAATGAGTGAAGATGGCAAGAATAATGAAGAAGCTCGTTAGGGGACGCTGCTTGGAAGGTCAAGAGCCAGGATCCATGCAAGGTGGCTCTGGCAGAGAGATGTGGTCCGCAAACGGCGCAGGGGAGTGGAAAGGAGAAGGTTCGCCTTGGTTCTCCGCCAGAGAAGGCAGGGAAGGTTCCGCCTGTAGGATTCCCGGCGTGAGCCGGCCCACTCCGTTAGAGAGTGTGAGGCGAAGAGAGAGACGGGCAGGCGCGTTAGGCTTGGAGAGGAGTGATTGGAGAGGGATCGTCAAGCTGAGGGAAGTAAGAGAGAGAGAGAGAGAGAGAGAGAGAGAGAGGCGGGTTCGGGGCCCCGGACTGGAGAGCGAGAGAGCAGCGCCTGCCTTCCCGTCCCCCGCTGGCCGTTCCAGGGCTCCGGTGGAGAGCGCGCATACACACACCCCGGTGAGTTCGTCCCCTGGGCGGGGTGGGGTGGCGGGGACGGCCCGTGGCGCGGTGGTGCTGAAGGGACAGCTCCTCGGGAGGCGGCGGCGCGGCCGCAGGTGGAAGAGGCGGCTAAGGCAGGGCGAGGACGCCGGCCGAGGATCCGTGGCCGTGGGGGGAACCTAGCGTTGCCCAGCGTTGACTCCTTCGCCCCGTCCCTGCCTCTGGAGAGCAGGGGCGCCGGAAAGGGACCCCCCCTCGCTTTTCCTGCAGTTGCAGAGGAACTTAACCCGTGTCAGGACCCTTTTCTTTTCTTTAAAAGCAAACGTGTGAGGGAGGTGGAGGTTTGAGGAGCCCCTCGATTATCACCTGTATTGGGATCCATGCCCGGAATCACGCCCTGGACTAAGCTGGGGAGTTTTCAGGGCAGGAGCTCTCCTCAGTCGGGAGGTTTGCTTTGCCTGCCCACCACAAGAGGGGAGGGGAGGAGGGAGATCGCCTTGCCCGCTGCCCAGCCTTGATCGGAGAAGCCGCGGGCATCGGCTTGCCTCCTCCTGCTCTGCATGTTAATATTCCAGCAGTGCGGATGGGCGAAGGAGAGGAGATCTGGGGGAAGGCTAAGCTTTAGTCGCCAGCCAAGCGACAGGGGAAGAAGGACCTAGGCTAGAGAAAGGGAGGAACTTGGCTGAGGTGTGTGTGTGTGTGTGTGTGTGTGTGTGTGTGTGTGTGTGTGTGTGTGTGTGTGTGTGTGTGTGTGTGTGTGTGTGTGTGTGTGTGTGTGTGTGTGTGTGTGATGCACGTCCAACTCTATACGGTAAGTCTTTCTCTTCACACGCCCGCCTGCTTGCATGCTTTTGGACAGATAATTAACCCCCGACCGGCTAAATGGCGTCCTCTTTGAAAAAAAACATGCGGAGAAAACCCCGCAGATCGTCTGCTACACACCCACGCCATGCCACGCCGTCTCCCTGGAGCTATTGCCCAGGTTTCCTGGTCTCTGCTATCTATCCCTCTCCGTCTCCTTGGTCTCACCTCGGAGCAAGCCAAAAGCTCAGCTCTGAGAAGGAATCGGGGCCACGGCTGCCGCTTCTCTTTCAAGCAATCTCGCCACCGCCGCCTCCACCACCATCCCACTCAGGATCGCTGAAGTGAAATGCTCTTGGGAGCAAAGGCGAGCCTGCCTCGGTGGCAGCCGCTTTCCCTAGATCTGCCTGCCAGGTCTTTGCAATCCAAGCACGGAGGGCTGGTGAACCACGCCAAAGCCATGATCTCTGATGCTGAGCTACCTCGGTCGTGGGAGGGGGGCAAGCGGGGAGGGGGGGAGCACGGAGCGACTGTATCTGCTGCAGAGGGGAAACACGGAGAAATTTCCTTAGGGCACAATCAAAGGGTGCACCAAGAGGCATGTGGTGCATGGCTGATTTCAGAACCCAGAAGGTTTTTGGAGAAAGTGTGTCTGTCTTCACCCACCCGCCTGTCAGACTCGCAAAAGGAGATCAGAAAAGGCAAAACTGCTCCTGGAAGTTTTCACCTACCACTGCATGGAGTGGTGTTTCCCTCGCCTCCTCCCTGCCATCCTAGTGTGAGTGGTCATGCTCTTCGCCTCTCAGGCAGCCTCTCCCTCCTTCCCACCAGACTAGTGCTTAGTGAGGTCAGTGGCCTTGCAGCCTTTGCTGCCCAAGTTCCCCTGGGGGCAGAGAAACCACCTGGAGTTTTAGATTTTCCTCACCCCCTTCCTCAAGCTGGTAACCCAGAGATTCTCTCTCTCCCCTCCCTCTCTCTCTCTCTCTCTCTCTCTCTCTCTCTCTCTCTCACACACACACACACACACACACACACACACACACACACACACACACACACACACACACACACACACTTTTCCTGCTCTAGCTTCTCTGCACACCTGCCTGATACCCCCCTCCCCCACTTCCCGCTTTCCCTTGCCTTGTTGGACTTGCCTTTCACTTCATCTTGGGCAGTGATTCCTTCTGAATCCTCTCTCAGAAGTTATTGAAGCCCTGCGCCAGGAGCTGCTCAGATCCACCTCAGCCCCTTCAAAATCTTTCAGAAAGAAAGCAAAGGATACTGAAGCAAGGTACGCTCCCCACCACCACCACCACACACACAGCATTCAAGAACCACAGTCAGTGCCTCCAACGGTGCATCTCACCCCAAGCACAAGAAAGGTGAATATTTGGGCCAACTTTTTTTATGTGTGTCAGCCATCCCTGGTATCCTCCCGATATCATGGTCTGTGATTCCCAACTTCCCCAGCCAGCACGATGATTGGACTTGGGATGGGAGTCACAGATTGGACTTGGGATGGGAGTCACAAACCTAAACATTTTGAGGCCACCAAGTTGGGGAAGGCTCTGTGGGTGAGTGCACATATGCATTCATGGGTACTCATGACCTATTGAGTCTCTTCCTTTCTTTTGCAAAAAGAAGGAGGGAGAATGATCTGAGCAGTCAGTGGCCATCAAATCATAATTTTGACCTCTGTCCTCAATCAGTGTCAACCAGAACACCCTACTCAGGTCAGCAAATCATGAACATAAGAAGATCTGTGATGGATCAGTCCAAAGGCCCATCTAGTCCAGCTTCCTGTATCTGACAGGGGCCCCATCAAATGTGTCCAGGAGTGCACGAGACTAGATATCTGTCTCCTGATACCACTCCCCTGCATCCGGCCCTTGAAGAACCCTAGTTTTAAGCCTGGAGATTACACATCTCCATCAAGGTTTGTAACATGTGATGGACTTCTCCTCCAGGAAATCTGTCCAATCACCTTTTGAAGGCATCCAGGTCAGATGCCATCACCACATCCTGTGGCAAGGAGTTCCACGGACTAACAACACAATGGGTAAAAAAAAATTCTTTTGTCTGTTCTCACTCCCCCAGCCTTCAATTTGAGTGTATGTGCCCTAGTTCGGGTATTTTGTGAGAGGGAGAAGAGTGTCCCTCTATCCACTTTACTCATGCCCTGCATTATTTTGTACATCTCAATCATATCCCCCCTCAGGCGCCTCTTTTCCAGACTAAAGAGCCCCCAATGTTTTAGCCTTTCCTCATAAGGGATGTCTTTCCATTATTTACTCAGAAAAACTCTAGGAAGCATTTCCACCCCTTCCCTCTTTCCGGATGTCATATTGAAGAGGGAACAGGTTTGTTTTCCATGGCTTCAGAGACTAGGACTTGGGGCAGTGGTTTCAAACTACAGGAAAAGAGATTCCATTTGAACATGAGGAAGAACTTCATGACAGTTAGAGCTGTTCGGCAGTGGAATATGCTGCCACGGAGGCTGGTTGAGTCTCCTTCTTTGGAGGTTTTTAAGCAGAGGCTAGATGGCCATCTGTCGGAAATATTGTGATGGGGGTTCCTGCATGGCAGGGGGTTGGACTAGATGGCCCTTGAGGTCTCTTCCAACTCTATGATTCTATGAGGGGTGGTTGTTCTCTTTTCTGTCATCCCCAGCCTTATTTCCTTGCACACTGAGAGACACCCCAAATCCTCACAAATTCACCTCTAATGCTGAGGTAATTCCACCAGCAGGAGCTCACCCCATAAAGATGTGTGTGTGTGACCATCTCCATGATACAGATATTGAACAGCTGCCATACAGCATAAATACATTGTACTAAATAGACAGAGTACCTGATGGAGTGTAAATCAAACGTCCCATTTACCTTCACATGTCAGTCTCATATATCTTTGTGCTGTGTGGCTTCCAGTGCAGATTGCCATCCCTTTTCAGCGTCTTAGGTGAGGCAGAATGTCACGTATTTTGATGCTCACTTCTTTGCTGATTATGGCAATATTCCTGTTAATATTTAAACTGCTGATTTTGTCAAAGGATGAGAAAGAGAGGAGGAATCTATCCCATTCACTCTGACACATCTTGCACCACTTTCAGAATACTCTGTGGTTGTGTGCTCTATTATAAGCTGCCACTACTGTTTAACATCTGCAGGGTGCTAAATTCCCAAAGATTTTTCTGAACAGATTTCTTAGCAACAAATGACACTCGGCCTAATTTGAGATACATGTTCATACTAGGGTACAATCCTCCCGAAAATCTTCACTGTCAGGTCTGGAAAACCAGCTCCCATAATCCCATACACCTGGAGATGAGAGGGGAAGACTAGAGCATGGCTTTAGATGTCAACAGTCACACCTCAACTCTCCATGGCTCTGCTTATGAGAAAATCACAAGTGAGTCACAGCAGTGCACTCTGTGTATGCTTAGAGACCAAGCTTGAATTACCTGACAGGGTTAAACTCTTGCACTGAAAAGAAGTGCAGGAGTGAATCTCTTTATGACTCAATGACTCAAATGAAGTTCACTGTATAAGCCTCCATCTCCCAATCATCCCATCCTTGTACTGTACTTCTTTCTCATTCTCTCTCTCTCTCTCTCTCTCTCTCTCTCTCTCACACACACACACACACACACACACACACACACACACACACACACACATACATACATACATACATACATACATACATACATGTGCAGCAGGTTTTTTTCCAGCCATCTCCACTGTACAGATCATAGCTTTGCTCTGGTGCACTTTAGGGGTGTCACTGCATTTGGTCCACCCTTTATGCACCATGCATTGTTTCTTTCATATGCACTGCTGCCTGTATATATACATAAACACACCATAGCCCCAGCACACCTTGCCTTACCATATGCTTCCTTTCCAGAAGTGTAAACAGAATGTGTTTATGTAAAGTAGCCTGATCCTCAGGCCAAAATATAGCTTTATGTGTGAGAGCTTCCGGCACTTGTCAGTTGTTTGGTTGGCAGTGATTCCTAGAAAGAGGAGTGTGCAACCAGGTTCAGGTTGGTCACGGGTGTCTTTTTTCCTATTCTTAATATTTGTTTTTGTTTCTCCCCTTGTTCTGTCCATGTTTTTAGCGAGAAGAACATTTTGGGACACAGCCCTATTCCTAGAAGTGTAGCTTGAGGGCATTGAGTTTTGTGGTGGCAATACAGATTCCCTTTTTTTCCTTTTGTGAAATCTATTAGATGGCACCGTCTGAATATCTGTAATCTAGGTTTTTCTGTAGCCTATCTAATAGCTATGTGTTTGGTGCAGTGTGGTACACACTGCAGTTCTGCCAGTGGACACCAACCCTACTTGCATTGCATCCATGATCTCTAGAGCTTCCTGATTTGCATGGGTGGCAGGATCTGGCTGTGTCTAGAGGGCTAACATGAGCGGGTCCTGAAGAAAGTACTGAGATGTTGTGCTTCCCCAAATAGTTTATCCAAGATTAGATATTAGAGCCAGCCCACCCCATGCCAAGCGTCTTGCTCACAAGCATTTGCCAACATGTCACCTATCACCTTGGCGTGGAGCCTGTTGCAACTGGTTATTGAACCATCTTACTGCAATTGGGAAGCAGGCAAATATTATTTGACACAAACTTCAGTGGATGGCTGCCCGCATTGCCCATTGCACCTGGAGAGGTGGTCTGCAGTCTGAAAGCTTGGCCAAATAAAACTTGTTCATCTTTAAGGAACCACTGAGTCCTCTGTTCTTTCTGGTGGCTCAAACAAGAGAAGGTTGTTACAAACGCATAGGCTGCATGAACCCATTGTATTTCCCATTTTCTGAGATCTTCAGAGGATTAGTCATTGGTCATTGTGCCCATGGTGACTGGTAGAAATCCAAATACAGTGGTACCTCTACTTACAAGTTTGATCCATTCCAAATGCATGCTCATAAGACAAACAATTCATAAGTAGAGCAGCCCTTTCTAAAAAATAAATAAATAAATAAATAAAAATTGTAAGTAGAGCAGACCAGATCTAAAATTTGTAAAGCAGCACTTAAAACGCCAACGGTTTTCTGCTCTTAAGTCAAATTGCTTGTAAGTAGAGCTGCTCGTAAGTAGAGGTCCCACTGTACAGTTCAGAGATTGGTTGTCTCTGCCCAGGGATCAGTGCTCACAGAATTAGCTTTTTCTTAAAGGCCATTGAAAACCACTCTCGGTAAGAACAGGTGGCAGAATGCTTGAAACAATTCTGCACAATGGTGCGTTACAGCCCCAAAGTCCTAAGGCAGTGGCAGCCAATGTAATTAGCAATTTTTCCATCATTTCCTCATGCCAGTCTTTGTCCAACCTGGCTCTTGGCTTAATCCTTTCTCCCCACCTTTCCCTTGAAGCTGCCATACCCTGTACCCCAAGTACATGCACACAGGCAAAGAGGTGCACAAATACTGTAGGAAACTAGACATGTTTGAAATGGTGGAGGAGTCCTCGGCAGAAGAGAGGAAAGAGAGGGTCCTACTGGGTGCATTTAGCAGAACTGATGGGAAAGAAATGGACATGCCTGGGTCTCTGGGTGTGCCCATTTTGTACAAGAAAGCTTGAGCATATGGTTGTTGGAAGCGTCTGCGTGGGTGGTCGAAAGAAAGAATTGCACTGTTGGGAGAGAGAAAGAGAGAGAGAGAGAAAGAGAGAGAGAGTATTTAAGGAAAAAAATATAATTCTGAAGGGAAGGTGTGTGTGTGAGAGAGAAAGGTGGGGGCTATATTGAGGACTGTGTCTATAAGGCAGAAGCAAAATGAGTTTTGTATAATTCAGCTTCCATGGGGGGGGAGCATATTTAATCCAGAAGGTGTGCTGATAAGTTGTAAATAAATAAATAATAAATATTTTAGAACGGAAGGCCTTGGCACACATGATTTTTCCTCTTGTTTGGAAAACTACAAGAGCATCATTACTTGCAGTGTCTTTTGCTGCCCTTTTATTTGGCCCTACACCGGCAGGATCTAAGAAGCCAGTGGCCCCAGGGGCCTCCTTGTGCTTCCAGCAAGATGAACTCCCAGCAACTGTTGGACTGGTCACCGGAGATGGGGATGGGGAGGCTATCTGAGAGCCCAACTCGGGGAGGAAAGAGTTAACCTCCTGCCATAACTTCTGAGATCCCAAAAAACATTGAAATCTCCTTGTGGTTGATGGTTGCCCTATTTGATTTAGCTTGTTTAAAGTGGGATGTAATCTCTCAGGTGACTCTGTGCCTGCTATCTCTATATCTACAGCAGTGGTCCCCATCCCCATCCGCTCCAGATGTGATAGGCTGCAGTTCCCAGAATCTCTCAGCCAGTACACTTGCAATCTGACCCCCGCTGCCCAAAGAGCATAACAATCTGGACGTCTCTTCTCAACATTTTGCTGTGGGAGATTCCACTATCATGCACGCCAGCTTTTGTCTGTTTGGGGAGAGACAAGGTGTGTGTGTGTGTGTGTGTGTGTGTGTGTGTGTGTGTGTGTGTGTGTGTGTGTGTGTGTGTGTGTGTGTGTGTGTGTGTGTGTGTGTGTGTGTGTGTGTGTGTCGCAGGGCACAGTGGTGCTAATTTCTGAACATGTCTAAGACCGCCAGAAAGAGCAGGAAGTTTTTTTTTTTATCCTGGGGCCAGGAAAACGGGTGTTTCTGCCAGTAGGTCTGCAAAAGGAATCTATGTTGTCACCAGCCCAGGCTGGTCTCAAGCTGTTACCTTCACAGATTGGGTTCCGTATGGCATTCTGTTGCACAGGTTTCCGCGTTTAAGAGGGAAGGTGTTTGCTTGCTTGCTTGCTTTTCTGTTTGTGGAAAACCTAAACCATACAATTTTTCTGATTCTGTTTGAAATGGTATTTCTCTTTGGACTTAAGTCGTCAAAAGTATCTATGTCTACGGATATGCTGATGGGCTGTTGCTTGTCCCTCTTGGTCCTTCATTATTACTGTGATGATCAGTACTTGTACCTCAATCCCTTCTCCGTCCCGTATCTTTGCTGCTACCTCTGTGCACGTGGGTGTGTTATTCTGTTTCACGCATACAATGAAGTATCAACAGGGGAAGCAAGCTTGATGAGACGGATTCCAGGAGGTCTGGGCTCAAAGCCAAGTTCAACACTAGGCTTGCTGGGCAGCCTGTGGCAGCCTGATCTCTCTCGCCATGTTCTTCTCTCTCCGCCCCGCCCCCCCCCATTGGTAAAATGGAAGTCCCTGTAACCTAGAAATGAGAAAACAATGACAAAGCACTTTAAAAGTAAACAAACAATTGGTGGTGGTAGAAGAGCAGCAGAGGAGAACTCCCACAGCTGATGTCACATGAAATCACATAGTCTCTAAGAAAAGCACAGGGCTTATTGTCTTTCCACTGCTTTTAATAGTCACTTACTACTACTACTACTACTACTACTACTACTACTACTACTACTACTACTACTACTACTACTACTACTACTACTACTTTACATGGACTCTTTCTTACTTACCAAGGCTAGCAACCCATTTTGTATATTTCCTTGCTGAAAGGTTGTTCTACATTTCTCGATCACTCTCTCTGTCTCTCTCACACACAGTCACCTACTTGGAGAGGGACGGACAGGAAAACTACTTGGGTTTTTTTTTGGGGGGGTACCTTGTAGAATGAACATGAAGGGTTGCTGAATTCACAAGTGTCAGGAGAAATAACATTCCCCCTTTCTGGTCATGTGCTGCCTATGTTTACTTCTGGAATGACAGAGCACTTTGTAATTTAACTATCATGTCAGCTGTGTGGCCATGATTCATTTAAAAATGAAAACAAAAAAAACTTCCTCTCAGTTAAGAGGAACTATTGGGGTTAGGAGAAGTTTCTCTTAAAACACTTGAACCTGTGGGAAAGTTCAGTGTAACTCAAAAGATATTATTATTATTATTATTATTATTATTATTATTATTATTATTATTATTATTATTATTATTATTATTATTATTATTATTATTATTCAATTATCACACAGCAGACAAGATAACTACACTGGATTTTGTATTACCAATCACTAGTCAAACGCTTCCCAAGCATTTAGGACTATGTGATGTACAGTGGAACCTTGACTTACATGCTGCTTGACTTGCAGCATATTTGACTTGCAGCAAGAAGGGGCCTGTTTGACTTGAGTTGCAGGCTTTGACTTACAGCTCGGAACCCCGGCACAAGGCCCCGGAATCGGGCGGCAGCCACGACCCAGCATCGCGGCTGCCGTCTCCAAACTGCTCCTGCCTTCTTCCTCTCCTCCAGCAGCGACAGCTTCGGCGAGGCCAGCTCCGAGCACCTGGAGCTGGTCCTCGCCGAAGCCGAAGCCGCCACTGCCGCCGGAGGAGAAGAAGGGCCGGGAGCTCGGGGCTGGCCTCACTGGTTAGACAGTTGGCTCAGTCTTGTAAAAAATCTGGCTGCAGAATTCTGGTCCACAATGGAAGCATTTTAGTTGGGGAGCTGTACAGTTGTGGGACCCTAATGGTAAGCATAGAGTTGTTCAGAACTTGGAACGTCAGGTTAAAAATCAGTAAAACTTAAATGTTAGATCTTGTTGCTATGATCATTAAAAAGTGGAGGCGTATAACTTGTGGACTCTAATTCCACTGCCTCCTCCTCTCTTTGAAGAGACATTTCATTTACATCCCCAGAAGGAATCTCCTATCCCAGTCAAATTTGTGTTAAATTGCTGTTTTCGGGGGTCTTTTTCAACATATGGAACAGATTAATCCACTTTCCCATTACTTTCTATGGGAAAAGTTTGTTTGACTTAAGGCATGTTTGACTTATGTCTAGACCTCCAGAACGGATTAATGGCGTAACTCAAGGTTCCACTGTATTGGCAAATTATGCGAGCAGAACTGAGTAACACAGCTTTCTGCAGCTGACTGATGGTGACTTTGTCAACTCCAATTTCTTCTAGATACTTGCTTAGCTCATTAGGCACCACACCCAGTGTACCGATTACCACAGGGACCACTTGTACTGATTTATGCCAGAGTCTCTGAAGTTCAATTTTCAGATCCTGATATCGGGTAATTTTTTCAAGTTGTTTCTCAGTGACTCTATCACTTGGTATAACAATATCAAAGATCCACACTTTTTTCTTCTCCACAATCACAGTATCTGGGGTATTATGCTCCAAAACCCTGTCTGTCTGTATTCAGAAGTCCCAAAGTAATTTTGCATGTTCATTTTTTCATCACTTTTTCATGCTTATGATCCCACCAGTTCTTTGCTACGGGCAGATGATAGTTGTGACACAAATTCCAGTGGACCATTTGAACAACTACATTATGACACTGTTTGTAATCAGTCTCAGCAATTTTCTTGCAACAACTCAATATGTTGTCGATAGTTTAATCTGCCTCTTTACAGAGTCTACATGTGGGGTACTCAGATGATTTTTCTATTCTAGCCTTAACGGCATTTGTTCTTATAGCTTGTTCTTGAGCTGCAAAAATCAGGGCCTCTGTCTCTTTTTTCGGTGTCCCATTGGTGAGCCATTACCAGGTGTTTTCCGCATCTACTTTTCCTTTGATTTTTTTTCAAGGAACTGACCATGCAGTGCTTTATTATGCCAGCTATCAGCTCGTATTTGCATCATTGTTTTCCTGCACTGACCCTTTGTTTGCTTTACTTTAAACAACCCCTTGTTCTTAACCTCCAATAATGCTGGCTCTGTACTATTTTTTACATAATCTGCCAACACATGCTTCTCTTCTTAAACTGTCTGCTTTACTTGCAGAAGACCTCTACCACCTAATTTTCTAGGTAAATATAGCCTGTCAACATCACTGCATGGATGTACTGCATAGTGAGTGGTCATAAGTTTTCTTGTTTTCCTATCCAGACTATCTAGCTCCATCTGAGTCCAGTTTATAATGCCAGCAGTATACCTGATGATTGGTATGGCCCAGCTATTAATGGCCTTGAATTTAATGGTGTTACTACCATTCAGCTTACTTTTTAGTACTTTACTAGCCCTTTGAATATATTCTTTACTGACCACATTTTTCACTTGCCCATGCTTGATACTATCTAATTGCAGTATGCCCAGATATTTATAGGTTTCAAACTGATGATACTTAATGGCTTGTCCATTTGGCATTTCGATTCCTTTCACTCTCAGTGATTTTTCCTTTTCTCAGTGCCACTGTGGCACATTTGTTTAATCCAAACTCAATACTAACATCAATACTGAAAATTCGGGCTGTGTTGGTCAGTGAGTGTATTTCAGTTTCTGATTTTCCATACAATTTTAAGTCATCCATATAAAATAGATGAGAAAGTTTCCCTGAATTTTTAGCAGTTTGGTACCCTAAATTTGTCTTCTGCAAAATTATTGAGAGGGGAATCAGGGTAATAGTAAATAGCAGAAGAGTCACCTTGAAAACTCCCTTGTTTAATCTTAACCAATCCGTAGCTTTTGTCCCTGACAAACAATTCTGTTTTCCTGTTCTTCATCACATTTTCAGTGAGGGCACCAATATTTTACATATCCCGATGACATCCAGGCATTTAATAATCCAACTGTGCGGTGCTGAATTGAAGGCTTTTTTATAGTGTATCCAAGTCATATATAAATTAGTTTTTCGGGCTTTACAATTCTCTAGGATCATTTTATCAATGAGCAACTGATCTTTTGTGCCTCTACATCCCTGTTTGTTCCCTTTCTGCTCTACTGGCATGATGTTATTTGCTTCCAAATAATCCTGGACTCTATCAGCTATGATGCCTGTCAGCAATTTATACATAGTTGGTAAACATGTTATTGGCCTGTAATTTTCATGTATTGCTCCTTTTGTTGGATCCTTCTGAATCAAATAGGTTTTGCCAGTTGTTAACCGCTCGTTAATATAACCTGTCCTCAACATTTCATTAAATTGTTTGGCCATTTTCCATGCAGACTGGTCAGGTGTTTAAGCCAAAACCCATGCAGCTGATCATTGCCGTGTGATGTCCAGTTTTTGAATTTTGCACTTTTTGGTGATCATATCAGCTGTTATTTTTCGTTGGTCCATTGTGAACTTGGAGAATTTCTTCTCAAAATCTTGGAGCCATCCAGCATTTCTATTATAGTCTTCCTCAGTCCCCCATATGCCTTTCCCAAACTGAATGATTGCCATTTTTTCAGGCTTTTCATCTTCTACACCTATTTCTGGTTCAAACTCTGATAGAACTTTGTTTGATATGATTGAAACAACTGGTTGTCTTTATACTGAGTAAATCAAGCTTCATATCTTACCATTTTTTTAGCTGTTGCTGTTATTTGCTGCTTCATTATTTCCAATGCTTCTCCAATTTTCCTTGTACTTAGCCAGTATTTTTAGTCAAATATTTCTTGATCTTACCATTCTTTAATTTGCCCTCCTGCAGGTTTTTTTAAGTTACTAGCTTCTGCTCAGAGTCTCTTGATTTTAAGCTCCAGCCTGATTTTCCACAGTGGTTTCTCAATGCATTTGGGGGAGGGCTTCAGTTGTGGAATCCCTACTACTATTACTGCTGCACTATAAGCAATCTGATTTATCTGTTCAATGGACATTATCTGGACTATTGCAAGTGCAGGGTTTACGTCATTCATCAATGGCACCGATTTTTTCTAGGCACAGTCTTCAAAATCGGGAGCCTTCCCCTCTTTTCATGTAATGCAGCATGTGTCAGTATTTTATTCTTCAGTTCTTGCTGCCTAATATTGAGCTCTGGTGGTGTTCAAATCCTAATTGTATCTTCTTGTGGTTCAATTTTTGCAAAACATCCATATTTTCTTCAGCCTCAGACTGTTTGATGTCCCCAGATGTTATTAATCTGTTTTCTCCTCCTATTTGGATAATTTGTTGACCCCCAATTTCACAATGCCTCCTTATTTCTTCTAGTTCAACTTCACTAAACACCTTGTTTCTGATAATATATCTTCGCTGGTCAGCTAATCGTAATACAGTTATCTTAGAGTTCGGATATTCTTGTTTCCATAACTGAAGCATCCGCTTTTGGTAGCCTCATTTTTCGGGTTCTGTTCTATAATAGCATTTCATGATTGCCCGATTCTCTAGTAAAGTATATTTCTGCCACTTCTCAGATTGTTCAACATACAGTAACTCTGCAGGCCCATGCCCTGGTTGCTCAGTAATGGGACCCGTGACCTGCAGCCTATTTATCGACAGATGTCCAGGTTCATCAACACCCATTGTGGTCCTTGTTAACCCAGGCGACAACCGAGCTAGAATAAACTTTTTGTTATTATATTTCACCATGATTCATTAGTTGTTGGGTGCACAGTTGAGTCCTCTCTGGCATGGCTGGACCTACTGGTAGTTTACACTACCACTAGTACAGCCCTCAACATCACTGAAGCAGTTAAGCTCCCCGCCACGACAAGGCAGTACCCTTGGGTGGTGGTGGTGGTGGTGGTGGTGGTGGTGGTTTTATTATTATTATTATTATTATTATTATTATTATTATTATTATTATTATTATTATTATTATTATTATTATTATTATTATTATTATTATTGCTGTCCCGAGAAATATTTATTCAATAAAAGGTAGCTCCAGCCCTGTATATTTCCCTTCAGATATGTATTATTAATGGCTTTATAATTAGTCTTAATTTTTGTTTCTGCTCCTACCTCCTTGTTCCAGTCACATGATAGGAACAGTATTAGCAGTGGGGGAGGGGGCTTTGTATCTAGCCAGATGGTCTGTAGGCAAGGAACACTATCAACCAGTTTTACTCAGCACTGGTGGGCAGTTGGAAAGGATGAGCTCATAGGCTTTGTCCTTCTCCGATTGCTGTGATTTCTCTGCTTAATGTTATTGCTAGCATTTATCTTGCCTATTAATCAATGGGAATTTTCCAGCAGGACTCACCTTCCAAGCCTCATTTACCAAGAAGCGGAGTCACATTGCTCACACTGTGCGGGCTTCTCATTGGAAAAACCTGTACTCCTTTCAGATCTCCCCTCCCCCTGCTCTGGAATGAATTCTCGTCAGCAAGGATGATTTCAGTCCTTTTTAAAAATGTGATCATAAAAGGTATTAGTTGTAGCGTTCAGAGTGCTTAATCCAAAATTAAATCAACATAGGACAACAGGACAGGTTGAGAAAACCAAGGGGCTTGAAGAATGTAGCCTAATGAGAGAATGGTAGAATTTGAATTATTATTATTTATAATTGTTTATTGGATTTCTATACCGCCCATCTGGCAGTGAGATCACTCTGGGTGGTTAATAACACCTAAAGAGTCATTTAATCCATTCCTTGCCCCTATCAGAAGCTGAAATATGCCTGATAGATGGCCATCCAACCTTTGTTTAAAAATCTCCCATGAAGGAAGGTCACACACCTTCCAGTGTCATCCATTACTGTACTCTGTGAAAAAGCTATCTGGCAAGTTCTTCCTAATGTTTAGTCAGATTCTCCTTTCCAGTATGAATCCATTGGGTTGTATCTCATGGTGTAGAACAGCAAGACAACAGCTTCCTCTGGCTATCCTGTGTGTGTCAGTCCTTCAAACATTTGAAGCACCATACACCCGTCACACCCCGATCTTGCCTTCTTCTATTAAATGTACCCAATTCCCTCAACATTCCTTATAGGGGTTGGCTTCCAAGTTGTTTACCATTTCACTTATCTTCCTCTGAGCAATCCCAGCTTGGCTAGTAATGCTACTTTCCTTTAAGAAGACAATTGAGGACACAAAGGCTTGTGGCTTTCAACAAACTAACATCTCTTCCATGAATGCCGTCCTTTTCCATTTGACTCTGATGCAAAGTATGAAATGAGTGAGATCAAGCCAGTGGGTTACAAATGTGATTCCTGTGGGAGATGTTGAAAGGATCACAGGTGGGGGTGGGGCATTGGTTTTAAATGTAAAGTAGATCCATGCCTCTTCCCCTTTTAACAAGCCATTATCTTGTCTGCCTTGGTCCACGGCAAAGTTCTCTGCTTTGGCAGAATGAACTTAATTATCAAGAAACAACAGTGGCTAATTTGTGTGAGGCGGAATGAGATGAGTTGAGGGAGGGCTGTTGCCTGATTAACTAAGAGCAGGAAAAATTCACACACACACACACACACACACACACGTGTGATCTAAGAAGAGGGGCTTTTATTTTTCTATTTCAGATACATGTTTGCCCTTAGTGGGAAATACAGGTGTCTCACCTCAGCAGGCCCCAGCAATTATAGTCCTAGGCTGTTTTTGAGTGACTTATCAGCACAGGCTGGCACTCAGATAAGGTACCATAGTAGTTGTAGCAACCCATTTCTGTCAGAGGAACAAGCTGAGGGGAATCTCCCAACAGCTCCACAGTAGGATTTGCTTTCCATGATTCAGGCTAATAAGCCACGTTCGGCACCCTCAGGTCAGCATTTTGTCATCAGGCTGATGTTTACTTTTAAGCAACCCTGACAGTTTTGGAGTAACATAAAGCTTTTAATCATTTTGCCAGACAAAGAGATCTGTGGGCGTAGTGGCTACCCTGAGGCAGCCATTCAAACAGATGAGTGAGTCTGTATTGTATATGGTTGAAACTGCTGTCATTTTTCTGAGACGGGAAAAACATCCCCAAGTGTTGAGGAGCATGCAAAAGTGTACTTGCTGTTTACATGTATTGTTGTTGTTCCTTCCCCCAGATTGCTTGAACCTGATATGTAAACACTAGATCATGTCCACCCAATGCATTAGTTTGATTAGCCAAACACTCCTAAGGGCACGATCCTTGTGCTGCCTATCAGAAACAACACCACACACACACACAATGACTCAGCCATGGAAAGTGACAGAGTGTGTAGAACTGAAACCCAATTAAGGTCCCCTATAAATCAGTTTCAGCTTGATAGCACATAACTAACTAACCTGGTGGGCATAAAATGTGTTGATCCTTGGTTGTCCAGAAATATGAAAGAAGATGAAGAATTCATGTTGCTGTGGGAAACTCCTTTGCAACAAAGTCAATGGAGATGACAAACTAAGACTGGCTCCACGTGAGTGTCATACTAGACAGGCAGCAGCTTTACAGTTAGAAACTGAGATCAGAGGCTTATTCTGTCGACAGGACATCACAGGGTTTTCTGCCTGTGCAGTCAGACTTGCAAATGAAACCTGTCTCTACCTCCCTATGAGCCATCCCCAAAGCATGCTAATCTGCATGACAGTACAAGGACAAACAGACTTGTTGACAGGTAAAACAGCTCTGTTGCTAACTGCAAAGCTCTTTGCCTCCAATGTAGTTGGATCCAACCAGTGCCCTTGAAGAGCATCTGCATCCCAAATGCATTGGGCATAATATAAGGTACAGTTCAGTTAACCTAATGATGGTCTTCCTCTCTTTTTCCCAGGGTGTGATTTCCTGGTTGGGAGTGTGTGTTCATAAATAGATTTGCTTCTAAGCTGCCTCTTTCTGTTCTACAACCGTATGGAAAGAGTTATCTGGAGCATAACAAATCCTGCCTTAGGACATAAGATTAGCCTTCATGGTCTTCTCACTTCTCTGCAGTTCTGCGTCTGCAGGACTCCCCTTGCCACTCTCCCAGTCCTGGCTGGGGGAGATGCCAATGATCCTACCTTGCTTTTGCTATCCTACCTTTGCACAATGAGCCCTTTGGGTGGGGTGGGGGAGGGGAGAAGCTCCCTCTCCCCATCATTTCTTCTTTAAACCTGAGGCAAATAAGTCATGGCCGTAAGAGCAGAGCAAGACTCGGCGCCCAGACACACTCTTCATTCAGGTCCAGTCCTCCCAAGCAAGTGGCATCGTTTATTGACAGTTCTCTCAAGGCTGCTGGGACTTACAATTTCTCTGAGGCATAGTCCTAGACCAGT
Source organism: Phrynocephalus forsythii (assembly GCA_029282475.1). NCBI lineage: Eukaryota > Metazoa > Chordata > Lepidosauria > Squamata > Agamidae > Phrynocephalus > Phrynocephalus forsythii. Next base: position 115,911,027 of record JAPFRF010000011.1, read on the forward strand.
GATGATGAACCTTTTACAGACCGAGTGCCCAAACTGCGATTCAAAACCCACTAATTTTTCACAAGGTGCCAATACAGCCATTTAACCTGAACACAGGTGGCTGTGAAGGGGCGATGTCAGGTGCCCACAGAAAGGGCTCCGAGGGCCACCTTTGGCACCCGTGCCATAGGTTCGCCAACACTGTCCTAGACTAAGCTGCTCAGCAGGCAGTCTGCCTCAGGAGAAGGGCCAGTGGGAAAGGGCATGGAAAGAAGCCCTTGTACTGACTTTATTGAGATTATTTGGCTGTACCTGGATTCTACCCATCACAGTCCATCAGAAAAAGGGGGTCCAGTAGTCTGTGACTCACTCGGAGCTCCACTTTGGAAGGAATATAAAATATGGCTGTATTTTAATGTACTTTGATTGTACTATTTTTGTATTTTATTATTTCTTTTTCAGTTTTGTTAACTTGGTATTTTAATTACGTTGTGGTATCTTTTAAAAAAAAAAACACCCAGAGTGGCTCTCGGACATATGGGCAATATAAAAATAAAACAACAAACATAGGATGGGCTTATAGTAATAAAGCAGTGGAAAACAAATAAATATCTGCCTGTAAGTGAACAATGTGTGAGATATTATAAGACCGCAACTCTCATCACCCCCTCATTATGGTGCCTAGGTTGGTTGGAGGTGACAGGAGTAAAAGCATCAAAGCATCTGGAAGGCCAGATATGACCTCATCCCTACTTTAGACCACCAAATAGTGGTAAAGGATGGTTAATAGCAGAAATAAGAAATGGTCAGGGATTACCACCTTGGAACAGTCCGTGTGAATGGTCAGGCTTGATTAGATTGAGAAACCTAGCAAAGCCAAGAAAAACAATTTTAAATGATTAATTTATTTAGCAACTGGCATATTGTATTAATGATAGCCTGGGGTGGGAAAAATATTTTCACTTCCCCTACCCTCTGCCGAGCAAGGGGAGTGGTTAATTTGCCAATATCCTCCCATGGCTTGCTTCTTCAGCCACTTCACAACAAGGGCAAATTGACACTGGTACAATCTAGGCAACCGGGCATCAAGAAAATATGTTTATTTGGACCAATTCTTCATTGTTCTGATTAAACAGTGGGCTCTAATCCGAAACCAATGTGGGACAGTTTGGACTGGAATGTTCTAACAAAAAAGTCATGTGGTCAGTATTTTTAGAGCAATCCCAACCATTCCAGCAGGAAGCTACAGAGTGTGTTAAACAATGGTTAGTAGCAGAATGTACACAACCTCTCTGTCTGCTGTGGACAACAAGAGGACTTTGCATTTATGTATTGTTTATTTTTAAATTCTGAAGTAATTGTACCTTACTACCATCACCACCTATCTGGATCAGAGGACTGTCTGAATCAGACGGGTGGTGATGCTAGCAGCCCTTATCATTTCCCCTCAGTATACCAACAATCCACATTGTCTCCCCCATTTGCGGTGTTGCCCCAAAGTGAACCATTCTGCATGCAGCTTGTGTGATGGCCCTGATCCACATTGTCATGGCAGGGGGTAAAAGAATTAGATTATTTCCCCTCAGCTGACAATATTTGGATACTGATTCAGATCAGGTCCCCTGCATGTATAAAACATGTAGCTGCTACCTGTATCTATTCAGTACTGCATTGTAATCTAAGCCTAGCAGTACCGTGCAAAGGTAATTCCTACCCCTGTGACAAATAGAGCAGCAAATTGCTTTCCAAGCTGTATCACATTCACAACAGCCAGATCCAGTCGATCAATATTCTTCCAGTTTAACCGACGAAAAATAAATATTGAGAACCAGTGGTCTGCCTAGAGTATTAATACTAAATCTAGTGACATTTGGCTCCCTAGCAGCAACAGAAATGAGTTGATATAGTAAGCAACAGTTACAAGTAAGGTTTGGACGTCAAAGTCAAGATCATGGGCAGTCCACATTTTTTCTTCCTTTATTTTCAAAAGAAAATGTCTGTGTCTAGCCCTGGCTTCTTGCCCAGTGTTCAATCCCAAGCAACGTTAAACTATCACTTGGAAAAACCTAGCACATTCTAGAAATCTGGCTGTGTCAGGTTTTTGCACCAAAAACAACTAAATCAGTATCTGTGTTGATACTTAAGGCTTACAGGTAAGATAAAGGTTCCCCCCGCACCTGCGCGCTAGTTGTGTCCAAATTTAGGGGCGGTGCTCATCTCCATATTCAAGCCGAAGAGCCAGTGTTGTGCAAGTCCATGTCCACATGGCCGGCATGGCTGCAAGGAATCACTGTTTTACCTTCCCGCTTTTTACAGCAGTACCCATTTATCTACTTGCATCTACATGCTTTCGAACTGCTAGGTTGGCAGGAGCTTGCTCTGCTGCATGGCACCCGAGATTCGAACTGCCCAGCTGCCGACTTTGCAGCCAACAGTTTTCGGAGCCGTAGTCCACTGAGCCACCATGCCCCACTTACAGACATGTGCTAACAAATTAATCATGGCATGGCATTTTGCAGGCAGGAGCTAAGTTATTTTCCAGGGAGCAACACCAGCTTCAACAAACCACTTGTGAACAGTTAGCATAGAAGGCAAGGGAGATGAAGAACCTTTGGCCGTGTAAGACATTGTTGAATGCTCACCTGCTCTAACCAGCATAACCTATGATGAGGAATAATGAGAACAGTAATGCTACAGTATTAGGGGGTGGAGTGCATATATTCCCTGTTCTGCTATTGCCAAAGTCCATTTTACTCCATTTCTCCAGCTCTTAACCACTTGTGAGAACAGATCTTATGCTTGTGTGCTGGCAGTGTCTTATTTTCAGTTCTAGAGAAGCTGAACCGCACTTAGGAAGAACCATTCTGCTCAGGTAGTGCTTTTGCTTTGCCTATAGAAAGTCACTGGCTTTGTCTGACCTGGGTTAGCACAACCCACTGTCATGTCAATCTTGAAAGGGAGCTCTTCTTACTGTGGGGTTAGGCTGTGACAATGGAAAAGCACTCTGTACACCAATGGGTCCCAAGCCTTGGTGATTAGGTATTCATAGACTGCAACTCCCAGAAGGTTTGTTCATTGCCTGTGCTAACTAGGACTTATGGGAGTTGTAGTCCAAGAATATCATGGACCCCCAACTTTCGGAAACATTGTTGTGCATCCTCAGAGGTACCAGAGTGAATGGACTAAGTGGCCCAGCATGTGTCCTGGCTCCATGGGGACTAGATTCTAGAGCTCTCAAGTCCCAATCTGAAGTTTTCCTGGCAACACCACTGGCTCCGAATCTGTGGTAGGGCTTTCGTGCTGCATCCCAGTTACGTGTCCGCCACAGCCGTAGGTCTTCTGGCTTCCCCTTGCTTCGAGGAGCATCTTTAGATTATGCACTTCCAGTTGGCGATCTTTCCGTATCATGAACTGGCAAGGACCCTCAGTGCGGAAGTACTGTTTCTGGGCTTTTCTGTTTCACTGCTGGGTTTCCATTTAAAGGGGAAGGTGTTTTTGGAAAAATGAAAAATGCTTTGAGAGAATAATGTGCCAAGAAACAAAACATCTACCAGGTCTGTAATCAACATACGGTACCTTAAAACTGCCTACCATACCATCACCCTACTAGCTAGTAAATTTTCGTACATAGCTGATGTTAATGAGTACTGTGTAGGTGGGGTATTTTAACATTGATACAGGCAACTATATTCAAAAGTACGTTAGATAAAACCGTCTTGTTGTAGCAAATGTTCAGCAGTTGAACCTAGGGTGTCCTCTTTGGAAGCTTTGGGTCAGCAGATGGGATACTTGTAGCTTTCCAAATTCATTGGACTCCAGCTCCCAGCATTCCTACCTATTAAGTATATTAAGCAAAGCTGATGGGAGTTGAAGTCCAACAATATCTGAAGGGTCATGTGTTCTCGTATTTTAGGTATAGACCAGTGTTTGACAATCTTGGGTGACCCAAGTGTTCTTTCTTGTGCTGCAGTTTCTGGTAGTCTTCACAACCTACGGTGCAGTTAAGGTTTCTGGGAGTTGCAGTTCAAGAACACCAGGTTTACCCAAGGCTGGGAACCACTGCTATAGGTTATTCTGATTTAGGACATACAGTATGGTGTGGTTTATTATTTATTTGGTCCCTTCCGGATCAGCCATGCCTTTCAACCACAATCAAGTAAATGAGAATTTGGCTGTTGATTTCAGTGATATACACATGCTAGCCCAAGTATCTATCGGTATACACAAGAACATAAAGTCTCAGAGCCCACATGGGTCTGACAGTAATTGTTTGTCCTGGGAGCCTTTCCCTCTATTCCAAATGCATGGGAGTTCATTGAAATTACTGTACTTGGTAATGAAGGAAAGAGATTCCGCACACAGTTTAGTAGGGTAGCCGCATGAAATATAGAACATGGCCATATACAACATTTTAAAGTTGTGTGGGAGAGGAAATGTCCATAGATGTAGCTTGTCCCCCAAAATCTCCTCTTCCCCACAATCCTCTGTTTCGGATTAAGTACTGGATGTCAGTCCATGGATAGAGATGATGATATTAAGAGGCAAATGTTATCGCAGAGGACTGTAAATGTATTCTACACTTTTGATTGATTCATTCACACATGCATGCAGCGTTTTAGTTTCTCAAGATTGGATGACTGAATCTGTGAATTGCCTCTAGCATTTGAGAGGATCAGGAACCAGTCTGTCATGTTGGATTTATAATACCATATTCACACCCATATGCTGTCTCTTGATGCTGTACCCATGAAGTGAAAGAACTAGACCCAGAGATCATTTGGCCCGATAAACTGAAGCATGGGAATGTACATCTTTTAGGTCTTCCATTCTGTTTGCTTTCTGCTGATACGGGTTCGGTGCTTCCTCTTGTAGATAAGGATATGTTTAATTTTGTTTTGTTTACTGCTGGCTGCTGCAGTGGCTAGAGCAAATGAAGGCTTCTAGCAATGCGGTTTTGCACACATCGACTCATATGAGAGTAGTGGCACAGTGGGCTAGAGCACTGAAAACTGTCGGCTACAAAGTCGGCAGCTCAGCGGTTCGAATCCCGGGTGCCACACAGCAGAGTGAGCTTCCGCTGTTAACCCCCGTTCCTGCCAACCTAGCAGTTCAAAAGCACATAAATGCAAGTAGATAAATAGGTGCCAATATAAAAGGGGGGAAGGTAAAACTGGTTTCCTTGCAGCCATGCCAGCCACAAGGCCATGGACTTGCACAACACTGACTCTTCGGCTTGAATACAGAGATGAGCACCGCCCCTAGAGTCAGACACAACTAGTGCACATGTGCGGGGGGAACCTTTGCCTTTACCTTACTCACATGTAAGTCTTACTGGGTACAGTACTGTTGTGCAGCTACACAAAAGGCATAACTTTGAGAAGCTTGCCTCAAGAAATCTCCATTGAGTCACACAGCTCAAAATGCAACTGATCATGCCTGCAAGAGGCTCTTGCTGTGTAGCAAATAATGTCTGCAAAGATTCCTTAAAATAAATTAATTTACCTCTAAAAGTGATGCCTTGTGTGTAACTGCAACAGGTTTCCAGATACTGAATTTAATGGGACTTAGTCCTAGGAAAATGAGTGTAGGATTGCCTTCGAGGCTGTTTGCACAATATTCTTGTCATTTTACTTTTTTTTTGTTTATCCCTAGTTGAACAGTCATTGTTCCTTTCCTGTTTAATCTCCTGCAATTGTGAGCTTCCATTTTTATTTTTCCTAAAACATTTGCTGAATTTGCACAACTGTACTGTATTCAGTTCAGCTAAATCCCAATAAATTGGGTGCAGTGTACCAAAACACTGCACTGAAAAAAAGAGGGAACGCTATCGGGATGGGCTGGTGAAATGGCTACATTCTGTGGGTATGATGAGATTATCTTTTAAAATTCACTTTCACAACAAAGTCACAATCGCTGGATTAGGTGGCTTTAAAAAGATTAGGTGCCTTCATGAAGAGCAGGTCTGTCAATGGCAACAGCTAAGAACTGATAGCTGAGAAGGGAACTCACTTATTTCATTATGGTATTTTTATATGACAAGATTCAGTGGAAAAGAAAGAAAGAAATGGGGAGCACTTGAGCCGCATTAGTCTGCAGCAGCAAAAAAAAAAAAAACCTCCAACAGGGAAGGTTGTGTAAAAAGCAAGTGGGTAAAAAGCAAATGAGCAAGCCTTCACACAATGCACAGCCACCTTTTAGGAAATTAATGAACTAATCTTGTACAACACACAATTAAGGTATTGATTTCACTAATAGCTTTAAAGGGAAGTTGGAGAAATTCATGAGAAGTTCACAGCTTGGAAATAGTCCTTTTAAAGACAGCCATTCTCAACGGGGCCCTGGCACATTGGAAGGGGGAACCACAGACTGAAAACAGTTCTGCAGACACACCGCCTCATAAAGTTCGCTATGGGATTTATGTAATGCTGATTCGGCCAGTATTTATCTCACATTGTGTTTATAGACGTGGCCAAAAAAAGAGAGGTGGGAATGGCTGTCTGTGAAGATTCTAAGTCATCCAGGTGGGGTTATCTGGAGGTTGAGTCATGGCAGCTGGACTTCTTTTCTCGAGAGACCAAAAAGTTTCACTATTCGTCCAAACAGCTTCATCAGTCTGAGGGAAGTTAGTGGCGAGTACTCCAATTTATAGTTCACCTTGTTTTGATTATTCATCATGCTAATTGCTGTTTTAATATCCTCTTTTTGATTACTCAGCTGGCTGGGAGCTTCCATGAGTTGTAGTCTTGAAAGTGTTTTTCCAAACTCTGGGAAATGTATAGATTGATACGTGGCCTTTAGCCCTGGTAGTTAAATGACAGTATAGCTCTGAATTCAATGGCTGGAGGAACAGGATAGTCAGAACAATGGCAGGCATGCCTTGTCAGATGGGAAGAAGGCCACCAGTTTTGAGTTGACAGATCTCTGTTTTTTTCACTCACTAGGGCCAAAAGAGCTTTTCTTAAATTCCTTGGTGTTACTTTTCTGCTGGCAACCTCCAAAGAAAAAGAGAAATAGTGGGTGGTTAGTATCCTCAACTACATCCTTAGAAATCATGAAGGGTCTGTGAACTTCTGTAGGGCCACCTCAAGGCATTGCACTACCTGAGGCAAATGTCAATGGGCACCCCCTCCATTCCAACTGGATTGGCAGTTGAACCTGGTCCCAAAACTGAAACCAGTGTGTTGTCATCCAGCAGAGATAAAAGTAGAAAGCTAGTTTCCTCTGATTTTCTTCTACAATCCTTCAAAGTTTTGTGAAGAGTGGGTTTATTTTGTAATGGTTATATACCCACGAAAGCTGCCTAGATGCCCTAAGTACATCCTATCTTGCCTGATTTCGGAAGCTAACCAGGGTCGGCCATGGTTAGTACTTGGATGGGAACTTCCCATGAATACCAGATGCTGTAGGCGCCTGGAGTAGGAACTGGCAAAGCACTCTAGTATTCCTGCCAAGAAAACTCCATGGATGTGGAGTCACGAAGGGTCGGTCACGACTGTAACGACGCAACACCCACCCACACACATATACCCACGAAGAAGGGCCTCTCCAGGAAAGTTTCCCCAAGGCACCTAGAGACACCCAACTTGCAGAAATACTTCTTTTCATTCTCCTCTACAATCCCACTAAGTTTGCTGAAAATTGGGTTTCCCCAAGCCAGTTGCTAAAGGGCACTTCCTGGGATGGCCATGTTATGGATATAGAATAAATGTCTGAAACTCAATCTTCACCAAAGTTGGAACTCAATCTTCACCAAAGTTGGAGGGATTATAGAGGAGAGTCAGGGTTTCGAGGTGCCTGGAAGGCACTTTCCTTGTGGGGGGACCTCTTTGGGGGTGCATAACTCAGACATCCAGAACCCGGTCTTCCCTGAACTCTATGGGGTGGTCGTGGAGTGTCAGGGAAAGCTTCTCTGCAATTTTGGTGTCTCTGGGTGCCTTGGAGGGCATTTTATTGGTTTTTGAACTAAACAATGAATTTACAAATCATTTCATCAGAAAAGCATTATAAATTCCTCATTGGTGGTTTGTTGACCTTGACAAATCAGATATCAAAATGAATCACTATTTTTCAGGATTCATCCCCACCTGTAATTATTATCATTTCAGGTTCTATTTGTTGTCTTGAATGGTTTTTTGTTTCATTGTTGTTTACTTTCCTATCTTGGCTTTGCTGATAACAGTTGTGTTTTTTATTATAGCAAAGTGTGTTGAAAAAAATGGGTAAGCCATAAATTGACATAAAGGAGACATAAAATCTGACAGAGAACTCAAGTCTCCTGGCCCTTACATAATTATTTCTCTGCTACTTGCTGTGTATTTTATGTTCTGCAGGTTGGGTAGTACTTGGAATTATAGTCCAAGCTGCATTCTGGATGCAAGAGAGGAGTTGCTCCTTGGCAATGGTCTCCTTAGGACTGATACTCATTGTGTCCTACTCAATTCACATTTTCTCTGCCTTTCCTTTAACTTTTAGGTAGCACTAGATCCAAAGACTTCCACCAGCAACACTGGATGAGAATTCTACCATTGCCTAGAGCTCACTGACTCCACTGGCAACATGGATTTTGTGATGAAGCAAGCCCTAGGGGGTAAGTGTTTCCTTCCTACTCACAGCCTTACATCTGAAGCCCATTTCACCCTGCCTTGGTTATTGAATCTCAAGTGATACACAGGCCTTTTGTCTTGGTAAGAAATACGTGAGATTGCTGTTCTTGCTCTGTACATTTATATTCATTTGACTCTAAATAAATGGTTTTATCAGGTTTCTGGATTGATTGGTTAGTTGGTTGGTTGGTTGGTTGGTTGGTTGAGTGAATGATATACCATCCATCTTGGCGCTAGGCCACTCTGGGCCATTTACAACAATCAATACAAATAAATTAAACCAGTCAAATCAAATAGTTGAAATATATGCTGGAATGGGAATCATCTTTTCTTTCTTCCCCATTTCCAAATTTTTTCCTAAAAGGTTATGTATCTTTAGGACAATCTGGTACAAGGCTGGCTATTAGAGGCCAGACTGAACAGAATATAGTAGTTCTGGAATGGGAGTAAGGGAAAGAGGAAACATTTTCTGTTTCCTTCTGTAATCCTGAAACATTCTAACGTGATGCAAGATCTGCGTTTTCCAACCTCACCCACCTTCCTTTAAATCTATGCTGTAACATAAACTTCTGGTTACAAACAAAATCTAGGGGTGTCAAGTAAAAGAATCTAGGAACTCTGTCAAATCTAGGCATACAATAGAAGGATCTCTTGTCAAATCTAGGGATACAATAGAAGAGTGTCAAGTAAAATAATCTAGGGACGTTTTAACATCCTACTAGAACCAAGGAGCAGCCACTGAAGATGGTGGGGAGGTCAGGATAAATAAAAAGAGCTATTTATTTATGCAGCACAGTGCTAAACTGTGGGATTTGTTGCCACGTGATCTTGAGTTAGCAACCAGGTTGAATGTCTTTAAAAAGGAAGGTAGATGAAGTCATGGAAGGTAAGACTACAAAATAAAAACTTTCCTACTTTTTTGGAGCATGCTAAAACAAAGGTAGACCAGTATCAGTCAGTCAACAGACTGAAAAGATCTATGAAACTTTTTTAAAGTTTAGCTTCCAAGTAAAAAAACTTTAACATCTTTAATACAGTTAAAAGATCATGCCATCTTCAGGATTACAAAAACCGCAAAAATACTACAAACAGCTGCTGTATTTATGTCTGCTGTATATTATACCTCCCAGACCGGAGGCAGCATGCCTCTAGATACCAGTTGTTGAGGACACAAACACAAGCACCTTTATTTCCTGTTAGGGATCTCTCTGTGTAGTCATCTACGTACCTGGGCACATTGTGACTTGAATGCTGGGCCAAAGAGGTCTTGCATCTGATCCAGGATGTCCTTACCTATGCTCTTAATTTGTCAGAGGAAACACTGGAATGAAGGAAAAGGCATGTACCTCATGGAAAGGGATACCGGTCCTAAACCACTGCCACCTCTGGAGGGATAAACACTATTGACTGTTCTAGCCCTTAGGAGAGATCCATCACCTCTGGGCCATGATCTTTGTCAAAGACTGGGAGCTTTTTCAATGTCTGTATCATGAGACATAGACATAGGCTGCTTTGACACGACCCCTAAAATCCGCTGTCAACTTAAATTCGGATCCCCCCAGCCAGAGATCATGTGGGTTTTGTTCCGCTTCCTGTGTTCCCAATCCTTCCACACTCTGTTGCTTCTGTCTCTGGTGAGGGGAGGGAGAAAAAAATGTAGGCTCACCTCTGCCTGCCAGCAGCCCCATTAGGGATTCCAGTCTGTTAAAGGGGTGGGGGACAACAAAAACAAACAGAAGGTGGAGGAGAGCCAGGCATTCACAACTTTACAATCCACATCAGAATTTTTTTTTACCTCCGGAGACCAGGTACTTGTAAAGTGTGCTGGGGCACGCTTAAGTGGGCATGGTCATACTTTATTTTTTTTAAGTCCACTGCTGGTGGAAAAACAATTTTATGCTCTGGATCTGCAATTGTTTTGCAGCGGATTTTAGGGGTCGTGTAAAAGGGGTCATAGCTGTGTTGTGAGCCACTGGCTGCATTTGCTTTATCCCACTAGCCTTCCCCCATGCAGCCTGGTCGAGGCTCAAAGCAGTTCACCGACTGCTGACGTGAGGACCGTATCCTACGATATGTGGGCTGTGAAAGGATCTGATAGGGTTTAGTTTCTCCGACTCTTCACGGTTTCCCACATCTGATCTATACAAGTATCATGCCAGAGAGAATGGGCAGGATTCTGTTTGCTCAGATATCAGTTCCCCTGTTGCGTGTTCCCAATATTTTGCCTTTACCCAATATCAATCCAACCCAGTCATGGGTATCTAGGTGAGGAACCTAGCTAAAGAGTCCCCTGCCAAAATGCTTAGAGGCTGCAAGTGTGGTTCATCCAAACAGGAGCTACAGAAGAGAAGAGAAGAGAAGAGAAGAGAAGAGAAGAGAAGAGAAGAGAAGAGAAGAGAAGAGAAGAGAAGGGAGGGGAGGGGAGAGGAGAGGAGAGGAGAGGAGAGGAGAGGAGAGGAGAGAAGAGAAGAGAAGAGAAGAGAAGAATACGTGCTTGCACTGCCAACATGGCTGCTTGGAACCAATTCCTTTGTGGTTAATGGAACTTGCTTCTATGCGCGCATAGGTTTAGGATTGCTACCTTTAATACTTTTCCTTAGTGGCTTTCCCCCTCCCTCGAGCATGGGGCTGTTCCCTCCCAGGCAACTAGCAGATGCAAGGGACTTGAACTTTGAGAACCTGAACCGTCAGCAAGTGACTGGTTGTGTTGAGGCCAGGTGGTCTGGTATGGTGACGGGAGCGGACCAAGTAGAATGGGAAACAGGCTGTGATACCTAGTAATCAACTTCCACTATAAAAGAAAAAAAATCCAGCAACTAACAGGTGACAATTGAACACTGTTTCCTGGGACGAGCCATCTCATCCTGTCCAAGTGTAATCTAGCTGTCATGGACTTAGCATCACATGAGGCATAGAGCTGCTCTATTTGCCTTCCAAAAAACATTCCTGTCCCTTGAGGTGGGTTCATCAAACCAGATTTCCACTCCCAGAAACACAAAATCAAAAATGGCTTCATAGAGAAAAGTTTTATCTACCTGTATATCTTAAATAGAGCAATCATAACCAGATCTTTAATTATTCCAGCTTCTGGGACTCTCCTTCTGCCCTCAATGTTCTTCCCCACCCCCAGCTATTTAATTTTTCTGCCCAAGACCAGATCCGTTCTGTCAAGGATTGTAACATCACCTTTATGTCACTTTGGCAAAGCACAAGGATTGTAAACATTGTTTGGGTTGACGCTGTGGGAGGTTGCAAGATAAGGAAGAGGGGGCTAGCTCCTCTCAAGAGGCCACAGGGACACAGTCCAATTTATTACCTATGATGGCAAGGTGAGATAATGAAGCAAGCAGGATATTTGCCCTTGACTGAACGATAAGGATGTTTGTCATTTATTTTTTTTAGCAGGCAGTGCAGGAAGATTAAAGGTGCCTCAAATCCACCATTGTTGTCACTATCCTGTTCTGCTTGGAAGTAGGTGCCACTGAGCTCCATGGAATCACACGCAGTCTGTGCAAGGTTACGACCCAGATCTTTAATAACTTACCTGTCGTGACTCAAGACCATACTCTCAGACCTAGACTCTTCCTCTCTTGTTCTAGACCCTCTGCAGCTGGGCAGAGACACTGTTGTCATACTTGCAGTTTCACAAAACCATGGCAAGAGTGTTAAAAGTCAGGGGAATTCTGGCTCAAAAGAAAACCGCCTATACATATGTCTTTTCTGAAGCACTCTTGGGTTGAATCTTTGCTGGCGGGCGGGGGGTAGCTTTTGTACTTCCTCTAGATCCTGAATATCAAACTAGATCTAGCAAAGGTCACTGTCAGTCACCGTTTGAGATACATCCTGTACTAGTCTCACTTTTGGCTCTCTTGATCCTGCCTTCCCAGCCTACAGGATACGATGCCACTGGATTTGGTTTCCAATTTAGATTTTAGAGCAGGGCTGTATAAAGTGCTGCAGCCGTGTACCCACCCTCCCTCTCCTACCTTTGCTGCACCTTGAGATAAGCAGACCCAGCCATACCTCATTAAGCAGAACTACTGCCCTTTAGCAAATGGCTGCTGATTCCCCTCATGGTTGGCAAGGCAAAAGGCCCAACAGCCCCTGGTTATGAGAGCTGAGGGAGAGGCAGAGCTGGGGCAAAAAAGAAGGTCACACATGCACATAGAGAAGCCGGCAGGCGGGCAGGCATTCCCTTAGAGACTCCCTCACTCTCTGGCCCATCCATTCACTTCCCCTGAGCAGCATTTTTAAAGAGAATATGTATTTAACAAACTACAGTCCAAATACAGTGGTACCTCGGATAACAACTGCCCCAGATAACGAATAATTTTGATAACAACTGCAAATTTCCGGGTATAGGGCTGCCTCTGATAACGAATTTTCCATATGGGCTGCCTCGGATAACGAATCACAATTCCTAGGTATAGGTCTGCCTTGGAGAACGAATTTTCTCCACGGGCTGCCTTGGATAACGAATCTTCCTATGGGCTGCCTCGGATAACGAATTTTCCCTATGGACTGCCTCAGATAATGAATTTCCAGCATGCATCAATAAAAAAGTTATCCCAAGTAGCATTGCATCTGTACCTTTAAAGTGCACTTTTTAAAGAGTTTTGAGCAAAAAACCAGGTGTCTGTGCCTTTTTCCTAGGCTCCAGAATGGATTAAACGGTTCCCCATTCATTCCTATGGGAAACTGCATTTCGGATAACAACGTGTTTCGGATAACAACTAACCTCGGAGAACGAATTACCGTCATTATCCGAGGCACCACTGTATATGTGATACAAACTGCGACCAAGTAGCAAAAACAGCAATAACCAATTGATATCATTATTAGCTTAAGAGGAAGAGGATAAACATTTTCAAATCAGAAATCTGTTCCTGGGTAGAAGATAATTGTTATTTTCAAGGGACAATTATATGGACAAAAGTTCACACAACATCTTTCCAGAATTTTAAGCTGCTCTTGTGGCAGCCACATGAAAGTAGAGTTTTTATTGATAAATGTAGAAAGTGGTGACCAAAATTTCCATAAATCAATCTTTCTTTTCAATTCCTTTTTTCTGCTCTCATTTGATATGTCAGTTCATCATTGAGTGCAACTGACCATCCCGAACTCATCCAAGTATCTATTGACAAACCATCCAAATTTTTCCATCTATTAATTCTTTCTAAGCATGCACTATTTCTTCAGGAAAATTATCCTTTAATTCTACTGATATCATCTTTACCTTTTTTTTCTTCTGTATGCAGAGAAATTATTTACATTTTGACTCTGGACATGTTTGCCTAAAGGTTTTCTTCTGCCTTCTTATTACTACAGTGCCTATAAATTAACCTCAGTACAATACAATACAATACAATACAATACAATACAATACAATACAATACAATACAATACAATACAATACTGTATAGAGATCTAGGATGTAAAACCTGAGGTATAAATAATACAAAATCTAGGTTATTACCTGGACTAGGTTATGGACATAGCCACACACTCGCCGAGAGGTAAATGTTAATATTAACAATCTATCCATAAAAATTAACCTTGACTATCAATTATTCTTAGTGATAATCAGTAATAGCCAAATAACAATCGGGGTTGCCTTTCTGTATATCTAATTAAACATTAAATGCACACACACACACACGCATGTGCGCGCGCACACACACACACACACACACACACAAATAATTGAGGCTGTCTTTCTAAATGTCAAATTAAACATTAAACGATACACAGTATATATCATTTAAAAAACATTTTGCCTCCAAATTTAGAAATGTCCCAACAGGCCTGCTGATGCTTCCTTCTGTGTCTAATTTCAAATCTTGGACAGCTGGTTTATTTGCTCTCGTGTGGTATTTGCTTTCTCATTTTCTACCCTTCCTCCTATCGCCCTCCAGCTCCCACAGAAAATGAGCAGGTGGAGAACACATGCAGGGACTCTGGTAAAGAGGCGGGCAGGACAAAGGCTGGCGAGGGATGGCTTAAGGGAGATTGGGTCAAATCGATTGGCCTCCACTGCCCTCCCTGAGGCCCAGGCTGAGCCAACCACATTATAGTTCCTTTCCTTACCCTATACAGCGACTAGCAACACTGAAGCTTCTGGCCAGGCAAAATATCTTGGCTGCTAATTTGGGCCAAGGGTTGATGTGCCGCAGCAGCAAAAGGAGGAGGGAGGTCGTGCTTAGGCAGATGAAGTCTCCCAGGGAGGCTCTGGGGAGCCAAGGCTGGTTTGTGAGACGAATGGCTGGCAAACTGCTATGAGAAGTGGTGCCTCGTGGCTCGTGGCTGAGCAACTCACGCTGTGGGAAAGAGAGCCACTCCTCATGATGGTGGCAAATGCTTCCTACTCCTGTGATTCACGTGAAATCGGATTGGCACTTTCAAAAGGAACTTAGAAGAGACTGTGAATGATTCACATTGGCGTTTTTAACCTGCCCTGGAAGTGTCTCACAGATTGGGGATCCCGTATTTCAATGTGCAACTGTGTTATGGTTTTTTTTTCCCAACAGGGGAAATATCCAGTGCATCCATTGGCCAATTCAGAACACAGTGTGAACTGTAGCTCCCTGACACAAGGATCTCACATGGAGTGAACAGGCTCCCTCCAGGGCTCAGGGAATCTAATTTTGCATCTTGCACGTTGGCCACACCATCCCATCCCCCCTCCAAAAAAATAAAACTGGAGGTTTCCTACCATTTTAAAGTAGGGCTGTTCCCAGGTTCCCTGATTCAGAATGAATGTACTGTACTGTAATCTCTTCAGTCCAGAACAATTTGTGTCCTATCTGAATTCAAGGCCCTAGGTCAAAATCAATGAGCTGGAAAACCAAAGCGTGTGTGACCTTTTCTTTCTTTTCTTTTCTTTTTTGGCACTAATGTGTACAAAAGTTGAACTGAAAGAAGGAGAAGTGACCTGGTTAAATGTTAAGCAGATTGCTGACTTCAAAGGTTTGGCTACTAGACCACTTTAAAATTTGCTTTTGAAAACAAAACTGGTAGAATGAAACGATTGCTATGGGCCTGAATATACCCTGGATCTTACTCAGTTTCCCTTCATTTAAATTGGGTGGGAAGAAACCTTTGTGCTGTAGCAGTCCCTTAAAATTGAGTGTGCCCTTTTCTTCATTTTCAAGCTAATTCTTGACATTTATTCCCTTTCTGTATTAGTGAACTGCCGTGTTCCCTTTAATAAAAGGAATGCAAGTGGACTTACATATATCTCTAGCCATGGTACTTGCCATAGCCAGAGCTGTTCCAAATTCCAATACATGTTGCTGTCTAAGACAGTTACTTCACATCCATTCTCATCCCAGGAGGAAGTTCGTTGTGTGTTGATGTCGGTCATGGTCACGTGGTCTTCTTCCGGTCCTGTCCCTGTTCCTGTGTACGCACGGGCGTGATGGATGATACCGGCATGACTGTTACCGAACATCCTCGTTCTGTGATAAGATGTGAAATTCCATGCCTTTGTTCTCCTTTATTTTTTCAGCCCGACCTTCCGTTTTTCGATGTTTCGATTCTCCCAATCCTTGCCTTCAATGTGTTACGGAGCTAAGTTTGAGGCATTTGTCTTTTAATCTTTCTGCACTGCATTGCTGACTCCATAGGAATTATACTGGCGAATGGCACTTCGCACTCCTGCCACTAGATGGAGAATGGCACGTTGTGTGACGAGCCTTACCTCACGGCCACTCATCTCGGAATAAGAAGTGTGATGAGCAGATTCCCGAGGCCAGGGAGGGGAATCTCTCATCCCGCCTAAATCGCAGTTCAGGGGGTGTGGTCGGGACGAACTCCCCTCGTCCTGCAGCGGACATGCGGTTAGATTACTTCGTACCGGTCCCAAGCGGGACCGCAAACAGCGATGAGATGGACGTGAAGTATCAGCCTAAGACCAAACAACAATTAGCACCCCTTACCCATATCAAAATGCATGGAAACCAACAAAGTCAATGTAAGAACATAAGAAGAGCCATGCTGGATCAGGCCAAAGGCCCATTGAGTCAAGCTTGCTGTATCTCACAGTGGTCCCACCAAATGCGGCTGGGAGCGCACGAGACTATATATCTGTCTCCTGATACCACTCCCCTGCATCTGGCCCTTGAAGTGCCCTGGCTTTAAGCCTGGTGATTACACATCTCCATCATGGTTTGTAACCTGTGATGGGCTTTTCCTCCAGGAATCTGTCCAATCCCCTTTTGAAGGCATCCAGATCAGAAGCCATCACCACATCCTGTGGCAGGGAGTTCCACAGACTAACAACACCGCTTGGTAAAAAAAAAAATTCTTTTGTCTGTTCTCACTCTCCCAGCCCTCAATTTGAGTGTATGTCCCCTAGTTCTGGTATTTTGTGAGAGGGAGAAGAGCGTCCCCCTATTCACTTTACTCATGCCCTGCATAATTTTGTATGTCTCAATCATATCCCCCCCTCAGGCACCTTTTTTCAAGACTAAAGAGCCCCAAATGTTTTAGCCTTTCCTAATGTATTTTGCCATGAGACAAAAATCCCGCCTCCATCTCCCCTCTCCCCAATTCCTGGCAGTAAAATGACAGTTCAGCCAGATTTTATGACATCCAAAATCACTTTGCCTAATGGTAAGGCCCTCCCTGGCTACCACACAGTCACCACCCCTACAGCAAGGTTATCTTCTCCCTGATCCATAGAAATAAGCTATTGCTTGCATGTCACTCTATTCCACTTTGCCTGGTATTACAATATTGTGGGAGGTAGAGAGTAGTACAAGAAAGGACAATTTTGGATTTTTCCACTGTCTGAGAGGGCTCTTATTCCAAGTTTGTTGAATCTGAGCTCCCTCTAGAGTTTTTCTCTGGGAATGTGCAAAGGGCTGTTCAGACATTTTAAAAAATCTCATAACAAGAGCGAAAGGGGTGCTCCGTGCATGAGCTTTTTTGAAAGTCCAGCTTTCAGGAGGTACTATGTCTTAACTGCCACCGCTATTTGACATATGCCATATATTTGGAGATTGTTCTTGATTTGCTGATGGCTCTTTGGATAGTATGCAGTTGATTGCCCATCAGTTTTCAGTTCTTATTTAATTTACAGTATAAAAAAATCCAGGCCATCTTCTGCTGCAATTATTACTGCTGAATTTTTTTAAATCTAGAGATACCAGAGGAGGCATATAGGTAGAAGGCTTGTGAACTTCATTCATTTCTGTTATTCAAAACAAAACAAAACAAAACCTTGGTTTTAGAGTTTTTTTTAATCCTAAAGAGTTTTTTTTAAAAAAGACAAATATTTGTCTTCTATACCTTGTTCCATCTACTAGATCTCAAGATTCTGGGTTTTTAAAAAGCAATATCATAGTAGATCCCAAAAGCCGTAATTCTCTCTCTCTCTCTCTCTCTCTCTCTCTCTCTCTCTCTCTCTCTCTCTCTCTCTCTCTCTCTCTCACACACACACACACACACACACACACACACACACACACACACACACACACACACACACCTTACTTCCATGTTCTACTGCACTGGTGAAGATGATACCTTGAAATCAGGAATGAGAAGATGTAGCTGTCCAGATCTTCTTGGACGGTAGCTCATAGCATCTCTTGACTAGGGCAGATCAGAAGGTGAAATCCATCAACATTTAGTAAGCTGCATTACTGTTGGGCCTTTTGAGACCTCCAGTTGGATCTTAGATCTGGCATTGTTCAGAATCAAAACAGGAAGGGAAAAAAACACAAAAAAGCTAGGGGGGGGATTCACAGTTCCTGGGATGGAAGCATTCTTGATAAATCTGTACAAATATAGACAAACAGTCTGCTTACCTACTGGGCTGAGGCAGTGGTCTCAACAGGGGGCTGGTGAATTGCAGGCGGCATTGCTTGACAACGTCGCTGTTTGTAGACCGCGGCTCCCAATTTGTCAGCATTGGAAGCTATTCACGGCAGACTTTTTTTTAATGACCTTTGCCATCCAATTGATCCCGAATCTGACTGGCTTTCGCCCTTCACAGGGTTATTTGCCTTCTGAGTCACCATCCCAAAGTTGCTGGACTGCCAGTTTGTCACTGACAACCAAGGAGAGCCTTCGTCCGGGAGCTCTTGCTTGCCATTTCATTGAAGGAAAGGAGCTCCCACATCTCTCATCCCAAGATGACTGAATAGGTATCAGCTATTTTATGCTACTATGGGCTATTTTGCCTGCCCCAAGATATGACAACCTTCAATCCATCATCTCCTCCCCTTTCCCACAGCCAGCACCTTCAGGACTCCCAGAAGGGTTGCTGGTCTTTTCTTAATCCGTTATCTTTTCCACATCACCCGCTGTCTCTGCTTAAACATAGGGATGGCAGAGAAGAATGATTACAAAACATAAAGCTAAGCATGGATACTGGGTCACTGTGCCAATCGGGTTGCAGCCACGGACCAGTGACATGACCTCTTCTTTGTAATGGGGGGGGAGTGAGGGTTAAAGAAATGGAGCAAGCAAGAAGTGAAAGGAACACGTTTGATCAGGTATGTCCAAACTTCGACCCTCCAGATGTTTTGGATCACAGCTCCCACAGTTCTTTTTCATTGGCAGTCTAAGCTTAGAATTCTGGGAGTTGTGGTCCAAAACATCTGGAGGGCCGAAGTTTGGACATGCCTGTGTTTGATGTTCTAGCATGTTAATGTACTCTTCTGAGCTGGAGGATGTCCCAGGTGGGGAAAGCTTAAGTCCAGAAGAGGCGACTGGTAGTTCAGCACCGTGGATAGCTCCATGTGACATCTGGTGGCATGGCCAGACAAGATGCAGTGTCCTTCTTGTTCCAGCAGTAAATTAAGGGCCTTTTCACACAACCCCTAAGATCCGCTGGTCCCTTAAATTCGGACCAGAGATCTTGGGGGTTCGTTTCTGTTCCTCCGTCCCCACCCCTCAGCACTTCCTGCTCCTGTCGGCGTGAGGGGAGGGAGGGAAAAAAAGGACAAAAGAAGCCTTTACTAACCTGCCGGTGCCGGTCAAAGTTGCCACCAGACCCGTTACTTCCTGGTTCCTTCTCAAGGGGCTCTTAAAGGGGCGGGAGGCAAAAAAACAACAGACAAGCGAGGAGAGCCCGGCACTCTTATCCGCATCAAATATTTTTCACCTCCAGAGAGAAGGTACAAGAAAAGTGCACTGGGTCGCGCTAAAGTGGGTGGGGTCGCACTTAATTGTCTGCAAACTCCGGAGCTGGTGGGGAAACATTTCTAAACTCCGGAGCTGGGAGCCATTTGCAGCGCAGCTTAGGGGTCGTGTATAAACGCCCTAAGAGCAAGAAATGGATTTAGGAGCCAAAGGACAAGTGATGTTAAATGCAGTACTTGGAAGCACATCAAAATTGTTTTCAAGAGTTATAATACACATGGGGTTCTTCATTGCAGCCTCAGGCAGCAGGGGCAGAGGATTAACCCTAACATTCCTAGCCACAAACTTAGTGAATTCCATCACTACCGCAGTGCTCCTGAGTGGGCGCTCCCTGACCATTCCCCACCACCATTCCAAGGCTAATAGGAGGACGCTGTGACAGAGAGGAGAATTTTCCTTGGCTTTGTAGCTGAGGAGGGAAGGGTTAAAACCCCTTCCTTCCTCCTATTGTAGTCCCAATAACGGAAGTCCTTCCCCAATTCAACCAGCATTGCTATTTATTTCTTTGATAGATAGATAGATAGATAGATGGATAGATAGATAGATAGATAGATAGATAGATAGATAGATAGATAGATAGATAGATAGATAGATAGATAGATAGATAGACAGACACACCTTGATATGTTATGTAAGTGTTGTGCGTAGCTCCATGAGTACTTTGGTCTTTAGCAGTTCTGTGACCATGTTCGTTGTAAACCGCCCGGAGTTCCTTCGGGAAGACGGGCGGTATGTAAGCTCAATAATTAAATAAATACATAAATAAATAAATAAATGTGGATGGTCTCGTGCTCCATCCCTCCATTCCGTCTGAGGGAAGCTGCTTGATCTCAAAGGTGCTGGGCCTTATTCTGACAGTGCCTGCCCACACAGAATGGAAAGGCCTAGTAGGAGGGAGAGAGACCCATCTTAAATCTCCAGTGGGTCCTTTGAGGAGGTGCTGGGCAGCCATGCTAGCCTATGGTTCTCCCTAGCTGCAGGAGTCTTTGGCAAGATGGCAGCTTCAAAGATGCCCCTTCTCTCTTTCTTGGATCTAGTCTTCTGCATCCTCCAAATTATCAGAGCTCTGTATTCTCCAAGGCTTTCACGGCCAGGATCTGATAGCTGTTGTGAGTTTTTCGGGCAAGGAGGTCCCTGAGCTTCTTGCCCCTCTGAAGATGCCGGCCACAGAGTCTGGCGAAACATCAGGAAGAAAAACTTCCAGAACACAACCAAACAGCCCGAAAAACTCACAACAGTCATCAGAGCTCTTTCCTCCTTCTCGGCTACTTCAAATGCATCTCTTGAACTCATGACTCATCTAGAGTTAAACTCGAATTAAAGCAAACTGGGGCAAGCCAGTTGTTGTGGTAAAGGTAAAGGTTCCCCCCGCATATGCATGCTAGTTGTGTCCGACTCTAGGGGTGGTGCTCATCTCCGTATTCAAGCCGGAAGAGCCAGTGCTGTGCAAGTCCATGGCCATGTGGCCGGCATGGCTGCAAGGAAACGCTGTTTTACCTTCCCGCTTTTTACGGTGCTACCTATTTATCTACTTGCATTTTACATGCTTTCAAACTGCTAGGTTGGCAGGAGCTGGGGTTATCAGCAGGAGCTCACTCTGCTGTGTGGCACCCGGGATTCGAACCGCTGAGCTGCCTACTTTGCCATCTACAGTTTTGGTGCCTTAGTCCACTGAGCCATCACGCCCCTTGTTGTGGTACAATACTGTAAAGTCTATGGCAGGGTGCAACAGAGGCGGGCCTTGTCTATTTAACGAAAGCTCACAACACAAAAGAAAAATGGTTTTGTGTAATGTGCCTTCTTTGGTTGATTGCCAAAACAGAACCTTTTAAATACAAACAATGCATGCTTATGAAGGAGAGTACCAAAAAAAGTTACTGGGATTTGTGTGTGTTTCTTTCCTTTCCCCATCTTTTGTGTCACCTTTTATTCAAACTTTATTTAACAAATTGCCTAAGGAAGATTGTGTTCAACACTGGTGGCCCCAGGGCTACCACCAGCCCATCAGAACATCTCAGGGGAATATGAGTTTTGAATCTGAGGAAAGGCCTGGAAGCCAGTGATGCATTGCTCTTTTTATTTCACTCTTGGTGTCCTCCATCATGGATGTCGGCCTCTTGGGGTGGGATGGTTGGGGTGGGATGTCTTTCCTCCCCCACCACTACCACCTTTTTTTCCCTTGCTGTTTTGGAGAAATTCTCCCCCCACACCCCTATTTCTTTGGTTACTTTTGCTGATGGTGGTAAGCCTGGCTCTGCCAACATGTCTCCTTAGGCTTGTTGTTTTTAATTTATTCATTTCCCCTCTCTTTGAGTTGTTTTTAATCCCTTGGACTATTTTCAGTGTTGTCTGCCTGAAGTTGCTTGAAGGACTCAAGGAAGAAAAGAGAAGGCCTCAAATGGTAGAAAGAAGAGATCTCTTCCCAGTTTCTTTAGTTTTGATTGTTGAGAGTGCTTTGATCATATTTTTGCATGCTTGCTTAATTCCTTGGTTTTGAGGAAAAGGTGTTATGTGTAGGAGGACGTTTTCTTTTTCCAACTTTTTCCCTGTGAAAGCATGCTTCCCCTGTTTGATCTTTTTTTCCCTATTTGTTATTACTCTCTTAATTCTGATAAAGGTGTGAGTTTTGTTGGAGGGTGAGGGTTTTGTTTGCTTCTGTGGAGGTATATAGGCCAGGGTGTTTCACTTTGTGACTGTGCAGGTGTGCCACTGAACTGTGTGGGCATTTAGTTCCTGATGCTGTGCTGTTGGTTGTTGGTTGTTGGTTGTTGGTTGTTGGTTGTTGCAGTGCATGGGTGTCTCTGTGTGCCAAGCAGTCAGGATCTGGCTGGCTGGCTGCTTCCGTGCCTCCACCCCACCCACCCCAATGTGCTGCCTAGTTCCAAAGGGTATTTGCTGTACTGGGTAAGTGGCACTGAACACTAATGATGTTTTATCTTTTCTAATTCTTGGCTGCATTGCTGCTTTTTTAATTGCTTGATGGATAGATAGTTGAGGTATTTTGGCATAAATCTAATCCTGATTTCTTTTACTCACATCCTGTTTCCACCTTTTAGAGTAGATCGATTCTTTTTTCGCCTTACCCTTTCTGGCTTGGTTTTGATTTTTTTTTTGAGTTTGTAAGAGTTTTTTGGGGACTGTTGGAATGTCAGGAGACATGAACAGGAAACAAGCAACCCCAAAGAAGATCTTCTCTTTTGCGTAAAATAAAAAGACTGGTACAATAAAAATCTGAAAGCAAAAGCAAATGAAAGAGTCACTCCTGAAAGAACCTGAAACAAAAGACATATGAAAATTATTTGTCATACACATCCCCAATAGGAATCAGTCTGCTGTGGGGCCAAATTCCACCTTCTGGGCTTTCTTAAATGACATACACCTTGCCCAAAACAACAACATTTGGTGTGGTCTGTCAGATTTGGTACTCCCTTCCCCTGTTCTTAAATACTGAAATGCCACTCCTGATGCTTAATTACTAGTGGCAAGAGCTGTGGCCTGAATCCACTTGATGTCCCCAGCTGGAAGACACCCTCTGCATTAGTAGAATTTGTCCTAGTTTGTAGTTGGATTTATATTACCAGCCGATTCAGTGGATCTACTCTCTTGGGACTGTCCATGACCTCTCAATTAATCAGTCAGTTTTATTCTACAGCCAAAGTCCCAATAAGCCTTGACCTCTTTTTTTCACAGCCCTTCTCTTTGGCCCTACCCACTACTGTAATATGGCTTCCAAGAATGCCTTTAAAGCAGGCATGTCCAAACTTCAGCCCTCCAGATGTTTTGGACCACAACTCCCACAGTCCTTTGCCATTGGCAGTGTAAGCTTAGAATCCTGGGAGTTGTGGTCCGAAACATCAGGAGGGCCGAAGTTTGGACATGCTTGCTTTAATGTAATCCCATTGACTAAAAGAGGCTCCCTGTTAGTGCTTGAGAGTAGGGTTGTAGTGACACCAATCGAACGAAGTTGGGCCATGTTGCACAGCTGAATCCTACACAACGCCCTATTGGGAGAGGGGCATGTCATGGGGAAAGTTCATCTGAACTCCTTCAGACCCCCTTGGCGCTACGAACTCCTTATGTGATGGTCCTGTCTGATCTCAGCATGGCCCGGGGAGCTAATCTGGTGACAAAAGAATGGATCTTCAATGTTCCCATTTTTGTGCAGGAACAAAGTCTAGATTCCTAAGTGGCCCATAACTGGGATACTACCGCCGCCACTCGCCAGAGGTGGGAAAGGATTTTTATTGTTCTTCTTGCACCACAACTCCATAGTTCACCAGCCAGGTCTGAGGAAACACAAGGGAAATCCGGATGAGGTAGAAAGCTCCACCCTGGGCTGAGGGTCTCTGTTACTGCCTTATGCTATGGCTTCTGTCATGTCACACGCAGGGGCCACCAAGGACATGGGTAAAATGCTGGGCGGCGAAGAGGAGAAGGACCCGGATGCCCAGAAGAAAGAAGAAGAGCGGCAAGAAGCCCTGCGCCAGCAAGAGGAAGAACGCAAGGCAAAGCACGCCCGCATGGAAGCGGAGCGGGAAAAGGTTCGGCAGCAGATCCGTGATAAGGTGAGCATCTGGCTTGCTGGTTTTTGGTTAAAGGCTACAGGGCATGCACATGGCCTGTGGAGCCTCAGAGTCTTATGTATGGGCCCTCCATGGGCTTTTTTCATGTATGAACATGTCTGTACTCACATGTGTAGGAAATAGCTGGGAAATTGCTCAACTCGAGACCAGGTTACCCTTAGGACATGGTAGACTCTCTTGCATTGGGCGTTTTTAAAACAGAGGTTGGATGGCCATCTATCAGGGATGCTCTAGCCGTGCGTTCTTCCATTGGGTGCGCTGAATGAGCCCCCAGGGTCTACGATTTCCATCAGGATCCTGCCAGCTGCTCTTCTCCCGCCCTTCTTAGCAAGCAGCAAAGAGCTATCTCTGTCCAGATTTTTGTGGACACAATGGAGACATCAGAAAATTCCATTTATATGCCTGCTTACAAATGAATGGCCTTCTGGCCTGGGTGCTCTTTGCATATATTCTAGCAATCATCCTTTGGATGTTGTTGCTGAAGGAAGTCATGCTCCCTACTATTAGTATTCCCAGTTCTTTCATCCAACAGCAGCGCAGCCTCACTCTCCCATCCCAACCCAACAACACACATACTAACTCAGTGCTCCTCCGTTATCCCCTTTACGGTAGGGCATCCTCGTTGCGGTTCTCAGCAAAGCGTTGCCTTTCCCTCTTGCTTGATCTCAGTGGCAGTCCTGAGAGCCTCCTCTCCGGGAGGACTAACAATTCATTCTGCTGACATCACGTCGCCACAGCCTGAACTGCTGCCCCCTTGGGGCCTCCATGCACACCTTCGTGAATGAATCTCACTTTCTCTGCAGACACCATGTGTACGGTGGGCGAGAGGAGAATGGTTCGTGAGTTTGTGGCACGTGAACCTAGGGACGGCCGTGCTATTTGGAGGCAGCAACGAATTTTTGTTCACGGCCAGCATTTTGTGGGCCCGACTGGCCCTTTGCTACCCTGCTAGATATTGGCCCCTGTCCTGCTTGATTTGTGATGTGAGTGTGGAGAAAAAGGAAAGTGCAGATGGTTGAAAATAATCAGAGCAGTCGTGAGCAAATGTATAGACTGTGTAAAAGTGTTCTGCTTATACAGTGACCCCCCCACCTATCGCGGGGTTTAGGGACCCGACTCGACCCGTGATAATTGAAAATCCGCGATATGCGGATGCAGGTCGGGTCTTGGGGGCCTAACTGGGGGCTCTTGTACTTACCCCCAGCCTGGTGCTGCTCTGAACGGGCCTGCAAGGGCCTTCCCGGGCCTGATCAGAGCAGCCCCAGCCCTGGGGTAAGTATGGTAGGCCTGAAACAGGCCTTCCTCCCCCCCTTACCCCAGGGGGTCTTTTTTCATATACTGCGGTCCTGCGATATAGCGGGACCGCAGTATATGAACCGCAAAAGGGCAGAGGACCACTGTATACCTCCCCAAACCACATTAAGTAGTCTCTGAGGTGTTTTATGGTTTAATTAAGTAATGCAGGCTACACATTCCACCACCACTCCCAGCAAGCTGGGTACTCATTTTACCGACCTCAGAAGGATGGAAGGCTGAGTCACCCATGAGCCGGCTACCGGGGACTGAACCCCAGGCTGTGAGCACAGTTTTACCTGCAATACAGGCATTTATCCACTGCACCACAAGGCTCTTACTGTGCAGACTGAATATGCCCTGGAAACCAAACCCAACTAACCAGTTCGGTGTCAGCACGCTGACTTGGCAAAGGAAGACTTAGCAATTAGCACACTGGAGGAGCAAAAGGATCATCTTCTATTTTCATGATTAACTCAGAATGATAATCACGGCATTGGCAGGGAGCTCTAGACGCCCTTTATCCTGTCTTCTAGGGTCTACCTGCTTGGGGGCGCTATAGGCTGCATGACTGGCAGCAGATTTCTCTGAAAAGCACTGGGACAGGAGGAATCTCTGGGATGTGTTACTTGGGTTAGCCATTTGGAGTTGCAAGTCATTACTTGAAATAGTCACTCATTGACAAGAACCCGCAGGGCCGGCCCAACTATCTGACAGAGTAAGTCAACAGCCTCAGGTGGCAGATGCTGCAGCACAACAGTGACCGTCTCTCGGGTGCCCGTTCCTGAACTTCCCATTTGTTCTTCTCTGTTCAAGGACAGAACTGTGAATGCCACACAGCCTGTGCTGCTCCTTTAGACCAGGCAGCTGCCTCAGATGGAGGAGGCTGCTCCATCACGAGCACTGAAGTGAAATCAACCAGCATCCTGGTCCATTTCTATTGTATGCATTAGGGAAGAGATGGTGGTTTTTTTTCTCTTTTGTATCAAACAACTTGGGCTGCCACTGGGGGCACCCATATGTCAGCCCGTTCTCAGGATTGCATGTGTGTAAGATCTGTATATCCACATCAGTCTGTCTGGTGGGCTGTCTTTCTTCTGTTCTTGTTGTCAACTTGAAACCAACATGTAGCGACCCTAATGGCAGTCTCACAGTGAGAGATTTGGAGTTTCCCTAGCTGATCAGAGCCTCAAATGCAGACCACCCAAATCCCAGTCTATCACTGCACAACGCTGGATATCTAAGCCTCTTTTAGCTCAAGCAAAAACATACAATTATCTGATAAATGGCACAGAGGTCATTTGGTCCCTTGGCAGAACCTGGGAGAAAGGGCACTTTTCATTTGGGGAGATGGGTGTCCCATTGCTTTTCACTGTGAAAATAACAGTACAGGGAGGTGCACAGAAGGCTTGGCTGACTGTGATGTCTGCTTTGACAAAGCAAGGATGTGTAACCTCCAGAATTTAGCAAAAGACAAGTAAAGCAAAGTAAAGCAAAGTGTTCTGCTTATATACTGCCCCATACCACTTCAAGTAGTCTCTGGACGGTTTACAGTTTTTTATTACAGTATGCAAGCTACACATTGCCCCCTCACCAGCAAGCTGGGTACTCATTTTACTGACCACAGAAGGATGGAAGGCTGAGTCAATCATGTGCCTGCTACCTGGGATTGAACCCCAGGTCTTGAGCACAGTTTTACCTGCAGTACAGGCATTTAACCACTGCACCACGAGGCTGTGCATGCACATATGTGCAGTAGAACCCCTGCATCCATAGGGGACCAGTTCCAAACCCACACATTCCACTGAAAAACACAAGAGTACAGCGAACTCTATTTTAATAGCAAACACTATGGATATCTTGATCTCTGATTCCCTCTAGTGGCCAGTCAGGGTATCTCTGTCTTTAGAAATAGACAGTGGTATCTCAATTTACGAATTTAATCCGTTCCGGAGGCATGCTCTTAATTCGAACTACTCTTAAGTCGGGGCACCTATCTAAAACATTGAAAAAAATAAGTTAAAAAATCAAAAACATGGGGAAAATGTAAATCGAGCAGACCATAAAATTTGTAAGGCAGCAGTTAAAACGCCAACAGTTTTCTGCTGTTAAGTCGAATTGCTCTTAAGCTGAGCTGCTCTTAAGTCGGGGTACCACTGTATTTCTAATACTGTGCTATATAGTCTTTCTATACTGTATTATCTATAGTTAATTTCTAATCTTTACAGTTAATTTTGGGCTTGGGGAATCCCAAGGACTCAGAGGGAGAAAGTTACAGAATTAGGGCTGACAGGCTGCAAAGACAGCCTAGGTGCCTGCCCCTTTCAGCAACTGTGGAGGGATGAGGTTTTCGCCTGATTTCACCTCATGGGGTTTTGAACCTTTCAGCAGGGGTTGCGTCTCCTCTCCTCCTCCTCCTCCTCCTCCTCCTTAACATAACAGTGAAAGGAATTACACTCCTAAGTGCTTATGATTCTTTACAGGATCTGCCAGCCATGACTGTCAAAAGGGTAGTCTTAAGGATTCATCATCACATCCCACCCCAGTTCTTGTGCTGCCATTCTTGGTTTGAATCCACCCAGGGCTCATCCATCCCTTGAGTTCTGAAAAGCTTTCCACCTTCTGGCCAAGCTGTCTTTCCCCCTGGGGGAAACAAAGGGTCAGGTTTCATTACAGCTCCTCCCAGTTTGAACCAAGAACAAATCTGATGAGCAGAATGAAGTGGTATAAAAGAGCTGTGTGTGGAGAAATGGTGGGAAGAGGGTGCCTGGGCATAAATAAGATGGCAAGCATTGGTACCTGGGGTGGTGGGACGGCCATAAATGCCAACCAGCAGGAGCGAGGGAAGGAGGATAGATAGATAGATAGATAGATAGATAGATAGATAGATAGATAGATAGATAGATAGATAGATAGATAGATAGATAGATAGATAGATAGATGATGATGGATGCATGCATCCATGCATCCATGGCATGGCATGGCCAGTACTTATCTCAAGATACAGATTTATTATGCTGCATCCAAAGAGCACTGTGCTGCCACATTGGCATCAGCTCTGGAAAGTTCATCAACTTAATGTTGATGTAGGAAGGCCTTGTTCCCAAGGTTTCTCCTTCCTTACCATCACCTCAGCTCTCTCTCTCTCTCTCTCTCTCTCTCTCTCTCTCTCTCTCTCTCTCTCTCTCTCTCTATCTATCTATCTATCTATCTATCTATCTATCTATCTATCTATCTATCTCTCTCTCTCTCCCTGCCCCACCCCCGGCCTCTGCCATTCATAGCTCCACTCCTGGCTTGTGCAATCTATAAGAGCTGCATTATGGCCTGGCACTCTGTATTTTCCATCTTCAGTATCCTGCTGCAGTGGCAGATAGCAGAGGAGATGCTGCCTGTGCCCAGCCCACAATATTGTGCCAGCTGGAGCAGATGGGAAGAAGAGATTCCAGCTGGTATGAAAGAACACGTGGCACAATGTGTCTTTAATTCCACAGTAAGTTCAACTTGTCCAGATTTTGCATGGCTCCAGATTTTCTCTGAGGGGCTCGTGCCTATCATCCTAACGAAGGTGGGGGAAATAATATGGGCTGCCACAGGCACTTTCAACTATGATAGTCTAACATGGGCTGGGCAATCTGTTACATTCCAGATGTTGTTAGACAGCAACTCCCTTCAGCCCCAGGCAACACTGCCAGTGATGAAGGATGATGGGAGTTACAGTTGAACAATATCTGGAAAGATGCAAGCTGTCCAACTTTGCTCTGACCTCTTGTTCCAGAAGAGGTCATCACGCACTGCTTGGAGATTTATTTGTGTTCATTCATTCATTCATTCATTCATTCATTCATTCATTCATTCATTCATTCATTCATTCATTCACATATATGTTTTGTTTCCTTGGGAACTATAAGACCAGGTAGGACACTCAGTCACAGAACACAAAGAGACCAGCTTGGCTGGCAGATTGATTTAAAAATGGTTCCACATCTCTCAGGTCTGTCCCCACCACCCGTTCTTTTGTCAAAACCCTGAAAAGGCCTGTAGAGCAGACTTAGCTGTGAGAGGTTCTCACCACCAGGTGTTGTGGGTGCCATCACTTGGGCGTAACCTGTGCTGCCTTCACTCGAGCTCAGAAAGGTTGTGTTTCCAACATAATGTAAGAAATGACAATAGTTATTTTATCAGAACAATAGGTACTTTGTTCTAGTTTTGTTTTAATGAGTTACTTTCAAAAGAATGCTGAGAAGTGTTTAGGGAGGGGTGTTTCAAATTTCATGTCATTTTATTTTTACAACAATGCTAGACATTTTTCTCTAAGTACTCTATGGGCCTTTTCACACGACCCCTAAAATCCGCTTGCCACTTAAATTCGGACCAGAGATCTTAGGGGTTTGTCACTGTTCCTGCGTTCCCACCCCCTCCGCACCCCTGGCTGCTGGCTGCGTGAGGGGAGGGAGCAAAAAAGGAAGAAAAGAATGCCGGCTTACCTCCGTTCTGCCGTCCCGGCACTGCATTCAGATCTCTTAAAGGGGCAGGGGGCAAAAAAAAAAAAAACAGAAGCAAGGAGAGCCCGGCACTCTAGGTTACATCTGGATCTGGGATTTTTCATGCTCCGAGAGCAGGTACCTGAAAAGTGCGCTGGGACGTGCTTAGGTGGGCGTGGTCGCACTTAATTATCTGTAAACTCCGGAGCTGGTGGGGGAAACAATTTTAAGCTCTGGAGCTGGGAGCCATTTGCAGCGGAGTTAGGGGTCATGTACAAAGGGCATATGTTGCAGGGAATAATGAATACAAATCAAGACAAGGAGTTACTTTTTAAATGCTGTACTATGACATCAAAGGCCAGAATTCTGTTGCTATTTGTGTAATTTGCGTAACTCGATGTGGCTAATGGACAAGGTGCTAGGTCATGCACCCCATTACACAACCAAGATACACCAGGGCATCTCAACAATTAGACACAGCATACTGCAGAAACTTGATGCAAACACGGATGGGTTTCTGATCAATGGGATTTATTTTAAAACACTGTGACGATTAGCAGGACTTGATGGCTTTTTTTTTTTAAAAAAGTAACTTTCCCAGCTCTGGCTGAGACTCCTCTCCCTTGGCCTGTTTCTGAACTCTCCTGCATCTCTCTCCCTCCCTCTCCCCCTCTCTCTCTCTTAACCCCTGCAGTATGGCCTAAAGAAGAAAGAGGAGAAAGAGGCAGAGGAGAAAGCAGCCTTGGAGCAGCCGTGCGAGGGGAGCCTGACGCGCCCCAAGAAAGCCATCCCTGCAGGCTGCGGTGACGACGAAGATGAGGACGAGGAGAGCATCCTTGACACCGTGCTCAAGTACCTGCCTGGTCCATTGCAGGACATGTTCAAGAAGTAACCGCCACGCCTGGAGGCCCACCTGCCAAGCCCTGGCACTGCCCTGCTTAGTGCTCTGGGTTAGGATCTCGGGTGGGGTGGGGTGGGGTGGGGTGGGGGGTTTCATTTGGTTTTTTTACTACATTCGATCCTCTCTTCTTTTTTTTCTCCACCGTTCGGGTTCTGTTCCAAGGGGAGATCTTCACATACATGTCCTTGTGCCATGGTGCTCCTGCCAAGCCACCAACCCCAATCACCACCATCCCTTGTCACCGGGAGAAGCACACCGGGCACAGGACATGCTCCCCTTCTTGCACCTCCCATTACCCTTCAGACAAAAAAAGGGGGACCACCCCATTTACCCCCTGTGCTCCCAAGAGCTACAGGCTGGGCACTGCCGGGAGCCTGGCTCCCCCCCCCCATCTCCTCTTCGCCAATGCCTTCCCCAGGTGGAGCTGGAGGTGTGTTGTGCCAAAGTGCCCACTGGCTGTACAAGGGAAACCAGCAAACCACATGGTGAGCCGGGGTGGGGGGGACTGGGACCAAACTACTGACGAATGCCTCACGGGGTCCCAGAGGCAGAGGGGAGCCAGAGCTCTGCGCAACACTGTCCTCCCCACCCCCAGCACCACCACTCAACATTCCTCAGCGCCACACTGACTGCCAGGGAAGGAGGGTATGCCCACTTCCCTCCATGCCCTTGTTCCTGCCTATGTCCATGGGGCCAAACAAGCCCCCCTACATTCCGTCGCCAACCAAAGCAGTGACCAGTTAGAGCACCATCCCCTCCCCACCCCACCCTGCCCCTAATCCTCTCAGTTCCAAGGGCTGTTGGCATATAGGATCGTCTTGTCACATTCTGTAGGTTGCGGAATCAAAGTCACACCACAGTTACCAAGGCAGACACAGGTGCGCTGAGAATCATGAGGTAGAATCTGAAAATCTCTCATACAAACAACTGTTTAATCCCCACCTCCCATTTTCTCCCTCACTCCTTCTCCCTCTCCCGTCCCGCTTTGACACAAAAACTTACACGTGTTCTGTTAGGGCTATCCAAGGGTCCACAGTGCGCACCGTTCAGCACTTCCTCAAGATCTGTGGGGTGAGGCCTGCCATTTAACACCTCTCAACCCCTTCAGAGAACATGGAGGACAAGGAGGTCACCCCCCCATCCCCAAACCCACTCGTAGCTCTCTCTCACACACACCCTTGTTTCCTTCCCAGTTGGAGCATGAAGCCAAAGTTCCCTCCAGCTTGTCCAGGGGCCGAGGGTGGAGGGGTGACAGTAACACGGCTTTTGGTTCTGCCTCCTCCCCTGCTGTGAATCAAAGGAGGTACATCGAAAGACGGAACAGAGAGAAGGGTCATCGGCTTCCAGGGCCTGAAGAATGGTTGACGAGACCTTGCTTTCCCATCAGGAAACATCAGGTTTTCTTTGTGATGGATGGCAACCCAGAGGGTCTCTGTGGAAAAAGGGCAACGCTGAGTACAAACGAGCCCTGGGGCATCTCAAAGCCCCTGTGAGCCAGAGCTGGTCACATGCCTCCTGCCCTCACATAAACATTGGTGCACAGAGTTGCACAAGCATAGGGAGCACTCGTGTCACCGTTGTTCACGCCCCCGTGGCGTGAATGTCATTCCCTTTCGTACTGCCCAAGAGCTGCTAAGGACCCCCTTGCGCACGCTCTCTCTCTCTCTCTCTCTCTCTCTCTCTCTCTCACACACACACACACACACACACACACACATGCAGATGCACACACACACACACACACACACACACACAGATGCACACACACACACACACACACACACACACACACACACACACACACACACACACATTGTTTAAGAGATGCCTCATAGCCTGTGGGAAGACTCTCCATGCTTCCACTGCCACAGCCTGGTTCTGCCCACCGATGTTGTGTGATCTCCAGACTCCTCTAGCAACACAGCCAGGTCTTCCCCTTGGCTGTACCGTCCCTGAATTCACTCCCTGCCTGTGACTCCGCTGTCCCTCCAGCAGAGCCACAATGAGCTTCTGGGTGGCCTGTTCCTTGCCCCGGTATCCAACCATCCTTGGCCAGCACTGAAAGCAACCAGTCAAGGGCCCAGTCTTCCTTTGGGGAAGTTCTGCGGTTCTCTTCCATAATGTGCATTGGTTTAAAAAGGAAGTTCCTGATGGGGCCTCCCTGCCAAGGTCACCTGGCACCCACAGGCTTTCTCTTTCACTGTTGGCGTTGAGTTTGAACTGGAGGGATGAATCCTTGTATCCAGCATCTGCCCATCCTTCCTACCTTCCTTCCTTCCCTAATAGTTAAAGCCATATCAGTTAGACTGCAATACTATCAATACTATTAAAAAAAAAAACTCTGGCAGGCCACGCTCTCTCATCTTGTACAAAGGAGCGTCCTGGGTTAGGGGGGAGCCCCCCCTCCTTGCCCACAAGCCTGCTTGTCTGTGTCTCTGGCCACCCACTGTGTGGCCCATGTGTGTTTCCTCATTGGTGTCTCTGTAACAGGGTAAACCACCCACAATGCCTGTCATATGTCTTATTGTCTCTGCTAGTCACTCACTTGATGGTCACCCTATGGCCCCATGGAGCCCAGGGCTTGTGGGGGGGAGGGGCGTGGGGGGCAGAGGGACCACAGGCAGAGTGAAGATAGGAGCAGGCTGGAGATGTGGGGGGGGGGATGGACCATTAATCCATTGTTTGTCCATAAAAGCATGTGGTATGGCTGGTCATTGTGTGTGTTATCTCACAAGGCAGAGAGAGTGTGGCCTGACTGACCAACAGGAGCCCCGAAAGCTCTATGCTGGTATGTCATAGTGGCACTCCTTTGCCTGGGCTGGCATGCGTCCATTGTCTACTTGAGCCTCCTGGCTGCATGTTGAAACACTGCAATAAATCCACCTCTCACTTGGGGCAAAGGGCTGATGCAGAAGCCAGTGTCTCACACCTTCAAGGTGCTGCTGCTGCTGCTGCTGCTGCTCTCTCAATGTGTTTGGAGGTTGGGGGCAGGGTTGGCCTCTACATCCTCACAGGTTGGGCACTCCCATCCTTCCAAGTGTGCTGCTGGGTGCCAGTGAGCCCCTAAATTCCATAGGCTGCACACCTTCTCCTTATTGGCCTGTCCTGAGCAAGATCTAAAGACAACCAAGGCTGCTGGGAGTGTCGAAGGGCCTTTGCAGGTGGCAGTGAGCACCACAAAAGGAAGAAACTTGATTTCACTGTGCGGCAACCTCCATTGGGGGTGGGGGGGTCGCATAATGGGGGATCTTCTCATTTGACCCTTCGTGATATGGGACCCCCACTCTTTTGGTGTCTCCTGCACTACCGAGGTAAGGTGAGACGTTCAGAACCTCACAAAACAAATCCAACATACGGCTGCTCCCCACACCATCAGGAATCGGGGGAGGGGGGATGGAGGTAACCCTGGGGTCGCCAAGAACCATTGTGTGGGCCTTCCTAGAAGGACCACGAGGTTCTGATAGTAACTCCGTGGCACTGGGAGGGAGCTACAGGACAAGAGTGCCCAAGGCCTGAAGATAGGCTGGAAAAAAACAAGGCCAGTCGTTCATTATCCTTGTTAGCTGACAGAGAAGCTGCTTCCAGACGCCAAGTGTTTCTGCAGATCAGTGTGAGTGTGTTTCTTGCGGGGTAAGGGGGGAAAGAGTCCAGAGAGGGAAAAGGGGGTACCGAACCTAACCTCCTTCCACCATTGCCTAAATGATGGATATCAGACTTCTATCTTTCTCAAATCCTACACTCACCTTTAGCCATGCGTATCATAAAGACCTCCAAACGCATGGTTGAGTCTACACCGTCACATGCGTCCTTGTAGTGGTGTGTGAAAAATACACACATTGTAGGAGTGACCATTTGCAGCACTGTGTGTATGAAAATGTGTGGGACTGTGGGGTGGGGGGGGCAAGAAGTAACTGGTTTTTTACCAACTGGGGCATATTTCCATAGACATGCGGCCACGCAGGCAAAGTGAGCCATGTACATGTGGACGTATCGGTGCCCGTCGCACATCTTGGCAGGCAGGATGTGTGTCTCAGCCTCAGATCAGACAAAATGTTCAAGCCTCTCTGTCCACCAGTGTGTCTGTCATCATGTGGCCCAGTGGGTGCTCCCACGTCTTTTCCATTTGTTTCCAGGGTGGGGCATCCCTCCGGGGCTCAGTGCTGGCACAGAGGAATGGGCGGGTATCAGCCGTCATGTCCACCTCGGCTCTCCTTCCCAGTCAGGTCAAGAGCATCACCGGAGGGGCCCTACTCAGTTCCCACGTGCATGGATTTCTCTGTGTCTGCTTGCCTGTCACTAACGTGTGCAAAAGGTCAGCAGCACCAGCTGCCCTCTGCACTTACCCATGGCACTGTGTGAGCCATCACGCGATCTGCTTCCTTAGAGTCATTGTGTCTGATCAGCTAGTCGTCATCCCACTGGCACCTGGGAAGGGCGTCTGTCACAGGGATGGGGCCAAGAGTGCTTGGAGGGATCCCCCAGGGGAGGATCTGCAGGGGAACCTCAGTCTTCCCCCAAAGAACTGAAGCCGGAGGCAACAAAGCACACCACTTCAAGGCCAATTTGGGGGTGGGTTGTGCATCAGTCTGCCTTTCATTTAACCTGGGGGAGGGAGGCCAGCAGGGAGCCAGCCACAACCCCTTTCCCTGCCTGTGTGGGGTGGAGGATGCAGGCATAAGGGGGCAGTGCAGATTTGAGGGGCTCCATCCATCCACCTTATGGTGACCATTCTGCTCTAATTAGTCTTTGGAGAATAATGGAATAAAGGAATTTGTACATTGCCCTGTGTCGGTTGTCTTTGGGAGCAAACTGTGGGAGGCGGGCTTGCGCCTGTCGGCAGCAGCATCTGGTATAGAGTCAAGATGGCCCCTGCACCGGTCTAGGTCTAAGGCACTACTCTAGGCTGTTACCAACACTTAAAACACAACTACCCAATCCCACCCACAAGAAGGATATTGATGGGCTGAAGTTTGTTAAAGGAACCAAACCTGGTAAGGAATGGCTGAGAGAGTTGGACATGTTAGTCTGAAGGAGATTGAGGGGGTGATAGGACAGCCATCTTCAAATGTTTGAAGGGGAATCACATGGAAGCTGGGGGCTTGAGAGAGGAGGACCTCAACCTATGGAGACAAGATGCAGGAAAGAATATTATAGGACTAAATGGTAGGGAGAGCTTCCTACTTGTAAAAGGATGGATTACCTCAGAAGGCACTGGTCTCACTGGAAGTCCTTAAAGAAATATTGGATTACCCTCTGTTAGGGGGCACTATAGCTTACCTTTCCTATTGTTGCAGGTGGTTGTATTTGATGTATCTTTTCAGATATTTGTTCAGTGATTGAACCAAGTAGGACACAGAAGAAAAGCATTTGTTATAGTGCTGAAAAAATGCAAATGTTTTGTGGCACCAAGCAGAAGAACTACCATTCAGAAAGGATCTAAGAGGGCTATAATGCAATAAACCAGAAGCTTCGAAAATATGTTACTTATCACAAGGACTTCATTGTCAGTTGGACAGCTCCGTATCTTCATGCAGGAAGTGGTCTTGA
This sequence comes from Phrynocephalus forsythii, assembly GCA_029282475.1. Taxonomy (NCBI): domain Eukaryota; kingdom Metazoa; phylum Chordata; class Lepidosauria; order Squamata; family Agamidae; genus Phrynocephalus; species Phrynocephalus forsythii. Next base: position 115,947,568 of record JAPFRF010000011.1, read on the forward strand.
TTGGTTTTTCTAGGTAAGTGCTTCACAACCTTGGTTCCCCAGATGTTCTTGGACTACATCTCCCAGAAATCTTGGCTACCAGAGATAGTGGTGACGGCTTCTGGAGGTTTTAGTCCAAGAACTTAAGGGGACCCAAGGTTGGGATTCATTGTTCTCTCTAGGCAGACATGGGGAAACTGTTGACAACGGTGCTTTTTGGTGCCATCCCATATCTCTATTCCTCGCCTTGAACTGAATTAATGGTGTCAAGATCAGTGGCAGGTAGGCCTGGGAGTGTGAAGCAACATATTGTCCCTGTATTCCTTAGGCTGCCACAATTCTCATTTGCAAAAAAATATAAAATGAGCCATCCAGAAACCAAAAGGACCAGAGTCAATAACTGTTCCTTTTTGGGGGGGAGGGAACAGAAGATTTCAGAATCCTCCAGGCCACTGAGAGCTATAGTCTCGTTAGAGTTGCCTTTTCAAGCTTTGTAAGAAAGGTGGCGGTGGGGGTGGGTGTCAATAGAGAGCATTCAGTAATACAGCAAACATTCCTGGCCATTCCTGTGCCTCTTGCATCAGACCAACAGAGCTGGGAAGAAGGCCCACCCTGTGCCTTGAGCTCTGCACCCCAGCTGGGCCCTCCGAGCTGGCCATATGCTCTTTAAGACAGCGTTTTTCAACCACTGTTCCGTGGCACACTAGTGTGCCGCGAGATGTTGCCTGGTGTGCCGTGGGAAAAATTGAAAAATTCTAAAGAAATTCAACCCAGGGCCAGCAGGCAGCCCCCACAGCTGGGAGCGCTAAGCGTCCAAGGGCCAGCTTGGCTCCTCCCCCCCAGGCCCGCGGCGCTGGTGTCACTTCCTCTCCGGCCGGACCTGACCCCGCTCATTCTCTTAGTGTTTGCCCTGTGCCTGCCGCCGCCACCGCGACTCGCTCGCTTCCCTCTCCCCCCTCCTTTTTTTACCCTGGACCACCACCACCCCTTTCCTGGGAGCTACCAATGGACTGAGCCGCCCGACAGCCCGCCCGCCAACACGAGCCGGCCCAGGAGCCCCAGCCCAGAACAAACCACCAGGTGAGGGGAAGGGGAGGAGGGGTGCCCGGCTGCCCCACGAGCACCGCAAGGGCTGCGAGGAGGAGGGGATGGAGGAGGCCTCCGCCGGGCCTGGGCTGAGGAGGCGGGCGGGGGGGCTACTGGCACGGCTGGACGGCTGGACAGCCGGTCTTTAGGGTCCAGGAGGGGAAGAGCCGTCTCTGAGGGCCCCCGCGATGGGTTCCTTGATGTCTTGCCCCTTTCTTTCTGTCTTGGGTCGCCCTCTTCTCTCTCTCTGTCTTTTCTTTCTTCCCCCCCCCACCTCTCTCTTTCCATTTGTACCCTTTCCCCTCTTCATAGAAACGTGCTCATTTCTAGCCTGCATATGTATATATCTAGCAACCTGCCTACTGTAATTAAAACTGTAAACCGCCCAGAGACTCTTTGAAGTGGTATGGGGCGGTATACAAGCAGAACACTTTCTGCCTTCTTTCCTTCCTGCCTTCCTTCATCCTCCTCCCCTCCTGTCGCTGGACTTGCTGAAGGCATCTGCCTTGGCCACAGTGTGGAGAGCAAGATGGGCTTTTGGGTGTTATTTGTGTTCCTGGAGAGTCAGTGCCCCTTCTCAGGTCTCCACTGGACGCAGAAGTCCATGCAGGGCAAAATGTCTTTAAAAAAACAACACAGGTAAGTGGGAACTGGGTGCTAGAGAGCGGGCTGCCTAAATCTGTGGCTCCTCTGTCCTGCTTCTCCCTACACCAGCAATGGCGAACCTTTTAGAGACCAAGTGCCCAAACTGCAATTCAGAACCCACTAATTTTTTTGTAAAGTGGCAATACAGCAATTTAACCTGAATACAGGTGGCTGTGAAGGGATGATGTCGGGTGCCCACAGAAAGGGCTCCGAGTGCCACCTTTAGCACCCATGCTATAGGTTCGCCTACAGTGCCCTAAAAAAACTGTTAATGTTTTGCAGCCAGTTAATGTTGCTATTTGATTCCTATTCAAGAGAATTACTTTATATATAGTCAATATAGGCACAGAGTTAAATTTTTTAACATTTTCTAATGGTGGTGTGCCTCGTGATTTTTTTCATGAAACAAGTGTGCCTTTGCCCAAAAAAGGTTGAATAACACTGCTTTAAGAGATGCCAGAAGGACCAACCCAGCTCTGTCCTCAGAGGTTATCCATGATAAACACAAGGCAAGTAGTCAGGGTGGGGGAGGGGGGAACCTAGCGGTTCACCTGGCTCTGAGCCAAGCTTGCTGCGACTTTGGGAAAGTCCTTGCCACCCAATAGGCTTCCCTCGGTTTGCAAAGCAAGCTAACTCTCTCTCTCTCTCTCTCTCTCTCTCTCTCTCTCTCTCTCTCTCTCTCTCTCTCTCTCTCAAGCCTGAACACCAGTCCTGATTCCTGAATAATGACGTTAGGATTAGTGCCATCAATTTAAAGTTTGCAATGTATTCTGTGCCTAGCCTAAGCCTACCATTAGCTTGAGAGGTACTCAATCTTGTGCCAGCCATTCACACCCATGGGGATAGATAAGCCTTGTTGGAATAGGCTGCAGCCCATCCAGTCCAGCATTCTGTATCACACAGCAGCTCACCATTTGCTTCAGGGTATTTCCCAAGCAGATGTCTTCACCTGCTTACAATTCCCTGCAAATGGTATTTAGAGATATCCTTCCTATCTCTCCAACCCAGAGGTTGTCTTTAGGCATCCATAATGATAGCCATTGATACCCTTGTTCTCCATGAACATGTCCAATCCTTTCTTAAAGCTCTCAAGGCTGACAGCTGTCACCACTTCTTCTGGCAGGGAATTCCATAGACCAGTGATCCTCTGGGTGAAAAAGTACTTTCTCTTATTTGTTTGAGATCTAGCACCAAAAAGTTTCATGGAGTGCCCCCTAGTTCTAGTGTTGTGCAATAGTGAAAACAGCTTTTCCTTATCTACTTTGTCTACACCGTGTATGATTTTATAAACTTCAATCAGGGCACCTCTTAGGCACCATCGTTCAAGAGTGAAGAGGCCCAGCCGTTGCAGCCTCAGATGGTAAGGAAGGTGTTCCAGTCCCCTAATGATTCTGGTTGCCCTCCTCTGGGGTAGATCTTGGCTCTTGTTTCAAGCACGCACACACATTGCTGATAAGGGTCTGAATTACCCCTGTACCAGAAGCATGGTGGCTGCACTGAGGAGGGATTGGCAATGTGCTGCCAATAATGGGAGCCCAAGGTTACTAAGTTGGCATCACTACCCTCTCGGGATGTGAAGCTTGCTTTTCATGGTCAAGGCTGTTCCAAGACCTTTTGTTGCCTGAGCAGGTATCATGGCATCATCGCTCCATGCCATCCAGGCACAGAAGATGACTGGGCTGGCAGTAGACTCTTACCTCCATTCCTGGCTATGGGACAACAGCGTCCTCATCCACCTTGGAGTCACCAAGCTAGTTATAGAAGATTCAGGATGAAGAATGTGACATGCCCAGCTTTTTAATTTTTTTTTTTTTTTTGCCAGCAGAAGGGAACAGAGAGTTTTGGAACATAGCCAAGATAATGTCATCCCTGCCCACTGAGCTGTCTGGTAGGGCTCGCCCTGGTTCGAAGAAGGTGTGGAGGGCTGTACCATTCTCCCATTGATTTGGGGCAGAGATCAGTTAAGAGGAGGAGGGAACGTCCTGGACATTAAAGCCATAACTACACTGTACAGTACACATAGATGAATTTAATAATCATGCCTTCCCCAGGGGCTCCCAGGGATGTACAGTTCTGGGAGGAGAAAGCTAAGAATCTGTAGCACAGAGTCCTCGGATTCCTCATCAAAACTCCCAGTATCCCTTAGGAGAAGATAAAGCAAACAAACTTAGCCAGTCAGCTGCAATGTCAATACAGAAATACAATGTCATGAGAAAGCAAAGCTGGGTGGAAAGGACAAGAATGCTGGGGAAAGTTGAAAATACAGGATGACCCTTGTTGCTGTGTCGTTGCAGTCGTGGCTGACTCTTTGTGTTGTTACAGTCGTGGCTGACTCTTTGTACTGCACCTGGTATTCCCTGGTGGTCACCCATCCAAGTACTAGCTAGGCCCGACCCTGTTTAGCTTCCAAGATCAGACAACATCAGGGCATCTAGGCAAATAGAAGATGACCCTGCACAGAGTGTACTGTCTCCATCAAGGAAGTAACAGCCTTGGGTTTGCAAGACTTGAGCAGGGATTTTGTTGATAGAACTTTCATAGACTGTCGTTAAGTCAGAAGCATCTTGATGGCACACAGCAACAATAACAAGGTGATATTTTTATGAAATCTCTGTTTGGGTGCACTGTGCCTCTGAATGATCTGACACCAGAAAAATAAACATGACAGGAGAAGACTGTATGGTGTGACGCTGAAAGAGCAAGATATGTATCCAGGAGAAGGAGCATCAGGCATAGGCTTGACGATAATGGTACCATAATTATATGAGATGAGATATGAGATGTGAATATCAAATATCTTAAGGTCCAGAAGAAATGAATATACATGATACATTCATCCATTAGTGTTCAGTCGTCTGCCACCTCTCTGCTGAACATAAGAACTTTTACTACCAGTGATTGATAATATTCATGATATTTGCTAATGGAGAATTAATCAGCAATTGCTAAATCAGTCAATCAAAACATCAGTCAACAAGAGGGTGAAGCAACTCTTAAATCTGCTCCTGGAATAGTTAGTTAGTTAGTTAGTTAGTTAGTTAGTTAGTTAGTTAGTTAGTTAGTTAGTTAGTTAGTTAGTTAGTTAGTTTTTTCTCCTAAAAAGGGGATCCAAGGCAGCTTATAAAATTAAAGGAGAATATTTAAAGCAAAAAGTGATGAGTATTCTAAGGTCAATTCCATCATTAAAGGGTCAAATTTAAAGCTGAAAATAGTAAGTATGTAAATATTGAAAAGAAACAAACAAATGCCACTCTGTAAGCAAAAGCAATACTAATGCTTAAAAATCCATTTAAAAATCCCACTCAGGCAGCCAATCACTGACCCAATGAAATTTCTGGACACTTGCTATAGGCAGCCCTATGTGAAATAGCACAATATATAGACACGTGACACGTGAATACCAGCACAGAAAAGAGATTATAACCAAATGAATGGTAGCAAAAAGACTAACATCCGTGGCTTCGCAAACTATTTCTAAAAGCATTATATATGGTGGAAAAAACCCATATCCATTTTCTTTTCTATATCCATCATTTTGATTACTTTTTCAGAGCTATAATATTTCAGAATGTTTGATCAGTGTGATATCATCAGCATATGCAAACTTTTAATACCTTTAACACTGCAAACTTTTTTGCAGCAGTGGTTGGTAAGGGAGATGTATAAATATTAAATAGTAGTGAAGCCAGTATAGGACCTTGGGGCAGGCCATTATTTAACCTATACATTTGGAGGGTTTGACCATACAAATGTACTTTGATGCCTCTGTTTAAAAGCATGCTGTTGAGTAGAGTAGCTGTTTTATTACAAGCAGAAGGCACAGAAATGTTACGCTCATTCCTTCTCTCCCACACGAAGATAAATCTATAAACATAGTGACAGATTTTTTTCTTTGTTGAAATCTGTTTTCAATGTTTGGGGGTAGTGATACTACCTGTTCACAGCAGCTCCCATTTTTTATCTAAATCCAGCCTATTCTATTTGTGTGTGTTCTTCAACTAGAGCTTTAATTGTGTTTAAAATAGGTCCCTCTGGTAGTTTGTAAGAGATACTTAGAAGCGCTACAGGTCTGAATTCTTCCACAGATTTCTCCTTTACCAAGCATTAAAATGGCAATATTTTTTAAATTGCTGGCAGTCCCCCTGTTAGTTGGATGTCGTCAAAAAATTTGTAATCCAGAGCACGGTATGTGGTCCACAGTGCTTCAGAAAATCAGGACATACAATGAGGCTAGTGGCAGTGTACTCTGATGGGTTGGTAGTTGAGTCATATCTTAACCTCAGTCCTCATAGCTGAGTATGGCTCTGTTAGTAGTGGGGGGATTTGGATCTTAATTATTTCTGGAACTCCTATTGGGTTCCATATTCTGGAAATTGCTCAGGAATACCCTACCCTTGGACTAACTTGTGTTGGTATAAAGCAGTGGTTCTCAACCTGTGGGTCCCCAGATATTCCTGAACTGCAACTCCCAGAAATCCCGTCCAGCATGGCGAGTCGTGGAGGCTTCTGGGAGTTGCAGTCCAGGAACATCTGGGGACCCACAGGTTGAGAACCATTGGTATAAAGGGTGTTGAGTTTGAGCTGAGCAGGGTTTCCATCTGGCTCCTCTCCTGCTCCGTCCATTATTTTGGGTCTTATGGGATCAGCCAGCACAAAGGTTAGACTGGCACAAGGGTCTTATGTCCATTGCAAACCCATCACAGCCATAGTCTTGGACTTAAGATTGGACCCTAAAAGACCAAATGCATATGGAGTGAACTACACATGATCTTTGTGACATCAGAACAAGAATAAGCACCTATATGAATGTTCCAGTATCTACAACTGACACAAAAAACTGCCTTCCCAAGAGAAAGCAAAGCAAAGCAAAGTGTTCTGCTTATATACCGCCCCATAGCACTTCAAGTAGTCTCTGGGCAGTTTACATTTTTAATTACAGTATGCAGGCTACACATCGAGAAGAACCCAAAGGTAACTGTTCCTGTCTTGTTTTCCCTTGAGATAGATTGTATTGAAAGAAAGAAAGAAAGAAAGAAAGAAAGAAAGAAAGAAAGAAAGAAAGAAAGAAAGAAAGAAAGAAAGAAAGAAAGAAAGAAAGAAAGAAAGAAAGAAAGACTGATTTAGAAGTAAGGTGTGTCATCTCATGAAAGATGCCTCCAAGGGGAAGGGTATTTGGCATCCTCTGTTCACAAAAACACACATGCTGTGTCTGGCTGAGGTAACCAGTAGGAGAAGCCCAGCCTGACTGAATTTGACAGGAAACTTTCCTGATCCAGAGTTTGCCTGCCAGGCTCCTGGGGGGCAGCAGTAGCAGTAGGGCTGGTGGAAGACAATGGGAGCTGATTGCTGTGATATGTGAGCAAAGGCAGCAGTTATAGCAAGAGAGGATAATAGCAGTTCTTAGGTCTGGAGGGTTCAGCCCTCCTCAGAATAGAATTAGATAATGGCTATGATTAGTGCCATGGAGAGCCCTGGGCACATGCTGCCTGCAGAGACATCTGATGGTCCACAGCGTCAGCACAGTCCCAATATGCAATCCTTCCTCACACTTCACACCTCAGCTCAACCAAACCACACCCATTCCCCTCAGCCTGACATCCCTCTCTCGGCTTTCTGATGCCAGAAACCTCATCCAAGGCTACAATTCTAATCTAACACACTCCACTTTTTACTCTGTTTCTTGCTGGCTCTCCTACCTTTGCTGTCTCTTCCAAACAATGCAGCACTGAGGCACCATGAATGATGAATAACCACAATCTCCATGTCACCTGCTACCACCTCCTGGGTGCCTTAGAGTTAAGCCGCAGACCTCACTGAAAACATGGGAGCTGGGATGGAAGGTGCAGTGGCCCATCACAAAATGGCCGGCCTTCTCTCCCTCCCCTTTGTCCTCAGTACTCTGGCTTTTTCCTTTGACAGAGTGCTGAGGGAAGCAAGTGTTAATTTTGAGGAAACATTTTGAATTTCTATGACGGAGGGGGAAAGAGAGAAAAGCAGTGTGGTTCTTGTACACAATCCAAATACAAGTGTGGGTGATAGCCTTTATTAGACCACTAAAAGCTCAAATACAGTGGCTAGCTTTCGATTGCGCTTGAATCAGTCCGGGTGTGGGCAGTTTCGTGACTGGAACATTAAGAGAAAAGTAGATAACAATCCCCCTAATTGCCCCCTTCTGTCTCCTCTTGCCTCCACAAGGAAGTTTTCCGTTTTCCATGTTTGTTATTATTATTAGTGCAGCACATCTGTACTTCCCTAACACACTTTTTAAAAAATGTATTTCCTCCAGAGCCGAGGAAGTATTTAAGTTGCCAGTATTCTGAAATGGTTCTCTTCTTAAGCCACTTCATGAAATTGGGAAATTGAAAGAGTGAAGGCTTGCTTTAGTTCACTCCCAGCAACTGCACATGCCGAAACAAACCAAAAGAGATCCAAAAACTACAAGCCCCTGACCAGCCCCAGAGAAGTGCACGTAGGAATGCTCTGAAAGTGAGCTAGTTTGCAAAGATGTTGCCTGATCGCTGGTTTTAGGAGCAAATCAGCCTTCTATAACTAGAAGAGAAATTGCCACCACAGACACGTACCAGAGCACAACAGTGATGCCTACTGCACAACAGCAAAGGCAACACAATGGCCTGTTTTGCTGTTTCTATTGCTTCCTCAGTGGTTTTAAGGGTTATTCTATTTATCCCAACAGCTGGGACTCCAGAACCATCAGAATACTTTGAGGTTCAAGTTGACTGTCCTTCAGACATATTAGATTCCAAAATGTTAGGTGTCCAATAAACTTAATCTGTGTTATGGGATCAGCTTTAGATGTTGAGGATCAAAGAAGTGGACACAAAGCAGCTGTAACTTTTAGGCGGACCACCTGCTCTCCCAATCAACCTCAGGGTGGGTGCTGCTTAGCTGGAGCAAGAATGTGGAGCACACATCTTTGCTGTGCTCCTTCCATCCCTGAGCCTGGATGGATCATCCAACTATTATTCAGTCACTAATGGCCCATTTGGGAACAAGGTGCTCAACAGGATGGTACCAGTGACCCAGTTTTCAGATACTGATCAATTCAGGTGTTTTCAGAGGAGTGGTTGAGCTTTACTCAGGAAGAGAGGCAAGCAGTGTTGTTGACCTTGCTACACTTGCTTAGTCTCTTAGAGACTTCTTATACCATCAGCCGTGGTAACCTTTCAGACCAACTTCATGAGGCAGACCCTGGGGACCACTGTTTGCTAGTGATTCTGATCCTTGTACTGGATTGCTGTTGCACAGTAGAGTGGCACTGGATAACTAGAACACCACTCCCTGATAGTGATGCTACTGTATGCTGAGTACCACAGCGTACATACAGTACACTGTCCATACTACTACATTTTACCTGTATGTAGCCACAGGGAAGAATCTGTAGGTGTTTTGGAATGTGATGTCACTAGCGTGCTGGTGACACACACCCCAATCTGTTTCTCTTGCGCATGTGGTTCAGAAGTGGCCATGCAAAGTTTGAATAACTATCTAGACCACTGGTTCTCATCCCAGAGGTTCCCAGAGGTTCCTGGACTGCAACTCCCAAAAACCCCTTCCAGAACAGTGAGTGGTGGAAGCTTCTGGGATTTGCAGTCCAGGAACCTCCGGGGACCCACAGGTTGAGAACCACTGATCTAGACGTAGCAAGAGTGTGGATGTGCGGTCAACAAGAGTAAAACCTGGCAAAATGTGGGCCCTTTGGGATGTCCTGCCTATGTCCAAGAATTAGACAAGTTGCTTGTTCTGAAAAGCTGCACACCCGAGGAGTGGTAGACTTGTAGTCTGGTGGTGCTCCAAAATCTGTCATTGTCACTAGAGGTCCAGAGACCTACAGTGACACAAAGCTCTGCATTGAGCTGGCATGCCAGCAATAACTTTTCTGAGACGGACTGCTTGGACACAGTAATGCATGCATTATTAACCTCATGTCTTCATTACTGTAGTGAATTCTACAAGGCCACCTTTTTGCGTATACTTTCCACAGCTTCCCTAAATATTTTGCGATACCTTCCTCTCTGATACAAGACATGTATTAAAATTAATTCACAATTACCATTTTATTTAATTCAAGTTAAGAAAGCTGACTTGAGAAATACTGATTTGTTGTACAGTGACCCCCCACCTATTGCGAGGGTTAGGAACCCGAGCCAACCCGCAATAATTGAAAATCTGCGATATGCAGATGCAGGTCGGATCAGGCCTGGGGGGTCTAGCTGGAGGCTCTTGTACTTATCCCATCTGGCGTTGCCCCAAATGGGCCTGCGAGGGCCTTCCCAGTCCTTCTGGGGGCCCCAAAAGGGCGTCCATACGAACCGGAAGTGACTTCCGGATCACCAAAAATCATTTCTAAGGCCTCCCGGGGGACTTTTCCCCCTTACCCCAGGGGGCCTTTTTTCATATACTGTAGTCCCACAATATATGAACCGCGAAAGGGTGGGGGACCTCTGTAAAAGCAGTGCTGGAGGAGAACTTTGAAGATACCTTGGACTACCAGAAATATGAGCAAGAGTGTGGTAGATCAAATGAAGCCTGAACTATCTCCACAGGTAAAAACGCTGACTTTGTGTCCTGCTTTGGGCATACTACGAAAAGGCAGAATACTCTGGAAAATGCTGGGAAGGGTGGAAGGCTACAGGAGAAGAGAAAGACCCAACACACAGCATGGATTGACTCTCTTAAACGAACCACAGGCTTGAGTTTGCAAGGGCACAGCAGGTCAGTTGAGGACAGGACATTCCGGAGGTTGCTCATTCAGAGGGCCAATATGCGTTGGAAGCAAGTTGACAGCACACAGCACATCAAGAATGACAATCAATATTGCTTTAATTGAGTTCGTAATCATTTAGCGTGAAACCCTGGTCTTAGACAACACCTTTGCCTTATTATTTATCCTCCCCAGCTATAGGGGATCAACACAGCTCCTATTTTTAAAATGTGGATTATATTTTATAATTTGTAATTATAAATTACAGTGGTACCTTGTATAAAGGAATTAATTCATTCCAAATGAAATTATGTTAAGCAAATTTTCCTTTATACAAATTCCCATAGGAATGCATTGAAAACAGAGTGATCCCATTTTTATGTTGTACGGATTCTCCCCATAGGCAATTATGTTAAGCAAATTTCCCCTATCTCCAGAATTTTTTATGTTGTACAAAATTTATGTTATACAAGCTGTTTGTTATACAAGGGTCCACTGTATTTGAATTTTATTAGCATTTACATCTTGTTCGCCGCCTGGAAATGGTGACAACACAGAATGTACAAATAAGTGAGACTTTCAAGGAACCAGTAGGTGGAAAGAGGAATGAACAAGAATACCATTGTAAAGAATTCCGATCGAAAGTAACCAAACAGAGGCTTCCAGGAACCCACAGGCCATTCAAATGCATCCCCAAGTTTCAGGCTCCAGTTCCATCATATCATTACTCATTGAGAAGAGGTGAGCGAAACCTACAGATGGCATTCTGCGACTGGCTTGACTGTTATCCTTTTTCGGGCAGTACGCAAACAGTGCCATTTTAAAACCACAGGACGCCAGGGTTCTTTGTTCATTTATTTAGTCAAACAAAGTTATCCTTGGAGGTATAAAAACAAGATCATACAAAAATTAGTAATAACATTTCTACTTTCCACCCTAAGTCCTCCCATTATCCTACAGTACAAGGGGGAACAAAGCACCCACTCTGCCTCCAAATGAGGCAAGTTAACCATTCCTTCCAGAATAAAGGAAGGTTCCAGATATGGTTATGGGAAGCCAGGACACATATGCCTTTCCACACCCAAGGAGTGGCATACAGGGAGGACAAGGACACAGCAACACAGACTTGTAGGGGGGCTTTGCCTGCTATGTATAACTAGAGTAGATCTCCCAATGGAGGGCACAGCCTACAGATACTGAAATGCATTTGCAGTTGTAGTCCCCCATTCGAAATAAAACCCAGCGAAGAGCAAAGACACTGGAGGACTGCCAGCCCCTGTGCATTTGCGGGGGGGGGGGGGCTGGGCAGTTAAGACAGTAGGCTTCCTCAACAAGGAGTAGTCAAGTACAGTGCCTCCTCTAGAAAGCAGGGCTTGAACCCAACATAGGAACAAAGCAAACATGGCTTGTAAAAATCTTGCCCAGGCTCGGAATGAATGTGGTCTCCAGCAGTGGCCTGTTACGAGTCATTGGGGAGTCCAAAGAGTTTCACGGTGCCAGCTTCCCTGCTGCTATCGTATTTGCCATCTTTGTCATCACAGGCAAAGGCCAGGAGGGGACGCTTTGGATGCCAGGCCACGGTGAAGGTGGGGGACTCACACTGCACTTCCCACAGCTTCTCCCCTAAAAAAAAAAAAAAAATACAAGAGACAATTGAGAATCAGCACGTCTGCAGCTCTGACACTGTCGCGGGCCTGCCTTTATAGAAGACCAAGTCATGAGTGCCAGTGAAGAGGCATTTTGCAACACACTCATTTTACATAAAATTACCGGTGGCTGCAATATGGGCTGTTGACCTGTATTGTACAAGCTTTGTTGCTCTGAGAAGAAGTGTCACGGTCTGAGTTATATCTCCTCTGCAGCCCACTGTGGATGTTGTACTTGGGCTTTCCCCAAGTCAGAGATATGTAGCTTTGCAGAAGCTGCTTAAAACCAGGCAGGCAGCATGTCCATTCCTCCTCTAGGCCAAAAGGGATTTGTATGTCTCGTAGTGCCAAATGGAGCTGGGTAAGGGAGTGGGGGTGGTATATGACCCATGTTCCTTTGTTTGAAGAACTTCAGGCAAAAATCAAAGAAAAACAAAACAAAACAAAAGACAAAAAACATGTGGCACCTTAAAGACTTAACTTTCATATTTTAATGTAACATTTTGTGGACACGTCCACTTCTTCAGTCATATAGCAGTAAGAACGGGAGTGTGACTTTATGAAGAAGCTTTTTACAACTGCCTTTCCTGCCTCTTACAAGACTTCTGCCCTGGCTGCATCACCATCTACTGTAGCCTTGGATTTTAAGAACATCTAAATGTTACATCCTGGTAAAGCACATCTTTTACCATATCTGAACTTCTGGGACCTGCTTTGGAGAAGAGTTATGTAAACTCAAAAGCTTGCAATGTTCCTTGTTTTTTATTTTTAATAGTGGCCTATACAGGTATTTTCTGTAACCTATTTTTACCCTACATTATGAAGTCACCATAGACAGTACAGTATATTGCAACAGATAACATCTCCAGTGATTTCTTAACTTAAGACAATTTATCTCCAAAAGTCACACCATTCATGCTACCTTGGCATAACCAAGTAAGAGGATTTGGGCCAACATATACACGTTTACTTAGAAACAAGTATCCTCCATTGCTTTTCCCTATTAACACTGTACTTAAAACTGAAGCCTAAATCACTTTTGTGACATGAAGTAGAAAAAGCAGCGCTCACCTGTTTCTACTTCTGCAATATCAATGAAGTGATCTTCCGAGGCGGAAGCCAGCATCTTCCCATCATGGCTGAAGCTTAATGTTCTCACAGGCCAGTCAAGTCTAAAAAGTGAAGAGGGAAAACAAGGGTGTATTACAGTAGGCTCTGCAACCAGCATCCTGCTCTCAACACAGACTAGTCAGATGAATCTGGGTCAAACAGTGCATACCACAAAGAGCTCTCCTCCTTGTGTTGTTTCTAGCATCTGTTACGGAAACAACAACACATACCAATGGAGGCTCTATTGGTGAAGACAGACCCATTCTCCCTGAAGTTGCCCAAGTCCTTGTTAAATGCTATTTAAGTTGGGGGACATCACATCAGATAATTCTGCAGAGATATGAACTTAATGAACCAAGTGTTTGGTGTATGCTCTTAAACCGAGTAAAGACCCTGCTTAATTGGATGAGCACGTTGCAGCTACAGATGAATTTTAAAAACATGATAGATCAAAAACAATTTTGCTTTCATGCCAATTTAAGATTATTTTTATTTACAAATCGGTCAACCCTGTTACCACTGCAGAACAATTTTCAATTAAGCCCAAAGTCCCTTCCCTATATTATGACAGCCAGGCCAGGTCACATTGATATATGTAAGCAATGACAGGATGCCTTGCCCCAGTGTAGCCTGCATACCAGTAATTAAAAATTGTAAACCACCCAGAGAGTGCTTGAAGTGCTATGGGATGGTATATAAGCAGAACACTTTGCTTTAATCTGGATATGACTTCACTCCCACTTCCAAAGGAAAAGAAGGTATATACATTAATTCCAGCTTGTGCAGACCTTAGCCATACGTTGCTGGCTGGGTCAGAAAAGAACTGCAGTCTAACAAATCTGGAGAGTACCAGTGTGGGGAAAGGCGACAGACCTCTACCTACAACCATAGAAAAAAAGGAAGCAGCACAGGTCAGAACTCACCTAGAGAAGCATCGTACACACACCAGCTCATCAACATCCCAGAGGCTAACGAGGGCATCAGCACTTCCTGTAGCAAAATACTTGCCTGTTGGGTCAAATTTGATACAGATGCAATTTGAGGGATGGGCATTAATTGACTGGATAGGCTTCAACTCTGGGTAGCTGCAGAAAACACAAGAGATGACATCGGAGTGATACAGGAAGAGCTGCTTTTACGTATGATATGTTTCAATAGAAATGATTTGCTGTTTACCAACTACATGGCAGAATCTCAGATGCCACGCCACCCACCTAAATGGACTTCATGGTCCTTGTAGAGTCAAATTATAATGTATACAGCACCAATTTATTTTTCTGCTAGCTACTGAGCTAAAGAGATCAGAAAATTATTTAAATAGTTGTCCAATTTATAGATGAGGAGAAATGAAAACCATGAAAGAGGAGATAAGTCACTTTACTATCATTTACAACACAAGATGGGGCAACATTGCTTCTTTCCATTGAGTCAGGAACAGCAGAAACAGCTGTAAATATGCATTGCCTGATGTGAACAGGTACAACTGGTGACATCAGGGAGCTTGTACTTCTCCTCACAAATATGTCTGCCATAGCAAGGCCTACATAATATCCTGAGAGAAGAAGTACACCAAGTTAGAATTTACCCAATCATCATTAAGATAAAGATCTAGGACTATTAAATAGACCAAGATCCCCTGCAGTCACTAGATCCAAACATGTATCATCTACTGAGCTGATAATTTTGTGGACCAGTATGAGACATTTTAGGTCTCCTGAGTCAGGTTTTGTTGCACAATCTACACAGAGACAGACTGACGACATAAGATTGGGCAGCGCTATCACAATGTACACTTGTAAATGGTGTGTCCTTTTTCTAGCCTTCTGCCAAGTATAGTATGGGAGGGGGCGTTGTGGACAAGACACTGCCTTCTTCCTAGTGTTTTCCCTCGGGTTTGGGGGTCTGCTCTCTGGATCTTGAAACATCACTTTGCCTGTCTGACCATGTCTTCAGGGCACAGGCCAACACTTTGCTGCCATCTCCGTTTTGGTTGCCCATGTGACTACTAGCCATCGATTTCCAAGTGGTTAGCAATTTGAGTGGTGATGGCAAATGCTGCTCTGAGGACATGTCCATATCAGCAAAGCCCGCTTTCTCACATCATCTCTTTTATTGATACCATACCTACTAGCTGTTGGGTAGATCACCTGTGATGTGGTCGAGTAAGGAGATGCCCAATATCCAGCAGAGCATACACATTACCATGGCATGGAGATGGCAACATTTTATACTGAGGTACATTTTTTTGTTCCAGTCAATATAACTAATTAGGATTTATTTAGTTTTTTTTTTCAATGAACCAGGATGCAGAAAAGCAGAAAGAATTTACTCTATTTATCAGTGGCCTCATGGCAGGGGAATTGTGGGTCACTGGAATTAGGAAATACAAGAAGGGTACATTAAACCCTTAAATTATGCCAACCCTACCACTAATTCCCAATGGTCACTGGGGTCAAAAATGCCCTCCTGCTTACTCAAGACAATTTCTTTTAAAAAAAAACTGATTCACAATCTTGCTTAAATTTAAAGAATATATTTTCTGATGTTTCCCCTGCAACATATACTGGATATTCCAATAAAGATAATTTGGGGAGAAAGGGGTAGCAAATACCATTGATTGTGGAAGTAAGAATGCACACTATCCAAGACCTTTACATCCTATAACTATATGCAGAAGAGTTATCAGGTCTGGCATCAGATCTTGTCTACATGAAGGTCTGCTATGATAGCCACCTTTGGAAACAGAGGAACTCAATAGTTTACATTTAAAAATCAGGAGGGGGGGATCAAAGTTATGGCAAAAGTTACTTTCATTATAGTATTCCATAACAAGGAGGCAGAGTAAAGCAAAAGTGCTAAAGCCTCAATATGCTACTGAGAGACACTCATGTTCTAGAGAAAATGTGAGCATTTTCCACCATCCACCACAAAGAGCAAAAGACAAGACAGCCAACTCACTTGCTGCCCTTCCCAGAAAAGGCCATGTTGAGGGTACCTGAGGATGTTGATGCAACCATTGCCGTTGGTGAGGAAAAACATGTTGTTATCATTGTTCCAAGAGATCTCGTTCACCTCAAACTTGAACTGTTCCTCCGCTTTCGACCGATGTGTCTTAGCATCAATGAAGGTGACCACATCATCCTTATTCCCGACGGCAATAGTCTGGCCATCAGGACTCCAGCAGATATTAATATTCTCCCCTGAAACAGAGGCAGAAGGAAAAGCTGAACTTGCTGATTTAACAGATAGAGGAAAAGCTATTCAACATGCAGACTTCTGCCCTTGGGAATCAATGCTAAAATCCTTTTGCTTTGTGGCGCAGGCAAAACATACTGCAGCCAGTAATTCCTAGCTGGCAATTAACAAGTCACTACTGAGATTCTCGGGGTTGTGTAAACCTGCTGGCTTGGTGCACGCTGCAGAAACCCAGCAGGGACTCAGTAATTGCCAGCTAGGACAAACTGAATGTTATGCTTTCTGAGTGTGTTACAAAAGAAAAATCACCCCCACCTTCCCAATGTGGCCAGGCACAGTAAGATGATCCCATCAAACAAGTGGCCATTCCCAGGGATTGGAAAGCAACAGCAAAACGAACAAAGGGTTTTTTGACAAATCAAATGTTCACAGCAAGCTCTAAAAATGGAATAGTATGCTTACAGACAACCACCACCACCCCCCAATTAAGTTTTTTACTAGGAAGCAACAACGTAACTTGCAGCAGAGCTACTTACAAATCATCCAAACGCCATTGCTGACCCACATGACAATTATGTCCTGGTATCTACTCTAGCAACACTGGTTCATGACCAGTGTCATTTCAGTGATGCAGAAATGGGTGCCTCTGACTGTTAGCTCCAGTACATTTGGAAATGAGCTGTAGTAAAATGCCATGAGAAAGAAAGACCTGCATCTTAAGGGAGGAAAGAGGGGCAGGAAGGAATTCCTGTGAGTCACCACTGGCAGAGGAAAATAACCACTTGTCAGGACTGGAAAGACATGACCAGTGGGGTCCCCCAGGGTTCTGTTCTGGGTCCAGTGCTGTTCAATATCTTTATTAATGACTTGGAGGAAGGAATAGAGAGTATGCTAATTAAATTTGCAGATGATACCAAATTGGGAGGGGCTTCAAATTCCCTAGAGCAGTGGTTCTCAACCTGTGGGTCCCCAGATGTTCCTGGGCCGCAACTCCCAGAAGCCTCCACCACTAGCTGGGCTAGCCAGGATTTCTGGGAGTTGCAGTCCAGGAACATCTGGGGACCCACAGGTTGAGAACCACGGCCCTAGAGGATAGGATGAAAATCCAAAAAGACCTTGACAGACTAGAGTGCTGGGCCAAAGCTAATGAAATGGATTTCAACAGAGGGAAATGTAGGGTACTACATTTAGGTAAAAAAATGAATTGCACAAATATAAGATGGGGGATACTTGGCTGAAGGATAGTACCTGTGAAAGGGATCTGGGAGTCTTGGTGGACCACAAATTGAACATGAGTCAGCAGTGTGATGTGGCGGCCAGGAAAGCCAATTCGATTCTTGGTTGTATCAACAGAACCATAGTGTCTAGATCAAGGGAAGTGATAGTACCACTCTATTCTGCTCTTGTCAGACCCCACCTGGAGTACTGTGTCCAATTCTGTGCGCCTCAATTTAAAAAGGATGTTGACAACCTCGAGCGGGTGCAGAGGAGGGTGACCAGGATGGTTGAGGGTCTGGAGGAAATGTCTTATGAGGAACGGCTTAGGGAACTGGGAATGTTTAGCCTCTCTAAAAGAAGACTGAGAGGGGATATGATAGCTATGTTTAAATATTTGAAAAGATGTCATATTGAAGAGGGAACAGGTTTGTTTTCCATGGCTTCAGGGTTTGGAGCAATGGTTTCGAACTACAGGAAAAGAGATTCCATTTGAACATTAGGAAGAACTTCATGACAGTTAGAGTTATTCGGCAGTGGAATATGCTGCTGCGGAGGGTGGTTGAGTCTCCTTCTTTGGAGGTTTTTAAGCAGAGGCTGGATGGCCATCTGTCGGAAATATTGTGATGGGGGTTCCTGCATGGCAGGGGGTTGGACTAGATGGCCCTTGAGGTCTCTTCCAACTCTATGATTCTATGATTCTATGATTCTAGGACCAATTTGCTGTTTCTTCCACTTGCTAGCCTTAGAAGGAATTAACATTTCCCAAGATTCAAACAGATATTCTTCACTTAAAGCTGGTGTCACTGACCTTTAGTGTTCACAGGTGCGATGCATTTAGTGGTACGAACATCCCAGATACGAATGGTTTTGTCTCCAGATGCAGTGACAAATAAGTCTGGGTTACTCGGATGCCAGCACAACTGATCCACGCTGTCTCCATGACCACGGTAATTGTTTTCCTTCACCTGGGGAACAAGGTAGATTTTTTTTAAGAACTGATCATGATCATTAAGCAAGTCCCGAGGTATATCTATACACACACAGTCTTCTGCAAGTTCTTCAGAATCTCACCATCAAGTTGCAGGGAAACTTAAGGACAATCCATACACCATAATAAAAGCCTAATAACTCAGCTTTTGATCCAAGATACCTTTTAGCAGTTTGGAAGAAGACTTGTCAGAATTAAGAGATGCTACTTATTGTGTTTATTTTAAGGCTTCTGCCCTGCCTTTTAACATGAATGGTTCAGGGGTAGAAAGCCTCAGTCAATGGGCCAAAGAAAACCCATCTCTCTCCCCTCCCTTTACAGTGTACTGCTAAGCGTGGAATAAGTTGCTGCTTTCATTGGTCTTTGAGCCCCTCCAGTTCTTCACTCTGATACTCCAGCCTCCCACTCACCCATTTTGGTCTCTGGAGAGTGGTGGAGTCTCCTTCTTTGGAGGTTTTTAAGCAGAGGCTGGATGGCCATATGTCAGGAGCACTATGATGGGGGTTCCTGCATGGCAGGGGGTTGGACTGGATGGCCCTTGAGGTCTCTTCCAACTTTGTGATTCTATGATCAGGACTCCAAGAACATAGGACAATGCCAGAAACTATGGTGCATACTCATATCTGCTCGGGCATTTCTGGAAGTGCTCAAACCATTCCACTTGCCTCCCCATTTCTGCCCAAATCACTTGGAAAATTCCATGAAACCGTGATCTGACACAGTCAGCAACTGCACTGAGGGAGGAAGCAAGCCTGTCACCAAGACAAGAAGTATCTAAGTATGAAGGACAGAAAGATACAAAACATGTGTGTATGTGTGTGTGTGAAGGGGGTTCCCCAATGCAATGGAATAAACTCTTTTGGAGAAAGCCTTGCTCCAGGAAAGGTGCTAAGAATACTAGAACACTGAAAGGAGACTTATATTTATCAGACATTTGTTTCAAAAAGCCCAATACTATCAGAACTAATTGGTAGCAAGCACTCTTTACATTTTCAAACAGATTTCCTTCTTAGCTATACCTGGAGATTTCTGGCATTATCTGGTTGGCTCCAACTAAATTATTAAGCATACCCATTTCTGCTTTGCTTCAAAAATCAAAAGGTCTGTTTTTTTCCAACCTAGACAGATTGCAGTCTTTGCCCCAATCTTGATGGGAAGTCCCTAATAATAATAACACTAATTGTATTGAAAGCAGTGTATTGCAACGCTCTCTGCATGGGGCTGTCTTTGAAGGCAGTTTGGAAACTGCAGCAAGTGCAAAAGGCAACGGCCAGACTGAAGTCAGGAACCTCAAAATAGAACCACATTTCTTTGCCCGGACAGGCCCCCGCTACTACTATCACGGCCGCTGTCCGGACCCCGGCGCCGGCTGCCGCCCCCACCCACCCCCCGCCCTGCCTTCCTCATCCCTTTCGGGAAGGAAGGAAGGGAGGGAAGGAAGGAAGGGAGGGCGTTCGCCCCCCCCAACACACACACACACACACACACACACACACACAACTGACCAGCCGGTCCTTGTCGAGGACGAAGACGCTGGCGGTCTTGTCGAAGGAGCCGGAGGCGAGGCGGCGCCCGCAGCAGCTCCAGGCCACCGAGTGGACTTTGGCCCCGTGAGCCGGGAACTCTCGGCTGCGCGTGTTGGCCCGGAACAGCTCCTGCATCTGCTGCACGTAAGGAGACACCGTGGCCATGGCCGCCGCCACCACCACCCCGGCGCGCTCGGGAAACACCCCCAGCACAAACACACACACCCCGCGGGCTCCCTTCTTTCCCTTCCGGGGAATCCGGCTTGTGCGCTTCCCTTGCGTCATCACGGCTGCCCTCTCCCTTCACGGCGCGCTCGGGAAACACGTTCGGACTACAACTCCCATAGTGCTTTGCTTCTCCCCCTCTCCTGACTCGGGGCTTCTGGGAGTTGAAGTTCAGCACAATTGGAAGATTAAGCACCCTCTGCTGCCTAGATGCCCTCCTAAGCACATCTGATCTCCACTGATTTCGGAAGCTAAGCAGGGTCGGCCTTGGTTAGTACTTGGATGGGAGACCACCAGGGAATAACAGGTGCTGTAGGCGCCTGGAGTAGGAACTGGCAAAACACTCCAGTATTCCTGCCAAGAAAACTCCATGGACATGGGGTCACAAAGAGTCGACGCACAAGACTTAGCCTTTCAGAAGCTGTCATAGGCATTCATGGGACGCTCCAGTGTGAACACACCAGATAGCGTGTCAAAGTACATATACAGCATCTTTTTCCTTGCCATGTCTTGAAATAATGTATGTGAAGATTCTAGGTCATCCAGGTGAGTTTATCTGGGAATTATGGCAACTGGATGTTTTTTTTTTTTGAAAGATCAGAATGTTTGGATGCTCCTCAAGCAGCCTCCTCAGTTTGAGAGAAGTTAGTGGCGAGGCCTCCAATTTATAGTTCACCTTGATTTCACATCATCCTGGTCTGAATAGGCTCATTAGGTGGACAGTGGGTGGGTTTCCAGTAAATTTCTATTCCTAGACCATGGTCAGGTCCAATACCGATTGCACAATCCAGGAAAGCGAGCCTGTTGTTTTGTTGTGTTGACATGTCTTGAAATAATGATGCCCTCTATTCAAATAAATAGCCCCCCCCCTTTTAGATGAGAGGAGTCCTTGGAAAAGTCCCTGATGTTGGGAAAGATTGAAGGCAAAAGGAAAAGAGGACAGCAGAGAATGAGATGGTTGGACGGTGTCATCGATGCAACCAATATGGATTTGACTAAACTCCAGGAGGCAGTGGAAGATAGGAAGGCCTGGCGAGCCCTGGTCCATGGGGTCACGAAGAGTCGGACACGACTGAACGACTGAACACAAGTAAGCCACCTATGTCATTGCCCGCTGGAACAGAATGGGCCTTTTAAAAAGGTAAATGGGTCTGGCATTGTTGCTGATAACAGAGAGAAATCTCCATTTAATGTGTGGAATGAAATAAGCATTTTGTGTTTTTGTCTTTTCAGTAATGTCACTGACCTGCCTGGTAAAATCTGAAGTTTACATAAGTTTACTATTATATAATTCTTGTTGCCAGAAAGAAAAGAAACCAGGACAGTACAAGTGGCTCTATTTAGTAAATAAATAAAGGAATCCAGTCCATTATCAGCATACTCAAGGTTGCTGATAAATGGGGGGGGGGACTATGATACAAAGATTGATCTCTGGGAGCCAAGATCACCAAGCAAAAACGGTCATACAATACTTCAGTCTATGTGAGCCGACAGATTGGAAAATACAATAATGCTAGGATTAATCAGTGGCAAAAAAGAAGGTCCACTCAAGGACTCATTGGCTTGGCACCATCAGAAGGGACACTGGAATGACCTTGATCAAGCTAAAAGAAGCTGTAAGAGATGGAAAGGCATGGAGAGCATTGATCCACAAAGTGACCACAAAGTGTACATATCCTCTGAACTCAGCATGATAAGCTTTATGTGCCCTGTTGTTTATCTGGGTTGCTGGTTCTCACACAGTTTCAACAGTTTTATTTAACAGAAGGAATTTTAAAAACCACATGCTTAGAGTAGGTGATGAAAGAGGAAAAGAACCCCTGTATTATAGGTACTGTATTGCATAGTAGAATGGTGTTTTTGTATGTAAGACAATCTACACAATTATAGAGTGGCCGTACTGGTGCATACCATAGATATGTACCATACTCAAACCCCAAATGCATTTCTGCATGTGCATATCAGGGGCGGAAGTGCGGTGGAGACCACTGCTTGTGGATTTCTGCTTGCCACCTTCTTGGGAACTTTGCTCTGGTTTAATAAAGGCCTCGTAGCAGAAGCCAAACCCTTCCTATCTAAATAAGACACACCTTTTTGTTCATTCTAAAATGTATGGCTTCAGTTTTGTTTTTTCTTTAGCCTCCCCAGCAGCAATGAAAATGGCTCAAGTGTTGCTGCCATGCACTTAAGTTGCAGAGGGTGCAGCAGTCTGCAGCCCTCTCTTTAGGGCAAATTCACTAATTTGCTCATCCAAAACTAAGGATGAGTAGGCATTTTATACTGACATAATAAAATAAGTTGTGGCTGTGCTTCAGTTTTCCCCAACATTGCCATTTCTTCTGGCACTGGGGGTGGGGGGCTTTCTCCTTTCATAGCCTCAAAATATCCAGAAAAAAATTTAGATCCCTCAACTGGCTTTCTCCCTTCTCAGCTGTTGATCATTATTGACTTGGATTACCTAAAAAGGAAAAGGAAACTATTTACTACCAGTGCCAAGGAAAAATCCACAGCCTTGGCCTTCTCTCCTGGTTGTTTATCCTCCTGTTGCCCTGGATAATTTGTCACTGGGTCTTTCTCCTCCCTGCCTATAGTGTTGGATCCCTCATAGGCCCAATGAGAAATCCAGGATGTCCCTCCTAACCGCTTCTTAAAATCCCAAGTGAGACTTCCTGCAATGAAAAATATAAAACGAATCCATAAAACTCTCTGTTTGCTCCCATGACCCCAAGAGTCATCCTAATGACCTTTGCCTTTGATCAGATTGTTGATTTGACGTGGGTGTGCAGCACTTGGTCCTGCCCTGTTTTCAGTTTCTGACTTGCCTAAAATCTTGGCACGGTCTTCTCTGAACCATGGTTTTTCCTTCCTTTGCAACAGCTGGAAGCAAACATGTGCATAGAACAACTTCCTAGTTCTGTGCATATAACCTTTGTCACTTTAAAAACACAAGTTGGCTCTATATTTTTTTTTTTTTGCACAAAGATGTGCCTCAACATCTTATAGATTAGCCACAATTATCTAGTGCAATTTGGACAGACCTCATGTGCATACCTGTACAACTCCAGTCACTATTCTGTAGCATCAGCACTTGTTTACAGTATTTTGAGCAAAAGGTGGCAATTGGACTTTCTCCAAGTTCTGTCCTCAGCCTTGCATTGTCAATATCTTAATAAATGATTTGGTTGGAAAAAAATAGAGGGAGATGCTCTTGAAGTTCGGTGACAAAGTGAGTATCTAATATCTCATAATACCCCTCATTGGAGGTTTTTAGGCAGAGATTGGACAGCCACCTGTCAGGGAAACTGAGGCTGTGAACTTCCTGCACCAGCAGGAGGAATGACAGTGACCTTTGAGACTCTTTCTAGTTCTGCAATTCTGTGATTCTATCACATGGAATACAGTAATATCTTGGTTTAAGGGTAACTTGGTTTAAGAGCATTTTGCAAAACAAGGAAATATTTATTCTAAACTTTGCCTCGATCAACGAGCAATGTCTTGCAGTACAAGCATTGGAGCAGGTCACAGGGTTGCAAGTGAGCCAATGGTGTCTCTCTCTCCCCCCTCCCTTTTCTGCATTGTATGTGATTGTCTGGAACGTTCTGTCTCAGGTAGCCTCAAAAGCAGGGGGAGGGGAGAGGAAGGTAGGTTTCCCTTGCACCAGGCAGGAACATTTTCAAAGGAGAATGCATATTTTTCTTTCTATTTATGCTTTTATTTAATTTGTTTTCAGCATCCTTTCTTATTTTTCAAACCATTTCTAATCACGTGGCAGCTAGTCAAGTGTGTATAGGGCTACAAATTGCATTTTATTATTGTCACATTAAAAACACAGAGTAAACATATCATTTTACTCTGATATGATACAGTTTGAAGACAAGTGATTTACACTTGAAAGCTTGCAATGTTCTTTGTTTTTTATTTTTATTAGTGGCCTATAAAGGTATATTGCCTCTAACCTATTTTTGCAATTTTGTTTTGTGATGACCACGTGGCTCAACACCCTTTTTGCTTTGATGGAATTGTGAAGATACCAAGAAAGAGCTGGCATTCCCCCCCACAGACCTGGAATGAGGCACAGGGATATCACTTGAATTCAATCTGGCTCCAATCTGCAAACATAGTGGATTTACTACATTTTACCCCAATCCCAGAATGAAGCATTTCTTTGTTCTTGTCAAGAAACTGAGATACAGTATGGGAAACAAGAATTGTGTGTGTGTGTGTTGACCTGATTTTTATTTCTAAGTTGTGATATTTGCAAACAATTATAAAATGTTTGATCTGGGAAGATGGTAAAGGGAGATGAGAATTCCACTTTTAAAAAGTTGGCTTGGAATTCCGGGTGGAGGTATTTTCAAGGGAAACTTTGATATGCAGACATTATACAGTGGTACCTTGTATAAAGGAATTAATTCGTTTGAAATGAAATTCTGTTAAGCAAGTTTTCCTTTATACACATTTCCCATAGGAATGCATTGAAAACAGAGTAATCCCTAATCACAACAGTTTTTATGTTGTACAGATTCGCCCCATAGGCGATTCTGTTAAGCAAATTTCCCCTATCTCTGGAATTTTTTATGTTGTACAAATTTATGTCATACAAGCCGTTCGCTACACGAGGGTCCACTGTAGTTACAAACCAAAGAAAAATAAAATAAAAAATAAAAAAGATGAAAGCAGTGACATCTTAAAGACTAACTGTTCTATTTTATTGTGAGCTTTTTGTGGATTAAATCCATTTTCTCTGATATAAGACAGATTTATAACATGATAAATAGTTATTCTGTACATGTTAATACATGGCACCAAAATACAGAGATTCTGTATGGTTGCTATTTGGATATTTAACAGTGGGGTGATAGCCCGTTTCATATGCAGATCTATTCCTTTAAAGTACAAGGTGTAAGAACTTGTACTTGCAAGAACTTGCAAAGAATAACATAGAAATCACATGAATTTTAAATTATACTATGACCTAACCTCCAGGTAAACTATGTAAACAAATGGGGAAAAGAAGCCCCCCAGGAGAATGACGAATTACCTGTCTTTGTCACAAGAAAGTAAGGGAGTGGATTAGAATCTTAGACAGCAGCAAGCTTGTAGCCTGAGGTTGTTTACCATATAAAAATAAGCTATTAAGCCATTGTGGAGGAGAAAATAAGTTGAGCACGGAAGAGAATAGCAAGAAAATAGGCTTCACACTCTCCCTACTGCTTGACTTTAGGGTAGAAGGTAAGGTATCAAGAGTAGGATAGCTTGAGATTTGTTATTTCGCGCATGACATTTCTGTTCAGGTCCAAAGCCTGAAAATATTTCTGTATGCTGTTGTTTTCCCAATGAATTTGCATTTTGCCATCCATTCTTTTCCTTTGCTCCTATTTTTTTAAAAATTAATTCATTTGGAACGATTTATGGGACGCAGAAGACACAGGTTCTAAATCCAGAATCTGACCCATTTGGCAATCTGCTAAGCATGTTTATGTGTGTTGGGTGCTAATCCTGATCTAAGGTTTTGTAAGAGAATTGTGTGAGAGAGAGAGAGTGGGGGGGAGCCAGGCAGCCCCCTCCTTGGAGATCTGGTAGCTTCTCCACAGGTTTCCCCAGCCTGAAGAACAAGAGCTGAGGATGTGGTGGGTACTGGATGGCTTCTGGCATTTCTACTGTCTCAACCCTCGTTCTTTGGGAATAAGCAGGCTCTTACCTTGTTTTTTGTTTTATTTGATTATTATCATTGCCTATGTAGATTCCCTTAGGATGAAGGGGAAAGCACCAATGAAACTGGCTGAAGTTTTCCTCAGCATTTTCAGTGTCACGAACCTCCACACGCACACCCCAGGAACAGCCGGATTGCACTAAGGTTGCTTCAACAGAATTTCGTCCATTTCTTTTTTTACATGGTGCAGTGTGTCTGTGTGAAAAAGAGACATTGCCAGACAGTTTCTACAATCTTGTCATGGTGATGAAGGATGTCCAAGTCTTTTAAGTCTCAGGGCAGACTGGATTAGAGATGTGAAGGCCCGGGGGTGGGGTAGGGGTGGGGTGGGGATGGAAAAATTCAGGAAAAAATCCTCCCCCCTTTTTTTCCCTGAATCCTTTTTTTCTGGGAAAAATGGGCAAACCTAGTGGATTTACTAAATTTTATCCCAATCCCAGAATGAAGCATGTGGGTCCTTTGCATCAACCTTTTCCTCCCCCCCCACCCCCCATTTCTGGCCAACAGGGATTTGTATGTCTTGTAGAAGCCATATGGAGATGGGTGTGGGAGTGGGGGCAGCGTATGACCCATGTTCCCTTGTTTGAAGAATGGGGGTGTGAAACCCAATGCTTAAGCAGCTTTTACAACTGCCCTCCAACTTTCTGCCTCCAAGAAGACTCCTGCCCTGGCTGCAACATCATCTAGCCATGGACTTTAAGACCATCATCTAACCAAGGATTTTAAAAGTAACCTCCTGGTAAAGCACATCTTTTACCATGTCTGAACTTCTGGGACCTGCTTTGAAGAAGCGTGATTTACATTCGAAAGCTTGCAATGTTCTTTGTTTTTTAATTTTTATTAGTGGCCTATCAAGGTATCGCTTGTAACCTATTTTTTGCAAGAGTAAAATCCAGTTATTAGTCTCAAACAGAGCACATCCCACAGCCAGCTACCTAAACCATGACGTGGAGACGGACTTCTAGCCAACTTTTTTTGTGAGTTTTGGCATTTTGTGAGTACAGTATGTGGTCTATGAGACCCCAGAACAAATCATCTTGAGTTTCCATTATTTCTTATGGGGAAATTTGCTTGGATATAAGAGTGTTTTGATTTACAAGCAAGCTTCCGGAACAGATTATGCCCGTAAACCAAGGTTTTACTGTGGTTTTAGAGAACCTGGACTTAAGTGTTGTTAGAGAGTCAAAAAAGAAAGAAATAGAAAGAGAGCTCCTTCTTGCAAAGGTTTATTAGGAACTAGTTATAAGATAATACAGTATATGATAATACAGCTCTGCAGTTCTAATCTTGTTACTTATTACTGTTGCTTCAGCAGTTATGATTTTGTTACTCTGCTTAGCTGCTGAAGCATAAATTACAATGCTTGTGTCATCTTTAAGCGTAACAGACTTTATTTGGTTCAAGCTTTCATGGATTGTCACCTCCCTTCATTATATGCAGTTCATACAAGTGCTCAGCTAAGTGGTGGAAAACTATAATCAGCAAAGAACTGAAAAGGAATGGACAAGCAACCACTGTATAATGCAAAAAATACAGCAGTGATCACTTCAATAGGATTATTAACAATAGTTGGAGTGGCCATATGGCCATAGTCACATAACTGATCTGGTTAATACACACAGTACTAGTTTCTGGGAACTGTAGTCTATTTCCAATCTCTGCTTACTTGGCACTAAGTCCATAAAACTTTCTTCTGTATAAACTGTACTGTGTCACTATTGTTCCATCAGGGTAAAACTACTTATTATGAAGTTTCCTGTCTTGCAAAAAGAAAGAGATACTGTATTTCCTACCAAAATCCCTTGATCCACCCTTGATCTAAAATTTATGTCACTGTCCCTCATTTGGTTCCATCCAGATGTTCTGCTCTAGAGAGCAGTGGCCAGGGCTCCTAGTGTTGGTGTCACGGGACTTTCTGAGGTGCAGCGACTCTAATGTCATCTGGCACTGCTTCCCAACCCCCAAGACATCGTCTTTAAAAAGCTGCTTTTTTCCAGCAGTCAAAGGCGCCTCTTTTAAACCCTGCCTCACAGGCAGCGGGCTTTTCTGAAAATAAACTTCGCCCACGGCCTCTGAAGCGTAATTTCCCGGAACCACCTCTGGGGCTTTTCCCGTTTTTTGCGACGGTTAGGAAGGCGCTTTTTTAAACGAAGCAGGGAAGGTGGGAACTCCGAAAGCTGCAAATGAGAGGGAAAAGGAGGGAGGAGGAGTGTGGTATGTGTGTCAGCAGTTGGTGAGGAATCCCGGCTGGAACCACTGAGGCTGTTGCTACTGCAAGCAGGAGCTGGTTCTCCAGCGACGCTCACTGTCCCGTTCTTCCCTTCTTCCTTCCTCCCTTTTGCTCCCTCTCTTTGCCCCCATCCTCTCTCTCGGAGCCCGCAACAGCTCCAACCCCAAGAAACCTTGCCATGTCCCTGGAAGAGAGAGAGAGACCCTCAAGCGAGCGAACACACGCCTCACCCCCTCGGCGGTGAGAACTTCAGAAACGCTATTTAGGTCCCGTGATTGCATCAGGCAGGAAGGAAGGCGCTTCGCCCCCCCCACACAAATTTATTTATTTATATATAATAGAAGCAAACAAAACAAAACGAACATTTTTGAGTCTGGTAATTGGAAGGCGCTTTTTCATCTTCGGACCTCTTCGGATAGGCCTCTTGCTGCTTGGAAGCTTAAGTGCGGTTGGAAGAGAAACTGATTTCTCCAGGAACAATATGTTGCTGCAACCTGTCCCTGGCATCATGCAAAGTTATCACAGGGAGGTTTATTATTAAATAGGCAATAAGGAGTCCCTACCATTACAAAAGAGCTGTTTGTCCTTTGCTGATAGGCAGCTGATCTAGCATCTCGATGCCAAGATTTTTTTTTTTTACTTTCCTCATGGGAGTCGGGGGGGGGGAAGCAGAACGCTACGGGAACTGTCATGATAAATACAGCACCAGTAGGTATAAATGTACCATTATTCCACTGGCTGGAGAGGCAGAAAGCAGACGCAACCATGGTTTGACTAGCAAGGAATCCCGCGGTAGGAGGACTCTGGATGGTGTGCGTGTGGGGAAAGCTATTTATTAGGCGGCTCCCACCCTCCTGAATATTTATTTATTAGGCTCCCACCCTCCTGAAGCAAAGATCGGCAGGCGGTCTTTGGAGGCGAACCAAGGCACACACAAAAAAAAATCAAAGGAAATCAGGGATCAAAATCTCTTTCTCTCCCCCCAATTTCAGCCCGGCCACGCCCTTTTCTTTGGCCACGCCCCCTCCCTGTTGGGCGGGACCGACCAGGAAGGGCGCTATGGCTGAAGGTGCAATTGACCTCACCGAATCCAGCAGCACCGATGGCGAAAGCTCCGGCGGCGGCGAGTGTTCGCGGCCTCGCCGTTGGCGCCAACTCCGGCGGCGAAAGCGGCGGCGGCGGCGGCGGCGGCTGAGCGACCCCTTGGTAAGTGTGGCCGGGCAGGGAGGAGCCTGCCAGCACTAAAGATGGAGGACACTCCCGGGGCGGGGGGGTGTCGTGTGTTGATTCCCACCGTCCGTCCGTCCGTCCGTCCCGTCGTTCTGAGGCAGGGATCGCCCGCCTTGCCTGCTGCTGCCCTTTGGCTCCCGCGCGGTTCGGGGCGGCGGGACTCGCTCCGCGCTTTTTGCATTTCGTCGTGGGGGTCGGCAGCGCTGAAGTGCGTGTCCCTCTGAAAGGCACCGGGGGGGGGGAGGCTTCTAGCCTCCGCACGCCCCGACGCCTCCCGTTTTGCTTTGGCGACCAGAGGTTCCTGATCTTGGGACCAGGACGCATCTGGGGTCACACGGGCATGGCAGGATCTAACCTGGCATTCGGTCAAATCAGTAAACACAGGAGGGGAATGAGGTTTTTCTAACTGATAAACGGGACATGCGAGATCTCAAGTAAAATCCGTATCCCTTGAGCAGGAGCTGCCCTTGCTTTCAAAATAAGTGTCCCTGGTTGCCTTCTTGATCCAGCTGGAGAATAGGATCCTACTTCCTTATCCCCGGGTTTCCCCGCCACGCAAATTCCTCTGGTGCTTGTTCTGCCAACATGCCTTGCTTTCTTGTTTCTGAGTTGATCCACCTTTATTTTGCCCCTCCTTGAATGTTGCTGCTATTGACATGTGTCCATGTTGCCCTAAGTCACACTAGTTTCGTGAGTACCAAAGCAGAAATAACAAGTATTTGTCCTACTGTTTGCCTATTATTCCAATATTGGCAGTTTTGATAGGCATCAGCTTTCCAGGGTCTTAGATAGACAAAAACTTTTTATCCTACCTCCTACCAGAGGTAACTGATGGGCAACAACATCAGTAGCAAACCAAAGAAAAGTATAATGGGGCATTTAAGACTAAAATATTTATTTAAATGTCAGCTTTTCTGGATGGATTGTAATCTAGTAGAGCCATCAGCGAAATAAGTTGGATCGTTTTAGAGATGGTGGTGGTTATATGTCGTCAAATCATCTGTAACTTACTGTATGTCAACCCTATGAATGAGAATCTCCAAAATGTGCTCTCTTCAACTGACCTGCTGGGCTCTTGCCAACTCAAGCCTATGGTTCATCAATCCATCTGGTCGTATTTGGTCTTCCTCTGTTCCTGCTGCCTCCTGCTTTTTCCCAGCCTGATTGGTTTTTCCAGAGAATTCTGCCTTCCCATCATGAGCCCAAACTAGATGAGCCTCAGTTAGAGGTGTACTACATACAATACAGTGGTACCTTGTATAAAGGAATTAATTCATTCCAAATGAAATTATGTTAAGCACATTTTCTTTTATACAAATTTCCCATACGAATGCATTGAAAACAGAGTAATCCCTAATTGCAACCGTTTTTATGTTGTACGGATTCTGTTAAGCAAATTTCCCCTCTCTCCGGATTTTTTTATGTTGTACAGATTTTATGTTATACAAACCGTTTGTTATATGAGGGACCACTGTATTATGCTTTCTGCTTGGTATTTGGTGTGCTTTGATATACTGGTAGCCAGTGTGGAGATAAAGTGGACTCAGGAGACATGGGTTCATACCCTTGCCCAGCCATGAAAACTCACAGGGATGTGTGCGCAGGTGGCGCTGGTAGAATCACTTCTTAAATATCTTACCTACCTTGAAAACCCTACTGGAGTGCTTATAAGTCAGATGCAGCTTGGTGGCACAGAACACCCAGAAGACAGTGTAATGTAGCTACTATATGAAAACAAGCAAACTCAGGAACTTGTGGAAGTGTCATCTCCCATACTCAGATTCAGCTCATACCGAGGTTTGATGCATCGTGATTGGGACTGGGTGGGGAACTTGAGGATATAAGTAAGGTGGCAAACAGGGTAGCCTGACCTGTCTAAGCATTATTACCCCATTTACTGCAAAGATCCAGCTCCCTGGTACCAATGTTCTTTTGGACAGCAGCCGAAATGTGAGACAAGTGTCAGGTGGATACACAGTCGGTTACAGAATGGTGCTCAGAGAGTGCTTAGCAATCCTCTTTCTAAAACTGGGGAGAGGTAACAAGTTGGGTACCCCAAGGCTCAGTCCTGGGCCTGGTGCTCTTCAACATTTTTAATGACTTGAACAAGGGAGTGCAGGGAATACTTATCAGATCTGCAGCTGACACGAAATTGGGTGGACTAGCTAATAGCCTGAAACACAGGAACAAAATTCAAAAAGATCCTAATAGGCTTGAGCACTGGAATGAAAGCAACAGAATAAAATTTAACAAGAATCAATGCAGAGTTCTACATTGTGGGGGGGGGATCCAAATGCCCAACTACAAGACGGGAGATACTTGGCTCAGGAATACTACATTCAAGAAGGATTTATTTATTTTTATATTTATATACCGCAATCTGATTTTCCTCAAAAGGGAACTCTGGATGGTTGTTGGAATCAAGGATGTTGGAATCAATGAAGATCAAAACCAACTATGAGCCAACAGTGTAATGGAGCTGCATTAACGGAAGTGTAGTCTCCAAACCCTGTGAGGTACTAGACACTAGTCCCTCTCTATTTGGCACTCGTCAGGCCTCATCTTGAGTACTCTGTCCAGTTCTGGACACCACACTTTAAGAAGGTTGCCAAAAAAAATTAGAGCAGGTTCGGAAGAGGGTTATAATGATGATCAGGGTATTGGAAATGGCGTCCTTTGAGGAAAGACATAAGAGCATAAGAACATAGCATGTGTAGCCTTGAGAAAAGAAGACTGAGGAGCAATATGATAGCACTTTTTCAATACCTGAAATGCTGTCGTACAAGGATCTGTTGTTGATCATCCCATAACGCAGGACACATAATAAGGGGCTCAGGCTACAGAAAGCCAGACTTGGAGTGATTTGTCAGGAAAAAATCTGAACTGTTGAACAATGGAACCAGCTACTCACAGGAGGTGGTGAAGACTCCAACACCGGAGACATTCAATAGAAAATCGGACAACCATCTGTTGTATCTGTTTTGACTTGGGTTCTTGCATTGAGCAGGAGATTTGACTTGATGTCTTATTAGACCCTTTCAACTACATTATTTAATGATCCAATGATTCCTCAAGCTTGAGCTTTGGCCAGATTTCCTGATTTTTGTGGTCTACTTACGGACATATCCTCTCTGTGAATACATCTTTAGTAGGGATGGGACGTGTGTTGCCACGAAAGAAAAAAAAATGAAAGAGATTCTTCGGGATGGTGGGATTTTTTTGTTACTTTCCAGAAGAGAATCTCTAAAACATGTCTGGAAGTTGAATCATGGCATGGGACTTCCTTTCTTGTGAAACTGGAACATTTCACTACTCATCCAAGTAACTTCATCAGTTTGAAGAAAGTTAGTGGCAAGGCCTCCAATTTATAGTTCACCTTGGTTTCACATCACCCTGGTTTTAATAGCCTCATTAGGTGAACAGTGGCCTAGATAGGCTCTTTTGGTGGACAATGGCCTGAATAGACTCATTAGATGTATAATGGGCTGGGGTGCATGAAAGTCCACCTATGAAATCGTTCCTAACACCCATTAAGTATGGGTCCTTAGCTGTGGCTTTCCTGGTGAAGGTATGAAGTGTTTCTGATTTGTCTGGAGATCAATGAAAGGGCAGCATGATAAGTAGCAGACAGATTGTGCCTGAGCCCCCCACCCCTGTTGAGAGAGGGGTTGAGTGATTGATATTAATGAAAGAAGGGAACATAAAAACTCAATGCATTATTTTGTTTGTTTGTTTCCCCTATTTGTTTGAACCATCTTTTGTCTCCTCTCTATCAAATCATTTGGGGTTTTTTTTTCATGCAGTAGCATTGCAAATATGTGAGCAAGCAATCCGAACATTTGAGAAAATAGAAATTTTGAAGCCATAAAAGGACACTAGAATCCAATGGGACTACAGTATGGGAAACAAGAATTGTGTGTGTTTGTTCACCTGATTGTTATTTCTAAGGTGTGATATTGGCAAACAATTATAATTGTTTGTCATCTGATCTGAGCAGATGGCAAAGATAAGAATTCCACTATTAAAACGTTGGCTTGGAATTCTGGGTGGAGGTATTTTCAAGGGAAGCTGATACGTAGACATTATACTTAAAAACGAAAGAAAAATAAACGAACAGATAAAAAAGATGAAAACAGTGACATCTTAAAGACTAACTGTTCTATTTTATTGTGAGCTTTTTGTGGATTAAATCAGTTTGTTCAGATATAAGGCAGACGTATAACATGATAAATAGTTATTCTGTACATGTTAATACATGGCACCAAAAGACAGAGATTGTGTTTGGATGCTATTTGGATATTTGACCGTGGGGTGATAGCCTGTTTCATATGCAGATCTATTCCATTAAAGTAGAATGTGTAAGAACCTTTGGCAAAGAATAACAATGATAGAAATCATATGAATTTTAAATTATACTAAGACTCTGGCTTTTTACAGACTAGACTTCAGTTTCCTAACCTCCAGGTACACTGTGTAAACAAATGGAGAGAAGCCCTCCAGGAGAATGACAATTACCTGTCTTTGTCACAAGAAAGTAAGGGAGTGGATTAGGATCTTAGACAGCAGCAAGCTTGTAGCCTGAGGCAGTTTACCATATAAAAATAAGCTATTAAGGCATTGTGGAGGAGAAAATAAATTGAGCAGGGGAAGAGAATACCAAGAAAATAGGCTTCACACTCCCTACTGTTTGACTTTAGGGTAGAAGTTTTCTGTGGTAAGGTATCAAGGGTAGGATAGCTTGTTATTTCCTGCATGACATTTCCTGCTTAGGTCCAACGCCTGAATATTTTTGTATGCTGTCCCCCCCCCCCATGATTTCACATTTTGTCATCCATTCTTTTCCTTTACCCTTATTTTTTTCTTTTTTCTTTTTAAATAAATTGCTTTGGAATGATTTTGGGACACACAGGGCAGAAACAGGTTCTAAATCCAGAATCTGACCCATTTGGCAATCTGCTAAGCATTTTGTGTGTGTTGGGTGCTAATCCTGGTCTAAGGTTTTGTAACAGAATTGTGTGTGTGTG
The DNA here is from genome assembly GCA_029282475.1 of Phrynocephalus forsythii. Taxonomy (NCBI): domain Eukaryota; kingdom Metazoa; phylum Chordata; class Lepidosauria; order Squamata; family Agamidae; genus Phrynocephalus; species Phrynocephalus forsythii. Next base: position 115,982,105 of record JAPFRF010000011.1, read on the forward strand.
TGTGTGTGTGTGTGTGTGTGTGTGTGTGTGTGTGTGTGTGTGTGTGTGTGTGAGAGAGAGAGAGAGAGAGAGAGAGAGAGAGAGAGAGAGAGATGAGAAAAATCCTGCCAACCCCTCCTGGGGAATCTGGCAGCTTCTTGACAGGTTTTCCCAGCCTGAGGAAAAAGAGCTGAGTATGTGGTGGGTACTGGATGCCTTCTGCCATTTCTACTGTCTCAACCCTCATTCTTTGGGGATAAGCAGACTCTTATCTTGGTTTTGTTTTAATTTAATTATTACCATTGCCTATGTAGATTCCCTTAGGATGAAGGGGAAAGCACCAATGAAACTGGCTGACATTTTCCTCAGTATTCTCAATGTCACAAACCTCCACACACACCCCAGGAACAGCTGGATTGCACTAAGTTTTCTTCAACAGAATTTCGTCCATTCCCTTTTTACATGGTGCAGTGTGTTTCTGTGTGTCTGTGTGAAAGAGAGACATTGCCAGACAGTTGCCGGCTTCTACAATCTTTTCATGGTGATGAAGGATGTCCAAGTCTTTTAAGTCTCAGGGCAGACTGGATTAGAGATGCCCAGGGGTGGGGTGGGGGGATGGAAAATTCAGAAAAAACCCTCCCCCCCTTTTTTTCCTAAAGCCTTTTTTGGTGAGTGGGTTTTCTGGGGAAAATTGGAAAAATTGGAAAAAGAAAAAATGATTATGGAATGTTTTATTTTAACATGATGAATAAAATATTTTAAGAAAGAATGTTTAAATATTTTCGAAATCATTTCTAAAAAATATCATTATAACTTAGTCCCACTCTCTTCTATACATCCCCCTTCAACACTTTTTATGAGAATGATTTTTTTATTTTATTTTTATTTAATATTGTGAGGAGGAAACATGAATAATTTTTAATTCTGGATTTTTAAACATTGTTTTATAGAGGGTTTTTTTTTTTCCACATAAACTAGTTAACAGTTCAGGAGATTGTTGCTCCACTTGTTACTTACAATTAAAATATTATTTAAAAAGTAGATTCTGTTTGTAATAATTATTTGGATACATTATATTTTATAATGCTAGTTGTGATAATTTTATGCCAAGTCAAATTGTCCATAGTCATATTTTATGTTCCTAAAGAAACAGAATGACTTTCAAGCTGTTAAAGGGAGAGGAGTGCTAATGTAGCATTTTTTTTCAATTTTTCTGAAAATTTCCGTTAAAGAAACAGTTTTTTTCCTAGCTTCAAAATTTCCGGACATTTTACATCTCTAGATTGGATTACAATCTGGATTAGACACATGGAAGAGAAATGGGAGCTCAAGTATGAATCCATGAAAGCCCACAGAAAGTGCTGTGTGGCACAAAGCTAAAATCATAGTCTCTCTTTTTTTTCCCTGACATCAAAAAGGCTGCTAAAGAAAGGAGAATAAAAATTAGATGATTAAGGGGATATGGAATGGGAATGAGTGGCCAAAGATGGAACAGTAACCCCCAAAGTGGAAAAGCAGTCTCTGTAAGGACATTCAGAATTAATGGCAATATAATGTGTTGAATTGAAATAGTGAAATTCCCCATTAGGGTGTCCTTGTTGAATAACTGTCTGTGCATTGTGACATCATAGTCTCATTACGGGTCATAGTTATTCACATTCTACTAGTACCTTATGTGTTCAGCTGGTTCATAGTGTGGCCTGTAGCCTTTAAGCTGGGACTGACACCAGATCACAACAGTGTTAAATGAGCTCTATCGGTTACCAGTCTGCTTCTGAGCTTGATTCAAACATTGGCACTGATCTTCAAAACCCTAAGTGGTCTCTGTGGCTAAATAACTACTTTCCCACACATGAACCTCCCTGGCAAAATTAAGATCAGCTTCATAGACATTTCTCAGAGTTCACTTCCTTTCTGAGTTTAGATGATGGCTACTGTGGAGGACCTTTTTAGTTACAGTTCCAGAAATAGTGGAATTCGCTTCCCAGATTGGCATAGACCAATGTTGGTGAAACAATGGCATGGGTGCCCTTTCTGTGGGCACCCAACATGGCTTCTTCTCCCTTTCACCATTCACAGTTGTATGGCTCCTAGCCTGATGAGGATTGATTTTTTTTTCTGATTTAATAAAGGTATTAAATCTGCCCTTCGCTAGCTTTCAAGTAGATTCTAAGATCATTTCAGTTTCTGTGGAACCAGGCTTCACATTTTTGTTCTGACAAAAGGCTACCTAGTGAACATCTCCTCCTTTCAACCAACAGCCTGGCTATTATGGCCAAAGCTGAATTATTCAGCTGGTGCACCAGCCTGTATACCATCTTAGGGAAGCCTGATTTGACTACAGTGATTATCAGGGATGGGGACTCGAGTTGCAGGGCTCACTGTCAAGTCAGACTTAAGTCGCACCAATGACTTGACTCAAGACTTGACTCAGGAGTTTGCTTTTTCAATTACTCAGATTCTACTCGTGAGCTGAAACCCACCCACACCCCTCTTTTTTAGGTTGTGGGGAGAGCTTGACTTTAATAGGGACTTGGACTTGGGACTTGGCACCAAAGACCCGGGCTCAGACTTGGTACTTGGTACCAAAGACTTGGACCCAAGGTCTAGCCAATATCCCTGGTGATCATACCTTCAGTACTGCTTATTTATACTGATACAGTAGACTCTACATGGGGCTGCCCTTTAAGAAATATTAGAGCTTGTTCAACATGCTGTGGCCATCTTGTCGTCCAGTCCATATAGCATCAATCTGAACTAACTGCACTGACTGCCGGTTTGTTTCCAAGTTTAATTCAGTATTCTAGTTTTGATCTAAAAAGTCCCAAATAACTTGGGGCCAGGGTATCTGAAGCTTAGTGATGTCCTGCATGAGCCTGGCCAGAATCTGGGTTCTTCCATCAGGGCCCTGCTATATTTCCTACCACCCTAAAAAGCTAGATAGATAAGTATGCAAGACAGGACTGTCTATATGGCATAATTGTCAGACTCGCTTTGAAGGAACGTCAGGTTAGTTCTGTTTGTGTGTTGTTTTTGTCTTGTGGCTTCTTTTAAACAGATTTCTGAGCTCAGTGGGCAGAAAAGCAGTATATAAATATTTCAAATATGCTGCCTTCTCAAGAGTTGCTGACACCCACTCACTTTCGATGCAGTTAGAATATGGAGTATCTGAAGGCAAGGTGCTGAATTAAGGAAATGGATATGGAAGAGTTAAGTGGGTGGCTCACCCTGTGTCACTCAGATGCATCTCAGCCCAATTTGCAGAACGCCATGACAGTCTAACCACAAATGTTAACCCTGGCCAAGCCCAGGGTGACATCTAGAGTGGTTTTTGCCAGCTGAGGAAAGGAATAGGGTCTGAGTTGCTGAAATCATACGTCTTCTTCCTGTTTGAATCTTGCTCAGCCACACCAAAACATACGGATATTATAATGTGGGCATTATAACAGGAACAAAACTGCATTTCCGCCGAGACTTGCTGTGGCCCATGAATGCACCAACTGAATGTCTGAGAAGTGACAGGAGGCTCCTCCCCATGCTGCTGGTTTCCTCTTGGGGCAAGTGGCAGCCTGAAGAAGCAAGACCAGAGTGCTGCTGGGGCCTCTAAAATACAGCTCATCTGGCAGTCATTCCCAGGCAAGGGTTCTTTATTCCCAGACCAGTTGTGGCTTGGAAATCGAGCAAAGGAATTGCAATTGGAAGACCCAGGAATTGAAAGAGGACATGCATCAACCAACCAACCACAATCCATTTCTTGTATCTATCATAGGGAGCCAAGAATCAAAGAAGACCCCAGGTAAAGCCCCCAGCCTATCCAGGATTTTAATATCCTCTCTCTCTCTCTCTCTCTCTCTCTCTCTCTCTCTCTCTCTCTCTCTCTCTCTCTCATGTGAGTTAAGAGGCAGGAGATGACTGTTTTGAATAAATGTGGAATGAGTAGCACAGGCTCCCTGAATAAAGAGACCACCCGACAGTGGGGTAGCTAAAAATATTGTAAATAAATAAATAAATAAATAAATAAATAAATAAATAAATAAATAAATAAATAAATAGTTCCTCTGGAAATCCATTTTGTTTCCAGTTGGCAAACATCTAGGTACTCAAAGTCCATGTCTCTACTGCATTTTCTTCATAAACTGCTGAGAAGTGTCACTTTCTGTCTTCTTTAATGCTTCTTAAAAGTAACATTTTTCTCTGGCAAACCAAATTGATGGAATCTGTGTAGAACTGCCATTATAAGTTTCCTTCAAGGGTGCCAGGCATCTGTCTACGCCCTCTTCCAGGACATTCTATTCCTCCTTTTCTCTCCTAATTTTGCATTCTGCTTTCCATCCATCAAATCTATAGTTTGTGCCCAGATCAATCCTCACAAGGTAATTTGTGTCATTTAGTATTACAGTGGTACCTCTAGATACGAATGCTCCTAGGTACAACAAACTCGAGAAGCGAAGGGAAGTCCATCCAGGGTGCAATGCACCCTGTGAAAGGAAATCTTCTGAAAAACTTCTGCCAAAACTCAAGGTACGAAAATTCCCTATGGGAAAACTTGAGATACGAAAATTGTGTGGAAGGCTTCAGTTCCCAGGGTGCATTGCGCCCCATTCAGATGCATGATACGAAAATTTTCACAATGCGAAGCATTTTGAGAAACAAATTAATTTTGTATCTAGAACTTTAAAATCTTTTGCTGTTTTTAAATCATACTGTAATTCTACAAAATATGGGCTTCTCCCTAAGCAGCCTAATAATCCCTCATGCACGGATGTTATTGTTTCAGTTACTGAAGGGTTTGGACTTGACGCACGAATGATGTATCAATAGAGACAAAAACTGGTCATTTTTATTTTTCACACCATTCCTTTAAATCAGAACCTCTTTCTCAGGATTTTGAGTTACAAGTCACCCACCTAGGGTGTTTATACACGACCCCTAAACTCCGGGGCAAATGGCTCCCAGCTCTGGAGCTTAAAAATGTTTACCCACCAGCTCCGGAGTTTACAGGAAATTAGGTGTGACCAAGCCCACTTTAGCGCATCTCAGCGCACCTTTCAAGTACCTGCTCTTTGGAGGTGAAAATTATTTGATCCGGTGTAACGATAGTGAGTGCAGGGCTCTCCTTGCTTCTGTTTGTTGTTTTTTTGGCTCCCGGCCCTTTAAGAGCTACTTTACAGACACAGGAATCTTGCCGGCAAGAGCAAGAGCCAGAACAAGAGCCAGAACGGAGGTGAGGCACAATCTTTTCTTCCTTTTTTTTCCCTCCCCTCACGCAGCCAGCAGCCAGGAAGTGCGGAGGGGTGGGGAAGCAGGAAGAGCGACAAGCCCCTAAGATCTCTGGTCCGAATTTAAGTGGCCAGCGGATCTTAGGGGTCATGTAAAAAGGTCCCTAGTTTTATTTTGATAAACTAATCACTTGGTCTAATGCTCGACAAATAAACAAATCAGGAGCCTACAGAGACTGGAGACATGGGTTAAGTTATAGGATTTCAGGATCACCACTCTGCAGTACAGGATCAATGTGGTGGAAAAGCTTTCCGGGACTGATTGAGGAGGCACATTTATGGGGCTGGAGCTCAAGGAACAGCAATTGAGCTCCTCCCCATCCCAATGGAATTCTGTTGGCCGTCTCATTCCGATTCAGCTTTCAAACATCGAAGAGGTTCCATCTGGAGGAACTAAAACAGCCAGAGGCCTGAAGAAGGACTCGTGGCCAGACATTTTTCTCTGTGGTTTCAAAGTGATATATTGGATTTGCGTTTCTTATTCCATCTTTATTTCAAGGCCCTTGACTCCCAAATGATCTCCCTCATGGTGGGTACTTAAAGTTTGTTCATTTTTACTCTTAAAACCTGTTAACCCTCATCTCAACAAGCTATGGTGTGGTTTATTGACCAGCGATCTAGTGTCCCAAGTCAGGTAACAAGCCATGGTAACCAGCCGCAAATCACATTTTGACCCCATAGTTTATTATCAGCTCATATACAGTGGTTTGTTGAAATGATGGCTTTTTTCCACAATGCCAAAATCTATAACCTTGGCTTGCTTCCTTAGCACTGTTCAGTCTTCAGCAGAAACTGACAGAATAAACGGGCCAGAAACAAACCAGAAAGCAACTAAAAATAAAAAGAGGAAGCTACAGATTATTATGTTGTCTGGAGCTTATCAGAGTTTGAGTAATACAAACTGGCTCATCATGTGTCAGTTTGTGTCCACTACTGCTTTCTGTTTTGTGAATTCTCCATATTAAGTCCCACTCTTCCCTTGGTTCCTTGTGTAATATTCCAGGTATTGTTTTTTATTTCTGTTTTAAGAGTAATGGTTTTGTGTTCAGTGCCTCATTTAGAACAACTGCTTAGTCTGTGGTCTTCTCCTCACCCCCGGCAACTGGTTTCTGTCTCTTCTGGCATCTTTAATACTTCTGGTGGTGGTGTGAGCTTTTGTGGAAAGTCTGAAAGTCTGAGAAAGCTCACGGTTAAGTAAATCTGTCAGTTTATAAAGTGCTACAAGAGTTTCTTTTCCTCCCATTATGATGTTTTTGTTGTAACATATGCCAAAATAGGTTAACGTGTCAACCTCTTTGAAAGCTTTCATACTGTCTTTCCAGTGCATTGTTATGCATGTTTACTAGATTTTAAGTCCTGTCAGTTGTAGAGGGAGGGGTGCCACAATAAGTATGCATAAGATTACCACTGTAGATTTGTGGTATGGGCATAGGGAACCTTTCCCCCTAAAAAATTAGTTACAGTTTTCATGCATTATAATTACACTTCTCAAAAATCAACTGTTTTATTGCTAAAAAGTACCAGGTAGATACCCTTTCATTTTACAGTGTTTTCTATCACAATGCTACTGTACATGTGTCCAGCCTCTGATTCTAAGTGCCCACTAATAACAAGGCCTGGGGTGGCAAAGGGAACCCCTTCAAAACCTTTACTGTTGTATCACAAAAGGAAGTTTTCCCTTTGTTACATAAGAACATAAAAAGAGCCTTGCTATTATATTATAGTCATAAAGAACTCTAACTTTGTTATGCAGTAGTTATTGCAAAAAGTAATTAAAGCAACTTGTTACTTGTAACTACCAAGACTCTGATATTAGCTTAATATATGTTGAAATATATAAGTTCCGGTCAGCTTGTATATCCTGTATATGTGTGTTCATATAAGAATGTTAAGAGTTGTGCAATTTACATAGTCTAACTTTTGCAACCAATCAGATTATTCTGGTGTTGACCAATGGATGTTAAGAGAGTTAACTGCCAGATAAACAAAAACCAGTGACAGTTATAGTATTCAGTTGGTCTGGGAGTAGTCTTTGTTTAGAGAAGTCTGTTAGGAGTAGTCTGTTAGTGCTGTCTGTCAGGAGTTGGGTACTTTTTGTTATTCAAATGGTGTTTTACTATTATCGTGTGTTTAGTTGGCAGTGTGTTTTGAAGGATGGCAGTGTTCCCAAGTACTGTTTAAACAAATATTTTAATTGTGAACCACCAAAAAAAAAAGACAAGCTATAAATAAAAGTAGAGATAAATAAAAAATAGCAGGCAAAAAAACAAAATAAAGAGGGTTTGTGTGTTATGAATCAAGAATCATGTTTTACAGAATTCTGATGACTGGCTTTTGGGCGGTGGCTTTTCTAGTCGTTCAGAAAACAATAGAAAATATTTTAAATATCTTGAACAAGATACATTTATGATATTTTGTTAGCCTGGAATTTGTCTGTTAAGAGATGTAGTCTGGAATTTGTCTGTTAGAGATGTCTGTTAGAAGTACTGTAGTCCGTTAGGGCTGTCTGTTAGAAGTCTGCTTGTCTGTTACTATGTCTGATAAGAATATAATACAAAACAGTATTAAGCCCAAGCCTGTACCAAGTACGAATATTTCAAACATTGTTTATTCTACATATATGTTATACGGTAAGCATTTTAAAGTTTTTACCATGACCAAGTGATTATTATTGGGTCCCTTTGGGGAGAAAGGCGGCATAAAAATAAAGTTGTTATTGTTGTTGTTGTTGTTGTTTCAATTGCTAGCACATGTAAATGAGAATACCATTAATACTCTGTGCGTGGTTTTTTTATATTACACTTGAACCACTGTCTACACACTCTCCATACGTTTCAACAATACAGTATATTCCTTATTGGAATGAGATCACTGCTGCAAGCTCTGTCCTTGTTATGTGTCGTCTAGTCACTCTTGACTTATGGTGACTCTACGAATATGCAGTCTCCAAGATGTCCTGTCTACAACAAACCTGCTCAGCTCTTGCAAACTTAAGTCTTTGGCTTCATAGGGAGTCAGTCCATCTTGTATTTGGTCTTCCCGTTTTCCTGCTGCCTTGCATCTTCTCAACATTATTGTTTTTTCCAGAGAATCCAGTTTTCTTATTATATGCCCAAGGTTGGACAGCCTCTGTTACAGAATTTTTTCCTCCAGATATAGTTCAGGCTACAGAACCACAAAGAAGCAATGATCAGAAAAATCATTTCCCCACATGTCAAGACTCTGCCTCAAGTGACATCACCTGTACAGTATTTTTTGACTCTGTTACCTCCACCTCCAGGGAAATTTATAGCCATATAAACGAATGGTAGATGGTTTTCTGACAGCGAAAATTATATCGGAGGGCGGGCGGCTGTGCCATGCGGGGCTCCCGAGTAGCGGGGACTCCAATGATGCCAGGAAACAGTTGAAATCAGTAGAGCCATTGCAACTGACAGTCCAGCATCAGTGCATCGATACAGTATTTTTTTAAAGGACGGATGGGAAATAAGGAGTTGAAAAGTGGCATGCGAATGCGGTCTGGATGGAGGAAACAGGGGCGGGAGCGAAGCGAGAACACGTCTCCGCCTCCGAATTCACAGCGAAGGCAAGGTCAATTCGAGCGAGGCACTCTCCTCCTGGGAGTTGTAGAGTTGCGAGGTCTGGATGGAGGATTCTCCCGTTCTCCTGGGAGAGCAGATCTGTATGACGAGGAAGCTTGATGAAGTCTAATGCCATTTGAAGTAAGGAAGCAAGCCAGGCTTGTCTGGGCCACCAGGGAATGATCAGGATTGCATTTGCATGTTTCTATCTGAACTTTATGACCACCCAATGAATTAGTGGGATGGGGGAAGACATACAGAAGGCAACAACCCCAGTGGAACATGAAAGCGTTCCGGAGTGAATGTCTCGCCCTGCTTGCCCTGGAGCAGAAGTGATTGCGCCTCCTGTTGAGAGGAGAGGCAAAGAGGTCTATCATGGGTGTTCCCCATCTGTCTATGAGAGAGAGAGAGAGAGAGAGACTCAATTTCCACTCATGGGTGGTCAAGTTTGTCCTGCTGAGGCAATTGTCAGCCTTATTGTCAAGGCCCACCAGATGGATGGCGAGTTGGCGACTGGGAAAATGTGATGCTCCATGCACCATTTCCAAAAGTCTACAGACAGGAGAAGGAGACGTATTGAGGGGGTGCTGCCCTGTTTGTTAATATAGTACATGGTGGTTGTGTTGTCTGTGACTACCTGTACTACATTGTCCCTTATGAGAGAAAGGAAAGCTCTGAAGGCCCTTGAAAACAGCTATGAGTTCCAGCTTGTTTATGTGCAGGAGGCACTCCTGAGAAGATCATGTGTTGCGGATTTGAAAGGCTGAGCCGAGGTCTCCCCATCCCATCTGTCTTGTATCTGTGGTGACCTGGACACTTTATATCTGCTAGGACTCTGGTACTGACCGCACCAGCAGCGAGACTCCACTCCAGCAGCACACACAAAGAACCAGTCTCACACTTGGGTGTCTTTGTGCAGCTCTATCTACATTATTTACAGGATAACACACCAACAGAGTTTCCAGCCTTGTAACAACATGTAGTAAGAGAGAAAGAATACAGAGACTCCAAGACTTATATATTCACATCAACCAATCACATTACAATATACAGGTGGTAGCTTAATTACTCTCCATCATAGTCTACAGGTGTGTCCTTCTCTGTATCTCCTTGCAGAACAAATTTAACTCTTTGCAGATACTAACAGTATCAATGGATGGAATGGCTTGCCCATGGACCATATTGAGGGGTTTTCCCACCAGGTGAGTTGGGCAACTAACTCCAGGGTCACCTGGAGTAACTTGGAAGGTCAGTCGAAGGCTGGAGAAAACAGAGAGAGGTACCAGGCTTGAAGAGACCCCATTTTCAGCTGTGCATGAAGTATCACAAGGTTGCTGAGGCTATGAGTCCCAGGAGGCACAACACATAGTGTGCTGGAACATAGGCCTCCAGGTGGAAGCATTTGGCAAGGGAATCTATGTTTTGAAGTCAAGATGGGTGGGCAAATGCTCTGGCATGCACCAAGTCAAGAGTCACCCCTGTGTAAGTTATGACTTGGGAACTTCTCAAAGTTGACTCTCAAGCACAGGTCTTTGAGAAGCAAGAGATAGAAATGAATAAGCATGTGTGCCTGAGACTCTGACTCTGCCACTATCAGCCAGTCATCTATGTAAGGATAGACCATGATGCCTCTGGTACTTAACAAGGCAGCCACAGGGGCCATACACTTGGTGAACACCTGTGGAGCTGTCGCTAGGCCAAATGGGAGAGCTTTGTACTGATAGACTTTCTGGTCAATTGCAGAATGAAGGAATTGACGGTGGTATGGAAATATTGATATGTGGAAGTAGATGACCCTGAGATCAATTACTCCAAACCAACTTCCTATGTGTAGCAGAGGAATGATGGATTCTAGGGCTCTCATACAGAATCTCTTGGGGGTTATAAATTTGTTCACCTCCCATAGGTCAAGGATGGGTCTGAGTCTTCTGTCCTTTTTTGATACTGTGAAGTAGGGGAGTAGTGACCCTCCGGGATGAGAACCAGCTGTGGCATCTTTGAAGAGAAGTGAGTTGACTTCTTGGAGCAGGATGGGGGAGGAAGGAGTAAAGAGAAAGGTCCCAATGAGAGGGATGGAGTTGAATTCTATGGCATAATCATGATGAACAAAACCCATTTGTCCATAGTTATGTGTTGCCAGGATGGAAGGAAGGGTGCCAAGGGGTCAGGCCTCACACACTCACACACAGATGAAATCCAAGCTTTTACTGACAACTCAGGATAAAGCACAGCACAGCAGGTTCAGGGTTAACAGAGTCCAAAGGCAGATAGAAAAAACACACAACAAGTCCGATAGCTGAGCAAAATCCAAGATACAAAGTCCAAGGTCGAAAACCGATATGCAACAGATGCTTACCTCCAAGTCCAAGGAGCAGGAGAATTCAGGGCCAAGAGATGAAATCCAAGGTCGAGCCAAGCAGAAACAGGGGTACAGGAATCCAAGAACAAAGCACAAGATTGAGGGCAAGCCTTAGCAACTTGTTGCTCCCACAAAGGTAGCCTGACCCCTGAATACTTGATTTATGCTCCCAAGAGATCACCACCCATCTCCTTAAACACTCATTCTGCTAAAACTCAGCTATCAAAAACGTAAACCCCTACAAGTCTCCAATAGTTTATCTCTCCTTTGCTTAGCTGTGAGTTTTGCTTTCTACGCCTGACAGCTCTCTGGTGGGAGGGGGCTCTCCTGACACAGATCAATCACTATTGGAGTCAGCTGCTGGAGGGTCTGCAGACGCACCTGCAGGATCCCCTGACCTTAATCCCTCCGTAGTCCGCCTCGGGCAGGGGCCTGACACAAGGGTGGGGAGCGTCCTGACATGAGAAGGATTGGCAGTGGAGCGACTGGGTGGGGGGTTGTGGTGGTCAAAGGCTCTGCTTAGAGCAATGGTCCTGGTGTTTTGAAGGAAAGTGTTGGCAATATCTCTGACATTTGTCCCTCTGGAAAAAATATGGGACAGAAGATGTAGGAGGCAAGGATCTATCTGTTTGTCGGAGCCTTTGAAAAAGAGGAAAGTGGTGTCCTCCAGAGTTATCTGAATGGCCTCTGGTTACATTGAGAGAAGAGGCCCAGTCTCTTAGCAGCAGTCTGCTTCTTTTGGAGGTCATGCATGATACTGTCCGTGTTGGCCATGGAATCAATAACCCATCTCCCTCTAAAGACAAGTTCTCAATTTTGCCTTGGACATCTTCACCGAGGCTAGCTGAGCGAAGCCAGGAATGGTACAGCTGCCATGATTGATTTCGTTACACATTCTGAAGAGTGATGCATGGAATGCTTCTGCTGGGCAGCATCTGCCATTGCTTCCTGGTATATGACGGATGTTTCTGTCCTCAAGGCATTTGGAAGACCCATGATAAAGGGCTGCAGCTTATTCAAGGGGACTGTCTGGTAGGCACCCATCACTCCTTGTTAGTTGGCAACTTTGAACATCAGAGCAGCTGTAAAGGCAGCTACCCAGAGCATCCAGTTTCCTACCCTCCTTAGTAGGGGTGACTGGAACTTGCTTGACTTTGGAGCATATTTCTGGAGCAGTGACTGTAACGAAATTCAGTTGTGGGTGTTTGAGGAAAAACTGCACACCCTCATCATGGACTCAATAGAAATTTTTGACACGTTTGGAGGTGGAGGATGATGCGGATGGCTTTTGCCACAGTGAGAAAAGATGGAACAACACTGAGATGAGCAGGTATTGTTGCATCCAAAGAAAGCTGATCATAAAGATGTCTTGTGTGATGAGGTGCAGGTCTGTGAGTAGTGACATTGACAGACGCTGCCATCTGGACCACAAAGAGTATGTTTTGAGGTTTTCAGTAGGAAGTGGGGTTTTGGAACCAGGAGTAGTTACCACAGTGGATATGCCCTTGGACTTGAGGTTGAAGTCCTCTGCGGAGGAGTTAGAAGCAGAATAATGAGATGCAGATGGTTGCTGAAGAGCTGGATCTGGAGGGGGCAGTGTATGAGCATTGTGGGATCTGAGGGGAGGTAGAACCTGTAAGGGCTAAGGATGCCTCAACTGGCTGGTATCAGGTGGAAGATACTGAATAGCATGCCATTGTAGTGTTGGAGATCCATGGACTCTTGGATCCGAGGAGGAATAGAGCTGAGCCAGATCAGGTGCCTGGATCTGATGGCCTGGAACCATTGGACCCAAGACTGGCATAGGCGCTGGAGGCTGGGCATGAGATGCCAAAGTGCCTTGAAGCAAGAGATCCAATACATGAATCCAAGCTGGGGTTCAAGAGAGATCTGGGACTGCAAAGTGCAGCTGTTTAGGTGGTACTGGTCGCAGGTCATAACTGTACCTGTGACGCTTCTTGTACTTCTGGGCACTCGACTCTGGAGCAGAAGGCCTTTCAGATGCAGACACCACTAGGTGTGCATACACACCTAAAAAGAAGACCGGGGGAGGGGCAAGATGGCGGCGAGCAGCAGAGACGTTGGCTGAAGCAGCCCTGGCTAGTGTCGATGTATCCCAGGTCCCAAGAGGGTGATTTTCATTCCATGATCACCCACTGGGAGCAGAAGACATCCCAGATTCGATCCGAGGCGTCCCATGTGTGGTCCCCCCCCCGTGAGGGTAGATACCCCTGGGAATAAATCACTCGTGCGTCTGAGACCGTGGGAGACCGGACAAAGAAGCTGCCCCCCTCCTGTGCAAGTGAGTGGCTTTCTTATCATCAGATAGCCCTTTCAAAGATATAAAATCAAGCAAAACTCACCTAAAGGAAATCTGCTTTTCTCTAAATACTTCTTTTGCTGCCTTCTGTTATTTGCCTTTCGGAAAGGGCTGCTTTTATTTCTCCGTTAAAGGCAGATAAACCTCTGAAAATTAGTTTCACTTTTGACTTTCTGACTTTCTGGCTCTGTTGGCTCAAAGTGGATACAACACGCCATCTGTTGGATCTTTCTATGTATGCTATGCAGCTGTGTTTACATTATATTGCTGTCCTGAAAGGAGCAAGCCAATCTACTGTGATTATAGCAAGCTATTTGTTGGACATTTGAATCTCTGCAATATCTCTGGGAAGAAGTAAATTGGTTTTACTGTAACTATAGCACAGCAATTACACCACACTCTTACTTGGACTTTCTTTGCCTGTAGTAGCCTGTATTGCAACTCTTAGCAATGAGCAAAACTCCATCTATACAAAAAAAAGACTGTTTTTACCTCTCTGGCTCATCCCTCTCTTCCGGCCATGTCTCAACAACCAAGTCAATCCAGCCAAATCCTAGACATGCTTAATCAGCTGAACTTAACTCAGGTCAAATTGATATCAGACCAGAGCACTGCCTTTTCTGAGTTAAGAGCTGAAATGAAAGAAGGTTTTGCAAATGTAGATTCCAAAATGGAATCTTTTTGTGGGCGTCTACAGGCGTTGGAAGACAATATGGGCATTACTGACTTCCGTCTAGAAGAAATAGAAGCTACAATGGAATCCACCAACAGATCTGTTCTCATGCAAGAAATAGAATCTTCCTCCAAAATTTTAAGGATTCAAAATCTCACTGTTGATAAAGACGAAAATCTCTATACTACAGTTGGAGAAGGCTTGGCCACCTTGCTTGAGGCACCCGTAGAAGAATTCCTTCGTGAAGTAGACGTGATCTACCGTCAACCTACAGCCTATACTAGAAAAAATAAACTCCCTCCGGAGGTAGTAGTCAAACTTGTCAGAAGATACACCCGAGATTGTATCCTCAAGGTTATTCGAGATAAAGAGGTGGAAATCAATAAATCCAAAGTGACAATACTGAAAGATGTCCCATGGGAGGTCCTTCAATTGCGGAAAGAATACACATTTCTCACCAAACTTTTGCTTAAGCATGATATAAGATACAAGTGGATCTACCCCCAAGGCTTGACCTTCCAATGGGAAGGGAAAACACAGAAAATTGAATCCCACAAGAAAGCTAGAATCTTCGCTGAGAAAAATGCAGGGAAGTTGGGTTTCTCCCCCTCTTCCTCTTCATCATCCCTCTCTGAAGGTGATGATACAATCAATACCCAAACCGCTACTAAAGATGATAGCCGAGACAACCAGATTCCCCAACAAGGGACTTTCAAGCAAGATCAAGACTCCAGTGCAGTGGGAGGCGCCAGGCCGAAACGACATCTCAGGCCAAAACCAGGGAGGAAACACCGCTGGAAGTAAAACAAGATGGCTCAGAAAATCCTAACATGGAATATCAATGGATTGAACTCCCCACAGAAGCACTGCAAGACATTTAATCTTCTCCAAAAACAACAATGTGCAATTATCTGTTTACAGGAAACCCACGTATTGAGAAAGCATGAACAATACTTAACCCAGAATAGATTGGGGAACCTGTTTTCCACTTCAAACAAAGAAAAGAAGCAAAATGGGGTGGCATTATATATCAAACCAGAACTCTCTCCAACTCTTTTGGAAAAAGATCAACTAGGCAGATGGATCCTGGTCCAGGCAAATATCCAATCCAAAGAAACAATTATTGTTGGTATATACGCCCCCAACGACAACCATGGAAGACAAGCCTTCTTTGAAGAATTGGCTCAGAAGCTCTTGCAATATGAAAACCACGTTAATAATACTGGGAGACTTCAATGCTGTACATATTCCATCTGTGGACAGGAAAATACCAAAAGGGAAAAAACCCAAGACTTCATCTTCCATATTGCCAAAATTGTTTCTCGACATGTCTGATATTCTAGAACTTCAAGATATCTGGAGAAGGAAAAACCCACTAAAAGGTGGTTTCACTTTTCACTCAAGACAACACGCCTCTTTCTCCCGCATTGACATGTGCTGGGCCTCATCTGATCTTTTACTTAATACAAGGGACATAGAAGTCCTACCCCGAACAATCTCCGATCATAATGCTATCTTGTGGACATTGAAATCTTTGGGTAAGCCCAGACACTGGAAAATTAACTCAGCTTTGTGGACTGACAAAGAATTTATTCTGGAGGCCGCCAAAGATTTGAACTTATACTTTGAACTGAACCTGAACAAGGGTACCCCATTGAAAACGGTGTGGGATGCCTCAAAGCCCTACTTTAGAGGGTTTGTCATCCAATACATGGCAAGACGGAACAAAGAGAGAAAAAAGAGATCTGAATCTATCCTCAATATGATGAAAAAGCTTGAAAAGGACTTAATCCACGACCCACGCAACGAGCAGCTGAACAAAGACCTAGCTTCCTGTAGGCATGAACTTAATTTGATCCTGACAGCAGATATAGCCCATAAAATTAAATTGGCCAAGCTGAATTTTGTTGAAAATGCAAATAAACCAGGTAGATGGTTAGCCTATAGGCTAAAAAAGGTACAATCTCAAAAACTTATTTTAGCACTTAAAGATAAAACTGGGGAAAATCAGACAGAGCAGCTACAAATTCAAAAAATTATAGAGGCATATTACCAGAACTTGTTCAAGCCGGAGACAATAGATAAAGATGCCATCTTTCAATACCTTGAACAAGCCAACTTTCCAAAACTTACTGAAGAACAGCGAGCTTTGACGAACGCTCCTATAACAATGATGGAAATAACAGAGGCCATTAATCACCAAAAAATGAACAAGGCCCCCGGACCTGACTCAATACCGGCACAATTCTACAAAAAAATTTCTGAGATAGTCTCTGGAAATATGAAAAATCTTTTTACATCTATTTTATAGGGTGAAGACATACCAGATTCATGGAAACTATCTCATACAACACTGATTCCTAAAGAAGGGAAACCCAAAGACCTGATACAGAATTACAATCCAATCGCTCTCTTAAATGTGGACTACAAAATATTTGCAACTATTTTGGCAAACAGATGGCGGACAATCCTACCCTCTTTGATATCCCATGATCAAACCGGCTTCCTCCCGAAAAGGCGCCTTCAATCCAACATTAGAATTTTCCTCAGTGCGTTGGAATATTATGAATGCCACCCTGAGAAGCAAGTAGCCTTCGCATTCATCGACGCTGAGAAAGCATTCAACAATGTATCCTGGTCTTTACTCAAAACTCAGTTAGATTATCTACAATGTGGACACAGAATGCTACAAGCAATTGAACAAATTTACTCCGCCCCAAACACTAGGATTGTAGTCAATGGCTACCTTACAGACAAAGTCAAGATACACAAAGGCACCAGGCAAGGATGCCCTCTCTCCCCCCTGCTGTTTATATTAACTTTAGAGGTGCTACTCCATGTTATAAGAAATACCCCAGGTATCCAAGGCCTACAAAGTAAAGGAGAAGTTTATAAGGTGCAAGCCTTTGCGGACGATCTGTTGGTTATTATGGAGGACCCTCAGACCTCCACTCCAGAACTACTAAAGACTTTGGAGGCCTACTCCAAAATTTCAGGACTAAAGGTAAACAGAGAAAAAACACTGTTGCTTACTAAAAATATGACTCCACCTATGACCGAAAAATTGGTAAATCAATCGGGTTTCCAACATGCTAGTAAGGTAAAATATTTGGGTATTACCGTATCTAACCGTTGTAACACTTTACTTAAAGATAATTATGTTGATGGTATAAAAGCAATCAAAGCTGATTTGGAAACCTGGTCAAGACTTCAATTATCCTTAATGGGCAGAATTGCTGCAGTTAAAATGAATGTCTTACCTAAACTGCTCTTTTTATTTCAATCCCTACCTATATTACCTAACTTTAAGATCATTTCAGACCTGGAAAAAAGTATACGTGTATTTATATGGCAAAAGAAAAAAGCAAGGATTAGAAATGTTTATCTACAGGACAGAACTAAAACTGGTGGCTTTGCCCTGCCCAATTTGGTGTTATACTACAAGGCCGCTACCATGACTTGGATTAAAGACTGGATTTTGATGACAAATAATAGAATACTGCAGCTTGAGAGCCACGGCTTGGATAAGAGTTGGCATCATTATATATGGTATAAGGGTAATATACCTACTCTTTTTAAAAAGCACTGGATAAGGAATGCCTTAGTTAAAATATGGTTACCGATCAAAAAACAATTTTACCCCAAAGCACCATTGTGGTTATCTCCATTGGGAGTGGTTATTAGCCCCCACATAAGTGTAACCCCAAAATGTTTAACTTACAGACACCTTCTGAACACTGACCTCTCTTTGAAATCATTAGAAAAATTAGTATCAGAAGGTTATAAGTTAGACTGGTGGAAGTACCAACAAATATACTCACACTTCAAAGATCTTACTAAAGAGGGGGATTTATGACTAATGACACTCCACTTGACAAAATACTATCCTCTGGTGACTCAAAGCTCCTTAGTAAATTTTATAGTATGTTGTTAAATGAAAAAATGATTGATACACTGGTTAAAGATACTATGATAAGATGGGCAGAAAATTTTGGTTATTCTATTCATCTAAACAAATGGGACTCTTTGTGGAACACAGTCAAAATCTTCAAATCTATAGCCTTTAAGGAAAATTGTTATAAGATGTTCTATAGATGACATTTCTCACCACATCGTTTATCTAAGATGTATAACTGCTCACCTAAATGTTGGAAATGTAAATATGACTGTGGTACTTTTTACCATATGTGGTGGACATGTAAAGAGGCAAGGGCATACTGGATAATGGTGAAATTATTTTTGGAAAGATATTTGAAGATTAAGTTAGAGTTTAGACCAGAATTTTTTCTATTAAATATAGTAGATATTAATATTTCTTATGACCAGAGATATGTACTTCACCATGTAATTGTTGCTGCAAGGATATTGTATGCGAAATCCTGGAAACAACCAGATGTGCCAACAGAGATAAATTTTCACGAAAAGATAAGAGAATGCATTGAAATCGACAGACTCTCCGGCTATTTAAAGGGAGACTACAATGAGATTTCTCGGAAAAGATGGCAAGAAGTAACAAACCTATTAAGCATTGTGATATTATTTGGTGATTTGTTAATATGTTAAATCGTTATTTTTGGCTTGATATATTCAATGTAACTTTTAAACTGAACTGAATCCAAGGCTTTGGATTTGGAGTATTTTGTCAGCTTTGATTTTTTTTTCTTTTTTAGGTTTCGCAGAGGGATTGAAAAGCTTCTTAACAGACAAGGCAGGGACAGAGGGTCCAGGCTGTGGATTCGAAGAGGAAGGCTTGGATCCAGGATCCATTTTTGTTGGAATAGGGCTTTATCTAAGAGAAAAACATTCAGTCTGTGGTGGCAGTTTTTTTATAGTCAAAGCACCAAATTTATGGCAGTATTGACAAGAGGCAATTTGATGGGCTTCTTCGAGGCAATACAAACACATAGAATGACCATCTGTGAGGGGAATACTTAGGAAAATAGAAAATTGGTTCAAAATTAGATTACAAATCAATGGAAGCTTATTTTTTCTGGGAACTTTAGGTTGTGGAAAAACTAAGGGAAGCAGATCAATACTTATTGAAAGCAATGTTAGTAGTGGCACATTCAGTTATTGCATGGGGATGGACGTATTCCTCTAAATCAGTGGTTCCCAACCTGGGGGTCGGGACCCCTTTGCGGGGGTGTTGAACAACCATTTCACAGGGATTGCCATGAGGCAGTGAAGAAAAAGGCACAAACGGCTTGGGTCTGGAGGAGGAGGAGGAGGGGAAGGGGGAAGAGTGAGTTACAGCTTGATAGGTTGGAGGAGATGTCAGTCAATGGCACAGGAGGCTGCGATTGGCTGAGGTTGCCTGTTGAGGGAAGTTCTCTGGCACCTGGCGGCAGTGGCCTGCCAAAGGGGGCTGGTGGCCTCTTCCAAGCAGGGCAAGGGGGTCACCACAACATGAGGACTGTATTAAAGGGTTGCGGCATTGGGAAGGTTGGGAAACACTGCTCTAAATGGACTGAGAATAATTGGAATTAATATTTTTGAAACAATCCAATCAGATTTACTAGAGAGTTTAAGAAAGGGAAGATTGAGAAACCAAGGGAAGGAAAAGTTGTATGATTATTTCAAATGGGTAATAGAAGAATTGGCACCCAAAGAAATATGGAATAAATGTAAAAAAATGATGGCTCCATATATAAACTCAAGTAAAGAGTTTAAATAGGGGAAGCCATAGTTGTATAGGTGGTGCATATAATATGACATAGTGTCTGTATGGAAGGTTAAAAATGGGTTGTTATACTTATTTAAATATAATAATATGGGTGGCTCAGCAGGCTAGAGTACTGAAAACTGTCATCTACAAGGTCGGCAGCTCAGCGGTTCGAATCCCAGGTGCCACGCAGCGGAGTGAGATCCTGCTGTTAACCCCAGCTCCTGCCAACCTAGCAGTTTGAAAGCATGTAAATGCAAGTAAATAAATACGTACCGCTATAAAAAGTGGGAAGGTTTCCTTGCAGCCATGCCGGCCACATGGCCATGGACCTGCACAACACTGGCTCTTTGGCTTGAGGGACCTGCACATTTGTAATGTTGTCCAGCTCAGCATCAACCAATGTGAAGTATAAAACATAAACTTTATCTAAGTTTCTTGGGGAAAAGGTAAATGGGATGGTCCTAGTAAAACAAAATATTAATAGTGCATAACAAACATATAGCTTACAGGAAATGTTTGGGAAGTGAAAACGAAAAGCTCATTTAGAAGATGGATGGCTTGTCCAAAGGAGGACAACAGGCAGAAACATAAATTCTGGCAGAACGAATGCAAGGCAACAACCAGGAAAGCAAAGCAAGACTTTGCTTTGCTTTGTCTTCAAGTCAGTCTTGCAACAACTGAGGTCTTTTCCAGGCTCTCCCATCTGCCTGTCTTTAAACCCAGAGATCTGAGAAGATCTGGATGTGAGGCTTTCCATCTGTAAAGCAGAGGCATGGCTCCGGAGAATGTACGATTTGGTGAACTCTTACTGACACCCTGTGTAAACAAATCAAAACAATGTGTTCATATTACAGACAAGCTAAAATACTCATGAGCCAGACTGCTGGAGGTACTGCAGATGTCGTAGTCTTTGCCCTGATTCACCTTTTTTGCCTCTAGATGTTGCTGTAACTCTGCCTGTCTTAACGCCATAGATGAACTCCTGCCTGTCCACTTTTTTTTCCTTCTACCCATCCCAGGCACGCTTCCGGATGAGCCTTGTATTATGCAGTTCCCTAGCCTTTTTACAACAGTTTCATCAGGGACCCATAGTTTTTTTTTCTAATTGGTTTTGTTTCTCATACTGGAAGTGATAGTACCACTCTATTCTGCTTTGGTCAAACCCCACCTGGAGTACTGTGTCCAGTTCTGTGCGCCTCAGTTTAAAAAGGATGTTGACAACCTCGAGCGGGTCCAAAGGAGGGCGACCAAGATGGTTGAGGGTCTGGAAGAAATGTCTTATGAGGAACGGCTTAGGGAACTGGGAATGTTTAGCCTTTCAAAAAGAAGACTGAGAGGAGATATGATACCTATGTTTAAATATTTGAAAGGATGTCACATTGAAGAAGGGACTGGTTTGTTTTCCATGGCTTCAGAGACTAGGACTCAGGGCAGTGGTCTCAAACTACAGGAAAAGAGATTCCATTTGAACATCAGGAAGAACTTCATGATGGTTAGAGCTGTTCGGCAGTGGAATATTCTGTCCATGGAGGGTGGTGGAGTCTCCTTCTTTGGAGGTTTTTAAGCAGAGGCTGGATGCCCATCTGTCGGAAATACTGTGATGGGGGTTCCTGCATGGCAGGGGGTTGGACTAGATGGCCCTTGAGGTCTCTTCCGACTCTATGATTTAATGAAATTGGCAGGACATCGTGCAGTCAGGCGCATGGGGCCTTGTCTTTGATATTGCCAGGAGCCCTCTGTTGGGAAGCACCTCCTGCCTCTCTCAGAAAAAGGCTCAGAGAAAAAGATATGGCAACATCTTTCCATTGGCTTCACGTGCCTGGCAGAGGTGGTGCAGAAATGAGGAAAACTACCTTTTGGGGCCTGGAATCGCCCGAATTGTGCTGTTTTGAAATTGTATAACTGTACCGCTGCAACCCACAGAAAAAAAGCCAAAGCTTTTCCAAACTTTTATACAGCTTCATATTGCAATGAAAGGTGCATTCATTTGGGATACTGATTGCCATACAGCAATGGGTTTAATATGCTTTGAAGTGATTTCCAGTTAGTTGTAGTAGTAGTGAAATCAGGACTGGAACAGTTGAGTCTACATTCCAGCCTAGTGGAACTGGAAAAGGTGCAGAAGGGAGCAGCTAAAATGATTACGGGGCTGGGACACATCCCTTGTGAGAAAAGGCTACAGCAGTCTGGAAAAGTCTGGGAAAAAGGCACCTGAGGGGGAACATGATTGAGACGTACAAAATTATGCAGGGGGTGGATAAAATTGTCAGAGGAAAGCTCTTTTTCATCTCAATATGAGGACCAGGGGCCATCCACTCAATTTGAGGGTTGGGAATGAAAAGAGAAAAGAAAATATTTCTTTATCCAGCATGTTGTTAGCCTGTGGAACTCCTTGCCATAGGATGTGGTGATGGCATCTGGCCTGGATGCCTTTAAAAGGGGTGGGGGTAGACAGAGTTTTGGAGGAAAAGCCCATCACAGATTACAAGACATGATGGTGATATGTATTATCAAAAGGAGAGTACCTCAAAATGCCAGATGCAGGGGAGTGATATCAGGAGACAGATATCAAGTTGTCTCATGTGCTCCCAGAGGCATCTGGTGGGACCACTGTGAGATACAGGAAGCTGGACTAGATAAGCTCGTGGCCTGATCCAGCATGGCTCTTCTTATGTTCTTACGTTCTTTATATTTTTATGTGCAACCTGTAGAGGGCTTATTTCATTTCTCTTTCTCATGATCATACGTCCACAGTTTTGCCATGTGATTTCCATATTTCAAATGCTAGGAAAGTTTCTGCTTCAACACTTTAGTAAAGGCCTAAATCAAATTGCTAGCACCAACTAAAGTAGACCCATTTAAGACTGTTGCTAATGGGAAGTCACCATTTATATAAATCCTTTTGCTTCTGCTCTAATTGGATTTAGGAGTTGGATTTAGGCCAGCGATGGATCATCATTAGGCCTTCTCTCCGCTTTCCTCTGCCGTGCATGTTGCACTGGCAACCCTATAGCACCTCCCTGCAAGCGGTTATCCTCTTTGTGTTTGACCACCACTCCCATCAGTCCCTGTCAGCCCAGGTCTACTAGCTGGAAGAGTGGGAGTTGTAGTCCAGCTCATCTGAGGAAAAGCGGGTTGAATAAAGCCGATAGGATTAAATCTCTCTGTTTTTCTCTAGCTGAGTTGGACAACAACTCCCACTCTCCCAGCCAGTATGCTGGTACTGACAACAGGTGGTGGGAACTGTAATCGCACATGAAAGACAAACAATTGTGGGAGAGCACCATACTGTATGGTATGCATTGGGCGAAGCATCCATCGCAGAGGAGGGGTGGCGCTGCTCTGCCTAGCTGATGGACCTGCAGTCTCCTGCCTTCGTTAAACAGATGAGAGCAGAATTCCGCGACAGCTAGCTTGGCAGGGCATTCTCTGACTGTGCCTGCGCAATAGATGGAAAGCAATTACGCATTCTGTCTGCGTCCCTCATCCCCCCACCCCACCCCACCCCGACACACAGTGCAGCATGGTTCGTCTTTGAGGGCTCTGTGGTTCATGTGAATAACATCTGTGTTTGCAGGGAGCCTCTCCGGTCATTGTAGAGCTTGGACAGCCTGTGTAAGAATACTCCCACGCACACCATGCACGCCCAATCACTGCTCACCTAAGCCTCCCTGTCCCCTTTTGTCCTTGGTCAGAGCAGTGACCCTCCGAACATTTGCCTCACGTGCTGGGTAGAAATATTTTTGTTTCCCTTCATAACTCTCTGATCTTCTTTTATCTTCTTCCTAGTGTTTTGGAGTTTTACTGATTAGCTGCTTTGTATTTTTCTTTTCCCACACACACCCTCCTTCTCTTTGTGGGTATTGGCTGCTATTATCGTCGTAACGGCTCTGCTTAAGAAGTACTCCTTACGCCTGTGGCATAAGATCATACGTGGAAATACCTTCTCCCGCTGCCCTTTTTTGCCGAGGCCAGTCACATTTATCCCAATCCTGCGCCATCCATCCGTATTTGACTAAATGGAGGCTCAGAATCTGCCAGTTTAAACAGGGACTGTTGTCGCAGAAGTCTCCACTGAAGGCATATGGGTGGGCACCTCAGAATCATCCCCAAGAAAGAGGAATGAGAGGTATCCACCTTAGGTTTGTTTCCTTGCTAATCAGCTGGGGAGTGGTGGAAGGGAGGGGGACAAGAACCTAGGTGTGTGTGTGTGTGTGTGTGTGTGTGTGTGTGTGTGTGTGTGTGTGTGTGTGTGTGTGAGAGAGAGAGAGAGAGAGAGAGAGAGAGAGAGAGTCCTGTATCACTGACCCATAATAACCCAGGAAACAAAGTCCAGAGCAGACCAGACCAGAAAAACGCTGCAACGTTTCCACAGCAAGCTAGCTGGCCAGGCTCTTAAAGTAGAATCCTCAAAGTGAGGGACTACGGCTTTCATGTGTCAACCTTCGCCCTGTCCTAAGTCATCTGGCCTTGGTATTTGCAGGAGTACTGTTTTACCAGCTGGTCTTGGGAGATAAAACAGTTTCATTGCACTCTTCCCTCACTTGGTGTCTCCCAGACCTTTGGAGCAACACCACAGCATCAGTGGCTCAGGTGCCTGAGGTGGATGGGGGTTGTAATCCAATGCCTCTGGGAGGCACTTGATTCCTAAAGGCTGCCAGGGTCCAGCGGTGAAGTTTTGGTGAAAGCGACGTAGGCAGAATGACAGCATTTTGTTCAGATAACCGTGTTTCTTCCTATTAGGCTGCTGCCTCGAGTGAAAGCTTCCCTCTCTTCCTCCCAACCCCTTTCCTTCTTGTAGGAGATAATTGACCTGACTGGAGAGGACTGCTTTGAAGGGGTCATCGATCTGACAGAAGCTGAGGAAAGCCTAGGCAGCCCTCTTCCTAATGGAGGCTATAGCACTGAAGACATGAGGCACTCGACTCCAGGTTGTGCCGGGCTCCTGCATGCACCCAAAGCCTTCAGCCCTGCAGAGGCTGAGCTCAAAATGGACGTGACCATTGGCATGTGGGACGAATCACCTTGCCCTGAGAAGCAGGCCATAAAGGAGCTCTACATTCAAAGCCATGGCTTCTCCCTCGCCAAGAGCTGCCGTGCGGACTCCGAAAGCAGCAGCCACACGACATATAACAGTGATTTGGGCTCTTTGGGAAGCCCCCAGCTGGATTCGGACATTTTCTCTTTCTCTTCAGCCAACGAGGGGAGCGAATACCAAGTGATCTTGGACTGTGTGGATGAGGCAGATCCCAGTGAAGGAGATCCAGACTTCCAGCTCTCGCCGCCCCTTGAGAGACCCGCCTCGGCCCCCCTTCCCGTCTCCTCCTCCGGGAGCCTTTTCACACCTCTAGCGGAAGCTGTGGGGGGACCTTGCCTGGCGCCAAGGGCTGCCAAACCAGACCTTTTGGAACCCCCTAAGCAGATTGACATCAAGGTCTGGTTGAAGACATTGCAGTATTTCCAAGGCGTGCCTGTGCACCACCCCTTTCTCCAGAACGTGGTGCAGGAAATGAGACAGGTAACTTCTAGAAGAGTCGCGTCCCCCAAGCATGGTTGGAGTGCTTGCCATCGTGAGAAGGGGAGGCATATGCTTTCCTTTAACTGAGGATGCCGTAGCATATACTAGTTTGCATGGGGCTGAGGGGATGAGAGAGCTAAATGTCCTAACCAGCAGTTGGGGGTGGGGGGGTGGGATGTTATTTTTCACCCAAAAGAAAAAGACGGAGTCACCCGAGTTTGATATCAAACCACCTATTTGGCCTTAATGTGTATTTGGTGGGGAGAATGATTTTCTGAAGATATGTTTCCGTATGTGCAGAACCGGCAGTTGCATGCCCAGCCTATCCCATCCCGGAGGCTGAGGACGGTGTTGAGCACGATCGAGGAGAACTTCTTCCAGGGGACCTTGGACTTGCTCATGGATTACGTCTCCCCCCAGCACTACCCGCCCAAAGAGGTCATCGCCTCGGTGGTCAAAGACATCCTGCTAAATAGCAAGCCAGACGACGTGCCCCAAGAGATGCGGAGGGACGCTTACCTGTTGTTGATGAAAGTCCAGGCGTATGTAAACCCCCCCCCTTTGAGGCGACATTTGGGACCACCAACCCTTTTCACTGACAAACCTCCTCTTTCTGTTCTGTAGCTGCGATATAAATTGGAACCCTGATTTTTGGCTGGATGGAGGTGACCGCTTAAGGCAGGGATGGGCAAAATGGGCTGCTCTCATCTACCTGCTCCATTCCAAACATCTTGGAAAAAAGAATGTATAGAGATAGATAGTTTTTATTTACGGTCTTAGACCAAAGTAAGAACGTATATACATTTGGCTCCCAAATAACCAGTGCTTTTCCCTTGAGCTGTATCTGTTAATTCCGTGATGCAAGGATCTGTTTTAGGTGTGGGGTTTTTCTTCAAAACTGAAAGCAAAAGGGGGTGTGTAGTGTGTGAAGACATTTTAAAGCTGATAGCAACACAAACCAGAACAGGTTGTGGGGGGGAGGCGGATATGGCAAAAAGTCCATTCAGGATTTTTTTAAAAAGTAATTAATGGAATTATTTTATTTTTATTTTATTTTGAATATTTTTACCCCACCTTTCTCCTTGGAAAAGGACCCAAGGTGGTTTTGGTTTACAATAATGAGGGACAATATACAGCCCGGAACATTTAAGACACATTCAAGTTAAGAACAGGAAGTTTGAAGAGGCATCTCAGAACATTAAAAAGGTAACATTAGAGCTACAAAGAGCACACAAGAATTAAAATCCATTATGAGGGGTGAAAAGCAACATGGAATACACTGGTGTTCTTATGAAATCAGTCAATGCAATCATTGTATGGTAATCTGTATAAGGTCATGTAGTAGGTAGTCCCTCAATTCTATTTTTTTAAATGCTCAGTGTTGCCTGGGAGGAAGATGGCACCCCCCCAGACCTCAGAAAGTTGCACACCCTTGGATCAAAGGAACCATCAACTAGCTGTACTTCGGGGGGGGGGGGGCTTGATATTTTCATTCATGTGAGGCCTGTTATTTCCCACTCAGTAATCAATGGACCCACATTTTGTTACAATGGAAAACAACTCTTAGTCAGGGAAAAATGCATGGATGATGGTTGTAAAATAATCTGGATATTAATGGATCTTTTTCTTCCCAAATTGAGCCCATTACCGAAGTAAACCCCTCTCGCACATACACATCAATAGAGCATGTTTTCAGACCTACTGGCAAGAATGATAGCTTTAAAAAGAGTTAAAAGAGTTAATTCTAACTTTCAGACTTCACCCAGCAAATGCCGACACTGTGGCATGGGACTGGAAGCTGCTATGCATAGTCATGGAGGAGGAAGAGGTATGTGGCTTGCACCCTACTTACTGCACACACACAAAGGTGGCTTTTGAGCAGCTCGGACTCCACTTTTGATTTGCCATTAAATGTGTGGTTCTTATGCCGGATCTTTCAGCTAAACCATCCTCATGCTTGGGGTTAACTGTACAAAATGGGGAGTGATTGCTTTCTGATTGAGCTTACACATCATTGCCAATCATGGAAGACTGGTTCAAGGACCTGTCGTGTTCTTTTTGAGAGGAGACCATAAAGAATAGGCCAAAGGGGAAGGGGAAGTAATGCCAGGCAGGTTCATACCAGTATTTTTTTCTTAACTTGTCTTTTGAGGCAGGGGGGAAATCACAGTTCCCCCTCAACAGTGGAAAGTAAGTTGGCTTTCACTTACTTGCACCGTCGGCAGCCAAACCTTGGCCATCCAAGGAATGATTAGGGAGTTGGATGCTCTACCACCCAAGAGGTTGTGTACCAGTCTTTCGTGATCTGGTCTTCCTGACTGGAGTGTTTTCTGGCTCTTCTTACTAACAAGACCCCTCTCCAGCTTCCTGGCTAGGAAAAGGATGGTCCATGCTGTAGTTGCATGACATATGGAGTGTCCCATTTTTCTGCCCATTTTTCTAGTAATCGTAGGAGGCTCTTGCTCCATAGATGTATGAGTGCAACACATGATGTAGCTGCAGCTCTTCTAGCTGCAAGACCTACGTTTTAAAGAAATATGTGGAATGTCTGCTTACTCATGGAACTGTCATAGACCACTATTTGAGCACTCTTTCTTCTGCAAAAAATGTGTTTTAAAATAAGAGCAATACTTTTACACAAACAGTATTTTTCCCCATGAACTCAGGCACTGAGTTGCTTTCTCTGTTTTGAGCAAGTGGTGCAAATCCTTTTGCTGGTGCCATAGCTTTGTCAGTAGGTCATGTAAATCTAGCTATATGATCGTCTTTCTAACCCAAGCATGGGTTGAATGCAAGCTCATAAGCCCCATGCCGAGGATGAGTGCCCCTATGGGGCCCCTCATCACTCCCATGCCTCTTAAGAGTTTTAATTTTGTTCAAAACCCTCAAAATCCCCTTTAAAATTATAAATACAATTAGTTAGTGGAAGGCTGTTCTGGGTTTTGTTGCCATTTTTGAAAAGCCGTTTATAAGGTAAAATATATGGGGGTATGGTGGGACAGAAGAGCAAATATGGCCTTTAAAAATCAGGAGGGAAGAGATCTAGTCCTCAGACCTCCAAAGAATGCCCACCTCTGCAGTAGGCCATAGCCATGTGACAGTAGTTACGTTTAAACAAGCGTTCTTCAGCTGGCTGCTTTGTGGTGGAGGAAAAAAAGCAGCCAGGGAGGCCCCGTCTGATTTCAGCAGCAGTTTTCTGCTAAAACAGCAGTTTCTGGGCAAGGCTGCCTTTGGATATACAGTATGCTGATAGTATGAGAGATGCCAAGCCAGCAAATGAGCTCTAGCTCCTGAAGCAGATCTGGAGCACACTCCGAGTGGAGTGTCCAAGTGCCTCATCAAACGAAATTCGGTGGGTTCTGCATGGTTTCACAGTAGCTAATTTCACATCTAAGGTAGCCCTCCAGTGCTCAGGCTTTTCAGCTTAAATTCCTATCCAAGGCTATTCATATTTCCAGTGCATGCTGAGAATCCCTTCCTCCCTCCCTTCCTTCCTTCCTTTGGTCAGACCCCACCTGGAGTACCGTGTCTAGTTCTGTGGACCTCAATTTTAAAAGGATGTTGACAATCTTGAACGCGTCCAGAGGAGGGCAGCCAAGATGATTGAGGGTCTGGAAGAAATGTCTTATGAGGAACGGCTTAGGGAGCTGGGAATGTTTAGCCTTACAAAAAGAAGACTGAGAGGGGATAGGATAGCTATGTTTAAATATATGAAAGGATGTCATAGCGAAGAGGGAACAGGTTTGTTTTCCATGGCTTCAGAGACTAAGACTGGGGGCAGTGGTTTCAAACTACAGGAAAAGAGATTCCATTTGAACATTAGGAAGAACTTCATGATGGTTAGAGCTGTTTGGCAGTGGAATATTCTGTCCATGGAGGGTGGTTGAGTCTCCTTCTTGGAAGGTTTTTAAGCAGAGGCGTGGTGGCCATCTGTCGGAAATATTGTGATGGGGGTTCCTGCATGGCAGGGGGTTGGACTAGATGGCCCTTGAGGTCTCTTCCAACTCTATGATTCTTCCACTTCCTTTTCCTTTTCACTTCTTCATCCTCTTCCTTGGCTGGTTGAAAGCCACTTTTTGAAAATGCTGCATTATGATGAGGACGGGAGGTGGACCATGAGCAGGGTGTGTGGAGAGAAATGGCCTCGGTTTGGGGCCAATGCCTCTCCCAAGAGGAAGGCTTCCTTTAGCTTTCTTTGCCACGCGCCTGCCTAACCCTTCCTTGTAACCTGTAAAAAATGCTCAAGCTGATCAGGTTGTGCCCCAGGCACGTCTACCTGCCACTTACTATATTCTGGGACCTAGTATGCTCATCATCCTCTTTGTTTAGGAAAACAAGATTCCCGGGCGGCTCCTCTTTTTGCAATATGTGGTTCAAACCCTCGAAGATGACTTCCAGAAGATGGCCAAGCAAGGCCTCCTGAAGAAATCCATTGCCAAGAGGATGCTTTCTTGCGACGGCTGCTTCAGCCACGTCAAGTAATCAGCACTTTATGTCCCCCGAGCTTCCTTGCGTGCCTGGCGGCCAGACCTCAAGTGTTCTGCGCTGCACGTGACGCATAAGCCCATCCCTAACTAACGCTTCTCTTTGCATCAGGGAAGTGGTTGAATGGATCGTAGCTGCCGTCACTGGCGTCAAGTCTTCCCGGCACCGAGGACAGCTGCCGGAAGCTGGGAGCCCTTCTTCAGACACAGCTGCGGGCGAGGGCTGCAGCTCCGCACCAGAACTTCAGCACTTAGACCATACTGCACACAAGGAGGTGGTCTCGTCGCCTCGTCAGACCAAAACGTAAGCAGAGGAGTTTATCCCTGGTTGGGTCTGCATCCCAGGCCAGCACCCTGTTCCTTATGCCTGCCCGCAGAAGTCCGACAGCATAAAACTCCATGGCAAGTTGCCCCCGAGTTAAGAAGTCAGCGCTTGCATGCTGTTCGCCCACCAGCCGTAACTTGGCGCACAACAAGACGCGCAAGGCTTGATTTCTTTCCTGGCGACGTTTAGTCGTTGAGATGCACACAGTTGGTCCTTTGCCAGCGTAAGCAAGTAAGAGGATTCTAGACATAGATTTCTTTTCCGAAGATGTTATCTTTTTAATTAAACAAAGCTGGAGCTGATCTTTGCGGTGGATAATGAGATGTTCCCTTCCACTTAAGTGCTCTGGGGAAAGACCCGTTTCCTTGAGTGCATTTGGATATGAGGGCGGACTTAGGACATAGATACCTATAGATAGCGCAGGTGGCACGAAGCGTCCCACTGTGACATACAATGCTTGGGAAGCTTAAGCCTGCAAAGCCTCTGTCCTGCTTTCAAAGGAGGCCAACCACAGGCATTGGTACCTGCTTGCCCCAAGCTCCGTGGCCTGTTTCTAGTGCTGCACAAAGTAACATCCCAGGCGGATGGGGCTCCGTGCACTTGTAGGCATACCTGAATCCTGCCATGTCCCAGTTACCCTTGCTCAGAGGCCCAAAGCATTGGCATCCGTGCTGATGCTGGTTAAGACTCTGAGTGTTGCCATCCAGGCAATTGACTGTTCCAGCCTCTGATGGGCACATAGCAAGGTGGTCCGGCCAATCTTGATGGGAAGGAGGTTGACACCTTTCTCTGTGCATCTGTTTTGTGCCCCAAAGGGAACAAACCCAAGAGAGCCACCAGCACTTCAAATGCCTGGGATGCCAACTGAAATGTTTCACCTGCTTCACAAGGGTATATGATTCGCTTGTTTAGGGAATGCCAAAAAAGTTTCAAGTAGCATCCATACATGTATTTATAATAGCTGTAGAAGGTGTGTACTGTTGGAATGCATTTGCTCGCTCGCTTGCTTGCTTGATCAATGATTGATTGATTGATCGATCAATTTTTATACCACAGGTCTGTTGGGGTTTGTGTTTAATGCAGAGCTGCAGTGGTAATTGTTTATCTTGAGAAATAGAATTTATTTAAAGGTTTATAACATCACTGTTCCTTAAGTATAATACGCTCTTCCAATATTTACAAGTCCTTCGGTATTTCCACCATTCTCTCACTCTTCTTAATTGGCTTCAAACTTCTTATCAAGGTCAACACAAGGAGTCCTTCATTCAGGAAGTCCATCCATCCATCCGACAGAGCAGGGCTTCTCTTCTTCTTGCTGCTGGCTGGCTGCGTCCTTGCTTTCTTTTATGTGGCGCAGTGGTTAAATGCCTGTACTGCAGCTAAAACTGTGCTCGCGACCAGGGGTTCAATCCCCAGTAGCTGGCTCATGGTTGACTCAGCCTTCCATCCTTCCGAGGACGGTAAAATGAGTACCCAGCTTGCTGGGGGGGGGGCAATGTGTAGCCTGCATTACTGAATTAAAAACTGTAAACCACCCAGAGACTAGTTGAAGTGGTATGGGGCGGTATATAAGCAGACCACTTTGCTTTGCTTTAAACCACCCCAGTGAGGCTCAGCGTCTCCCAGACCTAATTACTTCATTGCCTCCATCTTTTGCACCCAGTAACTCCTTCTCTACACCAACTTTGTAAAATACGTAACAGGCCATCTATCTCGAGGGCTACTTTGGGCGGTTTACAACATAAAGAAGTACAGATACACAATTGTATAACAAGTCAAATAAAGAAAAAACATAGCGCAAACATAAGGCATATAATAAACCAAATAAAAACAATAAAACTTATTAAAACGTAAAATGTGTAAGAGTAACAACTACTGACAAATAATAGGCATGAGGATAAGAGGAAGTCACAAAGAGTTTGTACCAAAAAATGACAGTGTCATTAAGAGATGGTTGAAAAATTAGGGAAGGTCAACCTATATAACCATGTTTTTAGTTGTCTCTTTCATATTTGGAGTGAGGATGCCAGGCAAATCTCTTGAAAGGGGTGGTCCCATAAATGGGGGAGGGGGACCACCGAGTAGGCCCGACTCCTCGTCACCACCTTCTAGGCCTTCCTCAGAGTCGGGACCCCCAAATACCCTGCCTGGGTCAAATGGGTAATCTTGGCAATTCTTCTACTGTCATGGTCACCCTGACAGATACCGAGGCCCCAAACCGTTTTTAGGGCTTTGTTTGTTAGCATTAGAACCTTGGAGTCAATAGACTGGCTGAAACCCTGCCCTGCGTGGCAACTAGAGAAGGCACAGTGAATCAGTGTGACTCTAGCTATCTTACTTTTGGTGATTCAGTTGGCTTATTCCAGTTGTGACTTGCCACTAGGTTCAACCTTGTTTTGAATTTCTGACTTCCATTTTGTTTTTTAAATGCTGTTATCTTTTGGGGTTTTTTTCGTTGCTTGTGGTCTGTTTTTGATAAACAAGCTTCTTATTTTTCAAAATGCAAGAGTGTTAATAAAATGTTTATTAATAAATATTAATAAATGCAGGCACTTTGCGAATTCGGGGGCTTGTTTGTTTATATTGCCCCCCCCCCAATTTTTTTTCTTTATCCAACCCTTGGTGAGCAAATGGCTTGAAATGAGTGTAACCCTCATTAATTCACTTCCCGTGTGCAAAGGCACATAACCCGGTCTTCCATCACTTCCGGAGCAGCTGTGTTCTTAAGCCGAACACTGATATTCTATCACAATGGGCTTAATAATGCTTGGTTTTCTGGCTCTCTGACTTAGGGAGGTGGCGCTTCTCCAGAAGATGCTTTCAATAGCAGTAGAAGTGGATGCATCTCCAAACTGCAGCGCCAATAAGATTGCAGATAGGGTATTTTCGTCATTGTTGAACATTCCTAAGCGCACCCAGAGGTAAGAGATGTATAATGAACCTCACGGTCTTTCGTTCTCAGTACTGCCGTTTCCTGTCTTGATTCTCCCGTGGTCCTTGTGTTTCCAGCTTTGCATTTGTTGCACTGTTGTTTACACATTTCTGGGCCAAGAACGGATCCTGGGCAAAAATCTGTCTCTCCTCTTTTGCAGGGCTAATGCACATCTCTATTAAATTGTTCCTCTTTAATGAGCATTCTCTATGTAGAGAAATTCAATCAAGGAAGCATTTATGTACACACATTTTATGCCCTACCTCGTGTACGAAACAAGTTCCAGCAAACAGCTGGATTGAAATAGTCCACTTTTGGTCAAAACAATCTAACCACTTCAATATTTTAGTTTGTTTAAATTATATTTATAGTTTATATATATCTGTAATTTTAAATTGCACAGAGCTCTGATACAAAGAAAGAATGATCATATGAAGAATACAAATAGTACTTCCCGTTTTATCAGCCATAGGTTCTTAGCTCCAGATATTGTAACTAGGCAAAAATGCAACTGTTGTGGAGCAAGATATGCAGCCTTTGCAAACACCTCTGAATGGGCTATTCCGGCCACTGTCCACCTAACGACCCTACTCAGACCAGGGTGGCGTGAAACCAAGGTGAATTTATACATGGGAGGCCGCACATAAACTTTCATCAGACTGATGAAGCTACTTGGATGAGTAGTGAACCGTTTCATTGTCATAAGAAAAGAAGTCCAGTTGCCAGGACTCAACTCCTGGATAGCCTCACTTGGATGACTGAGAATCTTCACAGATATCCTTTCAGCCTACTTTTTAAGAGACAAAAACTAGGTTATTTTTTTTCTACTCAGCGTGCACAGAAGAGAAATTACTGAAGTGGCCATGGGTTAATTGGCTTCTTCCATAATGTCAATTGGTGCATGGTAAAAAAGCAACAGGATATTAGTCAAAAGTTATTTAATCTTGTACGTAAGATCTTTGTTGAGTATGTGTATCTGTAGTTTTGGGAGAGATGACTGTCATCACCCTTGTTTTTTATTTAAAATATTTATACTCCACTTTTCTCCTTGAGGACCCAAGGTGACTTACAACAAACAATTAAAAAACTGGAAGAGCGGGAGAAAAAACAGTTTGGGGCCTCAGTTTGGGGCAACCCACTTTTGAGATATCCAGCCTTTTGAGATGCTTCTGTTTAAACAGTTCACTGGTTTTCCAGTTGGACTTAAATCCAAAGAAGCATGCATAAGATTACAGGTTTAATTAATATCTAATCCTGTAGATAAAACATTACACTTAGTTTATACATTTTCAATCAATTAATCATCATTGTTCTATAAGGAAGTGGGGGCTTGATGTTAAAGAAAGATATGTTAAAGTTAGATAGACACTGTAAATGTGTAAACTTTGTCCGTTTGGGTGTAGAAGTTTTGATTACTATGTATACCCTATTTCCCTGAAAATAAGACCTCCCCCCCAAAAAAAAATAAGCCCTAGCAGGATTTCTATGCATTTGTTAAATATAAGCCCTACCCTGATAATAAGACCTAGTGATGGGCGTGGCTATGGTTGTGTGCAGGGCTGACATTCAAGCATATTATACTTAATAAACGTAAG
Organism: Phrynocephalus forsythii; assembly: GCA_029282475.1. Lineage (NCBI taxonomy): Eukaryota > Metazoa > Chordata > Lepidosauria > Squamata > Agamidae > Phrynocephalus > Phrynocephalus forsythii. The sequence goes on from JAPFRF010000011.1 coordinate 116,016,815, forward strand.
ACATCCCCTGAAAATAAGGCCTAGTGTGTGTTCGTGAGAAAAAATAAATATAAGACAGTGTCTTATTTTCAGGAAACACGGTAGTAGCATATATAAGCTGTTCTAGATCACCATGTCTTTATCTGCACAAGAAAGAACTCTATAGCTGTACCTACACCTGCAGCACTTCATTCAATCCTCTTTCGACAGATTCATTATGGAGCACTTGAGGCCATGTGTGCTTCAGCTCATGATTGATAAAAGCAGCTTGTTTTTGAGTGAAATGAAGCAGAAAAGCTTCAGCCACAGACTGTTCTGACTTGAGCAAACATTGGTCCGTTTCCATTGAAACATCTGTAAACATAGCTTGTTTGGAGGGCTGCCCTGCCTGAAATGGGCTAGGGGTGACAGATGTTCAGGAAGCCTTTCACATAAGCATCAGTAGTCATGGAAGCATCCGATCCACCTTCCTCATTTTACAGGTAGCTGAAGTCTCCAAGACTACCGTTCGTTTTTTGGTTGGATGGGTTTCATTTAATTTTGCCCTGGATACACTCACTTAAGTCACAATAGCTTTCCTGCCTGTTGCCCGTCATGATTAGCTTGTCACACACCAAGACATATTGTCCAACTGGGCTTGGATTATTGATAATGGCACCTTTTTTCTGAAAGTTATGAAGGGGGCACTTAGAGCACTCCTTAAGAATCCGGCTGCAGTACTTCTGTACTCACCATGTTTAAGCAGGAGAAGAGGGTGGAGGCCAGGCAGTTCCAACTATTTGTTGGATAAAACAGATTTAGTTCTATTCCTGTTTGGCTGTTTCTCTCAGATATTGTTATATCCTTGCCCACCCAGATGTAAGACCTCCGCTTGGAGAGAGAAACAGCAACGTGCAACTGTTGATCTTCTTTCTCATTGGTGTTGCAGAACATAAAATCACCTCCTTATGGCAGTTGCGTTGTTGCTGCTCAGGTGCCAGTTTCTCTCTGAGTAACCCATGCCAAGAGGGTCTGGTAACGTGCCAATGACCTCCAGCTGTTCACCAGCTGCAAGATATTTATTTATTTATTTATTTATTTTCATTTTCATTTTCATTTTCATTTATTACGGTCATATGACCCAATTCAGTAAAACAACAGGACAAAGAACAGGAACAGCGATAGTACAGAACATAAATGTCAGCACAGAAACTACAACCTCCCAAAAGGTACATATAGGTCAGCCTTCTGCCATCAACATGGCCCTTCTATGGATTACAGCTAAGAAAAATTTAGCAACCTGAGTTGTTATGTGAGAGTTCTGGTCCGCTAGACAATACGCAACCAACCACTTATCTGAGTTCCCTTGCAGTCTATGGATCAAGGGATAAATCAGATCCCTCCTGATTTTCTCATAGAAGTTGCAGTGTAGGAGGACATGTGACAGGAACTCTGGGACCCCAGCTCCACGCGGACAAAGTCGTTCTTGTCGGGGGATTCCCTGGAACCTGCCCTGAAGTAAGGCAGGGGGGGAGAACATTAAATCTTGCGAGGTTGAATGCTCTGCAAGCTTGGGGAGTTCTGAGTGTGGATAAGTATGATGCAGGTGTTCGATACACTGGGATAATGCCATATGCCTGTGGTGAACAAGTTCTATTCGCCATCGAGGACAGTTCTTGTCTTTCTATATCATGAAGTCGCTGACTAAGAGCGTGCAAGGCCTGTTGTGGTCCTAGTAGTAAGATGGAATCAAGGGACATTCCAATAGATTTAATTTTGCTTCTCAGCCTTTTGGCTAAGATCAAGTGTAGTATTTATTTATTTATTTATTTATTTAACTTATATCCCGCCCATCTTCCAGGAAGGAACTCTGGGCGGCTTACAATCAAACAAATAAAACTAAACAGATCACAGGTTACAATAAAAATAAAAGAGGCATAACCCAAAACGGGGATGACGTGGGCGGGAAAGAAGAAGAAGAAAAAAGCTAAACTAAATAGAAACTAAATAGAATATTGGATAGATCACACTGTGCTTGAACATTTGTCCTAGTGTGGTTAGGGCTTGAATGAAGATGAGTAAGCTCAAGTTCAATTCTAATTAAACAGAATCATGATTCTAGCCATTTCAAGTGAGACTGAAAGAGCAGTTTAGTCTCTTGTTGGGTATTTCTTAACCCAGCATTTTTTTTTTTTTTTTTGGATTCACAGGCATGACTGCAGCATACTCCAGTGTTGGTGGTCGATCATTACTCTAGTGCTGAAAATTCCACACTCTTAGTGCATTTCTGGTGGCAGTTTAAGACTTTGGCCTGTAAAGCACTCAAGTAGTCTCTGTTCCAGGCAATTTGTGGGGTACCTGATTCCCATAGGAACCTAAGCTGCAAGTTCAGCAGAGGACAGTCTTTTAGTCTTCATGTACATGGAGGCTAAAACGGCCATTGGCAGCAGCAGCAGCAACATCTTCTCAGGGATTGTTCCAGAGCTCTTGAATGACCTTCTGGAGACTGTTATGACTCTCGTACAGTGATGGCGAACCTTTTAGAGACTGAGTGCCCAAAATGAGATTCAAAACCCAGTAATTTTTCGCAAAGTGACAATACAGCCATTTTACCTGAATGCAGGTGGCTGTGAAGGGGCGATGTCGGGTGCCCACAGAAAGGGCTCCAAGGGCCACCTTTGGCACCCGTGACACAGGTTCGCCAACACTGCTCTAGTACCTTCCCTGTTGTTAACCTACAGTCAAGACACACCTCTTCCAGGGTGTGCCTTTGGTGTTTGGAAAGCATTGGTCTCACCAATTCATTTCACCACATTTGGGCTTATTTAGAGATGTTCTGACACAGATCTCTTTGAAATGACTGGGAATGGGTTATAGACTTTGCAAAAACTTTAGCATGTTCTTTTAATTCCTTTTAATTTTTTTTATTGGCCTTGCAGGGAAGCTTTTCTGAGGAGCATGGAATGTGACCTCTTGCGATGCAAAGTGCTGGAGCTCATTTTCCAGCACAGCTCAGCGCCCACAACACTACCGTTGTCTTTGACTAAGATCCTACATTACCTGAAGACTTTTTCCCTGCAGCTGAAATACCAGGTACACAAACACTTCTTTCCTTTATTCATCAACAAGAGTCAAAAAGCATTTAAGGATCACCCCATATTTATTTAACCCCATCTTATTTAACGCCCGTTCACCTTTCTTGCACACACGTTAAAGACCCAGGCCTACTCCATGGCCTCCCCGTTTGAGAAAATACTGCCCATCTAGAACAAATTTAAGCTCTCGAGTTAAATAATCGCACCTGTTTTATAGGACAATGAAGCAACGTGGCAGAGATGGGATGAGATGCTCCACCACTTGAGCTTATTGCTCTTGAGCTATCGCAGCATCGTCTTAGGTGAGTTGCTTGCTTATGTCTCATGAGGTTATCTGCACAATGCATAACCCAGTAAAAATATACAATCCTCATACCAGCTGTGGAACTACTTCTAGCCATCTTACCTATGCTTCGTGAGCATCAAAACTCAGTTTTTAAATTGCAATAAAAATTGCATCAGAAAATCCAAGTACAAGTGGTACCTTGGATAAAGGAATTAATTCGTTCCAAATGAAATTCTGTTAAGCAGATTTTCTTTTGTACAAATTTCCCATTGGAAGGCACTGAAAACGGATTAATCCCTAATCACAACCACGTCTCTGTTGTATGGATTTGTCCCATAGGCGATTCTGTTAAGCGATTTCCCCCTATTTCTGGAATTTTTTTCCTTTAAGCGGATTTTCTTTTAAACAAACCACTTGTTATACAAGGGTCCACTGTACTCTGTTATTAAACAGATTTAAAATATAAGCCCACCACTTTTGTCTTTTTGTTTTGCAACTTCTAAAAATTCTGATCAATCTTCCATTCTGGCTTGTTTGCTCAGTCTCTCAAAAAGCAGTTTCAAGGTGTCCCATTTTCCCCTCAAGTTTCTTCTTTCTGACAATGTTTAGCCTCTAAGTGTTGTATGTTGTGTATGCGAGAATGCCTGACCAACTGCAACAAGTCCCTGTCAGTTACAGCAGATCCAGATCCTCCAAAATTCAAGACAGTATCCTAAAGCTGACATTGGCAGACAACAGCTTCTTCTTTGCACAGTCCTAGGAATGGAAAATCCACTTTTAACAGAAACGTTACCCTGAGGCAAAATAAGATGCATTTTGAAAACATTGCACAGGTCCGAGAAACTCTCGTTGGCCATCAAAATTCTGCTGTAAAATGTATCCAGTCCAACTTCATCCTGTTTTCCAACATATGCTTGGAAATGAGCCTTGACCTCACTGGCAGTAACTGTGGTTAAAGCTATGTATTGTTGATTTTGTTTTTCCACTACTGTGTCAAAATGAGCTGACTACTATTGAGTTTCATCATCCTACCATTTTGCTTAACTTGCTGCTAGGTTTACTTACGGCCTCATCCTTGTAAGTGTTGCAGGAATAATGCCCCCTAAAAAAACCTTGGCCCGGCTGGCCCAGCTGGTAGTACCTCATAAGGGCCCCTTCCCTGGAGATTCCAAAATTTGGCTTGTGTAGGATGTACAGTAGCAGGATCTAATGAAGACAGACCACAAATCACATAGAAACTTCAGCACTTTCCCCAACCAACTTGGCGGCAGCAGCTACTACCATGTTTCTACATCCTAGGTAAAACTCGGTTACTTGACAATGGCTCAGGTTTCGCACATTCCAACCCTTTCTTTGCTGCAAGGCCAGCATCAATCTTATGTCGGTCAAGCAACTTAGATAGTTATATTTTAGATAGATATATTTTGCAGTTTTTCTGATTTAATGCACTGAATTTGTTAGCTTCCTGATTACCTGACAAACCTCATCATACAAAATGTCTGTGAAGATTCTCACTCACCCAGGTGAATTTATCTGGAAGTTGAGTCATGGCTACTGGACTTCTTTTTCTTGAGAGATAGAAACGTTTCACTGCTTATCGAAACAGCTTCGTCTGAAGAAAGCTAGTTGCAAGCCCTCTATCTTATGCTCCGCTTTGACCTCTTGTCACCCTGGTCTGAAATAGGCTCATAAGATGAACAATGGCCTGAATAGGTTCGTTAGTTAGACAACATTCTCAATAGCTTTAAGGTGAACAATGGCCTAAGGTGCTGAAACCCATAATGTATGGCCTTGGTGGTGAAGGCTTTTTTTAAATTTGTCTGGGTACTGTTGAAAGCACACCCTGATAAGTAGCAGATAGACTATGCCTGAGCCCACCACCTCTGTTGAGAGACGGGGGTTTAATGCTCACATGAGTGGCTTCCTTGAACCCTCTGTCAAACCACTGATCTTCTCTTTCTAATATGTGTACATCCTCATCTTTGAATGTGTGCCCTTTGTCCTTCAAGTGGAGATGTACTGCTAATTCATCATACAGAGTGGTTACCAAGTACCAGTGATTTTGTTTTGAACCCTTTCCAGAAATGTCTCACCATCTCTAGCAACTGTTTTCATGGAAGCCATTTTGCATTTCAAGAGTGGATCTTGTATTGTAGCTGTTATGCAACTTGCAGGTTTAATGGGGGTGGGGAAGCATAGTTCTTGATGTCCTCACAAACAGCAACAGGCACCAAATTTCAGGAAAATTGTGCTTCCAGGCATAGCTGGGTACAGTGCTCCTACCTGAGGAATCTTTGAACAGATATTTGTTGTACAAGATGTATGAGATAGCATAAGTAGCCGCACAATCCTGTTTTAAGACTTGTATATGACACAAAGGCAACAATTTCCAAAGATGATATTCTTTCCAATCAATTTTGATTTCATCTTTCAGGGGTTTTCTTCAGAAAACTGTGATTTACACTTGTTCCATCCACACATACTGTTAATATTATTTCAAGTGATCATGAAACATGTTTTGAAACTTTGAGTCTTTAACAGTAGCAATATGAAGAACACTGGTTCAACAGCATATGGAAACATTGTTACAGCATTCATCCCACAACTGAACCACTAAATTCATCTGTCCCTTTTGAATTCCCTTATTCAAAGCTTCACCAAAACAGATCATAAATGTTTCCTGCTGCTTTAGTAAAAGACTGGAGAAGCATAGTGCCAAGCCAAAAGGGACGAGATCCATTGCTTTCGCTTTTGCAAGGTGAAACTGTTGGGCATTTTTGCTGTTTGACAACCTTGGCCTGAATGTTGCTACAAGGGATAAGTGACATCATCTTCATCAAGGGTTGCAAAGCCCACAGGTACACAGTCCTTGATGACATAGGAAACTCTGCTAGTTCAAGTGGCAGGTAATTCTTTGCCACCTTCCACACTCTGAACATGTTTTACAGTGTTTTTAGAGGTGGTCTCTTCATCGTCTCCGCTTTTATTTTATTTATTTTATTTTTTATTTATTTATTGTTGGATTTATATCCCGCTATCTGCACTTGTACTTGGCCTTGAACCCTCAACATACAGCAACGGACTGCTGATGTGATTTAATTTTCATGGTCACCTGTTGCAGTGGTTGTTTTGCATAAGACCTCACAGCTCTAATTACCATATAACTTAATTCAAAAGTTGAATAATTGTCTCCAGCAATTGATGACAGTCTTGGAACAAAACCCTTTTCTGCATGGAAGTGATCTTAGAATAGGGTGAGAGACCTATTTCTCTGAAACCTCCAGCAAGAAGAAACAAGGCCACTTGCAAGCGTCACTTTGCTTGGTGAAGAGAAAGTGCAGGCTCTCTGAAATCCAACAGCAGCACAACTCATTTGCAACTTAGTTACACTTTGAATATACAAGCATGACCCTAACCTGACTGTCTTTGTACAGAAGCTGAACGTGGTGCTTAGCAAGTAGGAATCAAAATATTTACAGTAAATGCTCACAGTTCGCATATTGCTCTGCAACATTTAAACTAGCATTGTTTTTTCAAAAGCTGCAAGCTGAGCTGCAAATCATGCCGGGTCAGATCTCAACAAAGACAGTGGGCTGCTTGCTGAGGTAACAAAGGCGGAACTGGGAAAGAACATCATTAAATTCCACTCATTCTGTTACTTCTCCATGCCAGATTCTACAAAAGATCATGCTAAGTACGTATATCCTAATCACAGCTTCACTGATTTCTGAACAATTTCCAGTTCCCTGCCTTTCCAAAAAGTGGGAACTTTGCACTATATTCGTTAACATGACTTCAGTTTTGCAGAGGGCGCTTATGGAGGAAAACAGTGACATCCTAATTGCAAAATAAGCATCGCCCTGAGAGTTAAAACCAATTCCCTTTGCCATTCCCTAATTGCTCCCCACTTCCTTCTTTTGTAGGGCACTTGCGAATCTCCATTGGTGACCGGATTCCTTTAATTTCAAAGTCCGTTAAGCCCAAGCTCCAGCGAGAAGATTATATTGAAGAACATGATATCAGGCGCATGGTTCAAAGCTTCCAGAACTACATGTGTAATATTCTAGGGAAGCCAATTCCTTCACCCATCCTGGAAAAGATCCACCTACTCCAAGTATTGTTCCTCACAAGTATGAATAGCTAAGGGGACTATTGGGGGCTAAAAAAGATGGACTCCTTACAAATTTGGGGGTGGGGGTGGGGGACCTAAGCTGTGACTCTGAATAGAGTTCTCAACAGAAACACAAAGTCCCTTCTTGGTATTCCAGTCATGCTTTGTTCATTTAGACCCAATGATCAAGTTTGTTGGTCTGTATTTGTTTCCGTGCAAGTTTTGTATAGCTTTTATAATAAACTATTTTATGAACTGAAGAGTGGAATACTTTTTTTCTTAAGTTGAGAAAGACACTGGAAATTAGCTTGCCCTGCGCATATCCATTTGAAAGTCACATCTAGTTTAACTCAAAGGCAAAGGCTTAGGAGGTAAATGAATGGAGCACAGCAGCCTTAGCAATGAGTGGTCAGAAAAGATGGTATCGTAATGAACGCTGTACTGCTACAATCATGACAACATAACTCATCCACAAGGTGTATTTATTCTGTAGAAGTGCTAGGCAGAGACATGACCACAAAACATTACAAAATAAATTAAAACATTAACCAAACAATTGCATCTTTACTACACAAAAGCAGCGATGACGTGACTTAAAAAGCCTAGATTAGAGTGCAGTCAAAGCAACAGACATAAAGATATCATTCCAAAGAGGGGGCACACAAGAAAGCTGGGTGAGGCAAGGATACCTAACCACCCATGATTTGTAGAAGGAACGTGAGTACAAATAGAATACAGGCCCTTTTGGGGGCATTAGGAAATTAGTAGGGAGTGTCTTTAAATATGTCCTCCAACAAAAAAAGCTTCTCTCTAAGAGATGCTCCAAGGCTGCCCTCTCCTTACTGTAATGCAAAGCCAACCAGTGGCCTAAGAGTTGAGATCAAGGGGAAAAGACGAATATGCCCCTCCCTCTCCTCCAAGTATATAAAATACACCAAGATTTCCACTCCTGTTAGAAATTTGTGGAAACGCCCTCTTACATTATTAGTCAATTGTGTTCACCTCCAAGTTGAACTTTCTGTATCCTCAACAGCTTTGCATGATCCCATGATGAAGCAGAAATAGAAATGAGCAGTCCCTTTTTCCTGAGAAGTGCCAATAAGAATTCTCAAAGCTTCAGGGGGCCGAAAACCACTGCCCTGATTTCCCTCCCGCCCACCCACACCTCTTTTTATGGCAGAGTCCTACCAATCTGAAAACATAAGACCCTCCTGCTTTGGTTGCAGCCTGGACATATGGCAAACTGTCTCTTGTCAAGATCAAAAGATCACAAACCAATTATCATGTTTCATGCCACAGGCCTTGCAAGAGGACTGTTCCTTTTTCACCTTCAAATCTTAAGACTTGGATCTCTTCAAAGTGAAAACAGGCAAGCTGCGATTTGTAGAGGAGGTCCATGAATTCTTCAAGAAACAAGATTCTTGATAGACTATACCAGTTAATTGTAGCTTCCCTTAAAAAGTTCCCAAAAGGGACAGGACACTAAATCGTCATATACTGTAATCCAGTGAACTGGTCGGAGTCTCTACAAGAGTCCATCATAGCAGTTCAGATATTCAAGCAAAAAAAAAAAGTTCTTCCAAGCTGGTAGTTTTTCCTTTCTCCAAACAAAAAGCACAGGGCTAGATGTCAGAACCTGATGGGGAAAAGGCTATGATTTTGTGCTGTACAGAGGAGACCTATGGGAGGGAAACAAAAGACCAATCGACTGAAAAAGCCCCCAGATTGTGTTTCACTGGCCAGTATAGTTTGAAGCTAGAAGACATGCCTTCCTATGTCAAGTGAGCTTGAATGGAACGGGGAAGACAGCCTGATAGCACTTCATCTGTTATCAAATTTCACTGCCCTTTAATCACAGGCGATCCTAGAACCCGGTGGGAGCGAGCACGTTCAGGTCGCGAGGTGTGACAGTGTGAGAACGTGGAGACCGCCTCTTTTCCTCCCGAGCTGGAATGTCCATCTTGGGGGGCTTAAAGGTTGCAGAATCCTCTGTCATCCTCGTGGCCTGGGCACGCATTAACTCCATTGGGGTTGGTTTCTGGGCACCCTTGTAGGCCTGGAGAGTGAAACCCCCTGAGGAAAGAAAACAGTGTGCAAAGGAAATAAGCAAAATGGAATAGAAGCAACCCACCCTGCCCATCTCTAGTTCACACACTCCTGCAATTGGCATTTTAACAGGTTTTAAACTCTAGTATCAATCATGCCCTGTCATTGGGGGGGGGGTTTACAGCGTGATCCTATATTACATAGCTGCCATTAACGCTGCAAGTGAAGGATTTGTACTTGAATGTCTAGTGTTGCTTTGTGCTGGGTGGAATTTCATTGTCATTGCAAGATGCACCAGCAGTTCTGAAAAGTCTCAGAAGAATCCAGCTAGTTTAAGAGCATCCAACAGCACTAAACAAGTACATCTTCATTCATCAGGAAAGCACGACACAAACATTTCTTGCTGTATTAAGTTGTGTAGGAAGGGAAAAAAGAAAAAAAGGAGGTAACACTGATTAGGAGTGCATGCTAATTACTGAAATGAAAACACATACCCTTACTGCTATAAAAACCCACAATCATATATACTGAAGGGCTGCCACTACTGAGTTCAACCAAATGTTCATTTTCCAGTGGATTTTTGAAAGCAGCCTTCAGGGCTTGCAAAGAGATGCAAACACCTGAAATACATGTTCCCTTCTGCAGATCCTGTTCAATGCTGAACTGGACTCACAGTTGCATGTTTTTTGTTTTCACTTTCAATTCTTTCTATATTCTTGTCTCTATCTGTCTTGAGCAGTTAAAGCCAAAGGTGATCATCTCCTTTGCTATTCTCAGCCTCTGTAAAATATGTGACTATATGTGTTTAAATAATAAAAATGGTGCTTGCTTCAAAGCATGTTTATACCCGTGTCAGTCGCAGATCTCTGAAGAGTTCTGGGTCCAAAGAGGCTCCATTTTTCAGATGGCATTTTCTCATTATCCCCACTGGAATCCATGGAGGCAAAATCAGGACCAGTAATAGAACTGGAGGTCCCCTGACTAAACCAGCCCCTGCCACGAAAAACACAGAATAAAATTTAGTATCCTCCGAGACACAGTACAGGAGAGCAGAGCCCTAACGTGAAAATGTAGTGCCCAAAGGAAGCTGAGAGTCCAACTGCTTAATGCCAAGGCTATATATCCTTCACTGTCTTCTAGGGGAATGTACCTGTAGGTGTGCTTGGGAGAAGAATGGGGAGTGCTGCTTGGAGTAGACTGGGTGGAGGAAGCCTGTTTGTCTTCTTTTGCCACGGCTCCACTTTGCATCTTCAGATTCTGTTAAAAGGAACAAAGACGTGCCGCTAGACATTTTCTGATTTAGCAAGCAAACAGTCAAAATTAGCCCCACTGATTACATTAATAAAGCACAGTAAAAGCCCTTGGTGACATCTTAAAGACCTCCTTTCAACATGACACAGTGACGGAGAGGTTGGGGCTCCAGGCCCACGTCCTCTGGCCTCTCCCAGTGCCCAGGTGTGCTTCCTCAACAAAAAGCACCAAGCAGTCCTCTGGACCCCCTCCCTGTCCACTGGATACCAAGAGACCTAAGAAGGAAATGCCCTTATCTCTGATGACAACTCATAAGGCTTCTCCCTACCCTCATTCACCTTCCATATTAGGACAGGTGAGACAGGATGAAATCTTGCCCTTTCTTATCAGTGACTCGCTGAAGATAAAAGTGACTGACATTCCCTGCATGTCACTTGCCTTCCTAAGGTGCAGGGGGCTTGCACCACACAGAGAAGCAGCCCCCCCCCACTCCAGGAACGGGGCTTTAGGATCAGGACCACAAATTCCACCACAGCCTCCAGAGGTTGGACTGGGGGAGGGGCATCTAAAGTTCTCATTCCATAATTCACATAGTCAACCTCACTGCTAGGACCTGATCTGGCATCAATAATTTTAAAAATAAAACAAAAAATAGTTTTCAGCATGTGATCCGAGTGGCAGAGGGAAATGTAAGAAAGCCAATTGTGTGTCAGTGGCACCCATCTGCAAACGTTCCATCCCTCCACACAACACAGTCCCTGATGACCTTTACCAATAAAGCAACTAAGTGAAGTCCAGTGGGACTCAAAACACCTTACATGGAGTGACTCAGCCACGCGGTGGTATTTTGTCTCCTCTGCTGTGAGGCCCTTGTGGGGAGTGTATCCGGCATCTCGCAGCCCTGCCTGCTGTTCAAAGCGCTGAATGCTCTCCTGAGTGTGTTCTAGAATGGACAACATGAAACATTCACACATGCCACAAAACACTGCTGCTACATGCCTACCACAGATTTCCAAGAGGCAATGTTGTATAGCACTGACAGTTTTGGTCATTGTTGGTCTGTTTGTCTTTTTGTTTGGGAAGGAGATCGAAGATTGTGTTTCTGGGTTTAATTAAAAAAAAACCTGCACCATCTACAATAAAGAGCCAAAGCAATAACATTTACAAGAAAGAAAATTAATATCTATGTTTCTTGGCCAAGGTTTTTTTTTTCTTTAAGATATACTACAGTATTATTTTAGACTCCAAAGTCAAATGATCTAAACCAGAAGTGGGCAATTTCTGGCCCTCCAGATGTTGCCAGACAGCAGCTCCCATTTGTCATACACAATGAGAAGGATTTAGAACTGCTCTTCAACACCTGGACAGTCACTTATCCACCACTTTTTTAAACCTTTGCCTTTTGTCATTTATTAAAGACTGTCTAGTTTAAGTCCATATGGACAAAAACATTATCTTGACCAAGAAAGAATGCACCAGCTTTACAAAGAATATCCCAAGAATACTTGGGGGGGGGCACAGTTATCCTCCAAGATGTCTGATACAGATCAGAAACATTGCCACTTTTCCTCTGTGGTTCTTGTGCACTGAGCGATGCATTAGTAGCCACAGGACACAGGACTGTTTTACCAGCCAGTTGTTGTTGTTGTGTCGTTACAGTCGTGACCGACTCTTTGTGACTCCATGTCCATGGAGTTTTATTTGCAGGAATATTGGAGTGGTTTGCCAGTTCCTACTCCAGGCATCTATAGCACCTGGTATTCCCTGGTGGTCTCCCATCCAAGTACTAACCAGGTCCGACCCTGCTTAGCTTTCAAAATCAGGCAAGATCGGATGTGCTTAGGGCATCTAGGCAGCTCTGTCTTACCAGCCTATCAAACCATTAGTCCAATACTGTCAAGGCTGGCAGTGGTTTTCCCAGGTTTCAGACCGAACTGTCCCACATCCCACCTGAAGATGTGAGGAGCTAAACTTAGATTCATTATGTGCAAAATAGGTGCCCTATCACTGAGTGACAGAAGGTTCTTTAAATGCTGTTAAAACTGCCATTGCAGATGTGTGTTCTATAAATGCGTTCCACAACCATTATCCAAAATAATAAGCCACCACACATCCAGCATGGCAGAAAGATGCTTACATTAATGCAGATTCAGGCACTGCAGATAGAGCTGAGGTTCCAGAAAATGAACTCTTAAGCAGCCTATTCAGTTTTTCAGTCTAATTTACTGACAGTTCAGTTCGTTATCTTTCCCCAAAGATTTAACAGCTACTAATACACATAAGCACCAACCATTTTTCTTTCACAGCCATCCATGGTGAGACAACATTTACCAGACAAATGAAATGCATTCACCAAGCTAACAAGTAAGAGCTGGCCCCATTAACACTGCCACATGAGTAATTTAGTGCTGTAGAACTCACAAGGAACTATCAATGTTGCTTCTACTAGCTCACAAGCTAAGATGTAGGTATAAAAGACCATCAGAATCTGGAAGCATTTTCTGTCTTGTTGTTAATAGCACTTTTCTTAGGACTTTTAAGGGATGCATCCCCTTCCACTGAAATGCCAGTCGGCAACATACGGACTTGCAAATGTTGGCTGAATGCAGCTCCCATCACCTCACCCTCTTGGCTATGCCAGATGAGGCTCATGGAAGCTGCAATCCAATGGCATCGGCTGGACTATCAACTGCCCAGCCCACCTTAAAATCATTTCCACTGCAAAATTTCATGGCCCAATTGACTAGCCTATTAGATGAACAGAAGAGCTCTTACTTGTAATGAGAGAATTCATGATGTGGGTGGCCTTGGCCTTCACCACTGGAACCTTGTTCCCAGTCTTAGTGGAAGATGAGGGAGTTATGGCAGATGGAGGCATGCTAATCTCCCCTTCCTCAACCTGTACAGAGGAAGTCAGGTGCAGTTTGAGGGAAAATATGCACAACTATCCCAGGAGAATGTCATAAACTTCTCCTGATCCCCCAGGAGATGAATCTGAAAGTTGGAAACTACACCTGTACGAACAGACGCAACATGTTGTTCTTGGTGTTCTTCTACTGTTCCTTGTACAATAATTTGGCTTCGTATTTTCAAGGCACGGATTTTGCAGCCAGCAGATATAAACAGACTTGAAAGACGAGCATGGGGGACTATAGATCACTTTAAATTTTCACAGGAAAGAAGTTAAACAGGTCCTCAAAAACAAACAGCGTGCCACAACCACCACCAAGCTCCATTTCTGCTTATGCACCAATTCATGCTTTCATGCCACTTTCTAGTTTTGAGCAATAAGCCAAAAATCCGAATGTTCTCAACTATTCCTCTGCCATGGCTATTCATCCCTTGCAAGTCTATGTTTAGAAAGTACCTGGACTAGAATCATGTTTTCTCACTCAATTGCTTCAGCGTTTCTGCTCCTGCAGAAGACTCTCCACATGTGAACAGTCAGGCACTGATTACAAAAATCAGTCATACAATTACATACACTGATTACATAACTCAGTCATACAAAAATCAGCATCCTCCTAGCCGCACAGGAGGATGCTTCTAGGGGCAACACTTACACAGTTTCTCTTATGCATGCACAGGGGATATGGGACCCTATTTTAACATGAAATAAGTGGCAGAGTTATTTGAGTTGTCTACGGTGACTCCATTGCATATCTCTGAATTCCAGGTCTTTCCTATATTATATCTAAACATATTTAACCATTAACATATGTTAAAACATTAACATTTACAGAATGGCTAACTAGAGTCTGCAGGTCTAAAAAAAAATACACGGAATGCTTTTACAGTTTTACTTAACATTTCCAAATCCAAGTTCAGAACGGAAAACTATTTTATCAGCCTATGAAAGAAAGCATCTCAACAAAATGGGATTCTTTTCTATCCACTCCACCAAAGTTTATTCTATACAGGCATACCTCGGTTTACAAAGTTAATCCGTTCTCTGGGATATTTTGCATTCTGGAAAATTTGTAAACCAGAAATACATGGGGGCATAATGCATCCTGGGTACTTTTTTGCAATGCCTTATGTAAACCAAGGTACTGCCAGAAAAAAAATCGTAAACAGAGGGATTATTTCCAATGGATTTCTTTTTATGAACCGAAAAGTACGTAAATGGAGGCATTCGTCAACTGAGGTATGCCTGTATATGGATCTTAGTGCTTTTAACAGTAGCATTTATATTCTGAGACCCTTCACCGGGTGAGGCCAATTAAAGCCATTATTATGGTTACTTTTCTTGCCCTACAGATGTGTCTACTATTCAAGAATTCCAACTGCAAACAAAGCACCTACGGCACCAACTTAGGTTCCCTCCAACCTACTTCATTACAATAGTAGCCTTACATGAACTGTTTCCTCACTGGAACACCGGGACTGGAATTTACCAGAAATCCTGTGCTACTAGTGGACTTATTCTACAGACTTCATACCTTGGAAAGTTCCTCATATTTTCGTTCTGGAATGACTGGCTCTTTCCAGAGGATACTGGAGGACATGTTTGAAGGAGGAGGCGTCATTGGTGCTGTATCCTCCAGAGCATCATCATAACTGAATGCCCGACGGCTCATTCCAACTGGCTGGGACATCTTTCCTAAAAGGCTTCCAGAGCCATGCTCAATAGCTAAGAACAAAGATGGACATTTCAAAGTGGGTGGTGCCTCTTGGAGATTAAGTATGCAACTACTAGTAGTAAACATTGCGCTCATCTTTATGCTAAGAAAATCTTCTGGGAAAAGTACTTGTAATCCTTACAAACATTTTGACTAACTCATTCTTAACAAATCATGGAAATAAATCACAACAATATTAAAAATATACAGTACAAGACTAGAAACATCCTATAAAGCTAGAAATGTAATTCTGGAATGGAGAGATTATTTCACTGTTAAAAGAGATCTGTGTTGTCTATGACACTTCCCCCCAATCAGCCTTTAACCCCTTTTCCTCATCTATTCTTATGAAGTGATGCACTAGCTGTCCAATTTCAATAAATAATAAATGCACCCAGAAGCAAGTTAAAATCAGGACATAAGAAACTGAATCACATCCCATAGGTAGCCTGAAAACACCTTTGAGGAAGAGACAAACAGATTCAGTGAACTTCTCTAATGAGAGTACAAATTCATTTTAGTAGATTAGGATCAAGCAGACACAGCAGCTACTGATCATTAGTATTGCTAATTAAAGGAAGAATGACAGCTGCAACCACAAAATGCTAGTTCACCAATACAGATGCTTTCCTGGAACAAAATATCACTAGATTCTCAGGGGGAGCACCAGCTTTCTGGATGCATTTGCATGTAGGCTTAATATAGATTGACTATTTTAAACTCCCCAAATTATAAACTTTGAATTGAGGAACTACAGATTATTTTCTGAGCACAGGTAGCCATGTTGATCTGCTGTAACAAGGCAATCAAGTCTTGTGACACCTAAAAGACTGGGGCAGTATAAGCTTTCACAGACGGTTGTCCACAGATAGTTCAAGGCACTACAAGACTCCTTGTCACTTACTTAACTAACTTACTTTTCTTATTTATGTATTGGGTTTATATACCACCCATGTGGCAGCAAACCACTCTGGACAGCTCACAACAATGGAACTTTTACCAACAGCTTGCTAAATACCAGATTCCCCAAAGAATTCACTTTCTGCTTAAAGAACTAATTTTACCAGGAACATCTGTTTGTCTTGAAGCCATGACTGCAACGTCTGATGTCTCACTGTATGCAAATCCAGAACAGGAATGATGTTACCTAATGAAAAACAGAGGGCATATTGATCTGAAGAGTTTGCACTGGAACAAAGGATCCTCATCTACAATAAAATCAAAAATATTCTAAGCCAACTCCATATGTGTTATTTTCATAGGATAAAAGGTGGCTAGCAGCCATCTTGAAGACTTAAACCTGTTAAAATACTATTATAATCTAACTCATCCACAATAAACATGTGTAATGCACTAATGATTTTGATAGGACCAAAGCAGAAAAGTCTTACCACAAGGTGTGATGAGAGAAAGATGTCAAAGAAGGACCATTCTGTTGATGAGGCTGAAACTAGCAAACCATCCCCACGAAGTTCCATGCAGACAAACTGACAAGAATTCAGAAGAAACTCTTTACTAAACCAAAGAAGTAGAAAACAATCTTATGCCTACACCACAAATGAGCCTATATATTTAGCCAGTATCACAAGCTACCCTAAGGGCCATTTGACCTGTTTAAAAGGACGAAAGAAAAAAGAAATGACATAAAGTGAAATAGCAAACTGCTACTAATGAATTTCTGTTTACACACCACTGTCACACAAAGAAGACTCACCGCTGCAAGATATACCCTTCTGCAAGGTTGTACCTATGCAAGAGGAAGAGGATTTTGGCTTCTAAATGAGAAAACATACAACCCATGTGGAAATTCTGTAATGCTTGAAGTTGATTTAAATAGATAACAAGGCTCTTGTACCAAACAAACTTGAACTTGGTTGAACTACAAGGTGTTTGTGAAAACATGTTAGCATGTTAGTACCTTAGTAATAAAAACATAGGAACATAGGATGTTGCCTGAATATTTGCCTACACCTGTCGCCATTTGCCATTTGAGCAATCCACAAGCCCATGTTTGGGAAGTTCTATACTGAAATAAAAACAAAATTCTTCAGCAGAGGATAAGGCCATCAGTAGCAGTGACTTGCTTTTAAATAAATTATCACAGGCTAAATTGAGTAATTCATCACAGTACACACCACTGTATGTCATTAGACTATGGATCCTACTCTGGGATGAAGTTTTCCTCTAGATGCCACACATACTCTTTATCAAGGTATGTGAGATAAAAGTAACATGGCAAAACATAATTTTCCCTTTTTTCTATCCATCACTAATTTTGCACAATGATACGTATTCCATACAAGAACACATACTTCTCACAAGTACTGCTAACTAACTAACTGGTCTGTTGTCACATCAGCATCTTGCCTGATCTGCATGCAAAAATAAAGCATAAAAGAAACATAGAGTACTGCTAATACCACTTCAGGAGGCAGAGCAAAACAGGAATGGCAGAATAAAGGGAATGTTTAAAATGCCCCGTTAAACGGCCTTGCTCGAAATCCCTTGCAGCTCCTGCTCCAGGAAGACAAAAACAACGTGGCACAAAGACTCTTGTGCCTCGTTTTGAAACTTGTCCGCAAATGGCCGTTTCCGGTAACTTAAAGGTTTGGATAAAGGCTACCCCCCCCCCCGCACTTGTGTGCTAGTCGTGTCTGACTCTAGGGGCGGTGCTCATCTCCGTATTTAAGCCGAAGAGCCTGTGTTGTGCAAGTCCATGGCCACGTGGCTGACATGGCTGCAAGGAAACACTGTTTTACCTTCACGGTTTTTGAGGCGGTACCTATTTATCTACTTGCATTGACATGCCTTACAACTGCTAGGTTGGCAGGAGCTGGGGGTGAACAGCGGGAGGTGACTCCGGTTCTCGGAGCCTTAGGGTGTTTATACACGACCCCTAAACTCCGCCGCAAATGGCTCCCAGCTCCGGAACTTAAAAATGTTTCCCCACCAGCTCCGGAGTTTACAGGAAATTAAGTGTGACCCCGCCCATTTTGGGACCTTTCAGGTACCTGCTCTCTTTGATCCGGTGTAACGATAGTGAGTGCGGGGCTCTCCTTGCTTCTGTTTGTTGTTTTTTGGCTCCTGCCCCTTTAAGAGCTACTTAAGAGACTGGAATGCTGCCATGGCAAGAGGGAGAAGCAGAACGGAGGTGAGCCACGTCTCTTTTCTTCCTGTTTTTTCTCCCTCCCCTCACGCAGCCAGCAGCCAGGAAGTGCGGAGGGGGTGGGGACACAGGAAGAGCGACGAACCCCTAAGATCTCTGGTCCGAATTTAAGTGGCCAGCGGATCTTAGGGGTCGTGTGAAAAGGCCCTTAGTCCGCTGAGCCACCACCACCCTGGAGTCGGATGCCTGGCAACCCCCCCAATTTCCCTGCTCCAGCGCCCCCCCCCACCCCATTTTGGAGGTTCAAAGCGAGAGGCGGTAGCAAACCAGGGAGGAGGAGGAGGAGGAGGAGGAGGAGGCGCGAGCGAGGCCGGATGTCGTCGGAACCAAGTCCCGCGGCGTCCCCTTATTACGGCGCTGACTCCGGAGCGATCGCTTGGAAGGAGGGCACCCGCGCCAGGAACGGCTGCTTCGGGGGTGGGGGTGGGGGGATTCCGTCCGCCCACCGGTCCTCCTGAACGAAACCGGTTTCACTTCGGAGTCCACCCCGGAGCTGAGAAAGAGGCTCCGCTCACCAACCCGAGCCCCTCCGCAACCCCCCCCCACCACCACCACCACCGGAGTTCCGCCCGCGACCGGCGAGCCCCGGAAAGCCAAACGGACCTCGGGCGGGCGAAGTTCTTGGGCGGCCCGGCCTCCTCCTCCTCCTCCTCCTCCTCCTTGATGGCTGTCCACAAGGCCCGGAGGCCAGCCTGCCCTCCCTACCCCTACCGCCCTTCCCTTCGCGCTTACCTGCCTTGGGCCGCCGGCAGCCCGGAATATGGGGGTGGGGGTTAGGGTGTCCGTTCCCCCCCGCGAGTCCTAACAGGGCCGCGAAAGGGACGGCCGGAATAGGATGAGGAAGAGGAGGAGGGTTAGGCCCGGCCCAGGGAGCGGCGCCATCGCGCCAACAAGCCCGGCCGGCAGCAGCGACGCCGCCCGAAGGAACAGCGGCGACGGTGGGGGGAGGGAAATAGGCTTCCGGCAGGGGGCGCGCTGCTCATCCACGGACATCCTCGCGAGAGTTCGGAGGGTGGCGCTCTGTGAGGGAGGGGGGGGAAGGAACTGGTGGGAGTGGGCGTGGCTTCCGCGCTTTCCCCGGCTGCGGGGACCTGGGAGGGCGCGCGAGGTTCGCCCAAACGTCCCAAAGGAGCCAATCTGTTCGCACCTTCCAGGGCCACCATTTGTTGCCTTTGGGAGGGGGCGTGCGAATCTCTTCGGTGGGGCCCCTCAGCTTCGGCAATTATGACGGGAGGTGGTGGGATCTCCTTGTCCTTTCTCGGTCGTTGAGCGGATTCCCTTTACAAAACAAGCGCCTCCTGCCTTTTTTTATTTCCAGCCGCTCTTGTTGTGTAGGAGGAGCCAAGACGCTTTTGCTCATTTAAATGAAGGAGCTATAATGTTCGGTATCATGCATCAGATCTCATATTAATAATTCTAGTCCTCTCAGTGGCTGAAATCCAGTACTGTGTAGTAAGAATCATAGAACCGCAGATGTAAGATGTTACGGGTAAACCATTGAATCAATGGGACGTACCTTGGGGTGTGGATTTACTTAATTCCCACAGGTCCAGGGAGCCTACTCTGTTTGCAGTTTGCTACTAAATTACAACCATTGCCTGCCTGCCTTATGTAGGTTGCCATTGAAAATGGCACTGTTTCAACAGATGCTTCCCCCCCTTTGCCAGATTGTTTTCAGTCTAGCCGCTGTCACTTGGTTTACATCAGTAGAATCAGTAGGGTATGGGGAAAAGATAGCATCATCCATCCAACTAGAGAGTTGGATGGATGATGCTATCCATCCAACCTTAGCTCTCTGAAACCACTGGTGGGCATGACCTACATTCTGGACAACAAAGCAGTTGCCAATACAGTACTGTACATTTTAAATCTCAAACATTGCTAAAGCATCCCTTTGCCTAATTCCACACTAAACAGTGGATCAAAACAGCCATGCTTGTTTTGTGACCTTTGGAAAGCTGCATGTTTACTTGAGGACCTGTTTGTATTACTGCAAATTATTTTTGAGTAAAAGTAGGTCAGAAAGGACATAGCATTTTGTTTTTTGAAGAGGAAGATTTCCTACATCCAGGAGAAAGAAGCATTCTCCACCATATGTTGGATAGGTATAATTTTCTTTGACTCATCAAAATGTAACTGCATACCATCCAGTTGGTTCTAATTTATGGCCATCTTTTCAAAGGTCTTGTAGGTACAGTGAATCTAGAGTGGTTTAATAAGTCCTTCTTCTTGGGGTGCTCGGAAAGTGTGTAGCTTTTCCAAAGTCCACACAAGCAGGCTCTTCTCAGAAGGCACAATCCAACTATCAACTCCTGGCCCACCACAAGGATTCTGGTTAAATTTGTTATCATCACTTAGGCTCAGAAGTGTTACAATAAAACTCAAGCCTCTGCAATCTGCATAGATTCAGAATTAGCCTAAGTTCCATCCCTTTTACACACTTCAGTTACATTTTTGTGCATGTATACAATCAGAGATGAAGGTGTAATTTTTTTCAGATCTTGGGCAGAGAGTGGTAAGAAAGCAAACTGTGGTTGTGTTTATTCTGACGTCAAAAGGATGTATTCTGTTTTTACTTCCCATGTCCTGTTTGGCTCCTGACACTGAAAACTGCCACCATGATTGAATCATTGTGGGATTCTGTCTGAAAATGAGCCAACTCCTCTCTCTGTTCCTATTCTGGCTGATTCACCCAGCAGCCACTTTAACTATACATTCACCTCCAATGCTTTCAGTAGCATTTCCCACCTTGTAAACATCCTTAGGCTTGTTTTGTTGTCCAACGCTTGTCCCTAACCCCCATTTTTGCTTTTGAGAAAGCCCCCACCCAAGTTTCCAGTAGGGGAACCCTTCCTGTTCATGCTTACCTGGAAGTAGAGCTGGAATTCAGGCACGTTTTACTCCCTTAGTAAGCACCACACAAGGCTGCGATGTTAGACAAACCATCATACAATACTGGATTTAAAGAAAAACTGGCCTCTCGCTTAGAAGGCAGGCAAAGCAGTCAGGATGGATACCACAGCATATGGGCAGGAGGTGTCTTGTTCTGTGGGTCGAGCATATCATCCGTTCCGGATTCAAATTCTGACCTCTCAACCTCTCAATCATCTCTTTTCATCACCTCTGCCTATCTCTCCGGGCTGGCAGCTGGGTAGGCAGGTGATCTCTCAAAATAAGCAGGTGAAGACATCTGCTGGGCTATACCCCGAAGCAAATGGTGAGCCACTGCTTGAGCCAGAATGCAAGACTGGATGAGGCTGTGGCCTGTTCCTGCCAGGCTGTTCTTATGTTCTTAATCCTTGGGAAAGCTTCGGTCCAGCCAGCGCCCTGACCAGCTGGCCAGGTGGACTGGGCTCTTCCCATCGTGATTATCATCTGAAAGGTGGTGCGATCATCCGCGCGATCGCCTTTAAGGTGGCCCAGGGACTTTTGGGTTTGGCACAACAGGCGAGCCTTTTTTTTTTTTTTAAATTCATCCCGCTGGTGGACCCTGCGGAGCAGAACGAAGAAGGTGCGCCGACGGCTCCGGCTGGGGAAAAGAGTCGGAGGGCGAGCACGCGGCACGGGGGTGGGGGGGGGTCTTCTCCTTTGGCGGGGAAGAAAGCAAGCAAGCCTTCTCCACCCAGGACGGCTGCTGGTGGGGATCAGGCGTCCCCCCTCCCCGCACCTGCCGCCGAGCCTCCTTTAAGGGCGCCCGTGACGTCAGCGCAGCTCTGTTGTGCCGCCGCCGCCGCCGGCAGTGAAACTCTCTTCGGCGCTTGCTTGCTTTTTTTTTGCCTGGACTCCCGGGCGCGGCCGGATGGCTGCTTGCAGCGGCTGCTGACGCGCGGGACGCGGGGGGGGGGCGGTTGGTTCTTGTTGGCGGCGGCCGGGGGGGTGGACGGGGGTGGACGGGGGGGACACGCGAAGCGGAGGACGGAAAGGCGGGAAGAACCCGAGCCCGTTTGCAGGGCGGTTTTCTCCGCGGCGGGCTGGATCCGAAGCCGGTGGGACCGGTCCCTCTTTTGGGCTAGGGGATGGCTCCCCCGTCGGGC
The DNA here is from genome assembly GCA_029282475.1 of Phrynocephalus forsythii. Taxonomy (NCBI): domain Eukaryota; kingdom Metazoa; phylum Chordata; class Lepidosauria; order Squamata; family Agamidae; genus Phrynocephalus; species Phrynocephalus forsythii. Next base: position 116,039,384 of record JAPFRF010000011.1, read on the forward strand.
GCCTTCCGGCACCTGAGCCTGGCCTTGGGAGCCGCGGTGGCCGCCTTGGGTTCCCTCCTGGTCATCGCCTGGAAGATCTACTTCCGAGACGTCGACGACAGCTGCATCGGCTGGAGGGGACGCTGGGAGCAGCAGCTGCGGGCAGAGCTAGAGCGCCAGCAGGCGCCCCAGGAGAGCCAGGTAAGGTGGTGGTCGGTCCCCTTTAACCCCCCCCCCGAAGAGACCCGGCACACGCGCTGGGTGGGTGGCGGACGGAGCTAATGGAGGCGATCAGCTAATTGGACACACAGAGAGAGGTGGTGGTGGACGTGATTCGGGAAACATACTACTACTGGCACAGCCACAGCTCCCGGGCAGGTGTCGGTGTTTGGTATTTCCCCTGTTATTTATTCCTAGGGCTGGCTGGAGACCGCAGTGGTTTAGGAATCTGGCTGTGGAGCCTGGGTTCTGAGTCCTTCCTGTGCTCCTCAACCAACCTGGTTAGCCTTGGGCAAGTGGCACAGTGGTCCCAGGGCATCCACCAGAAGGTAAACAAATTCTGGGTACTCTCTGCCGAGAAAACCCGAGTGACCTTCTTATTGCCCATATTATTCACCTGCAGCCATGAGTAACCTTCTGGCAAGTGGGGAAGTCTTAAGGAATCCATCTACAGCTACAGAGATGACAGGAGCTTTAGTTGCTTGGGTGAGCTGGCGGATCAAGAGGTCACCAGATTCAGACCACAAACACCAAAGAATCCTTAGAAAGTCAAATGGTGAAACTGGCTATCCCGGCACAAATACACAGGTCTGTGCCTCTCCTTACAAAAGATGAGAAGGCAAGATTTTAAATAGAAACCAGGAGGAGTGAGGAAATAAGGAGCTACCTGGCCTGTGTCAATTGCTAATACCAGATGAAGGCAGATTTACTAAGCACCCTGAAGCCTTTTCTCTGGAAGAGCCTCAGCACGGCTTCTCCTAGGAAACCTCTTGCTTGGGCAATGATCTACGCAGACATAGAGAGCATGTGAACAGCTGTGATCCAACAGATGTCATGCGCTTGGATTCTCACAGACCATTTGAAAATGCATCTCCGTCAAGATGGGGGAATAGACTTAGAGAGCGTCCATCTCACTCTGGTTTGGGGCGAATGCCAATTGAAGCACCAGGCACTGGGTGACTTTTCTAAACCTAGAACTTGACACTGGTCAATAAAACTAAACAGGAGGAGACCCAACAAATATGAAAGGGAGTACTGCAGCTGTATGAATACAGAGGGGAGCAGGGCTTCCTATTCAGCTACTTGAGCTACTGTCATCATCCTAAGTGACATTCTGGGATAGTGTCTACTAAGGGCAGCAGCTCTTCCTAGAGCCAGCGGTCCAGATAGCCCCATCCCCTTTCTGGAGAAGCATCCTAAATGCTGCAGCAGCAGGAATGAGATAAAGTCTTGCCCCACCAGACAGTTTCAACTCAAACTCCCACCGTCCCATGTCATTGGCCATACTTTGGAGGGCTTCTGGAAGCTGAGGTCCAAGTCTGGACAACCAAGTGTCTCCTTGACATTTAAGACAAGCTACATTCACTGGAATTGAGAGCTCGCAGAATTCTATGTAGGCTGCCGCAGATGTTTGTGCTAGAGAAGCCAAAAGCTTGAATCGGAGTTTGGCAGGTGTTGTACTTTCTTAGAAGCTTGAAAGAGTTCCTTTTATTATAGTTGTCTCCTGAGCTGGTTCATCCCCCTAAGTCTTCCTGAAGACTGGCTGTGGCCACAGTGACCCTTTTGTCAGTCACCTTCCCTTTAGACTACTGCCATGAGTGTTCTGTGTTGCTGCCCTTGAAGAGTGTTCAGAAGCTGCAGTTGGTGCAAAGTGCCAGTTTTGATTTCTAGCATAGCTTTTGGTATCAGACTAATCCCACGCCAACTACAGTAAATTCCAACCTGATTTGACGCACAGTTCAAGGTGCTGGTTCCTCCCCATAAAGCCATATAATTGCTTGGAGTGGTGATATGTGAAGGAAGTCCACCTCCTTCATAAGCCTGTCTAAACATTTGAGATGTTTTGGCAGTCTTGTTGCTACTTGTATGTCCTACCATCCTGTCAATATTAAATTTCTGTTAGTGGGAAGACAAGACAGTGTGTTCTTTGTGGAAGAACCCTGACTGTGGATCACTCTTGCTAGGAGGATTACAGTAAATGGGCTCCTTCCTTGTTAAGTGTTAGGCCAGCCATTAAATCTTTTCCACCTGCTTCTTAGTCATGCCATGCCAAAGCCAATTTGGAACCATTAAATCCACGGGAGCAAATTGCATAGGGGTGCCTATGCATCAGTCTCCTCTTCCCCCGACTCCTCTTCCCCTTTTGCCTGCACCAGCTTCATAACTACCTTTTTGAATCACCAACCGTCGCGCTAACCAAAGAAATCAGAGGCTGTGGGACTTGACTGTCTTTGCCTATTACATGTAATGCGCTACCCTTTTCTGCCAGCCTTATGCAAGCTTAAACTAGGGCACATCCTATTTATACTTGCACCAACCCTTCAAGTTTGCACAGGGTTGTCGTTAATTTCATCACGGCTACCTGGAAGTAACAACAGCCTCCCTCCTTAGAGTAATACGTTGCTCCCGATTTTCTGCAATAGGTTCTCCAGTGCAAAGTATTTCTACCTCTGAGATTAGCCGAGTGACAAATCCTTTTCCTCAGTCTGTTGAGTGTGCTGTAGTGGGTTTCCTTGCTCCCATTTTTCCAGTGAATGAGCCAAAGTTACAAGGAGAACCCACAGATCCGGGTTAAACCGAATGTGAAACGTAAGGGGTCCTTTGGCCATGGTTGGGCTACAGCACCCATCCTTTTCCAGTGCCAGTGTGTCAGCTAGGGTTGGTGGGAGCTGCCCGTGGGAGGGTACCAGGGGGCACACACATTTTTCCCTCCTTGTAGTGTTATTAATTACGCATACACAGAGTTTTGGGGTACAATCATCTCTGGTCCCAGGCTGTGTGTCTATGGAAGTGAGTGCATGTCTGCATGCGTCTGTCTGTGCCTCTGTGTGTCTTCATGAGCTGCGTGTGTGTGTGAGAGTGTCTCTGTGCGTGTGTCTGTGTCTGCTGCCTGGGACCCAGAGGTCTGGTCTTTATTGATAACAGTAACACAATAGGGAAGAGAAAGTATGATAATGCACCTTATCTGGAGGAACATACTTGGCTAGTTACTGATAAGAACAGAGAGGAAAGGGCTTTTGGGCTTGGAGCAGATGTGTCCTGATATCCTGTCATTGTTTTCCTGGCCTCCTGGCCTATGCCAGGTCAGTGTCAGCTTAACCACGCACACTGGGTTCCTGCTTGGTCCTGGAAATCTCTGGAAATGCAGGCCTTCAGCTTCCTTGGGTGCTTGCCAACTTACTGGGGTTCAGAGCCTATTGGGGGATGGAATCCCCATATCTCCTGGCTTATGATGCTCCCATGGCTTGTTGTGGGAAATGATTATAGCTAGCAAGGGGCAGGCAGGCTGCCTAGGAGGCGATGGTAGCAGTGGTGTTGGGACTCCTGAAAATTGCCTCTTGCAGAAGAGGAAAGCTTCAAGGAATCGTTGGCTTTTCTTGCATCTGTTGTGGTCCCCGGTGGTTCATACAAGAAGAGGAGAACTGTCTAATGAATCTTCTCACAACAGGGAATAAAAAACAAACGAGAAAAGGGCCCATCTTTCTTACACCATCATATCCTGGCTCTATCAGTGGCTTGTCATGCAGGATAGCATGGCTCATGCTTTAGTTTATCTCAGGTGGTCTGCCCCATCTGTTGCTCCCAAAAATAACCTATTTACATTCCAGTTGAATGTAAGGTCTGGTTTCCTAATCCTTCTGGTAGAGAACCACTAATGCATTAAGCATGGGTGGGTCCTGCACTCTCTCGCCATTGATTAGATCAGTATTAGATTCTTGGACAGTGGTTCACAAGCTGTGCCTGGGTTTCTGGGAGTTGCTGTCAACCTGGGTTATCCGGGTCCAAAAAGAAGACTGAGAGGGGATATGATTGTTGTTGTTCTTGGACTGCCTCCCGGAGTGTCAAATTCATTTTGGTTGCAGAAGCCTTCAACCATCTCATTCTAGCTGTGCTGGCTGGGGTTTCTCCTCTCTTCTCATGGGAGTTGGAGCCTCAGCTCAGTGAACATTCGGGGTTGATTTCTTTCAGAATGGACCTTTGCAGTCCAGGGGACTTATCTCCTCCAGCACCACAGCTCCAAAAAGAAGACTGAAAAACCATAGAACCATCCTGGGGCAAACTGATGTCTCTGCTCTTTAGGATGCTATCTAGATTTGCTATGTTTAAATATTTAAAAGGATATCATATTGAAGAAGGGACTGGTTTATTTTCCATGGCTTCAGAGCCTAGGACGTGGGGCAATGGTCTCAAACTACAGAAAAAAGAGATTAAATTTAAACATTCGGAAGAATTACATGACAGTTAGAGCTGTCCGGCAGTGGAATATGCTGCCACAGAAGGTGGTGGAGTCTCCTTCTTTGGAGGTTTTTAAGCAGAGGCTGGAGGGCCCTCTGTCAGGAGTCCTGTGATGGGGGTTCCTGCATGGCAGGGGGGTTGGACTGGATGGCCCTTGAGGTCTCTTCCAACTCTATGATTCTATGATTATCCAAGGTTGGGAACCACTGGCTTACACTAACCCCAAACTCTTCTCTTCGCAGCCACATGCCTGTGAGTATCAGGTTTTGGTTCTAGGTTTGGATGGAGCTGGAAAGAGCAGCATCATTCACTATGTCTGCAGTACAGAACCAAGGAAGCATATAGCACCCACTCAGGGATTCAGTTCGGTGCAGCTGCAGGCAGATGGGCTCCACCTGGATCTGCTAGAGGGTAAGCCCCTCCATACCTGGAGGAAGCAGAAACCACTGTTTCTTCTTGTTGTGCATGACAGGACGGCAGGACTCATAAGCCAGCACATCTCACACTGTTTTTGGGGTGTGGTCGTTGGTGTCTGGCAGCCCCACACATGAAATGAATTTACTTTGTTTTGTACTGGTTAGAGAAAATTACTCTGGACTGTTTCTGCCTGCCTGAACAAATAATGAATGGCCCCTCATTTAAAGTGTGTTCTGCTTATATACTGCCCCATACCACTTCAAGTAGTTTCTGGGCATTTTACAGTTTTAATTACAGCATGCAGGTTACACATTCCCCCTCCCCCGAGCAAGCTGGGTACTCATTTTACCGACCTCAGAAGGATGGAAGGCTGAGTCAACCATGAGCCTGCTACCTGGGATTGAACCCCAGGTCGTGAGCACAGTTTTACCTGCAGTACAGGCATTTAACCACTGCACCACGGGGCTCCTTTAAATCCTTCCTTGTCCCGGGACACTGGAGAGGGGCCACAAACGTGCTACAGGCTCACCTATTGGACGTTTTGACATCCAGCTCTTTGTTATCTCAGTTGGCGGCAGCCAGAACCTGCGCTTCTACTGGAACCAATACCTGAGCAAATCCCATGTTCTGGTGTTTGTGGTGGACTCTGCAGATGGCCTCCGCCTTCCCACGGCCCGGCAGGAGCTCCACTGCCTGCTTGCGGAAGATCCTCAGCTACCTTTGATAGTATTGGCTAACAAACAGGTGGGCTCCTCAACATTTTTTTTTTCAGTTCTGATTTGCATCAGGAAGGGGATGCAACTGTGACTCTTCCGATGTTATGTAATGTCTGCAGCTCTGGCCAGCATAGCTGATGGCAAGGAATCATGGGTACAGCAGTCTGCCAACATCTGGAGGGCCACCATTGTTCCTCTCTGGGTTTGGGGCAAAGTAGAGAAGCGCTGGTCCTCCCGATGGTTCGACTTGCAGCTCCCGTCCAGCACCTCCAGGGTAAAACGTTGTGGGAACTGTATTCCAAAACAACTGGAGGGCCAAAGCTCTTCATCTGAGCTAAAGATCTCACATACCTAAATTCCTTATTTCTCTGCATGGGATTTGTCTTTGCTGAACTGATCAGACATTTAATCTTATGTTACTTTGCATGTGCAATGCCAACTGTAACTGTAGCTGCCCCAGTAATCTTTCACATGCTAATCCTTGTCAAGAGGCACGAGGGCTGGTAAAAAAACAACACATGTGGCAAAAACATACTTCTCTTACAAGGAAGGAGCATAGGGATTATTGACTGACTGAATGATCATCTGTCCATGTCTTCTAGGACAAGAGTGATGCGCTGAGCGTGGCAGAACTCCAGAAAGAACTGGACTTGCACACCTTGAACAGCCAGAGGGAATTCTTTCTTTTGCCCACAAGTGCTACATATGCTGGCCTGGCCACGGCCAACAGTGTTCTCCACCTGAAGAACCTGCTGATCAAACTCCTTGCCCAGATCTGAAGGCCTCGCAACTTTAAAGGTTCAAACTGGATGGGTCCAATCCGATTCTCTTCCTTGTGGCAGCTCTATTCCCGTGCCGTAAGGCACCATTAGGCTCGCTTTCATTAAAAGATGCCCCCCTCCTTTAAGTGTTCCCCAGTGTAAGGGAACCCTGCTTCCCATCTGACCTTGGAGACAGGGCCTTCTGTAGGAGGCATAAAGCAAACCCAGCAGAGGCAGCTGGTGTGGCTTGTGCATCATCCTGGAAAGGTGGCTGCTGACAGCTGCTCTCCTGGCAACCTCAGGAGACAGTGCTAATAAACTACAGCATCAATATCTATAGCAAGGAATCCACTATTTTGTACAGGACTCTCCCAAAATGTACAGAAACAAATAGGAAGAGTGACTCTGCACACTGATAGTTTAGGACTTCCCCTTTCTTTTGCCTGTGGAAGGTCTGCCATCTAGGATCCCTTGCTGTGCTTGGGGAAAATGGAGGGCTGCTCTTGCCTGGATGCCATCAGTGGAAAGTTGGGTGTGGGGTCTACGAAAGGGACTTGCCACGTGTGCAAACAGCTGCACTGAGGAGGCGCCCCAGCACTTTCGAAAGGTTTGTTATGCTCCCAATTTATTACCGCACCTGGTGAGCAGTGGCAGTATAGCGACTGCTGGGCCCTTGGCAAGATACCAGATATTCTTATATACTGTTTCCTGCTTGATTATCTGTACGGAAACAGCTCTGCCTCACGGCCAGCAGTCCCTCACTTCTAAAAGCAGCTCATATTTTCCACTACGGCCCAGAACGGATGCAAGGATCAAGTTTGTTTCCTTGCACATTTTTTCCCTCCCTATAGTACTCCATAAACAGTACAGCCGGGCTGCAAATTTCAATAAGCTACATGATGGGAGATAGGAAATTTTAGATGTCATGCAGGAACAGGTGTGCTCAGATGCACTCAGCGTGAGTGTAGCAGAACATCCTTTTTTTCACGTGGTTTTATGTTTGGTCTCAAGTCATCCAGATAAGGACTACCTACCACGTATATTTGCTTTGAGCTTGGAAGTAAAGAAGATATGTGTATAGGCTGCAGCTAAACAGTAATGACCAGAATATGCTCCATGCAAGGCACCATATCTAAATTGGCAGTGAACTGGCCTTTTTAACTTGAAGGTGATAGGAAACTGTCCTTGGTCAATCAACCAGTTAAGTCAGTCGGCTGACCAAGGAGAAAGGAATAGGTCTGTGTCTTCAACCAGCTTGCTCCCTCAGGGATCAAACTAACATTGCAATTGGTTCCCCCTCACTCCCAATGTTCCTTTACTCACAACAAGAGAATATTGCCTGAGCTGAAATAGGCTCATTTTACTGACTCTACCATTTTCCTACCTTTCTTTTTCCTAGTATTATTTTATCCTATCAGAAAATACATGAAACTTGGTTGGTGTCATTCCCTTGGCCTGTATGAAATACATAGTTCATAATCAATTGTTTATACCTGTTTGGCCCCTTATGTTCCAATAAAACTTGAATTGTTACCTCACATGTAAAAATGTGGCTCTGAATTCCATACAACGGGAGGAATCACTCACAGGAATGCACCATCATACAGTGGTATTGTTGCTGAATGTCTGGCGGAGCAGATCACTCAAAGGTCAGTGGTGGTCTGGCCCACCAGAGCCTCGCAGGCTCTCTCGCTTTGGATAGCCACAACTAGGGAGGCCCGTAAGGCGTTAACTTGTAATCGGGCCTTCTCAGTGGCTGCCCCAGCTCTATGGAATAAATTGCCCAGCGAGACTTGCCTTGCTGAGCCCCTCTCTGCCTTCGGGAAACCATTAAAACTTGGCTTTTCAAAGAGACTTATGGCAATCACTGACATTTTATGTTTGTTTACATTCTGTTTTGTCCCCACCGTTCCTCTTACTGGGATTACCTATGTTTGCCTGCTCTATTTTGTTTTTGTCTGTTTATCTTCTTTGGTTTTGTGAACCGCCCAGAGTGCCTCTGGGAAAGCCAGTGCAGTCAAGAAATGCAATAAATAAATAAATAAATAAAATGAGGAAACCTTAGGCCAAAAAGGGCTGTCTGGCCACCAGAATGGAAATGTGTGGTTCTCCCCCACACCAGTATTTCTAAGATTACAAATGCTGTGCTGGTGTCAATGTTCCTTTCTCCCTGCAGAGCAGCATGGTGGGTTTCCAAATAGGAAAAAAAAGTTTGTATGGACAGGAATATTTATACACCCGTTCAAGTGCTTTAAAAGCTGCTGTATTGGGAACCACCCAGCTCTTTTGATTTCCTCGGTTCAAGGATGCAACAGAACTCCCTTTGTGGCCATCACCTGCAGGAACAGGAGCATCATGCTTCATATAAAGAACACCATCAGCACACACACACACACACCCCGTCTAGAATGTGTATGTGTTGTGTCGTTACAGTCATGACCAACTCTTCGTGACCCCATGTCCATGGAGTTTTATTTGCAGGAATACTGGAATGGTTTGCCAGTTCCTACTCCAGATGCCTACAGCACCTGGTATTCCCTGGTGGTCTCCCCCATCCAAGTACTAACCAGGGCCGACCCTGCTTAGCTTCCGAAATCAGGCGAGATCGGATCTGCTTAGGCCATTATAGTTAATAGGACCAGTGGCTTAATTTTGTTTGCTATTTCACAGATCATCTACACAGGAGGCCTTAAAAAGGTAAAGGTTCCCCCCACACATGTGCTAGTCATGTCCGACTCTAGGGGTGGTGATCATCTCCATATCCAAGCCAAAGAGCCAGTGTTATGCAACTCCATGGCCATGTGGCCGGCATGGCTGCAAGGAAACACAGCTTTACCTTCCCACTTTTTATGGCGGGACCTATTTATCTACTTGCATTTACATGCTTTCGAACTGCTAGGTTGGCAGGAGCTTGGGTTATCAGCGGGGGCTCACTCCATGGCGTGGCACCTGGGATTCAAACCGCTGAGCTGCCGACTTTGCAGTCCACTTTTTCAGAGATGTAGTCCACTGAGCCACCACGCCCCAGACACAGAAGGCCTTACCTCTTACTATAAGACAACCTAAATATCACTGGAGGTGTCAGCTCTCTTGCAGGCCTGTGTGTTTCCTTCCCTGTTCACATCCCTCCAATTATCTTAGGCTCTCATTGTTTTGGCTCTTTAGGAGAGTAAGTTTCGCTAAAACCGGACCATGGCACAATATATTTATCACTCAAAACACACACTGAAGACCCCGGCATCCCCTCTGCAAGGAATACACACACGTGACATATCCTTTAGCCATGCTTTGTACTGATGTAGGGCTCAGGAAAGGATTTTATTTCGGACAACAGCACCTCAAAGACTTTGGAAGCCTGCAAGCTGAATTTAGCAACAATCTTTGCCGGGAACATCACCAGCAGAGATATCTTCCGGTCTCTATCCGTTGAAAAGCCAGAATGGGATGTAAATCAAATTTCAGTTCCTGGATGCCAGTTCCTTAAAGACAAGCAAGTAATGGATATTTGTAAACAATAAAGGTTCTTCTGCCCATTGGTGAGGTTAAGTCAAATCACTGTTGATCCATCTTTTCCTGCTGAAGAGAAGCCACAAATCCTTGATACGCCTCGGGATAAAAGCGTTTATACACATCGATCTTCCTCTTTATTTGCTTTGGTGTGTCCTGATAATAATTCTTCTCATCACGAGCCATGGCCTGGATGGTGAACAAGATAATTAAAAACTGAAAGGTCAGACAGCTTTGGCAACTGACGGCTGTAAGGAAGCCTCCCCCCACCCTGAAAGTCAACAGTCCACCTTTAAGCTTCCAAGAAAGGCTGCACACACGACACAGCCAACTTGAAGTCTGCAGATACAGTATTCCTAAGTGAGCTGCTGAAACAGCCCCCACCTTGCAAGGGGCCAATGGAGGACACAGTCCTCTGTTTTCCCCTAATGAGATTTCCTTTTGTTGTACACAAAACAAAGAGAAAAAGGTGAACTGCAAGACTGCTATCAGAAAAGGTAGGCGTTCTGAGTCTGAGAGGGTGGATATCTGAGCCAGTGGAATTTCACTCAGAGAAATCATGTTGGGTCTGATCGGAAAAGCAATATACAGAGCAGCATGACTGAAAGGAAGGAGTATGCCGCTCGGCAATGAGTGCTGTCAATTACTTATCAGACCAATCTAAATGTTCTGAAGTTTTGAAGTTATGATGGCAGCAGATGGAAACATTCGAAGCAGAGCTCTCGGTCTTTCTCAACTCACGTTCAAGGTGTGCTTACCTTGTAGTTTTCACCATGATTCTTGATCATGTGCTGGACATATTCAATAAGATCTGCAGAGAGGGTCTGGGACTTCTTCTCTGGAAGGCTGGCCTCAGCTTCCAACTCTAAGCATTAGGAAGAAGAGAGCATAAGAACATAAGAAGAGCCATGCTGGATCAGGCCAAAGGCCCATCTAGTCCAGCTTCCTGTATCTCACAGTAGCCCCACCAAATGCCTCTGGGAGCACACGAGACTAGATATCTGTCTCCTGATACTACTCCCCTGCATCTGGCTCTTGAAGTACCCCGGTTTTAGGCCTGGAGATTACACATCTCCATCATGGTTTGTAACCTGTGATGAACTTTTCCTCCAGGAATCTGTCCAATCCCCTTTTGAAGGCATCCAGGCCAGATGCCATCACCACTGACTAACAACACGCTGGGTATAAAATATTTCTTTTGTCTGTTCTCACTCTTCCAGCCCTCAATTTGAGTGTATGTCCTCTAGTTCTGGTATTTTGTGAGAGGGAGAATCAGACCAAACTTTCTCTGTATCCCTAAGCAGTACTGCTGTTCTAAAGCTCAGAGGGCTACACTGGTGGCTAGTCAGCCACTCTTCACATTCTAATGGGAGAGGAGAGATTCCACTTCAAGCAAAGGCCAATGAGAGGTGCCATACATTCAAGCCCCCATAAGAAAATAAAACTTAATACCTCCAGAGTTTGTTAGGGTCCTGGCAAGGGCAAGTCCCCAGGACCCTACAACTTTTGGTACCTGCACTCTCTACAATTAAAATAAATGACTCACTTTGAAGCTTTCAATCAACACAATACATTGTCCATTGTTTTCAGACAAATAAGTACAGTAGTCCCCTGAAACAACAAGGTTCATATATATCTCAGACTTTTTCTTGAGAGAAGCAGGCTTCCAAAGGGAGGTTTTTAGTCTCCTCCTGACCTCAGCAAACAGAACTTGGGTTCCTGGCACCCTGCACCAGCAGCCCCAGATCTGTTTGCTGAAGTGTCAGGAGAGGGTTAAAAACCTCTTTGGAAGTACACCACAGTAGCAGCCGAAGGTCAGTTTGCTGAGGTGTCAGGAGGGGATTATAAATTTATCTTTTGAAGTGCATGGCAGCACCAGCAGCCCAAGGTCAGTTTGCTGAGCTGTCTGCATTTTGCTTTATCACGGGTGGGTCAGGCACCTACCTCCCGCAATAAACGGGGAAGTACTGTAAATCCAAACTGAAGTATTTATGCATTTCTAAGATGACCATGGGGCAAAGAAGAAAGGGGCAGAAGCATTAAGAGGGCAGAGTGTCTCCCCCACAGATCTCCTTGTGTTAAATCCAGCATTCACTTGCCATGAGTAGAAGTTGGAAAAGGGAAAGAAAATTTAAGGAAAAGGACTTGTGTGTCAACGGATAAGGGGATTGTGCTCTTTATCTTAGAAATTATTACTTTTTTCCCTTTCCTGCTGCAAAATCATCAGTTAAGTCATCCATGTCTGTGGCTGTAGCATCATGTATTTAAGATCCCGGGAACAGGGAAGGTAGGGGTAGAGGGAAGCAACAAATGTAAAGAGCAGACTCCCTTGCATTGCCCTTCCAAGAAGTATTCAAAAACAGCAATGTATCCCTTTCCTTGTGGCTGCCCTAGGAAGCTGATGGGGACTTCCTACTGATGAGTGGAAAGTAGGGAAAATAAAACAGAATACCCATATCTACAGACTCCTTCTTGTAGCCTTCTGTCATGCCAGCAGCATCCAGCCTATAACACGGTCCTACCATTTATGTTTCTCCATTCACAGGGATATGTTCTTCACAGAATGTTGCAAAAATAAATACGTGCATTGACTTAAACTAGGATCAGGCAACGGTCTCACTAAAAGGGCACAGTGAAGGCTGACCCAATCCGTGCACTGCGATTCTGGCATGGAGCAGAATGGCGATGCACAATGCACATTCTTAACAAAGGCAATACCCACCATTTAGTACATATGGCTTTCGTATGGCTTTCATTGGCATCTCTTGCCCGTCCACTTCCATCTTTGTCACCTTTTTATGGGGGAGGAGGGGGGTGGAAGGAGGAGAGATGTTTAATCTTGTATACAGGCATATACTGTATTGTATATAGATATCTCTCTATAAAAACTTTATAAGTTCAAAGCTCTGAACTTTATTATAACATTCCCGTTTATTCATTTTATAATTTTCAAAAGACTATCCCCATTTGTATCACCCACAGAAGACAGTGACATATTATTGAACATCAAAAATTACCCTTGGTTTGTCTTTTAGAAAAGTGCAAGACTGACGTACTTGAACAAAAATGGACACAAGGGACAGAATCCTATCGGCATTCATGTAAGAGCTGTATAACTTGCCAAGGCTAATTACAGGTAACTGACTCGGATTCACCTTGGCATCTTGTCAACTACCTGCAACGAGCTGTGGTAAGTTACACAAATCTTATGTGAACATCAGTGGGCACCAATAATACGTGTTGTTGTTCAGTTGTGTCTGACTCTTCGTGACCCCATGGACCAGAGCTCGCTAGGCCTTCCTATCTTCCACTGCCTCCCGGAGTTTTGTCAAATCCATACTGGTTGCACTGATGACACCGTCCAACCATCTCATTCTCTGCCATCCTCTTTTCCTTTTGCCTTCAATCTTTCCCAACATCGGGGACTCTTCCAAGGACTCCTCTCTCCTCATGAGGTGGCCAAAGTATTGGAGCCTCAGCTTCAAAATCTGTTCTTCCAGTGAACATTCGGGGTTGATTTCTTTCAGGATGGATAAATTTGATCTCCTTGCAGTTCAGGGGACTCTCAAGACTCTCCTCCAGCACCACAGCTCAAAAGCATTGATTCTTTGGTGATCTGCCTTCTTTATAGTCCAGCTTTCACTTCCATACATCACTACTGGAAAAACCATAGCATTGACTATCCTGACCTTTGTTGGCAAAGCGATGCCTCTGCTCTTTAGGATGCTGCCTAGATGGTTTAAGATGCTGCCTAGTACATAACCAGAGACAATTTCATACAATTATGTAACTCAAGTAATTTTCTAAGACAATTTTATAAGACAAGAGAGTCACCAGAAACCCACATTGTCTCCCAGGTCAGCTACGTGTCAATACCAACATCAATTATCTATTTATTTTATTTATTTTTTTGAGTATTTTTACCCTGCTTTTCTCCTTGGAAAAGACCCCAAGGTGGCTTACCTTATGGAGGGACAATATGCAGTCCAGTACAGTTAAGACATATTCAAGTTTAAAAATGGGGAATTGAGGAGTATCTTACAGCATTCGAAGACAACATTAGAGATGGGCACAAAATGCTAAAATGGTGTTTCATTTTTCATTTTGTTGTCTTCCTTTTGTTTTGTTTTGTAGGAAATAAATTTTCTTTGAAAATAATTTGTTTCATTTTTCATTGTTTCATTTTCCATTTACTGCTGTGTTGTGTTTTAAAAACTCTGCACAAAACTAAACTGAACAAACAGAAAATCTTCATTTCATTTCATTCCTTTTTTCTTTTAAAAATCATTTCATTTTTCATTTCGTTCTGAAGCTATACATTCCATGTAATAATGTACGGTAGATCATCTACAAGTTATGAGGGATGGGAACTAGCAATTGATAACATAGTGTCAATGTAATCCCATAAGGAGAGATACAGTCACAAAATTATAAGTGGTTATAAACACAGTCTGTGTAACCATGCTACACACCAAGGGCACCACAAAATATGTAGAATTTCGTATACACTTACTTGTTAGGGTTACATCAATCCCTATGCTACAGAATTGCCTATCACTGCATTGATGCCCAAGCCAAAACGTTAAGTGCTGCCCCAACTGGGAAACTTGGATTTATACTTTCTCATTTGACTTATGAATCACAACCTTACCTGGAGATCAAAAAGCACCCACCTTTTGTGCTGCCTTTGGAATGGGAATAGCCTTGTTTGGATCAACAGCCAGGCCCATTTCAGCCAAGTTCTGTTTTACAGATTTGGACCTGTCCCAGGCCTGTCGGATTTGGGAACTGCAGAAAGGAACAAACAAAACAACTATTCAGGGCTGTACACATTTAAAGGGGCTTTCCCCTTCTTCTGGTAACTACCATGCAGCTGACTTACTTGGAAGAAACCAAGGTGATGTGAAATCAAGGTGAACTATAAACTGGAGGCCTCTCTACCACTTCCCTCAGACTGATGAAGCTACTTGGATGGCAGTGAAACGTCTGGATCTCTCAAGAAAAGAAATCTAGTTGCCATGAGTCAACTTCCAGATAACCCCACGTGGGTGAATGAGAATCTTCCCAGACACCCCTCACCAAGCTCTGCCTTGCAGTTCAGTGCTAAAGCGCGGTTCCCAAAGACGGTTGGGAAACCAGTTATTGAAAACCACGGTAAATCACTATTAAAAGACTCCCGCCCTGGAAGGACATGTATCGATAAAACCTCTGAAAGAGATGCAGTCGGGAATTTTTTTTATTTATATTTATTTCTGTACTTGTTGGCCGCCCGATTTTCCCACGCGAACTCAGGGCGGTGTACAACACGTTGCAAAAACAACTTGCCCCCATCATACAAGACCCAACATAACAAAACAAAGTAAGAATAATAAAGAAAACAATAATAATAAAATAAAATATAAATAGGAATAAAAATATAAATAAACATTGCACATCAGCAACCATATAAATCCCGCCAGGTTTCCTTCAACCCCTTCTTCTCTCTCTCTCCCGCCACCCCCCACCCCCGCCGCTCACCATTTTATCCGAGGCGCCGCCCGTTTGCGGAAAGCCCTGTTCTGCTTCTTGCGGTTGACGTTGTAGTTGTACTTGCGCCGCCGGTTCTTCTTGAGCTTCGGCATCGTCTCGTGCCCCGCGCGGCAGCGGCAAGCCGCTCCGGAGAATCCCACGCGCTTCCTAGCGCCGAAGCCTCCGCGGCGGAATCAGAGCCCCAGCCAAGAGCGGCCGTTTCCCCCTCAACGGCCGACGGGAACTGTAGTTCTCTTCGCCCGCACGGTGCGGTTACGTTCCTGTCCGGAAGGCGCTAGGAAGACTACATCTCCCAGCAAGCAAACGGGAGAGAGAGAGGGGGGGGGAAATACCTTTAGTTGTCGTTTTCCGGATGCTTGTGAGAGTAACACGCGATTGGTCCGGAAGCTTAGCGTGACCTGCCCACGGCCTCGTGGGTACGGTGGCCGATGAGGGGTCGGCGGCGGCAGCCGTCCCAGCGAAGCGAGTGGTATATATAACCTTGGGAGTTTGGGAGAGGGGGGGCTGCGTGTGCGCTGAGTTGGGTGGAGGTGACGATGGCGGAGCAGCCCCCGCCCGCGTTCGACCCTTCCCGGCCGCCCGTGATCGAAGGCTTCACGCCCACCCCCATGTACCAGGAGAGGCAATTCGACCACCTGGTCCGAAAGTGCAAGGAGAACCCGGCCGTGCCCCTCGGTGAGAGCCTGAGAAGGGAGGAGGCTCCGGGAAATGCGAGAGGCAAGGGGAGGAGGAGGGCGGGGGGTGGGGTGGGGGAGGAGGGGAAAGGGCCGGGCAAAGGGTGTGTGCGTGGAAGCTGTCGTGGTTTCCTGCAAGTTTTCTTGGCAAAACCACCACCACCACGTCCCGGAGCGCCTTTCCTAGCGTGGGGGAATGCAAGAGGTAGCGGAGGCTTCACCTGTTGAATAATCTGCCTATTGCATAATGGATGAAAGCTCAGGAAACTTCACCGAAAGCAAGCCACCCGGGGTGTGTATATGGGGGTTGTGGTGGGTGTGTCACATGCGACGATGAAGTCTCCGGGCTTCAAATGGAGGGAGGGAGCCGTTTCTCCTGGCAGGCTCTAAGGACTACACGAGAAACCCCACCCACCCCTAACCTGCACCGGTCAAATGCCCGAAGATTGCTCAAAGTGATCCAAATTGCTCCAAATTGATCAGTAGTTCGGTAGTGACGGGAAAAGAGGGGAGCTGGGTTCAAAGTTGTCCAGTGATGAACAGTCGCCTAGGCTGAGCGGAGATCAAGATAAGAGCTCTGTGAAAAAATATGCAAGGTTTGTCCATGAAGGCTTCAATGAAATGAGTAAAATCCTGTTGCTGATATATAGTTGTGTAAGAGAAACTGTATAAGTAGTGGCTCCAAATTGCCACTCTTTAAGGAGGCACTGGTTGCATCCCTAGGGTTGTGCCCAATAACACGTTTGGGTGCTCAAACAGGAACACAACCAACACTGCCTTAGTGAGTAGAAATTTGCTGCCAAGGTAATATATGCAATTTTCTTTATGTACTTGTCAGTTTTCCTTAAGATTCTAGGCCCTCTGCCTGACAGAATGTACAGAGACTTGACCGCAGTACAACAATTTAACCACTGTGCCACTGAGCTAACATGAGTATGGTGCCTTCTTTTAGACTTTCTCTTGTCCTTCCCCTTAGGCTTATTTGCCACAGCTGCCGCTTTTACCTATGGACTCATCAGTTTCCAGAGGGGCGACTCTGTCCGGTCCCAGCGCATGATGAGGGCACGAGTTTTGGCACAGGGTCTGACTCTTAGTGCCATCGTCCTGGGCATGGTGTTTGCAGGGGTTTCAGCCAAGAAGGGAAAATAACTGCGCACTCATGTGTGACTTCTTTTTGCCATCCAAGGGAGACGTCAGCCCTTCTGCCCTGAAAGGAGAACTTGTCACATGCTGGAGGGTGGAATCTCAGAACTTTTCAGGAGACCAACCATTGTTTGGTGGTTCCTGAGTTTTGATTTTGCCCCTCTTTTATTTATCATATACTGTTATACACCATTTGTTTCTGTATCAATAAGGTTTTATTGTAAGTCTGATCTTCCTAGGAAGTCCAATATCAAGTGTCCAGAATAAGTAAAGCTTATTGGAACCAAGGTGTGTCTTTATTTCCTTGTGGACATTTGCATGACTCAATACTCCTTGGAAACATTATTATGGGGCCTTGGGGCTAGGCATGACAAACAAAATCATTAGCATTTTTAATTATAAGTAATTTTAGAAATTCACTGGCTGTGATTGGTAAAAGGCATTTGTGGAAGTCAGCAGAATTACAAGCTCATTCTGTGCTCTGTTCTCCTTGCCAGCTCTTTGTATCTCCATGCGCTTCTTGTGCACATGTTGATGGATTTTTATTAACAACTTGTGACAGCTTCCAGTCCACTGCTCTCAATTCCATTGGCAATCAAGCTCTTAACTTGAAAAGATGAGGTAGAGAAAAGGAGATTAAACATAAGGCTGTTCAGATCGTAATGCGATTTAGGCTGGAATGCTACACCCACTTACTTAGAAGCAAGTCCCAGGAAAATCCTTGAAGCTTACCTGTGAGCTCACATATTGTGATGGGGTTCCTGCATGGCAGGGGATTGGACTAGATAGCCCTTGAGGTCTCTTCCAACTCTATGATTCTATGTGGGATAGTACGCTTAAAGTTGCATAAGTTATGCACATGTTTTGTGGGTTGTGATTGATGAAGATGGTGTTCCAATAAAAATTTTTGCAAAGGTGTCAATGCGGCTCATGTAGACAATAAGGTTTGGGATTATAGAAATAAAATAGATACTCAGATTGAGACATCCATTATTGGATGAAACATTTTTAAAGTAGAAGTTTGGAAGAAGGTAACCGTGTTAGTCTGTGCAAGAATTCCAGGCAAAAATCAAGGAAAATAAAACAAAATAAAAGACAAAAAACATGTGGCACCTTTAAGACTAACTTCCCTATTTTAATGTAACATGGACATGTCCACTTCTTTAGACGTATAGCAGCAGAATGAGGTGTGCAATATAATCTGTATGGACTATACATTTCATACTATATATTCATTGGCTGTTGTGTGTAGGTATATTTGCATGTAAGCTCTTTTGCAAAAATTCTTAAAGAGACAGAAAACGGATCTGGGTGGGGAGGGGAGGGGAGAGGAAGAAGTAGAGGGTGGGTTCATTTGAGGTCATGGGAGTGGGAAAGTAGCATTGATATGTTGGTGTAGTTTTAATAAGATCCCCATCTTGTACGATTCCATCACGGATGGGAGGGCTGACCTGGCTTGCATTACCAAGACCTGGGTGGGGGCAGAGGGGGGGGGCTTTGTTCACCCAGCTGTGCCCGCCTGGGTTTCAGGTCCAGGGCGTGGGCAGGTGGGAGGGTCAGAA
Organism: Phrynocephalus forsythii; assembly: GCA_029282475.1. Lineage (NCBI taxonomy): Eukaryota > Metazoa > Chordata > Lepidosauria > Squamata > Agamidae > Phrynocephalus > Phrynocephalus forsythii. Next base: position 116,058,127 of record JAPFRF010000011.1, read on the forward strand.
GGGGGGAGGGGTCACCATTGTTTATAGGGAATCCATGTCAGCAGGGCCTCGACATTGGTTAGCCTGGGGTTAGAATGCCTTCACCTGTTAGTGGGACAGCGGGACAGATTTGGCATTGTGCTGGGTTACCACGCTCCCCGCAACCCAACACAATCCCTACCAGAGCTCACAGAGTTCATCGCGGCAGCGCTGTTGAAGTCCCCCCGCCTTTTGGTGGTTGGGGACTTCAACGTGCACCCCAGCGATGGCCTCTCCGGTGCTGCTCTGGAATGCATGGAGTCCATGGCCTCCATGAGTCTGACCCAGCATGTTTCTTGTCCCACCACAGATCAAGGCATACCCTGGACTTGGTGTTTACCTCCATGTTGGGGGATTTCAATCTGGCGGTAGGGAACATTGTTTCCCTGCTGGTGTCATGGTCAGATCACTACCTGCTGTCTTTCTCCCTATCAGTTGCGCCCCCTCCCCGTGGGGACCCCCGGCCCCTTGTTTGGGCCCGCCCCCGGAGGCTCCTGGACCCACTTTGGCTCCGGGAGGCCTTCGGGGAGCTTCCTGGCGGCTTGGCTGACAATCCGGCCGAGGCTGCGGTTGATCAGTGGTTTGAGTCAGCTTCCCGCGCTGTAGACTGGATCGCCCCCAGGCACCCCCTCCGTTGCAGAGCTCGATCTTCGCCGTGGTTCACGGCAGAGTTGAGAGCGATGAAGCACGAGCGGAGATTGGAGTACAGCTGGAGGAGGGACCGGACGGCGATTAATAAGGCTGCAGTTGTGATCCAGACTAGGCGCTACTCTCGCGCTATCAGGGAGGCCCAAACATCATATTACTCCGAGAATTGATGAGGCCTCGAACCGCCAGGCAGAACTCTTCCGGGTGGTTCGAGACCTCACCAGTCCTAGTCTGGGGAGGCCTCCTCCTACTGAGTTCAGTAGCGAGATGTTCGCAGCCTTCTTTAGATCCAAGATAGAGGCCATCCGGACCGGTCTTGACTCTGGTTGCCCTAATCTATCCTCGGCATCCCCGGCTCCTGCACCCCCTCACTTTCCTCACATGGTGGAGTTTGGGCCTGTTTCCTCTATGGAGGCCTCCAGGGCTATTGCCCACTGTCAGCCCGTGGCTACCCCCTTCGACCCTTGCTCTGCTTGGCTCATAAAAGCTGCCGGAGGGAGCATGCCGGAATGGGCTTCCATCATCGCCACTGCCTCCTTCCGGGAGGGGGTTTTCCCCTCACGTTTGAAGGAGACTGTGGTAAAGCCCATCCTTAAAAAACCAGGCATGGCAGTGGATGAATTGGCGAACTATCGACCGATTGCCAATGTTCCCTTCTTGGGCAAGGTCATCAAGAGGGTGGCCGCGATCCGGCTTCAATCATTCTTGGAGGAACAACATCTCCTTGACCCATGCCAGTCTGGGTTCAGGCCTGGCCGGGGGACTGAGACAGCTTTGGTCGCGCTGCAGGATGACCTCATCCAGGGGGGCCGACAGGGGGTGCTCTACCTTGTTGGCTCTCCTGGATCTGTCAGCGGCCTTTGATACCGTCGACCATGGTATCTTACTGGGCCGGCTCTCCGAGGTGGGTATCAGGGGCACTGTTCCCAGTTGGCTCCGGTCCTTCTTGGACTGCCGTCCCCAGTATGTGCAGCATGGGGGTGAGTTGTCGGCCCCGTGGACACTCCTGTGTGGGGTTCCACAGGGCTCCTCTCTCTCCCCCATGCTGTTTAACATCTATGTGAGACCGCTGGCTGCCAGGACCCTGCCTGTCATGGAACCCGAATGTGAAGGGTTAAATGCTGAAGAGCAGCAGGAGGAGCCTTGTAGTTCAACCCAGCAGGCAGCTGAGTCTGAGGACGCAGCTGAGGGCACATCTCCTCCTCCTATAAGGGCTAGGAGCAGGATCCTGCAAAGGAGAACTAACAGGAGAGCTAGGGAAAGGATCTTTAATGATAGGCGTAGAATTAGATCTGAAAGCCCTGAGTTCTAGCAGGAGCCTTGCCAGAGATATGGGTGTGCTCCCTGTTTTAGGATAAAGCTAGCAAGTTTACCCTGAACCCTCTGTGGGAGCAACGTGTCACTTACCTTGCCACCATGTTCCTGTGTGTTATCTTGACTTTGTTTCCTGACTTTGGATCGGCTTTCTGACTACGGCGTTCTCTGTTTCCTGACCTTGGACCGGCTTCCTGATTATGACGTTTCTCTGTTTCCCTTGAACTTGGCATTTGGCTCTGTAAGTTACTCTGGCTTGACTTGGACTGTACTTTGTACTTTATCTGGATTACAACTAAAGTTCCTGGCAAAGAACCGAACTTGGCTTGCTGTGTGTTCTGTGTGCGGGGCTTGACACTGGCAGAGGTCATCGGGAAATATGGAGTCTGCTGCCATCAGTACGCTGATGACATGCAGCTCTATATCTCCTTTTCCACCTCTGCAGATGAAGCTGTCCAGACCCTCGACCAGTGCCTGGAGGCAGTCATGGCATGGACCAAGGCCAACAGGCTCAAGCTCAACCCCGAGAAGACTGAGGTTATGTTCTTCGGGAGTTCCCCATCTGGCTATGGAGGCCCTCTCCCCAGTTTGGAGGGTGTTTCCCTCCAGCTGGCGGACACAGTTCGGAACCTGGGCGTGGTCCTGGACCCGGCACTCACCATGGAGGCCCAGGTGGCGGCCATGTCCAGAACCGCTTTCTTCCATCTTCGCCGAATTGCCCAGATTTGCCCATACCTGGATGGCAACTCCCTGAGAACTGTTGTGCAGGCGCTGGTGATCTCGAGGATAGATTACTGCAAAGCACTCTACATGGGGTTGCCCTTGAATCTCCTCCGGCGTTTGCAGCAGGTGCAAAATGCGGCGGCCAGACTGGTGGCGGGTGTGCATCATTATGACCACATCACCCCGGTCCTGGCTCGCCTGCATTGGCTACCCGTTGCGTCCCGGATTAGGTTCAAGGTCTTCGTTTTAGTTTATAAAACCCTCCATGGCCTGGGACCTGACTACCTGGCAGAGCGAATTGCCCAGCAGTCAACTTCGGCCCGCCCAACGAGGATGTTGCGGGCACACTCGCTTCGGGTGGCCATGCCCAGGGAGGCCCGGAAAACATTGACCTGGAACTGGGCCTTCTCTGTGGCGGGCCCCACTCTCTTGAACCATCTCCCAAGCGGTGTGCGCCTAGCAGAGTCCCTGCCGGCCTTCCGGGGGGCGTTAAAGACCTTTCTCTTCTGGGAGGCCTTTGGTGACCTGATTTAGGGTCCCCCCTCCTTTTTCACTGCCATGTGTTGTTATAATCTTCTAGCTGCAGTTTCTGCCATCCTGCAGTTCGTGCAAGGTGCTTAGTTTAATTTACTTTATTGTAGTATTGTTGTATTTGTTCAGTTGATTGTATGTGATTCTATGTTGTGAATCGCCCAGAGTTCCTACGGGAAGATGGGCGGTATAGAAGCTCAATAAATAAATAAATAAATAAATAAATTAAATTAAATTAAATTAAATAGGGTCCTGTAATAAAAAAATTCCTCAGAGGCCGAAAACAGACACCAGATCAGGGTGAGGGGGGTGGAAAAGAGGGGGAAAGTAAGACAGGGTCATTAGGGAGTGAGAATGGGAATGTTCAGATTAAACAGTTTTTATCTTAGAGTCTTTTGGCAGGAGGTAAACTTCCATAAAAATACAAAGAGAAACAGCTGAGATAAAATTCATATGCATGATGGACACACACAAGAACGGATTGAACATAAGTCAAGGTTTCTTGAGTCATTACCAAATGTAATACTCTTATATTGCCACTGTTTTTTTTTTCAGTGACCCCATCTCACGTCACCCCCCTCACCCTGATCTAGTGTCTGTTTTCAGTCTCTGAGGAATTTTTACTACAGGGCCCTAAAACTACACCAACCTTATCCCCCTACCCTACCCACCCTTACTCAGATCTGTTTTCTGTCTCTTTAGGATTTTTTACAAGAGAGCTTATATGCAAATACAGTAGGACATTGGTATCCATGGATTCAGTTAACCATGGTTGGCAGAGGAAAAAAATTAAACAACTCAGCAGCCGCAAAGCAAGCTACTGTCACAAACAGCAGCTGTAAAGCAAGCTACTGTCATAAAAACAGCAGTCGTAATGCAAGCTGCTGTCTCAAAACAGCAGCTGTAAAGCACACTAGTATCATAAAACAGCAGTTTTGGGTTTTTTTGGTGTTCTCTCTTATCAACAGTTTTTGTTATTCATGGGAAGGCCTAGAACCAATCCCCAGTGGATACAGGGGTCCTGTATGCCTACACACAACAGCCAATGAATATTTGGTATGAAATGTATTTTCCATAAATATTATATTGCACACCTCATTCTGCTGCTATGTCTGAAGAAGTGGACGTGACCACAAAATGTTACATTTAAATATGAAAGTTAGTCTTTAAGGTGCCACATGTTTTTTGTCTTCTCTTTTGCCTGGAGCATTTTTAAATAAATCCATTTTTGAAAAACAGAACTTCCTTTTCCAAGCTTTATTTCTAGTACAGATCTTTCTGTATGTTGAATTAAGCTATGACTATCCATAGAAGCACATGGAAATGCTATGTTGTCTTTTGAATATAGATAGATAGATAGATAGATAGACAGACAGACAGACAGACAGACACAGACAGACAGACAGACAGACACACACACACACACACACACACACACACACACACACACACACACACACACACACACACACACACACACACACACACAGGTACCTTGAGTTATGAATTCAATCAGTTCCAAATGCATGCTCTTAAGTCGAACTACTCTTAAGTCGGGATACCTATCTAAAAATTTAAAAAAATAAGTTAAAAAATAAAAAATGTAAGTCAAGCAGACCATATCTAAAATTTGTAAGGTGACAGTTAAAATGCCAACAATTTTCTGCTCTTAAGTCGAATTGCCCTTAATTCGGGGTACCACTTATATGTATAATTAAACTATTAAAGGTGCAAGCTTTTTGGCTACCCAAATGTAGCATGGTAGAATCAACTTTGGTTAAATTTTGTGTCTGATAAAATTGTGAGAAAAGTTGACATATAAAATAAAAGGTTTAGTCTAACAATCAGTCCTGCTAAAATCTGTTTGCTTTATCCTTAATGTGGACAAGTGTTTATGTTCATAAGCTAAAGCAGATATTGTCAAAATTATTTTGAAATATGCTTCTCATGGAAGAGTTGTGCTGCTCTGAATTGTGTGGAAGGTTTCTTTATTTTACAGATACTTGATACTGAAAAGAAGGCACAGTTTGAGATGTCAGGATCAAAGTTCATGTGTGGACACAGGTGGGGCACTCAGTATTATGTGTATTAGGACGGTAGACATTGTAGCATCTTTGCCAGAATGAAACAGCAAACAGGTTAACATCAGCAAATAAAGACATGGTGGCAAAACTCTCTTCAACCAACCCACAATACTTTTGTATTTATCAAGTTGTCACCTGGATTTTTTTTTTATTGTTTTGATTTTAGGTATTCCATTTGAGCGTTTTCAATAGCAGCTTAAGGTAAACCAAGAAGATTAACAGCCTAGTATTAAACCATGAGGTAGCATCTATGTTCAGAAGGAAGTCCCATCACCTGGTATATTGACTCTGATTTATGGTGATCCTTCTCAGAATTTTCCAGACACTGAATATTCAGAAGTGGTTTGCCTTGCCCTTCTGGGGCAGTTCTGGGATGCAGCTTTCCCAAGCTACACAGGCTGGCTGTACTTGCATGAGGCCCAGTGGGGAGTCCAATCCCCAGCCTTTGGCTCTCCAACCAGATACCTAAACCACCCAGCTAGCCACCCGGTGTATATATAGAGAGAACATTTATTTCTATCCAAAATTATATCCAATAGAACTCGAACTCAAGTGTGTGCAGGATTGTAGCTTTATGCTGATAAGCACACAACTCTCAGCCCAGAAGACATGAACGATGCAGATACAGATAAGGTGAAAGAGAAGATGGGACTGTCCTGCTATGGCCAACCCCAGCACGGTTGAAGGATTGGTGGCCCACATAGCACATGCCGTATCATTATTATGACACCCTGTCTGGGGCCTGAACCTGAAGGCAACGCTCAGGTGGGTGTGCCATCCTCCATTGCACCACAAAGAGGGGACACGGGGATGCGGGTGGCCCTCACCAAGTTAGAAAAGATTAACGCGACACCTGAGGCTGACCAATCACCGAAAAAGGGGAAGCAAATTAATTGGGTTGTCAAAGGAGACAATGGTTGTGGAAGGGTTCCTAGTAGAGGAAGGGGAGGAAACCATAGAGAGGGGAGGGGCCTCGGAGGCGGGAGATATAAAAGGAAACAAAAGTGGGGGAACGGCGGGAAGAGGAGATGAGAGTGGAGAAAGAGGATGGAGAGAAGTGACAGAGGCAGAGGAATGGTGGTTCTTCGCCTTTCAGGAGGTGGTGGGTCCCTGGAAGAAGGCCCCCCCGGAGGGATTTGGGCAGGCCAGCTGGAAGGCACCAGCAGTGGACTGGGCTCGCCACCCCTGCTGTGGGACACTGTGCAGTGGCCGGGGACCATACCTGAGGAGGCCTGACTGACGCAGAGCGATTTGAGAGGCTGCTCAGCCCTCAGGACAATTGACTATAAATGGACACATGGGCCTCGCCCGGTTACGATGAGGGTTTAGTTAATAAGTTTGTTAAGAATGATGTCATTATACCTGTTCCAGAAGTAGTCATTAATAGAGATGTTTCATTTTCATTGCTGTCTCCGCTCCTTGAGAGTTCGATGGGAGAGAGATTGCCAGAGGTACCGGACGGACCACCTCACACACCCATTCCTTCCTTTTGGAGATGTTTGCACAATAATAAATGCAACTTATCTTTTGCTGAAGTCTGGCAGTTTTATTTTTTTTGGATTTACTGTTTGCAGCCAGGAAGTGAGCACTATGCAATAAAATGTTAGCTTACGAGGGGTAAGAGCTATAATGTTTAGGGATAAACCATGTTGTAATCCCAACTTGTCTGCCAAGGCCCTCTGAATCATTGGCATTAATTTATTTGTTGATTTAAACAAGGCCTACTCTTAACTGGGCCTGACAATCCTATTTACCAATTAATGTTTAGCTTAGCCATGTTCCTCTGCTTTTAAGGAGATCTAAATTCAAAAGCTCCAGCCTTTCCTAAGCAAAGCAAAACAACAACTGTGCTAAAGTTCACATGACATGGGCGATAACTTGAGACAAAAAAAATGTCCGGGTGTGCAGAAGCAAAGTATATATAGGCAGAGATGTATCCTGTGCCCACATAAAAGTGATTTGTTGAGTCCACTCCTCTAGAGAGTCCTTTGATTCAAAGAGGCCTATTCTGTGACTTACTATAGGATAAGTCACAATTGGTGGGTCCATTTGGATCAGTGGAACTTAAGAGAAGACACGACTTGCCTAATTCCCACTGATTCTGTGAGGACTACTTGAATGTAATTCAGTATGCTGAACAACAGGATTTCAGCCAATGTCTCTTCCTGCACAATGGACCCATTTAAATCAAGCACATCTAAAATGTTATACCCCCCTGGTTATACCACCTGTTTCCATGGTTATACCACCTGTTTCCTAAATAACGAGAGGAATTTGACATCTACGTATATTAATTTGCAACTACTATAACTAAATAGGGCCAATGCAGCTGTGCAAGACTGCATTTAGTGTTACAGATTCTTGCAATCAGCATCTATGACAGTTTGTGTGGTTAAGCATGGTTTTCTAAAAATCTACGCACAGGACAATTTTGTCTCTTATATAATAAATATGGGTATCTGGAAAATGATAAAAGCAGTTCATTTACGTTGCACTTCAGATTCGAGTTTTCCAATAATTGCCCGATTTTATTTTGCTAGCTTCCTAGCACCCAGAGATGTAGCATGCAAGGTTATTTCAATGCATAAGCTAAGGATTTGCAGAGCTTGCTTGTGTTGAGACCAAAACTAAACCTGTTGTCACTTTGTATCATCCATTATGAGTAACACAAAATTGCATTCTTTGCCAGTAGGGCAAGGAAATGCATTTACTGGGTAACTAGGTTACTGACTGCTGGCTGGTTGGTACTGAGCTGCACACAGCAACATTCACTAGTAAATAGTTGGACAGGAATAAATCAGAGACATGAATAGACAGGCAGGATTTTTTTCCAGTCAGCTAGTACAATGTCATACTTAGGCAAGTAGTGCCAAGATGAGTTAGAAACTAATAGGCTTTCAAGCCCTTTTTTTGTTCTTGTTTTCTTTAGGTAATAATAGGACAGCCCTTTCTCCATTCTTCCCGAGAATGCTTACAGTGAAAAATGATTCATACCCGTTTCACTAAACATGGGGAGAAAACTGTTTTTAAAACTTGGGTATCGTTTACAACTGTAGAAGTGTGCCATACATACAATAAAGAGTAGCATTTGTTTGAAGACAGAACAAATAAGATTAGTTCTTGCGTGTTTTATTCTTGCTCCCGAGTACTGCTCCACCAGTATTTTCTTCCATATACTTACAGCATGCAGTTTTTTTTCTGGGAGTAAATTCTCTTGGACACAGTGGAACCTCCTACAAGTACACTCTAGTGGACACAGTGGAACCTCCTTATACGAAAACGTGCATAGGATCAGTTTGTGGTGTGAATCCAATTAGTGGCCTGAACTACATTAGACCAGCAGGGTTTTATATATGGAATTGGTTCGTTCTTCGCCAACTGATTCATTAGGTCTACTCCAGTGGAACTAGCAATCAAACAATGCGAGTTCCCACAGATGGGTATTCATCTTCCCTCTACAGCAGGCACGTCCAAACTTCGTCCCTCCAGATGTTTTGGACCACAACTCCCAGAATTCCAAGCCTGTATTTCCAATGGCAATGGACTGTGGGAGCTGTGGCCCAAAACATCTGGAGGGCCAAAGTTTGGACATGCCTGCTCTACTGAGTGGCTGAGTAGGTGGCTCTTGGCTTGCCCGTTCATTTCCCTCCCTTTCCCCACCATAGCAGCAAAGAAGCATGGAACGAAACCATCCTGTGACTCTTTGTCTCAGGAGCAGCGGTACTTTATTAATAGTAGGTGGGCTAACAAAGTCACAGGTTTTAAAGCTGGGGGAGGGAGTGGAATGGATGAGGGCCATGCCAGACTTAAGCTTCTGCCCTCCCCCCAGCGACACCCCAGCTTGCCGCCGCCACTGCCACTCTGGGCACAAGACGGAGTGGTGGTAAAACCAGGTATTCAGTAATTCTAAGCAGAAGGTGTTTCTTGCTTCTAGATGCTGGTGCAAATGTCAACCCAGGAGTAAAAGTCAGAATAAGGGAACACCATTATTCCCATAGGTTGCAATGGCTGTAGAGGCCACTCCTAACTCCCAGATAGTAACTGGGTGGTTGTCTCTAGGTCACAAACCTCTCTGTAGCTAACAATGGAAGATGCAGCCACTACCAGTCCAGAAGCTGTGACGCGTTGACTTAGTCTTGTCACTTAAGAGTTGAATATACCTGTTGATTATTTTCATTATCTTTCACCTCTAAAGAAATAATAAATACCCAGAACATCCCTAGCATGACAACTCATTAATGCAGTCTTATTTTCTCTGCCCTTCTTTCCTTTCTTTTGTGATGGCCCAGAAAAGTTAGATGCACCACAAGTACTGCAAATGTTACATTTCAGGTCAAAGTACCTTTAACCAACAGGTCAGAGGCTCAAGACAGCCAAGAGAAAGATTTACTGTTTATATGGAAGAAGGGAGATGCACAGAGGCTTATCTTGCAAGGACGCCCACATACTACAAAGCTAGCTCTGCATGGGGTGTTTTTCTAGGGCTCTGATGGGGGGGGGGGGAGAGAGAGAGCTTGAAATCCCTTACTCAAAAGGACCTTCACCATTTTGCAGGGGTGCACAACTGTGACCTTCCAGGTGTTTTGGCCTATAATGTCCATCAACCCTAGCCAGCATAAACCAAGAGTAAGGGAATATGTTAAATTGCAGTAAAAAAAAAAATCCAGTGGGCCACAGCTGCCCATCCCTATAGAAAGAGTCCTTCTCTATTCATTTTGAAACAGGACAGAGGATTTAGCCCTCCAGATGTTGCCAAAATTCATCTTCCATTGCCCATCCTGGTTAGGGCCAATGGAGGAGGAAGTCAAAATCTAGAAAGCAACAAGCTCCTTAATGTCAAGTCTCCATGGGGTGGCTGCAGTTATGGAAACTAGTTTTGGAGGACAAAGCATTAATGAGGGATAACCCGTTTGTGGAAAATTCACAAGTTAGCTCATCATGTAGATGACTGATTTTCTTTGAAGTAGGAACTTCCATGCTCTTTTTAGATGTCTGTCTTGTAAATGCTTTACTGTGCAAAGATGACACAGCAAAGTGAATACAAAGAGGTTAATCTATTGAACCAGGGCTGGGAGACTTTGTCCCTCTAGCTAGATAGTTTTGGCTTGCACGCACCCTTGATCTCTAACCAGTGCTGTGCTTGCATGACTGATAGGAATGTTGTGCTAAACGCATCTGCAGGAGCACTGTTGTCATCCCTATGTTAAGCAACACACACATATATGTGAAAAATAAAAGAAGCTCCCTTTGAAACCAGCCTACACTAGGAAATCCATATTCTGTTCTCATGAAAAAACGAGTTCGTCGGCCCTCATGACCAATGGTTAAGAACTGCATGATTTTTGATCCTGCATAACTGGATGGACAGAAGTCTTGTCTAAGTGATTCATAACTATTATTAACGTATGCATTTCAGCCCCAGTATGTCAAAATATAAAACTGAACTGGAAGTCCAGGTCTTCCTACCTGTTCATGAGCATCCCACATTCCCAAAGGATGTACTTTCCAGGTCATCTCACAGCTATCCCTGGTTGTTGTTCTCTTAAAAGGCTTCTGTATCTGAAGCCAGGATGGCTTCCCAAGACATTTGCTTACCTTGCAAAATCTTCACTAAGGTGGCCATTACATTGGAACATGTATCCAAAAGAGAACCTGGAGCAAGATATTGGCTTTCCTTCAGTTATAAAAGAGAACATTCTAGCAAAGACAATGTGGAAAGGAGAAAAATAATGGCCAGCGTTTGCTCACACAGAACCTGGGGCAGTGGATTCCCTCAGTGGAACTGGCTCCACCTTCCCATTTCCTACCTGCTCTTTGGGTTGGGAGGTTGTCATCTGAGCAATGACATTAACAGCAACAGGTTAACACCAGTACATCTCCGACTGCAGGGGTGGACGACTATTGCTCTCCAGATGTTTTGTGGCTGCATCTCCCACAGTCTGATGCAAGTTGTAGGTAAAAAAAAACCTCTCACAAGGTCAAGTGGTTTGGAGAATTGGATTCCAAACAAAAGATACCAAATTCCGAAAGCTGCAATCCTAGGTGCACTTACACTGGAGTCGATCCCGCTACCTCCCACTACCTCTCTGCATAGGAGTGACTTGTAAGAGACAGTGCTTGAACGGGGTGCCTTGCCACTTTGGATACAGGTCATAAGAGAATTGGCCTTGGTTTAATGCCTAAAAGATGCCCTACATGCTTGGCCAGTGACAAATTTTCCCAAGTGAAACAATAACCCTGCCTCCCCACCCATCCCTATTTGTCTGGTAGAAGCATACAGGCTGGGAAAAAGCTCACAGAAAAGCAAATCCAGTTTATCTGGCATCATATCCCTGCATTTAACATCTAAGCAAATGTGGAATAACCCAACTTGAAGACTGTTTTTGTTTGTATGTAAGCAACGCCACCTGCGTGGGATCCTCTATATCAGTGATGGCGAACCTTTTAGAGACCGAGTGCCCAAACTGTAGTTCAAAACCCACTAATTTTTTCGCAAAGTGCCAATACAGCAATTTAACCTGAATACAGGTGGCTGTGAAGGGGTGATGTCGGGTGCCCACAGAAAGGGCTCCAGGTGTCACTTTTGGCACCCATGCCATAGGTTCGCCATCACTGCTCTATATTGTCCTTATTCACCACTAAGACTATATAGGTTCTTATATCAAGTGATATCTTATGATTAGGAGAAAGAGCATCATAGCCAGCGGAAGCTGACCTTCCTGCAGGGTGTGGTGGCTTGGTCTGGATGGTCTCCTCCCCATTTACTCTTTCATGATTTCACAAAGACCTCACTGTTCATTCCTATTGCAGTGCCCCAAGTCTAGAATTACTTCAGTTTTCATCGGGACCCGTGACCTTCGGCATGCTTCACCCTGAAGAGCTCCCTTCCCAACTGATGCTCTTTCTCACCTATGCCAACGTGGCCACTTGCCTCCTGGGAAGTGGTAACAAGTGCCACCTCATTCCTCCTTAGGCAGCTCCTAAGAGTCACCCACTCATGGCTGGGGTTACAAAGGCAGAACGAGAAGTCAGAGGTGGAAATTCTACTTGCAGGCTTAAGCTCCAACTTGGTGCTGCCTTTGAAGGCCTGGTACAGTGGAACGATCGCTTGTGTTGTACTTATGACACTGGCTGCACCTGACAAGACGCAGGGGCCAGACCCTGCCAACTAGGAACCCTGTAAATGCCCCCAATACTGTAGCAAGGAGTGGAACTTCCTGAAGGCAGCGGCTGTGGGGACTGAAGAGGGTAGTTGCCAAAGAACCACGCCTTAATAAATATGTCAAAAGAAACCAATGCACCCTTTTAAAGCAAGGTAGAATCAAGGGAAGGGGTACAGGCAGGCAGCCACCCAACCAAAGTGACAGAAACATATCAAGGGGGACGAGGGAAGAGCAGGGACGGGATGCTTTTGTGTCCTCCTTACTGGTGGCCGTCTAAGCTTGTGCTGTAGCTAATCCTGCTGGCCCGAGAGCAATCTGCATCCTCACCCCAGCCCCTCTCCAGCTAGGCTAGCGTGCCAAGGGAGTCTGTTTGAGGGAGATCAGCACAGAGCGCATGCGTGAGACATCCTTGGACTGTTTGCTGCTTTTGGGGTTGAAGTCGCAGAGTTGGGCCACCTTCTCCCATTCTGTGCCAGGCGTCTCTTCTTTGGACTCCTTCAGAAATGCTTCTTCAGAGGCTCTGCGGAAGAAGGCAAGAGAGCAAACCGTCAGGCCCATAAAAGAAGCAGCAGAGAGACAGGTCGCCTCACCTCAAAACAGACCTGTTCATATTTTTCCCTGCTTTGTGGAATGGGCCAAGATCATCCTTTCGAGGGAGAGGTGAAGATTGTAAACCTTGTGAGATTAGACGTGCTCTTGAACTAGGGAACTTAGAGGTGATGTGACCGCTGAGGTAAATGCTTGTGGACATTTTTAAAAACACCCTGGATTTGTAGATGTACTTAACAGTGCATGTCCAAAGGTGCTTCCTCGTGGCTTTTCCTAAGCTCTACTTCAGTAGAGTCAAAAGGTCAAAATAGCAACAAAACCTGGCTATTTATGGTAGCCAATCAAGAGCCTGAAAAACACCTTGTTGGGTGTTTTTGGCATACCTCTGGAGGCAAAGCACCTTTTTGGCAAGCTCCACCCCTGGCACCTCCAGGTAGAGCTAAAAGAAGGCAGAAGCCATAAGGAATGGCTTCCAGCTGGTTTTAAGAATACTGGGCCAGACTAAGGGTCTATGTCAATATAAGGCAACTTCCTCTTCCACTGCCTGCCTGGGAATGTGAAGCCAAGATGGTGGGCAACAGAAGGCTGGTGGGCTTACATTCAGCTTGGTGAGTCTTACGCTGGGTGGGCCTGCCCTAAATTATTGATAGACAAAGTCTTCAAAATAATATACTGCAGATTTCTTTAAAACAGTGGTTCCCAATCTGGGGGTTGGGACCCCTTTGGGGGTCGAACGGCCATTTCACAGAGGTCACCATGAGCCAGTGAATAAACAGGAACAAACGGCTTGGATCTGGAGGAGGAGAGGGAGGAAGGGGGGGGGGAGACTGAGTCACAGCTTGATAGGTTGTAAGGGATGTCAGACAATGGCACCGGAGGCTGCGACTGGCTGAGGGTGGCTGTAGACTGGGGAAGTTCTCGATGGCACCTGCGGCAGTGGCCTGCCAAGGGGGGCTTGTGGCCTCTACCAAGCAGGGCAAGGGGGTCACCACAACATGAGGAACTGTATTAAAGGGTCGAGGCACTAGGAAGGTTAGGAAACCACTGCTTTAAAAGGTCAAGGAACAGTTCAGACTGTGGAAAAAAGGAAGGGGAGAATGCCTGTTGCCTGTCACAGTGATATGGTAAGAACTATCCAGCTGGGTCTGCTGACCAGGTCCCATGAGGGATGCTTGGAGACGAGGCCTTTTATTATTCATTCTCCCTGCCTCAAACACAGAAGCTTACGAGGAATCCAGATGCTTTGCATTTGTAACTTTGCTGTGTTGCCTACCCCTGTACATGCCTTTTTGCTTGCTACAACTAACACCTCCTAGCCAACATGTCATCATTGCATGGCGTTTTTAGAGTGGCACCAACGAGAGCCAGCCGTCTGTCTTTTCCATCATCCCAAGTGTACTTGCGAAGAAATGTTACAGAGGGCACGGTAGGCAAACATAGGACTTGCAGAACAAGAATTCTGCTTTTTGAAAAGATTTTTGGAGTCTAATTTATTTATTTATTTATTTATTTAATTTTATTTTTTTTACCACTCATCTTCCCAGAGGAACTCAGGGCAGTTAACAATAAGGGTAACACAAAACCAATATAAAACCCAGTACAACAATCAGCACGAAATGAAGAAGACTGGTCTGCTGCCAGTTTTCTGCTGATGTTGGGCAAGGTTTGCACATGGGGTTTCCTCTGACCTCCAGCGTGCCACTGCAGAAGCCAGAGGTTCCCTTGTTGGAACTTGTGTGTGGAAGTACTGAAGGGGTCCCCAGCCCCTGGTCCTTACCCTGGGCCTGGGGCACGGCCTCTTCTAACGTGCACTACAAGGTTCTTTGTGTGGCGTAGGCCCATGGGGGGAGCACACAGGCCTACGCCCAGGGGGCTTTTCCTCCCCTATGCATGAACTGTGACCCTTTTTCTTTAGGTCGTGACGGAAGTAGCGTGAGGGGGAAGACTTTCTACACACCTGAGAAGTCCCGCACAGGGACAAAACTGGTATCATGACCTAAAAGGGATGGGGACCGGTGAAATACTGAATACCTCCTTGCACAAACTCACGCAGTGGGTCCTTGCACAAGCAGAGGGAACAAGAGGATTCTGTCCCATGCACGAGGGGAAGAGTAACGGTGCGTGTGTGGTGCTGAAAGACCTCAAGTGTATAAGCAGCAAGCAATAAGGATAGGCTAGATGGCCTGCACATTAAAGTAGCCAAGGATGGTGATGGAAAGCAAGCTATGAAAAGTCATTGTTTGCATCAACACACTTGACTGGGATCTTGGTTCAAAGCAAATACAAGTGGTACCTTGTATAAAGGAATTAAGTCGTTCCAAATCAAATTATGTTAAGCACCTATGTTCCTTTATACAAATTTCCATAGGAATGCATTGAAAACAGAGTCATCCCATTTTTATGTTGTATGGATTTTCCCCATAGGCGATTATGTTAAGCAAATTTCCCCTATCCCCGGAATTTTTATGTTGTACAAATTTTATTTTATACAAGCTGTTTGTTATACAAGGGTCCACTGTACCATAATATGGCCAACAAGCATGGAGTGACAAAAAAAATAATCTCTTGACCGGGACTTGGGATTTTGCAACTCCAGGAACTTTTTCTGAATCAGCAATTAGTCATTTTATGAAAGATACATGGATATGACAGTGATACCAAGTCACAGGGCTGTTGTTGACCCCTTCTATTTTATTGGATCTTTTTATTTACTTTTTTGTTTTCATTTTTGGTTTTTCCTCTATTGTGGTTTTGTATTCTGTTAGCCGCCCAGAGTTCCGATCCGGAAGATGGGCAGGATATAAGTACAATAAATAAACAAATAAATAAATATTGTAAGGAGCAGATCTCTACCACTTGGTTGCTTCCCCCCTGAAATCAGTGTGCAGCCACTCCTTCAATACTTTACATCAGTTCCTCTACCAATTCATGTGAATACCTAGGCTTCTCAAACCCTTAACCCATTGAAACCAGAATTACTTCCATTAATAATAATTATAATTCAGACAGAAATTGGGGCAGATAGCATCTAATTAATTTTTTTAAAAAATACATTCAACCAAAATATCATATAGTGATTACCATGAGACTTTTTTGGCTCTGACGTATAGAAAAGGCAGAGCATATACACATGCTGGAGAAACACAAGAGTTTCTCTTAAGGAAATGAAGAAACCATGGAGTCAAACAGCTATACTCATTCATTGTGTGTGAAAATCTGGAAGTTCTCTCTATAAAAGGGAGAAATTGATGCACTACTAAGGCATTTTCTGACATGGACGAGCCTCCTTTGTCCTCTGTCTGGAGAATCAGAGTTCTAGTACAAGTAGCAAGCTCCCTTCAGGTAGGAAACCTAGCTCACTGTCATCTACATACAACACTTCCCGCAAGAAATGGGACCAAGTAAAAAAGAGCAAGAGAGAGAGAGAGACGTACACGTAGCCAATCACATCGGCATCCGGCTGCTGGTAAAAGGCTTTGTCAGCAATCCTACGGTGTGACCCAGAGACAGGAGAAAGCACAGAGCAGAGAGGCAGCAAAGAATTAAAGAGAGAAAGATGGGTTAGTGTCCCCGGAGCCGGGAGCAACAGAATTAGACATGACAAGACAGTGCAGGCGCTGAATTTGTTAGAGATTCATTTGTCAAATGCTCAGGAAAGACCAAAGGAAAGTCCCTTACAAAGATAAACTATCTGGCCTAGTGCCGACAGCAGCTTCTAATTACCAAATTGAGTGTCCCCAAGAGTATCCTTGTTGACTA
This sequence comes from Phrynocephalus forsythii, assembly GCA_029282475.1. NCBI lineage: Eukaryota > Metazoa > Chordata > Lepidosauria > Squamata > Agamidae > Phrynocephalus > Phrynocephalus forsythii. The sequence continues at coordinate 116,074,916 of JAPFRF010000011.1, forward strand.
TTGTAAATACATTTTTAAAATGTAGCTGCCCAATAGATTTCCACTACGTATCTGGATGATGTTTGAAGAAACAAATGCTCATGTTCAGAAAATAATGCAGAAAGGACTGCCTGTGTGGTGGAGATTTACCCACAAGACTGACTAAGCTTCTGGCCTCTTGTCAGAATCCATTATTTGGTGCTGTTTACTCTCATCAATGTTCCACAGGCAGGAATGATGTAAGGAACCGCTGGTAGTACAGAGAAGGTGCCAAGCGATCAGCCATTCAGCTTCTCTGCACAGTGCACCCCTAGGAAAGCAAGGCCCCAGGGCCAGAAGTACAGTGGTACCTCTTAAGACAAATTTAACTCATTCTACGGGTCAATTCGTCCTACGAAAAATTCATCCTACCAAGCCTGGTTTAATGCGGATTCCCATAGGAATGCACTGAATTAATCTTGTGACGCATCCCACAAGAAAATTTGTCTTACGAGGTTTTCCTATCCCCTGACATTTCATTCGTCTTACGGGGCATTCGTCTTACGAGGTATTACTGTGCCTGCTTTTGTTAGTCAAGCAGAGCTATCCCCGTGGCTTAGATGGGGACAGCAATGGAGATAAGCTATCGCTACTGCTATTAGAAGGAGCCCCAAACCAGCATGAAGCTTTCGCCTCCCAGCAGTACCTGTTGTTGGCCCGGTTCCTCTCCATCTGCTCATTCTGCCGCACGTTCCACTCTTCCAAGTCCTTCTTGGCCTTTTCACGCCACTCTTGTTCTAACACCTTGGAAGCGGCATCTGAAATAAGACAGGCACATGGCCAGGAATCACAAAGATACAAGGGGAATTCCAGCTCACAATCTGAATGCTGTACAAACCTGGCTAAAGGATGTCTCCGGAATTATACCTGAAGGTCTGCAGGAGGGGTGGGTAGAGGGTGGCCCATGAGCCACAAGCAAACCCTAAGGAGCATTTATTTGGCCCTGTAGGGGTTCCCAAGAATATTCTTCCAAAGGAGAAAAATCAATATATGTATGTACATATTATCAACATTGGCCATTTTCTCCTCTTGGAAATTTCCAGGTGCAGCAGCTTATTTAAAGTATAAGCATGGGGAGGTCTCCTAAGCCCCCTACCCCATCCCCAATTTTTTTTAAAAAAACCCAAATCACAGGGGCCTCTGGACACTTCTTTTTACTTTTCTTTAAATGGCCAAAAATCACCATTTGGGGGTTCTTGTGTGGCTCTTGGAGGAGGTTGGGCCCCATTTCTCCTGAAGTTGCTCACCCGAGTCCACAGTGTATGTAAAAGATGCCCGGCACAGGCATATCCATGCTTAACTAGAAGTCACACATGCAATTCACGAAGAAGGAACAGGTTTCCATTTATAGGGAGTGCGATGGAGGCAGGGACCTCTGGCCGACAATGAGGGCTCATATACCGTTTACATGGAATGCACACAGGCAGAGTTCTAAATAGAATCATGGGAGAAAGACCTACAGTGGATGTCAAAGAGCACAGGTGGGCCAGGTGGTTCATGGTTCTACAAGATGCCTAGTGGTGCCGTCTATATAGCTGATGTCCCACACGAGAGGTCATTCAGCGTACTGTGTAGGTTTCACCTATTACACCCATTGACTTGTCTTCCTCCCTTTCCCTGCTATATTTGATCCTTTCCAGTTCTATCTTTTTAAACCATTCTGCCCTTCTCATGGCTGCACACAATCTCTCTTAGCAATAACCCATCTTCTGCCCTTCCTCCTGGCTTACACTTTGCTGCCGGGTCAAAACTGGTTCCCTTCAGGAATACTAGAATTGCATTTCCATTACCCTTTCACACCCCTTGTTATAACCTTCTTCCAGGGCTCAGCCCCCCTCTCTCCCTCCCTTTCTTCAGCCCCTCAAAACACATTCACTTAATAGGAGCAACAGGCACACACTGCTGCATTCTCCCAGTGTCAATGTGGGCAACGGGCAGGCACAGGTGCACACACGCGTACGCACGCATGCCTGTACGCATGCATGTACGCACGCACGCACGCACACACACACACACACACACACACACACACACACACACACACACACACAAACATTTTATTCCTACCCAACTCTTGCAGTCTCTTTTTCTGTTCTTCTCGCCATTTGCGAATGCTTTCAGGCTCCTGTGTCAACCGGTCAGCCCTGGCAATGGCTGCGTAGGCATCCGTGGGTCCATTGGATTCCTTCGGACAGAAGCAACAGTGTGTGAGATCCCAGCTCTTTGCCCTCCCTCCCCCACCAACGCCTCCATTTTAGGCCCTGGCCACAGTATCCTCCATCATGTTTTGGCCCTTCAAGCTCCCTCATCTGTCGCAGGCACAGCCCAACGGTGCAGCAAGCGGGGGGCAGCACCCCCAAATACTGGGAGGACCCGGGTCCCTTCACCACCCTTCCCCCCACCCGATGATAACCATGGTAAGGAATCTTGAACAAAATTATGGCCCTATCCCTAGTTGTCCAGAATACAAAAGACCATTTCCCCCAATGCCTATTCAACAAACAGAATAAGAAGGGAGAAGGGGAAACAGGCAGCCTGAAGGTGCCGCCATAGAGAACGCCAGCACGTTAAGGAGAACTGATCCTTCTGAAAGCCTAACTGAGCTTCACAGAGCCTGCTCCACTGTTATATAAAGAACTGAAAATGCTGACATTTTGAACATTACTTTCTCCACACCCACACCTCCCCAAGACAGTCCACAAATTGCATGCAGCAATGTGGGTCCATCCTTCTTTGAGCTGAGCTTTGGAAAGAAAGCCAGCTATGGTGGCCGGGTGACTCGAGAGCTCCAGTCCAAAAAGTTCCCTTTCCCAAGCATTGCCTGTACTGTTGTGGGTGGACAAAGAGATCATAAGAACAGCATCTCAAGCAAGACTTTTTTGGATCCCTGAAGGATGCAGTTAACCACTAAAAACATATATACTAACCCGGAGCGACTAACCAACAGAAACATTTCACCAAAACATTTTGTTTTCTGCATTCTTTGCTAGCTCTGATAAAACTACCAGGACAACCAAATAAGGCAAAATCAAAATATTTTGCTGACATGTTTGTTATTCCTGCGTGGGTGTGGGTTCACACACACACATACGTCACACACATAGCCAATGCAAGATCCCCCCCCCGTGTTTTCTTTTCTTGGCCCCAAATAGTCCAATTATTAGTTCAAAATGCAGCAGGAGACCCACTGAATCAAGGTGACTTACATAAGTATTGATTTCCCATTGGGCAGCCTATTCAGTGGGTCTACTCTGGATCCCATAACAAACAGCTGAGGGAGCTGGGTATGCTTAGCTTACTGAAGAGAAGGCTGAGAAGTCATATGAAGGGGTCCAGCGTGGTGGATAGAACGAGCCTGGTCTCTGGTGTGCCCCGGAGTTAGAAATGAAACTAATTGGTTCAAATTACAAGAAAGGAAACTTCAGCTAAACATTAGGAAAAACTTCCCAATAGTGACAGCTGGGAAGAGAAGGTGGGGGATGGTTTTTCAGTGGATATTTTTAAACAGAGGTTAGAAGGGCATCTGTGAGGGATGCTGTAGTTGTGGGGTTCCTACACTAGCAAGGGATTTGACGCCATAACTCGTGGGGTCACCTCCAACACTATGCATCTCTAGTACAAATGAGATTAGCAACTGTATTTAAGCCTTGATCTCAAAGGTAACATACCCGTTCTACTTTCCTGCCCTATTCCTACCCACTGCGTTCAGAGGGAACAGGAAGGTGGCAGATGACATCACTGTCTCTAATAAGGGAAAGGTCCCAACCCCATGGCCTTGTGAGCCCTGACTCCATTACTCCGAGAGCTTCCCAAAAGTCAGCAACTTGCCTGGCTACTCACTGACAACATTATTTTCATGCCTGTGCCTCAGGAGAGCTTCTGAAATTCTAAGTGACAACGGAATCTGTGACTCTGTGATGTCATCCCTATGATATCACACTCAAGGGTGCTTGTGGAGATCTTTGTCTCAGGGAAATGGGAGGTCTATTTTGGCTAAAAAAAAAATCTAAAATCACCTTGGATGCCATCCCGGCCTCAGGATGAAACCACAAAACAAACCTCCCTGTACAATATCTTTTCATTCGTTTTGCTTCAACCCAATGGCTTTCACTTTAAGAGGAGAACAGGATAAATCTAGTTTCAGTTCTACCCAAACAATACTTCAGTAAAACTCTCCAAAGCAGGGCAAAGAGCAACACAATCTGCTTATATACCAACCCACATCACTTACAAGTACTCCCTGAGTAGTTTATAAGTAATGGTGCAGGCTACGCATGCCCCCCTTCCCCAGCAAGCTTGGTACTCATTTTATCCACCTCCGAAGGATGGAAGGCTGAGTAAACCTGGGGCTAAACCCCAAGTCATGAGCACGGTTCTAGCTGCAGTACAGCAGTTTAACCACTGCACTACAAAAGCAAAGCAAAGTGTTCTACTTATATACCACCCCATAGCACTTCAAGTACCGTGTTTCCCAAAAATAAGACAGTGTCTTATATTAATTTTTGCTCCCAAAGATGTGCTAGGTCTTATTTTCAGGGGATGTCTTATTTTTCATGAAGAAAAATACGGTACACATTTATTATCTTATTATGGGGAGGCCTTATTTTCGGGGGATGCCTTATATTTCATTGTGGGGCAAAACTGTAAGTAGGTCTTACTTTCAGGGGATGTCTTATTTTCGGGGAAACAGGGTAGTCTCTGGGTGATTTACAATTTAATTATGCAGGCTACACATTCCACCCCCCCCCACAAGCTGGGTACTTGTTTTACCGACCTCGGAAGGATGGAGTCAACCATGAGCCTGCTACCTGGGATTGAATCCCAGGTCATGAGCACAGTTTTAGCTGCAGTACAGGCATTTAAGCACTGTGCCACAAGGCTCATGAGTACAAGGCTCTTCAGACTATACTACCTCAGACTACAGGACTGATATGGATGTGTGTGAGTGGGTGTAGCAGATTTAAATACACACCTCACACACCATGGAAAGCGGAAGCAATTCTACCCAACAGCAGTCCAGCTCTTATGAGATTTGCTGGAACCAATGGAAAATAGTGTTACTTCAGAATCATGGAAGGGATCAAGAACTAGGAGCAGAGAGATTTGTAGTTCAGTGCATTTTGGAGACCATTTGGTTGAGGGAAACCACTCTATTGTGAGTAGTATGATAAAATGTGAGAAGGAGAACCTCATAGAGGTAGAGGGGAAAGGCTCTTCATTTTTTTAAAAAAAGAAGCGACAAAAAGAGAGGATTCTATGATGCTAAAATGTTGCTTTCTTTTTCCAAAGAAGATCACGTTTAAAAAACAAAAAAGTTCTCAAAATGCTGCATGTGAGACTTACCACTGCTCTGTTTTTCCCTTCTTTTTAAATGAGGTCTGTGGATGGCAAAGGAAGCAGGACTTGTTTACCAGACCACAAATTATATGTATATATAACTAGGAAAGGCAACTTGCATTTAGCAAATGTGCCTATGACAATGGCTGCCTCCTCCAATCAACATATACAAGGAGAGCACTTCCACTTTCTGTTGTACATCTGATTCATTTCATCCATTCATTCTGCTTACACCCATTTTTTCCTCGCGGAAACTGAAGGCTGTATATACGCCAACGCACGTTTCATACTCACATCAGACTTGTGAAATTGGGAAGAGGCAGTGGCTGGACTTTGATCACACAGTCAATCTGTCTATGTGAGGACTTCACCATGGATCCCTGGAGTCATGCCCCAGCCCTTGTAACAGCTACGTAACACTGGCTCTCACTGCTTATATTTCTTGCTCTCAGTGAAAATCTCCACTTTCCCCCAATCTATGGTTGGCTGAGGTGTGTCAACAGAATTCCCAGACGTGCACATACTTGTCTGCCAAGCTCTGTTCTGTTGTCAAGAAGCAGATTTAACTGCTACAGTTGCCAACAGTAAATCTTTTTGTTTTAAGTCTTATTTTAAGATGTTTCTAGACCACAGGGTATGCTACCACCTGTGAGCGAAATTTCACCTTTCTATGAGTGGTGGGGACTTAAACGTTTTGATAGACAGAGAAACAAAGAAGGAACTCGTTGCAGTTCATTTCCGTCCAAGGGTGTTAAGCTGATTCACAAAACGCCTCACAAACTGGCACAAGACTATTTTTTTATTGTAACGGGCAAAAACGGGTATCTCTCTGGAAGCAGTTACCTGAGATAGGCAGTTATTCAATAGCCAGATTACACCAGAGGGACAGAGGCAGGCTAGACATTAGAACAGTGGTTCTCAACCTGGGGGTCCCCAGATGTTCCTGGACTGCAACTCCCAGAAGCCTTCACCACTCGCTGTGCTGGAAGGGGTTTCTGGGAGTTGCAGTCGAGGAACATCTGGGGACCCCCAGGTTGAGAACCACTGCATTAGAAGAACCCCACAGCTGGAGAGACTAGCAATAATCATTTCGTAGTGTTAATGTCTTCTGAGTTGCTAGGCAGATCAGTGGTTTAGATATCTGGAGCCAGAAGGAGAGATTTTCCTTCCCACTGTGCTCCTCTGACAGGGCCAGGACTCAAGTGATCCAAAGGTTCCCATTCAGCTCTGCTGTTCTAAGACGATGGTGATGATCCTGTACATTGTCGACATCTTACAATGCTGCAAGCAACTAGCGGATCTGGTTCCCTGAGTACTCGGCCCAATTGCCGGGCATTTCCTTATTGCCACATAGTTGTTGTGAGAGGGATGCAAAGCAGGTCTCATCGGATCATAACACAGATTCGGCCACACCTAGTTTCCCCGTGAGAGGCGGGTGAGGTTTAAAAAGAATGTTTCTCCTGAGAAACATTCTCGCTAGCAGAAACATGGATTGACCCATTAAGCCAAAAACAAAAGAAACATAAACATTAAAGAGGACAAAAGCCCCTTGCGGCACCTTGAGGACTAGCTGCTATATTCGTTAAGGAGGAGATGGGCAAGTTGTCTCTTCCAGAAGTTGCTGCAGTTCAGTGCCTGTCTAGCCTAGCCAGCCCAGGCATCTGTGCTAAGCTCCAACAACATCTGGAGGGCTATAACTGGCCCACCGCACACTTAAATATGCTGTATTACAGATCTCCAAAGTTGTTGAATGTGACAGAGAGCCCTTTTTATCTGACGCCTAAAAGCCTACAGATTCTGGGCTTGAACTAAGGATAGCATCAAACAGGGAACACAGCCCAAGATATGTTGTTGCCTGTGGCAAAGAAAGCACCCACACCAAAGACTCCCAATAAAGTGAACTATAAAATGGAGGATTTGCAACTAGCTTTCCCTCAGATTGACAAAGCTGTCTGGATGAGCAGCGAAACATTTCCCTCTCTCAAGAAAAAGAAGTCCAGTTGCCATGACTCCACTTCCAGATAAACTCACCTGGATGACTGAGAATCTTCACCGACATGCCACTTAATACACAGAACTTCTTATAGCCTGAAAACAGCTGGTCATCTTGGTCTTAAGACCAATGTCCTACCTGTGCTACGAGATCTGAACAGGCAAGCACTATTAAGAGGTCAGGGCGGCTGCTATGTAATTCCCCTCCCCCAAGTAGACGCTTTGGCCAGCCTGCTACTCCAGTGCCTCCTACAAGGGACTGGAAAATTCTGAAGCTGCCCTTTTACACTGAGTTCACCAATCAGGCTATGGATGTTTATGACCCAGAAACACTGATCAGAACTGGAGGTCTCGGTGAGCGGATAGGAGGAAGGAAGGCTGGGGTTTTTTGAACTCTGCAGTCAGTCTCCAGGGGGAAGGAGACGGGGAAGAGAGAGAAAGGCAGAAGCAAATAAGGTGGAAAAAGAGAGGGAGAGAGAGAGAGAGCTCTGCATCCAGAAAGACTTGCCGCTGCTTACAGTGTTGAGCAAGCCTATCAGATTAGGCTCCACCTTCACCCAAATCCACTAATCTAATTAAGTCTACCCCATCTCCAATGGGATTACGTTACTGTAAACCAAGCTGATATCATGGCACAAAGGAAGCGAAATGATCCACTGCCACCGATGGCTTTTCCTCCGTCTGGACAGACAGGGTGTGTTCACACACCATGGCAAGGGGTGGCAGCCCAAAGGGCAGTGCTTGAGGATGCAACGCCCCGGGGGGGGGGGTCAGAATCAGCATCTTCCATTCTGGCACCTCCTACTATAGGAAGGACCTGGGATGGAGAACAACACGCCCAGTCCTACTAGGGCAGCGAATTTCCTCTACAACACCATAAAGACAGCATAAAATGGTTAACTGGCTATTTGCATATTAGTCGGAACATGACAGCACAGTCACAGAACTGCAATAGGGTAAACCAGGGCTGTTCAACTTTGAACAGGCCAAGGTCTACTCTTTCTGGCCCAAAGTGCTACACTAAAACCTCTACTTATGAATTTTATCCGCTCTGAGCACATGCTTATAAGTAAAAACTTTTGTAAGTAGAGCAGCGGTTTCCCATAGGAATACATTGAAAACCAATTAATCTGTTCTGAAGGGAACAGATTTCAATGCGCCATGGCCCTTGAACTGCCCCGCTTGGCTGACAGAGGGAGGGGTGGAGAACATATCCCCTCACTTTTTTTTGATGGCCAGTGGGCTACTTTTGAACCCTTTGTGGGCTACCAGTGGCCCGCGATCTACCAGTTGGGCAGGCCTGGGGTAAACGGTACGAATCTGTGCCTACAAACCAGATGATGCTGTTTCCAAGGCTCTTCTTTTTTCAAGACTCATAAAACAGACAAATGTGTGGGCACGCGCTGAGTGAACGTTGGGAGACATGTTGCAATGAAAGGGGCCCATGGTTGCCAAATGATTGCTGTCGTTCATACACTGTAAAAGGAACCATCCTGATTTCTCCACAAGGGAAGCGACCAACCATAGATATCTAAGCAAGTGTACCTGTAAGACTCATGTTACAAAGAAAATAAAATTAGACCCTTTAATTCCTGCTGTCCTTGTGTGAGCCTTGTCTATAATGTGAGTGTTTTTAAACAACGCTTCTACATCCCTCGTCTTTCTTCTCAAACCCCTAACACTTCCTTATTATTCATTTCCACTGCACCTGAAACTGATTGTTCTCCTCTTTGCAGATGTAACTCTCTTTCTCCACACTGCCCTGCCCTGGAGCAGGCATCACCTGCCACTCAATACATGTGAATCCCCTTAAGCAGTGGCCAGGAATGAGAGCTGAGAGCAGAACTAAGGATCCTTCAGTCAGCGAAACACTTGATGTGCTACTGTACCTCCCACCTGTTAGCTGGGCTGGCTAAGGATGATTGGGTGTTTAACAACAATGAGAGCTTCCCACTCCTGAAGCCCATCTCACTTCCCTTCCTATCTGTCTTCAAGTACCCCCGCCTTTTTTTCTTTGAACAACCAGCAACAAGACAGCCCTCCCTTGAAGTGACATCTCTCTGATTAATCTTCTCCGGAGATTTGGGCTCTGCTCCCACTAGCTGTGTAAACAGACCATAGTCACTGGATCCATAAACCACCCTTCCGCAACCTGTTGTCTACCTGTCTTGGACTACAGTTTCCCAGAAGACCTAGCTCGGACGTTCAGTGGTGAAGGACCATGGACGTGGGTCTCCAAAACGCACAGAAGGCACCAAGCTCGGGGTGGCCTCCACTCTTAGTCCAGCACAGTTTCTCACCTGAAAGACATCTCCATTCACGGTGGCCCCTGCGCTCCTCACCTCAGCTGCAGAGGAGGAAAAAGTGAAATATGTTAGCCAATACTCAAGGGGAGCAACCGCAGGGCTGAAGCTGGAAGAAAAAAAAAAAAAAAAAAAAAGCAAAGCGTGATGCTTATATGCCACCTCATAGCACTTAAAGCACACTCTGGGCAGTTTACGATTTTTAATTGTGCAGGCTACACATTGCCTCTCCCTGGGTACTCAAGTTACCAACATCGGAAGGATAGGAGGCGGAGTGAACCTTGAGCCAGGCCCTGAGCACAGCTGGAGCTGCAGTGCAGCAGTTTACCCATGGCACCATTAGGCTCCTAGATGTCTTTGATCAGATGGAGGAACAGATTGACTACTGGCACTTTGTTATGGGTTGCAAAGGAAGGAGCTGAATTCATTTATCTTGGTAAGTGCCCCCAAGTCTGGTATGGAGTACAGTATCTAAATAAGGGGAATAGCAACCTATCGGAGCTGCAAAAGAGATACAGAAGGTCCACTAGCAAACAAGGAAATAACCATTCCTGTCTTCCAACACTCCAACATTAAGCCCTGGTAAACTGGCCCTAAGCACATCCAATCTTGCCTGATTTTGGAAGCTAAGCAGGGTCGGCCCTGGTTAGTACTTGGATGGGAGACCACCAGGGAATATCAGGTGCTGTAGGCGCCTGGAGTAGGGACTGGCAAGCCACTCCAGTATTCCTGCCAAGAAAACTCCATGGACATGGAGTCACGAAAAGTCGGTCACGACTGTAACGACACAACATACACACACAACCTGGCCATATGTAGGTTACTGTATTAGCCTTTGGGGCAAGCTGCTAAATAAGAGCCTGTTTATTAATGTGTTACTTATTCTACTTCAGCCCAAAACCAACATAAGGACTCAGCTACCTGGTAACTGCACAGGAGACACTGATAAGATTCAATTTAAGATGAGACCAGAAAGGGAAGCAAAGCAGGGAATAGAAAAGATAATTAAATTTAAGGATGTGTCACTGGACACCAGATCAAAATCATCCATATTCTTGTACAGTAATACCTCGGATAACAAATGTCCCTGATAACAAATTTTTCGGATAACGAATTGCAATTTATTTCCAGGTATAGGGCTGCCTCGGATAACGAATTTTCCCTATGGGCTGCCTCGGATAACGAATCACAATTTCTAGGTCTAGGTCTGCCTCAGATAATGAATTTTCTCTATGGGCTGCCTTGGATAACGAATTTTCCTATGGGCTGCTTCGGATAACAAATTTCCAGCATGCATCAGTAAAAAAAGAGTTATCCTGGGCTGCACCATATCTGTACCTTTAAAGTGTCCTTTATAAAGAGTTTTGAGCAAAAATCCAGGTGTCTGTGTCATTTTCCTAGGCTCCGGAACAAATTAATTGGTTTCCCATTCATTCCTATGGGAAACCGCATTTGGGATAACGAATTGCCCCGGAGAACGAATTCAATTCGTTATGCGAGGTACCACTGTATTTCTGATCATCATGTATGGGTGTAAATGCTGGACATTAAAGAAAGCTACCAGGAGGCAAAAAAGTGGTACTGGAGGATTGCTTTGCAGAAGCCTTAGGCTGCCAGAAAAGCAAACAAGTGGATCCTAGAGTGAATCAAGCCTGAACTATGTCTGGAGGCAAAAACGATGACTCCATGGTTGTCCTACTTTGGGCCCAAGAAGGCACTGCTTCTCTGGAAAAGACAATGCTGGGAAAGATGGAATGAAAGTAGCAGGCAAAGAGGATGGCCAAATACGAGATGGATAGACTCCTTCAAAAAAGCCACAGCTTTACGTTTGCAAGAGCTGAGCAGGGCTGCTAAGGACAGGGCATTTTGGAGACTGCTGATTCATTCAGTCGTCCTGTGCTTAGATCCATCAGAATTAAGATATGACAATATGTTTCTCGATAAACAGCATTATGAGTAAGTTAATTATCGCATTCTGTGTGGTAGCTGGAATGCTAATGGGAACCCATGCGCAGACAGAAGGACAGTGTAGGAAAAATAAAAATTAAGAAATGAGGAATGCAGCCTAATGCAACACCTATTTACCAAGATGTCAGCTTGTTTATATACAGTCGGCCTTATTCTCAAGTAAGTGTGTATATTATTTCAACCTTTATGCTAAGAGAAATGTGAAATCCTAGTAGAAGGGGGGCAACACATAATTAAAACCTCAAGTGCCTTTCATTGGGCTTTAACCGATAGATAGATAGATAGATAGATAGATAGATAGATAGATAGATAGATAGATAGATAGATAGATAGATAGATAGATAGATAGATAGATAGATAGAGTACATTGATTTCCCTAAGCAGACAAGAGCCAACATTAAAAATGAAATATGTTACATCAGATGTGTAAACAATGTTAATAATTAACAACCCGGCAGCTTCACATTCTGACCATTCCTTAAACATTTGCTTTGTTTTCAAGGTTAGAGACAGAATTATTGGACTGTATGAAATACATCTTGTGCCCCACCTCTGGCTTTATTATGTTTCCATTTTTATGTCCAGCTTGCACATTTTCTTATGGAGACATGCCAGTAATTTGAAAAGGAAAATTCCTTGTTACATGTAACACTGATACCGTGGGAAATATAATTGTTTGCTTCTTTGTTTCACAATATTTATTTATCTATTTATTTATTTATTTTTTACCTATTCGGCCGACAGGCCATAAAACAGTATTCATGCTGTTTTATTTTTAAAAACATCTTGGCCAAATGACCCAAATTCTCTCCAATACTTGGTATATTGAAAGGCTTCTCTATCCACTAAGGGTGAAAAAGTTTTCTGTACCATCCCTAAATGCTGGGCTAAATAAAAAATTGTAAATAACAGGAAATACAGGGAAAGAGAGGGATCAACCACAGAATAACTTGGAAGAACTATCAACAATTGAACCTTTCAAGGTTCCAGAGGGCCCATGAGCAGGATGTTTGGAAAAATCAAATGGGAACACTGTGCCTCTACTTGAAGGAAATTGAAAATAAAAACAATAGCTTGGGTTAGGAAGATGACTGGGGGCTTCTGCCTCAAATCAAAGACTGACATATCTTCTAGTTCAGAGGACAGCAGTGAGGATGACCAGGGGAACTGAAAACCAAGCCCTACAAGGACAGGCTGAAAAGAACCGAGCATGTTTAGCCTAGAGAGCAAAAAAAGACTGGGACAAGATATGGCAGCACTTTTCAAATACTACTTAAAAGGCAGTCATGCAGAGGAAGGACAAAAAAAAATCTGTTCTCAATCAACCCAGTGTGAGGGACATGTAATAATGGGCCCAAACTACAGGATGCCAGATTTAGACTGAAGATCATGCAAAACCTCTGAACTGTTAGAGCAGCACAACAATGGAACCAGTCCCTCGGGAGGTGATGAGTTCTCCAATGCTGGAGGTATTCAAGAAAAAACTGGACTACCATTATGTCAAATCTGCTTTGCTTTGGACTCTTCTAGCTCCATTATTCTATATTCTGCTGTCTTCTTCTTCTTCTTCTGCTCCAGTGCTTTCAATACAGCAGGATGACATGCAGAAACTAAGGTGCTGATGTCTGTGAAGATTCTCGGTCATCCAGCTGAGGTTATCCAGAAGTTGAGTCGTGGCAACTGAGTTCTTTTCTTACAATTGCCATGACAACTTCTGGATAAGGAGCTGGTGCTTTTCTGGACAGAAAAACCAAGTGAGAAGGGGGGGACCCTTTGCTAGTTCAGTTTCCATGAGCCAGGCAGATGGAAGAGCACCAAGGGTACATTTAAAACAGTGAAACCCCCTAAAGAAGAGCTACAGATAAGGAAAATAAATTGGCCAAGGCCTGCAAGGGCATTCCCTGTCATATCTGGGGATATATGATTATACTTCCTATCTTTTTTTTCCATCCCACTTCCTGACAGAGTTTGGCAAAGTTACTTTACGAGACTACAGTTCCTAGAATCTCTCAGCCAATAGGGGCCAGTGACTTATGCTAGCTGAGGGAAATCGGAAGTTGCCCCCAGAAAGAGCAAATTTACCAAGTTGAGCTTGGGCAGATATTCCTTCTCTTCTCTAGGCGTCACGCCCTCCCTAAATACATCTGACTACACCCAGGTTGCCTAGGTCTGGTCCGGCAACATTTCTAGATACTCCACCCAAAGCGTCATGGAACCTGCCTCGTCCGAGATGCACCCACACGTATTTCTTCTTTCCTTCCACAGCCCCTCTTGCCCAGTTCGGAATTTGAACCCAACAACCACCACCACCCCTATTTTCTCATCTAAGGAAGCCAAGGCCATAGGAAAGAGGCCTCTCCCAATGGGCCACAACAAGTCAATTTTGCCCTGAACCTAGGGGTCCATTTTTTTGTTATGTGTCATTGAGTTGTGTCTGAACTACAACTACTAAGAGTTTCAAGATATGTGATATATTTATTTATTTATTACAATTTATATGCCTCCCACTACCCAAAGGTCTCTGGGAAGCTTACAATCCAAATAATTAAAACAGTTAAAGCATAAAATAGCAATAAATAATTAAAACAATAATCATTTAGAGAGGTTTTACTGCTGCTACCAAACCACACACTCCAGAGGGTCTTCATAACAAGAATTTGAACCCATGTCTCTGAAGGCACAGTTGATTATTCTGTACACTACAGCACACTTTCCAACAGCTAGGCAAAAATATGTGACCAGTTACAGAGTTGGGGGGAAAGAAGGCAACATGACATGGTAAAGCTATCCACAAATGAGCAGAAGAAGGGTGGTACTCAGGATCCTCCTGATACATTCCTTCTTCTTAAAAGTGATGTCTCATGCTCTGCAATTAATTTTTCCTTCCCGAATAACTGAGATTGCTCTGAACAACAGTGTTAGTTGTTAACCACACTCCACAATCCCGAAGTACGCTCCCAATAAGAGGCGGCCCAGGAAGCAAGCGCAAAAGACAGCATGGAAGCCCAGCATGTTCCAAGCAACTTAGGGGATCTGGGTTCAAGTCCCTCCACCGCCAAAGACAATCTTGCGCCGTGGCTTTGAAAGAATCTCCCCCAGCCCTTCCTTCCATCTATATAAAACTGGAATATCTGCCTGAGAACAATGCCGGAGAGCTAGCCTCCTCAAGTGCAATTATATTTTTGAGTGTAGCACCCAGCAGCATCCCTGCAGAGGGGCCCTTCCAGATCTCCAAAACCAAGGTCTGTGGGATGAGGGGACCCACTCCCGGGTTCCTCTGCCCCCCTCCCTCCTCCCTCTCCTCGGGTGACCCTCTCGGGCTTTGCTGGGACACCACCTCCCGCCTTTGTCCTTCTGCCTCCCACCGACAGGACCTGGCCGGTGCAGCTCCCTTCCTGAAAACACACAGGCCTCGGAGGAAGGAGGAGGAAGAGAAACATCCTTATAATGGAGAAGGGGTCGATCTTCCTTCCCTAGTCCAGGGGAAATCCTCCTAGACGGGGGAGGGGAGGCGAGGGGGAGCCCTTCCAGGAGAGATGTGTGGGGGGGTTGGGGTTGGGGGGGGCGCTAGGCGATGCGGAGGTTCGCCCCCCCCCTCTCTCTCTTTTCTGCCACTCCACTCACCCGGCGCCTCGCCCGCCTCTCCCGGGCTGCCTCCCAGGGCCCCGTCGGCGGCAGTGGCGGCGCCGAAGCCCTCGTCGTTCTCGATGCCCGCGATCTCGCTCTCTTGCTGAGCCAGGAAAGCGGCGGCCGGGTCCTCCTCCGCGGCCTCGGCGGCGCCGCTCTCCGACGAGGAAAAGAAGCCAAAATCATCAGCCATGTTGTTGTTGGCGGCGGCGGCGGCGCCCCCACCCTCACCCCCACCCCCACCCCTGCTGCCTCCTCCTGGCCCGCCTTTCCCGAGCCTGCCCGCCTGCTGCTCTGCGAGGAGCGCCACTCGGACCCTGCCTGCCTGCCTGCCTGGCTGCCTGGCGCGGCCGCCGAGCGATCCAGCCCCCGCGAGCCAGAGGGAATTCCGGGCTCGGCGGCGGCGGCGGCGGCGGCAATGGCAATGGCAATGGGTTGGGGAGGAGCCTCGGATGAGATGGCAAGGCGAAGGGAGGCGCCCTTGGCGAGAAAGTCTTCCGAGCACGGGCGTCGTCGTCACCCGCCCCCCTCTTCCCCCAGCCGCTAGGGGGAGACGCCGGCCTGCCTTTCCTTCGGGACAGCAGGCCGAGTGGGTACCGCGCGGCGGAGGTGGAGCGCCTTTGGTGGGTTGCCTCCCCCACCCACCCACCCACCCACCCGCGCAGTCCCGGTTGGTGTGGGTTGGACTGGGATGCCCTTGGATGCCCTTGCAATCCTGCGCATCGTCGCTTTCCTTTGATCCGAGACCGCCCGAGGTACTCGGCTGCCTAAGGGCAAGAGGGCGCCCTTGCACTCCGACGCCAGTTTACAGAAGCCACCAGGACTTAAAAGCTTTTTTTATGAAAACCCTGAGGGTGGCACAGGGTCCTCTGCCACCGCCATGGAGAGAAATAAAGAGTACACAGGAGGTACAGAACATGCCCTGTGGCCTGCATAGCTCTGTCCTCCGAAAAGAGAGAAGTAGCCAGAGGACTCCAAGGGATGCTACAGCTCCTTAGTTAAGCAGTGACTTAACTTTTATTTATTTGCTAAAGCATTTCTAGCTGACCCTCTTACAACAAACTTCAGGGCATGATGTAGTCTATAAAATGACTTGAAAATAACTTAAAATCACATCAAAAAGGAGTTAATGCCATTTACATAGCTTTCCTATTGGGAGGCCTGGTCCAGTTTTTGAGGGTGCCATGCAAGTCAAGAATAGTATTGGAATTAGAATTTTGCACTTTGGGAAGAAAACCAGCTACCGTTCCAAAAGATAAGATGTTTCTGAGGGATGGGGAGAAAGATTTACATTTTCTAGTGCAGTAGTAAGCAAACGTGCTTCGTATGCGTGACTTTTATAGCTCAACATTTTCTTGGTGCAGAATTGGGGATTATGTTCTAGGCCCTGAAAAGAAATCACAGCCTTTAAGGACACCCATTTGCAGTGAATCACCTAGTGTGGTGTGTTGTTGTCTATCTCATAGTTCTACCCTATTGTTGGGCTGCAAGTCCCATGAATTGCTGCAGCCACCATAACAATGTGGAAGGTCCATTAGACCAGTGTTTTTCAACCTTTTTTGGGCAAAGGCACACTTGTTTCATGAAAAAAATCACGAGGCACACCACCATTAGAGTCCTGGTCTCCGTCCGTCTCCTCCTGCATCGGTTCCTTTTGGTGACTCGAGTCACGACGCGTCTTCTTCTCTCCGCTGCTGCGCACACTGTGCTCGGGCGGGAAGGAAGTCAGAAGATGATGTCCTCTGTGATAGGTCCAGGCTGGGGTCTTGACCAATCACAGCCCGGAGATCAGAAAAGTGGAGGGTGTCCCCCTGAGGAGCGCCAATCGGCACCCCTGCTGGCTGAGGGTGGGGTCAAAAACCCCACTCCTTCATACCCAGGACACAGTCCAGCGCCCGCCTAGTGGGCGACAATTCAACATTTTTTTAAAAAAAAAATCTTTCGAATTTTTCAATTTTTCCAACGGCACACCAGGCAACATCTTGCGGCACACTAGTGTGCCGCGGAACAGTGGTTGAAAAACACTGCATTAGACAACAACATATGAGGTCGGGGCACACTCCCCAGCCCCAATCTGGTGCCACCTATTTGCTAAGGCCCATACTGTATGGGCAGAGTTTTTTTTCCCTGATCCAGCAAAACACTCTTTACTTTCTTCAAGAGCATCTTAAGGCTCTTATAGCATTACAAGGCCCTTACACTTAAGAATATTAATCTTAAGTGCATATTCAGGGTCACTGAGCTCAAATTAGTGAGGCCTATTACAAGCTCTGAGAGCTACTCACAAATAATTCCCATTGACTTAAACGGGCTGTACTCCCAGGTAAGTAGATACCTTCAGTATAGCCTTAAATTTAAAACATATCAAGGAACCATATTAATACACCAATACATTAGGTTTGGCTTTTTAAGGCCATGCAAGACTATATACTTTTAGCTTACATGTGCCGTCAATCACATGCATTAAAGTGATGTGTCAATTACACCAGTGTTGACAAACATCTCTTGAGCCAAGCATAACTCTTTGGTCAATTTCTGGCTTTCTCGGGCAATTTCTTTGATTGGGGTTCAGCCTTTTTCTGGCTGGGTGACTAAGAATACAAGCTAGACATCTTGTTGGCTTCTTCACATGTGCTAAGCTATGACATGAAAAGGAATACACTGTTGTCTCATCTGTGTTATCTACTTCATCTGCTTGCTGCAGGATTTAAAAAACAAACCAAACTTTTGAATCGCACTCCAGGAAAAAGCTGAGCAAGAGGGTTGATGATGGGACGGGACAAATGACTCAGCACCTGCCTGCCCTTCCATTAATCTTATGCTTTTAGTGTGCATGCCATAGCCAGAGATCCTGATATGCACTATAACTCACTCTTTTGCGCACAATCTGAGGCTTAGTCCCAGATAACAGTGCAGCAAAGAAGCGTCAGGCTCCTCTATGAGGCAGCAAGCTACTTCTCACATATCGGTGAATGACAGTGTACGAAGCTGAAAGAGACATCCAAGAGCTCACAAGTTTGAATCATAGAATCATAGAGCTGGAAGAGACCTCAAGGGCCTTCCAGACCCCCCAATAGGCATGCAGGAACCCCCACCAAGTACCCCTGACAGATGGCCATCCAGCCTCTGCTTAAAAACATCCAAACAAGGGTTTGGAATGGATATTCCACTACCGGACAGCCCTAACTGTCAGAAAGTTCTTCCTAATGTTCAGATGGAGTCTCTTTTCCTATAGTTTGAAACCATTGCCCCAAGTCCTAGTCTCTGAAGCCATGGAAAACAAAGCAGTCCCCTCTTCAATATGACATCCTTTCAAATATTTAAACATGGCTATCATATCCCCTCATGCCATCACTTTATTCTATGTGAAAGAAAGAATAGTCATACAGTTCTATCTGAAAGAACTTTACCCTTCTCCCTACCTGTATCTCAGAAGTGGGGAAACCTTTGGGCCTGGAGGACTGAAACTCCTCCAAGTCACTCGTCCACTGACTGTGATGGGCGGGGCTGCTACACTTCTAGCTTGTTATGCCTGAAGGATCAGCCTAGCTGGGTTACCAGATCAACACTGAAGAGTCTGGTCCAAGTGTTTTTTACAGCTGTGGTGTGGTTAAGTTGCAGCTACTGTCAGAAGAAAGCCATCTTGATGGAGGCAGGCATCTGTGGGCTTTTATTTATTTATTTAATATATTATTTATATGATTTATATACTGCCCCATAAGTGCAACATGCTATTTGAGGCGGATTACAACAGCCATAATTCAAACTACAAGTACCTCAATGCATAACTAGAACACAACAAACAGTAGTAAATAGAACACACGGCACCAGTGGTAGATTCACAACAAAACAGGACAGGGCAGGAGGCGTAGAGTCTGTTAAGGTCAATGTGGAAGGCCTCCGTGAAAAACAAACTTTAAAGTTATTTTCTAAAAGTTAACAGGGAGGGGGCCAGGCTTGTCTCCAACAACAGCTGGTTCCATCAGGTCAGGGCCACTGCGAAGAAGGCCTGAGCCCTTGGGGGTGACTTAAGACAGGCATGTCCAAACTTCGGCCCTCCAGATGTTTTGGACCACAACTCCCACAGTCCTTTGCCATTGGAAATACAGGCTTGGAATTCTGGGAGTTGTGGTCCAAAACATCTGGTGGGCTGACATTTGGACATTCCTGACTTAAGGGCTTCCTTCCGAGTGGCTTCCAGTACCCTTCTAGCACATGTGATGTTTCGTCCTTGTCAAAACCATCAAGAAAGTGGTACAGAAATTAACAAACTATTTTAACTCTTGTCTGGAGTCTTCTATGGGAGTGTACCATTATAAGGAGAAAAACAACAGAAGGAAAAAACCTCAGGATGGTTGACATAGAAGGAACATATTTTAGCGACTATTAACACCAGTTGCTTTTCTATCATGTTCCACAACCAATTCAAAGAAATGGCATATGATATGTGTTACTTGTTGGTTGTTGTTGACATCATTGCTTTTGTACAGGAAGAAGGAAGAACCTTTCCATACTGGGGAGATTAAATGGCTTAGTGCAGTTAAGTGTGGACAGAACATCTTAAAATGAGAATGACACCCCCCTTGCATTTTCATTAGAAATGAGACTCTTCTACTGAAAGCTAGGGTAAATATCTCAAGTAATGGGCACAGAATGGAAAAATAATGTTTTGTTTTGTTTCGTGCCCACCCCCGTTTCATTTTGTTTCGTTTCTTATTTTTAAAAATGTACAAAATGAAATGAAATAAATAAAACGGCTCCCCTGGGTCCTAGAGGCACTAGATTTGGTGCCTAGGAGCCATTTTAAAGAGGTCCAGCTGAGCTGTCATTGGCTGAACCCCTTTAAAACTGGCCCAGTAACCACCAGGGGGTCCCCCGGTGGCGAAAGGGCCATTTTTAAAGGAGTCCAGCTGATGACAGCTTGGCTGGCCCCCTTTAAAAATGGCCGACCGGGCCATATTCAGAGCAATCCAGCTGAGCTGTTATCGGCTTGTACCCCTTTAAAAATGGCCAAGTTGGCACCATGGGGATCCCCTGGTGGGAACTGGGCCATTTTTAAAGGGGTCCAGCTGATGAAAGTTCTGCTGGACCCCTCTGAAAATGGCTCCCCGGCACCACATTGTGCCTCTAGGACCCAGGGGAGTCACCCCCACCCACCTCCCAGCTGAGAGGAGTCAGGTAGCTGGGACTGAAAGGAAGATGCGGGGAGCGCTGGAGCGGCTGTGGGAACCCACCTCCTCCTCTTCCCTCTCCTGGGCTCTGGCAGCAGCAGTGGTGGAGGCTCACTGTGAGCCCAGCAGGTAAGGGGCCCCTTTTACAGATGGAACGAAATGATTCATTTCAATGAAAAAACGACCAATTCATTTCATCTGAAACGGAATGCTGCTTCCTCGTTTTGTTACCTAACAAAATGACAAAAGAGCATTTCGTTTTTCATTTTGTGCCCATCTCTAATCCCAAGTCATGGGGTTTAACAGACTAGATCAGTGATGGCGAACCTTTTAGAGACCGAGTGCCCAAACTGTGATTCTAAACCCACTAATTTTTCGCAGAGTGCCAATACAGCAATTTAACCTGAATGCAGGTGGCTGTGAAGGGGTGATGTCGGGTGCCCATAGAAAGGACTCAAAGTGCCATCTTTGGCACCCGTGCCATAGGTTCTCCAACACTGGGCTAGATGGATAGCAGTGCAGTGAGCTCCCGCTGATAACCCCCAGCTCCTGCCAACCTAGCAGTTCAAAAGCATGTAAATGCAAGTAGATAAATTGGTACCGCCCTTAAAAGTGGGAAGGTAAGCAGTGTTCCATGCATAGAAATGCATTTGGCTACGGACTTGCACAGCACTGGCTCTTTGGCTTAGAAATGGAGATGAGCATTGCCCCTAGAGTCGGACATGACCAGCATGCACATGCGTGGGGAAACTTTACCTTTACCTTGAATAGCTTAGAGAAAATCAAGGTCAAGTTCTCACCATTTCTTGGACAAGTTACAAAGTCCCAGAGCACCATCTCAAGAGACTATGGAGTGTACCCAGGACACCCTGGGAAGGGTCACTTGGACAGCACCTAATTAATCTATCAATTAGAAATTATTTGCTTTCAGTAGGTATAGTTACTGCTGTTATCCTTCCATTATTTTGGATTATTAATGTTGCAGGGTGACTTTGCATCATTTTCTCAATAGATCCTTCATGCTATCTTTAGAGTGGGTTAATAGTGTTTGCTTATTCCTGCATAAGTTACTGTATTTGATTTTTTACCCCTTTTAGCGTCAGATGTTGGCTCTATGTCATCTTTAGACCCTTCTACTGCCCTTTCCCCTTGGTAGAGCTGTCAGAGTTATAAGGTTAAGCTTTGCTTTTGAGATTGGTTTTTGGGTCTAAAGAAGGATCTTATCAAGCTGCTTCTAATCCTCCAGTCCCTAGCTCATTCCATTAAGGTAAGTGTTCTTAGAAGATTCATGTTTGACACCACAACCACTGACCTGTGGGGTCCCTTGGCGTTCTGTTCTGTCTCCTATGTTATTTAACATTTATATGAAACCACTGGGGGAAATTATCCGGAATGTTGGGGTTAAGTGTCACCAGTATGCCGATGACCCTCAACTCTACCTCTCATTACCTCCCGATTCCAAGGAAGCTATTTCAACTTTAGATCAGTGCTTAGCTTCGGTAATGAACTGGATGAGGAAGAACAAACTGAAATGAAACCCAGAGAAGACAGAGGTGCTCCTGGTCAAAAAGAAGATCAAGGGATAGGGATGCAACCTGTACTGGATGGGATACCCCCAAATGAAAAACAGAAGTGTATAGCTTGGGGGTGCTCCTGAACTCATCCTTGACCCTAGATGCCCAGATCACAGCTGGGGCCAGGAGTGCATTTACACAATCAAAGCTAGTATGTCAGTTTCGCCCATTTCTTGAGAAACCTGCTCTGGTCACTGTGACACTGTGACACATGCCCTAGTGACATCCTGGCTGGACTACTGTAATGCACTCTATATGGGACTACCAATGGAAAGTCACAGGAAACTTCAATAGGTTCAAAATACAGCAGCCAGATTACTGACTGGGGTGAGGTACAGAGATCACATTACACCCCTATTAAAACAGCTCCACTGGCTGCCAATCAGCTATCGGGCACAATTCAAAGTGCTGATTTTAACCTACAAAGCACCAAATGGCCTGCTTCCAAGCTATCTCCAAGATTGAATCTCACAGTATGAACTGGCTTTGGTGTTAAGGTCATCAGAAGAGGCCTTGATCTTCATCCCGCCACCTTCACAGGTGCATCCCATAAGAACACATACAAGGGCCTTCTCTTTTGCTGCTCCCAGACTTTGGAACTCCTTCCCACTGGAGGCCAGGTCTACCCCATCTCTGCTGTCTTTCAGGAAGCAGGCAAAGACCTTCCTCTTCAGGCAAGCTTTCCCTGAATGAGGGACTACCTACTATGTGACTTTTAGACGGATTAACATTAACACATTCATGATTGCATTGACTGATTTCACAAGAACACCTGCGTTTTCCATGTTAGTTTCCTTCTCTCATAATGGATTCCTCCCCCTTTAACTGTTCACGTTCTCTTTTTAGCTTTAACAATGCCTTCTAATTATTGTAAGATGCCTCTTCTAATTCCCTGTTCTTAATCTTGAATATATCTTAAATGTTCTGGGCTGTATATTATCCCTCATTATTGTAGGTCCTTTTCCAAGGAGAAAGAAGGGTAAAAATGTTTTTTAAACCCTTAATTTTTACCTCTTGGTAATTGTCCATATTCAACTGTGTGCCCATAGCCTCCATATTAGATGTCAACTGCATGTAGATTCAGCTGAAATGGCCATTTGTTTCCTCTATGTCAAAATATCCCACCATCCCCATAGGATGGGGTATTAATACACTTCTAATTAATATAGGGTAATTATCTTTTCTTAGGAATAAGTTGGAATATTTTGATCAAACACAAAGCCTTTGGCCTGTTTGCTTGTTGCAAAGTGATCTGGGATATAAGAGAGTTACCAGAGGTAAGACATCTGCAGATGGTTTGGTGTCAGGAAAGGGAACTGCAGAAGGAAATTCAAGATTAAGGAAAGAAAGTTATTTGCACAGCACAGAGTGAAAATATGGAATTCAATAAAAACAAGACTGCATAATGGCCATCTTAATGATCTTTAAGGGGAATTAAATACATGCATGGAGGGGGAAGCTGTTGATGGCTAGTAATCATCAAGTCCATATGCAACCTATAGCCCCTGAGCTGAGCTTGGAAAAACTACCTTTTTGGACTAAGACTCCCAGAATACCCCAGCCAGCAAGGATGATTCAATTCACACAGATGTAATCTTATAGCTACAGTACATTGTAGTGATCAGTGAGTAGACCTCAATGTAAAATTATATATAGCTAGCATATGCCTCTAGCCCTTAGTGAATAATCATGAAATCAGAAACTAAAGGTTTGGGGCGCTGGAACCATGGGTATCAGAACTGTCTCATTCTGGAGGTGCAGCTCCACCAACAGCTTGATACAGTGGTACTGTTGCGGGACCACAGTATATGAAAAAAGGCTCCCTGGGTTAAGGGGGAAAAGTCCTGTTTCAGGCCTCCCATACTTACCCCCAACCTGGCACTGTCCTGAATGGGCCTGCAAGGGCCTTTCTAGGCCTTCTGGAGGCCCCAAAAGGGCCTCCCTGTGAACCAGAAGTGACTTCTGGATTGCCGAGAATCATTTCTGAGGCCTCTGGTAAGTAAAAGAGCCCCCAGCTAGGCGCCCTAGGGCTGATTTGATCTATATCCGCATGTTGCGGGTTTTCAATTATTGCAGGTCGGGCTGGGTCCCTAACCCCCACAATAGGCGAGGGATCACTATATCCAAGTTTGGGCATAAGAACATAAGAACATAAGAAGAGCCATGCTGGATCAGGCCAAAGGCCCATCTAGTCCAGCTTCCTGTATCTCACAGCGGCCCCACCAGATGCATTTGGGAGCGCATGAGACTAGATATCTGTCTCCTGATACCACTCCCCTGCATCTGGCCCTTGAAGTACCCTGGTTTAAAGCCTAGAGATTACACATCTCCATCAGGGTTTGTAACCCGTGATGGACTTTTCCTCTAGGAATCTGTCCAATCCCCTTTTGAAGGCATCCAGGGTTGAGCCGCGTGGCCATCACAAAACACAACTGCAATTCTGTTCTATTCTGTTGAACAACTTGCTAAAAACTGAAGACAAAGCTATGAAAAATCTTACTGTTAATGCAGTAAATATTGAAAGAACTGATTTAGCTAGATTTTGGGGAAAATATTGTTACTGTTAGACAGTGACTGTTTGAAGAGCTACTGTAAATATCATGCAGACAGATAAACTGAGAAGTTTGGTGGATATCAGAAATAGATTTTACTGCAGACAGATGTGTTTGGTCAAGCGGAACTCTTTTAAATTTAAATAAACATTTTCTATGTACTGTATTAGATTAGCTAATAATGTTTTTCAAATAAGAAAATAAAATAAAGACTCATAGATCTCACACCTGACTCAATGTTTCAATTTATATAATCAAAGTACTGCAAGTAGAGAAGTAAGTAGTTTGGAGAATGCAAACACATGAACACACATCCCTTTGTGATATTTGGACTAGTTGTAATAAATGTGATATTTGCCCAGTTGTAGATTTTAATCTATTGTGCCTCTGTTGTATGAAAAATAAAAATAAAATAAAAATAGAGAAACTGGCTTTTCCAGGGTTAGTTAACCATTTTTCTAAGCAGTCAAGTATATTTGCTTCTTCAACACTGCATACAAATTATGGGCTACAGCACAAATCATTTCCCAAAGTTTAGTTACAGAATTCCTACACAATCACATCAAAAGAGAATCCCATAAACATTGCCCTGTCATGGCCTTGGATGCTCTGAACTTCCTGCTCTGGTGGCCAACAAAATTTACTGTGGTAAACTGAAGCCATCTTTATACCACATCATGTTTTGTACTGAGCTGCCTAGATGCCCTAAGCACATCTGATCTCACCTGATTTCGGAAGCTAAGCAGGGTCGGCCCTGGTTAGTATTTGGATGGGAGACTACCAGGGAATACTAGGTGCTGTAGGCCAGTGTTTTTCAACCACTGTTCCGCGGCACCCTGGTGTGCCGTGGGAAAAATTGAAAAATTACTTTATATATAGTCAATATAGGCACAGAGTTAAATTTTTTAACATTTTCTAATGGTGGTGTGCCTCGTGATTTTTTTCATGAAACAAGTGTGCCTTTGCCCAAAAAAGGTTGAAAAACACTGCTGTAGGCAAACCACTCTGGTACTCTTGCCAAGAAAACTCCATGGACATGGGATCACGAAGAGTTGGTCACAATTGTAATGACACAACACACACACATGTTTTGTAAAAGGCACAATTGGTTGCACTACAGCCAAGGTGAAAAAGCAATCAGTAATTACTGACCTCTTGTGGGTGGCCTACTTTGCAATACAATGATCCTCCCATTTTATCAGCAGTAACAAAGAGATTTTATAACAGGGTTTTAGACATATAATGGAGCCTCACCTGCTGCCATTCTGAGCTTCTCTTGGCATTTATTAACTGCAAGAGATGAAAATGCGAGCAAAAGAAAACATTTTCTTGTAGTTATCAATACATTCACTAGTCAAATGGCACATTTGATTCCCAGGAATGCAAGCAGAATGATTAGGGGACTGGAACACCTTCCTTACCATCTGAGGCTGCAACGGCTGGGCCTCTTCACTCTTGAACGACGGCACCTAAGAGGTGACCTGATTGAAGTTTATAAAATCATACACTGTGCGGACAAAGTAGATACGGAAACACTGTTTTCTCTATCACCCAACACTAAAACTAGGGGGCACTCCATGAAACTTTTTGGTGCTAGATCTCAAACAAATAAGAGAAAGTCCTTTTCACCCAAAGGATCACTGGTCTATGGAACTCCCTGCTAGAAGAAGTGGTGACAGCTGTCAGCCTTGAGAGCTTTAATAAAGGATTAGACAAGTTAATGGAGAACAAAGGTATCAGTGCCTATCATTATGGATGCCTAAGGACAACCTCCAGGTTGGAGAGATAGGCAGGATATCTCTCAATACCATTTGCAGGAAATCGTAAGCAGATGAAGACATATACTTGGGAATACCCTGAAGCAAATGGTAAGCCACTGTGTGAGACAGAATGCTGGACTGGATGGGCTGTGGCCTGTTCCATCAAGGCTGTTCTTATGTTCTCCACCGTGTATTATTAATTCATTTGGCTATCTTTTCCTTTAACTCAACAGCTGTTGGAGGCTTTGCAGCCAGCTGAAAAATTTCCACAGCATGTGTTCTAAAATAAACTACACAATTGCAAAATATAGGAATGTAAAAGCATTCCTGATTTTTTAGAATAAAAAATAAAATCTTTTGGTTGTGATTATTATTTTTGGCTACACATGGAAATGACTCCCACTTGTACTATTACTTTTTATTTCCTTGGTATAAAAAAAATCTTCATGTATTTATTATTTTCACTGAAGTGCTGGAAGCCAAGCAAAACACATTCTGACATGTTCATTGTATGATTATGTCTGATCCCAGGTACCACAAACAACATGGGCAGCAGTCACTTCAGAGGAGCAGTTTTTAAGAGGGTCATAGCAAGAAACAAAAGCATTAACCCCTGTGCATAGGCAGTGACAGCTGGCCTCTCCAACAGTTTTCCGGTGACAGTTGGAGTGAACAAAGGCTCTGCACTGTTGCCACTTCTGTTTATACTAATCATGGATGCCATGACACAAGACTTGTAGCAAAATGCTCCCTAGACCAGGCTCGTACTATGCTGATGGTGTCGTGCCTGCTACTACCACTAGTAAGGAAATGAAGTGGCAAATTCAGACATGGAATGACCACTTCAAACACTTTGGACTCTGCCTAAAAAAAAGAACACCGAGTACTTGGACTTTTTGCACCCATGGAACACTCCAAATAAATGGAGAAAACTCAAAGGAGGATAATATTTTCTACTATCTTGGCTCCCATCTGCAAGGTGATGGTGGTATTGGGGGTGAAGAGCAAGGAAGGGTGAATGTGGCCTGGTTGCAATGGCGAGAACTCAGCAGTGTGCTTTGCAACAGACAAATGCTAATCCGCCTTGCTTTAATCCAATATCTACAAGCCAGTTGTCCACCCTGCTGCACTGTATGGCACCGAGTGCTGGGCAGCAACAGTGGACATAGAAACATGGCTCCATGCCATGGAAATGCATATGCTAGACTGGATATCAGGCACCTCCCTACTCAACCACATCACAAATATGATTTGGTAGCAATTAGGTGTGGTATCAATAACAGAGAAGATGAGAGAAAGCCAGCTCTGTTGGTATGGACATGTCCTCAGAGTAGCACCTTTCAGTCACCCAAACGGCATACCACCTGGAAATCAATGGCTGGCGGCCACGTGGGCAACCAAAACAGAGATGGCAAGACAGTGTCAATAACGGCAAGCAAATTGTTGACCTGCATCTTGAAGATGCGGTCAACCAGGTAAAGTGTCCTTCCAGGACTTGAAAAGTGGATCCTGCACCTATAGAAAAATAAGAAGATATGTAGTGACAGCCATTTGCATTGGTTTTAAAACTGTGCCTTGTCCTGTCAGCTCCTGTCTTTCTTTGTTTGCTTTTAAGCTTCTGCCTTCTTCCTAACTCTTACTCTTTCTGATAAATTCAACAGCAACAGTACATATAAGACAATCTGAACCCAAATGTCCTGAGTCTTATATATCTATAGGCAACTTTATGTCTAATATCTGAATATAATGATAATAAATATGACAACCGTGTTCTCTGACTTTTTAAATTCTACAACTTTCAGCTCTCATTCATGAACAGCACAGTATTCAGGACTAAGTCCCACTGCATTTAGAGGGCTTCCTCTCATCGTACTTGTTCCTAAGTTTATAGGTTCTCTCTCTTAGCAGCCAGTACAGTAGGAGTTCCATGAGATTTACTCTCAGATAAGACAATGCAGCCTTGCAGCCTTAACACCTCTCAGACAGGGGCCATCCATCAGGTCTGGGCAACCTGAACCAAGGTCCAAGATAAATCAGAATTATATTCACGAAACACAAGCGGTTGTAGAAAAATAAAGTGAATCTTCTTGTATTGCACACACATGCCCATCCCTGCCTTCTCATTTCTTCACAGACACACAAGCACATGGGTGTTTCTCCTCTTAATATTATACAGTTGAAACCCCCAACAAAACCAGCGGGCAGCTTCCAGGGCGAGTGCTGTCCGTAGACTCCTGCAGGCAGATGAGCACGATTCCCTGCAATTCGGAAGTTGTATGGTATGAGAGAGTTGAAGGGCAAGAAAGCCGTAGTCATTCCTCTTCTAAACGGCAGGGTTAGCAATGGAGCACATTCGAGACTGCTGAAAGCTACTACCTTTCAAAATCCCCCAACTTATGATATGGCAATAACGGGTGGTATTTACAGGACAGTTTTAAATTCTCTTTAGAGCCTGAAAACCCCCAGCCACCTATTCCTACAATGCAAGACCTCTTCTCCAGGAAAAGAACACATGATGCTATATTTTTGTTATTTTTTTAAAAAAGCCTTTGATTTTTATACAGACTTGAATGTCCTTGAATTTTCATACAGACAAAATTATGCGATCTTTGCTGTGTGTTGCTTCCCCCCCCCCGCACATGCAAATTTAGTAGTGTCCGACTCTAGGGGCGGTGCTCATCTCCGTATTTAAGCCGAAGAGCCAGTGTTGTGCAAGTCCATGGCCACGTGGCCGGCATGGCTGCAAGAAAACATTGTTTTTACCTTCCCGCTTTTTACGTCGGTACAGTACCTTTTTAATCTACTTGCATTTAAATGCTTTCGATCTGCTAGGTTGGTAGGAGCTGGTGTTAAGAGCGGGAGCTCATTCCCCCTCCGGGGCAACCGGGAATCGAACGCCCGAGCTGCCGACTTTGCAGTCAACAGTTTCGGACCCTTAGTCCGCTGAGCCACCACGCCCCCGCTTCCCTCCATAAGAAGGGGGGGGGAATACAGTACACTACAGTATACGAACAGGAATCCGAACCTCCTCCCTCTCAACGGGCGTACTATACGTCTACCCTTTTTATCTCTACGGTTCCATGTGGTCGCTGGGTAGCACGTGCAGCTAGAACGTAGAACCGGAAGTGTCGAATTGTCGCGTCACTTCCGTGCAGCGACGCATCCGCGGGTCAGAGGCGGCAGGAAAATGGCGGCTCCGGAGGAGCGGGAGTTGTCGGCCGAGCAGACTGAGAAGCTGCTTCAGTTCCAGGTGCCGGTCTCGAGCTTGAAGGGCGGGCGGGCGGGCCGGTCGAAGGCAGCGAGGGCGAACCAGCTCTCCGGGTCCGACGAAATTTTGGCCCTCAGGGGGCGGCGGGGGGGGGCAGGGGCTCACGTTGGCTGAGAGGAGCGGGAGCGGTTTGGCCTGAGGTTTCTGTTGGTCGTGGGATGGAGGCCGGGCTGCGGGCAGGGGGGATCTGGGCGAGTTGTCGCTTCATCGGAAGGTTTGTAGTCGCGCGGCAACAGCCAGGCCTTCATTGGACTCCCAGTGGCGACCCTGAGGAGGCCTTGGCCGGCGCGGATCTCTCTTCTCCCTGAAATCTTCCCTGTAGGTTGGGGCACCAGAGGGTCGATTCATTTCCAAAGACAGAAAAACGGCAACGAATAGTCAGTGGCGCTCGTGTACACGGTGGGAACCTCACTGAAAAAGTTACAATTGTTTGTTGCGTTTTGCTGTCGAAGTTTCTTTAGCAGCAATAGCTATATGTCTGTAAAGATTCTCAGTCATTCAGGTGAGTTTATCTGGACGTCAATGCAGACTATAAGATGGAGGACTCCCAACTAGCTGTATTCAGACTGAGGAAGCTGTTTGGATGAGCAGCAAAACGTTTCTATCTCTCAAGAAAAAGAAGTCCAGTTGCCATGACTCAACTTCCAGATAATAGCAATAGTTTACACCTTAAGGTCGGTAAAAACACAAACAGGAACTTAGTCACTCCAGCCATGTTAGGGATTAACATTCTAGTACATTCATTCCTAAGTGTTTAGTAAAAGGCTTTTAAAAGTGGATTGCTGTGGTGTGTTTATCTGTCCCATTCTTGTGCATTTTGCTTAGATTGGCAGGGCTTTTCTCCCCAATTATTTAAATACTGGTTTATTGCTTATGCTGTATCTATAGTGTATTGAATAGCTTATTTTAAAGATGGAAAGTTATCAGATAAAAAAAATCTCACTAATTCTCTAGCAATTTTTTGCTAGTCAGCATCTTTTGGCAACCACTGCAGAGTGACTAGCTATTATGGACACCATTGTTTATCTTAGATTTCTTGAAAGTAAAATGCAACCTATTAATCCATTCAAACCAAATTAAGTTTTATTTATAACTCAGGCTTTGACTGTTGCTTATTTTTTGTAGTATGTTTTTGGAGGATTGGTTGTTGTTTTAAAAAGCCAATTGTCCACTCTGCTGCACTGTATGGTACCAAGTGCTGGGCAGCAACAGTGAACATAGTAAGATGCCTCAGGAGATTCTAACTAAAAGCCATCTCCTGAACGTAACATCATAAATTTTCAAACATGAGTGTAGTGGCAAGTAATCTGTTCTGTTTTGTGTCTATAATATAGTGGCACCTTTAATTCTCATGTTGCTTTGGGAGTACAGTAGTGCCAAAACATTACAATAAGAAATTATATAGCAGATAATTTTCATACAAACAAACCAGTCCAAATGGACTTGGGTGAATCTAATGGGAAAAAGATGTGAGAGAGGGCAGTACCTGTGTAAACTTTAAAATCAATATAGTGTGCTTCTTTATCTCAGCAGTCTAACGGGTGGGTCCTGGGGCTAAGTTAAATATACAGCACCTTTGAAAAACAAATTGAATGTCTGCTGCTTCCATCTACATTTCATCTCAAGACTGAAGCAAGACAGGCTACATTAGCTGGCTTTCACCCTCTCTCCTACTTGCTATGGGCAGAGTGTTTGTGGTGTAATTTTGTATGATATAGGTGAGACTTGGTGCCCAAATAATCTCTTTTTAGCCTCTGGGGCTCTTTGGGCTCTCTTGTGCCATAGAGAAGCCTTTGGTAGCCTCAACTAGATAGGTGAAGCTTGTTAATAGTTAAAAAAAAGTTGCTGCATCACTGCTAATAATCCAATCCCTGTGATTTTTAATTATAAAGACTCCCCCCCCCCCCAATTTTGAGTCTCCCTAATGCTTCTGCAAGGTGATAGGGAGACTTGGGGAGTCTCAACCTATAATAATAATTTTGTGCCTTTCACTCAATTCCAAATTATGGCAACCCTTTCTAGGGTTTCAAGGTAGTGAGAGCTCGGAAGTGTTTTACCATTCTCATTTTCCGTGGCACCTTGAGACTGTCCAGCTTTCCAATAGCTACACAGGCTGGCTCTTTTCCTACGAACGCATTGGGGAGGAGAGGAAACTTTGAATTACAGTGGTACCTTGTATAAAGGAATTAATTAATCCCCAATGAAATTCTGTTAAGCAAATTTTTTTTTGTAGAAATTTCCCACAGGAATGCATTGAAAGCATTCCCTAAGCGCGACTTTTTTTCTGTTGTGTGGATTTGCCCCATAGGCAATTCTGTTAAGCAATTTTCCCCTATCTTCAGAAAGCTTTTCCTTTAAGTGGATTTTCTGTTAAACAAATCACTTTTTATACGAGAGTTCACTGTAATTTAAGTGCTCTGTCTGAGTTATACAGACAAAATTGTGCTGAAGGATTTTGCACCATATCATTTAGCTTGTTGAAAAGTTGTGTCATTCATGCACATCATCAGCTTGTACACCTTTTTGTGACACTTTAATTGCCTCATTAAAATTGCTGCATTATGTAGATTTTGAGTTATATGGTTTTGTACTTTGTTTCCACTGGCATCTTCAAAAAATGTAAATAGATCATTCTGATGAGTAGAGAGTACAGTGGTACCTTGTATAAAGGAATTAATTCGTTCCAAATGAAATTATGTTAAGCAAATTTTCCTTTATACAAATTCCCATAGGAATGCATTGAAAATGGAGTAATGCCATTTTTATGTTGTACAGATTTTCCCCATAGGCAATTATGTTAAGCAAATTTCTCCTAACTCCGGAATTTTTTATGTTGTACAAATTTAATGTTATACAAGCTGTTTGTTATACAAGGGTCCACTGTACTTTGGAAATGTCAGTATATTTTGTTTGTTTGAAAATGTTTTTGTCTTCTCAGACAGATAATGGATATACAGTATATGTAACAGGCTTTTACTGGCTTATAATCACAGTGTTCTAGGTGCAAAAATCATTTTTTTTGCCTGTCTTTTGATGGGACTCTGTTTATATGCTATGGCTGTCTCCTTATAGTTTGCTTATTCTGTAAAGTACAGTACTGTGGGTTATAGTAAACCCTATAGCTGCACATTTATTCTGGTAGCTTGGAGAACCATAAAAGCCATGGAAGTAATTATTTTCTTTAAAAATATATCTGGAACAAGTGCTGTATGCTTTATCTTGTTGATGTGAAATTTGGTTTGAAGTATCTCATTTATAGTTATGGTGAATGGTCAGTGTACTTGTAGTTGAATTAAAGAATTTGGTATGTCACATTACAATAAGTACAATGTGCCTGTGAGTCATTAGGAATAGAAATATTTTCAACTTTGTTAGTATTGTAATGTTGTTGGTGTTGACATGTGCTGTCCAATTTACAATGACCCTATGAATGAGCAATCTCTAAAATGTCTTGTCCTCAACTGCTCTGCTTAGCTCTAGTAAACTCAATCCTGTGATGCCCTTTAGGAAATCAGTCCACCTCATATTTGGTCTTCCTCATCTTTTGTGGCCTTCATCCTTTCCCAGCATTTTTTATTTTGGGGGATACTCTTGCTTTTCATGATGTGTCTAAAGTAAGACAGTCTCAGTTTCAATATTTTGCCACCAGAAATAGGTCTATCTTGATTTGTGCTAGGACCCAGGACCCACGTAGTACGTTTTCTGGTAGTCCAGGGGTATCTGCAAAACTCTCCAGCACCACATTTAAAACATAGCATTTTTCCTATCAGCTTTCTTAAGTATCCACCTTTAAAACCCTTACGTGGTGATAGAAGAGTTTAGATAGTCTTGGTGTTCAGGGTGGATTGTCTTAGTCATATCCTTACATCTGATAATCTTTCCTCATTCCTTCATTGCTGCCCTCCCTAGTCTTAGTTTTTTTGTAATTTCTTGGCTGCACTTTTCATTTGTATTGATGATTGAAACAAGGTATGCAACATCTGTATCTACTTCATTTTTTTCATTGTTAATGTTATAGTAATGTAGTTATTTTGCAGTCATTATTTTTGTCTTATCTGTTTAGTCACAATCCTGCTTGGACATTTTTCTTCTTTCATTTTTGCTAAAAGTTGTTTCAGGGCATTACTGATTTTGTTTCTTCATTTTTTATCATTGTTGATATATAGATTGTGAAAATTTTATTCATTTAGTAGGTCTGGCTTGGTTGGTATGAGCAGTTGATTAA
This sequence comes from Phrynocephalus forsythii, assembly GCA_029282475.1. Classification (NCBI taxonomy): domain Eukaryota; kingdom Metazoa; phylum Chordata; class Lepidosauria; order Squamata; family Agamidae; genus Phrynocephalus; species Phrynocephalus forsythii. The sequence goes on from JAPFRF010000011.1 coordinate 116,108,711, forward strand.
TTTGACCTATACAACATGATGAAATAAAATGTAAATTGATTTTCTGAGAACATTTGAAAGAAATAATGTGTGTGAGGAATAGAGGGACCTTTCAGCTTTAAAATAGCAGCATCTTTAAAAAGAACCTGCAGAGTGCACACTACTCTGAGCACGCAGTTATTATAAAGAAAACTCCAAAGCCAAGAGCAAGTTGAGGACATTTATGACCAATTAAAATGTATCTTAAAAATTATGTGATGTTCATATTTGGCCAAGAGGGAGAGCACTGAGGTGGAAATTATATTGGCTTTAGCCTATTCTTGCCCTATAAGAATGGAACATATTTGCTGTATTTTTATCAGATAATTCCCCAAGGAGGTACTGTATACAGTTGCAAGACAAAGTATGTGAACCTTTGGGAATTTCATGTCATTAATGTGTCATACAATGTGATCTGATCTTCCTCTACGTCATGTGCCTAAAATAATAAAACAAAAATCTGATGTTTCATGCCTTTATTGAACATCCTCCTCATTCAACATTCAAAATACTGTACTAGTGGGAAAAGTAAATGAACCGTTGAGATGAGCTCAAAAAAGCCAACTGGAGTCAGATGTTAGCATACCTGGAGTCAACTTGTTAAGAAAATGGGTTTGGAGGTTTGGACTAAATCTATGTTGACTGATAAAAACCACTCAGACCTTTTGAGTTTGTTCTGCATAAGAAGAATATGTTTATGTGAGCCATGCCTGGCTAAAAAGAGCTTTAAAAAGATCTATGATCAAAAATTCTGGATAAAGCTGGAAATGGTTATAAAGTGATTTCAAATACTTGAGAAATTCACTCGTCTACAGTTAGGCAAATGATCTACAAATGGAGACAGTTTGGGACTGTGACTACTCTACCAAGATGTGGGCACCGAGTCAAAATGACCGCACGAGCACAGTGAAGACTCATCAGTGAGGTAAAGAAACAGCCCTGACTGATAGCCAAATATTTGAAGGCATCATTGGAACTGACTAACATCTGTGTTCATGAGTGCATAGTACATAAAACATTGAACAAGCAGGGTTTCTATGGCAGGAGACCACAAAGGAAGCCTCTGCTTACTAAGCAGAACATTGTTGAATGCCTGGAGCACATTGATACTCTACAGTGGTATTGGCAAAATGTTTTGTGGACTAATGAAGCAAAGATTGAACTACTGTATTTGGAAAGAACACACAGCACTACATCTGGCATGAAAAGTGCACTGCATATCATTGTGAAAACATCATCCCAACCATAGATTATGGTGGAGGAAACATTGTGATTTGAGCCTGCTTTGTTGCATCAGGGACTGGCCAGCTTGCAGTCATTGAGGGGAAGATGGATTCCCAAGTGTATGAAAAAAAATATTCAGGATAATGTGAGAAGGCCTGTACACCACAGAATGGCTTCAGGAAATCAAAATCCACCTTCTGGGGTGGCCAAATCAGAGTGAAGAATGTCTAGATCAACTTGGAAAGCAATGTTGTTGTGAAAATATGATTATTACTTATGATAAACTTTCACAACCTACTACCCTCCAGATATGTTGGTCTGTAACTTTGGTCAACCCATCCAGTATAGCTGTAAGAAGTGAGGTACAGTTCAATGTATTTAGAGGATTCTGGGTTGAGGGAAGGCTGTAGAACACCTTGTGAATCTTGGGAAGAATTCTATCATTGTGTACGCAAGATTGATTTCATCTAGCCTAACTATCTGGAAGTTGAATCATGGCAACTGATAACCTCACCTGGATGACTGAGACTCTTCACAAACATCTACCCCAACTGTTACTTCAGCCTTTAATCAAGCATAGTAACAGGTTGAACCATCCTTCCACCCCACTAAAAAAATAAAAAGAAAAAAGAAACCAGGAAGTATCTTTATCATTCCCCAGCAAATGACATGGATTTCTTTCTGTCTTTGTGAATTAACATTTGTGTTGTGTCTAGAATTATTCTGATTTTTCAGAACATTAAAGTATTGCCTAAACATACCTTCCGTTTCATCATATGGTGTGAGAAATGTTCCTAAGTAAAAATTTATAGCTCTAGGTTGCCAGTCTAATTGCTGCACTTGATTAAGAAAAAAGTTATCCCAAACTTGACAAGGGTTTTTGTTCTGCTGGAAGCCAGTTGCTCTTTGCCTTGGAAACGTAATTCTTTGGAATTTGCACACTAGTATGGGAATTAATAGCACAGCTAATCACACACTGCATGGAAATGTGGTCTGGTGACAATTTAAATTAAATTCTGTTTGGTTCTACTAGAGCAGTGGTCCCCAACCCCCGGGCCGCGGACCGGTGCCGGTCCGTGGACAGTGGGAGGCCGGGAGGCTCCTCCCCTTTCCTCCTCCGCTGCCCTCCTCCTCCTCCTCTTCTCTCCTGCGGGTGGCCGGGGAGGAGGAAGGCTGGAGGAGCGCAGGAGGAGCCGCCGCCGCCGTCTTTGCCTTCCTCCTCTGCCCGCCCGCCGGTGGCGTTTCTCCTCCTCCTCCTCCGCCCTCCTCCTCCTCACCCTCCACCAGCAGCAGCAGCAGGAAGCTGGGGGCCGGCGGGGAGGAAAGCACCCAGCTGGTGGGTGCCCCTCCTCCTCCTCCCCCCCTGGGGCGCGCGCCCTTTGGCCCCTCCCTGCGGCCAGGGCGGAGCCCCCGCTGCCACCGCCGCCAGACCGCGCCTGTGTTGGGGGCAGGCGGGGGGCGTCGCGGCCCGGCCCGGGTGTTTTTGCCGCCGCCGCGACCCCCCCGCTGTCGCCGCCGTCCCTGCGACCCCTGCCGCAATTTTTGCTGCTGCTGCTGACCGGAGGTGGCGGTAGGAGGAGGAGGAGGAAGAGGCGCCACAGCCCCTTCGGGGCAGGGCAGGTTCCGCCAGTCCCCAGCGGCCGCCTCGCCGCCTCCCCGGGAAAGCGGACAAGTTCCAGCAGCAGGTGAGAGAGGTGGCGGCGGGAGGCGCTCGGGCTCCCCCTTCTCGGCCCGGAGACCCGGCGGGAGGGGGGGCAAGTCTTGGTGGTGGGGGAGGGCGCGCGCGGCATGGGGTGAGCTTTGCCCGCCTCCCTGAGAGGTGGCCAGGTGTGTGTGTGTGTGTGTGTGTGTCGGGGAGGGCTGAGGAAAGGACACTGGCCTCTCCGGGGGGCGCTCGGGGACGCCACCCCCCCACCGGCCTCCCTCCCCTCCCCCCTCCCGCTCGCCCGCCCGAAGGCCGCAGCCGGAGGCGGGCGGCGGCGGCGGCTGAACCCGGGCGGTGGCCGTGGCCGCCGCGGCTGCCAACAGGAGGAGGAGGCAGGGGCCCGTCCACCCAGGAGCCCCAGGCTCCCCCACCCCGCCCGTGCACGCATGCCCGATGCCCCCAGCCGGCGAGCACCGCCGCCGCCGCCGCTCCCGTGGCCCCCCGCAAGGCACACACTCCAAGCCCCCGCCCCGCCTCCCCTCCTCCCTTCCCCCATCCCCCCACACCCTCCCCTTCCCCCGCCCGACCCCCCGCGCCCCCATCTCCCCCTCCGCACCCCCAGCCCCGGGCCACGGAAAATCATCAAACATTTACCGGTCCGTGGGGACAAAAAGGTTGGGGAGCACTGTACTAGAGTGTTGCAGTAACTGCTTCAGTTCCTTCAGTTGAGGGAGAAAGCACCCAGCTGGAGTAGAAGGACCCTTGTTTAGGTGTTGTTGCAGACGGCATAGGATTTTGGAGTACATAGACCAAGTGGTTACCTGTCCCACCCTGGAATATTTTTAAGTGTAATAGAAATGCCTTTACAAGTGAGGCTGTAATAATTATGGCTGTTGGGCATGTAAAATGTGGTCAGGGTGGGGAAAATTCCTTTCAAACCTCTTGCATCATTGGCGAGCAAATTCCAGAGGATTGCAGATTCCAGCTCCTGAACATTTGAGAGGTCATACTCAATCCTCCAGATCCAGAAACATTTTAGGGAAGGGAGTACATTTTATTACAAGGGGTATTGTTTAGCATGATCTTATTTACTGCAAAATTGAAATATAAAATCATTTGTATCATGCAGTAAACATCCCTTTCAGATCTTGGCTACTGGGAGCTGTAATGCCAGTAATTTTCCATGGCTGATGTAGGACATTCATGGGTATATTCAAGAGGATCTTGAAGTCACAGGCATGGGAAGCTTGTTAGATTTCGTGGTGGGGATACACTTATCATATTTAGCAATCTGATTTTATGGACATCGTTATGGCACGGAATACATTAGGTTGAGTTAGATGGTAACAGACCTCCATGTTTTGGATTGCATCTTCCATAGGCATTTTATATAGGAAATGTTGCACTCTTACCTAAATGTTGTAGTGTACAAATTGAGGTTTCTGTGCACTGATGAGAAGAGTATAAACTGTAGTTCTTTAGTCCCTGTTCTTTTTTTATCTTGATTCCAACCAATTACATGTGCGGTAATACCTTGGTTTACTAGTGATGTGAAATACGAGCAACCATTTATTCTAAAATTGCCTTGATCAACGAGTACTATCTTGCAATAGGAGCACTGGAGAAGGTCACATGATTGCAAGTGAGCCAGTTGTATCACTCTCCCTCCCTCCCTCTCTGCTGGATTGTTGTGGATTGTCTGGACTGGAGCATTCCATCTCAGGCAAGCTTGAGGGGGGAAGAGATTAACGGACGTCTCCCTTGCACCAGCCAGGAACGTTTTTAAAGGGGAGTGCAGGTTAGGGTTCTATTTTTCTTTATATTTATATTTTTGTTTTGGTTTCAACATTCTTTCTTATGTATCAAACCATTTCTAGTCCTGGGGCAGCTAGTGAAGTGTGTATATGGCTGCAAATTGCATTTTATTGTCACATTAAAACAAGAGTAAAATCCAGTTGTTAGTCCCAAGTAGAACAGGTTCTGCAGCCCGGCACCTAAATCATGGTGTGAACGTGGACTTCTAGCCAACTTCTTTTGTGAGTTTTCACATTTTGTGGGCACAGTATGTGGTCTATCTGTACAGTGTGTTTGTCTGTCGTTGGCTTTTATAACCGCTAGTGTTTTTGTTCACAACTGTCACCTGGCACTGACTGCTGCAGTGTTCTATTACAACTGCCATTGGGAGCTGACTCCTGTTGAGTTTCATCAGGCCACCATTTTGCTTAACTTGCTGCTTTTTACTTATTGCCTCATTATTGTCAGTGCTGGAGGAGTAATACCCCCTAAAAACCTTGGTCCCACTGGTAGTACCTTGTAAGGGCCCCTTCCCAGGATTACTGAAGAAGATGGTCAATGGTTTTGAAGGTGGAATAGTGCTTTATACCCCAACAACAGATAAAACGGAAAAACCATCTTCTAGGAGAAGGAAAACTCTGATTTTAAACCTCCACTGCCTTGTGGCTGTATCCATTTCTTAAAAAGGCTTCAGGAGTTAAACTTGAGGCAAAATCCGGAGCCACAGTCTTGGAGGCAGTTCATGGCTGTGTACAATCGTGTTCTGGTTACTCCAGTGATGCCGCTGGAACTAATTGTACTGGCTCTGCTGTTCCATTGGACTATTCCAGTGACATGGAAAAGAGTTTTTGCGGCTTGGGCAACAGTTTTCACCTCCATATTAAACTACCCAGGCCCTGTGCTCTGAGGAGGCCATGTCAGTTTTGCATGCAGTGTGGAAACCACATGGCTTCTATACAGAGCATGATACCATAATCTCTCAAGAATGAAAGATGACTATACTATGTGGTCGGTGGGACCCCAGAATTATTTCTTATGGGGAAATTTGCTTTGATGTAAGAGTGTTTTTGTTTATAAGCATGTTTCCAGAATGAATTATGCTCTTAAACCAAGGTACAGTGGACCCTCATATAACAAATGGTTTGTATAACATAAAATCTGTACAACATAAAACATCCCGGAGATAGTGGAAATTTGCTTAACAGAATTGCCAGTGGGGCGAATCCGTACAACATAAAAATGGTCGTGATTAGGGATTACTCCATTTTCAATGGATTCCTATGAGAAATTGTATAAAGGGAAATTTATTTTAACAGAATTTCATTTGGAACAAATTAATTCATTTATACAAGGTACCACTGTATTACTGTAACTATTAAAAGTATAATGGCTGCAACATACTGTGATAGTGAAGAACAAAGCTGACATTCTCATGATGTCAAGTTTGACCAGCCATACTGTTGTCCCCCGCCCTTTCACGGTTCATATACCGCAGTCCTGGTATATCGCGGGTCTGCAGTATATGAAAAAAAGGCCTCCTGAGGTATAGGAGGAAAGGCCTCCCCAGGCCAATCAGAGGCCCCAAAAGTGCTTCCCTGCAAACTGGAAGTGACTTTTGGTAAACCAGAAGTGACCTCCGGATCACTAGAAAGCACTTTTGGGGCCTCCGAGGGCCCGGGAAACCCCTTGCAGGCCCATTTGGAGCAGTGACAGGCCTGGGGTTAGTACAAGAGCTCCCAGAGAGCCCCCCCCCCAGTCTCAACCCAACCCAGCATCCGCATATTGCGGATTTTCAATTATCGTGGGTCAGGTCGGGTCCCTAACCCCCACAATAGGTGGGGGTTTACTGTACCAGGTTTGGCATTTTAATGGCTGGTATATAGATGTAGAATCTGGTAGATTGTGGTTCCAAGTCATTATAATAGTTCTGCATAATAAGGCTTACAAGACCATGACAGTTGCATTTCATTTGCTTTGGATGGTCCAGGGAGAATTTCAAAATTTATTCTGACCAAGTGTTTATAAGGTGAAGCAGGGAAAATGGAGGCTACATTGGTATGTACTTACAGGTTTCTGAATGACCTGAAGTGAGTTAGTGAGGGTTTTTGATTCTCCCTCTTTTTTTACAGTGAAAACAACCAATATTATAGCCCTTTGAATATGGTTCAGAAAATAAGATGGTCCTATAAAGACTGTGAGACTGGGTTTGTCTGCTCAATATTATCCTGGTGTTTCAAAATCAGCACTAGCTGCTATTTGATTTCTCAGCTGTTTTCAGTATGTGGTTTAATCTTTAAAACAGGAGTGAATGATTTTCACTTGGGATGACTACAAAAATCCAGTTTGACCAGGAGACAAGGGGCTGCAATCTTTCACACTAGAAAAAAAATAGTGGACAAAATCACTGTGCAGCTACTCAGTTTTTTTTCATCTTATTTGAAGTGATTTTTAATATGTGCAACTTGATCTAAAATACCTTAGTGCCTAATTGGTTTTTGCTTCATAATCTTTCTCTGAAATTATAAAATATTTTGCTATAATTCACTTGATTGATTCAGGAAATTTTTCAGTAGATTAAGAACTTCCTAATTTAAACACCAATTAAGCCACCTGAGTAAAGACTTCTTGACTTAGTGATGTAAGTTTTTTTTTTTTAAACAGCATTTCAGGTGGCACTAAACACTAGTGAACCACTAAGCAGGGTGGTATAGATTTACAATCATTGCAAATAAAGATGGGAAAGTCACTTGAAGCCACACTCATTTATTCAGCAACAGGATCGTGCCTTTGGGTTTTTTTATGTGTTTTTATTGAAAGAAAATTGAAGAAGTTCTTTGCTGTGTGCAAAAAATTGATAAGTGATTTATGATGCTCATCACTGTTAAAATCTTGCTTGGGTTTAGTTACCCAAAGAAAGTTCTTTTCCCTGATTTATTCAGACCCAGCCATCCCGGGAAGCCCCTTCCATGTCCTCTTGCCGAATAATGTGAGGCAGGTGGCCACAAGAAAAGGCTAAAAACACTCGGTGGCTGTGTGTTTTTCTACTTAGGTCACCAGGTGAAGATGTTTTTATTCTTCCAGCAGTATTTTGAGAACTGTTCTAGTGCTTCTAAACTTTTGTTTCATATCTTGCTACTGCCTTGCCTTTTTAAAACTGATGTGGTACTTTTATTCTTTGCTGATGACATTGCCTTGTTTTTATACTTTGGTGCAGGGTGGATTTAATTTAAATCAAATTTATTTAAATCAATTTGATTTTAAAAAAACATTCATTTTATCTCCCTTGCTTTGTTATTTTTACCATTGTTTTATTTTATTTTCAGTGGTAGGCCCGGGGAATTCTGATTAGTGTTGAGTGTAAATGGGCAGGGAAAAACTCTTGCTACTGAAATGACGAAGTTAAGAGTTGGAGAGGAAGGAAGATTAGAATTCTGCATGGAAGCCTGTCTTTGTTTCTGCCTCTGCTTTTTAATAGCTAAGGCTTGGGATGGGGAGACAGATATCCTCAAACTAAAGCTTCCCTATTTTTTTATAATCTGCTTATCATCAGGGAACTTAGAGACCAACACGGAAACACTAACATGTGATAGTATTTGTTTGCTTCCACAGACCTGCTACAGTCTTTTATTTAGTTTTAAATAGAGAAAATTCTGGCAGCTATTATTTATTGCATATTGCAGCCATTTTAATTACACAGAAAAATACAGATGGATATTCAAACTTGTAAATTTGTCTTTTTTATGAGTTTTATTTATATTAGTTTTTCGATTAATATACAAGCATATATTTACACAACATATATACACAGTTTCACAACATACCATTATCGTATGCTATAAATGTTTAGATAAGTGAAGATAGAAGAAGAATAGGGCAAAAAGATAGAAAGAAGAAGAAAAGGAAAGGAAAAAAAGGAAAAAAATAAAAAATAAATGACTTTAAAACATAAAGATGAAAGTAAATTTGCAAAAATCTGGGACTTATTTTTATCACTGGTTAAAACACAAATACAAAGAAGGATCTAAATTATAAATATAAGACTAAGATGTAATCAAGGATTAAAGTATAGAAGGAAATAACCTCCAATGATCTGTACAAACTTGTAAATTTGTGAACAGTAGCAGTATTTAAAGCATACTGAGAAGGTCAACAATCAGAAATGAGGAAAAAAATACTTCAGTATTCATTTCTGTCACTCAGGACGGGTTTTAGGATTTGATTAATCTGTATTTTATGTCAAGGATAAAATGAGGGAGAAAGACAGGATTCTGTTAACTGTAAAATTTGCTACCAAATATTTGTCCTATCATTTTAATCTAGCGACTCACTACTTTACAGAGCAAAGCTGAGTAACATAACATGTCCAATGCAATTCATTGTTGAGTAAGGAAAGATGCAATCAGGAATTCCAGCTGAACTGGCCAAGCGGAATGCTACAGCTTGAGGGCTTCTGTTGAGTTGTTTCTCTGTTCTATTGTGTATACTGCCAGTAAACAAGAGTTTTGTAGGTAATCATAAGATTTAGAGAAATAAAAGTGCTATTGTGATTTTGATGTTAAAAATATGAACTTACTGCAAAGAGCAGAGTCTGGATGATTTCACAAGTGGCGCTTTACTAAATGAACTAAACTAGACAGTAGACAGTGCTAATAGAAATAATTAAAGACATTTAAATCATATTGCTGTAACTCAAAGTAGGGCTTTTCATTCTAAATGAGAATACAGATAAATGAAAAAAAATCAAAAGTAAGGAGTTTGATAACCTGAAATTACAGCTTTTTGCTTATAAAGTCTGGGGATATTAGAATAATGGTAATCAGAATAGTCCTGCAGTCCTGCAATGCTTTGTTTGAAAGGAAAAACGTATTTTTAATTTAATATCTGTTTGAAAATCTTTTTTGTGGGTTCACAGGAAGATTGAGATCTCTGCTTATATGTGTTGTCAAGGTTGCACTTTGAGTTCATCTCATGTGTTTTTCATGTATTATGTGCATTTAGCTCTTGTCAGGCCTGTGCTGAACCTGTTATGAAGGTGGCAGAGGAAATATACGTTATTAGTTTGTCTTTATATAATGTTGCTGGGATGTCCTGAAACCCAAACACTTGTAAACACGTGATTTTGAAAAATTTTAATTTTATTGCTCATTTTCAATGATGTCAATAAAACCTTTGTACCAATCAAGTCCATGCAAGATTAGCTTTAGGCACTACTGCAGACCATTCATTAGACCAGACATAAATTTATTTATTTATTTATTTATTTATTTATTTATTATATTTATACCCCGCTTATCTTCCTTGCGGAACTCTAAGCGGCTTACAGTGAGCGACATGCGCCAGATAGACAAAAAATTACAATCAAATATAAAACAACAAAACTTAAATAAAGAGTAGGCTGTGCAAAGGAATCCTAAAGGAAAACAGACAAATGATTTGGGAGTTGAATTGAAAGATCACTACATGGAAATTGGAGATGCCAGATGTTTTTAAACAGAGATATATTTTTCGAAACTGGTTTCACTATACAATCATTCAATCTTTGCTTCAGCAGTTATGCGCAATGTTTAGGTAAGACAAAATACAGCAAATTCTTATATCATGATTTTGGTATAGGCAGTAAAACTGTTCCATTTTTGTAATCCCTCTTAATTAAAAACAATTTGAGGCATTTTTTTCCATTTCATCAGAAAAGAGATTGAGATCAACTTACTTTTGAGGTTTGGTGGTAGTTATTACAGTATGCTTCTCAAATCTGTTATCTCATTGTAATCATGCATATTTATTTGTTACTTCAGTGGCAAAATAGAAAGTAATGTTGGTACCATATGTGGGTATGAAGATTTCCAATAAGCTTACTCCCTACTCCATAGGACAGTGTTTTTCAACCTTTTTTGGGCAAAGGCACACTTGTTTCATGAAAAAAAATCACGAGGCACACCACCATTAGAAAATGTTAAAATGCCAAATCCCCCCCCCATACAAAAACGCGTGCCACGCGCAATCGCCGCCTTTTTTCCAGCTCGTTAAAAAGGCCTCGCAACCTGACAGCTGCTGGCGGGCGGGGGGGGGGAGAAGCAAGAGCTGGCGGGTCTCTCTCTCCCCCCCCCCCCCCACTCACACCCAAGTCTCCCTTGCCTTGCAACCCGACTTACTCTCTTCCTGCTTTCGATCAAACCCGCTCCTCCTCTGGTTGCTCACTCCAGCCACCCATCCCCGAGCATGATGTCCCAGGCAGCCGCCCGTTGCCGCCCCCCCCAACACCCCCGGTGTCTTGGAAGGGAAGCGTTAATGCCAATTAAAAAGGACCCTGCCCCTCCCACTCCAGAGAGAGAGAGAGATACACACACACTTCGCCTATGCTCCTCCTCAGCCCTCCTCCTCCTCCTTTGCACGGCACTGTGGGCGAACTCCACTCCACCGGTGCCGGTCGCGATCGGGCAAGCCCCAAACTCGTGGCGGGCTCACTCTGGGCGCCACACGCGTGGCCGGCACCATCCGCCCCCCCCACCCGGCCAAGAAGCCACCTTTCCCGCCGCCGCTGCTGCTGCTGCTGCAACCACCACCACCACCACCACCCCGACCCCCGCTAGTACGCCAAACTTAAGGGAGGGAGGGAAGGGGCTTTTAAAAATAAAAAGGAGAGAGATTTTTAAAAGTGGAGGGTGTCCCCTGAGGAGCGCGGCGCACCTGCTGGCCGAGGGTGGGGTCAAACATTTTTCCCACGGCACATCAGGCAACATCCCGTTTCAGTGGTTGAAAAACACTGCCATAGGACATAGTTTAAACATAAAGCAATGGAATGGTAGAAAGTGCTGACATTAATGTTGCGGACCGTTCAGAGCCTGTTTACTACCAAAATAAAATATAACCACGGTTTTAAAAAGTTGTTAGTATTAAGTTGGTTTCATTCTTTTGATAGTACAAATAGGAGAGGGTGGAAAGGGAATTAAACTGTACCATTCGCTAAAAACATATATGTGGCAGAAGAAGGAAAAACTAGCAGCTATTGCTATTGTCACTGGAAAAAGGAAATATGTAGACATGGGTGCTTCATATTCATATTCCCGGAGATATAAATACAAATGGCAGAGTCACATCTATAGCTGTTTGTAGGATTTGACAGCTTACAAATGCCTTGTGGTTTAATTGGTAAAGATAAATGGCTTAAATGAAAATAATAGGTTAACACTGATTAATATATTCTATGTTTTGGCTTAAATGCCCTCATTCTCTTTTTTTCCTAGGATTTAACCGGCATAGAGTCCATGGACCAATGTCGTCATACCCTAGAACAACACAACTGGAACATAGAGGTAATGTATCATTTAGTATTTATTTCATATTGAATTGATGCAAATATGTGCTTGTTTCCAGATCCAGCTTCTGTGGGAGATGTTGGTTTCTTTCTCATGGCTTGTATCCATTGTTTCTGGGATCGTGTATAACCTCTTCTAAAATGCAAAACTTGATGCCAAAATAATTTTAGATTGGGCATGTGTGTGTAATTAGGACTATTGGTTGTTGTTTGGGGGCAGTCCCCTCCCTCCCAATGGACATGTCCAGGTTTAAGATCCTCAGAGTGCGCTCCTCTTTCTCTCCTACCATTCTCACATACAGTTTCAGTGTAAACATGAAAAGGTTCTTTTCTACAGCTGTTCCCAAACTATGGGACTCCTGTCCAGGGTGCTCTGCCTTGGCCGCCCCACTCCCCCAGTTTCTCTCAGTTGGGAGGCAGAAAATTTTATTGAGGCAGGCTTTGGGCAGCTGACTGAGGAGTGGCCTTTTAATGGTAGGCGAGTGCTGTACGTTTCCACTGAAGTGCTTTAAATTGCTTTTAATTCAGCTGTTTTACTATGATTTATTCAGCTGAATTTTAGGATTTTGTGTTTATCTTTGTTTTTATTTTTAAGCATGTTGAAAGGCAGGGTATAGAACACACAGATCAATAAATGAATGAATGATATTTTATGAATTTTGACAACGCCATACAATATTTTAATAATTAATACATAGGTTATCAGGTTTTATGTGACTCATTAAATATTTCTGAAGTGGCTATTTTTGGTGCATACATTGCTTTTCTTCTAGCTAAATTGCTGTGGGACAGCATTTTGGGAGCATTTTAATTGACTAAATTCTAAGGCAGAGGTGCTAAATTGGGGAGGAGATATCTCATATTTTTTAAAAAATTTGAAATCATATCTTCCTTGTGCTGTGTCGTTAGAACTCCAGTCCATGGAGTTTTCTTGGCCTGAATTGTGGTTTGCCAGTTCCTACTCCAGGCGCCTAGGTGGTCTCCCAGTTCAGTGTTCTGAAAGTCTCTTTGTGGGAGGCAGTTCAGTGTTCTGCCTCTCTCAGCCCCCTTTCCTCCATTTTTTTTTGATGGAGCAAGCATCAAAATCTGTCCTTCCAGTGAACATTCAGGGTTGATTTCTTTCAGGATGGATAGGTTTGATTTCCTTGCAGTCCAGGGGACTCTCAAGGGTCTCCTCCAGCACCACAGCTCAAAAGCATCAATTCTGTGGCAATCAGCCTTCTTTATGGTCCAGCTCTCAGTTCTAGACATCACTACTCGAAAAACCATAGCTTTGACTATCTGGACCTTTGTTGGCAAAGTGATGTCTCTGCTCTTTAAGATGCTGTCTAGGTTTGCCACCACTTTCCCCCCAAGAAGCAGATGTCTTTTAATTTTGTTGCTGCAGTCGCCATCTGCAGTGATCAAGGAGCCCATGAAAATAAACTGTCATTGCCTCCATTTCTTCCCCTTTTATTTGCCAGGAGGTGATGGGACCGGCAGCCATGATCTTATTTTTTTTAATGTTCAGCTTCAGCCCATTTTTTTCCTGCTCTCCTCTTTCACCCTCTTTAGGAATTTCTTTAATTCCTCCTCACTTTCTGCTATCAGAGTAGTATCATCTGCATATCTGAGGATGTTGATATTTCTTCCAGCAATCTTAATTCCGGCTTGTGATTCAACCAGTCCTGCCTTTCGCATGATGTACTCTGCATATAAGTTAAATAGGCAAATTGGCAGTATGCAACCTTGTCGTACTCCTTTCCCAATTTTAAACCAGCCAATTGTTCCATATCCAGTTCTGAATGTTGCTGCTTGTCCCACATATAGATTTCTTAGGAGACAGGTAAGGTGATCAGGCATTCCCATTCCTTTAAGAACTTGCCATAGTTTGTTGAGGTCCACACAGTCAAAGGCTTTGGCATAGTCAATGAAGCAGAAGTAGATATTTTTCTGGAACTCTCTAGCTTTCTCCACAATCTAGTGCACGTTGGCAATTTGATCTCTAGTTCCTCTGCCCCTTAGAAATCCAGCTTGCACTTCTGGGAGTTCTCTGTCCACATACTGCTGAAGCCTGCCTTGTAGAATTTTGAGCATAACCTTGCTAGCACGTGAAATAAGTGCAATTGTATGATATTTGGAACATTTTTCAGCATTGCCCTTAAGAACATAAGAACATAAGAAGAGCCATGCTGGATCAGGCCAACAACCCATCTAGTCCAGCTTCCTGTATCTCACAGTGGCCCCACCAGATGCATTTGGGAGCTCATGAGACTAGATATCTGTCTCCTGATACCACTCCCCTGCATCTGGCCCTTGAAGTACCCCAGTTTTAAGCCTGGAGATTACACATCTCCATCATGGTTTGTAACCTGTGATGAACTTTTCCTCCAGGAATCTGTCCAATCCCCTTTTGAAGGCATCCAGGCCAGATGCCATCACCACGTCCTGTGGCAGGGAGTTCCACAGACTAACAACACGCTGGGTGAAAAAATATTTTCTTTTGTCTGTTCTTACTCTCCCAGCCCTCAATTTGAGTGAATGTCCCCTAGTTCTGGAATTATGTATTTTACTCATGCTCTGCATTATTTTGTACGTCTCAATCATATCCCCCCTCAGGCACTTTTTTTCCAGACTAAAGAGCCCCAAATGTTTTAGCCTTTCCTCATAAGGGAGGTGCCCCAGCCCAGTAATCAATTTAGTCACTCTCTTTTGCACCTTTTCCACTTCCACTATGTCTTTCTTGAGATGCGGTGACCAGAATTGTACACAATACTCCAGGTGTGGCCTTACTACTGTTTTGTATAATGGCATTATAATGTTGGCTGTTTTATTTTCAATCCCCTTTTTGATAATCCCTAGCATGGAATTGGCCTTCTTCACCGCTGCCACACATTGGGTAGACACCTTCATGGAGCTGTACACCAACACACCAAAATCTCTTTCCTGATCCGTCACGGATAATTCAGAGCCCATGTGTTGATAGATAAAGTTTTTAAAGTTTTGATTTTTTTGCCCCAATGTGCATTGCTTTACATTTTCCTACATTGAAACACATTTGCCATTTCACAGCCCATTCCCCCAGTTTGGAGAGATCCTTCTGAAGCTCTTCACAATCTTCTCTGGTTTTTACCACACGGAAAAGTTTTGTGTCATCTGCAAACTTGGCCACCTCGCTGCTTATCCCTGTCTCCAGGTAATTTATGAACAAATTGAAAAGCACCGGTCCCAGGACAGATCCCTGGGGCACACCGCTTTTCACCTCTCTCCATTGTGAAAATTTCCCATTGACACCTACTCTTTGTTTCCTGGATCTCAACCAGTTCTCAGTCCATAAGAGGACCTGCCCTCTTATCCCCTGACTGTGCAATTTTCTCAGCAGCCTTTGTTGAGGGACTGTGCCAAAAGCCTTTTGAAAATCCAGATAGACTATCCACCGATTCATCCAAATCCACCTGCCTGTTGACCTTTTCAAAAACTTCTAAAAGATTTGTCAGACAAAACTTACCCTGACAGAAGCCATGCTGATTTTCTCTCAGCAAGGTTTGTTCTTCTATGTGTTTTAAGATTTTCTCTTGGATGAGGCTTTCCACCATCTTCTCTGGGACAGATGTAAGGCTAACTGGCCTGTAGTTTCTCGGGTCCCCCCTCCTTCCTTTTTTAAAAATTGGTGTGACATCCGCTATCCTCCAATCCTCCGGCAGTGTGGCTGTTTTAAGAGATAAGCTGCATATTACCGTTAAGAGATCTGCAATTTCATTTCTCAGTTCCTTAATAACCCTTGGGTGGATGCCATCTGGGCCCGGTGACTTGTTAATCTTCAATTTATCAATTAGTCCTAACACATCCTCTCTTTTAACCTGTATTTGATTTAATTCTTTAGTCAAGAGGGGCTGTTCAGGCAGTAGAATCTGCTCAAGGTCTTCTGTCTTTGACATAGATGGCCACTCCCCCCTCCAACCCGCCCCTCTCTATCCCTTCTATAGAGTTTATAGCCTGGGATTGCTGTATCCCACTGGTTCTCTGCATTCCACCAGGTTTCTGTTATGGCTATTGTATCAATGTTATCCCTAGCTGCCAAATGTTCAAGTTCTCCAATCTTTGCTCGGAGGCTTCGAGCGTTGGTGTAGAAGCACCTGTAGAGTGGATCCCCCAACAACAGCTGCTGCTTTGTTCTTTCCCCCCTCAGCTTTTATTTTCAGTAGACAAACTATCACATTCCATTATTCTCCCAGTGCTAATACCTGCTATGTCATCTCTGTGTGATTCTCTACCCTCTCCAACCTCATTCCACGGGGATGAGGTGTTCCAAACCGGATGCCACTCAGCTCCTGTCGGCTTTCCCCCAGTTATCAGTTTAAAAGCTGCTCGGCTGCCTTTTTGAGGTTGAGTGCCAGCAATCTGGTCCCATCATGATTCAAGTGCAACCCATCCCTCCTGAACAGGTTTGGCTTGTCCCAAAATGTTCTCCAATTCCTGACAAAATCCCTTCTTTGGGATTGGGATGTAGACCGATCTTTTCCAGTCCTCTGGCCACTGCTGAGTTTTCCAAATTTGCTGGCATATTGAGTGTAGCAACTTAACAGCATCCTCTTTTAAGATTTTAAAGAGTTTACCTGGAATGCCATCACCTCCACTGGCCTTGTTGTTTGCAGTGCTCTCTAAGGCCCGCTTGACCTCACTCTCCACGATGTCTGGCTCAAGGTCAGCACCACACTATCTTGGTTTTCAGGAACACCCAGATCTTTCTGGTATAGTTCCTCTGTGTATTCTCGCCATCTCTTCTTTTTTTATATATTAAAGGATTTTATTGATTTTAGGGGACGGAGGAAAGGGGAAGAGGGAGAAAGGAAAGGGGGATACAATATAAAAAGTTACGTTGAATATATCAAGTCAAAAATAACAATTGTACATGCCGAAATATCACAGAGTACTATCAAAGTACTACTAAATTTACTACTTCTTGCCATCTTTTTTTGGAGATCTCTTCATAATCTCCCTTCAGAAATCTGGAAAGCCTGTTGATTTCAATACATTCTCTTATCTTTTCATGAAGGGCTCTCTGTAGCTTGCCATCTCTTCTTAATGTCTTCTGCTTCTGTTAGGTCCCTATCATTTTTGTCCTTGATCATATCCATCTTTGCACAAAATGTCCATTTAATAGCTCCAATTTTCTTGAACAGATCTCTGGTTTGTCCTTTATTTCTTTGCACTTTTCTATTGTTTTCCTCTATTTCTTTGCACTGTTTGTTCAAGAAGGCCTTCCTGTCTCTCCCTACTACTCTTTGGAAGTCTGCATTTGGTTTTCTGTAAATTTCCCTTTCTCCCTTGCATTTTGTGTCCCTTCTCTCCTCCACTATTTATAAGGCTTCGTTGGACAGCCACATTGCTTTCTTTTGTTTTTGCATGTGGGTGGGTATGTTTGGTTCTGTTCAAAGCACTGGAAGAAAATACAGAGCAACAAAAATGATTCTGATTAAATTTCATGCCCATTCATTGAAACTTAATCTCACTCCCTTCTATACATTTCTCCCCGCTTCTATTCTTTTTATGAGAATGAGGTTTTATTTTATTTTTATTTAATACTGTGGAGAGGAAATATGAATAATTGTTAACTGTGGCTTTTTAAACATTGTTTTGTAGATATATTTTTTGTTCCTCATAGCAAACTCCTGGATTGTTACTCCATTTATTACTTACAATTTCAAATAAATATTATTTTAAAAGTAAATTCAGTTTATAATAATTGTTTGGATAAACTATATCTTAATATGGTAGCTGTGATAATTTTATTCCAAGTCAAATTGTCCATAGTCATATTTTACAAAAGTAACAGAATGATATTCAAGCTGTAAAGGGGGTGGCGGCTAATGTAGCATTTTTTCCAATTTTTCTAAAGAATTCCATTTTTTTCGGGGGGCGGGGGGGAAGGTTTTTTTCCTGAGCTTCAAAATTTCCAGAACCTTTACATCTCTACTCATTCATGCGCTGGCAGTTAGCCATCAAGGCTTATATGATTTTCCTTGCACAAGGGTAAATAGGCAATGGGGTTCTATCCAACATCTTTCTAGACAACTTAACTGCGATAGCCTTTAGGGGCCCAAGTTAACACTAAAAAATAGTCACTTGTTTAGTACAAGTGAAACATAGCGCTGTAACTTGTCTTTTTATGGTCCTCTCTCCTCAGGCAGCTGTCCAGGACCGGTTGAATGAAGAAGAGGGTGTCCCAAGTGTCTTCAATCCGCCACCTTCACGGCCGTTACAGGTCAACACTGCTGACCACAGGATCTACAGCTATGTTGTTTCAAGGCCGCAGCCAAGGGCAGGTTATTTTATCCTAGAGATTAGATTGACTAGTACAGGGCATTTTCTTGGTGACCAATATTATGGTAATGACATAATTGTATGCGGTCAAGTCAGTTCTGACTTTTCAGGGTTTTCTAGGTATAGAGCGCTCAGAAATGGTTTTCCATCCTCTTCTTCTGGGGGTATTCTTGGACTGTATAGTTTGTTCAAGGCCTCACAGGGTGGCTCTTCTGGGATTCACAGTAGGGTACTGAACTCCCAACTTTTGTTTCCGCAGGCAGATAACCTAACTCACTGAGCTATCCAGCCCGCTGATACTAGGAACAAGAGAACAAGTAGAAGAAAGATAATTATTGCAAGCTGACTGTACAGCAGCCCCCCACCACAACGTGGTTCATATATTGAGGTCTCAGGATATTGCGATTTTTTTCCTTGAGAGAAGCAGGCTTCCAAAGAGAGGTTTTTAACCCCCTCCTGGCACCTCAGCAGACAGACCGTGAACTCCTGGCATCAAGGTCTGCTGAGGTGTCAGGAGGGGCTTAAAAACCTCTCTTTTGCAAGCACACATCTAGCATTTCTATTTATACGTCACAATATTAGTGGCTTTTCATGTATAGTTTTATTTCTCTGGAGCTGGTTAAAGTTCTCTGATTAAACACCAGCCTCTTACTATTCTGGATGCATGAGAGGGAATCAGATTAAATAGCCCTTAGTTAAAAATTTCTGAAGGCTTTGCTGACTTGAAAATTACTTTCATTACTTTTTTTTAAAGAAAACCCCTGGAAATCAGATTACATCTGGCATCTTATGTTTTGATTTTAATATGGCCTATGGTGGAAAAAAAGTAAAGCACTTGCTAGAAATCCTGCAGGCTTTTTCTTTTGATTGTTTTGCTTCAGATGTAAAAATGGTGCGTCAGTGGTTTCTGCACAGAAATCCCCTAGGAATACAACTTTGAGTAAAAGGCATTCAGTCTAAACTACTGTACCTAACTTTTTCCTTTTTTCATTTCAGGGCTTGTTAGGTTGGGGCTACTATTTGATAATGCTTCCATTCCGATTTACATATTACACATTACTTGATATATTTAGGTAAGTCTATGATTTGTTCAAGGCAGCATATGTTGTACATATTGATTTATTTTGAGGTTCGCTATCACCCACTTTCAAAAGTGTTTAAAGCTGTATATGTGGATGTTGAGTCATTGGTGTGAAGTGGCTAGTTACTTGGGCTTCCCAGAACAGGTAGGTCATTGGGAATCTTGTAGAATTACTGGACTAGATTGTCTGAAAAACACAATTTCAGTTTTAAAACATAAACAAATAGTAACATTGAATGGACCGCAAATCTGTCTGCAGTTTGTGGGCATATAGATTTTTTTCCCATTGCAAAATCCACATCAGTGGGCCAAGGCATTAGTTCCCAAATGTTTCCAGCTTGCAGCTTCTTTGGCAGCAATGGTAGAGCCGGAGGAGTGGTGAGTGGTGGAGCCAGGAGACGAAGAAGTGCAAAGGAGTCAGACCTGAAAAGTAGCAACATTGCAAACTCAGCAAAGAGGCAGAGACAATTCTGCCACACTGCTAGCTGTGCTCAGAGGCCCCTGTGCGCCACAGGGCACACTCTGGGAACCCCTCCACCAAGGGCCTTGTGGCACAGTGGTTAAAGGTCTGTATTGCAGCTAAAATGGTGCTCACGACCTCATGGTTGGCTCCGTCTTCCAGAGTTGGTAAAATGAATACCCAGCTTGCTGGGGGTCGGGGAGCAACATGTAGCCTGCATAATTAAATTGTAAACTGCTCAGAAAGTGCTTGAAGCGCTATGGGGCAGTATATAACACCTTGCTTTTGCTTTTTTAATTTTAAAAAATAATAATTAAAAGAAGAGCACTTAAGACTGCAGTCATTCTGTTCATGTTTCTAAGGTGTGAGATGTTTACCAAACTGATATTTCTATCTTACATGCTTCCTAGGTTTGCTTTGCGTTTCATACGCCCTGATCCTCGTAGTCGGGTCACCGACCCTGTGGGTGATATTGTTTCATTTATTCATATGTTTGAAGAAAAATATGGAAGAGTACATCCTGTCTTCTACCAGGGAACATACAGCCAGGTTAGTGCTAGGAACTGACTTAAATGTGTTTGTTCCATTGGCGTTATTTGTTTTGAAATTTGGAATCTTGCAAAAGAGATATTGCTTAAAGCAGAATTGCAGGATTTTTAAAACTGTGTGGAGATTTTAAAGTCATAGAATTGTTTTCTACATTTCCCCCTCAGATATACATTTACATTTGGGGAAAATTAAAATATATGCAATGCAGTTTTACTGCTTCCAGAAGAAATATAAAGAACACATGATTTTTTAAAACTTTGCATATGACATTCTTCTATTTGGCATGTTTGCAAATTTTTAAAATAAAGTTTATTTTTATCCAAGGAAAATTGTGGACCTTGTCTGTACTAAAGAGAGGTGTACAGACTTGTAGGCCCTATGCAGTGCAGCCCATCAGAGAATACAAAGCAAGGTTGCCCATACATTTTATGAGCAGTAGGCAGTATTTGTTACATATTGGAATAAGAAAGTGAAAATGGACCATATCCAGATACTCTTTTTCTTATGAATTATTACAGGTTATTTTTTTGTTTTTAAAATAAGAAAGTTTGAAAATGCTCGTTAAAAACATCCTTTATGCTCTTTCTCCCAAGGCACTGAATGATGCAAAGAGGGAGCTACGTTTCCTCCTTGTTTACCTTCATGGCGATGACCATCAAGACACTGATGAATTCTGCCGGTGCGTTGGTTTGGAAGTATTTAAAAAAATGGGAGGTGTGGGTTCTATAATTTCTTCAAGTGAGTTGTCCTTTATAATTTCCCTACAGGAACACACTCTGTGCACCAGAAGTCATCTCTCTCATAAATACCAGGATGCTTTTCTGGGCTTGTTCCACAAATAAACCCGAGGGATATAGAGGTGAGTGTCTAGTGCAGCCTTGATCAAGCAGTTAAAAAATTCAGCTGGTCTGAAATACTGCATCCACAATATTGAGTGAGGCTGGTTACAGGGAATGTAAAACTCCTCTGTTGCAGCAGCTTCACTGACTACCATCTCTTACTGAGCTCAGTTCAGAGTGCTATTTATGACCTATAAAGGCCTGTGTGGTCCAGGTTATCTGAAGGAATGTATCTCCCCATATCATCAACCTAAGAACATCCATGAAGGGCCCTTCTCTTGGACCCATCACTTTACAGGTATGTTAGACAGGGAACCAAGAGAAGATCTTCTCAGTGGTTGAGCCCTGGTTATGCTAAGCCTTCTCACATAAGGCTAGTCTGACCGTCTTTTCCCCACAGGAACTAAAGCATTCTCATTCCAACAGGCTTTTAAAAGTTAATATCTAATTTTTGCACAGCTGTTGCCCTAAATTCACTGCAAATATATTTGTCTTAATTTGTTTTTAAACATTTATATATATTTTTTAATTCTTATACATGATGATTTTAATGCTTTGCATACACTTACAACAATGTGCCCTCTTAATTCCCTGCCCACTGCGCAAGGCTGTTTTCTATGTATGAAACTCCTTCTCCCTATAGTTTCTGTAAAAAAAAGGGGGGTGCACAGGGGTTGGAAAGCCCCACATGGGAAATTGGCAGTGGGGTGGGGGGAGGCATGGGCAATCTTGTCCTACATGTATCTAGCTTTCTGTTAAAAAAGAAAGCTGCTTCAGTGCTTGCTGGAAATGTCCTTTTTGATCAAGGAACCAGTCCTATGCTAGACCACGAAGCCTTCCATCTAAGGGAGACACATATAGGTGGCTACGTGTCAATGGGACGCTCAGAAAGATGAGTCCTAGAGTTTGCAGTCCAGAAAATGAAAACAAAACAAAAAAAGCAAAAAAAGAATGACACGCCCCTAGTAATTACTTAGGTTGGTGCATCAGTTGTGCTAGCCCTTGGAGGAAATCTGATGTGGTCATTGCGGCACATGCCTTAATCATACTCGGAGTGAATTGCTATCACATTTTCCACTTGGGGATGACTTTAAATAATGCTTAGAAACATCAAGTAGTGTAGAATGGGGCAAAAGTTTGACTGTCCTGAGTAATTATGAGGCTTTGTGACTTTGTTACTCATCAGCTTTATTGACTTCTGGATATTTCCAACAATTATTTTCTTTGATTAGTAGTTGACTCTACTAGTTATTAAAACCTGAGGACTGTTGAGACCATTTCCATAAAGTGTCTTGAAAATGGTCCTACATCAGTAGTGGCAAACCTTTTAGAGACCGAGTGCCCAAACTGCGATTCAGAACCCACTGATTTTTTGCAAAGTGCCAATACAGCAATTTAACCTGAATACAAGTGGCTGTGAAGAGGCAATGTCAGGTGCCCACAGCAAGGGCTCCGAGTGCCACCTTTGGCACCTGTGCCATAGGCTCACCAGTACTGGCCTATATCATAGGCTTCTTCTCTCTTTTAGGGAAGGCTAGTTGTACAGGTGCCGTCATAGATCTTTATAAGACTTTATTGTTGGGTTAGAACACATAGGTCCAAGACTGAAGCTCACCATCTTTTTAAGTTGCAAAAGTTGCATAAGACAGCAGTTGGGATAAAGGCATGATTGTTTGGGTTTGGGGACACAAGTCCAAGATTTCTGAGGCAGAAGTTTCAAAAACAGATATGTGACATTTTGAGTTACAATGAACTCTCACAGGATTGGGAAAGTTCCCACCCCACCCTGAAACCTTGGAGAATGTTTGGTAGTTGGAATGTGCTGTAGTGGGCTAGAAAGACAAAAGGTCTGACTCTGGTTAAGGCTGTTTTCTGCATCTCTAAATGCCTTGTGTGCTAAGCAGTGACAGAACTGATTTGAAAACTGCAAATCATGCAGAATCTGCTGGTCTGGTTTTTGCTGGGCCATTGGGCAGGTGACTCATGAGGTGCTCGTCCATTGCCAGTTGTACTGGTTGCCATTAAATTTCTCACCAAACCTCAAAGTGCTTGGATTAAAGGTGAATAAATGGGTTTGAAAGAACCCCACTGTCACAGACAGCTAGCTCACTATCACATGATTTGTTGAGATTCTTTCAATCTCTCTATTCAGGAGGGCCAGATGTATTATGATGTTTTACCCAAAGAGGCTAATGGATCTGGAAGGATTCTTGACTGCTCCAGGGGATTTTCCAGTCTCTAGAGCTAGCGATTCTGTTAATAGCCTGGTTGGGTCTTGTAGAATGGAGATATGGCCTGAGCCATTAACATAGTTATACTTACTGCAAGTATTCTCTACATGAGTATGCAACACAGATGCCTTGTTTTCCTGCAATGCCGAGGGTGATGCATCAAAATAGACTATTGGAGCCAAGATGTCAGGCAAGACCCATTAAATAATGCTTACGGCCAACTAGAGCGCCAACTTGGAAATAGTGAAGGCAGCAAAGAAGTTGTTTTTGTGGTCTGCATTGCATCTACAGAGAACATAATTGTTTTATTTATTTATTTATTTATTTATTTATTTATTTATTTATTTATTTATTTATTTATTTATTTTACCCTGCCTTTCTCCTTTGAAAAGGACTCAAGGCAGCTTACAGTAACGAGGGACAATATACAGAAACTTTAATAGCTACAAAATAATTGAAGAAATCTTTGTAGAGTTATAGGGATGGCTGCATTCTGTTCTCAAAATACTGAGGAGAAGCCCAGGCAGTAGTCCCCTCCACTATATTTCTAAAACACATTGGGAAGAAAATAATACATACCAGTATCTGTTTCAACCTGAACACCACATTGATTAAGTATAGTTCTGGGAGAGTAAATGGATAAGCGTGTCCCTATTTTGATGAATCAGTTTCAGTTTGTGCAGCTTTATAATGGGAGAAAGTTACTAGGACAAAAGAGACAAAGCACTTACTGCTGCACCATTCTGGCAGATAATTGCTGCTAGGAGAAGCTCTGAATAGTGCAAGTGTAGGGTTTGTGAGTACTTCTTTGAAAGAGTGGTACATCATCATCCCTATTAGAGATGGGCATGAATCCAGCTTCTTAGCCCCTCCAGCGGGCACCCACTCAGAAGCAGTGACATGGCTTCCCAGCGTTGCCCACTGAGAGAAAGTCCCCAGAGGAGGCAGAGCTGGGAAGCTGCACCGCTGAAGGGAGGCAGGGCTGGGCAGCCAGGGCCCCCATGGGAGAATCTGTGGCCGAACTATAGAATGGTGGTTCATGTCCATCTCTAATACCTATAGAAGAGGAAGTTCAAAGCAATTAATGTGTGCAACAAATATCTCACCAAATTGCTGCAGCCACTTTCTATTCCATGCATTGAGCAGGGGAGTCGGCTTGATGGCCTCAAAGGCTTCTTTTAACTCCCATTGTTCTATGATTCTATGCAACATAATCCCGACAGAGACTGACCTTAAAATATGGAACTAGTTTAAATGCCAGGATGATATCATGTATCACACTTTCATCTCTGCCTGAGGAAAAAGTAGGGTGACCTTTGAAATCACCCACACCCCAACAGATGACTAGCTGGTATTTATGATCTTTTAAAAATATTTTTTTGCGGGAGGGAGGGGAGATGAAGCCTCCAGATCCTCATGTAGCAAATAGTTTTATCTACCATAAGTGCATTATTGCTGTCTAACCTGACATTTAGATAATTCCTATGTAGTATGATCGTAGCAATGCGAATTAGTGGATATTCTTCTGTAATGTTCTTTGAGTATATAAGATGGCCAAGATACTGCTTCCAGAATTCATAGAACCATCCGTTAAGATGTAAAAATAACACATGCAAAGCTAAAAATGCCATTATTAAATAAGTGAGCTACTAGGAAATGAGAAAGAATTTCTACTTTTACATTTTGATTAGTTAAAACATTTAACATCAGTCCACCTCTATTCTTTTCTTTGCTTTTAAGTTTAATAAAAGGTTAAAAACAGATTAGTGCCAAGTTCAGACATGGGACAGGGTTACAACAGAAAGGTTTAGACTGGATTTGGGCACTGTTGTGCCATTGATGAAGTCTTTCTCCTCACCAGAGTGGCTGGAAGTGTCAATGGGGCAAAACAAGTCAAATTAGTTAGAGAACACTAGTACCCTCTTGAAAAGCTGTGGGTGGGACAATGTGCCCCTGTCAGTCATCCTTCTCTTTAAATTCTCAAATCATTTGTAATAGGTTGAGGGATTTTTTATGTTATTTATTTTTTATTTTTCTGAATACTGTTTTAGAGGAATACCTTCTCTGCTGAATTATCTGAGGAGATAAAGTAAGGTCTGATGCCTGGCTTATATGATCTGTGAGTGTTCCAGTTTTTAAACAGGGGATGGCAAAAGAGGGAATATATTAATTTGGGGGATCGGGAGTAACACTTTCCAAGGATAACAAAAGTATGACCAAAGTCAGTCTGAAATAATCTATAGAAATTCACTTGTGTTTTTTTATCCAGTTTCTACTAGGAAGGAAAAATAACAATAAGCTTCTCTCGCCTTACAGAGCTCTAGTTTGGGTTGAGTCACCTCTTAGGATATCCTATCATACATCCTTGTGTGATGCCAGATGTGCACTTAGCAATGCACTTCTTGTACATAGTTCATTCAAGGCTGATTAGGTACAACAAAGGCCCAAATCACAACATGCACACAAACTGTTTCTTGGCCCAGCACTAATCTTTATATGATTGTGGTAGCGCATTCCTTTGGGAGACTTCATGAAGGTGGGAGGCAACAGGAAAAAAGAAGCAGACAATACATGGTTTAGGCCCACGATACTTGAAAGAAACCTTTTAACCATGACATGCTGTCTTGAGGTCATCAGTGGAGGCTTCAGTCCCTGGAGTGCTCTCAAGGATTGCGTAACTTCCAATTAGAAGAGCAAAGACTTTTTAAGCGGGAAGCGTATATGATGGTTGAGTTTCTATCAGGGGTTCTTTAGGCCTCGCCTTTGCAGGTTCTGAAGATTCAGATTTTCCTATAGATTTCTCTTGAATTGTAGACTTCTAATTGCTGCTATATTTAAACTTTGCAGTTTGGTTGCTTCTACTATGGTAACACCAGCTTGTGATGGTCCAGGCTTTGAACAGTGTCAAAACATTTTACTAATCTTTCTGCTGTGTTTGTCTCAGTTTCTCAGGCTTTGCGTGAGAACACCTACCCATTTCTTGCGATGATTATGCTGAAAGATCGTAGAATGACCGTAGTGGGAAGGTTAGAAGGACTCATCCAACCTGATGACCTCATTAACCAATTGACATTTATCATGGATGCCAACCAGACTTACCTAGTGTCTGAGCGCCTGGAAAGGTACTAAACTGCAATGAGTCAGCTTGTATCAGATGTAGTTTGTATTTTTAGTCCAGTTATGTCAATGATCAGGAAGATGGTCTAGTCTTACGACATTATTAACATAGATAAATCAGTGGAAAACACACTATTAAACGATGGTTCCATGCTTGCTTTATAACTGGAATTTGTGTAGGCTGCTGATAAATTGTGTCCCCACGGTAGAAATTGCTACGGTGGTGGATGTGCTGAATATTACATCTTTTCTAAAGAAATTATGTGTGAGGAAAGTGCTGTGCACTTAAGATCTCTGGCCAGTATTGCTTTGCCCATTCAGTTGAAGAAATGTGTGATGCTCCTATATGGAGGGAAGGCTGCACTCCAGGTGTACTTTTAAGGGTGCTAGCCGTAACATTTGGATTCACGTTCACTTTCCCAAGAACCACGGGATCCTTCTTGGATGGGCCCTGCTTTGCTTCCTTGCTGGTGCTGCAACGTGACATCAGTGAGAAGCCGAAGCTACTTGCAGTCGCCTGACTCATCCTCTTTCTGAGGAGAGCTGGCAGTGGTTGATGCTGCTGCTTTCCCTCAGTACCACTACTTAGTCATCCCTTCTCCCTAGTCTGCGGTGTGCAGCAACGTTCCCTCTACTTTTTTCCCTCTGCTCTGTGGAACCTTGACTGTCTGTGTGCTGGAGTCAATGGCAAGTGTCATTCCATTGCCTGTTAGTCTCTCTGTCCATACTTCAGAGTTAGAGATGATCTGACATCTCCCCCCTCCTCAAATCCCCCCCCCCAAAATATAGGTTTTAATTACACATTAGTCTTTGCACTCATTTGTTTTCCAGAACAAAGTGGAAATCATAACTGTTTGAAACACTTCCCTTCCCCCATAACCCTGATCATTTTGTTCCAAAGTCTATGGGCAAGAGTCCTTTCAGTTATTTTTCAGTTGGACATAAATTTCCTTTTTTCCATTTAGAGAAGAACGAAACCAAACTCAGGTGCTGAGACAGCAGCAGGATGAAGCATACCTGGCTTCTTTACGGGCTGATCAAGAAAAAGAGCGCAGGAAGAAGGAAGAGCGTGAGAAGAAGAAGAGGAAGGAGGAGGAGGTGCAGCAGCAGAAACTGGCAGAGGAGAGACGGAAACGGGTGAGAAGCAAACTTGTCAGGAGCAGTGGGTTGCAAATCTCAGCTGCCATTTTCCTAATAAACGTGTTCTGCCATAGTGTTTACAGCACTTCCCAAGTGATTTACAATTTAATTATGCCGGCTACACATTGCCTCCAACTCCAGCAAGCCGGGTACCCATTTGGAAACCTGGTTGTGAAGATGGTTTTGTCTGCAGTACAGTTTATTTAAATAGCATAACAGTTTCTTAAGTGTCAACAAGTTTGAGGTTGCAGTTTGCCTTTAAATTGGTTTTTTTAAGGTTGTCAGATATTCTCAGTTTCTAAAGTTACAAGTCAGACATTCAGTTGAAAAGAATACATGTAGCACCTCAGATATTGCTACCATCGTATCCCCACAGCCATTTAACTCTCAAGTTCTCTCTCATGAATGGTTTGGATATTGCTGGGTAGACTTCATATTTCGAAAAGGATTGTCACACTAAGATTCAAGTCATTGTGGATCTTTCAGTCTGTCTCCTGTCACTGCCTGTGAAGTGCTGGATTATTGGTATCTGTCTCCACACAGTCTCTTCTCATTGATGAGTCTATATTATACCATATAAAATTAAATGTTTGTGTTTGGGGACAGCAGATAAGAGCTTGGCGAAGCAGGCATAGTCTGCCACAGTTTGCAACAATGTTTTAAATTTTAAAGCATTTGTAGGGGAACAGAGATGACTTGTGGAAGGGCCGTCAGAGAAAGGACGAACAGTGGATGGGACCAGCCAAAAGTGACTGCAGACATTCTCATCATTTTCTTCTCCCGTTGCCAGTTGTCTCATTCTCTGCCTTCCCAGACACCAAAGAAAGAGCCTATATTTCCTATCTGTATGAGACTTTTTAAAAAACTTAGCTTTCTTAGCTGTTTCCTCTCTAGCTACCCACCTGCTGAAAATCTCCCCACCTCCAGGCAGTTAGGCTTAGGAAAATGTCTGATTTTCTTTGTGTAGGACAGGGCAGAAGAAAGAAAGCCTCCAGACAGATATGAAGGTTTTCCTGACCCGTGATTTTCCAGCCTGGGAAAAATTGAAAAATTACTTTTTATATAGTCAATATAGGCACAGAGTTAAATTTTTTAACATTTTCTAATGGTGGTGTGCCTCGTGATTTTTTTCATGAAACAAGTGTGCCTTTGCCCAAAAAAGGTTGAAAAACACTGGTCTAAAGTAGTCTAATCCAGCAGTCTGTGGCTCTTCATATGCCTATCTCTGACTCACCGAAGGCCACATCTGTTGCCTTAAACACCAGGCTTATGTTGGGGGAAAAGGTTTTCTTAAAAAAAAAAAATGAAAAACGCGTCTTCTGCCTTTTGGTGGCAATATCTTTATTTTCAAAAGTGGAGCTAGGGCCCTGGAAGGGAATATCAAGCAAAGCAATTTAAAAATAATGGGAGCATATGGCAGTGCTAGGGAAGGTGGATAAGAGCCCTGAAGATTTGCTCATCATGGTCTAAAATGACATCTCAGAAGTCTATATTTTCAGGAATGTACCACTGAAGTAATTTTTCTATGAAGCTTACTGGATTTGTTAGTAAAACATCCAAAAGTAGAAGCAATAACTTGATTTAGACCTCTTAAAGATCAAACATTAAACACAGACATTCGTGAATAAAAATCATACTATCAGGCTTAGAAGTGGGGAGGGGGGGGAGTGAATGAAAGTCCCAAGGTGGCCATGGCAGAGCTCACCCATCAGGCACATTGCTTAAGGTAAAATGTGGCAACTAGAGCACCTTTGATAATGGAGGCATTTATAGTTTCACCAGGAAATAAAAATAGCAGCTTTTTTCAGACTGGTTCTATCCCGGTTTACTGATTGTTAAAAATCACCAGCTACTCACTAAAGTGTCTTAAAAATGTTGGGCAGGAAAAGAATTTCCTAGCCTCTTCAGTTCCCTAGATTTTAGTCAGAGAATGAGATACTGAAGCTATCTGTTTCTAACCTTTCACCACTTTAAATCATTTTCAGTAGTGCCTGTTTCTGCTATTGAACGAATAAGGTTGGCTGTATAGCACCTCGCAAGCTACAACATCAATTAATCCAAATGCTTGGCAAGTACAAGCATTTGGATTAATTAGTTTGTATCAGCATAGGCTTGGCGGAATTCAAATTTAGATAATGATGCTTGTTAACATTTGACTGCTTAATCTTTCTTGTCCCATTAATAAGGCAGTTGCTGTGAATTACAAGTAGTATAATGCAACATTGTCGCAGACCTATATGTTGTTAGTTCTCATTTTTATGTCACTTGCAATCTGGATCCTCTCTTCCATTTCTGCTAACAACCTTTAGAGTGCTTGTATGAATTCCTCACATTTAGAAGCAGCAGTGCTTAATACCATCATCAGCTTTGTATGAAAGATGGGTCACCACAGGGTAATAATATGTTAGCTCAGTGTATCGGTTTGGGATGTGTGTGTGGTTTTTCTTGAGGAAGTTAGTTTTACTTTTTCTCTGTTTCCATTGTTGTGTTAGAACTTGCGTTTTTAATATAGGCACATCTAGACCTGTCTTTTAAATATGGAAAAGGGAAAATTGCATGCCAAAGTATACATTACACATTTATTTAATAGGAATACCGTTTTCCCCGAAAATAAGACATCCCCTGAAAATAAGACCTATTTACAGTTTTGCCCCACACTGAAATATAAGGCATCCCCCGAAAATAAGGCCTCCCCATAATAAGATAATAATAAATGTGTACCAGTCCAGAGTCAGTGCAGCTTTGGGACCATTTTTGGGGAAACACTAGGTGCCAGAGTCAGTGCAGCTATTCACTATACTATACCATTCCCCCCCCCCCACAGATGGGTTCTTTTTTAGAGGGGTTCTCTGAAACTTCCTTTCTCCCAAGGAGGGAAAGCAGCAGAAGCCATTGTGCATTATATTCTTTTTTCTTAGTGTTTTGAGAAAAGCAGATAAAACACCTAGGATGGTGCTGTCGCTGATAATATAACTAAAGCCAAGTTCTAGTGTGTACATTGCAAGAAAGAGGAATGCATATCATGATTTCCACTGAATTCACTAGAGTAGGACCGCAGTATCCACAAGGGATCAGTTCCAGCTCCTCCCACAATAGTGGATACAGGAAGCAATTTGTTCCAGTTTCTCGGGTTCTCTGGGTTCAGAGAGGTAGCCCTGGACCAGACTGGGTTTCCTGCCCTCCTGTGTTCCTCCAAGAGAGCCTTTCCTTAAAACAGCGGCTGACACACACACACCAGCCCAAAAGACGTCAGGCCACTAGTTTCCATTAAGCCACCTGCAATCATGTTCCATCTAGTGGTGAGTCCTGGCAATACACTTTGAGAACATGTACCTGTATATACTCGAGTATAAGTTGACCTGAGTATAAGTCGAGGGTCTTAATTTAACCCCCCAAAACTGAGGAAACGTATTGACCCGAGTATAAGTCTAGGGTGGGAAATGCAGCAGGGCCTGGCAGCAACTCCTTTGTGAGCTGGGGGAGTGGTGTATGATGTTTAAAATGACTTTTAGCCACTGATGCAAGTGCTTGGGTCAGTGGTTAAAAGTCATTTTAAACATTGTGCACCGCTCCCCTGTGATGCGGGGGGGGGTCATGAGAAGCGGCACACAATGTTTAAAATGACTTTTAGCCACTGACCCAAGCACTTGCCTCAGTGGCTAAAAGTATTGACCCGCATATAAGTCGAGGGCCCCTTTTTTCAGCCCAAAATTGGGCTGAAAAACTAGGTTTATATTTGAGTGTATACAGTATTTCTTGGTTTTGTCTTATTTCATTCAGTCATTGGTGGATAAGAAAAACCATGGATATTGATCCATGGATATGGCAGTCCTACCATAACATGTAAAGAAGCTTAATCATTGTAGTTGTAAGGTTAGTCTATTAATTAGCACCCTTGGTAGTTTTGAAAATGTGTGCAGCTTTTGACGAATTTCTGCATTTCCACATTTTGTTCTTAGACTAGGTCTGTATAGACGATGACTTGACAGTCTAGTTTTGAGGCAAATGTAAGATTAGTAGAAAATAACGGATGGTCATTATGATTTTTCTTGACTATTCTTTTATCCCTGTGGCAGAAACCACTGCATGTGCACTATTGGAGGTATGGCCTGTTAACTTGCATCTTCATTTTCTCCTTGCAGACCCTGCAGGAGGAGAAGGAAAGGAAATCTGAATGCCTTCCACCAGAACCTCATCCAGATGATCCAGAAAGTGTCAAGATCATCTTCAAAATGCCCAATGACTCTCGGGTGGAGAGGCGGTTCCATTTTACACAATCTTTATCAGTAAGGATGAACCAGAATCTCCTGATTTTGTGATTGGGGAGTTTTGGGATTTAAGAAAAAAATTGAATCATTATACTACTTCACCGGTCTAGTGGTATTATTAAGGGAGGTTTACTCAGTGGTCCATACATGTTGAAACTGAAATTGAGAGTGAAGCAAAGCAGAATGTTCTTACCCTTTTTTATAATGCTGCTCACTGTACAAATCATATCTTGGGAAGAGCCTTATAGCATAGATTAAGCTGAGAAAAAAAAACCCCACGGGCCACTCGTGTTGCTTTATAATTTATCAGAGATTCTGAATCTCTTATGCGGAAACCCAGAAGTTTTTCTGTGGCCCTGTGCAGCCCATAGGAAGCAGTGCACAGAATCCAGAGTGTCCCTGCAGTGCTCTTTAGAAACTTTTCAGGAAACAATAGGGAGGTAGTAGACGTACTCGTGAGAATTTGGGGAGCAGATCCATATCGTTTAGAAATATGGGAGAACGTACCGTTCACACATATGTTTTACACAGGAGATGGGTGTGATTTGACTTGAGATTTTTCTCTTCTGATTCCCATATCATTACAGGTCAGTTGCTTTGGTAGATACTCTTAGCAGTCAGTATGGGAGTACTGTATTGTGGTTTCGGAATCTCAATTAATTTGTTTTCTGCCCTGTTGTAAGGCATGCCTGTTAGTGAGCTAAGAGTAAGAGTGAGTCAGTAACCTTTTAGCAAATTCTTTCTTCTCTAGGTGATCCATGACTTCCTGTTCTCTTTGAAAGAGAGCCCAGAGAAGTTCCAGATTGAGGCCAACTTTCCTCGCCGTGTCCTGCCCTGCCTTCCATCAGAGGAGTGGCCCAACCCACCCACGCTGCAAGAAGCTGGACTCAGCCACACAGAAGTTCTTTTTGTGCAGGACCTCACGGACGATTGACATTTCCCCCCTAAAACAATACAGAGATGGAAAAAAGATTCCTATTACAATATTTTTTTTAAAGACTGCTGCATACAAATGAGGGATCAGAGACTCTTGTGGCCTGGGCCAGCCACGTCATGTATCTGCACTGGTGGGAGAAATGGCACACTCGCACACAATCCAACCCCTTTTCACATTCATAGGGGTGGATGAGAGGGGCCACCATTGCCATCCCAGGAGAAGGTCAGGAATCCCAGCTCTGGGTCAATATGGTGTTTCGTGAACGTAATACACCCTGACATTCTGACAACTAGAAGGCCGAATGTTTTTGCTGCTTGTGACAGCTAGAGAGGACTGTATCTGTGGGTCGGGCTGACATCTTGTGCCCTGGTTCGGAGGGACAGACAAGAGGGTTGTTTCTTCCAGCTTCTCACACTCTGTATAAATCTTTAAAAAATTCTTCTGCTTTGTAATGACCAAAGGAGAACAAGGGGTAACAGTTGAATTTCTTTCTTTTTTTAATAAGGAGCTGGTTGACATTCTTAACAGGGGTTCTTCTCCCAGGTTGTTAGCCTGCATAGTGTAATAAAACTCTGGTTCTAGTGTGCCTGTGCTAACACTTCTGACTCGCTGTGTCTTACTGCCTACCCTGACTACATTGAGCCCCGGTGCCCTACTTGATTTGAAATAACAGCCTATGCACACACAGCTCAAATGCCCTAATCCCTTGAGAGTTGTTGCCTCAGTCTGAATTCACCCTTCTTCTTTCAACTTTATGGTGGCCCCGTAGGCTCGCCTGGGCTTGCTCTGGTGGTAGGATCTTCAGCTGTGCCGGTGTGGGAGATTTCTTGTCTAACTACGTAGAAGTAGTGACTGGAGATATAGCAGAATATTTAAAACTTGCTTCTTTAAAAGGGCTGTAGAAATTTTTGCAGTCAGGGGTTAGTGAAGGGATATTTTGTTGGTGCGAATGGCTACGTTAGCTTCCCGCCTGCCAATATAAAAATGCTGCAGGAGTCAATATTGATGAGCTGAAGGTGGAATCCATATTGATCAAATGGGCCCTGTAGAGCTCTTGAATGGTTGCAGCTGTCGGATAGATTTGAGACATGCCATTTTCACATTTCGTATGACAATGATGTAGCTTTGGTTGTGGCTTTGCACTGCATGATAGGTTTTTCCAGTTCCTCCTTTAGCCCCCAGTCTCCTAAAATAGTGGGATAGTTGCCACAATGGAGACTTTAATGGGGGAGTGCCTGCTAAAGAAAATGGCAAACCTGCCTCTTCCTTCAGTGTAAGAGGAATTGTGCTGGTAAGTGCAACCCAACCTGTTATTTGCCCTCAGTCTAGAAGATTGGGCCCACCCCATCACACAGGGAGATACTCACTGAGCAAGGGCTCCCACTTGTATTTCCAACCATGTTTCTCAGTCATAGAATCTGCTTTGGCTTTTGGAAGTTAAGTGCACAAATTGGGTAACAGAGAGAGAACCCACTTATACATTTCTAAACAGAGTGAGCCTCTGTCCCCACTTGCTATTTTTATTTCAGATGATCTTGTCTTCTGTGAATCAACAGTATTTGGAATTGAGCTGGACTCATGAAAGACAAGTATTCCTTTTATTTGCCCAATTACAGCTTTTGTTCTCTGATTTATTTGATCTGGATATAACCACAGAATAAATTGGGGGGGTGTTAGTTCTGTTATGTCCTTTGGTTTATAAATCCAGAGTGTATAAGAGAAGAACATTGCTCCTGTGGAAAGGAGCTCAAACTTAAGGTGGATCTTTCTGTGTGCTTGCATGTAGTATGCTTTGGGTTCTTGGTTGAATGTGTGCATGCACACATCTTCCACCGCAAACACTATACAGTATGAACATTTTTGCAAACTCTTTGATGATTATTAATGTACATAATGCAGTTGCAACAGCTTGGTTTGATGGCACAATCTTAACTAGTAGAATAAGGTGCCAAACTACTGGTAGATGTGACTGACGATAGGTTTGTTTGACGATATATACTTGCTTTAGATATTTTTCATGTCTCCCTCTCACGCGCATATATTCTCCCATAATCTTTCTCTGTATGGTGTCTGTGGAGATTCTCAGTCATCCAGATGAGGTTATCTGGGAGATGAGTCATGGCAATGGGACTTCTATCCAGGTGGCTTCTTCACTCTGATGAAGCTACTTGGATGAGTAGTGAAATGTTTTGATCCCACAAGAAGCTCAGTTGCTGTGACTCAATTCCCAGATGCTCTGTATGGTGTGTGACTTTTCTTTAATTATCAGCAGGCAAAAGGAATGGTACCTTTGCCTCTCTGTGGTTTGTCATGCCAGGCAATTTTCTCTGAGCCAAACTCTGAGATTAGCTGGAAAATCTCACCTGATTTTATATTTTTCACCCCCCAAAAAAAAAGGACAAGCATCCTATTTTCTATGCAAAAGAGATAGGGGACGGATCTCTGCAACTTGTACCTGAACCCACAAGCAAGTTGAAACATGTTCATAAGTAATCTGGCCTTTCTCACCAGTTCACCCATAAACATGTCCAAACCCACTTGTGCATGCAAACATAGGCTGCAGAAAAGATATGTCCTTTCCCATGTATAGGATAAATAGTGGGACTGCCTTCATATAACCAATTATGGTTGTGACATCAAAGAGAAAGTGGTGTGGAGTTGAGTTACAAACTGCCCCTTTAGCATCCATGTTTTCATCATGTTTGTAAATAAGCGGTTACACCTGCAGCCTGAGCCGGAGTGTATTTTCTACCACAGCATTTCCATGCCATGCTCTGTATGTTAATTCCAACCAGTTAAGTATCAGATACCCCTTGATTTGTATTCCTGCACTGAGCAAGGGGCTTGAATTCAATGGCCTTGTAGGCCCCTTCCCACTCCATTATTCAATGAATCTAAGTAGAAGTAAAAATTAGTTGGAAAAAGTCAAATAATCCTCCCAGTGGTTCTAGTCTTTAAGTTCTAGTATTAAAGAATGGTTTAAAACTGTGATGAAAGATGTGCCATTTGTAAGTTTTGTACAACTCATAATTCTTCTAGTGGCCGTTAGGAATTTGCAGAGAAAAATCCTACTGTAAAACAGAACTGAACTTGTGGGATTTAAGCATGAAGAATGGTCACTAGATTGTGCTAATTAAGATCAGCTTCCACCTTGGGGAGAGGAATCTAACAAATTGCTATTTGGCCCCTTAAGCAGAGTAATGTTGGCATCTGCCTTAGTTTGAGCCAGTACAAGGCAGACTTGGGGGGGGGGGAGAAACACAGTTGAGTTGTTCCTGCTAGAGCTAGATCTCTCAACTAAATGTCTTTTTATTTGGAAATCGTCCTCACTGATTGCTGTGTTAGCAAACAGAATAGCAAAGGGCTGTCCATCAGCATCTTGGAAGAGGGAACAGCGTGACACTCAACTGTGTGCTGGCAGAATGTTTGCCTCCATGCTTTCTTAAGGCTGCAAGGACACTTACTACCCATCTCAGGAAGAAGCTATGTTAGTGTAATCTGTCAAAATGAAATACTTCGGTTAGTTTGAGAGGTCAGATGAGAAGTCATCTTGACCTGACTTGTTCTTGTTTGGGGTCAGCTTCTGTGGCAGAATTAATCATGTTACGTCTGTCATATATATTTTTCTACAAGCAAATCTAAATTCAAATATTTCAGGATCCTAACACACACACACTCATGGCAGTACTAACTACACAGTGGATGACACTTGGTGCTTGATCATCCTACTTTCATGGGCAGCATAAGAAATAAATTGGTGGTACTGTCACTAAAAAGCACCGAAGGTGAATCTAGGTCAGGGGTTGTAAGGTGCATATGTGATTAGAGAATTCAGAAAGCAACTCAGAACTGGATAGTTTAAAATAAGCTTATCACAAAATCTACTTTTCTAGTGGAGCTAAATGTCCTTTGTTCGAAAGAGGCCTGGTATGCATGCCCTTTAGGGAACCAGGTGCAACCAAGTTGAGCATCTTCTCTGACTAGCAGTGTGTGCTTTGAAGAAGAGTCAAGAAACTCACCGAGTGTGGCCTAAACCCATAACAGTGCTTCTCAAACTTTGGGAAAAGAGGTTCTGTATTCTTAGTGCCTGAGAGAAGACAGGTATAGCTGAGAGCATATGTGCATAAAAAGTGAAACTTGCATATCTTAATATTTTCCCCATTTTTATTTAGTTGAAGGGAAAATACATCTTATCCTGGCAGAATAAAGCCCATGCAAAGAAGACTTTCTGACCTCTTTTTTCTGAGAGGCATTTTAAGAGTGGAAACAAGTTCCTGAGAAGGGAGACTCAAGGTAATCAATGTTCATATGTTGACAGCTACTATACAGTGGTCCTCAATGACAAACTTTCTGAGAAGACACCCTTCCATGGTTAAAATTCAAAAGGGCAAAAGCAGTTTCTCTGAAGGCCACACTCCTTGGTGAGTTTGTTGGCTCTTCTTCAAGGCATACACCGCTAGTCAGAGAAGATGCTCAACTGTAAGGCTAGTTGTGAAGGCTGCTTCTGAGAAATGTAGCACTTGTTCTGTAGCATGGTTTGAAAGTACTGTACAGTTGAACCTTGACTTACATGCTGCTTGACTTGCAGCAAGAAGGGGCCTGTTTGACTTGAGTCGCAGGCTTTGACTTACAGCTCGAAGCCCCGGCGCAAGACACCGGAATCGGGCGGCAGCCACGACCCAGCATCGCGGCTGCCGCCTCCAAACTGCTCCTGCCTTCTTCCTCTCCTCCGACAGCGGCGGCTTCAGCAAGGCCAGCTCCGAGCACCTGGAGCTGGTCCTCAGCCTCACCGAAGCTGCCGCTGCTGCCAGAAAAGAAGAAGGGCCGGGAGCTCTGGGCTGGCCTCGCTGGTTAGACAGTCAGCTCAGTCTTGTAAAAAATCTGGCTGCAGAAGTCTGGTCCACAATGGAAGCATTTTAGTTGGGGAGATGTACAGCTGTGGGACTCTAATGCTAAGCATAGAGTTGTTCAGAACTTGGAACATCAGGTTAAAAATCAGTAAAACTTAAATGTTAGACATTGTTGCTATGAACATTAAAAAGTGGAGGCGTATAACTTGTGGACTATAATTCCACTGCCTCCTCCTCTCTTTGAAGAGACATTTTATTTACATCCCCGGAAGGAATCTCCTAGCGCTGCCTAGATGCCCTAAGCACATCCGATCTTGCCTGATTTCGGAAGCTAAGCAGGGTTGGCCCTGGTTAGTACTTGGATGGGAGACCTCCAAGGAATACCAGGTGCTGTAGGGGCCTGGAGTATGAACTGGCAAACCACTCTAGTATTCCTGCCAAGAAAACTCCATGGATATGGAGTCACAAAGAGTCGGTCACGACTGTCACAACACACACACACACACACACACACACACACACACACACACACACACACACACACACACACACACACAAGGAATCTCCTATCCCAGTCAAATTTGTGTTAAATTGCTGTTTTGAGGGGTCTTTTTCATCATCTGGAACAGATTAATCAACTTTCCCATTACTTTCTATGGGAAAAGTTCATTTGACTTAAGACATGTTTGACTTATGTCTAGACCTCGGGAACGGATTAATGACATAAATCAAGGTTCCACTGTATATATATATTGGCATAGAGTCTGTATAAAATGTGGCTTTGTGGCTTTAAGATAGTTTTGAGGCCAGCTTTTGATTATGTTAAGTTAGCCTTGGCTGTTCTAGCCAACATCTCTAGTTTGAGAAGGGAGTCTCTTCTGCCACTCTATCCACAACACGTTTTTCCTTCACCAAGATTTGGCTCTCTGACGGGGGTCGCTATTGCTTGAGAGTCACAGAGTAGGGTTGCTGCTTGAAGCTTCACCTTGATGAAACATGTAAAGGTAGATAATCCCCTTTTGACCACTATTTTTTAAAATATAGAACAATGCCATCGGAAAAAACGCAAAAAAGTTTCTCTCTTCACAACAAATATGGCCCACTTGGCAAGAGGGTTGGGCTGATAGTCCAGTTAGCGTCCTTTCAGGGATTCTGCGGCAGTTCCTGTGCTGACCCCTACACGAGCAAGATGTAGATACAGTGATGGAAATAAGTATTCTATCCCCTGCTGATTTTGACCGTTTGCTCTCTGACAAAGAAATGACCAGGTTATAACTTTAATGGTAGTTTAAAACAAAAAAAAAAAACTCAGAAACCCAGTGCCCAAAAGAAATGACCAGGCTATAACTTTAATGGTAGTTTAAAAAAAAAACTCAGAAACCCAGTGCCCAAAAGTCAGATAGGGATTTGCATTGTAGTGAGGGAAATAATTATTCAGGCCCCTACCAACCAGCAAGAGTTCCGGCTCCCAGGTGTCTTTTCATTATATGCAGCTGAGCTGAGGAACAACCTCTGTAAGGGAGTGCTCCTAATCCCATCTTGTTATGGTACCTGTATAAAAGACACCTGCCCAGAGAAGCTAGCAGACTCTAAACTCGCCACCATGCCAAAGACCAAAGAGCTGTCAAAGGGTGTCAGAGACAAGATTGTAGACCTGCACAAAGCTGGACTGGGCTACAAGACTATTGCCAAGCAGGTTGATGAGACGGCGTCAACAGTGGGCACGATAATTCATAATTGGAAGAAACACAAAACAACTGTCAGTCTGCCTCGGTCTGGGGCTCCACGCAAGATCACACCTCATGGAGTTGCAATGGTCATGAGAATGGTGACAAAACAGCCCAGAACTACATGGGGTGAATTTGTCAGTGATCCTCAGGGCAGCTGGAACCATAGTCACCAAGAAAACAATTGGTTACGCACTACACCATGAAGGACTGAAATCTTGCAATGCCCGCAAAGTTCCACTGCTCAAAACAGCACATGTAAAGGCCTGTCTGCCGCTAGCCAATGCACATCTGAATGATCTAGAGGAGAACTGGGTGAAAGTGTTTTGGTCAGATGAGAACAAAATTGAGCTCTCTGGCATCAACTCGATGTGTGTGAAGGAAGAAGAATGCTAACCCTAACCCAAGAACACAATTTCCACAATCAAACATGGAAGTGTACACATTGTGCTTTGGGGTTGTTTTTCTGCTAAGGGGACATGACACCTTCACCGCATCTGAGGGACAATGTATGGGGCCATGTACCGTCAGATCTTGAGTGAGCTCCTCCTTCCCTCAGCCAGGGCATTGAGAATGGGTCATGGATGGGTATTCCAGCATGACAATGACCCCAAAACACACAGCCAAGGCAACAAAGGACTGGCTCAAGAAGAAGCACATGAAGGTCCTGGAGTGGCCCAGCCAGTCTCAAGACCTTAATCCCATAGAAAGCAAAGCAATAGCAAAGTGTTCTGCTTCAAGTAGTCTCTGGGTGGTTTACAGTTTAATTATGCAGGCTATACATTGCACACACACACACCCAGCAAGCTGGGTACTCATTTTACCAACCTTGAAAGGATGGAAGACTGAGTCAACCATGAGCCGGCTACCTGGGATTGAACCCCAGGTTGTGAGCAGTTTTACCTGCAGTACAGGCATTTAACCACTGCACCATAAGGCTGAAGGCTTGAGTTACCAAACATCAGCCTCAAAACCTTCCTGACTTGGAAAAGATCTGCAAAGAGGAGTGGGGCAACATCCTTCCTGAGATGTGTGCAAACCTGGTGGCCAGCTACTGGAAACATCTGAGCTCTGTGATTGCCAACAAGGGTTTTGCCACTAAGAACTAAGACAACTTCTGCTGATAATGGCTTGAATAATTATTTCCCTCACTACCATGCAATTCCATATCTGACTTTTGGGCACTGGGTTTTTGAGGGTTTTTTTTTGTTGTTGGCATGCTGTCTCTCACAGTTACAAATAACCTATCATTAAATTTATAGCCTGCTCATATCTTTGTCAAAGGGCAAACGGTCAAAATAAGCAGGGGATAGAATACTTGCTTCTGCCACTGAGGAGAGGCATGGCATAGGGGGAAGAAGCAGAATGCTCCCCACTGAGGATTTCCTTAGGTTGAGAGAAATTGGAGGGTTGGCCTATTTGCTCTGAGTGCCATCTTTCCAAGCTATTCTTTCCTCTTTTCATGCAGAATGGTCTTCCATGCTCAAGAGGAGGAGGAACTGTTAGTGTGACCTAAGGGCTGAACGTTTCAATTCAATACACAAATTGGAAGGCTTACCTGGAATCAGGAATCTTGAAGCTAGCTATGGTTAGGAAGGAAGAAATAACCAGTACTTCTGTATTCCAGAAGACATAGGGCACCATTCTCTTGGGAGTAGACCAAGCATAATCTACTGCTACAGCCATATTTGTAATTGGTTGACTCATCATACACAAAGGGTGATCATAAATGGCTTCTCCTCAGCATGGAGAGGGGTGACGAGTGGGGTGCCCCAGGGTTCTGTTCTGGGTCCGGTGCTATTCAACATCTTTATTAATGACTTGGAGGAAGGAATAGAGTAGCTTGATTAAATTTCCAGATGATACCAAATTGGGAGAGGTGGCTAATTCCCAAGGATAGAATGAAAATTCAAAATGACCTTGACAGATTAGAGTTCTGGGCCATAGCAAATAGAATGAGTTTCAACACAGAGAAATGTAGGGTCCTGCATCTAGGCAGAAAAAATGAATTGCATAGATATAGGATGGGAGACTCCTGGCTGGAGAACAGTACCTGTGAAAGGGATCTGGGTGTCCTGGTGGACCACAAATTGAACACAAGTCAGCAGTGTGAGGCGGCGGCCAAGAAAGCCAATGAGATTTTGGTTGCATCAACAGAAGCATAGATTCTAGAGCAAGGGAAGTGATAATACCACTATTCTGGTCAGACCCCACCTGGAGTACTGTTTACAGTTCTGCGCTCCTCAATTTAAAAAGGACATTGATAACCTCAAGCGGGTCCAGAGAAGGGCGAGCAGGATGGTTAAAGGTCTGGAACATATGTCTTATGAGGAACGGTTTAGGGATCTGGGAATGTTTAGTCTTACAAAGAAAAGGCTGAGAGGGGATATATATGATGGCCATGTTTAAATATCTGAAAGGATGTCATATTGAAGAGGGGGCTGGCTTGTTTTCCATGGCTTCAGAAACTAGGACTCGGAGCAGTGACTTCAAATTACAGGAAAGATTCCATTTGAACATTAGAAAGAACTTCCTGACATGGAGGATGGTGGAGTCTCCTTCTTTGGACGTTTTTAAACAGAGGCTGGATGGCCATCTGTCAGGGGTACTTTGATGGGGGTTCCTGCATGGCAGGGGGTTGGACTGGATGGCCCTTGAGCTCTCTTCCAACTCTATGAGTCTATGGACCATGCCAGGAAGCTTTCTTA
Source organism: Phrynocephalus forsythii (assembly GCA_029282475.1). NCBI lineage: Eukaryota > Metazoa > Chordata > Lepidosauria > Squamata > Agamidae > Phrynocephalus > Phrynocephalus forsythii. Next base: position 116,150,917 of record JAPFRF010000011.1, read on the forward strand.
AAATTTACCATTTTTGAAGAAACACAACAGCTATGCCCTATAACCAATGTTTCTCTTAATTCTCCGGAGCAGTGGGTGGAGCCCCTGTCCTGTGTGATGTGCTGTGACCAGAAGCAAATGGGTGATCTTGATCCAGTACTGCACAGCTGCATAGGCTAAATGGAACACTGCCTATAAGGTAATTTCACAAGCTCCACTTGTTCTTACCTTCACAAGTACTAGATTCACATCAGACTCAATATTCAACTCTTCATTCTCCAGGCACTTTCAAAAAACTCTTCATTTCTGTAGCTTATTGCAGAGATGAACTATCATTTCCTTAATATCGCGATGATGAAACAATCAACAGCAAATTGCTTGTGGTTTCCACAGAATCCTAGAAATCCTCAGTGAACAATAGGCACAGTACGCCTCCCAGTGGTGAAAACAAAACATTTGTGGAAAAACATTCTGAGTTTTCTGTCCCCAGAAGCCTCCACAAGTGGTGTTGCAGTAAACGAGACACACAAAATCAGAAAGAGCTATCGAGACATTTCCAATTTTAATTTTCCATTCATTGGAGCAGCTGCAAGGTGAGGGAGGAGTGTGGAAAATGGCTCTCCCAACCTGTCCAAGTTGCCCACCTTTTCCTTATCCGCACTTCCTGGATGTTAGCTTGTGAAGCCATTGACTCCTTTAAGATGAAAGTCTTAATCACCTTCGGTCGTGAGATGAGGAAGGAAATGTCATAGCACAGATCAGAACTCCCGTGCTAGAGGCTGCCTGGTGACGCAGCTAACAAGGCAGTCTGAACCCCGAGATAAAGGGAGTAGTTATAAATTACTCCCCAGCAAGTGTGGCTCTGCCTTGTGTTCCCACCTAATTAATATCAGAGCTTGAAAAACTAACTTTCTGGACCACAACTCTCAGAATCCCTAGCAAATCCCAAATCTTTGGATGAAGGATTGTGAAAGTTGCATGTTGTTTTAAAAGGTCTACTTTCTATCCTGCTGAGATTATTTTGCTCAGAAGGGCAGAAAGGAGACCTTTTGTTTCTTCTCTGGCTGCCACCTCTCATGCAGCCAGCTCTGAAAAGCACACAACCTACACAAGTCTCTAAGGACCCTTCCAGATCAGCCTTTTGGAATCCTTTCAAGTTGCCTGTCAGATGTAGATCAGAATGAAATTATCTCTATGTCCAAATGACATTCCTTGTACTTCTTCTTTTTCAGTTTCCCACTCTCCCTCCCTCCCTGAAACACTGCTTTAATTTTTGTACCTCTTTGTTCCACAGTCTAGCTTTTATGATGCTTCAATTTGCTGTTTTTGTGGAACAGATGCTACCTCTACCTTGCTTGCCTCTGAAAGGAGAGGAGTTAGCAATGGGCAGGGTCAACTCTTGCACTACCTACAAATTATTGAACTGTTACTTTCAGACTCAAAGTCAGGAACTTTACAGAGCAGACATATGGACACTCAATCCGTGTACTTGCTTGCAGCAAGGACTAGCAAGTTATAGTCGTGACTGCTGATCTTCGGGGGAGATTAGAAGAATCAAAGACCAGATGGGTGTTTTTATTTCCTGATGATGGGATTGATGGTGTGCTACAAGAGAAGCAGTTGTGCGTTCAGGACGCAGAATGTTTTTTTCCTTCATGGTGAGAACAGGGTCAGGAGATCAGAAAATGAGGTCTTTAAGCTTGTGCTAGGATGGGTAAGCCAGAAAAGAGAGGGAGAAATTGGCTAGGCTAGGCACTGGAAGGCATTGCCAATAAGAAGAAGTAGAAGAAATTCCAAGATAGAAACTCACTCCTGGCACCAACTAATTAAGAACTGGTTATAGATGAAATGAGGGGAAGTGGACAGAGAGTGAACCTACTTTGGGGGAAGTTGCTATCTTTGGGAAAATTTGATGCTGATTGGTAAACTCCCTCAAAAGGTCTAGAAAGATGTACCTGTATAGGAAAACACATGAACTTTCTTAATTTAGTCTAGTCTCTCGTAAGAGAATGCTATACTCATCTGTTGCTTTGATACCTGATTTGTACTTTGCACATGTTCTGGAACCGCGCCTGAAGTTACTTACTATAAGTAGCAGCTCAGGATCGCTGGCTTTCTTATTTCCTGTGGGGAGCTATTATGAAATTGCCTTTGGCTCACATTTTTTAAGGTCCAGTTGCCTCACAACTTTTCTGAATTTCTTTTGGAAATTTTTGAAGTACTCTTTGAAATGGTTGGACTTTATCCTTTCAATTTCTTTTGCCACACTTTCAAAAAAAAAAAACAACTTCTGGGAGCTTGGTTATTTTGAGAACATACGATTGGGTTACTTAAGAAAGGCTTTACTTTGACCACCTACTGGATTCCATACATTTTGTGGGTATTTGGGTGTTCCTAACTGGCAGTGCAAGTTGTAATGTTCATCCTGGTAAATTCTGGAGCACTAAGGAGCTTGAGTGACTCAAGGTGAAAGAGAGGTACCAGGCAGGAAGACCTCCTTCAGCCATCACAACATCTGACCTTCCTGGAAGTTACCACACCCAGGAACAGCTTTGGCAGTATGGTGGTTTATGTGGGCCTCTCTGTCTTGGCCATGATTCTGACAAATCAGTATCTCTTTTTACCTTTTGTCTCTGTGTCTCTAGCCTGGGGGGGTGGGAATTAAGTTGTAAACATAAATTCCAGTAAATCTATAGCTCTCCCACAACAAAATGAGGCGATGGAAACTTGGGAATATTCTAACATGACATATCTCAGAAGATGAGAAACAGCACCTAATCTAAAGAACACCAGCTTTCCATTTAGCATATGATCTAAACCAGTGGTTCTCAACTTGTGGGTCCCCAAATGTTCCTGAACTGCAACTCCCAGAAATCCTGGCCAGCTCAGCTGGTGATGAAGACTTCTGGGAGTTGCAGTCCAGGAACATCTGGAGACTCAGAGGTTGAGAACCACTGATCTAAACAAACTACACCCATGAGGCCCCACAGCTATTTTTCACCAACCACTTCTGATTACAAGTGACATCTCACACCACTGAATGCTCCCCAACACCACACAAGGCCCACAAGAGAAAACAAGGTGTTTGGGGAAATGGCCCTAACCTAAACTTCTCTGGATGTGCTTATTTTATTACCTGCCTTTCACAACACAGTGTCCCCCTTCTTGTTTATGTTTAGTTAAACAGTCTAGTGTTTTGCCTTAGGTACATTTCATGACAATCTCTGTCTAAAGTGTTTGATGGTACACCCCAGATCAGATTTCTTCTCAGCTGTTCTGCTTTCTTGTCTTCAGACCCTCCAGCAATATTATTAAAAGATACATTAAGGACAAGGGCCTGCCATTTTGGAAACATTTATTCAAATGTCTTAATTTTAAAAAATTAAACTTATACCCTACTCATCTAGCAGCCAGCTACTATTCTGGGCAGCTACAAGAAACTAAACAAAGATATACACAAGAACATCACTTCTGGCTCAACCAATGTCCCAGCTAGCTCAGTTACTTGCTAACTAACTAATTATGAGCGGCCCACAAGCACAACAGCCATGGTTCTAAAGATGGAGGTTTCACATTATTACTGTAGCTACAAGTACCTAACTGAGCTATCTCTAAATCTATCTTATTTATTTATTTATTTATTTATTTATTTATTTATTTATTTATTTATTTTTACAACTTATATGACGGCCACTACCCAAAGGTCCCTGGGTGGCTTACAATAAAGAATTAAGATAGTTAAAACATCAAATATCAATAAATAATTAAAACAATAATAAAAAACCTTACACTAAAATCATTACACTAAAATTGCCATCAGAGGACCCACAATTTATGTTGTATCTATTAAAAAACTTCTGGAACAGGAAGGTTTTTACCTGGTGCCAAAATGTCATCAATGTTGGCACCAGGCGGATCTCACTTGGGAGGGCATTCCATAGCTTGGGGGCAGCTGCCGAGAAGGCCCTGTTCCTACAAGCCATCCCTCTCACCTCCTTGAGGGATGGCTCTTTCAAGAGGGCCCCCTGGCTCAATCTTAATTGCCGGGTAGGTTCGTATGGAAGGAGGCGGTCCTTCAGGTATCTAGGTCCTAAGCCATTTAGGGCTTTATATGTCAAAACAAGCACTTTGAATTGGTCTCGAGCAGCAACTGGTAACCAATGAAGGTTATACAGAATCGGCGTGATGTGATCCCTGGCGGCCCCACCGCTTACCAGCCGCGCCGCACAATTCTGAACCAGTTGCAATCGCCGAACCGTCTTCAAAGGCAGCCCCATGTAAAGTGTATTGCAGTAATCAATACGGGATGTTACCAGTGCATGCGTAACTGTCATGAGGCTCCGTTCATCCAGGTGGGGGCGTAGCTGATATATTTTCTGCAGCTGGAGAAAGGCACCCCTGGCCACCGAGTCCACCTGGGCTTCCAGAGTTAGACCAGGGTCCAGGAGCACCCCCAAGCTACGGACCCTGTCCCTTAGGGGGAGTGCAACCTCGTCCAGAACAGGGAGGTGGCCCTCTAACCTGTCCGGCGAAGCACCCACTAACAGCACTTCCGTCTTGTCTGGATTGAGTTTCAATTTATTAACCCTCATCCAGTCCATTATCTGGTCCAGACACGAGTTCAGCACAGAAACCGCCTCACCTGGATTGGTGGAGAACGAGAGGTAGAGCTGAGTATCGTCAGCATATTGCTGACTCCTCAGCCCAATCCTCCTGATGACCTCTCCCAGCGGTTCCATGTAGATGTTAAACAGCATGGGAGATAGTATTGAGCCCTGTGGAACCCCATGACGTAAACGCCATGGGGCAGAGCAACTGTCCCCCAGCACCACCTTCTGGACATGGTGAGCCAGGAAGGAGCGGAACCACAGCAAAGCAGTGCCTCCAACCCCCAACCTGGCCAGCCTATCCAGAAGGACACCATGGTCGATGGTGTCGAAAGCCGCTGAGAGGTCCAGGAGTATCAAGAGGGTCGCACTCCCCCTGTCTCTCTCCCAGCAAAGGTCATCATACAGGGCGACCAAGGCAGTCTCTGTGCCAAAACCCAGCCTAAAACCAGATTGAAATGGATGCAGAAAATCCGTTTCATCCAGCAGCGACTGTAGTTGCCCAGCCACCACCCGCTTCAACATCTTGCCCAAATAAGGGAGGTTCGCTACTGGCCGGTAGTTCACCACCAGCCCTGGGTCCAGATTAGGTTTTTTAAGGAGTGGTCTGATTACTGCCTCTTTTAAGGCAGCAGGGACCACTCCCTTTCTTAATGAGGTATTTACAGCTTCCTGGACCCAGATGCGAACCCCCCTGGCAGATCTTTCAATTAGCCAAGAAGGGCAAGGGTCGAGCAGCCTGGCGGTAGAACGGACAGATTCCAAGCACCCTGTCAACATCCTCGGGTCTCAGTAATTGAAACTCATCCAATAATGCTGGACCTAAGCACGGCGCACTGGAAAGGGTGCTGATTTGAATGCACACTTGCTCTCTCCTATAGCCATGTGGAACACTTTATAAAAACCATTACAGACAGACACAAAACTGGGGAAATTGTGGTTCTTCTTGGTTTGTAGTTTGTCAAAGTCTGCACACCATGAATTTCTGACCTTTTCTCTGGTGCATCATACATCGGTTTGTCAGTTTGGTGGAAGCCAGACAGGCTTCCTCTCAAGAGGGCAACGGCGGCAGAGGAGTAAGAGGTAGAAGCAGGAACAAGTAGGGAGGCAACAGGCACAGTGGGAAGGTAGTAGGGCAGGGTGTGGAAGCAAGGAAAATGAACCTGAAAGTTCATTAAATCACCAAGACGTTTGTTGATTCAGGAAAATCCAGGTTTTTCAGTTTGGACAAACCTGAACTGACCCAAACCAACAAACCTGAGATTTTCCACAAACGTCCTGGTTCATGCCCACCTCTACAAACTGTCCATGATACTTAACAAATTAGAGACATGTCGCAACAAACTTTTCACTCTAGCTAGGTCTTCAGGAGGACATCTGCCTATAAGAGTGATTTGCTTCAGATGGCGCTGGTGACAGTGAATATGACATAGAAAGACTCTAAATTTGACATCCAAAAGCACAGTGGCATGCTCCGAGTGGAAGGGGGAAGTGCTGTGGCTGGGAGGGGCAATGTCCCAATCCCACAGAAAGGGCTTCCACGTGCCACCTTTGGCACCCATGCCCTAGGTTTGCCAATGCTGTCCTAGCCTGTACAGGGTTCCTGCCAGGAGAGTTTAAGAAGACGGCAACTACAATCTGCACACAATTTGTGCTAGCCTGTTGCTTGAAACCAAAGGCAACACCGAGACAGTCTTCCTTGACTGGCTTTGCAGTACGTGAAAAATACCCGCATCTGAAGAGGCTATACCACCAATCCACTTTTTGAGTAAAAAGGTGGGCAGTTTCCATTACTGATACTGCAAGAAGGCACCACAGTGTGAGGTGAGTTAAGCACAAGAATGTTATCTTCTTCAAAGCAGTTGTCATAACTATGAGCACTTCCTGTGAGCCAGCTGTGGTATTGGAATGACTCCAGATATGTAAAATGACAACCAAAATACTTGTTCAGTTTCATGTTCACTTTCAGCCTAGCCTCAACTGTAATGCCGTTCTTAGCTCCTTGGAGGAGGAACAGGATGCATCTAATAATACTTAACAATCGTCCTGAGAGCACTGCCTCCACCAAGAGAAAAGACTGGCTTGCCCTCATTGGTATACATCATACATTTATTAGTGAATATCCCTCTCAAAATCAGCCACAACATTAAAAAAAATAATGATTGCACTACTTGATCAAGCAGAACTAGCAACTTTCATTTTAAAAAAAGTACAAATCTGTTAAAAATTTCAATCAGTATAATACACATATATATAATACAACATACTAGTTATGTTAAATGCTACAAACCAATATGATTCCAATGGAATGGAAAAACAAAACAAAACACTTTTTTTTTAGATTTAAGAACATTTTTCTTCTCTATATATTAGGCTTTTTTTTCAAATACATACATGGGAAAATGAGGTAACTGTAAATGTGCAAGTAACAGAGCAAAAAAAATTATATATATATATTTATAATATATATATAATATATATATATAAACTTTCTAACACAGAACAAATGCCCTGGTGCCCTAACAGGGAGGCTCTTCTCCTTGTAGGGTGAAACTGAGCTATCCCTCTGGAGGGCACGGGACTGGTATAAAAGAACAGTAAACAGTCCACTATCCCACCACAGGAAATCATTGGTAAACAGTGGCATCTACAGCGCAATCAGCAATCACAAACATCCTAAATAAATGTTTTAGTAATTATTTGTTGTCTTTTTTTTTGTCTTTTGTTTTTAATGATAATAATTTTAGCTGCTCATTGGAATAAATTCTGCAGCACACGAGCTGTGAGCTTTCGAGTCACCATCAGAAGAACCGTAAGGCTTTTCTACCCTCCCCACCCCACCCCACCCCCCAAAATGACCTTTCAGGACTTTAAAAGAAAAAAAAACCTATGGCAGAGGAAGGAGAAGAGAGTATTGAGAACAGATGAACGGGCCATCGGCATTATTCTGACTGGCTATAAATATAGAAACACCTCCCGCGGGTTGGTTTATTTTATTATTATTATTTTTAAATATATCTATATACAGTAGAGAACCTTTGGTTATTTGTGTCCTGTGGAATAAGGTTTTTGTCTTTCCTTTTAAAAAGCTGTGAAAGGAGCGGGAAAGGCTGGGGCAGGAGGTGGGTCTGACACAAGGCACTGGCTTGACATGTCGGGCGGGGAGGAAGGGGGATCACAGAAGGACAAGGAAGAATGGAGCTGCTGGTGTCTGTGCAGTTTTACTATGGCAAGTGGCCGATTCCTCTCTGTGTGCGTGCCCATGTCCACGGTTGCGCGCACAGCTCAGGCTCTGGCTTAGGTGTCCAACTGCAGCTATCCTGATTTTTTTTTGGGGGGGGGAAGGGGAGATGGGATGGGAGTGGCAAGAGGAAGAAATTAATTATCTGACCTTATCCAAATGACTGCACCATAACCTGCGTCAGCCAAAAAAAAAAAAGCAGGAAAACTGTTGGGGGGGAGGGGGAGGGGAAGGAAGGCCGTAAAAATAGTCATCTTATTGCCAATTCAGGTCACTGAGTTTTAAGAAAGAACGAATGAAAGCTGGGCCCTGCCCAGATTTCACAAAGTTAATTTCTAATTCATTGATTCTGGCAGCAGGCCAGCTGCTTCTGTCAAACGGGCTGCTGGTCAGCCCTAGTAACAACCAAGCAGGCCTCCGGCCAAGTCGGGGTCTCCGGCTGCAGGAACGAAAGGGAAGGAAGCAAAAAAAAAGTGGCTGTTGTCCTGAATAGAGGAGACCCAAATACAGTTCCCCCCCACCAGCCCCCCACCTAAGTGCTTTCTAACCTTGACTGGGCCAAGAATTCCAGCAACTGCCCAGGGGAAAATGGCTGCTCACCCCTTGCCATGTATGGCTGTGAGCACCAGTGGCAAGAGGCCTGGCCTGGATATAGAAATAAAGGATTTTTACCCTGCTTTTTGAGGTAAGTATTGCTGAGAGCCGGTGTCCTCAGAACAACACCGACAGTGATGCTGGCGCTTGCCCTCTGGTTTTAAGAGAAGACGCTGCCCCACCCCACCCCACCCCACCCCGTAGCTTCCACCCATGCCCAAAGTACCCCATGCAGAAGACAGTTAAGTGGAGGTGGGCAGCTTCCCCGCCTTGCAGATTAATGGGGTATTGCCTACTTGTTGCATATTCCTTCAAGCCTGCTGGCTTTCACGTGGCCATTTGCCCCGGAGAGGATTCAGGCACAGGACCTTGGGAAACTAGCAAATGCCCCGTCTCTCCCAAGTCAGAAATTCATTTGATTCTCTGGCACAGTTCGCCCCGGAGCCTGGGGCTTTTTAAGACGACAACTCTACGAATGCCCTGGGAAGGATGGGATCTGGCTACAACTCCCAGACCGCTTCTTTTAGTCAGCGGTGGTGCTAGCTGTGGCGTCTGGAGAATTTTCATCCAGACAAATAATAACAATAGCAATAATAATAAAGGAATCTGTCCGAGCTCTGGTGAGCCTGAAGGAGCAAGAGGAGCAGCCCATTTCTCTGCAAAGGTCTGGAGGGAGGGGGGATCCTGTCGCTGGCTGGAGTGGGGATTTAAAACCAGGCCCACCCTTTAGGCCCTGCCACTGTCACTGCCCTCGTCTGCCACCCACTTGGAAGGGGGAGGGAAATGTGGGAGGCTAAAACCCTGGGAGAGGCCATCATCGGTTTCAAGAGCCACATGGCCAAGAGGTGGGGTCTCTGGAGGGCCGGAAGGGGAGGCCTCCCTGGGGGGCAGCAAAGGCCGGCCTCTGTCTGACTGAGCCACACTTGCCCTTGGGGGAGGCAGGGGATGAAGGGGGGGGGCTCCCCTGATGGGAAGAGTAGAAAAGGGGAAAAGGCCAGGGGAGCAGGGAAGAAAGGAGGAGGTCAGCAGGCCTGGCTTCTCCCACCTCTGCAGCACCATGAAGGAGAAGCTGCACCTGGCCAAAACCCTTCCTTCCAAGAGAGCTATCAACCCCTCTGGAAGTCCTGGTTGAGGCTGAACTTTGGTGACCCCCAAACCTCAGGTTCAGTCTACCAAGGACTCCCCACCTCCCCCTCTGGACCCAGTCAGGTCTCCAATCAACCTTTAATTTAGAAGAGGGGAGGGGAGGGGAGAGAGAAATGCCCTTGAAAAGCGTTAACGGTCCTTATGAGGCGTTGCGGACATGTGCAGTACAGTGCATGGCAGTAATCAGCTGAGCACGAATAACTCCCTCTTCCCCACCCCACCCCCATCACCCCACAGCTGGCTAGAGAGATAGCCAATACCACGTTCCAAGCTGGTCATAACATGCATGCATAATTTGTGAACATTTACATTAGGTTTTGTCGTCCTCTCAGAGTCTTTCCACCAGGCTTGAGAACACAAACCAACTACACGGCGAGGGCTTCTCTCCTGTTCCACGGCATAATCATGCAAAACAACTTTTTAAAATTATTTTTTTTTTAACGATAACAGGTTTGTTTGTTTTCGTAACAGGGTGGCAGGTTGGTTGCTTTCCCACTTCAAATCAGCAGGTATTTTAGGTAGGATAGTGTAGGTGTGCAGACACAGGAAGGCACACAGCTCAAGGGGTGTATGCTTGTCACAGCAAAAAACACCTAAGGGACCTGACCCCAGAGCACAAGCATCAGGCCATGCAGAAAAACTCACTGGGATCCTGGCAGCAGCAGCAGCAGCAGTAGGCCAAACATGATGGGGCAAGAGAGAGAGAGAGAGAGAGAGAGAGAAAAGCGGGAAAGGAGAGAGAGAGAGAGAGAGAGAGAGAGAGAGAGAGAGCAAAGTAGGTAGACAAGCCAGAAGGAGATGGAAGTGCCTGCCTGTGGGGCATACAGCATCTGGGGGTGAGTCGGTGGGGGCGGGGGCTTAGCACCAGATGGGCTTTCTCCATGATCACTAGTGCAAGGATAGACAACAACACGATTAATAAATAATTCCCCATCTGCTCTCTCTCTCTCTCTCTCTCTCTTCCCCTAACATCCTGCTGCTGTGACCCTCACAGCTGCCTAACAGCTTTCGGGGGCTTAGCCTGGGGTCAGCTCTGAAGAGTGGGCGGGATTTTAGAGTGGGAGGGTTGAAGGCTTCTGCTTCAATCTGTCAACCTCCCCCCCCCCGCTCCTTGCCCATCTTGTAGAACAGACAATCTCCTAGGAATACTCTAAAATCAGTGACAAGCTTGATTTTGGGGAGGTCTCACAGAAAGGACCCCAATGTCCTAACAAGAACAACACTTGGGTTCTTGCATGTGAGGGAAAGAGGCACTGGCACCAGCTGTTAACATGATTTTAAGTTCCCATGATAAAGGCCCCACAAAGTCAGGTGCCATCCAATTATGTCTCCACAAAACAGAGCCAGCTGCAATGTCAGAAAATTTTTCACTCAAACACTCCTCCTTGCTTTCTCCTTTCCCATCTGCCTTTCCTTCTATCTATTGAGAGAAAAATGGGTCTTTTCCCTCCATCATTGCCTCATATCGAGGGCACTTTAAGGGAATATTGCTTTTTCAGTTCCCTTTTAATTCCACATTCCACTGCTAGTTGCAAGAAGAACCCTGAACACCATTCCAACACCTGAGGCGTACAGGAACCAGCAGGGTGAATGAGAAGTGGAGGGGATTATAGTGGGAAAGGGAGGACATATGTAGGGGGCGGGGACCCAAAATGGGGCACTGAGCCATAATATGGAATGGGGGAGAAGGAGAAACGCATCTAGCAAAGGCCTCAGGCTTTCGCCACTCGTGTTGCAGCCAAACAATCCTGCTGCCATGCAATACTGTGTGCTCTGGGTGAGCTGCTGGTGGGAATGAAGCAGGCACTTCCTCACCTGCCCCCATTTTGAGCTGCTCGGCTTTCAAGGGCCCACGTCTGGCCCCGCTAAAAGGGGAATAAATTCAAAGTAAAGTCTGGGTCAGATAGCCACACAACCAAACAAAAACAGGAAAGGAAACTCATAAATAAAAAAAAAGGAATGCAAACACCTGGAGAGTAATGGCGCAAGGATAGAGAGTCTTTGGAGTGCGGAGCAACACAGGGAGGCCTCCCCCTGCAAAGCATGTCACCACAGAGCTGGCTTGACCACCTGGCCCAGTCCATGCCATGGGGTGAGGGGGAGGGGGTGTCATACATTGCTTATGTTCTCACCACATCCCAGGAGCAGCCCTAGAGGCTAAGCACACAGGCTGGCCCAAGCCCCTGGTCCAAGGTCCGTATCCTGGAGTGAATTTGTGCAGCAGTGTGTCAACGGGCCTCACTCGGCCTCCCGGTGAACTTCTGAGGCATCTGCCCGGCAGATTGGACACGTGCGGTTTGCCTGAAATTATCAAGGGGAGAATAAATCTTAGGATGTGCCCAAACTCATTTGTCCAGTGCAGCTGCCTTAGAATCATAGAGATGGAAGAGACCTCAAGGGCCATCCTGTCCAGCCCCCTGCCATGCAGGAACCCCCATCACAGTATTTCTGACAGATAGCCATCCAGCCTCTGCTTAAAAACCTCCAACGAAGGAGGCTCCACCACCCTCCGTAGCAGCATATTCCACTGCTGGACAGCTCTAACCGTCATGAAGTTCTTCCTAATGTTCAAATGGAATCTCTTTTCTAGCAGTTTGAATCCAATGCCCAAATCCTAGTCTCTGAAGCCTTAATTGATCCAATACAGTGTAGTGTGGCATCTTTGGTTTGGAGTCTCTGCCCATGTCAGCAGAATCACCACCAAGTTAAGAGATTATTAAGATCATTCGGTTGCCCTTCCAGGGACCATTGTTCAGTCAACAATGACAACAGCTGTCATCAAATGTGAAATCCTACATCATCCACTACTTGTGCCCAGGTAATAATCTGTCTCCGCATTTTGGGACCATAGATAAATGATATTTCCCATGCAGGTCCACTCTCATTTCTGAAGAGGTGACCATGTCCACAAAAGTTCACATTAAAATATTGGAATCTTTAAGGTGCCATGTTGTTGTATGCTTCCTTTTCCCATTTTATTGTTTTGTTTTTGTCTGACAAGGTATGGCAAGTCATGGACCTAGACCTGCTGAAAAGAGATCATTTATAATCAGCAAGAACGAATCTGAGATGGATGCCTTAAAAAGTTGGAGATATAAATGCCCAGGGCATCAACCAGCAGGAAATAAATTCAGGAGACCAAACACTATTGGAATAAAGGAGTCAGGCATGAAAGGCCTCATTCAAAAAAAAACCCCTTTAGACCAGGACCTGGTTAAAAAACAGAAGCAGATTTACAGAATAGAAGGAAAGATTTGCAGCCAACTCAGGTAAGCAGGCCAGTCCTCCGGGGATCGGTATTAGGAGCAGAATTATTTAAAGCATTCACACATAGGTATCACTGCTGCCAAGTACACCATGTATTTGCCCGGCAAGGATGTAAGCAGTTGGGTCCTCTAAGGACTTGTATCAATACCATTGTTCACCATTGATCTGGATGAAGAGGTAAGTGACGAACTGGCCATGTTTGCAAGCAGCACCAAATTTGTTAAGACAGTGAAAATCCGAGTAATTTAAAAAAATGGGAAATGAGATTCATTGTGACTAAGTACTGCAAATGCAAAGTAAAAGATAAACTAATGAAACACACCAAAAAGCATTGACTCGGGATGCCACAAGAGTGAAAAAGGCAAAGTTGTTGTTGGAAACTATATCAGAGAAGGGCAAAAAAAACACAGTAAAATTATGTTCTTCCATAAATCTACAGTGCTGTCACAATTAGAATACTGTTGTACCATTTCAGGTAACCTATCTCAAATAGAGAGATAAAGCCAGATTGGCGCAACAAAGCCTAGCAAAGGTGGCATTCCCTATCAAGAAAGACCCTAAATATTTAAGCCCCTTTTTATTGTACAAAAAGATCTAAAGTACCAGGTCACACACAATATCAGCTTCCTGTCAGTTAATCTCCCTTTGTCTGTTCTACTCCTGACTGTAATTCGTGTGTGTGTGTGTGTGTGTGTGTGTGTGTGTGTGTGTGTGTGTGTGGCAATTTATCAGTCTTTTTCTCTAGGCTATGTTGTTTACAAAAAGATGTGATATTAACTTATAGAGTTATAAATGTTATGGCAAAGTACTTTTCCCATAACCTCAGAACCTAAGGCCACCAAGTGAATTTGATAAAGAATCTAAGACAGAAGGCAGTATTTTCTCAAACAAAGTGTAACTGCCACAAGCTTCGCGACTACAATAGGTGACAATGATTGCTGGCTTACATAATAAGATTCATGGACAAAACTTGGTGAAGTTACAGCTTGGGGTGTTTCCTTTATATGCTGCATGTGGGCTTTCATGGAAAAGCCCGGTGAACCCTCCTGGAAAGAGGATGACTAAACTTGACTTCTCATCTGACCTAGTAAAGCTGTTATCGAAATCTCTTAACAGTTATAGTTTGCCCCACCTCTCCATTAAAACTAGAATTCTTTGTTATCTTCAGGTGAACTCCTGTGATTAACATACAACTTTATTTGTACATAGAGAGCCTGGAGGCAGCATGGGCAAAGGTAAGTTATAAAGTGGATCAGAGATGAAGAGCAACTCTCATTTTAGCCAAAATGTACCCTGCCACATCCTGATGGAAGTACAGCCCAACAGCTCTTAGAGGGGCTGCCAGAACTCCAAGCAACCTGTACCCCATGACTCATGTCAGGAATGTTTTATAAGTGACCGAAGCTAAATTCATATCAAATCATTTGCAGAAAGCTCCTCTCTTCCTCTATGTGTCTCATTCCATAAGTATACTCTTCCTGATAGTCTCCTTATACTGACTGCAAGGATTCCCCGGCTACAACGCCTCTAGACAGAACTTCTGGTCTTACCTTTAACCATTTGTCGATGCACTTAGCGTGGAATTCGTGGTTGCAGGGCAGAACTCGCAGCAGCTGCCTTACTTCAAAGTCACTGAAGCACACAACACACCTGGGGACGGGAAAGAATCCAGTCAGCTGAGTTGCAGGAATTCAAAAGAAGGAACCACGCATGAACCTAAAGCAATAAAGCTGGGGTGGGAAACCTTTCAACCCTCCAAATGTTTTGGACTGTAATTCCCAGAAGTCCGAGCCTATATAGCCAATGATAAATTACTATGGGAGCTGTGGTTCCAAAACATCTGGAGGGCCAAAGGTTCCCCACCCCTGCAAGAAATCATTTTCAACAATTTTATGAGTCTGCTTCCTTCTTCTGCCAAGATTCTCTTATAAACTGTCAAAAAAGTAAATAAAGCCAAAGACAAAGCAAAGCATGCTGCTTATATTTTGCCCCATAGCACTTAAAGCACTCTCTGGACTGTTTACAATTTAATTATGCAGGCTACACAATGCCCCCCACCACGATCTCGGAAGGATGGAAGGCTGAGTCAACCAGAACCTGGGATTGAACCCCAGGTTGTGAGCACAGTTTTGGCTGCAGTAGAGCAGCTTAAGCGCTGGGCCATGAGGCAAATAAAGGAGATGTAGATTAAAGGAGAGCTGCCTAGGTGCCCTAAGCTCATCCGATCTTGCCTGGTTTCGGAAGCTAAGCAGGGTCGGCCCTGGCTAGTACTTGGATGGGAGACCACCAGGGAATACCAGGTGCTGTAGGGGCCTGGAGTAGGAACTGGCAAACCACTCCAGTATTCCTGCCAAGAAAACTTCATGAACATGGGGTCACGAAGAGTTGGTCACGACTGTAATGACACAACACACACACAAGATTAAAGGAGAAAAACCACTGGCCCATAAAAGGACATAATGTGTCCTATAAGAGACTTCGCACTGACCTCACCTCCTCCACTAAACTCTCCCTCCAGGGAAAATAGTAGCCCCACCAACATTGATAAAACACACCAGTAAGGATTCCCTTGTGTTTTTAGGGGGTCTTCTCAGTTACCACCAAGCAACCTCTCAGCAGAGATAGGAGGTACATAGTCTTCCACTTAGTTACCACTTCCGGGAGCCAAGCTGAACTCATGGTCCAGGAAATGGCTTTAAACAATTTTGAACAAAACAAAATTCCATGACTCCATTGCCACCCCAGCACCAAGCACAATTATCCACAGAAATATGTATGTGGTGCTTCAAAAACAACAATTTTCTGTGCTTTCCAAACTTGCAATATTACACTAAAAGATGAGAAAAATGACGCTCTGCACTGTCAGACAAGAATATCACAACAGCCAGCAAAGCAGAATCTATATAACACAGGAAACAAAAACAAAAACTAGTTACCCTCCAACGTAAACCATTTTTAAATGGTTTCCTTTAAAAAATTAAAATAAAAAAACTGAGTAATCTTTTCCAAAGACGAACAGTTTTGTCAACCTACATCTGTCTTCGCAGTATACCCCATGGTACTTAAAAAATCTACACACATTTATTTAATTTGTTAAGACACTTATATATCCTATAATCTACTTCATTTTCACTGTTTAGGAAGGGTCAGAAAACAACATCTGCAAACATGCTGCTTTCCAGTATGTTATAATGATGGACCTGATTTCGGGAATCCAAGGGTCGTTAGAGCATCTAACCAGCATCTTTCCCATACATCAAACGAATTGCCTGGCATTTCCAGACTGCTCAAAGTAAATGAAGCCACTGCAAGATTTCCCCAGTCTCTCCTTCTACTTACAATGTTTGTTCCGACTGATGGCTCTCTGGGTTGAAGCGGTAGGATGGAAGGTGCTCGATATCTGCTTTGGTGAGTCCCCGTGGCTTGGCTTCTCCTAACCTCTCGGCCAAATTCAGCAATGCCTGGTACATTTGTTGTTGTTGTTTTAGTTAAAAAAATAAAGCATAGGTAAGGGAGAAACACTATACAGTGGTACCTTGTATAAAGGAATTAATTCATTCCAAATGAAAGTATGTTAAGCAAATTTTCCTTTATACAAATTTCCCATAGGAATGCATTGAAAACAGAGTGTTCCCTAACCGTGACCATTTTTATGTTGTACAGATTCACCCCATAGATGATTCTGTTAAGCAAATTTCCCATATCTCCGGAATTTTTTATGTTGTACAGATTTTATGTTATACATACCATTTGTTATACGAAGGTCCACTGTATACCACTTTCCTTCTGGGTATAGCCACTCTCTCCATTTTCCTCTATGGTGGAGATGGGAATCTTTGTCCTGCCCCGCTAGATTAACTGGATCACAACTCTTAGAATCCCTTACCACAGGACATGCCAGTCAGGGTTTCCAGGAGATTAAAAGTAACACTTGAGGAGGACCAAGGGCTCCCTACCAGTGGCCCATATGGTCTGCAGCATCACAGAACATAGGCATGAACCTTCTCCTTCTTTGGCCAGTCCAGAGCTGGGTGGCATCCTTGCCTCCCAAAGGAATCACCCAAGACCGCCCCAATCTCTTTTGTTGTGCTTTCACCTACCCTACACCTACCTTCCTTCAACAGAGCAGACCTAAGCCGATTTTACAAGAGCTTGCTCAGCCAAACTAGACCACCATGGTCTGGCTGCTCTAGACCTAAGTTGGGCAGGTGTCAGGCTTGCATAATCTATTCTGCTTTTCAACAAAACCCCCGGGATTTACCAGGTGGAGCCTAATGTAAAAGATATATCCTGGATCAAACAGTTGTGAGCCCCTCAAATTTGCTTTGAGTATGAGAACCGAATAAAGCATTGACATTTAAAATCCACTCCTTGCTACCCCAAGTATTCTTCTTCTCAGCAACATAATTATTCTGTGATTTTAGATGGATTGCCACACATTATTGCTTTGCCTGGATTTATAATAATACCTGTGTTTTCCATGTTACTTTCCATCTCTCATAATGGAATTTGCTTTCTTTTAATCATTCACGTACTGTTTTTAGCTTTAATACTGACTTTTAAATGTTGTAAGATGCCTCTTCAAATTCACTGTTCTTAAACTTGAATATGTCTGGGTTGTATATTGTCCTCCAATATTGTAAGTTGCTTTGGGTCCTTTTCCATGGAGAAAGGTGGGGTAAAATATTCAAAAATAAATAAATAATTGAGAGAGCGAGAGTGTGTGTTTATGTATGTACTCTGTGCCATAAAGTAGGTCCTGAATTATAGGGACCCTAATAGGGCTCTCAAAGGTAAGTAAGATATTTAAGAAGGGATTTTACCAGTCCCACTCCCCCAGTGAGTTTCCATGGCCAAGCGCCATTTGATACCTGCTTTCCAGAGCACTAGTATCACTCTATCCGCTACACCACACTGTCAATCTCTCAAGTATGTGAGGAAGAAATTATTTTGCTGCTACAGTACTGCCACTACTCCCATTATTATTAACTAACTGGGAATTACAGAAACTTGCACATGTACTGCAAATCATGAAGAGATCTATAAACTATAACATGGTCTGCTCTCCCCTGCTCAAAATCTCTTCTACCTTCTGATGCTCAGCAGGGACAGAGAAGCCAACCCACCTCGTAATTTTCCATCTCTACATCATCCACATCCAGGTCCAAGCTTATTGTGGGCCCCACAGCTGTCGGTGACACGGGAAGCATTGAGCTGCAATTTTTAAAACAGCAAAAATGTGATTAGCAGAGGCAGATGACACACAGATGCCCAAACACACACAAAGCAGAATCAAACTCTTTGCTTTGAACCAGTAAGTACGTTGCTTGAAAAAAGGGAGCGGCCGTATTTCCTCAGGAGAATGACCTTGGGAGGCAATGCTTTGGATGGCAGACACCTACTCCCATGTCCTATAAAAGGAGGAGCCCTGCCCCACAGAGCCCTTCTGTTCTGCCTGGGAACAAACAGTCAATGGGTACTCACAGGAAATATGGCAGGAAGCTCGGGTAGTAGGGAGGCGGGGGTGGCGGCGGAGGCGGCAGTGGCTGCTGCAATCTGTATCGCTGGGTATTCAGTCGCCGGGGCATCATGTGTGGATATGGCTGTCGGAAACATCAGGAGCTGGGTCAGTCTTGTCGCCATGACAGAGTTGCCTAATCCCTAGGCCGAGAACGGGCAGATCCTGCTCCATAGATACAGCTGGATATGGCCTCAATCAGCTTTTCTCTGATGCTCAGCCCTCTTCCCCTGCCAACAAAATACTTCCTATCTCCTATCAGAAGCTGATTAGAAAGGACAGATTTCCTCTGCTCCTTCTCTGCTCCTACGCTTCATTTAGGATTTCTAAAAGCTTCCAGTGGTCAAAATATACATGTTTGATTTTTCTTTGGGTGGGGAGGAGGGGGAGAGATGGTTGTTTATTTGTTGAAAACTTCATTGTATAGTGCAGACAACATGGGAGAGGGGTCATTGCTGGAGAGAGAGAAAGTGACCAGCCCTCAACCCCCCTTCCCAGACTGAAAATATTATCCTTCATAGAATCAGGTTTCTTTAAAGCCCCACATGGTGCTAATAAGGCTTTTAAAAGGGGCTACGTAAACCCTGAGAGGAGAGCAGTTATGGGAGGGCAGAGCTTGCTTGTGGAGGAGACGGGTATGGGCAACCAGTCTGAGAGCCAGTCCCTAATCATCCCATCAATGTGGGCTTAAAATTGGTTTCCCTAAACTGAAAAACATACTCCATGTGGATGGAAAAGCAGTTCTGCATCCAGGCAAATAGAGGTTCTGCATGAAGCACAGCCAAATTTGGCAACAGACTCTATTGCACAAATCCAGCAAACGGAGGGAACTTCATCTGCTATTACCTAAACTGCATCACTTTTTCTGGTCGTGCAAACAATGGGGAGCAGAACACTCCACAAGGCACAGAAATTGCACTCTCTGAATTTCTTATCCACCTTAGCCTTCTGGCTTCTATGATGTCAGCAAGTAGTGCCCTTCATGCACCTTTTAGCAGCCACAAAAAAAACTAGAAGCCAACAGGCTAAGAGAAGGAGAAGGGAGGCTAGCAATATCCCATGTCCCTTACACAATATTCCAACTGATAAGTGGAATAAAGAAATCTTGACAATTGGGAGAACAGTCACACTAGGACATGAGAAAAACCTTAAAGAATGAAAAGACCCTCCAAGTAGACCTAGGGCCTTTTTACACGACCCCTAAGATCCGCTGGCCACTTAAATTCGGACCAGAGATCTTAGGGGTTCGTCGCTCTTCCTCTTTCCCCACCCCCCTCCGCACTTCCTGGTTGCTGGCTGCGTGAGGGAGGGAGAAAAAAGAAAGAAAAGAATGCCAGTTTACCTCCGTTTTGTTCCCGGCAGCATTCAGATCTCTTAAAGGGGCGGGGCGCAAAAAAAGAACAAACAGAAGCCAGGAGAGCCCGGCACTCACTATCCTTACACCGGATCAAATATTTGTCACATCCAAAAAGCAGGTACCTGAAAGCTGCGCTGGGACGCGCTAAAGTGGGCGGGGTCGCACTTAATTTCCTGTTAACTCCGGAGCTGGTGGGTAAACATTTTTAATCTCCGGAGCTGGGAGCCATTTGCCCCGGAGTTTAGGGGTCGTGTATAAACGCCCTTAGAGTGATCATCTTTCAAAAAGATCAACTAACCGTCTATCAAGACTGCTGGACAAAGAGCAGTAAATTCTGGAAATGGATCCTGTTTCTTCATTGTTCCATTTGATCTGAATAGTGCACAAAGGGCCCCATTGGCCCTTGATTCTCAGAGCAAAATTGCCATACAGACAGAACTCTCAGATGCTCTCCTCCGTTTTGCCTCAGAGAATCTTACACAGACTGCGACCTGAGAACATGGACATGTTACTTTTCTGGATTAAAGTTCTCAGAATTCAGTGAACAACAACAGCCAGAGGATTTTGGGAGATGTCGTGAAAACAGAATATTTCAAAGCTCTATGTCTGCAGATTACTCTCCTTCAACAGGACACTCACCACGCCAAAAGGCAGTTCCTGGTGCAGCGGGTCATGGGTGTGCGGAAGGTAATGCAGTGGCACAGAAGGAGACAGTGCAGGAGTATGATGAGATGGAGAGTAGGAGAAGCCTCCAATGGGGTGCTGTTCACCCCGAAGCTCCACCTCATTTTCTATCCTTTGCAGAGGCTGTCAAGAAAGCAAGTAATAACGCAGGGCAAATGAGTATGAACTTCCAAACATAGCACACGGGGCAGAAATGCTTCAAGACTCCTACTTTGAACAGTATTGCCCGGTTATAGGAACAGAAGGAAAGCCCCAGAAGGGATTAAAAAGCTGGCACTGCTACGGTGTCCCTCCCACATTGTGAGCAGGACAGCTTGGCACAAGGGACCTGCCAGGGCCATGAAAGTGGAAAGTCACTTTCTCCTGCTGGTCCTCCCAGCTTTTTTTTTTTTAATCAAAACAGCACAAAACAATATCAGGCCCATGTCTGCAGATGCAGGCTCACTGTCAAATAGCAACATGTAGAGCTTGGGAAAGTTAGTTTTTTTTAACACAGTTCCTGAAATCCCTTAAGCCAGCATGGCCAAGAATGGAAGATCCTGGTGGTTGGCATTCAAAAAGCAACTCTTCGGAACTCAGGCTAGGTCCATTCAGTGGAGATAAAGAAATGGCAATCATAGAATCATAGAGTCGGAAGAGACTTCGAGGGCCATCCAGTCCTGTCCCCTGCCATGCAGGAACCCCCATCACAGGACTCCCGACAGATGGCCATCCAGCCTCTACTTAAAAACCTCCAAAGAATGAGACTCCACCACCTTCAGTGGCAGCATATTCCACTGCCAAACAGCTCTAATTGTCATGCAAAGCTCTGAGGTCAGCAAAGCCCCCTTCCACTTGCTATCCCAGATCCTCCTACTTGACTTGACTTACCATCTTACAAGGGACCCCCCCACAAAACAACAACAACACAAAGGTCATCTGATTCACACACACACACACACACACACCACCACCACCACCACCACCACCACCACCACCCCTGCTTTCTATTGGATCCCAGTGCAGACATATGCAGGTCAACAGTCCCTGCTCTTCTTATAGGAGGAACTGATCCTTGTTCGGTTATTACAGCGGGTGCAGAATGCAGTGGCCAGATAGGTGGTTGGTGCGGGCAGACTGGACTGCATCACCACTATCTTGGCTGCCTGCACTGGCTTCCTGTTGCCTCCCAAATAAGGTTCAAGGTACTGGTTTTGATTTACCACACCCTCCATGGCTTGGGCCCAGAAACTCTGACAGAGTGTGTCACCCAAAGGTCAACTTTGGCCTGGCCCACTAGAGCATCGCAGGCCCTCTCGCTTCAGGTCGCCACCCCCTCAGGAGGCCCGGAAGGCCTCAACCCAGAGTCCAGCTTTGTCGGTGGCGGGCCCAACACCTATGGAATCACCTTCCTAGTGAGATTAGGACTGCGGGGTCCCTCTCGGCCTTTAGGAAGCTATTATAAACTTGGCTATTTAAGACTGCCTTTGGCGACTGCTGAGGCTGAATATCTGCTTGCTGTGTGTTTGTCGCCCATTTAGTCTTTTACTTCTTGCTGAGTTTATTTGTTTTGGTTATGGGGTATATGTTACTGTTTTACCTTTTGTTGTTCACCGTCCAGAGTTCCTAATTGGAAAGTTGGGTGGTTTATAAATGTAAATAATAAATAAATAATAAATAAATAAATAAATAAATCTTTGGTCCGGTGGCACCTGAAGTAGGGATCTTGTGCTGGACCCAAGACATGGCACACAGTTGCCAGCCATAAAACAAGGCCATATTGGAGGGTGTGCAAGTTACGAGGGAAGAGGCAGCTTAAATCACACTCTTTCTTAATTACAGACACAAGGCAAAGCAGCCATCAATGTTTGCATTGAAGGGCACTGAAACATTACGGCCAGAATTCTGTTACCACTGCTACTAGGTGTTAAGCATGCAAGACTTCACAAAAGACTTGTGCATCCCCGGGAAATGTTGTTCCAAATTGAAAGTCTCTGTTTGATTTCTTCACTTGCTTGTTTTCCCAAGAGAAGCCACGCTCAACCAATATAAAGGCAGAAAAGAGAAAGAAAGCATGGGGAGGGAAAATAACAATCCAGCCGCTAAGACTCTTCTCCAAAAACACAGAAGCATCGCAAGCAAGTGCAGACTGACATTCAAACAAAACCAGACAATCAACGGGTCTCAAGCCCCAAACTTCCCGAGGCAGTTGTTCCAGCACCTCAAAGGCTAGGCTTGCACATCACGGTCTCGGCTTTGCTTACCATGTCCAAAATGGGAACACTAATGGCCAACCTCAAAAGGATAACTGTGTGCACATGTAATAGTGAGTAGGGATGGGCATTCTGCTTCTGAACCAGTAGGTTACGAAACAAACCACGCGAGCCCAGGTGGTCCTCGGAACTGGCTGTTACACGCAGATCCAATTGCTTTACCTTTCTCTCTCTCATGCAGGGTTAAAATCCAATGAAGAAGCATGCTGCAATGTCATCTGTGCTAGATCTGTGATGCTGGCCAATCAGGAGCTGTGCAGGGACAGGCATCATCCCGCCTCCCTCTCTGATTGGCCAGCAGCACGGAGCAGGAAAGATGACGTCCGCAGCGTGCTTCCTTGTTGGATTTTAACCCTTCCTGAGACAGAGAAAGGTAAAGCAACTGGATCTGCATGCATCAGCCAGTTCTGAGGACCACCTGGGCTCGCGTGGTTGATTTTGTAACCTACTGATTCTGAAATGAAATGCCCATCCCTAATAGTGAGGTAAGAGGCTACGGGCATTTCAGGTTCTCCAGAAAAGTATGAGCATAATCATACATCTCCCCAAACTGGCAGGGCCAATGAGAAATCTTACACTGCCAGTTTCTCACTCTCTAGTGCTGCCAACTTTGTGCATAAACTCCCTGCTTTGCCTGACTCCATCTCAGCCTGCTGGCCTTCCCCAACATGTCTTAAGCTTGTAAGCCTAAAGGCTGGGAACCTACCCTTTTTATTGGCCATATGCAAGGTGTACTGGGAGACTTCCTGGCTGAGCAGTGGGGTAAACCTGCTTTAAATAAATAAGCAGTTTCAACAGACGAGGCATATGGACAAGACTGCTGCCACAGAAATGTAAGTACTGTTGTCCTATGGATACAATACACTCGTTGGGCAAGAGTACATCAGGCTTGCCTCATAGGGGATATGCAGTCCAGGCTTGGGTTTGCATCTAGTTTGTGTGAAACAAGACTTGAGGAACCTGGATACAGCATGTACCCAAGGGAACGTATGTGCTATATGAATGGCATACTTTCCTCATAATCACAGAAGGCTCTTCTAGATACAGTCGTATTTTGACACCTTGGCAGAACTATTTGCAAGCCTCTCAGCATATTCAGGGAAGCTGTGTGCCAGTCACATAAATACAAAATATTGTCTGAAGACTCAAAACTACTGCTTGAAGGAGACGGCAAGCTGTACGCGATGCTAGAAGAACAACACTGTGCCAGCTAGAGTATCCCCAAATACTAGAGATTCAAGGCTTTTGAGAATAAGACCCTGGCCATTCTCTTCTAATAATCAAAAACAGGCCACCCTTAAAAACAAGCAACTTACCATACGAGGGTGCTGAGGTTGGAGAGGGACAAACTGACCGAGAGGAGCCATATGTGGAGGCTGGTGTGGTGGCACAGGTGGTGGAGGGTGCAGGATGTAATGGTCACTGGAAATGAGCGGTGGGAATGTTTGGTAGGACACAGGGAGTTGTTGCATGGCACAAGCCTGTATCAGCTGTGAAAGAAGAGAAAAGAAGGGTAAGAGGAAGAAAGGAGACTAAGAGAATAGAATCATAGAAGAGTGAAATTGGAAGGAGCCATAAGGCCTTCATGCCCAACCCCCTGCTCCATGCAGGAATACAAATCAAAGGCTATGTGCCAGGGGTTGTCCAGATTTCTCTTCAATCCCTCCAGTGTTGGAGCCCTCACCACCTCTCAACCTTCCTTTTGGGAAGGTCATATGCCACATTCTTAGGACCACAGTATCCTACCTGAAGGGGAGTCAATGTCATTCATGGTGCAGGAGTCAGCAATGACTCCTCCTGCCAAGACTGATAAGGGACTCTATCTTGGCCTAAATAGCAGATCATGGCAGTCCCCCCCCCAAAAAAAACCCATCAAAGCAGTATTCAGCTTAGGCTGCCTTCTTCATGCCAATGACTCACAGGGGGAGGGAGGCAGCAGAGAGGGTAGTGCTGTCCGCTGAACATCACGGAGCATGCTGGGAGCTGCTGCGTGCTGCAACCAGGGATGTGCTGGCCAGTGTGAATGGGGAAGCCTTGTGTGGTCACCGTGGTCACCGTGTAGGAGAGAGGGACGGCTCCCTGATGCACCTGGAGGAGAGAGGGAGACAGAGTAGAATCAAGACACATCCTCTTTTGCAGCCTCCAACCCCAAAGGAGCTCAGTATCCCAGCACAGATTTTTTTAAGCTACGTAAGCAAAGCCTTACAAAAAGAAGTGTTGGTCTCATGTCTCAAGAGAAGCTCCATCAACCAAGGCCTGATAGAGAACACTTCTACCTAGCAGATCTGCAAGGTTACACTCTGTCACATAAAAATTCAAGAGGGAGCTAGCAAGCAAAAATCAGACGCAAACCACTAAGTTTGGAAAATGAAAGCCACAATGGCTAGGTAATGCTAAAAAGTACATTACATATACAGTGATACAAGCTTCTATTGTATAAGCACCAACTATGTAAAACACCATTCAAAGATAAGCTTTCAAAACATGGGTTTAATGTCCAAATGTGGAGATCCATGAAGGAAAGTTCTCTCAAAGAACATTACTTCTCAACTGCCATGTATGTTTTTAATTGAGGGCAAACTATGATCTCCGGCTTTCTCAAGAAGGGCAGAGAATGTGTAGCCCTCCAAATATTGGGAAACTCCAACTGGCATTAGTTGTAGAGAGCAGGCCAATAATAAGGAATGATGGAATTTACATGGCTACTCTGGGGGTTTACAAACTGAACAAAAATCAAAACCATAAACAGTAAAATACAATATAATAGATAAGCACAAGTATATAAATAAAAACACAATAACTGGTAAACAATATATAACAAAAACGTAGAACAGGAGCAAGATGGGCTACAGATAAAAACAAAATAAAAACATAATAGCAATCATTATTAGAACAGATTAATATCTGGGGAAAGCCTTTTTAAATAGCCATGTCTTTAGATGCTTCTTAAAGACTGGGAGGGAAGGTGCCAGACAGATCTCAGGAGGGAGTTGGTTCCAGAGCCGAGGGGCCGCCACTTAGAAAGCCTGATTTCTCGTCAAAGATTTATGGGCCCCCTTCAGCGACGGCACCCTCAAATGTCATGCCTGAGATGATCAGGTGTTATTGGGCAGTACTTTGCGGCAGGAGCCGTTCTGCCAGATAGCAAGGTCCTAAACATACATACATACATACATACATACATACATACATACATACATACATACATACATACATACATACATACATACATACATACATACATACATACATACATTTGTATTCAAACCACATCAGAAGGGATGTGGCATGCTCCCTGATGATACTTCTGAAAAGAAAACCTTTTCAGATATTCAAACATCAGACAATGAAGGCCAGTGCAAGTATGAGTATCAAATAGGCATGTGACTTTGGGGGGGGGGGTTGGTTGGTTCTCCATTACAGCTCCCAGAACTTTTAAGGAATTCCTGCAGTCAGAATTCTGGCAGCTCTGGCCAAAAAAGTCAGAGGAATTTCTGAACACTTACCTATGCCTTGGCAAGCCACTCCATGGAATGACTACCATCAGACTGAAGCAGCTGCGTCCCCCCCCCCAAAGTCACCCTTCAAAGTTCCTAATAATAACCAGACAGGACACTGGACCCCTAATCCTTTGCTGCCTCCTTAGAGCTTGGGCACTTCCACTCCTGTCCTCATTCTTAAGCTTAACAGTGGTTGCTATAATAAGGCAAACCATGCCAAGGCACAGGTGAGTGTACTGAAGCCCCTGTGAGGTTTTGGTGATCTTGGCGACAGCTCCTAGAATTCTGGCTAAGGGGATTCCTGGCAGATGTTACAAAGTGTAGTGAAAAAACTCTGGAAGTCCCATGCCTAGTATCACAGTGAGCCCACCGAGGCAGAGAAGGCTACACAGCTGAGGTTCACCCTCAAAATATGCAGAACCGCAAAGTTGGTCACACATGGGGGAGGCAACACATACATGGTTCTCACTATGTCAACATCTGAGCAACAATTATTATTATGACCTAATGAAGTAGATTCTGACTTAGGGCCACCCTCCCAAGATTTTCGAGCTACAAAGTATTCAAAAATGGTTCACCACTGAGGTATTCTAGGACAGTGTTTTTCAACCTTTTTTGGGCAAAGGCACACTTGTTTCATGAAAAAAATCACGAGGCACACCACCATTAGAAAATGTTAAAAAATTTAACTCTGTGCCTTTTGGTGACTCGAGTCGCGACATCTTCTTCTCTCTGCTGCTGCGCACACTGTGCTCGGGCAGGAAGGAAGTCGGAAGATGATGACCTACTGTGATAGGTCCAGGCTGGAGTCTTGACCAATCACAGCCCGGACATCAGAAAAGTGGAGGGTGTCCCCCTGAGGAGCGCCAATCGGCACCCCTGCTGGCTGAGGGTGGGGTCAAAAACCCCACTCCTTCATACCCAGGACACAGTCCGGCGCCCGCCTAGTGGGTGAAAATTCAACATTTTTTTAAAAAATCTTTCGAATTTTTCAATTTTTCCAACGGCACACCAGGCAACATCTCGCGGCACACTAGTGTGCCGCGGAACAGTGGTTGAAAAACACTGTAGATTCTAGGACCCTACAGGTTGCCCAAGGCTGCAGAGAGTGGTAGGATATGTAACACCATCACCCGCACACACACCTGAGGTGATCTCAGAAGCCTCTTTCACAAGAAGCACAGTGAGGACTCAAAGTCACAGCCCTTGACTCTGAAGAGCCAGGTACTCCAAACCACTGAGCTATGCCAGTTTGGCATCTGAACATGGCTACTCACAAATGTATCTCTTGAGGAAACTTCCTATTATAGCTCTTACAACACTGAGTTCAGCTTAGGCCTTATACTAGTTCGGATCATGCATCCTTGGGAAGCAGAAGGACCGTACATGATCTTTGAATGATTAGGGTTCTGCATCGATTGGATCTCAGATCTCCTGAAATGACCCAATCCTGCGAATCTGAACCCTTCTTTCCCGATATACAGTGGCACCTTGTATAAAGGAATCAATTCATTCCAAATGAAATTATGTTAAGCAAATTTTCCTTTATATAAATTTCCCATAGGAATGCATTGAAAACAGAGTAATCCCTAATCATGAACATTTTTATGTTGTATGGATTCACCCCATAGACAGAATTCTGTTAAGCAAATTTCCCCTATCTCTGGAATTTTTATGTTGTACAGATTTTATGTTATACAAGCTGTTTGTTATATGAGCGTCCACTGTATTTTAAAATGTATTTCCTCAATTATAATTTTATAAATTGATCTGTGCACAGTTTGTTTGTGTGAACTTAGCACAACTGATGTATTTCTACTGCTTTGGATCACTCCCTTGCCTCGAAAACTACTGGTGTGTTGTTGTTGTTTAACTTCCTGAAATACAATGTCACTATACTGTTTCACTGGCCAAAGAGGGCTCCTATATAGGGCTTTTGAGGTACCAGCCTCTTGTTAAATACGACTGCATTGGACATCCCTGCCAGGCACCTGACTGGCTGCCATAGCACATCGCCTCTATCTGGTTTTATTTCTGTCTTAAAACTGCTTGGACCCTGGCCAAGCTCAAACCATACAGACTATAACCTGCAGCACGGCAGCAATGGGTTTCCAGTGCCCTCAGGAATGACCCGTGACAACAGAGGGACAAAATACTGTTGGGGGTAAAGAAATTTCTGGCAGGGAGACAAAAGCATTACAACGGGTATGTAAAATAAATGAGTTTACCTCATGCCTCAAAAAAATTACAGCAGGCCTAGGAAAAGTGAGGCCCTTCAGGATGTTGTTACATTAAAATTGTCATCATGTCTGACCCTTAGCTTTTGCTGGCACGGGGTGCTAGGGGTCTGACATCATTTGGAGGTTCAATGGCTCCTCAGCCCATTATCACATATTTTTCCTACAGCATAATGACAGCAGGCAGTGATTTTTGGGGTGGGTGGGTGGAATCACAGCCTGATTTGACTGGCCATAGAAAGAAATGCAGGACAAAAAGGACAGAGGCCCACCAAAATGCCACACCACCTGGACCCCAAAGCAGCTGCTCTTCAAATTTCCAGCAGGAGGTGGGTGGGTGTTACCATGGCTACAGGGCCTACATGGTATGTGAATTAATTAGAAGGAACTAATAATGATGTGAATTAATTAGAAAGAACTAGTTTAACGATAAAGAAGCTTCATCGTACAGCCTCTACCCCACTCTCTATAACCCGTGAAAGACCTCACAAGCATATAAATGGCTCTTTACGTTATAATATATGGGGGTTAAGCCAGAAGGCACAATCCCATTACCTCCTCTGCAAATATTCAACATGTTTCATCAGATCTTTGATACATACGGACTGAAGTCATGAGATCATAACCTCAAATTTCTGAATCCCTAGTCCTACCTTTTGCAAGACATTTTTGTCATTATCAAAAGATTATGGAGTGTATAAAAACTCAAATAACCGATTTAAATAATTTATCAAGAACGCCTTCAATCAAACCACAGATGGGTAATGTTAGGGGTTGTTTTTTTAACCACAACTCCCAAAATCCTGGCTATGGGCTTTTGGAGACTACAATTCCATAAATAAATAAGTAAGTAAGTAAGTAAGTAAGTAAGTAAGTAAGTAAGTAAGTAAGTAAGTAAGTAAGTAAGTAAGTAAGTAAGTAAGTTTAAAAAACACCATCTTTGATTCCAACATGGGTTTTCTGGACAACGCACACAAAATTCTAAACTCATCTTACTACTGATTATATGTGCGTGTGTGCGTGTATGGGAATTGAATATGAATATAGTCAATACAACCGATGCAATATAAAATAAAAACAATAACATAGACTTTAAAATTATCTCATCAGCTGAAAATGCAGCCATTTAAGCAGCACTCTTATGGTCCCTTGACAATTTAGCATTTCAGCATTTCCCTACCACCACTAGATTGAACTAGCAAGGAGACAAGGGACACAGCCAGCCAACTCAACTGGCAGCATGCCCTTGCCAGCCCACCTTACTCTTAGGGAAGGGGTTTTCCAGCCTTGTGTCTTCGACTAAAATGCCCAGAAGCCTTCACACCACTAGATGTGCTAGCTAGGATTTCTAGGAGTGGTAGTCCAAGAACATTTACGATTCCAAGGTTGGGACTCACTGATTCAGGACATGTTAGCCATTGCATGTCCCCAACCACCCGAATGGGGCTGCACTGTCATCTTTTCAAGTCAACAGAGGATGTTCCAGTTGTCAAAAAATAAGTCCTTATGAAAGAATTATATTTACTGTTCTTCCGGCCTCTGAGACAAAAGGGCTCTAAACATAAGTGAATGGCATGGCTTATATCACTTTTTTGTCACTTTAGCTGTTATCCTTCCAAGGCAAAGTAATCCTGGGATTTATTTGCTGAGGTACCTAGAGTTCTTTGCTGTACATCAGGGAAGTTCATTAGAGCTCTGCAGCAGAGAATTTTAAGCAACCCTCAGAACTAAGAATCCAAGGGTTCCTGAGGAATCATAAAAATTAAAATGGTAGCCAATGGTGTAGTACATATATGCCTTAAGATGGCCAGTACTGGTCGCATCAAACTGGTCAAACCCTGAAATTAACTCTGAATTCCTTAGCTGTAACACCAACATCAGGGAGTTGGGCATCTAGCTGTGGAACCAGAGACTTGGGAGTCTAATTCTCCATTGTGCATCCCAGAAGAGTCAGCCTGGGTGGCTTTTGGGAGTAGTAAACCATTTCTGAGTAATCACTACCTAGAAAACTATGGAAAGGGCTGCCACAAGTCAAAATTGACTTGACAGCACACAATTACCCATCTATCTATCTATCTATCTATCTATCTATCTATCTATCTATCTATCTATCTATCTATCTATCTATCTATCTATCTATCATCTATACTGCCCCATCAGTGTGAACACTCTCCAAGTGGTTCACAACAAGTCAAATCACATGACTATCAGCAATACAAAATTACAATACTGTATACAATACATAAAATAAATAAAACCCTGTCACTAGCTTTAAAACCTACATTCAAATACAATTAAAAACAAATTTGGACATCTCAGGCCAGTGGTTAAATGTACAAATAAAAGGCATCTTTAAACAATCATACCTTATTACCATTGTAAAAACAGAGAGGGGTGATTCCTGATGAACCTTTGCTGGTAGCTTGCTCAAGTGGGTAGGGGCTGATTCAGGACATGTTAGCATATGATTCCTGGTGTCATCCTTTTTAACATCGAAAACTGCGAGGAGGTGGTGGGATAGCTAGCTGTTTTGTGAGAGAGATATTCCTGACAAATATTGAAGTCCTAAACCCTTAAGGGCTCTTTTATAGGAAACAACTAGTACCTTGAATTCATCGCAGAAAACTAACAGGGAGCCAATGATGGCAGGCCAAGACTGGAGAGGTGTGCTCCTATCTTCCAGCACAGTACCTGTGATCACCTTGTCAGCCACATTCTGCACATGTGGATATGTCTGTACTAGCCAAGGGCAGAGCTAATGGTAACAAGGCTAATTACGGGCAAAAAATTGGTGAGCTAGTAGCCAATTTATAATTGAAGACTGGTATAAAGAAATGCGGAATATGGCTATCAATGGTAAATCAACTTGTGATTCGAAAATTAGTGAGGGGTACCTCATACTAATGATTTTAATGATTTTAAAGATAGCTGGAGCTCATTTTTGACATATGTATTTGAGAAAGGGAAAGAATATACTCCTAGCAAGGATTCAATATATTTCTGGCAAGAATGGAGGCAACATTAAGAAATATGATAATCAACAAAGCAATAATATAATAAGTTGACTTAAAACAGAATAGACCCAATGGTGAAGGGTGAACAAAGTTAATAAGTTCTTATATTGGCTTGTTTTCTAAATAGTTTGCATAATTTTGTCTAATTAATGTATTATACTTCTTTTTATTATTTGCTTTGAATGTGTTAAAAAAAAACACAACCAAGGGCAGACCTAAATAAAGAGTTGTTATACAAGTCTGTTTTAGAGATTATCAACATATGAACCACTGCTGTTAGGCATTTCTTACCCAGGGAGGAGGCACAATTGGTCAATCAAACAAAGCCAATAAAAGGCACTCTTGGCCACAATAGATACTGTGCCGCCATAGAGAGAGTTGTGCCCAAGAGTACTCTTGGGAGTACTTAAGGGGAGTCCTTAATATAAGGGGAGTAACCACACTGAGGTAGGGTATCCAAATTCAATTTCAGTGTATCATCATCTAGTCCCACCAGACAGAACTAAAGGACCTGTATACAGCAACACCTGCTGAGGAGGAAAAATAGAGGGCTTGCCAAATAACAGGCCACCAGGTTGAGGGTGTCCCATTCTAACTCCTCAGCCACACTACCCTGCTGATCCTCAAGTGGGTGAGCCTGGGAGACTTAAATGGGGTGACAGCTAAGGAATCTGCCTGATCCAGATCCCTCCTAACATTCCTAGTCTGGCTGGACTCAGCTTTCAAAAACTCCACAAGGTTAAGAGCACAAGACTGTCATCATGGCAGCTCTGTAATGTGGAACTGCCACACCCCACCCACAAGAACTACCAACTCCCAGTAGACATTCAAGGCAAGACCTGGTTTTCAGTACCATAAACCCTCTTTGCCAGATATCCAGACAATGCAATGGAGGAATTTTTGATTATTTTGCTAAGGCCAATGAAAAAAATCAAGAGGCACACAAGAAATCTATAAAGCTGTTATTATCCGCACCCATGTCATCAGCCTCAGAGCCCCCTCCCCAATATTCACAGAGTCCCTACCTGCTCATGAAGATCCACCATGAATGGATGTTGGTGGGGTGGGTGGGCAGCCGGGTGAAGCATTCGTGGTGGCGTGGTGGCCAGAACGTACGCCGGGTGCTCATCTACAGGGACTTGTGGCTGTGGCTGCTGCTGCTGCTGCTGCTGCTGCTGGAAAAAAGCCGGGTGCAAGTAGTTCTCATCCTGGACTAGGAGAGTTTGGAGAGGTCGCTCACGTCGGCCCCAGTGGTGCCGCGAAGGAGGGCTGTGGAGCCAGTTGTGGGGAGAGAAATATAGAGGGGTGACCCTACGGGCCAGCCTGTTATCTACGCTGAGCTGTCAGCTCCAAATACACCCATTTTTACAGCAAGGCCAGGCCCGAGTAGCAGAGGAGGGGAGAGGATGGAGAGAAACCAGTTGCTGATGGATGAAAATTAGGGCATAACGTCTGGCCATGGCACAGTCCTTATTAACTACAAGGCATTATTCCCATGATCCTAGTTGGACCCATGCTTTCCAGCTGTCCTTTGCTATACTGACAGAGTAGTCAGAGAGGTCTTCTCATCTACAATGAGAAAATCAAAGCAAGGAAGGGAATCCCAGCTATCTTCAATTAGCCATCAGAGATAGGAGGGGCTCCCTTCCAGCCAGCTTTAGTTACAGATTTGCTGAAGACCTCCATGAACCAGAAATATAATTGTTGCAGGCTGGATTGGGCCCATAGGTTGGATGTTTCTCTGCTATAAAGTAAGTGAAGAATACCAAGGATCATGAAAAAGTAACTTGGCATGGATGTTTTCAACTGATGGCATGGTTATCTGAATGAACACTCAACCACCAGACTGCCCTTGGCACAGGGCTGCAACTACTTCTATCAATTACTTCTATCAATTAGAAAAAGATTGATGGGAGGGAGCTATAAGAGAGGAAGACAGAAGACGGTATGTAAAGTGTTACACAGAGAAACTGGTAGTATTTGTTACTACAAAATATATTGCTCTTGTTGCCTAACTACATGCGGAACTCTCACCAGAAGTGAGGCCTTCACTTATCAGCTGCTACATGACAGCATCCAGAGCTGAAAATGGGCCTCTCTGTACAAGTGTAGCCATGCGATTTATTTTTAAGGGCAGGAAGCCTTCTACAACCCCCAGCCTTTGGCCTAAGACTCCTCCGCACTGGTGGGTAACATAAATATTAAGAGCCGAAAGGCTGTACCTTCTCCTGAGGTGTGCTGGGCTGCCACAGCTTCCTCCTGGGAATCGTCGCTGCTCGAAGGGGAGAGGAGGAGGAGGAGGAGGGTGCCTATTCACTGCCAGGTCCCATGGTCGCATTGGGGATGCTGGCAAGGCAAGAGGTGGTAACGTTGGGCCTCAGGCTCCCGGGGCAACGGACCCCTCCTTCAGTTCTTTGGGATCTGTAAGGGAACGGATGAATCGGTCAGTGAAGCAGCTCGTTGAGGGGGAAAGAAGAGTAAAGAAAAGAAAGAAGGAGGGAATAGTAAAAAGACACCAAGCAGTTTCGGTTCGTGACAGAAAAAAAGCTTCTGGATTAGGCGTCGACAGTGCTTGAAGTGCAGGGAACAGGCTACAACAAAGCAGCGGAAGGTGAAAAAATGCTTTGCATTTTCAGTGACAGACCAAGACTCTCTCCGTGTTACATCTCCTCCCCACTGAATGCTCTTCTTGTGCCTCTCTTTCTAACAGCACTGGCTTGTTCCCGATTTTTGCTCCTCTCCCATCTTGGTTCTCCACTCGTCATTCACCACTGTCACCTCGTATCTATCCATCTATCAGATTCTAACATGCTCTTACCCCAAAAGCAGACATATTCTACATTGTCTTAATCCCCACAACAATCCCGCAGATGTAGATTAACCCGAGAGACCACCAATGCCCCAAAGCTCACTTCTGAAATGAGGGGGGATTTGAATGTGGGACCCCCCCACTCTGGCCCTCCCATGTGCTTCCTCTTGACAGTTAATTCTCCTCCCAAAGGCAACAGTTTCTAATTCACATCACATCATGACAAAAAAACCTCAAAAAAAAACCCAACAAACCAACACAATCCCACCATGAAAGACATTGGGACAGTGATTGAGTGTGGGGCTGAGTATTGGAGGTCCAGGTTCAATTCCCCACTGACCCATGGGACACAACGGGCACCCTTGGGCCAGTCACACTCTCTTTCTGCCTGGCCTACCTCACAGGGTCGTTGGCAAGGTTCCCTCTAAGGCACACATAAGCACACCTCTGCACGCACGCAACCCCACGCTTTTCCACCTCCACGCACCCATCACGACCCTTGTTGTCTTGGCCACAAGGGAACCCACGGGGACGTGGGGGTGATGGGGACTGTGCGCCCATACACAGGTCTGCACAGCAGGGATGCCAATTTGAGGCTACATTGGTCACTGGGAAGACAAACTGAAGACAAAGGCTAGTTCACAACTTTGCATGAGTCCTCAAACAGCTGGGCATTACAGAACTGAGAGTGGTACAAAATATACTCTGAATTTCCCAAATCCATGGCCAGATGCACAGACTAAATTTTCTCATTTATAGCAAGCTGCATAAGAGGGCTTGCAGAATATGCACAGACGTGGTGGGTTTTAGATTTCATCTCCAGGAGCGTGGATCATAAAGTCTATCTCAACCTTTTTAGACAAAAGCTTGCCAGCCACTCAGCAGCCTTCCCCCAATGGGGAAATTTGGGGTTGGGGATAGAACCATGTGCTAAGATACAGGGCCATGTGTATAGAGGGCAGAGCCCAAGACTAGCTGATGTCTGTGATTTTTTAAAAGAGATCTAATAAAAGTATCACCCAGCTTTGTCTTCAGATTGTGTACAAGGACCATCCAGCTTCTTCCCCTTTCAAATGAAGATAAAGTGAGTCAGAAATACTGTAATCAGCTTACACACGGAACACAGATTATAAATACAAATAAGTAATACATAAATAAATGAATGGCAACTGTAGCAGAGAGAGCCCCCCCCCCCCGGTTAAAAAAAATAAGCACGATGTACTGGTGCCACCCTAAGTGCCAATCAGTACCTGTTTAATGTCCACCCTGTATGCAACAAGACATTTACCAAAGAACAGAGGAGAGAGCAGAACAAGCCTCAGTACAAGGGTGATGGCAAACAGTGTTCATATACAGCAACAGCTGTGGTCAAGACCAACTCAGACACAGAGCAGTTCCTCAGCACAAGTTTCATACTTTCCCAGCCCATCTCATCAACAGCATCAATTTCATCACCATTAACAGAAAAGCTGCATGTTCTATTAAGCACGCAACTGTTAAATGACCCAGGCAGGGCAAGTGGATGGCCCTGACTGCAGTCCTCCTGAACCCAGATGACTTCATAGCACAATTCTGGAATTAAACAGCTGGGATGCCTTCCCATAGGATCTAAGCCTCAGCATGGCTAAATACACCATTTTGAGGCTACCACAACATTTATAGCAGGGTGCCTTGGGCACTGCCACTGCATTTACCATTGCCGTACTAAATGGTTCAGAGAATCTGCAAAGCAAAGGAAAAAGCCTGCCTCCATATTACTACTATTATTTGTTCTGGCTCCATAAAATACACCCTAAGTGGAGAAGACAGAAAGACTATCCGGGAAAAGTACCCAGCTTTATTTGGAACTGCCAGCAAGCGTCAAAAATTGGCCAGATATGGGTGAACAAACTGAAAACTCACATGGGTAATGTTCTTGTCAGAACGCAGATCGGTTCAGAAAGGGACCTATTCCAAATACAGTTGAACTCCACCTGAAAGGTCTGTGAATGCTTCTGGGCCTAGATTTGCTGCCAGATATTCAGAGGGGGGCTGTGGCCAGGAACATATTCCATCATCTTCAGTTGGCAGACAGCTATTCCCATTTTTTAAAAGATCAGGCCGAGCAACAGTCAAGCAGGCAGTAGTTATATTTTGAGGGGGTTACAGTAATGTCCTCTTTATGGACTGTCCTGGGCAAGACCGTTTGGGAAAATTCAGCTAGTGAACTGGATGAGGACCAGATCTTTTATTCCTTTGTATGAGAGCAGCACAGGCTACCTCTCAGGAGGAATTTAAGCAGTTGGAGATCACCTCTGAAAATCTGGACAGCTCTTTGGGATCACAATAACTTGAGAACTGCTTCCACCCACATAAATAGGACCACTCTCTGGGGTGAGCTGGCCAAGCCCCTTTGGCTTTTTAAGCTACTGCTGTTGAGATGACAGGATCTGTCCATTGTGGTATCCATGGTCTGCAGCAAATTGTCCCTGACATTCAGCTGCCCCACATTTTATATGTGCTTCATTGCTGCTTCAAAAGGTTGCTTTTCCAAGAAGCCATAAGTCTATCTGCTCTTCTGTTTTGGTTCAGTCCTGGCTCCTTCTTAGTCTGCATATACAGAAGAGTGATCCACACAATAATCTGAAAGGTAACGTGCTAGTCACAGGGCAGAAACTTAACTCCAATGCTATGGGCACAGGAAACTCCAGAACTACAACACAAGACTGAAGATATCATTTATAAGTCACAAGCAGGCCCTTCCAGTAGCAGCAATGCAATTCCAGCTTGAAGAACACTAGTAACCCACTATTGCAGTGGTTCCACTTCTACCTTTCACATGCAAGGTAGAAGGCAAAGACCTGTTCCTCACCTCTGCCCACATACACCATAAGATACTCGTATCTGACACAGGTTGGTAGACTTCTCTTCATCGAATAATACAATGCATCTATCTTGCTCATTTCTGATCAACAAGTGGAGCAATTTAATAATAACAATAAAATGTTGTTACCAGGGCCCTCAGTCTTCCAGTGCTTCATAATGTTCAGTCTCAGCCCTGCAACTTCATAACTTCCATAATGAGTACTGGCGTTAGGTTAGGTTTTGAAATTCAGTTATATCCATACTGAGGCCACCCAACTGATTTCCTGAATACAAATGGAGGCATGCATTCTGTAAGGTTTGTTCCCCACCCCCACCATGGAGCCTCGGTCTGCATCCCAAAACTGCTACGCAAGAGTCGCCATCTTTTCACTCTCACCCCTGGTAATCATCATCATTACTTGCAAATTCACACCTAACATTCAACAACAGAAAAAAATTCTCAAACCTTCCCAATTATGGTTGCAAAGAGCCACTAGCGCAATTTGCCTACCCACAGCAACCTTCATCACGTTCTAACAACTCAGTATGAATAAATCTATTGGCTAGGATACAGCAGAACTACGCCACTCCCAGCAACCACCGGAGGAAGAAAGCAGGGCTTTAAACACATAGGTCTGTGAGGCAACCGGTTCTATTGCACAGCAAACAATATACCAAGGGAGAAGTGGCTGAGTTTCAGGTCACTTCAAGTTCTCCATGAGCACATGTGTATAAGGGAGCATGCTCACTTGGTTCTACACAGACCCACACAACAATAATGGGTTAACAGTTTGGCAAGACTGACAAGCCAGTCAACTGACTGATCAAATATTTGTCAATTTTCTGGTCAAATGATTACTGTATTACTTGTCCACAGTGAAATACTATCATGCAGCTCCAAAACCTGTATAGCAAAATTGCCTTTTAAAAAAGTAATTCTTTAAAACAAATCCCTTGTTGTTCTTAAATTATTTCTCAACAAATTTCATTTTAAAATGGCAACTGCAATCTAAATCTAGTGTTCCAGGATAAAACCCAAAACAAACAAACAAATAAAACTCCTGCTCATTAGGTCATTTACAGGAACTGGAACTTGACCTAACATTTTAAACTAGGCTGGTCTTCTCTAGCCTAGTTCCACCTAGACATTGATCATTATAACTCAAATTGCCCCCATTCAGAACTAGTGAGATTTCGATTCAAACCTCAATTCACTTATGGAGCTGACTGGGTAAATCACAGCCTAACTTCACCACCAAGGTTTGGCGAGTCACCTCAGAGCCTAATCTACCTCCTATGCTTGTCTGACAGCTATGAGGGACAAGAGAGGAGAACCAAGCACGCTGCCTTTATTTCCTTGGAGGAAGGCTGGGTTATAGCCCTCACTAACGAAAAACTTAAAGCAAATAAAAGTTACAATAACTCAGGATGAGTTAATTTCATTATATCACAATGACATTTAAATTTAATTCTTATAAAGACATTCAAACGAATAATTAACATACAACTAAATAATTCTGTAAAAACATATGAATAATTAACAAACAACTGTTTAATGTTTTAATATGTTCAATCATTTGTAATTTATGATTTTTGGAATATCAGTCATTTGTGACTGCAACTGTGTGCTTTATATCGATTGTTAGCTGCCCAAAGCCCCTAAGGCAGGCATGCCCAAACCTCGGCCCTCCAGATGTTCTGGACCACAACTCCCACAGTCCTTTGCCATTGGCAATCTAAGCTTAGAATTCTGGGAGTTGTGGTCCAAAACATCAGGAGGGCTGAAGTTTGGAGATGCCTGCCCTAATGGAAAGGGAAGGAAAATTTTAAAAACTCATGTGGCTTCTCCTCCTTCTCAGTGTCTGACAAGTCCATTGGCTGAAGGTTTTGCCCAGTTGTACATCCAAGCCTGGAGGACCATCAACCCAAGAAATCAGCTTCAAGGAGGGAGAAGCAGAGCGTAATTCTTAATGGGGTGAAGCCTAAGGCTTAAGCAGCACAAGGCAACTCTGGGTCTTCATGCTGGATCTGCCCCCAACAATATCTAAATGATGGATAAAATTTAAATTGTGAAAGGCACGAAGGGAGCAATTGGAGTACACAATGTACATCTCTCTCTCCCATCTCTTGCTTCTACTTCCACGGTCCTTTCTCCCCCAGTTGGCTGCTTCGGACTGCAGCCCTTCCCTCTCTGTTTTAGACACGATGGAGATAGCCCCCCAAGAGGAAGACATTACTATGCTTTTGCCCCTTGTCCTGTGGTTCAGAGAATGAGGACACAAAACACTAATTACTGACCTTCTGGTGGAAATGAAGCTGAGAGGAGGAAAGGAAATGAAGTGACCTCTGTGACTTATCTAAATACAAAGAAGCATTCCCAGTGGCTTTACTATTAATCAAACCTTTGAGGGAACTAATCAGGAAAGACCAAGAATGTTAATCATTCAGTGCTTGCAAACATAAAGATTTTAAAGTCCGTTTTCAAATAAATTCAATCTAGGAACACTGAACAATACAAACAGCATAGTAAAAACAATCAGAAATGTACACTTAAGAGGCAAAAAAACCAACCCCAAGTACATAAGGCCCACTCTGACCAGTTTAAAAATATAAATTAAATTCCTTGAAGCAACAATGGTGACTGTACTCCCAAACATGACTTGGACAACAATTTTACTTTATTTTTCAAGCTAACTTCAGTTAGACAGGGCCAGAGGAAATGTAAATATGTGACTTTCAGCAAAAGACACTGAACTATTCAACAATATTTTCCCCTGCTCCTGTTGGCTTTAAAACATTTCTCTACTCTTCAACCCTTGGATCCTTTTTGACAGTGATAACAGTCAAGATGTGACCTTATTAATCTTGCCTTATAGCTTTATGAGTAAAGTCTAAACTGATTAATCACAAACAGCTGTAGACTGTTAACACATGATAGATGTTTTCGAATCACCATCTTCCTGCTGCCAGAATACAGGCACTCTTCCGTCCATGATTCTTGAATCAAGTTATCACAGAAATGTTTATTTTTATGTAAATTAGAAGAAGAAACAGATTAAACAGGCAAGATCCAAAATTCAAAGACATCCAATGAACTATGTACTTTCATGCTCCTGTCATATTCCTGAACCAAGCTAGAAAAAGTTACTTATTCTGGACTACAATTCCCAGAATAAACTAGGACTCAAAACCACGCTGGCTAGGAAATTCTGGGAGCATTCCAGATCTAGAAAAGAATCATCAAATCCAGCTCCCTATTGAAGAAGAAACCTCACAACTAAAGCATCTCTGGCAGATGGCCATCCAATCTTCTGTTTACATGCCTCCAACAAAGGAGTTTATGACCACTGAGATAGTTCATTCCACAACTGAACAGTTTGGTCCTTCCCAGTGTCTGATCAAAATCTTCTTGAAATTTGAATCCTCTTGTTTAAGTCGTGCCATCAGAAACAACAGCAAACCAGTTTTCCCATGTTACAGGCCTCCAGAAAGTTGCAGGTGGCTTATCAGATCATCTCCCAACCTTCTCTTTTGCAGGCTAAGTATACCAACCTCTTGCCACTGCTCCCCAGAGGGGTACCTCTCCAAACTTTCTGTCGTGCTGGTCACCCTTCTCTGGTCTCACTCCACCTTGGTACCCTTCTTAAACGGCGCTCCACAGAACTGGCCCCTGTACTAAATACAGGAGGTTTGACTGGACTAGAATACTGAACTGAATACACAAGTCAACTGTATGATGCAGCAGACCAAACAAACAAACACAAGGAAACACTAGGTAGAGTTAACAGAAGAATAGTGAAATAACAGTGAAATATAATAGTGAAATATAAATATAAAAATAAATAAATAAATAAATAAATAAATAAATAAATAAATAAATAAATAAATAAATAAACAGTGGGTGGCGCTATTATATTTCTGCTGATGCTACCTAGTGTTGCATTAGTTCTTCTTCCTGCAACATCACACTGTTTACTCTCATTTAGTATGACATCTATTAAGACTCCCAAGTCCCTTTCATCTGTGCTACGATCAAGTACATATCACCCATTCCGTATTTGTGCATCTTATTCCCTCCACACACCTTAATGCCAAACTTGACATTAACCCTTGTTAAAACTTATTTTGTTTATTTTGGCCCAATCCTCCAATATGTTAAGATCTCCTTGAATGCTGATTCTTTCTCCTGAAGAATTAGCAACCCCTCCTAGTTTGGTGTCTTCTACAAGTGTGATGAAAAAATTCCTTTACTGCTTCATCCAAACCCCAAAATGTAACTTTTGCAAGTTCTACCCTAAAAGTTCTGGAGTACATTATCTGAAACCAACCTTTGTTCCCTTAAAATTTCTATCTGCTATATTGCCAGTATAACGACTTCATCACATTGTCACACAGGGGACATGATAATCTCTTCAGTACTGTTCCAGCTCTGGGGCATGTGTGTATGTGTGTTTTATTTAATTTATATATTACTCCAATAATGCAACCACTATTTTGAGTGATTTACAGGTGAAAATGTAAAATGCCAAAAGGCCCTGTATAACACCACCAAAAGCATGAGTAAATAAGTGTACTAAAATCTTGCATGGGTATATATGCTGCCCTTCTCAACATATATCCCCTAAGCCTAGAACAGTGTTGGCAAACCTATGGCAGGGCTGCCAACGGTGGCACTCAGAGCCCTTTCTGTGGGCACCCAACATCGCCCCTTCACAGCCACCTGTATTCAGGTTGAATTGCTGTATT
Source organism: Phrynocephalus forsythii (assembly GCA_029282475.1). Taxonomy (NCBI): domain Eukaryota; kingdom Metazoa; phylum Chordata; class Lepidosauria; order Squamata; family Agamidae; genus Phrynocephalus; species Phrynocephalus forsythii. Next base: position 116,192,712 of record JAPFRF010000011.1, read on the forward strand.
GGCACTTTGAGAAAAATTAGTAGATTCTGAATTGAACTTTGGGCACTCAGTCTCTAAAAGGTTCGCCATCACTGGCCTAGCCCTAGAAGGTTGATAAGACAGCCCCTTATTCAGCTCCAATGCTTAAACCCTGTCTTTATTCAAAATGCTCACAAAAGGAAGATCAAATCAAGTACTGTCTTACATAGGATCACTCTACTAGTCTGTCTTTGGTATTATTCACCTCAGGTGGCAATGGCTCCTTTGGGCCTCCAGAAGACAAGAGATTTTCCCCATCACCTGAACTTTTCTTATGGAGATGCCAAGGATTAAACATATGCAACCCCTGATCTCTCCTGTGAACTTAGGTATGATGAACTCACTTCCTGCATGATGCTGCTGGACATTAAATTCCTACCAGACCCTGATGGATTATCCAATGGTGAACCACAGAATGTCTGCTCATGCACAAAACTGTGGTCCGGTCCCATAGAACCAAGGATTGGGGGGGGGTGCAACTGGAAATCAACATCACAGTAATCCAAATTTATGTACCAACTACCGCTCCTGAAGAGTCTGAGATTGACTAATTCTATGAAGACTTACAACTCCTTCTAGAACTGACACCAAAAAAAGATGTTCTTCTCATCACAGGGGATTGGAATGCTAAAGTAGGAAGTCAAGTGATAAATGGAATAACTGGCAAGTTTGGCCTTGGAGTTCCAAACAAAGAAGGGCAAAGGCTAATCGAGTTTTGTCAAGAGAACAAGCTGGTCATTGCAAACACTCTTTTCCAACAACACAAAAGGCAATTCTACATATGGACATCACCAGAAGGACAATACCGGAATCAGATTGATTATGTTCGCTGCAGCCAAAGAAGGAGGTGCTCTATACAGTCAGAAAAATGAGACCTGGTGCTGACTGTGGCTCAGATCATCAGCTTCTTATTTCAAACTTAAACTGAAGAACGTAGGGAAGACCACTGGGCCAGTCAGGTACAATCTAAGTCAAATCCCTTATGAATACACAGTGGAGGTGAAGAATAGATATAAGGAATTAGATTTGGTGGACAGAGTGCCTGAAGAACTATGGATAGAGGCCTGTAACATTGTACAGGAGGCAGCAAACAAAACCACCCCAAAGAAAAGAAAATGCAAGAAAGCAAGGTGGCTGTCCAACGATGCCCTACAAATAGCGGAGGAGAGAAGGGACGCAAAATGCAAGGGAGAAAGGGAAAGTTACAGAAAACTGAATGTGGACTTCCAAAGAATAGCGAAGAGAGACATGGTGGTGAAGCCCATTCTGAAAAGACCTGGCTTGGCAACGGACGAATTGGCCAACTACCGTCCAATTGCCAATGTCCCCTTCATGGGCAAGGTTATCGAGAGGGTGACCGCAGTTCGGCTTCAGGCATTCCTGGAGGGAGAACATCTCCTTGATCCATGCCAGTCTGGGTTCAGGCCGGGTCGGGGAACTGAGACAGTCTTGGTCACACTGCAAGATGACCTCCTTCGGGGGGCCGACAGGGGTAGCTCTACCCTGTTGGTCCTTCTGGACCTGTCAGCGGCCTTTGATACCGTCGACACGGTATCCTGCTGGATCGACTCTCCGAGATAGGTATCGGAGGCACTGTTCACAGTTGGTTCCGGTCCTTCTTGGGGAGCCGTCCCCAGAGTGTGCAGCATGGGGGGGGAATTGTCGGCCCCGTGGACACTCCCTTGTGGGGTGCCACAGGGTCATCCCTCTCTCCCATGTTGTTTAACATCTATGTGAGGCTGCTAGCAGAGGTCATAAGGAGATTTGGAGTCTGCTGTCACCAGTACGCTGATGACACACAGCTCTGTCTCTCCTTCTCCACCTCTGCAGTTGAGGCTGTCCAGATCCTTGACCAGTGCCTGGATGCAGTTGTGGCATGGACCAAGGCTAACAGACCCAAACTCAACCCCAAGAAGACCAAGGTGATGTTCTTTGGGACTTCCTCTTCCAGGTATGGAGGCCCTTTCCCCAGCTTGGAGGGTGTTTCCCTTCAGCTTGCGGACAGTGTTCGGAAAATGGGCGTAGTCTTGGACCCGGCGCTTACCATGGAAGCCCAGGTGGCCGCCGTGTCCAGGACTGCTTTTTTCCATCTTCGCCAAACTGCCCAGATTCGCCCATATCTGGATGGGGACTCCCTCAGAACTGTTGTGCAAGTGCTAGTGATCTCGAGAATAGATTACTGCAACGCCCTATACATGGGGTTGCCCTTGACTCTCCTTCGGCGACTGCAGTGGGTCCAAAATGCGGCGGCCAGACTGGTGGAGGGTGTGCGTCGGTACGACCACATCACCCCAGTTCTGGCTCATCTGCATTGGTTATCCGTTGCATCGCAAATCAGATTCAAGGTCCTGGTTTTAGTTTATAAAATCCTCCATGGCCTAGGCCTGACTACCTGGCAGAGCAGATATCCCACCGGTCAACTTCGGCGCGACCTACCAGGATGTCACGGGCGCACTCGCTACGGGTGGCCACGCCCAGGGAGGCTCGTAAAACATCCACCTGAAACCCAGCCTTCTCTGTGGCTGGCCCCATCTTGTGGAACCATCTCCCTAGCGAAGTGTGCCTTGCCCAGTCCCTGCCAGCCTTTAGGAAGGCATTAAAGACCATGCTATTCCGTGAGGCGTTTGGTGACTTAGGTTGATTTTTTTCCTGCCATCTGCCCGTTGTTTTTTAAGTCACTTAAGTAGTTTCTTTGTTTAATTGTTCTTGTGCATTTGTTTGATTCGACTATCTGATTCATTTTATATTGTTGTAAACCGCCCGGAGTTCCTCCGGGGAGATGGGCGGTATATAAGCTCTAAAATAAATAAATAAATAAATAAATAAATAAATAAATAAATAAATAAATAAATAAATAAATAAATGGTGGCCTTCTTGAACAAACAGTGCAAAGAAACAGAGGAAAACAATAGAAAAGGGGGGAAAGATCTATTGAAGAAAATTTGAGATATTAAAGGGGCATTTCGTGCAAAGATGGGTATGATAAAGGCCAAAAATGGTTGGGTCCTAACAGAAGCAGAAGATATCAAGAAGAAATGGCAAGAATACACAAAGGAATTATATCAGAAAGATCTGAAAGTCCCTGATAACCAAGATAGTGTAGTTGCTGACCTCGAGCCAGACATTCTGGAAAGTGATGTCAAGTGGGCCTTTCTAGCCCACTTTCTAGCATTGCAAACAACAAGGCCAGTGGAGGTGATGGTATTCCAATTGAACTATTTAAAATATTAAAAGAGGATGCTGTTAAGGTGCTACACTCAATATGCCAGCAAATTTGGAAAACTCAGCAGTGACCAGAGGACTGGAAAAGATCGGTCTACATCCCAATCCCAAAGAAGGACAATGCCAAAGAATGCTCCAACTATCTACAATTGCACTCATTTCACATGCTAGCAAGGTTATGCTCAAAATTCTACAAGGCAGACTTCAGCAGTATGTGGACAGAGAACTCCCAGAAATGCAAGCTGGATTTCTAAGGGGCAGAGGAACTAGAGATCAAATTGCCAACATGCGCTGGATTGTGGAGAAAGATAGATAGTTCTAGAAAAATATCTACTTCTGCTTCATTGACTATGCCAAAGCCTTTGACTGTGTGAACCTCAACAAACTATGGCAAGTTCTTAAAGGAATGGGAGTGCCTGACCACCTTATCTGTCTCCTAAGAAAGGGATAAGCAGCAACAGTCAGAACTGGATATGGAACAATTGACTGGTTTAAAATTGGGAAAGGAGTACGACAAGGCTGTATACTGTTACCTTGCCTATTTAAAGGCAGGACTGGATGAATCACAAACCAGAATTAAGATTGCTGGAAGAAATATCAACAACCTCAGATACGCAGATGATACTACTCTGATAGCAGAAAGTGAGGAGGAATTAAAGAACCTCTTAATGAGGGTGAAAAAGGAGAGTAAAAAAATGGGATGAAGCTGAGCATAAAAAAACTAAGATCATGGCTGCCGGTCCCATCACCTCCTGGCAAACAGAAGTTGGGGGGGGGAGATGGAGGCAATGACAGAGTTTATTCTCTTGGGCTCCTTGATCATTGCAGATGGTGACTGCAGCAACGAAATTAAAAGACGCCTGCTTCTTCTTAAAGAGAAGAAACATCACTTTGCCAACAAAGGTCCAGGTAGTCAAAGCTATGGTTTTTCCAGTAGTGATGCCTGGAAGTGAGAGCTGGAGTATAAAGAAGGCTGATTTCCACAGAAGATGCTTTTGAGCTGTGGTGCTGGAGGAGAGTCTTGAGAGTCCCCTGGACTGCAAGGAGATCAAACCTATCCATCCTGAAAGAAATCAACCCCGATTGTTCACTGGAAGGACAGATTTTGAAGCTGAGGCTGCAGTACTTTGGCCACCTCATGAGGAGAGAGGAGTCCTTAGAAAAGTCCCTGATGTTGGGAAAGATTGAAGACAAAAGGAAAAGGAGGACGGCAAAGAATGAGATGTTGGACGGTGTCATCAATGCAACCAACATGGATTTGACCAAACTCCGGGAAGCAGTGGAAGACAAAAGGGCCTGGGGGGTTTGGTCCATGGGGTCATGAAGAGTCGGACACAACTGAATGACTCAACAACAACAACAACAACAACAACAACAACAACAACAACAAGCTGGAAATAGGAGCAAGGGTCCTGATTTAGTGAGACAACCATGTTCCAGCCCCCATTTCTGGTCCCCACTTTACTACAGGTTGCAAACACACTAGCGCTTCTGATGGAATGGCGCCACCACTACCTCCTAGAGCAGGGCTGTTCAACTTTGAACAGACCGAGGTCTACATTTTCCGGCCCAAAGTGCCTGAGGGCTACAACGCTAAAACCTCTACTTACGAATTTTATCTGTTCCGAGCACATGCTCATAAGTAAAAACTTTTGTAAGAAGAGCAGCAGTTTCCCATAGGAATGCATTGAAAACCAATTAATCCATTATGGAGGGAACAGATTTCAATGTGCCATGGCCCTTGAAACTGCCCCACTTGGCTGAGACAGTGGGCTGGCAGACCCAGAACTTTGCTGGGGCAGTGGTGGTCCTTGGAATGGGGGAGGGAGGGAGGGGTGGAGAACTTATCCCCTCACTTTTTTTAATTGATGGCTGGTGGGCTACTTTTAAACCCTTTGCGGGCTACCAGTAGCCCGCGGTCTACCTGTTGGGCAGGCCTGTCCTAGAGAACACAGGTTTAGACAGAGATCAACCAGCAAATAATTCAAAAGGTCTTAGCTGCAATCACTGAATTTGTCTGCGCCTTGCTCAAGCCTCTCACACTGACAGCCTGTAGCTGGTATACATACCATTAATCATATGCACATCCCACAAATGTTGCATGGCTATGTGAGAATCACCATCTGCCCCAACTGTAAGGCCCACATCAGAAGCATGATTCATCCAGGCAAACTCACACAGTAGGGTGAGATCATACATAGATCTCATTCAAGACTAGTTTCCATGGCCTTTGTTGCCACCTTCTTTCCCTTCACAATCTAGTACAGCATGCTGGCAGAGAAACCCCCCACCCAACTCCCTGAAGGATAATGACCTTAAAGAGAACCCACCCCTTCATGTTCACTGCAGCTGCCAGAACCCATCTAGATTTAGAAAAAAAGAACCTGTGCTCGCCACTTACTGAAGGATAAAAAAATAGGAACAGAGAGCAAGTAGTGGGCTCACTTAGGGCAGAAGAGAACAAATACATTCAAATTGAGGGCTGGGAAAGTGAGAACAGACAAAAGAATTTTTTTAACCCAGAGTGTTGTTAATCTGTGGAACTCCCTGTCACAAGATGTGGTGATGGCCTCTAGCCTGGATGCCTTCAAAAGGGGACTGGACAGATTCCTGGAGGAAAAGTCCATCACAGATTACAAACCATGGTGGAGATGTGTAATCTCCAGGCTTAAAACCGGGGTACTTCAAGGGCCAGATGCAGGGGAGTGGTATCAGGAGACAGATGTCTAGTCTCGTGCGCTCCCAGACACATTTGGTGGGGCCACTGTGAGATACAGGAAGCTAGACTAGATGGGCCTTTGGCCTGATCCAGCATGGTTCTTCTTATGTTCTTATGTACTTCAGCAGCAGAAGCATCGGCTTCTTTCCCCTCATGTAACAAACTCTTTAAAACCTCCCAGACAGAAATGGTCTTGTGCATTCTCCAACTCACCCCGCTCCCGGGCTACATTACCCTCATTTAAAGGTTTGTCCACTGGGGCTCTGCCTTGGCTAACTTCTATAGTGCTCCTTGAACCAGTTACAGCCCAAGTGGAATTCTTCAATCCATTAAAAGACCTCCTGGAAGACTAAAATGCTGATGCCAAAGGTATGGGAGAGAAATTTAAAACCTGAAACATCCCTTTTTACCACAGAAGCATGTATGAGTTTCCACCCATATCTCTGACAACATGGGCATACGGCACCGCTCATCACCTCCAGTCATTATGAAAGCTTTTCCTAAAGCAAGTTTCATCCTAGTCCCACAACTGCTTTAGAACAAAGTAGCGCCCCCATATCTTTGTGATATTCATTCCGCAACTACCACCACCTCCCTGCTGAGAAATTTGGATTATAGTGAAAAGCACTATTAAAACATGCATTGTATGTGCTCCTTGTAGTGCCCAATTTTGGGAGCTTTAACATTAGAAATATACATATAGAGGGGAAATTATTTTCAGACTATGGATAAGAGAATCAGTGGATATTGATTTTATGGATAATAAGGTCCATAAGAGCCTACAATATTCCAACATCTGCTGATATTATTCCAACGTAGAGTTTTTAACGTTAAAAAGAATCTCTTACGGAATACTGAATTCAGGGTCAGTGCAACTATAATGGATCCGGGAGTGGAGAATTGGGGGAATAGACTGGAATCATATGGTACCACCACTTGCTTGAAGCAGAAAGCTACAGATGTTCACCTGCTCGTCCTTCTACACAGTCTTGTGAAACCTTCTGGCTCAGCTGGGGCACAGCAGCAAGACAGCTGTTATGTGGAGATGATAGGCAGCCCGCTGATCAACTATTTTCTTGCACTGTCCATCTGTCTGCAGCACCTGTTTCCCATTGTGTCGTTGAATGTGAACGCTCTTCTACAGAAGCAGCATCCCACTGATAGAAATGAAAGCCTGGGGTCAAGGAGGAATAATGTTTTCATTTCATTTTTTTTCTCCCAACCCCCCCCCTTTTCTTGTCAAAGGGAAAACATTCTCCCTTCAAAGATATGCTTTCTCTTTGACCAGTAGAAAAAACTGGAATGCAAAAAAAGTACTCTGAGAAATACTTTCTCTTCTGGAATAAGAGTGAAATCTTTCCTAAGGCAAGTTTTAGTCCCTCAAAATGCCAAGAACTGAGTATTATGGGGATTTATTTATTTATTTATTTATTTATTTATTTATTTATTTATTTATTTTTATTTATTTGTTTCATTTTTATACCGCACCATCTTCCATCAAGAACTCTGGGCGGTTTACAGGATAAAAAAACATCAGGTTAAAAATAGCAATATAGGGCAAAAAAGAGGGAGAGTACCCTCAGCAGGATGCAGCAAGAAAATACGGGAAAAGGGGGGGGGGAGTAAGAGCACAGATAAATTAAATTAAATTAAATTAAATTAAATTAAAGGTCACCATATGCCTCCTTAAAAAGAATAGTTTTCAAAGCCTTTTTGAAGGTGGGCAGGGACCGTGCAAGGCGCAGCTGTGACAAAACCCTGGAAACAGGAGTAATGAATATACAAATCATCAGCCAATCCCAGCAGGAGGGCGGGGAATGGTATGATATAAAAAGGGTGGAGCCTAGTCAGTTCAGGGCAGATCAGTTAAGTTGAGGTTTTGAGAGTGAGTGCTGGGATAGAGCACTGCTCTGTTGGAGTTCTGTCAGGCAGTGAGGGCTATACTGTTTACTAGTTATTAAAGACAGGGAGGCTTGTAGAGTTGATGAAATCTATTCTATGTTAAAGGCAACGCATACCATCCTCAGACATTGTTATATTTATTATTTTCCCAATAAACTTTGTTGTTATTTTTATATTATACATCTGAGTCTGTCCCAATTCATGAGGCGACGATTCTAAAAGGTGGCAGCGTTACCAAGTGAATAAAAGGTGGCAGCATTACCATTTCCATCACAATTACATGTGTAAAAAGGGAGGTGTTGTCACAATTTGGTGGCACAGCAGTGGGATGTCGAAATAAACCCAGTTGTGCCTCTGAAAACCCAGTCTGTGAAAGGGGTGACATCACAGCAGCTCACTTGGTAGATGATTCCACAATGAGGGGCCCACAACAGCAAAGGCACGGCTGCGCGTAGCCGACCTCCGCGCCTCCCTAGGAGTGGCCACCCTAAGTCAGCGCGCCTGCGACATTCGAGTGGGCCTGGCCTCAGTTGACCTCTGGGAGATACGCTCCAACAGGTATTCAGGAACCAAGTCGTGGAGGGCTTTGAAACCAAAACCAGGACCTTGAACCTTATCTGGAGACCCACGGGGCAGCCAATGCGGGCATGCCAGGACTGGGGTGATGTGATTGTATCTAAAAGCACCCACCACTAGTCTGGCCACCGCATTCTGCACCAGTTGGAGTCTCCGGACAAGGGTCAAGGGCAACCCCACGTAGAGTGTGTTGCAGTAATCGATCCTCGAGATCACGAGGGCCTGCACAACTGTCCTCAGGGAGGACTCATCGAGGTACGAGCAGATCTGGGCGATCCTGTGGAGGTGGAAAAAAGCAGCACTGGAGACAGCCATCATCTGGGCTTCCAGGGAGAGGGCTGAATCCAAGACCACACCCAGATTCCTGGCCCTGTCCGTAGGCTGGAGGGAAACTCCCCCCAGATTAGGGAGGGGGCCATTGTACCTAGACGAGGGCACCCCGAAGAATAGAACCTCAGTCTTCTCCGGGTTCAGTTTGAGCCTGTTGGTCCTGGTCCATTCCAAGACCGCCTCCAGGCACAGATCGAGGGAGCATACTGCCTCACTGCAGAGGTAGAGAAGGAGAGATAGAGCTGTGTATCATCAGCGTACTGATGACAGCGAACTCTAAATCTCCTGATGACCTCAGCCAGCAGCCTCATATAGATGTTGAACAGCATGGGGGAGACTGCCAACCCCTGGGGCACACCACAAGGGAGCGTCCAAGGAGCCGACAAGTCATCCCCCTGCTGGACCTGCTGAGACCAGCCGTCGAGGAAAGACTGGAGCCAGCGGAACGCTGAGCCCCCGATTCCTGCCTCGGCGATCCGATCCAGCAGGATACCGTGGTCGACGGTATCAAAGGCCACTGACAAATCAAGGAGGACCAACAGGGAGGAACACCCCCTGTCAGCCTCCCTGAGGAGGTCATCCTGCAGAGCGACCAGGGCAGTCTCAGTCCCACGAAACGGCCTGAACCCGGACTGGAATGGATGCAGGATATGATTTTCCTCCAGGTACGACTGAAGCCGGACAGCGGCCACCCTCTCAACAACCTTGCCCAGGAAGGGAACAATGACAATCGGGTGATAGCTGGCAAGATCATCCGATGCCAAGCCGGGCTTCTTTAAGGTGGGCTTCACCACCGTCTCCTTCAGGCGAGAAGGAAAAATTCCTTCCCTGAAGGAAGCGGTGGCGATGGAAGAAGACCACTCCAGCATGTTCCCTCTGGTGGATTTAATAAGCCAAGCTGGGCAAGGGTCGAAAGGGGAAGCCGCCGGCTGGCAATAAACCATAGACCTGGAGACCTCCGCTGGTAACAGAGGCCCAAACTCGACCAGGCGAGGGGACCGAGGGGGTGAGGTTCCCGGGATAAGCAAGGAGGGGTTAGTGCAACCAGAGTCCAGATCGGAACGGATGGCCTCAATTTTAGATCTAAAATAGGCTGCAAATTGCTCACTAGTGAACTCACTAGGAGGAGGCCCGGGCTGTCCAGGATTGGAGAGGTGTCAAACCACCTGGCGGTTCGAGGCCTCACCAATTCTCAGGGAGGCGTGAGCTGTTCTAGCGTCCTGATCGTATAAATATAACGGCTGGTCAGCTGCATAAGCGCAGCCTTACTCGCTGCCGTCCAATCTGTTCTCCATCTGCACTCAAGCTTCCTATGTTCTTGATTCATCGCCCGCAACTCAGCCGTGAACCACAGCGAGGAGCAAGCTCCACAGCGGAGGAAGCACTTGGGGGCAATCCGGTCGACAGCCCCGGTGGCACCCTTGTACCACCTATCCACCAGGGCTTCAACCGATACGTCAGCCTGTCCACCAGTAAGCTCCCCAAAGGCCTCCATGAACCGAGCAGGGTCCAGGAGCCTTTTGGGGCGGGCCCACACAAGGGGCTGACGCTCCCCGCGGGGTGGGGTGGCAATCGACAGGGAAAATTTTAGCAGATGGTGATCTGACCATGACAGAGGTTGGGGTACAATGTCCCCAACCCTGGGATAAGAGTCTGATGACATGGAGGTAAAAACCAGGTCCAGGGTATGGCCTGCACTATGGATGGGGCAAACAACATGCTGAGAGAGGTTCATGGAGGCCATGGACTCCATGAAATCCAGAGCGACTCCTGAAAGTTCCTCTTTGGCATGCATGTTGAAGTCCCCAACCACCAAAAGGCAGGGGGATCTCAACAGGGAAGCCAAGACAGACTCAGTGATCTCTGGAAAGGATTGGGCTGGGTTGCGGGGAGCATGGTACACCAGCACTATACCAAACCTATCCCGCTGACCCACCGATAAGTGAAGGCATTCTAACCCGGGACACACCAATGCCGCAGATCTGCTAATATAAAGGGATTCCCTGTAAACGATGGCCACCCCACCCCCGACCCTTTGACCTGCCCGCCCACTGGACCTGAAACCCGGGGGGGGGGGGTACAACAGGGAGAGATAAGCCCCTCCCTCTGCGCCCACCCAGGTCTCAGTAACACATGCCAGATCGGCTCGCTCATCCACAATGACATCGTGGATGAGAGGAGTCTTATTATGAACCGACCTGGCATTGACCAGGAGGCAGGACAGGCCAGAGGCACTGGCAGAGTGGCTCCCTGAAATGTGGTGGTGAGCAGTGGGGTCAGAACGGGGGACAGGCACCAACTGCCTGTCCCGAGTTCTTCTAACCCGACTAACCACCCCGCTCCGAGCGTACCTCCCACGGCCAGACACCACAGAAATTGTAGTCCCTGCCAGCATGGCGACAAAAACAAAACAAAACAACCCCCCCCCAAAAAAACCAAGTGACAGTAATACAAAATACAAAACAACCGTAACAATTTCTATATAAGGACAATCGACACAATTATACAATGGCAACTCCTCCATGAACTTTAAATGTATATAATGGTCAGAATGCCAAGATCTATTTCTACACTTCATGGGTGCTGCCATCTTCATGAGAGAAACAGAGAGGACTTCATTGCTTAAGCTGCTTGCCTTCTTTTCTCACCTGGAGGGGATAGTTACAGGGAAAGGAACACTTTCTCTCCAAATCACAGAATCACTGAATCATGAAGTTGGATGGTGCTTAAATGGCCATCGGATCCACCCCCCTGTGTAAAATAATATACTTGACTGTATTACAACGTTCTTGGTTACTCTTTTCATTTCCCCTCTAAATTTTAGCAAAAAAACTAAAGTATCAGTACTTACATGTTACAAAGTTCAACATTCTACAGGTTTCTTTAATGCACCTCATATTCACAATACTGACTGCAAAAACCATGCAATTCTCCTTTCTACCTTATCACAAACAAAGCATTTTATGTCACCAAAGAAACAAAATAAGTTTAAGTTTGATATGAAAATAAACAATGCATATATTTCAATTTCCCCCTCATTTTCTCAAATAAATAAATGACTAAATAAATAAATAAGCCCTAATTTCCCCTTCATGGCTGCAAATTTCTGGAAATTTTGTACCTTTTACCCTCCTTTTAACAGTGGGACCACAATTAACAACTGGGCACATTAATAAGTGGGGGAGATTACTAAAACATGCAGTCTATTGACACAACCAGACAGTGCTAATACAAAAGCCAAAAAAAAAAAAAAAGGGTTAGGCTATGCAATCCACATCAGGACAGAGAAAAGAGTGAGAAGGATGACATCAGTGAGTATGGTTCTCACTCCCTCAAAACAAACTTCCCACCTCACCACTACTTTGCATCAGTGTAATGGAAGTATCCATTGCAGTGCTGTGGCCAGAGTGATGGACTAGGCCTGAGGGGACCTGGGTTCAAATTCCTGCTCAGCCATGTAAAATCATGGGTGATGGCGCAACAGTGTGGAACTGGTAGAACCACTCCTCCTGCTTATCCTGAGAGCCCTGTTAGGGTCACTGTATGTCCATTCTGACTTGATGGCACCTAACACAAACAATAAAAGTGCATTCATAAATACATCACTTAAAGCCATTCTTAAAGCCTAAGTACTGTATTAATTTAAGGTTGCCATGCAAATAATTTAGCATACCCTTGCTAATTCGGATCCTCCATCTCCTGACTTTCCAGGGTTATGGATGCAATCAACCACTATAAACAATTTTGGACATCAAAATCAGAGTATACATAGCATGACTCCACACCTTCAGGCATCAAATGATGGAAGCAGATAGAAGACTCTCACTGTTCTTAACTGGCATTACTCTGCCGAATTCTTCGTATCTGCATTTCTTCTCCTCTGTTTGTATTGCCTTCATGCAATTCCTCTGATGATGGAAGGACAAGAAGGGAGGAGCCAACCTGGCTTCTCCAAGCAGTATGTTCCAAAGCCTGGGAACAACCACTAAGAACTCTTGCATATCCTCAAAAAATGAGTTTAGGAAGGTGCTGGAACCAAAGAGAAGGACCTCACCGGAAGATCTTAAAAGTCCTAGAACAGGGGTGCCCAAACTTTTTGTAAGGAGGACCAGATTTGGTGGCTGAGAATGTGTCAGGGGCTGGTTGCTCCCCGACCCTGCCACCCCACTGCAAGCCCCACCCACTGACCCATAAGCCCCACCCACTGACCCATAAGCCCCACCCACTGACCCCTTGCAATCCCACCCGCAGGAAGGAAGGCGGGGACCAAGGGAGGGAGGGAGGAAGGTGGAAACCAAGAGAGGAAGGAAGGAAGCTGGGGAACAAGGAAGGGAGGGAGGGAGGGAGGAAGGGAGGGACCAAGGGAGGGAGAAAACAATAAAGGAGGGGACCAAAGGAAGCACAGGGAGACGTGGCCACAGGTCACCCCTTAGAAGAGGCAGATCTGTGCGACCTTGCACCCCCCAAGCTCCCCAGCGGTGGCGACAGCTTGCCTGCCAGCCCAAAGGCCTGCTGGCCTGCCCACCCCCACACATTCCCCTGCGGTGCTGGTGGCGGCGGCCCGCCCCCTTGCCTGCCCACCCAGCCCCACAAGCTTCTGCTTGCCGGCCGGCCAGCCGGCCCGCCCAGCCCCTCAAGCTTCCCGGTGGTGTCAGTGTTGGCGGAAGATTAAAAAAAAAACATGGGGGAGGGAGGGGCGGGCCAGCCAGCCGCGGGCCACTCAGAATGGCCTGACGGGCCGGATTTGCCCCCCGCCGCCCCGGGGCGGACTTTGGGCAGGCCTGCCCTAGAAGCATAACCCCCATCCAGCACAGGCTGTATCCTTTTCTCCTGATTTGCTTTTTTTGACTGACCACAAGCACCTCTGTCTTGTCTGGACAGACAGGTTTCCATCACTGACAACAGGCCCTGGTCAAAGGACAGAACAGCTTCCTTGGAATCAGATGTGAAGGAGAGTTGGGTGTCATCAGCATATGCTCTCATAAACCTATCATTCAAGACAGCTAATTCATGAAGTTTTGGGGCTCAAAACACTGCTGCCAAAGTACTGAAAAATCACATTACTCCTTTCTTTTTTAAACAACTGCCAGGCTGAACTCAACTAGCTTTCCATGCCCTATTTGAGATAATAGTTTTACTCTTTCAAGTTGCAAGTGGTCTGTGTTCTGGTTTTCCCACCGAGTGTCTCCTTTGGCTCTGCCCCATTTTCATTCAGGCCCTATTCACTTCTGGCATGTATCCCATGGAAGATCAACCACGCCAAAAGCGGTTCTTGAGCTGAAAATGGCCCTTCATCCCTACTAGGTGGCATACTCCATGCAGTGCACATTGTTTTGAAAAATAAATCATTTTGTCTTCCTTTGGGAAGGATGAATTTTGAACATTTCTGTTCCCCAGTGTGTGTGTGTGTGTGTGTGTGTGTGTGTGTGTGTGTGTGTGTGTGTGTGTGTGTGTGTGTGTGTGTGCACGCATGTATGTGTGCACACAGATGATTTAGCCCAATGAAGATATTACCCAACTTGCCCCTTGACTCCTATATCAAAGCTGTGATTCTTCTTTATGCCAAGAACTCCATTCAACCCAATCTTCAAGATTTTTACCCTAAATTAAAAGAGAATGATCATGCTGGCCATTTTAAAATAGAACTCCTCTTGAATGGCCAGAGCCATGGATTTATTTTTTTATTTTTAGAATCTGCAGCCAGAAGTGTCTTCTTCACATTACTCCTTGCAATCAAGCCACCAAAACAGAGTATATTTTTGCTTCCCTGGATATAAACCCAAGATGGTCCCTAAGATCGAACAGCACATTGTTTCTGAATAGATATGGACCCTTTCAAGGAGTGGAGAATTTTTGCATCAATTTATCCATTAATGATTTCCTTTTATATATGAGGTTTCCAGTATCAGTAAGCTATTTTTTCCTGATGCTTTACATTTGTTTGTTATGTGCCACCAAGTTTCTTACCTTACAGCTATCAGCACTGTGTATTTAAAACATGGAAGATGTTCAAGATGTTTACCATCACCATCCGCAACTGAGTTTCCATGGTCAACTGGAGATTTGAACCCAGGCCTCCAAGGGCCGATGTTAGACTATTCATTACATCACACTGGCTCAAATTCCACATGTAGATACTTAGTGATCCACTTCCCTAGAAGACACACCTGCTCTTGCCTGAGAGAAGCCGGAACAAACCATTCATAGTCCAAAGTGTTCCTTTCAAAACATAGCTCCAAAAGAATGATGTGCGCATCCGATGACAGATGCCACCCCCCCCCTGCATCTCCTGTCAACATTACACTGCAGCCCTAGATTTTTCACTGTGAGCTCTACAAACATGTTCTCACATACTAAAAACCCTTATTTATTTTTCATATGTAACTGGAAAAGGTTACTTCATCTAGATATGTGGATTGGAGTTGTGTGCAAAGTAAGACTTGTGAATACACCACAGTTTGGAAGAAATCTACAAACATCACAAGAGAGATGCTCTTAGCCAGACTGCACAACAACAGCAAGCATAAACTATCAACAGCCTAGAACAAAATAACCAATCTTTACAGCGCTTTTCCTGTCCAGCTTCCTGTAAGAGGCTCCTGCTTGCAAGCATAGCATATATCAGCTATAGGACTATCCAGGCTGCAAGTCCCATATGGCTCACAGGAAGCCTCCATCCAACACAATTCGCTTCCCTCTGATCTCATCTTTGCCAGGTCTTTGATGCGATCTAAGGGAGCTCGCCTTCTCCATTTCACACGACAAAGAGAAGCCTTCACTGCTACAGACAGGTTTTTAAGAAGCCCAGTAGCAGCATGGAAAGCATTTTTTTTTGGGGGGGGGAGGCAAAACTCTCTTCTCTCCGACACTGCAACCTTTCCTGAAAAATCCACCCAGGACCAACACACCACCACCAAGTCATGATGAAATTGCCAACCTTAATTCTCTTTTGAACCATACAGAAAAGTGACAGTTTAATGTGAATCCAAACTTAAAATCCTAGAGCCTAGAAAGCCAATACAAAGGAAGATAAATTAGGAAAATAGTACATTGTGAGTAAATATTATTTGGTTATCTAGTTTAATAAACCAAGCAGCATTTTTTCAGCAGGAGCAGAATCAGTAAGACGATACAGCAGCATCCCATTCAGCCTTGGGTCTAACTGTAAATAGTGCAATGAAAAAGAAACAAAATCTTTTAATAAGCTCTAATGTACTGGTGAGCTGTCTGGATTCCCCACTGTTTGTTTCCCAGGAAAAAGCCAGCGTGGTGACTTTGGACAAGCTGCATAGTCCAGGAGCACCACCAGAAGAAGGGAACCATAAGCCACAACTCAGTCCTCTCTAACTAGAAAACCTTGCAAAGGGTCACTGTAAGATGGGATCAGCTATATGCCACATCATGATCATGATGATGATGATGACGACGACGACCACGACGACGACGACGACGACGACGACAACAACAACAACAACAACAACAACAACAACAACAACAATTGATGTACTGGTGAGAAAACAGTAAAGAAAGTGGACCCCCTACATACACCCTTTTTTGAGACCGAGATCCACAGAAACCGTTCAGGGCAGAAGTGGTAGGAACTCAGTAGTAGATTTATACTTTTATACCCAGCCCATCCTAATTTACTAACATGTGACTTCACTGGACCCTCAGCTACTCCGTGTGACTGCTCTCAAAAACAAACCCACAGACAGGATCTACTCCCCCCCACTCACCCCTTCAATCCAACTAGGGAACACTATTAGAGGGTCAACAGCACTTACTGTAGATTGCAGGAGCACAGAAAGATGCTCATCTCTCTCTCTCTCTCTCTCTCTCTCTCTCTCTCTCTCTCTGTGTGTGTGTGTGTGTGTGTGTGTGTGTGTGTGTGTGTGTGTGTACATACATGAATAGAGTTGCTGTATATGCCTGTGTTATGTTTGCATGCACTCACACCAGATGTGGACTGTGGTGTTAAAAAAACTGTGCACCTCCACCTAATGGGGCATAGTAAGGTACCAGCTCCACCTCTAGAATCAACCTAGTAAGATTCCTTAGCAATAACAACCCAGAGTCATTCATCTTCCAGTTAATTTTAACAAGCAAGTGACTCCACCTTTAGAAACACTTCTCAACAGTCTGGTGAACAGAGGTGTATTTTTAAAAGAGGAAATCTCCATCACACATTTAACCAAAACTGAACAGAACAAAAAAAAACCTCCCAAAACAAACCACCACACTGTTTTAGACGAGTAAATATCAGCTCAACCTGCATTTTCTAGGCTTGTGACTTTCTGGGAACCAAAAGCTACTACTAGTATTTCATAGTTTCTTTCATTTTTTTCCGTTTCTTCTTTCATTTATTTCAATAGTTCCCAACCTTTGGGTCCTCAGATGTTCTTGCATTACAAACCGCAGAATCTTGGGCAGCACAGCTAACAGTGAAGGCTTCTGGGAGTTTTAGTCCAAGAACATCTGGGGATCCCAAAGTTAGGAACCACTGATTCATTTCAGAACTTTTCTCCAACTTTTGAATTTAAAAAACCACTGTGAATAACAATAAAAACACTACCACACCTTTTTCAGTATACCCTTATATAGACTAAAGCAGTGGTTCTCAGCCTCTGGGTCCCTAGATGTTCCTGGACTGCATCTCCCAAAAGTCTTCATCACAAGCTGAGCTGGCCAGGATTTCTGGGAGTTGTAGTGCAGGAACATCCGGGGACCCACAGGTTGAGGACCACTGGACTAAAGTGTGTACATTGTCTTAGGTAGCACCCAGTGAGCTGGTTGAGACCTCCACAGCCCCAGAACACCCCCTGTATAAAAGAACAGTGAACCACTTCAGTGTGCATAATATCGAGAAAATCCTGAGAAGAGTCACCATAAGCCAGAGAGTGGACTTCACAGATCTGCGTTACTAAAAAGCAAATGTGTGATGTATGGCAATGGGATATGTGAATGTGAGCTGCTGATCAATTGGGCACAGGGCTGCAACACTGGGGAGTGGTGGGAACAAGAGCGGGGACAGAAGCAAATGACTACTTTCTACGTGGATGTTGTCACCCCAAAGGCAATTAGATTTCCAAGCTACTTTTTCCGATCCAGAAATTTGTCGGTGCCTGACTTGTGAAGAAATCAAATGGATGACTCTATGCAGCAGGACCAAAAGAGAGGGCAGGCACCTTTGTCACAGCCATCAGCCCTAGTTCATCTTCTGATAGCAAATCAAAACAGTCGAGTCTGTCACTAACAACTCTCCGCTGCCTAACAATGTGCCAATCCATCTAAGCATTCCTTGGCAAGCCATCGCCAGCCAAGCTTTCCAGCATTTCAAACCGAGTCAACAGAGATAATAAAAACAAGATTTGCACTGATCAGCATGGTCCACAAAGATATGTCCAATGTCATGCCAACTGGTATGATTCTTCACTATATACCATATTGCCCCATCAGAACACTAGGATGGACTGAAAACTTCTTGAAATAGCCCCGGTGACCTCTCTGACTGCAGAAGGCTGGTAACATTTTCGTATCAGCACCCACTTGCCTTGGTGTCTAAATATTCATGCCACAAAACAAAGGACATGTTCCACTTGACCTTTGGAGACCTCATGATTACAGAGAGATATGCGTAATCCACAAATATGTTTTCTGAGTCCTCAACAGGTACTAACATATGAGCGGCAACTTCATGGCTTGTTGTCCTGCACAGATCTCTATTACTCCCCACCAGCATCTGCTGTACTATCAAAATCACATTTGTCTGCGTTCCTGCAAAACCATTCCAAACTTCCCAATGAACACAGTGAGAAAAGGAAACTGCTATTGTGGATGTTTTGCAATGTCTATTCTGAAGTCCCACAGTCGGTTTTAGGGCCTCCACCATACTCGTTTTTTTATTCCAGTGCCAAGCATTATCACTAAGCAGTTCTGCTTTCCCTTATGCTCTCCTCTGGTCTCTCAAAACAACACCAGCTACTCTGCAAACAGACTATTTCCTATTATCATCTCACCGTGTCTCTCATTTGACACCTGCAGAAGCCTCCTGCTCTGTTTACTTCAAGCTGAAAACCTAATCAGCAATGTAGTTGGCTTCCTGGATTCATTTTCTATGGCCATCTGTGCTTTCTACTCAGAAATGTCAACTTATTTAGGAATTGAATTGGGCGAGATTTCCCTCTGGTGGAACAGCCCGTAAGACCTTTTGAAGTGCTCCGCTGAAAGAGCAGACCCACGCCACCTTCAAGGCAGCATTAAGTACAGGAAGTGTTGGCAAAACCCATGAAACGTTCCCTTTCAAAACCGGAAAAATGGTGTGTGGGGGCGGGGTGAGGTGGGAACTCTTTGTGGCACCCTACTTACACCACAGCCACCGTGGGCTTTCTGAAATGATACACACGCCCCCTGTACAAGAGATGAAATGGGTTTCCCAACTCTTCTTTCTTGCCGTTTAAAAAAATAAAATAAAACATTTATGAGGCTTGCTGAGGCAAGTCTAGAACTGCAGCTCTGGCTTCTTCTTCACCGGTGTTCCCCTTTTCTTTCTTGAGGAAGCCTTCAGGAACAGCTTGGGGAAGAGGCGCCAGACTGAATCATCCTGCGAAGACCCAATGAGGCTCCTGCACACAGCTGCCCCTTTGCCCTTAGAGGCAACCATCATGCCTCTGACAGCTGCCAGGCCCTGTTTGGAAGAAGTTCAGCACCTGTGATTGCCACAAGGTTCTTCTTCCATTGCCTCCTCGCCTGCACAAAAGCAGCAGGCTCCGATCCCAGCAAGTGGTGGTGGTGTATATGTGTGTGTGTGTGTGTGTGTGTGTGTGTGTGTGTGTGTGTGTGTGTGTGTGTGTGTGTGTGTGTGTGTGTGTGTGTGTGTGTGTGTGTGTTGGGGGGGGAGATTGAGCAGGTTCCCCTCTTACTACCGCGATCCTTCTCCTCCCTAGCCTCGAAACACATTGTAAGGGTGTGGGGGGGTAACCTTTTGGGTCCCCAAGCACCGAGGGCCACCCCGCCAAGGAGGGGGCGGCCGGGAGAGGTCGGTCTCCCTTCCTTCCCTCCCCCCCCCTCCAAGCCCGGAGGCCGGCCCACGGGGATCGACCCGTTCGTGCCAAGGTGGGCGGGCGAGATTTGTAACTTTAAGAGCCGCGAGATCCCACGGCCATGTGCTCCGTGCGAAACAAAAGCAGTAACAAAGGCAGCCGCCTTCCCTCGGACGGCCCTGGAGCCTAACGGGAGAGGAGCAGCAGGAAAGGAGGGAGGGGGGTGCGAGAGGAGCAGAGGAAAGCGAGGGCGGGGAGGCAACCCTTCCTTGGCGACAAGGGCCCAAAAAGCGCCGACGCCGCCCGCCAAAGCCCCTCCGGAAGAGGCGACCCTCTCCATCGCTCCCAAACAAAGGCACCGACGTCGAGCAGCAGC
This sequence comes from Phrynocephalus forsythii, assembly GCA_029282475.1. NCBI lineage: Eukaryota > Metazoa > Chordata > Lepidosauria > Squamata > Agamidae > Phrynocephalus > Phrynocephalus forsythii. The sequence continues at coordinate 116,212,894 of JAPFRF010000011.1, forward strand.
AGCAGCAGCACGTGCCGGAGGAGAAGAGGGGGGGGAGGCAGCCTCCCTCCGCTTGCCCAGCCTAGCCCAGCCCGGCTTAGCAACCCCCTTTTTCGGATTTCCAGATGCCCCACGACCTCCCCACCCCGTCCTCCGTAGGAGGTGGTCGAGATCGGCAAGAAGAGCCGACCCTTGCAGAGACGTTCGGCTAAAGAAACGGGGGGGGGGGTGGCGGCGCCTCCCCTTTTGCAAAGGACGGAGACGAAGCGACCCCCTACACCGACCCCCTCGCGCGCTGCAGGTGCAGCTCACGGGCCCGTCTCTGCCCAGACCATGCCCCCGGACTCCGCGGGTGACGGGGTGGGTGGGGGTGGGGAAGCGGCCCTTTGCACTACCCGTCCCACACAGAAGCCGAGCAGCCCCAAACGAGATCGCTGCGTTTCTATCTCGTTTCAAGGGCTTCTAGCCACCGGGGAAGGTCTGCCCGCAACCCGATGGTCCACGCTGCACGCTCGCCCGCCCCTTTCCTCCCACCTCAAGGATCGCCAGCGTCTTCTGCCTGTATAGATGCAGGTATGCATGTATGCATGCATGCATGCAAAGCAAGCAAGCACGCCCCTTTTCCTCAACTCCCCCTCCCCCCCCGCGCGACCGCCTTACCTGCCTGCTTTTTTCTCCGGGTGCAACGACAAACCTCCGAAATCCCCTCCCTTTTGTTGCTTTGCACAAGCGCCTCCGCTGGGCCCTGGGCCCGCGCCCCCCACAGCTGCCTCGGCTATTTCCGGTGGCTTCTTTGTTTTCTCTCCACGATCCCGGAGAGCTGCACTCTCCCGCGGGTTGCCAGCAAGGGCTGGGCACGGGGAAAGGGGCGCCCGTGGCCCTTAGGTCTCTGGCCCTTTAAGAGCCGCCCGCGCCGCCGCCGGGGTATAATAAACGGCGCATTTCTATTCACAACATTCGGAGCTGGGGAGCGAGCGAACAGCGCGCGTGCGCGTACCCGTCTAGGGCCAGCCTAGGGGTGGGGGGCTGACGGGCGGGAGCGCGAGCCCGAGCGGTGGCACGTGACCAGGCGCGGCGCTGCTGCTAAACAGCGAACAGCCGACTTGCGCAGTCGCAGTGGCTCCAGCCGGAGGAAGCCGCACGCGGCAAGAGCGGTCGGGCCACCATACCAAAGGGGGTGGGGTGGGGTGGGGTGGGGGCTGTCAGGCTGGGCTTAGCAGCAGCAGCTGCAACGGGGGCGCGGAAGCGGGCGGGAGCCTGGCATTTGTAGCACTGACTCGGCGCACGGTGCTCCAACGCAAAAAGAGACGGGTCTGCAAAATATACGGTCTGACTTTATTCCCCTCCCCACAAAACCTTTTGAATCATCCTGTGCCATCAAGTCAGTTCTGACTTACGGCAACCCTTTATAGGAATTCGGAGGTGGAGAACACTCAGAAGTGGTTCAAAAATTCCCTTCTTCTGGGTGTGGGGTGGTCCCACCTCCTTGGGTCTGTGAAGCTTGCCCAAGGCTACAGCGAGGATTCGAACTCTCAACCTCTGCTTCCATAGCCAAATACCTAACTCAGTGAGCTACCAGTGCAAACGGACGATCAGCACCGCCTATGGGTCCACTGGTGTTTTCCACAGGCAAAGGTGCTTTGCTAGTTCCCTTGCACAGACCTTTCCTCTTACTCCACTGTTAGTGTGTGTGCTCTTTCTGAATCTGTGGAGGGTAGGAATCTCCAGGTGCTGGACTGACTGCAACATAGAGACTCTGGTAGAATAAATACATCATGCATCAGGTAAAGTGAACTCCAGACTAAAAAAGCATATTCCGTGATGAATTTGTTAGACTTTAAGACTTCTCAGCATTTAGATCCTCTAGATATTTAGGATTCCAAAATGTACTCCCAAGTACATTATTCCCTAAAATTCTGGACTACTGGCCATGCTGGCTGAGGCTTGGGGGTCATTTTGGAATCCAAGATAGAGGGGTCTAGTGCTGTGAGCCACTGTTCTAGTGTGCCACAGTACTCTTGTTTTCTCAGCAAGGAGAGTAATTCAGTTCCTCCTTTGGGAATTCTTTAAAAGGTAAAAAACCAAATTCAGATTTTTGGCAATTGTTAGATATAGGCTATTGCTGTTTTATTGCAAATAGCAATGCCAGCATGTAAGCCCTTAGTGTGTCCATGATGTGTTGTGGTCATTTTACTGCTAAAAAGATGACTATAACGAGCTGTGAAAATTGTGAAGAAATGAAAACAGTTCCCCGCCCTTTTGACTAAAATTGGATTGTGGGAATGAGGAAATCACCAAGCTGAAAATAGGAAGACGGGTTGCAAATATATTTAGGATTTATTAAGGAGACCCATCTCCTTCAAAACTACACCTCAAGGTCATGTAATATTTTGCAATATTATGCAGTGGCAATTACTGGCTAAATGATTTGTAAAGGAAAGCAGATGTATTGTATGTGAATATTTATCTGAATCTGACTAGCAGTCGCTATTTAAGCATGATAATTAAGCCACTATGTACAGAGGTAGTACACCTCTGAATATGAAGCACCAAAGACAGACCTCAAAGGAAGGTGTGCTGCTCACCAGGTCTTTGTTTTTAGAAAAGGAACATATTTTATGTGATTCGAAGGTAACCAGTCAATAAACATCTTAACATAATAGCTCCATTTATAGTTAGAATTTATGGAATGGCATGGTCCTTGTGTGAAACAAGGAGAGTCTTCTAACAAGGATGAGAAGTAGTATTCTAAGGGGAGCTTCTATATATGTGTGTATATTTAAGGACTAAAGATTGTCATTAGTTGAAGACATTTAGTTGGCATTGTAGTAACAAGATCACAGTCGCCACTGGGGCAATTCCAAAGAAGGCAGTGCTGGCTCCTTCACCTGCAACAGCAACAATGTTGGCTGGCACTGGGCATTGTAAAGAGGACCTGGGATGAGTCCCAGGGGAAGCTTAAATTCAGCACCCACCTATCGAGTGCAGTGGAATCCAAAAGGAGAAGATAGAACCTCTGGGCAAACGCAGGGCTGCTCCCACATACTAAAAACTCAGTAGGCCATCATCCTTTCCTCACAGAAAGTACAACTAGCTCAAGGGAAGCATGCCTGGCTTGAACCTGAGTACTTGTCAGATGGAATAACTCTTTCTACCCTTTGAATTTGCTTACCTAACCCAACTGTTTGTATTAATGTGTTGAGCCACCCCTGGTCCACAGAGTGATACAGTGTAAACATCAAGAGAAGTCAACACATACTAAGTATCAGGATGGCAGACAAAAGGACACTACAAAATGTAACCCCCAAGATTGTTCCTTACAAGACATTTCACCAGGAAACTCTTCGTTTGCATGACATCTTCGGGAAACTAAAAATTGCCCCTCAGTTTCTTTGACTACTGTTGGGAAAGCACCTTAAGATTGCAAGTGGCACCTCCTTACTTGGGAGTAACTATGTGAGTTCAGTGACACTTGCCATGGTGTACACCCATATTGCTGGACTGAACAATCAAGGAGAAAGGCTCGGTTATGCTACCTAAGTCATATTTCTAAGAAGTGGCAGCCTTTGATTATTAGAACATATCCTTATTCTGATGTCCTAAGCATGTGTGACTCCGTAGTCCAGCAGTATTTAGGAGGATCAGAGTGGCCATCAGTCTGAACGGCCTGAGCCTTAAGTGAACAGTAAGGGATGGCTGGAGTTGTACTTGCTAGTGATAAGGGTTCCTGATCCTGAAGAAGTCTGATATGGTGAGAGTGACAGATGGCTTAGTTACATCCCAGCTCAACTGCTGTCATGCGCTCTATGTGGGGCTGCCTCTAGAGACAGTGCCCAGAGACTTAGGTGGGTCCAAAACACAGCATCCAGATTGTTAAACAAGGCTGGTTACAGGGATCACGTAACACCCATGTTATAGCTGCTCCACCGGCTGCTGATCTGTTGCTGGGCAGAATTCAAAGTGCCGGTTCTAACCTCTAAAGCCCTAAATGGCTTGGGCCCAATTAAGGACAACATCTCCCTTTATGAGCCTGCCTAGGCACCTTCACTGGTGCACTTAGCAGGTACATGGGAGAGGGCCTTCTCCGTCCCTACTCTGGAACTCCCTCCCAAAGACCAGGCTGGTCCCCTCTTTGTGCAAGCAGGGAAAGACCTTTCTCTTCAGGTAGGCTTTCTCTTAGTGGCCAGCTTGCCTCCCTGGCTTTATAAAACGGGTTGTTGGGCCTTACAGTTTTGAATGTGTTTTCAGTGTTGCTTCTGTCTATAGTATTTTTAGTGTGGTATTTGTTTCATCGTTTGCTGTATTTGGAAAAGGTAACTGTGCTAGTCTGTGCAAAAATTCCAGGCAAAATTCAAAGAAACAAAACAAAAGACAAAAACATGTAGCACATTAAAGACTATTATATTTTAATGTAAGCTTTCGTGGATCAAGTCCACTTCTTCAGATGTATGGCAACAAAATGAAATGTTTAATGAAATAGCCATTTCATACCAAATATTTATTGGCTCTTCAGTGTATGGTACATTTGCATGCAGTGATTTGGCTTTTGTTTTTGCCACAGTGGAAGACTGGAGGATAGCAGATGTCACACCAATTTTTAAAAAAGGAAGGAGGGGGGACCCAGGAAACTATAGGCTGGTTAGCCTTACGTCTCTCCCAGGGAAGATGGTGGAAAGACCAAGAGAAAATCTTAAAACACATAGAAGAACAAACCTTGCTGAGGGAAAATCAGCATGGCTTCTTGCCTGACAAACTTTTTAGAATTCTTTGAAAAGGTCAACAGGCATGTGGATTTGGAAGAAACGGTGGATATTGTCTATCTGGATTTTCAGAAGTCCCTCACCAAAGGCTGATGAGAAAATTGCACAGTCAGGGGATAAGAGGGCAGGTCCTTTTATGGACTGAGAACTGGTTGAGATCCAGGAAACAAAGAGTAGGTGTCAATGGGAAATTTTCACAATGGAGAGAGGTGAAAAGCGGTGTGCCCCAGGAATCTGTCCTGGGTCCAGTTCTTTTCAATCTGTTCATAAATGACCTGGAGACAGGGATAAGCAGTGAGGTGGCCAAGTTTGCAGATGGCACTAAACTTTTCCATGTGGTAAAAACCAGAGAAGATTGTGAAGAGCACCAGAAGGATCTCTCCAAACTGGCACAATGGGCTGCGAAATGGCAAATGCATTTCAATGTAGGAAAATGTAAAGTGATGGATATTGGGGCAAAAAAATCCATTCAAACTGAGGGTTGGGAGAGTGAGAAACCAATGAGAACAGACAAAAGAAAATATTTTTTTACACAGCGTGTTGTTAGTCTGTGGAACTCCCTATTCCTTGCCACAGGATGTGGTAATGGTATCTGGCCTGGATGCCTTCAAAAGGGAGATTGGCCAGATTCCTGGAGGAAAAGTCTATCACAGGTTACAAACCCATGATGGAGATGTGTAATCTCCAGGGCTAAAACCAGGGTACTTCAAGGGCCAGATGCAGGGGAGTGGTATCAGGAGACAGATATCTCGTCTTGTGCGCTCCCAGATGCATTTGGTGGGGCCACTGTGAGATACAGGAAGATTGAATAGAAGGGCCTTTGGCCTGATCCAGCATGGCTCTTCTTGTGTTCTTGTGTTTTAGGGCTTTTTAAAAAAGATTCCTCAGGAGACAGAATACAGACTCAGTAAGGATGAGCAGGAGAGAGAGACATGAAGACTAGGGGATTTGTATACTTACTGTTGTTAGCTTTAAGTATTGTCTTTTAATGATGTAAGCTTCCTTGGGTCCTTTTTAAGCTGCCAAGAGTAGTGGCTTAGCCACTAAATCACTGGAATAAAAATTTAAATAAACAAAAGATGGGATAAGATATTTTAAATAAATAATAAAAGTTACACTCTGAGTGGAAGGCCACAGCTCATCCATGTTTAGACATTGTTAAAGCTACACAACTAACATATCCAGCAACAGAACACAGCCAGAAAGTTACACGAGGTTTGCCAGCACAGCACCAGGTTGCTTTAAACACAGACAAAATCAGATGACTTTACAAGAGCCAAATTGAACTGACCTCACCGCCGAAGATTACAGCTAAGCCTATGCATTGGTTTCTCAGAAGTAAGTGCACAGTAAGCTGCATAAAATTTCTTCCCTAGCTTCTGTAAGAGGAATATATTTTAAAATATCAAATTAAAACAGCTGACTCACACTGCGTACAAAGAACTGCTTGCTGTATAGATACAATTATTTGTTGTACTGAACATCAGGAAGTAAGGGAAGATGCATATCTGTTCATATGCTGTGAATTTGCTCTACGAAGCGATGGCCAGTCAGAGCTCCTACGCAGGTCTTTGCATGTCCTTAAGCTATCCACACATCCTATATACACTATGAAATGTTTTTAAAAACAACAACATGCTTTTTGGTGGGAAATGCTTGTTATGTAGAAGCTTGGGCTTGGTTCCCCTTTCCAGGTTGATTTATACTTTAATACATAGCAGATATGGATATCACAAGTGTTTGCTGCAGTCAGCAACATTCAGGGAAACAAAGGTATGAGTGGCTGGGGGCAACCTCTTTATTGCGAGATGTTCCTTCAGTTTAATTTGTTTTTTGAAGAATCAGAGATCAGCTAGTCACTTCATGGTGGCAGGACAGGTGTCCACCACTAAACCTACTCTCGCCCTTGTTGGGATACTCAATTTAGCCTCTCTGGCAATGACTCTGTGGAAATGATTTGTCAACTCTGTGGAAACGACTTGTCAAATCAATATCCAACATTTGGTGGATTTTGTCCCATTAAGATACACCTAAATACGTTTTCTTATAAGGACTCTCGCTGACTTCTGTTTCGTCTGGATGCCGCAAGTGTGTTTTCAAATTGATTTACAAACTTCCATAGCCATACAACTCACACTTGCAAGTACACAGGTAGTATCCAGAAGTGAACAATATTGTTTTATATATTTCAGACACCAGACTATAGCTACTCACAAGCAGCTATTCATGCACCTGTAAAGCACTGTAGATGCACATCTAAAATAAAACAAAAAATACAATGTAAATGTACAGCGCTAGGTTTTCCGGTATATGTCTCTCACATGTCATTTCTAAACACAGGAACTAACATGCACTGCCTACCATAATACTGAACTGTACTTTAGGTTAAGATTATTGAGTTGTATATGGAAGCAAAAACTACACACCTTTTTTTGTCTTAAGTATTCACTGAGACTGTACACCAAGGAAATGTGCCATGGATGAAGCTGCAGTACTATCTACTTTTTGACAATATACCTAGCAGCAGTTAGTACTATATGTCATCACCTTAATTTGTGAATCTTCTAATTTTAGAATTTTCAGCAATGATGGATCTTAGGATAATTATATATTCAAATAACCTTTTGCTTACACTGAATAGTGCTGTGGAGAATTACCAACTAGTTAAGAAGTAAATGTTTTTACTTCTTGTTTGCAACTGGTGAGTGGCAAGAAATGGAAGCCTCAACTTTTAACTAAATGGCAGTTTGTTGCTCTGATTTGTCCCATTTGACTTATACTGCTACACATAAGTAGCAGGACTCTGGCCCATGAGGTAGATACAGCTCATGACTGTTGTGTCAGTCACTGAGATTAAAGACAAAGTCAGCACTAGAGATGGGCACGACCAGAAAAAATGACGTTTCGAGTTGTCGTTTGTCGGGGCGGGTCCGTTTCGGGTCGTTTCCGTTTGTCGCGATAATTTTCAAAAAGTTGTCATTTCCGTTTGTCGTTTGGGTTGGGGTTGGGGTTAGGGTTGGGGTAAGTGGGCTCTGGGAGGCACCTCTCTGGGTGCCTCTGATGTCTGACCCACTAAGAAGGGAAGGGAAGGGAAGCGTGAAGGGAAGCCGCCGCGTACCATACATTACATTATGTTAGGGTGGGGGGTAAGTGGCAGAGGCACCTCTCTCTCTCTGGGTGCCTCTGACTCACTAAGAAGGGGAGCGTACTAGCGTACTGACGTACAGGTTAGGGAATGGGATAGGGGTAGGGGATAGTGGGCTGTGGGAGGCACCTCTCTGGGTGCCTGTGACCCACTAAGAAAGAAAGTGTACTTGCGTACAGATCTGGGTTAGGGTTGGGGCTTTTTATGCCCTCTGGCACATCCAGAAGTCTCAGTCAAAACCTGGCCATGCGATTGGTGGAATGGGTCCAAAAATTTGCATGGTCCCATCCCATGGCCAGCCCATCATTGCGCAGGTGTAAAAAAATAAAAATAAAAATAAAATAAAATAAAATCAATGGAGACGTTTTATTGCAAGAAAAACCCACTGCTGCTACTATAAAAAATCAGGCATTTTAAATACCTAATTTTCCAATGTTTCTGTAGTGCTTTGGTGGGTTTTTGGACCTCGATTTAAAAATAAATATTGCGGTCGCCATTTTGGATCCCCCCCACCGCATGGCAAATGGAGACGACGAGGATGGCCCCCCCAGCCTGGTACCAGCAGCCCAGGACAGGAGGGGGGGGAAGGCCGGGGACCCCCCCAGAAACCACCCCTCTCTGGTAGGTGCCCTCGCTGAGGCAGGCATATTTTCGCCTGCTTTTTTGGCCGGGAATTTGTTTTTTTTTTTACTTTTTTCCTGTGCTGCTTGGCATCGCACGATCGCCACAATGCTATGAACGACAATGAAAAATCAGACCCAATTTTTCTTTTTTGGTTTCGGGTTCGAGCTGGAGCGGAGTAATTCTCGTTACCGTTACCAGTTACGTAACGATAACGAGAACCGAAAACAGAAACGAGAATTTCGCCGCTCCATGTCCATGTCTAGTCAGCACACTTTTCCTTGTATAGCCAGGACAGAACTCTTGAGGCTAATACCCAAGCTTTGGAACAAGCAGAGATACTAAAATAGGAACATTAAATGTTATTAGTTGTTGAGAGCAGAAGTGCTTTCAAAGTAAGGACATCTTAATAGTAAATGGATAGATATTAACATAGATACAACAGTGACACATCAGTTTATTACTACATAGAGTTTCATGTTTGTTGGGACAGGTATTAATGTGTTATTTCTTTTCTGTCTACCCATTCTGTACATGTTTTTATGAAACAGCACTAAGTAAGAATGGCGAGCACCCATTAGCTAAAGTTAATTCTGAATGGCAAATGGCAAAGACATACTAGTCATGATGTCACGCGTAGGCCAGCTTGATTTTTCTTCTTTAAATAGCCTACAGTAGAGAGGGCGGAGTCAAAATTGGGACTGTAACAAGGTTAAAGCCAGTGAAGCTTTAATTTTCCTCTCAACATACTGTGGACCCAGTGAAAAACTGCCTCTCCCTCACCTATTATTACCCTTGGGTGGGATCAGCAGGGGACCGTAACAACCTTTGGGATGATGACAAGGAGTGTGTTAGCACTTTCTCTCTGCCTGACTGGGCTTATACAGTAAACATACTTTTAAAAAGGACAGAAATTAGACACATTAAATTGTTACATGCTTCTAAGGTCATGTCAAGCTTAGCTCTCAACATGTTCAACCAGCAACAAAGCCTTCAGATATGCTGTTCATGGGCCCACCCCCACTGCTTTCAAGACATTTCTAACATGACATCTTCTTGTGAAAAGAGGCCAAGGGAGAAGTAACCTCACAACACAGGTCATGATGTGGTTCAGAATGTGGGGTGATTCCTCCACCCATTTATTTCCTTAGTTCTAAATATGAATGCTGGTATTCCGCAAGGTTTGTACATTTAACCATGGGGTTCTGTGTTCTTCTGAATCTCCAAATGAACATGTATAATCTGTTCCAGAAGGAAATAGGGAAGTGTGTGAAGAGAAAGACTGTGGCTGGGGCCATTCCTGCCATTTACTAGAATAATGAACCTCACCTCAAGCATATGCTCTCAAGACAACAATAAAATGCAGGAAGTTGTCAATTACTTTGTGTTTTGTTTTTATTTTATTCCCTGTGAAGCGTGTCTGCCTCAGACACCAAAATGTTTTGGGTTTGTTCTCAACATGGGACAGTTCTCAAGTGGACACCAGCCCTCCCAAATTTGGTATGAACAACCAAACAAGTACACACCAGACAGAGACACAGAGTGAAGAGGCTGTGTAAAGAGACAGAACACAGTTAGGCTTGCCTGCACTGGTCTCTTCAGCTGCCTAGGAACCTCGGCACAGTCCCTTGTGTGGTCAGAGTAAGACTAGGCCTGCGCTGTCAGCCCCAAGGAGGTTCCAGCCGTGCTTGACCATTGCAGTTTGCCTCTTGGAGCCCTCAGATGAGGGATGGAGAACCTTTGGCCCTCCGAATGTTTGGGCTTTCAACTCTGACAATACCATGCCACTGGTCAGGCTGGATGGAACAGATGGGAATCACAGAACAAAAGATCTGGAGGTTTTGCATTCCCCCTCCCCCACACACACCCATAAGACAGATCGAGCTTCCTCGTGAATTCACTTTTATAATAACCAAGCTAGCTGATCAAACCGGGTGTCCCAGTGTTTCGGCAACTAAGGCCTTCTAGTTTTGTTCTTAAAGTAAACACTTCTTAGTTGGAAAAGAGAAGGAAACAAAAAGGAAATCAAAGAAAGCTTCCCAAAAAATATTCCTGGAATGCTCCACACAATTGACCACCCCAACACACACACACACACAAATGGGTCTCATCCTGACATCTTATTTTCTATGTGGAGCCCTCACTTCTGCCATGAAATAATACAGACCAGATCATTTCACCACCTTGAAAATTAAGCAGTCTGAACTGGGGTGGAAATGCAACTTTGAAACTCCTATTTCATGTGCACTGAAAAGCAGTGGAAATTCCATGTGACATGCTGCCATTCTAAATGTACTGTATATTGAAATTAGGTTTCATTTCCCACTCTGATTCCTATTAAGAGATCAAGAATATGAATTTACGTCTTTCTCTCTCGCACACACAAAGCTTCATCGGTTGCACTTCCCATGGACTCTGAAGGTCAGGTCTGTAAGTTACAAAGCGGAGCAATTTCACAAACATTAAATGTGCATCTCATTTCCTAAACAACTGATAATGCAAGGTATTTTTGCCTCCCCCCTTCTTTTAAAATCATCATGCTATCTTTAGTTGCCATTTCAGTAACTGTGGAAGAGAGGAGAGATTGAGAAACAGATGTCTGCAATCTACTTCATGATGATATCACTGGAGCAATCAAACCCATGTAAACACCATATAAACACCTTATAATCTGAAACCTCCCAAAGGAGGAGACAACAATTGCTACTGCTAAAGAATTTATATAGCGTACACACACGCCTCCAGCAAGGATTCCCAATGGCTTAGGACCGTTATCTGGATTTAGAATGATCTAGCATTCAGAGGATTGGGCTGTGACTTGGTACAAAACAGATTCTGGTCCATGAAACTCACTAGGGGATCTTGGGTTGTGACTACTTCACAGGGTTGTCAGGATAACATCAGAGGAGGAAAAGGGTTATTAGTGATTGCTTGGGATTTCCTTTGGACCCCTGGACCTGCCTGCCACCTGCTCAACTGGCTCACCTGAAATAAAGTAAGTATTCACTTTCTGTTTCATAAAATCAAGTGAGGAGCAAAATAAGGCTTTGTACTGTACTGGAGATGAGAATGGCTGCCACTCAAGGTTTCTGGGAGCGGCATTTCTCCTTTTGCCTAAAGCTTTCAATTTAAATTTAATTTTTACTTATTCATTTTGCAAGGATAGGTACTATGGATGTGGTTTAGGTGCTCTGCAAATAGGCAGGAATGTGATCTGTGGGCTGCACATTTCTCACCTCTGTTGCAGTAAGTAGCTCCAAAAGATAGGACAGTGCTACTACCTCATTTTTCAGAAAAGGACTCTGTGACCAAGATGGAACAGCTTATTTCCTCCACAGTGAGGTGATGAAGAGAGATACAGAAACCACAAATGTCTTGTTCGAATCTACTTCTTGAGAATTCTGTCTGCCATCACTTACATGCTGTCTGGTAGAAAATTGATATTTTCACTTGTTTGAGATACAGGACTCGAGACTTTTTACATCAAGAACAGGGAACAATGGACTAGTAGTCCTTAGTCCTTACTCGTCAGCTTCTTTTTAGAATCATTTGTAATGCTGGTCCGCCAATACTAGAGACAGTAACACAACTTGTTGTGAACTAATTTTGTTGTGAAATAAATATAAACACTATAAACAGCACACCACTTTATATGTGTGAATACTACTGGTTGTCACAAAATTCTCATAGGGATATTACTACTTGTTAGATAGTCATTCTGCCCAATCCACTAGGAAAAAGTGGGCTATAAAGCTATATAATAAATGAAAATTATACAATCCAGTTAACAGTAATCACAGCCTGACTTTATCAAGATTGGCGCCTGGCCATTATGAAAGCTAAAGAGCCACAGTAAAAGATAAGCTGATGCTGAGATTCCTATTTTGCAATGCAAATATCAGTCCAACGGGACAAAACTTAAAAAAAATAAAAACTCGCCCCTCCTACTAATAGCATGAAAGCTATTAAGGGCAATAACTTTTAAATTAACGCTTGATTTCTTGCAAGCACTGTTCCATATTCAGCTGGTTTATTTGTAGTTCCAAAGAAGAAGGAACCTTTTCAATAACTTTAAAAGTTGTCTGGAGGTCAAACTTGGTGAAAAGATCAGCTCACACTTAGGAGTGAAGCTGTCTTAAAGAGCAAAATATGTATGCTTGTCCTAGCCATCCTTTTCTAAAACCTCTGTCTTGCAAATTAGCGTGTTTTATGATGGATCATCTACTTCTCTGGCCTGTGTGATCACCTGTGCCAAAGTAAAAAGTGTCTGGGCCTCCACAGGGGTTGCGACGTTTTGATTACCAAGTACCAGTTGTCCTTTTCCTCTTATCTGTTTCTCTTTTAGCGCTGCATTGATCTAGCACTATGCCATTTCAAAACTTTTACTTTAAAAATAAATAGTAAAAAAAATGTGATTTAGATTAGACATGGCCATTCTTAGAGGGCAGAGGAAATGGCTCTTAGATTAGTTGTAAACTGTGTCGCAAGATGCTGCTCTTGGGCTGGCTTTTCTGAATAAAAGATCCTCAGTCCAACATCAGGTTCTCAAGGCTGCCAGTTTCACTCCAGAAAGGCACCAGGTATGACTAAGATGAATTGTTCCTAGAACGGAGGAAAAACTGGGAGAAATGGACCCAGAGTGCCGAAGTACCAATAAACCACAGGGCTTTCAACCACACTAAAAATTGCTCCGGGAGGACACACAAACCAATATGAAAACGGTGTGACACTAATTCATTTTCTAAACCCCCAAACTGGCTCAATTTAATTCAATAGATTAGTCATACCCTGAGTCTGCAAGTCTGACTACAGAGTTCAATCCTAAAACTGGTTGGTCTTCATATGTAATCCAACTATAATTAGGGAATATGCTGGCTCTTCACCATCAGAAAGTTCTCGTGGGTAAGGACTGTACTAGCACAAACATTCTTAGCAAATCTCTCAAGCAAACATCACACACCAGGAAACTTATGGACAGGAACAAGACCTTCCTTCTTTCTGCCCACTATGGTCTACAGCACACGTCTACTTATAAGAAATCATGATGCCAACAGTGGCAGCCTGGATTGACCCCGCCCCCTCCAAAAGCATCTTCGTGTACACTTACTTAATGCTCTGTAAATCAAGTACATCCATCTCAGTTTCCTTGGTAGCTAGAAACAGAGGTTACTTAGTTCTAAATTTTCCTGAACACAGCCTCCTTAAGAGACCATCTGCTGCCGCAGACGTATGCTGCTTCCCATGACCCAGATATAAGGCCAGTTCAGCAGAAGGATTAAAATGGGTGGATTCCTTCAACATTTCTTAAGGATTCTCCCATCTAACTTGCTTTGCTTTAGGCTTCTGGGTTAACAGAAGAAATTTCCTACCCCACCTCTCCACATTACTACCAACTTAGCAAAAAGCAGAAAATGTGACACCATCCTCCACTCATCTGAATGAGTATCATGCAAGCCAACACATCCCCAAAATGTTTTACTTATACACTGTGGCTTGAATCCAACTGATCATTCAACCTCACTAAACTCACTTAATCTATATGATTTGCAGTACATAAGTGTTAATTTACCACTAAGCAATGACTTTAATGACTCTTCTTAAAACTACCAAGCAGATTCACTCCTTAGTAAATTACTTCAGGTTAGGGCAGAAAAGTTTTTCAGGTTGTCATTCAGAAAAATAACTTCATTTTACTAGGTGTAACTGCACTCCCGTAAGCAAAGAATGTGTTCCGAAAGGCATACATAAAGGACATTGTAAGTAAGGTGCATATACCCTGCACAGGCTACATAAAAGAGACAAAGAACATGGTACAGAGTACACAATTCAACTTTCTGACAAATTCAGCTCAAATATTTTATTTATTTTATTTACACTTAAGCACGCCAGATAATGATCCATCCAAGACAATGTGACTACAGAAAGTTCCTTTACCCCCAAGGTTCTCAATATCCATAGCAGGGCAGAAGACCAGTTCCAAGGTGTGGCCTGCAAAATGAGTAAGGGCAGACACCATTTGAGAAAGACATGCCTCAAATGCACGTGGATGTGCATGTACACACCCATAAAAAAGACGAATCCAAGTTACTGGGCTAGATGGTTGCAGGGCAGGTCCTGGAGAAACCTTGGTAGACACTTATGGAAGACTTGCTCTGCTTAGAAGCAGGGCTTCTCTGCCTGTCCATAACAGCCACAATTGGAAAAAGGAGACTAAAAAAGCCGCCACCACCTAATGTGCATCTACTCCTTTTGTACGGCTCAGGCAGGCAGTTGGGTCTAGGTTTTCTTTCTCTACAAAGAAATTGGGTTGCACTGCTCCAAGATTTTAATCCTAAAGAGAAAATAAAGTAGGCAAGCAGTCTTGACATTTAAACATGAGATGGCAAGAAAGGGAGTGTAAACGTTTATCCTGGAACATTTGCAGTTCAGTGGCCTTCCCGTGCCTTGCTTGGGGCAACACCAATGCCAGCTAGTCCTAAATCCAGCAAAGCTGAGGAGGGATGTGTCAGAATAGGAAAGGAAATCAGCAAACTGGAGTTTCTTCATCAAAAGTGGTCTGCTTATATACCGCCGCACACCACTTCAAGTAGTCTCTGGGCGGTTTACAGTTTTTAATTATAGTAATGCAGGCTACACATTGCCCCCCCCCCACCACCACCACCAGCAAGCTGGGTACTCATTTTACTGACCGCGGAAGGATGGAAGGCTGAATCAACCATGAGCCGGCTACCTGGGATTGAACGCCAGGTCGTGCGCACAGTTTTACCCGCAGTACAGGCATTTAACCACTGTGCCCTGAGGCCCAAGGCCACTGGAGGAGCATTTGCTGGTGCCCTTTGACAAACCCACTGCTCGCAGCAGTCCAGTGAATCCAGCAAGAAGCATCCTGGTTTCCCAGACCCTTCAGCCTTCCTGTACTCATCCCTCATTCATTCTTCTAACAGTTTCATAAAATAGGGTTAATTAAAACACTCTTAAAGCCCACTTCCACCTACGCCAAGAAATCCACAGCCTTTCCCTCCCTCCCCACCTTCACTCTTATCTTCTTCACGAGGATCTAGGTTTTCCTGCTCAATCAATTCCTTGCAATCAGCCTAGTATCCACCCCTGGCAACAGAAACCCACAATAGAAGGAGCACCACCTGTAAGCATTGCCCCCCCCCATCAGGAGCCAGAGATATTTTAAGCATTCCACAAACCCCCCTCCTCATCCCTGCTCCTTTTTTTGCTATTACACGTGGTCTGTAAATGGGAGCCATAAACAATGCCATTTAGGAGCAGCTACTGAAGGGAACACCACTTTTACCACCCTTTTACAAGCTGGATTTAGTGCCCAATGAAAGAAGAGACCCTGCCACTTGTGCGGTTTGGTTTTGTTTAGACCAGACACCAGCACTGGAGGGAGAAATACCAAAGAAATATGACGTACTACCACCTAATATGATATAATACTACCTCCTGTCTCTTGGGACTTCCTTTGGCTGGAGCAGGCTATGCCGTGCCAAGATCACCGTCTTCATTTTATAACCCCATGGGCCAGAGAATACAGACACGGCTTCACAAACATCCCCCATGCTGGAGGAATAAGAAAGATCAGGGTAACAACAACATGTTCTGCTCTAAGTGCTCCATTCAGACAATGTAAAAGGGGGTTTCTTGTTCTCTTCCAGGCTGCTTCGTCTTTCAAGATGTGCTGCGGAAGTCCTCTTTTAAGCCTCTGCAGTCTAATGGGCACACTGGGTATAAAGCAAAAGCAAAGTGTTCTGCTTATATACCGCCCATACCACTTCAAGTAGTCTCTGGGCGATTTACAGTTTTTTAATTACCTGTACAGTAATGCGGGCTATACATTGCCCCCCCCCAGCAAGCTGGGTACTCATTTTACCGACCTTGGAAGGATGGAAGGCTGAGTCAACCATGAGCCTACCTGGGATTGAACCCCAGGTCATGAGCACAGTTTTACCTGCAGTACAGGCATTTAACCACTGCGCCACGAGGCTCTTAATGACATTATTCATACTTATATGACATTATTCATACCTTTTCTTTTGGCTGAGTACAGTTTTTAATCACAAGTCGCTGCCAAGGTGGGGTGGGTGTTGAACTGGGACAGAAGCAAATAGAGGACTGTAGTTGGGGCTTTCATTCCCATTCCCCCTTGATGCAGATCCAGAGAGAACCATTTCCATACATAGTGACGTATGTGCAGAAATGGGAAGAAAGGGGAGCTTTTCTTGCCAAGGGATAACAGTTTTCGAGGAAACAAGTTCCAACTGAATCTTCATCAGGGACAAAGGCTTAAGGTTGTCCTCATGATCCCCACACAGCTCATTTTCCCACATACAGTACCATTTTCTCAAGCGACAGTATATGCATGTGTGTATCTAAAGCCCTACATGGCTTGGGTCCAAGCTATTTCAGGGACCACGTCTCCCATCATGAGCCTGCTTGAGGGTCAGGATCATCAAGGGAGGCAGTTCTTTTGGTCTCGTCACCTTTCCAGGTGCACTTGGTGAGGACACAGGAGAAGCCCTTCTCTGTTGCTGCTCCTAGACGCTGGAACTCCCTCCCACAGGAGGCCAGCCTGGCCCCATCTTTGCTGGCCCCTTCCACAAGCAGATAAAGGCCTTTGTCATTGGCAATACAGGCTTGGAATTCTGGGAGTTGTAGTCCAAAACAGGACCGAAGTTTGGATACGCCTGTAAACAAACAAACAATACTGCATGTCAATGCTCAAGGCCAAAGTTGGGGCTGGGGAATTGACTATAACTCCCTGAAGTGTGGGTAATGTTTGGGTAAATATAACTCTTCCAAACTCTCCTAAAGACATCTGTGGCAGATGGCAAATAGCAGTCAAGGCTTTTTCAGTGCTAGCAGCCTGATGTATTAAATACATTCTTCAGAGAGTTTTGCAGGCCTTAAAGATACTCTTTTAGGGTTTATCATTATCTTATTCTCCAATGGTTTTAGCAGGGATGCAAGCCTTATTGCCGCACAGGTTCACTGCTTTTGTTTTTATTATTATATAATGCAACTTGCCCTTCATAGTTTTTTTTTAAAAAACAGAAATACAGTGTAAGTCAAACAATTGACAGGTATTGTAACAAATCTCATTTTCAAAAATGCAATAGGATCTGCTGAGCTGTAGGGAGACGTATGCTGTATATTACTGCTGAAAGATGAGCCAAATGCTTGGGCTCGCACCTTGAAAGAGTTTCCTGCTTCTACTGTTAGACCTTCAGATCATATATTGGGCTTCATAATTCAGAGGTCGCATGTGGCCCCAAAAAGCCTGAAGTGCAATTCTGCAGAAGCACTCCAGCCCCCTGCTACACCCCCCATCAAGGATCCCATATAACTTTTATTAGGAAGGGGGAGAGAAATACTGTGGTCCTGACATAAGGAAGGCAAAGGGATCAAACTGCCATCTGGAAGCCTATCTGACAAGTACGCCATTTAATTTAATTACAGACGGTTAAGCCCATCCTTCACAGACAACAGAGAGAGGTGGACTTAGGAGACTCAGGGTGGATTTCATTTCAATCAAATTGATTTAAATCACCCACTTTTTAAAAAATCAACATAACATTGTGATTTCTCTCACCCACCAACCCCCAAAACAAATTCTTCCTTGCTATCGCCTTAATACACATTTCCCACACAGATTGGCTCTGCCTCAGTAATCCTCTATTCACTGATACTTCCAGTATCTGAAACTGTGTGCAGGTCAAGGAGAATGTGGAAAACAAATATCATGGGAAAATGTACACATTAAGTTACAGTAAGCAAGGGGACAGTTGTGGAGGGAGAGGAATTGTACGATTAAACCCACCCTGTTTCCTGCCACAGTATGCAATTCAAGAGAACGAGGTAAGGGCTTGATGTTTTCTACCCAAAGTTGCAGGGAGACAATAACTAGGATTGCCACTACAAAGGAATCAGCATCACCCAACTAAACTGCTAAGAGATATTCTGGAAGTTTAATATGGCACTGAAGAATTTCCAGCATGTCAAGAGGAAAAAAAACATTTCCATGTCAAACAGGGATCTCCAGGAATGATTCGAGTTGGAATATAGGGCTGATCAGATTTGTTGCTTCTAATTTCCATATAGTGCTGTTAAGACATGGATCTCTGGGGATACAAACCCTGTTTCAAAACTGCCACATGTTTTATGATAATCTGACTAGTCTGCCTATACTGAATATCCGTGGAGATGAAAGGATCAACGGACATCATCTACAGAGAAGCCTATGGGCCCACGTTACGTCCGGGCCAATCCAACAGTTGAACCCTAGTTACAAAATGTTCAAGATTTGCATGAAAATATGTTGTTAGGACTGCAGTTCCTATCAGCTCTAGCTAGCAGAGCCAACAGTGAAAGGTAATGGAAGGTGCAATTCACCAACACATAGTTTCCCTGATTCAGATATAGCCAGACTTCCACAGTGAGGTCCATGGTGCATTGGTTAAACTGCAGTACTGCAGCCAAGCCACTGCTTGTGACTTGAGTTTGATCCCGATGCTCATGGCCTGAATTTGATCCCACCTTGATCCCAAGGTGACTCAAGCTGCCATCTTTCCAAGGTCAGTAAGGCCTGCTAAGGGGCAAGTTGTTTACATAATTATATTGTAAACTGCTCAGAGAGTGCTCTAGCGTTATGGGTCCGTTTAGAAGCTGACAACATCACCAACAACAACAACACCCAGGAGACAAACAATTTGCTAGATGTATAAGCTAGAATCCTATGGACAATTTATACTTTCATAAAGGAAACTGCATAAATCTTGGCTGCAAATTTATACTCACTAAGGAGGTGATGAATGTGTTCCTTTTTGGGCAACCAATTGTGTGATGGGACAAACACCTTAGAATTCAAGCAGCACTGTTGAAAAGTCATGTCTTGCAATTTATGCATCCCTTACCTCAAAGGAACCCACAGCAACATACTGTATATGTTTTTGGCTCAAAAATGCTCCTCTGTGGCAACCACTGCACCTCCATGGAAATGATGGCAAAACAGAATCCAGAGAACAACTGTGATGTTCCTGCAGTCACAAACTGCTAAGAAACTTCGAGAAGGATGGTCAACACGGCTGAATGTGCTCCCTTCTGGAAAAGGAGAGTCAATGAAGCAGAGGCTGTGCTACCAGCATTAGGATGGGATGGGGTTAGGGAGAGGACAATTAAAGGGCCAGTTGGCCTTCCTCATGGCTCAGCAGTTTAGTTCTTAGCCAGAAGTGAGGGAAGTCAAATAAGGGCTTCACTGTGGCCATGCAAATAGCATCACAGTCGGAGCTTGTCCTGGGGGTGGGGTGGGGGCTGGGTGCACATCCAGTACAGGATGTAATGTTATGCATGCTATGCCGGTGCATTCAGACTGCAGGGGAAGAATGCAAAATGAAGGCACATCTGTCTGCCGCTTCAAAGCTGACATCTAGACATGCCCTAGGAAAACAGAGAATGCATCCGCACATGTCATCTTTGTAATGTAGTGGGTACTACACAAGGCTGACAGGCTGTGAATGTTAACCTCTTTGCGTGAGCTTTATATCACATGTACTATGCTCAATTTGGATCACCCTGATTAAAAGAGCTATGGCTTCTCCTAGAACTACTGTGGGTGCTATGCACATCTCTACTGCCTATTTAGAGCAGGGAGGGAGGAGACATTCATTATGTGCAATTTTTATATGAAGAGACAAATATGAACTACTCGAATCAATAGGCAAACCTGAAATGCACTTGCATGATAAAATATGGAAAGTCCCAGTTCCTTCCAATGTAGGTGTCAGGTTAAAAATTAATAACAATGTATAAACAATTAATAAACAAATGTATACATTATCGAAAAAATGTACCCCAAAGAAGTGCATATTATGCATTTATATAAGTGGAACCTGCTCATAAAAATATGTATATTAGGAGAATACATATAAGTTTTGATACATAAGGAAATAAAATGTATGGGATTGTAGGGTAAGCTATGGTTTGAAAACATGATGTGAATTTAACATAGCACATGGTGAAGAATGACTTGCTGCCTTAAATCAGGTGGAATCAAACCTCTCTCCATTCAGCCAGGGGAACCCCTTAGCTACTCCAATCTCGTGAACAGCAATCACCCAGATTCTTTAAGGGACAAGCTTGGAACATTTCTTCCACGAGGCCATCCCAAGTTTTCAGAAAACAGCCAGAGCGTGTGCCCATGTGCAAAAACATTCCAGCACGAGAGACCAAAGAATCTGGAGGTGGCTGACTTGATTGTGGCATTAAAGGGTTAGCAGGTACATGGAATGGTGGGGTGGGGTGGGGTGGGGTGGGGGGAGAGGGAAGGTGGGGGAGAGAGAGTCAAGTCAAAAAAACTCATAACCCACCTTTCTCTTTCAGAGGTAAGCCACCTCGAAAACAAGCACCCAAAGGTGACACTGAAAAGCTCAGCCGGAAGTTCTCGGCATTATTCATATTTTTAGATGCTGCCATGAAGCCCGGCTGATTTTCATGGCAGTGTGCATAATTACCGATACAGCACTACAAAGACATCAGTAAGTAGCATCATCACCCTTTGAGTCGAGCTGGCAGGGTGGGAGATGGACGCTGCGTGCCACCGCTTGCTTGACTGGCAGGGGGGAAGTCGACAAAGAGGGCAGCAAAAACACCAGTTAAGCACATTATGGTTACAGTGGTGTTAGGAAGCCTATCCAAAACATAAGGGCCATTTCTTTTCTAACCTATACAATTCCCATTGCTATCCCATCCACACAGAAACAGCAATGATTTCCTACTGGACAGTTCTCGCTGGGATTAGATGGTCTAGGCCAGTGATGGCAAACCTTTTAGAGATTGAATGCCCAAACTGCGATTCAAAACCCACTAATTTTTCGCAAATTGCCAATACAGCAATTTAACCTGAACACAGGTGGCTGTGAAGGGGCAATGTCAGGTGCCCACAGAAAGGGCTCTGAGGGCCACCTTTGACACCCGTGCCATAGGTTTGCCAACACTGGTCTAGGCAAACCTAAAGGCACAGCTAAATACCCTGTTTTCCTGAAAATAAGACCTCCCCCACAAAATAAGCCCTAGCAGGATTTCTATGCTTTTGTTAAATATAAGCCCTACCCTGATAGTAAGACCTAGTGATGGGCGTAGCTATGCAGATACGCTGCATAGCCACGCCATGCATTTTGGCACGGATCAGTAAGGAAGACTGGAATATCTTTTATCTGCCACATCTCCCTTCTCCAAGCCATTCACACTTGTGCGAGTGTGCAGGTGACAACCGCATCACTCCTTTCTTCTAGCCATTCGTGCATGTGTGGGTGCACGTGTGGTAACCGCGGTCACAGGCAACCTATTGCACACGTGCAAATGGATAGGGGAAAGAAGTTCACGCATCACTAGCGACAGCCCCGCTGACCAGCAACAGCCGGTAGGCCTGCTTTTCCCGAGTATCTGTACCCCCAGACAAGGTGAGTACAAAAAGAAAGAGCTATTCTGTTGAGTACAAGAAAGGAATTACTGAGAACTCCCAGGGCAAGAAACTTATGGATTTCTGCAAAGAGAAGAAGTTGAATATCCAAATGGTCTGAAAATGGTGGGCAGAATACAATAACCTCAGTCTACATGTGGACAGAGGAAATGCTAAGAAGCGCAAGTGTGGTTCAGGTCAGCAACTTTTATTTCCTGAGCTGGAAAACATAATCTGTGAATGGATTGCTTACAGGAGAGCAAAGGCTTTGGTTGTGTGCAGGGCTGACATTCAAGCATATTATACTTAATAAATACATAAATAAAGTAAATAAATAAATACATAAATAAAGACATCCCCTGAAAATAAGCCCTAGCGTGTCTTCTTGAGAAAAAATAAATATAAGACAATGTCTTATTTTGGGGGTAACATGGTATTTCCTCCACAGTCAACTGTGATATTTACAGTGGTACCTTGTATAAAGGAATGAATTCATTCCAAATGAAATTGTGTTAAGCAAATTTTCCTTTGAAATTTCCCATAGGAATGCATTGAAAATGGATTAATCCCTAATCACGACCATTTTTCTGTTGTAAGGATTCACCCCATAGGCGATTCTGTTAAGCAATTTCCCCGTCTCCAGAATTTTTTTCCCTTTAAGCGGATTTTCTGCTAAACAAACCACTTGTTATACGAGGGTCCAACTTGTGTTTAATTTATATTACATGCATGTCCAACCTTTGCACAAAAAGCAGTCTATGTGGCACCCCTCTACCCCTCTCTACTTTCACAGCAGCAACCCCTTGAGTTAGGACAGCCAGAAAGAATTACTGCCCTGAGGCCATCCAAGAAAACCACAGGCACTCTCATGTTATAACCCATCAGTAACTCAACTGGTTTGAAGCGGCAGAGGTGCATCTGTCCACGTAAGATCTTTCTGCAGTGAAGTTCCCTAAATGCTCACTTTTCTAACCTATCTGAAAGCAACCTATAGTTAAAGCAAAACAATACAATACAAAACTTATTTATAGACTGCTTCCTTCACAAAGGTTTGAACACTGATCAAAATGTATCGAGAACCTACTTATTTCTGTTCATTTTGATCATACATCTTCTATCGTGATTTCAAACAAGTATAAAACTAAGGGAAGGAGCAAATACATTTCTCTCATCAGAAGCTTTAGTAACGGGTACTATCTTAGGTTTGGATTTGACAAGGTACTTGCCCTTTGCACAAGAACCAGGCCACTGAAGATTTGTGCTGTGTATATTACGGTGCCATTTTAACAGACACAAGTCCTGCTCCACTGACTTGTGGATGTGCCTCGCTGGCAGGGGAGGGGCATTTCTATCCCATCCTAATCCCCACTCACTAATCTGTCCGAGGGCAGACATATTTGTTCGTTCTCTCTCTCTCTCTCTCTCTCTCTCTCTCTCTCTCTCTGTGTGTGTGTGTGTACGTGTGTGTGTGTGTGTATGTGTGTGTGTGTTTTAAAGAAACAAAATTGCTCCTCTACCTTTCTTTCCAAAATAATGAGCCTGCAAACAATAACGCCATTAAAAACTTAGCACAACCATATGGGCCTCAGATTCCAAGAACAAGAGACCACAGCAGCGGCAAAATCCACAAGTCCAATTTATCGAAATATCCCAAATCGTCCTAAGGAAGATGGATTTCCCTATAGGACCAAAAAGAGAACATATCTGAGGCCAGCAGGGAGATTCCCAGACAAAGTTGCTTCAGCTGAAGAGGCACTGCCTTTCATACCCTACCACTGAAAAGATGGTGAGAGGGCCCTCACTTCAGCACTGGGTGTAACTGACACATCGAGGGGGAAGCAATTCTTCATCCAGGCCTGAATTTGGGGGGGGGGGAGTATTTTTTTATTCTTCCCCCTTGTGTTTAAGGGTTTACTTTCCTACTAATATGGTTGTTGCTGTTGTGTCATTAAAGTTTTGACCGACTCTTCATGACCCCTTGTCCATGGAGTTTTTCTTGGCAGGGAAACTGGAGTGCCTTGCCCGTTCCTACTCCAGAATATGGTTGTACTCTGCTTTATATACCTGCATTAGAAAATAGGGTCTGGGCCATTAAGGTCCACAAAAAAGTTGATTGGCAGCAAGCCCAGACATGCTTTTGGGTGGAGTTGCCCAACTTAACTATTTCCAGCAAGGATTTCTGTGTCATGGCACAGTTGCTGCTTGTTAACTATCACTGTTACATTGCCACTGTTGCTTTTTTTTTTGCATTCCAGTTCCTTCTGACTCTGCCAACTGCCATCCCTCACCTACCTGCACGGGTAGTTCATGATCTGTTAACTGAGCCACAGCACTGCTATGCATCCAATGAACTGAGTAGTTCAGTGCATGAAAGCTTATGCCAAAGAAAACTTTGCAGTTATCCTTTTTCCCTTGGGAAGAAACCCCAGTACACATGCTGCACAGCTCAGTGAGTTGGAGCCCTGGCGACAGAGCCAGAGGCCAAAACTTTTGATTCCCCACTGTGCTGTCCAGTGTAGCCTTGGTAAAGCCACGGAGTCTCAGATCATCCCTAAAAGGCAACATTTGTAAACAGCTTCTGAGTACTCAGCACTTAGAAAACTTCAGAAAAGACTGCCATAACTTGGAAATGACTTGATGACATACTACTATTACTATTACCAGAGTCTCAGTAAACACAAAAGAGCTTATATCTGGCTGGACATATACTGGATTACACTGTCAGTGTCTAAGTCGATGTCACAAAACTGTTAGTTTTCCTGCTCCAGATGTAACATGGCTACTTCTCTGGAATTCCTTGTAACAATGGTCCAGCCCGAAGACTGCCAAATGATGCAAAACCAAAGAGCAAGAGACCTTGAACAATATTTCCTACTGTCACATGGGGAATTTCATCCAACACAGCTCTTCAAGCTTCCAGAGCACATTCAACTTATTGTCCACTATATTCAACCGTGGTTCTCAATCTTGAGTCACCCCGGTGTTCTTGGACTGCAGTTCCCAGAAGCCTTTGCCACCAGCTGTGCTGGCCGGGGTTTCTGGGCATTGCAGTGCAAGAACACCGGGGTGACTCGAGGTTAGACTATACTTCCTTCCTTAGCACGATGCCATTCGTCTTCTCATGTGTTGGAAAACTTGTGCTGTACTGTACCGCCCAGTTTCCCCTCTGTGTTGCTTTGCCAAGTATGAGGCAGCCCACCCTAAGAATCAGTGGGTATTCTAGGGGCAAGAGGAAAAAGTAAAAAAGAGCCAGGGGAGTACGGGTCACAGAGAGAAAAAATGTCATTCTGAAATGCACAACAACAAGGTTTTGTAGCTGTTATTAGAACAGGCAACTTGATGTTGAGCTCTTATAGTTTTCAAAACACAAAGAAGAGCAGCATAAACACAAGTCAAGGGGTTATTTTTAAGCCCACTATATATTTTAATGTTGATTTTAGTTACAGTATTCTATATGGCCCAACATTTGTTTCTTCTGGCATTATTTTGTCCCCAAAACAAGTAACTATTTCCTGAAAGAAAAAATGTCATTGTTTTGACACTTTGAAGTCAACTACTGTGCATCACCAACAAATGATTAACATCAGCCAGTTACCTCCTTATTGCCCGGATGTCTGTATTTCAATACTTTAGAAATTCATTGTACAGTACCTGTTTTAGCAATGCTATAGTCATTTTAAATGTATTATCACTACTAGTGCTTGTATCCATTTCCCTTGTTTCCCACCTCACACAAATCATGGACACTGTAGACAGAACCTTGTGGTATTTGACTCTGGAGTAAGTGAAGTCACATAGTCGGTGCGGTGGCAGCAAACTGTAAGCAATGAATGCCAGGTACCCAGCTGTTCATAGGACATGACATACGGCCAGCACCATATATACGAGTTGAAATTCACCACCGTGACTTATGGGACTTTTTTTTACTCTAGAGGAAAATCTCAGTAGGAGTCTGGCCTGCATATATAAACCTATGGCTTAAATACTGTATTCCTTAGGTCTGAGGTAGTACATTGCCATCTAAGCACGCTCCCACACAAATAATTCCGTTCAGCCTTAAACAGGCAACAACATTTTTTGTTCCTGTTTTGCTTTGGGCTCCCTCTGATCTATGCCTATAAATATCTACCTAAGAAAATAAGCCAAAGGGCTGGAAGAAGAAGAATTTTAGAATGTGCTCTGGATGTGACACAACATTACTGCTGAGAGCCAACAAGTCCAAAGCCAGGAGAGCCTTGATGACCTCCAGGTAGAAGAGGATACAGAAGACAACCTACGTTTTGTGCACTGGGGAAAAGTGACACACACACACACACACACACACACACACACACACACAAAGCATATGGCGAATGAAACACACTACTCTTTAATTATGAAGTGGGGATGAGAGGGACAGCCCTTCAAGGTCTAAAGACGAAGCAGTAAGAGTGTTTGGCTGAAACCTGGAAGAGACGGGTTTAAAATGTGCACTGAACAACAGAACCGGATGATGCTGGGCCAGTCATTTTCAGTTACCTTGGCCTACCTCACAAGACTGTTGTGAACACAAAGCACAAGCAAAGCAAAGTGTTCTGCTTATATACCGCCCATACCACTTCAAGTAGTCTCTGGGCGATCTACAGTTTTTTAATTACAGTAATGTGGGCTATACATTCCCCCCCCCCAGCAAGCTGGGTACTCATTGTACCGACTTCGGAAGGATGGAAGGCTGAGTCAACCATGACCTAGGATTGAACCGCAGGTGGTGAGCACAGTTTTACCTGCAGTACAGGCATTTAACCACTGCGCCATGGGGCTTTTAGAAACAAAGATGGCGAACCACATGTGCCCCTTGAACTCACAGGAGAAAAGCTGAGAAACAAGTGCAATATGGAAAGAAAGAAAGGGAAGACCCTTTGGGTATAGGTTTCCCCTTAAGACAGCATACCTCAGTTATTCTCCACCACTTCCCTGCAACTTGGCTTCTGGGGAGGAGCAGGGGAGCAGCTGAGATGCTTAAGGGGAAAGCTAGGCCAAAACCTTTTCCAATTGGCCTTTGTGGTATAGTTTTTTTTTAAAAGGCAAATTTGTGCCTCATCTTCTTTGTGGAGAAGCCCGGTCAATGTCGCCAGCCCTTCAAGCCCTTGCTGAATGGACAGCACCCCAGTAAAAATTAGTCCCTCACCCATAGATCCCGAGTGATAAACTGCCCCCCCCAAGCAATCCCAATTGGAAATCCTGCCATGCAACAGAGAGCAGGGCATAGGTTTGGAGAATTGGGAGTGTCCACATTAAGGAGAGCTGCCTTGACCTGCGGGGTAGCTCTCAAGCACTGGCTGTTTTGCCAGTTTCCAAACTGAGTTCCCGGAGAAGGCAGAAGAGGCAAAAAGCCAAGCATTTCTCACATTCCTGAAGAGGTTTATTGCCCCAGTTAATTACTGTCAAATCTAGAGGAAAGTACCAACACGCGCACAGGGCTGGCCTCTACAAATCGCTCCGGCACCACAGCAGCTTATATCTCAACAATCATCCTGGCCTTGAGCGGATCCTTCCCCTGCAGTGTTTTACCATCTCTCTCTCACGCGGGCGCGCGCGCGCGCACACACACACACACACAATACTGGCGTGCAACAACTTCACTGGCACAGAGCCATCCTCAGCTGCCCGAGCAGGGAAGTTCCTACTCGTTCGGAGCAGAAACCAGCGATGCCCCTGCAATATGCTATTTCAGCCGAGGCAGCCAAGAACCAAGCAAGGCAACGCGTGCTTTTAAAAAAAAAAAGGGCATTTTCACACACACGGGCGCCCTGGGCCACGCCCAGCACAAGGCGAACACCACCACCACCCTCCGCGTCCCTTCCGCTCCGATCGTGTTCTTCGTTTGTGGGTCTCGGGCGCAGCTCCACACAGCAGCCGAGAATCTCGCCTTCCACGCGACCCGGAGCAGGCAAGGCTGGTTCCCGTTACCGGCCCCGGCACCCAAAACAAAGGCACGGTCCCCGCACCATCTCTCGGAGCCTCGGCGCAACTTCTTCCAGGGGCCCGGCGAAACGCCCGGATCTCTCCGCCCAAGGGAGCCGCGGTGTTTCCCGCCCGCCGCCTTTCCCCGGGCATTGCACGGGCCTCCCTTTCTTCTTCTCCGGATGAACCCGCGGCTCTCCAAAGCCAAGCCTAGCCACCCAGCAAGGCGCGTTTTCCTCGGCCGGCGATCTGAAGCCTCCACTCACTCACACACCCCCACCCCACCCCCCGGGACATGTTCTGGAATCGGGGCGTGGAGGGGAGAGAGAGAGAGAGAGAGAGATTCCCCCTCCTCCTTTTCACCCTATGTCCCTAGAAGCCCCGACCCCTCCCCTCCGGACAAAAGAGCCAGGCCTTCCTCCTCCTCCTCCTCCTCCTCCTCCTTCCGCATAAAGACGAAGACGGGCCCGAGGAAAGCACCGGGAACGCCCTCGCCCCGAAAGGGACGCGCAGCAGCAGCAGCAGCGGCGGCGGCTTCTCGCCCCCCCCCTCTTACCGACATCGCCGCAGGCAGGCAGGCAGGCAGGCAGGCGGCGTCCGTGCTTGTTCCAGCCCCGGCGGCCCAGGCAGGGGCGGCCAGCTACGAGAGCAGCAGCAGCAGCAGCGCCGAGCGCCCGATCCAGACCTGACCCCCTTCGCACCCACCACCGGGGCAAAAAGGCTCCCTCCTCCCTTGCGGAGCCTCGGGCTGACCAGCGGGGTCCTCCGGCCGGCATCGACGGCACAAAGGCGCCCGCCCGAGTCCCCCCACCCCACCCCCACCCCCAAAGGAGCGTCCCGACGACCGCCTTACCTGATGACCCGCCTCCTCCCACCACTCCCCTTCCCGGGCTCAGCCACTTCGCATGGCAAGGCACTGCGGGCCGGCACGGGCTCCAAGAGTCCGGTCCACGTCGGGCTGGTGGTGGTGGGGATGAGGAGGTCTTCGTCTCGGTGCCGCTTCTTCTTCTTCTTCTTCTTCTTCGCCGCCGCCACCACCACCGCCGCCGCTGCTCCGGGTTCCCACTTCGGCGTTTGCAAAATTCGCCCTCCTCTCCCCCCGCCCCACCAGCTCACTGCCTAATGGACCCGGCCGCTGCGCTCGGCTCACGGAAGCGCGGCCGCGGCAGCGTTGGCCTCCCCCCGCTGAGGAAATGGGCCGGTCCGCAGCGGGCTCCCTCTGCACTGAGCGCAGGGAGAAGCCGCTCGGGCGGCAGAAGACCGTATTGCTCCTAAGAATGGGGTTTTTGGTCCCTTCCTTTCCCCGGGAGAGCTTTCCACAGGAGCTCCCGTAATGCGCCAAAAGCACGCGACGGCCAAACTCGAGACGGAGGGGCTTTTTTTTTAGCGTTTGCTAAAGGGTCCCCCCCTTATTAGTCGGGCGGGCATTGATGGGTCTAAAAGAGGGGGCGGAGAGGGACCAAAGCATCCCTAGTAGGACAATGTCCAGTCCACATACTGTATTAAGCCGGAGGCACCCCTGTTCAGCCTGTGCCGGCGTGTAAAACAAGCACGAAACACGAGTTATAAAAGACGATCAAGGTGGGTGACAATACCCACACCCTCTCAGGCCCAGATAAAAAGTCTCGGGCCAGGGCACCGAAGCTCAGTCCCTCTGTAATGGGACGGGTCTTGGAGCCTTTCGGGGCTGTTAACAGGATTAGTTCTTGTTCTACCTGCCGGTCCCTCTGCTCGTTTGCCTGGTGTCCGTAGCAGTGCTCGGGGCGACCATTGATCGAAGGAAGCTTCCCGCCGCCTGGAGAGGCAGGGAGGAGGAGGAGGAGGAGAAACATCTGGCCAGCTTGGCGTTCAAGTGCCTAGAGGCGCGAAAACCCTCCCAGGAAAAAAGTTGGCGCTGTACAACTGCAACTCCCATGGTGCTTCACTATAGTGATGGAGCTGAGAGTGATCGGCAGGAGCACAGGTTCACTAGGGCTTGCTCTGAGGAGCCCTCCCGACTGCAGGAATTTAGGAATTGGGGGAGGGGGGCTCTGTCCCTATTCCCAAATGGCAGTCCTTTCTCCTTGTTCCGAATGAATGAATTGAAAGGAGAATAAAATACTTTACAGTACTTTTTGATCCGTTGAAGAGAAAGTTAAAAAAATATACAAAAACAAACCCGATTAAAGCAAGGCACCAAAAAGTGTATTCCAAAAAGTGTATAAACTACTGTATAGCATGTTGCTATGTCTAGAGAAATTAATGTTTACCTGTCTAGCATGGACATGGATTTATCTTATAAATGTCGAATTTATAAATATTTTAATCATTTTTTCTTAGGTCCTTAAATTTGTCAGTGGCTATAGGTCTTGGTCTTGAGGAGACGGAATGCCCTTGCCTTCCTGAGATAAACCAGGGAGGGGGACATGTGGAAACTGCAGAAAAAATTATTGCTACTAATCTGCCATCTATTGTGGAATTGTATACCACACAAGCTAAAAAGAGGGCGATGAAAATATACACAGATTCCAGACATCCTGGACATAACCTGTTTCAATTGTTACCCTCAGGGCAGCGTTTTAGGGCATTGCATACTAGGACAACTAGATATAAAGATAGTTTCTTTCCAAGTGCTATCAAACTGTTGAATAATTAATTTTTACTTCTCTTCTTCCTTTTAAATAATAGGTTATATTGTATTGTTGTACTGTGTTTTTATTGTTGACTATCTGATTCTTATATTTCCTTTTATATCCAGAGCATATTTTACCAAAACAAATTCTGGGTGTGTCCAACCACACTTGGCCAATAAAAGTATTCTGTGTTCTGTGTTCTGTATTCTGTATGTATGGTCCTCCAGATGTTGTCAAGCAGCCATTCCCAGTACAGCCACTGGTAAGGAACGATGGGAGTTGTAGTCCAGCGACTGTGTACCAAGTAGTAGAGGTTATGCCTCCCCATGGGCTCCGTAGGAGAGACGAAACCGAGCATTCAAGTATACTGTATATTCTACTATATACTGTATCATGTTTTACGCTTAGCGTGGCAAGTTGAGGCCACCTGTGTGAGAGGCATTACCATATTGTGCATACATGGCACCCCCTTCCTCTCCTGCAGCGACTGCGGAAGCTTATTTATTGTGAAGCAGGAAGCCCATGTGCCTTCGAACAAGAAGAAAAGATACAGCTGCAGCTGACTCCAAAGCATGCGCGCTCACCAAATAGATCGCGGGGAAGCGTGCTATCTACTGCCACCGTGTGTTGGCAAA
This sequence comes from Phrynocephalus forsythii, assembly GCA_029282475.1. NCBI lineage: Eukaryota > Metazoa > Chordata > Lepidosauria > Squamata > Agamidae > Phrynocephalus > Phrynocephalus forsythii. The sequence goes on from JAPFRF010000011.1 coordinate 116,244,057, forward strand.
GTTACATAGCAACTCAGTTTCCTCTCCTGAGGCGGCGGAGGCGTTGATTGACCAAGAGATTTCTGCAAGGCTCAAGTCAGGGCAGAACTGAGGACGTTCCTTTCAGGAAAAAATTCAATCTAACGACACGCTGAAGCCTAACTCCTGCCGGTTGAGGATAGCTTCAGTCTATTCAGCGTATTCAGTGTTTTCAGTCTTCTTAAAAGAAAGTTGACTCATATCAACTGAACGTATTTTCTTGAGAGATTGAAACGTCTCAATATGTTTCAATCTCTCAAGAAAAGAAATCTAGTCGCCATAAACTCACCTGGATGACTGAGAGTCTCCACAGATTCTTCTTAAAAATAACTTTCCAAGTTCTGCATCAGAGCCTGTTGTTGTCATAGATCAGTGTGTCCCACTTCTCTCAGTGGAATCAGTGTGTCCCCTTCCTCTCAGGCAGCAAAAGAAAATAAGGGGAGACTCTGGACCTTGAACTGAGTAAAATAATCATAGAATCACAAAATAGTGAAGTTGGGAGGGACCTGTAAGGCCATCAAGTCCAACCCCCTGATCCATGCAGGGATTCAAAGCAAAGGATGCCTGCCAGGTGGTTGTCCTAATTTATCTTGAATGCCTCCATTGCTGGAGCCCTCACCACCTCTCGAGGCCATTGGTTCCATTGTTGTGCTGCTCTTAACAGTTAGGAAGTTTTTCCTGTTCAGCTGAAAGCTGGCTTCTCTTAACTTGAGCCCCTTGTTGCATGTCCTGCACTCTGGGATGATTGAGGAGATCCTGCTTCTCCTCTGTGCGACAGCCTTTCAGATATTTAAAAAGTGCTTTCATCTTGCCCCCTCAGTCTTCTTTTCTCCAGGCTAAACATGCCCAGCTCTTTCCGTTTCTCCCCATAGGGCTTGGTTTCCAGACCCTCCCCCACCCCTGATCGTCCTTGTCACCTCCTCTGAACTTGTTCCAGTTTGTCAGCATCGTTCTTGAAGTGTGGTGTCTAGAACTGGACACAGTACTCACGGCAAGGCTTAACCAGTCCTGAACAGAGGGGATAATTGCAAATAATTACACATCAGTACAGTAGTTCCTTACTGGACTGTTACCATGTCTAGTCAGTTTCACTTCCTCTCCTTAGGGAATCAGCCTTGTTTTAAACTCTTGGGTGCACAGTTGTTCAACTTTCAGAATTTCTCTGCACCAACAGGTAACTCCTCTGCTCACCTGACAAGCGCAACAGAGCTGGGTGCTGTCCTCTAAAAGCGTGCTCAAGCTATCAGATTCTACAGTGCCTGAACAGGGCTTTGTTGAGAGAGAGACATTGATGAAGTTTTAGGCTACAGGCAATACCTTCATAGGGCCACTAATAGACATGGGCACAACCAGAAAAAATGACGTTTCGAGTTTTCGTTTGTCGGAACGGGTCCGTTTCGGGTCGTTTCTGTTTGTCGCGAAATTTTTCAAAAATTTGTCATTTGTCGTTTGTCGTTTCCACCGCGATTTAGCGCGATTTGACTTCCCAGAGCATAGGGGCGTCCCGCAATCAGGGTTGGCGCTAGGTGTTTTTGCACCCTAGGCGGGGGGAGGGGCGGGGGGCGGGCGAGTGGGCGGGCGGCGTCCGCGGGCGGGTGAGTGGGCGGGTGAGTGGGCGGGCGGTGGCGCGGGCATACGGGCGAGTGGGCAGTTAGGATATCACTAGGATAGAGGTTCTGTTCTTGGCTTGCACCCCAAATGTGTGTGAGTGTGCTAGCAATTTGAAGTTGGGAAAATAGAAAATAAATGGTAGTATATAATATATTTTTAAAATAAATCCACACCTCCCACTCCCAGTCGAACCTCCCCCTTTATCCAATATCAGAAAAAAATCCTCACAAACTGCCAGAGAAGAAATAAAGAATAAACTGCTATTCCCTTCAGCAGACAAAGCTGCAGGGAATCAAAGAAATTATTTTCTAAATTCAATTCCCTCCCTGCTTGCCTAACTTAAATCCTAAAGCCTCCAGCCTCCCTCCTCAATCTCGATCGGATCACACCAGCACAAGCAGCCAGCCCTCCTCCCACAACCACATCCATACACCTGACTGTGATTTCTGGAAGGTGCCTGCATCCAGAAGTGTCAGTCAAAAACCTGGCGATGCCATTGGTGGAATGGTTCAAACAATTTGCATGGTCCCATCCCATGCCCAGCCCAAATGGGCAGGTCTAAAAAAATAAAAAATAAAATAAAATAAAATAAAATCAATATGATGTTTTATTGCTATAAAAAAACCCACTGCTGCTACTATTAAAATTCAGATATTTAAAATAAATAAATTTCACATGTTTCTGTGGTGATTTGGTGTGTTTTTTGACCACGATTTCAAAAGAAAATTTGTGGTCGCCATTTTGGACCCCCCCCCACTGCATGGCATGGCGAGACGACGAGGATGACCCCCCCCCAGCCTGGTGCAAGCAGCCCAGGACAGGAGAAGAGGGGGGGAAAGGCCGGCGACCCCCCAGAAACCACCCCTCTGGTAGGTGGCAAAGCCTCAGGCAGGCATATTTTCACCTTCTTTTTTGGCCGGGAGTCGGTTTTTTAAAAAAAAAACTTTTAAAAACTTTTTCTGTGCTTCAGATTGCGCGATCGCCGCGATGCCACAAACGGAAATGAAAAACCCGACCAAATTTTTCTTTTTTCGGTTCGAGTTCGAGTTCTGATGGCTTAATTATCGTTACCGTTTCCGTTACATAACGGAAACGATAACCGAAAACGGAAACGACAATTTCGCCGAGTCGTGCCCATGTCTAGCCACTAATAAAAAAAATTGCAGCTTTTGAGTGCCACACACTCTTCTTCACTTTCCCAAAAGTTCAAACATGGCAAAAGATGTGCTTTGCCAGGAGGTTATTCTTAAAGTTCTTGGCTAGATGATGTACGCCAGGCAAGGAGTTTTCTTAGAGGCAGGAAGTTGGAGGGCAGTTGTAAAAGCTATTTATTTATTTATTTATTTATTTATTTATTTATTTATTATTATATTTATATTCCGCTTATCTCCTAAAATAGGACTCTAAGCGGCGAACAAAAGCGTAGAAACGCTAACAGACAAAATAGAAATACAAAAATTAAAACCACATCAAACACAATATAAACAATATAAATAAAGATCCTAATGCCTCCTGATGCATCCCAGTACTCCAAACATGGATCCTAACAATTAAAAATGGAGGCAGCGAAACCAGCAATGTAGAAACAATGGCGGAAAAAAAAAAGAAAAAAATTTATTTGTTTGTTTGTTATATTTTTATATTTGTATACCGCCCATCTTCCGGATGGAACTCTGGGCGGTTTACAATTAAAACAAGACCACAAAAGGACAAGGCAAAAAGTAATCATTGGATTTCACACACCTCTTCTTCAAACAAAGGAACATGGGTCACACACACACACACACACACACACCACCACCACCACCACCACCACCACCACCCCACTCACTTACCCCTCATCTTCATTTGGCTCTACGAGACATATAAGTCCCTGTTAGCAGCTCGACGGTGGTAGGTCCAGCATTCCACAGAGAGAAAGCCTCCGCCAGCGTTCCAGCTCTGTTTAGGCCTGTGAGCTACCCCCAAGATGAAACTGACAGTTAAGCCAATAAATAAATTTCCACAGCTAGTTCTGTTCTGTGAGTGTAACATTTGAAGCCCACCAATGGCTGTTGACTAAATAGGAATTGTACACTGGCCATTCACAGGCATCAGCTGCAGAAGGTTCACTCTGATATGTGTTTGGGTAAATAAGTATTTTTGATTGAGCTAAAGAGGAACTAGATCAAAGTGATCTGCTTCCATATAAATAGTCCCGGGATGCAACAGAGATGGGATTGTCTGTATCACTCCCTTTGTGTTGAATATGTTTCCTTTTTATCCTGCCACACTTATAGATCAACATTCTTGTCCTACTTCTTTTTTCTTTTGCAAGCAACAGGCCATGTGGACTTGAGATATTTGTTCTGAGTGGGTTGATAACTTCAGAGAACTAGGAAAAAAATAGCATGCATTAACTTGATATTGATAATAAATAAATAAATAAATAAATACTATAAAAATTGTTTCTTGGGATAAATAAATAAATAAATAAATACTATAAAAATTGTTTCTTGGGATTACAGCTCCCAGAATTCCCACAGGCATGGCCAGTGTCAGTGTTTGCCAGAGAATTCTGGGAGTTGGGGTTCCAAAACACAAACTATTCTAAACTCTGCCATCATCCCATCTTCATTAAAATTATTCTCATTATCTCGGTTACACTTTTCTTTGCAGTCACCAAGACCTCAGGAATACCTCAGATGATCTTTATGTTATATGGCAGTGGTGGCAAACCTTTGGCCCTCCAGATGTTTTGGACCACAACTCCCACAGTCCTTTGTCATTGGCAAGACAGGCTTGGAATTCTGGGAGTTGTGGTCCAAAGCATCTTGAGTGCCAAAGGTTCACCACCACTGTTATGTGGGATATCAGCCTCATGGACTCGAGAATGAACACAAGGCAGAAATCTGGTAATGAGCTATTTGATATCCCAGCAGCTGCAACCCTAGTAGACTCTCTAGAACTGGCACATAGCAAAACAGCTGCCTAGCACTCAAGGGAAATTATAGCATTAACATCCATAGGATACATACTGCATCTTTGCTGCACACACAAATGTTGGTGGCAGTACACTGAGCGACAACACACTGCTGATTACAGTCATCACTGATTGTGTACGCTCAGCATTCTTCCCCTTATTGCATAGAAAAGATAGAGCAAAACATGCATACCTTTCCACCAGTTGGGGTTTCTGTGTCATTATGATAAGGAAAGGAAAGGAGCCATTAGAGAGGATGCTACTAAGAATGATGTGATGTTCATTGATAGAAAAGGCCAGCCCTATCATTTGGCAGAGTGAGGTGGCTACTGCGGGCAGTAGATTTGGGGTGCCATGATGGAGCAGTGAATTGGTACATCTTAACTATATTTTTACTGCCACAGATATGGGAGAGGGGATGTGTGTGAAGGTTTCTTCCTCAAGTCTCCAAATACAGCTGTTTTCCATGTATAAGACTATTTTTTTTTCTAAAAGCGTTAGACTAAAAATGAGGGTTGTCTTATACACGGAAGTAAGCTGAGGACAGAACCACACAGTTGTGAAACTGTAATATTGGGTTGGAAGGGGGGCATCTTATACTGTACAAGGGGGTGTTTTATAGGCAGAAAAATATGGTATCTTGATTGCATTTTGAGTACTGAGCATATGGCCTGGTGGCCTTGGGCAGTATTTGTTGCTTTCACCTCAAGCGGCAAAATGTCTTGGGTGGGCTTTGTTTCTAAGGGCGCTTTTACATGACTTCTAAAATCTGGTGGCAACTTAAATTTCAACCAGAGATCATGGGGGTTTGCTCCTCTTCCTGTGTTCCCACCCCTCCGCACTCCATTGTTCCTGTCTGCATGAGGGGAGGGAGAAAAAAAGGGAGAAAAATGCAGGCTCACCTCCTCTGGCTGTCGAAGCAGCCCCGTAGAGATTCCTGTCTCTTAAAGGGGCAGCAGAGACAAAAAAAAAACAAACAGAAGGTGAGGGAGCCCGGCATTCACAGCTTTACAATCCGCATTGGAAGATTTTTTACCTCCTGGAGGCCAGGTACTTGTAAAATGCGCTGGGACGCGCTTAGGTGGGTGTGGTCGTACTTAATTTTTTTAAAAGTCCGGACCTGTTGGGAAAACATTTTTAAGCTCCAGATCTGGGAGCCCTTTGCCTCAAATTTTAGGGGTCGTGTAAAAGTGCCCTAAATCATGGCTATCAGGAGGATAGTGAATACGTAGTTAGTTACAGGAACAAGACCGTGCTGTAGTGTCTTGTGGTTAAAAGTGGAACTGTTCAGAGACAGACACACCAACACTTAACCCCCAATATCTCCAGAGTGTCACTCTTCTTCTGGTAGAGCTTCAAAAAAATTAGGTTTTCTGGACAACATCTCCCAACATCGTTTCAGCCAGCATGGCCGCCACGGTCCATAACAGCAACAGTGACTTTGCTGTCATATTCAGACCAACTGAAAGAGCGGAGGGGGCAGCACAAAATTAGCTACCCAGAGGGACCTTTCTGGGATGATCTGGTGTTGATTGGAAGCCTTAGGGCCCCTCTTTCCAAGCTCCATCCCTGTCCCCAAAAGCGAAAGCCTTAAAAAGTGTCAAGCTCGCCATTTTTACCTTCTCTCCAGGGACACAGGACGGGAGACCACGCTGCTGCCATGGTGAGGCTGGAGCCCACTTCCCCACCTCCCACATTTGCCAATGTCACCATCCTGGCCCCTGCAAGAAGTCCAGTTTAATCCACGTGGCTGACCTGACCCCCTGGGCTCTGATCACCAAACACTCTGGATGCCAACGTTGAATGCATCTATCTATCTATCTATCTATCTATCTATCTATCTATCTATCTATCTATCTATCATCTATCTTTTTTTGTTCCTCTTCCTAGATTATTTTGTTTTTGATTTTTTTCTGTTAGTGATCTGAAAACATCTCATATACATTGATCTTTTATTGTACGTAGTTGAGATGGAACTCAGAATGTTTTTAAAATCCTGGGGTTAAAAAAACCCTGACAAAAAAACAGATAGCACCTCAATATGACATTAAAGCATGCCCATGTCTTCCGGAAGCAACTCTCTCTGAGTGTTGTACCTAAAAAAAATAAATGAATCCTCTGTTTATTTCTTGATAATCAATCACAAAAACAAAGCAAGCCCATGTGGGAAGTGAAAGAACTTGTGCTAAGCCAAACAGATGTTTTTCGGCCCTTAAAGAATCCCTGGTTCTAAGACTGTGCTCCGTAGGGAGAGAAGGAAGTGAAATGGAATGGAATGGCAAAGAGGCTGCGATATTTAGAAAGCAGCTTGGTTTTTTTTTAGGAGGACAGTTTAGACACTGCTATAAGTAACCTTCCTGACCCACATGTGGCATGCCAGATCTGGACCAGTTTCTGTGTATTCATGCTTATTAAATAATTCCCACATGCCTACCCTTACTTGCAAATTAATCCCCATTCCTTCCCGCAGCTACGTACTTTGCTTAGTACTTGCAGCAGGCAACACGGCCTGCACACTGTGCAGTCGCCTTTTTCTCTGCTGCTTCTCCCCCCCCCCCACCCCTTGTCTTCTCCGTTCAGCCCATTCTTTCTCAGTGTGGCCTCTGACATGTTTTTCGGCCAGCCCGTCGGCGAACATGGCACTATGCTCCAGTCCCTCTCACCTCCCCCTCCTCGCTGCTCTCTTCTGCCTCCGTGCCACCCACGTCACGGGCACCACAGGGAGTGCACAAGGGAACAGCATGGCATGAGTCACAGGTGAGTCGACCTCTGAGCCGATGCTTGCACCAGATAAAAGTTCTTCCTCTTCTGCCTTCCTCTGCCATTTAGAGGCAAAGCGGAATGTCAGCGAGTCCAAACGACTGCTCAAGTTCTGCTCATGTTTACTGTTTTGGGTATTAGTCAAACAAATGTTAGAAGGTGTTTTAGAGACACATCTGGAATTCAAGACCAGAGCTCTTCCTCTTGAACATGATGCCTGAATCACTAGAACAAGGGAAAAATACTATATGTGGCTATTCATATGATAACCGCAGCAAGACTAGTCTTTGTCAGACATTGGAAGGACCCTGAAATACCATCTGAACAGGAATTAATGTCTAAAATCTTAGAAACCATAGAGATGGATAAATTATCAGAATGTTGAGATGTTTCCAGGAAGGAAAACCACCAGAAAGTCTGAGAAAAATACTATATATGGATGAAGAAAAGAGAAAATAATAACAAAAGTTAGAGAACTATGAAAAAGCATTATTGTATATAATTCATGATAAATATGAGTTGGTTTAGACGTGTAGAAAGATTTGAAATATTGGCAATTAAATATAGATGACTACCAACTCACACCTCCCTGTATTTTGATTCCCTGCTCACGTTTCTGTTTTCAAAAGCCTTTGCTAAGTTAAGGGGTCCAGACTCATGTTGCTTTAGCGGTCATGTGCAAAATGAAGCAAGGGGTGAATTGGAGTGAACACATCACATCTCACGTGCTCTTTCAAAGCTCTGGGGAAAATTTGGGGTTGGTGCTTTTGAGAGCAGGACTCCACTGAGGGAGAGAGTACAGCAGACATGGAAAGCAACCACCCTTCAGATATTGCTGGACTCCAGGGCCCATCTGCACTGGACAGCATATCTAGTGGTTAGAAATATGGGGGTTTAGTGCAGCATTGGCAGAGGAATCCCAGATTTCAAACCTTGGGTTTCAGGAATGGAATAAACAAGATTACTTTGGGCAGGTCCTCAAGTGTCAGTGAGAAACCCTTTTTGTTAACCAAATTCTTATCCTAAACTCCCATTCTACAGCTGTAGATATAGAAAAAGCCTGTAGCTGTAGAAATGTTAGAATTGTTAAGTCTGGTTGTTAGTCTAGTTTAATTCAACCTTTTAATTCTTTGTTTTGACTTTGTATTTTATTCTCTGTCTTGTTTATTTGAGATCAGTAATCAGTAAGCAGCCACTTTTTGCCTGCAATCAATCACTGTGTCTTCAGCTTCTCTGTGTTGCTACTATTACTGAGGCTTGAAATTGTGATAAAACTATGATCTATCGTGATTTTTAAAATCTAAATTGATTTTGTTTGGTTTGCCTTTTGACGGACAGCATGCTAAGATCCTGGAAACGGGGCATCCACTCAAAACCTCGTCATAAATCGTCATAAATCATCAGCTCTGCGTCTTGGCACTTCCTCACCTTTGACAGGAATGGCTCTTCTGTGGCAGCGAGCTCCCGAGCCCCAATCATCCTCCCTTGGGCTGGCAGTGTTTCCATCGCTTTCTCTTGCCTGAGCTCTCTTCTGCTCGAACGGAGACAGCACAATCCTCATTTGTTCCCTGTAAGTAGGTCACTGGGGAGGCTGTGGCTGCTCCCTCCCCACCCCCACCCACCCCACACATGTACAACCCGCTCACCAAGCCCCTGTCTGACAAATCCTCTGGCTTTTCAGTTAGCCTCCATGCAAAGTCAAAGGCACAGGCCTTGCCTCTGCCTGGGCCTACGCAAGAGCCCCAAACACAAATACCCCAGCAGCAAAGGGACCACCACGAGGCAGGAGGATCGAGCTGAGGAGCCTGGGGTAAGAAGAGAGCAAGTCTGACTCCTGCCTGTCCCGACAGGCAGGAATTCGCCAGGCTTAGTGTCTCCCTCTTGTGTGCAAATCAAATTATAGAGGACATGTAATTCTGCCTGCCACGTATCCGTGGAAAGGAGCACAGAACCAAGCTAGGGCAGGGACTCTGAACATCAGTATGATGGCACAAGGTTTGATAGGAAGGCCTCCCCAACCCCAACCCCACCCCAGGGTATTAGAGGAGATGGATGACGCTTTGAACCAGGATGGAGAACTTGGATGGACTACAGTTCCTCATCATCTCTAGCCAATATAGCCATGGAGAAGGGATGGGGAGGGTTGCAACCCAACACCCGCTGGAAAGTTGCATGTCTATCAGCCATGGCTGAAACTTTAACTGGCCCCGTTGAGGATAGCAGCTTTGGTCTTATAGCCCCTGCCTGGAAGGCCTCGTAGTGAAAGGGGGAGATGATCAATGGGAGGTACAAAATGGCAGCCAGGCGAGGTGTGGAAACTGGGTTCCCCCAAAGCTAGCATGGGCAACTGAGGCCCTCTGGAAGTTTTTGAACTACAGTTCTTTCACCAAGCCTCATTGGTTACGATGGCTGGGTCTAATGGGAGTTGAAGGCAAAAACATCTGGAACATGATGACTGTCCTGTGGTGACTACCATGTGCCTGGTCTTTCTCCCCAACAGATTGCTCCCTTTAGACCTGCCTTTATTTACCTTTTGCTTGAGACCGAATGTCACAGAGCATCTTGTGTAACAGGTACCCCTGCCCCTGATGGATTGTTGTCACATAGGCAGGAGTGGAAGCATCAGGAGAAACGGGGCAACAAACAGTTGGACTGGACTTGTGCCTAGCATGGGAGACAGTGAGCCACGGGATCTGAGAATCAGCCTGCCATTCAAAATGGATGCCGAGTGCTGCCAGTGGTTTGGAGATTCCCTTACAGGTCAACCTCCCAAAAAGGATGACACTGGGATGCATAGGCATCTTTTGGGCAGCTTCCCAAGAAGCTTCGACAAGAAAACAAGACAAGACCATTCAAGGAAGTTGGGCTGAGGCACTAATTTCAGTTAATGATTGATCAGCTAATTCACAGTAGGAACCAAAGTCTAGGTGGAGGAGATCCTCACTGGCAACAGAACTGAGCAAGTGCATCCATGAGACAAGGTAAGGGGGTACCTTGAGTTACCTGTCTGTATTGTATTGAGATGATGGGAAACGGTGGAGGTGAGAGTGACCTGAGTGGGCCTCTTTGCAACCAAAGGAAGCGTGGATTCATTTCTCCCAAAGGCACCAGGTTACAAGACCCATTGGTTTTGCGCAAATATCAGGTGCTCAGTCGTCAAAGAAGCCAAGGACTCTGACATTCGTCCCTGCACAAAGGAAGGGAAAACCAGCAAGAGAAGCTAGGATTGGGTTGTCTGTGCTGTAGGGAACAACGACCTGCAAATGGCTGTCTTTAGGCCAAGGTGATGAGGTGGCACTACCCTATGCTGTTAGGCATCATCAAACCACATAGTAACCCTCTGAATTAAGGACCACCCAAGGTCCTATCAGTAACAGGTCTACCTTAGGTCTTGCCAAAAAAAAAAAGCCTTGGGTTCCTTTATTGAGTCTAACTTAAAGTTTCTGGCTTCTTCCCACTTTTCCGGGTGCTGTTTTTGCCTTTTCTGTATTTTCCAGGAATTTTTTTTTCTTATTGTGATACACCTGAATTATGATTGTCACAGCTATGTCAGTTAAGTGCTTAAATCAAAGGAAACCTGGACTCAAGTTTCCCTTGATCAGGAACATTCTTAATTGTCTTTTTTTGTGTTCCATGATATCTGTAAAGCCATCCACCAGCACTGCATTTCCAATGAACCAATGCTGCTTCTCTTTTAAAATGTCTTAATTGATCCATCACTGACACTGGTATACTACTGCGACTGAGGATACCTCAGTATACAGATGGTTTTGGTCTTAACCTTTTCTAGTTCCTTCATAGTTGCTTTTGTCTCCTTCTGAGTTCGGATTGCAATCTCCAGTTGGAATAATGACTGAACCCAATTATAGAACATCTTTAACAAGTCAACTTGTTAAACATCTTTAACAGCTCAACAAGTCCTTGGCTGTCAACATTAAGGTTATGTAATTTTTCTGTAGCCATTATTTTTGTCTTCTTACCGCTCAGCCACAATCCTGCTTTGGCCCTTTCTTCTTTCACTTTCCTCAGTACTTGTTTGCATTAGTGCCATTTTCTGCCAGTAATGTTATGTCATGTGCCTATCTTGAATTATTAATATTTCCTCCACCATTTTTCACTCCTCCTTGATCAGAACAAAATATAATTTTTGGTACAATATGATCAGAATATAGCCTGAATGGATACAGAGGTAAAATATATCCTTATCTGGTAGCCAATTGGAAACAACTGTGTTCTGTTTTATCATATTCCGTACTAACACCAGTCTTTTGTCCTGAGTACAGGTTATGCACCAGGACATTCAAATACTGAAGCACATCTTTTCACAGGTTGTTATGATTCTCACAGGCAAAGGCTTTGTAACAGTGGTGGCGAACCTTTGACCCTCCTGATGTTTTGGACCACAACTCTCAGAATTCCAAGCCTAGATTGCCAATGACAAAGGACTGTGGGAGTTGTGGTCCAAAACATCTTGAGTGCTGAAGGTTCGCCACCACTGCTTTGTAGTAATCCATTAGGCAGAAACTGATTTACTTCTGAATTTCTTTGGTATACACCACTAGAAAACAGTATATGTGCAATATGATTTCTAATGTCTCTACCTTTTCTGAAGCCAGCTGTAGCATCTGGCATTTTTCACTCCATACAGGGTAGAAATTTTTGCTATAAAATCGAGCATAGCATTCTGGTTAATTAAGAGATTGATTCAGTGGTCCTATAGAGACTGCACTCGGTGGCATCTCCTTTCTTAGGAATAGAAATGTACATTGAATTGTCCAAGTCTGTGAGCCATTGTTGGTTTTTCATATCTTTTGGCACATTCTAGTTAGGGGTTTCAGAGATCCAGTCTCTGTTGTTTGAAACTGCTCTCTTGGTATTCTATCTACTTCTGATTATTTATTTCAACTGCTTTGACAGCAATTTTCACTTTACATTCTAAAATTGTAGGTTCTTCTTTGAGGGAACCAGGGTTTTTGCGTTTCTTTTTGCATTTCTGTGCAGCTCTTTAGTACATTGCTTGTAGTACACTCATTTATTTATTTTATCCTGCTTGTATAATAGGTTCTCCTGTTGCTCTTCCAATGTCCTGAATCTTGATTGAAACATCCCTTTGATTTATTGGATCCTACAAACTAAATTACACAGATGTTACACAGGTGTTTACGATTTCTGTAAACTTTAACACTTATATCTGAGGACCCTACTGTCTACTAAGGAGTATTTACAGAAGTTGTAACATGCCTACTACAGAGTACTACTTAGTTCCTAGGCCAAGGATATGGGACGTGACTTTCTCACCAGCCTAGACAACAGGCACAGCCAACATTGCTGAAAAGATGATAAACTTCCAATAGTAAGTGAAGACTTTTTTATTCAGTCAGACTTTTTGCAACTATCTGGCTGCTGACAAAAGGGCTTTTAATTTTGGGTTGACGCTGTACTTTTTAAAGCTACTTCCAAAATCTCATTTAATTAAGTAATGCATTTAAGATTTTAATTTCTTTAATTGTGTTTTAAGATTACAACATGTGTCTTTTCTGTCTCATTGAGAGTTGCCTTAAATCTCAGTTTTTGAGGGGAAAAGTGGGATGAAAATCAAACAAATTAATAACCCACATCACCTCAAAAGACACATGCTCCATCACTGCCCTACCTTTTATTCCAAAATGCAGTACCACCTGCTTCTCATCGATAGGTCTTTCTCTCAATCAGATTGCCTACTTTAGACAAAAAAAGTCCTGTCGCACATTTCTCATAGGAAACACAGCACAGGTAAAAAGACTGCTACAGTGCAATATCATGTACTCACAAGTAAATCTCATTGTAATCAGCAGAGCTTACCTTCATGGTAAGGAAGCCTGAAGAAGGATTGCTCTCTATGTTTTGAAGATATGATTTGGTCCAGTAGTGACCAGATGTTCCTGGGCAGGGAATCAATGTTAGCAATGTATAAACAAAGCTACTCCCCCCCAGCAGAATATCAGAAACAGTCTTCATTTTTGAGGCTCCTTTTTAGAGGCAAAGTTAGAAAATTCTGTTTCTTTGGACTATCATTCCCAGAATCCCCTAGCTGAGATCATCAGAACTTTTTCATGTGCAGAATGTTTGTTGCTCTTGACCTGTGGGGAGTTTTTGGAGAGACGAGTTGCATAAATGAGGTGCCGTGAGGTTTCCCATTCCTGGTGCAAGGGGTGCGTTTGCATCTTGGAGTGGTGAGCTTTCTGGCAGTTTCAGCAAGTGAGTGTCTCTCCCACTCTATTAGGCAGCCAGTGCCACTAAAAGAAATACTGTATTAGTAGATCTGCTTCCTTCCGTGAGGGAATGCTGCCCTGGTTGTTCGATCAAAGGGCAGCATACTTATCTGGATGCAGCGAGGAAGGTGCCTCAGGCCACACATATTAGCTGTCATGGGAACAAAGCAAACTCATATTTATTTATTCTTTTTCTCTCTCTTTTCTTTCTTTTTTTTTTTTACTTCCTGTGGTAAGGAGAGATGCTTATGAGGTTTTCTGCTTTGCCTGCCAAAACAAAACAAACAAAAAATTTGGCTGGCTTGAGGGAACCATGAGTTTTGACTTGGGTAGAATCTCCATTTGCTCTGGTGACTCAGACAATAAAGATGGCTCGGACCAGCACACTCAAAGAGACCTCAAAGGGTTACAAAGGTCTGTGACAGCTTTAGATGGGATATGTTCTTTCATCTTCTCACCAGCTCAACATGACTCCTATAATGCTGCATTTTGCAGGAAAAATAAATAAGAATATCCCCCCCCCCCCCAATTCCTGCTTCACTGTTGAACAAGGATACCTAGGTCAAAGTAGAGTGGAATGTAGCATTGTGGCTCAATGTTAAGGTGGCCAACTGGTCATAAATGGCAGAGAACAGAAAATCTGCTGCAGTTTTGTAAAAGCTGTAGGAGAAAAGGGAATTTCAGCACAGGTATGGCATCAGTGATTCCCCGTATGGCATAGTAATGGCCTAGGTCAGTGTTGGCAAACCTATGGCAGGGCTGCCAACGGTGGCACTCGGAGCCCTTTCTGTGGGCACCCAACATCGCCCCTTTGTAGCCACCTGTATTCAGGTTAAATGGCTGTATTGGCACTTTGGGAAAAATAAGTGGGTTTTGAATTGCAGTTTGGGCACTCAGTCTCTAAAAGGTTCGCCATCACTGGCCTAGGCGGACTCTATGCCACAAGAGGTCTGGGCTGGCATGAAACCGGAGGTGGGAGCCCTGCTCATTTTTAAAACCTGGACCCTGAATTCCAACTATGTTTTTAAAAATGGCAAGGCAACTGTGTGTGTATTGGCAATTCTGGTTATGGCAATAGAACTGAGACCCTTCAGCTTGAAGGGTCTTAGGTGTGTTTATGGCAAAGGTAATTGATCTACAGCCTGGCATCTCTGAAACAACCCTATAATGAATGTTTGCTTTATTTTATAAAAGAGTAAGGAGGGTTCCTCATGCCAGCCATTAAAATACATTACGCAACCATCCCATCGGTTTTTCTATAACAAGATTTTCTATGTTAAGGTAAAGGAAAATGGCAAAACGAGGGAAAATGACAAGTGGAATACAATGCTCTCTGAACCTCTCACTGAACGAGGCAGACCGGATGGCACATTTTTAACACACTGACAAAACATTTTATTTTATGAAGAATGCAAAATTAATAACTTGATACAATCAAGCTTCTTCGTCTACACGTTTTTTCAATTTTGTATTGCTTACGGTGTATATTGGGTGTACTTAGGCCTATAAACTGTTCAGGCCCGCGTGACACATAAAATTTATCGTTACTTCATCCTTGCTGTGCCTTGCAATTCAATAAGAGGACAAATGAAAGCTATGAGCTCAGCATAGCTTCCTCCTATTGTGTAATGTATTAACTCTTAAAAGAGATTGAAGGTTTTGCTTATCTCAAAGTTGTAATATGGTACATATTCTGATGGTACAAAAAGATATAAACGAGTCATGTTATATTTAAGAAAATTCTTTGGTAGTTATTACCAGACTACAAAACTACAAGAATCAAACATAGCTGCAGCACAGGAAAAGCACACAGAGGGAATGGTAAAAATTATCCCAGTTTCCACCTAACGTATTTTGAATTCTCAGCAACCTTTTGTATGAAAGAACATACTACACAAATAGCTCAGTTAGAAAGATTTTTTTAAAAAAACATATACTCACAGTTAATCTTCAGTTACAATCAGAACAGTGAGGAAGAATAAAATAAAGAAATTATACAGCCTTCAAACATGTGACACATTTGGTTCACCATTGCAGCCGTGTGGTGGGGAGCAGGAGCAGAATTGTTCATGTCTGCCCCCCACAATGGTTAGGAAAAAAGAGGCAGGGAGATTAAACACATAGCTGGAAGTAGAAACAAGCTGGAAAAAGGTTCAAATTTCTGAAGGATATTGTAATAACCCTAACCACAACCAGACAATTGCCACAATCAATATCAAAGAGACTCACCCTTGGCCGTCCAGCGGTTGTCATACTTTAAACATAAAGAAAACCTACAGATCCAGCATGCCTCGAATGGGGGAGAGGCCAATGTCGATAAATACCTGGCTGTTTCAGCTGTTTCAGCAGGCCCTCCTGAACTCTTAGCTCTATCACTTTAGCCACAGTCTTGCCATCTCAAATTGCCTTTTAATTTTCTGTAAATATTTATTTGATTTGCTCATTGGTTTTGTTTTGTTTAGAGATTTGTTGTTGTTATTGTGGTTTTATTGTATTAATTTGGTCTTATATATATCTGATAGTATTTTGTATAGTGTTGTCAGCTGCCCAGAGTAGCCAGATGGGTGGGATATAAATTTAATAAATAAATTAAAATAAAATAAAATAAATAGAAAAGAGTTAGAGTGAGTCTCACTATACAAATTAGTTAGTGGGGGGAAAGAAGAGGAAAGAATTACAGTATCTTGGGTCCTAAAGAGAGTCTTCATCCGACTTCACGCCCAGTGTTACAGCACATGAAAAGTTGCTATTATTCCAACACATTCAGCATTTTTCAGTGTATAAGACTATATTTTTGTCTAAAGTTGTTAGACTTAACATTGAGGATCATATTATACATGCCTCCCAAAAGGCGTGCCTTTTTTCAGTGATGGGTACTTACTGTGAGAATGCAACAGAGCTTGCCAAAGATACTATTTTAGGATGAATGTATCCAGAATAAGTAACTATCCAGAATAACTATCCAGCATAGCCACTGGATATAGTAGCTGGGAGATTCTGGAATTTGAATTCCCATTCAACTAACTATTCAGAGTTACTTAAGTGGATGCTTTTCTGTGGAAGTCCCTCTCAGCAGCTGTGTGTGTGTGTGGGGGGGGTGTTTCTAAAGGCAACGAGCAGTTGCTCACTGAAGAAGTGGAAAAAGCAAGTGGGCCTTTGCAGGGTCTTCATGCTTCTATTATCTGTACCTACAGGTCTCTTTGCCCTAGCAGGATGCCTTGGCTCACATGGACACTTTTCTCCATCCTTGTGGTAATCGGTAAGAACTTCAGTGGCGAGAGCCAATCTTTTTCAGGTCATTTTTGTGGAAATTATACATATTGGAGACCAAGGGTGGCTACCCCTCCTGGCCATCGCTGAGGGAGAGGAGGCAGTCTGGAGTAAGAGGGCCGCTTGAGGTGATATATGACCACATTAGCCCCAACAGACCCGACACCACTGGCAGGAATGAGGAATCTTCGGCCCTCAGGTCACTTGTGGCCCCATCTGTCTTTAGCCATTTTATAAAGAATGAAAAGCTGCTCCCTGGAAACAAGCTCTGGGTAGCAGCCTAGGAAGCACCTGACTGAGCTCCAGTTTGCGTTCTTGAAACCTTGTAGGCTAAAATGTGTTCTGAGGTTGCAAGATTGTAAGTAACCCAAAATTAGTATGGAGAAGTGTGACAGCCCAAGAAGGCCAAGCATGAATTCAGTATAACTCATAGCTGAGTAAACAAATGTAGGCATTTGGTTATAGAAGTCTTGAATATGTGAGGTGAGTGTGTGGAGAAAGTCTGGTGGACCTAACATCTTGCTATTCATGACCAGGACATCAACACCTTGGACACCTTTGATAAAGGAAGCTCCCAACTCTTAGTAGCTCCTTGATCAGGGAAAAGTCAATTAAAACCAAATATAAGCTACAAAGCAGACAAAGGAAGATTCAGATGATGGGGTGAGGGGAACTGTCTGTGGCTCCATGGAGAAATAATAAATATGGACAACTGTGCTTCTTGCAGCATCAGGGAACACAGCACCACGTTTTGAAATGGACGGCACCTTCTCCTTACCCGAGGATACACCTGTAGGTGAGTAAACGAGAGGGTGCTGAGTCAGGATACAAGAAAAAGCAATGCTTGATGTTTTGAGGATGGTGGTTAGACACCTGTCTCCAAGCTAAAACAACAAAGGGTTAGGTGGCATCTTTAAAAAATGCAAGTTTTCACTGCCTCTAGTCCACAATTCTACGATAACATTTTCTGAAGCACAGAGTAAGTGTGCGCTATGAGAAGTTGACAGAATGCTCCAGTCATACAGTAGTAGGCCATGGATGAGTCTCTAGCAAATTTGCAAACTGATCAGTGGACGATAAGGGGGCCTTGAATTTAAGGTACCACAAGACTCCTAATTGCTTTTGCACAATAGGCTAACATGGCTACTGCCCTCAATTTCCCCCTTAGCTAGCACTCAGCAGTCATAGAGGACTAAATATTCTGTTATCTCCAGACCATGTGTACTGCATTGGAGTGATGGCAGATGAGGTGTAATATATCAAGTGGGGTCAAGGAAAGCTTTGAGAAGTTCCAGGATCTGCCCTTCTCTTGCCTGCTTCTTGGTTTGTAGCTTTACGTGGAAAGACACTCAGAGTTACGAATCTTCTTTTTGATGCCCCTGCCTTGGTGAAGAAGTGAGCTAGGGTGTTACTTCATGTCCTTCTTTGTTCCGTGACTGGTTTTGTACCGTGACAGCATTGGTCGCGATCACGTGGTTTTGTCCCTGTTTCAATGTTCCGGGGTCATGATAACTTCTCTTGTGACAAGTGTTACCGCACGGTCTTGTACTGCCACAAACACAGCATTTGTCTACCTTCCTTTTTCCTTTTTTGGAGGGGGTTAAAAAGTATTTTTCAATATTTTGCTTCTGAAAAGTCAAAATTAAAAAAACTGGACACAGTTTTCTTCAGAGAAACAAATGTTTTGTTGCATAACAGTCATTACTACATAGTGTCTTGTCTCGGAACAAAAAGCGGGAACAAAGAGAGACAAGGGAAAACTCTACCCCAGCACCAGGTACAGTATTGTCGCGCTTAGCACCCGTTCTGGGGGCATGGTCAACACAAATTTCAGTACTACCACTCCTAAGTGCAACACTAACAGAGACAAAACGGACATGAAGTAACCACCTAGGAGGGGAAGAAGAAGGATTTAGGAACCTGGATATCTCTGGCACCTTGTTCTGCCTGGAAAAGTGTGTTCCTGCAGGCATGATGTGTCAGCAGGGGCCAGTCTGGAACATTTTTTACTGCCTGAAGCATTATGCAACAAACGCTGCTCCATCCGTAGGTCAAGTTACAGCACACAATAGTAAGCAGATCAAATTTTTATGGCACTGCTGATTTTAAAAAAAAAAAAAATCCCCCAGAATCTGGTCCCTTCCTGGCAGTAAAAAAAGTATAATCACAATAAATTAATGAACAATATGGTACTTTTTTTTTAAAAAAAAATCTCAAATCTTTTGCCTGAAGCGGCTGCTTCACTCTGCCCAATGGCAGGGCTGGTCAGAGAAAAGGGTAGCTAACATAAATGGCTATTTCCACATTGATCTCTTGGCTGGGTTGGTTCTTCCTGCCCTGCTCTATTGCTGATCCTTATCTCTTACTGCAGGAGCCTGGGTGTTTCAGCTCGTGGCTGTGGATGCGGATGGGGATAAGCTGCTCTATAGCCTAGAAGGTGGCAATGCCTATTATTTCTCTGTGAATCAAGGAACAGGCAATGTGACGCTGAGGCAAAAAGTGGATTATGAGGTAAGGGTGGCCAAGAAAACAAGGAGATGTATCGGTTAGAATTGGGAGTATCAGTTCTAGAAATTTTTTTGAGCATTTTGATCTTATTTGTTTGTTTGTTGATGGTGGTCCATAAACCACTTAAATCTAAAGATTACAAAGCAGGGTACAATAATATTAAACTATGCCATAAACAACCCAGTACACAAAACTAAAATGCAAATCATTTTGCCCAAGGAATAATGGGAACTTGATGGACGCTCCATGTGCGTCGGTGCCACTACAGCCAGAAAAGCCACATTGGGTCAACATGCTCCACCTTCTTTAATGCTACTATTGCTGAACTATTTCTGTTTCCTCATTTTGCTTCCCTTTCCCCTCATGAATGCTTCTGCAATACACTGTGTGTGTCATGCAAACAGCAACAGTTGGCCAGGACGTGTAATGTACGTTAGAGCTCTGAATCAGGAAAGCCCGTGTCACAGTTATGGATGGAACCAAGAGGCCAACACCAACTGCTTAGCCACACTACCCAGGCTTTCCTGATATGAGTAAGCTCTATGTGGTCAGCACGTGCTGGGGGCGGCAGGGAATCTTCCTGTCTGGCCTCCTCATAAGAACATAAGAACATAAGAAGAGCCATGCTGGATCAGGCCAAAGGCCCTTCTAGTCCAGCTTCCTGTATCTCACAGTGGCCCCACCAAATGCATCTGGGAGTGCACAAGACTAGATATCTGTCTCCTGACACCACTCCCCTGCATCTGGCCCTTGAAGTACCCTGCTTTTGAGACTGGAGATTACACATCTCCATCATGGTTTGTAACCTGTGATGGACTTTTCCTCCAGGAATCTGTCCAATCCTCTTTTGAAGGCATCCAGGCCAGATGCCATCACCACATCACATCTTCCCAACACTTTGAGTCACCCTGACTTCTAAAACATGTAGATGCCCAAATTGTGGGCATTCTGATATCCCTACTGGGCAGGCTTGGCATGTCCATCAAATCTACACGTTTTAGAAGTCAGGGTGACTCAAAGTGTTAGGAAGATGTGATGTGGTGATATATATATATATCTCAACCACCTACTGGATCCCTTCATGTATATATATAACCACCTACTGGATCCCTTTATATATAAAATGGGATCCAGTAGGTGGTTGAGATAAGGCCTTTCTTTAGTACCAGAAAAACCCTCTTTTTCCCCAGAGTAGCCAAACTGCAGTAACATTTTTATTATTCTATCAAAGATGCAGCAAAAAGGTCAAAGGAAACAAAGTCACAAAGAGTTTCAAATTTTGGTTCCAAGTTCAAAAGCGGTTGCGAAACAAATATTGGTTCAAAAGATTTGAGCCAAGGCAGTTCCAGAACAGTTCCCACACAGGAAAAGTAAGCTGACAAGGGGCACTTTTACACGACCTCTAAAATCCGGTGGCAACTTAAATTTGGACCAGAGATCGTGGGGGTTTATCGCTCTTGCTGTGTTCCCACCCCTCCACACTCCATTGTTCCTGTCTGCGTGAGGGAAGGGAGAGAAAAAAGTTAGAAAAAAAATGCAGGCTCACCTCCGGCTGCCAGTCGAAGCAGCCCCAGCAGCCCTATCGTCGTGATTCCTGTCTCTTAAAGGGGCAGCGGGGACAAAAAAACAAACAGAAGGCGAGGGAGCCCGGCATTCACAGCTTTACAATCCGCATCGGAAGATTTTTTACCTCCTGGAGGCCAGGTACTTGAAAAGTGCGCTCGGACGCGCTTAGGTGGGTGCGGTCATACTTAATTTTTTAAGTCCGGAGCTGGTGGGAAAACTTTTTAAAGTTCTGGATCTGGGAGCCCTTTGCCTCGGATGTTAGGGGTTGTGTAAAAGCACCCTAGGCTAAAATGCTCACATTGAAACAGACCTTCATCCTAATTCCAGAGCATGGGCAGAGTATAATGAAAGTAATTGTACCATTTCCTTCAGACAAACTAGGCTAAACACATAGAGATGGTAACTAACCAAAAACCGGATGATGTTTTCTGACAAATATGGTTGATTCTTCAAAAGTCATCCATTCTTGATCATTATAAATGGAGTCCCCTGACAAATGTAAATGGGTGAATTTTTGCCAACTTTGATTTGTTAATTTGTTGGGCTATAAAATGGGCCCCATGGCAACTAGAGTCACTAAAATTGGAGGGAAGTGCCCCCCCCGATTCACCTCTATAACCCCTTCACGTTTGGTGGATATTGGATTTTTGATATCTGAGTTATGCACTTCCAAATAGGAACACCCCCCCAGGAAATTTCTTCCCAGGCGCCTAGAGATTTCAAACTGGCAGAAAAGCTTCCTCTGACTCTCCTTGGTGAAGGTTGTGTTTCCTTAACCCAGCTGCTAACGGGTACTTTCCAAAGGGGTCCCATTTTATGGGTATGTAACTTCCAAACCCCAATTTTCAGTAATTTGCCAGTTTTGTAGAGGAACATCAGAGAAAGTAGCCTTGTAAACTTGGGGCCTCTAGATGTCCGGAGGCTTGTTACAAAATTTTAAAGTGGGGGATTGTTGATTCATCAATTCATCACCAGAAATTCATCAGTTCTGAAGAGTTTCAGTCCTGTCAGCCCTGATGAAACATGAATTGCAACCAATCACCATTTTTAAAAAATCCATCCTCATCCTTATAAACCAGTGGTTCTCAACCTGTGGGTCCCCAGATGTTCCTGGACTGCAACTCCCAGAAATCCTGGCCAGCTCAGCTCATGGTGAAGACTTCTGGGAGTTGCAGTCCAGGAACATCAGGGGACCCACAGGTTGAGAACCACTGCTATAAACTGAGCAAGTTTAAATCCCCACACTCTTGTATGCCCACCATCCACCTTTTCTGGGTATTCCACCAATCTGGCTCTGAGTTGCCCTGAAACTTCCAGAAAGGGGTAAATTTTTCTAAAGTACAGTGGACCTTTGTATAACAAATGGTTTGTATAATATAAAATTTGTACAACATAAAAAATTACGGAGATAGGGGAAATTTGCTTAACATAATCGCCTATGGGGTGAATCTGTACAACATAAAATGGGATCACTAGAGATGGGCACGAATAAAAAAATGGCGTTTCGTTTGTCGTTTAGGGGGTCCATTTCGGTTTGTTTCTGTTTTTCGTGAATTTTTGCAAAAAAATCATTTTCGTTTTTGTTCATTTCGTTACCGTTTCGTTACCATTTATTTCAATTTTTTGTGATTTTTTTTAGCTTTTAAAGCAGTTCAATGTATTGCCGTAACGAAAACGAAACGGACGACAAAATTTCTGGTGTTTCTGTTCGTTTCTTTTCATTTTAGAGATAAAATTTGTTTGTCGTTTTGTTGTGTAACGAAACAGAAAAATGAAAACGGAAATGAAAAATTGTTCAATATCGTGCCCATCTCTAGGGATCACTCTGTTTTCAATGAATTCCTATGGGAAATTTGTATAACGGAAAATTTGGTTAACATAATTTCATTTGGAACGAATTAATTACTTTATACAAGGTACCACTGTAACTTGGTTCTTTCGCCCTCCTTTCTCCTCATCTGAAAGTGGTTCTCCTTAATTATTTTGGCACCATGAGAGGGTTCTGCCAGGCATGTTTTATGCTCTTCTTTTTTGCGTGCTCTTTGTAGCTTTAATGTTGTAAGATGCCTCTTCTAATTCCCTGTTCTTCACTTGAATATGTCTTAAATGTTCTGGACTGTATATTGTCCCTCATTATTATAAGATGCCTTGGGTTCCTTTCCAAGGAGAAAGGCAGGGTAAAAATATTCTAAATAAATAAATAAATAAATAAATAAATAAATAAATAAATTCCCTCTCCTGCCAGTAAGACAGAGCTGGCCAAATAATTAACAGGCAGTTTCCTCTCCCTCTTTCTTCATCCTAGCACCAGCTAACTATAACCCCCCCCATTTGCCAGACAGCCCAATATATTAGTTAATTAATAATTACCACTGCAGGTACTGGATTAGATGGATGAACTCAATAAGGGAAGCTATGATATTGAGTTTGAAAGAGGTGGACCAGGTTGCTAAGGATAGGACCTTTTGGAGGTCTCCAATCAGTAGCAGCATCATAAATTGGAAGTGACTTGACAGCACATAGCAACAAAAAGAACATCATCTTGGGTACAGTTTTTGGAAAGAACAATTTATAAACTACTTTTCACTTTCCTGTTTTTCAAAAGTAGAACATAAAAACCTAAGAACATAAGAAGGGCCATGCTGAGTCAGGCCAAAGGCCCATCTAGTCCAGCTTTCTGTATCTCACAGTGGCCCCATCAAATGTGTCTGGGAGTGCATGAGACTAGATATCTTTCTCCTGATAGCACTCCCCTGCATCTGGCCCTTGAAGTACCCTAGTTTTAAGCCTGGAGATTACACATCTCCATCACGGTTTGTAACCTGTGATGGACTTTTCCTCCAGGAATCTGTCCAACCCCCCTTTTGAAGGCATCCAGGCCAGATGCCATCACCACATCCTGTGGCAGGGAGTTCCACAGACTAACAATGCGCTGGGTGAAAAAACATTTTCTTTTGTCTGTTCTTACTCTCCCAGCCCTCAATTTGAGTGAATGTCCCCTAGTTCTGGTATTCTGTGAGAGGGAGAAGAGCCTCCCTCTATCCACTTGACTCATGCCCTGCATTATTTTGTATGTCTCAATCATATCCCCCCTCAGGCACCTTTTTTCCAGACTAAAGAGCCCCAAATGTTTTACCCTTTCCTCATAAGGGAGGTGCCCCAGCCCAGTAATCATTTTAGTCGCTCTCTTTTGCGCCTTTTCCAGTTCCACTATGTCTTTTTCGAGATGTGGTGACCAGAATTGTACACAATACTCCAGGTGCGGGTCTTACTATCGTTTTGTACAATGGCATTATAATGTTGGCTGTTTTATTTTCAATCCCCTTTTTGATAATCCCTAGCATGGAATTGGCCTTCTTCAGCGTTGCCACTCATTGGGTAGACACCTTCATGGAGCTGTCCACCAACACACCAAGATGATGACCACCAAGTATAAAAAGTAGCCCCATATAAAAGGGTAACTTTATACCTCGGTAAATTACCATTATTGGAGTAGGAACTGGCAATCCACTCCAGTATTCCTGCCAAGAAAACTCCATGGACATGGGGTCATGAAGAGTCGGTCACGACTGCAACGACACAAAACACACACACACAAATTACCATTATAATGTACACTTGAGTTAGGGGGGGTGGGGAAATACTGAGTCTTATGCTTGCAAACTCAGTCACGGCGTGACAGTCCCTGGAGGAGGGGATTAATTGGGAAGGTCTGTTTAGACAGATGAGCAGATAGCTTGAATCAGACAAGACAGACAGGCACAACTAGGAGGCAGGTCAAGATCAATGCTCTATGATACATGAATAATGATCAGGCCCCTACAAGGTACTGAATTGTCACTGACACCACCTCTGTCACCAAGAGGACAAGGGACAGACAAATCTGACAGATTTGTGGAGGCTAAAGATATCAATGTGCTAAGAATGTCTTGTCTCTCTAAAGGGGGGTGGGGAGAACATCCCAGTCTAACCAAATAAATAAAGTACATCATTCATCAGACTCTAGGGAAGAGGTATATTGCAAAGAGGAACATGTCAACGTGCCTCTTTATCAAAGTCCATCTGCTCTGCCTTCTTCTTTCTAGCAAACAAAAACAATCCTTGTGGAAGCCGGAGTGACAGATGGCATGAATGTCATGGTAAGCAAGGAATCATGCAAGGGCGGGGTGGGAGGAGGACAACACTGGTGCCGTGTATGGGGCAGGGATCTTTCAGGGGACTTCCCTGTTCAGTAGGAATGGATCCTCACCACAGATGTCAGAAGGCTTAGAGCAGAAGCCACTGGACTAAGTCCAAGTGGACCCAGACATACACCCCTGACTAATTTCACTGATGTCTGATGAGACTCAAGGCTCTTGGTCATAAAATTGGGAAAGGCTTCTTATAATACTGTGTAGGTTGTCCAGGAGCAAAGGGAAGGGAGGGTTCCTGTGCTAATTCTGTAGAAGGAGGGATTTCTGTGGGATCTGCTATCCACGGAGAAGTTACTTCTTCCACAGAGGCACTTCTACTCTTTAAAGGTACAGGAGCCTCATATTTATTTGCATCTCATTGCCATCTCTCTCTGTAACCTTTCTTTCCCCCTATATAGTAGGATCCCTGTATCCATGTGACCAGTATCCATGGTTTCACTTATCCAGGATCTGAATTTTTTTAAAAATCCAGAAAAACTAATTTCACATGTATTATCATAAACAGCCACTAGGGGGAGGTAGAGACTGTGCTAGGAATGCTTGTTAATAGAGATGGGCACGACTTAGCGGTATTCCCATTTCCGTTTCCGTTACTCGTATCCGTTACTCTACGGAAACGGTAACGGGAATTACTCCACCAGAATTCGAGCTCTTTGATCTGATTTGTCGTTCTCGGTCTGCAATGCCAAGCGGCACAGAAAATTTTTTAAAAGTTAAAAAAACGATTCCCAGCCCTAAAAGTAGGCAAAAACTGTCTGAGGGCACCTACCAGGCCAGAAGGGTGTTTTATTTGGGGGTTTCCCCCCCTCTCTTGGCTATTGCTACTGCTGCGCTGCTGGTACCAGGCTGGGAGGGCGCATCCATTTGCCATGCAGTGCGAGGGATCCAAAATGGCGACCGCAATATTTTTTTTGAAATCGTTGCCCAAAACCCCACCAAAGCACCACAGAAACATGCGAAAATTAGCTATTTTAAATGCTTGATTTTTTACAGTAGCAGCAGTGGGTTTTTCTTGCAAAAAAAGAGTCTCCGTTGATTTTATTTTATTTTATTTTATTTTATTTTTTTACACCTGCACATTTGCAATGATGGGCTCGCCCATGGGAGTGGACCATGCAAATTTTCCACCAATCGCATGGCCACTTGGCCAGGTTGACCACAGAGACTTCTGGGATGTGCCAATCGGGCATAAACAGCCCACTAATCGTAGCCCAAACCCGAAGCCTAAGCCTAAGCCTAACCCATACGCCAGTACACTGTCCTTCTAAGTGGGTCAGAGAGGCACCCAGAGGGGCACCCCAATACTCACCCTAACCTCACCCGTAACTAGCCTAACCCTAGCCCTTGCGCTAACCTGTCTTAACCCTAAGCCAGATCTACTTGCATTGCACTACATGCAAGTACGTGAGACACAGCAGGTGCAAAGAGTCTGCCAGTCTGTCACTTGTGGCTCTGGCTGACTCCTGCAGCTCCCTCCAGGAGCCCGCTACGCCCCCCAAACCAGTACTAACGACAATGAAAAAACGAAAAAATGAACCGACTAATTTTTGCGAAATTTCGCGAAAAATGGAAACGAGCCGAAACGGACTGCCTCCGACACACGACAACTCGAAAACGTCATTTTCCCTAGTCGTGCCCATCTCTACTTGTTAATGAAGAATGCATAACATGTTCTGCTCTCTAGTGGCTAGGTCTGGTAATGCATGTGAACATAATTTTTCTGGATTTTCCCCATTTTGTCATGTTGTATATGCAGCATACATTATTATCCATAGTTTTTAGTACCCATCGAGTGGCAGGGATGGGGTGGGGCTGGGACCAATCCCCATTAGATATGGAGTTCCTACTGTACACAGGTGCTGCAGTTCCTCTGCCTGGGTGCTTATACCAGCAAGTATTTCTCTTTTCTTTTGCCTCAACAGGTCAAGAAAAAAATCACGATCATTGTGTTAGACCGGAATGACAACAAACCAGTATTCCAGAATGAACCATATTTCACAGACGTCCTTGAGGTACTGGTGCTCAACTCATCTCATGCCAAGGGTTATCGTACAGATCTCTGTGCTTTGTAACAATCTGCCCACTCCAGTCCCTGATTGAGCAAAGCCACCCATGGAAGCTGTGCAAATGCCCCAGTCACACTGCAGATTAAAGCAAGGATGGACAGGAGACATGGCTGACTTCACTGATAGATCTGTGGTGCCCTTTTAGCAAGGTCTCTCCACTAACAAATGTTTAAGAATAGTCAATTTTTGCTCTCAATGACCATAGTCCTGTTGTGTAGCATAGGAAGTCACATTAGAGGCAGACAATAGAATCAATGGAGATTTAGTAAGTCAACTCTTCTGCAAATTCCATTGATTCTAATGGGACTACGGTAGTTATGATTTACTATGCTAAAGTAAGTCACCATTAGAGTAGGACCCTTGGAATCAAAGGAGCTTACTATGCTAACCCACAGGATTTGGGCCTGTGAGACTGAAGGGTTTTTCTGTTTTTAGTAAGTCTGATATTTAGGGCGCTTTTACACAACCTCTAAAATCCTGTGGCAACTTAAATTTGGACCAGATATCATGGGGGTTTGTTCTGCTTCCTGTGTTCCCACCCTTCTGCACTCCATTGCTCCTGTCTGTGGTGAGGGGAGGGGGGAAAAGGGGAAAAGAATGCATGCTCACCTCCACTCACCTCGGTCGGGGCAGCCCCGTAGGAATTCCAGGCTGTTAAAGAGGCGGCGGGAAAAAAAAAAAAAAACAAAAGGTGAGGAGATCCCGGCATCCACAGCTTTATAATCCGCATCAGAATTTTTTTTTACCTCTGGAGACCAGATACCTGTAAAATGTGCTGGGATGCGCTTAGGTGGGCATGGTCATACTTAATTTCTTTTAAAGTCTGCAGCTGGTGGGAAAACAATTTTAAGCTCCGCATCTGGGAGCCATTTGCCTCGGATTTTAGGGGTCATGTAAAAGCAGCCAAAGTTGTATCCGTCTATATGCTGATCGTTTCAGCATTTCTCACTGGGTTCCAGTTGGTTGATCTTGAGGATGCAGTTCAAAACAAAGAACATTGAAACCTAAAATATGTTTCTCTATTAACGGAATCTGCTTTTTATGAGTGGGCTGGCCTCAACCATTGTGCTCTTGGCCCCAATAAACGAAGGAACCTCTTGTATCTGTGTATGCCTCCTCCTCCACCTCCTCCTCCTCCTCCTCTTCAGGCTGGCCAGTATCAACTGTATGTTTGCCATTGCACTGCTGGCTTCCAAAGATAGTATATCTTAATAGGATGGTATTGTGAAGGAATGAACCCTTGATGAGGAAAATGACATGCTGTGAAAAACCAGTAGCATTCACTACTTGAGAGAGTATCTCTTTTTAAAATATGCAAAGCATATTTTTTCGTTTGATCCGCGGGTCCAGAATAGAAGAATTAAGGGGGAAGACAAAAGGCATTTGTTTCTGCCGTACTGAGGACCAATATGATTTTGATTGCTTTTCAAGGAGGCTTATGGCGACCTGTAATGTAATTTATTTTCTTTTTTAAACATCCTGTTCCATCTTGCTGAGGGTATTTTCCCTCTTTTTTGATTATACTGTTTCCCTCTGTGTTGTTTTTATCTTGTAAGCCGCCTAGAGTTCCAGTAGGAAGATAGTACGGTATATAAATGAAACAAACAAACAAACAAACAAACAAACAAATAAAGGTTGGTGTGCTCTAGCTTCTTCATGTTCTTACAATATTAGAGGAACCTGGATCTCTAACAACAACACCACACTGACTTCTCATATCCGCCAGTTCTCACCCAAGATCTCCAAACTGCTTTGTCCTCTTTCTTTTTCAGAATACAGCAGTTGGTTCCCCGATCTTTAGGGTTGAGGCATTGGATGAAGACAGCGGAAATGCAGGACGGGTGTCATACGAAATTGAAGAGGTAAGTTTCCACAGGGTCAAGATGAAGGTTCAATGAACATTAAATTCAAGCAGTCATAAGGAGTTATTTCATATACAGTGGACGCTCGTATAACAAACGGTTTGTATAACATAAAATCTGTACAACATAAAAAATTCCGGAGATAGGGAAAATTTGCTTAACATAATCGCCTATGGGACAAATCCATACAACATAAAAATGATTGCGATTAGGGATTAATCTGTTTTCAGTGCATTCCTATGGGAAATTTGTATGAAGGAAAATTTGCTTAACATAATTTCATTTGGAACGAACTAATTCCTTTATACAAGGTACCACTGTAGAGGGCATGGAGTTTTCAAGTCATGGAGTCTCTAGCTGGTGTGTGTGTGTGTGTGTGTGTGTGTGTGTGTGTGTGTGTGTGTGTGTGTGTGTGTGTGTGTGTGTGTGTGTGTGTGTGTGTGTGTGTGTGTGTGTGATAAATATACCTGCCAAATCAATATGTTTTTCTCACTGGTTTATAGTCTATGGAGGACCTGGCTAGAAGTTTGTGTTTTGTTTTGTTTTCTGAAAAAAAGTGCAGCTTGTTTCCAGGGGAAGCCTTGTGTTTGCTCACTGATCATATCTGCATATGATGATCCACAGGTCAACCCAAACAATGCGGAGAACCGCCATCTCTTCTACATTCTGTACAATGGCACGGTGGTGTTGAATGGCTCACTCAGTTACAATAACAAGAGCACCTTCTACCGAATCAAGATCCTTGCCAAGGTAAGGCTCAGCCAGTAACAAGGAAAGAAAAGAAAGGTTCTGGAGGAAGTGGGTGGAAAGATAAGTTTTGCTTCTTTGTGGAGCAATTATGTGAAGGGAAAAGAGGGGCAGAGAGAAACCAGGGGCATGAGAGAGGTATGCCAGCCTTCTAGCTGCATGGGTTAATAAACATTTGTTAACCATTTAGCCTTTTCTTCAGGAGGTCAGGGCTAGAGATGGGCATTTCATTTCGGAAGGGGACTGGTTCCGAAACAAAACATGTCATCACAGCTGGCACTCGGAATCCAATCCCACCCTCTGGAACAAAATCAACCATTGTCTTACCTTGCTGTAGCTATAACTGGACGAAATGCCAACCAGGAAGCAGCTTCTGATGTGTCATCTTTCCATCTCCCTGGCACTGTCCATTCAGATAGGGAGGCGGGATGATACATGTCCTTGCACAGCTTCCTGATTGGCCAGCATCAGGGAGATGGAAAGATGACGCATTGGAGGCTGCTTCCTGGATGGAATATTGCACAACACGAGCTACCGCAAGGTAAGACAGTGGTTGATTTTGTTCCGGAAGGTGGGACTGGGTTCTGAGCGCCAGCTGTGCTGACATGTTTTGTTTCGGAATCAGTCCCCTTCCGAAATGAAATACCCATCTCTAGTCAGGGCTGAAGTTGGAAGGCACTGGGCTTGTGAATTTCATGAAGGGTCTCCAGGTTCCTATAGATTCCCCCCTCCCCCAATTATTCAAATGCTAGATTAGCCAAACTGTCTGTTCAAGGAGTCAGATTTACATTACAAGTAGCCTCCCCTACAACAGTTTCTATTTTTATCAGCACTTTGCTGCCTTTTAGTTTCTTATCTTTTAAAATGCATTAGGTGATTCATATATTTGCATTTAAAGCGGTTACATTTTTAAATGTCAAAAGAATAAGGTTGCCTACCAGGGAGGAGTTTTATCTTCAATAGCTGGATAGCATTTTGCAAGGATGGTCTTCTAGGGTAGAGCAATATGTACTTATTATTAACAGGGGTGGGGGTGGTACATGAAGACCCATTTTTAGTAACTTCTCCCCCCACCCCACCAGTCTACAAAGAACTAGAATAGTCTCTCTCCTTTCCATATCCAGTGAGGCTGTCTCCTTCAGCCATTAAGTGCCTGTGACAAAATCTATACAACACATAACAGTAACAGAAGCTTCTGAGATATCATGAGAATGCAAAGGATAGCTAACAGTTACACCGTAGAAATGGGCACAAATTTTAAAAAAATCATGATATTTGTAGAAAATCACCAATTTTTCAAAACTTCATCACTTTGTGTTCTAAGTGACGACACTGATGAATGCAAAGTGGTGAATTTTCATGCCTTTTTTTGACCTGTCAATGCATCAACCCCCCTTTTGCCCTCTTTGGGTCTTCTCATCTGTCACTTTCCCGAGGGATCTCTTTGGGGGTGAATAATTTGGATCTTCGAAACCCAAATTTCACCAAACATGCAGAGATTGTAAAGGAGAGGCATGGGGAAGCTTCTCCCCAGCTGTGGTATCTCTTGGTGTCAGGGGGATGTTTCATAGGGAATTTTAAAGGGGAGACCAACCAAGGAATCAATTCATTGATTTGTCAAAAAAAGTTTATAAATTCATATGTGATTTGTCAATGTTATCAAGCTATGATTCACAATAAATTGCCATGTCCCCAAATTGTGCCCATCTCTACATCTCTCCTCTCCTCTACTTGAGGAGCCCTCCTGAGAAGCAATAGAACCAAAGATCCAGATATGTCAACAATGGGTGGAAGAAGGAAAGAAGGCATGAACGACACAGAGAGAATTCCAATTAAACGAACCAAAATTAATGTGATTTAGGTTTTTCCATGCTGCTTTCTTCACTTAAGTCCTTCAAGTTTTGAGTTTCAGTGGTTGTGAAAAGTTCATTGGAGAAAAGCTAGTCTGATAAAGAATGTCTTTGGATTCTTTGATTCGAAGGTTTGAACAAACATGGAAGTCTTACCTGTTTACGTGAGTCTGTGGCCAATAAAAGGCCATTTCCTACTGTATATTTGTGCCGTGTTGCAGTCAACTCCATTCCTCTTGGGTCTGTGACCATACAATAATAAAGACTGATTGATTGAGTCGACTCGACGCCATTCCTGATAACAGTGGTTTTGTCAACCACTCAGAAAAAGGATTAAAAAGCTACATGTACCTTCCTAACAACCCTTAGCTTGCGTGGGTGCAGAGTTAGTCCCCTCCCTTACAGCTACATGGAATATTGTGAAAGGAGAGTTTAACTTATGAATTATTGTGGAGACAAAAATCTGAAACTCTGCTTATTCAGGCTTTGCAGTGTGAGTGCTAAATCCCAGGCTCTCTAGAAGGCACTGTTGAGCTGCATCAGAATATAGGGGTTCACTGTTGTCCTGCTGTGGAGAAGGACCCATATGGAGAAGATGGCAGATAATTAAACTCACGTGATAAGACTACATGCTCAAGTTGTCATTGTCTCACTTTATTCTGTAGGATAATGGAGGATTGCTGGATAATGTATTCATCTATCAGAACAACACAGCCTATCTCTCTGTGACAGTTGTCGATGTGGCTGACTTGGATCCCCAGTTCTTGGGGGAACCGTATACAGGATCAGTTCCAGAGCACTGTCCTTTGGTAAGAGACATCTTTAACTCCTGAATGACAAAGAACTGGTGCGGAAAATTGCAACCTCAAAACATTTGGAGGGAAGGAGCATTTTGATTATTTAACATAAATTATTCCATAATTTCCATATGTGTGTGTAGTGGGGGTATGTGTAGTACATATGTAATCTGAGTTACAACAAATCTAGGGAAAACTGTCTTTTAAGGTAGCAAGTCTCAGCAAACCTGCCCTATAAATTGGGCAGAGTGTGGTATCACACACGTTGGGTCCACAAGCCTCATCTTCTTGTGGACTGGTCCACTAGGATATATCATTTTTAAAAAAGAATTACAGTACAGGCTCACTTGTTGCAATGCAGTAACAGCCCAGAAGCAGACAAATGAGTAAAAGAAATAGACATAAGGACGTATGCAGATGGCCGGACAATGGCGAAATCCTTGGTTCATATATATAGTATGTGGATAAATGGATAGTGTGTGACTATAGGAGGTTTTGTTTTTGCATTTACTTAGACGGTTACTTCACGTCCTTCTTTGTTCCATGACTAGTTTTGTACCATGACAGCATTGGTCGTGATCACATGGTTTTGTCCCTGTTTGGTTCCTGTTTCCATTTTCTCATGGTCATGATAAGTTGTCTTGAGACAACTGTTACTTCACGGTCTTGTTTCGTGACAAATTCTGAATTTGTCTTGCTTTTTTAATCCTTTTTTTTAAATATCGCAAATAAAACTTTTTTGATATTTCGATTTACTGTTCTTCCGGGATTGACACGTCAATGCTACAGAATTTTCAGTACTTTCTTTAATAAATATTTGCGCTGCATGGTGTTTCCCATAGGGAAACTAATGTCGAATGCTGCTTCAGCCGCTGACCACTAGGTGGACACTGGTTGTTGCGTGACAGTTGTTACCACATGGCCCCTTGTCTCGGAACAGGAACCGGGAACAAACCGTGCGTGACAAGAGAATACCCCAACTCAGCACCAGGTACAGTATTGTCACACTCTGATCCCGCTCCGGGGGCGTGGTCAAGACAAATTTCAGCTGTTGCGCAACGGATGTGAAGTAAGATTTTTTTGTACCAGTCTGAAGTGCAACATGTACAGAGAAAATGGACGTGAAGTAACCACCTTAGTCTTTTTTCTATCTTTTTTCTTTTTTAAATTAATTTTTTATTAAATTATAAATACTTAACACGTTTATCCCCCACAACACATTGTGCTAAATTACGCTCCGCCCTCAGGATTATATAGCACTACATTGTAAAACATTATTTAACATTACATTTACTACATTTACATGTTTTATCTTATACATTCTTTCTCCTTCCAAGACTGAATTGATTCTTCAGATGGGAGTATATCTCTTATGTTTTAGAAAAACGTGTTCCATTTGATTAAATACATTCTCTTTTAACAGCCCTTTTGTAACTTTCAATTCACAAGTCAGTTTATCATTGATGGTTAGACTCCACATTTTATCATACCATTCCTCTTTACTCAGCTTCTTGTTATCTTTCCAGTTTTTTGCCATTATTAATCTTGCAGTTGTTACCATAATTGTAATCAAATTCTTTACCTCTTTTTCTATTTGACAATTTCTAACTATGTTTAGCAATGCTATCTCTGGACATCTTTCTATATTAGCCCCTATAATTTTGTTTATCTCATTAAAAACTATTATCCATTCCAAGTCCACCACATATGATAGTAAGTTCCTTTTTCCTTCTTACACCTCCAACACAAGGATGTTACCTCCTTATTTATCATGTGGAGTTTTACTGTTGTTAAGTACCATTTCCATATACGTGTGTGACTATAGGAGGTTTTGTTTTTGCCTTAGTCTTTTTTCTATTCTTTTTTCTTGAGTCTTGTCAGATTGATATGTTTGTTTTGGTTTTTTGCTTTTGTATGTAAATTAAAAAGATAAAAATCTAGGATTTTTTTTTATTTTTATCTCATCCTCCCAAGTGCCAAGTATTTTGTTTTGGTTCTTTTTCAAGTATTTTCAAGGTACAATATGAGAATTGGCCACTTGGAATAGGAATATTTCTGTGTAGTTTTCCAGTCAGTTTATAAGGACAAAATAATGTTCCAGTAATGTGCAATGCAATGCAGCAAATTATTTTAACAAGCAGTGCAACAATAATGAGCTGCCTAGATGCCCTAATCACATCCGATCTCACCTGATTTCAGAAGCTAAGCAGGGTTAGCCCTTGTTAGTACTTGGATTGGCGACCACCACGGAATACCAGGTGCTGTAGGTGCCTGGAGTAGGAACTGGTAAACCACTCCAGTATTCCTGCCAAGAAAACTCCATGGACATGGAGTCATGAAGAGTCAGTCACAACTGTTACGACACAACACACACAATAATGACCATCTGCCCATTCCCAAAATAATGAATAGTGAAACAAGTTTCTTTAAAAAAAAATCTATATTTAAAATGGAAGCATAAGATGACCAAATATAATGAGTTTTTCTTGGCCATGCATTTGGAATGGGAGTGAAGTTGTCATCGTGAACCAGCCCTTCTACCCATGGTCTTTACAGAACTTTGATGCAAAAATCAGTAATTTAAATTAGCAGCTCCAAGCAGTAAAAAGTTACATATTTTATATTCTTGCATGTGATGTTGCTGCTAAGTATACACTTGCTTAGTGACTTTGAGCCTTTTCACACCACCCCTAAGATCCGCTGGCCACTTAAATTCGGACCAGAGATCTTAGGGGTTTGTCGCTGTTCCTGCGTTCCCACCCCCTCCGCACTCCTGGCTGCTGGCTGCGTGAGGGGAGGGAGAAAAAACAGGAAGAAAAAAGACATGCAGTTCTGCCTCTTGCTCTTGCTGCGGCAACATTCCAGTCTCTTAAGTAGCTCTTAAAGGGGTGGGAGCCAAAAAACAACAAACAGAAGCGAGGAGAGCCCCACACTCACTATCGTTACACCACATCAAAGAATTTTCACCTCCAGAGAGCAGGTACTTGAAAGGTGCGCTGGGACGCACTAAAGTGGGTGTGGTCGCACTTAATTTCCTGTAAACTCCGGAGCTGGTGGGGAAACATTTTTAAGCTCCGGAGCTGGGAGCTATTTGCAGCGGAGTTTAGGGGTCGTGTATAAACGCCCTTTGATGAGGTGCTTGTGGTCTTTCCTCTACCAGCTGTGGGTGGTATAAAGTAGACTCTGCCCTCACCAAGATTTTCCTCTTTCCAGGGTACAACGGTGACCAAGGTGTTGGCCATTGATCGAGACAAGGATGTGAATGATGTCATCTATTATAGCATCACCAGTGAGTGATGGGAGGATGGGGTTGGCTTCTAGCCATCAGGCTGCATGGGTGATCTACAACTGTGTCAATGACAGCATCCTTTGATGTACTTTTATGCGGTACCAATCATGCCACCCCTGCTGCAGCAAAGTGTTGCTGAAGTTAAATTAGTAGAACTATCCAGTTTCACTTTCTACCTTGATGGTTTTTCTCTAGGGCACATTTTATTTTGGCAGCTTCTTTTCCTTCTCTATCTCTTGGCCACAGGTGAGGATCTTGAGTCCTCCAAATGTTAAAAAATGCTTCACGTCTGGCCATTGTAGATGGGGCATTTGGACTGGCTGGGCCAAAAAGGGAGGATCAGCAGTTCCCTACATTTGCTGCATTCAGTAGGACACCCTACACTTCAGTAGGACATCCATGCCAATGCTCTGAATCCAATCCCTGTGACACAGGCCAGCTTGACTGTCCTTGGCCCCTAAGATCCTAGCCAGGCTTTCCCCTCATCTTGCTTGTTAATTCTATTCAACATGTTTGCATCGTTCCTGTGACATGCTCTAAATGGCCCCAGTAATGGATTGTTTACAGAGTCAATACTATGCTAGACAGCAGGATTTGGAAATTTCTTCCTGGACCCTCCCAGACTTGAGGAAGGAGACAGTGAGTCCGTGCTTGTTGTCATCGAGTGGTATGCTGGTAAAAGGATTGTTTTTGAGGAAACATCTTACTCCTCTTTTTCTAGAAGGCACAAGGGAAAATTGCTCCTAAGAGTCTTCTCAGGTTAACTGCTACATGCCTCCATTGTGGCTCAAGAGATATTCCTCTCTCCCCTCTTCTCCTCCTCCAGATGACACTAGTTTGTTTACAATCAATAATATCACTGGGGTCATCACAGTGAGTGGCAGCCTGGACCGAGAAGGTGTTCCAGGTGAAAATGTGGAGCTCCAGGTTGTGGTGAGTAGTTGAGAAGCCATGGGTGGCAGGGGACCTCCGTGACACACACCTTCCACTCAAGGCCTTTGTTTTTCTCTCTCTCTTGCTTTCACACTTAGGCTCGTGAAAAAAACCTGAACATTTATCACGAAGTGGCACAAGTGAGCACCATGGTGACCATCCAAGTTACAGATGTCAATGACAACACACCCCAGTTCTATTTATGCACGTATCTCGCCTGCAACTTCTCAGCCCTTCCAGAAAGCAACTTTTCAGGTCAGATAGAAGAACATGCTTCTCCACGAACACCAGTGGCCAACCTGAACATTGTGGCCTATGACCCTGACAAGGTGAGCATGGGAGGAAAGGTTGCAGAACATGGTGGTGGTGGGGATACATGTTCAGAATTACAGAGAATAACAGGTTTGGGTCAAAAGTTGATATCTATTTTCATAGTGAGCCTTTTGTCTCCTTTCTGCCTATGACAAAGACCTCAGATTTTAATTATTGGTATCAAGAGTGTGCACATTCTAAATGCCTAAAAATAGAAAACAATGGTGAGAGTGTCAAACTCCTTGTAGTCTTTGTATCCTTACCATAGCTTGAAAATTACTAGTTTTAGAACTGTTGGCTAAAAAGTAACATTTCCTTGTTCTGTTTTCAACTGTACACCTTAAATCATCAGATAATTTGCACAATTATGCAAATGTGTCATTAAGAGTTTGAATCAGTCCCATGCTTCATTGGTCAGGTGAGAGCATTTGGATTAATGCTTGGCTAGAACCCATTTACTAATGTGGTAAATATCAGTCAGTGGCTTTCACTAGTTTGGCATTGTTTTGCGTGTGTATTGTGTGTTCTCAAGTCCCTTTCAAATTCTGGTGGCCTTGACAGGGGTCTTCAAAGAATGGATTTGCCAATTTTTCAATAGCCAAGTAAGGATTTGAACCTAGGTCTCCTAAGTTTATCACTCTGTCTGCTATATCACACTTGCTCTCTGTTTTGTCCAATCTTAATTACAGTAACCCCCCATTTATCACTGGGGTTAGGGACCCAACCCAATCTGAGATAAAGGGAAATCTGCGTTATGTGGATGATGGGTCTGGTTAGGACTGGGGGGGCTGTTTGGGGTCTCCTGCACATACCTCAGACCTGACATTGCCCTGAGCGGGCCTCCAATGGGCTTCCTGGGCCTGTAGGAGGCCCCAGAAGTGGTTTCTGGTTTGGAAGTCACTTATGGCTCACTGGAAATCACTTCTGGGGCCTCTGACAGGCCCAGGAATCCTGTTGGAGGCTTCAGAAGTGGTTTCCAGTGAACTAGAAACCACTTCCGGTTCACTGGGAACCGCTTTTGGAGCCTCCAACAGACCTGGGAAACCCGTTGGAGCCCTTACTTTCATATACTTTGGTCCCGCAATATACCAGGACCACAGTACAGTGGTACCTTGTGTAAAGGAATTAATTCATTCCAAATGAAATTATGTTAAGTTTTTTATTTTCCAAATTTTATACAAAAACCGTTTCCCATAGGGTCCATGCATTGAAAATATAGAGAGTGTAACATTTTCTGAACACGCATATTTATTTTATTTATTTTATTTTTCACACTTATATACCGCTCCTACTTCCCGAGTAGTACATGCATTAAAACTTAAGTTCAGCATCTTAGCTTGATGAATAAGATCTTTTTAAAGCACATATACATTGACTAGTATAACAGGGATCAACCCAAGCCCATTTTTTTGGTTGCTTTCTAAGGAAATTAAAATGGGTTATAAACAATATGCACTGTATCCAGTTACAACTGGAGAATTCCAGCCAGCTGCAGACTTAGGGGCAT